>JAZKLR010000014.1:0-2606491 GCA_037103525.1 Ganaspis brasiliensis
GTTCCTTCTTACCATTTTTCATTAATCTCACCCTATGCTTTCTAAATTGCTCTCCATCGCATCTTATCTCCTAATGAATAAAATGAACATCCTATCCTTTTCAATCTCCTCTTTTTTATCCTAACCAATTTTCTTAATCCCTACATATTACTTTTTCTATCCTCGGTCAATGACACCAATATTTAATCTCTTTCAGTTTTTCCTTCTCTATTCTAGTCTATTCCCTAACATTGCAACTGTAGCTATTTCTCATATAATTGCTTTGTGCAAACTCACTAGGGTAGCTGTCCTGCAATGGGTCAAATACACAAAAATATCGATATCTCAAAAAAGGGAGCAGCTAGGATTTCAAATTTTCTAGATTCTGAACCTACAAGTGACCTAGAAATACCCCCTACAACTCGATTTTGGATCCATTTTTATCCCATTTTTTGGTCCTTCAAGACAACCCGCGACTCCGAGTGCCCGTGACTCACGTCGCTCCGGGCCTATTGCGCCTTCGCGCTTCTTCCATTTTGGCCTGTTCCAGGACTTTCCTGAAACAGGCGCAACCGCCGGAGCCCGCTATGTGAGACGTATTGCCTGCTGTGCTATCTTGGAGCCCGCACAGGAAACAAAACGCCTCGTTTGTGCACTGTCCAAGGGTGTGACAGACTTTCCGCACTTATAGCATGCGGTGGATCTGACAACTCCTCCGCACTCGTTCTTTTTATGGCCATAATCAAGGCACCTATAACACCTAGTGACCTTAATGCGCCTCCTTATTGGGTAGCAAAGGAACCCAACTTTTACCCGGCCTACTTTCTCTAATTTTACTGTCTCATCGTGGTTTGCGACCACGATGGCTAGCTTCACGCCTCTCCTATTAGGCCCTAGAACCTTCACCTGCTTTCTCTTCACCGTTAAACCGCAAGGTCACGGATTTCCAGAGTCACTCTCTGGTCCTCCGCAGCCCTAACGGTTCCCAATTCTGCTACGGCCTCCGAGATCTTGGTCGAGAAGGCCTTCCCGTCTGAACCCCCTCCTAGTTCAAGAAGGATGTTTCCCTATTTTGTTGGCCTTACACCGACCACCGTCGTCTGGCAAGAGCCTTCTTCTTCTTTTCTGAGTTTGCCTAAGACAGAAGCATATGTCTGTCCTTGGCAAACTCGAACCAAGACTGTCGGATTTCTGGCTTTGCCAGACTCGATGGCAATTCTTGAGACTGGCGATTCTCGAGACATTGATATTAGTTTGAATACTTTTTCTATACTTCTCCATCCATTTGAATCAGCTGTCTATCCATCTATTCTTTTAAATACTCTTTATATCCGTTCCGCATATGTATTAATTAGCGCAAATCATTTTCTAACCGATTTTATTGTTTAATTAAAAAAGTGTCTGGCTATCTGTCTAAATCCGCAGTTTTCTATCCGCATCTTATTTCTTGTCTATCCCTGAGCAACTTTACATTTTTTAATTACCTGATACGGATAGAAGATGTATTAGCAAAAATCTTTTTAATTGGTTTCAATCCTTTGATAAAAATGTGTCCTGATATTCGTCTGAATCATAAATTTTCTATTCGTATATTAATACTTGTTTATTCATGAACTTCCTACACGGATAAAAGATTTATCTGTGAAAATTATTTTTTAATCGCTTCAATCGTTTAATGCAAAAAGTGTTCGACGGTCTTTCACTGAATTCTCAAACTCTATCCATGAGCCCGAACATGACGACAATATGTGTAAGAAAAATCATTTTTAATGAGTAGATGAATGAAACAAAGACAGAGATAGACATTGACGTGGCGCCACAAGATTTTTTAAATGTAACTTACAGATAGAGACGAATCGAGAAATGGTACAAATTCTACAGATTCGAATGGACATAGGAATATTTTTTTAATCAATGGAATGAAATGGATATAGAAAGATTTGCGTGGATTCATTTTTTATAATTGACTTCATGATAAATATTAAAATAGCTGACAAATAAATAAATAAAGTATTATTATTCATCCAATTATTCAACCAAATAAAGAGAAGGATGAAATGGAAATCATAGAGCTGGATGAGAAGCAAAATTAAATCAAAAATACGAATGCAGTAAAGAGGCCAACGACCAGTGAGGACCTAAAAAACATCGAGGAGGACATCGAACTACTGAAAAGAGAAATGGGCGAAGAATGAGTGAAAACAACGCAGTAACGAAGAAGAGGAAAATAGACAAGAAGCAAAGTAAAGACGAAGCTAGCAATTCAGCGGTACCCACGTGCAGCCCAGCTGACAACATGGCGGGTCCAGCTGACAGCGCATCAACATCTACAACAGTAACGGTAAAGTCGCCGGGTAAAAGCGAGGTAAACAATAAGCAATCTTATAATGATTTTCAAAATTAAGTAAACTTAAATTTAAAACTAGATTACCACCTTTTATTATATTAAATGTGAAAATAATGATATTAGCGGAATTAATTGCCAAAGTAATCCCAACTCAAAATTTCGTTTGTAAAAACCTTGCAGAAAAGAAATTAGCATTATTTGTATTAACTTACGAGGATTTTAAAACTGTGTTCAAATTGCTTAAAGATAGCAAAATAGAGTTCCACTCAAAGCCTCCACTGGAGGAAAAGATTTTCTCGTGGATACTAAGGGGAGTTGCCGGCGAGTTTAGTGAGGAATAGGTAAGGTTAGAAATTGACAAATTAAATTTAAAAAAAGTAAATATCGTTAGTTTGAAAAAAAATTAAGATTCAAGAATTCTTTAAAGTAAATAGGGGGGGGGGGGAGGAGAAGCCTTCCTCATTAGAATAACCGGCGACAGCAACAACGCGGAACTAACAGCGGTAACGAGGCTGGCTAACCAGATTGTTTGGTGGGACAAAATCGTTAATAAAAATATTAAACAATGCTACAATTGTCAAAGGGTGGGCCACTCAGCAAAATTTTGTAATAGATTAAACAGATGTGTTAAATGTCCAAAACCCCACCCCCCTGGAGAATGTAAAGCAAAAAAAGAGTTCGAAAATTTAAATATGACACCATATTGTGTAAACTGCAAACAACCTGGTCACCCGGCCTCGTATAGGGGCTGTCCCACGTTGATGGACAATATTGAAAAATTTAACGCGAAGCAAGTAGCAATTAAATTGCGAATTGAAAAAAAAACCAAACAGTTAGAAAATCTAGTAAGACCAGGTCGGTCATTTTCAGAAACAGTTAAAGGTGTATACAAAGTGACATTAATCCATCTGATTTGTCTAAAATAAATAACAAAAAAGCTCGATTTTAATTAATGATAAAATGTCACAGAATAATACAGAAGGAAATTATAGTAGGGATGTAAATGCAAGATCGTTAATTGAAAAACCAAATGATGTAAATTTTAAGACATTAATTGGAAATAAAACAATTAAAAATGTACCGCGATTATCTGAAAGCGCAATAAATCCGCCTGGTTTAAATATATCTAAGCTGCCAGAATCATTACGAACAAGCGAAATAACTAATAACACGGAAAGAACACCAGGGATTGTAAGAAATAGAGAAATCCCGGAACTTGATTTAATTATGACAGGTTTTATGAATCAGATGAGAGACTTCATTTCCTCGCAGCTGGAGGAACAAATTCAATTTTGACATAGCTCTAATAAGCGAGACAAAGCTTAAGAGTCGTCATAAAATATTTTTTGAAAAATTTAACATAATTAGAAAGGATAGATTAAAAGGAAAAGGCGGGGGTACGGCCATTATAGTAAACAAAAAAATAAGTTTTGAACAAGTTCAGTTGAATTGTGAAAATAGATTGAGTAAGATTGAGGTGTCAGTGATCAGGGTCTCATTAGTGAATAATTTTGATTTAATAATAATTTGTGCATATTCCCCAGGATATATAAAAGCAAATTTTGTGAATGATTTAAATATGGTGTTCAGTGAGTTAAAATTGAATAATCTTAGCAATTATTATATTCTAGCGGGTGACTTAAATGCGAAGCATCCGAGCTGGGGTGACGAGATTTCTAATAATAAAGGGGACACCTTATTTAAATGGTTGACTGAAAACAGAGTTCATTACAAAGCAGAATTGACGGGTCCAAGTTTTCCCACTTTCCCTTCAGGAAACTCTTACTTGGATTTAGCGATATATGACACTCGTTTAGAAATTACAAATAAAATAAATAATAAATTGAAAATAGCCCCATTTGCCGGCGATCATAACGCGTTAAATATAAAATTAAGAATGCAAAATTTGGATAAATTTTTAATTATTACTAAAGAAAACACTAGTGATTTAAATTTCTCAAAGACAAAATGGAAACAATTTAAAAACAAGTTAACAAATATTGATTTTGATATACCAAACGATAGGGATTTAAACAGTATAGAAATAAACGAACACATTAAAAAGCTAAGTGAGGTTATAAAAAGGGAACTAATTAATGCAACTCCAACTGCAAAGGCGTATGACTCTGTAAAAAGGTACGTAAATTCAAAAAGCATTCAGTTGCAAAAAGAAAAAAGCAAATTACTAACCATAATACACAAAATTAGATACAGGAATTTTGCCAGTTTAACCCTTTTACCAGTGATAAATAAAGAACTTTCGAAAGTTAAATTAAAATTATCTCAAGAATTTAATATGGCTGTAAACCAATATTAGATTCAAAGACTAAAAAAGATTAATAAATTAATACAATTTTTAGGAATAATAGAGAAACAAACAATTCAAACTTACATATACCAAAAAATAATAACAATTTAATTAGTAGTCTAATTCATGATGTTAACCATTACCCAATAAGCGAAGAAAATTTAGTAATATCCGACCCTAAGGACAAAGTAAATATTCAAGCAACATATTTCGCTGACGTAAATAATTTAATAAGAGAATCCAATAGCCCGGGGCTTGAAAGAGTAGTCGCTAAAGTGACAAATGAGTTTATAAATAATCCAGAATATAAGCAACCCTTAATGGAATTCGGCGCAAAAAACTCTGCCTTAAACCCTAAATTTAATAGCGATAACGCTTTCTTTTGCAACTATATAGATTTAAAAATTTTACTTAAAAAATTAAATGGTAAAAAGTCTACAGGCTCAGACACAATACCAAATCTGGCACTCATATATCATCCGGACAAATTTATAAATTATCTGATCGTCATTTTTAATAATTTACTTAATCTGGGAATTTTTCCGGATTGTTGGAAGGTGGCTTGCGTGCTACCTCTCCTCAAAAAGGGAAAAGATCCGAAACTAGCAACGAGCTACAGACCAGTTAGTTTGTTGTCAAAGATGGGGAAATTTTACGAAATTTTAATAAATAAAACAATATTGAAATTCACTGAATTTAAAGATATTATACCTAAAGAACAATTTGGATTTAGAGCAAAAAACTCCACTCTTCACGCAGTGAATCGTCTCACATCCGATGTCGCTGGGGCGCTCAGCGACAATAAATTTGTCGCTGCGTGCCTCATCGACGTGGAAAAAGCGTTTGACTCGGTCTGGCTAGAGGGATTGTTGTTCCGTTTATTGAGGAAGGGCTGTCCATACCATTTAGCAAGGGTCGTCTGGTCTATGATCAAAAACAGAAAAATGTATGTCACGTCGACAGGAAATGTAAATAGTAAAATAGTATATTTGAATAATGGACTGCAACAAGGCTCTGTCAATTCCCCAGTGTTGTTTAATATTTATATCTGCGATTTGCTGAGAGCATATAATTTAAACAAAAAAATTGACAAAAAAGCTATCGGCTTTGCTGATGATTTCATAATTTATATAATCAATAATTGTTTATTCAAAGCACAAGCGGATCTGCAGTCCTTATTCCGAAATGTATCCGATTTCTTTATGGCGTGGAAACTAAGAATTAATATTGATAAATGCGAGACGATATTATTTAGGCCCTTAGTAGACGATCTAAACAAAAAATTTAGGCGAGTCTGGCGTGAGTTCTCAATTAAACCTAATGACAACACCGAAGTAAAAATAGTACACAAGAGAAAGGTGAGATAACTCGGTATTGTTCTGGACGATCGTTTAAAATTTGATGCTCATGCTGAATCGGCCTTGAATAAGGCAAAAATGGCATTTTTAATTAATAAAAATCTATTTTGCTCATCAAGGTTGATTCCGAGGGTTAAATTGATCTGTTATATGTTATTGGTTAGACCCATAATCACATATGGGTGTCCGATATGGTACGGGATAGCGCCATCTACAATGGAAAAATTCAGGGTATTCGAGAGGTCGTGTATGAGAGCGTGTCTCGGAGTGCACAGAGATGCAACGACAGGTTATGAGCGATTTGTCTCCAATCGAAAGGTACACGATTCAGCAGGATTGCCCAGAGTCGACGGATTTATTGTGGGCCTAATATTCGATTTTATCGCAAAGGCCTGCAATAACCAGGCAAACCCTCTGATATCGTTGCCTTTCAGGAAAGGAGACGATGACCTCAAAAAACTAATATTAAAGGGCTATCTGGCACCCGAGACATTCACATACCTAGATAAGCACGAGTATATTCAGAATGAACACAATGTGCCTATCCTGTACCATATCGCAAGACACGCGAGGGACAAACAAATTAAAGTAAACGCATCTATGGTCTGGAGCGATCCGAATATTCAACTGGTTCACTCAATGGACTTATTTAAGGGAAAAAGAGAGAGAAACTATAGGTCAGACTCGAATAAATATTGGTGGTTGGACACAACTAAAAACAATAGCAACTTTGATAAATAATATTAGCAAATAGGAAAAACTCTGTTTTTTTAAATTTTCTATAACTTTATTAAAATACGTCATTTACTTTATAAACATATTAAGCGTAAGATTATTGTAAATTAGGAAAAATTGTTGTTGTAATATGATAATTAATTCTAAATGATTTAGGTCATTAAAAAATAGCGATAAAATTTGACTACGGTCAACCATCATAATAAACCCCCACCCCCCTGTGGCTCTAAAATGAGCTTAAACTTTAATTGGAATGGACAGTTTTTTCACCCTGGGGTGCTTTCTGTCTTATCGGAACCTGACTTGATCAGGAGGCTTAGTCATTGAGCGGCAAAATAAAAAGAAGTAATTATCATCACTCAATTTTTTTTTTGTATTTTAGCGTTGATAGGCTAATAAAGAAAAGGAGTATAAATTGTTACAAGCAGTTGACGAGTGACCCTTGAGGTACGATCAACATCAATTGTTATTTATAAATTGTTATGACGTTGTTCATTTGTTTTTCGTCAATATGATCCACTCTATGTAAATTGTTGTGCCAAAATAAATGAAAAAAAAAGTAAAAGAATATAAACGATTAGGCGCAGAGATTCAAATGGATAGAAAAGTTTTATCTTTTTTTATCTGTTATTTTCTATCCGTTTAAATACGTCTACTTTCAGCAAGAATAATTTACTTTTAGTTATATAGTTACAGACAGAATGAAATAAATAAAAAGAATAGAAAAGACTAGATATTCTTTTTTGGTAATAAACTTAGGCATAGAAAAAGATAGATATTCCAAAATATTTGGAATAGTCTGAATGATTGAAAGATATAGAAAAATATTGAATTCGACGGATAGATCAGAGATAGGAAGAGAAAGAGTTTTAGGAATGCAAATCGCGTATTACCCGGACATAGAAAATTCAATTTCTTTCTATCACTTATTTTCTATCTTTTTCTATTCTTTTACTCTCAGCAGGGTACCAATCTACAGGTAAATGGTATGTTTGTATGTTGGAAGCGGACAAACAAGAGTCAAAATATACAAATATTTATTTTTTATCTTATCTATGAGGATTTAGCAGGAACTAGTTCATCTTTTACCTAAAATAGATAGGTTTGAATTACTACTGAATTGCCTTCGTTGCCCCAAACTCAAGTACAAAGTACCCGAATATTTCATGAATTATTTGTTTCCGTGTATTAAAGCTTGAAACGTGCACTTTAAGACCCTAATGCGCAAGACAAAAAAAAATTAGAGAATTTTTTTTTTTAATACATACCCCAAAAATCGTGGTTTTAGGTGGTTTTCAAGGTTTTTTTCTTTTGAACCTGACGTTAAGTTTTCTCAAAATTCTGATGTGCTAGGCGGGATCCAGGGTCACATTCTGCGGTCAAAAATACAAATTAAAGAGAAAAAAATCTAGCAAACCTCTAAAACCCGTTTTTCTGGTTATTTACCCCCATTTTTCTCAAAAACCTGACATGCTAGGCAATTTTTGGATGCAGGTTCGTGTTCAGAGGACAAAATTACATAGTAAACTACTCCAATATCAAATATAAAAAAAAATTGACTTTTTCAGGCCTGTGTAATTTACAGACAATAATAATAATTTATATTTGATAAATAATAAAAATTAATTAATTTCGTAATTTAAAATTTTGAAATTAACGTTATTATTCAATTTACAGAATGTTATGTAGGTGTTTAAAAAGTAAAATTGTATATTTTTGTTTGTTTTTTACCAGGAAAATGTATTAGCTATAAGAAGGCAAGAACAAACAGGAAGTAAATTATAAATCAAATTAGAATGTACAGAAATATAATGAACAGCAAATCGGACTGAGTAAGAAAAGCGGCAGCTTGCAGCCGTCGACGGCGCTACTTAACGTTATAATGTTAGTAATTAAATTGATGTGAATTTTCATAATTTGTTTATACTTTAAAAATAATTCATAACTAAGATTGTAAGATAGCCTTTAAAAAAGTGTCATTTTAATAAGACGTTTTCTATTTGTTTTCCTAAATTACTGGTTTTCTACTTGCTTTCACGGATAACGAGTTTACATTTAGAAGCCATCGATATGTGCAGTATAATTTTCTGCACGCAACAACTCCATACGCAGTAATGTTGTATGCAACAAACAAATGCACAGTATAGTCTTAAGTAATATACTAAGTACATGAATAATAGTTTTGTGTGTGCAAAATTATTAAAAATTGTTTTGCAGGATTTCTCTTTTTTTATCTACTTTTTTTCTTTTTCAGCAACCCACTTCATCGATTAAAGTTGAGATTGGCTATTCAAGAGATGGTATCACTGACGAGTCCGTCAGCACCAAAAACTTCACGAACTACATTAGCCTTTGGAGATATGAATCATGAATGGATAGGAAATGTTTGGCTGCCGAGCCTTGGTTTACCACAGTATAGATCAACTTTTATGGAGTGCCTCGTAGACGCTAGAATGTTAGACCATCTTACTAAAAAGGACCTTCGAGGACAACTCAGAATGGTAGACAGCTTTCATAGGTATAAGATCCATCAATACAGATTTTTTATAATTATGTACAGTGAATACTTACAACATGGACTTAATTGTTAAAGTACTGTTACAGAAAATGTCATCCCATGCGTATTATAGGTTGCAGGTACATAATTGTTACAGAGCAATGATGTATCAGTAATATATAATACATATGGGATTTTCCGGTTTATTTACAACTCTGCCTGCACTCAATCTAGGAACCAGACGTTGACCAAAGACCATGGTGCAAACGATTTTCGTACAATCGCCTGACAACACTTGCCCGAATTCCGATTGTCTGAAAAATTTCCACCAGAATCTATTTATCTAAAGACTATCTAATCTAATCTAGTCTAAAACCGAGCTTTGCAAAAGAGAAATGGACACTTAGTTTTACACCCATTGTACCTGCCCATCCATTCGCTCGAAATAACAAAACCCACCCCAGTTAAAAATTCCTTTAAAGGATCTTTTAAGGATTGTGTCATGAACCTTTAAGGAATATTAAATGTTCCTTTAAGGATCCTCAAAGGTCCTGCAATAATTCCTTGGAGGATACTGACACGATCCCTTGACGGAATTTGGAACGATCCTTCACAGGTTCCCGGGAAGGAACGCATAATGTACATGTTCTCATGCAGATTCCCGCGCAGGATCCTTTAATAAAATTTTTTGCATAATTTTTTTTTATCTAGTATTTGATCAAAATTCTATGTTATATTTGACGTAGGATTCTAGAAAATTAAAAACTACTGCGCAGCCGTAAGTATAATAGAAACCAAGTTCGACCAGTGCGTATCATGTATTCAGTTCTTTGAAATACTACACATGTTTCAACATAGGAGCTTACTTATGTTCCTTTAACGAATCCCTCGTAGGACCATAATGCAGCTTGGGATCCTGTACATAGGGTGTTTCAAAAATGAAAATTTTAAAATTTTGTCTAAAGGCCCTCGGCAATCGACTAAAAATAAAAAATAAATTTACTCCTATTTTTTTGTTTTTTGATCTGACAATATTAAGGGGTGCCGCTTTCACCCTCTATTTTCCCATTATAAATACATGGAAAAAGTGTACTTTTTCCAAAAATTGCAAAAAATTGTTCTTAATTTTATTGAAAAAGGCTCAGAAGTTTATGAGACCTCGATAAATGTTCAAAGTTAAAGAAACCATCGATTATTATTTTCTTTTTGCAAACTGACTCTCTTAAGGGTGACTTAAAGAACAACCCCTAAACGTAAATTCAGCATAAATAAGTGAATAGGTCTAAAATATTAATTTTTATGTCGTTTTTTAAAAAATTTTGTTACTAAACAAAATATAAGGATTGCTACATTTATCAATTAATTTTTAATTATTTAAACAAATTGTTTATAAAAAAATATAAATAATTATTCAAATTTACGAATTTTTAAAACATTTCCTATTCTCCTGAAATTTGTTACACGGGGGTTTTTGGGTATGCTGATTACGAATTTGGTGTTAATTTTTGAAAATACAAAACGGTGGATACAATATGGCGGGCGAAAAATTATAAATCCTTTAGATTCACCTGAAACTTGTTACTCGGAGGTTTTTGGGGTCGCTGATTAGGATTTCAGTGTTAGATTTCAAAAATACAAACTGGCGGATCCAATGAGCATGAACCATTTGTCGAGTAAACAAATTTTATTTTTGGTTATTAATATTAATTAATATTGCAAATGTAAAATATGATGCATATTATGAGTTCAAATGTGAGACAAATTATATTTAATATAAAATCACAAAGAAATTAATTATTTTTGGTAATATTTAAAGTTGTTGCCATGGTAACTCGACAAATGGTTCATCTTCGGCAATTGGTTCCATCACCCTATTATTTAAGAGATTATGATGATTATATGATTATTTCACTGTATATGTTTTAAAAATTGACAAAACGGCTTCAACCTTGGCTCATCTTATTCAGAGTCTAAGTATTTTTAAACCAAATATAGGAAAAACGGCTTCATTTTGTATTTTTAAAAACTAACCCTGGATTCGTAATCAGCGATCCTGAAACCTCCCGAGTAACCAATTTCAAGGGATTTTAAACAGTTCCTAAAAATTCGTCCCCCATATTGGATCCTCCATTTTGAATTTGAGAAAATTGATATTAAATTCGTAATCAGCGACCCTAAAAACCCTCGAGTAACAAGTTTCAGGTGAATCTAAACGATTCTTAATTTTTCGTACGCCATACTGTATCCGACATTTTGTATTTTTAAAAATTAACACCAAATTCGTAATCAGCAACCTTAAAAACCCCCGTGTAACAAATTTCAGGCGAATAGGCAATGTTTTGAATATTCGTAAATTTTAATAATTATTTATATTTTTTATAAACAATTTTTTTAAACAATTAAAAATTAATTTATAAATGTAGCAATCCTTGTATTTTATTTAGTAACAAAATTAAAAAAAAAACGACATAAGAAATTAATATTTTACACCTATTTACTTATTTATGCTGAATTTACCTTTAAGGGTTGTTCTTTAAGTCACCCTTAGAAAGGGTCAGTTTGCAAAAAAAAATAATAATCTATGGTTTCTTCAACTTTGAACATTTATCGAGGTCTTATAAACTTCTGAGCCTTTTTCAATAAAACTGAGAACAATTTTTCGCAATTTTTTAAAAAAGTACACTTTTCCCATGTATTTCTAATGGGAAAATTGGGGGTGAAAACGGCACACCTTAATATTGTCAGATCAAAAAACAAAAAAATAGGGATACATTTTTTTTTATTTTTAGTCGATTGCCGAGGGCCTTTAGACAAAATTTGAAAGTTTTCATTTTTTGAACACCCTACTGTACAGGTACACGCAGAAACCTGTGAAGGATCGTTGTCCTAAATTCCGACAAGGGATCGTGTCAGGATCCTCCAAGGAATTATTGCAGGACGTTTGAGGATCCTCAAAGGATCCTTAAAGAACCTGACCGGATCCTTAAAGGAACATTTCATGTTCCTTAAAGGTTCATGACACGATCCTTAGAAGTTCCTGTAAAGGAATTTTTAACTGAGACCCTATCTAGAGGCCTATTCTTCCCTAAAAGTTTAGTATTTCTTCCAGGAGTAAGTCTGTGACATGTTTGGGACGAATTAACCGACTCGCCTCAACAAGTGCTGGGCAATGACATAATATGTGGTTTAATGTCTCATAATCACCCTCACATTCCCTGCATCTTGATTATGTAACTTTGACAATTTGAAATTGGTATTAATTATGGAAGCCGTGTCCTGTGATCAGTTGAACCACGTTTTACACCTTGACTCTACTGAGACCAAGAAGTTCTTGCGACAGTTTTCTGTTGAGCTTTATGCCCAGTACGTTTTTAGCTTGTCTTTCCATATCAATCCCCACTTCGTGTTTCCTCTGTTACGTTGGCTCGGAAGACAATTAAAATGGACTAAAGATGTAGAGAAAATTAGCTAACACAGATTCTTTGTATACATGAAAACAAAACAAAATCACTTGAACTTACATCTTGATTAGATCATTTACACGTTTTACAGTATTTAAAAAATTTGTAATGTACACTACCGTCGGGAATTGTCAGAATGATGGGGGTTCAGTCAATGAAAATTTTCTACTGACTTTAGAAGTAGACAGTTCAACTCATGAAAAAGATACAAACTTAACACTTAGATTGTTTGTAAGCTTGGAGAATTATGCGTTTATTGATCCTAGATCGTCCAACGACTGACGGCAATCCCAAACTAGTTTTTTTTCGATAATTGGATTTTTCATTCATATTCATTCTTTCACATGAAATTTGCACGAAATAAAACTTTATCTTTTATAGAAGAGGTACTTAAGAATCTGAAAATCATAAACGAACATTAAGAGGTTAAAATATAAGGCTAAAAATAAGACTTTTTTGGTTTTGGTTGTAAAAAAATGGTAACTGATACGCCCTTCTTATAGCTACTGGAGAAGGCCTGACTGCACAGCAGGGTTCCTCTGCTCAAAGGAAAAAAAATCTTGAAAATAAGGAGTTAGTTATTTTTGTAGCAGTACTAATCTGACCATAAATATCTAAGCTCCCGTTAACTAAAAGCCTTTACAGAGAGTAGAATGGTAATTTTCACCATGACCTAAACCATAGGAAAAAAAATTCAGTCCTGCAAAAAACTTCAAGAGCAATTCGCAGCGTCAATTTTCCACTTAACACATTTTAAAAAATGGGGGTTGGAGTTTTCATCATTTCTGAACATGAAACTGAAAAAACATTTTAAAAATTCAAATTTTGGTATTTTTTGGACCACCCTACTGTCCACATCTATCCTTATCCTACTAAATGTTCCTTATTTAAGGATAATCTGTGCGCAAGCACATAATTCATCTTAAAGCCTTCTGTGTACCTCACGGCCCACAATGAGGAAAACTGTTAATTTTTGTATCAAAATCGTAAAACTTTTGACACAATTAACATATTTGAATAAAAAAAATTGGAGATGAAAGCTTAATCTCTACATATTAAAATATGCAGAAACCCTTTAACAGTATTCTAACCTACAAAAAATATCTGCAAAGTTGTAATTGTATCAAAGAGAATTCATTTTCCTTATACAGCCAACACAAAATTAATAAAATTGATGTCTTAATCAAGATAACTTAGGTATTGTTTCTTGATGATTAAGAATCCGATTTATAAATTCATTTTAAAAAATGTCAAATTTAAAATGTAAATGTTTTTAAGTTCGCTGATAACGAATCTGAACATAGTAATGTAAATCTCAAAATGGCGGATTCAATATATCGGACTACAAATACTGAAATGTTTCGGGTTTAACCAAAAATCATATTTTAATTGTTCTTGGGTTAGCTGATAACGAATCTGAACTTAGTAATTCAAAATAGTGGGCCCAATATGTCGGACTACAAGTACAGAAATATTTCGGGTCAAAACCAAAATCATATTTCAAATGTTTTTGGGTTCGCTGATAACAAATTTGAACTAAGTAATACGAATTTCAAAATGGCGGATTTAATATAGCGGACTACAAAGACTGAAATGGTTAGGGTCTAAACAAAAATTATATTTTAAATGTTATTGAGTTAGCTGATAACATTAGTAAATTAAATTAGAGAATTAAATGTAAAAGAAATATGCCGAAGACAAATTAAGTCAAATAAAATTGTTCTTTCAGATCATGTATGAAAATGTGGAACGTAATTTGGTGTTTGAAGCATGCGTTTATGGTCTTTAGGCTAAATGCATTTTAGGTTAAATAGGTTTTAGGCTTGTTACACAATAAATTTAATATTTAAATTTTTATATTTTTTGCCTGACAAGTGACAAAACTTCTACTCTCGTTTTCCTTACCGCTAAAATTTACCACCTAGCGACAGCTGTATCGCGCAACCGAGCGATGCAGCCAATCAGCGCGCGAGTACCGCCCGACTCGGTCACGTGACAATGCCGCGTCGTCGTAACGAGTCAAAGTGGGAGACGGAGAGCCTCACTTAAACTCTCTGATCGTCGATGCGTCTGGAGCTCCGTGACTGTCACGAACGCGCAACGTTTTTCCATTTTCACGTGATCAACGATTCCCGGTTTCAACGTGTACTTTTACTTTTAGTGTTTCTAATTAAATAAAGAGTATCTTTTTTTTTCCAACATGTTGTGATACTTTTATTTTCGTTTGACTCCGAGAATTGGGGACATCTTAGTGGAAGTGAACCTGAGAATCTTAGTGCAACCACTCCTCTTTTTCCTTAAAAGTTTTATGATCTTCGTAGCACGATCAAAAACTCAGTGTTTTCCCCTGTTTCTTTTCTTCGTTCTCGGAACTCTGGTGTAGGTCCGGACAGACTCCTTCTTTCTTTCATTTTATCAAACTTCTCGATTCTTTTTGCAGGATCAGAAGTTCTCTTCCATCTTTTCTTATTTTCTCGACAATCTTTCGATCCTCCTAGTACGATCGAAGATTTTTACTTACTAATTTTTCCTCTTATTTTCCGTGCTTCTCGGTACTCCTCGTAGGATCTTTGGACCTTTGGTTCTAATATCCTATTAAGGTTATCTTTGTTCTTGTTCCTCTTGGTAGGATCGGAACTAGTTCACTTTCCCCTCCCCTCTTTCTTTAGCTTAATTTCCACGATCCTCGTGCCAGGACCGGGAATTTAACCTTTTTAGTTTTAATTCTATTAACGTCGTCGTTCTCGTTCCTTTTTGTAGGATCAGAACTCGTTTACTCCCCCCCCCCTTCTTTCGTTTCAATGGTTTAGTTTCCGCGATCCTCGTGCCAGGATCGGAAATTAAACCCTTTTAGTTGTTGCCTCTTACTAATCATTCCTCCTTGTTGCTAATTAAGTGGGTTTTACGATGAAAGCCTTTTAGGTTAAATGGGTTTTAGGCTTCATGCATTTTAGGCTGCATAAGTTTCAGTATGAATGCATTTTAACCCATTAACGCTCAAGAGGACACAAATTTTATCAAAATTTTAAGGATATTTCTTAGCAATAAACAGTTTTTTTAAAATTTAAAACAAATCATTTTCAACGTAAGATGGCGGCTCCTATATGGGGACTGAAGTGTCTTTTTTATTTAAAATATTAGCCTAGTGTACCAAATCTTCAAAAATAGGTCGAATTTGATAAAGCTTGGTACCCGTGGGATTTCGAGGTCCCTGAGTACGAATCTAAAGTCATTTTTCAAAAATTTAAAATGGCGGATCCAATATGGCGGACAAAAATTTAATTTTTTATTCAATTTTCACGAAACTTGGTACACAGGGGTTTTTAGGGTCTCTGATAACGAATCTGATAGCATTTTTAAAAATTCAAAATGGCGTACTCAAAGTGTCTGTTAACAATAAAAAATTTCAATTTAATTTCATGAACCTTGGTGTTTAGGGGTTTTTGGGGTTTCCGATTGCGAATCTTGAGTCAATTTTGAATAATTCAAATTATTATTATTTTTTTTTTTTAGTTATTATACACTCGTTTAACGACCTTACTGGTCCAATGAGTGTCCCCCGTAGGGAGTTCCTAGAATTGTACGTTGTATATATATTCTTTAAGTGTTTTTGCGTCTACAGAACGGCTTGAAATTAGGAGTACTCGCATTTGCCTGGACCACCCGGTATATTGGGTTTGCTCGCCAGTGGAGAGGGAAAACTGTAGAAAAACCTCTTCCTGAATACAACTGGTTTATCGACAGTCGAGTTATAGTGATATGCACAAGTCGATTACCGACAGTGCATATCATTATTCCTCGACGTCAAACCTTCCACTGAAGTTATCTCATGAGTTAGAAAAATCCCAGACTCATCGGGGCGCGAACCCAGCAAGCTGGACTTAGCGCGACCTCAGAGTCTAGTATTTAACCAACTGAGCTAACTCCGTGGTTAATTCAAATTATCATTATGTTCGATTATTACATCTGATTATTTTTAGGTACCCAATAAATAATTTTAACCGGTTAGTCAGGCATAGTAAAAAAAATTTCAAGGTCAAGAAAGTAAT
Organism: Ganaspis brasiliensis; assembly: GCA_037103525.1. Taxonomy (NCBI): domain Eukaryota; kingdom Metazoa; phylum Arthropoda; class Insecta; order Hymenoptera; family Figitidae; genus Ganaspis; species Ganaspis brasiliensis. The sequence goes on from JAZKLR010000014.1 coordinate 16,735, forward strand.
AAAGGATGAAAATGTCCGCTTTATTTAGTCAACCATATTGAATTATAAACAACATCATTAGTCACCTTAAAGTAAATATTTTTAAGTGAATTTTAAACCTATGTATACCAATTTTGGAGCGCAGGTTGGCTTGGTTGACAACGGACGCATCTTATGTACAAAGTTTCATAAAATTTAATTGAAATTTTTCAGTTTCGACCGCCATGTTGGATTCGCTATCTTGATTTTTCAAAAAATCACTTTAGATTCGCAATCGGAGACCCGAAAACCTATATATACCAAGTTTCATGAAATTAAATTGAAATTTTTTATTTTTAACAACTATTTTCAGTCCGCCATCTTGAATTTTTTAAAAATGACTTCAGATTCGTTATCAGAGACCCTAAAAACCCCTGTGTACCAAGTTTCATGAAAAGTAAATAAAAAATTGAATTTTCTGTCCGCCATATTGGATCCGCCATTTTGAATTTTTAAAAATTGACTTAAGATTCGCAATCGGAAATCCCAAAAACCCCCTAAACACCAAGATTCATGAAATTAAATTGAAATTTTTTATTTTTGACCGCCATTTTGAATTTTTAAAAATGACTTCAGATTCGTTATCAGAGACCCCAAAAACCCCTGCGTACCAAGTTTCATAAAATTAAAAAAAAAATTTTATTTTTGACAACCATTTTGAACCCGCCATCTTGAATTTTTTAAAAATGACTTTAGATTCGTACTCAGGGACACCAAAAATCCACAGGTACCAAGTTTTATCAAATTTGGCTTATTTTTGAAGATTTGGTACACTAGGCTAATATTTTACAAAAAAAAGACACTTCAGTCGCCATATTGGAGCCGCCATCTTGTATTTTCGTATATGTTTTTGCGAATATTTACAACTAAGAACTTAAAAACACGATATTTTGATGCTTTAACTTAATATAATTTCTTGTTCTACATGAAAATATTGATTAAAAAATCTTTTTTGATAAAAAAATCGTGTTTTTGTTAAATAATTGTTTATAACTTTTTACATGTTTGTTATAAACAAATTTTGATAACAGAATCTGAAAAAGTGATAAATTTTACATTAAAAATGATTTGTTTTAAATTTTTAAAAAAAATTTTATTTCCAAAAAACATCCTTAAAATTTGATAAAATTTGTGTCCTCTTGGGCGTTAATGGGTTAAGCTGAATAAGTTTTACGCTGAATACATTTTAGGTTAAATGGGTTTTAGGCTACTTACATTTTAAGCTGAATATTTTTTAGGCTGAATGCATTTTAGGTTAAGTGCATTTTATGCTATCTGGTTTTTAGGCTGTATGAGTCTTAGGCTGAATGCGTTTTAGGTTTAATGACTTTTAGGCCAAATGCATTTTAGGTTGAATGCATTTTAGGCTATTTGGTTTTAGGCTGAATGGGATTTAGACTTAATGGGTTGTAGGGAATAGTCGTGCTCCTCGAATTTTCTACGTCTTAAGGGGAGGTTCTCATTACCGTTGATTAAAGTTGCGATTATTATTTTTTCCGTATTTTGAAAGCTATATGTGTTTAGAATATGTCAGTAAAAGGGTATTTGAGTCCAAAAAAAATTTACGTTTTTAAAATGTCTGGATCGCACCAATGTCCTGTACGTATTTACGTGGTTTCAAAGGTTTAAACATGCTTTTCTCGAAACAAGATTTTTTACTATTCCATAATTTGAAAGCTATATGTGTCTAGAATATGAGGGTAAAAGGATATTTTAGTCCAACAAATAATAACGATGCACCAGAATTTTGAAAACATCAATAGCCTGTGCGTTCACAAAATAAAACGCATTTTTCTCGAAACCAGGTTTCTCAAACTGGTGGGCATTCTAGCATCTAAACTTTTCACCCAACAAAATTAGCCTTTTGGGTACTTAAACATAACTATTTTCTGCTGGGGTTATACCTATAATTTTTACTAAGGGTCAAAGATAAAAAAGTGATGTGAAAAACGGCTATTTGTTTGAAAGTATCCGGTATTTTATTATTTTTTTTATTTTTTACTATATTTTAGGTATAACTTATTCTTTAGGATGTCTACTTTCTAAAAATTTTTGGTTTATTGAAATAGGATAAAAATTGCAGAGTAGAGAGTGCCCACCACATGTATCATTTTGAAAAACATCGCTCGGGAGATTCGCTTTATTAGCCGCCATTTTGAAGTTTTATGAAAATAAAAAATATTTTTTTAAAGTTCAAAAACACGTGTATATTTGCAAAAAAATCTAGATCTCTAAGTCTTAACTGTTTTCCGCAAAAGAATGTCAAAATTACTGCTGTTTTTCGTCTCCGCAATGAGAACCTCCCTTAGTTTTATTACAAATAACTTTTAAATTATCAAATTGAAAGAAATGGGCATTATTTTGGGAATGTACTACCAATGAACACTTCTGTCTATATGTCCATTTATAATTGATCTCTTGTCCTTCATTGACATTTTATTTGGATTTTAAAACTGTTTATTGATTGCCACAATTATTATAATACAGGTTTCATAAGGAACAATGAATTATATCTTTAGTTGTTTTACTGGATTTACTGGCTAATTCGGTGCTCTCGAAGTCGCGTACAATATTTTATGCCCACGAATGCAAATAGGTGATTGATTTAACCTTATTACATTTTGTTTTCTAACTCCCTAAAAAATTACCCAATTTATGACATTTGTAACGATCAGAAAAGGATTAATAAAAACTGATCATTATTGTTTTAAGAATATACCTACCTAATAAATTAAAAATAATCTGTATAAACTATATTACAATACAATAACAACAAAAGAAATAAAAAAGACCTAAGAAACCTAACTAACTTATGAACTAATAATATTTACATACATGTACTAAATTTTTATTTTTTTATTTTATTTTTAAACTTACAATTTCAGTTTTGTTTGTGGTTTTAAATATAGGCGAGACTGGGGCTAAACCGAACAGGTCAATTATCTCTAAGTCTGCGCAGTGTTTCACACCGTTTTAACACTCTGCCAACGTGTTGATATGTGAAGTATATACGTCATTAGGTTTTAATGACGTTTCATTACTTTAATCGAATAGTCCAGTCATTCTGTGTAAATTTGACTGATAATTGTTTTCTGTACCATTTCTTAATGATCGGTTAGTGTGTAATGGTGTTAATAAGTAGGCTGACCAGAATTTGAAATCGGTTTTGGAGGACGCGGCCCAGGTAGCAAAAAAAAAAAAAAAGTCCCCACTTTTCAGACATGCACACACATACACTTATATAAATCTTAATTATTGCGCAATACGAAGATAAAATTAGTTTTTAAGTTAGTTGGACGAATTTGTTGTGAATAATGAAAAGATATAAATAATAAGACAAACCAAAATCTATAAAATAGAATCACATCTTTATTGAGATCACAGTGCATTGAGAATCTTTGGATAATTACATTCTGCTGTGTCAAGCCTTATGCGTATTTATCACTAGAATGAATTTTTTTAACAAAGTTTTATTTCCCGCTAATACTTTAGAGAAGGCTTCACAAGACATAGAGATATTAAATTTGGCAAAGCTAATAGACGCAAGTGTTTCTACTGTTAATCGCGATTTTTCAGCGGTCCATAAATCATGAATATAAGAAAAAACTTTTTCAACACTAGCATTCGTTCCAGGGAGACAAAGAAGTACTTCAACTATTATTTTCAAATTTTCATGAGGAATAAAATTCATCTTCAAATGAGCAAATACTTCAAGCCATTTTTCTCCTACCTTGGTCTGATTCTTATTCCATTCTATAAATTTTTCAGCTGAACAATAGTTTTTAATCATTTTTACTTCGTCAAATAACACGTTGTCATCTACTTGAATACCAAATTTTTCTTTTAAAAACACTACATTTTTCAGTACATCGTTGTCCCATTCAAAGTTTTTTCTCAGTAAAATCCAATGATGAAATTTAAAATCATCCGTGTGTTTGGTCCACTCTTGTAAATAATTGAGACTAGTTGAATAAAAATCATTTACTTCTAATAAAAATTTCTTTTTAATTCCAGGATTACTTTCTTCCAAACGTGTTAGTAAATTATTGACCATAAGTGGTATAAAATTTGTTTCTAATGTAGTTCCTAATTGCTGTTTCAGCTCTTCCAGCGCGCAGTTCACTTCGGTGCACGAAATATTATTTCCTTCAATTTTTAAAACCGCATTATGAAAAGTTGTTGCTTCACTGTGAATAAAATACAGATAAACTTCTGACAATTCATTTTCAAAAAAGTCTCGTATGATTGTTGGACATTTTTCGATGCTTAAGAAATAAGACTTTAGTGTTTCAAACAATTCAAGTATTCTTTCTATAGCTAGCATTAAAGAAAGCCATCTTGTATTTGAATACTTCAGTAAGGTTCTGAATTCCACAGATGCTTCTTCGCAAAATTCCTTTAATTTTTCAACTCTAACTGTATAAGTATTGAAATACAAATATATTTTTGGAATTATAACCTGAACATCAATTTTCATTAAATTTGAAGCTGTGTTTATAGCATTTGAAACAATATGAGCTGTGCAACCTATTCCAAGAATATTTTTATCCATAGCTATCATCAATTTTTTGTAAACATTTTCTTTACCTTTTCTATTCAATCCCCCAAAATTGGTGTTAGTATTATCTGCAGATATAGCTATTAATTTATCCTTTAGATTGTATTGTTCAATAACCTTTTTAATTTGATTGTATAGAATATCTGAAGTTTCACCACTTACTTCATCTAATTTCAAAATTTTTATGTTAAAACCAGTTTCGAAACTGAAATAACAGACAAGAACAGGATATAGTTTAATAAATTTATGGTTGGAAGCATCGCTCAATATAGAAACATATCTAGCTTTTTTTAATTCTTGTTGTAGATTTTCTAGAGCATAATTAAAAAAAGTATTCTTGACTATTGCTTCACACTTTGTTCTTTCACTGTGAAATTTTTTACCTGAAAAACTTTGCATTAACTTTAAAGTACAATCCATACTTCTAAAACTATGGTTATGAAACATTGTGTGATACGCAAATGATCCCTCTGCTAAAGCCAATTTCATCTCATTATCATTAAATTTTTGATTTGGATAAAAAGATGATACTTTTTGAGAAGATGATGCTGCTGCCAACATGTTTTTGTGTTTAGCGGTTTCGTTATGCTTAGTGATACTTGAACGTCCACCTCTAGAAATAGTGAAAACATCATGACAGACAACGCATTTCACTAAACTATCATCGTCACCAGATGCAACTTGTATATGTGGAAAATCTTTTTTCAGAGTTTCTGAAAAGTGACATTTTCTATGACATTTCCCAGACATTTTTATTTGAATTTTTCAATCTAACATCTAATAATTTTGTTTTAATTTCTCCTCTCAAAATAGATGGTTTTTTGTTATTTTTTTTTTAATTCCATGTATTTTTTCTGCTTATTCCAAATGTGTCATTGGATTTGGAAAAAATTTACATTGTTTGTTGGAAATGGTTATCTTTTAATTTCGTCTTCTTCTATTATGTTATTAAAAAGTTGTTTATTCAAAGTTGTATTGTTAAAACATCACAAATATATAAAACTAGATGTATATAATATGTTTATAGAAAAAAATACGTCTTTTTCTTTAAATGCAGCTAACAGTCAATATGCACTTTTCTAAATCAGATATTTGGTATGGTAAATTATTATTCATTACTTTTTGAACGCTGTATATGTTCTTTACTGTAAATCAGGATTTAATAAAGCAGGGCATAGACAGGGTTGTTACTTGTTACTTGTTATAAATAACAAGTAAACAAAACGAATGCCACTTTCAGACTGACGAATGTTTCAGAAAACGGATTCTTATACCTAAAATTCTATTTTCAACAATATAACATTTCCACAAATAAAAAATTTTTTTTTACCCCGTTCTAGAGAAATAAAAGGAATATGTCTATATGTTTAAATATGTAAAAATTAATTCCTAATACTTTATTCCTGGGGCGTAGCAAGAAAAAAATTTATGGGGGGAATGTGAACCTCCAAACCCTCCCTGTCTATGCCCTGCTTTATTAAATCCTGATTTACAGTAAAGAACATATACAGCATTCAAAAAGTAATGAATAATAATTTACCATACCAAATATCTGATTTAGAAAAGTGCATATTGACTGTTAGCTGCATTTAAAGAAAAAGACGTATTTAAAAAAAAAAAAAAAATTTAAATATGGCAGATAAGGCATAAGTTGTGTTTTTGAGTTCTCTTTTTATCTTAGTTGACTTATCAGTTATTAACACTTTGTTAACAAGTAAAGTTTAACCACTTGAAAACTTATTCTTTTTTGTGTTGTGTGCAAAATGTTATGTTCGTCGGTGCTTTTTTATTGATAAACTATTGATTTTTCTTCTGACGATCACTGCTGTTGTGGATTACCGCTAGTGTGGACTTATTTGGATATTTGAACAAGATTTTAAAGAGAAAGAGGTAAATCATTATTCATTTTTTGTGTTCTTTCTATTTTTGAGAATGTGCAGTGATTATGGAGCACTATTAATGCTCTATTATCGTTTTTAGTACTTTTTTAATCTTTGTTGGTTATTGACGTCATAATCAGCGCGACATCTGTGATATTTTTTTGGATCTATTTTATCCTGAGTGTCTGCAGTATCATCACACCCTTAACTTCAATTCTCGGTTGGTTGCCTGCTGTACAGGGATCAATCTCATTGCCTACTTACTGCTTGTCTGGTTGCCTGCTGTGCAGGGATTGTCTGTACTTTGAACGTGCAATCTTAACGATCTGCCTGCTTCCAGTAGTTATCTTTTTTGGATATCACTTTTCCTTTTATAGTTATGTCTAAAGAGTGTAGATTTTGCAGGAAGGATATAATAAATATTGCGGCGTACTGCTCAAAGTGTGATAAGTACTTTCACAAAAATACTACATGTTACACACATAAGATATATAATGAAAATAATGAACTGGTAGTATGCTCATAGAAATCTTCTTTAATTGATCTTAAGAATACATCTAAGGATATGTCGTCTCAAGTTAACATGCCTCTTCAGGCAGACAGAGAAAATGCTGCTGGCTATGTGATGGACGTTTCTTCGTCCCAATTTGATCAGCTCTTGTCGGCCATTACAAAATGCACCACTGAGGTACAATCTCTGCGCTCTCAGCATAATACGCTTACTGTTGATTTATCCGATATCAAGTCTAAGGTGGCACGTCTTCCTAAACTTGAGCAGATTATTAATAAGAACGCTGAAAAACTTGCCGAAATTTCTAAGAAAACTGATGATCTGAATATCAAGGTTACCAGTATTACGGAGGAAAATAAGTCTCTGCGGGAGCAGTTACAGGGCTTTAAATGTGATCGGGAAAAAATGGATGTTCGCTTAATGAGAGCGGAAATCGAACAATGTGCTGATACATTGATCATCTCTGGTATGCCTGAGACGGTTGACGAACAATTGAAGCAGCTGTTTTGTGAGATTGCATCTGTTTTAAAAGTGGATCTTATTCCTTCCAATATTGTCACGGTCTCACGTATGGCTGCTAGGAGATCTTCGGGAGGTGAGGGTGATTGGTTTGGAGATTCTCATCGCTCAATACGAGTTCGCCTCTTGTCACCTGGACTTTGTGAGAAGTTTATTTCTTTAATGAGAAAAAAAAGACTCTTTTTTCTACTGAGATTTCATGCTCTTTGGCTAATTCTCGTATCTACATAAATACACTACTTCCTCCAGCTTTTTTTAATCTTCTCAAGGCAACTAGAGAAAAAGCTAAAATACTGAAGTATAAATATGTATGGCATAGGAATGGCACAATATTTGTTAGACGTAAGGAAAAGGAGGATGCAATCAAAGTCAGCTGCATCAAGGATCTGGATCAACTCACCGAATGACTATCTTCAGTTTCTTTATCTTCTGAAGTGGTAAACCTGGGAGTGTCTTCTTTGAATCTCTGCAATAATTCGTCTCTGAAGATATGTCACATAAATATAAACTCTCTTAGACAAAATGTTGATGTCTTGCGGGCTCATTTGTCCAACAGTGAATATCATGTAGTGGCCTTAAGTGAAACGTGGCTGACTGATGCTGTTAATGATGGTATGCTTGCGATTCATAATTATAACTTGACTCGTAGAGATCGTGCTGATAAGCGTGGTGGTGGAGTTGCAGTATATATCAGAAATGATCTAAACACTAAAGTTCTTTTTGCTTTCCCAAGTTCTTTTGATAATAAACCCGAATTTTTAATTATTGAAGTTTTAAATATTGGCTTTAAACCTCTTCTCTTAGCAGTTGTCTACCGCAGACCAGGTGGTGACAATCTTTTGGATTTTGAATATCATCTCACTAGATTTTTTAATGCTTATGTTAATATTGTAATTTCCGGTGATTTTAATTATGATCTTAGTAAATCAACTTCTGATTCTTGCTATATTAGGGATTTTTTTAAATCCCTAAATCTTTATATTGTAACTTATGCTGCAACTCATCACACGAAATCCTCACAATCCTGGCTTGATTTGTGTGTTATTGATAATGAGAATAAGTTGGTCTCTTCCTCTCAATCTCTTGCTCTTTTTGTGGCGGGACATGAGCTTATTGAAATTACTTATAAATGGAATTTTAATGTTCCTTCACATGCTGTTAAACTATATCGGAATTTGAGAGGAATAGACGACAACACCTTTATTTCTTCTTTTAATGATGTAAATTGGAATTATTTTGTTGAGCTTGAGTCTGTTGACTGTAAACTTGATTTTTTAACTAATATAATTATTGCTGCCTTAGATGAACCTGCGCCTCTCTGTTCTCATGTTCCTTATAAAAAGAAATTTAAAAAATCTTCTCCGTGGATGACGGATGAGATAAGAAACTTGATAAAGGAGAGAGATTCTAATTTTAGAGCTTGGAAGAGAGTAGGTAATCTTACAATTTGAAAAAAATATAAAACACTAAGAAATCAAGTTAAGCTATCGATTAGAGAGGCTCGCAATCATTTTAATGCTAATCAACTTCAGGGATTAACGGATCAGAGGAGTGTTTGGAGGGAGCTGAGGCATCTTGGCATTGTAAGTGGAAGGGAAGATGATTCTCTGATATGGAGTTTAATGATACTCAATTTTTCTTTACGGATATTTGTCCCTCACAATTGTTGGAGGCTCTCAATTCTGTCAAGACTGAGGCTCAGGGACCTGATGGTATTTCTATAAGTGTTATCTTAAAAGCTATGCCTATACTTTTCAGACATGTGCTAGCTCTCTTTAATCAATCTCAGCAAAATTCAGTCTTTCCTGATGAATGGAGGAAGGTTCTCATAAAAGCAATTAATAAAGTAAAGACTCTTCAGCAACTTAATGATTATAGACCCATTTCTATTCTTTGTTGTCTTTCTAAAGTTCTAGAGAGGCTGGTATTTAATCAATTGATTGGGTTTGTCGAGTCAAGCAATGTTCTGGATCCTTTTCAATCTGGGTATAGGAAAGGTCTCAGCACTCAGACCCTTTTGCTAAAGGTAACTGATGATATGGCTAAAGCTATAGATGAGAGAAAGGTAACTATAACTGTTTTCTTTGATTTCAGTAAAGCCTTTGATATGGTCCCTCATAACCTTCTCTTATTGAAGCTTAAATCAATTGGATTGTCCTCTTCTGTTTTGAAATGGTTTGCTTCCTACCTTTCCGGTAGAAGGCAGAGAGTTATTGGTTGTGATGGAGAGGTGTCTTATTGGGGCCTTATCGGAACAGGTATCCCTCAGGGATCGGTGCTGGGTCCTCTATTATTTTTGGTTTTCACCAGTGATCTGTGGCGTGTTTTCAAGCATGTCGAACATGATTCTTTTGTGGATGACTTGCAAATCTATCGACATACCAGTATAGATAAATTGAGTGAGTCAATTGCTCTGATTAATAAGGATGTTCGATCTGTTTGTGAATGGGCTGAGGCAAATCATCTCAAGATTAATCCGAGCAAGACTTATGCAATGATTGTTGGATCCTCTTGGTATGTAAATAGTATTAATTTAAACGAGTGTCCTCAGATCACTGTTGAGAATCTAGTTTTTCCTTATGTTCAGTCGGTTAAAAATTTGGGAGTTATCTTTAGACCTACTCTTTCTTGGGATAAGCACGTTGGTCAAATATGTAGAAGAGTCTATGCAACACTCAATCAGCTAAAGTCAAATAGGAAGGCTCTTACTATCAATCTTAGGACAAAATTGGTCTCTTCTTTAATACTGTCTCATTTTGACTATTGCTGCGCGGTTTATAATGACTTGACGGATGAACTCTATCATAAACTTGAAAAACTTTTAAACACATGCATCAGATTTATTTATGATTTGAAGAGAGATGAGCACATTACTCCTTACCGGAAATGACTGGGGTGGTTAAATGTGAAAGGCAGGCGTCTCTTGTTTATCGGTGGTTTAATGCACATAATTATTAATACTAAAAAACCTTTATACTTATATGAAAAGTTTTGTTTTAGAAGTCAGTTAACCGATAGACGGGTGAGAAATCCTGTCACGCTTAGGGCTCCCTTATGTCGAACTGCGCAATATAAGAACTGCTTTATTAGCACCGCGACTAATTTGTGGAACTCTCTTCCACCAGTGTTGACAGAGATTGAGAGCCTAAATTGTTTTAAAGCCAGATTACGTTGTTATCTTTTTGTAACTGTGGATTGATACGTTCGCATTACTTGATTTTGTTCTATTTCCTGATTTTGTTATTGTTAAAAGGTTCATAATATCTATATACTGTTATTTTATTGATGATGTTTACTTTATTATTAACTTTTATATGTTTTCTATATTTATGTATATTCTTTATGCTTTTTTCTTTATTCTTTATGCTTGTACGCTATACATTGTACTAACTATTCACAGGTCTCCTCAGAGGTTGGCAGGTTTTTCTAAAATGTACCGCCACAATCTTGGTGAGAGTTGTTCCAAATGACTTCCAGATTCCAAATTTTCAAACCGATAAATCGTACCTGATCCTCTTTTTGAATTATCTCTTATACAGGTAGTCGTAAAATTGAAAAATTGATTATCTTAATGTGGAAGCTTTTATTCAGAAGACTACGGATTTTTTGTTCTTAAAAATTGTATAAACTAAGATTTTATAGATAATTATGGTTCCGAATTGTCTCTTTTTCAAGAAACTTTTTGATTTTTTCAATTTGGACACGTCTGTAACATGTTAAAGTGCTATATATGCATATATATAATTTTTAGTTAACAATTTTATAACTATGCGAGAATATCCCATCTAAAAAGAGCATCATTTATTTATTTATATATATATATATATATATATATATATATGGTCGATTCTTGCGTAACTGCACGATTTCAAGATACGTTTTGGTAAAAAAAAATTTTTTTTATTCAATGTTTCTCTGTACTTATTTTTCTTATTAGGGTCTAACATAATTATATTTTAAACGATTTTACTACAACTATATTTATACGAAAATAATAGCAAATTTTTGAAAATTGGCTTCCATGTGGAGCTGAACTGCATCCTTTTATTGTCAATATATTGTACAAAATAAAAATTTCTTCTTCATATTTTGCTAAAACGAAAATAAATAATAAATTAATAAATTATTTAATATTCTAACAGTATTTTAGATATTATTTAACATATATAAAATTTTATAAGAGAACAGCAAATACAATATTTAATAATGAATATTTCGTTTTATTTTTTGGATAATTTGAAATGGAGATCGAGCAGTGTAATCCGGCATTGCTAAACTACTTTATAGAATAATGTTTTAAAATAACCACCACAGATAAAAAAGTTTCTCTGCATGAAGCACACTGAACACTTCACATAGGCCATTGAGCTGAAATTTTACGTGATACCATGGAGCTGAAATTTGACATTTATTCTAACCTCACTTCTACAATATTGCAAAATAAATCTATTCCTTTTGCAGATCGCTTGTTTCGCATGAAAACTTCAAGAAAATGGTAACAATAGTATCAAATAGTTGTTAGAGTAATATAATAGTAATGACATGGAACTGAACGCTTTTTTTGTACCCATGCGATTTTCACAAAAATAATTTTTTTTTAAGTAAAAATTTTTCTTTTTTAAAACTTTTTTTACATGTGATTTAGTGCTAATGGATCAAAATTGAAATTTAACTTATTAGAAGGCGTAATAACTAAACACATGACACCTTAATTATAAGTCTACAGATTGCGTTCAAAAATTGGAAAAATTGAGGGACAAAATATTTTTACAGATTCTAAGTATGAAAAAGGTATTATGAAGTTCAATATAAACCTAAATTGTTCATAAATATAGACACTTTATGCTTGAAAAAGGCTAAGTTATAGGCTGGAAACGCTGAATGTGGTACATATACCCGATAATTGTAAATATTTTAAAAATTATATAAATATGCACATTAGACATGAACACACACACACACACACACACACACATAAATGCATATATATATATATATATATATATATATATATATATGATGATCTTTGCAGATGCGATATTCTCGCTTAGTTATAGAATTGTTAACGAAAAATTAACTATATGCATATATAGCACTTTAATATGTGACAGACGTGTCCAAATTGAAAAAATCATAAAGTTTCTTGAAGAAGAGACAATTTGGCACCATAATTATCTATAAAAGCTTTGTCTAAAAAGTTTTGAATAACGAAAAATCCGTAGTCTTCTGAATAAAAGCTTCCACATTAAGATAATCAATTTTTTAAGTTTTCGACTATCTGCATAAGAGATAATTCAAAAAGAGGATCAGGTACGATTTATCGGTTTGAAAATTTGGAATCTGGAAGTCATTTGGAACAACTCCCCACCAAGATTGTGGCGGTACATTTTAGAAAAACCTGCCAACCTCTGAGGAGACCTGTTTATTCTTGTCCCTATGGTATCCTAGGACAAATTTACGAATAAATAAATAAATATATACATCTAGTTTTATATATTTGTGATGTTTTAACAATACAACTTTGAATAAACAACTTTTTAATAACATAATAGAAGAAGACGAAATTAAAAGATAACGATTTCCAACAAACAATGTGAATTTTTTCCAAATCCAATGACACATTTGGAAGAAGCAGAAAAAATACATGGAATTAAAAAAAAATGACAAAAAACCATCTATTTTGAGAGGAGAAATTGAAATTTGTATAATTTTGAACGGTTGCAAGTCATTTGACGCGAAAGTTTGCAGTGCGATTGCGAGTTCCCCGACTCCACCAATACAGTCAAAGATAAATGTTCCGTTTACTTTCACCTGCTGTATTTATAACAAAAATAAAAGTCACACGTTTATCAATTTTTTATCAATTACTTCAAATCGTTATCTGCATATATTGTAAGTTTCAATTAAAAATATTATTAAATACACAGTCAAGAATTTTTTAAAAAAAAAATTATTTCCTTCACCCTTTCGACTACAATGCTACTTTTTACATTATCATTTGCGCAGAAACAAATGCAATCCAATGGTTTTAACGGCAATTCAATACATTAAAAATTGTCCAAGTTATATAAATTGTTTAATGTGCATTTACTTTGAAGCAATTTATTTACAATTTTACAATGAAAAATAAAGAAAATTATAAGTAGGTATGATAGTTAGTTTTTTTCGAGTTTAATTTAATAAAAATAGTTGGAATTGATTCAGCCAAAGTGTTTGTAATTCCTTTAAAAAACCAGTTTTTTAAATAACAGATAAAATTATAGAAAAACTATTTATCGTATCGAGCCCAATTTTTGTTAACGTATTGTGGGCTACGAGAACAATGTTCCAAATAAGTATTATAACTGTAACTTAATTATTTGTAAAGTTATTTAATAATTTAAAATATACTATTTTAGCTTGTTTTAATTATTTGGCGAATTAACAAATGATCACATTCCAACTTACGAGGTGTCATTTAATAGATCTTTTTATGGGCTACATTTTTTATACAAACTTTTTTTCTGACAGATAATTACATAATCACCAGTAAACAAAAAACTATAATTTATCACACTCAATGATTGTTTAAACATCTTAAGGACAAAAATTTTTGGACTAAAACATATCCCTCTTATTAACACCATTACACACTAACCGATCATTGAGAAATGGTACAGAAAACAATTATCAGTTAAATTTACACAGAATGACCGTACTAGAAGTAGTGGCCGTCTAAGTGTGAAAAATCGTGTTTTTTCGCTGAAAGTAAACAATTTTTTTTTATATTTTTTGGGTTTTTGACACTTTAAATAAAGTATATTTATTATTTGATAACTGTTTTTTATAGCTTAAGGCATATAGAATTTAGGTAAAAGAAAGTTTTTTCAAATACTTTTAAAAGAACAAAAATATTACGCCTTTATTATGAGATGACCGGGTGGGGCAAATCCAGACGAATCAGAATAGCTATATTGAATGTTGACGTTAAACTCACAGCGATTGTCTGTAAACCTCTAATCATATAATTTCTTAAAAAAAGTGTTGCATTGATCGAAATAATGAGTCTGTAAACAAGGAAAGCTTTTTTTAGCCTGTTTTGACATTTTTTGTTACTGACATTTTTCGTACAGTTACTATCAGTCATTAATTTCAATAATATGTCTAAGAAAATAATATATTTTGTATTAAATGGGTTAAATATGTATCAGAAAAGATACTTATTGAATTTTTAATTTGAAAAAATGTATATTTGTGGTTCAACCTAGGCTATATTTTAAATGTCCGACTTAGCCCCATAGAATGTCCGGTTTAACCCCACCATTTTTGGGATTTTCGTTTTCGAAGTGGTCATATTCAAAGCGACTTACCAACAAAACTATCTATTATTTTTTAAATGGAACAACTGTATTTTTTAGTTGAAAGAACAAGCTGTAAAATAGTATATTACACTTTGGCAAAAAATAGGTCTATATGTTTTTTTGCAGAAGACCAAATCCATCCGGTTTAGCCCCAGTCTCCCCTACATTTATATATACATTTATTTAAAGTATTAATTATATTGAGGATAATATATATATTTTATGTTACTCTTCTAAATGGCATTTTTAGTGATGATTTCTTAAGAAAAAAAAGTATTCCGCAATAAAAAACCAATTTACTGATATAAATTAAGCATATATTTTCCCAGTTAGAATGAATGATACAAGGGAAAAAATCTAGGTTTTATATCATGAAAATACTTTAACCTTTTATATCAACTAACTTTCTTTACCTACACTGAGAGAAGTTTGGCACAGTTTTGGTATTTTTACGTACGCCAGCTGCGCTAAATGCAGTACAGATACCAAACTTCTTTTAGTTTTCAAGTTGAAATAAAGTTGAGCGACAGTATCGCCAAACGAAGTCAGACTCTGTCTCTTTCTGTGGTACAAACATTTTTAGTACAGTATCCGTCCCACAAAGCGCAGAAACTGTATCACATTAGAACCGACTCTGTGCGTAAGGTTAGATACGACATCTGTATAGTACACAATTCAGATGTCAAACGAAACTTCTCTCAGTGTATTAAAGTATAAAATCATGAATTTTTAGCTTAAAATACGTTGGAGAGGATAAGTAGATGTGTCTGATTTTGTCTATTGTATCTACTTTTGCACGGACTTGAGATATATAATATAATTTTTTGTTAAACGAACAAAAAAGTTTGCATATATGTATACTTGATACTATGTGTATAATATAGAGCAAACCAGTGTGATGTCACAAGTCCGTTAAGTTTTGTCATTTTGTCAGGAAGGTTAGACACAAAATCCAAATTTACATTAAAATGTCTGGGATTTTTATAACAATACATTAAAGTACGGCTGGAATTATTAAAGGTGACATATTTTATTACGTTTTTAAAATATATTCAATATTTATACTTATTATCAGTTATTTGCTTTATTTTTAAATGACAAAAAAATAGTGAAAACTTGAAAATTGGTTAGAAAGTTCTGTCATTGTGATTGTTTATTTACCTTTTAAGTGCAAATTAAGTAATTAATAAGGAATATAAGTATATTACAAAAACGTACGAGAACATATTCTACCTTGTAATTGTAATAATTTATGTAATTTTACAATAAATTAATCGTAAAACCGTTTTATAATAATAATACCATGCATTTCAATGTAAATTTGGGTCTTGTGCCCAACCTTCTTGACACAATGACCAAACCTTATAGACGAATGACATGACGTCACACTGATTTACTCTCTATGTATAAAATAAATACATAGTGCAAAATATCTGTAAACATATGGGACGTTCCATGTCAACCGGGACAAGGCCGGTGCCAAAAATCTATTCAACCGATTTTAATGGTTAAAAGCTTAAAATCTTCGTCTTTAAGTCCTTTATCAAATACGATGTGGTACTTTTCAAAATTCAATATGGCGACCAAAATATGGCGCTTTATATGAATGAAAAACACAACTTTAAATGTTAAAATTTTATTTAAGGTAAGAAACATAGGACAAATAGCTTGTAAGTAGATATTATCAACAACTGCATGTCTCTAACTGAAGATATAAAGACATAACAGCAAAATAAAACAAAAATTCAAAATGGCGGATCCAATATGGCGGACAAATTTTTGAAAATTATTCGGATTTACTTAAAAATCGTCAAAAGGGGGTTTTTGGGGTCGCTGATTAAGAATCCGAAGTCAGTTTGCAAAAATTTAAAATGACGGATTCAATATGACGGACGAATTTTTAAAAATTATTCGGATTTACTTGAAAATCGTTACTCGAGGGTTTTTGGGGTCGCTGATTAAGAATCTGAAGTCAGTTTTCAAAAATTCAAAATGGCGGATCCAATATGGCGGACGAATTTTTGAAAATTATTCGGATTTACTTAAAAATCGTCAAAAGGGGGTTTTTGGGGTCGCTGATTAAGAATCCGAAGTCAGTTTGCAAAAATTTAAAATGACGGATTCAATATGACGTACGATTTTTTAAAAATACTTCGTATTAACGTGAAAATTGTTACTCGGGGGTTTTTGGGGTCGCTGATTATGAATCCGAAGTCAGTTTTTAAAAATTCTAAATGGGGGATCCAATATGGTGGATGATTTTTTAAAAATTCTTCGTATTAACTTGAAAACCATTACTCGAGGGTTTTTAGAGTCGCTGATTACGAATCCGAAGCCAGTTTTCAAAAATTTAAAACGGCAGAACCAATATGGCAGACGATTTCTTTAAAATTCTTCGTATATACTTAACAATCATTACTTGGAGGTTCTTGGGATCGTTATTAGAAAACTGACGATATTTTTGTAAAATTTAAAGTGGCGTTTCCAATACGATAGATAAAATACAATTTTAATAATAACATTTTTGAAGACGAGTATTTTGGAAGCTCTCTGCGTTAACAGGGTGGAGACTGTCTTCATATTTAAATTATGAAGCCCGCATTACTTTTTTTTCAATTTTTTTAAATTTGAAAATTTTTTTTTTAATTTTTATTTATTGTTTCTATTTTTTTTTTAATTTTTCAATTTTTTATATTTTTTACGTTTTAAAAACTTGTTTATTTTTTACTCTTTAAAATTTTGTTATTTAATACTGCACAGTAGTTAAGATTTGTGTTGCATCTGAGTAACGTTTAACTTCCAATTTTTTTTCATCAATCGGAACAAAGGAATGACCGCTTTGGATTTTGGTTACACTAGGAGCTTGAGAGAATCTTTTTGAAAGTCTTTTTTGCGTGCTACTGTGGTGTTTTTGACTATACTCAAAAATGGTTATATTCTCAAATTTATTTTTTGCTGAATTAAAAATGTCATGTGATTTAAAGATGACATTGGATGCTTGAGCTTGCTGGCTAGCTCCAAAATCCAAAGCGGACATTCCTTTGTTCCGATTGATGGAAAAAAATTGGAAGTTAAACGTTACTCAGATGCAACACAAATTTTAACTAC
Organism: Ganaspis brasiliensis; assembly: GCA_037103525.1. Taxonomy (NCBI): domain Eukaryota; kingdom Metazoa; phylum Arthropoda; class Insecta; order Hymenoptera; family Figitidae; genus Ganaspis; species Ganaspis brasiliensis. The sequence continues at coordinate 34,669 of JAZKLR010000014.1, forward strand.
TGTGCAGTATTCAATAACAAAATTTTAAAGAGTAAAAAATATAAAAAATTCAAAAAATAAAAAAAAATAGAAATAATAATTAAAAATTAAAAAAAAATATTTAAAATTTTAAAAAATTGAAAAAAAAAGTAAAGCGGGCTTTATAATTTAAATTTGAAGACAGTCTCTACCCTGTTAACGCAGAGAGCTTCCAAAATACTCGTCTTCAAAAATGTTATTACCAAAATTGTATTTTATCTGTCGTATTGGAAACGTCACTTTAAATTTTACAAAAATATCGTCGGTTTCCTGATAAACGATCCCAAGAACCTCCAACCCTACTGAAAAATCCTATATAGGATCCTACATAGGATCCTATATAGAATCCATATGGATTCCTATGAGAATCCACGTAGGATCCTATATAGGATCCTATATAGGTATTGTCCTATAGGAATCCATGTGGATTCTCATAGGAATCTATGTGGATTCCTATAGGTCGCCTATAGGACACGTCTTATATAGGATCCTATGTGGACTCTCCTATAGGAATACATGTAGGATCTCATATAGGATCCTACATAGGCGTCCCAAAAAATTTTTTGTACACCCCCCTACATAGGATCCTACGTAGGTTCCCATACAGGATCCTATATAGGATCTTTTATGGGCGCCCAAAAAAAATTATGTACACAGAATTAATTGTTTTTTTTAACAACTTTATTCAAATATACATTAAGCACCATTATAAGGACGAAAAATATTTACTGCGCAGGCGTAAGTATTGTAGAATACGTAAAAGACGACTGCGCATGAGGAAGGGGTTCAAAAAAATTTTTTGGGGGGTACCCATGTAGGATCTTATATGGGGTTCCCATATAGGATCCTATATGGGAACCTACGTAGGATCATATGTAGGAGGGTGTACAAAAATTTTTTGGGACGCCTATGCAGGATCCTATATGAGATCCTACATGTATTCCTATAGGAGAGTCCACATAGGATCCTATATAGGACTTGTCCTATAGGCGACCTATAGGAATCCACATAGATTCCTATGAGAATCCACATGGATTCCTATAGGACAATACCTATATAGGATCCTATATAGGATCCTACGTGGATTCTCATAGGAATCCATATGAATTCTATATAGGATCCTATGTAGGATCCTATATAGGATTTTTCAGTAGGGAAGTAATGATTGTTAAGTATATACGAAGAATTTTAAAGAAATCGTCTGCCATATTGGTTCTGCCGTTTTAAATTTTTGAAAACTGGCTTCGGATTCGTAATCAGCGACTCTAAAAACCCTCGAGTAATGGTTTTCAAGTTAATACGAAGAATTTTAAAAAAATCATCCGCCATATTGGATCCCCCATTTAGAATTTTTAAAAACTGACTTCGGATTCGTAATCAGCGACCCCAAAAACCCCCGAGTAACAATTTTCACGTTAATACGAAGAACTTTTAAAAAATCATCCACCATGTTGGATCCCCCATTTAGCATTTTTGAAAACTGACTTCGGATTTGTAATCAGCGACCCCAAAAACCCCCGAGTAACGATTTTCACGTTAATACGAAGAATTTTTAAAAAGTCGTCCGCCATATTGGATCCGCCATTTTGAATTTTTGTTTTATTTTGCCGTTATGTCTTTATATCTTCAGTTAGAGACATGCAGTTGTTGATAATATCTACTAACAAGCTATTTGTCCTATGTTTCTTACCTTAAATAACATTTTAACATTTAAAGTTGTGTTTTTCATTCATATAAAGCGCCATATTTTTGTCGCCATATTGAATTTTGAAAAGTACCACATCGTATTTGATAAAGGACTTAAAGACGAAGATTTTAAGCTTTTAACCATTGAAATCGGTTCAATAGATTTTTGGCACCGGCCTTGTCCCGGTTGACATGGAACGTCCCATATATATGTACATATAGGGCAGAGTAGGGCAAAACCACTAATTTTTGACATTTCTAACTATAACTCTAAAACCATAGTGGTTACAGAGAAAAACTAAATGCTGTTTCAAAGATTGATCCTTTGGTTACATTTTATTCTGAATGCACAATTATATATCTCTTCTAGATTCCGAGCTACAGCCGTTCTATGGATGGGGTTTTACCCCAAGTATTGGGATAAAACCACCAATACCATTTTTCTACAAAAAAAACATCAAAATTAATAAATAATAATTACGCTACAACTATTAGTACAAATGAATGAACAAATGAGTGTACAATTGCATGAATAAAATACAATGATCTTTCATTTTTAATTATGATTTAATTAATCATAATTAATAAGAATTTAACTTTACTAAGGTATGAGTTCAGAATTTTTTCCTTATAGGTAAGGAGTAATCATATAGGCACTATGTATCACTCTCTAAATCTGAATTAGTGATTTTTCACTAATGAATTAGCGAGAAATCGGTCACTATTAAATAGTGAAAAATTCCACTAATTTTTAGTAGAAAACTGCTAATTATTAGTAGAAAATTACTATTTGAAAAGTGAACTATTTACTAATTCAAAAAGTGAATTTCACTGTTTCAATTAGCAGATATTTCACTTTCAAATTAGTAGTTTCCAACTAATAAATTAGTTTTTTTTTACTAATCATTAGTGAAATATTCGCTAATCAATTAGTGAGAAATCGGTCACCATTAATTCGTGAAAAATCACTAATTCAGATTTAGAGAGCAGGTTATGATGGGCGTGGACACCATAAATTATTATGTACAACCCCCCCCACACCCCCCCATTAATTATTATTATTGGAAACATTGATATCACATGTGAATTATTTTTCAAAGATTTTTAACTGCTTCTCTTTTGTGTACATGAAAAAGCATTAAGTGTTTCAAATTTTTAAATTTTCCAACCCCCCCCCCCCACACACACACAAAAAAGGTTCGAATGAACACCCCCCAGAAATAAAGGAAATTTTCTACGCTTTTTAAAAAATCTTAATATTTATCATATTTATTTAGGCTTACAAAAAGAACCTACAAATGTTTTTTTCACCAAGTATGGTATATTACATGTTTTTGGGGTCATTTATTATGAATTTAAAGTCGGATTTTGCAATTGAAAATGGCGGATTCGAAATAAAGCAAATTTTCTAAAAAATTTTTTTTACTTTCAATGGCATTTGAGGTTATTAGGTGTCACTTGATAGGAAATGAAATTCTGATTTTCAAAAGTCAAAATGATTGATGCAACTCTGCAAAGAAGTTTCTGAAATTTTTTAATTGATTTAGCATGTGATTTTTGGTTAAAACATTAATTTTTCTGTTTTAACGAACAGGATTTTCATTAATGTTGTCGTTGAAAAAATGCTGAATGGGATTAATTAAGTTCCGTTAAGAAAGTTAAACTTGGCAAAACTTGAAGTTTTTAAAAAATTTTAGATGCACGTACTCGTGAAAATATTAATATTTTGAAAATGAGGTTATAATTTTCAAAAAAATTGACATGAAAATATTTTTATTTTAGGATTTTTAGAACAATAGGGAGTGTGGAATAAAGAAACACACGGACGAGCTCACACAAAGATAATTCTCGTCCCGAAATCATGGACACGACTCACACAATGAAACGACTTCAAATATGTATTATATACAAAAAGCTTTTAAGTGCATTTTTTAAATGTTTAGTCAAATCGTTGGTGGAGTTTTTGTTTGAGCAATTATTGGGAAATAACTAATTATTAGTAAAAGATGACTAATTTATTAGTAAAAAAGTAATTAAAAAATAGTTATAGTTTGACTAATTGAATTGGTAAACAGAATTTTAATAATATTTTAGTTATTATTACATAATCTAAAAGTAAATGTGACTAATAATTTTTTATTTTTTACTTAATGATTAGTAGTAATTTAATTATTTAAATTAGTGAATGCCTTTTAGCTTTGAAATTAATTATTTTTAACTAATTCAGATTTAGAGAGGATTATTGCATGCAGGATTTATTTTAGAACTTTGGAGGAAAATCAATTATATTATTCGGATAATTTTCTAATCTTTAGGAATAAATTACATTTTTTTTTTAATAAGTTCATTTTTCCGAGCTCCGGAAATATTTTTATCTATAGACTTAGAATTTATTTTCTAACTTTTGGGGAAAAAACCAACCAAGTTTATACGATTTTCCAATTTTTTTTCACCAATTCCTTTGATTTATTTCCGAATTTTCGGGGAAAAAATACTCTATTTACATACATACTCTATTTACATACACACATTCGTACACATAAATTTAAATACCGATACTCATACACAAATACGTACATACACACATAAATTCACGCATACATGGGTGTATACATACACCCATGTATACACACATTCATATACATGAATTTAAATTTTAATACACATTCATAAATACATACATATATACATACATACATACATACATACATACATAAATACATACATACATACATACATACGTACCCACACAGCACCAGAAATTCCCTGAATTTCCCCTGAATATTGGTCCACATTTCCCGAATATTCGAACCTAATATTCAGGGAAGTTTCGTGGAAGCATCAAAATGTCCGCCATAAAGAATATTGGACGCTAAATTTCCCTGAAAATGTATTTCTAATTTTCAGGGAATTTCCGCATCTAATATCCCTTCAATATTCACAGTATTCGAAAATCTTCTGTACATGATGCGCAATGGTCGAACTTGGTTTCTGTGACACTTACGGCTGCGCAGTAGTTTTTAATGTTCTAGAATCCTACGGGTGCCAAATATGACATACAATTTTTATCAATTACCAGATCAAAAAAATTTTGGAAATTTTTTTTAATTTTCCCTGAATATTCTAGGAATATTAGATGCGGAAATTTCCTGAAAATTAAAAATACATTTTCAGGGAAATTTAGCGTTCAATATTCTTTATGGCGGACATTTTGATGCTTCCACGAAACTTCCCTGAATATTAGGTTCGAATATTCGGGAAATGTGGACCAATATTCAGGGGAAATTCAGGGAATTTCTGGTGCTGTGTGGGTATACATACATACATACATAAATACACACATGCATACTTATGTACATACATACACACAGACTATTTATATACATATAATTATATATACTTATGTATATTTGGTCTTCTCGACCGAAATTATAATTATTTTTTGTAGTAGGCTGACGTGATGTTATACATATATATATTCAGTCGCGGAAAATGTACGCAGCTAACGCGCGCGCCAAACGCGAAGCAAAGTCCAAACCCTGGATTCTCCATGACACTTTGGCCAAAGATATTATACACCTAGATGCGGCCATAGATTTAGTTCCGTAAGATAAATATAGTTGTCGCCACTAGAAAATAATCTTACGCGCCCCTCCCTTACCCGTCTACCCGCTGAAGGGACCCACGAGTTCGTTTTGTAAGCAGATTGCAAAACACTTTACCATAAGCGTCACTTATGCTTGAAAGTGGTAAAATTTCTGTAGGTAATGCAGTTTTCTAAGGGACCTATAAATCTGTTTTTCATTAAATTAAATAAATAAAATTATCCCTGGATGAGATAGTTTCGTCAATTTTGAAAACATACATATATGTGTTAAGTAGAATAAGGCAATACTTAAATATGTATTATAATTTTGAGTAGAATTTATGAATTTATGATTAATTTATCATTATTATGTTGTATAATTTTTTTCGTAAATCCTTTACAGTTAAATTCTACAACTTGAAATTCTACACAATTAAATTCTACACGTTAGATTCTACATATTAAAATTCTACAATACGATTTTTTATAAAATATATTAAATCCAACTTCTATAATTTAGAATTCTACACATTAAAATTCTCAAAGGCGATTTTTTATAATACATTAATACTATATTCTACTTAGTTAAATTATACAATTTAAAAAAAAATTAATATCCTTTAGTATTAAAAAAATTGTATTCCTTGCTTTAGACAAAAGAATTAAAAAAAATAAATAAAAATTTAATATCGTGTAGAATTGAACTGTACAGTTTAAATGTGTAGAATTCTAAATTCTAGAACTTTGATTTAATATGTTATTACTGTTTTACAAAAAATCGTATTGTAGAATTTTACTGTGTAGAATTTAACCTGTAGAATTTATCAGTAGAGTTTAGTGTAGAATTTGAACCGCGCCATTTTTTCTTACATCCCCCTTGTAGAAGAAATTAATTTATATTGAATTATTAATCATTCTAATTGTTATGAACCGTAAAGGTAATTGAGGAGCACTTTTTCAAAAAGTTGTTATATCTATTTTCTAAAATAGTAGAGATTAAAACAAACTTAACATTAAAAACCTTACAAATCGATCTGTCACTATTGAATTTAAGAAATAATTTGTATTAACAAAAAATCTGGACTTAACCTACATGATTTAAAATTTTCATGTTTTTTTTATAGTAAAAATAACAAAACCCTTCAAATTTCCTATAATTATCGTAAAATTTAATTAACAGCAAATGGTCTTATGTTCAAAAAACATTCTAATTTCAATAATTTCGTATAGTTCTACTTTATAATTAACTCTGGGGGTTAGGTGCAAAACTGCATTAATTAGTTTAATTTTTTCGAAATAAAAAAATGGGGATTTATCAACTTTTGAAAAAGTGCCCCACAATTTTAAATGAATTGTAGCAATTGAACGATTAAAAACGGTTGTATACTATTATTAGAAATAATTTAAAAATCAATTGTAATGGATCGTTTTTACACAATTAACACGGAGAAAAAAGATTATCTGTCTTAGCTAACCTTAATTGTTATATTATATGGTTAGCTGAAATTTTAGCTAAAAATGATCAATCCATATTGTATGTAGCTAACTCATTTTTCTCAGTAAAGAAAGGCTATTTAAAATAATAGAGATATTAATCGTTTCAAATACTTAGTGTTAATCGATTTCCTCTTCAAGGGATATTAATACCTATATTATAGGAAAAAAGTTGAAGAATCAAAAATTTTTAAATAATTTTTTTTTATAGTTTCAAACTATATATGTAATAAGACTAAACGCGATAATAGTTAATAACAATTTATTACAAGTTTTCATTTAAAAAAATTTTCCGACTATTAAAGAGATATACAAAAGCATATTCTCTTTATACCTGAAACAAACCTGAAAGAATAAAGCATGTTTATTCCTAACGGTCGCCTATTATATTCCTTCGAATTTGGAGGCTCAGGTCTCAGGCCACTTTGCAGGCCCATTGTCTGCAGTGTTATCCAGCAAAAACAATGTTTAAAATTGAAATGAGGGATTTAAATTTGTCGATTTTTCAGTAATATTAATTCTCAGTTTCAATTTCTTATATCTTGAGCTTAAACACTGTTTTTTCCTGAGTTAGGTATATCCGACTACTCTTCGTTTAAATAATAAGTTTAGTTTAACAGCCTAAAATAATAATATGTTTACAATTCCAATTTTTCAAAGAAAAATTTTGTGCGCCTGGGGGTTATTTTGTGCACGCGAGGTTTTTAATGAATAAAATCATTATTTTGAGTTGTTTAAGTTTGCCTCTAAATCTGAATCAGTAGTTTTCTACTAAGAATTAGTAGTTTTCTACCATGAATTAGTCAAATTCATGGCTCATTTTTCTCTAATTCATATAGTAGAAAACTACTAATTCTTAGTAGAAAACTACTAATTCATAGTAGAAAACTACTAATTGAAATAGTGAAACTTTACTTTTAAAAAAAGTAGATTTTTTTACTAATTTAATTAGTAGTTTTCTACTACAAAATTAGTAGTTTTCTACTAAGAATTAGTCAAATTCTTACTATTTTAATAGTAGCTCACTTTTCGCTAATTCATTAGTAGAAAACCACTAATTCAGATTTAGAGAGTGCTACTTGGTATAAATATTTTCTGATATCTAGACTACAGAGAGTACTAAATGAAATTACTTAATTCTTTATCAGAAATCAGAAAAAAAATCGTAAGGCCGTAAAAAACAAGCTTAAAATTTTCAAAATTCTGTTCAGAAGTCCGGAAGTTTAAAAGTGTTTCTAAAACTATAAAAATAATACTTGTTGATGGTGTATACATGATACGCTAACTTTTTATTGTATATTTTAAGAAAAAAGTGCCAAAAACTGAAAAACCAGGATTTGTTGGGTTATTTTGTTCATTCTTTAAAATCAAATTTTTTTCCAAAATTTGTTTTCTAGTTAGTAAAAAAAACTCTAGTGTTTCGTTTTGAAACATTTTTTTATTAGTTTTGTTATAAAAGACAAGAAATAAGCATTAAATTTGAATTTTACACGCGGTGCCATAAAAACCCAAAAAAATGATATTAATAATTACATGCTTCTCAAGTTAATTTTGATACTTTTTCTCTTAAAATAACTTAAGGAGTATAGTAGAAGTAATATTAAGTAATATTGTCTTAAGAAAATAACTTTTTTTTTGTAAATCTACATTTTTGTGAAATTTCAGTGTTTTATTTTCGAATTAGTTTAATAATTCCTACAAAAGAAAAATATTTCTAGCTTTGGTTTTCTTTATTGTAATTTAGAATATTTAAAAACTATGCGTGTATATAACTTTATTATAGAAAGGATGGATGCCCATACAACATAACTGAATATTAAAATTTTTTTTTTCAAATTCTGAATTTTAATAAAGCTTATTTATGCACAAAATAGCCCTGCTTGACTGTATGTAGTTTATCCAAATACCCATATTTTTCTCTATAATAAAATGTTTTCTATAATTGTAAAACAATTATACCTGCAATAAAACTTAGTTTAATTGAGAATTACATGTCACTTTTTTCTAAGACTTTTTTAAAACAAATTAATAAATTATAAATTATATATATAATTCTATCTTGAAATTAAGGAATCAATCACAAAACATTTATGTATATATATTTCCACCACTATTTATTCTAAATTAAATTCTAAGCATATATAACATATATTGGACATTTATAGCTTTCGGATAGCTATATCTGCCATGCCAGTACTGGCATTATACTGCGCCAGATGTTAATTTTTTATTATGTTGTTACCTATAGTATAATGTTATTTTCAATATCCAGGCCACGTTGATTTACACACGGAAAAAAATGAATTGTCTGCAGTGGGTAACTAATATTTGCTGTGGTAATGAAAAAAGTTTGCTGTAATAAGCAATATTAGAAAAAAAATTAAAAATTTACTCTCACAGCAAACTTTTTTACTCTCACAGCAAATTTGTTTGCTGTCCCTATATTTGCAAACTTATTTTGACGTGGCAGCGAATAATTTACTGCCACAGTAAACTTCTTTTATGCGTGCACTGCAGTTTTGTAAAAAAATCCTAAAATTTCAGAAGAAACTAATAAAATATTTAATATGTAATGTTTAATCAGTTTTTACTTTGTGCTTAAATTTTAGAACATTTGAAGCTGCTCTGCAAACAAGTTTGCGAATCATATGCGAAAACTGAATGTTGAACTACCCTACTGAAAAATCCTATATAGGATCCTACATAGGATCCTATATAGAATCCATATGGATTCCTATGAGAATCTACGTAGGATCCTATATAGGATCCTATATAGGTATTGTCCTATAGGAATCCACGTGGATTCTCATAGGAATCTATGTGGATTCCTATAGGTCGCCTATAGGACAAGTCCTATATAGGATCCTATGTGGACTCTCCTATAGGAATACATGTAGGATCTCATATAGGATCCTGCATAGGCGTCCCAAAAAATTTTTGTACACCCTCCTACATATGATCCTACGTAGGTTCCCATATAGGATCCTATATGGGAACCCATATAAGATCCTACATGGGTACCCCCAAAAAATTTTTTTGTACCCCTTCCTCATGCGCAGTCGTCTTTTACGTATTCTACAATACTTACGCCTGCGCAGTAAATATTTTTCGTCCTTATAATGGTGCTTAATGTATATTTGAATAAAGTTGTTAAAAAAAAACAATTAATTCTGTGTAGAGGAGAGTGGCCATCAATGTACCAGTTTTTTCAATGAACCATTTCAATTTTCTCAGAAACAATTAAATAAAAATTCTCCTAATTTTAAATATAAATGAAGTTTGCGTAAACACACTACGTCCATAAATTTGAGACGTGTGGATTTATTCTTTACAGAGAAAACTGGAAAAAACTGTTTTTGATGTACTGAAGAAAAAATTTACCTAAAATACAAACACGTTTTTTAATTGAAATAAGGCCATTTAAAAATAAATGTACTTACGATTTATTTTGTTTTCGGCCTTAACTACAATATTCTAATGAGATAAAGATTTTGAAATATTGGATTAAGTTATAAAAAACCATTTTTGTTGCAAATGTCATGTTGATTCAATGTACCGGGGAACAATGAACCACCTGGAATTTCAGTGTATTTTCGATTTCCAGAGTGGTATGCTTGATTATAAAACTAGGCATGCATACAGCATGTTACAGCGATTGTTATCAGTACTTTTCTCAACATAGCAAAACTAAAATGCCATTTTAGCTAGTTAACTTAAATTTGAGGTATATTTATGTTATACATTATCAATTAAAAAGTGTTAAGTAACAATTTTTTATAGTATTTGATAGAAAATAAGTTTTTTTACAAAGTGAAAATTGCAATATTATTATTGTTGAACATTTTTAGTATTTTTATAGAGGTGGTTCATTGTGTACCCAGGTTGTTGAAAATGAAAATAGCTTGTTACTTTAGAAAAATCCTAAATTTTATTATTTAATCAAAATAAATCTTGTAAAATATGTGTGCATTACCTAGATAAGTGTTGTAGTTTTATATTGATGCAAAGAAGTGCTTGAAATTGGTGAAATTCAATAAGTACTATGACCTTGAAAAAAACCCGGTACATTGATAGCCACTCTCCCCTACATAATTTTTTTTGGGCGCCCATAAAAGATCCTATATAGGATCCTATATCGGAACCTACGTAGGATCCTATGTAGGGGGGTTTATAAAAATTTTTTTGGGACGCCTATGTAGGATCCTATATGAGATCCTACATGTATTCCTATAGGAGAGTCCACATAGGATCCTATATAGGACGTGTCCTATAGGCGACCTATAGGAATCCACATAGATTCCTATGAGAATCCACATGGATTCCTATAGGACAATACCTATATAGGATCCTATATAGGATCCTACGTGGATTCTCATAGGAATCCATATGGATTCTATATAGGATCCTATGTAGGATCCTATATAGGATTTTTCAGTAGGGTATACACTGCAAAAACTGCTGTCTTCTAAGTGTCTTACTTTAAGACATTTTGGTGTCTTTATTATTTTATCAAAGACGCCATAAGTGTCTTAAAATGAGACATTTTGTGCGTCTTAGACACCAAAACGTCTTAAAATAAGACACTTAATAGAAGACAGCAGTTTTTGCAATGTATTATATATACACCCCGAGATACACGGAAAAAAGTGAGTTGGCCGCTGCTGCTAACAAAATTTAGCAGACACTTATTTAGTCATCACAGCTAAATATTAGCTAAGGCAGTTAATACGTCAGCTGAAAGTTCGCTGTGGTAGCTAACAGGTATGAATACCATAGCTAAACATAGTTAATATCCTATAGGGACAGCTAAACCTTTTTTTAGCTAAAGTATCTACAATTATTAGAAACCACAGCTATCTTTTAGCTGTCGTAGCAAATGTATTAGCTAACTTAGCTAATATTTAACTGTGGTGACTAAATAAAAATAAGTATCAGCTACATTTTTTATCTGCCACAGCTAACTCATTTTTTCCGTGTATATCTTAAAAGCACGCATCGATAAGCTATTTACGAACTTTGTAAAACAATTCTACTCAGAGTTATCAAGGTTTTCAAAATTAAAACATTTTGAAAAGAATTTTTAAAGAAAATTTAGCTGCTTCTTTAAGGCTGATCAAGGCAGTGAACAAAAATGCTCTCCCTGATTTAAATTTTGACGTTTTTCGCTCTTAAAAGACAAGATAAATTACATATCATAAATTGTCGATTTATTAGAAATAATAATAGACTGGCACAATCGGGGCAACAAACATTTCTTTGCTATAAAAAGAGCTAAATTTTATTTTTAAATAATTATTCCAAATATTGAAACTAACTATAAAAAATATAATAAAGCTTTTATTTATAGCAAAAAAATTATAGTTACCCCACTTGTGCCATTATATTATTTTTCATAAATCGACATATAATATTCTAATTTATCTTGTTTTTTAAAAGCGAAAAACGTCAACATTTAAATCAGGTGAGAGCATTTTTGTTCACTGCCTCGATCAGCCTTAAGAAAGCAGCTAAATTTTCTTTTAAAAAAATATGAAAAAATCCAAAAACTTAAACTTTTTATTGTTTAAATGTCACTAATTTATGATTAATAGGTTGCAAGGAATTTTTAAATATTAATTAAATTTTAATTGATGCGTTTTTTAAATGTCTTCAAAATAGATGAAAAATATTTTTAACTTATATTTAAATAAGATGCAAAAAAACAACAAAACTTTATTTTATTCAAAATTTTGAAAACCTTGAAAACTCTGAATAGAATTGCTTGGGGTGTATTTGAAACACCTATAAGTTATAGTGAAAACATAATGAAATTTGCATCACAACATAATTATATATTTAGCAAATGCATGTCAGCTGCTTTAGCAAATATTGAGCTATGATGACTAAACTTGTCAGCTCAATATTTTTAGTTGTAAATATATTATTTCTCTGGGTGAATGTTGTAAAATATTCTGTTTCGCATGATTTGCAAACTTGTGGGCAGAGCAGCTTCAAATGTTCACTGAAAAAAATGTTTAGTCATTTCAACAAAAATTTTGTTGGCTCAACCAAATTTTTGTTGATATGACAAAACATTTTTTTCAGTGTTCTAAAATTTAAGCATAAAGTAAAAACAGATTAAAAGTAATTATATTAAAATGTCTATTCGTTTCTTCTGAAATTTTAGGATTTTTTTGCAAAACGGCTATGTAAATCAACCAGGACTAAATATTAAAAATAAAATATACTATGTATAAGTAATAACATAATAAAAAATTAACACATGGCGCAGTACAATGCCAGTACTGATGCTGAAAAATCGAAAATTTTAAATCGCTTATTTATAGATGAAAACAGACAATTCCAATTTCAAACATTGATTTTGATAGATAATACTGGAAAATGGGCCTGCAAAGTGTAGACTTGAGCCTCCAAATTCGAGGAAATAATAGGCGACCGTTTGTAATAAACATGACTCATTTCAGGCAAATTCAGGTATTCAGAGCATAAACTCTTGTAGGTATACATCTCTTTAATAGTCGAAAAATGTTTGAATACGAACATTTAACATAAATTGTCTTTACACTGAAAGAAAAACAATTTAAAATTTACTTGAGTTTTAAGTATTATTTACTTTTTTACTCAAGCAATGGAAACAAATTAAAAATTGCTGTGAAACCAGGTAATTTTTACTTTGTTTTCTAAGGATAAAAAAATGTCACTTTTCGAATCAAATTTGACGTTTTGTATTTGAAACGAATATTTGGAGAAATTAAAGAAAAATAAATAATAAATTAATACATAAATTACTTTTCTACTTACTTTTATTTATACTTCCATTATTAAATCTTCCGGAATATAATTAAAATTTAACTTCGAAGAGTTTGACACAAAACGTCAAATTTTCTTCAAAAGTGTCATTTGTTTTTTTTCTTTTTAGAAAACAATGTAAAAATTACCTAGATTCACAGCAAGTTTTAATTTATTTGCATTGCTTAAGTAAAAAAAGTAAATATTACCTAATTCTCAAATAAATTTTAAATTGTTTTTTTTTCAGTGTATTTAATACCCAAAAAATAATATTCTTCAATTATTTTTTATTTTTGTAATAAAAATATATTTAATATGTAATTATTATTAATGTAAATTTCAATTATCTATTACAAATTTTTTTAATTTATTATTCTCTTCCATAAATATTTTTCAATATTAAAACAAAACTGTTTTATTTATCATTATTATTATTATGAAACAGGCCCCTGTGCACAGGGGGGGGGGTTATACCCTCCTCCTAGAGAGGTGTAAACTTATTTTTAAAATTTTCAATCTTTTTGATTAAAAAATTATTTTTATTAAACGGAAGTTTTCACGAATTTTTGTAGCCCCCCCCCCCCTGTCCCCAGAAGTAAATCCTGCGCAAATGCCTGTTATGAAAGGTTTGAATAAATATATATGTTTTTTACATATACAGTAAAACCCACATATATTGGATTTGAAGGGACCGGGAAAAATATCCGATATATTCGGGAATCCGATACACCTGGGAAAACGCTATAACCAAAAATGTTCATTGAAAGTGATTTCTTTTATTAAATTATTACTTAAAAGCATTAAAAGTGATGTTTTTATGTATATTTAATATTTTATTTAAAGTTTTAATTTATTTTTTTAAATTAAATATTGTCGGTAAAATAAGTCAGATATTACTCTGTTCACTTTAGACTGTCGATTTGAGTAAATATTTATGTATTGTTTCAAATTATGTAGAATACTATGTAGTTTTCTTTTTTAAACGTTTTAATGTTTGTTTTCTATAAAGTTATTTGATATTTATTCTCAAAAGTTATTTTAATTAATAAATGATATTATATTTATATTAAAAATTATACTTATAAGTTATAAAATTCTAATCTCAATTTAAAAGCTTATCAATATTAAACTCAATTACGATATACATACTTGCATTTTCTTGTTTATTTTTTACTTGTTTAAATCATTTATTTACATTTAGTGAATGGATTTTTAAAGTTCATCCGATGTAAGCGAGTTTCCGATGAATGCGGGTCCGATATAAGTGGGTTTCACTGTATGACCTACCTTATTTTTTGTTATTTTTTATAAGTTTATTTAGTATATATTTGATTTCAATAAAAATATAATTTTTTTTTTTCTCAACTTGTTTTAATCTGGCATGAAATTCCCCTATCTGTATATAATATTATTTTTACCGTTTATATTTTTGTTATTAAAAAAATTTTTTTTAATAATTAAATACAGAGTCACAAAAAAAACCTGACATCCAAAAAAGATTTAAAAAAATTTTTTTTTTAAATTAATTTTACTAAAGTATGCAGTACAGTATGACAAATTCCACAAATTAATATTGATAATAATTTATTAGAAGAGAAAAAAGAATTTATTTTTGACTTACCGATGCGTCGGTAAGTCGAAAACAAATTTCATTTTTCTCTTACCATAATACATAGTGCACCAAAAAACCCTCAAGTTACCTGCTGAACTTAGTAGTACGGAGAGGGCAGCAGTGAAATAGGCAAGAAAACATGGTTAGCTATATATATCGCTTTACCCCCACTTTATCCATCGCCGCATCTAGGTGTATAATATCTTTGCTCTGGCGCGCGTCAACGCGAACGCAAAGCCATGAGAGAAAAAAGGACGGAGATATCTCTGTCCTTTTTTCTCTCATGGCTTTGCGTTCGCGTTGACGCGCGCCAGACTGCCATGTAGAACGGCCTTTAAAACTAAATACGTATGTGCCCGGTAATCGTCGAGGCATAGAAAACGATTCAGAAGTTGATTTCTTTCGAATGGGAGAATTTTTCAAGCAATCCTATTCCCTAATAGCACCGACTGTGCCGGGAACGTTCCTGGAATGGGCCGCCGGTCCCTGGGGTACGTTCACATGGACCGTTCCAATATACCTGACAAATACGTTCCGGATTTCAGTAGGCTAGGAACGTTCCGCGGAACGTTCCTGGAATGTTACGAGGAAGTTTAAATACACATTAAAAAATAATTAATGTTAATATCTTGCGCAGTAGTTTTCTATCGCACCTAGAGCTGCGCAGTTGATTTTAGTGACCACTGTTCTATAGAAGCAATCATATTAAAAACATTAAATAATATTAATAAAAAAATTTTCAGCTTTTTCCGCATACTTTTTCCGCAACCCGTTCTGCGATTTTTTGAATGTGTATTCAAAGTTCCTCGGAACATTCCATGAACGTTCCGCGGGAACGTTCCTAGCCTAGTGAAATCCGGAACGGATTTGTCAGGTATATTGGAGCGGTCCAAGGGAACGTACCCAAGGGGCCAGCAGCCCATTCCAAGAACGTTCCCGGCCTAGTCGGTGCTATTAGGGTTCCCTGATAGAGCGAAAAAAGTAAAAAAATCTAATTCTTCTGAATTGACTTGACAACAATTTTAAACGCGGATTGAAATGAATAAAAGAGTAATCCAAATTCATAGCAGTTCCTAATCTTTTGAATTTACCTTACCCTACTAAAAAATCCGGACTAATTCCGTACGAATTCCGGACGAATTCCAGACAAAACAGTCCAGTCTTATCTGGAATTAATCCGAAATGTGTCCGGAAATGATCCGAATTAGTCCGAAATTTGTCTGACACAAAAAATTTGATCTGAAATTAATCCGGAATAGTCCGAATCTTGTCCGGCAATTGATTTCGAAATTATTTATAATCAAAGTAAAGTCCGTTTTTCGTCCGGTCACGTCCGGAAACTATCCGACACAAAATTTAAAATCCGCTTTAAGTCTGGTTTTAACTGGAATTAGTCCGGCATTCGATTCAGAAATTATTTTTAGTTAGAGAGAAGTCCGTTTTTAGTACGGACACGTCCGGAAACTGTCTGGCACAAAAATCACAATCCGTTTTAAGTCCGGATTTATCTGGAATTAGTCCGGCAGTCCATTTAGAAATTAATGTTAGTAAAAGTAAGGACCGTTTTAAGACTGGTCAAGTCCGGCAACTGTCCGGCACAAAATTCACAATCTGCTTTAAGTCTGGTTTTATCTGGAATTAGTCCGAGAGTCAATTCCGAAATTATTTATAGCCTAAGTGAAATCAGATTCTAGTCCGTTAACATCCGGCAACTGTCCGGCACAAAATTCACAATCTGCTTTAAGTCTGGTTTTATCTGGAATTAGTCCGAGAGTCAATTCCGAAATTATTTATAGCCTAAGTGAAATCAGATTCTAGTCCGTTAACATCCGGAAGTTGTCCGGCATAAATTTTAAATCCGTTTCAAGTCTGGTTTAGTCTGGAATTTGTCTGGCAGTCATGTATAAAATTATTTATAGTCTGAGTGAAACCCGTTTGTCGTCAGTTCACATCCGAAAGTTAACCCGACCAAATTAAAAATTCGTTTTAAGTCTGGTTTTATCTGGAATTACTCCAGCAGTCAATTCCGAAATTATTTATAGTCTAAGTAAAATCTGATTCTAGTCTGTTTACATCCGGCAGTTGTCCGGCATAAATTTTAAATCCGTTTTAAGTCTGATTTTATCTGGAATTAGTCCGGAAATAAATTCCGAAATTATTTATAGTCTAAGTGAAATCCGATTCTAGTCTATTCACATCTGGCAGTTATCCGGCATAAATTTTAAATCCGTTTTTAGTCTGATTTTATCTGGAATAGGTCCTGCAGTCAATTCCGAAATTATGTATAGTCTAAGAAAAATCCGATTCTAGTCCGTTCACATCCGGCAGTTGTCTGGCATCAATTTTAAATCTGTTTAAAGTCTGGTTGTATCTGGAATTAGTCCAGCAGTCAATTCCGAAATTATTTATAGTCTAAGTAAAATCTGATTCTAGTCCGTTTACATCCGGCACTTGTCCCGCATACATTTTAAATCCGTTTTAAGTCTGGTTTTATTTGGAATTAGTCCGGCAGTCAATTCCGAAATTATTTATGGTCTTAGTGAAATCGGATTCTAGTCCGTTCACATCTGGCAGTTGTCCGGCATAAATTTTAAATCCTCTTTATGTCTGGTTTTATGTGGAATTAGTCCGGCAGTCAATTCCGAAATTATTTATGGTCTAAGTGAAATCCGATTCTAGTCCGGTCACATCCGGCAGTTGTCCGGCATACATTTTAAATCCGTTTAGGGTCTGGTTTTATCTGGAATTAGTCCGGCAGTCATTTCCGAAATTATTTATGGTCTAAGTGAAATCCGATTCTAGTCCGTTCACATCCGGCAGTTGTCTGGCATCAATTTTAAATCTGTTTAAAGTCTGGTTGTATCTGGAATTAGTCCAGCAGTCAATTCCGAAATTATTTATAGTCTAAGTAAAATCTGATTCTAGTCCGTTTACATCCGGCACTTGTCCCGCATACATTTTAAATCCGTTTTAAGTCTGGTTTTATTTGGAATTAGTCCGGCAGTCAATTCCGAAATTATTTATGGTCTTAGTGAAATCGGATTCTAGTCCGTTCACATCTGGCAGTTGTCCGGCATAAATTTTAAATCCTCTTTATGTCTGGTTTTATGTGGAATTAGTCCGGCAGTCATTTCCGAAATTATTTATGGTCTAAGTGAAATCCGATTCTAGTCCGGTCACATCCGGCAGTTGTCCGGCATACATTTCAAATCCGTTTTAAGTCTGGTTTTATCTGGAATTAGTCCGGCAGTCAATTCCGAAATTATTTATGGTCTAAGTGAAATCCGATTCTAGTCCGGTCACATCCGGCAGTTGTCCGGCATACATTTTAAATCCGTTTTAAGTCTGGTTTTAACTGGAATTAGTCCGGCAGTCGATTCAGAAATTATTTTTAGTTAGAGAGAACTCCGTTTTTAGTACGGACACGTCCGGAAACTGTCTGGCATAAAAATCACAATCCGTTTTAAATCTGGATTTATCTGAAATTAGTCCGGCAGTCCATTTAGAAATTATTGTTAGTGAAAGTTAAGTCCGTTTTAAGTCTGGTCAAGTCCGGCAACTGTCTGGCACAAAATTCACAATCTGCTTTAAGTCTCGTTTTATCTGGAATTAGTCCGGCAGTCAATTACGAAATTATTTATGGTCTAAGTGAAATCCGATTCTAGTCCGTTCATATCCGGCAATTTATCCGGCAGTCCGGAATAAATTTTAAATCTGTTTTAAGTCTGGTTATATCTGTAATTAGTTAAATTCCGAAATTATTTATAGTCATCCTATTTTCCCTTCCCCGTTCGCTCACCTCCGGATTCCGGTGATTTTGGAGATTCATTGATTTGGAAATTTTCTTAGAACATGCGGAACATTCAATTATATTTTATATGCGACTTTTCTGTTTTTTAATCCCGTCTGAAAGCAGTAAAATATCTGCAAAAGCATTCATTTTCTGTTAGTAGCGAATTGAGCTAATTAAAGGAAATTAGGAATCTGAAATGTTTTTATAAGTCGCTAATGTTTATTGGATGGTGACATCTAAAAAGATTTGCAATGGATCTTAGAAAAATAGAAAATTTTATTGCTTTTAATTATAGGAAGTCGGAAAATAGTTGCATTAAAAATAATTCAATTTCTGAATGATTTTCTTTTACTTTCGCTTCAAAAGATTCTGAATTTTCGTCAGTTAAATTGGCTCGCTGCATTTTCTAAGAACATCTCCATCTTTTTAACTATTTTTTATTTCGCCCTTTTTACCGGAATACGGAAAAAGTCTGGCATATCTTTTACAATCCAGAAAGAGTCAAGTGAATGGCAAGGAGTCTGGTGAAGTTTGGGTATAATCCAGTACTCGTTTTTAAATCCAAAAAGAGTCCTGTTTAGTGCAAAAATATTCCTGCATTCTTTTTGCGATCCGGAGAAGCCAGACAAATACTGTTTTTATCCGTCACATGTTTTTAAATCTAGATTATAGTATGATTTATTAAGAAAATAGGAAACACATTTTTTAAAACAATTTTTTCTTGAGGTCGTTTAGCCATGTCGTGATGTGTCGTTGTAATGAAAATGATAATAAATAAAAGTAACATTTGAAAAAAAAAACAGATTACAAAAAACGGATTTCAGTTTGACCATTAATAATTTCGGAATTGACTGCCGTACAATTTTTGGATGTGAACGGACAAAAAACGGATTTTAGTTAGACTATAAATAAATTCGGAATTAAGTACCGGATAAATTCCAGACTAAACCAGACTTAAAGCGGATTGTGAAATTTGTACCTGACAGTTTCTGGACGTGACCGGACTAAAAACGGACTTCACTTTAACTAAAAATAATATATAAATGAATTGTCGGACTAATTCCAGATAAACCCCGACTTAAAATGGATTGTAAAGTTTGTGCCGGATAGTTGCCGAACTTGACCGGTCTAAAAAAGGATTTCACACTTGAGCTATAAATAGATTCCGAATCCATTTTTTATTTGCAGTAAAACTCTCACATATCGGATTCCAAGGGTCTGAGAATTTTTTTCGATATAAGCAGGAATTCTATTTATTCGGGTAAAAATTCATTATATTTAAATTCAAGGGACCGGCAAAAATATCTGATATAAGCGGGAATCCGATATATAGGGTCCGATATACGTGAGTCCTACTGTATTTTCTATATCTCCTTTGTTACCGTGTAATAAAGTAAACTCTATCCGGATTTAAAAACGAGTGCCCGATTATGTCCGTACTTTGCCGTACTCTTTTAGAATTATAAAAAGAATGCTGGATTATTTTCATACTAAACCAGACTCTTTCCGGATTTGAAACGTGTGCCGGATTATATCCGTACTGTACCGGACTCTTTCCGGATTGTAAAACGAATGTCGGATTATTTTCGTACATACACCGGGTTCTATTTGGAATTAAGAATTAGTGACGGATTATATCCGTACTTTACCGGACTCTTTCCGGATTTAATCCACAGATTACATGTATGTTTGATTTAACAAGTTGAACCTCAGAGCTCGTATAGCTCAGTCGGTTTAGGTTCTGCGTTGCGTGCGTAACATCCCGTGTTCGATTCCCCTCATGCGTGCGATTTTTCTTCTTTAATATAACTGTTGTATATAATCGTTGTAATAAATGTATGAATATTTGTGTAATGTTAAGTTCCAAACATTGTTTAAAAATGACTTAAACAATTAAAAAAATTTTTTTTTTGCTTTTCCGACTAATTCCGGATGAAGTCGGACTAAATCCGGATTTAAACAACGCTCCGGACCAGATTTGTTCCGGACTGTACCGGACTACTTTCGGATTTAAACAACATTTCGGACCAGATTTGTTCCAGACTGTACCGGACTATATCCGGATTGTATACGGCCGGATTTATTTCGGATAAGACCGGACTAAATTCCGTGCCAAAAACCTACGTTAAATCGGACACTTTCGGACTAATTCCAGATCCGGAATTAATCCGGACTTGTCCGGAATTTTGTCTGGAATTCGTCCGGAATTCATCCGGATTTCGTCCGGATTTTTTAGTAGATACTCTATTCTAAAGCGTTTATTGAAATAAATGAGAAAAGTAAAAGAAAGTAGTAGCCATTTCTATATTTCTGAATCGACCGGACATTTATACGTTAAATATAATATTAAAAAGATGTTAGGCTCACACAGCGTTCGAAACTACCAAATCGAATGAAGACGTACGCCTTGTACCTCGTCTTGTACCTCTCGGCCAACCAGCTCTTGGAATATTGATCAGAAAGTGTTCTATATGAAGGGCAACATGAAAATTTTGAAGGCGCATTGGAAAACATAAGAATTAGCTAATCTTGTTAATTGCCTTTAGGGAACGAATTAAAAGGAACGAAATGCTTGAAGTAAAAACTACAAGTGTCTATTTCTTTCAATCGGCAGCGTCAGAATTTCAAAAGTTTATTGAAAGAAATGAAAACTTCGGAGAGTAAATTGCCTCCGTGTATTTACTTCAATCAACTGAGGTACATATTTAGGAGCGCATCTAGTGTCGGCATTAAGGTAGTACGCACCTGTGCATCTGCACAAGGGCGCTGAGTTTTCGAGGGCGCCATGGTTTTCAATGGGGCTGTTCAAAAAATTTTGATAATTAAAAAAAAAAAGGTAAAAATTGACAACAAGAAGGGCACCATACAAATTCTCGCACAGGGGCGCAACACTGAATGCATCCAGAGGATTAGAAACTTTGGATAGGAAATTAAAGAGTTTTATTTCTTGATATTGACTGCTTTGAAGTTTTAAGAGCATATTGTAAAGACTCATAACTTGTGTTAATAATTTTTAATCTTTTCAATCGTTTAAGTAAGTTTTAGGGAATTATATAAAAGGAATGCCTAAAAAATTTGCTTTTTCAAACGAATTTAAAAACCTTTTTTCTAAAAAGGTTGCTATTAGTCAATTTAAACTAAATTTAATTTAGTTAGTTTATTGAAAGAAATTAAACTAACTTTAATTTAGTTTATTAGTCAATTGTGCTAGCCTAGCACAACAAAAATGCCTAATAACTTTGTATCGCTAAAGTCAATATTTTGTGCAAATAAGTCCAAATTAGGTAGTTTTACATTTTTTTTTGCCAATTTTCAAAACTCAAAATTTCCAAAAAAGTTTAGTTGTGACAGGCGACCACAAATCAGTACAAATTTTGTCTTTTCGAAATTCTGAATTTTGAAAATTGACTGAAATATGTTCAGTCCCCAATATTGACTTTTTTACTAAAAATGTTAACTTTAGCGAAAAATGTTATAAAATTTATTTGTTGTGCTAGATTAGCACAGCTCAGCACAAATTTTTTGTTGTTGAAATTTTTAGTTTTAAGGTAATACATGAAGAACACTTTCTGAAAAATATTCCAAGAGCTGGATGGCCGAGAGGTCTCTATAATTTCCTCTCGCCAAAGTTTCTAATTCTCTGGATGCACTCCTAAATATCTAACTCAGCTGATGGAAGTAAATAGACAGAGGCAACTTTCTCTCTGAAGTTTTCATTCCTTCCAATGAACTTTTGAAATTCTGCCGCTGCCGATTGAAAGAAATAGACACTTGTAGTTTTTACTTCAAGCATTTTGTTCCTTTAAATTCTCTCCCTAAAGGCAATTAACAATATTAGCTAGTTCTTATATTTTCCAATGCGCTTTTAAAATTTTCACGTTGCCTATTCAATAAGAGAATACGATCCCGTATTTCGGGTAATAAACAAAATTTTTGATTTTTAAAATGCTAATAACCTTGGATTAAATTGCAATAGAGGGTTCGCAAATAGCTTAATTTATGCGTTTTCAAAAAATAAAACGAATAAAATACTTACCGTCAACTGGGGTAACTTCGGACAAGCAGGCTAATTCCGGACACTTAAAATTTAGCTGTTACCAACTTCACATTCTTTTCATTTCTTTAGATCACGTAGTTAAAAAGTTTATAAAATTAAAAATGCGATTTAAACTATTCGATACAATATTTTTGCAATTAAATTTAAGTATCCGGAGTTAGCCTGCTTGTCCGAAGTTACCCTAGTTGACGGTACATTTTAACTTTTTTTTAAAAAAATATACAATTTTTCAAAAATTTTAAATGCGAAAAAAATAGGTAAAATCGATTGATCGGGTTCAAACGCATATCATAATTTGTCCCCCTGAGGGGCCTATAATTTCGTTAAAAAAACATAATTCTAAGCAGGGCCGACCAAAGGTCTGTGGAACGTGTGGAAGCTTCCCCCTCTATATCCAAGTGGGTGGGGAAATTCACATGCTAAATGGAGCAAACTTAATTGTAAAACACATAAAGCCTTATTAACTGTACTGCAAAAAATTTAAGCTCTCCCATTGCTTTCGCTACAAAGCAAAGTAAGTGAACGTGCCTTTATACATGTTATTTATTTAAAAAAAAATATTTATATTTATTATAAATAATTTATTGATTGTAATGAAGTTTCTTCAAAAATTACTTATTGTCCTACTTAAAATAAATGTATTTATTATTTATACAGGTGGTAGGGGATAGGGAGGAGGGGGGGAATTCCCCACATAGAAAAAATCTGTTTCGCCAGCTCTGGTTCTAAGTAATATAGTTTTCGCGATATAGGGCTAAACGTAATATGAACACACATACATACACACGGAAATTTTTTAAAAACTTCGTTTTCGACATCCTGAGGACGAAATATGTCGAGATATGTCAAAAAATCGCAATCGATAATTTAAGGGTAAAACAATACTTCCTCTACGAGGAAGCAATTAATATAATTAATAAAAATTGTGCTAGCAGTACGATAAGATTTAACAACCTTCAATTAAATCACCTGAGAAATAAAAAAAAGCGTCAAATTAACTGAAATATAAAACAAAATTTAGGGGAAAGCCGGGTAACTCCGGACACCTAAGTCTTTTGGTTAACAGATTTGTTTAACATTTTTGAAATATTATTTAAATCATCTTATGACAAAGATATGACCTCTGTCCATCTTTAAAATGAACTCGATAATAAAATAAACCCATTAATTGAGAAAAAAATGAGATCAAATATGAGTAGTAAAATACTAGCCTCCAAAAACTTGTCGAGTATCACCAAACAGAGAAAATAAAAGTGGTCAAAGTGGTTACAGTGATATTGACGTGATATTGAAATGTCCGCCTCAAGAGAATATTACAAGTAATATTACATTGGTATTGATGTATTATTACAAGAAATATTACTGTAATATTATAAGAAATATTACTGTAAAATTACAAGAAATATTACTGTAATATTGCAGCGATATTGAGGTAATATTACAAATTTATTTGACATCAAATAAAATATTTTAAAAAAATTGGGCTCAACCTAGGTTTGAACACGCAAGGTTCGACGCGGCGTGCAAACGCCTTGTACCTCTCGGCCATTCAGCTCTTGGAATGAAGTTCAGAAAATGTTCTTATATTTTACCAAAGAGAATTGAAGGTAATATATGTAGAATACTTTCTGGTATACATTCCAAGAGCTGAATGGACGAGAGGTACAAGACGTATACACACCGTGTCGAACCTTGCGTGTTCGAATCCCGAGTGAGCCCAATTTTTTAAAAATATTTTGTTTAACGTAAAATTTTGTAATATTACCTCGAAATCATCGTAATATTACCTATATATCACTGTAATTTTATTTGTACCACGGAGTTAGCTCAGTTGGTTAAGGTCCTGGACTCTACGGTTGCGCCAAGTCAAGCTTGCTTGGTTTGCGCCCCGGTGAGCCTGGGATTTTTTCCGGCTGTAAGATAACTTCAGTGGAAGGTAAAGACGTCGAGGTATAATGATATGCACTGTCGGTAATCGACCTGTGCAGATCACTAGAACTCGACTGTCGATAAACCGGTTGTACTATGGAAAGGTTTTTCTACAGTTTTCCCTCTCCACTGGCGAGCAAATCCAATATACCGGGTGGTCCAGTCAAATGCGAGTACTCCTAATTTCAAGCCGTTCTGTAGACGCAAAAACACTTAGAGGATATAAAGAAAAATGTACTAAATTCTAGGAACTCCCTACGAGGGACACTCATTGGGCCTGTGAGGTCGATAAAACGAGTGTATAATAACTATAAAAAAAAAAAAAATATATTACTTGTAATATTCCCTTGAGGCGGACATTTTAATATCACGTCAATATCACTATAATATCACCCCGTAATATTACTAATATTACAATATAATGTTACTGTGATATTGATGTAATATTACGTGCTGCTTGGAAATATACCTAATAGAATTTTTATATGACATTTAATACGATACACGTTTGTTAAATTGCCTAGATAATTTAATGTTAAATTTAGAAATTACTTATTTTTAAAAAGAAAGAATGAAAAATGTATTAATATATTAAAAATATAAGTTGAAGTGAATTGTACACAGTTTATAATTTGTTTCTTTTATAAAAAAGCAGTATTATACGTGAAACAAATAGTGTACGGGGGTACCCGTAGTAAATTGAAGATTGTTGAATGTTATTGTATTGCTGGCAGAGTTTTTATTAATTTACATTTATTTTATTATTTTGGAACTCACGCTTGTTTCTTTGTAGTATCTAGATTAATAAAATTGAACAAATACTTAACACGAAACAAAAAGTTGCATTTTATTGAATAAATATTACTTTTTACGTACTATTCGTTATTTTCTGATAGAATTAGGTTAACTGAAAGTAACTAAATTAACTATTTGAAAGAAAAAATTTTTTATAACATTTGTAATGCAAAAGAATTTGACCGCTTTTTTTAATGTAACGTAACAGTACAAAATCCCAAAAAGTTTTTTGACGCAAAATCTGTCACGTCAACTAAATACAATGACTTAATTTTTTTCGAGCATTTTTATGATATTTTTTAAATAAAACATAAAATTAGCAACATATTTAATTGTTTCTGTTTTCAGAGCCAAAATCAATTTGTAACGTAACAGTCTTTTTTCACCCGTAACACAACATCCCGAAAAAAGTATCTTGATCTGTAAATAAAAACCATATATTCCTATGTATTTTGATGCACTGAATCTGAAATTGACACAAATTGTTTGAACATTAAAAATATACATTCATTAAGAGCATGTGATGAATTATGACGTCACTGGTATAGACAAACTTTGTCTGTAACTTTTCTCTTAAAATATTGAATATTTTGTCACGAAACTTGGTACATTTACTAAAATCGTTTTTAGGAAGGTTCCTCTGACCCAAATTTGCTCAAATTTTGGTCCAAAATTAAATTTGGAAAATTTTAGAAAAATTGCATTTTTTTAAAACTAATTTTAGGTCAGAAAGACCTTCCTAATAATATTTTACGTAATTCTACCAAGTTTCGTGACAAAATGTTCAATATTTTGGCAGAAAAGTTACTGAAAAATTTTGCCTAAACCAGTGACTTCTTAATCCATCACATCCCCTTAATACATTATATTTAAAAAAAGCGACGCCAAAAAAGCGCAAATTGTACAAAAAATAGAAAATGTCATCCTTGTTAGATCAAACTTTATCTTATTGATTAAAATTAATAAAACCCAGTATATGGAGATTTTTGGGGTCGGTGATAATGAATTCGCTCATAATTTTTTAAAATTCAAAATAGCTGATGTATGATGGCGGACAAAAAAGCATAATTTTCTACAAACTTAATGAAACACAGTATTTATGGGTTTTTGGGATCGCTGATAACGAATTTCTTTATGATTTTTCAAAACTTTAAATGGCAAACGCAAAATGTCAGACAAAAATGTTAAATTATTGATTAAATTAATGGAACCCAATATAGATTCTTATCATACTGTTTAAGGTCAGGATTTATTCATAATCTTGAAAACGTTGAATCTAAATTTAAAACGTGCATCTAAATTTGAGTTTTATTAACATTTTTAAAAATTTTATTTTTTTTCAGACATTTTGATTTTGCAATTATCAACTTTAAAAAGTCATGAATAGATTTGTTATCAGCGATCCTATAAACCCCAATATAGTGAGTTTAATTAAGCATTTCTTAAAAAAAAATTATTTTTGTCTGCTATATTAGCGATTTTAACTTGTTTTTTAAGGTTAAGTTCTAACTCAGACCCGTCTGGCCAATTCTGATCTCGAATTCGAAATTAGCTCTTCAAAATTCGTAGGAATATATGGGTCTTGTTCCTAGATCAAGATATTTATTTTTGTGTGGCTGTGTAATCAGAGTGTTGTTGCTTGCTTGAAACTTTATATAAATCCATTGTAATTTTTTAATTGTTTAATCGTAAGACAACAGAGTTAATGTTCATTATGTAAAATAAAGCAATGGAAGCCATTTTTAATACCTAATTTTACTTTTTACATGAACATAAATCGCACAGGTAACGTAACAGTCTTTTCGTGTAACGTAACAGTCCAAACATTTTTGTTTCTAAAAAATTAAAAAAAATTTTTTTAGTGTTATTGACATTTATTTTATTAGTTACATTTAAAAGCTACGAAGTTATCTACTACACGTTAAAAATAGTCCACTAGAAGAACAGGCTTTTTCAACAATATAGGGCAGCTCTAAAGCTTACTTCCAAAACTATGTAACGTAACAGTCCGTACTACAACAGTCATAACTCTTAAATAACAAAACATACGGAAATGTTTATATTAGTAAAAAATGTTATTAGAGAAACATACTTTTAGATGCATTCATTAAAGATATTAAAACAATTCAATTACGTGTGGTTTTGGAAACTTTTTGTTGAAATGTGCGTACAAATGTAACGTAACAGTCCGCGATATGGTCTATATATATATATATATATATATATACCTATATATATTAGGGTAGCCCTTATTTGGGCGATGTTTTCAAATCTTCTTTCTCCACCGTAAAAATTGATCAAGGTACAAAAAAAATTTTGAGATAAACCAAGCAATATTACCAAGTGCCTCTAAACAACTGAATTTTCCTATGTATTTTTACATAGAAAAAAATCGCTTCTTCGTAAATTTGCTATAAAATAGTTGAAAATAAATATTTTTGAATGAACACACTTTCGCCTATTAAAAAATATTATTTTTTTTTAATTTTATAGCAAATTTACGAAAAAGTGATTTTTTTCTATGTAAAAATACATGGAAAAATATGGTTGTAATAAGTAACGTTTTGGCTATCGACCGAAGTAACCCTCTTGTTTAAAGACAAAATCAATCGGAACGTTAATAGGGGAGATATGATGCTCGAGAAACATGCATAT
The DNA here is from genome assembly GCA_037103525.1 of Ganaspis brasiliensis. Taxonomy (NCBI): domain Eukaryota; kingdom Metazoa; phylum Arthropoda; class Insecta; order Hymenoptera; family Figitidae; genus Ganaspis; species Ganaspis brasiliensis. Next base: position 63,083 of record JAZKLR010000014.1, read on the forward strand.
TACCCTAAATTAAATGTGCTAAGTGGTTCCTGACACCCACTGGGAGTTAGGAAAACTCCATCGATTACTTTTCTAAATAAAAGCTCCAAGGACCAGCAGAACAAGTCAGTCTAAATTCAACCCCGGAACCTGTAAATATCTTCAATCTCTACAAGTAACAAGTCAAGTCTAAATTCAACCCCGGAACCTGTAAATATCTTCAATCTCTACAAGTAACAAGTCAAGTCTAATTCAAACCCCGAAGCTCTGATTGTCAAAATCTTCGTATCAGTTGTCAACTCTTCGTATTAGTATAATTCAAGACCAGAAACTCTGTTCATCAACCATCTCAATTGACTAGTTGTCAATTTTCTACGAATCTTATTTTAACGAATTGTTTTCTTCAAAATCTACGCATCTTTTAATCAAATTTGAATACAAGACAATTTCCTGCCAACGTTCGCCCAGTACTGGTTGCCAGTATCCTGCCAACATTCAACCAACATCGCTTCTACTACTCAGCTGGTTGGTTGCCAGTTTCTTGCCAGTGTTGGCCAACATCACAGCAACGTATCAGCTGATTGGTTCTCAGGACCTCGCCAGGACTCACCCCACATCTTGCCGATCTCTCAGCTGGCTGGTCGCCAATATCCTGCCAGGATTCAGCCAGCATTCAATTAGTCTCTCAGCTGACTGATTGCTCGATTCATTTACTCGTACACCTAACCCTCACTGTTCAACCACCGATAGATTTAAAAAATAATTTTCGTATGTTATGTTATTTATGACGTAACATACGTTAATTTGGTGCATCGTCCTGTGTGTACAGTAGAGGTTAAATGGTTAAGAGCATTTTGTGCATTTTTTCTCTTTTCACATTTTTTCAAGGTTTTTAGAGAGCGAGAGAATTTTGGTAAACTTTTATTAGTGTTATTATTCTTATATATGTATTATGTAAAACATTTTGATAATTTAATATGATATGTCGCAACCAAATGAACAAAATGAAAAAGTAACAAGAAATAAAACTAAAAATAACGAACAATTGGCTAAAGAGGTTGAAAAAAATAATAAAATTAATCTTGATTCTAAAAGTGGACTTCCGATAAATCCAGATAACTCTATTATCACTCAAAATACCGGGGATTCTTTTGAATTAGACTCAACCATCAAAAATTTTAATTTGAGTGATAGTCTTACTAGTTCCACGATCCTTGAAAAAACCTTAACAAATAATCCATTAGAAAATATTCCTTGTCCAGAATTCTTTGATAAAATATTAATTGAAAAACAATTAGAAATTGAAAAATTTGAAGAAACTTTAGATCGAAAAAATATCCTTGGTAAAGAATTCGAATCGTCCCTAAATAAATCTCGTGAGTTATTAAATAAGTTTTTAACTAGTCCTTCTTTAAAAACAATTAAGATGGTAAATCAAACTAATATAGAAACGAAAATGTCTAATGATAATAATCAACCTGGTGGTTCACGAGATCAGGCTGTAAGAGATCCTAATGTACAAGTAGCTTATTATCCCCATAATCAGACGATATCATTACGCGATGCAATTGAAGTAGTTCCATTATTTAAAGGAAAAACAATGTCTCTAGAAAATTTTATTGATGGCTGCACAGAAGCAAGACAAATGCTTCCTTTGGCGGCAGAAGAAAATTTAGTAAAAATGATACGATGTAAACTTATTGGCGAAGCTAGAAAAAGTGTTTTTGGTACAACATTCAATAATGTAGATGAACTTATAAATGCTTTAAAAAGATCGTATTTAGTGTCAAAATCGGTTTATCAACTACAGGGTGAGCTAGGAAATACCTTTATGTGGCAAGAAGAAAATGTTTTATCTTACGCGACCAGACTTAAAGAAATATCAGAAAAAATTTTAGACGCTCATAAAATGGCAAATAATCAAGTAATCGATGAAAATTTTAGTACAGGGTTAAATAGAGATTTAATAGATTGTTTTATAAGAGGATTAAGGCCGGAGATAGAAATTCGTGTACAACGAGCAAATACATTAAGAGAAACGATAACTTCGGCAATAGAAGTAGAAAAAAGATTAAAAGCGAGTCAAGATTTAAGAAGAAATAAAATTTCAAATTCAGAGTTGGAAACACCACAAAGAAGTAGCAATATTCATCCACGAAACAATAAAGTGAATACTTTACAAGAAAATACATTAAACTGTCAAATTTGTGACGGAAAAGGTCACATTGCCCCAGTATGTAACAAATTAAATATGGAAAACCAAACATTCTCAAATCAACAACTTTTATCGAGTCAACAACGTAATTTTTCTAATAGTCAAAATCAACGGTTTAATACAAATCAATTTAGAAATTTTCAAAATCCGAATTTTAATCGAAATTATCAAAGTCAAAATTTTAATCGAAATTTCCAGAATCCTAATCCAAATTTTTCTAACCAATTTCAAAATCCAAATTTTTCTAGACAAAATCCAAATTTTCCTAAACAAAATTTTCAAAATTCAAATTTTTCAAGAAACCAAATTTTCAATATCCAAATCAACAAAGATTCCAAAATAGACAAAATTTTCAAAATAATTATAACAAACCAATAAATTTTAATAACCAAAATCAAAAAGGTAACAATTTTTCTCCTAATACAAATCCTAATTTACAAAGTCAACAAGTGCAAAATTCTCAAGTTAAAGTGATGTGTAATTATTGCAAAGAAGAAGGTCATCTTATAAATGATTGTGCTTTAAGAACTCGTAATAATGCTCGAAAATTACAACAACCACAATCGGGAAACTCGAGCAACCTTCTCTCAGTAGGTCCGACAGAGGAGGTTTTGAACGAGGAAATGCACCTTTAAACGCTAAAAATGAAAATAATATAAAAAACGAAAATCAACATGAAAATAGTGAACAAATTAATGCTACTATGTCAAGTAGTATCCCTTATATTTCAATAAGTGCAGCTGGCTTACAAAACACCGTAACCATGATGATCGATACTGGAGCAGGTCCGAACCTTCGGAAAGAAGGGGTAGTTAGACCTGATGTTTACATTAATACGGAGGAATGCTTGAGACTCACTGGTATCAACGAACATCCTGTTTTCACCCTCGGACAAATAAAGTTAAATATACTCGGTCACCCCACGATTTTTAATCTAATCCCTAATGATGTTCCAATTAGTCATGAAGGAATTTTAGGCACACAATTTTTCAATAACAACAATGTAAAAATAAATTATGCGGAAAAACGAATTGAAATCGATGACAATTTTTATCCATTTTCTACACAAGACTACATAACAGTACCAGCAAGAACTATTGCAACAATTTTTGTTAACATTAAAAATAAAGATAAAAAAGTTGGTTATATTCCAAAATTACTTATTGGCGAAGGACTTTTTATTGGAAATGCTTTATTAACAAATGTAAATGGTCAGTGGAATTACTTGACTTTATAGAAAATAAAGAAGAAAATGTAACAACAAATAAAACTAATGATAAATATTCAAAATTAATACAGTCTACAATTAACACTCAGTTCAGATCATCAGAAAATTTTTTACATGGCTTTATTAATAACAATAATGAAAAATTAAATAAACTTTGTCAGGTATTTAATATTACAGGTATTAATAGAATAGAAACAGTAAAGAAAATTTTAAGGTTAGATCATTTAAACGAAGAAGAATTAACTCATGTAATAAATATAATAACAAAAAATATCGATCGTTTTCAAATCCCAGGAGAAACTTTAGAAGCTACTAATCTTTTAGAACACACTATCCCCACTACCGACGATCGACCAATTTTTACGCGTCAGTACCGTTTTCCACCGATTCATAAAGAAGAAATTAAAAGACAAGTTAATGAACTTTTAGATCAAGGAATAATTAAGCCTTCACAATCCCCATATAACACACCAGTTTGGATAGTACCTATGAAATCAGATTCTCAGGGAAATAAACGTTGGAGAATGGTCTTGGATTTTCGCAAACTAAATGAAAAAACAATTAAAGATAATCATCCTTTGCCTAATATAATTGATTTGTTAGATCAGCTTGGAAACGCAAAATACTTTTCAGTTTTTGACCTGGCATCAGGTTTTCATCAGATTAAAATGAATAAAGAACATTCACACAAAACAGCTTTTTCTACACCGGACGGTCATTATGAATTTGACCGCATGCCTTTTGGTTTAAAAAATGCGCCAGCATGTTTTCAACGTCTTATGAATGCTTGTCTTACCGGATTAATTAATACAGATTTATTTGTTTATTTAGATGATATTGTAATATATGCAGATACATTAGAGGAACATGAAAAAAATTTAATGCATTAATGGAATAGGAAAAGATCAACCAATTTCTTATACATCTCGAGTTTTAAATGAAAATGAAAGAAAATACGATACATACGAAAAGGAAGCTCTAGCAATAATTTACTGCGTTACACAATTTAGACCATACTTATACGGAAGAAAATTTACATTAGTTACCGACCATAAACCATTAGTATGGTTCCAAAATTCCAAGGACCCATGTTCAAGAGTAACTAGATGGCGTTTAAAGCTTGCGGCATATGAATTCGATGTAGTTTATAAAGCAGGAAAAACCAACGTGAATGCAGATGCATTATCGAGAAACCCTGTAACATTTATACGAAAAGAAGATGACTATGAAACTGAAGAAGAAACATCTGATAATGAAGGTTCTATTGACTTGTATTGCGATGAAGAAATTAATCAGTCTTATGATGAATCTGATACCGATGATGAAATTGAAGATAGTAATATAAAAATAAAATCTGCGAAGCCTTCAATGTAAAAAATTCTAACAATCAATAATGGAAATTTCAGAAATAATTTATTTCATCAATTCCACATTAAGAAAAATAAACTTCAATGCTTCTTACAAATTTTTACACTTTTTTCAACTTTATTTTCTCCGTCCGAAAAAAGAAAGAAATAAATGAAGAAAAATGCTACATAACAACTCGTAATAAGTCCTATAATAAAAATAACATAAAAAATAAAGAAACTTGTGGACAACCAGAAAAACAAGATCATCCTTTAAGAATTAGCAAAAGGAAGCGTGGTAGACCTAAGAAATATTTAGAAGAAAAACAAGAATTGACTACTAAGGAATCAAGAAAACGAGAAAAATCAAGAAAAACTCTTAAGGAACCTGAAAGAAACGAAAATGCAGCAGTGACAAGAAAACTTGGTAGACCTAAGAAACATAAATGTAATGAAATTGAAAAGAAAATAAATGAATCTAATAATTATTATTCTGATACCGACTCAGATGATAAATCCGAAGAAAATTATTCTGATCCTGAAAATCCTTTTAATCCTGGAACAAATCCAGATCCTGCATATTATGATGAAAAGAAATCCAGAAATCCTAAAATGAATCATAAAAGTGATTCAAATCCTAAAAATTTAGATGTTAAGAAATCTAAAAATCGTCGTAAGAAAAAATTTAGAGATGAATTTAATGAAAATGAAATGTCAAATTATGAAGAAATAAGTAAAAATAATTCAAGCAATGGTTCGTCAGAAGAAGAAATTATAAACGAAGAAATTAATGGAGAACATAACGAAGAAAATAATGAAGAGATTAATGAAGAAAATATTAAACATAATGAAGAAATAGAAGAAATTAGTTTTGAAGGTTTACCGTCTCAATCATGTTAAAAAAAATTGAAAATAAATCCAAAAATATTGTAGAATGTCGGGATCAATTAACGATGAGAAAAGATAATTATGCGTATTTTGTAACTTGTAATGGAATACCACGTGATAATGGATCTAAAGGTTTAGATAAAAATAATAAATTACCAAAATTTAAAAATTTACTAAAAGGCCAAGCGAAAGAAATAAAAAAGGGTCAACAATATCATATTGCTTTACCAATTGAAGAAGAAGAAAAAGAGAATCTTGAACAAACTTTAAATAATATTAAATTAACAATTTCTTCAATGTATGAAATCGCGGAAAAACTTATTCTTAAATCAATTTCTATTGCAAAAACTTTAAGAGTAAATCATATACCATGGAATGAAATCGTATCTATACTAAACTCTACTTTCTCTAAGTCAAAAATAAAAATAATTATTTGTAATGGAATTGTTCAGTATCCTACAAAAGAACAACGTGTTAAATCAATCGAAGAAGCACAATCGTCAGCTATAGGCGGTCATAAAGGAGTAACAAAGACTTATAACAGAATTAGACAAAAATTTTATTGCAGTAATATGAAGATTGATATACAGAAATATATTCAACTATGTCTCAAATGTCAACTTAAAAAACTCGTTCGCGTAAAAACAAAAAATCCTATGGTGATAACGGATACTCCAGGCGTGGCTTTTGAAAAAATTGCAATGGACATTGTAGGACCTTTACCGAAAACAAGCTTAGGAAATGAATACATTCTGACTATTCAAGATAATTTTACAAAATTTTCTCTTGCTATTGCTTTACCGAACCAACAAGCTAGCACTATTGCAGATGCTTTTACTAAAAAATTTATATGTATTTTTGGATCTCCAAAAGGAGTATTAACAGATCAAGGAAGAAATTTTTTGAGTAATTTATTTTAAAGTCTAGCAAAACGATTCAGAATCAGACAATTTAAAACTACAGCATTTCACCCGCAATCGAACGGATCAATAGAAAGATCACACCATGTACTAGGCGAATACTTAAAACAATTTATTGAAAAGAACTCAGAATGGGATGATTGGCTAGAATTAGCCATGTTTTCGTACAATACCAGTATGCATGAAGGTACAAAATGTACACCACATGAATTAGTTTTCGGAAAATTAGCGCGTCAACCGTCCAGCGATCCTCTTTTGCAACATGAAAAATTAGAAACATATGATGACTATTTAAAGGATCTTGTAACGAAATTACATGAAATAAGAAGTATAGCAAGATTAAACTTAATTTCAGCAAAAGAAAAATCTAAACACTACCATGATAGGAAAATTAATCCACAAAATTTTAAAGTTGGAAATAATGTATTTTTACTAAGTGGTCCGAAACCACATAAATTTGGAAATCAGTATACAGGCCCGCATCAAGTACTAGAAATTTTTCAAAACGGAAATGTCAAAATTTTAATTAAAAATAAGCCTAAAGTAGTACACATCAATAGATTGAAATTATCACATATAAAATAACTAAATGTTTAAATGTAGTATATTATAAAATCATTTTTATGAATAATAATATCACTTAATATTCTATAATTTAAATGTAGATTAATTTTTAATGAATAGAAAAAAAACATATATATTTGAAAACGTATCAAGCGTATGAAACGTAATGAATATATGAAGCTATTGCAAACAAAAAAAAAATTACATTTTAGCAAGAATATGTACATTTATTGAAATATTGAATATCCTAAGAAAATTGAATAATTCTACTAACATCTTAATTATTCCACTTGAATACGATTTAAATTTTTTTATTCATCCAAGAAGCATTTAAGCTAATAGAAATCAAATAAATCAATCTCTGTAGTCAAGTCTTTACTCTGAAATCTTTGTTTATCAATTTAATAAAGATCAACAATATTATTGTAAATCAAAAAATTAAAAACATTTACTAATCTAAAACTTTTCATTTTTTTTAGGAAGCGACCAACCATGGATATCAACAAAATTTAATGATTCTATTCATTCTCTTTTTTTTCACAGAAATTTAAATAATTCAAAGCAAAAATATTTTATAGAAATTTGATTAATAAACCCTCCCATTAAAATTATCTGTAGTTCATGAAAAAAAGGAAAGAAAAATTTAAAATTAAATATTTCGATTTAACCGATACTCTAAATGATGAGGATATAAACCTTTAAGACATCATTCTTTTAAATAAATTGCATACAGATAAAAAACTACACTATTGTTGTAAACAATTTTCAGCAATCTCAAAAGATGTTCTAAATTTGTTTAAAACATTTAACTAACTTATATTTTTCAATATTGAAACAAATTACATACTTTTAGTCTGCATAAAATCATAAATTGCTAAACTGTTTCATTTTATTAAAACCTAATTTTCAATGAAAAACTGTTGTAAAAAAAAATAAAATAAACAAGAGTAAAAGATTGTTTTAAAACCCTTTACTATCTTAAATTTATATTAATTTGATACCCCATAAGAAATTCAACATTACTATTCAATTATTAAAATCTTTGCCCACATTAATCCTATCTTTTGCAAACAATCCTGTTTCCAAATTTCCACTAACGAATAATTTAAACAAAATTTTATTTAGGTACATTTTTTTATAACTTGCCATTGTTAAATTTCACTTCAAATTATATTACTGAAAAAATCTTTAATATTACAAAAAATTAATAAAAAAACATGGTTCTATCGATAGCAAAACTAGATAATGTAAATATAGAATGTAGCTTCACAACTCATTATATTGTTAAAAATATTAATACAAATATCAGAACTATTTCTATTGACGTCACATTATATGAGAATACATAATGATTATCATTTTTTAGAGAATTTGTCAAATCAGTATAGTATAGAGCAAAATGCTCGCCATAAGTCAGTTATATAATGCCTAATATATTAATAGACATATATGGATAAAAAATAAACAAAAGAGAAAACAAATAGTATAAAATATTCTATACAAGAAATATAATCTTTGTTTTTTATATAAAAAAAAATTTTATTGCGAAAAATACTATTCTTGAAACCGCATTGAATTAAAATTAGTAATGTATCCTAAAGAAATAGAAGTTATAAAAAACAAATATTATAAATAAATTATTTGTTCCTAAATCAAACATAATTTGTATCTCACATCATGTTTGAAAGTAAGGGGTGAGGGGCTCCGTGTATACACGTCGGATGACTTTTTATTATGAAAATAAAAATAATACAAAATTTTTTTTTTTAGCGTAATATATTTTGCAAATATATGTATGTGAGTGGTTGTCAAAGAAAACAAAAGTCAAAACAAAAAAAAACAAAAAATCTTTTTAAATTTAGAATAATTTTCATATATAAATGTGTTTGCCATATTAAACATAAAGAGCATCTAAAATACTGAATCATGTAGGCTCTTATAAATTGAAAAATTGTAGCAAGTCCTTATGTTCTTTTAAATTTCAAAATTAACTGTAACAAACTCAAAAAATATGCGTAAGTTACGTAGATAACACTTTTTCTTAAACAATTATAAATGTCACTTTTAATTAGTTTTGTTTATCAGATATGTAGTAGAATGCATTCAAATCAGAAAAATTGACTGTTTAATCGATGTTTTGGTAATAAAATGCGTAAGTTACGTAAGTAACACTTTTTCTTAAAAAATTAATGTTACTTCTAATAGATGTTTTTTACCAGATATAATAGAGTGTTAGAAAACCTAAAATATTACTGTTTAATTGATGTTTTGTACGTAAATTACGTAGGAAATAACTTTTTCTCAAAATTGGTAATATTGCTGTTTGATTCATGTCTGTAATTTAAAGTATATCAATTAATGTTCTGTACAAGCTATTGGTATAGCTTGCGTAAAATTACGTAAACAAATTTTATGTTGTTTGCGTACTAATTTAAAAATGTCAAATTGTTTTAGTATGTTTTTCATATTCAAAGTATAATTTTGTGTGTAAACTCATACATAAATCTTGATTTTGAATAAAGTAAATTCCTTGAAAACATTGTTTGTAAAACCATTATTAAAGTTTATTGAATAAGAATGCACGAATGTATGAAATTCTTTTATAAAATGAATGGGTTATGATCTTTCTGTAAACGTAACAACTCGACATCTCGATTAACAATTAATAATTGATAATTCAAAACTAAAATTTCAAGGTTTAATTAAATCCAATAGAGTTATAATTTGGACCAAAACTCACTCCATAAGTTTGGAAAAGAGGGCCGAGGTGCTACGTCAAGTAACCTATTTTATAATTTTTTCAAAATGAAATTGTATTATTATAAAAATCAATGTTTAAATAAGTAACGTTTTGGCTATCGACCGAAGTAACTCTCTTGTTTAAAGACAAAATCAATCGGAACGTTAATAGGGGAGATATGATGCTCGAGAAACATGCATATTACCCTAAATTAAATGTGCTAAGTGGTTCCTGACACCCACTGGGAGTTAGGAAAACTCCATCGATTACTTTTCTAAATAAAAGCTCCAGGGACCAGCAGAACAAGTCAGTCTAAATTCAACCCCGGAACCTGTAAATATCTTCAATCTCTACAAGTAACAAGTCAAGTCTAAATTCAACCCCGGAACCTGTAAATATCTTCAATCTCTACAAGTAACAAGTCAAGTCTAATTTAAACCCCGAAGCTCTGATTGTCAAAATCTTCGTATCAGTTGTCAACTCTTCGTCTTAGTATAATTCAAGACCAGAAACTCTGTTCATCAACCATCTCAATTGACTAGTTGTCAATTTTCTACGAATCTTATTTTAACGAATTGTTTTCTTCAAAATCTACGCATCTTTTAATCAAATTTGAATACAAGACAATTTCCTGCCAACGTTCGCCCAGTACTGGTTGCCAGTATCCTGCCAACATTCAACCAACATCGCTTCTACTACTCAGCTGGTTGGTTGCCAGTTTCTTGCCAGTGTTGGCCAACATCACAGCAACGTATCAGCTGATTGGTTCTCAGGACCTCGCCAGGACTCACCCCACATCTTGCCGATCTCTCAGCTGGCTGGTCGCCAATATCCTGCCAGGATTCAGCCAGCATTCAATTAGTCTCTCAGCTGACTGATTGCCAGATTCCACCCAAGGTTCGACCATCATTACTCAACTCTTGTTCCTGAGCTTGGTCTAAGAATCTTCACATTAAATTTAAAAGGTTAGTTCCAAATATTTTTAATCCCTTGTCGCTTTCCCAAACCCTTATCTTATTTCCTTTGTAGAAAGATAAAACCTGTTTCAGATTGTCCATACTCTGCCACCAGTTCTCGCCGCTCTCTCAACACCTCAGCTTGTAGGTTTCTAACGTCGATTAGCCTTTGTGTAAACAATAAATTTAGATATTTGTACAACTGTCTCTCGATTCATTTACTCGTACACCTAACCCTCACTGTTCAACCACCGATAGATTTAAAAAATAATTTTCGTATGTTATGTTATTTATGACGTAACAAAAGTGTCGAAATTTTTTCAAATTATATTATTATTTTAAACCATTAATATTTTAATATAAGTTGCATTTTTTCTAAGATGAAAATAATGGGATTTATATTTTTGGTAATTATGGTTTCTAAAGTAAAATACTTTTTTAACTATAACGTGTTTAAAAAAAGTGCCATATTTAAGGTTACGAAATAACATCGTAAACCTCGTACTTTTGACTAATTTTACCGCAAAGGAAAAAAAAATTACTCCGTAATAATATTTGGTTACTTACCAAAACTTCCTGTTAAAAAAATATATCCGCGGCTATTCTCTGAAGAAAGTCAATGGTTTGATCCTAATGTTCTAATGAAATTTAAATTTCCCGCGGCACGTAGACTGAGGTGGCATCGAGACTAGCTAAGGACAAGTACTCGTTATTATTATTATTTCTCTTAGCATTATCTTTGAAATAAAAATTCTCTGTTAAGTGTGCACAAGTCAGGAAATAGTAAAATACTAATATAAGCGTTGATAAATTCGAAAACTGATTGTTCTGTATTTTCATAAATACATAAAAAAATTTTGATATAATTCGCTTTAACTTCTGATACGCACCATGTGAATTTGTGAATTTCCCCTGGATTTCCCTACTTTCAAACGCTGTTATATCAAAATGTAATATTCATTCAAACATTTTTTCAAACGAAAAGTCTCTTAGTGTAAGCCACCTCTAAATATTGTCCGATTTCAAAATCAAAAGAAGGTGTAATTTTTTTTTCATTTTATAACAAATTTAGAGGGTTGGAGCATAACATTTCTTACTTTTGTTTTTTTAGACCACCCTAACAATTATAAATAAATTGTTTAACACATATTATTTATTTATTTTATTTTTATTTAAAGAAAGAGAAAAGTTCCTAGGGCTAATGAGCCCTCAAATGGAACAAAATATACATAATATACATAAAGATAGGTAACTAAATAGGTAGGATAAATACAATAGTAGGCAGTTACATATATGTGACCCTCCAGGGTGAAAGGGACCTTAGCTGCAAAACATTGGATTTTGATTTTTTATTATGAATCGATAAAATTTGAGTTGATCTTTCACATACAGAAATCAAAACTTGTTTATGTCTATTAGTTTTTGTGTTATTAGCGATGAAACATAGGCATAACATAACAACAACAAAGGCAGGCTCGTCTTCAAACGCCTGTCCTGAAAAATTCAAAACATTCAATTTTAAATCTTTATTATCAATCAAAAGAATTTGAGTTAGTCTTTCACATACAAAAAAGAAATTTTTTTTATGTCTATTAGTTTTTGTGTAATTGGCGATGAAACATAGGCACAACCTAACAATAACTTAGTCAGGCTCAACTTCAAACGCCAGTCCCGCAAAATTCATTTCTTGCAGCTAAGGTCCCTTTCACCCTGGAGTGACACATATATATATAATCAAGTAGATGGCCAAATGCGCACTAAACATTTGTAATAAAATTGTGTGATGACGTGTCGACATTAGAAGATTATAAGATTGATATAAAGTTAATAGACAAGACATGATATAATAAATCAAAAAAGGAAGAAAATTGATTAAATAAAATTAAAGATAGTATTGACAGTATTATAATAATTAATATCAGAGATGTATCAATTTGTACTTAATACAAATTACTTTATATTAACCCTTTAACACCGGTACGGACGCTTTATGCATTTTCAACGTTAATTATTTTTGTTATTAGGCATGTTCAAAATTATCAGAAAAACATTTCCTTACGTGTTTTTATCGCTCTTTCAGATTCTGTTATCAAACTTGCAAAAAAGAAAAAATTCCAAAAGCTATAGCCACTTTTTTAGAAAAAAATGCGAATTTTTGACATATGTGATCCAAAAATGATTTTTTTTCCTTGTAACTAGTAATCACAAAAATTATTCACCTTAAAATATCGCGTCGACAATATCCAAACTTTAAAGTGATGGACCATACATTTAAAATTTCAAGATGGCGGATCCAAAATGGCGTCGACAGAGTTTTTTACAAAAAATTTGACACCCAGTGAACGCTTCATTTAATTCTCTGTTTATCTATATAAAAATGAAAGATGAAATGCTGTTAACCACTTCGGCGGTATGACGCCAAAATTGGCGTCATGCGTGAAGTGGCCCAGAGCGGTAAAAATGAGCAAAATGGCGTCATGACTATTTCTCGATTATTAATGCCTGTCATCATTTTTTATGGATGTAAATATAGTATTCTTATATTTTAGGATTCGGTGATGAGAAATATAATACTAAAAATTCAATTTTTTAAAGTTTTAATTGTTTTTTAGCAAGTTGAATATCGACGATTTTCAATATTTTTCGTGAATGGCGTCATACGTTTATTCAGTTATTATCTTTGATTTTCAGTTTATTTTCTTTAAACAACTTATATTCATATACTCTTATGTTTATATTATAAACATAAGAGTGTATAAATATAAGTTTTTTTGCATACATAAAAAATTACAACAGACATTAATAATCCAGAAATAGTCATGACGCCATTTTGCTCATTTTTACCGCTCTGGTCCGCTCTGTTAAAATGTTGTTTTCAAAGAAGTAACAAATAAATAAAGATGTCAAATTGTGCAACATTAAAATACTTTTAATCACTTAAGAACATACAATGATGTATGCAGAACCTAGCCCCAGATTACAAGCTTCAAGTAAATGCGATTAATATTAAAAATATCGACAGCCATATTAGATCCGGCATTTAGAATCTTTCAGATCTGGCTGGACGTTTCCTTTTGACGGACTCCAAAACCCCTAACTAACGAACTTTCAACAAATCTGAACAATTTCAAAAACATTGACCGTAATATTAAATCCGCCATTTTAAATTTTGTAAATCTGACTTCAGATTCGCAATCAGCGACCACAAAAACCCCGAGTAGCAAGTTTCAAAAAAATCCGATCAATTCCAAAAATATTGACCGCCATATTGGATCCGCCATTTTGAATTTTTGAAATCTGACTTCAGATTCGTAATCGGCGATCTCAAAAACCCCCGAATAGCAAGTTTCAAATAAATCTGATCATTTTCAAAAATATCGACCGCCATATTGGATCCGCTATTTTGAATTTATGAAATCTGACTTCAGATTTGGAATCAGCGACCCCAAAAACATTCAGGTACTCATTTTTATATAGATAAACAGATAACTGAATAAAGCTTCCACTGGCTGTCAATTTTTTTAAAAAAAAAATTCTTTCGACGCCGTTTTGGATCCGACATCTTGAAATTTTTAAATGTATGGTCCATCACTTTGAAGCTTGGATATTGTGGACGCGATATTTGAAGGTGAAGAATTTTTCTGATTACTGGTTACATAAAAAAAAATAATTTTTGAATCAAAAATGTCAAAAATTCGCATTTTTTTCTAAAAAAGTGGCTATAGCTTTTGGAATTTTTTCTGTTTTGCAATTTTAATAACAGAATCTGAAAGAGCGATAAAAAACACGTAAGGAAATGTTATTCCGATAATTTTCAACATGGTGTCAACTGTCATGGCCGACTGAACTGACGTGCTTTGGTTTGCTCGTGCTTAAATATAGTTTTTGTACACGTACATAGACTTTATTGTGCCCTATAATAATGCCCTATATATGGCTAAGTGTAGTAACTCTCAGAATGGTAGAATGATTTGAGTGTTGGCTTGCAATTACAAGAGGAGATGCAAGCTATATTGTCTGTGCAGGATGTTCAGTGCTGGTACATTTGACATGTGCTAACGTAAACATTAGCAAAAATCAATTTGATAAAATAAAAAAAGGATCTGAAAAGTATTATTGTGCAAAATGTAAGGTGAGCAAAGCTGGCGGTATCTCTAGTGTAAACAGT
Source organism: Ganaspis brasiliensis (assembly GCA_037103525.1). Lineage (NCBI taxonomy): Eukaryota > Metazoa > Arthropoda > Insecta > Hymenoptera > Figitidae > Ganaspis > Ganaspis brasiliensis. The sequence goes on from JAZKLR010000014.1 coordinate 78,087, forward strand.
GCGATTAAATCATCTGACAATAAATCGCCTAGATCTCATGATAATACACTCTTATCATCAGAGAGAGTCGCACTTGTCCCTTCTGAATTATCACCTGCAATCCTCGAAGCTAGACGGGCTGCAGTCCAACAAGGTCAGAAAGCTGCTGTCACATAACATCAAGAAAAGATGGCTGAAATGTTTAAGAGCTTTGAAGATAGGCAGAAAGAATTTAATGTCCGGTAATTGGCGAGGAATAGAAAACGATTGATATTACTAGTCTTAGTTGCGAAAACGAGGATTTAATAATAATTCTGAATAGGCGAATTTCCCACAAGACCCTATTCTCCACTGAACTGTGAAAAATGGAAACAAGTAATTGCTTTCAATTGTCATCAGAGAGAAAGTAAAAAAAAAGAATTCGATCTTCCTAATTTTCTGAATGCGCAAAGCTTCAACGTTCCACCCAAAATTCGGGATCCTATTCTCTTGAATCTGCAACGTGAAAATTTTGGTAGCACATTGAAAAACATAAGAAGTATTTAATCTTGTTAATTGCCTTTAGGAAGCGAATTTAAAGGAACGAAATGCTTTAAGTAAAAACTACAAGTTTCTATCTCTTTCAATCGGCAGCGGCAGAATTTCAAAAGTTTATTGGAAGGAATGAAAACTTCGGAGAGGAAAATGCCTCTGTCTATTTACTTCAATCAGCTGAGTTAGATATTTAGGAGTGCATCCAGAGGATTAGAAACTTTGGCGAGAGGAAATTATAGAGACCTCTCGGCCATCCAGCTCTTGGAATATTTTTCAGAAAGTGTTCTTCATGTATTACCTTAAAACTCACAATTTCGAAATAAATTTGTGCTGAGTTGTGTTATTAATCTAGCACAACAAATAAGTCTTATAACATTTTTCACTAAAGTTAACATTTTTTGTAAAAAAGGAAATATTGAGGACTAAACATATTTTATTCAATTTTCAAAATTCAGAATTTCGAAAAAAAACAAAAGTTTTACTGATTTGTGGTATCCTGGCACAACTAAACTTTTTTTTGAAATTTTAAGTTTTGAAAAAAGACAAACAAAATTCCAAACTCCCTAATTTGGACTTATGTGCACAAAATATTGACTTTAGCGATAAAAAGTTATCAAACTTTTTTGTTGTGCTAGGCTAGCACAATTCAGCACAAATTTTGGGTCAGAATTCGTGAAATCAGCATGCATAAAAAAAAAAGATTTTTCTTTTTTATCGAAATATTGAAAAAATTGCAATGTTAGATTCTAAAAATGATTATACAAAACGAAAATTTTTTAAACAATTTTTTACAGAAGTTATTGCAAAATGAAAAATTTGAACACGTTTTAAATAAAAAAAAAATGAAAACTTAAATGAGTTTTTCGATTTAAGTGTCACCAAATGACGAAGTGTAAGCAAAAGCTATCAGAATTTCTTATGGAATGCCCCAAAAAAATAATCGCATGTCAATTTTCTCAATGGATTTTGATTCCTTAGAATTTTAAGTGTATTTTAATATCTTTTCTCAATTTTTAAAAGGTCCACTGAGAAAAAATTTTGTTTGATGTAAACTTAATTTCACTTTGTTATACACTCAAACATAATTAAGTTTGATTTGAACAAATTTAGTGGTTGATCGTCTATGTTTGATTTAAACATATTTTTTGTTTGATTCAAACAAAATTTTCGTTTACTTTAAACAAAACATTATTTTTCATTTTAAAGGAAGTAAATTTTATTTTAAATAAAATAAATTTTTATCCTTATTATATTATTCTTTTATTTTGAACACAATATTTTTTTATTTTAAACACAAAATATGTTCCGCGATAGTTTAATTTTTGTTTCTTGCTTTTATATAAAGCATTCTTTATGTTTAAGATTACTTCAAATGTTAATATATAAACTGTAAAAACCAAAGAAAATTACACTGTTTATTAACTGCACACAATTATGGAAATGTTGAATTTTGAATCAGTCTAATTTACAAGAAAAATGCACAAAAGAAACAATATCCTTCGTAACCTCACCTGTGCACAAAAGTTTTAATCACTTCAGATAAACCTCAATTTTTTGATAAAATGATAACACTTATACTTTGAAGAAATCACTTTAATAAAAACAAAACCACGAATGTAAACATTTTTTTCCAAAAAAGCGATAAACATACGTAACTACTAGAAACGACGCGTACATGTTCTACAGGAAAAGTAAACTAACGTCAGAACAGTAACGACGCCATATTGGATGCGCAAAGACTTCTGCGCATTCAATATGTTTGAATCAAACATATAATATATTTGTTTCAAGTATAAAATATATTGCAATCAAAACTTCATATATTTCTAATATGGGGCAAAATTCCTGAACTGTCCAGGTCAAAAAATAAAATTTATTTAAACTTTGCTAAAGTGTTTCCATTGTTAGTGGAAGTGTAAATACCAAATATTTTCAAATTCCGTGAAATAGTTTTTGAGTTACACAGTTTTAAAATTTTGCATTTTTTTTAAAATGTAAGTTTTTTAAATTTATTATATTTTTAAGTAGATTGCATTAAAGTTAACATATATATAGTGGTTTTTAAAGCTTTTTTTACAGGCTATTCGAGAAACCACTAGTTTCTTGAGCGTGCGCGAGTATTTGAGATGTATTTTTGACAAAAGTATTTAGAGTTCCACTCTGATTTTTACATATCTTATAGGAAAAAAGTCAAGCTTTCCATTGAGATCAGACTGGTTTTAAAGCTCTTATTACATTCAAAACTGACCAGATACCATGAATGAAGTGTTTTGAAATACGTCAATTCATATGTAGTTAGTTACTGCCCTCCCTGGAATTTTGGGGAGGGGGGGATCACACGAAGCAAGCGGCAGAGTGATTTTAAAGCTCTTATTAAACTCCAAATTGACTACATCCTAAGTTTGGAATGTTTTAAAGTAAGTCAATTCACATATGTTAAAAATGACAAGCCCTCCCCCAGCAGATTGTGAAGATTACACGACCCAAGCGGCAGACTGATTTTAAAACTCACATTAAACTCCGAATAGATCGTGGGACAAGTTTGGTGTGTTTTGAAATAAGTCAATATGCATGTTAAGAACTACCTACACATTATGGGGATTAAAAGTTTTTACGTTTTGGTAAGAAATTATGCATTTTTAAAAAAATTATAATATAATACAGTCAATTTGAAAAATAAAATATTGTTTTATGCTTAACGCACAATTTAATAATCTTAAGTCAACCTACGTGTACGTCAACATTTCAAAGATAAAAAAAAAAGATTATTTATACGAAGAAAATAGGCCTTCCCACATTTATTCAGAAAAGTGGTCAACTTTGACAAGTTGTATTTTGGACATTATTAGGGTTACGACATTGGTTTTTTTTAAATTATTCAAAATTTAGTGGGCTTTAACTTTTCTGTAGACGACTTTTTCAAAAAATAGTTGAGTCAAAAACGGTACACAAAAAACTAAAAAATACAGATTTTTGGCTAAAATCACGAAAAAAATGGGTTTCTTTAGAGGTTGTATCTCAGTCAATTTTGTAGTTACAGGGATCTATTTTTTTTTAAATTGATCAGAATTTTATACACTTTCTTTTTTATCATAAAAATTGAGACGCTAAAATGTAATGGGACACAGCAATTCACAAAAACCTGATTTTTGCACACTTTTCAAAAGAAATTTCCGGGTTCCGGTACACTGTAAAAAATAATACCTGCAGAATTACAGTGCAATGCATTTTAACGTTTCGCACCGTACATTCTGACTGGAGAAATTCAACGTTATACGTGGTAAAAGTACGGCTGTGTGGAGGAAAAACGTTCGTGTTATATTTTTACAGCGTGTGGCGTTGCAGTATGACAGCCGATGTGATTTTCTACAAGCTAATCGTAAAAATGTTATGTGTCACCTTGGAAATAAAACGCTCCACGTGACACGTAGTAAAAATACATCTGGTTAGATATTTACAATGGGTACTAGAATTTGTGGTACACATTAGTAGTATTTTTTTCTTCCATTATATTTACAACAACACTTTTTTTCGATTACTGGAAGATGAGGAAAAAATAGGTAAAAACACTATTTTTCACAATATGACGACGTTTCGGTGGCTTGGTTTGCCACCATTATCAGGTCACTTTAATAAAAAAATAAATAAATAAATATACATTAAAATTATAAGCGGAATCACACACATTAAATTCACAAAAATAATGAGACAATACCTAGTTAAAAAATTGTTAATCACATCGAAAAATTGTCAAAAAAAGTAAAATAACATTTTAAAATAATAAAATATTGTCATTAAATTAAAATAGAAAATCACCGGCATAGTTCAGCCAGTGATTAGTCAAAACTGAGGTGCGATATTGACGATTACAGATTATATACAAAAGACAAGGACAATGAAATTGATCGAAGTATTATGAAGAATAATCACTGTTTCAACTTTCGTATTAAAGGCAAATAAGTATTACTAAGGAATTGTATATCCTCTTTTCTATTAATAGTAAAATCATTGCATTTTATATAGATCATTTCGGAAATACGTCTTTCTTTGTAATTAGTCTCAAAATCTACCACTCTTGCATTTTTAAAGTCGAAAGAATGATTATTCTCAAATCGATGTTCGTTAACAACAGGTTTTATCTTTTTTCTTTTTTCGTGTTCACCAACTCTTGTCTTTAAAGAACGTTTGGTTTCTCCAATATAAGTAGCAGGACAGTCGTTACAGTTAAATTTGTAAACAATACCTTTAATATCGCATTTTTCAGTAGAATCTTTTCCAAGTTTTATAATCGAATTAAGACTTTTTTTAACTAAAGGAATAGAAATTAAATTATAGTCCTTCAAAATGTTGGATAATTGAAAATAAATATTATTGAAAGAAATGCAAACTTTTGGTAGACGTTCATAAACAGATGACATATTAGATTGCACACTATTGTTTTTTTGTTTAAAATGTGACTACGTATTTTCAAATTTTTGTGTATGAAATCTAAAGGATAATCATTGTCTCGAAGAATTTTTATAACTTTTTTTATATTATCCTTATGGAAAGAATCATGTGAAAGTAAAATTGCCCTGTCATATAAATTGTAAACAATATTCTTTTTTTGTTGTAATGGATGACAGGAATAATAGTTAATCAATCTGTTTGAAGATATAGGCTTTTGAAACCAATCGCTGATAAGTTGATTGTTTCTTTTTATCAATGTTAAGTCAAGAAAATTAATTTGATTGTCAGATTCTAGTTCTTAAGTAAACTTTAAGTTAACATTAAAAGAATTGAAGGTATTAATAATCAAGTCAAAGTGTTCTTTATCCACACAAAAAAGTGTGTCATCAACATATCTAACATAAAACAACGGTATACAATCATGATTTTTTTTTGAGTAAATTAAGACATTCAGTTTCTAAGTCTTCCATTACAATATTAGCAAACAATGGTGAGATAGGTAAATCCATAGGGGTGCCATGAATTTGTTGATAAATTTTGTTGTTAAACACAAAAAAGGTATTATTGAAAAGAAATTTAGTACAGTCAATGATATCACCGAAAGGAATTTTACAAGAATTGTGAATTTTTTCAAATCTTTTATCCAAACTTTCAATAACTAGATCACAAGGAATGTTGGTAAAAAGAGAACTGACATCAAGTGAAAGTAGTACAAAATTATTTGGTATAACAATATTATTCAATTTTTCTTTTAGTTCAAAACTATTATTTATGTGAGATTTTGGAAGAGGAATAACAGTTTTTAATTCTTCGTATTGTTTTTGCTAAAAAATGTGTTGGACTATTAATGAGAGAAACAATTGGACGAAGGGGAACATTGTCTTTGTGAATTTTGGGCAATCCATAAAATTTTGCTAATGAAGTGTCTGTCATAGTTAACTGGTTATGATGAAATTTATATTTAAAATAATCGTTATCATTTAAATTATTAAGAATTTTTTGAGTACTAGATTGCAGTTTAGTTAAGAGGTTTTTTGTTAAAATTTCTTTATACACTGATTGATCTAAAAGTAGATCATTGGCTTTTGATAAGTAGTCAGATTTTTTTAAGCAAACAGAAACATTACCCGTATCAGAATTAGTAAAAAAGATGTCTGGATTATTTTTCAAAAACGTTTTTGTCGATTTTAATTTTGATAGAAAAATTTTTTCTTCAAAAGTACTATGGTATTTTTTATTTAAATTACATAATGTTGAAATTTAGTTTGAATGTGGAATTTCTGTCTGGGCTTAAATTTTTTTGTTTGGAACTAAAATTGTGCACGTATTATATTAATGAAATACAGTCTGTTGTATTTTACATTCGTTATAAATATCCTGTGTATTTCGTCGTACAGTTCGCATTTTTACTACGTGTCACGTGAAGCGATTTATTTCCATCGTGTCACGATGTAAAAATACAACGAAATTTTTTACAGTGTAGGAGTTCGAAGTACCAAAGTTAGGTACTTTATTTGGACCCCAAAATAAAGCTCTTAGACGAATAAAACTTTAGTTCGAAGTTATAACTGGAAAAAATTCTTATTTGACTGGACTAGGAATAGGACTGCTTGGGAAATTCGCCCATTCGAAAGAATTCAACTTTTTGAATGGTTTTCTATGCCTCGCCATTTACCGGGTGTGCAGCTAAAATCTTCCGTAGACTCAATGAAATTCGAAATTGCAGAGAATTCTAAAAAAATTACTTCTCTTGAACTGATTCAAAATGCGCAAACTGAGTCACTACAGGAAGTGAAAAATGAGAATACACAGCTTAAGAAGAAGATAGACCTTTTTAAACAAAACCTAAATGTCCAAGAGCAATTGTCATTCTCAACATCTCTGGAGGTACATGGTCTTTCTTTGAAGCCAAATGAAAACTTGTCAAGTATTTTCTGTGACATTGCGAAAGCCTTAGATATTCCTCTCAGTGAAAATGACATCTCTAACATCTACAGAATACATCGAGGTACCAATGCTGGCAACGCTCAATATCTTCCTATCATTATGGTGAAGCTTTTTCGGCAAAACTTAAGAAATGTTTTACTCGAACATCGGAAGCAAAAAGTGAATTTCTCCACTTCGAACTTGAACTGGTCGAATAATGAGATACACCAAATTTTTCTGCGTGAACCACTGTCTCCACTTAACCGTAGAATTTATGCTGCTGCATTAGTGCTTAGACGGAATAGTAAAATCAAATATCTTTGGATATCAGGAGGGCACATTTTCTGCCGCCGGGAGGACGGCGCCTTGAGACTGCAACTTGTCAGCATGGACGACGTAGATATTTCTACATGCGAGCTGATTTGTTATTTTTTGGTTATTTGCATTGAGCTGATTGAATATTATATTTCTGTTTTGACATTTTTTACCCTTTTTTTTATTATTTCACTATACGTTAAAATGTTTAGTGTTTATTTTCTATTTCTTTTAATGAATGGCGGTTGTGGTTATGGTACTGAATTATGTTACGAATTGTTCTCTACGAAAGATTATTGTCGTGAACTTCACTCGAATGTTTTTAGAAGTTATATATTTTATTTTTCTATCCTATGGTTACTTTAAATGTTTGCCATGTTAATGCCCAGTCTCTTTTTGCACATTTTACAGAATTTAAAAAATTTTTTAATTCAAGTTGCTATAATATTATTGCAGTTTCTAAGACTTGGCTTACTCCGACTTGTCCTTCTGATATGTTGAAACTTGACAATTACATGCTCCTTCGTAATGACCGTGTGGAACGGAGGGGTGTTGGAGTCTGTCTATATGTCCACTAGGGTGGCCCAAAAATGCATTGTAAAAATTTTTTCGTGGAAAAGGGCATGACACCCTCGCAATTTGTTCCAATGCGAAAAAAAGTAAATACGTATTTTTGGATTTTTCAAAATTTTGATATTAACTGGTGCCGCCGGGCACCTCGATTTTTCCATGTAAAATGCATAGGAAAATTAAAAATTTTCGAAAAATTAATATCATTCGCAAAGGTTTGACAAAAGGTAATATTAAGTTACTGGATCTTATAGTAGACTCTCTGATGACGATTAATTTGACCTATATAACTTTTAATTTTGATAACCCTAACTCAGTATAAAACTACCCTAAAGTTGCCCCCTTTTTAAATTTTTGCACCTACACGCACTTTGCTCAAGTAAAATCCATGTCTGACATTTTTATCAATAGAAATAGTTATTATTATTTATCTCAAGTATTAATTAATGTTTAATTAATTATTTTACGAATATTTTTAACTATTTGACAATAGTTTAAACAAATTAATTTGTTTAAACAATTAATTTTTTCTAAAAAACCATTCAAATGACTTTTGTATTTGTACATTTTTATGTTCTTTATGTTCAAACAAATTAATCAGTTTCAACAACTAATTTTTTCTAAAAAATATTACAAATGACTTTTTTATGTTTTTTAGTAATGTTTTCGTTAAACTTTTTTATTAAAAATTTTGAAATTTAAATTTACATGAACTTAAACGTTACAAAAAAATAAAAAATAGTCATTTGTATGATTTTTTAGAAAAAACTAATTGTTCAAACTAATTAATCTGTTTAAACATTAAAAAAATAAAAATATATATACATAAAAAAGTCATTTGTATGGTTTTTAGAAAAGATTAATTGTTTAAACAAATTAATTTGTTAAACATGGATTTTACTTAGGTAAAGTGCGTATAGGTGCAAAAATTTAAAAAGGGGGCCACTTTGGGGTAGTTTCATGTCGGGTTAGGGTTATTAAAATTAAAAGTTATATTGGTCAAATTAAACGTCAGAGAGTCTACTATAAGATCCAGTAACTTAATGTTAACTTTTGTCAAATTCTTGGGGAGCGTTCACAAATGACGTCACGCATTTTTTTCAAATTTTTTACCCCTCCCCCCTCCTGTCACGCTCTGTCACGTGAAAGCAAGCACCTACCCCTAAAAGTACGTCACGTTTCTCGCCCCCCCCCCTCCCCTATTTTTATGATAATTTTATTTTCAACGTTAATAACAAAAAATTAAATAGTAATAATACATTTTCAATCAGTTTTTTATTCTAAATTTGCAGTCATTTGGGTTTATTACTGATATTTGGTTAATAAATAGATTATACACTGTGATTAAAAAATTTTCTTATTTTTTGCACCACAAATAGATTAAGGACTGTTTCAAATCATATACCTCGAACTTTAAGTATTAAATACTTCATATTAAACATAAAAATAAAATTTCGTGACGTCACGGTTAGGACGACCCCCCCCCCCCCCTTCCCCCAAGTCACGTTTTGTCACGTTTGATCAAGACTCCCCCTCCCCTCTATAGCGTGACGTCATATGTGAACGCTCCCTTGAGTATGATTTTGATTTTTCGAAAATTGAAAATTTTCACATGCATTTTACATGGGAAAATTGAGGTGCCCGGCGACACCAGTTAATATCAAAATTTTGAAAAATCTAAAAATAAGTATTCACTTTTTTTCGCATTGGAACAAATTCCGGGGGTGTCATGCCCTTTTCCACGAAAAAAGTTATTTGGGCCACCCTAATGTCCACTTTAGCATTAAGTCCACTATACTAGCGTTTAGTAATTCAATGCCTACCCAGTGGCCGAATTTTTATTTATTGAATTTGAACCACAGACAGATAAACTTTTACTAGGAATTGTTTACAAGCCATCTAAGGCATCCTTTGGAAATGACTTTGAATCTCAAATTTATATGTAATCTAATTCCTAATTATGAGAATATTATTATTGCTGGAGACTTTAATACGAACCTAAATGTTATAAATAATCATACGAAATTTCTTACGTCATTGGCAACCTCTACAGGCATGTTCATATTGCCTCACAAGTCCACACATCACACAGTAACTTCAAGCACGAAAATTGATATGTTTATGGTGGATGATCTGGACAAGATTGCTTCCTTTTCACAACATCCTATGTCTTTCATAGGATTTCAGTCTCCGAATCTACCTGGTAGTCCTATTCGTAATCTAAATAAAATCAATAAATTAGAATTTTTACGGTTTCTTACTGAATGCAATTGGGCAAGTTTATATGCTGACATTGATATTGATGGAAAAGTGGAAAAACTTACTGAATTCCTTTATGCTGCATTTAGTTCCCTAGTGCTTGGAAAAAACTACTATAAGACCTATTCCTAAAATATCAAATCCCACTTCCGTCTCTCACTTTGGGCCTATTTCCTTACTCTGAATGCTTTCCAAACCTTTGGAGCGTATTGTACACAAGCAATTGTCTGACTTCCTTGTTAAAAACGATATGATTGATCCTTACCAGTCTGGATTTAGGAGTAAACATAGTACAACTACTGCTTCACTGAAATTCTCTACGGACATTATAATATCTATGGATTGTAAGCAAATTACTTTGGCAGTCTGTTTTGATTTTTCCAAAGCATTTGACTTAGTTTATTATAAATTATTATTGCAGAAAATAAGGACATTTAAACTTTCTAAATCTGTTATTAATTGGTTTGAATCTTATTCAAACGATCGCAAATATAGAGTAGCTAACAGTAAGGGAGATTTATCAGATTGGGTAAATAGCTCTACACTCAGGGCTCTACACTGGCTCCGCTCCTTTTCAATCTATTTGTTACTGACCTTGGCAGGCAACCAAAATTTTGCAAATACCATAAATATGTAGATTATATCAAGTATTACCTTTCTGGATCTGTTGCTTGTCTAACAAATTTGCTTGCTAAGATGCAACACGATATTGATCTTATCGTTGCCTGGGCAAAGGAAAATGGTCTTGCTTTTAACCCAGAAAAGACTCAAGCAATAGTGTTTGGATTAAATAATGTCCCATCCCCTTCAATTTTAAATTGTGGTACATTACTCCATGTTGCAGAGAAGCATATTAAGTTTCATGAGTCAATTAAGGATCTCGGATTGATACTCGACAGGGCGTTATCTTGGAGGGGGCATTTAATTGAAATTTGTCGAAAAACGTACACTACATTACGCTTACTATACAGAAACAGAGACTCTTTACCAACATCTACACGACTTCTTTTAATTAAAAGTTTAATTCTCCCGTTTTTTGATTACGGATGTGTCGGTTTATGATGAAATCTCGGACGAATTGAATAACAAGTTGGAGAAAGCACTTAATGCATGTATTCGGTTTATTTTCAATGTTTCTAAAAGTGAACATATTACTCCATTTAGACTTCGAGCTGGGCTTTTGAATTTGGCTAAGAGAAAACAATATTTTATGTCAAATTTACTATATTCTATCTTTCAGTGTGATGTTCCTGAATATTTGTGTACATTTTTTGAATTTAAATATTCTAACGAGAAAACCACGCGTGGGCTTCGTGAAAGTAGATCTGTCTTAAAAGTACCTTCCCATCGTATCTGTAAGCTTCAGCGATCGTTTATTATTAGAGGTACTCGATTATGGAATAAAATTTCAGAGCGAATTAGGAATGCGAATTCTTTATTGACTTTTAAGAATCTTATGTTTAAATTTTTTTCTAATTTGAAAAATTCTATATTTGAAATCACGTATTAGTAAAATTTTTTAATTTCGTCTATATTTGAATTCTTGATGAGTATGTATGAATTTTTAGTTCAATATTTGAGTTTCGATGCGAGCTATATTAGCTGTTAAATACTGAATCAAATATGTGTTTAATATTTAGGCTTAAATTTTAATTTTGTATGTAAAGAAGGTCATGCCTATATCATATTTTTGGTATAATTTGTTCCTCTGAGGGCTGGTTAGCCCTTGGAACTTTAATTTAAATAAATAAAAAATAAATGCCTAATAACAAAAATAATTAACATTGAAAATGCATGAGAAAAAGCGTCCGTCCCGGCGTTAAAGGGTTAAAATATACAATACAAATAAAAGGACGCTTAGCATGGGCGCTAATGGTAACCTTGAACTTTAAACTCGTTTTTCTCAAAACTAGGGTTTTGACAACTTTAACTTTGAATGCTTGTAATTTTGTGAATTTTTCATTTGAAAGAGTCCAAGACCTCTCAAAATGTTCGAAATTTAATGAAGAATATGGTCATATAGATAAGTCCAATAGTGCCAATCTGGGCCCTTTTCATGCAGACGTACACATGTGTGTCGATTCACGGTGAAAGGGACCTTAGCTGCAAGACATTGGATTTTGAATTTTTATTATAATCGATAGAATTTGAGTTGCTTGTTCACATACAGAAATTAAAACTTGTTTATGTTTATTAGTTTTTTCGTTTTCAATGATGAATAATAGACATGACCTAACAATAACAAAGGCAGGCTCAACTTCAAACGCCCGTCCTCTAAAATTCATTTCTTTATGCCCAGGTCCCTCCCACAGTGAATCGACACATATATTAAATATTCCCTGCCCCCTCTTTAATGATAAATTCTTCAGAGACTCTTAACTTCTTTTAGTACAATCTCAGGTCTACTTTAGGACCAACAGCTATGAAACCCTTGGTTGTTTGGTAAGACTATTATACCTATTTTTCACAAACGTATTTTAAACTAAAAACATATGATTTTATACTTTAATAGGTAAAGAAAGTTACATGCTATAAAAATTTAAAGTGTGCCATCGCGAAATAATGACACGCACAGTAACAAAACGCCCAGCAGTAATGTTGTGCTCTGAATACAGGGACCTAAGCGGTAAATGACACTGTGTGACAGTGAAAAATTACTCTGAATCGGATCTATCCTAAGTTGTTCGTCATAAAAAACTAAAAAAAATGGTACATATTGAATTCCTCCCCCCCCCCACCCTCAAAATTTCATTTTAGAGCTAAAAAACAAGTTTTTCTGCAGTTTTTGTACACTGAGAAAAAAATACTATTGAATCAATGACATCTGTCTTTGGTTCATTTAATAGTGTCATTGCGGGCTGCCATTAGCATATGCTATTAAATCTAAAGCACTGCTTTTATGATTCTAAAGTGTCGCTTCTATTGAATCAAACCATGATTAGTTGCATTATCAGCAAATTGTTTTGAAATATATGTATATGCTGTAGATTTAATAAAATAAGTTCTATTGTATCAATAAGTCATTCCTACAGAAGAATACTATATAATGTTACCCCTAAAGTCGCAGTTTGTTACATTATATACAAATGCTTTCAATTTGATAGCATGGTGCTATCAAATCGAAAGTATCTGACTTTAAAGCAATAACACCATACTTTTGGGAGATAAATATAATGAGTCAAAATAAATATTAATTCTCATTAACTGGTAACATCCTATCAGTTGTACGGAATCTTTGTATTTATTTATTATATTTTATATTTATTATTTATACTATTTTATAACATTTTTACATTATTTTTATACATATAACATATACATCTTAATTCTAACGCACAACTTATAAATTAAAATATTTGACGCTGAGAGGTCTCGAACGCGCGACCCCTGGGTCTAAAGCCCGACGCTCTAACCACTATGCCATACGCTCGCTGGTAGCCGTTTCACGAACTGCCTATATAAGCTACAATCCAAGAGGTGGGGGAAGAACATTGCCAAGACCTACGCGCAAATGGGGCCAAATACAGTGCCTAATATTCAATAACATCTGCTATTGGCAGTCCGCAAATACGCCGTTTATTCGAAACGAAAGCATATGCTATCAAATCTAAAGCAGGGTGTTTACAATTCTACAGTTTCTTATATGATTCAAATACTCAAATATTTTTTTCAAAAATACCATGACAACATTTTAAGAGAACTATGTTAAATAAATATTAAAATATGCTATTGATTTAAGTAAATTAACAATTGAGTAGATAGCAGCGATTTAATAGCAGCATGCTATTATTTCAAAAACTTCAGACTTTTGCTTTAAAGGTTTATGCTTATGAACTAATAAATCTGTCAATGAAGTAATGACATGGAATTCAATAGCATGAAGGTATTTGATTCAATAGAATTTTTTTCTCAGTGTATAAAATATAATGTTACTTCGTCATTGTTGGTCCGATTTCAGAACTTTTATTTTATTTTAAAGCTGAGAAACGAAGCTTTCTATACCTAATAGAGGTTTTATGTTTTAAATAAAATTTATGGTAGAAAAAGTGTAAAAAATTTCAAAAATTGGCAATTTTTTTTGGATTTTTTCAACTTTGGCAATAATTTACGGACCAATTTTAATTAGAATGTTTTTTTTCTGTAGAGAGTTTTTTAACCCTTTGCGTCATGATGGGTCTCCCAGAGACCCACTTTGATTCTTGATGTTTTTTATTTTTTAATTGAATTTTTACCAATAAATATCCAGTGTTTTTTGTTCATAACATCCTTCGGACATAAACAAGTGATAAAAAAAATTGTTTAATCATTAATTTTTAATAACAACAGTACTGTAAGTTAACAATAACTGAAAATTAGTGTTTTTTTCCGAAAGAAAGCAGTTTCTACTAATTCATTGCAAACTTTGAGACGCCAATTTTTTTTTTTAACTAAGAAAAGGTCGCTCACAACGAATCTGAAGTCAATTTTCAAAAATTCAAAATGGCGGATCCAATATGGCGGACTCATTTTTAAAAAATGGTTTGATTCTCATAAAACTTAGTATCTAGGGGTTTTTGGGGGCGCTAATTACAAATCTGAAGTCAATTTTTAAAAATTCAAAATGGCGGATCCAATATGGAGGACCAATTTTTAAAAAATTGTTTGATTCTCATAAAACTTGGTGTCTAGGGGTTTTTGAGGGCGCTAATTACGAATCTGAATTCAATTTTCAAAAATTCAAAATGGGGGATCCAATATGGCGGACTCATTTTTAAAAAATTGTTTGATTCTCATAAAACATAGTATCTAGGGTTTTTTTGGGGCGCTAATTACGAATCTGAAGTCATATTTCAAAAATTCAAAATTGCGGATCCAATATGGCGGACCCATGTGCTTATTGCAGTCTCAAACCATAACAGAGCAAGGTACATTGCTTAGTGAACCGTCCTTTTGCTTTTAATTCACCGATCTTGGTTCAGAAGGACCAATGAAGTTGGACATGAATGAGGCCGCTCGATTATCCTTCCATTTTTGCCAACGAAGGCCTATGTAAGAAATTTGATATTCCATCTCACCTCGAACCATTTTTTTTCTGACAGCTGATCTGATCATCATCGTCTGAAACTGATTCACCATTAGAATCGCATAAGCAGTCAACAGACTCACAATCACTTGGAATTTCTAAAATATCTAATTCTTCCATTGTTGATATCATAAATAAAAATTAAACTTCACGAAATAAAATGAAACTAAAATGTAGTTAGCTAGTATCAGTGAAAAAATGAAATACAAAAATTAAAACCATCAAAAGTTGGTGTACTGATCTTCAGTTCTCTTGGCAGTTGCTAACAAAAGAATGTACACTGTTATTCATAAATGTCTTGCTCTCAAGATACAATTTGATTTTTATGTTTGGGCTACAGTTGTTAGTGCTGTAAACGTAGCTAAATAGTAAAAAATATCAGGCAAGTACGAGTTACACTCGTACCAAGTCGAAGGGTTCCGTACCGCTCTAATTTTTTTCAATTATATGAGTCAGAGATTATTTGAATAATAATTTAAATAATGATAAATTAAAATAATTTTTTTTATTTTTAAAGAAATTTAAGTATAAACTTAATGATTTTTATAACATTAAAAATTTCCAATTAAATAGACTAAGTTTTTTTATATAATTTTAAATTTTAAAGCCAAAAAATTTTTTCTTTTAACTTTTAAAGTAATTTAAACATAAACATAAACATTTTGTACAAAAAAATAATCTGAAACTATAAAATATTGTTGCTGTTTAGAAGAAAAAAATTATTTTTTGGTAAAATTTCAGTTTTTTGGAAAAAATGTTATGATAATAAATTTAAACCACAATTTTTATGGTTTTATACAAAATTCTGCATAAAATTACACATTTTTAACCAATTCCCAACCTTTCAGGATAAATACGCTGAGCTCTAGCATAGGGGTTTTTTGTCATTTTTCAACTTTTCATTAATAACTTTTTAAAATTAAGTCCAGCAACGTTCGCTATATTTTTCCTGTAATCTACACGTAAAAATACCTAGATATACCAAATTTCAAACCTCTAGGTCAAATGGTTTGGAAGATAAAGGGGGGGGGGGGGGACACGTTTTTCTTTGAAAAAAAAAGTTTTTCCTTGACAACGCTATGACCATCACCTCCAATCATGTTCTCTATATTTTTCCTGAACTCTACTCGCGAAAATACATATGTGTACCAAATTTCAATACTCTAGGTCAAATAGTTTAGGAGATAAGGGGGGGGGGGGGGGTAAATAGGCATTTTAATGCATTTTTTGAAAAAAATCTTGTTATTTCCTTGACAACGCTATGAACATCACGTTCAATCATGTTCGCTATATTTTTCCTGTAATCTACACGTGAAAATACATAAGTGTACCAAATTTCAACTCTCTATCTCAAATAGTTTGGCCGCTAGGGGGGGGGGGGAATGGTTTTGGGCGACGAACAAACGAGTGAAAACATAAGGGTTCCGTTTGGACACTTTGTGTACGGAACCCTAAAAAACATATATATTGCTATTTCTCAACAGTTCTTTATCTTTATATTAATTTCTAGAAAATGCAATAGTAGAATATAGAAATGTTTAGCATTTAAAAAATTTAAACTCCTATTTTCTGATGTTGCAGCAATATTGTATATGTTTTGCAGCAATACATTTATGGCGTTTCAATTGAAAAAGAATTTTTGATTTCCCATTAATTTTCTGAATTTACAAGAATATGCAAGATAAAAATACTGCAACATTATTGCATCATTGCTGTATATGCATTGCACTTTTATTGCACCAATTATGTGACATTATTGTACTATTGCTGCAAAATTATTGTACCATTGATGAACAGTATTGTATTGTATTGCTGCAAATTGCAGCGTTGCATTAATGATACAATAATGTTGCAGCATGTTTTTCTCGTAATATTCACAGAATATTTCTGAGATATCTTAGATATATAGCATCAATGGTACAATAATTTTTTACAATAATAGTATAATAGTGTAACATAATTTCTGCATAAAAGTATAATACAAATGTAGCAATGGTGCAATAATGTTGCAGCATATTTTTCTTGTAATATTCAAAGAATATTTCTGGGATATCGAAATTTCTTTTTCAATTGAAACGTCATGGATGTATGATTGCAACATCATTGCTGCAAAACAGACATAATATTGCTGCAACATCAGAAAGTAAGAGTTTAAATTTTTTAAATGATAAACATTTCTTTATTCTATTGCATTTTGTAGAAATTGATGCAAAGATAAAGAACTATTGAGAAATAGAATTTTTTTTTTTTAAACTATTTAGCTACGTTTACAGCACTAACGACTGTAGCCCAAACATAAAAATCAAATTGTATCTTGAGAGCAAGACATTTATGAATAACAGTGTACATTCTTTTGTTAGCAACTGCCAAGAGAACTGAAGATCAGTACACCAACTTTTGATGGTTTTAATTTTTGTATTTCATTTTTCCACTGATACTAGCTAACTACATTTTAGTTTCATTTTATTTCGTGAAGTTTAATTTTTATTTATGATATCAACAATGGAAGAATTAGATATTTTAGAAATTCCAAGTGATTGTGAGTCTGTTGACTGCTTATGCGATTCTAATGGTGAATCAGTTTCAGACGATGATGATCAGATCAGCTGTCAGAAAAAAAATGGTTCGAGGTGAGATGGAATATCAAATTTCTTACATAGGCCTTCGTTGGCAAAAATGGAAGGATAATCGAGCGGCCTCATTCATGTCCAACTTCATTGGTCCTTCTGAACCAAGATCGGTGAATTAAAAGCAAAAGGACGGTTCACTAAGCAATGTACCTTGCTCTGTTATGGTTTGAGACTGCAATAAGCACATGGGTCCGCCATATTGGATCCGCAATTTTGAATTTTTGAAATATGACTTTAGATTCGTAATTAGCGCCCCCAAAAACCCCTAGATACCAAGTTTTATAAAAATCAAACAATTTTTTAAAATTGTGTCCGCCATATTGGATCCGCCATTTTGAATTTTTGAAAATTGACTTCAGATTCGTAATTAGCGCCCCCAAAAACCCCTAGATACCGAGTTTTATGAGAATCAAACAATTTTTTAAAAATGCGTCCGCCATATTGGATCCGCCATTTTGAAATTTTGAAAACTGACTTCAGATTCGTAATTAGCGCCCCCAAAAACCCCTAGATACCAAGTTTTATGAGAATGGAACAAATTTTTAAAATTGTGTCCGCCATATTGGATCCGCTATTTTGAATTTTTGAAAATTGACTTCAGATTCGTAATTAGCGCCCCCAAAAACCCCTAGATACCAAGTTTTATGAGAATCAAACAATTTTTTAAAAATGCGTCCGCCATATTGGATCCGCCATTTTGAAATTTTGAAAACTGACTTCAGATTCGTAATCAGCGCCCCCAAAGACCCCTAGATACCAAGTTTTATGAGAATGGAACAAATTTTTAAAATTGTGTCCGCCATATTGGATCCGCTATTTTGAATTTTTGAAAATTGACTTCAGATTCGTAATCAGCGACCCCAAAAACTTGGAAAGTGTCATGACCCGTAAAGTAAGTTAGAACAAAAAATATATGACTGAAAGGGTTAAAGTGTATTTAATTCTGCGTCGAATGAGTTTTTTTTAAAATTAAATTGGTGATGAGTTATTGCATGTTTTGTTTTTGTAATCGCTGTATTTTTCGGGAAATCAATTTTCAAAAATTTTGGTGCCATTCTAAATTTTTAAAATTTAACCAAAATTTACTAAAATAAATATAAAAAAGGTATTAGATGACAAGTATTATTTTTAATTAAAGAAAGTACTGGTGTTTACCTACTTAAATAAAATACTGTGATTTTTAAGACAAAAAATGCAATAATAATTTTATAATGATTTCATATAAACATGCATTGTGCACCATTTTGTGAAGGACAAAAATTTACTGCGTAACGGTAGGTACTGTAGAATACGTAGGATACGACTGCGCATCGTTGCATTTTTATGTATCCTTCGCCATGTCATTTTCTCTTTTGTCATTTTTCTTGTATGGTCGCGAAAAAATGACACGCATCCATGTCATTATATTTATGTCACATTTTTCTATAAGGGTGCAATTTAATTCAAAAAAGCTCATTCGACGCAGCATTAAATACACTTTAAAAAACTCAGTACAGAAAAAACATTCTAATTAAATATTATTTATTAATTATTTAAAACATAAAACCTCTATTAGGTATAGAAAGCTACGTTTCTCATCTTTAAAATAAAAAAAAAAGTTTTGAAATTGACCAAAAATGACGAAGTAACAGTATATTTTATACCAAAACTGCAGAAAAACTGGTTTTTAGCTCTAAAATGAAATTATAGGGGTGGGGGCGGGAAGTTAATATATACAATTTTTTTTAGTTTTTTATGACGAACAACTTAGGACAGGTCCGGTTCAAAGTAATTTTTTGTTCTCATTTTTTGTAACACAGTGTAATCGATCATCGGATTATGACTGTTATACCTTGATTAAAGATACATTTTTAATTATTTAAGGTCTGAGATATTATTAATAGAATGTTTTTATAGATAATCATGTACACTCGCTTGTTTTTTGATTTCTTCTGTAAAATCAAAATCTGACTGCTCAGGTCTCTTTTTATAAAGCGCATTATAAATGCATCAGTGATAATATTTTACTAGATGTCACAAATTCAATGTTATTTTTTATGTTCATTTTTCATCTTTAGTTTTCGTACGATTAACATAATTAATACCGTAAAATAATGCTTGTAAACTAAACTGTTATAGGACAAGTTTACAGTACGGTATCTCCAGTTTGAAAAGATTAAATTATGATAGACAACAATTGGAGGAAAGAAGACGTTTAGCAGATGGAAAAAATATTGACGTTATTGTTTGGAGTAATGATCGTGTGATAAGATGGGTGCAATCAATAGGTTTAAAGGTATTGTATTGACATATTGTATATGCTTTTATCTTTCTGTATTAAGTTGATAACGAATCGTGATCTGTTTATTTATGTTATATAAAATAATAAATATATACTGTCAACACCCAAGCAGCACGTAATATTACGCGAATACCACAGTGATATCATATTGTAATATTGGTAATATTACGGGGTGATATTAGAGTGATATTGACGTGATATTGAAATGTCCGCCTCAAGGTAATATTACAAGTAATATTACAGTGATATTGAGGTAATATTACAAATTTATTTTACATCAAATAAATTATTTTAAAAAATATTGGGCTCACACGGGGTTCGAACACGCAAGGTTCGACTCGGCATGAATACGCCTTGTACCTCTCGGCCATCCAGCTCTTGGAATCTATTTCAGAAATTGTTCTTCATATTTTACCAAAGGGATTTAAAGGTAATACATGAAGAACGCTTTCTGAAATAGATTTCAAGAGCTGAATGGCCGAGTGGTACAAGGCGTATTGACACCGTGTCGAACCTTGCGTGTTCGAACCCTGTGTGAGCCCAATATTTTTTAAAATAATTTATTTGATGTAAAATAAATTTGTAATATTACTTGTAATATTACATCAATATCACTGTAATATTATTTGTAATATTACCTTAAGGCGGACATTTCAATATCACGTCAACATCACTGTAATATCACCCCGTAATATTACCAATATTACAATATGATATCACTGTGATACTCATATAATATTACGTGCTGCTTGGGCATGGGCTATTTTGTCCATCTTAAGGCTATTTTCTGCATTAGTGGTTTTAAATATATAAAATATTTATATTGAAATGGTTAACATAGCTGGTTAAGTATGTAAAATCTGCCCCCGCATCTATTGTACTCACATTGCTGTCATAATTTGTCATTGTCGTGAAAAAAATGTCACCAAATATTAACCCTTAAATCGATAGATATGGAGGCGGCAAGTAAAATTTAACAATCTGTTTTTCTCCAAACGGCTTATTAAATTTTATTAAATAAAATATATGTTAAGGTAGCTAATGATATTATAAAGAAAAAAAAGGTTTTTATTTTTGCACAAAAATTACAATAAACAAGAATTTTTAAAATATTAAAAAGAATTTGTTTTTGTTATATTTAAGAGGGACACCCACAGATTTTAGCTGATTTATTCCCCAAAGTATCAACAATAATAAAAAATTTTTACGTAATTTATTTTGGAGGTGTAACTTAGTAAAAAAATTTAAATATGACGTGCTCTTGGCACGTTACAGAGCAGTCAATATAGCTACTTCTACGTGTCACACTTTTATATTTATTTATTTGAGAGAAAAAACGATAGCTTTAGACAAAAATACAAATTTATTTAGATGTTCAAAATGTCGACGTTTCGAAGTCCATATGACTTCCTCTTCAGGACAATTCAAGTATAATTTTTATTATGTAAAAAGTCGAGTTTGTATTGTATTGTATTGTATTGTATTGTATTGTTTTAATTTCTTGACAACATGTTTTTGTCGAGTATAAAATCGAAATTTGGCTCTCAAATTTTCTTCATTGTTAAGGAGATTGTTAACATTAATCGGGAGGTTAGAATTGCGACATCAAAAAAAGATTTTCTTCTGGCATGTCGTCAGTCAAATGTCATTCCAAAAAACATAAAAAATGCCACAAAATCCATAAAGTGTATATTTTTTTATAGTAATTCTGTTAAAAGACATATGGAGAACATTGTACATAATTTAGAACACCGTATAAGACAAGAGGAGATTAAAGATATACATAATCATTTAAATATTTTACAAAAAAAACTACTGAGTAATACGAATGAATTGGCCAGTCTTGTTTCTGCAGATGATTATAGAAGCTTTGTTGACAACTATTCGGAGTTCAATTGTATTTCTGAATCTAAAAATTCTTTCTTACTAAAAAAACTAAATAATTTGAAAAAATGCAGTAATAATGCAGATTCTGAGGTTCTTTTAAATCAACACAAAAATTTGATAAATAAAGAAGGGACAGTGATTAATGGGGCAATTGAACCGGATCCGTGGTTTATTAATTGTTCTGATACGGTTTTTCCAGATTCCGTAAAAGACATTTTAAGATTAGGTGACAAATTTTGTTCATCTTTTTTGACAAATAAAAAGAAAATAGTATTCGAAACAGTGAAAGACCTTGAAACAAATATTTATAAAATACCAAGTGATGAACGGGATGATTTTAGAAAGAGTTTCATTAATATTTCTTCTTCTTTTCTAAAAAAATCGGAACATTTTTCTGTTACAGATAAAATCATAGCAAAAAAACTTAATGATACAAAAAAAAAAAAAAAATTGTACCCAAAATAATAAAAATTTATTAATTACAAGAGCTGATAAGGGTAATATTACGGTAGTTTTGAATAAAGCAGATTATAAAAATAAAGCCTTAAACTTATTAAATGATTTTACCACATATAAAAAGTTAGATTATGATCCCGAAGAATCATTAAAAAAGGATACTTCTAAGTTGTTAGAAAAATGGAGGGTCAAAGGTTTTTTGAGGAATGATGTAAAGAAAAAAGATATCAATTTGGATAACACTTTGTTACCTAAGTTTTACGGGTTGCCTAAAATACACAAGGCAGACTATCCTCTAAGACCTGTAGTTTCGATGGTTAATTCTCCTACTTATTTAATGTCTAAAGTGTTTGCTGATATACTTAAACGTACTATTCCGAATTCTAAATTTGAAATAAAAAACTCATTTGCTTTTAAAGATACAATATCTAATATTAATATTCCGGAAGATCATGTTATGGTGTCTTTTGATGTTTCGTCATTGTTTTCTAATATACCTTTAGATTTGGTGATTAATGGTTTAAAAAAGAGATGGGAATATATAAAAAAGGGTACCAATTTTAAGTGGAATGAGTTTTATGAGGGAATAATACATCTTATGAATAATACTTTTTTCTGTTTTGATAATCAATTTTATAAACAAATTTTTGGAACACCCATGGGTTCGCCCATCTCGCCTATTTTGGCTGATATTGTTATGCAGGATTTAGAAGAAGAAGTTTTTGGAAATCTAAAATTTAAAATACACACATATGGCAGATATGTCGATGACACATTTATGATAGTACCTAAAGATAAAGTGAATATTATTTTAGAAGCTTTTAATGCATACCAGGTTAGACTCAACTTTACTCATGAAATTGAGAATGACGATTCGTTACCGTTTTTAAATGTAAAAGTTATTAGATCTAAAGAAGGTCAATTGATTACTAATTGGTACAGAAAAAGTACTTATTCAGGGAGATACCTAAATTTTTTATCTGAAAATCCTGAAAAACAAAAAATAGGTTTAATTTATAATTTGGTTGATACTGCTGTCTTACTTTCACATGAATCTTTTCATTCAGAAAATTTAGAAATAATTAGAAAATATTTATGTTTAAATAATTATCCTAAAACATTTATTGACAAGTATATTAAAAATAGAATGTTTTTCCTGAAAAATAAAAATGTAAATAATAAAGAAATTAAAGATATTGATTTTAAACGCACAGTTGTACTACCATATTTTGGACGTTTTTCAGTGAATATAAAAAGGATTTTAAATAGGAAAAATATTAATGTTATTTTTAGGAGCAATGTTAAGTTAGACAGATTTATTAAATTAGGGAAAGATCAAACGGATTTACTCAAGAATGCGGGTGTCGTTTATAAATTGTCCTGTCTAAACTGTCCAAAGGTTTATATCGGCCAAACGATGAGACTGTTAAAAACTCGTTGTAATGAACATATAAAAAATATAAATTTAAACAAAAAGTACCACAATGTTATCAGCAAACACAGACTTGAAAACATTAATGTGGATGGATCTAATCATGATTTTGATTTCGAGAATATAAAAATTTTACACAAAGAAACAAATGACTTTAAGAGAATTTTTGCTGAAATGATTTTTATAAAAAAAGAACAACTGAACCGAATTAATAAAATCACGGATTTGCAAAATTACTGTCCTATTTATGATTCCATCATTAATTACATTTAATTATTTAATTCCTTCTGAATCTAAAGTTATAAATATATGAATTCTGAAATTGTATTGTGAGAATGAGTGTAACTTTGTTATTGTAAATAATCTTTCCGTCAGTTTGACTCTGAGACTTGTTGGTTACAGTCAGTTACTATTTTCATTTAAATTATTAAATTTTAAACACGTTTTTAAACATAAAGATAAATAATTTTTGAGGTAATTGTTATTTTAAATTTTAAATTAAAAAATTATTATTGATAATAATTATAAATTTTAGTAAATAAATAAAGTTTTTTTTTAAATCAACTTATGTGTTTCAAATAAATTGAATTTCAGAGTGGAACGGAAGGAAATATTATGATATTGGTGACTAAGATGGTGATTAAATTCCATTTGATTTTTTCTATTGTTGAATAAAAATTTTTTTTGACAAAGTTGACGATGAAGCTCATGTAAGTAGTTTTGATGACGTGATATCTTTCAACTAAGTTTATTATTGTTAACACAATTTTATTTAATTTATTTTCATTGACATAATCTAATATTTGTATATTATAATTGTATTACAGACTCGACTTTTTACATAATAAAAATTATACTTGAATTGTCCTGAAGAGGAAGTCATATGGACTTCGAAACGTCGACATTTTGAACATCTAAATAAATTTGTATTTTTGTCTGAAGCTATCGTTTTTTCTCTCAAATAATTTATACTATCTCAGACGTTAAGTTATTTATATATGTACATTTATATTCTTATCTGTATGTATATATTTTCTATTTATTTATTTTTGTCATAGTTTTAATCTTCGTTAGTTTTGCATTTTATATACTTAGAGGAACATAAACAATAATCATTGGTATTAGAAATAAAATAGATGAAAACCTACATGTGACGCTGCACAAGAACCATTGTAACATGTCTACGATTAATACTTAATAACTCAAAAAGTAATTGATAATGACAATTTCTGATTTTTGCATGAGAAAGAGCAACTCTAAACCTATCGAATGGCACCAAAAAACCCAAAATATATTTTTTGTCGATAGTACCCTTTTCTCGTACAGCAGGGAAGTCCAAGCGTCACTCAATCGGTGCTCCGAGTGACAGTGTCACTCATTTCTCTAGGTCAAATTCTGCCTCCAAAATCCTACAATGGAGACTTTAGTTCCGGTCCTAATAGGGAGACCCAAGCCTTTTAAATTGTATCGACCCTATCGAGTTAAAAGCATTAAACTTTATGAGTTTAATTATGAGACTCATAAACCCCAGGACTGACTGCTGTTCGTCGTACAATTGCCCTTTCTCGGGTTTTCGAACTTCGACAAAAAAAAAATTCCTGGCACTCTTGCTACCGTAATGTCACTCCGCACTTGCCGTTTCTGGACACCCCTGTCGTACAGCATCACATATTATAAATCTCTAAGCATCCTACACTGAGAGAAGTGTGAGTCGACTGCTGCACCGCCAGAGGTCGCTCTGGAGTCCTACTGGCTTTGGTGCTTGAGGTAATCTATATTTGGGATGTCATACGCACCAAATGCGACTTCCCAACGCGCCGGCTAACAGCGGGACAAATTTTAGGACGTCACAGCTCCCACAGTAGGGCGTCAGAAGTCCGATACGGGACTTCTGGTCTCCCAAATCGCGACTTTACTTGAGGACTATATTAAATGTTGCAGAGGGATCTCTTGGGACGTCTGACGTCCCACACTTCTCTCATTGTAGGTCCACTACAGTAAAAATTGTCGGTCCGATCGATAAAGTGGTTTTAGAAACACACCTCAATTCAAATCAGTATATCTTGTTTAAAAAGTTAGATAGGGACTTCTGATTAAAATCTTTGGAAATCTCATAAAATTTTGCGTCTGATGGTCTACTGATATATATCACAGTGTGCTTGAATGATATTTAAATAAAGAGCTAAGCGAAATGGAATTTTTTTGTTGATTCCAATATTGGAGACCTTCCCCAGTATTTTTCAAAAAAATTCAAAATAATCTACAGAGCCGTTTTTGAAAAAATTATTTTTCTGTTTTAAAATTAATTAAATTAAGAAAATTACCAAGTGTAACTACATTTTGTATAAATACTTTATTCAATTGTTGGTTTAATTACCCTTACGTACTGGATTCAGTACTGGGAAGAAGTACTGGGTTCAGTACTGGGATAAGTACTGGGTTCAGTACTGGGATAAGTAATGGGTTCAGTACTGTGTTAAGTACTGGAAAACCACTACTTTTTTCGCGCAATATAATTTTTTAAGCACAATAACAAATTTTTTTAAAAATTTTATTGGAACTGTGATTTTGTGTTCAATGTATTCCTCTCTATTTAATTTACAACAAAAACTTAGTGCGCAACGTGAACAAATTTTCAACAGTTCATGGATATAAAAGTACTGCTTTTCCAGTACTTAACCCAGTACTGAACCCAGTACTTGTCCCAGTACTTAACTTAGTATTGAATTCAGAACTTCTTTTTTGTAAGGGTATTTTAGGAACATATTTATGTGAAAAACAAGATTATGGGGCAAAATTTCTCAAGTGTACCAATCGAAAAAATGAAAATGGCTAATAAAGGCACAAAATTAGCATTTTGCACAAAATGTAGTATTCTATGTCAGTACTCAAACCACCAATTATTATGAAATTCTAATGAAAATTGTAGAAGGGGATGGGGCTGAAGATTCTGGTCAAGTGTGAAGAGGGTATTTTTTGAAAAATCATAACTATTATGCAACAGGGTGGACAAAAAATTGACCTATATGTTTTTGAAAGTTTTTTCTCCTCTTTTCAGTGGTGCAAAAAATTTTTAAAAATTTTCAAAATTATGGTTTTTCAAAAAATACCCTCTTCACACTTGACCAGAATCTTCAGCCCCATCCCCTTCTACAATTTTCATTTGAATTTCATAATAATTGGTGGTTTGAGTACTGACATAGAATACTACATTTTGTGCAAATATTAGCCCTTTTCATTTTTTCGATTGGTACACTTGAGAAATTTTGCCCCTTATATAAAGTGCTATTTATAAATTACGTCACACAAATTTCGATGAATTTTGATCTTGAGCTATGTCAGACTTTTTACAAGGGGCCATTTAAAATTTCATAATGACAGTTACATTTCTCTAGACCCTCCTCCTCATACCCCTTATACAGTGTGACGTAATTTATGAATGACCCCTAAGTTATGATTATAATACTTATTCATGTTTAGAATGTTTTTTATAATTTGTTAAATGAAAGTTATGCAATTGATAAATGTTGATCACACTTTAAATGAGATGTGTTTTGCCCAAACAATTTTGAAATTAAATTGGACTAATACAAATGGTTGTGTGCTAAGTAATTTAGTCGTACTTGATTAACTTGATGTTTGTCACAAAATTCTTTAATGAGTACAAAGATACAGTGTAGTTTTAGTGTAAAAAGCGATTAAATTTGCTTAAAAGTCATTCCTCAGGGGGTTTTGGGGTCATTGATTATGATTTTGAGCTTACTGTTTGGAAATCGAAAATGGTAAACTGTGGTTTCCAAGGGTTAGTGGTAACAAGTTATCACATAATATCATTTCCAGGAGGCTTTTAAATAATTTTTCAACCGCCAGTCAGTTTGCATATTGTACCTTTAGTTCCATAAGAGTAAATTAAAATGATGAGCAATGAAAATATCGATGTAGGGCGGTTTTTAGTGGTTGGTGATGTTAGATTATCACTTGATATCTTTTCTAGGTGACTCTTAAATAATTTTTATCTGCTAGTCTGTCCGAAAAAAAACTTTACCTAATCGCAAAAAGTTTAAGTGAGGAGGGATGGAAACATCGGGGCAGGGTGGTTTTTGAGGGTTGGTGATTTTAGGTTATCAGATGGTATTGTTTCTAGGTGATTCTTAAAATATTTTCCATAGTTAGTCATCTCGCAGAAGAGTTTTAATTTCACTTTAATAAATATAAGTGATAAGGGATGAAAATATTAAAGTTAAGGTGATTTTGGGGGTTGATGATTTTAATTCATCTCATGTCAACATTTTTAAGTGACTAGTAAATAATTCGCAAAGTTTAATCAGACTGAAAAAGAGTCTTTAGTTCCTCGAAACTAAGTTATAGCGGTAAGGCATGAAAATGTCAATGTGGGGTGGTTTGAGGATAACAAAAATAAAAAATAAAAATTCATTTTCTTGAGTTAATTCATTTACATTTTTTGTTAGGGTGATAATAAACTACAAAACTGCAAAGAATAATTTAATTTAACCTAGAGTTTGTTTAATGCATTTTGTGCGGAGTCCTTTGATCGATTTTTTAAATTTGTGTCCACCATTTTGAATTTCCAAAAAGTAACCTCAAAATCGTAATCAACGACCCCAAAAACCCCCGAGGAATGACTTTTAAGCAAATTTAATCGTTTTTTAAATTTTGTGTCCGCCATTTTGGATCCGCCATTTTGAATTTCCAAACAGTAAGCTCAAACTCATAATCAACGACCCCAAAACCCCCTGAGGAATGATTTTTAAGCAAATTTAATCGCTTTTTAAAAATTTGCACCTGCCATTTTGGATCCGCCATTTTGAATTTCCAAAAAGTAACCCCAAAGTCGTAAACAGCGACCCCAAAAACACCCGAGAATGACTTTTAAGCAAATTTAATCAATTTTAAAATTTTTTTCGTCATTTTGAATCCGCCATTTTCAATTTCCAAAAAGTAAGCTCAAAATCGCAATCAGCTACCACAAAAACCCTTGAGGGTTTTGATTTTCCCAAAAGTAAGCTTAAAATCGTAATCAGCGACCCCAAAAACTCCCAAGAAATGAGTTTCAAACAAATTTGATCGTTTCTTAAATTTTTATGTCCGACATTTTGGATCCACCATTTTGAATTTCCAAAAAGTAAGCTCAAAATCTTAATCAGAGACCCTAAAACCGCCCAGGAAATTAATTTCATGCAAATTCGATGGATTTTTACATTTTTGTCCGCCATTTTGGATCCGCCATTTTAAATTTTGAAAAACCAACATCAGATTTGCATTCAGCGACACCAAAAACAGTTAATTAGAAAGTTTGAGGGCAAGTTAATCTTTTTCGGCCTTTTAATACATGAATTAATTAAAACAATTTTGAATTTACCACCTTTTTTCAGCCATATTGGCATCGCCATTTTGAATTATCAAAAAACGCCATGCGGTATTTAGAAGTAGACAAACGTACAAATTTTTTGAGCTATATAACTTTAAAATCGGTCAAGGCCAATTTTGGACTCAGGCTTGTCCTTGTTGACGTGGAACGTCCCATATATATGTATATGAAATCACAAGTTTGAAAACGAAAAATAATAAACGACCACAGGGAAACATCAAGGCGGAAATTTCGTGTAAAATGAAATTCTTTGACATATATTTTTTTTGCTTTAAAAATTAGTTTATAATCTGTAGAATAGGATCCTAAATTTTTAGACCTGAATTCGAAGTATAGATGTCTCTATAGTATAATACTTAAGTTCAACGCTCCAAATGGTACTGAGCGCAGATAAACAATGCATGCGAGAACGCTCCACGATTATCTTACTTTACAGTAAAATTTCACTGATTTTATAGTATGAATCTTTAATGTTCATTACAACTGTTAATAGTGTACGTGAAACGGTTATTTTTGAAAATATAGCGTTTTTATCAAAAACTTGAAACGCGATTTTTTCAAAACGTGTTTTTTCATGCCTCGTGCAACGTAGCTCAGCGAATTTTCAACCGATTTTCATGAAACTTACCAGAAATCTTCTTTAACTTACTACACCGAAAAAATTAATTCAGTCATTTTTACATAACTATTTAGGATTGGCAGATACAGCCATTTACTGGATATGGTTCTGTACATAAAAAAAAATGAATTCAGTGGATTTTACAGAACTGTTGTAGAATAGCGTATGCACAACCTTTTAGGGGTCGTCCTTAAATCACGTGATAGGTTTTATGCCAATTTTAGACCCCCCCACCCCCCACGTGAGCATCCGTGATGTTCTCTGCAAACATCCCCCTTGATTCTCCCCCTTGATTATCACGTGACTTTAAATAATTACTTAAGATACTGAAGGCATATAAACAATAAGTTCACATACCGTCAAATGGGGCTATTTTGTGCGCCTTGGGGCTATTTTGTGCACGCAAGGTTTTTAATAAATAAAATCTTTATATTCAGTTGCTTAAGTTTGCTACTTGGTATACATATTTTCTGATATCTAGACTACAGAGAGTACTAATTATGAATTAAACTCAATTCTTTATCATAAATCAGAAAAAAAATCGTAAAATAGTGAAAATCAAGCAGAAAAATTTCAAAGTTCTCAAAATTCTGTTCAGATCTCCGTAAGTTTAAAATTGTTTCTAAAGGTATTAATAATGTTTGTTGACCACTTAGTTTTGATGATGTATACGTGATGCGATAACTTTTTATTGCATACACTGTTAGAAAAAACCTGAAAATTAATGCACTTTTAATTCATTCACGTCACTGAATTTTTATTTAATGTTGAAGGAAAGTTATGATAATTTACAAATAAATTGAATTTCATTCAAGTATGCATTAATTTTAATTTAATTGCGCATTAAAGTAAAATTAATGCAATATTACCTAAAATTTGAGTTACCGATGAATGACAGTTATTTTGGCGTCGGTAATAAGATAAGTTGCAGAATTATTGTCGTGCAGTTTGTGGTATAGTTTTATAATACTTATGGTGTAAATCGTGTTCAAAAAAAACTTCTTTGATGAAGATTAAAATGAAGTTTAATTTTGTGACTATGGTTTTTTGCCTCTTTATTTTTAATAACTGAATTTAATGAATATTGTAACCAACAATTTGTAGGTTATGTTTTCAGTGCGTCTATTTCTATTCGCGTGTGTATTTTGCAAACAAATGAATAATTATTAAGTGAATACTCTTATTCGTATGTTTTTTTAAGATAATAATTCAAGTGTTCATAAATTGCTGTGCTTCTATTCAAAAAGTTTTCTACACGTTTTGTTTCTTTGGACTTTCTTGCATACGCATATTTAAACAAATAGTTTATTAAAATCTAACCCTACTAAAAAATCCGGACGAAATCCGGATGAATTCCGGACGAATTCCAGACAAAATTCCGGACAAGTCCGGATTAATTCCGGATCTGGAATTAGTCCGAAAGTGTCCGATTTAACGTAGGTTTTTGGCACGGAATTTAGTCCGGTCTTATCCGAAATAAATCCGGCCGTATACAATCCGGATATAGTCCGGTACAGTCTGGAACAAATCTGGTCCGAAATGTTGTTTAAATCCGAAAGTAGTCCGGTACAGTCCGGAACAAATCTGGTCCGGAGCGTTGTTTAAATCCGAATGTAGTCCGGTACAGTCCGGAACTAATCTGGTTAAACTTTTTTTGTAATCCGGATTTAGTCCGACTTCATCCGGAATTAGTCGGAAAAGCAAAAAAAAAATTTTTTTAATTGTTTAAGTCATTTTTAAACAATGTTTGGAACTTAACATTACACAAATATTCATACATTTATTACAACGATTATATACAACAGTTATATTAGAGAAGAAAAATCGCACTCATGAGGGGAATCGAACACGGGATGTTACGCACGCAACGCAGAACCTAAACCGACTGAGCTATACGAGCTCTGAGGTTCAACTTGTTAAATCAAACATACATGTAATCTGTGGATTAAATCCGGAAAGAGTCCGGTAAAGTACGGATATAATCCGTCACTAATTCTTAATTCCAAATAGAACCCGGTGTATGTACGAAAATAATCCGACATTCGTTTTACAATCCGGAAAGAGTCCGGTACAGTATGGATATAATCCGGCACACGTTTCAAATCCGGAAAGAGTCTGGTTTAGTATGAAAATAATACGGCAATCGCTTTCACATTCGGATAGCGTCTGGTTTAGTATAAAAATAATCCAGCATTCTTTTTATAATTCTAAAAGAGTACGGCAAAGTACGGACATAATCGGGCACTCGTTTTTAAATCCGGATAGAGTTCACTTTATTACACGGTAACAAGGGAGATATAGAAAATACAGTAGAACCCACGTATATCGGACCCTATATATCGGATTCCCGCTTATATCAGATATTTTTGCCGGTCCCTTGAATTTAAATATAATGAATTTTTACCTGAATAAATAGAATTCCTGCTTATATCGAAAAAAATTCTCAGACCCTTGAAATCCGATATGTGAGGGTTTTACTGCAAATAAAAAATGGATTCGGAATCTATTTATAGCTCAAGTGTGAAATCCTTTTTTAGACCGGTCAAGTTCGGCAACTATCCGGCACAAACTTTACAATCCATTTTAAGTCGGGTTTTATCTGGAATAAGTCCGACAATTCATTTATATATTATTTTTAGTTAAAGTGAAGTCCGTTTTTAGTCCGGTCACGTCCAGAAACTGTCAGGTACAAATTTCACAATCCGCTTTAAGTCTGGTTTAGTCTGGAATTTATCCGGTACTTAATTCCGAATTTATTTATAGTCTAACTAAAATCCGTTTTTCGTCCGTTCACATCCGAAAATTGTACGGCAGTCAATTCCGAAATTATTAATGGTCAAACTGAAATCCGTTTTTTGTAATCTGTTTTTTTTGTCCAAATGTTACTTTTATTTATTATCATTTTCATTACAACGAAACATCACGACATGGCTAAACGACCTCAAGAAAAAATTGTTTTAAAAAATGTGTTTCCTATTTTCTTAATAAATCGTACTATAATCTAGATTTAAAAACATGTGACGGATAAAAACAGTATTTGTCTGGCTTCTCCGGATCGCAAAAAGAATGCAGGAATATTTTTGCATTAAACAGGACTCTTTTTGGATTTAAAAACGAGTACTGGATTATACCCAAACTTCACCAGACTCCTTGCCATTCACTTGACTCTTTCTGGATTGTAAAAGTTATGCCAGACTTTTTCCGTATTCCGGTAAAAAGGGCGAAATAAAAAATAGTTAAAAAGATGGAGATGTTCTTAGAAAATGCAGCGAGCCAATTTAACTGACGAAAATTCAGAATCTTTTGAAGCGAAAGTAAAAGAAAATCATTCAGAAATTGAATTATTTTTAATGCAACTATTTTCCGACTTCCTATAATTAAAAGCAATAAAATTTTCTATTTTTCTAAGATCCATTGCAAATCTTTTTAGATGTCACCATCCAATAAACATTAGCGACTTATAAAAACATTTCAGATTCTTAATTTCCTTTAATTAGCTCAATTCGCTACTAACAGAAAATGAATGCTTTTGCAGATATTTTACTGCTTTCAGACGGGATTAAAAAACAGAAAAGTCGCATATAAAATATAATTGAATGTTCCGCATGTTCTAAGAAAATTTCCAAATCAATGAATCTCCAAAATCACCGGAATCCGGAGGTGAGCGAACGGGGAAGGGAAAATAGGATGACTATAAATAATTTCGGAATTTAACTAATTACAGATATAACCAGACTTAAAACAGATTTAAAATTTATTCCGGACTGCCGGATAAATTGCCGGATATGAACGGACTAGAATCGGATTTCACTTAGACCATTAATAATTTCGGAATTGACTGCCGGACTAATTCCAGATAAAACTAGACTTAAAGCAGATTGTGAATTTTGTGCCAGACAGTTGCCGGACTTGACCAGACTTAAAACGGACTTAACTTTCACTAACATTAATTTCTAAATGGACTGCCGGACTAATTTCAGATAAATCCAGATTTAAAACGGATTGTGATTTTTATGCCAGACAGTTTCCGGACGTGTCCGTACTAAAAACGGAGTTCTCTCTAACTAAAAATAATTTCTGAATCGACTGCCGGACTAATTCCAGTTAAAACCAGACTTAAAACGGATTTAAAATTTATGCCGGACAACTGCCGGATGTGACCGGACTAGAATCGGATTTCACTTAGACCATAAATAATTTCGGAATTGACTGCCGGACTAATTCCAGATAAAACCAGACTTAAAACGGATTTAAAATGTATGCCGGACAACTGCCGGATGTGACCGGACTAGAATCGGATTTCACTTAGACCATAAATAATTTCGGAAATGACTGCCGGACTAATTCCAGATAAAACCAGACCCTAAACGGATTTAAAATGTATGCTGGACAACTGCCGGATGTGACCGGACTAGAATCGGATTTCACTTAGACCATAAATAATTTCGGAATTGACTGCCGGACTAATTCCAGATAAAACCAGACATAAAGTGGATTTAAAATTTATGCCGGACAACTGCCAGATGTGAACGGACTAGAATCGGATTTCACTTAGACCATAAATAATTTCGGAATTGACTGCCGGACTAATTCCAAATAAAACCAGACTAAAAACGGATTTAAATTTTATGCCGGACAACTGGCAGATGTGAACGGACTAGAATCGGATTTCACTTAGACCATAAATAATTTCGGAATTGACTGCCGGACTAAGTCCAAATAAAACCAGACTAAAAACGGATTTAAATTTTATGCCGGACAACTGGCAGATGTGAACCGACTAGAATCGGATTTCACTAAGACTATACATATAATTTTGGAATTGACTGCTGGACTAATTCCAGATAAAACCAGACTTAAAACGGATTTAAAATTTATGCCGGATAACTGCCAGATGTGAATAGACTAGAATCGGATTTCACTTAGACTATAAATAATTTCGGAATATTTTTCCGGACTAATTCCAGATAAAATCAGACTTAAAACGGATTTAAAATTTATGCCGGACAACTGCCGGATGTAAACAGACTAGAATCAGATTTTACTTAGACTATAAATAATTTCGGAATTGACTGCTGGAGTAATTCCAGATAAAACCAGACTTAAAACGAATTTTTAATTTGGTCGGGTTAACTTTCGGATGTGAACTGACGACAAACGGGTTTCACTCAGACTATGAATAATTTTATACATAACTGCCAGACAAATTCCTGACTAAACCAGACTTGAAACGGATTTAAAATTTATGCCGGACAACTGCTAGATGTGAACAGACTAGAATCGGTTTTTACTTACACTATAAATAATTTCGGAGTTGACTGCCGGACTAATTCCAGGTAAAACCAGACTTAAAACGGATTAAATTTATGCCGGACAACTTCCGGATGTTAACGGACTAGAATCTGATTTCACTTAGGCTATAAATAATTTCGGAATTGACTCTCGGACTAATTCCAGATAAAACCAGACTTAAAGCAGATTGTGAATTTTGTGCCGGACAGTTGCCGGACTTGACCAGTCTTAAAACGGTCTTAACTTTTACTAACATTAATTTCTAAATGGACTGCCGGACTAATTCCAGATAAATCCGGACTTAAAACGGATTGTGATTTTTGTGCCAGACAGTTTCCGGACGTGTCCTTACTAAAAACGGACTTCTCTCTAACTAAAAGTAATTTCTGAATCGAATGCCGGACTAATTCCAGTTAAAACCAGACTTAAAGCGGATTTTAAATTTTGTGTCGGACAGTTTCCGGACGTGACCGGACGAAAAACGGACTTCACTTTGATTATAAATAATTTCGAAATCAATTGCCGGACAAGATTCGGACTATTCCGGATTAATTTCAGATCAAATTTTTTGTGTCAGACAAATTTCGGACTAATTCGGATCATTTCCAGACACATTTCGGATTAATTCCAGATAAGACCGGACTGTTTTGTCTGGAATTCGTCCGGAATTCGTACGGAATTAGTCCTGATTTTTTAGTAGGGAAGACAATATGAATGAATTTTTATTCACCTATGTTGGAAGTTTTTTCCAACCACCTACATTAAAATTAATGCACATGTGCATGAATTTTTAGTCACACGTAACTGAATTTTCAGTCACGTGTTTTTAATTTTCATTTACGTGAATGGAAAAAACTTCCAGCATATGTGAGTGAAAATTCAGTCCGATTTTTCTAACAGTGTATTTTAAGAAAAAAGTGTAAAAAACTGAAAAACCAGGATTTGGTGGGTTATTTTGTGCATTCTTTAAAATCAAGTTTTTTTCAATAATTTGTTTTGTAGTTAGTAAAAATTACTTTAGAATTTCGTTTTGAAACATTTTTGTCTTATTTTTGTTATAAAAGGCAAGAAATAAGCTTAAAATTTTAGTTTTACATATGGTGCCTTAAAAACCTCAAAAACGTAACATTAATAATTACATGCTTTTCAAGTAATTTTGAAACTTTTTCTCTTAAAATAACTGAAGAAGTGTAATAGAAGTTATTTGAAGTAAAATTTTCTTAAAGAAATAACTTTTCTTGTGAATCTACTTTTTTGTGAAATTTTAGTGTTTTACTTTCAAATTAGTAAAACAATTCCTAGAAAAAAAAAATTTCTGGCTTTATTTTTCTTTATTGTACTCTGGAATATCTAGAAATAATACGTCATACAGCAAAAACGTTAAAAAGAATTTTTTCACAACTTTATAAATAAGCAAACTTTGATGCACAATATAGCCCCACCATGGTGTTTATTTTGTGCACAACTTTGAGTTTCTTTAACTCAGACGAAAAAATTTTTCTTTTTGGCTAACTCATAGGACACCTTTAGAAGGATGTTTACAACATAACTGAATAGATAAATTCTTTATTTCTTTAGATTCTGAATTTTAATAAAGCATAGAGTGTAAAAAGAGCGGTTTTGTGCACAAAATAGCCCCACTTGACGGTACTGTTTATTGCTAATTACTCGTACAATTACATTAGAAGACCGTTTTATATTCTTTATTTTTGCATATATGGGACATTCTTTCTCAATTCGGCTTCTCCTCTGTGAATTTTAATTTCCAAGATAGAAGACTTTATTATGGCTTAAGATTTTCGCCAAAATATCAACTTTTGATGTCGTATGGTATACGTATAACTACGAGACTTAAATAAAATACTTAATCGCATTTAAAGAAATAACCAAACCTTACCAAGCATTATAATAAGGAACAACCCTTCATAATCATCCCCTAAACACGAATTAATAAAATGACAAATATTCTTAAACAAGTAGGTAAACAAAAAACCTCTAAAAATTTACAAACTTTGTCACAAAAAATGACAAATATTCTTAAACAAGTAAACAAAAATCCTCTAAAGAAAATTTAGAGGATTCACAACACTGAAAACTTTTATGTATTAAAATAAACTGCAGCGCGATTGTTTTAAGCCAATTTCAGATTATTTAAATTCAATTTGGTATTAAAAAAATAGCGTTGCAGATTAATTTGATCCAAAACAATTTTCTGTGAAACTTTAAAATTCAATAAGAATAAATACCTATGATATTTACCCCTATTAGCATCGAAAAACACCCTTGAAAATCATCCCTTAATTAGAAATAAAGAAATTGAAAAAAATGGCTCAGAATTTATTCCTTTCTACCTTACATAGGAATACATTCTAAACAATTTTTAAAACCGGAGAATTCTCTCAAAATTTTTTTAGTTTATTTGTTTAATAAAAAATTGTCTTTTTTTTTAATTAAAGATTAAGAGAAGATTGGTTTTCGATGGTGAAGGGAAAAGTTTTGTAGAACTCTTATTCTTAGTAATATTTAATGTTTGTAAATTCTCTAAAGAATGTTTCTGTCTACCTGTTTAAGAATATTTGTCAATTTTTTTAAATTCATGTTCAGGGGATTTCTTTATTTATTTATTTATTTATTTATGGGCAAAAGCCTATTACAATATAAAATTAAAAAGTTTATTCCGCATAACAATAAAAATAAAAATTGGTACAACATTAATAATCAAAATTAATAATTAATTAATCAAGCAATCAATGGGCCTCATTCATTCATACAGCACTCTTCGCATAGCAGTCATAAATAAACGACATACATAAACATTTACTAACATTCAGAGACAATCCATTGCGAGCACACCAATCTCCGAGACAGTCTAGATTGATCTGAAGGTCAACACAGTTTATATTGTCACGAATTATACGATACATCTTTAAATCATCGGCATAAAGCAAGAATGAGAGGAATTTCAGTACCAATTTCACATCATTAATGTATAACAAAAATAACAAAGGCCCAAGGTTTGACCCCTGAGGAACACCTGATGACGCTATATATTCATAAGAATAAGTATTACTAATTCGAACTGACTGGGGTCTATTTAGCAAGTAGCTAGCAAACCAGCTTACTAAGTGCTGATTAAGGGGGGTCACCCCATGTGACGGGCCGTTTTTTAAGCGTTTTTTCTTAAATTTTTTTTTCAGAACCATGAAAACTTAGAACTTCGGACTTTTTCCATATATTTAGTGATATTTTAACTACAAATACAAATTTTTTCAATTAAAAATATTTCAATATTTACGACTTATAACACTGTAAAGTGGCTTTGGTGATAAAAAAGTGGTCCATCGGCGACCACGATTCCAAATGATTGGCTGAACAGAAATCAAAAAATGAAATAGCATTTTAATCTGTGGTTATGTGGCTATCGCCGGAACCAGGATATTTTGAAAATATTAAAAATTGAATTTTTTACGCGGGTTTGAATTTTTTTTTTAAAAATACGCGATTTTTTGCGTCTATTTTCTTGTATATAAAAAAAACGACTTGACCTATTTCAATTATCCTGGTTCGGGCGATAGCCACACGTGAGCTGAATATACTTTATAAATTTGAACGAAATCGGTTAAGTCGTTTTTGAGAAATCATGGTCGCCAGTTCGAAAAATGTGGTTTCGAGAAAAACGCGTTTCAAAGTTCAAGTACGAATAAAGCCATGAATTCCAAACTATTACTAAAACAGCCGTTATTTTCGAAAATATAGTTTAGGAAACTAAAGTTTTTCTAAATGTATTTATTTTTTACTTATATATATGTGTATGTAATAATAAAATTCGCGGATAAAAAACAGAAGCGACACAAAAGGTTCAGTGACACACTTCGTTGAAAGCTTGACCGCGCGCTCGAACATCTTGCCTTCTCACTGTAAAAAATTTTTAACAGCGACGAATATGTTTAAATCACTTTACCCACATATTCTGCATATGTTATAGGTGCGATATATGACGAAAAAAAAAATTCAATTTTTCGAACCTATCACATGAGGTGACCCCCTTAACAAGAAAGTGTTATAATATTACGATAGTTTATACAAAATTTTGGATAAATTAGTTTTATATTAATATAAATATTAATATAAATGTATTCTTTAATTCTTCCAAGAAGAAAAAAATTATATTATATTTTAAAGTGTCTTTGCTAATAATATAATTATAACGAAATATTGGGGGATTGTTTAAGAAATAAAAGATTTTGTATATAACCTATTTGTAAAGACTTCCAACTGCGACAATGGTCTACTGGATATTGTGGACGGCTTTAGAGAGAGGGGTCGCAAGTTCAAGTCTTCTAGCGTAGGATTTTCTGTTTCATATTTTAAAATAATTCATTTAAATCACCAATGTACAGGTAATTGGCATGTTTAAAATAAAACTGAAAGAAGTTAAAATATAAATTTTACTTTTCATTTAATCTTTGAGAATTTCTCAGGAACTAGTTAATTATTTACCTAAAATCTTTTGGTTTGAATAACTACTTAATTTTCTTCTTTGCCTCAAATTTAAGAATAAAGTTTATATATATTTCAGAAATTATTTTTTTTCGTCTAGTTGTGCATGCGCAGTAGGTTTCTGTAAGCTTTACAGATGCTCAATAGGTTTTAAAATAATTTACACATGCGCAGTTAAAAAAATCTCAAAACAGAATGGATTTCTAACAATTTAAACGTATACGGAAACCTAAAAACATCTAAACAAAAAAGTCATATACTTTGCGTAGAACATATAATTTTGAAAAGTAAAATATACATAAGACATTTTGCACATGTAAATAAATAAAATTTTAATTTTCGTTGGACTTATATGAAAAAAAAGGTAACAACTACTAAGCTTAGTTAGATCACACATTGCATTACTGCGCATGTGTTATTGTCATAGAGCATTACTGCGCATGTGTAATTGCCATAGAGCATTACTGCGCATGTGTAATTGCCTTAGAGTATTACTGCGCATGTGTAATTGTCATAAACGTCTAGTGCGCATGTGTAATTGCCATAAACATCTAGTGCGCATAAGAAGGGGGGAGAGGTAAAAATTTATCAACATACTATCAGAATATTATCATGTCAATTAAAAAGTAAAAAATTTTTACATTTAAAGGCGTATTTTCTTTATATACTTGACATAAAATCTATGATAACCCACCGGTTTTTTCATACTTTTAAAATCCTTTTTCTTGGGGTACGCGGGGGGGGGGGTGTTAAAAATTAATCAACATACTATTAGAATATTTCATGTTAATTGTAGTGTAAAATATTTTTTTAATACATTCACTTATTCAATTGGAAAAAAGGGTTTTAAAATTATCGAGAATTTCTACGTAATAATCTCTTATTATATTAAAACGAAACCTTTGTCGTCAACAGAAATTCGTCGTTCAGTCGTTCTTTCCCTTTCACTTGGTTCGCTACTTTTCTTTATAAGCCACTTTTCAAATCAATTCACCTATAATCTTTTTGAACTACTATTAACATTCATATAACGTAGGCACTTATACAATTGAGTGTAGTAGTGTGCCATGATAGTGACGCATGCGCAGTTGATCAAAATGGTCCATTTGTATGCGCAGTTAATCAATATCATTAATTCTTATGCGCACTTGATTATTATGTTCATGACGCATGCGCACTAGATGTTTATGTCAATTTCACATGCGCACTAGATGTTTATGGCAATTACACAGGCGTAGTAATGCTCTATGGCAATTACACATGCGCAGTAATGCTCTATGACAATAACACATGCGCAATGATGCAGTATGGGATCTTACTAAGCTTAGTAGTTGTTACCTTTTTTTTAATTATGTAAGATAATTATCTAAACCCCCCCCCATCCCACTTATTTTGTAAAATTTTTAAACTTTGCTGAAATTTCATATTATTTTAATTACATTTAAAAACATTTTAAAATTTGTAAAATATAAATTTTTTTTTTTGTCTAACACCCCCTCGTTTTATTAGAAAAACGTACAGAACCAGCATTTCAAAACATTTGTGTTCAATTTTATTAGATTTTATAGGTGTTAGACGAAAAAAAAAATTATATTTTACAAATTTTAAAATGTTCTTAAATTTAGTTGAGATAATTATCTCACATCATTAAAAAAAAGTAACAACTACTGAGCTTAGTTAGATACCACACTGCATTACTGCGCATGTGTTATTGCCATAAACATCTAGTGCGCATGCACTAGATTTTATTATTTTTTATTATTATTTTATTATTACAACCCTATTCCCGTTACATCATACTCTATAAGCTACCCTTCATTTATTCATATTTTGAAATGACACCATGACATGGCACGCGTAGTTCGCAGTTTTTGTTCTAGTATCTATTAATTAAATTATACATTTTCTAAAATATTAAGAACACGAATTGTTCAGAATGCAAAATTACAATTTCTTACTGAGATTTAATAGATATGACAATTATGGAGTATAATTAATTTTCATCGATAGAAGATAAATATTGTTTTATAAGTATTGTTAAAAAATATAACTAAAAAATATTGTTTGTAACACTGTGCAACATGAAAATTCTGAACCAATTTTTGAGAATTGCCGCTGAAAGTACTTGCAAAAACTAGAAATTCTGCGTTATTACTTTTGCCAATTTGGTTCGGGTTTGGATTTTATGCTATCATCCATTTTTTTGCTCAAATTGGATTTTGACAACTTTTTTGATATTCTGATAAGGCTAGATCTCGTAAACCGAGAGAAATAGCTGTTTTGTGTCTTCAGCAAAGTTGTAGATTTCGAATGGGAGAAAAAAAATGCAGAACAAACTTACCCGAAAAAATTGCATGTGGTGCGTTGTTCGTGGGTGGTTCAAAATCATCATCTGAGTCTTCATTATCATCTGAAGATAAAGAATTTAATAACATAATTATTTCTGTGTGTCCTTCAATTCTAGTGTAATTTAGATCTTCAGTGTTTTCAGTGTCTTCATATTCGCACTGAAGATCCCAATTACCCTAGATTTGAAGGACACGCAGAAATAGATATGTTATTAAATTCTTTATCTTCAGATGATGATTTTGAACCACCCACGAAAAGATTGAGATCATCAGAACCAGGGGCATTAAGTTCAATAGAAGTCAGCAATTAACATTTATGGGCAAATCCATAGAACCAGTCAATTTTCATTTATAAAAATTTTCAAATTACGAGCACACCCTTCATTTATGGTTTATTTACTTGAAATATATATTTGTAATATTTGCAAACCTTTTGAATAATAAAATATTGATATTTATGACAATTAATATTTATATATTTATGATTAGCCTAATAATCAATAAATTATAATTTCATTTTAGCATTTATTTTTTTATTATTCTGCAAAATTATTTTAACCAATAAACAGACATTATTGACAATAAATTTGATTCATTTGTTTCATTCGAAATAAAGCTAAAAAAAACGATATATTTGTGGATGTGTGGTCGAGCTGTTGACCAAAAATAGTAGAAAATTGTAAAAAAATGGTTAAAAAATGGTAATTTTTGCGATTTTGAGGCACCAAATTCAATTTTTTCTGGTAAGTTTGTTCTGCATTTTTTTTCACCCATTCGATACCTACAACTTTGCTGCAGACACAAAATAGTATATTTCGTAACATGCGTGACAAGCAGTCGTTTCTGAAACGAGAGCAATGTTTTTGCAACGAGTGAAACGAGTTGCAAAAATTGCGCGAGTTTCAAAACGACTGCTTTGTTCACGCAGTTACGAACGATACTTTTCATAACAAAGTTATAAAAGGCGTGATTTGGTTCTCTGTATAGATAACCAGAAAGTTGCAGAATGAAGAACGATTCAGTATATCACGTCAAAGTGTACACAAATACAATCCAAATTGAATGTCTCACACTTTTTTACTTGTCAACACACCGCGCTAGTGATACGGTCAGGTTAGATTTTGAAGCTGTACTTCTCACGCTAAAGACATCGACTCTGTTCTGTTGGTCAAACAGTGCGTGCAAGAAAAGTAGAAAAGTGGGAGACATGCAACTTGGACTGTACTTGTTTGCACTCTGACGTCACACACAGTGAATCGTTCTTAAATCTGTAACTTTCTGGTTATCTACAGAGAACCGAATCACGACATTTTTAAGACTGCGTTATGAAAAAGATATTTCTCTCGGTTTACGAGATATAGCCGTATCAAAATATTAAAAAAGTTGTCAAAATCCAATTTGAGCATAAAAATGGATGATAGCATAAAATCCAAACCCGAACCAAATTGGCAAAAGTAATAACGCAGAATTTCTAGTTTTTGCAAGTACTTTCAGCGGCAATTCTCAAAAATCGGTTCAGAATCGATGACCTTAAAAATGTTGCACAGTGTAATATAATGTATAATATATGTGTTGTTTAAAATAAAATGTTGCTATAGGTTTAATATAATACATTGCTTCAGAAATATTGTCTAATATAAATTGTTTGATGTACCTACTTTATTGCTTAATATACCAATCAGAACAGAATGTTAGATTTTTAAATTCACTTTAAAATTATCGCTTTTAATTCCAAAAAAATATTTCTTGAGTTTTATTTGTTGTGTTACTAAAAAAAGACTTCAAACTATAATTATATATATATTATATAGTTGCTTTAAACTATAAATGAGACATTCTATTTCAAACCGTAGCACTGTCAATTTACCTTATCAAAACTACTCTAAATATAAAATATACTAAATGCGTTGGAAAAATAATTTCATAAGCTTTAAAATGGTACTAAGCTTTTTGTAAAATATATTTTTTTTCATGGTGTATTTTGTATTTAAAAACTTCAAATCCAAATATCTTAAAACACATCGACTTCAATTTTGTTGAAAGTTGTATAAAAATAAAGCTTAAATTCTTTATTTTTTACCACCTAAATATTATCATGGCCTTTTCAGTAGTTCTGGAGAAAAAAATTAAAGTACAAAGTCATTTTATTGAATTTGACATAGAGCACGAAGTCAGAACGTAACCCTCTTAACAAAAATGATGCTTTTGTTTTGTGTTCTATGTCAAATTCAATAAAATTACTTTGTATTTTAATTTTTTCCTTTAGAACCAGTGAAAAGGCCATGATAATATTTAGGTGGTAAAAATAATGAATTTAAGCTTTACTTTTATACAACTTTCAACAAAATTGAAGTCGACGTCTTTTGAGATATTTGGATTTGAAGTTTTTAAACACAAAATACACCATGAAAAAAATATATTTTACAAAAAGCTTAGTACCATTTTAAAACTTAAGAAATTATCTTTCCAACGCATTTATTATAATATTTTATATTTAGAGTACTTTTGATAAAGTAAATTGTATGTTAAAAGAGCTTTATGCGCGATCGTCTTTTGACAGTGCTACGGTTTGAAATAGAATGGCCCAAATGCAATTTAAATAATATACAATATACTTCTTTGTTAAGCGAGTAAAAAAGTTTGGTATTATTATTTTTTTTTATTATAAATAAATTACTTTAATTTCTGATATGTGGTAATTCATAAATTAATTATTTTCTTACCTTTTTCTCAATGAGTTTAGTCTTTTTAGTTAATTCTGGTTTTGACTAGTTATAACCCGAAAAAAATACGAAAATTTAGTCAATACAAGATTTGCCTAAACTGCATTAGTTAATTCTAGAATTGACTTTAAAACTAGTATTGACGAAAGGGCATTGTCAAAACTAGTTTTCACTAGAAAATCCTAGTTTTGACTAATTTCGGGTTTTGACGGTAACATATGGGGGATTATTTCTCAAGTGTCACAGGTCCGAAAAGCAAGTTTATTCTATCGGGCTGAAACTTGGACAAAATGT
Source organism: Ganaspis brasiliensis (assembly GCA_037103525.1). NCBI lineage: Eukaryota > Metazoa > Arthropoda > Insecta > Hymenoptera > Figitidae > Ganaspis > Ganaspis brasiliensis. Next base: position 123,032 of record JAZKLR010000014.1, read on the forward strand.
TGTCCTATTGAATAGTAATGAATACAAAAATAATCTTGACTATAAAAGAAATATTTAGCGTGGGGGAGGGGATGAAATTTTTGACTTTTTTAAGAAAACTGTTTACTTTAATAATTTTTTGTTCTTATAATTGAAATTTAAAAAATTCTTGTCATACCAGTTTCGATAGATTTTTTCACGCTCTTTCGATTGGTCATATTGTTTTTTACAAGAAAAAATTTTTTGATCCCTAAAAATGGAAAAAAAAGACTTTTTCTTCAAAAAGGACATTTTTTAATTTTGTTTTAATTTTTTTAAATGAAAGCCCTACTTTTTTCCTATAAAAAATCTTGGAAGTAAAATGTTGGATGAGGACTCCTAATCATCGAAAATAAAGGTTGAATAGAACCTAACGCCTATGACGCTCGCTGCCACTAGCAGCGGCACTGGTGCAGCGCGGCGGATCACTGCGCTGCCCATTTGAAAAAACATATTCATGAACACGTACACGATCGCGTACATGAACACGCACTTGAAAGCGTACATATTTATGTGCATGAACATGTACGTGTTCATGTACGCGGTATTGAAACATGTTCATGTACACGAACACGTATATGTTCATGTACATGTTCATGAGCTCCATTGAGTCAATAATTTCATACATGTTTATGTGCATGAACATATACACGAACACGTATACGTTCATGTATATGTTCATGAGCTCCATTAAGTGAAAAATTCCATTTATATTCATGTACATGAACACCAACATGTTCGTGCACATGAACATGTAAACGAACATGATTGAAATTTTGCAAAACTTCAAACGTTGCGCAGTAGTTTTCTATGGGAGATATGGCTGCGCGGTTGTTTTTCAGGAACAAGTGTGGAGAAATACCATAGGCATAGTTACCTTTGTTTAACATTTTTGAGTAATTTAAAAAATTGTGTGCATGATCGTTCATGCTCGTTCATGCATACGTTCATACACATGAACATGTGTATTGTTTTTTGAACTTATTAACGATGATGAACATATATGTGTTCATGTACATGTTCATGTTTCAATGCCGCGTACATGAACACGTACATGTTCATGCACATGAACACGTACGCTTTCATACACGTGGTCATGTACGCGTTCGTGTACGAGTTCATGTACATGTTTTTTCAACCGGGTGTACCAAAGTGCCAAAATTTTATTGTTTATTTACAAAATTGTGATAGACTTACAGTTAGGGGAGACCGGGGCTAGTTGTAACAGGGGTAAGAAGTAACACTCAATTTTCACAGTATATATGACTTTATGACTTCAAGTATTCGACTATTTTTTATCTTTAGAACCATGAGAATAGATCAAAACTACCAGTAGGCTACCAGAAAGCATAATAATATATTTTTTGTAAATGCGCCAGTTTTGACAGGTAAACAAGGAAAAATGAAATTCGTAAACTTTGATTTTTCAATACATAATATTATTTTATTATCTCTATTTTGAGCATAGATATTCTAAATGTATCTGTCTTTACTATGCTTTATTAAATTTTACTGAAAATAACAAAATAATATTAAAAAATACAATTAACCTAACCTTCGTGCTTTGGGGCAGGTTGTAACAGTTTCTTGGGGTTAGTTGTAACATGCTTCGCGAGCATAATGTTTATATTTGTGTAACTACCAGGTAAGATTGCATGAAATAATATTAATATTTTTAATTTATTTCAATTCCTAATTGTGAATTTATAATAAAAAGAATGTAATAAAGAAAAAATTCAATTAAATTTAATACTTTTTCTCACAGCTCCTTCTATGTGTCAAACATAACCTTAAATATAATTAAAAATAAAGAGTTCTAACTTTTAAAACTCGCTACGGAAAATTGTGAACATCAACATCGGAAAAATATTGCTTACAGCTACATTGCAACTTAATATAAGGACTTTAATTATTAATTTTTATAATTGAAACAGTTAAAAACATTTTAAAATTTTTTATTGTTTTCTTATCTAAGTTGAAATTGGTGATTTCGATGTTAAATAATAAAATAAACATAATTTCAAGATTTTCATTTACAAATTTGCCATAAACAGATAAGAAATAGTTAAAAAATTAAGATTTGATGAGAAATAAAAAATCACTGATTTGACAGTTTTAATTTTATGATTTATTATTATTAATTGGCAAGTTGAAAGACGGTAAAGTGTTTTAATACAGTAAGATGTTGTAAAAAACTTATTGTAATACTTATTTTTCGAGAACAATAATAAAATTGTATGATTTTATTATTGTTACTATGTGCCCCATTGCTGTTACAACTAGCCCCAGCGCGGGGCAAGTTGTAACAGTCAATTTTTTTTTAAAAAACATTAATTGTAAGAAAAAGGTGTACTTTTGGATATTTTTTTTGCTCTGATTTGCTGTATGAATAATTGCTTTATCGATAAAAGCAATAATAGTTACAAAATACTTGATACATTTCACAATATATACATTTTTCTGAAAATTGTTACAACTAGCCCCGGCCTCCCCTACATTTAAACGCTCTCTGTATTTACAGGGTTGAGATTGTCATTACTGGAATGCCTGCATTACGTTTACTAAAAATTTTTTAAAAAAAATTTTGAACAAATTGAAAAATGTTTGATATAAAATTATTCCAAAAAATAAATAAATTTGATCGAAAAAATGAAAATTATATTTATACTTGCATGTATTAAAACTCCTGGACTTTTTAATATCTGAGTTATAATCTGTTTGGCAAGTCTAGTACGTCTAGTACGCTTTTTATCTTTTGGGAAGTAATCACATTTAGTGTCCAAGGAAAACTTTTTTAACTGCAGTCTTGCATCTTTAGTTGGTATAAATGCGTGATATTGTAGAGTTCCTTTGACCGTCTCTGCTGCATCAAATCTACTTTTAAGTTTTTCATAAGTTATTTTTTTATCTTTCTTGCTACTAAAAAAGATTTCAGTCATTTGACAATATTTTTTGCCCAAACGAATATATATTTAAATAATTATTCCTCGTTTAAATTTAAATACACGCTATATTTAAAACAAATAAAAAAAGTTTTAGAGACAAAAAAAAAAATTTTTAATTTAAGGCAAATTAAAAACAATTTTTTCGGAAACTTTATTTGATTTAGGAAGCAAATAATAAAAACTCCTAATGTTTATATTATCTTAATGACGTTAATCTTAGGTTATTCCCCTGTCATTATAAAGCAAATTTATCTGAAAAAATCCATTAAATTATAAAGTTATAATTCTTTAAACAAAAACAATTTGTTCTGCATACTTTTTAATTGTCAACATATAATTATATGTTGTTACTAATGCAAACATTTTGTATTTTCCAAAACATCTAAATTTAACAATTTTAAAAAATTATTTGTAAATCTAATAAATACTTAAAATTTAATAAGAATCATATGAAAATTTAACATTTTTATTAATTAATTTATTTATTAAAAGTGGTGGTAAAATTAACTTTAAATAAACTGCAGACGGTTTCTCTAATGTAACATAAGAGCAATTTTCTTTATTTAGGTTCAAATCAAATAAATTTAGTTTTCATTTTGCTTAGATAGTGATAATTTTAACAATAACATATTTTTTAATTTGCACAATAAAAAGTATTTTTTAAAATAGTCATAAAGTGAAAATAAATTTCAGTAATGACACACGGTGGTCTTGAAGCAACTTTGAATGAAGGGTTTTAGCACATCATTTTTTTTTGCTGATTTGGGTTATTTACATCATAAATAATGTGTAAAAAATTTATTGTCCATAACTTGCCGAGCCGTTTTTAAGAAAACTCATTTTTAAAAAAAATTACTCTTATTTATTAAATTTTTTTTCAAATGGTGACTAGATGGCAAATTCTTTATATTTTTCCTGTATTGTAACTTGTATAATTTACATAAGTTGACAAAAATAAGTGTCTTGAGGGAGCATAGGAGGTCATAAAATTTAAAAAATCGAGTTTTTTCTATTTTTTTTGTATTAAAGTACAGTATCTTAGAAATGTTGTCTCAAAATTTTTAAATCGATACAAGAAAAATTCTCTAAAATTTCTAAAATCTCTCTAAAAGTTGATTTGAACATAAAATTCTGATTTCAAATCACTGCGGTAGCTCGAAGGTTAAACGCGCTTTTCTCAAAACCACATTTTCAGAGTTGGTAGAGACCATATCTTAAAAAATAGCGCACCGATCATTTTGAAATTTTCTACACATATTTTATACATACTCAGCTTGAACTTGAACAGAAGACTTTTTCTTACAACGTATACAATTTGTTTTAAGAAAATAAAATGATTCATTTTTTTAAACAAAAATCACGATTCTTACTTCAAAGCACTATTAAAGATTAAAATTTTATTTTTAAATGTGCATCGTTTAAGTGCTAGTAATCTACTAACAAATAATAATTTTTGGTTTTTGATTTCGGATGATCCTAACGGGACTTATCTTCACTGGTAGGATACTTTTTTCTCAGGAGCAACACTAAATTCGTTATAGCACTTATAATTTTTATTATTTTTCAACAAAAAAATTCCGAAATGTTCTTCCAATGTTAATAAATAGTATGCGAAAATTTAAAACAAAAAAGAATTATTTCTTTTCTTACAAAAAAATCGAGTAAAACCTTTTGTTTAGGCGTTACCGACTGCCTATGCTCCTTTAACATGTGGACGTTAGTATTATACACAACATGCAAGCATACGCACAAAACAGGTGTTGCAGTGTAAAAAAATTAAATTTAATTAAATTCAATCCTCAAATTCATAATTCGATGTGAAAGTGTTATATTTTTAATAGAAGACAAGTAATTTTTTTTTTAATGAGTTTTCTCAAAAACGGCTCGGCAAGTTATGGACTATAAATTTTTTACACACTATTTATGATGCAAATAACCCAAATCAGCAAAAAAAAAAAGGATGTGCTAAGACCCTTCATTCAAAGTTGCTTCAAGACCACCGTGGACAATCTCAACCCTGTAAATCGAGAGAGCGTTTAAATGTAACTTAAAGTATATTACAATTTTGTAAATAAATAATAAAATTTTGGCACTTTGGAACAGCGCAGTGATCCGCCGCGCTGCACCAGTGCTGCTGCTAGTGACAGCGAGCGTCATAGGCGTTAGGTTCTATTCAACCTTTATTTTCGATGATTAGGAGTCCTCATCCAACATTTTACTTCCAAGATTTTTTATAGGAAAAAAGTAGGGCTTTCATTTAAAAAAATTTAAAAAAAATTTAAAAATGTCCTTTTTGAAGAAAAAGTCATTTTTATTTTCCATTTTTAGGGATCAAAAAATTTTTTCTTGTAAAAAACAATATGACCAATCGAAAGAGCGTGAAAAAATCTATCGAAACTGGTATGACAAGAATTTTTTAAATTTAAATTATAAGAGCAAAAAATTATTGAAGTAAACAGTTTTCTTAAAAAAGTCAAAAATTTCATCCCCATCCCCACGCTAAATATTTCTTCTATAGTCAAGATTATTTTTGTATTCATTACTATTCAATAGGATAACATTTTGTCCAAGTTTCAGCCCGATAGAATAAACTTGCTTTTCGGACCTGTAACACTTGAGAAATAATGCCCCTTATACATACACACTGTAACCAGTTTTGGCTTACTCTTTATGTTTTAATTATGTTTAATTTTTATATTTTTATGTTTATTTACTTTTTATAAAACCATTAAATTCAATTTAAATTAACCAAAAAAAATTCTAACTAAACCCCTTATATTTAACAGATATAATTGCCCGCTAACCTTGGAGAGTAGCGTGGTCAGGAACAGCACTTAACAATTTTCAAATAAAGAAAGAAATATAACAATTAGAACTTACAACTTTTATTATGAATATTTATCCGACGATTTACACTTTAAAAAAATCAGCCGAGCACTGAGCTTCGTTAACAAAAGACAATATTCTGAGTTGGAGAATCGACTCCGACACTCATAAAAAAATAGTTTCGAGGGCACGTACCTGTTATGGGCCGTCGGCCCCAAATTACACCTCTCTAGCACATTGTGTTTTGATAACAACATCAAACAGTAAATGAGGTGACTAACAGGTGCGGCGACACCAGCGCCGTCAATTACAAAATATATGCCAGTTTATTGACCGCTACTCGGATTCACACCTTAGCATTCTTGCAAAATCGGAAATCTCATCCGATTTCATATGCCAGGACTTTCCCACGATGGATCGCCGATTGGCGTGTGTGCTGCGCCGAATCCGAAAGCCTTGTGCCGATATCCGGTGCTCACATAAAACAACGAAAATGATGTTGGGATAAGTTTCTACTCAAACTTAATGCTTATAAAAACTGACTTGGTGGCCTGATCGGGGGTGTTCATATATTTTACAATATGTTAAGTGTCAATTTTATGTTCTTACAATGAAAAGTTTTCTTAACCTACTTTGTTTGTAGACTGTAAACAGTCTACTGATTCAATGTTTGATGTGTTATTTAATTTAATTTAGTGTTAATTCAGTATGTTTAATTAATTTTCAATTTTTATGTGCGTGGCAATTTTTTCACATAATTTTGAGAAGGCTTATAGTGGACACAGCAAAGTGTTTGTTTTAAATGGGTTCAGAGAATTTGCTCTCATTGCGGTAATTCTCAATATTTTTTAATGAAGATTTCACGAAATAGACTTCAAAAGTTGTACATATATATGCCGAAACATTTAATATAGAAACTTTAATTTTCCCTTACCCTTCCCCTCTTAAGTAACTGCATCTTTACATTTTGTCAGCATTGTCGAAATTCCTATATGTGATTGCATTTTTAAAGATAGCTAAGTTGTTTGATATATATGACTTTGCAGTTTGTGCACCCCGAGCCTGCGGCCGGTGCGGTGCCACGGCTGCGACGGAATCACCCTAGTTAATTAATTGTTTCAGGATTGTAACGAAAATGCAATAAAATTTAAATTATATTCAATACTTGATTTGTATTACCAGCTCTATGTCTCTGTGGAGAATTAATCAATAGTATTCTGAAAATAGATAAATTATTTTCTATTCTCATAGGGTATTCAGATAGAATTTGAATTCTGTAGAAAAAATTGATAGGCTATGTTTTAACTTACAATTAATTCTGGTCAAGAGTTTTATAATGCGTTAGTTCTATAGTAATTCTATGGTAATAGATAAATATTTTTTCTTATTACATCCAATTTTTATCTCACTGAGAGTATTAATACACTATCGTCGCCTAATGTCGCACAGTGGATTGAAATCAGAAATTGATGTTCAAATCAACTTTTAGAGAAAACGGCTGCATGGAGTTTTAATTTTTTTTTTTTTTTTGAAAAATTCATAAATAAATTCTTAAGAGATCTGTGAGAGTAGATTTTTGTTTTTTGTTTTATTTTTTTTTTAATGTTAAAGCAAACAGTTGAAAAAGTATCAACTTTTTTGTTTTCTTTTTTTATTTTCTACGAAAATTTTTTTTAATGCCTGGCAATACCTTCATTTTATAGAAGTAACGAAATAGAATAAACAAAAATTTTAAAAGCGCTAATTTAATTGTTATTTACCCCCTTTTACCCCCCAAAAGGGGGTAGGAATTTGAAATTTTACGAAAAGTTGAGTTTGGTGTCTATTCCTATATTTTTTGTGACTCTGAAACCGAAAAATACCGCAAAAACAAATTTCTCCCCTCCTTCACTCCCTATTACCCCCTAACAGGGGGTTGATATTTCAAATTTCGAAAAAAAATCTAGTAGGGTCTTTCTTCCTAAGCTTTTTGGGACGCTAAAACCGAGAAAGACCACCAAAAACAAATTCCCCCCTCCTTCACCCCCTATTACCCCCTTGGAGAAGGTTGGAATTTCGAATTCTACCAAAATTCGAGTTCGGTGTCTATTCCTATGTTTTTTGGAGCGCTAAAACCGAAAAAGACCCCCAAAAACAAATTTTTCCCATAATTCACCCTCTATTACCCCCTAACAGGGGGTTGATATTTCAAATTTAAAAAAAAATAGAATGAGGTGTCTATTTCTATAGTTTTTGGGGCGCTAAAACCGAGAAAGCTTACCAAAAACAAATCCCCCCCTTCTTCACCTCCTATTACCGCCTAAAAGGTGGTTGGAATTTCGAATTTATACAAGTTAAGTTCGGTGTCTATCCTATGTTTTTTGGGCCCCTGAAATTGGAAAAGACCCCCAAAAATAAATTTCTTCCATCTTTCACACGCCATTATTCCCTGGGAGAGAGTTCGAATACCAAATTTTACAAAAAGCCTAGTTTGGTGTCTATTCCTTTGCTTCCTAGGACGCTTAAACCAAAAGAAACAACCAAATGCCAATTCTCGCCATCCTTCACCCCTTATTACCCTCCGGGAGAAGGTTGAAATTTCGAATTTCATAATAAAATAGACACCGTACTCTACTTTTGTAAAATTAAAAATTAAATTCCCCTTCCAGGATGTAAAAGACGGTAAGGAAAAGAGGAATTAGTTTTTGGTTGTTTTTTTTGGTTTAAGTGCCCCAAAAATCATAGGAATAAACACGAAACTCAACTATTCTTGAAATTCGAAATTCCAACCCCTTCTTAGGTGGTAAATGAGGGGGAAAATTTTTTATTGGAAGACTTTTTTGGTTTTTGCGCACCCCAAAAACATTGAAATAGAAACCAAACTCGACTTTTTGTGAAATTTAATATTCCAACCCCCTCCCAGGGATAATAGGGGGTGAAGGGGAGGATAAATTTGTTTTCAAGAGTCTTTTTCGGTTGCAGCGCCCCATAAAAATATTAATTGACACAGAATTCAACTTGTCTTGAAATTCGAAATTCTAACCCCTCTTAAGGGTAATAGGGGGTAAAGGAGGGATTTGTTTTTGGTGGTCTTTCTCTGTTTTAGCGACCAAAAAACCTTAGAAATAGACACCTTATTCTATTTTTTTTTTGAAATTTGAGATATCAACCCCCTGTTAGGGGGTAATAAAGGGTGAAGTTTGGGAGAAATTTGTTTTTGGGGGTCTTTTTCGGTTTCAGCGCTCCAAAAAACATAGGAATAGACACCGAACTCGACTTTTGGTGGAATTTGAAATTCCCACCCCTTCCCAAGGAGAAATAGGTGGTGAAGGAGGGGGAATTTGTTTTTGCTGGTCTTTTGCGGTTTTAGCGCCACAAAAACCTTATGGATAGATACCCTATTCGATTTTTTTTCGAAATTTGGAATATCATCTCCCTGTTAGAGGGTAATAGGGGGTGATGGAGGGGAGAAATTTGTTTTTGGGGGTCTTTCGGTTTCAGCGCCCCAAAAAAATATAGGAATAGACACCGAACTCAACTTTTCGTAAAATTTGAAATTCCTACCCCCTCTTAGAGGGTAATTGGGGGTAAATAACAATTAAATTAGCGCTTTTAAAATTTTTGTTTATTCTATTTCGTTACTTCTATAAAATCGAGGTATTGGCAGGCATTAAAAAAATTTTTTGTAGAAAATAAAAAAAGAAAATAAAAAAATTGTCATTTTTTCAGTTGTTTGCATTAACATTAAGAAACAAATAAAATAAAAATCTACTCTTACAGATCTCTTAAGAATTTATTTATTAATTTTTCAAAAAAAAAAGAAAAATGTAAATCCCTGCAGCCGTTCTCTCTAACAGTTGATTTGAACATCAATTTCTGATTTTAAACCACTGTGTGTTGGTACGGCCCCTTTTTCGTGACTGCAAGAAATCAGTTATTTTTTAAAATATATTTATTACATTTTTTTATTTTTAAATAGCTAATACATTTTAAAATTCTGCAAATAATTATCGCTTAATGAAGAGATTGGTTATATTTTTAAATGAAATATAAGAAAAATAGTGAAATTTTCACTATTTTTCTTAAAAAATAGTTTTCTTAAAATTAATATTATTTCTGAAGTAATTAATATTTTTTCACGTTCTTCAGCTTATTTTAAAGGTAAATTCTATATGCAATTAAAAATAATCTATTGCCAGTAATGAGTGTTTTCCCTTGAAAATGCACATGGGTCAAACTAATGAATCAAAATTGTGCAAAAATGTCAATTTTCTTATTAGTAGAAAAATAATGTTAAAAAATAATTATATAAATATTTTATAATATCTTAACAAAATTTAATTAAAATACATATTCTTATATTTTAAATAAATATTTTACACGTTCAAATATTCATTTGAATTTTTCACACTTTTTATTACCCATGTGCACCTATGTGCATTTTAAAGGGAACAAATTTCATATTTATAGCAATAGTTTATTTTAATTCTATATATAATTACCTTTAAAATAAGCCCAAGAACGTGAAAAAATATTCATTACTTCAGAAATAATATTAATTTTAAGAAAACATTGAATATTTAACTATTTTCGTTATATTTTATTTAAAAATTTAACCAATCCCTTCATTTAGAGATAATTATTTGCAGAATTTTAAAAGTTATTAATTATTAAATAAGAAAAAATTTTAATAAACATATTTTAAAAAATAACTGATTTCTTGCAGTCACGAAAAAGTACCCACAATTTCCGACGGTAGTGTATCTCGTAAACAAAGAGCAATACTAAAAAAACTAACATCAATCATAAGTTTTAATTAAGAAGTATATAAAATGAACATATGAATTATGAAAAATAAGTGGGTACCTTTAAAATTAAAATATTAGATATAAATTAATGAGAAATAAAAATTTATCAATCTTCCAAGACAAGGTGTTGAAAAAATCAAAAAAACATAGTTCTTTTAACGTTTTTCAGCTGTCGAAACGTTAAAAGGACTGTGTGTTTTTGATTTTTTCAATATCTTGACTTGGAAGATTGATAAGCTTTTATTTCCCATCTATATTATTTTACCAAGTGCCAAATTCTTATAATTATTAATAAGATAAAAATTATTGAAATATTGTAAAAAGGAACAATGTTTGAACATTTAGTAGCCGTAATTGAAACGGATAGGAAGCAATCAAGCGTATTAAAATTTTAAATTATATTCTATTACCACCTTCACAGGTCTCCTCAGAGGTTGGAAGGTTTTTCTAAAATGTACCGCCACAATCTTGGTGGGGAGTTGTTCCAAATGACTTCCAGATTCCAAATTTTCAAACCGATAAATCGTACCTGATCCTCTTTTTGAATTATCTCTTATACAGGTAATCGTAAAATTGAAAAATTGATTATCTTAATGTGGAAGCTTTTATTCAGAAGACTACGGATTTTTCGTTATTCAAAACTTTTTAGACAAAGCTTTTATAGATAATTATGGTGCCAAATTGTCTCTTCTTCAAGAAACTTTATGATTTTTTCAATTTGGACACGTCTGTCACATGTTAAAGTGCTATATATGCATATAGTTAATTTTTCGTTAACAATTCTATAACTAAGCGAGAATATCGCATCTGCAAAGATCATCATATATATATATATATATATGCATTTATGTGTGTGTGTGTGTGTGTGTGTTCATGTCCAATGTGCATATTTATATAATTTTTAAAATATTCACAATTATCGGGTATATGTACCACATTCAGCGTTCCCAGCCTATAACTCAGCCTTTTTCAAGCATAAAGTGTCTATTTATGAACAATTTAGGTTTATATTAAACTTCATAATACCTTTTTGATACTTAGAATCTGTAAAAATATTTTGTCCCTCAATTTTTCCAATTTTTGAACGCAATCTGTAGACTTATAATTAAGGTGTCATGTGTTTAGTTATTACGCCTTCTAATAAGTTAAATTTCAATTTTGATCCATTGGCACTAAATCACATGTAAAAAAGTTTTAAAAAAGAAAAATTTTTACTTAAAAAAAAATTATTTTTGTGAAAATCGCATGGGTACAAAAAAAGCGTTCAGTTCCATGTCATTACTATTATATTACTCTAACAACTATTTGATACTATTGTTACCATTTTCTTGAAGTTTTCATGCGAAACAAGCGATCTGCAAAAGGAATAGATTTATTTTGCAATATTGTAGAAGTGAGGTTAGAATAAATGTCAAATTTCAGCTCCATGGTATCACGTAAAATTTCAGCTCAATGGCCTATGTGAAGTGTTCAGTGTGCTTCATGCAGAGAAACTTTTTTATCTGTGGTGGTTATTTTAAAACATTATTCTATAAAGTAGTTTAGCAATGCCGGATTACACTGCTCGATCTCCATTTCAAATTATCCAAAAAATAAAACGAAATATTCATTATTAAATATTGTATTTGCTGTTCTTTTATAAAATTTTATATATGTTAAATAATATCTAAAATACTGTTAGAATATTAAATAATTTATTAATTTATTATTTATTTTCGTTTTAGCAAAATATGAAGAAGAAATTTTTATTTTGTACAATATATTGACAATAAAAGGATGCAGTTCAGCTCCACATGGAAGCCAATTTTCAAAAATTTGCTATTATTTTCGTATAAATATAGTTGTAGTAAAATCGTTTAAAATATAATTATATTAGACCCTAATAAGAAAAATAAGTGCAGAGAAACATTGAATAAAAAAAATTTTTTTTTTACCAAAACGTATCTTGAAATCGTGCAGTTACGCAAGAATCGACCATATATATATATATATATATATATATATATATATAAATAAATAAATGATGCTCTTTTTAGATGGGATATTCTCGCATAGTTATAAAATTGTTAACTAAAAATTATATGCATATATAGCACTTTAACATGTTACAGACGTGTCTAAATTGAAAAAATCAAAAAGTTTCTTGAAAAAGAGACAATTCGGAACCATAATTATCTATAAAATCTTAGTTTATACAATTTTTAAGAACAAAAAATCCGTAGTCTTCTGAATAAAAGCTTCCACATTAAGATAATCAATTTTTCAATTTTCCGACTACCTGTATAAGAGATAATTCAAAAAGAGGATCAGGTACGATTTATCGGTTTGAAAATTTGGAATCTGGAAGTCATTTGGAACAACTCCCCACCAAGATTGTGGCGGTATATTTTAGAAAAACCTGCCAACCTCTGAGGAGACCTGTGCCTTCTTACTGAGGATGCTTATGCAATATTTAAACGGCTGTTTGCTAAATTACAGAAAAGGAGATTACTGTGACTTGACTATGTCAATTTGGTTTTAAACAAAATATTTTAATCCTTAAGGGGTTAGGCCACCTTGACAGCAAAAAAATTAGACGGTTTTAAATGTTTTTTTTTTCAACGAAACTGTTAAAGATATAATTTTTTCCTATTAATTAGTATTTAATACATATATTGAACTTTATAAATTGTGACGAACCTCACAATTGCACTTGACTTTTAATTTCACATGATAATTTATTTTTTTTTAGTAAAATAAATTAAACTTAACTTTGAGGTTAAGTTACACCCTCGTCTTATTTTTAAACTGTCAAAACGTGGTTTAGCAGAAGAGTCTGCTAAACAGCCGCGCATCCTGACACGCGCATCTCCGGAAGATGGCGTGGAACCCCAGACACAGCGCAGATGGCGCTAAGTAAAATGATCACGCAGCCAGATACCATAGTCTTGGTCCTTCAAGAAATGATATCTGGAAACCGTTCCATAGATTTTAGCATTGGTCCTCCAATAAAAAATCAAAGGAAAACTTTTGCTTTCCTCTAGCCAGGATCGTCCTGAGATTTGTCACGGTTCACCGTGGAGTCTCAGACATGATAAAATTCTGGACATCTACTTCGTAGACTAAGGAATCCTGACTTGAGTAAAGTTACTCCGTGACGAATTCCTGATCATCGTCGTGGTCCTTCACGAATGATCAGAGAATTCGAGAAAATTGCTAGAACACTTATGACGTAGGAATGTGTTCGAAACAATTTTAAAATCTTCCGCGCCGAGAGTGCCGAGACATTGACGTAGATTGTCACATGGGCTTCCCCAGTGCTGTGTCATTGGAGAACAGACTATGCTAGGTGAACACCCGCGTTGTTTAACTGTTCTTCAAATAAATTCACCTCGCACCTAAAATTACGCGTTCAGATTAATTGATTTTTTTACCGGACTGAAGCGCGTAATTAACGTAGTAATGAATTAATTAATTTCTTTCTTACCTGATAATTAATATCATTTTATGTATCCGCGAATTGACCATACGTGTCTAGATGGTCAATTTTATTTAACATCACGGTGAATGACGGCGGTAATATTTTTTAGCGGTTCGTCCGTAATTTATATTGTTTTGGAGACGGAGTTTACCGAATAGATCCACGACCGAATATACCGGATAATTCTAGTTAAATAAAATATATATTATTTTATTTTTGTAATCTACATTATTATTTTTTATGATTTGTTTATAGATTCCGAAATTACCGAATTCACCAGAGTTCTGGCAGGACGTAGTCCTGGATTAAGGAGGAAAAGAAAACGATTTCTTTTATTATTTACCGTCGGCTCTTCAAGCACATTTAATTGTTATTTTATTTAATATATTTTTATTGTTAAATTAATAACAATATAAATATAACAATATAAATTCTTGATTTATATTCAATTTATTTTATATTATATTATTTTGTACTTTTTCTTATATTTTTTTGATTACAATATATGTATTTGTTATTTCTTACTAATAGAAATCATGTGAGTGTTACTGACTTTACCTGACCCATAGCGACAGTAGAAATTAAGTAAAGCAATTTATGGTCAAAAATCTAGTTTACCAGTATAAGTGAATATAATTTAAGAACCTTGGCTCCGGCGAGCAAATTCACTTTGTTACAAAATTATAAAAATTGTTTAAAAATAATAACAAATAAAGAAGATATACGTATCAGCGAGAAACTATCTTTTTCTTGTTGGCGTACATGATAGACGCTTCATTTTTTATCGGAAATAAGTAAACCAAGGTTTTTTTAAAGGAACAATAAATTATGAACAACATGACGTAGCCGTTTAAAAAATAAATTTTCTGCAAATGGGAGTACTTTATGAATTTACTTTTTTAATTAATTTTTTTTTTCAATTTTTAAAGTGCTCCCATTTGCTCAAAAAAATTTTTTTCTTAAAATGGCTACGTCATGTTGTTCATAATTTATTGTTCTTAAAAAAAACCTTGGTTTACTTGTTTCCGATAAAAAATGAAGCATCTATCATGTACGCCATCATGAAAAAGATAGTTTCACGCCGATACGTATATCTTCTTTATTTGTTAATATTTTTAAACAATTTTTATAATTTATAAAGTTCAATATATGTAATAAACACTAATTAATAGGAAAAAAATATATCTTTAACAGTTTCGTTGAAAAAAAACATTTAAAACCGTCTAATTTTTTTGCTGTCAGGGTGGCCTGTTTCTAAATTGAAACAAGAATAATTTATCTTTCACATTTAATTGATTAATTGGAATTTACTAAACTTTCAAAGTTACTCCTTCACCTCACACAGCCGGGCTCTAAGCTGTGAGTGTTCAAATCTTAATATTTTACGTTTAATGTCCGAGCGTCTGTCGACCAAAAGGCGACATATTTATAATGAACATTAATGTAAAATAAATCTAGTTCGAAAAGCAAGAGAGCTCAGGGAGGTTAAATGGGAGAAACCATAGAAAATAAAATGAGATGTTTGTCGACAAAGTGGTTTATATTTTCAACAGGAAATCTACTTACAATACTTCTTTGACGATTTTAAGACAGTTTCCCATATATTCGGTTTCCGAACAGATGTTTCAAAAATATACATATGATTCGACTGTCGTCTCGTCATTTAAACAAGAGCGCAAACGCAAGCGTCCCATGTTATTAGTCCATTATTGAAACTTGTTGACCCTATCTCTGAGTCATCCAAATGATAAAAATTAATAAATTCAATAAATAATTACATAATAAATTGGAACTCTGACTCGTACTTTTATTTTATCAAAAAATCATTTATAAATGTTTCATTTGTAGGAATATGGCAACAACCTTTTAGAATCTGGAGTTCATGGTGCTCTCATAGCACTTGATGAAAGCTTTGATGCCAATAATTTTGCACTTACTTTACAAATTCCAACGCAAAATACTCAGGTAGGTACTATTTGTAGTTCTTTTAATTTTAAAACTAATGCAAATAGGGCGTGATGCTTGATTTATTTATTTGAAAGATATTCACTTATTTAAAAGTTTATGTAATTTGTAAAATATATTTAAAATTAATGGTTTTTATTAATGTTTACTTAATTGTAAATTAATATACAATATTCATCTTTCAAAAGTTGTGCTGAGGTTTTAGATTTTAAAAAATATAGAAATACGTAAAAGGGGTCAAACAGTGGTATAAAACCTGATTCTAGGTGGACAAAAGTCGGAAAATCGATGTTTTAAAAAAAATTTCCATTTTTTTATGTTTTATAATATCTAGAGCATCTGTTTTTGTATGATTCAATCACTAAAAAAAATTATATATTCATGTATTATTGCTTAAACTAGCGCAAACTCACGCACAGTTAGATTTTGTTCTAAAAATCATAGCTTTAATTGATCGCAGCTCGTGACATAATAAACCATCAAATTTTAAACAATCTTATATAATCTTATATAAACCGACGACAAAGGTAAGTTTATCTGCTACTTGTTTACTACAAATTTCAAAATGTAAAAAGTTAAATTTTTAAAATTTTGTTTAAAAGTTATTCTTAAGAGAATGTTAATTATGACCTAAAGTTTCTGTAACTATTAACACTTTTTGACACTTTTTGACACTTTTCGATATTTTCGTATTTAAAGCAGACCATAAAACCCGATTCTAGAAAGGCAAAATTATTTGCTCAAAAAGGCTTGGATGCAATTTTACGCCACTTTATTTCTAGCAATTTTTGAGGCCGCTGATTACAAATATGAAGTCAGACTTAAAAAATTCAAAATGGCGGATCCAATATGGAGGATTAAAAATTGACAAAATCATTGTATTCTAATAAAACATGGCATTTTAAGTTTTTTGAGTTCGTTGAGTTCAAATTCGTACAGAAGTTTGCAATATATAAACTATATAAAAATTCAATGAAAATAAGTATGATCATATAAATAAAACTCAAATGGTGAAAGTAACCCTCCTATCATAAGAAGGAATTCAAAATAAATAAATTGATTCAAAATACATAGAGTAAAATTTAAGACATATAAATAAATATCACAGATTAATAAAATAGATTTTGATGCTCAATTCCCGGCAGATGCCGATTTAATAATTAACTTGTGTGAATTCTCTCGTGAACAATAAAAGTCAACTACAGTCGAGTCTTGAAATTCTGGTCAATTCTTTGAACCAAATGTAAGACAAAATAAATCTTTCAGAGAAAGATAAAATAAATAATAGAAAAAACTTATCCACTCGGAGACGGTGTTGGGAAAAGGCGTGCTGAGACGATGAACTCGTAGACGGAGACGGAGAGTTGCTGGACGATTCAATAATAAATGTTCGCCAAATAATAAATTTCCGTTCCTTGAAAAATTTGTGCTTATCCTTTGTCAAAACTTTGGTACAAACAGTCCAGAAAAGCGATAATATCGAGTGATACGGTTTTTAGTCCCAGAACTTCCGGTCCACGTGCAGTCAATATATTATTATAAATTATTTGTCAGCAAGAATAAAGGCCAATTCGCTCAATCACGACCCACCATAAGCACCACACTTTAATTTAACAAAAATAAAATTTTATAAAATTAATTACCGGATTTAAATTAAAATGAACTCAAAAAGAAACTGAAAATCACGATCGTTACCTTCTGTGCTGTCGGCGACACGCAGAAACTGTGGTTGAGTCGAACCACACCGCTCCAGTGTTGAATGAATAAGACCGAGCCCTACGCGAAATATTACTTTTAACAAATTACGAATCTCGGCCCCACTATTCCACGAATTCACCCTTCTTTTCCAGCAACTCTCATACCCCGTCGCGCCAGAACTCATTAATTCGAATTAATCCGAGAATTTCCGAACTTTAACAACCGCCAAATTCAATTCTCGATAAATCCACACAAATTAAATCAAATGTCATATTTAGGAAAATACTCTGAATCCCTTCACTATCATTGCTCTATCTTATTCTTTCTTTTAATAAATAAATTGAGTTACAAGTCACTTGTAATCACTTTTTTAAAATCTCATCTTATCTTTTTTCTATCGCACTCCATCACATTCTATCACGTAATGAATAAAATGTAAAGCCTATCTTTTTCAATCGCCTTTTTTATCCTAACCAATTTCTTTAATACCCCACTGCTAAGAGTAAAAAGATAGAAATCCTATCAGTCTAAATAATTTTTTATCCGTGAGATAGAAAGAGTTAAGAAATAGTATCTCATTCTATTGATTTCCGTACATTCCTCCGAATCCATTTCCCCGAATGGCAACTTTGCCGAAAAATTTTTTCCCGAATACCGTTTTACCGAATGCATTTTATTAGAAGTGAGAAAAGAAATTAATACGGGTACTCTAATTGACCTAATTGCTGCAGGCCTGCCAAACTATGTCTCAGATATGATTGACAGAGAAACCTTCAAGAAAACGAAAGATACAATGAAAAACAAGAAGAACTACAACACAAAAGAAAAAAACGAAAAAAAAACATGTAAGATATGTGAGAATAAAAATAAAGGGATACGTTAACACCCTGAATCAACTTGTTGGTTTAAAACTACTGAAGACAAAATAAAAAATTTAAATAAATCAGTACTAGAGACGGAATTAAATAACAAAGATCTAAAAAACTAACAGTCACATTATTAATCAAACTAAAAATATTATTGAATGAAAAATTAAAGGTATTTGGAATTTACGACTCAGGATCAAATGTTTCACTAATAAACTCAAGACTTTTACATCTAAATCAGAAAATTATAATAATAACAATACACAAAAATTAATCTTGACAATGATTAATGGTGTTAACAAAACAGATGTAATGATTACAATAAAAGTAAAAATTCTAAATATAGAAAATGAAATAGTTGTTTTCGCAGTGAATAATGAAAATTTTAATTACAATTTTCTAATTGGCTTGAACTGCATAAACAAATATAAATTAATACAAAATAAAAATCTTAAAATAGAAAAAAAGAGTCCTGAACTCTCAGGTAAAGAAAAAAAGAAGATGACAGTAAAATGAATACTTCTATTCTTCAAAATGATACAAAAAAAACAATTGAATTTCAAGGTAACAAAAAATATCCAAAAATTGATTTTTTGCTTCTTAGGTACCTTTCTTCGGAGCGCGTCACACACGGAAAGAACTAATTTATTAAATTTTATTCAAATAGTCGATGAAACTCAGGACATAGAGACATTTGTATAAAATTAAAAGACAGTCGATTAAAACGTGCAACACGTCGGTGAAAATTTGAGATTGACGTTTTAAAAATAAATTCAAACAACTTTTTAACGAACTTTTCGTCTTTTCTAGATCGGACACATACTATTTCCTCCCCACCTCATCACTTTCACACATTATATAGAAACAGATTTACAGAATTCCTATGTTATCCTAATATAAACGCAAATTTTAATTTATTAACGAAAAATCTCACAACCGGGTTTCGAACGCGGGTTCTAACGCACGACGATACTTGAGACGGTGCCTTATACTCCTCGGCCATTCAAGAATACGTGAGAGTCTTTGGATTGAAATGAGTGACACTTAACTATAGCATAAAAGGCGTTACGTTTCCTCGATTCCTCGACTGTTGAATAAATTTTAAGTGGTAGAGATCAACGTTTGGAACTATTTCAAACATTTCGTAAACAACGTTTGATTACTTATTAATCAATTATTTCTCACTCTGTTTTACTACACCAGAATTTAAGTTTAATCGACTGCTTGACGATTCTTTCTATTGTGCTTATGAATAAATATGCAATAATATTTCAAGCTTTATGAAAATGTCTCTATGTCCTGGTTTTCATCGACTTTTGAATATATTTTATTAAATAAATTTTTTCCGTGCAAGTATAAAAGTATATTCGCGAAAGACAAATATGATATTGGCACAGTGAAAGACTATGAAGACAGAATTGATTTAATAACTGATAAATACTGTAGTAAAAGACCATATAGATGTACAATTGAAGACAAAAAAGAAATAGCTGATTCACGACTTGGTAACGAAAAAAACGAATTGTAAATATTTTTCAACATTTGATATCAACTCAGCATTTTGGTCAATCGTACTAAAAGTGGCATCCTTGATTTTACGAGCAATTTCCACCAGTACGGATCTATATTACACTTATCCGCCTGCAGATTATCACGGGGTTGAGATACACTCAGACCAAACGCGACATGCAATGCAAGGACTTGAAGCTGACAACCGCGCCATAATACTAACTCTTCACTGCGTGTTCTACGTTTTCCTCATATATCCAAACTACAGCCCTCACCTTACTGTCCGGATGATTTCGGTGTACTAAGGCAAGCTACTAGGCTTTCTTCAGGAACAGCCGAAGAAACTCTACACGCCTACTAAGGCCGCATCGATTGGTGGTCCCTTGGTGAGGGATGGACCTTTCTTAACCCTTCGGCTTATGCGTAACCGCTTACCGAGTCGAGACATGCGACTCACACATCGACACTTCAGACACCGAAATTCCTGAACGTCAGAAATCCGTCATGCTCAAGTGTTTCTCAATGTCTAGCTCATGCAGAGCTGTCCACCACTTCCACCACGAGTCCGACCTCAAATGTCCGGCCAAAGCCTTCTGGCCCACCCGGCCGCACAGTGGGGCAAAACTAGGTGGTCGTGGACAAATTCGTCTACAGGTCAGAAATTTCACGTAATTTCAAATTTTTTTTTAATGAAAGGTTATAAAATTACGGATCATTTTGTGGGAGCCAAATTTTGAATATTGTTGCTAATTTTTTTTAATTAACAATAAAAACAAGACATTTTTTTTATTTTTTTTTAATCAAGTCTATTTTTATGGAAATGGTATTGTATCGACAAATATTTTTTTAACCAAAAGGGGAGATCCTCACAAACAATGTCTAAATGGGTCAAGTAATCAAAATAATTTTTTTATTAGTTATAAACAATTAAATTTTTATAATTGGCATTTTATGTTCAAATGAAAATATTTATGTATATAACAAATATTTGCATAAATAAAAACATTTTCTCTTTTAAAAAGCAAAGTAGTTGTAAAATAATTAGTTAATAATAACACAGGCACACAAATAGAAGCAGAAGTGGACATATTCTGAGTCCATTGGACCTTTAAGTTTTTGGGGACGCTGATTACGATACCGGTGTCCACATAACTCTATCACGTCTAGTTCAAGGTCACGTCAAGGTCAAGCACCTAAATTTTAAAAATAAAATTTTTTTGACCCCGGATTCTAAAAGAGCAGGAAATTTTACGTCCGGATATGCCTTGACCGATTTTTCAATTAGACCCTTAAAGGTCATTTGTAGGTCATTTTTATTGATGTGACCTTGATGTGACCTTGAAATTTTTATGATGGAGTTATATAGACACCGGGATTTTAATCAGCAACCCCAAAAACATAAATTTACACTTTCTATAGAAAATTAAATACCATGCATTGGCTAAAATTCCATGTATGCGAGAGATGACATTAAATATTTGACCTCTAAACGACCTTCGAATGACCTTTAAAGGTTTATTTAAAAAAATCGGTCAAGGCATATCCGGACATAAAATTTCCTGCTCTTTCAGAATCCGGGGTCAAAAAATTTTATTTTTAAAATTTAGGTGCTTGACCTTGACGTGACCTTGAACTAGACGTGATAGAGTTATGTGGACACCGAGATCGTAATCAGCGACCCCAAAAACATAAAGGTCCACTGGACTCAGAACATGTCCACCTCTGCTTCTATTTGTGGGCCTGTGTAATTTTACAACAACCTTAGTTAACAAATGTATATCTTTTCTAATTTTGATGATAAAAATATCATTTTTGCTCCGTTTACGTATTTGGGGCAAAATTTCTCAAGTGTATCAATCGAAAAAATGAAAAGGGCTAATATTTGCACAAAATGTAGTATTCCATGTCAGTACTCAAACCACCAATTATTATGAAATTTTAATGAAAATTGTAGAAGCGGAAGGGGGTTGAAGATTCTAGTCAAGTGTGAAGAAGGTATTTTTTGAAAAATCATAACTATAATGCAACAAGGTTGGAAAAAAATTGACCTATATGTTTTCAAAAGATTTTTTCCTCCTCTTTGCAATGGTGCAAAAATTTTTTAACAATTTTAAAAATTTAATCTTTTTTTCCAAAAAAATTTTTTTTTTACTTTTTTTGAAAAAAGACATTTTTTTTTTTTTTAAATAAAGCTTACTATTTGCACTTTCAATACACGCTATAGAGAAAATGTCTTTTTTCTTTGTTTTTGAATTATTAATTAAGAAATTAATAAAAATTAGTAAAAAATTAGTAAAAAATGAAATATTAAACAAACAAATAAACTTTTGATAATTTTGGGCATACTAACGTAAAGCTTATCAAATTCCGGATCTAACAAGCATAACTTGAAGTATTTTTGATAAATGAATGCTAACAAAATAATTAATAATAATTAATTAAATAAAAAATGTGTATTTATTTAGTATCCATGTATAAAAAAGACTTAAAATTATGCTTGTTGGATCTGGAATTTGATAAGCTTTACGTTAATAGCCCCAAAATTACCAAAAGTTCAATGGTTTGTGAAATATTTCATTTTTAACGAATTTTTATTAATTAATTAATTATTTAATAATTGAAAAACAAAGGAAAGAGACATTTTTTCTTTAGCGTGTATTGAAAGTGCACATAGTAAGCTTTATTTTAAAAGAAAAAAAAAACAAAAAATGTCTTTTTTTAAAAAAGTAAAATATAGGGACATATTCCTTATCTGAAAATGAATAGGGTAAATGTACCTATTACTGTAAATGCACCAATTACTGCAATTCTTTTGAAAAACATTATTATGTACTTTTTAAGAGTTTAAAATTAATTTAAATTAATTGAAAAAATTTTTTAAAACCTTACTCAACACAATTGCTAATTAAGATATACATTTAAATCATTAATTATTTAATTATTCAAGTTTAAATTACAACCTATCGCAGTAATTGGAACATGCACATGTTTCTATTACTGCGAACAACTTAACCTTCAAATACACGTTATTCTCATCGCAGTAATTGGGACACAGTAATTGGTGCAGACTCGTAGTAATACTAACACCGAGTATTATTTATAAATATGTTATTTTTAATAATACATCATTTCTTTTAATATTTTAATTAGTGGTTTCTACTTCAATAAATAACAAGAGTGTTTTTATAATCAGTCAAGTATTTATCTTTCATTTATATTTATCTTCTTTTCCAATGTTTTATCGGACTTCGATTTCACATCGCAGTAATTGGTACTTTTACCCTAGAGTGATTTATGTAATTTTTATAATTGATCAAAAAATCACAAGAAAATTATTATTATTTCATTTTTTTTTTGCATTTAATATTATTTTTCTTAACAATTTCTCCAATTAACTTTGATATTATTAATTTATTATTTCCTCAATGAGAAATCAAATTATTTTGCATATATGGAAGCGAAGTGTCCATGAAATGAACATTTTTTAAAAATTACGTGAGATTTAAAATCAGCGAGCTGGAAAACACCCTGTAATCCACTTTCAATGAAATTCATTATTTTGTTATTTTCTATGTCCGCCCCTTTGGGTCCGTCATTTTGATTTTTTTGACATTAACTTTATATTCGTAATTTGCAACCAGAAAAACCTTAAGTACCAAGTTGCAATAACTTATATTACATAGAAAAATGCGTGCACGTATGGGTTGAACCTCTACGCAATAAGAAATTAAAAAAAAATTAATGGGTTATGCTTACTGTTCTGGAATGTTCACAGTAAAAATGGAATCTTACACAGAGAGAAAATTATAGTAATGAGTAACATAATGATGTCCATGGTAACCTTAATGTTACAAATACAGACAGCTATGTAATTAGTAACAGTTAAAACCAAGATTATACGGAGTAACATCTTGAAAGTACCGGCTAGAATAACATTATTTTTGTAATATCTTTGGTGGTAGCCAGTAGCATAATTATAGTACCGTATAACATAACCTTGTTAAGATCAAAATGTTAATATCCGTTTCTCTCAGTATAAATAAAGACTTGTATTAAATTTATCAAGCCCTGCTATATAAATGTTTATGTGAAAAATACTATCTTAATCATGCTGAATTTGCAATAATTATAAATTAACATTTTTAAATTGATCATTACTTAAAATTTTTATGCAAATTTAAAGTTTTTAATATTTTTTGCACCGTTTGAACTAAAACAAAAATCTATAAATTCAGCAAAGGCTGTCTTAAAAATGTTGCGTCTTAGAATAAGACAGCTGTCATGTCTTAAAATAATACTTTCTGTTTACAGATTGGCATGAAAAAAAATGTCATTAGAACACTAAAATTCTAAAAATTACAAGTATGTGGGTTCCAAGTTTCAATAAGGTATATTAAATACAAAAATTTAAGAATCTATGGGTTAAACCAAGACGCCCTGAGGACTTAAAAAAAAAATTAAAGTATGTAATGTATGGTTTTTTTTAATGTAAAAAAGCCATAGAATTAAACACTTAGCCAAGTTTTGTCAACAATAAGAAATTTTTCAAATCAACTTTCGTTCTTATTGGTGGATATTTTAAAATAAGAGAATAGAAATAGAAAACCCATAAGGAGCAATCACATTATTCTCTTAGAAGAATAAAGCTCCACCTTTTTTGACCCCAACTAAAGTGTGGCATCTGATAGATTATAATATGTAACAGCCAGACAGGATCGTCAAAACAAAGAAATAGGTTATGGAGGACACTAAAATTCTAAAACTCTAAACTTGAAAGTTAAAGTGAGTTTGTTTGATTAAATTAATTTTAAGAAAAAGGTATTCCATTAGAATTCTATTTTTTTAATGTAAAAAATCCATAGAATTGAACATTTAGCCAAGTTTTGTCAACAGTAAGAAATTTTTTAAATCAACTTTTATTCTTATTGGTGGATATTTTAAAATAAGAGAATAGAAATAGAAAACCCATAAGGAGCAATCACATTATTCCCTTAGAAGAATAAAGCTCCACCTTTTTTGACCCCAACTAAAGCGTTGCATCTGATAGATTATTAATAAAGAATGTTTTAAATATTTGTTAATTATTTTTAAAAAGATTGGTTTTAGTGATGAAACACTTTGGAAACTTCAACCTCCTGTAAAATTAGTATATTTATTTTTTTTATCATATTTTATTTTCAGAATTTTGTTTACTATCAATTGTAATACAAATTTTTTGTTTGAAATATAATTTTGTTGATTTTAATTTATAAATACGTAAACGGAGCAAAAATGATATTTTTATTATAAAAATTAGAAAAGATATACATTTGTTAACTATGATTGTTATAAAATTATTATTAATAACTAATTATTTTACAACTATTTTGATTCTGAAAGAGACAAAATTTCTGTTTAATCCAAATACACACGATACATTAATAAAAACTATTATCTACATATGAAATACCAAATATAATAATTTAATTGTTTATAACTATTTAAGAAAAACATGTTAATTAGTTAAAAGTTTTAGGCATTATTAGTGATATACTCCTCCTTTAGTTAATATAAGTCTCGTTGATAAAATTGCATCTGCGTAGAAAATAGATTTGTATAAAAAAATTAAAATAATATTTAATTTGTTAATTAATATTGTTTAAATAATATTTTTCCACATGGAATTTTATTATGCAAAAAATATGATTTTGTTAAGTTTAATTCATAAGTACGTCAACGGAGCAAAAATGACATTTTTATCATCAAAATTAGAAAAGATACACATTTGTTAACTAAGCTGACCAACGTTCGAGAACCGTTCGAGGGTCGCTGTAGGGATCAGTGAACTATAATACTACTGGAACGCGCACCGCCTATACAGAGCTGTAAGTGAACAGTGGCTGAGAGATAGACTGATAGAGGGGCATGCTTTCTCTCACATAGTTAGCGATTGACACGAGCAAACTTTTCAAGAGAATGAAGGTGTAGAAATAGAGAACATGCCCCTCCGTGTCCGAGTTTTCGTCGCGGTGAGCGTTCCAGTTGTATTATAGTTCAGTGGTCGGGACTTATTATAACAAGGTATGCAACACACGTCCATTAACCATATACCTAGTGGCTTCTTCACTTTGACACCAAGCGGTATTTTGGGACTCTAAGCTCGGGAGATTCACGATTCATCCCCAACTTATTCCCGTCTACCTGCTTGGCGAAGAAAACTAATTCCGGGCCTTCTCCCACTCTTGAGCCCTGTCTACCCTTCCATCCAAATACCCCGTTTGACTTTACTACTGCCAAATACCCCTTCCTCTCTATATGGAATGTGACGGTACATAAAATATGTGGAGTATGTTTTTATCAGTTATTATTACTATAAGTGATTTTTTAGTAGAACTATAGTTGCTGCTAATCCTAAGCTAAATAGAGCTACTATTCGTACAAAAAATTACCACAGTATTTCTTTTTGTAAAAATCACTGTTATCCCAGTATCTTTTTGCCTGATGGATTTGGGAATTATATTCTGGAAGTAATGTAGATGACAAAAATAAAATAAAAAAGTATATTTTTTGATCAAAGCAAACTATAATACTACCTTAACTGTCATTCGATTCTTGAACATAACCTCCATTTTTTTAATAACACTGTAATTTACATTCAATTTTTGGTTGTAAAACGTAAATTTCATAGTGATGAAAATTCATTTTAATAATTAAAAGGTAAAGTTCAATACTAATTGAATAATATTTACTCCTTAACTCAACACAATTATATTTTACTTCTGCCAAGCAGATGCTAAACAACACAAATCCCTGTGTTAAAAATTAACAAAAATTTTGATTGAGCCGTTTGGGACATGCGACTTATGTTAAATTTAACACAAAATTTTTAACTGATTAGCTACAATTACACAGGCCGACAAAATTTTGAACCAAGAACCAGACTATGATTTTCCGTAGGTTTTTGACGCGCTGAATTCAAATCTGACCTCAGAATAGCCCCATCACCTCAGGTTTTAGAGATATCTTAACCTAAATGTGCAAAAACCACGTTTCTTTGCTAGATTAAAGGACTTATAACATCGAGATGAAATTTCTTTTCAAAAGGATAGTAATTGTTTCTAAAAGTACTACTCTTGACCTTTAAAATGCACTTTGGAAACTTAAAATATCTTAATTCTTCTCTGATTAAAGGCCTGTTGAATTTACTGAGTTCGGCAAATTTCACGACATTGAGTAACTGAGTATTATAAAGAGTAAATTCGAAAATAGAGAAGAATATGAGCACATACACTTAAATTTTCAACGACTTATTAGATTTTAGGTGTCGGAGATGACGTACTTGAAAATAGAATTGCAAAATTCAAAATGGCGGATTTAACATGGCAGGTGACTTCTTTAGAAAATGACCCAACTGGCTTAAAATTTGTTATTTGAGGGTTTTCAGAGTCGCTGAAAACGATTCTGAAACTACATCATCACAACATTACAAAATTCAAAATGTAAAATCCAATATGGCGCTCGTTTTTTACAAAAAACGACTCAATTTGCTAAAAAAAAAGGTTATTTGGGTGTTTTTTGGGTTGCAAAAAGTGAACTTAACATCATATCGTATCAAATATAGTGTGCACACTAATAGTGTAAATATTAGTTTTTATATGTATCATTTCTGAAATTAATCTTTTTTTATAATTAGATTCGTAATTACTATTACTATTACTATCCTTTTGAAAATAAAATCCTCTTGATGTTATGAGTCCTTTAATATAGCAAAAAAACGTGATTTTTAGGTTAAGATATCTTTAAAACCTAAGGTGCTGGGGCTATTCTGAGGTCAGATTCGAATTCAGCGAATCAAAAACCTTCGGAAAAGCATAGTCAGGTTCTTGGTTCTGAAGTTAAGTATAATTTTGTCGGCCTGTGTTATTTATTACGGTAGAAGAAGTCGAACGAAGGGATAGGCCTTCTCCCACTCTCAAGAGTGGGAGAAGGCCCGGAATGAGTTTTCCTAGCCAAGCAGGTGCACGGGAATAAGTTCGGGATGAAAAGTGAACTGTCCAAGGGAGGTGTCAACTTTTAAAAGGGCCCGATATTAAGAGGTTTTCATTTCATGTAAAACAATATAATTTTGCCAGACTTCTAAATTTCGTCCGTCAAAAGAGGTGAACGCTATTGGGAGGTGTCTGCTAAGAAAGGTTTCACTGTAATGCATTTTTATAAAAAATGGACTGCCCCCCCCCCCCTCTATCTTCCAAAATATTTGTCTTAATGAGTACAAATTTGGTACACGAATGAATTGTCAGGTGTATATTACATGAAAGTTATAGAAAATGTGATGGTGATAGCACTGTCAAGGAAAAATCAAGAGATTTTAGCCAATATCCATAAAAAATGATCAAAAATCTTTTTATTTCCTTAACAACGCTATGGTAAACCACCTACAATCATCTTCTCTACAATTTTCCTGTAATCTACACGTGAAAATATATCTGTGTACCAAATTTGAAATCTCTAACAAATAGTTTGGAAGTTAAGGGGGCAGGATACGGTCATTTTTAGCATTATTTTTTAAAAATCGTCGTTTGTTGCTCTAAAACACTATGATAACAACCTGCAACAAGGTCCTCCATAAATTTTCTGTAATCTATATGTGTCGATTCAGGGTGAAAGGGACCTTAGCTGCAAAACATTCGATTTTGAATTTTTATTATGAATCGATAGAATTTGAGTTGCTCTTTCACATGCAGTAATCAAAACTTGTTTATGTTTATTAGTTTTTATGTTATTCGCGATGAAACATAGACATAACCTAACAATAACATAGGCAGGCACAAGTTCAAACTCCCGTCCTGTGAAATTCAAAACATTTGATTTTTAATTGTTATTATGAATCGATAGAATTTGAGTTGCTTTTTAACATACATAAATCAAAACTTGGTTATGTCTATTAGTTTTTGTGTTATTAGAGGTGAAACATAGGCATAACCTAAAAGTAAAATTTTGAGGCTCAACTTCAAACGCCCGTACGGGTAAAACTCAGTTCTGCAGCTAAGGTCCCTTTCACCCTGAATCGACACATATGTCCAACTGCATATGTGTACCAAATTTCAGCACTCTGTCGTGTATAGATTACAGGAAGTTTATAGAGATCGTGATAGTGATCACGATCACGCTGTCAAGGAAATGGCAAGAGTTTGCAGCTAAAGAACATTAAAATTGCTAAAAAAATTTGTTATTTCCTGGACAAGGGTATGATCTACCCTTAGAATCATGTTCTCTATAATTTTTCATTAATCTACAAGTGAAAATACATATGTGTGTTAAATTTGAACTTTCGAAGTCAATAATTTTGCGGCTAAGGGGGGGGGGATTCGATTTTCGACAAAGTCTGTCCAATAGGGTTGCGTGCGTACTCTTGGAGTGTACGAAACTCTAAAAAATAGACACATTTTCAGTTTTCAGGGTCTAACATCTTGAATTTTTAAATGATTTTCGGTCAAGAACTATTTTTTTCAAATTTCTACTCGCCAAAAAAGTTAGGTCAAAATTGGTTGAGAACAACCTGAGACATCCAATTTTGGCCAAAAAATGGCGATATTTTGAGAAAATATATTTGCGGTATTTTTTTTACTTGGCGGTGATTCGCTACTGCGAATCTTGATTACATTCTAATGAAAAACTTGATCATTTTATTCCATGATGCTGAACGGAATTATCGTTTATTTATGAAAAATTTCGTTTCGTGGCGTGTAGCTGACACAACACGCTAGCAGAAAATAAATTGTATTGTGGTATGACTCAGAACGTCGCTCACCGATAATTTGCATTGTGTCCAGAATACAATACCGAATTCTGAAGGCCAAAGTTTCGTGTTTATAAACAAAACGTTAGTCTACAATTGTATTGTATTCTGGACACAAAACTTTTGCCGATGGAGAATCGTACCGTTTTTAAAAGACGATACGTTGGCCGATGAAGAATCGTAGTGTGTTCACGATACGATACTTTAGCCGGTTGGCAAACGTTTCGTGTCGAACACGTTAGGAAACGTTTCGAGAAAACGTGTTCTAGACTACTTTGGATTCTCTTTATTGCGGAAAGTAGGAATCTGAGGGTAAAAATAATCAATTATGTATTATGTATATAACAATTTTCATTTGCTTTAACAATTTCGATTTCTTTAAACAACTATAATTTGTTTAAACAATTTTAATTTGTTTAAACAATGTTTATTTTTTTAAAAACAATTTTATTTTCTTTAAACAATTATAATTTGTTGAAACAATGTTAATTTGTTTGAACAATGTTAATTTGTTTAAACCATTATAATTTGTTTAAAAAATGTGAATTTGTTTAAACAATTATAATTTGTTTGAACAATGGTAATTTGTTTAAACAATGTTAATTTGTTTAAGCAATTATAATTTGTTTAAACAATGTTAATTTGTTTAAACAATGTTAATTTGTTTAAACAATGTTGATTTGTTTAAACAATGTTTATTTGTTTAAACAATGTTAATTTGTTTAACCCATTAACGCCCAGACGGACGAAAAATTTCTGTTGACTTTGAGGACCTCCCTTTTAAAAAAAATGCCTACAAAAAAATTAGCACTTATCATTTTTAACGTAAAATTTACTCCTCTTTTAGATTCTGAAGTTAAAATTTGTTTATAACAAATCGTTAAAAAGTTATAAACAATTTTTTGCAAAAAAACACGATTTTTTGAGAAAAAATTTTCATTTTAGACATATTTTCACCGGAAAAAAGCAAGTAGATGCTCTCAAAAGCTCAAAATATCGCGTCCATGGACCCCCAGCTATAAGACCCTGAAGCAAAAAAATTTTTTTTTCAAAATGGCGGACGCCAATATGGCGGCTAAAACTAAAAAAATGGCTTAGATATGAAACAGGGTGCTCCAACTTTTTCATGTGACTGAAATCGCCTAAAACTCTTTATACGGGGGTTTTTGGGGTCGCTGATTACGAATATGATGTCAGTTTTTAAAAATTCAAAATGGCGGATCCAATATGGCGGACGAATTTTTAAAAAAATTTTGGATTCACTAGAAACTCTTCACTCAGGGGTTTTTAGGGTCGCTGATTACGAATATGATGTCAGTTTTTAAAAATTCAAAATGGCGGATCCAATATGGCGGACGAATTTTTAAAAAAATTTTGGATTCACTTGAAACTCTCCACTCAGGGGTTTTTGGGGTCGCTGATTACGAATATGATGTCAGTTTTTAAAAATTCAAAATGGCGGATCCAATATGGCGGACGAATTTTTAAAAAAATTTTGGATTCACTTGAAACTCTCCACTCAGGGATTTTTGGGGTCGCTGATTACGAATATGATGTCAGTTTTTAAAAATTCAAAATGGCGGATCCAATATGGCGGACGAATTTTTAAAAAAATTTTGGATTCACTTGAAACTCTCCACTCAGGGGTTTTTGGGGTCGCTGATTACGAATATGATGTCAGTTTTTAAAAATTCAAAATGGCGGATCCAATATGGCGGACGAGTTTTGTAAAAAATTATTGGATTTACTTGAAACTCTCTATTCGGGGGTTTTTTGGGTCGCTAATTGCAAATCTGATGGCAATTCTTGAAAATACAAAATAGCAGAGTCAAATTGTTTGAATTTCAATAAGTATTATACAATGAATAAGAATTTTTTGGTCCCTTTGCCGTCGAATAATTCGCCGTTGCCCGACTCTTACCGCGAGGAGGTGGACAATAAAGAGTCTTTTTTTTTTTCGTTTTTTATTTTATTTTTTTTTGTTTTTTTCGTTTTTTATTTTATTTTTTTTTGTTTTTTTTTGTTTTAATATTTTTTACATTTTTACATTTTAGGTGTGAAAATCCTGAAAGCAGGAAACGCATAAATATGCATCACACTCCACGCACTTTCGTTGCGTTCTACAGGTGCACTTGGAGAAATTAGAGCAGTTTTTCTTTTGTTCAACTCTTTGAACTTTGTGGTTTTTGATGGATTCACATTTTTTTAGATATGCTTCTGCAATCTGTAGAGCCATGTCTTTAGTACCTATTTTTTTTTCTTGGACAACTAAGTTTCTTAGAACAGTTGCATTTGCAATTGATGCTTGAACGAGTCTCATAAGTATAACCCAAGTCCATTTCTTCGACCTTATGCATGGCATCAAATTGCTGCAATGTGCGTCGTGCAAGTCTACTCCGCCCATAAACTTGTTGTAGGTTGTAAAAGCATTAGGAAATGCTATATCAACTTTGCTCTTTGTCTCCGAAGAATATCTTTTGACTGAACTAATTGGTGTAACACCTATCAGTGTTGACAGTATAGACACTACTTTCGAATCTTTTACTGTGACATAATTGACACCACTGCATTTGTCATGCTTGGCAATAAATGTCTCTCTTGGATCCTTTTCCGTAATCGGATTTTTTACTTGAATTCGATTAGCTCTGACTGTCCCTGTTGCCCGCAAACCAACTTTCTTCAGATGAACCAGTAAATCTGGACTTGTAAAAAAGTTGTCAAAATATACGTGATATTTCACTACATTTCTGGGTACAACTGAAGAAAGAAGGTTTTGGAGAAGACCAACGACAATGCAGCTACCTAAAGCACATTTATTTAGCTTTTCTTCATTGCCAAAAAAAAAACTTTTTGAATTCTTGCCACAATAAATGTCACAATCGAATAAAAATCCTTCGGAACTACAAAGAGCCCACATTTTGATACCGAAACGGACAGGCTTGTTTCTTATAAACTGCTTCAAAATAGTTCTTCCCCGAAACTTTACCATCATTTCGTCAACTGACAAAGCTGATGAAAAATACCCAAACTGCCTCGCATTTTTCTTAAAAATCTCCAAAGGACCTCTCACTCGCCAAGCTCTATCATCAGCATTTTCATCTTCAGGTTTGGATAGCTTTAGCTTGGACTTGATATCTTCAAACTTGTTGCGACTCATAGCTCCAGCTACAGCTTCACAACCTAGAAGATGATTCTGAGACCAATAATCTCGTTGAGATTTCCTTTCGTTGAAAATAGACAAAATAATTATTCCAAGAAATTTGTCTAATTCAGTCAACGAAATTTGACAATCATTCAGACGTGTTGCGTCTAATATGAATTCTTTTAGCTCCTTGGAAAAGAAAAATTCAAATAGTTCAGTTGACGAGGATGACCGAATTTTTTTTGCAACGCTATCAGGTATAAAAGTTTCATTTTTATACTGAGGATCATACTTCTGTTCACCATCAACCCATTCAAAAATATGATCTGGCTCCAACTTCGATTGATTTGAAGTATAATTTTCTCGAATCGTCTGGTATGAATTTTGCGGTAAATCGGCACATTCATTTTTAAGCGAATTTTCTAGCTCTTCATGAATAGCATCATCATCTGAATCAGATTCACAATCAGATTCGCCAGAATCATTCGAGTTTGGTAGCATTAGCACATCTAGGTGTTCGTCATGTTCTTCAACTTCGAAACTCTCGGCGTCATTTACAACTTTCTGCCGTTTCGACTTACGCTTTGTTGACATTTTTAAAATCGACCCAGTAATAAAAGAATGCTGGCGCAGTGCAGACAACCAGTGGTGCACGTGAATGTTGGCACAATGACGACAACTAGTGCTGCAAACGAATGCTGGCACAGTTACGACAACCTGAGCTGCACGCAAATGCTGACACAGTAACAATAACAAGAGCTGCAAGCAACGCTGGCACAGTAACGACAACCAGTGGTGGAAGCAAATGCTTCGGCAGTAACAATAACCAGAGCTGCAAGCAATGCTGGCACAGTAACAATAACCAGAGCTGCAAGCAACGCTGACACAGTAACGACAACCAGTGGTTGAAGCAAATGCTGGCGCAGTAACAATAATCAGAGCTGCAAGCAACGCTGACACAGTAACGACCCTTACAAAAAAAGAGTATTAGAATGAGTATTGAATAATGAGTACTGCAGTGAGTATTGCAATGAGTATTGCAATGAGTACTGCAATGAGTATTGATAATTCCAGTACTTTTTTCGCCAAACATTGTTGAAAATATAATATGTTGCGCACTAAGTTTCTACGGCTCCTACGTCTGCGCACTACTTTTTTTGTTGTAAACTAAATATACAGAAATACATGGAACGCAAAATCACAATTTCATTATAATTTTAAAAAAAATTGTTTACTGTACTTAAAAAATACATGTGGCGAAAAAAGTACTGGAATTTCCAATACTCATTGCAGTACTCATTGCAGTACTCATGCAGTACTCATTGCAATACTCATTGCAATACTCACTGCAGTACTCATTATTCAATACTCATTCTAATACTCCTTTTTTGTAAGGGGACAACCAGTGGTAGAAGCAAATGCTGGCGCAGTAACAATAATCAGAGCTGCAAGCAACGCTGGCACAGTAAGGACAACCAGTGGTGGAAGCAAATGCTGGCTCAGTAACAATAGCCAGAGCTGCAAGCAAATTCTGGCACAATGCCAACAAGCAGTACAGCAGTAATAACTGCATGCCATTGCATTTTCTGCAAAACTAGTAATGCGCCGACTTCGAAATGCCAGATCTTAGCGGAAACAACAAGCGCAAAACCGTCTTAGTTGTGAGCATAGTTAAAAGTTATACAGCACCACAGCAAATAAATCAGCGTCAAATAAACAAAAATAACCAAAAAAAATAATAAGACTTAAAAAATTTGCCAACTCCATTTTGAATTTTTAAAAACTGACATCATATTCGTAATCAGCGACCCCAAAAACCCCTGAGTGGAGAGTTTCAAGTGAATCCAAAATTTTTTTAAAAATTCGTCCGCCATATTGGATCCGCCATTTTAAATTTTTAAAAACTGACATCATATTCGTAATCAGCGACCCCAAAAACCCCTGAGTGAAGAGTTTCAAGTGAATCCAAAATTTTTTTAAAAATTCGTCCGCCATATTGGATCTGCCATTTTGAATTTTTAAAAACTGACATCATATTCGTAATCAGCGACCCCAAAAACCCCTGAGTGGAGAGTTTCAAGTGAATCCAAAATTTTTTTAAAAATTCGTCCGCCATATTGGATCAGCCATTTTGAATTTTTAAAAACTGACATCATATTCGTAATCAGCGACCCCAAAAACCCCCGTATAAAGAGTTTTAGGCGATTTCAGTCACATGAAAAAGTTGGAGCACCCTGTTTCATATCTGAGCCATTTTTTTAGTTTTAGCCGTCATATTGGCGTCCGCCATTTTGAAAAAAAAATTTTTTTGCTTCAGGGTCTTATAGCTGGGGGTCCATGGACGCGATATTTTGAGCTTTTGAGAGCATCTACTTGCTTTTTTCCGGTGAAAATATGTCTAAAATGAAAATTTTTTCTCAAAAAATCGTGTTTTTTTGCAAAAAATTGTTTATAACTTTTTAACGATTTGTTATAAACAAATTTTAACTTCAGAATCTAAAAGAGGAGTAAATTTTACGTTAAAAATGATAAGTGCTAATTTTTTTGTAGGCATTTTTTTTAAAAGGGAGGTCCTCAAAGTCAACAGAAATTTTTCGTCCGTCTGGGCGTTAATGGGTTAAACAATGTCAATTTTTTTAAACATTTTTAATTTTTTTTAAACAATGTTAATTTTTTTAAACAATGTTAATTTGTTTAAACAATGTCAATTTTTTTAAACATTTTTAATTTGTTAATACAATTATAATTTGTTTAAACAATGTTATTTTTTTCAACAATTTATATTTCTTTAAACAATTTATATTTGTTTAAGCAATTTATATTTGATTAAACAATTTAAATCTGTCTAAACAAATTTAATTTGTTTAAGACATTTAAATATGTTTACGAAATTAAAATATGTTGAGACAGTGAAACCCGCATATATCAAACCCGCATTTATCGGATTTTCGCTTACATCGTACAAATTTTTCGGTCCTTTTGATTTTTAGTGTTTTCTATGTTAAAATACCCTCTTATATCAGAACCCGTTATAGAAGAAAGTCGCTTATATGGGTTGAATTTTGAAGTACCTTGAACTAAATTATTCCCATAAATATCGGATCTTGAAATTTCGGCATAAAATTCAGATGAAATTGATAAGCAGTTTCTGAAAATTCATTAACTAAATATAAATACATTGTTTAAACAAGTAAGAAAGAAATACGAAACTGCATGTATGTATGTCATTGTGTTTACTGATAGTATTTTTAGATTAAATTAAGATTTTATAACTTATAAGTAAATTTTTAAAGAAATATAATATCATTTGTTAATTAAAATACTTTTTGAAAATAAATATCAAACAGGTTTATAAAAATATCGGACAAGTGCGAAATTACACTCGCCCTAAAACCAAAGGGTTCCGTACCTCCCTAGTTTTTTAACTATATGAGCTAGAGATCTGAAATTGTCCGCTAGAGATACATTATAGATAATTTAATATTTTAATAAACCCCTTTTAATTATGTTTCAGCTGTAGTGCAATTTAATCATGTTAAAAGAAGGCAAAACAAGTTTTTTTTTTACTACATTAAAATACTGCCAATGTAAAGATAAAAAATGCAAATACTCAGACAGTTTTCACCAAATTAATTCAAGAAAAGCTCATTCGACGCAGAATAAATACACTTTAAATACTTTAACACAGGAAAACATGTTCTAAATAAAAAGACTGCAAAAGCTATAAAACGACAAAAAATAATGCCAAGATAATTTTTAAGAACATAAAACACTAATTCCACTTAATAATATTAATTTTTTCAATTTTCAAAATTAACAACATCTAATAACAGAGGCCATGGCTTAAATCGTGACAACAATGGGCACAGAAAAAAGTTAAAACTCAAATCTCTCTTCATTTTTTACAGTTTAAAAAACTTTCTAAACACCACCAAAACTGAATTCAAACATAAAAATTACATTTTTCAAATTATTAAAATATACAAGTCTAAGTCCAAAGGACCATGGCACAAATCGTACTAAACATGGGTAGAGAAAAAAGTCAAATTTCAATCTCCTATTCAATTTTTTTAACAGCAAAGATGATAGAGAACAATTAAAAAAAGATTATGAGCAAAAATAATTATTTTCCACAAGTTTCTAAATATACAAAAACCAAATTCAAAGAACCATGGCACAAATCGTACCAAACGTGGGTAATAAAACAAGTTCATTTTCAGTCACATATTTAATTTTTTAAATAGTAAAAATTATATAGAACATAGCAAAAAAATGATTTATCCCACAAAAACTATTTTCTGCAAGTTAAGAATATACAAAAAGCATATTCCAAGGACCATGGCACAAATCGTACTAAACATGAGTAAGAGAAAAATTAAATTTTCATCACCTACATAATTTTTTAATTAGTTAAAATGAGACAGAACAACTATTTAAAAATTAGATAGGTGATACTAGTTTTACTTCTTTATTACGCAATGTTTCGTACGATTTGTGCCATGGTCCTTGGAATTTGCATCTTGTATATTTTGAAAGGAGAGAAAAATAATTTTTTTGGGATAAATATTATTTTGCTATGTTCTGCATCATTATTACTATTAAAAAAATTAAATAGGAGATTAAAATATGACTTTTTTCTCTACCCATGTTTCGTGCGATTTGTGCCATGGTGCTTGGAATTTTGTGCTTGTATATGAGTCAAATCACGCCCAGTGGGCACCCCTTCGGACCTTTTTCAACCGATTTTGATGAAACTTGGAAGAATTGTTGTACCAATAGGATACATTAAATTTGTAAAATATGGTTTATAAATATGAACGGGTTGCCTAGATACAGGGTGTCAAAGTTGATTTTTTTTTCGAAACGGTAATTTTCAAAAATTTTTAGCTCCAAAAATATTGTTCGTAGGAAAAAATGTTCTGAACATTTTTTGTAGCACATTAGTTGTAGTTTCCAAAAAAAATTAGTATTACTAGAAAAAAAATTTTTTTGTTTAAAACATTATTAATTGTTTTAAACAATTACGTTTTTTATGCTTTCTCCATCCTCATAAACATCTTCTTTTACATAAAAAAGTGTATTTGATATTTAAGTACAGAAATCAACAATAAAATTTAACTGCCCGACATTTGCATAAAAACAATCACAATTTGTTTATTGTGGTGCGCGACGGTTATGCTGTTTTACCTGAAAGCGCGTAACCTCGTAATGGTGCTAGGCAAAAGTTTGATTTATTTTTGGTTTTCGAATTATTATATTAATAAAAAAACTAAAACAAGCTTCTAATTTCAAATTGATAAAGACTGCATTTCGTAAGAAAATTATAATAATACATTTATTAATAGTTATTAATTTACATTTAAAATAAGGTCAAAATGGTTTTAACCATTTTAAATTTAGAAATTTTAAAGATTTATTAATAGTCATTAAATTGCATTTAAAATAAGATTAAAATATGTTCTGAACATTATAAGATTTCGAAATTTTAACGATTTATTAATAGTTATAAATATATTTGCATTTAAAATAATATTTAAATGGTTTTAAATATTATAAGATTTCCACATTTTTACGATTTTGCTTCAGTTTTTTGGTTTTACATTTTTTTTACGGTTTGTTAGATTAAGGAAAAGAAAATTTCTCCATTTTTCTTCCTATTTATTTAATTTTCTTGCTGTTTTACTATTTTTTTATTACATCCTTGCGTTTTAATTGTTTCTTTATTTTTTGTTATCATTTTTCCTTCTTTTAAATTATTTAGTTTTTATTTTATAATTACGAAATTTTTGAAACCTTTATTTGATGCTTTTTTCTTCATTTTTTAAATTTCTCAATTTTCTACTTTTTTGGAAGCTTTTATTCTTTTATTTTAAATTAGGTAAATTTAATCTTGTATTAAATATTCTCATGTTAACATCGTTCTTCTATTTCATAGAATTTCTTTTCTTTTTCAATATTTTAAAATTTTCCAAAATTGTATTTATTTTTTTTTATTTAATTTGTCAAATAATTCAATTGTTTTAATTTTAAAATTTTGTTCTCTTTAGTAATATATTTTACCGTTTTTTTTTA
This sequence comes from Ganaspis brasiliensis, assembly GCA_037103525.1. NCBI lineage: Eukaryota > Metazoa > Arthropoda > Insecta > Hymenoptera > Figitidae > Ganaspis > Ganaspis brasiliensis. The sequence continues at coordinate 162,098 of JAZKLR010000014.1, forward strand.
ATTATCTTCTTATTTATTATTTTATTTTTATAAAAATGTCCATAAATAATTTAATTTTTTTAAACAGTTTCAACTTTTTCATATAAATTTTTATGTTACTGTTTCATTCTTGTGTTGTATTTTTAATTTTTTCTTCATTTATTTAATAAACTCTTTATAAATAAACATTTAGAGATTTTACTGATTATATTTAAAAAAAATCAATTTTTGACTGATATAAAAAAACATCGGATTTTTAAAATTTTTTAAAAAGATCATGATTGTTATCAGCCCTGCTTTTAAGAATATAGCAAAATTTTAATTTATTTTACCTAGCTGTTTGTTTATTATTTATAATAAAAATTTTATGTCAGGGAAAACTCAGGGAAATGTCAGGGAAATTTGTAAATTAAGTTTTGTGGCCACCCTGGTTTTGAAAAACGACTTGGTTTTTTTTTTAATTTTGTACCCATTAAATTAATTTAATTAAGGCTTAAAATTTTCTAAATTAATCAGTAAACTCAGGGTGTTTAACAATTTTGAAAAAAATTTCGCTAATTCATTAAAACAAACAAAACATTTCACTCTAAATCCTTTTTTTTTCAATAATTTTCAAAGTTGATACTCGGATTTTGATTAAAGAATCAAAAATTGATTTTTTTATAACATTTTTGTTTTATTTTTTAAATTCAACTTTATATATTAAAAATGCTATTCTTTACATTAAGAAGGATCCATTTACCTATAAAAAGTTTATATTTTTTCAAAAGTTTAAAAAAAATCGCAATTATCAATTTTTTAAAAAACTTTCATTTGCATTTTTTTATGTTTTTTTCAATTCGTTTTTTTATTTTGTCTATTTTAATTATAAATTGATATATCTACTCTTTCAAGCAATTTCTAGATTTTCTGGTTTTTTAACAAAAAAATGTTAGAATGTTCATTTTTCATTCTTTATATCGTTAAAATTTCGAAATTTAAAATGGTTAAAACCATTTTGACCTTATTTTAAATGTAAATTAATAACTATTAATAAATGTATTATTATAATTTTCTTACGAAATGCAGTCTTTATCAATTTAAAATTAGAAGCTTGTTTTAGTTTTTTTATGAATATAATAATTCGTAAACCAATAATAAATCAAACTTTTGCCTAGCACCATTACGAGGTTACGCGCCATCAGGTAAAACAGCATAACCTTCGCGCACCACAATAAACAAATTGTGATTGTTTTTATGCAAATGTCAGGCAGTTAAACTTTATTGTTGATTTCTGTACTTAAATATCAAATACACTTTTTTATGTAAAAGAAGATGTTTATGAGGATGGAGAAAGCATAAAAAACGTAATTGTTTAAAACAATTAATAATGTTTAAAACAAAAACAAAATTTTTCTAGTAATACTAATTTTTTTTGGAAACTACAACTAATGTGCTACAAAAAAGGTTTAGAAAATTTTTTTTACGAACAATATTTTTAGAGCTAAAAATTTTTGAAAATTACCGTTTCGAAAAAAAAGTCAACTTTGACTTCCTGTATCTAGGCAACCCGTTCATATTTATAAACCATATTTTACAAATTTAATGTATCCTATAGGTACAACAATTCTTCCAAGTTTCATCAAAATCGGTTGCAAAAGGTCCGAAGGGGTGCCCACTTGGCGTGATTTGACTCATATTTTGAAACTTATAGAAAATAATTTATTTGTAGGGGTGACCGGGGCTGGTTGGGCCATTTTTCACTCTTCGTTGTTTAACTTCGTTAATATACAATTTATGAAAACCTGCTCTGATATTTCAGCTTTCATTTAAAAAAGAAAAAGTCCCGTTATTACTTTCAGTTTTTTTGGAGGAACATTCTTTTTGGAGAAATTTAAAGTGACCCAACCCGCCCCGGCCCGGGGCAGACTGGGTCATGATTAAAATGTTACTGTTTAATTGTTAAAACATTACTTTATATAATAAACTTAGTTTTTAGGGTTATTTTATAATAAAAGAAATTGAAAAATAAATATATTTAAATTGGAGCAGTAAAAGTATAAGATTATAGATTAAAAAAATTGCTCGTATTGAAAAAACGTATTTTTTAATTCCTAATTGTTAAAAAGTATTACCATTAGTGTTAATTGACTGAAATAAATTAGTGATAGTGAACTTTATTTAAAATAATGTAGTTTCTTTATTTTACTTTCGAGTATCAAAATTAGTTTTTCTCATATTTACTCCACATAAATGATGATATAATAATGAAACTTGCCACAAACTTGCATCTCACTATGTAACATAATTTTTGTGTAGAGATGAATTTATTTGACTAATAGCCTTTGAGTAAACTGCAATGACCCACTCTACCCCTGACCCAACTAGCCCCAGTCTCCCCTACTAAATCATTTTTTGGATATGTTCTATATAATTTTTACCATTTAAAAAATTAAATACGGGAACGGAAATTTGATTTTTTTACGTCCTACGTTTGGTACGATTTGTGCCATGGTTCTTTGAATTTGATTTTTTTATATTTTGAAACTTGTGGAAAATAATTAGTTTTGGGCAGATTCTTTCTTTAATTGTTCTGTATCATGTTTGCTGTTGAAAAAATTGAATAGGAGATTGAAATTTGACTTTCTTCTCGATCCATGTTAGGTACAATTTGTGCCATGGTCCTTTGAATTTGCCTCTTTTAGATTTTGAAACTTGTGAAAAATAAATGTTTTTGGACATAATCTTTTTTTTGCTGTTTTGTATCATTATTACTATTTAAAAAATCAAACAGAAGATTAAAATTTGACTTTTTTCTCTACCCATGTTTAGTACGATTTGTGCCATGGTCCTTTGAATTTTGTTCCTGTATATTTTGAAACTGATTAAAAATAATTTTTTTTTGGCTAAATAATTTTGTTGCTATGTTCAAATAATTTTTACTATTTAAAAAATTAAATAAATGACTGAAAATTCATTTATTTTATGACCCACGTTTCTTACGATTTTTGCCATGGTTCTTTGAATTTGGTTTTTGTATATTTAAAACTTCTGGAAAATAATTATTTTTGGGCATAATCTCTTTTTAATTGTTCTGTATCATCTTTGATGTTGAAAAAATTTAATAGGCGATTAAAATTTGACTTTTTTCACGACCCATGTTTGGGACGATTTGTGCCACGGTCCTTTGGACTTAGACTTGTATATTTTAATAATTTGAAAAATGTAATTTTTATCTTTGAATTCAGTTTTGGTGGTGTTTAGAAATTTTTTTAAACTGTAAAAAATGAAGAGAGATTTGAGTTTTAACTTTTTTCTGTGCCCATTGTTGTCACGATTTCCGCCATGGCCTCTGTTATTAGATGTTGTTAATTTTGAAAATTGAAAAAATTAAGATTATTAAGTGGAATGAGTGTTTTATGTTCTTAAAAATTATCTTGGCATTATTTTTTGTCGTTTTATAGCTTTTGCAGTCTTTTTATTTAGAACATGTTTTCCTGTGTTAAAGTATTTAAAGTGTATTTATTCTGCGTCGAATGAGCTTTTCTTGAATTAATTTGGTGAAAACTGTCTGAGTATTTGCATTTTTTATCTTTACATTGGCAGTATTTTAATTTAGTAAAAAAAAAACTTGTTTTTGCCTTCTTTTAACATGATTAAATTGCACTACAGCTGAAACATAATTAAAAGGGGTTTATTAAAATATTAAATTATCTATAATGTATCTCTAGCGGACAATTTCAGATCTCTAGCTCATATAGTTAAAAAACTAGGGAGGTACGGAACCCTTTGGTTTTAGGGCGGGTGTAATTTCGCACTTGTCCGATATTTTTATAAACCTATTTGATATTTATTTTCAAAAAGCATTTTAATTAACAAATGATATTATATTTCTTTAAAAATTTACTTATAAGTTACAAAATCTTAATTTAATCTAAAAATACTATCAGTAAACACAATGACATACATACATGCAGTTTCGTATTTCTTTCTTACTTGTTTAAACAATGTATTTATATTTAGTTAATGAATTTTCAGAAACTGCTTATCAATTTCATCTGAATTTTATGCCGAAATTTTAAGATCCGATATTTATGGGAATAATTTAGTTCAAGGTACTTCAAAATTCAACCCATATAAGCGACTTTCTTCTATAACGGTTTCTGATATAAGAGGGTATTTTAACATAGAAAACACTAAAAATCAAAAGGACCGAAAAATTTGTACGATGTAAGCGAAAATCCGATATATGCGGGTTTCACTGTCTTAACATATTTTAATTTCTTAAACATATTTAAAGGTCTTAAACAAATTAAATTTGTTTAGACAGATTTAAATTGTTTAATCAAATATAAATTGCTTAAACAAATATAAATTGTTTAAAAAAATATAAATTGTTAAAAAAAATAACATTCTTTAAACAAATTATAATTGTATTAACAAATTAAAAATGTTTAAAAAAATTGACATGGTTTAAACAAATTAACATTGTTTAAACAAATAAACATTGTTTAAACAAATAAACATTGTTTAAACAAATAAACATTGTTTAAACAAATTAACATTGTTTAAACAAATTAACATTGTTCTAACAAATTAACATTGTTTAAACAAATAAACATTGTTTAAACAAATTAACATTGTTTAAACAAATGTAAATAGTTAAAAAAAATAACATTGTTTAAAGAAATTATAATTGTATTAACAAATTAAAAATGTTTAAAAAAATTAACTTTGTTTAAACAAATTAACATTGTTTCAACAAATTACCATTGTTTAAACAAATTAACATTGTTTCAACAAATTACCATTGTTTAAACAAATTATAATTGTAAAAACAAATTCACATTTTTTAAACAAATTATAATCATTTAAACAAATTAACATTGTTTTAACAAATTATAATTGTTTAAAGAAAATAGAATTGTTTTTAAAAAATAAACATTGTTTAAACAAATTATAGTTGTTTAAAGAAATCGAAATTGTTAAAGCAAATGAAAATTGTTATGTACATAATACATAATTGATTATTTTTACCCTCAGATTCCTACTTCCCGCAATGAAGAGAATCCAAAGTAGTCTAGAACACGTTTTCTCGAAACGTTTCCTAACGTTTCCTAACGTGTTCGACACGAAACGTTTGCCAACCGTCTAAAGTATCGTGTCGTGAACACACTATGATTCTTCATCGGCCAACGTATCGTCTTTTAAAAACAGTACGATTCTCCATCGGCAAAAGTTTTGTGTTTACAATACAATACAATTCTCGGTCGGCAAAAGTATTGTCTCAATAATACGATTCAATTGACCGCCGGATAACGTTTTGTATACAAACTCGAAACTCTGACCTTCACAATTATGTGTTGTGTTTGAACACAATACAGATTAGAAATATTTGTCGTGCCGTGCTACTGAAACGACCCGCAGTAACACTTATTTGTCGTGGCGTTTCGTGGGCGTGACCATCCCTGATGAAAATACAGTCTTTTATTAACTATCAGTAGTTTTTTATGGAATGAACATTTGGACAATTTTTTTTATCATGCACGGAGAAAAATTTAATTGTAATGATTACAACAATTTATATTAGAGCTCGGATAAGTGGCACGTTGTGGGGATGATTACAAAGAATGTATAGAGAATTAAAAAATTGGTTGGAAATGATTACAATAGCTGTTGTAATAGATGAAAGGATGGTTAGTAATATGGTTAAAAAAAATTTATTACACTCATTAATATTCATTTATGTGACTGATTAGTATAAAAAAACTAAACGTTAACGTATAGTACTGTTATGATTACAATAGTCTGTAGGAAGTCCAAGCTATTCAAATTAATTTTTTTTGTGATGCTTAGTGTAGAGCTCTCTGAACGATTACCATAGTGGCTTGTAAGCGTTTACACAGTTCTATATATATTACAACGAAAGTAAGCGGCAGCCGAAGCTTAACGAAGAAAGCCGAGCCTGAGATCGCCGTGATACCGTGTCGAATGTTGATGTGTCGAAATGCGTCGGCAAAGAATTCCATTGACATTTGTTATTAATAAAACTATAAAGTTTTATATGCTGATTATTATTAAAGACTGTTAATTGTTGTTAAGTACATAAAATTTAAGTTTTCAGGAAATAATTTTCAATATTTTATATAAAGTTGTCATTCCAAAATAGCAACCAATTTTCGAACGTTATAATCTCTTACATTTGTAGTTTTAATCTTCATGAAATTAAAAAGTAAATATTTGATATCTAAAAAATATAAAATTTCATTAAAGTTTTATTAAATTGATTGTTCTGCAAATTAAATTTTTAGATTTTTTTAATGTGCAAATTTAAAGTAACAAATAAATAATAATGACTATTTCTTCTAGTTCTTTTTATTTTTTTTTTTCAATTAAGTTTTTACTTTACTCAAAAAAAAAAAATCTACTAAAAAAATGTAAAATTTCATTAAAGTTTTATTAAATTAAATTGATTTTTCTGCAATTTAAAGTAAAAAATTAGTAAAAAATTTAAAATTAATTTAAACTGAATTGAATTGAATTTATTTATATAAATGAATTTTTAAATTTAATTAATTTATTAAAAATAATAATAATTTACATAGTTCTTGTTATTTAAAGTAACTTTTAACTTATTTGAAGTTTTGATATTAATAAAAACGTAGACTATAAAAATTAAAAATTACAATTAAATTTTCTTTACATTAAATTGATTTTCATGTAACTTATTACATGTATTATTTGTATTGAGAATACAAATTCTCAAGTCAATTAGTGAACACAGTATATACGTTTTAGTTATATTTTTCCATATTTAATTCACTGTAGCCGCTATTCTTTGAATATTTTTACTTTGGATTTGTATTTTTTTATTAGTTTATATTGTCAAAATGTTGATATATTTTTTTTTATTAATGTAAAAAGGTTTTACTATGTAACGAAGTGTTTCGTTACTTAGTAATTGCAGTATTATTTTGAATAAGTTAAATAAGGGAAAATTATTAGTTAAACATCTGCGCCAGGGTTCGACTTTCCTTGAGACGAGCCTGACTGACGTTTTTCCGCTAATAAGTAGTTTCCCTCGTAAATTTTGGTTAATTTCTTAATCGCTGAATATTCTGAATTCAGCAGTCACCTCTCCCCTTTCCCATCTGCGCCAGTCGTCAGTTTTCGCGTTACGCGTTACCTCACTTTTAATCGGACTGTATTTGAAGATAGTTGTGTTTTGAAAAGAGGACTTGTTAATCGAGCGTGTTATACGGTAGACGTATTAAGCTGTCGCGAGTATTTTTGGATATTTTCTTGTTAAGTGTGAGCAGAGTGTAGATTGTAGTAAATCGACTGTTAAATTCAGTGCGATAGTGAGTTAAAGGATATTGAGTTGATTAAAGATTATTAAATTTGATTGTGAACCGTGCGTTTTTATTTGACTGTGTGTCGGTGACCCTTCAGTTTCCTGCTTGTTGGAGTTCAGGCTGTCCAGAGGATCTCGTCGAAGGTTGCTTGAAAGTCAGATCGTCGTTGGTGAGTTGGAAATTGTCAGGTTTTGTCTAGTGTCAAATTCGCGTGAATCGTCGCATCTTCGTGGCCATCGGAGGTGGAATTCCGGCGGAATCTCCCCTGAGGTTTCAGAATCGATTTGTGTCGTTGTCGTTTGTCCTTCGTGTAGGTAAATTTCAATAAGGAAGTAAATTGGCCAATTATTTGGTTTAAATTAAATTTTAAATATAAATAATAATTACTTCGTTACAACTAAGCCTGTAAAATGATGAAATAAATAAATAAATAAATTTAAATTTTCAGTTTTTTTTACAGTGGACGTTTAAAATAAAAAATAAATAATTATTTCTTTTAGTTCTACTTTTTACGACATTGTCATCTTTGCGGATTCGATAATAAATATAAAGAAAATCCTTGAACTTTTACGAGAATATTGCCAAATTAACGAATTGGAAGCCAATATCGAAAAAACAAAAATTATCGAGTTTAAACGAGGGGGACATAATTACAAAGATAAAAAATTCGCAGGATTTAGATATGGTCAGGAAAGTGTGGAAATTGTAAAAAAACTGCGTATATCTAGGCTCTTCATTTAGTAATTCGATTTTGTTTACGACCGCTGAAAAAGAAATCAGAAAGAAAACTAATATAGCACTAAACTCTACTTTATCAGTAATATATAAATCGCAGATAGATTCGTGGACATCAATTCTTAGAATTTTTCATAGCTTGACGTTCAATGTGTCAATGTACGCTACGCATATCTTGGGTTTAAGGTACTTAGACACATTGGAAAAAATTCAAACATCGTTCTATAAAAGAGTACTTCAGGTCCCAGACAATACACCACACTACGCGATAAGGGTGGAAACAGGCATTGAGCATTTATCTATTCAAATATTTAAAAAAAACACTAAACTACCTAGAAAACTAGGTGTGAATTCTGTCCATTTCATGGACACTTCGCTTCCAAGGAAGCAAAACAATTTGCTTCCTCATAGAGGAAGCAATAATTTAATAATATTTTAAATATTTTAAGTTAATAAAAACAAAAATTAAAAAGACATGAATTATTTTGATTAAAAAGATACTAAAACAATTTGATTAGTTAATTTCAAAAATCCCTAAATTGTATGTTTTAGAAACAATGAAATATTGTATTCTTAATAATGTGGTTTCTCCTTATTTAAGGGGAGTCACCTGAGAAATTTCAATCCATCGAAATATGTTACTTGTCAGTGCAAATTTTTTTTCTGGAATTCTTTTGGATGTAAAAGAATGACATATTATCAAAATTAAAAAAAAAAAAATTTTTTTGAATAAAAAATTTTTTGAAAAAAAATTAAAAATTTTTTTTTGTTTTTGAAAAAATTAAAAAAATGTTAAAACCCATACGATATTTTGTTTGAAATCTTAAAAAAGGCATATAAAAAAATTAGCATTAAAAAATATGAAAAATTGTAGGAGGAGATAGATTTTTACAAAAAAAAAAAAAAATTCAACAAAAAGAAATTTTTTAAAAATTTTTTTTTTTTTAATTTTTTTTTAATTTTGATAATATGGCATTCTTTTACATCCAAAATAGTCCCAGAAAAAAAATTGGCACCGATAAGTAACATATATTTCGATAAGTTGAAATTTATCAGGTGACTCAACTTAATGAACCAAATTTGATGATTTTCATTTCTCCCAAAAAATATGTTTTTTTCAGCCAATCAAAAAATGGCTTAAACAGACTTAAGGTACATGTTTAAAGCTTTAAAAATCCACTTAGAAATTTTATTTAACGTCTATTTTTGGTGTTACTATAGCTATTTGAAGAAAACGACTTTTTAAAAAGTATCTTTACATTTCTTGAAATATTTAAAAAAAAAATAAAGACACATTAATTTAAGCTAGATATTCTTTTTCTACAGGTTCTGGCAATAAGTTTAAAAAAAAAGGCGTCCCGGTATGTTCATTAGGCTCTGAGCAATCAGCGTTTGAAAATCACTCGGGTTCCGTAGACCCAATCTAGCAGTTACGTTAAATCCCGATAGTCTAGCAGTTGAGGGTTAATATTATTAGTAATATTATTATTATTATTATTATTATCATTATTTTACTAGGTGGAAATTATGTCCATTTCGTGGATATTTCGTTTCAAAGTTAGCAATTAAATTTGCTTTCTTATAGAAAAAGCAATATATTAATAATATAAAATTTAATTTGAGAAATTCTTTAAAAAAAGGAATTTTAAGTGCAAAAAAATGAAAAAACATCAATTAATTCACGAATTTTTGATCAATAATAAAAGTTATATAGGTCAATCGATTCGTTTTGAGATAAGCAATATGATTTTTTTATTCATTAAGTTGTATTTTTAGCTTGGAAAAAAATTTTGGCAAAAAACGATTTTTTTCGATGAAAAAAGGTGCTCAACAAAATTTGATTGGGTATTTTCATAAATCCCTGTGTCCAAATTTAGATATTCACGAGCTTCAAAAGTCATCCAAATTTTATTCAAATCCGTTAAAGCGTTCTCGAAATATCCTGGCGACAAAAAACGCTATACACACACACGCACACACACACACACACACACACACACACATACATCTGGACATTTGCTTAGGAATGAAAATTTACGCTTTTTAGATGAAACTGAGTCGATTTAGACTATTTTTGGAAAATCGAAAATCTTAACGATCACAAAGCTTCCTCTATGAGGAAGCAAAATAATGAATATGACGGACGACAGATATCCACTCAAATGTTATAATCGATTAAGAATTATGGAAAAACAGAAAGATAACAAAATTAAATATAACTGGGCAACACAGGTTAGACACCTGTTCAAGGAAATAGGGATAGAGGACGAGTGGGATTCCCTAAATCTTCCGAATTTACAAAAAAATAAAACAAAATGGATAATTAAATTCAAAAACATATTAAAAATGAAGGATTATCAGAAGTCTCACTCCTCCTTTTCTCTTGTAATATACCCGCACTTAAAACTGAATGTAGGCCCGCAAAAGTACTTAGCGATAGGATTATCCCTGAATAATGTTAGAATAATAGCACAGTTACGTTTAATAAATAAATTTAAACCAAGAATTATAATTAGCTCGCAGGGACGTAACTACAAATGTCGAGGCCCCCCCGCAAATTTTTTCAGGAGGCCCCTCCCCACCCCAATATTTTTTTAAATAGTGTATAAATAATTTCAGTTAATATTTTCTATTTTTAATTATTTTTTAAAAAAAAAAATTTTTGCATTAGGGTTATTGGGCTCGAGGGCCCCCAGCAAGCCGAAGCCCCACCGCAATGCGGGGTTTTGCTGTATGGTAGTTACGTCCCTGTTAACTCGACGAAATGTAACTTAAAAGTGATTGATTACTGTAGATATTGTCACGAAATGATAGAAGATGAGGCCTTTGTATATCATGTAATAATAGAATGCACAGCATTTGAAACCGAAAGAAAAAAATATGTAAGCGGGAAAGAGGATGAAAATGAATTAAGAAAGATATGGTTGTCCACTTTAGAGAATCCGAATAATGCCACAAGCAAAAACATTATAGCTTTTATTAAATGTATTGTAAGGAAAGAATGAAGATGTATGTATTGTATGTAAACAAGAGATTAGTAATTAAGTTTAAATTCGTAAAGACTCCTTTGTACAGATTTTTAAATCTTAAAACAAATAAATTATACATTAGTTCTACTTTTTATTTTAATTTAATTTTAATTTCTTATAATTTTTCACATTAATAATAACATCCAACAAAATTAAGAATTAAATTAAATTTTCATTAAATTAAATTAATCTTTCTGCAAATTAAATTTTCTGTTTTTTTTAGTGTAAGCTTAAAATAAAAAATAATAATTAATATTATTTTCTTCTAGTTCTTGTTATTTTAAATTTATTTTAATTTCTTTTATGTTTTTATGTTAATAAAAAAGTAAAAAATAAATAATAATCAATATTTGTTCTATTTCTTTTTATTTTAATTTGATTTCAATTTCTGTTGAGTTTTTATATATTACTAAAAACATCTACGAAAGAAGTATGTCTAATAAAGAAATTAAAAATTAAATTAAAATGTCTTCAAATTAAATTAATTTTTCTGGAAAGTAAATTTTCAGTTTTCTTATAGTACTAGTTTAAAATAAAAAATATATGTCTGTAAACATGTATTTTAGTTTTTTTAATATTAATTTCATTTTTATTTCTTGTAAGTTTTTATATTAATAAAAAAATCTACTAAAAAAAAAATAAATAAATAAATCATTATTATTAAATTAAATTGATATTTCTGCAAATTAAATTTTCAGTTTCTTATAGTACAAGATTAAATAAAAAATAAATTTACATAAATGTAATTTTCTTTAAAATATAGGGGAGAGGGCCCCAAGTTGGACACCCTTTCGATTTATTGCTGTAGAATCCAAACCGAATAAAATATATTAAAACGTTTTATAGCGGATGAAAGTACAATTTATAAGGTAACTTATGGCCACAGGGATAAAACTTTATTTTGAACATAAACATTTTTTAAAGCATTTTTTCTAATTGTCAAAATTTTGGGTCTAAACAAAAGTGGCCCCAAGATGAACACTTTCTTAAAAGTCTCTGAAAATTGTAGTAAATAAAAACAGCACATTGTGTAACAATTCTTAAACTAATATTTAATCATTTTAAGGAATTTATCAAGAAATAACATTTCTAAAAACTTCAATTTAATAGCTTAATAGTAAAAAGTAATAAAATATCGAAAAATATCGATATATCATTTTTTTTAACGATAACATAACATTTTATTGTGGAAAATAAAAAATTTTAATTAATTGGCTCAAAAAATTATTGAAAAAAGTGTAAAATCGAAAATATGCAAATTAATACATTGAGATTTGAGGCCTGTCCATCTTAGGGTACATGACACCATTTTTTAATCCCCAGTACGAATATATATACGAACACTGAATTAGTAAAATCATTTTAGGATATTATTATACGATAAATAAAGAATGTTATAACGTTAAGTACTAATTCTAAATCATAAATTTAAATAACTTTACCAAGTTGAGAAAAAACTGTTACAAAACTTTTTTTGACACAAAATTACGTGATATGTGTAGAAGAAAAACCAGCTGGTTTTTTTTCTTCAAATGTGCATCAAAATCTTCCTCTATACAAACAAAAAAAAAAATGACAGAAAGCATATCGAGCTGTTACCTTAAACAAAAATTTTATACGAAATGTCCATCTTGGGACCCTGTTCATCTTGAGGGCCACTCCCCTATTAATTTTGCTGCAAATTAAATTTTCAGTATTTGATATTACAAGCTTAAAATAAAAAATAAATAATTAGAATTATTTTCTTTAGTTCTTCTTTTTATTTTAATTTAATTTTAATTTCTAAATAAGTTTCTATTTTAAAAATATATTTACTACAAAAATTAAAAATTTTAGGTTAATTAATAGATTCACCAATTTAAGGCTTTTAATTTAATGTTTATATTTAAAATTAAATGGTGAAAATAAATTTAGGTTTTTATGAACATGAAGTTAACAATTAATTATAATTAGTTATGTATCATATTTGAATTACATTATATAAAGATTTTCAGTTTTTAAAGTAAAAGTTCAAAATAAATATACATTGTACATAATAGAAAGTAACAATGAATGATTATTATAAATTTTGAAAAAGTATAAGTTTTTTTTCTAAAATGTAATTACTTTTGTTCTCTCCCGAAAGTGTTATACGTTTTCATCGGTTAGTATATAAAGACCTTAAAAGATATGATTTACGTGTTAACAAGCGAGCGGTATTATGTTATGCGTTGCGTTATAGCGTTTAGAATTTAAGTTAGATTTATGCGAATTTAGGTATATATATACATTAAGTTATAGTCAACTAGACTTTAATTAGAGTATGTAATTAGATATATATATGTCTGAAGTGTAATTGTAAATTGGGTAATATGGGATTAACAAGGTAGAAACTACTTTTTCATTTTTTAAATAAAATTTTCTTTTTTGATTTTACAACAGTACTATGTAACCAACTACATTCGCACAATATTAATCCTTCCCACAGCACTATTGTAAAATAAGGATGCGCGGTCGGTCATCGTAGGCAGACTTATTTTACAATAGTGATATGGTAGATACTAATACTTTATATATAACGCCCTCCTAAAGTCCCTATAGTAATCTGACGTACATTTGAAGAAAGTCACGATCTGCATTTTTTTCGAAAAATGAGTTTTTTATGTCGTTGGATTCGTAATAAAAAAATAAATTTATCTGTGTAATCCACGATTAAAAATATTAATTAGTTTCGAAGATAATTAGACCCTAATTGGCCTATCTACAGCGATTTTGGTGAAATACATTTGAAGAAAGTCACTATCTGCAGAACGGCGGGCCTATCCAACAGGGAAAAATGTAAAGTGGGTGTCGGACGGTATACAAATACATTTTTCTGGGCCTATGTACATAACACTAAATGTAAATTCGCTAGAAATGACCAAAGGAAGAAAACCTATGCAGATAGTGACTTTCTTCGAATGTATTTGAACCCAGCTGAAGTCTAAAATTAGGTCCTATCCAACAAATAATAAATAATCTTCATAAAGAGTATTTATTAAATTATTATATATTTATTATATCAACTGCATCATTTCATTAGATTTATGTACTGTTTGAAATAGATTTTTCAAAAAATTTTGTTAAGGTATTTCTCCGATGGGCAGTCCCTGACAAAAGTTAGTATTTCAGTTTATAGCGAATATTAATTAATATAATTTATTTTCTTACTTAGTATTTACTATTAATAGGTTATCGGCCATCGGCCAATAGATTTTTAATGAAAATGTTTTCAACATTAACAAATGTTAAATTTTTAAGGTTTTCCAAAGATACCTTTTCTACAAGTCTATCTTTTCTTACAATTTTTTTAAAAATGATTCAATTTAAATAAATAATAACTTATTTTCTTCAGAAAAACAAATTCTACAACTTAACCTCGTCAGATTTTTTAAAAATTGGACCATTTTTTAAATAAAGCAGTTTGTTTATAAATATTTAGAAATAAGTTTTCGAATAAATTACTATATTTAAAAAATGGTCCACTTTTTCAAAAATCTGATGAAGTGAAGTTTTAGAGTTTGTTTTTCTGAAGAAAATAAGCTATTATTTATTTAAATTGAATCATTTTAAAAAAAATAGTAAGAAAAGATATACTTGTAAAAAAGGTATCTTTGGAAAACGTTAAAAATTTAACAACATTTGTCAATTTTTGAAACATTTTTGTTAAAAAGCTATTGGCCGATGGCCGATTAACTATTAATAGTAAATAATAAGTAAGAAAATAAATTATATTAATTAACAATCGCTATAAACTGAAATACTAACTTTTGTCAGGGACTGCCATTTTTAATTTATTACATTGATTATTATTTTTAAACTTGTTATTAAATTACTTTAAAATGAGTTTACCTAATTAATTAATTATATACTTTGTTTATTTAGTCTTTATTCAAGTTATCTTGCGATCTAAATTGAAAATAAAAAGAACACAATTAATATTTAATATTGTAATAAATGTTTGCTTGAAACACTTTATGATTGAAATAACATTTATAAATAACAGGGTATAGACAGGCGTTGTTGAAAAAGCAGATAAATTTTAGAAAATTTGTATTTGAAAGTAGATTTAAAGTATTAAACACACAGCGGTTGTTGGATAGTGACTTTTGTAACGTTGCAGATTTCATCTGCACGTTCTGTAAGCAACTTTTCCCTTTTTCGAAGAAGCCTTCCGCGTTAAATAAACTCAAACAGGAAGCGCTAGGATGGACCATGTCCATTCACTCATCGTCGACCAGAAATTTTACGTCTCTGTCAAAAATTAAATATTTATAAGAGTCGCATATTTACCATAGTGTATTTTTATGTTTTAATTACGCTCTGATTCGCTCGGCCTCTTCATCTGAGGGTCCAAAGAAGCAGGCCAGGGTGCAGCCAGGTTTCTGCCATGAGCACAACCGAGGGTTGTACATTAAGGGAAAAAGGGGTGGATGTGATTCCCGCCCTCTCATGGTGGAACCTGTCTGTCTAGAAGCCGAAATAGGACATCAAGAGACATCTCACGGCGCAGCGAGCGAATCTACAAATGGATCTCATTATCGATGAATGAGATCCGACAATCAAGGAGAGAGACAGGAAATTTTCGGAAGAGCGTCCGAATTTCCACGAACCTCGCTCCTTCTTCCTGGTTGAGCCTTTGCGGGTAACAGTTGGTTCCGCAACCTCAAGTTTTAATAAGACTTTCTTATTTAAGTTAGAGTCAGAGAAGACTCCTTTTTTTATAATAATTTCATACGAAATTAAATTCTGTGTTGGCCGGAATTGGCCCTGTGTCGTCAAATTTATAATAAATGGGTAAGCGACTAACATTATTAAAATTATAATTATCCGCCATGTGCTCATGGCCACTGGCAGCTCGACCGTCCATATAAGAATTTAGTAATTATTACTTGAATTGTACGGCCCTAGAATGGCCATATATTTACGAATATCTTGCACGGTCTCAGTTTCGATTTAAGTAATCTTATTATTTTGTGGATTTCTGGTCGGCTTAATTTTTTCCTTCAGAGGCTATATTTTGTAAAATATTGGGACAAGAGTCCCCTTTTCCGAATAGCTGATTTTTATTAAATAAATTTATGTTTATTTTTGTTACTTTAGCCAGTGCTTTATTTATTTAAAATGGGGGGAAAACTCCAGGGGAAGCTCCTCTCGTTTTTACTTTGCAGCACTGGGCCAGCGTTGGTTGCTCGTCGGCTCACGCCCCTCTCCGCCTAACAGAGCTCTCCGGCAGATTTTGAAGTCGAAGGAGATTTGTTCTAAATAGAAGGACGGCAGTGATTTATTCACTAAATCGCTGCCTGGCGCATCCCGGACGGGATAAAGTTCAGCTATTTTAACTTAAATTTTAAATAATTAATTTTATTAAAAACTCCTTTGGTTTCCTTTTATTTACTTGCTATGTTATAACCGATATATTTCACAAGTAACTTAAAGCTTAGCAAATATTGAGACTTGCTCAAACTGGTTTAGATTTATTTCCATTTATCCACATTTATTAATTTATAAAATTAGGTAAAAACAAACAAACGGTTATACTTTCTTCAAATGTATCTCAGCGCTTTCACGACTCGGGAGCGAGGTCCTATGTACATAGGACCCCGGCCAAATGTATTTCGAGTAATTTTACGCATGCAAAATGGGCCTATCTGCAGTTTTGCATATAAACAATTAAAATTTTAAATTTTTTTTGCACCAATCGATAGATTGAGGCCATTTTACTAAGAAATGATAGTTGTCGTTTCAAAAAGTATTATATATTAAAGGATTCTCATGCAAACGCGTTTCCTTAAATATCTCCGTTCGACTTCAAATGCAGATAGTGACTTTCTCCAAATGTACGGCAGTAATCGTCTGAGCAAGTCCAAGCCTCTACTTTCCTCTAGACTGTTGTAATCATTCATATTTACTTAATATTCATTCATATTAAATTATGAATCACCATATAATTATTTTTTGAATAGTTACACAGGTCTACAAAATCAGACTTTTTTTTATTAGATATCGGAGTGGTTTCCGATGTGTTTTTGTGCGCTGAACACGATGCCGGATACCAAAAACATTATTGAATGTACAGTCAAATTCATATGTCTTCTCGCGTTAATGCTTGTCTTACGCATATGTTCACGTGCATAAGACAAGCATTGACGCGAAAAGGCATATATGCATTCGACTGTACATTTGTTAAAAAAATCATTCAATCAAATGTTTTTTGTCATGTGAGACTCTCTGTTGGACGAAATTCATTTCGGTATAGATTGGGCGCGCAGTATAAAAATCTTGACAACAGTTAAAAGGATTTCAAATTCCCCTTACAATCGACGCCCCCCGTTAATAAAATGTTTATTAAAAAGCCAGTGTAATAAAATGTTAATTTGAAAAACAGTAGAATAATGTTAAAGCAAGGTTATAAGGAATGTTATACAGAATGTTATTGTTCGGTCTAATTAACATTTTATGACAAAACTTCAAAATACATTTGATTAAACAAATAGTTTAATAGAAATCATAGCCAACAAAATTAATTATAAAAATGACATTCCACTGTTTTTCAAATTAACATTTTATTACACTGGCTTTTTATGAACACTTTATCAACGGGGAGCGTCGCAATGTATCCTAGTAACACATACGATGTAGACAGTAAACTCACATACAGAGAAAAATTTAGTTGTACTGATTACAATAGTTCAGTATTAGAGCTCGGATATGTGACTGCTTTTTGTAATGCTTACATTAGTCTTATTAATAACACAGGTCTACAAAGGTTTTTTTTATTAGATATCGGTGTGGTTTCCGATATATTCTTGTGCGAGAATAAGATGCTGAGTTCCAAAATTGCGCATCACGTCATGGTTTTGAGAAAAGTGGGGGTAAAGACCCTCAAAAACGTGTTTTGGAGTTTTACAACATTTTTTTTCTCTATAACCTGACGTGGTAGAAACTTCAATAAGGTCTTAAATGAAAACTTGAAATGTGCACTTTAAGATACATATTCAAAAGACCAAAAAAAAAATAAAGGGTTTTCAGAAAAGTGAGGGTAAATATCCCAAAAAACGTCTATTTGGGATTTTCTAAAATTTTGTTTACTTAATCTTAGGTGTTGGAGTCCTGAAGTGAACGTTTAAAGCTTTAAATTGAGACCTTATTAAATATAATAAATTAAATTATAATATATTAAAGTCTCTAGCACGTCAGGTCAAAAAGAGAAAAAATATTGAAAAATCCCAAAAACGCTTTTTTTGTGGGTCATTACCCCTCCTTTTCTCAAAATCATGACGTGATGTGTAATTTTGGAACCCAGCATCGTATTCTCGCACAAAAATACATCGGAAAGCACACCGACATCTAATAAAAAAACCTTCGTAGACCCGTGCTATTAATAAGACTAATGTAAGCATTACAAAAAGCAGTCACATATCCGAGCTCTAATACTAAACTATTGTAATCAGTACGACTAAATTTTTCTCTGTATGTGAGTTTACTGTCTACATCGTATGTTACTAGGATACATTGTAAGGGGAATTTGAAATCCTTATAACTGTTGTCAAGATTTTTATACTGCGCACCCAATCTATACCGAAATGAATTTCGTCCAACAGAGAGACTCACATGGCAAAAAACATTTGATTGAATGATTTTTTTGAACAAATGTACAGTCGAATGCATATATGGCTTTTCGCATCAATGCTTGTCTTATGCACGTGAACATATGCGTAAGACAAGCATTAACGCGAGAAGACATATATGAATTCGACTGTACATTCGATAAAATGTACACTCGATAGAAAGTTCATTCCATAAAAAAATCCATTTGATCCAGTTATTTTTGGAAAAAGTTTAGTCCCCTCATATTGTGCCGTAAAAATGATGTCTCTTACACTTTGGATACCGAATTATATGAAAATCAACAATTGTTTACAAATTCGTCCGCCATATTGCATCCGACATTTTAAATTCAGAAAACCGGCATTCAAATTCGTAAGGGGTCATCCATAAATTATTCGTCTTTCATTATTGGCTTTTTCAACCGCCCCTTCCTCCACATAGCTTGACGTAGCACATTGTTGAACCTCTCCCCCTGCCTCGCGGAACGTAGCTTTTTCAAAATTTTAAATTTTGTAATACGAATAATATTATTTCTTTGACACTTGAAATAACATGTAATGATAATTATTCAGGGTAAAGGGATCCAATATGGACAGGGACCCAAGGTGGATATTTCGTATAAAATTTTTGTTTAATTTTTTCTTTCAATTGTCTCTCAACCCTTAAATTCTTCTGCATGATAAACCCCAAGTAACTTCAAATCATATTTTTCTTCTCTAAATACTTTTTAAGTCTCTTAGCATATTCTTCAAATCTTCTTCTGTCTCCGACACAAGAACTATGTAGTCCACATATGTTATTGTCCAGATGTTTTGTTTTCCTATTACTATTCGCCCTGTTTGTTCCTTCTTAATTTATTCTTCCACGCTGATTGAACTTGGAAAAAGAAATAGAACGCTGATGCAGTTTAACCTAAAACAAAATAGGTATTGGAAATATCCAAATCAACACCGTCGATTGCGAGTCGACAAATATTGCTTTAGATCAGAGACATGCACTTTTACGATAAGCCGAGAATTTTCCGGTTTTAATTCTTACACCGACGGAGAGAGTTGTTTCACAATCTCATACTGTCCCTCAAATTTCGGAGCGAATTTCGCGGAAAATCAGTGATCTGCATTCGATAATGTATGCGTCTACAATTTTGTAGTATTTTTAAAACAAAAGATGATCCTAGAGTTGTTTTGTAAAATTTTAATTTCTTCATAAGCTATTGTTTCAACAATTTTTATGCATTAACTTTGTAATACATTTTTCTACCGTTCTATTCGATGGATTTTACTAAAATTTGGTATGACTAATAGGGTAAGTCGAGAAGAGACGGATCACTTTTTTTATTTTATTTTCTACAGCAGAAATTTTACGAAAATTTTTTTTTTCAGATCATGTAACTTTTAGTTCCACTCTTTGTGAAGAAAACGTTGCATAGAAAAATAAATATTTATATATATTTAAGACCATGAAACACGTTTGAAAAAATAATAAAAAGTCGAGGAGAGATGGATCTTTCGTGGTGAGATGGAATCAGTTCTATGTATAAATATAAACAGTTTTATATGCGAAATAACTTTTACGAAATAAGTTTTTTGCTCATTACTTTTCTCAATCTCGATAATTTTGGCTTCCATGACGTCAATACGTTGTACGGAAGCTTCAATATTATTCTCACATACGCCAACACGAGAAGATAGAGATTTCACTTCGTTCGACAGAGTCCTGAGAGAAGAATCCATGTTCTGAATATCCAACTTGACCGAATTAATAGAATCATTCATTTTATTGAATTCAAGCTTTAAAAAGGATTTAAGATCATCTGGTGGCGGATAGGATGGAGAAGGTTGAGGTGAGAAGGCTCCACAACATTGTTTAAACCCTCCATTGGAAAGAGTTACGCATTTAGCTGCGCAACTTTTGTGATAAAGGGCTGAACAGATTTTGCAATGTTTGATCTTATTCACAGCATTTTTATTGCATTGTACACAAACTTTAGACGTCGATTCAATACTGCTGGCGGGATCTGTTGGTAAACGAATACTTAAATTCGTCGACGAGGCTTGATCCGCGTTGTGACTCATCCTGCTGAAGTCACCAATTCCAAAGTACAGTTACAGTCAAAAATTAAATAGGAAAGTACCACGTGGAGAAGAAAATGTTTAAAAAATTACTTTTAAGAGTAGAACCGACCTCAAAAATTAAAAGCATATATTTTTTCATTAACATAAAACACCAGAAACCGTACCCCAATGCCAGATTCACCAACACAGAATAGAGAAAATCCAAGAACACGTCTTCCACTCACAAAATCACATCAGTTCATTATTAGTTGTAATAAAACAAGTTCACATGGCAAAAAATCCAAAACTCATGAATCAACATAGAAAATAAAAAATAATGAACAATCCAAGACAAAATAGAGTAGGGTGGGGTGAAATAGCCATTTCTTCACATTTTAGGATATAGAATCGGTATTTTAACTTTTTTTTCAAATTTCCAACTGGTTCTGAAAGTTTAGTTCTTCAGCTTCAAAATCCTTGCTGGACAATCTTTGTATTCCCTGAAAGGACGAAGTTATTCGAGTTTTACGAGAGCACTGCAAGTGGCTTTTTTACACCACCTGGTGGGGTAAAAAAGTCACTTTGCTATTTTGGCAAAATATGTTATTAATTTTTGTTTTTTAATGTTTTTTTCTTCATTTACATTTCAAATAATGTTATTTTAATCAATTTTGAAGATTATTATTTATAAATATATTTTAAAACTAATGTATTAATAATATAAAGTGTACGATAAATTTGACGGTTATATGTGTTATAAAATGTTACGAATAGTAGAAAACAAATAATCATCACATAATTTTGAATAGCTTTTTTGTCCTTGGCTTTTATAACCTCAGGAACCTTTTTACAAAAAGCTATAATAAATCTCAAAATTAAGTCAATTGCAAAAAAAAAACTGCTCACCATACATGTTAAGAATAGTTTTCTCTTTACGTAGAAACGTTTACTTTCATTTTCCGCTCACTTAAACTAGTTGTAATATGTTCGGAAAGTTAACCAAAATGTTGTGTCCAAAACTTCTCAAAATGAAATTTTACAATAAAAACTACAATATTATAGATACAACTGTCAAATTAGAGTTAAAAGTTGCGTATTACTAAATAGAACTTATACTCTAAATGTCTGATAAAACAATTCAATAGTTTTAATTTAAAACCCAAATGGCTCTTCTTCCCCATGGCTTTTTCACCCCACTCTACTCTACTCTTCAGAACTCGTAATAAAATTTAATTAATTTCAGTTTAGTTAATTAATAAATAATTATGATTAATAATAATTAATTAATCAACTTAAATTCAAAAGTTTTAAATTTTATGTAATAAAATTTAATTAATTACATAATCTTTATAAAACGTAACTAATTTATTTTTATTTATCTTTTAAGAGACTAAGTTGGTTACTTCCACACAGTGTATCTTGGAAATAAATTCATTGAAATATAAGATATTTATTAAATTAATTTAATTTTAAAAAAGTAATTAATATACAAATAAATATCTGATTTTTAATTTAATTTCAATGAAATTGTCTAAAAGCCAATAGAAATAACCGATAATCATAGAAAGCTAATAAATTATTCATTTTATAAATAGGCTCTAATCTTTTTGCTTCAAAATATAAGTTAAATTTTATGGTTTTTATTACCCAAAAACTCTGAATTTTATTTTACGTCAAAACTTGAATCAAATTTTTGTTTTAAAATTATTTTAATTATATATTTTTAATTAAAGTTTAATTAAAGTTCAATTAATATTTAAAAGCCAATTAAACAAAAATTAAAAATAAATATGAGTTAAAATAAAGTTTATAATTTAAGTTCTAAAAATTAATAGGAGGGTTGGCGCGCGAAGCGCGCAGGGGGGCGAAGCCTCCCTAGTGTATATATATATTCTAAACAGTTGCTTGTAGTAATTTCTTTTGTATATAAAGCATAATTATAATAAGTAAAATGGATTTATGATTGATCTAAAAATTGACAATTGTTTGTCATACTTAATAGCATGATTTTTTAAAACTATTTAATAAATAGCATATTTTGTTTATTAAATAATTTTAAAAAATCATGCTATTAAATATGACAAAAAATAGTCAATTTTTAAAACAATCTTAAATCTATTTTACTTATTATAATTATGCTTTATATACAAAATAAATTATGACAAACAAATCTTTAGAATATCTATTATTAACATTCTTTTTTAAAGAAAAGTTTTATTTAAGCCTATATTTATTAATCAAAAAAATTACATATGTGACAGTTAAGTATAAATTCGTACTCAATAAAAAATGTCAACAAAAAGAAAGAAACCTCCCAAGTAGCACGTAGTATTACGTGAGTATCGCAGTAATTTGTCCGCGTCAAGGTAATATTACAAATCTCCTTGTAATATTACATTAATATTACAAATATGTAGTACAATATGTAGAAGACTTTCTAAAATATATTCTAAGAGCTAAGTAGCCGAGTGATTTAAGGCATCTACCTACATGGTCAGCTTACAAGGGTTCAAGACTCGGTCCCCCAAAATTTTTTATACATTATATTTAATTGTAATATTACTATAATGTCACTGTAATATTACTGTAATATTACTTTGTAACATTACTGTAATATCACTTTGTAATATTACCTCAATATTACCTTGTAATATTACCTTGACGCGGACATTTTAATGTCACAGTAATATTACTGTAACATCAACCTGTAATATTACTAATATTGAATGTAATATTACTGCGATACTTACGTAATATTACGTGCTACTTGGGCTTATTTAGAGATATTTTAAAAAATGATAATAAATGTTCAAAGTTAACTAAAAAGTGAAGTTATAAGTATAATGTGATCATACTTATAATAAATTATGAAATTAATTCATTTTAAAATGAAATCGAGACAAACCAAGCAAACAACTGACGATCGATTTCAAAATCGATCAGATCGTTTGCTCGACATGCATCACTAGAAACGATACTGAGTCCTATGATTAAAGCAATTCATTTCCATGACAAACTTTAGGAAACCAGTACTGAATATTTTATACTTATTGCTGTTTAAAACTGCTAAATTATAACGTCGGAGCTACTTCAATACCGGGAATCTACACTTGGTTAATACCGCGTGTCTACAAATCTTTTAGAGACTACCCTGCTAAAAAAATCCGATAGAAAACGGATAAAACCCGGATATAAGTAGGGTTCTATCGGTTTCTATCGTAATTCTATCCGGTTTTTGTCCCCGTTTTATATCAGGTTTTTATCAGTGTTTCATTCGGGTTTCATCAGGGTTCTATCCGGGTTACCAAAATTTTGCTACATGGTTTTTACATGGGTTTTATACGGTTTCTATATGGATTCAATCTGTTTTGTATCTGATCCCTTACATTACTTTTAATCGTCTTTTATCCGGTTCTTATAGCGATTGTACTTGTTTTATATCCGGGTTTTAGTAGGGTCTTTCAAATTCTGCTATCCGGTCCCTGTATGGGTTTTATAAGGTTTCTATCTATTTTGTAGCCTGATACAAAACAGATAGAATGCGAATAGAATCCAGATAAAGCCCAGATAGAACCCGGATAGAAGAGGGTTTTACTGGATAATATCGTAATTGAATCCGGTTTTTATCCGGGTTTCCCTGTTTTACACCTGGGTTTTGTCGGTATTCTATCCGGGTTCTTCAAGGTTTTCTCTCCGCTTCCTATATGGGTTCTCAACAAAAAAAAAATTTAATAGTTTAACTTATTTTTATATACTTTGTTTATTGGACATGGCATTATTTATTCTTTATACCCAATGGGAAATTGTCATCGGTTACCATTGGTTAAATAACGTGCAAGAATGGTTGCCAATAGATTTCATCTTGTCAAACTATTGGCAGCCACTATTGGACCACTATTGAAATAACCAACAAATAAGTTGTTTAAATTTATTTTTACAACTCTATGAAAATAGAGTTGTTTAAAAATCTTCTGCCAATACTTAGCTAAGAAGATTTCAAAATGTAAAACCACATTTGGTTTGTATTTTCAACGGTACAGAATAGGGTCTTATATAACAGAGCTGAAGCAACTCATTCATGGGAAAGGCTGTCCGATGCGCGCCCTGCTGCCACTTGTCGAAACCAAAAACGCGTTAGGATTCTTGGCGAGCAGACGAGGCATAGCTGCAACAAGAATCTTCTTAATCAAATAAAAGAAAAGAAATATAATAATACCAAATTTCTAAACATTTTTGAATTAGAATCGCTTTCTGAATATTAATAAAAAGTAATATGCTTAATTTTGAACAAATAATTCTAATAAATACCTTCCATAAATATAAGTATTAAATTTTTGAAGATTCTAAAAAACTCTTAAAGTAGTATATTAAACCCATAAATTCATGTTCTAAATTTACTGTAACTGATATTCATTTTTTATAAATTATTATAAAATTAATTTATTCTAAAGAACTCAAACAGAATTTAAAATGATAAAAAATAAAACTTTAGTATTAAAAATAATATTAAATTCGGATCTCACCTTTCAATTATCAGTTAGTTAAATTAAACGCTTTAAAGAAGCAAATTGTTTTAAATAATTATTCATAAAAATAAAAATATACACAGAAAAAAATTAAATTTTGTTTGTGAAAATAAATTTTTTTTAAATTTGAAGACGAATTAAAAACTTTTTTAGTTTTCAGAAATTTAAAAAAATTTAATTACATTCAAGATAATATTAAATTTGAATCATATCTTAAAAAAATTTTGTTCTTAAATTTAGCTTTTATAAAACAGCGGTTATTCTTAAAAACAATCATTTAAACAAGTAAAAACATGAACAGCAAAACTTCTAAGTTTACTTTTAAAATTAAAAAATAAAAATTTAATTAATCAAATGTTTATATTTAAAAACTTTAACTTAAATTTAAGAAAAAAATGTATGTAAAAAAATTAATAAAACTTTGCTTTTCTAAAACACTTTTTTTTAGAATGAGTTTGTCAGAACAATAAAAATATACGCAGAAAACAAAAGTTTTTTTGAAATTAAAAAGCAAAATCTCTAAATTACAAGGTTAATTTAAAGTTTAAGAAATATTAAATAAATATAGAACACTGAAAAATATAATTCTTAAAATATTTATAAATTTGAGTGATATATTAAAATCATTCAATTACAAAAATGACTTTTTTGCAAAGTGATTGTACAGAATAAATAAAAGTAATGACGTAAAAAAATGTAATTTGTTTTGAAAAACAGAGAATGTCATTTTTGCTAGTTCAAAGTTAAATTAAATATTTTTAATTCTAAATAAATTAAACATATTTTGTTATATTAAAAATAATATAAACTTGAATCAGAATTGCAAATAATCAATTACGTAGATTTGGCTTTTATATACATCATCTGTCTGTAAAACTAATAATTACGAGTAATAAAAAAATATGAAAGTTTATTTTAAAAATAAAAATAAATAAATAAAGCATAGAAAAATGGTTAATTTAAATTTTAAAAAAGAAACAATAGAACTTTTCAGAATAAATGCAATTAACTATATTAAAAATAACATTAAACTTGGATACTAATTACATAATCATTTATCGTAATTTATCTCTTTTGCAAAGCTATTATTTTTACGAAGAATAAATTATTCAGGACATTATTAATATATGTACAGAAAAATAAAAGTTTTTTTTTAAATAAGTAAATCTGTTTTAATTGAAATAATTGCTAAATAAATTTAAACTTTTTATTGTATTCAAAATAATATTAATTTCAAATCATAACGACAAATATTCATTTATTCTGATTTAGCTCATCAAAGAAAATATTTTTTTTTCAATGAAAAATAATTCAAAACAACAAGTATAAGAACAGTAAAAACTTAAGTTTACTTTCAACATTTTAATTTTTTCTGTTTATTTTTTACTAAAAATTTTTTAAAAGCAATAGTATTTCTAAAAAGGATATGTATATAAATTCTAAACCCAAATCTAATATTATTTTTAAAATTAAAATTTTTTATAGGTACTTCATTACAATTTTTAATTTTTTAATTGAGCTTTAAATTTTTTTACATCTTATATTTATTTTTTATTTAAAAATTTTAAAGTTTTAAAGCAATTACTAGTTTTTTTCTGGGCATATTTTTATTATTTAAAATAAATATTATTTAAAAACAATAACGTTTTATAAAAGCTAAATTGAAATAAATTATATTTTTAAATTAGAATCTAAATTTAATAATATTAATAATAGCATTAATTTTAAATGCTTAACATTTTTTTATTTTCTTAACAATTTTTAATTAACAATTTTTCCATGCTTTATTTATTCTTTTTTTTTAATTCCAAAATAAACTTTCATATTTTTCTGTTCATATTCTTTATTAATCGTAATAAGTTTATGAATACCGGATAAAACCCACTTTCCCACCAGTTCTACTACTGTCATATAAAACCCGGATTAAACCGGATAGACGCCAACACTATCACTTCCGGATTAAAACCGTGTAGCTTCCGTATTGTAAGCTGATTGACATTTTTTAATTTTATTTTATTGACGAGTAAAACCCGAGTAAAACGGATTTGAAACTATTTCTGTATTGACAAATACATAAATCCCGGATAAAACCCACTTTTCAACCGGTTTGACTTTTGTCATACATAACCCGGATTGAACCGGATAGGCGCCAACACTATCACTTCCGGATTGAAACGGTGTAGCTTCCGTATAGTAAGCTGATTGACATTTTTTAATTTTATTTTCTTGACGGGTAGAATTTTAATAAAACCTGGTAGAAACTGTTCTTGTATTGACAACTACATAAATCCCGGATAAAACCCACTTTCTAACCAGTTCCACTTTTGTCATATAAAACCTGGATTGAACCGGATAGACGCCAAGATTATCACGTCCGGATTGAAACCGTGTAGCTTCCGTATAGTAAGCTGTTTGAAATTTTTAAATTTTATTTTCCTGGCGGGTAAACCCCGAATAAAAACGGGTAGAAGTTATACTTGTTTTGACTGTTATATAAAACCCGGATAGAATCCACATCAAAAACGACATTTGTGTTATATTTTTATATACGTATGTTCCCGATTAAACCCGTATAGAACCGTACAGAATGTCACCACTTATTTTTATTTTTATTTCATAACCTGGATAAAACCCGACTTCAACCTTATTGGATCCGTGGATTTTAAATAGTTTCTGAATAAAAATCGGATACAACCAACTAGAACCCGAACTGGGTTTTATCTGGTGTCTTTCCGGATTCTATCTGTTTCTTATGGGATTCTTTTAGCAGGGTAGTTTTTGTACAATTTGCGATGCAACATAGCCTTTAAGGGATTTGTAAATACGCGGTATTAACCAAGTGTAGATATATTGCTTTAGCTCAAAGATTAGAATTTGGGACTCATTTT
The DNA here is from genome assembly GCA_037103525.1 of Ganaspis brasiliensis. NCBI lineage: Eukaryota > Metazoa > Arthropoda > Insecta > Hymenoptera > Figitidae > Ganaspis > Ganaspis brasiliensis. The sequence continues at coordinate 190,272 of JAZKLR010000014.1, forward strand.
TAAACTGCACATGTTTGATATGGGAAACGCTGTGTTGAAAATCAATTGCTCCACTAATGGGACTTACTCCAGTATAACAGGTCTCAGTCCAGTACAACAGTACTGAATATAGTTAGCCCACTATTTACTGCAATTTATTTAGGCTTCAATGTAATTATTGAATCCTCAGTTTTTGTGCACGTGTATATGTATAAAGTCATAGAGAAATATGTTAAACAGAAACATTAAACATTATTTACAACCTATGAATGAGTTGTCAATTACATCAATGCATTCTTCAAGATCCAAACATCTCCTTCGAATCAGGCTATAACATACCACTGACTACAAGATCCAAGTAAATGACGTACATCCACATCACAAAACAAATAGATCAGTTAACCTTATATTGTAGACAATATTTCTAATATTCATACATTCTAACTTATTCTTATTTTAGATAGAACAGGGGATGGCGGTTAACTCCTGTATTATGTATGGACAAGTATAATAAGTTTAGTTAAACAATGATGGTGAAATATTCTCAACATGAAAATACTCTTTACACTGAAACTTGCAATAGACACTGGCATATGTACAAAAAATTAATGAAATTGCGACAATTTTGATAACAACAGCTGACAGCGAGATTCCAGAATCAAATATAACTTTTTAGAACAAAAATTATAGAAAATTGCAATATGTGACATATATGGATCCGAAAGTTAAGCCTTCGATATGTCTGCTATCTTGAGCATACGGTACAAGAAGTTGGAATCACAATAAACAGTGTGCCAATAAAAAAAACCAATTTTACGTGCAAAGAACAAATTAAAAACTAAATAGGATGTACAGTTTATAATGAGTCTTTTAATGGTCGTTGACTATTTTAATAATGAATTGTTGATAGTCATATAATAGTTTAAAAAGACATAATATACTTTTGTCGAGTGAATCAAAAGAAAAGTTGTTCAAATTAGTAATTTACATAAACATGGCGACGATTCTAGAATACAAGAAAGTAGAATTCTTATTCCTTCAACTATATTTACATGTTAACCACGCAATATGCTACAGAATTATCAATATGATGTAGCTATTGTTTCTAAATTTGGAAAAACAACACAAGAAATGTCAAAATGAAAAAAAAATGTTTTAAATAATTTAGAAAACATTTCCAGAATATGTTTGACAGTTCATTTATAAACCCAGCGAACTGTTCTTATACGAGAGAAAGACAAAGGTGATGGATTAAGAGCAGCATTAGAAAAAAAATTGTTAACCAAAAAAAATGTTTTAACATTTTGTTTTTAAAAAATAAAAAAGACAAGGCCTCAAAAATTTAAGTACCTTTTATTTAAGCACTCATACATCAAAATCGATTGATATATTAAAGTTATGGAAAGTATGGTACACTAGAAAACACTATTTAAAAAAAATCGTGTTCAAAGTTAGACGTTTTACCGGATTTTAAGACGTGCAAGATTCCTTTTCATAGGCTATAACTTTTAAAATATCTTAGACAGGAAGTTTAAATGCAAAGTCACTGTAACTCCCTACTGAAAAATCCTATATAGGATCCTACATAGGATCCTATATAGAATCCATATGGATTCCTATGAGAATCCACGTAGGATCCTATATAGGATCCTATATAGGTATTGTCCTATAGGAATCCACGTGGATTCTCATAGGAATCTATGTGGATTCCTATAGGTCGCCTATAGGACAAGTCCTATATAGGATCATATGTGGACTCTCCTATAAGAATACATGTAGGATCTCATATAGGATCCTGCATAGGCGTCCCAAAAAAATTTTTGTACACCCTCCTACATATGATCCTACGTAGGTTCCCATATAGGATCCTATATGGGAACCCATGTAAGATCCTACATGGGTATCCCCAAAAAAATTTTTTGTACCCCTTCCTCATGCGCAGTCGTCTTTTACGTATTCTACAATACTTACGCCTGCGCAGTAAATATTTTTCGTCCTTATAATGGTACTTAATGTATATTTGAATAAAGTTGTTTAAAAAAAAACAATTAATTCTGTGTACATAATTTTTTTTGGGCGCCCATACAAGATCCTATATAGGATCCTATATGGGAACCTACGTAGGATCCTATGTAGGGGGGTTTACAAAAATTTTTTTGGGACGCCTATGTAGGATCCTATATGAGATCCTACATGTATTCCTATAGGAGAGTCCACATAGGATCCTATATAGGACGTGTCCTATAGGCGACCTATAGGAATCCACATAGATTCCTATGAGAATCCACATGGATTCCTATAGGACAATACCTATATAGGATCCTATATAGGATCCTACGTGGATTCTCATAGGAATCCATATGGATTCTATATAGGATCCTATGTAGGATCCTATATAGGATTTTTCAGTAGGGCTTTACATATGTGGTCACTGTAAGCTTACGCAAAATAACGTTACGGTAAGGTAAAGTTAATGTTACGGCAAGTTTAAGGTAATTTACGGTAAGATTCCAATAATGGTCAAATATAAATGAAGCATAAATATATAACCCGCTTTGCCCTAAAAACTACAAGAACCCCCCTGAATATAAAAGAATGTAACACGCAACAATTTATATTAATATCTTTAATATCGTCGGAGCTACTTCAATACCGGGAATCTATACACTTGGTTAATACCGAGTATTTGCAAATTCCATAAAGGCTTTATTGCAAGGCAAATGCACTCAAAGTAGCCTTTAAAGGATTTGCAGAAACGCGGTATTGACCAAGTGAAGATTCGCTGTATAACAGTAGTTCCGACGATATAAAATTAATTTTAACATTAATAATATTTAATAATAATAATAATAATAATAATATACAATAATATAGAAATCTATAAATATAGAAGCTATATAAGATTGTAGTAATATAAGGAATTTCTCTGTGTTTCCAACACTTTAAATCCGCTTCACCTAAAAATCTTAAAGAACCGTCCCTGTACCCCGTAGAATGTAACACAGCACTAATCCCAGTTTCTAATAATGTGGAAAAGTTGTCTTAGTACTTCCTGATTCCAATGCAATTTTTCGTTTTGAGATCCGACTGGATCTTCAACCCCAACTCCGGCCTTGGAATTTCGGAAATTTGCCTAAAATCGTGAATTGACTATCTAGTGAATGAAATACGCCTCTCATAGCAAAACCGTTCCCGAGATACAAGCGAATAGGCGGCGCCCCGTAGCGCAAGGTGAAAATTATTGCAGTTCTCAGCTAAGCTGTGTTGGTTTCCTAGAACCCACCACGTGGAGGTGGCTGCACTTCGGGTTCCTCCCAAGCCCAACCCAATCAACCAATTATATGTCAGGCTTGTTTTAGTCTGAATCTATATCAAATTTATTGATAAAATCAGATTTTGTACTAAACTTTGGCAATTGTTGCCTATATTTCAGTGTAGAGCGTATAAAACGATCACGAGGCTGGTGGCCAATAACTTTAGAAGATTTCATTAGAAGATTCTCTCGACTGACACGGTGTAAGAGGAAACTTCACTAAATTTTTACATCTCTGCAGTGTCTCCTGACAATCCTTTTATGAGCTCTTCGTTAGAAACTGAACGAAGAACTGGTGGAAAAGACAATGTAATAGTCTTCCAGTTAATCATATCGTAATAACTATTAGCTTCGAAATTCAGCTTTGGCACTTTGTTACATCTAACCCATCCATTTACAATGTCAGTCTGCTTTTCTGGCTGCCAGAAGACGGTCAAGGGCCAACTTTTCTGACTTCTACCCTTTCGTCAGTCATCATACTAAGGAGAATGTTTTCTGGAAGAGCAAAGAAAGCATTCTATTTAATGGATGAATCGACAACCTTTTCTTTTAACTCACCTTAGTGATTCTCAATAAGATTCCACAGTTCAATCAAAGATGGCTCGCGAACTCTCTCTTTGCTGCAATCCAAAGGTCGAGATACTTACCTGCTAAACTGAGCAAGGTTGTCCATTCATCCATTCAACAGAATGCTTTCTTTGCTCTTTCAAAAAACATTTTCCTTAGTATGATGACTGACGAACGGGCAAAAGTCAGAAAGTTGTCCCTTGACCGTCTTCTGGTAGTCAGAGAAGCAGAGACTGACACTGTAAATGTATGGGTTAGATATAATAAAGTGCCAAAGATGAATTTCAAAGCTAATAATTATTACGATTTGATTAACTGGATGACTATTACCTTCACTGGTCCACCAGTTCTTCGTTCAGTTCCTAACGAAGAGCTCATAAAAGGGTTGTCGGGAGACACTGCAGAGATATGGAAATTTTGTGAATTCCCCTCTCACACCGTGGCAGTCGAGAGAACCGTCAACTGGTGACAGAGGCATCTTCTAAAATTATTGGCCCCCAGTCTCGTGATCGTTTTATACACTCTGCACTGAAACCCAGGCAACAACTGTCAAAGTTTAGTACAAAACCTGATTTTGTCAATAAAGTTGATACAGATTCAAACTAAAACAAGCCTGACATATGGTCGGTTGGTTAAGTTGGGCTTGAGAGGAATCGGATGTGTAGCCACCTCCACATTATGGGTTCTGGGGAACCAACACAGCTTAGCTAAGAGCTGCAGCAATTTTCACCTTGCGCTGCGGCGCGCCGTCTTTTCGATCGTATCTCGGGAACCCTTCGTCCTACAGCCATGATCATACATTCCATTTCGGTAGCTAATAACGCGACAAACAACTTTTGTTTTATACATTTTGCCATGAGAGCCGTATTTCAGGCACTATATAGTCGATTCACGATTTTAGACAAATTTCCGAAATTTCAAAGCCCGAGTTGGGGTTAAAGAAGTAGTCCGATCTCAAAACGAAAAATTGCATTGGAATCAGGAAGTACTAAGGCAACTTTTCAGCAGTATGGTCCAGTCAATACGTCGGGAAAAAACGCATTATACGGTAATAACTCGGAAGGTCGATGTTTTTGGCTTAAACCCTTTATTTTGGCATACAATTAAAGACCCCAAGTTTTCGGCAAGCGTGGCGACCGGGAACCCAGGTAAATTTTTCAAAAAAGGTGCAAAAAATCGCGTTTTCTGAAATTTTCGGTTTTTTGTGCATTGTAGGTAAAAAATATGTTACATGAAAGAAAAAGTATATAAAATTTTGAGTTTTTTTAAAAAAAAAAGATGAACTTAATTGGCCAAATAGCTCCCGAGTTATACCTTTTCAAAGTTTACTAATTTTTCAACATTTTTGTCCGAAAAAACCTTGTTTTCAAAAAATAATGCCGGACTTTTTTCTAATTAATCGGATGAAAAAATAATGTACATAAAAGTTGTAGTAGACTATATTAGCTTTAAATTCCCTGTTAGAAAATTAAATTCGGCCACTAGTTACCGAGCTATGACTTCCTAAAGTATACTAGTTTTCACGTTTTTTCACATAGTTGCAAATTTTTTAGTTCGGATCGATTGCTTTTGTATTTAATTATTGTTAAGTACATAATACAAGTTTGTTTCTATAAATTTTTGAATTATTTGAAAAATTCAAAATGGTGGATCCAATATGGCGGATGATATTTTTTAAAAATTGTCTTATTTTCGTGAAACTTGGTATCTAGGAGTTTTTGGGGTCGTTGATTACGAATTTGCAATTAGATTTTAAAAATTTAATATGGCAGACGATATTTTTTTAAAAACTGACTTTTGTTCGTGAGCCTTGGTTTCTTAAGTTCTGGAAATATCGATCATAAAAAATATTATCAGACAAGTCTATTTTACTCTTAACATTACTCGGCACTCACGACGTGGACATGGTAAACATTTAGTTCTTCTTTTTTTTACCTTTTATTTTTAATTTTTTGGGATGGAAAGGAGGCATTGATTAGCAGTAATTGAGAATCCGCCATTTTGATTTAATAAAATCTTTCTGCATATTCAAAATCAGCGACACCTAAAACGCCTAGATAAAAAGTCTCATGAAACTTAACCAATTTTATATAAGTGTAGTCCGCCATACTAGATCCATTATTTAAAATTTTTGAAAATTTGACTGCAATTCGTAACCAGTGACAACAAAAACCGATACAGAGTCTCACAAAAAAAAATATCGTCTGCAATGTTGGATCAGTAATTTAGAATTTGTAAAATCTGACTGCGAATTCGTAATCAGCGACCCCAAAAACTCCTAGATACCAAGTCTCACAAAAGTAACGAAGGTTTAAAAAATATCTCCCGCCATATTGGATCCGCCATATTGAATTTTTAAAATCTAATTGCAAATTCGTAATCAACGACTCCAAAATCTCCTAGATACCAAGTTCCACGAAAATAAACCAATTTTTAAGAAATATGGTCAGCTATATTGAATCCACCATTTTGAATTTTTAAAATGTAACTATGGACTCGTAATCAGCGACCCTAGAAGCCCATAGCTTCAATGTCTTATGAAAATCAACAAATTTTTTAAAATTATTGTCTGTTCCAATCTATGTTCCCGTAGAGGTTCTTATAAATGTTCTTCCATATATGTTATTATTGTTGGTTAAATCTCCATCCAATATTTGGCTAGAAAGATTTGAAAGGTAGACACATGAGAAATGTATTTTCAGCGGTACAAGATCAGGTCTTATATAAAAGAGCTGAAGAAACTCGAACGTGAGAAAGGCAGACCGACGCGCGCCCTATGCCACTTGTTGATCCTACCTTTCAATAATCAGTTACTTAATTAAACCTATTAAAAAAGCAATATTTTTAAAACTATTCCCCTTAATAAAAATAATCACATTAAAAAATTTGAAAATGAATTAAAAACTCTTTTAGTTTACAGAAGTTTAAAGAAATTTAATTAAATTAAATTAAAATTAAATTGAATTAAATTGAATATAATATTAAGTACGTTTAAAATTAAAACTTCAAACAATTATGTATTCAAATTTTGCTTTTTTAGAACGTGTAGGTATATACTGTCTTAAAAATGCAAATAACAAAAACATCAATAGAAAATAATATTAAAATTTATTTATGAATAAAAAAAATTGTTAAAGTATTAACAAATGTTAATTTAAATTTTGTAAGAAAAGAACACAAATTTTTAAGAATAACAATAATTAATAAGCTATGATAAATAATATTAATGTTGGAATCGAATTATTTAATTACTAGCAAGATATTGCGCGCGCGCATGCGCGCGTCTAATTTGTAACAACGAAATGTAAAGCTAATATTAGAATGTATTCCATTCTTTATTTTAAGAAGTAGCTAAGTTTAAAAAGTTATAATCATATTTATTACTAAAAGTAAGTATAATAATTTTTTAAATTTATTAATTTCATAAATCTAACATAAAATCTTTATTTGTCCTTCGAATTCCATGTAAACAGTAAAAGCACATCTTAGTCAAAAGATAAACTTGAAGCAATAGATTGGTGTATCCTAGGCGTATTTTAGGCTATTTTATTTAAAACGTAATAAATGAAAATGTGAATAAAAGAATTTTTTAAAATCTTTGAATTTTCTTTAATGAATAAAAGTATTCTTTTATATTTATTTTATACAATGGAGACAAAACCTTCTTTTATATTATTCTTATAATATTTATAAAAATAGCATCCACATTCGACTTCTACTTGTTTTTGAACATTTTATATATGATTATTATTTAGGATTTCTCCCTCAATGAGAATTTCTAAATCTTTCTTATTCAAACTAAAAAATATTCTTTCTTTTGCAATACCCATGGTTTTTTTATGGATTAAATTAAAAAGAAATGGATCACGAGGAGTGATAAATTACTTTTTGACATAGCAAGAAAATGCATCTTGTATCTTTTTAACAAACTGTTCTGGTTGTTTATCAGATATCATGTTATGATACATATACTAAAAGTTCAAAAAGTCTTATAATTAATAACTTTATTTTGGAAGCAATAAAACAATTCTTTTTTAATTTCGCTCAAAAAACACTCCGAAATTTGTGTGATGTGCCAAAAATAATACGTTTCTTCTTTAATTTTTTTAATTCGTTACTAACTCAACACATTGTTCAAAGTGTAGCTGTTACCGCAAATGAATATATGTCAATAAAACATGATTCTAAAGCTTATTTTATTTAAATAAAAAATAAAAAGAAATCAACCTCTCTCATTGTCAGTCATTGTGATTTGTCGCGCACATTCTTTTTTGTCGATGTTCGAGGAAAGATAGTTTATTATACTTTATAAATATAACCTAGAGAATATATGTATAAGCAAAACAGAAAGTAAATAGAAGAATAGATATAGATATAATAGAATGATATAATAGAATTTTTAATATCAAAATGTAAATTCTATTAAAAAATTTAATTTTTACTAAGAAAATGGGAACATTTATTTGAAAATTTATATCTAAGGGTTCCTGATTTTACTAATCCGTCATTTTGGATCCGCCATGCTATTTTGAGTTCTTAAATATTGACTCAAAAATCTTCATCAGGAACCCAAAAAACCATTAAATGCAATATTTCATAAGAATAGAAAAGTTATAGGGATATTTTCCAATTTCTGATTAAGTATAGGGGTTGTTCTAAGATTAGGGGTAGGAGCTAAAAACCGAAACTGGTACACTTGAAAAAATTTATAATTGTACAACAAAACTTGTAAAAAAAAAATATTTTTTACTTTTGACGATAGTTTTACATAAAAAATAAAAATAAGGGTAGTTTTGGGGTTGATGATGGACTTTAAAATTCTCTTAGATTACATTTGACGCTTTTAAAAAACTATTGGACAATTTTCAAAAGGAAATTCATCATTTTTAGGGTTCCGTACACCTTCGGTGTTCGGCGGAACCCTTATAGCGAGACTCGTGCGTCCGTAGCCAAAAACCATTCCACCCCCCTTAACTTCTAAACTATTTGACCTAGAGGGCTGAAATTTGGTACACTTATGTATTTTCACGTGTAGATTGCACGAAAAATATAGAGAACATGATTCAAGGTGATGTTCATAGCGTTGTCAAGGAAATAACAACTTTTTTTTAGCAAAAATGCATTAAAATGGACCATTCCCCCCCCCCTTAACTTCTAAACTATTTGACCTAGAAGTCTGAAATTTGGTACACATATGTATTTTCACGTGTAGATTACACGCAAAATATAGAGAACATGATCTGGATTGATGGCCATAGCGTTGTCAAGGAGAAACTGCAAATTTTGGAAAAAAAAGTTTTTTTTCTCTAACTTTGCCATTATTTGAGCTGGAGGGCTAAAATTTGGTACACTCGTGTATTTTTGCATGCAGATTATGGAAAAATTATGTTTGGAAATAAAATTGAATATTATGAGGTCACAAAAAAAAAATTCAAAAAATCACCAAAAAGAGGTTTAGACCCCTATGCTAGAGCTCACCCTAATTGTCCTACAGTACCCCTCAAACCAATAAAATGTTTATTTGTATACTCAGAATGTAAAAAAACGATATAAAACGCATTTGAAAATTGTTATCACTTTTTTTTTTCAAAATAATTGAAAAATTATGAAAAAAACAAAAAAAAATGTTAATCATATACAACCCGGTAAGAAGCGAGAAACTAAAAAGAATTGGTAAATTTATACCTCTTCATAGAAAACAATAAATTATTCAATCCTTATGAATTCCATTTCTGTCCAATCCTTTTGTATCTTGTGTTGAGACTAAGTTTCGATAACTTTTCAATCCTTTTCAAATGGCTATAGGCGATTAAAAATAATTGAAAAGTTAGTAAAGTTAAGTAAGCAACCCGACTTACGGGGAAAGTTAAAAATAGATATTAAACAGGGGTTGTTCTGAAAATTCTAGCATGAATTAAAATCATGAAATTCATATATTTCCTAATACGAATACACATAATAAATATAAAAGAGACAAACTCTAATAAGGTTATTGAATAATTGTCTGAAGTCCAATTAATACATAAGTAAGTCTCAAGTTACATATCTTCAAAATGGAATTTTCAAATATATCTCTGGTAGCAGTTGGGACAAGGCGTCTGACTTCTGCGCTGGAAACCCGAGTTCGAATCTTTCAAACCGACGATTTTTTTTCTGTATAAATATTTAAAATGCTATTGAAAAAGATTGGATTTAGCTTATTTTCAATGGTTTTCGATTGATACAAAAGAATTGGACAGAAATGGAATTCATAATCATTAGAAATTTTTAAATCTTTCTAATTTCTCGCTTCTTACCGGGAAGGCTTGATCAAGACTGCCACAGGACCTATAATCAAGACTGTTATAAGCCCTGAACCCTATAAAAATTTCAGGGCCTCTCCTTAATAAAAAATTCTTGATTTTTATGTTATTTATATGAAATACAAACCTGTACCCTTAAGCAAAAGTTTCATGTACTTGAAGGTAGAAGTATTGTCATAATTTGAACGTTCTAATTAATTTTCATAATCTGTACATAATAATATACAAATGTATCAAATTTTAGCCCTCTAGCTCAAATAGTTTCAAAGTTATGAGGAAAAAACTTTTTTTTTCGAAAATTTGCAGTTTTTCTTTTTTACAACGTTTTGACTGTCAATCCAGATAATATTCCCTATAATCTTCCTGTAATCTACACGTAAAAATACATATGTGTACCAAATTAGAGCTCTCTGTTTGTTGATAAGGTATATCTTTGTTTCGTAAATGTACGGAACCCTAGATTTTGGTACGGGTGTAACTCGTACTTGCCTGATTTTATTCTTTATTTTTTTAAAAATTTTTGAGGGTTTTCAATATAAATCTCGTTTTTACCCATAAAAACCGTATATAAAATTAACCTGGAAAAAGCCACAGGTAAGGGTATCTTCTTTTAGCTCTACTTTCCGAAAATGATTGACTCGTTTATTAACATTTTGTTTATCACTACTTGCAATTTTACTATTATCTGAAATAAGAGGGAAATGACATAAGCAATTACTTTAAAAAATTGTCTGTAAATGTTCTCTCATTACTGCATGATTGTATACTACACTTTCAGGTTTAACATTACAATATACAGAAGTTGCAAAAGCAATTGCATAAACACCACAATCCACATAATTGGGTTGTTTTTGAACAATGGGAAAAACGACATTAGTTGTAAACGGATATAATCTAGCTAGATATTGACATTGACCATTATTTAAAAATTTATTATTTATGCTGTCATAAACAAAGAGAGTTTTTGAATCATAGTATGTACAAATCCAGTGACCTTTTTTTTGAACCACTGAATAGGATTTGAATATGTTTTTTATCTTTTCTAATGGGTTTAACTTCATCCAACATTTGTAAATAACCCACATTTTGCATTTGAAAATGACCACCAGAATCGACTTCTAATAGTTCTTGAAATTTGTAAATGTGATTATCAGTAAGCATTTCTCCCTGAATAAGAATGTTTTGATCTTTTTCATCTAATATATTTTTTTATTTGTAGAATCCATTGTATTCTTTTTTACCAAAACATATTATATTATAAATTATGAAACTTTTGAAACATTTCATGCAATTCATAAGATTTCAGAATTTTGAAACATATGCAACAAGTATAGTATAAATTTCTCTTCTCCAGTGGGACCTGAAAAAAAAGAACGTTATTTACATAAAAATTGATTTTATCTTTATGGTATTTAAAAAACCCTGCTGGATAAAGTAAATACGTTTTTTATAAACATGCTTTATTGTAATTTCAGTAATTTTAGGATACAAACGTTTCATATATATAAAATAAAGGGACCCAAGATGAACACCCTTTCGATTTATTGCTCTAGAATCAAAACCAAATAAAATATTATATATTAAAAATTAATTTAATTTAATTTTTTTATTTATTAAGAAGTAACATTCCTAAATACTTTAATTTAATAGATTCATAGTAAAAAGTAATAAGATATCGAAAACTATCGATAGGTATATCAAATTCTTTAACGATAACATCACATTTTGTATTGGAAAATAAAAAATTTTAATTGGTTCAAAAAATTATTGAGAAAAGTGTAAAATCGAAAATATGAAAATAAATACATTGAGATTTTGGGCCTGTCTATCTTAGGGTACATGACACAATTTTTTTATTCCCAGTAAAATTTTCTATACAAACACAAAATTAGTAAAATCATTTTAAAATATTATTATACGATAAATAAAGAATATTATATCGTTAAGTACTTATTCAAAATTATGAATTTAAATAAATTTACCAAATTAAGAAAAACATATAAAAATAAATGTCAACTACACCTCAATGACACCTTACATTAATATAATCAAAAATAATGTTAAAAAATCTTAAATAACCTTAAACCCCTTAAAATATCCCATTGATTTTACATGACAAAAACGCACTTTTTCGTAAATTCGCAACCAAATCCTCAAAAATCACTCAAAATAGCAATACCGTGAATCACATCTTGAAAAGTCCTCAAACAACGATATTCCATAATTTATTTAATAATTTATTAATATTAACTATTTTTTATAGGGTTATAAACAACCCCCATAAATGCAAAAAAATGACAAATTTGTTTAAATGACAAATTAATAGTTTCTTAAGGATTTTTTAACAAAATTGTTACATATTGTCAATTTACGAATGTTTATAGATATTTTTAAGTATTTTTCATTAGAGTAAGAAAAATTATTCACTAGAAGTTAATATTTTTACATTGTTTAAACAATTTATTATTGTTAGTTTATAACTATCATTGAAATAAACCTAGCGAATTCTAGTTTTTCTGACTTACTTATTTTTTATATTAAACATGAAAAATTGATTTAATAAAATTAACCACAACAATTTGCAATTGTTTAAACAAATTATTGGTTAATAATTATTTATTCCTTATAAATGCACCTAGAAAGACAGAAGTTTTTCTTAATTTTACAAATAAATGGGCTCTAGTTAAAGTAGGAAAAATTATTGACTATAATTTATTATTTTTAATTTGTTTAAACAATGTATTGTTCATGTATAACTTATATCCTAAAACTCCTAGCGATTTGTAGGTTTCTTACCTTAATAACTTTTTAAATTAAAAGCAATAAGCTGTTCTGCAAAATTATCCGTAGCCACAACTTTTAAAATTGTTTAAACCAATTATTGATAATAATTATTGATTCTATATAAATGATCCTTGAATGACACAACTTGTAAAATAAGGAAAAAAATATGTCTTGGTTTATTTGTAATTAATTAATGATTATTAACAATAATTTATTTAAATAATGACAAAGGGAAGTTGCAGTTAATTTTGCTGAAAATCTTGTGGTATTAAGTATAAACAATTAATAGGATAGTAAAAATTAAATTTCGCTGAGGGTTTTAGGATAAAAGTTAAAACTAAAAATTATAAATTTTTTAAACACAGTAAAAATGATAAATTATGACAAATAATTTGCGTTATTCTAACCAGAGAACATTAATTAGTAAAATTAGGAAAAAGTTGTATCTTCCTGGGTGCATTTGTAAAGAATTAATTATTATTAACAATAATTTGTTTAAACAATTGCAAATTGTTGTGGTTAATTTTAATAAATTATTAAATAAATTATGGAATATTGTTTTAGTGTACATTTTTGGACCACCCTAATAAACAAGTAAAATTACTTACCTGTCAAAAATTTATCTCAGATCCTCTTCGCGTTTTTAGACTCAGGAGGATCTTTTCACTCGGCCTTACAAAATAAAACTATCCCCTCTCATCAACATCATTTTTCAAAAAGAGGCGAACCTTACCCACAGAAATTACCAATCGAATCATTTGGTAATTTCAAGTAAACGCCCAGAATACCCTTACTCCTTAAAGGTAAAGAAAAGCTTAATAATCACCTCATTGTAATTTTGACAAAAGGCTAATAATGAGGTTATTGTAATTTCGACAAAAGGCTAATAATGATCTCATTGTTATTTGGACAAAAGGAGAACAATAGACTCATTGTAATGCAGACAAAAGGAGAACAATAGGAGAACAATGCCAAATCTCCGCCCATTTTGAAACGCAAATTTTCAGCTAAAGGGACACTGGCAAATTCTTACCTAGGAAAGGTAAATAAAAGGTTAATAATCACCTCATTGTAATTTTGACAAAAGGCTAATAATAAGGTTATTGTAATTTCGACAAAAGGCTAATAATGAGCTCATTGTTATTTGGACGAAAGGAGAACAATAGACCCATTGTAATGCAGACAAAAGGAGAACAATAGGAGAACAATGCCAAATCTCCGCCCATTTTGAAACGAAATTTTTCAGCTAAAGGGACACTGGCAAATTATTATATAGGATTTTCCATACCTTATCTCTTTTTTAAGCAATTGTCCTAAAAAAGAATTATTCAGAACAATAATAATATGGATATGTAAATAAAATTGAGCTTTTTTTAAATTAAAAAATCTGATTTAGTTGAAATAATTCTTAAATCAATTTTAAAAATTGTTATTATATTAAAAATAATATAAATTTTGAATCACGTCAAATATTTATTTATTTTTTAACGTTTCAGAAAACAAATTATTTTTTAAATGAAAAATAATTTAGGAGAATAAAAATTGTCTTAGAAAAAAATTAAACTTTGTTTGTATATTAAACAGAACAAAGCATTTTAAATTAAAAGATAAATTAATAATTAAAAAATATTAAAGAAGAATTTAATTTTATTAAAATTTAAATTTAAATCACATAAATACAAATAATCATGTAAATATTTAAATTTTAAGTTAACATTAAAAACTGTTTAAATTAAAAGTAAAATTTAACAAATTGCAAAGAATGATAATATATAATGATTTAATTTAATTTTTTTCCTTCCTTTTCTCACATGCGCAAAAATAATAATTTTTTTGGCTAAAACTCATAAAGAAATTCTTCAAATTTGAATATAAACTAAAAATGAAAAAATTTCATGAATCTACGTAAACAATTTTTAAATCTGAATCATTTAACTAATTTTTTTTTAAACAAAATTCTATCTTTCTTAATACAGAAGAACCTCGATAACTCGAACCTCGTTAAGTTGAATTTCTCAGGAAGTCGAAAAAATAGCATTCCCCTCCCGTTGAAGTCTTAAATACTCAATATCTCGAATTATTTTTAATTTTTAACTCGAAGAAAATATCATTCCCCTTGAGGTACTAATAGTGCATTTTTATACTCTATAACTCGAAGTTCGAAAAGCTGACTCTGTAAGTCGAATTTTCTTTACAAGAACAGATTTTTTTAAAATTTTTTCTTTTATTATTATATTTTTATTAAGTTTATTTTTCTAACTTAAATTATTATTAATTCGACATTTAAGTCGATTTTATATTTTATATTATTTACAAGGCGAAAAACTCATTAACTCAAAGTTTTTAGCGTTCCCCTTGAAATTCGAGTTATCGAGGTTCTACTGTATAACTATATACAGAATATATTAAAAATATGGACATGGAAAAATTGAAATTTGTTTTAAAAAATAAAAAATAAACTTTTTAAAGTTCAAAGTTAAATTACAAAAGTTTTTAAATTTTGATAACTTAAAATTAATATTGATCTTCAATAATAATTTCAAATTTAATTACTTAAAGTTATATAGGTTGTAACGAAGTGAAATTTTGCTATGCTTCGAATTTGCTCGCCGGAGCCAAGGTTCTCGGATTATATTCACTTATGCTGGAACAACTAGATTTTGACCATAAATATCTTACTTAATTTTCTACTGTCGCTTTGAGGTTGAGAAAAGTCAGTAAAACTCTCAGAATTTCTATTAGTAAGAAATAACAAAAGAATATATTAATCAAAAATAAAGGTGTACAAAAAATAATATAATATAAAGTAAATTTGACTGATAAAGAATTAATAACAAATGAAGAATTTAACAATAATATATAATAAATAAAATACAATAAAAATGCTTGAAGAGCCGGCGTTTACAAAGCAAAATAAAACAGAAATCCATTTCTTTAGATCAGGACTTCGTCCTGCCTGAACTCTCTTTGAGTTTGGTTTTCCGGAATCTATAAACAGATAAAAAAAATAATAATGTAGATTACAAAAAATAAAATAATATATATTTTATTCAACTAGTATTATCCGGTATATTCGGTCGCGGGTTAAGTCGGTAAACTCCGTCTCCATTCAATATAAGTTACGGACGAACCGCTAAGAAATATTGCCGCCGTCATTCACCGTGATGTTACATAAAATCGGCCATCTAGTCACGTATGGTCGATTCGCGGTACGTAAAACGAAATTAATCATCAGGTAGGACAATGAATTAATTATATCATTTCTACGTTAATTACGCGCTTCAGTCCGGTAAAAAACAATTTAATCTGAACGCGTAATTTTAGGTGCGCTGTGAATTTATTTGGAGAACAGTTAAACAACGCGGGTGTTCACCTAGCAATGTCTATTCTATTCTGGGAAAAGCCCATGTGACAATCTACGTCATGATCCGGCGCGGGAGATTTTAAAATTGTTTCGAACACTTTCCTACGTTATAAGTGTTCTAGCAATTTTCTCGAATTCTCCGATCATTCGTGAAGGACCACGACTATGATCAGGAATTCGTCACGGAGTATCTTTACTCCAGTCAGGATTCCTTAGTCTACGAAGTAGAGGTCCAGAATTTTATCGTGTCTGAGACTCCACGGTGAACCGTGACAAATCTCAGGACGATCCTGGCTAGAGAAAGCAAAAGTTTTCCTTTGATTTTTCATTGGAGGACCAATGCTAAAATCTCCGGAACGGTTTCCAGATATCATTTCTTGAAGGACCAAGACTATGATATCTGGAGGAGTCAGAGAGACTTTTCCCGAGATGTTCCTTGGTTCGCCCCTTGGGGCCGACTCCCCGATCTACAGGCGTGTAGCTCGATATATAGACGCGGCTCTGGTAAGGGGCTGCGCGATTATATTACTTAGCGCTATTTGCGCTGTGTCTGGCGTTCTGCGCCATCTTCCGGCGATGCGCGTGTTAAGATGCGCGGCTGTCTGGCAAATATTTCTGCTAGACTACGTTTTGACAGTTTAAAAATAAGCCGAGAGTGTAACTTAACCTCAAAGTTAAGTTTAATTTATTTTACTACACAATAAATTATCAAGTGGAATTAAAAGTCATGTGCAATTGTGAGGTTCGTCACAAGGTTATAAAAACTTCAATTATCTTTAAAATAAATCTTTACAAATAATAAAACTTGATCAGAAAAGAATTAAAGGCTTCTTTTCAATTTCAAAAATAATAGAGCAGTAAAAATTGTTTATTTAGATTTTTGAATACAATTATTAAAAAAAAGTTTTTGTTTAAAAAAATTAATAATATCAAAAATATTATTTTTCGATCCTAATTTAAAAATATAATTCAATTTTATTTAGCTTCTAGATAAAGGTATTGATTTATAAATTTTTTCTTTAATTTAAAAGTAGGGCTGATAAAAATCATGATTTTTAATTTAAGAAAACCTAACTTTTATTTACATATCCATATTATTATTGTTTTAAATAATTCTTTTTTAGGACAATTACTTAAAAAAGAGATAAGTTATGGAAAATAATTAAATAATTCGATTCCAAGATTAATATTATTTATCCTAGCTCATTAATTATTGTTATTCTTAAAAATTTGTGTTCTTATAAAATTTAAATTAACATTTGTTAAATACTTTAACAATTTTTTTTATTTATAAATAATTTTTAATATTATTTTCTATTGATGTTTTTATTATTTGCATTTTAAAGACAGTATATACCTACACGTTCTAAAAAAGCAAAATTTAAATGCATAATCGTTTCAAGTTTTAATTTTAAACGTACCTAATATTATATTCAATTTAAGGACTTCATACCCTCAAGCGGTTCTCATTCTATTGGACCATGATAGACAATATTGTTTAATTTCATGTCTTCATATAATTTGGTTTCTAAATTGTATTTTGTATTAAAAATCATTACACAAACGAATTATATTGAAAAAAAAAATTTCCGTTGAAAATTTCAAGCTATTAAAATTTCTTCTTCCTGATTATTTCAAGAAAGTGCAGAATTACTAACCTTAAATAACATTTTCTTGAAATCGGAACGGTAAATAAATTAAATATTGTTGTAAAAGTTGTATTATATTACAGTTTAAAATATATTAGTTTCTATAACAAATTTGCAGAACCGTGTTTTTTTAATTAATTAAAATATAGTCATTTTGCGCATTTTGTTACTGTTTCCTTGTAAAAGTCCTAACTTTATAAATTTATATCTTAAAAACAGAACGGTAAAATTCAATAAAATTGTAACAGTACATGTAAAGTAATGCATTTAATATGTCATTAAAATTTTATAAGAATCTGTGGAAATTGGTTTTTTGGATAAACCTCCTTAATTAAATTACTTAAAACTTCTGTAAGCTAAAAGAGTTTCTAATTCATTTTCAAATTTTTTAATGTGATTATTTTTATTAAGGGGAATAGTTTTAAAAATGTTGCTTTTTTAAAAGGTTTAATTAAGTAACTGATTATTGAAAGGTAGGATCCGAATTTAATATTATTTTTAACATTAAATGTTTATTTTTATCATTTTAAATTCTTTCTCATTTCTTTATAACTAATTAATTTATTTATAATTTCTAAAATTTAACATTGGCTAAAATAGATTTAGAACAATAATTTTCAACTTTAAGGCACTCCTTTAAGAGTTTTTCAAATCTTCAAGAATTAAATATTTATTTACAGAGGATATTTATAATAAGTATTTTCTAATAATTAAGCAGATTAGTTTTTAATAATTATTAGAAAGAGATACAAATTTAAGAAATTGCATAAATTTTGTATTATTTTTTTTCTTGAATTTGATTAAATGCTTTAAAAGTTCAAATTCAAATAGTGGAAGATTCCCGCCGCATTAATGCCGCGTCTGCGCGCCAAGGATTCTCACGCGTTGTGGTTTCAACAAGTAGCATAGGGCGCGCGTCGGTCTGCCTTTCTCACGTTCGAGTTTCTTCAGCTCTTTTATATAAGACCTGATCTTGTACCGCTGAAAATACAATTCTCATGTGTCTACCTTTCAAATCTTTCTAGCCAAATATTGGATGGAGATTTAACCAACAATAATAACATGTATGGAAGAACATTTATAAGAACCTCTACGGGAACATAGATTGGAACTTTTATGGCAATGGTAACATATGCAAGAACATCTAAATGCACCTGAAAGGGTTTCAAATTAAAAACTACATCGGAAACTATACATCATCCTGTGAAGGAACCTGTACGGAAAACTTAATAAAAACTACCGACTTAAAGCTACATATGTTCTTGTGCATGTTCCTTCTTAAGATCCTTTAACGGATCCTTTGCACGATCTTAATAATGTGCAGGAACATGTGTAGGTACCTCTACAGGAAAATTTATTATAAAAATGTTGAGAAAAGGATAGTAAATGTTTCTGTACAAGAACCTGTACAAGTACTCGGTTCCAATTTCCGTCAGGGGTTCCTGTACAAGATCCTTCAAAGATTCTTCAAGGAAAGGATCTTGTACAAGAACCTTTCAGGATCCGTTAAGGTTCATGTATAGGAATTTTTAACTGGGATCTTACCGACACTTCCAAATTTCTAATAACGCTGGACCTTTGCATTATGTAAACAAATGCTGTATTAAAAAAGCAACTTAAAATTAGCTGTCGGTAGCGAAAAAAGACTTTACACAAATTTCATTTGTGCAAAAGTACCCCCTACCGCGCATTCGTATGTGCCATACAAAAGTAATTCGCAAAAATGAAAATCAATTATTTTATTAATGATAATTTAAGCTTATTGTAAGCTTACAGTTACCTTACACGCTTGCTGTGAAATCAACCTAAGATGCTGTTTTATCTTTTTTCCTATGGTGGTATCAATAAATTAATGATGTTGCACTCTTAGAGGTGATGGAATCTTTGAATCTCTGACAGCCTTTTTAAATTTTTTTTTTAGCTATGTCAATCAGTACCGGATTTAGGCAAATTGAGGTCCAGGGCACATCAATCTTTTTAAGCCCTCCTTTTTTGTCAAATTAAAGTACAATGTTAAAAACACAAACTTATGTATTATTATATATATAATAAATTTATTTTAAAACGTTAAAACAAGAACTATCAGATACATAAGAAGTAACTTTTTACACATTCTTTTTCATGACATTTATCCAAAATGGTGGCTGACTGGAAGACAATTTTTATTTCAAATATAATAAAATTCAATAGAATTATTATATCAGTTATAGCTCTTGATAAATGAAAAATAATTTGTTAATAAACATAGGTTCCAAAATTTGTTTTAAAAAGCTATTTTATAAAACTGAATTCGTCATATTGACTATAATGCATTGTTTGTCTTCCAGCCAGTCGCCATTTTAGATAATACACTACCTGCCTAAATTGTTTTTTTGTGTATTTTTTTTGTTCAAGTTTGGAGGGCTGCATTTTCTAGAAAAGTAATTGGAAAAATTTTTAAAAAAAGCCTAATTAAACCTCGAGCTATTAGCTTTAAAATAAGCCAAAGAAAATTAAATTATCTTAACTTGTCAAAAGTTATAAGTAAATGTGTATAAAGAACAAAACGCAACAATTCCTTCGTTTCCTCCCCTCTCTGCCTATTTGCAGTGTATTAAGCAGCCAAAAGTGGAGCGAGCACTAGAATCATTGCGTTTTTTCGTATCATACATTTACTTATAACGTTATAACTTTAGAACTAGTCAAGATATTTAAGTTTACTTTGGCTTATTTTGAAGTTAAAAGTTCAAGGTTTTATTTAGCTTGGTTTCAAATTTTTCCAAGTACTTTTCTAGAAAATGCAGCATGCCAAATTTGAACAATGAAAATTCTCAAAAAACGAAAAATTCATCTGTCTTTATCACATCCCAATAAAAAATTGACAACTGGCGCGGTACCACGCCAGTACTGGCCAGTATTATGCGAGGCTGGCGCAGTACTGTAACCCAGTACTGGCGCAGTATTGACCTAACTCTGGGATGATAACGCCATTCAGTACTGACTGCCAGTACCAGCGCAGTACTGCCTGCCAGGGCCGGCGTAGTACAGTATGCCAGTACTGGTACAGTATCGAATGCAAATACTACTGCAGTACTGGTTGCCAATGCTGGCGCAGTACTGACCTAACTCTGGGATGATAACGACGATCGGTACTAGCAATACGGCCCTGCCAGGGCTAACGCATTAATGGTGAACAGTATAAGCGTATATTGACAAGGAGAAATTCGGGTGGAAAAGTGGAATCAAATAACCCAAGGGGAAAAAAGTCACTGGCGCAATACAATTTTGTTATTAATTTACTATTTATCATTATTGTTGCTTATTTGAGCAAATAAAAAATAAAATTTATATTTTTGGAATACAACTATTATGTACAATTATTTCATTAATCGAATTAAAACTTCGTCTTGCAAATTTTATTTTGATATTTTATTAGTTAATTTAATTTGTTTAAACAAATTTTAACATATATGATTAATATTCGTTATACCTAAACAATTAAAATTATTATATGAAACGAAAAATCGCACGCTGGTTGGGATCGAACCCGGGACCCTTCGGACGCAAGTTATACGCTTAAACCCCACAGCCACGCTGGCTTAGTTTAATATTTACAAAAACCAATATTTGAATTTCAGATCAGTTATGGAGAGGACCATTTACTTTTTTTAATAAATATTTTCTAAACTGTAGTAAATTCTGCCTAAATAATTAATAAGAAAAATTGTTTGAATAATATTCATAAAAATTAAACATTCAATTAAAGTTGTGCTAGTTTTAGTCTATATAAAGAATTCAGAATTTTCTAACTTTTCATTTTTGAGGATTCACTTTTGAATTATCTAATTTTTAAACCTTAATATATGGCAACTTTTATTAATAACAATAAAGATTAAAAATTATAATAATATTATTAGGGGCCGTTCATATACCACGTGGACAACTTTTCTCCGATTTTTTACCCCCCTCCCCCCCATCGTGGACAATCGTGGACATTTGTCTAACCCCCCTCCCCCCCCCCCTAAATGTCCACGTGGACAATTTTAGTGAAAAATAGTTTTTGGATGTTAAAATCAAAGAACTATTCAAAGGAAATATGAATATTCGAGTAAACTTCACAACTTTTTATGACAAATTCTTTGAAATAGGATGCTCTTTTACGTGAAATTAGGTAAATAAATAGATCTTCAATTGTTCTTAAAAAATTTAATCACAGCTTTTTATTAATACGAAAATACTTTATAAGTTCTACTAGTAAATAATAAAAAGTTTAAGAAGTTCTACAAGTAATAGGTAAATTGCCATCTTTGGTAGAATACTTTGGAAGGAACATTTTCAATTATAAAAAATAAAAATAATTTTTTGTCACAAATCTAATATTCGTTATTAGATATTTCAGGATTATCTTAGGCAATCCACGGGGGCACTAACCACTCTGAAATATTGTCAATGTTAGCAAAACAATCGTCATTTTTCACCGTTGTGGAATCTATTTATTATTATTGGATATTGAAGAATGAATTAAAAATTTTTAAAAAATTGAAAATTCAAAAAAATTATTAAAAATTGAAAAAAAAAATTAAAAATTTAATAAATATATCGAATTTTTAAGAAAATAATTGATAGTTTTAAAAAAAGTACTAAATGACAAAAATAATTAAACATTAAAGAAAACAATTGAGAAATGAGGAAACTAATTGACAATTTTAAAAAATGACTAGATTAATTCACACTTGAAAGAAAAAAATTGAAAAAATTAAAGAATAATTATAAAACGTTAAGAGAATAAATAAAAATTTAAAAGATTGTATAGGAAATAACTTAAAATTAAAGAAAATAATTAAGAATCATAGGAATTATAGGAATAATTGATGGAAATAGTTGCTAATTGAACAACTGGATTGAAAATAAAAAAAAATAGTTGAAATTGAAGAAAAAATTGAAATTAAGGAGTGATATTAAAATTTAAAGAATCTAAATAAAAATTAAAAAATGGAATTGAAAGAAGTCGAGATGTATCGAATATAGAATACAAAACTTGAAGGAGGGAATTAAAGTTTTAAAAAAATAATGTCAGTGGTGCGCAATTAAAACGTTAAATAAAGGAAATATAAGAAATAAAAAAACATTTTTAATGGAGACATTTTGCGAATCACACATAATTGTCCACGTGGACATTTGACGAAACCCCCCCTCCCCGCATCGTGGACAAACGTGGACATTTGGCGAAACCCCCCCCCCTAAACTGTCCACGTGGTATATGAACGGCCCCTTAAAAAAAATAATTTTGAAAATACTTAATCTATAAGAATAACGTGTTTCAATTTTTTTTAAGTAATAAATACTACAACAACAATTAAAATAATCGAAAATGAAATACGACTGCAAAACAGTATATCAATATTGGCGCAGTACACATACAGCGTTACAGCCAGTACCGCGCCGACTCTGGCAAGCAACCCTTGCAGAAATAAAAAGCGCGGTACCGCGCCAGCATTGGGCTGGTACTGAATGCCAATGCTGGGCATCAATATTGGCGCAGTACTGATACAGCGTTGCAGTCAGTACTGCACGACTCTGTCAAGAAATTTTATTACAGACCTTGGCAAAAACAACAGCCGCTTTACTGCGCCAGTATTGGGTCGATATTTACTGCCAATACTGGGTATCAGTATTTGCGCAGTAATGATATAGCTTTATAGCCAGCTCCAACTGTTAAGAAATTTTTTTGACAGACCTTGCAGAAACAACAATTGCAGTACCGCACCAGCATTGGGCTGGTACTGACTGCCAATACTGGAAATCAATATTGGCGCAGTCCTGAAACAGCTTTACAGCCAGTACCGTACCGACTCTGTCAAAAAATTTCTATGACAGACCTTGGCAGAAACAACAGCCGCGGTACCGCGCCAGCATTGGGCTGATACTGACTGCCAATACTGGACATCAATATTGGCGCAGTACTGATACAGCGTAACAGCCAGTACCGCGCCGACTCTGGCAAGCCAATTCTTGGCAGAAACAACAGGCGCGGTACCGCGCCAGTTGTAAGCATCGGCATAACCCAGAAATTTTTCATTGGGATTGAATCTCAGTTTCTATTAATAAGAAAGCTTTTAAAATAGGACCATTTATTGGAAAATTTATAAGCTTTCTAATGGACTATGATAAATTTCATTTTGGTAATATCTGACAGAGTTATCAACATTTTAAGACGATCATGTTTTTAATCACATTTTTTATGTCGATTTTCAGCGTGAAATTCAAAATTTTAAATATTAGTTAAAATAAACTATAATTTATAAACTATAAATTAATATAAATATATATGTACTTGAGATTTGACTAATCCTCGTTATATATTTAAAATTAGTATTTTTATTTTTTATTTAATTTTTTACATTGCAATTTGGAAGCCCCCTATAAAGTGAGGCCCAGGGCAGTTTCCCTCTTGCCACCCCTTAATCCGGCACTGATGTTAACAATGTGAACTAAGAAGGGAGGGTGATTCAGGCTGTCAAAATATCGTGACATTATCCATATGGGTGCCGTCTATGACATTGTAACAATATTTATAAAATCGGACAAAAGTGTCTTATTTCTGTGTTAAAAGGTGTTACCAGACGTTTTTATATACGTTTTTAAAGTGTCTCAAATAAGATCCAAAAACGTTTTCAAACGTTCAAACATAAAAGTCCCAAAACAATTTAAAAATTTTCGAGATATGTTTTTGGAAATAAAAAGTAGATGTCTAACATAAAATTTTAATTTTATTTTGCTTGATTTACAAAAATGTCAACTTATTTTTTTGGAATTTCCAATGACTAAACATAAAACGTTTTCAAGATGTATCCGAAACGTTTTATTTAGGTCCTTAAAATGTAGAAAATAGGGATAAGGTAGAACCATTTTTAAAATATCCTAAAAACTTTTTTTTCAATCTTAAGAAGTTCTACCGTAAATTGAATAATCAAACAGATTTTGATAAAACTTGGTGCACTGCTAGATAAAGTTTCTAAAATTTTGTAGTTAAATTTTTGAGACCTATAGGTTCTTGGAAAAAAGTTATGATCGATTTATTTTTTCACTGTTTAACATTGATTCTTATGAGAATTCATTACTCTGTCACATATATTTTTGTATAAAAATTATTAAATCACCAGATAGTAAAAATATTTCACGTTTTACACGATACAATTCAGACGTTCTGACATTTTAAAATGTTGATTTGATCACACATGAAAAATAGCCATATTTAAAAAGTAAATAAAGTTAATAAAGTAATAAATACAATTGTTTAATTATATATTTAGTAAAATGAAATTTAAACATAACCTCAAAATAATCCAAGCTTTTCTATTAGAAACCTTACCGATAGAAAATCACTGGCAAATTATTAGAAGCTCACTGGCCCAGTGAGCTACTAGCGCAATCAATGTGCCAAGTCAGTATATTTATACTAGATATAGTATAATTAATACTACGTCTAGTGGCGAATTTTGAATCTAGTGTCTAGTATATTGTTTAGTATAATTAGAAAGTCTAAAAAAATATTAATAATTTGAATCTTTTAAAACATTCGAGGTTTTTTAATCTTTTTTACACTACCCAGTAAGAAATGAATGCTCGAATCGACGTCGAATAGACGTCGATTTATCGGTCGATATTCCATCGATGTGTCTAATCGTTTCGATGTAAATCTGACACTGAAATCGATGCATTTTCGATATCGACGAAAAATCGATGATAAATGAAAAACATTGTATTGATGTCGATTCGACCTCGATTTCATCTCGATTTATCGAACAGTGATCGAAATGCGATCGACGGTCAGATTCATTTAAGCCCCTCTTATATTATATTTATGCGTAGACTATTACAGTATCTATGCAAAAATTCCGCGAAATTTTTTTCTGCGAAAATTGTCTTAGTTTTTTTTAATTTATTTTTTAACGAATTTAAATAAATCCGAATTTTTATTTAACAGAATTTTAGTTTTCTGAATTATAAATCCAACACAATTTTCATTTACGAGAACTCTCACCTAACAGAATTTTAAGTAAGAAAAATTGTTAAATCTCAGAATATTCACTTGACCGAATTTTCGATGGTTAGAATTTCTATGTACCTAAATTTTCTTTGCTTTTTTAATAGAATTTTGAAACATCGAATGTTTATTTGACTGAAGTTGCAAATGACCGAACAAAAATGAAGGTTGCTTGTGCAAAATTTAAAATTAAGGGGGTTTTTAATGTAAAAGTCGAAAAATGAACATTTTCGATTTTATTTCATTATTGATTTATTTTTATAAATATCTATCTAAACCTAACATATTAAACATTAAAACATATTAAAATAGAAGTATTTTGAAAGAGAAAAAAATTATTTTTACATCTAAAATGTTATATTAAACGTTTATCTTAATGTCATGAAGTTGACTCTAAAAAAGAAGGCGTTTTGCGGTAGATGCGGATTCCGCCATTTTGAATCACCGGGAACCTAAAAATCGAAAAGAATCTTAATATACATGTGTGGGCAGTCAGTATACCAGGAGTATTACTTAAAACCAAAAAACTCTGTTAAGTAAAAATTCGGATTTATCTGAATTTGACCGAAAACACGAAAACATACATTACGGGTGAACATCCATTTTTCTCAGTGAATTATGCAAAAAAAAATCAGCCTCCGGAGGTGCATATAATGCTATTATAATTTTGAGGAATTATTATGTAATAAACTAATAATGTGTTAGTTAATGTCAATTATGAAAATAAACTTAATTTTTTGTTTTTACCTAAAATAAATATAAAACAGTTTTTAGAAGATGATACGTACCACTAACATCAATTAAAAAAACCAAAAAAATTATAAAAGATGGAAAATATCATGTAGAAGCGATCAGGGTTGCGCAGTTACGCCTAACTCCTAGTTTTTGACAATATATTCGTAAGGAATGTAGAAAATGTAAAAAACTAAGCCAAAATGACTTCAGTGCAAAAAGCAAGTTTGCCAGGAAAACTTTCATCGATTCGACTTCGATTCGACATCTATTGAAATATTTTAAAAATGTTCTATGACTGGAGAAAAAAAAAATTTATCGATTCGATTTCGGTTCGACGTCGATTTACATATTTTGGAAATTTTGTAAATTCAGTATCCAAATTATTAAAAATTAATCGCGCTCTGCTTTTTTGGTAAAAAACAGTACATACAGCGCCTCTTAAGGTAACATCGATTTTACATCAAAATCATATTGCATTTCGATCATTGATGATTTGTCGATGGAATCGATATCGAATCGACATCGAATCGAGCAACTATTTCTCACTGGGTAGAAAACTTCTAATTTATATAATAAGAGCTGTTCTTAATAAGTGTAAAATAATTTATTTTTATACTATAATTCACAAAATAGTTTTTAAAAAGATCATTTTAAAAAAATGATTCCGCTTTATTGGTACTTTTCAAAATTTTGAGGTCTGGTATATTTCAAGTATAATCTGTAGTGCTGTCTAGTAAATTCATCGGAGCTCGGGTTGGCAACACTGAGCGCATTAGGGTTTAATGCTACACTCAGGCCAGGTCAAAGTTTATTGCCCATTTTGAGGTAGTACTTTTAAATTTAGTTTCGAAAGAAACTAAAATTATATTGTTACAAGCCATCTGTGGCTCTTTATTGAATATTATACATCAAAATTATTTTTATGTAAATTTCTTAAAAAAATATTTTTCTGAAAATTCAACATACATTCCCTTACAAAAAAGTAGTACTGGATTCAGTACTGGGAAGAAGTACTGAGTTCAGTACTGGGATATGTACTGGGTTCAGTACTGGGGTCAGTACTGGAAAACCAGTACTTTTTTCGCGTAATATAATTTTTTAAGCACAATAGCAAATTTTTTTTTAAATTTCATTACAACTGTGATTTTGCGTTCAATGTATTCCTCTCTATTTAATTTACAACAAAAAACTACTGCGCAGCCGTAGGACCCATAGAAACTTAGTGCGCAACGTGAACAAATTTTCAACAGTGCATGGCGAAAAAAGTACTGGTTTTCCAATACTGAATCCAGTACTAAACCCAGTACTGAACCCAGTACTTATCCCAGTACTGAACCCAGTACTTCTTCCCTGTAATAAGAGGGTTATTGAGCAAGCGTTTTGGCTAGTTGAGCAAGCCCTCTGCTCAATTGTCCTAACGAAATATGGACAATTGGGCTGGTTGCTCATTCACCCAATGCATTGAGTCCAATAATCCACAAGGTATTTCGAGCTTAAAACTGGAGAAAAAGCGACTTAATATTGATAAAACACTAAGAAACGTTAAATTAAGCATAAATACACAAAATTAGATAATAAAAATACGTATATTAAGAATAAATAACATTTTCGAAAAGACGTGATTTATTGACACTCAGAGAGCAGAACACCTGACTAGCAGAATAGACGTAGCCAATCAAAATCTTTCTACCGCGAGAGACTAAATTGTGATTGGCTACGTCTATTTTGCTAGTCAGGTGTTCTGCTCTCTGAGTGTCAATAAATCACGTCTTTTCGAAAATGTTATTTATTCTTAATATACGTATTTTTATTATCTAATTTTGTGTATTTATGCTTAATTTAACGTTTCTTAGTGTTTTATCAATATTAAATCGCTTTTTCTCCAGTTTTAAGCTCGAAATACCTTGTGGATTATTGGACTCAATGCATTGGGTGAATGAGCAACCAGCCCAATTGTCCATATTTCGTTAGGACAATTGAGCAGAGGGCTTGCTCAACTAGCCAAAACGCTTGCTCAATAACCCTCTTATTACAGGGTTCCCAGTACTGAAACCAGTACTTCTTCCCAGTACTGAAACCAGTACTGAATCCAGTACTTCTTTTTTGTAAGGGTTATACGAGTGAATACCTATATTAAAAATTGTTTAAAAAATATAACAATATAATTATTTACAGAGAATTATATTAATTGACAAAGCTAATTATGATTTAAAATTATTAATTAATTTTATTGTTTTTAAATTATAATATTACTTTTTGCAATTGTTCTTTTCTATAAAAAATATAAATGTCTATAACATATATTTTAATAATTAATTATTCTTTAAGTATTTTATTGATTATAATTTTAATTTAGTAGTATAAATTTTTAAAATGAATTTTATTAATTTAGAATAGTGGAATATTGAAATTTTCAATTTTTGTTTTGCAGACCTCAAACAGTAAAAGTATATAAATTCTAGGTAATAAAATGCCGGGTTGAAAAACATAAACTTAAATGACAGAAGATTTGGAAATCTACTGTTAAAGAAGGGATCCATTTTAAATCCCCATGTCTATTGTTACCCTAGCTAATAATTTTTGAACCCTAATATTTTATGACTTGAAATTTCTGCAATATAATTATTTGAAAATTTTAATTAAAAAATGTAGAATCTGTAATACTTGACGAATATAAATATCTAAAATTTATTGTGATAATTTTATATTTTAAGAAATTATAACGTATTTCGTAAACCATAAATATTACGTTAAAACTGATATCATTTTTGAAATAAAGTCAAAGGAATATGTAGTAAACATAATAGAATCATGAAAATAGTTGAAGTTCATTAAAATAAATATAATGTTGAAATAAATAAACATTATTTTCAGCGTAGTTATTTTTATGCCCGAAGGTCACCAAAAGTAAAAATAGATATTTCGGAACATACAGGTAAAAAATGGAGTCATTTATGCGACTGAAAACAACATTGATATTCGTGATTTTGCTTATGCAGAAAAAATATTAATAGCATACATGTTTCAAGTTATAACGAACATTATCTTGGTAAAATGTCGTTTTTTGCAAAAGATGCAAGGCTAAACATCTTAAGAAAGAAAAAGTTAAAAAAAAATTAACTTATAATTATTGTTGCAGTCATGGTGGTGTATCGTTGCCTTCAGAAAAATACCCTCATGAATTAAAAATATTGTTAGATGGATCTCATAAGATCTCTGGCCATTTTAGGAATAATATAAGACTCTACAATAATTCATTTGATTTTGCATCTTAAAATGCCAATGTAGTTAATTTCAATAATAGAAGGCGGGGACCATTTTGATAAATAATGCAAGGTCGAATTTATTATCAAATCAACAATTTCTTATTTCCTGAAATTGATAATGATCCATCTTTTGATTAATTATTCCTGTTAGATCCAAAAGAAGCAATTTGCTATAGATTAAACAAACATGACAACTTAGATGTGGATATATTATTTAGTATTGACAAATTATTGAGAGATTGTAACGCATATACAAAGTCTTTTTTAATGATGTCTGAGATCATTGAAATGGAAACTGCGTTAGCAAAAAAAAAATAATTTAATTTACAATTTTTAGAGGTGTAATGAAGTTGCTGCTATTTTTAATATGAATGCTGAAGGTTTAATACCAGAGTCTTATGTAACGATTTAAAATAGATCGATTCAACAATTGCAATTAGTTAGTCATTTAGATCCAAATGTTGAACCTTGGATACTGCCTTCAACATTCATAGGATCACCTCGTAACATGTAAAGACAATAGAGAGTTTCCCTACCAAAAAGATCAAAGTTGCAAGTCAAGTTTTTGATTTTGATCAAAGTTGGTAAATTTGTAGTATTTAGGGGTAGTAATAACTTAGTCAAGTATTTTTGAAAAATTTCCAAAATTTTAGGAATTACGTCACTTTGAATTTCTTACCCTTTATTTTTTCAAATTCTTGTCATTTAAAGAGTTTTTAACCGATTTCAATGAAATTTATAGGGTGTATGTGAAAAACTATAAGGTTTTAAATAAATTTGAAGTAGATTTAAAAACTTCAAAAATTCATGTAGAAAAACACAAAAAAAAATTTTAAACCTTTTTTTCTATGTGTGCTAATTCATATTTTTTATTTTCATCACAATATAATGAAAGCTTTTTATTTTACCTTTAATTTAAAAAAAAAATTGATGGAGGCTCTCTTAGTTCTCGAGATATCGGCAAAAGAGTATTACGCCTCACGTCTTCTATCCTATGAGCATAACGATTTTTGAGTTTTATTTGTTTTTAAAAATATTGTAAATGAACAAACTACAATGATTTATTCCTGACTACTATCTATGAATATTTTAAGAAATAAATAAATATTTATGAATTAATAACCATTTTAACGTCCATTTTAACCATTTTAACGTTTTGCTTTTTAAGCAACCTTCTTTTTTAGAGCAGATTTCTGGATATCTACAGTTTTTGAATCAATGGAAGCAGAAAATTAATTGCAAAATATTTTCCAAGATACTCTGCAAACGATTTTGAAGATTCTCTGCAAACGATTTTCTGCTTTCATTGACACAAACACTGTAGATATACAGAAATCTGCTCTATAAAAGAAGTTTACTCGAAAAGCAAAACGATGAAATATCATCACATGAACCACATGAACCACATGAAGTCGAATAATCTTGTAAATATGTATATATATGTATAGTTGTAAATATGTTTTGGTCTATTTTTAACAATAATTTACGTAGTATTGATGAGCTTCAACAATAGCGAAACCAGAAAATTGTTTCAGTTTTTTCTTTTTACTTTTTTCAATTTTTAAAAATAAATTAATAGAAATAACTACTAGGCTTAAAGTTTAAGTCACAAAAAACCAATGGTTGGAGTTTAGTAGTAAAGTAAGATTAAATTAATCTGCAACGCTTTTTTATACCTTACAGT
Organism: Ganaspis brasiliensis; assembly: GCA_037103525.1. Taxonomy (NCBI): domain Eukaryota; kingdom Metazoa; phylum Arthropoda; class Insecta; order Hymenoptera; family Figitidae; genus Ganaspis; species Ganaspis brasiliensis. The sequence continues at coordinate 221,941 of JAZKLR010000014.1, forward strand.
TTTTTGAGTTACTGTCCAGGCCCGTAGCCAGAAATTTTTGTCGGGGGTGGAGGGCCAAAATTCCATGCCCGTAGCACCCGTAGCAAAAAAGTTTTTCTCAGAAAAAAAAAATTTCAACGAGTAAAAAAATTTTCGGGGGGGACCGGTCCCCCTGGGCCCTCCCTAGCTACGTACCTGTTACTGTCGACAAAGAAAAATTTGTATAATATATTATTCATTGTTTCACAATTGTTAGACAATTAATTCAGATCGGCAAATTTATTACCTTCAATTGCATTTAAATTTCTGTCTTACTTGCGGTAAAATTAATTGAATGAAAACTACTTTTAAACTTTTTGACACTACCATTGGTTATTAATTCATAAATATTTATTTATTTCTTATAATATTCATAGATAGTAGTCAGGAATAAATCATTGTAGTTTGTTCATTTACAATATTTTTAAAAACAAATAAAACTCAAAAATCGTTATGCTCATAGGATAGAAGACGTGAAGCGTAATACTCTTTTGCCGATATCTCGAGAACTAAGAGAGCCTCCATCAATTTTTTTTAAATTAAAGGTAAAATAAAAAGCTTTCATTATATTGTAATGAAAATAAAAAATATGAATTAGCACACATAGAAAAAAATGTTAAAAATTTTTTTTTGTATTTTTCTACATGAATTTTTGAAGTTTTTAAATCTACTTCAAATTTATTTAAAACCTTATAGTTTTTCACATAACCCTATAAATTTCATTGAAATCGGTTAAAAACTCTTTAAATGACAAGAATTTGAAAAAATAAAGGGTAAAAAATTCAAAGTGACGTAATTCCTAAAATTTTGGAAATTTTTCAAAAATACTTGACTAAGTTATTACTACCCCTAAATACTACAAATTGACCAACTTTGATCAAAATCAAAAACTTGACTTGCAACTTTGATCTTTTTGGTATGGAAACTCTCAATATTAATATGCAATGACCATTATGTAGCTTTTCATGGTAGACCAGATTTATTTATTACAATGACATGTAGTTCAAAACGGAAAGAAATTAAAAAAAATTTATTACTTAATCAGTCAGCTTCTAATAAACCTGACACGGTTTCAAGAGTCTTTTATTTAAAATTAAAAAAATTAATCGAAACTATAGTAGATGATAAACTATTTGGACAAGTAAAGTCTTATGTTTATGTTATTGAATTTCAAAAGCGCGGTTTACCAAACATTCATTTATTGGTTATATTGGAAGATGATTCTAAAATATTAAGAGCAGAGAGTGTTGATCGGTAAAGTTTTTAAAGTAAAGTTTTTATATGTTATTAGGTATATCACAATTTTTTAAAATTATTTCTCATATTCTTCATTTTATTCTTTATCTTTATTTTATTTAATTAAATTTTAGTTAATCAAAATTTGAAAATTGATATACACTATGAATCAAAGATCACATCAATTTAGATGTATTGCAATGTCTTCTTATCATTGATTTTCTTTTTTTATTATATTATGTATTTCTTTTATTTCACATAATTATACATATATGAAACATTATTTTAAGAAATAATAAAATTTGGCTTGCGCTTTAGCGCGCGCTTTTTTTCTAGTACTATCTGAAAACGCATTGAAACGGCCCAAAAAACTCAGTGATATTTGCCAGTGAGTTTTACAGTGAGTTTGTATCGGTAGGGAAAACCAATGATAATACATTTTAACATTTTCATGCTTTATTTATTAATTATTTTTAAATGATTCATTTCGTTTGTTTATGAACAAGAACTTCTAGAACTGTTCGAGACTAAAATAAGAACAGTGTGACAGAATATGTGTCGATTCAGGGTAAAAGGGACCTTAGCTGCAAAACATTCGATTTTTAATTTTTATTATGAATCGATAGAATTTGAGTTGCTCTTTCACATACAGTAATCAAAACTTGTTTACGTTTATTAGTTTTTCTGTTATTAGCGATGAAACATAGACATAACCTAACAATAACATAGGCTGGCACAAGTTCAAACTCCCTTTCTGTAAAATTCAAAACATTTGTTTTTTAATTGTTATTATGAATCGATAGAATTTGAGTTGCTTTTTCACACACATAAAGCAAAACTTGTTTATGTCTATTAGTTTTTGTGTTATTAGAGCTGAAACACAGGCATAACCTAACAGTGACAGAGATGCTTAACTTCAAACGCCCGTACGCTTAAAACTCATTTCTGCAGCTAAGGTCCCTTTCACCCTGAATCGACACATATGTGTAACAGTTTTGTTAGAACAGTTCTAGAATGAAAGTGTAGGGGAGGGTGGTCCCAAACCGACTCCCTAAAAGGCATGTTCCATGTTTCCACTGGTTCCCGAGGCTCTGAATATCATGAAGTGGGAAATACAGAGAGAAAATCGAAAATTAACGTTTTCGACAATCTCAAAAAGGGTGGTCTGAAACCGACCCCCTATTTTTATTGCAGGAAATAGCGAAAACAAACAAAATTTTTAACTTGTATTGTAATTTGAATTAAAAAACAACAAACTAGAATAAACTTAAATTACTTTTACTTTATTTAAATACATTATTTAAGGCCTTTTTCAGAATAAGAGTAAAAGAATTATCATTACAATAAAAAATGAGTGTTTTTAGTCTGATCTTAATTACAAGCTATATTATCTTAGCTTAATTATTGTTATTTTATTAAAATACATTTATAGGTATTATTTGGTAATTAAAAATAATTTAGTTACTATTACAATGCAAGAAAAGGGGGGGGGGGTTTCGGACCACCCCCACTATTTTCACATAATGTCTTGCCGATCATTCATGTCAATGAAAGCGTGTGAATTTGAATATTGTGTATTAAAGTTGAGGCCATAAGCAACCAAAAAACTTATACCTTAATTTTTCTAAACTCCCCAAGCAGCACGTAATATTACATGAATATCACAGTGACATCATATTGTAATATTGGTAATATTACGGGGTGATATTACAGTGATATTGACGTAATATTGACGTGATATTGAAATGTCCGCCTCAAGGTAATATTACAAGTAATATTACAGTAATATTACAAATATTTATTTATTTAAAATATTTATTTTACATTAAATAAAATGTTTTAAAAAAACCCGGCTCACACGGGGTTCGAACACGCAACGTTCGACACGACGTGAATACGCCTTGTACCTCTCGGCCATCTAGATCTTGGAATGTATTTCAGAAAGTGTTCTTCATGTAGTACCTTAAATTCTCTTTGGTACAATATGAAGAACACTTTCTGAACTATATTCCAAGAGCTAGATGGCCGAGAGGTACAAGGCATATTCACGTCGTGTCGAACGTTGCGTGTTCGAACCCCGTGTGAGCCGGATTTTTTTTAAATATTTTATTTAATGTAAAATAAATATTGAAATAAATAAATCTTTGTAATATTACCGTAATATTACTTGTAATATTACCTTGAGGCGGACATTTCAATATCACGTCAATATTACGTCAATATCACTGTAATATCACCCCGTAATATTACCAATATTACAATATGATGTCACTGTGATATTCATGTAATATTACGTGCTGCTTGGGTCAATTCAACACTTTTAACTTGAATTCAAGATAGGTCATAAACAAAAAATATTATTGCAAAAAACTAATTTTACGTAAAATTCCGAGATACAATATTACCAAGAGATATGGTCAAAATGTCAGAGTTATGAAAGTGTTCTTTTGATGGTATTCACGATTTGTCTAGTAACACGATCTCTGAGAAACAGTGGGGGGTCGGTATGGTACGAGGGGTCGGTATGGTACCACCCTCCCCTAATAAAAATTCTAGAACACTATTACAAAAATGTTATATAATTGTTTCATCGCTGTGTTTTAGATTTATTCTGTAGCACCGCTGTTCTGTCTTTGTTCTAGAACAACCATATAACGTATGTACTAGAACAGATGATCCAAATTAGTTATAGGATTTGATTGTAACATTGTTACTGAAACATTCTAGAACACTGTTTCTAAAATGTGATATAAGCGTTCTATCACTGTGTTCTATACACAGAAAGAATTAATTTACTAAATTTTATTCAAATAGTTGATGAAACTCAAGACATTTGTATAAAACTTAAACTTGTCGATTAAAACTCCCCACTTCGTCACTTTCACACATTATATACCGGGTGTCCCTACATAACGTGAACATATTTTAGGGTTGATATCAGCTCAAAAAATTAAGTAATCAAAGAGTTGCTCGTTTTTTGATTGAACTTTAATTGCTCGAGTTATTTGCAATTCCAAATTGGCCAATCACGCATCGCCTTTACCTTAGAGGGCATGTTCTACTTTACAGTTTATTCCCTCAAAGCTAAAAAAAGAGTTAAAAAAAAAGAGTCTTAATAAGCGTGAAGAAAACGAAAATCAAGCACAATAGGGTTCGAAGGCCACGGGGATCTTTCGGTCCAGGGGGTGATCCGCCTTCACTCTTTGTATTGCTAAAAGTTGACACCTTCAATTCTTTTTTTTAGCTTTAAGTGAAGTAAAACATGCCCTCTAAGATAAAAGCGATGCGTGATTGGCCAATTTAGAATTACAAATAACTCGAGCAATTAAAGTTCAATCAAAAAACGAGCAACACTTTGATTACTTAATTTTTTGAGCTGATATCAACCCTAAAATATGTTCACGTTATGTAGGGACACCCGGTAGAAACAGATTTACAGAATTCCTATGTTATCCTAATATAAACGCAAATTTTAATTTATTAACGAAAAATCTCGCAACCGGGTTTCGAACGCGGGTTCTAACGCACGGCGATACTTGAGACGGCTTCTTATACCCCTCGGCCATTTAAGAATACGTGAGAGTCTTTAGAATGAAATGAGTGACACTTAACTATAGCATAATAGGTTTTACGTTTCCTCGATTCCTCGACTATTGAATACATTTTAATTGGTAGAGATCAACGTTTTGTACTATTTTGAATATTTGGTAAACAACCTTTGGCTACTTGTTAATCAATTTTTCTCACTCTGTTTTACTACACCAGGATTTAAGTTTAATCGACTGCTGATGATGCTTTCTATTTTGCTCATGAATAAGTATGCACTTATATTTCAAGCTTTATGAAAATGTCTCTATGTCCTCGTTTTCATCGACTTTTGAATTAATTTTAATAAATAAATTTTTCCCGTGCATTTATTCTGTAACAATTGTTTTACGATTGTTCTATACATATATATATATATATTAATGGTGTCTTCTTTGCCATATTATTTGTATGTTATTTTTCTTGTGTTGTCGCGAAAAAATGACACTAAAGTAATGATACACATTCCTATCACTATTTATATGTCACACCTTTTCTTAAGGGTATATATACTGTTTTCTTTAAATGATTCTATAAAATGACCACAGTATGTAAACTAACATATTTTACATTATAAAACAAGTGAGCTGTTCATTTGTTAATTTAATTTGTTTATAACAATGAAAAATAACACTTTTTAAACTATATTTATGTACAACTGTCAATTGTAACTAAATACTAAAATAAATGCAAAAAAACTAATTTATTTCAACTATAAAAATGCGCGTTATTCATTTGTTAACTTAAATGATTTACAATATTTATGAACTAAATAAACAATTTTTTTATTTATTAAAACTTTATTTTTTGCCTTTTAAAGATCGATAGTCAGTCGATTTAAATGATATTCAGCATAAAGACGACTTTTATTTGATAAAATGAAGATATACTAAACACTTTGTCATTATTTTGTTGTTAACATTAAAATAATAATAATAAAAACATAAATTCAAAAAACTGCTTCCTAAAAGTTGTTTAGAATTTATTCCTGAGTGTTTAAATCAAGAGTCAATCCATTTCGTTAAAATTTGGAGGCTGTAGACTTTTTTGAACAGTAAATTGCAAATTCTGACCACAGTGCAACGGAGCTTCTCGCAGCGTAAAGGTTGGCGCGCAAAGAGAAAATAAATATATTATCTACACTTCTTATTGAAAATACCAATTTTTTTTTTAGAAACTTAAAGAAGACATCTCTGTGTACATTTTCATAAATATTTCAAATTGTTTATAAAATTGTTATTAAAAACATGTAATTTTTTATATTAAAATTTTGCAATTATATTCGTTAAGAAGAGTGGACATTTTTAAATAATCCACATTAGTTTTATTAATTTATTGCAAACCACTGTTGAATTATTAATATTTCTTTAAAATGTTGTTAAAATTTGTTAATGCAAAAAAAAATAACAAAGACATGGAATTTAAAAAAACGGTTAAAAGTGTTTTTTTGTTATGTTGTGAACTACAGATTTTCATGAAAGTTTTAACATTTCAGAAAATCAATGGAATTTTGTTGACACGGTTCAGCTGGACTGAGCCAATATATTATTTATATTAAATAATTTGGTTTACTTTAATCCATAAAATAAATTAATTGTGTCAAATAATTTTTATTTGTCTCAAAAACCCAAATACTTAAGTGAAATAATTAAATGAATAGTTTTAAATAACCCGTGTAGAAAAGTTCCCAGTATTTCCCAGTTTCTAAGTGGGCGCCAGTTTGGCCCCACTTGGCTTTTCTACACGGGAACTCACAAATTTCGTTTCAATAAATTATTTATTTGACTGAAATATTTTTATAAAATAATATATTAGCATTAAATAATACATTATTTATATTAAATAATTCGGTTTACTTTAATCCATAAAATAAATTAATTGTGTCAAATAATTTTTATTTGTGTCCAAAAACCCAAATACTTGAGTGAAATAAATAAATGAATAGTTTCAAATAATTTAGCATTTGTATTAAATATATTCGTTTATTAGATTAAACTAATTATTTACTTGATCCAAAGAAGATTTATTTGGTTTAAATAAACGTGATTCAAATAATTCAAGTTATTTGAATCAAATACATATTTTTAGATCCAACTAAAAAATATTTGAGCGAAGTAAATATTTATCAAATAATTTGAATTAATTGAGTCAAATAATTTTTTTTTCAGTGTACTATTGAATCTTGAGTGTTTGAAATTGAAAGGACAAGATCATCCTATTAAATCAAACATTTTTACTTTGAAAACAATAAGAATATTGTTGAATTAAAGCATATACTATCAAATTCATAGTGCGAAAGTTAATAGTACATACTTTTAAAATGATAGTAAATATGTTCGAACAAGGGCGAAGACGCCGTTTGATGCGTCAAACCAAAATACTATAGATTCAAGAGTATTTTTTTCTCAGTGTAACATTTTAACTTCTTTGTACAATATAACAATAAAATTAATATATATATATATATATATAATATATATATATATATTAGAGTGGTCCAAAAAAAGGTGACTTTTGGAAATTTAAAAAAATTCTTGCAGTTTCATATTCTGCATACCTAATAACGGCTTAACTAATTTTTTAAAAAATTTTAAATTCGTAATTGACGCTGCGCATTGCATTTTTCTCTCTTATGGGGTTTTAGAGAAATTAACACGTAAAATAAATACACTTTTTTCAATGTAACATTCAACTTCTTTGTACACATTGTAAAATAATGCTACTTTGTAAAGTCGTTGAAAAAGAATGAAATATTTTGTTGCAAAAAAGTAAAATCAGTTTTTTAAATATTTGCAGCTGTTATTTAGTGTCAAAAAGCACCATTTTGGTACTTTTCAGCGATACTTTTCTGTTATATAATATTAATTTTATTGCTTGGTCTTGAGCACAAATGAAAATTCATATTCTTGAGATCAGATTCTGTAAAAATTGGAAAAGTTGATAAATATTAATGGGCTCATTCGATGATTTGAAATTTGTACTTTTTGAACGAAAATTGGTTTTACAACTATCATAAAAAGTAGCCTGACGATTGCTACTGATGAAATTGTGAAGGGTTTGGGAAAGGAGTAGAAGCTGCAGAAAAAAATTTTCCTTTTCTAGGGACTTCGTACCTGCTCAGCAGGCGACCTATTGTGTCTGGTGTGCAGAAAAATATTGAAAAATTAGGCGTTAAATTCGTCACTACTTTAAACTACCAGGCCTTTGAAGAAATAATCTCCAATAAGCTTCCAGTAAAAAAAAACTGGAAGAAAATACGACAATTTTTAAGATCGATGCGCAGTGTCAATTACGAATTAAAAATTTTTTTAAAAAATAGTTAAGCCGTTTTTAGGTATGCAGAATATGAAACTGCAAGAATTTTTTTAAATTTTCAAAAGTCACCTTTTTTTGGACCACTCTAATATATATATATAATACAACAAAATTTTGGATAAAAATCATACTAACTCAAATATTTTAGTATGTATTAAATAAGTTTGTGCTATATATGTATATTATTTTTTTTACTTTGTAAAATTTAAGAGGATTATATTTAATTCCATTAAATACATTAAATATAAATTGTTTGGTGAAAAAAATACTAGAGTTTCCAGTACTTAAACTAATTCTTAATCCAATATTTATCCCAGTACTTATTCCAGTACTAATAACCCAGTTCTTATCCTAGTACTTGTACCAGTACTGATTTCAGTACTTGTTCCCAGCACTTAATTAACTAGGTACTTCTTTTTTGTAAGGGCTGTTGAAGATACAATATTCAAAAACGCAGAAAATGAATGAATTGACTGTTTAACTCAATTATAAATTAAAGTAGGTTAGAGTAAGTCCGGCGGAGGTGGTCATAGATTCTATAAAGGTCCACAAAAATTAAAAAAATAACATTTTTAAATTGATGCTTATTGTTAATGAAACGTTGGCTATTTAACATTAAAACAACTATAAATAATATAAAATTTGTAGGGCATATTTTTTCCTTCCATTCTTTATATATGTAGAGTAGGGTAATCCAAAACAAATTTTTTTTATTTTTAATGCTCTCACCCCCTAGCATTGTTCTATATCGAAAAAAAATACCCCTATTTTTTTATTTTTTAATATTTAGATGGGGCTAAAAGCGCCTAAAATTGCCCATGCAAAATGCATGGGAAAAAAAGACTTTTTCGTAGAAATGGTATAGGACCCTTGAAAATCAATATTTTTCAATCGCCCAACTCTGTTTCTCTTCAGGAGACTTCAAACAATAATGCCAAATTATTTATTTAACAATATTGTAATATTAACTGTTTTTTATAGGGCCCCAAAAAAAACCCATAAATTACAAAATTATGAAAAAATCGTTAAAAAATATTTTTTACTATTTTTATGAGAGTTTTCTCCTGTATTTTGAATAAATAACATAATTATTGATTTATAATCATTATTCCATGTACTTGCTAATTTGTTTAAACAAATTATTATTTTTTATTTACAACATTTTATCGAATTGAGCTAGACTTTCTAAATTTCTTAGAGTAAAAATTTCACTCTAATTTAGGAGCGAGATGTACATTCACTCCAGATAGAGTGAAAGTTCACACTAAAAGAGTGAGATTGCTCACTCTAATGGAAAGAGTGCAGAAATTCACTCCAGTGATTGGAGTGAATATTCACTCCAAGATTTAGAGTGAGTAGTAGATCTATACCGGTTTCAAAACAGTTACCCTATAGGAATCTACCTTACCGGCCGCGAGTAGAAATCTGTTTTACCGGGTAGGAATCTGTTTTACCCTAGTTACTGACCAGATGGCGCTGTGTGGGGGATTCCCCGCGACATTTTGGATTTTTAACCCCACTTTTGCGCGGGAATTTAAATTTTACTCCCACTTTTGAGCGGGAAGTTAAATTTTACCCCCCCCCCTTTCAGGATTTTCAAGCCCGCCATTTTGAATTTTTACCCCCACTTTTGCGCGGCAAGTTTAAAATTACCCCCACTTTTAGGTATTTCAAGCGGGGATTTCCCTACTTTTGAGCGGGCTTTTAGTCTGTTGTAAGTGAGAGTTCTACGTTACCGACAGCCATTTTAGTGAGTTAGTACACCGGCCACGACTGATAGACGGCGCTGCAATCGAATCGCGCCAAGTTTAACTTAAAATGCTAACTCTTTTAATTTGCATAAAGTGTTATGTAAGAACTAATTTGCATATCATTAGTATGCAATACCACCCATGCGGCTAATTTGCATACAGTGTTATGTAAGAACTAATTTGCATATCATTAGTATGCAATACCACCCATACGGTTAATTTGCATAAACTGGGTATTGTTGCTAACTTTTACCGAAGAACTAATTTGCATATCCTTAATACCACCAATCTAATTTGCATAAATTGTGTATTGTTGTTAACTTTTACCGAAGAACTAATTTGCATACAGTGTTATGTAAGAACTAATTTGCATATCATTAGCAGTCTCAAAAGTGAAAGGTGCGCAGCAAAGATGCGCGTGCGGTTAACGGGGTCAAGTTCGAGTGGATAGACTTGTGAAAGAGGAGTTGCGCGCGCAACAACAAAGTAGGGGTAAGAAGAGTGGGAAATTGGAGAAAGAGTGGGGTTCAAGAGATATAAGAAGGATTTGAAGCCAAGTGGAGACATATCTGTTACAGGCTACATCAGCAGCTGAAGCAGCATCAAGAGCAGCTCCGAATCCTCTACTAGGTAAGCCCTCTTCCACCTTAAAGTTTATTTTTTGATTTTAGCCTGATAATATATTTTGATCTAACAGCTCTATTTTGATTTGCTTACAGATATTCAAAACAATGGACGCCACCTTAAGCAAAATCAACTCTCTTGGACGTTTGCAGCATCTTCTACCCTCGAAGCCGCTTGCTGAGTTGGATGTCAATGCCCTCTATACCGTAACTAGTATAAAGAGGATGTCAACCAAGTATGGATTGAAATTTGCAGTTGATTTGGATGGTGAATTCCGGGCATTCCTGCCAGCAAGGTTAACGAACCTGTTTGAGAAGGAGCCAAACAACTTCAAGGTGCTCGACGAAGCCGTGGAATCCAACAAGTTAAAATTAAAATATATTGGTGGAAAATATAATATTATAGAATTTGTATTTATCTAATAAATATTGAAATATAGAAAATTGTAATATACTGTAAATATTCAAAATATGTGTTTAAATAAAAGCAAAAATTTACTTATAAATTGTTTCATTTTATTCTACCTTTATATTTTAGAAATGTAAAAAATAAAAAAAGAGAGAAAAAATATAATGAAAAAAAAAAATTAATTAATTAAAAAAAAAGAGAAAACAAAAAAAAAAGAAAAAAAACATAAAATAGAGAAAAAAAATATAAAAAAACAGAGAAAACAATTTAAAAATATATAGTAAAGCAATAAAGACACTTTGATCTTTAGTAAACGATTGAAGCAAAACAAGCGTGTTCAAACAAGTCTCAACTTGTTTTTTAAACAGAACAAAGACATCGTCTAAGAACTGATTAATAAAGTCTTTCTATTATAATACTAATAATTTACATGGAAGAGTGGAGTTGCGTTGCTCGTGAGACTAAGTGAAAGTAAATTTGCTCGTGCAACAACAGAGAAGTGCTTACTGCGCATGCGTACTATATTTGCGTTCAACTTGCATAAACTGTATACTGTTGTTAACTGATTTCTTTCGGGTTAGCTTTGTTAATGTATTGAAATATCGATAGTAAGTTAACTTAAAATGCTATGTTAATTGAGGCGGTTGGTGCAGAAACCGCACAAGTCCTCAAATCGTAATTGTTCAGGAATCAATAAAAATAGTTTTTCTTGTAGATGTGAGAATTTTTTATAATTCTGCGTTTTGTATTATTTTCTACTAACCTATAAGTTTAAAAATTTAATATGATTGATTTATATTTTAATTAATATAGGGCATAAAAAAATAAATTACGTTTTGGACTTGTGCGGTTTCTGCACAAAATGAAATGGAAAACACAGAAAATGTATTAGATCAAATGAAGTATCACAGTTTTAGTAAATTTTTAGTAACATTTATTAAAGATTTTTAATTTGTATAGTTTTTATTAGCATTTTATAAATAATAAACATTTTTTAAAAATCACTCTTTAACATTTTCTCAACAATTATCACATAATTCACTATTATTGTTTTCTGCCTCGCTTTCAGTGCATTTTATTTATAATATAGACTGTTTTATATAAATTATTTAACAACGTCTAAAACACTTTCAAAATATCACAAATAAATATTATTTCATCCATTGCGCATCTTTGTGCGCAGCTTGGAATCATGGACTTGTGCTGTTTCTGAACGAAACAAAAATTTGTTCATTTTAAAGGGTTAAGAGTTTAGTAACATATGGAATATTTTACTAGATTGTAGAGCTTCATTTAAAGATAAATTTTCCATAAAAAAGTGATTTTCGAAAAAAAGTGGACTTGTGTGGTTTCTGCACCAACTGCCTCAATTGGATGTAACTTTTCCAAAAGTTACCTTTAACTTTTTCGAAAGTTAACTTTAACTTTTCCAATTGTTAACTTTAACTTTTCCGAAAGTTAACTTTAACTTTTCCGAAAGTTACCTTCTACTTTTCCGATAGTTAACTTTAACTTTTCTAAAAGTTAACTTTAACTTTTCCCAAAGTTACCTTTAACTTTTCCAATAGTTAACTTTAACTTTTCCAAAAGTTAACTTCATCTCTTATGAGATTTACATGTTAATTGGATTTAACTTTTCTAAAAGTTAACTTTAACTTTTCCAAAAGTTACCTTTAACTTTTCCGAAAGTTAACTTTGACTTTTCCGAAAGTTAACTTTAACTTTTTCAAAAGTTACCTTTAACTTTTTCGATAGTTAACTTTAACTTTTCCAAAAGTTAACTTCATCTCTTATGGGATTTACATGTTAATTGGATTTAACTTTTCCAAAGTTAACTTTAACTTTTCCAAAAGTTACCTTTAACTTTTCCGAAAGTTACCTTTAACTTTTCCAATAGTTAATTTTAACTTTTCCAAAAGTTAACTTCATCTCTTATGGGATTTACATGTTAATTGGGTTTAACTTTTTTAAAAGTTGGCAGCAGTGATATACAGAGGGTGTTCGAAATCCGTGATCTTGGTATAAAACTTAGTCATAATCCTGATTTTGGTAATCATTTTTCGGAGGTTGTGGGCAAGGCCCTTAGATCCCTCAGCTTTGTGAAGAGAAATACGTCACGTTTTTCGAACCTATCCACACTCAGGTCATTGTATTTGTCATTTGTTAGATTGATCCTGGTCAGTAATCATGTCATTTGGATGCCTAACACTGATTGTGATCTTTTAAGATTGGAAAGAATTCAAAATAAATTTTTGCGTTTCACAGCTAGACAATTAAGTATAGTTCGTGACAGATACAATCATGATTACTCTGACTTGCGTGCGCAGTTTAATATTCCAGAAATTTCGGCTTACTCTGTATTTGCGGATCTTTTGTTTATATACAAAATTCTGAATGGATATGTCAATTGTCCAGAATTACTCATGAAAATTGGTTTTTATGCTCCTGCAAAACGCTTAAGAAGGCGTTCATTATTTTATATTAATCACCATGAAACGGAATTTGGAAAGAATTCAATAATTGATCGTATTGTCAGAGAGGCTAATTTGTATTGTAGAGATATTGACTTTTTCTATAACACCTTGAATTTGTTTATTGCAGAACTGCGTAGAGATCTTTTCTTTAATAATGCTACCTAGCTATTATTGATTTCTGATTACCGTTATATTATATATAAATTTTATAATTAGTACTTAATTGTACGAAAGGGCATTGTTATTTTCTTGTACGCCCGTTAACTTGTAAATAAATATATAAAAAAATAAAAGTTAACTTTAACTTTTTCAAAAGTTACCTTTAAATTTTCTAAAAGTTAACTTTAACTTTTCCAATAGTTAACTTTAACTTTTCCGAAAGTTAACTTTAACTTTTCCAAAAGTTACCTTTAACTTTTTCGATAGTTAACTTTAACTTTTCCAAAAGTTAACTTCATCTCTTATGGGATTTACATGTTACTTGGATTTAACTTTTCTAAAAGTTAACTTCAACTTTTCCAAAAGATACCTTTAACTTTTCCAAAAGTTACCTTTAACTTTTCCAAAAGTTACCTGTAACTTTTCCGAAAGTTAACTTTAACTTTTCCGCAAGTTACCTTTTACTTTTCTGATAGTTAACATTAACTTTTCCAATAGTTAACTATAACTTTTCCGAAAGTTAACTTTAACTTTTCCAAAAGTTAAGTTCATCTCTTATGGGATTTACATGTTACTTGGATTTAACTTTTCTAAAAGTTAACTTTAACTTTTCCAAAAGATACCTTTAACTTTTCCAAAAGTTACCTTTTACTTTTCCAAAAGTTACCTGTAACTTTTCCGAAAATTAACTTTAACTTTTTCGATAGTTAACTTTAACTTTTCCAAAAGTTAACTTCATCTCTTATGGGATTTACATGTTACTTGGATTTAACTTTTCTAAAAGTTAACTTCAACTTTTCCAAAAGATACCTTTAACTTTTCCGAAAGTTACCTTTAACTTTTCCAAAAGTTACCTTTAACTTTTCCAATAGTTACCTGTAACTTTTCCGAAAGTTAACTTTAACTTTTCCAAAAGTTAACTTCATCTCTTATGGGATTTACATGATACTTGGATTTAACTTTTCTAAAAGTTAACTTTAACTTTTCCAAAAGTTACCTTTAACTTTTCCGAAAGTTAACTTTAACTTTTCCAATAGTTAACTCTAACTTTTCCGAAAGTTAACTTTAACTTTTCCAAAAGTTACCTTTAACTTTTCCGAAAGTTAACTTTAACTTTTCTAAAAGTTAACTATAACTTTTCCCAAAGTTACCTTTAACTTTTCCAATAGTTAATTTTAACTTTTCCAAAAGTTAACTTCATCTCTTATGGGATTTACATGTTAATTGGGTTTAACTTTTTTAAAAGTTGGCAGCAGTGATATACAGAGGGTGTTCGAAATCCGTGATCTTGGTATAAAACTTAGTCATAATCCTGATTTTGGTAATCATATTTCGGAGGTTGTGGGCAAGGCCCTTAGATCCCTCAGCTTTGTGAAGAGAAATACGTCACGTTTTTCGAACCTATCCACACTCAGGTCATTGTATTTGTCATTTGTTAGATTGATCCTGGTCAGTAATCATGTCATTTGGATGCCTAACACTGATTGTGATCTTTTAAGATTGGAAAGAATTTAAAATAAATTTTTGCGTTTCACAGCTAGACAATTAAGTATAGTTCGTGACAGATACAATCATGATTACTCTGACTTGCGTGCGCAGTTTAATATTCCAGAAATTTCGGCTTACTCTGTATTTGCGGATCTTTTGTTTATATACAAAATTCTAAATGGATATGTCAATTGTCCAGAATTACTCATGAAAATTGGTTTTTATGCTCCTGCAAAACGCTTAAGAAGGCGTTCATTATTTTATATTAATCACCATGAAACGGAATTTGGAAAGAATTCAATAATTGATCGTATTGTCAGAGAGGCTAATTTGTATTGTAGAGATATTGACTTTTTCTATAACACCTTGAATTTGTTTATTGCAGAACTGCGTAGAGATCTTTTCTTTAATAATGCTACCTAGCTATTATTGATTTCTGATTACCGTTATATTATATATAAATTTTATAATTAGTACTTAATTGTACGAAAGGGCATTGTTATTTTCTTGTACGCCCGTTAACTTGTAAATAAATATATAAAAAAATAAAAGTTAACTTTAACTTTTTCAAAAGTTACCTTTAAATTTTCTAAAAGTTAACTTTAACTTTTCCAATAGTTAACTTTAACTTTTCCGAAAGTTAACTTTAACTTTTCCAAAAGTTACCTTTAACTTTTTCGATAGTTAACTTTAACTTTTCCAAAAGTTAACTTCATCTCTTATGGGATTTACATGTTACTTGGATTTAACTTTTCTAAAAGTTAACTTCAACTTTTCCAAAAGATACCTTTAACTTTTCCAAAAGTTACCTTTAACTTTTCCAAAAGTTACCTGTAACTTTTCCGAAAGTTAACTTTAACTTTTCCGCAAGTTACCTTTTACTTTTCTGATAGTTAACATTAACTTTTTCAAAAGTTACCTTCAACTTTTTAAAAAGTTACCTTTAACTTTTCCGATAGTTAACTTTAACTTTTCCAATAGTTACCTTCAACTTTTCGAAAAGATACCTTTAACTTTTCCAAAAGATACCTTTAACTTTTCCAAAAGTTACCTTTAACTTTTCCAAAAGTTACCTGTAACTTTTCCGAAAGTAAACTTTAACTTTTCCAATAGTTACCTTTAACTGTTCCGAAAGTTAACTTTAACTTTTCCAAAAGTTAACTTCATCTGCTATGGGATTTACATGTTAATTGGATTTAAATTTTCTAAAAGTTAACTTTAACTTTTCCAAAAGATACCTTTAACTTTTCCAAAAGTTACCTTTAACTTTTCCGAAAGTTAACTTTAACTTTTCCAATAGTTACCTTTAACTGTTCCGAAAGTTAACTTTAACTTTTCCAAAAGTTATCTTTATCTCTTATGGGATTTACATGTCAATTGGATTTAACTTTTCTAAAAGTTAACTTTAACTTTTCCAAAAGATACCTTTAACTTTTCCAAAAGTTACCTTTAACTTTTCCAAAAGTTACCTGTAACTTTTCCGAAAGTTAACTTCAACTTTTCCGCAAGTTACCTTTTACTTTTCCCAGAGTTAACTTTAACTTTTTCAAAAGGTACCTTCAACTTTTCCAAAAGATACCTTTAACTTTTCCAAAAGATACCTTTAACTTTTCCAAAAGTTACCTTTAACTTTTCCAAAAGTTACCTGTAACTTTTCCGAAAGTTACCTTTAACTTTTCCGAAAGTTAACTTTAACTTTGCCGCAAGTTACCTTTTACTTTTCCCAGAGTTAACTTTAACTTTTCCAAAAGTTACTTGTAACTTTTCCAAAAGTTAACTTTAACTTTTCCAATAGTTACCTTTAACTGTTCCGAAAGTTAACTTTAACTTTTCCGAAAGTTACCTTTTACTTTTCTGATAGTTAACTTTAACTTTTCCAATAGTTACCTTTAACTTTTCCAAAAGATACCTTTAACTTTTCCAAAAGTTACCTGTAAGTTTTCCGAAAGTTAACTTTAACTTTTCCAATAGTTACCTTTAACTGTTCCGAAAGTTAACTTTAACTTTTCCAAAAGTTAACTTCATCTCTTATGGGATTTACATGTCAATTGGATTTAACTTTTCTAAAAGTTAACTTTAACTTTTCCAAAAGATATCTTTAACTGTTCCGAAAGTTAACTTTAACTTTTCCGAAAGTTACCTTTTACTTTTCTGATAGTTAACTTTAACTTTTTCAATAGTTACCTTTAACTTTTCCAATAGTTACCTTTAACTGTTCCGAAAGTTAACTTTAACTTTTCCGAAAGTTACCTTTTACTTTTCTGATAGTTAACTTTAACTTTTCCAATAGTTACCTTTAACTTTTCCAAAAGATACCTTTAACTTTTCCAAAAGTTACCTGTAACTTTTCCGAAAGTTAACTTTATCTTTTCCAATAGTCACCTTTAACTGTTCCGAAAGTTAACTTTAACTTTTCCAAAAGTTAACTTCATCTCTTATGGGATTTACATGTCAATTGGATTTAACTTTTCTAAAAGTTAACTTTAACTTTTCCAATAGTTACCTTTAACTGTTCCGAAAGTTAACTTTAACTTTTCCGAAAGTTACCTTTTACTTTTCTGATAGTTAACTTTAACTTTTCCAATAGTTACCTTTAACTTTTCCAAAAGATACCTTTAACTTTTCCAAAAGTTACCTGTAACTTTTCCGAAAGTTAACTTTAACTTTTCCAATAGTTACCTTTAACTGTTCCGAAAGTTAACTTTAACTTTTCCAAAAGTTAACTTCATCTCTTATGGGATTTACATGTCAATTGGATTTAACTTTTCTAAAAGTTAACTTTAACTTTTCCAAAAGATACCTTTAACTGTTCCGAAAGTTACCTTTAACTTTTCCAAAAGTTACCTGTAACTTTTCCGAAAGTTACCTTTAACTTTTCCGAAAGTTAACTTTAACTTTGCCGCAAGTTACCTTTTACTTTTCCTAGAGTTAACTTTAACTTTTCCAAAAGTTACTTGTAACTTTTCCGAAAGTTAACTTTAACTTTTCCAATAGTTACCTTTAACTTTTCCGAAAGTTAACTTTAACTTTTCCGAAAGTTACCTTTTACTTTTCTGATAGTTAACTTTAACTTTTCCAATAGTTACCTTTAACTTTTCCAAAAGATACCTTTAACTTTTCCAAAAGTTACCTGTAACTTTTCCGAAAGTTAACTTTAACTTTTCCAATAGTTACCTTTAACTGTTCCGAAAGTTAACTTTAACTTTTCCAAAAGTTAACTTCATCTCTTATGGGATTTACATGTCAATTGGATTTAACTTTTCTAAAAGTTAACTTTAACTTTTCCAAAAGATACCTTTAACTTTTCCAAAATTTACCTTTAACTTTTCCAAATGTTACCTGTAACTTTTCCGAAAGTTAACTTTAACTTTTCTAATAGTTACCTTTAACTGTTCCGAAAGTTAACTTTAACTTTTCCAAAAGTTATCTTTATCTCTTATGGGATTTACATGTCAATTGGATTTAACTTTTCTAAAAGTTAACTTTAACTTTTCCAAAAGATACCTTTAACTTTTCCAAAAGTTACCTTTAACTTTTCCGAAAGTTAACTTTAACTTTGCCGCAAGTTACCTTTTACTTTTCCCAGAGTTAACTTTAACTTTTCCAAAAGTTAACTTTAACTTTTCCAATAGTTACCTTTAACTGTTCCGAAAGTTAACTTTAACTTTTCCGAAAGTTACCTTTTACTTTTCTGATAGTTAACTTTAACTTTTCTAATAGTTACCTTTAACTTTTCCAAAAGATACCTTTAACTTTTCCAAAAGTTACCTGTAACTTTTCCGAAAGTTAACTTTAACTTTTCCAATAGTTACCTTTAACTGTTCCGAAAGTTAACTTTAACTTTTCCAAAAGTTAACTTCATCTCTTATGGGATTTACATGTCAATTGGATTTAACTTTTCTAAAAGTTAACTTTAACTTTTCCAAAAGATACCTTTAACTTTTCCAAAAGTTACCTTTAACTTTTCCAAAAGTTAACTTTAACTTTTCCAATAGTTACCTTTAACTTTTCCGAAAGTTAACTTCAACTTTTCCGCAAGTTACCTTTTACTTTTCCCAGAGTTAACTTTAACTTTTTCAAAAGTTACCTTCAACTTTTTCAAAAGTTACCTTTAACTTTTCCGATATTTAACTTTAACTTTTCCAAAAGATACCTTTAACTTTTCCAAAAGATACCTTTAACTTTTCCAAAAGTTACCTTTAACTTTTCCAAAAGTTACCTGTAACTTTTCCAAAAGTTAACTTTAATTTCCAATAGTTACCTTTAACTGTTCCGAAAGTTAACTTTAACTTTTCCGAAAGTTACCTTTTACTTTTCTGATAGTTAACTTTAACTTTTCTAAAAGTTAACTTTAACTTTTCCCAAAGTTACCTTTAATTTTTCCAATAGTTAACTTTAACTTTTCCAAAAGTTAACTTCATCTCTTATGGGATTTACATGTTAATTGGATTTAACTTTTCTAAAAGATACCTTTAACTTTTCCAATAGTTATCTTAAACTTTTCCGAAAGTTAACTTTAACTTTTCCAAAAGTTACCTGTAACTTTTCCGAAAGTTAACTTTAACTTTTCCGCAAGTTACCTTTTACTTTTCCCAGAGTTAACTTTAACTTTTCTCAGAAGTTACCTTCAACTTTTTCAAAAGTTACCTTTAACTTTTCCGATAGTTACCTTTAACTTTTGCAATAGTTAACTTTAACTTTTCCAAAAGTTACCTGTAACTTTTCCAAAAGTTACCTGTAACTTTTCCGATAGTTAACTTTACCTTTTCCGCAAGTTACCTTTTACTTTTCCCAGAGTTAACTTTAACTTTCTCAAAAGTTACCTTCAACTTTTTCAAAAGTTACCTTTAACTTTTCCGATAGTTACCTTTAACTTTTGCAATAGTTAACTTTAACTTTACCAAAAGTTACCTGTAACTTTTCCGAAAGTTAACTTTAACTTTTCCGCAAGTTACCTTTTACTTTTCCCAGAGTTAACTTTAACTTTCTCAAAAGTTACCTTCAACTTTTTCAAAAGATACCTTTAACTTTTCCAAAAGTTACCATTAGCTTTTCCAAAAGTTACCTGTAACTTTTCCGAAAGTTAACTTTAACTTTTCCAATAGTTACCTTTAACTGCTCCGAAAGTTAACTTTAACTTTTCCAAAAGTTACCTTTAACTTTTTCGATAGTTAACTTTAACTTTTCCATAAGTTAACTTCATCTCTTTTGGGTTTTACATGTTAATTAGGTTTAACTTTTTTAAAAGTTAACTTTAACTTTTTCAAAAGTTACCTTTAACTTTTCCGAAAGTTAACTTTAACTTTTCCAATGGTTATCTTAAACTTTTCCGAAAGTTAACTTTAACTTTTCCAAAAGTTACCTTTAACTTTTTCGATAGTTAACTTTAACTTTTCCATAAGTTTACTTCATCTCTTTTGGGTTTTACATGTTAATTAGGTTTAACTGTTTTAAAAGTTAACTTTAACTTTTTCAAAAGTTACCTTTAACTTTTCCGAAAGTTAACTTTAACTTTCCCAGTAGTTAACTTTAACTTTTCCAATAGTTACCTTTAACTTCTCCGAAAGTTAACTTTAACTTTTCCAAGAGTTACCTTTAACTTTTCCGAAAGTTACCTTATACTTTTCCGAAAGTTAACTTTAACTTTTCCAATGGTTATCTTAAACTTTTCCGAAAGTCACCTTTAACTTTTCCGAAAGTTAACTTTAACTTTTCCAAAAGTTACCTTTAAGTTTTTCGATAGTTAGCTTTAACTTTTTTAAAAGTTAACTTTATCTCTTATGGGATTTAACTTTTCTAAAAGTCAACTTTAACTTTTCCAAGAGTTACCTTTAACTTTTCCGTTAGTTAACTTTAACTTTTCTAAAATATTTTTACAATCGCCTTCCATGACTGTTAAATTTATCCTTTCTAAACTTTTCTGAAAGTTATCTTTAACTTTTTCAAAAGTTAACTTTAACGCTTAGTTAACTTACAAATTTAACTTGAGTGAACCTGCCCTACCTTGTTCTAACTCGCAGAGAGGTGTTTTACATCATGTGTAGAAGTGTTGAATATAAATGTAATATTCATTGGGTTTATACTGACATACCAATACTATTGCTAGTGCATAACACGTCATCGTATATAATCATGTGGTATAGTATGAACCAATCAGCGATGAAATTATGATGTGGTGGGGGGCGGTGGAGGGGGGGGGGTTACAGTTTGGTATATAAGATGTTGTCTTGGCTTTAAATTTCATTTATCGTCCAAGATGGATTTTATTGTAGACATCCAAGGTTTTAAACAGAGCTGTAACCAATTTGTCTTTAAGGAGTTGGCTATTCTTCCACTTGAAGCAGATGCTCAACTTTGAGTTTATCTCTTTGAACCACCGTATAGTTGGAATTTTTTACTTGGACGATACAAAAGTGAGAACCGTTGGTTGACCAACAATTATCATGGAATCCAATGGATAGCTGGAGATGTATCTTATGATGAACTACGTATCGTTCTTCAAGAAACACTACGAGGTGCAAAAACTATTTACACAAAAGGTAGTGAAAAAAAAGAGTGGTTAGAAAAATACTTGTTAAATGTGCAAAATTTAGAAGAAATAGACTGTCCATCAATTAAAAATATTAAAACTGACTGCTTGTTAACTACATGTACACATCATATGGCACCAACTGTAAATTGTGCTGCCAATAATGTATTGACTCTTTGCAATTGGTTTCTCAGAGCACCAAGTGAAGTGAAAAATGTTTTAGTAGACGTCGATGAAATTGATTGTACTTCTACCACTTTGAAATCCTTTTACAAATAATGTGAATCTTTTCTGTAATAAATTTTAAAGATTTTATAGAAATAAATGAATTCAATACTTTCAAAAATCAATGTGTCTTTACTGCTTTACCTCTAATCTTAGAATAATAATAAGTAACTTAATAAAAATTTAATTTTTTTAATGAAATTATTAACTTGAATTTTTCATTTTGTGATTAAATTAAATTATATAAAACAAAGGTAGAAAAAAAGAGAAACAATTTATAAGCCAACTTTTGTTTTTATTTAAACCATATTTTAAATTTTTACAGTAAATTATAGTTTTTGTCTCTTAATACCTCTCTCTCTCTCTCTCTCTCACACACACACACACACACACACACACACACACACACACACACACACGTAAACACACTTTCTTGAATATTTACAAATTACAAATAGAAATAAAATTTGCACTTCTGCTTATTAACAATATATTACAAACAGTTTGCTTAAACTAGTGTCATTTCTACATCATTAGAATCTAAATTGGTTATATTATAATGCCCCCAAGCGAGGGTGTCCGTGCTATTTTTTATTAAATATCTTTTATCATCAAACGGACTTAAAGCTATTTTTGTCTGTTTTAATGTGTGTACATTATGGAGTTTTGACCGGATACAATAT
Source organism: Ganaspis brasiliensis (assembly GCA_037103525.1). Taxonomy (NCBI): domain Eukaryota; kingdom Metazoa; phylum Arthropoda; class Insecta; order Hymenoptera; family Figitidae; genus Ganaspis; species Ganaspis brasiliensis. The sequence continues at coordinate 244,436 of JAZKLR010000014.1, forward strand.
TGTGTTCTAGCTAGCATTTCAACATTTTGTAAGCAGTAGACATAGTCATCAAAGGTAATTGTTTTCTTCACAACTACCTCCTTAACACCTTTAGCCTTTTTTATAAAGTCCTGATCCTCTACTCGAATGCTATACATTTTACTCCGTAAGCCAACAAATTCTGTAATAACTCTCCCACTACACTCATCTTTCATGAGACCTAAATCTTTTTTATTGACTTGCGGCATTCCATGTATATTATCAACAGGATAATCAGAAGTGTCAAATTTAGAAATATCTGCTTTCATATCAGAATAGATATTTTCACATTTGACGTGATAAACAAGACTATCGGTGTCAGTATAGAGCAATTTACAGTTATCATTATACTTTTTTCGCATGTAATCGTAATAAAAATCATACATGAGTGTTTTGGAAATGTCTAAAACGCTAAGACCAATATAGATTGGTTTATTCATAAGCACTTCCGTTTTTCTAAGTTCCACCGCAACTAAATTTTTGCTAAAGATAGCTCGCGAGTGGAAGTTAGGTTTAGATATAAGAGCTTCAGCTCCATATCTACCCCCCCACTTTGTTACAAGTTTAACGTCAACTCGTTTCCGTACGTTTTCCATTGTCTTACCGTACACTGCATTATTCATTAGCTTAAATAGATTTTTTTCAAAATCATTTGTAGCGTTCGTTCGCATCATGGTATTAAAATCCACATAATTTTTCAACCAAGCAGTGCACGGTAATGGATAACGTATTTTTGTTTCGGTAGAAGGGTAGTTAGTTACTTTGTTTCTTTTGATCCTGGCGGTTTTAAGTGTTCAGAACAGAATGGCAAATCACTGTGATTGTTGTGTAATTCATCGGGATAGACTAAATCAACTTCTAAAATATAACCAATAGGTGCATCATCTTCAACATTAAAATTAAAATTATTATTTACATTTGGTACCCACTTAAAACCACCGTAGGGAAGTGCTTGTATCATAGCCCAACCATACAGGTTGTTCGCGTCCAAGTACATAATGTAAGTTGACTCTTCTTCTTCGTTATATTTTTCCATATACTGATTATTAGCTCTGGCATATCTATTTGAACACTGGCTTACTCCACCTCTAATACCACGTTCAATAAACATAACCATATCTATATCAGTTAGAAGTTCCAATCTTACATTACTATACTATAACATAGCATCCCAGCTCAACCCAGGTGTTGTGTAATAATGAGCTGGATCTAAACCATACGCAATAATACACTGGTTTCTAAAATTTTCAAAAATATCTGCGAGTAGTAAAATGTCAGTTTTCATATACAAATATACATAATCGCAAAGATTTTTGCAATTAAATGTATTCCAAACTTTTTGTGCATGTAAATAATCATCATTGCTCACATGCGAATCGTTTAATGTACTATAAAATTTTTCTATTGGAGGTAGTTGTGCCTCATTAAGTTTTGCCATGCAATCCAAATACTCGTATGGAAAAATTCCTTTTCGGGTTAACAGTTCTACATTATTTTTGGAGTAGGTGGAAAATTGCGAATTTATTATATTATGTTAAGGAAGATAAGATGACAATTTATCCAAAGACGATGCCATAAATTTGAATGAATCAATGAATCTAAAGTGGATAATACTCCCTTGAACATGTTTGGTAAAGCTAATATATTTTTCTTTGTTAATGGGGAGGAGGTCAACTTTACCCTCAAACTCAGTGGCAATGGATTTTATAATGAAATGTGCATCGTATCCACTTAAATTGTGGAATACTACAGGAATAGCTCTTGAATCCTGATAGTTGACATTACAATCTTGATGTGCTACCCCCCTGTACTTCCCAGTTATATGGCAATGATCTTTAACTTTTACAGCCCCTTGCGCGATAGACTTTTTACAGATATGACAAATGTTAATGCTTTGAAAAGCAGCTTGCTGACTTGCATTTAGTTTCTCCATTGGAATGTTGACCATAAATACAGTCTCAATATCCTCTGCCATCTTTTTTAACTCTTTAGCAAACCACTTTGCAAGATCTTCTTTATCCTTAGGTGATGCTTTGTATACTGACAAAGTATCGTCATAACACTTTAAATAGTATCCAATGCTCAGAAGTTTATGGTTTTGAAATACTTCTGTGCAATCACCTAAGGTTGAAGATTCCGTTTCAGGAAGCAATAAGCTCTCGCAGTCTGCATATATGATAAATGGAGCACGCTCTTTATTATTGAAATTCTTGAATTGAATTACATTCTTATTAGACCGTGGTAAAATTACTTTAGTTTTATTCAATTTATTGCAATCTTCAGTGTGTTGAATAAGTCTTTCTTCACTATGAAAATAATGCAAACAGCGATCGCAAATATACGTCTTGTGATCATGTTTAGACAATTGACTGCTTACAAGTCGCGACAAACTTTTAATCCAAACATAATGATAGTTTACTGAAAGAATTGATTTATCATCAGAAGCATCTTCCTCAACATTCAAACTTCCGTCTATGTAATGATCTTCAATGCTTAAAAGATTCACATGAGAATCTCTTTTCCTTGATGTAAGGTGTAATGGTGTTACACTAAAATCATTATTAAGCTTTTGAAGACCATTTACATTGACTGAAATTTTTTTTAATGTTTCTAATTTTGCAACATCATTTAGAGCTACAGGAAATTTATTCCTAGTGAAATCTAAATCATGTTTATAGTCTTTGTAATTCGATAAACGATTTGGATTAGAAGAAGCTGGATGCAATGCTGATAAAATCGACCACTTGAAGCATTCATTATCCTGGTTAAAAACATTGACGCAGACAGTCTTTTGTTTAATAACAGTTGGTAGCTTGATGAAAGAGCTAGCGTGCAAGGGGCTGAATTTATTAATGTTAACGTCAATTCTATGGATAGAGTCAAGAGTCCAATTGGATTCTTTTTCCTCAAATTCTTCCATTTTTCTAAGTGTTAGTTGTTTAACACTAACATTATAAAATTCATCTAACTGAGTTGAAGGTAAAATGTCACTCGCTTTAACTGCAAAGTGTTTTAAATCAAATTCTTCTGAACCGTCAGGTAGGGTTTTCTTAAATTTGGCGTACAATACCGTGTACGTTTTTACCGGACCAAGCGTGTTCAAACAAGTCTCGACATGATTTTTGAAGAGAACAAAGGCATCGTCTAAGAACTGGTTAACATCTATATGCGTTAAATTTACTATTGTTCCCGACTGTAATTGATTATTAAAGGCTGTATCCGTGTCAACCCACTTAATTGTTTCATTTGAGTTATTGAGACCGGCGCCGCTCTTCTCTAATAAATTAAAATGACATTTCAAGTAATGCACTCTGTTTAGTAAATTTAAAATTTTTTGTTTCGGAGAAACCGTAAAGCTATATCTATTAAAGAATTTTTTTAAAATAGCGTATTGCTGTTTACATTTATGCTGCCATTCGAATGCACTAATAAGACGAGCGTCAGCCGGTTTGGACATTACAGAGCATAACTTTAATTCAGCAGTGTCAATGAAATTGGCGGAACATTCACAAATTTCATCTACACTGTCAGCAGAGGCAAAACGTTTTTGTACACTGTTTCTACACCGGGGCATTTTGACAAATTTTTTCTAAAATCTGAAAAAGAAAACTGAAAAAGAAAACAGAAAAAAGCCTGAAAAAATGCTGAAAAAGAAGGTGAAAGAGAAGCTACAAAAACAGAAGTGGAACGAGCTGCGTTGTTCTCAGTGAAGTCGGGTTGAAGATTGCTAAATTTTCACACCAGAGGAAATAAGGTTCAGACTAGAACTGTGTACCTAAAACAGAAGAAGAGAAAAATGTTGTAAACAATGAATTGTTATTTACTAGTAACTTTTCAAAATTATTAAAAATAGTAATACTTACGGAACTAAGTGCTGAAGCCTAGTGTATTTGTACGTCCTATCCAAGTAGGCAGTGTAACAAGTGTACTTATAACAGAAGAAGAGGAGGAGGCGTGTTATTAACAAAAATTTTATTTTTATTTTTAAATAAACAAAAAATTGTTATTTTATTTGTAAATAAACAAAAAATTGTTATTTCATTTGTAAATAAACAAAAAATTATTATTTTATTTGTAAATAAATAAGAAATTGTTAGTTTATTCGTAAATAAACAAAAAATTGTTATTTTATTTGTAAATAAACTAAGTTTTGAATTACTTACAGAGTTTATTATTAACAACTGTGAACCTTCTAGAGAAGTAGGCAGAAACTATATCTGTGTATCTGTAACATTAAAAAACATTATTATAAACAACGAATTGTTATTTTACTGGTAAAATATACAAAATCTGTAAAGCTAGAAATACTTACGGAGCTGCTCTTGGGGAGAACCTGCTGCTACATAACTCTGAAGCGAAATAAGATTTCATCTCTTGCGAACGCCTATACATTAGAGGCTCTCCCACTCTCACAAGTCCCCCCACACTCGATGACTCTGGGAAGCATGCGCGCAGCCTGCAGCAACATGCCGCGCTGAGTAGCGTGGGCTGGGTCCTAGCGCCACCCACTCCCAACCACCCACTTGAGTCGCCCACTTAGGTCCGAGCGTTAATATCACCTCCCCTTGATTCCTTACGATTTTTATTCTGATTTTTGAAATTTGATAACATATATGCAAAAGTGGTTGGTGTTTTGAAAATTTAAGTCCCAATACATTAGTTTCGTAGGTGAGTTGTGGGTGGTGGGTGGTGTTGAGAATCGAATCGAGATATTTAAAACATCTACTAGATGGGTGGTAGGCGGTGGGTGGAGTGGGTGGAGTGGGTGGGGTAAGAGGGGGGGGATAGGGTAGATACAATGGAAACATATAGTGGTGGGTGAATGCAAATAAGGTGGGTCAGTGGTGGGTGGTAGGTAAGTTGTAGAAAAGGGTTAAAAACAATACATAGCGTATGCAAATTAGGTGGGTGGGGGTAGGTGATATGCAAATTAGACAAATTGGGTGGTTGAATAGTAATGATATGTAAACTAGTTATTAGGTAAAAGTTAACAACAATACACAATTTATGCAAATTAGATTGGTGGTATTAAGGATATGCAAATTAGTTCTTAGGTAAAAGTTAACAACAATACCTAAATTATGCAAATTATATTGGTAATATTAAAGGTATGCAAATTAGTTCTTCGGAAAAGTTAACAACAATACGCAATTTATGCAAATTAGCCGCATGGGTGGTATTGCATACTAATGATATGCAAATTAGTTCTTACATAACACTGTATGCAAATTAAAAGGGTTAGCATTTTAAGTTAAACTTGGCGCGATTCGATTGCAGCGCCGTCTATCAGTAGTGTCCGGTGTGCTAACTCACTAAAATGGCTGTCGGTAACTTAGAACTCTCACCAACAACAGACTAAAAGCGCGCTCAAAAGTAGGGAAATCCCCGTTTCAAATACCTTAAAGTGGGGGTAATTTTAAACTTACCGCGCAAAAGTGGGGGTAAAAATCCAAAATGGCGCGGGGAAACCCCCACACAGCGCCATCTGGTCGGTAACTAGGGTAAAACAGATTCCTACCCTGTAAAACAGATTTATACTCGCGGCCGGTAAGGTAGATTCCTATAGGGTAACTGTTTTGGAACCGGCATAGCTCTACTACTAGAGTGAAACTTTCACTATATTTTGAGTGAAAGTAAGCACGTATACCTTATAACGGCAGTTTGTAAGTTTTGTACTAACGAGGGTATAGCATAGTGGTTAGAGCGTTGGGCTTTAGGCCTAGGGGGTCGCGCGTTCGAGACCCCTCAGCGTCAAATATTTTAAATATATAAGTTGATCGTTAGTATTAAGTTGTATTTGTATTTGTAAATACGATATAAAAAAATGTTATAAAATAATATAAATAACAAATATCCTTGACACTAAGTAAATACGAAAATACCACAGTACTGACAGAAAGTTACTAATTAAAGAGGTTTAATATTTATTTTTATTTATTATTTTTATTTTTCAAAAATAAGTTATTATTCCTTTAAAGTTATAATGTTATTCAAATTTCCAAAAGCTTTAATTTACCCAATTTAAAATAGGAGTGGGAAATTCGATCTAATTAGAATGTGCCGCCATTTTAAATCAGCTAAAAAATTCACTCTAATTAGAGTGAACTCGTCACTCTATCCATAGAGTAAATAAATTCGCTCTTTCAATGAGTGAACATTCACTCTAAGGAATTTAGAGAGGAGAGTTTCGACTTTTTCTTAATTTTGCAACTTATTGAGGCCATTGGACCCAAACACCAACAAAAAAGTTAAAATAATAATTTTGACAATTGTTTAAACAAATTATGTTGTTTATTATAAACTTTTTATTAAATAGAGGTAAAGAGGTGCAACTTTTTCTTAATTTTGCAACTTATCGAGGCCATTGGAGCCAAACACAAACAAAAAAGTTAAAATAATAATTTTGACATTTGTTTAAACAAATTATTTTGTTTATTATAAACTTTTTATTAAATAGAGGTAAAGAGGTGCAACTTTTTCTTAATTTTCCAACATTTCGAGTTCAGTGATGCCATGTACTAACAACAAACGAAAAATAATAATCTTTACAATTTTTTAAACAAATTATGTTGTTTATTATAAACTTTTTATTAAATAGATGTAAAGAGATGCAACTTTTTCTTCATTTTGCAACTTTTCGAGTTCAGTGAAGCCATGTACTAACAAAAAAATAAAAATAATTTTTACAATTGTTTAAACAAATTATATTGTTTATTATCGACTTTTTATTAAATAGAGCTACAGAGATGCAACTTTTTTCAATTTTGCAACTTTTATAGGCTTATAAAAGCAAGTATAAGCAACAAAATGAGAAAGAAATGTAAACAATTGTTTAAGCAAATTTATAGTTTATAATCAACTTTTTATGAAAGAGGGCTAGAGAGTTGCAACTTTTTCTAAGATTTGCAAGTTTTCTTTTGTTGAGAGGTAGGAATGACTGTAAGACATAATTATAGCCGGGAGTGGTCTTAAGGTCCCTTAATGAGTGTGTGTTTTTAGCGGGTCGGCAGAACATCGCCACCCCCGCATAACCCTGTGGTACGGGCCACAGGGTACCTGGTAGCAGGTCTTCACATCCTACGCAAAAAAAAGACATAATTATAATTAAGTAAAAAACATTAGAATATTTATTTTTTTAATATGATAAATACATGTGTTGGTTATCACATCATTTTTTCGGATAACGTTTTTTTGTTACAGTTCGGAAACTATTTTCGGTATTTTGCTTTTGATCCTGATCTCTTGTTATTAGTTTGTTAAAATCAGATAATAATTTAACGTTTCGCTCTGCATTATCATTAATTAATTTTAGACAATTTACAATTTTTATATAACCGTAATAATCGACATTCTAATGCCATAGTGAGGGATGTTCCTCAAGAAAAGAAGTTTACATTTTAAAACGTGAAAAGAAGTTCATTGAATGCTCTTTTAGAAATTGATTGACATTTTTTGGTCTCTCTAGCTTTATTCAATGAAAAGATAGAAATAAACATTATTAAATTGTTTAAACAATGGTTAACATTTCTTTTCTCATTTTGTTGCTAATACTTGCTTTTATAATCCTATAAAAGTTGCAAAATTGAACAAAGTTGCATCTCTGTAGCTCTATTTAATAAAAAGTTAATGATAAACAATATAATTTGTTTAAATAATTGTAAAAATTATTTTTAGTTTGTTGTTAGTACATGGCTTCACTGAACTCAAAAAGTTGCAAAATTAAGAAAAAGTTGCATCTCTGTACCACTATTTTATAAAATGTTGATAATAAACAACATAATTTGTTTAAACAATCGTAAAGATTATTATTATTCGTTTGTTTTTAGTACATGGCTTCACTGTCCTCGAAAAATTGCCAAATTAAGAAAAAATTGCCACTCTGTAGCTCAATTTTTGCAAATCATGAAAATAAACAATATAATTTTAAGTGAATTCAAATTTTCCCAGAATTTTTGGTGTTGAACTCATGGACTCTGTAGCTTAGTTGGTTTAGAGCAGTCAAGCGCCATTTGAAAGACCCGAGTTCGAATCCCGGCGGAGCTAAATGTCCGATATTTTTTCACAGAATTTTCTAATTTCAAATAACTTAATTTGAAAAATCTAAAATTCATTTGAATTTCGTGTTTCAACTTGATTTAAATATCGAGAAAAAATCTTGCTGAATTTACGAACTTAGTGTCGATATAGTAGGTTTCTGAGATGCACGATTTGTGTACGAGCCTACTCATGATTGGCAAATAAAGTTCAACACCAAAAATTCTGGGTAAATTTGAATTCACTAAAAATTAAGTTTAAAATATATATGTGTCTATATATATGTCATGGCCGAATGAGGCGATAAATCTGTGAAATTATATCCGACATGGACCTCTGTAGCTTAGTTGGTTTAGAGCAGTCAAGCGCCATTTGAAAGACCCGAGTTCGAATCCCGGCGGAGCTAAATGTCCGATATTTTTTCACAGAATTTTCTAATTTCAAACAATATAATTTGTTTAAACAATTGTTAAAATTATTATTATAACTTTTTTGTTCGTGTTTGGCGTCAATGGCCTCGATAAGGCCACTTTGCGTGGTTAGTTGGTTAGTATTGACGACTGATAGTGTTAGAGTCGAGCGTTCAATTCCCAGCGAGGGGGTTTTTCTGTTATGGTATGTAGTCTTAAGATAGATGCTTTAGAAGATATTAAAAATATGATTTTTTAAATATTTAGTTTAATATTTTTATTTAATTTAATATTCTTATATTTATTTTCTTTATACTTCATCATAAAACTCAGCATGTATTAAATTAAGATAAAGTATTGAAAGTTTTTTAAAATGGCGTTTTATTCATCCAAACTTTTAACACGAGTATTGAAATATTCTTAAGATTTTTTCTATCCATGTACAAAGTTTCAATATTTATAAATTTTCTTTTTATTATGATGGATTTGATATAGAACAGCGTTCTATAACATTGTTATGGATATGTTCCAGAACTATATGTGCCCCCATTGGGTCGACATAATTACTAACTAATTCAAATTAATAAAAAAATTTAAAAAATATTAGTAATTAGTAAAACATAAAAATCTCTCCATAAAAAAGTGTCCCACTTCAGAATAACGACTCATGGTTAAAAGATTATGAGTTTTGAAGCGAAAAAAGAAATTTAATAAAATGTACGGTAATTCCACCCAAAAACAACAATTTACACTAAATTTTTTAAATGCGTATAACTTTGATAAAAAAATTGTTCTCTCAAAACAGAAAAAAATACATGTCCCTTTTTTTAACTGAAGAGCAATACCTACAAAATTATGAGAAACGCGATTTCGAATTTCGAACTAATTCCCGCTACATGATTTAAAATGGAGATGTCTATCTAAAAAATTTGTTGCACTATTTGCAAAATTTTTACTGATGTTATATGGGCGAATCCATGGAACCGAATGATTTAAAGAAAAAATTATGAACATTTTTAAATTACTAGCACACGTTTTATTTTTATATATCTGTCTTTGAAATGTATTCAGGAACAAAATTTTCTTTGTATGAATCATTTTTATTTACTGCTGAAAGAATTATAATTAAAAAAGTCTATAAAAATTTTGTTTATCAATATGCCATTTTTGAACTTAAAAAACATATGAAAACTACTGACACATGTAATAATTAACTATATTCAAGTCAATTTTTTTAAAAAGAAAGTTTTAAAAATCTGTTCACTTATTTTTTACTTTTGACTTTAATTGGAATGTTTGCTCATTTATGTATTTATCTTATATTTATTTAACGAGTAATGAATACAAATAATTTTAAGGATTATTAACCATTTTATAATTGAAAATGATTATTTTTAATAGTTCAAAATCTTTATTTTCATAACAAATTCTTAACATTTTATTTTTAAAAAATTTTTTAAATTCAAGAACGAAAAAAATTATATTAACTGTTTAAAATTTCAAAATGTTTTCTTATTATACATTCTTAACATTTTTTTTATTCCTCTTTGAAACTTTGTTATTATTTTTATTTTCCTTTTTTTCTTCCTTTCATTCGTGCTTTTGATTTGTCCTTCTTCACAATTGTTGGAGATTTTTACTTTTTTCGCAATATTTCTCTTATTCTTGGGTCGAATCGTATTCTGGGTTTGTACTTCTTCACTGACACTTTTCCTTTTAGTAGTAATACTAGTTTCTCTCTTCTCGAAAGTCCATTTATTAGGATGCAAGGGAAAATGACAACACGGTTGATCGTAAAGAGCATTAAATAAGCAATAAGAACAACTTAAATGGTTTAAGTAAAGCATTTTGCTATCTTGCCGTGTCCAAATGAGTTGAAAAATCTTTTGGGTATTGGGAACAGCCTGAAGTTGTAACTTTACATTTGAATCCATTTAAATAATGTCACTTTCATGAACTAAAAAGGATTTAATCTTTTCGGAAGATGACTTTATTAAATTGACCATTGATTGATCAGTGATGACATCTTTACCTTGTGATACTGCTCTATCACACAACGCCTTTAAAGTACCACCAATCCCATCTGCAGTACTTTTTCCGTGTCCAGGTGAAGTAAAATTCCATGTTGCGTACTTTAATTTAATATCTTCACAATGTTTCCTAAATAGATAAAAATTCGTTTTATTCTTATATTGGATTGATGGGCCATCACTTTGGACGTGTAGTGCACAAAAATCCGGTACAGTTTCATTAATCAAATTCAATATTGGTTTTAAATGAGTCCAGATTGAAGCAGCATCGTGACGAAGACATTCGAAAATGGTACAAAATGAATGGCATGACACTTTTTCAGATGATGCATCTCTGCTATAAAAAGCTCCAGTATGCAAAGATATTTGTTTCTTTGACGCTCCAAAATGGGCACTTTGAATTTCGTCAGAGTATTTACAAATGTAATTTTGTGAAAAGTCAATCACAATATAAACTTCATTTTGTTTCAAATCATTAAGGATGTTGGTAGTCGCTTTAAATTGATGATTTGTGATATATACATGTTTTAAATAATCAGGAATCGATGCGTTAGTTTCCTTTACTAATTCACTAACGTTACAAGTGATCTTCTCTTTGGATGTTACTTTTACTTTGTAAGTAAGGCCTTTTGCTCCTAATCTACTAATTTCTTTGGTTTGCCATTTAAAGTACCAAGATAGATCGGAATTTTCGCCACCTGTTATAATTTTGAATTTACATTTCTCGCATTCTCGGTAATAACAATTTTTATCCTCAACATTGCAATCAAGTGATTTTATAAATAATTGTGATGATGGACTGGAGAGTAGATTTGAATTTTTCAGTCTTTGAAGCAAAAAATTCATGTTGGTATGAACTTTGCATAAACAAGTGTCACGGCCGGTAACTTTTCGATTTACAATCCAAAAAGGTTTTGCATTGTAAAATGATCCTCTAGAGATTTTAAATGATCCCTGCGAGTTAAATTTTTCTAACAAATTATCCATGGTATCCAGTAAAAATCTTTTCCTTTTAGTCGTTCCACCTTTTGTAATTGTATCTTTGACTCCAGGAGCAATGGCCGAGTTTTCGTCTTTTTCTAAAAACGTTTTAACTTTTTCTAATATTTCAATTTTAATAGAATTTTTTTTCTTATGCGATTTTTCCAATTTTAATGTTTCCAAGTTATCGTATTTTTTTGAGCAGTCATAGAAATTAAGTGCTTCATGCTTTTCATGCATTTATATTTTTTTTAATACTTTTCCCGCCATACATTGTGAAAAAATCGATCTTTGTTTCTCACTCGTTAAGTTATTTTTCCTTTCTATTAATTGTTGATTGAAATCCTCAGCACATAATAATTTTTTTCTTATTTCAATAGGTCCTTTGCGTTCAATTTTCTTGACTTTTTCCAATATATCATCTTTGTTTTTATTCAATAATCGGTGAAATCTCATTTTCCATTTACTAATAATTGTGTTTTTGTTATTGATAATGTTAATTAATTTCTTCTTTTTTCTGCGTAATTTTTCCTCTCTAGCTCGTGTAAATCGTATGGTTCTTTTAAGGCGTTCTATAATACTTGTTTTGCAATTAGTCTTTAAATTATAAATATTTTTATTTTTTAAATCTGGCGTTTCATTAGATTCAACATTATTATCAATTAAACTATTAAAATTTAAAGAGTCATCAGGTGTTATGTTATCAGCAATGAAAGAAGAAGAAAGTACATTATCGATTTGATTATTATTTGTCTGGGCAAGTGAATGATAATTGTCGTGCTCGGAATCTCCAGATCAATTTTTTGAATTTCCCGATCAAAAAGTTTGGAACAATTAAACAGTATTTTTAATTTTTCGAAATTCACATTTATGTTTTAAATATAACTTTATACTCAAATTTAAATTTTACACATTCACATAATCTTATTAATTGAAGGGTGCGCTAAAACAAAGCTGTAACCGCCAATTTTTTTAAGGTTACTTTTGCACCCTATTTGACGTTTTTTCAACTTATTTTTCAACTTTATGAAATTATTATTTTAATATCTCTGATAATAATTATTATAAGACTTTTAATTAACAATACAGCGACATTTATTCTAAAATAATTGGTTCTAAAAGTTGAAATGCCGGCCTGGCGGTTACCGCTTTGTTTTAGTGCACCCTTCAATTAAGCTTCAAGATTAATAAGTTTTATAATCACAAAATATTAAAATCTAAATTTTAGGAAACTGCGATTTTTGGACAATAGTTTATCATAAACATTTATAAAAAATTGCTTATCGTTATTTCATTTGTGTCATATGAAAAAAATTGATTTCCGATCAATGTTCTTAGAATTTTTAGATCCACGAAGAAATTCACGGTTTAGTAAGAAAATTTTCGGTCATTTCTCGGTTTTTCTCAGTTTCCTAATGAAGTGGCGACCCTCATAATAAAATAAACTTACATTTTTAGCTTTAAATCATTTTTTCCTTTCTCAGCACGCTTTTCATCATTGTACTTTTTCTTTCGAAGTAATTCTGCAGCTCGTGTGAATGGTATGGTTCTTTTAAGGCGTTCTGTGATACTCGTTTTGCAATTAGTCTTTAAATTATCAATATTTGTATTTTCTAAATCTGGCGTTTCATTAGATTCAGCATTATTATCAATTAAACTATTAAAATTTGAAGAGTCATCCGGTGTTATGTTATCAGCAACGAAAGAAGAAGAAAGTACATTATCGATTTGATTATTATTTGTCTGGGCAAGTGAATGATAATTGTCGTGCTCGAAATTTTCCACCTCTTGATTGCTAAAAGAAATATAATTCTTAATCTTAATTAAAATATTTTTTAATCTGGTAAATAATCAGAGTGGGCACTTTTTTATCAAATTAGATTTCCGGGTATTTCCCGGTTTCTCCGGGTCAATTTTTTGGATTTACCGGTCAAAAAGTTTAAAACAATTAAACAGCATTTTTAATTTTGCGAAATTCACATTTATGTTTTAAATTTAATTTTATACTCAAAAATTAAATTTTACACATTCATATAATCTTGTTAATTAAGTTTCAAGATTTAAAAGTTTTGTAATCACAATTTAAAATCTACATTTTAGGAAACTGCGATTTTCGGACAATAATTTAACATAAACATTTATAAAAAATTACGTTTTGTAATTTCATTTGTGTCATATGAAGAAAAATTGATTTTCAATCAATGTTCTCAGAATTTTTAGATCCACGAAGAAATTGACGGTTTGGTGGGAAATTTTCCGGTCATTTACCTGTTTTTCCCGGTTTCCCGGTAAAGTCACCACCCAGATAATAAAATAAACTTACATTTTTAGCTGCAAATCATTTTTTTCTTTCTCAACACGCTTTTCATCATTGTACTTTTTCTTTCGAACTAATTCTTCAGCTCGTGAGTCCGCAGCTGCTTTACGCTTCTTTCTTTGTTGTTCTCTTTTCAATAATAATTTTTCTTTTCTTTTTACTTTTTCTGGTTGATCTACATTTGATTTATTAATAGGTTATATTTTATATTTGTACCTAATATTACAATTGTAATATAATATACCATTCATTTTATTTTTAATTTTAAACTCTATTGAATTAAGAACTGTTTTTGTAAATTCCTTATTTTAGTTTAACTTTTTATTTTATTTTTAATTTTACTTACCCATTGTGAGAAAAATATTTTCTAACCAATCTCTAGAAATTGACACTTTTGAATGTAATCAAACATATTGAATGTACAACAAATCAAAACTGATATATTCACACTAATAAGATCGATTCATTTAAAGATGAAAACTTCGAAACATTTTGATATTTAACATTTTTTAAATGTTTCCATTTAAGTACATATTTAGCGTTTAGAAGTATGAATATTAATAATAATATTTACCGTTTACGCAAAGTTTTAACCGGTTATTCTTCAAGCTATGAGTGTGCCATTAAAAAAGTCTAAATTTATAATCCTTCACGTTTGAAAGTAAAAATATAATTATTGTTATATTATCTTTATTTTTAAAGGCACATAGTTAAATAAGGTCTTAATCGATTCATTTTTTCATAAGGAATAAACTGATTTAAAAAAAAAAAAATAGAATCGCATTAGCGCTGAAAGCACAAAATGAAAATAATCTTTGACAATTCCTGTTACTGAAGAATTTGAGTAACAATTTTTGAATTGTTGCCATTTAGTTTCAGTAAAAGAGCACATATTTCTTTCGATACGTAATGCATTTTGGAATATTAGAAGAATCATTTACAATTGATTTTGAACGATTTTGTTTTATGCTGAAAAAGTTGTACACATTTAAGTCGAAGAGAAGCCTAGAGTAACAAATCAAATTTAGTTTTCTACGTTCATATATGACCTTTTATTTCACATAAATACTATAAAAATCTTGATATTATTTGATTTTTCTATTAGCTATGTTATTTCCAAACTGTATTGACATTAAAAATATATATATAATATTATTAAAATTGTTTAACTGAGGAGTAACATGAAATCACATGGTACCGTGGATTCGCCCATATGTTACAATGATTTAAGAAACTGCTATTTTCAGTCCTTCATACACCGAAAAAAAAATATACTTGGATTGAGAGGAATCCTCTCATTTTGATGTGAATTTTCCTCTACAATATGGCCTCTAAAGGATCCTCTCATTTTGAGAGGATACTCTCGTTTTGATGCGAATTTTCCTCTCAAAAGTAGAGGATACTCTCAAAACAATGTAAAAACGTGAGAGGATTTCACGAAAGGAATGTTACTCTCTTTAGAAGAATATTTTTTTTTCGGTGTACCTTTGAAACATGGTTCAAGACAAACCTTTGTGAAATTCATGTACCTTTATGTAGAACAGTTTGACATACATATATATGTTCCGGATAAAAAGTCGATTATCGAATAATGTTCTTTTAGTGTCATTCTTTAAGGGGAGGTTACTGTTCTCAATGGTAAAAAATGCATGAAATTTGGGAATTTTTTTTTCATACACGGAAATATGGGCCCGTATCATTTTGACACACATTTCTTCGGGCAAATTGTTATATTGTACTCCCGAAGATGAATGTTATATTTTACTCCTTCTGAAATCAAAGATTTTTTAGTCTTATTTATCAAATAAGTGATTTTAATACATTAAATTAATATTAAAAGACTTAATTAATCCAGTAAGTTCAATTATTGAATAATTAAAACTTAAAAATCTTTGATTTTAGTAGGAGTAAAATATAACATTGATCTTCAGGAGTACAATATAACAAGTTGCACGAAAAAAATTGTGTCAAAATGATACGGGCCCCGGAAATATGTTTGGAATTGCGGTTTTTTTATTTAAATAGTACATAATTATATAAAATGTTTACATATTTATATTAAAACAAAAGTTAAAAATGGTGGCTGTAGCTTAACTTATAGAAGACCTTGCGCACCGAATTTTTTTATGCGCCGTACGTTCCACAGCCTTGCCACGTTATTTGAAACAAAAATCTCTGGTAAATTAATAAACTAGAATAAATTTAGAGGGCCTTATAGTTTTCCTTTTTTTTTTTTAAATTTTTTAAATATTTTTTTGACCCATAAAGTAAAAAAAAAGCTTAAAAAATGAGTTTTCTCTTCAAATAGCTGCCATTTTGCTAAAAAAACGTTTTTCAAAAAAAGGAAAACGATAAGGTCCCCTAAATTTATCCTAGTTTAATAATTTATCAGGAAGCGACCATGTTAATACCAGTTTTATTTTACGCCTCCTTTCCGATATAAACGAAAACTAGAACACTTACGTATTTTGAAGCGCTAATAACGAATATCATAGTGAAAATTTGTGAAAAACTTATTCTCTTAGTAAAAGCTAAAATATACATAAAAATGAAGTTTTTTGCTATTATCTCAGTAAATAATAAAAATTTTGAAAAATTGTTAAGTATAAAAGTTGTAGATCTTTTCAAAATACAGATTTTATGTATTATGCACTTTTTGATAGCTCCAATAGTTTTCGAGAAACTCGATAGTACAGTTTTTTAAATACCCTGATCAGCCGAGCGGCAATAAGAAGACAGGAGCGACCATGTTCAGACCAGTTTTAATTTACGCCTCCTTTCCGATATAAATAAAACTTAGAACACTTACGTATTTTGACGCGCTAATAACGAATATCATAGTGGAAATTCGTTAAAAATTTATTCACTTAGTAAAAGCTATAAAATACACATAAAAAATAAGTTTGTTGCTATTATCTCTGTAAATAATAAAAATTTAAAAAAATTGTTTAGTATAAAAGTTGTAGATCTTTTCAAAATGAATATTTTATGTGTTATTCACTTTTTGATGTTTCTAATAGTTTTCGAGAAACCGATATAAAATTAAACTTAGTATACTTACGTATTTTGACGCGCTGATTACGAATATAATAGTGGAAATTTGCGAAAATTTTATTTTCTTAGTGAAAACTATTAAATACATATTAAAATTTAGTTTTTTGCTTATATCTCAGTCAATAATCAAAAATACGGCGTGCAAGGTCTTCTATAAGTTAAGCTACAGCCGCCAATTTTAATTTTTTTTTTAATATAAGTATGTAAAAAGTTTATATAATTATTTATTTATTTATTTATTTATACATACACGGGCAAGATAATTGCCCATTCGTACAGAGTACTATGGAGATAATAATATGGTATATAATTAGTAAATGACCGCATTGTCATTGATTACTGGTGACTAGTATTAGGGCGCGCGGTTTTCTTATAAAAGCATTCAATGAATCATCAAAGAAGTCGATTTTATTGTGGAACTGATTTGCCTCACGACATAACCTGATCATTACGAAATTATTCAGGTAATTAGTTCTAGAAAAAGGTAACTTAAATAATGTAGCATTCCTGGAAGAGCGTTGCTGTTTAAGAGACTCAAATGAATGCGATAGATCTGAGCAAATGATTAAGCCGTTAATGATTTTAAATAAAAAGAGAAGATCAC
Source organism: Ganaspis brasiliensis (assembly GCA_037103525.1). Taxonomy (NCBI): domain Eukaryota; kingdom Metazoa; phylum Arthropoda; class Insecta; order Hymenoptera; family Figitidae; genus Ganaspis; species Ganaspis brasiliensis. The sequence continues at coordinate 261,884 of JAZKLR010000014.1, forward strand.
TAAATAGAAATCTCTGAGATAAGAGCGGAATTTTAAATCGTGTTCTAAGATTGGTGTAATTATGTACTATTTAAATAAAAAAAACCGTAATTTCAAAAATATTTCCATCTATGAAAAAAAATCCCCAAACTTCATGCATTTTTCACCATTGAAAACGGTAACCTCCCCTTAAGAGATACAATAATTTATTGAAGACAATGGAACAGCTTATTATTTATCTCTAATTTAATTCTTGATTATATTATATTATAAATTAAAAATGTGCTTTAAAGAAATATATTTTATTTTAGGCAAGGCAGATATTGGAGATGGAGTTTATGAATTTAGTCAATGCAGGGACTGAAAGAAGAATTGATGAGTCAAGTAGTTTAAAATCCTGATCAAATTCATCCAGGCTTTTACAGCTACAACTACATCATGTCTAGTCCAAAACCCCAGCTACAATTATTATCTATTCACGAGTATAATGTAACGACAGTAAGAGCTTTATAATATATCACTGTGAAGAGCGTGTATTTAAAAGTTCTCTTGTCTGACGAGTGGTAATGTAAAAAAATGATATGATATTAATGTCGTGGATAGGTCTCCAGCTCGCACAATAAAATTTTAAACATCATAATGTAATAAAGTGTGACGTGTGGAATGCCATGTGCCATACTGTTTCTTTGTAAAGTAGTTATTTAAAATTACAATTGTACAGAAACGGAAGCATGACACGCAAATAGTTTTCTTTAAAAATAATGTACAAAGTATGTGCACCCAACATTCCAGCGGTCCTAATTGGTATGCTTGTCAAGCCTTTGTTGTGAAATTTGTGTTAAATATCAGATGTACTTCAGTGCTTTACATTAACTTTTCATGTAATAATAATTTTTTAAAATTAATAATTACGTTGGTTTTCTAAGTCGGATTGATTCTTGTACATACTTACAGGGGGCCATTGAAATATTATGTCAGCATATTTTCAAGGGTTTTTGACCCACTCTCCCCAAATAAGCATCTTTTTAATAAATAAAAGTAACAATTTTGTATACGCTTCAGCAATTAATGACGCTCTTTCCCTCTACTTGATGCTTATGTAATACTTGAACGACCCCCAGAAGGGTAATAAATTGTGAAATACATTTTTGTTTTCAAAATTCTTATATTTATTGAAGACTTGGGACAATAATTGAGAAGCCGTATTATAAAATAAAATATAAATAATTTTCAAAATACACGGAAAAGTTTACGGGCGAATAGTCCCACTACGTACAGTAGCTCCACTCGACGTTAACTTGGTTGCTCGGTCCTACCTGTGTGGTGCAGCAGCTCTCTCACAGAGAGTCAGCAGCTGTCTTAAATGCTCTCTCTTACTGATATGGTTATATGGCTCTACTTGGTGTGGGGCAACAGCGCTACCACAGAGAGAGAGAGAGAGAGAGAGAGAGGTAGCTCACCCGCACACTTTTCCGTGTACTTAAGTACAGCGAGCCACCAACTACGTTACAGTAAGAGACATTCAAGTGCTTGTGAGCAAAATGATTTGAATCCTAGAATTTCTACCCGATTTAGACTTTTTTGAAAATCAAAAATAATAAAATATAAAAATAAATTTATAAAAGTAGATTTTCAAAATTGTTGACGTTCTTTTTATTCATCTACAAAATTAAAAAAAATGTTTTATATGTTAGCAGTATCACTGTTTAAGCTAACAGGAATTACCAATAATTCTTTTTATTTGGTGTTTTAACAATTTATCAATAAATTTTAATAATTGAGAACAAGTTGGAATAATTTTTATATTCTTTGGGTCATTGAATTTGTTTAAAGACAATAAATGATGACAAAATGCTAATTCATTTGCCTTGGTTTTTAGTTCTTTACTATTTATATCGATTTTGAGATAGGTATCGGAGAGTTAAAAAAACTTTTTACCAAACTCGCACACCAAGACTACCAAGCAAGAATTGTTTTAAAATTCTTATAAAGTTATCTTTTATAATAAGAGGTTTAATTTTGACTTTTCTCACATGTGGTTTAAAAAATCTTTTAAAATGGAATTTTATTGGACCAGAAATTTAAGAGATATAAAAATTTTAAAAAAAGTACACTACTGGTCAGAATTGTGGGATCGTCTATTTTGAATGAGATGAAAAACATCTTTAGGGGAGAATGGCCATCAATGTATCAGTTTTTCAATGAACCAATTCAATTTCCTCAAAAACAATTGAATGAAAATTCTCCTAATTCTAAATATAAATGAAGTTTGCGTGAACACACTACGTCCACAAATTTGAGACACGTAGGTTTACTCTTTACAGAGAAAACTAAAAAAACTGTTTTTGACGCACTGGAGAAAAAATTTTCTTAAAATACAAACACGTTTTTTAATTAAAATAAGGCAATTTAAAAATAATTGAACTTTCGATTTATTTTGCATCCGGCCTTAGCTACAATATTCTAATGTGATAAAGATTTTAAAATATTGTGTTTATAGTAAGGTCGCGGTAAGTGTCCGTTTCAGTAACTGTCCATTTCAACAAGTGTCCCGGAGCATGTTTCAGAAAGTGTCCGTCCCTCTACTACTACCATCAGTGCTGTCTATTTCGCTGCGGCACGAAGCTTTTGAGCAATTTCAAAACCCACCTGCTCGAACGCAGATTACGCTCCTGCTTTAACCCCCGAAAAGATTATGGGGCGTGGCTTAAGAAATGGATAGTTACTGAAATCGCTGGTCCCGACGAGTGGACACTTACTGCGACCTTACTGTAGTTCCAGTAAACAATTTTTTTGCAAATGTCATGTGGATTCATTGTACCAGTGAACAATGCACCACCTGGAATTCTAGTGTATTTTCAATTTCCAAAGTGGTATGCCTCATTATAAAACTAGGCTGCTCTAGACATGCGCATAGCATGTGACAGCGATTGATATCAGTACGCTTCTCAACATGGTAAAACTAAAATTCTATTTTAGCTAGTGAACTTAAATTTGAAGTATATTTATGTTATACTTTATCAATTGATAAGTGTTAAATAATAATTTTTTATAGTGTATTTATTAGAAAATAAGTTTTTTCACAAAGTGAAAATAAAAATATTATTATTGATGAACATTTTTAATGTTTTTATATAGGTGGTTCATTGTGTACCCAGGTTGATGAAATTGAAAATAGTGTGTTAGGTTAGAGAATTGTAAAATGTTATTATTTAATCAAAACAAATTGTGTATAAAATGTGTGCATTACTTAGAGAAGTGTTTTAGTTTTTTATTGATACCAAAGAAATGCTTGAAATTGGTAAAGTTGAATAAATACTATGATTTTCCCTACTGTAAAAACGTGCGTGAGATCTGTCGTAAAAAGGTAGGTATGTACTGACATGTGTACGCATATAAGGTCTCAGGTGACACAGACGAGATCTCGTATAAGATCTTATGTAAGAACGTAGGTACGAACGCATGTAAGTTCTATATTAAGTTCCGTCATGCGCCGCGTATAACGTTACTCAATATGAAATTGAAACAGCGTTCTTATATGAGTTCTCATCTGCGTACGTATGTACGAACACACGTATGAACTCAGGGTCGAACACACCTGAGTATTAAATTATATATGTTAAATTAAATAAATTATTAAAAAAAAATTCTCGCCAACGGGATTCGAGTCCATCTAACCTGAGCCTAAGTACGCCTTAAACCCCTCGGCCACCGTAGTTATAGAAACAACTTTACAAAATCTTAGTCATGTCTTTCCGGAGAAATTTATGTATTAAACATGAATAGAGAATTAAATTAAATATTTTAAATTAAATATAGTATTAAAAAAAATTCGCGCCAACGAGATTCGAGCTCGTCTAACCTGAGCCTAAGTACGCCTTAAACCCCTCGGCCACCGTAGTTATAGAAACAACTTTACAAAATCTTAGTCATGTCTTTCCGGAGAAATTTATGTATTAAACATGACTAAGATTTTGTAAAGTTGTTTCTATAACTACGGTTGCCGAGGGGTTTAAGGCGTACTTAGGCTCAGGTTAGACGAGCTCGAATCTCGTTGGCGCGAATTTTTTTTAATACTATATTTAATTTAAAATATTTAATTTAATACTTACGTGTGTTCACCCATGAGTTCGTAAGTGTGTTCGCACATGAGTTCGTACATACGTACGCAGATGAGAACTCATATAAGAACGCTGTTTCAATTTCATATTGAGTAACGTTATACGCGGAGCATGACGGAACTTAATATAAGAACTTACATGCGTTCGTACCTACATTCTCACATAAGATCTTATACGAGATCTCGTCTGTGTCACCTGAGATCTTATATGCGTACACATGTAAGTACATACCTACTTTCTTACGACAGATCTCACGCACGTTTTTACAGTAGGGTTGAAAAACCCTGGCACATTGATGGCCACTCTCCCCTAAACGTAAATAGTATACAAGTTAAACTGTTATCTTTTTATTTTCCAAGAAGTGGTAAATTTTGAGAAAAATAAGATCAAGAAGAAGTGATTTGATTAATTTTTTATTCAGATAATCTTGGAAAAGTGTGATTTTCAATGGTTCATAAAAATTGAAATTACTTTTAAAATAAAGAACATTTTTTAATGTTCTTATGCTCCTTAAAAAAGGTAATTTTCTACAGAACTGGTATTACTTATTTTGCCCTCCCTGCACAACTAATGTAAAATATTTAAAAAAAACCTCTACAAGTGGAAAATTGGGTAAGTGAAATACCTCTATAAGTGGAACAAAAATCTCTATTCCTTCAGGTTACACTTATTCAGGTTCGACGGTAAATATAATTTATAATTTTTTTTTTCAAATCCTACATAATATCTAATATATATTTTGCAAAACTCTTTTAGGTGTTTTTTAGGTAACCATTGACTTTCGTCTGAGGGCTTCCACGGTCATATTTTAAAAATATGTAACTTTGGAATATGTAAAACTCCAACATTTTCTGATTTTAGTAACCCTAATATTACAGTTTAAATTTTACTGGTTTCAGTATTATAATTAAATAAAAGTAGGAGGTTAACAAGATTATTTCGTAACCTTAATTGTGGAATCTATGTGGATTTCTATAGGTCGCCTATAGGACGTCCTATATAGGATCCTATGTGGACTCTCCTATAGGAATACATGTAGGATCTCATATAGGATCCTACATAGGCGTCCCAAAAAAATTTTTGTACACCCCCCTACATAGGATCCTACGTAGGTTCCCATATAGGATCCTATATAGGATCTTTTATGGGCGCCCAAAAAAAATTATGTACACAGAATTAATTGTTTTTTTTTAACAACTTTATTCAAATATACATTAAGCACCATTATAAGGACGAAAAATATTTACTGCGCAGGCGTAAGTATTGTAGAATACGTAAAAGACGACTGCGCATGAGGAAGGGGTACAAAAAATTTTTTTGGGGGTACCCATGTAGGATCTTATATGGGTTCCCATATAGGATCCTATATGGGAACCTACGTAGGATCATATGTAGGAGGGTGTACAAAAATTTTTTGGGACGCCTATGCAGGATCCTATATGAGATCCTACATGTATTCCTATAGGAGAGTCCACATAGGATCCTATATAGGACTTGTCCTATAGGCGACCTATAGGAATCCACATAGATTCCTATGAGAATCCACATGGATTCCTATAGGACAATACCTATGTAGGATCCTATATAGGATTTTTCAGTAGGGTGCTTCCTCATAGAGGAAGCAATAATTTAATAATATTTTAAATATTTTAAGTTAATAAAAACAAAAATTAAAAAAACATGAATTATTTTGATTAAAAAGATACTAAAACAATTTGATTAGTTAATTTCAAAAATCCCTAAGTTCAAATTTAGATATTTATGATTTTAATAACCAATTTAAATTTTATGGAAAATCCTCTACAAAAAACTTTATGCATACATACACATTTACCCACACATATGTACGTATACATAAATACACACACATAAATAAATAAATTGGCAAGCAATAAAGAAAAATTATTAAAAAAATAGAATTATTTGAAATAATTTTTTTTTATTAGTTAACCTTTATTTAAATAAAAATTTTTTCTTATAATTATATAATTTTTTATTGTTTTACTACTCGTCTTGTTGTTCAATAATATACATTATTTATTTTTTTTTAAATTATTTATTTTTTAAAAATAATTTTTTTTTATGTGAAGTAATGTTTTTTTTTTAAATTATAAATTCGAAGATTTAAAATTTTTAAGCTTTCATTTCTTAAGCATAACAGCAAGTTGAAGTTAACTTACAAAATTTAAAAAAAAAGAAGCTTAATGTTTAAAACTGTAATATGTTAAATAAATCACAAAGTTTTCGCAAAAAATTGTATGTTTTGGAAACAATGAAATATTGTATTCTTAATAATGTGGTTTCTCTTTATTTAAGGGGAGTCACCTGAGAAAAAAAATTGCCACCGATAAGTAACATATATTTCGATGGGTTGAAATTTCTCAGGTGACTCCAATCAAAAAATGGCTTAAACAGACTTGAGGTACATGTTTAAAGCTTTAAAAATCCACTTAGAAATTTTATTTATGTCTATTTTTGGTGTTACTATAGCTATTTGAAAAAAAAATCGGTCAAGTTCGAGTTACACTTGCACTGAAATCGAGGGTTTCGTACACAAAACAAAATAATTTTTAATATATTTGATACTAATAAATATATAAATATATTATACATATTAAATATAATATATAAAATATAATATATAATGAATTTTTTATACAAAATGGACGGCCCCCCCCCCCCTATCTTCCAAAATATTTTACTTAGAGAGTTCAAATTTTGTACAGGAATGTATTTTCAGGTGTAAATTACATAAAAATTATAGAGAACGTGATGGTGATTGCGCTGTCAACGAAAAATCCAGAGATTTTAGCAAACATCCATAAAAAAATACTCAAAAATCATTTTATTTCCTTAACAACGCTATGATCAACTTCTACAATCATGTTCTCTACCATTTTTCTGTAATCTACACGTGAAAATACATTTGTGTACCAAATTTAAACTCTCTAAGTCAAACTGTTTAGAAGTTACGGGAGGAGGGATGCTGTCATTTTTTAGCATTTTTTTTAAATCGTTGGTTTTTGCTTAAAAACATTGTGATAACGATCTGCAACAAAGTTCTCTACAGTTTTTCTGTAATCTATATGGCAAACTACATATGTATACCAAATTTCAGCACTCTAAGTACAATAGTTTGGCAGATATGGAGGTGGCATTGTACACTTTTAGTGCATTTTTGCTAAAAAAATGACCGTATCCCCCCCCCCCCTTATCTTCCAAACTATTTGACTTAGGATGCTGAAATTTGGTACACGTATGTAGATTTACGTGTAGATTACAGAAAAATTATAGCGAAAGTGATGATTATAGCGCTGTCAAAGTTATAACACTAAACTATGGCCCATATGTTAAAAAAATGCTCAAAAATATTGTTATTTCCTTGACAACGCTATGTTCAACACATACAATCATGTTCTCTATAATTTTCCTGTAATCTATACGTGAAAATACATTTGTGTACCAAATTTGAATTCTTTAAGTCTAATAGTTTGGAAGTTCAGGGGGGGAGATACGACCATTTTTTAGCATTTTTAAAAAAAAATCGTTTTTTTTTGCTGAAAAACGCTATGATAACAGCCTGCAACAAGGTTTTCTATAGTTTTTCTGTAATCTACACGTCAAACTACATTTGTGTACCAAATTTCAGCACTCTAATTACAATAATTTGTCAGATAAAGGGCAGGAATGGTACAAATAAAACGCATTTTTCTGAAAAAATGACCGTATTCCCCTCTTATCTGCCAAAATATTTGACTTAGAGAGTTCAAATTTGGTACAAAAATGTAGAATCATATGTAGATTACAGAAAAATTATAGAGATTGATGTGGCGATAGCGCTGTCAAAGAAATGGCAAAAGTTATCAGCCAAAAAATATCAAAATTTCTCAAAAATCTTGTTATTTTCTTGACAACGCTATGATCAACCCCTAGAATCATGTTCTCTATAATTTTCCTTTCATCTACACGTGAAAATACATATGTGGGCCAAATTTGAACTTTCTAAGTCAAATAGTTTGGCGGCTAGGGGGGGGGGGGATACGATTTTCGACAAAGTCTTGCCAATAGGGTTCCGTGCGTACACTTGTGGTGTACGGAACCCTAAAAACGACTTTTTAAAAAAGTATCTTTACATTTCTTGAAATATTTAAAAAAATATTAAAGACACATTAATTTAAGCTAGATATTCTTTTTCTACAGGTTCTGGCAATAAGTTTTAAAAAAAAGACGTCCCGATATGTTCATTAGGCTCTGAGCAATCAGCGTTTGAAAATCGCTCAGGTCCCATAGACCCAATCTAGCAGTTACGTTAAATCCCGATAGTCTAGCAGTTGAGGGTTAATATTATTAGTAATATTATTATTATTATTATTATTATTATCATTATTTTACTAGGTGAAAATTATGTCCATTTCGTGGATATTTCGTTTCAAAGTTAGCAAACAAATTTGCTTTCTTATAGAAAAAGCAATATATTAATAATATAAAATTGAATTCGAGAAATTCTTTAAAAAAAGGAATTTTAAGGATTGTCAATAGCGAGATGTGCGGTAAGGGGATTGTTTTCTAAACCCCGTGTATTAGCTCCATTATCACGCAGGGTTTCAACTTAAAGAAAGTAAAATATTTATTTCTCAAACTTGCTGAAAAATATTAATATATAATATTTATCGATTGATTTATTTAAAGAAGTTGGAAAAATACATAATGCATATTTTATTTTTATTTAAATGTTACAAATTTTGCTAAATAAGCTTCCTGCAAAAATTAGTAGAAAATATGTTGGCAATATCCACTTTAGATTTGTTGTGCGCAGACGTAGTGTTTATGTAATCCTAACCTCAAATTTTGTGTATTTCTTGAAATTAAGGAGTCTAGAAGTTTTGAAATATAAAAGTGACTTTAATATTATAAAGGTAAAGATGTACAACTTGCTTTATTAACAAAAACAATTAATATTTTTTAGTGTAGAAGAAAAATTTATGGCTTTTGTATTACTACATTTGAATTAAGTGTAATGTTACCGCGCAAGTGCTACTTTCAAGGTCATCATTCATTTTTGGTGAAAAACAACTTTGATAATTATTTATTCAGTTAATCCATGGTCAGTTTTTTCTAAACTTTTTTGATTAAAATTTGACGACATTTTCTTTCTAATATCTAAATTTCAGAATTTAAGCTCATTTCCATCACATTTTTTTCGAAGATTTAAGTGAGTTTCTACACGGTGGTCTTAAAGGACCAAAAAATGGGATGAAAATGGATCCAAAATCGGGATGTAGGGGGTGTTTCTAGGTCACTTGTAGGTTCAAAATCTGGAAAATTTGAAATCCTAGCTGCTCCCTTTTTTAAAATATTGATATTTTTGTGTATTTAATCCATTAACGTCCAAAATACAAAATTTGTTTTCTATTTTCAAGCTACGTTATTAGAAAAATAGCAGAGAAAGTGTAAGCATATAATTCTGTTTTCAACCAAAAGTGCATAAAATTTGTTCAAATAACAAATTTTAATTTTAGTTTGATGAAGTGCAAATTCGTTACCCAGAAGTTTTTGGGGTCGCCGATTACGAATATAAAGTTAGATTTTCAAAATTCAAAATGGCGTATCCAATATGGCAAATGAAAAATTAAATTTTCGTCCGATTCAGTTCAAATTTGTTATCTGCGGGTTTTAGGAGTCGCTGATTACGAAACTAAAGTTAGATTTTCAAAGTTCAAAATGGCGGATCCAATATGGCAAATAAAATTTTAAATTTTCGTCATATTCAGTTCAAACTCGTTACTAAATATTTGGCAAAACTTGTATGTTCTAATGACACAATGCGTTAAAGAAAATGTTTTTTGTTTACTTTTGTTACATGTGTCGTGTGGTTATCCAACTTTCGAAGCAGCGTTTCTAGTGTAGTGTTTTGTAATTACAAGAACAAATTTCAGTATTCTAACATTATGTTCTTTCAAATAAGCTGAATTCTGTAATAATAAAATTGCATTTACAATCCATTAATCCGGATTACTTGTCATCAATGTTTTTATGATCAGCAGAGAAGTAAGTTATTATTGAGTATTTTTGTATATGTTTTTATATACTTTAAGAAGTTGTGTGACAGATTGATTTTATCATGTTTTCTTCGTTGTTTTATTTGAAATGCTGTTGTATGGGTTTTTCAAAGTATTAGTAATGTTGTGTAACTAATGTCCTTTGTTACTTGTAGAATTTACTTTGTCGAATCTTAATTTTTTCTACCTCCAAGTGGTTAGGAGTCGGTTAACGTTTTTAAAAAAATGTGAAAGACAAATAAATTCATTTTCAAAATTTTCATCCACCATATTTGATCCGCTATTTTGAATTTTAAAAATCTAACTTCAAGTTCGTAATCAGCGACCCCAAAAACCCCCAAGTAAGAAAATTTAGGCGAATCCGGCGACATTTTGTAGATTAGTAAAATATGTGCATGAACTTTAAAAGTTTGCAATGGATTTGACGCCATATTAGGTCCGCCATCTTGAAATTTTTAATTCTTTCTTACATATCTTTAAAGTGAACAACTCTTATGCACTTTTGGTTGAAAACAGAATTATATGCTTACACTTTCTCTGCTATTTTTCTAATAACGTAGCTTGAAAATAGAAAACAAATTTTGTATTTTGGACGTTAATGGGTTAAATACACAAAAATATAAATATCTCAAAAAAGGGAGCAGCTAGGATTTTAAATTTTCTAGATTCTGAACCTACAAGTGACCTAGAAAGACCCCTACATCCTGATTTTGGATCCATTTTCATCCCATCTTTTGGTCCCTCAAGACCACCGTGTCCATAAGAAACTGTGTTAAATTGCACATTTATTTTAATTTTTTAAACAAAAACTACGTGGTAAAAAATTAAAAAAAAAATCAAAACTTCCTGCATTGATTTGAGGAACAATATGTCAAAATTTCAGACTTCTAGCTCATTTCCTTCAATTGCCGGTGACAATCCTTAAGTGCAAAAAAATGAAAAAACATCCATTAATTTACGAATTTTTGATCAATTATAAAAGTTATATAGGTCAATCGATTCGTTTTGAGATAAGGAATATGACTTTTTTATTCATTAAGTTGTATTTTTAGCTTGGAAAAATTTTTTGGCAAAAAACGATTTTTTTCGATGAAAAAAGGTGCTCAACAAAATTTGATTGGGTATTTTCAAAAATCCCTGTTTCCAAATTTAGATATTCACGAGCTTAAAAAGTCATCCAAATTTTATTGAAATCCGTTAAAGCGTTCTCGAGATATCCTGACGACAAAAAACGCTATACACACACACACATACACATACATCTGGACATTTGCTTAGGAATGAAAATTTACGCTTTTTAGATGAAAATGAGTCGATTTATACTATTTTTGGAAAATCGAAAATCTTAACGATCACAAAGCTTCCTCTATGAGGAAGCAATATTTAATATTAGATATTAAAACTTACCACAAAAATAATTTGCCTTATTATGAATGTAAGAACGACGGAAATATAAGAATACTTTATTTGAAAATATATATTTTATTTGAGGTTTTGAATATATTTTTATAATAATATAATTTACTTACTGTTAAAATTTGACAAAAGCGTTTTGTTTCGTTTAGATAATATTGATAATAGTGGTAGGGGAGAGTCGCTAGTTGTGAGACGGGTTTTATTTTTGACCTATAAATTGGAAATAGGTAAACGAAATCGTAAATGAAATACACCGTTCAAAAAGTAACTTAAATACGCAACTTTTATTTATAGATAGTGTAGTGTTCAGATGAACTCGAAAAATTTTATGATCAATTTTCCGAGCACATCTTTTTAGTCAAAAAAAAAAGGTGTCCAGTTGTGAGACACTTACATAAAAATGCTAAAATTTAAAAAATTTGGCATGAAACATTATGTTTAGTATAAATAACTAAATATATTGATAATACATATTATTATATACTAAATAATAATATTTATTCTTTGAAATAGGACTATCAGTTTTCTTCATCGAAATCGCTGTCGCAATGTAGGCAAATGAAATAACTTGTGCGCATGTTCGCACACTTTAAATAATTGTTGTGCTGTTAAATGTACGTAACGAACTAAACTGAACAGAGAGCTTTATGATGCATAACGAAAAGTATCGGTTATCCCAGATCGGCGGCGCCACCGTCTCACTACTGGTGACTTGCTGTGTCTCCCCTGCTTAGAATGTCGGATAGAAACCGACACAAAAACCAGATTACTTTTCGGACAGAACCGGATATACATATCCGGTTTCTATCCGTTTTCTGTTCGTTACCATCCGACCTTAATCTGTTAAACATAATTAAAATTGTTTTTTTAAATTAGTTTAGAAACGTTTTTTATACGGTTGTGTACGAATCGTATGCGTTGGAGAAAATTGAAATTCCAATTAAACGTTCTTCATCCGGTTTCAACCGTCATCATACGTTTTTATCTGAAAGTTATACGTTTTTAATCCGAAAGTTATACGTTATTAATCCGACTTCTGTACGATCTTATCCGAAATGTAATCTGGTTTTTGTGTCCGGTTTCTATCCGTCATTTTAATCAGGGTCACAACCGAAAATTGGCGCTATGTTGAAAAAGGAAAACAAAAATATTTCTAACCGTAAATTGGAACAATGCAATATTGCATCACAAAACATAAAGAAAATACTAAATAAAAATGCATAACATTTAGCTTTTCCAATTAATTAACTTAAAAAAGAGTACTTTGCACATATTGAAAAAAAGTTTTTTAGTCGATTTTCACACACAGTGTTGGCATCTAACACAAACAATACATATATCCGCTTCGGTGTACACGCAAAAGTTGGCTCGTATAAAAAGAAATGTTTTTATGTAAACTAATCAGCCTTTTTATATTTCGTGTAAAAAAAATCGACGGTCTCACAACTGGCGACTCTTCCCTACTTTTTGAAAACACATTAAAATTAAAAAATTATTTAATATTACACTGAGAAAATAAGCCTCTAGCCAATTTCTAAGTTAAGGGACTCGGAACAAAACAAACAACCCAATGAAAAATTGACAACTGGCGCGGTACCGCGCCAGTATTGTGCGAGGCTGGCGCAGTACTGTAGCCCAGTACTGGCGCAGTATTGATCTAACTCTGGGATGATAACGCTATTCAGTACTAACTGTCAGTACCAGCGCAGTACTGCCTGCCAGGGCTGGCGCAATACGGCCCTGCCAGGGCTAACGCATTAATATTGAACAGTATCAGCGTATATTGTCAAGGAGAAATTCGGGCGGAAAAGTGGAATCAAATAACCCAATGGGAAAAAAGTCACTGGCGCAGTACCATTTTGATATTAATTTACTATTTATCATTATTATTGCTTATTTGAGCAAATAAAAAATAAAATTTATATTTTTGGAATACGAATATTACGTACAATTATTTCATTAATCGAATGAAAACTTCGTCCTTCAAATTTTATTTTGAGATTTTATTAGTTAATTTAATTTGTTTAAACAAATTTTTACATATATGGTTAACATTCGCTACACCTAAACAATTAAAACTATTTTATAAAACAAAAAATCGCACGCTGGTTGGGATCGAACCCGGGACCCTTCGAACGCAACTTATACGCTTAAACCCTACAGCCACACTGGCTTACTTTCAGCTTTACAAAATTCAATATTTGAATTTCAGATCAGTTATGGGGAGGACCATTTACTTTATTTAATAAATATTTTTTAAACTGTAGTAAACTTTGCCTAAATAACACAGCCCCACAAAAAAAAAAAAGTGTCATGTACTTTTGACCGGAATACCCTAGCCCCATGTATTTTGACGCGCTGAACACGAATCCGAAGTCAGTTTTGCTCCATCACATCAGGATTTTTTCCTAACCTCAAAATCAATAAAATGACACTTTTTGTTCATTAGCATGTGAACCCGACTTAACATTAATACATGCCTAGGGCGAATAGATAGCTTGGATTGTGACCTTTAAAACGCTTTTTTAAAAATTGTTCTACGATGATTTTTAACGAAGTTATGATGTTTTATTTAAAATCATTTTTTTCCATTACACCATACCACATCAATAATTGAAGTGTTATTTACATTTGGAAACAATTTATATTTTAAATAAAACATCATAACTTCGTTAAAAATCATCGTAGAACAATTTTTAAAAAAGCGTTTTAAAGGTCACAATCCAAGCTTTCTATTCGTCCAAGGCATGTATTAATGTTAAGTCGGGTTCACATGCTAATGAACAAAACGTGTCATTTTATTGATTTTGAGGTTAGAAAAAAATCCTGACGTGATGGAGCAAAATGGACTTCGGATTCGTGTTCAGCGCGTCAAAATACATAGGGCTAAGGTATTCCGGTCAAAAGTACATGACACTTTTTTTTTTTGTGGGGCTGTGTAATAATTAAGAAAAATTGTTTGAATAATATTTATAAAAATTAAGCATTCAATTAAAGTTGTGCTGATGTTAGTCTATATAAAGAATTCTGAATTTTCTAACTTTTCATTTTTGAGGATTCACTTTTAAATTATCTAATTTTTAAATCTTTATATATGGCAACTTTTATTAATAACAATAAAGATTAAAAATTATAATAATAATATTATTCAAAAAAAATAATTTTAAAAATATTTTAATCTGTAAGAATAACGTTTTTTAAAAATTTTTTATGTAATAAAATACTACAACAACATTTAAAATAATCGAAAATGAAATAAGACTGCCAAAACTGTACATCAATATCGGCGCAGTACACATACAGCGTTACAGCCAGTACCGCGCCGACTCTGCACAGTGGGCCAGAAGACACTTAAAAGTGGCGAAAATATCAAGCCATTGTTTGTTTTCAAAGGCACTTGGTACAAGGGGGTTTTTGGGGTCGCTGATTATTAATTTGAAGTTAGTTTGTTAAAATTCAAAATGGTGGCTCCAATATTGCGCTCGATATTTAAAAAAAATTACTGGATATTTATGAAACTTGGTACAAAGGAGTTTCTACACCAAATTTTATAAAAATTTAATAACTTTTTAAAAATTCTAACCGCCATTTTGATTTTAAAAAAATTAACTTCAGATTCGTAATCACTGACATAAAAACCCACCCTGAATGAAATTTCAAGATACAGCTATATTGCTATCTCTTTCTATCTCATATATATAACAAATTCACACTGAGAAAAATATTTTCTTGATTTAAATATAAGTATTTGTTTGAATGATTTTGGTTGAATAAATAATGTTTTTAAGTTTAATTTCAATATATTAGAAATATCTGAAGTTTTGGTTCCAATATATTTTATGTTTGAAGATAATTTTCTGTCTGTTTGATTAAAAACTAAATTTTGTTCAAATTAAAGCCAATTTGTGTGCGAAGTCTTTATACTTGAAAGAAATATATTTTATGTTTGATTCAAGCATTTTGAATGCGCAGAAGTATTTGCGTAATTATGTTTGACTGTATAACAAAGTGAAATTAAGTTTAAATCAAACATATTATGTTTGACTCAAACAAAATTTTTTCTCAGTGTACATTTTCGCAAATTTTTACGGTCTCCTGGCTCACTGTGCTCTGGCAAGCCAACCCTTGGCAGAAATAAGAAGCGCGGTACCGCGCCAGCATTGGGCTGGTACTGCCTGCCAATACTGGGCATCAATATTGGCGCAGTACTGATACAGGGTTACAGGCAGTACCGTGCCGACTCTGGCAAGCCAATCCTTCATGGAAAAAATAAGTTGTCTAAATATTGCTCGATTAGTTGTAGAATCTTGAATATAGGCGAAGATTTAGCAAAATCATAGAGTTCTTCTATGACTATGAAAGAAATACTAAATGAAAGTTGAATACATTTTAGAAACTTAGTAATAGAAAAAAAAGTGTTCGAATTATTATAAAAATGTTTTCTATAAAGTTATCAACGAAATCTAAATTTTAATGCATAAGGATATAATATTTAGAAAAAGTTATTTAATATCTCTGCGACTATCGAATAATTTTAAGGAATCTTATTACCATAAACAGTTTTCTAAACTCTAGAGAAAACTGATTTAGATTTTAAAACGATGTTGACGTAATTTTAAATTACTTGTGTATTAGAATTTAGAAATAGAGAATCGAAGACACGTTTTATAATAAGTAGACGACCAAGTCGCAGACTTCGAAGCCGATGCACGTCGAAGATGCGCAGACTTTCTAGCGTCCAGCACTGTCAAAACATAAACTGTTTTATATATGATTTTCCTTTCGGTACGTATATTTTGGAGCACTATGTAATTGACAACAAATTTTATGCATATTATTATGTGTATATATTTTTTGCAACTTGATAAAACATATACCCAAGAGGAAATTAAGCATCGGATGAGTACTGCTCCAATACTGGCAATGTCAACGCGGTACTGGCAGCGAGGTCTGGCGTGGTACTGCCATAACTCTGGGATGATAACTACGTTCGGTACTGTCTGACGGTACTAAGGCCGTACCGACTGCCAATGATGGCACAATTTGGCTGCATAGAAAATCTAAATTGTGCCGAAGTCAATTTGTTTTTGCGATATCCTGTGTGGCTGACAAATCTACCGACACAAGCTATAGGAACAAGCTTTACGAACATTGATTGATATAATACTATTTATAATAATAGTAATAAAGTAATAATAATAAGTTATAATAATAGTTCTAAAAAAAAATTAAATAAAGAATATTAATAATAATATAATAATACACTGAAAAAAAAGAATAATAAAAGTTACATATTTTCGATTAAAGATTACTATTTTTGAGCAGTAGTTTTGAAACTGTTCAAAAATTAAATACTTTTTACTTAATTCAGTAAATGAATTATACTTTGATTGAAATAAAATTTACTCCATGGAATGGAAAATTTACATGAAAATTATAAGTATTACTATGAATTTGAGGAACTATTGTATCATCCAGAATAAGAATTGCTTTTCAACGGAGTGGCGTTTACATCGCCACTAGCGATATTTGCTCAGAAAATTGTAATTTTGCCCCTCCACTGCTCGCGTCGCTCACCGATGTAGGCAGTATATGCGTGTGAGACGGGAAACGGGAGAATGAAATAATACAGAAAATAATATTTTCTTGTTTTTAATTCTTTATAAAATAAATCAATGCAAATAAAAATAAAAAAGTTTCTACATTATTAACTTTATAAATACACATCAATTTATTAATTTACAAGTTTCATTCTTCTAATATACATGTAATTAGAATTAACAAGTGAACATTTCGGAAAAATCTTAGAATTATACGGGATCGAACTACCTAACTTAAATATAAATACGCAATGTCGCAACCCTAAAAACGCACGCTTTCGCATTAAGCCTCTCGGCTATCGACGCAACTGACGTCATATATTTTTTAACTTATATGAATTACCGCAATAAAATAAATCATAAATCCCATATATTTTACTACATTATTGAATTTAAATATAAATATTGTTCAAAATAATAATAATAAATAGAATAGGTAATTTAAAATAAATTAAATATGTAAAAATAAATAAAAAAGGTAATCTGAAAAATTTAAAAAAAAAAAAATTATTACGAATATTTACAATATATTATTAATAAATAGCAATACCTATTAAATAGTTCAAAGTAAACTAATTTTTATATAAGAATCAAAGTAAAAATTAATTTGAAAAAAGTTAAAAAAAAATTTAATAATATTTATCTGGATAAATTGCTTAATACTTACCAAACCATTAATTACAAACTGCATACTAATCAATGTAAATTATATAAAACAATTAAAATATCAAATTTAATAATATAAATTTTGATATTAATTTGCTTTTTTTAATTTTTTTAGAAAAAGATATGTCAAAATAAAAGTATTTAAAACCATATTAATAGGAACATTTTTTTAATAAATATTAAAAATGTTTATGTAACAAGGAATTAACATTTTTATCAAATTACATACGAGAAAACGAAAAACAATTTTATTCTATATTCTTGGGACTTTATGGATAAATATTATTAATTATTCAATTATTAAATTCAATAAAATTAAATTAAGAATATAAATTTTAAATATAAATATGAAATTAAAATTATAATATAATTAAATTCAATTATAAATTCAATTAAACGATGAAATAAATTAGCTATAGAAAAGAAGAATAAAATTAATCAATTTAATTTTTTCGTTTCTTGTATGGTTTAATACATTTTCATTAATTTACAGATGCTTTAAAACGCTATTTACGATCCTTCAAGTGTAAACTTTTTCAGAGTTATCAAGATTTTAAGAATAAAACTGAAAAAAATTGCATTTGCTTTATCTTTTTGCGTTTTATTTAAGTTTTTTAAACACATACAACATGTTATAATATGTATATCAGTATCAGTATAATCAGAATTTAGTGATTTTGAAATAATCAAAAATATTTTTAAATTTAATTTTTAGGCTTATATATATATATATACATATTTTTTTTAGAGAATAAATCTTATTTCTGGTTTTTTATAATATAAGTGAATTAAGTATAAGAAGTTTCTATGAGGAAGTTATGTTGTGCTCAAAAAATAAACACAAAAAAGTTATTAAATCAGTTTTTTATTGAATTTTTAATAAATATAATTTTTGAGAAATACACACATATATTCTTTTCGTGAATATTCAACGGGAACAATAAATGTTAATTTAAAGCCACCTTTTAGCAATGTATTCTTTGCCATTTCCGAGTCGTGTCTTGTATGTCACTTTAGCTTGGGAGAAATTTTCCCATGTAAATAGTTTGAACTTGCAATCGCATGGAACAATTTCATACGCTTGAAAATGATGATGATAATAACACTTAATACTACTAACAATAACGCTTAACACATTTTCATTTATAATGAAGTGATGAATACAGTAAAACTCTGGATCATTTTCGTTAAAGACAGCTAAAATCATTCCAGGTTTGAAAAATTCTCCATTAAAACAGATCCAAGAAGTAATTAATATCTTCTCTATTAGTAAATCAGTTGGTAATATCTCGGAAAATAAATTATAATTTGTAAGATTCGAACGGTTAACACTTCTCACTGGACCATTAGTGAACTCGTGATTAGAAGTTGGCTTAAAAAATTCGTAATTTAATTTCAATTGTTCTTTTACCGAAACAGTATACTGTATATTTCGTCGAGACAGTGAAACATGAGCTACTATTTTCCCTAATCTATGCTTTCTTTCAAAATTCATGCATGCTACATGCCACAATGGGCCTAATAACTGCATAACTCTTGGATAATGAAGGAGGAAATGGTGCTTCGGTTTAAAGCAATTTGGAAATAATTCTTGCAACAGACTAAGATATTCGGTTATCATATAATCTAGTAAGTCAATGCAGCCAAACTGACAACATTTTGATGTCACACAAAATGTTATGTGTTGCAAAAGAATTATTAGTTGCCAATGTTGACTATCTTCAGGTACTAAATGACCTATCATCATTGGTAAATTTCGAATTAAACAAAGCATTTCGCTAGCTGACATTGAAAAAGTTTTATTCTTTAATTGAGTTTCTGTAAAGCCAGAAGGCTTGTTTTGATTATCATGGTAATTGTAATGAAAACCTTTTAAAATGGAATTAAAATCATTTAATGTGAAACAAGGATTTTCTTTAGTAATAAAATAATGTAGAATTTTACCCAAATCGTAGGGACCGATACCCTCTAAAATATCGTGCATTAAGTCAACTACAACATTATCAATAAAATGAAAATCTGGCAAATCTTTAAAGACACTGTCTTTACTTATTCCTGTTTCCGCAGTGTTTTTGAGACATTTCATTCGTTCATAATCTTCTACTTTCCTAAGGTTGCACTGATCTTCATGAAAAATAGTATTTATATTTTTTTTGTTTATTAGGCACATGCAGCAGAAAATGGAAGAATTAAAACTTTCGACCAATCCGAACATTTGATGCAAACCTAGATTATCAGCAGTCACACTGATTACTTTAAAATAGATTTTAGTTTGTACATTGTTTATAGTTATTGTTATTCCATCAGATTCTAATTTTTTTAACTGTTCTACTCCTGGTTTAAACACCTCTACGTTATTTCTGTCAAGAGAATTAAATAATCCAAATAAAAAAATATTGCTTAACTTTGACTGTATTTGGGGAGGAAGACACGGTATTTTTAAGTATAAAGCACCACATTTTTTAATTCCTTTATGACTTCCAAGTGGGTTGTTGGTTTCATACTCATCAAAATACAATATTAATGGTAGAACTAATTTTTCTCCAAATTTTTCCATTTTCTTCCGCCACAAGTCACCTTGAATTATATTTTGTAAAAGACTTGAATCATTTAATACTGATTTTACATATTCTAGAACTTTATTATAAATATTTGGTAAACTAAAAAATTTTGCAAACACTAAAGCGATATTAATGTATTCGACTGTAATAGGAATTCTTTTAATTACATTTTTACCATTTTCTTCTACAAACTGATCCTTATAACCTAGCGTGTGACGAATGGGAGGTATAAATGTTCCGTTATCTTTAAAATATTTAAATCTCTTATGTTCGGTATCGAAATCATCAAGTGAACTTTGAAGTTTATCAAACATATCGCGAATTTTTAAAATTTCAGATGGATCATCATTTAATAATTCTAATCTTGTTAGAACCCTATTCCGCAAAATATTTATAACTTCAGAATTGAAAAATAACTTCAAGTCATTTACAAACATTTGAACTCTTTTTCGCGGAAGATCAGTGATACTGTACCATTTAGCAATTAATAATGTAATTATGAAATTCAAGGTGTCTTTAAACTGTTTTTCAGAATTATTCATATGATTATTTTCATATTTTAAATCAAAACCTTCCTCCATTTCCTCCATTTCATCTTCAAAATCATCATCTGAAGTATCAGTTTCAAAGTGTTTTTCAGATGAAAGACAATCATTAAAATCGTAATTCGGAATGTAAGTATTGCTAATATCTTCATTTCTGAAATTCGTCTCATTAAGATTGATTGAAATGCTTTCCGATTCGAGGGGAATGTTCAAATTGCAAGAATTTTTTAACCTATTATGGTCTCGAACTCTGTGCTTCTGAAAAGAATAAAATATTGAAAAACTTCTTTGGCAATCACTCTCTGCGCACCTAAAAACTGATAACTCAGAATGAGCAATTTTTATATGAGTCAATAATTCGTCATTACTTTGCACAATTTCGTTACAATTAAAACACTGAAACATGATTAAAATTTCAAATTATAAATGTGCTTAAATGAATTATACGGACGCCAATGATCTACCCACGAGTTCACTTTTATAAAAGAATTTTTACGTAAATAATATAAAACATAAAATTGTCATTCGATGTCAATTTTTAAGTAAAATTTTTATTGATAGTTAATGATGTTGAACATCATCTATCAATGAGTTTAAAGTTTGTGGTAAATTATAATCATGTAAAGGTATTCCGAAACCAGCTCCTTGGATAAATAGCCACGAATTAAGAGCAGCTGGTGGATAGTGGCAATCAACAGCATAGCAAATTTTAAAAGTTATATCGATTGCATCGATCGGTTTTTTTAAACGATACTTAATATCATCTATAAGAACGTAGGCATCTTCTATTTTAGTTAAAGTTCCAATGAGAATCGGCAGTGGTTGAAAAGATATTTGGTTTTTTTCATACTCCTTTCTTTTGTTTTCAATTATGACATCAATATTTCCAACATTCTGTAATATAAAATCTTCTTATTATAATTATACAGAATATAAAAATCCGTATTCAACCCATCTATATATGAATTAAAATTTTTAAATTGCTTAAGGTTTCAATTTTTTTTCTTGCCTAATTTAGGAACCAAAAATATAACATAATGAAAAAATGTAAAAATTAAAATTTTAACTGTTTTAGAATATTTATTATTGAAGAAATTATAGTGATTGAAAATTAAATTTACTTCCAAAATTTGCACTATTTTCTATCGTCAGTTTTCACCGCGCTCCTTTAATTAATTTCCAAAATTAAAGGTCTGGATTTTCAAAAAGCTTAATTCCTTAAAAAAAATGATCTTTGACAGGACAAAAAGTTTTCTTATTTATTATTTTTTGTTAAATCAAGGGTATTGATTTATTAAATTAAACAATTTTTTAAAAATTAAAATTGCAGGCTACACAGTTTAAGGGGGCTATATTATACAGTTAGAAGACCCAAGAAAATCGATTTTTCAATCATTTTTCGTGAGAAGACTTTTTATTTTTTTAATTTAACATTTTCTATACATATGTGACGCTCCGCGAGAGAAGGGACCTATCGCGGAAAAAATCAATTTTCATTTTTTGGTGCTAAAAGATAGTTTTTGAGTTGTTCTTTCATTTCCATGTTTCAAAAAAAATATTTATTAAATACACTTTTTGTTATAATGCTTCAAACCTAGGCGTGCTAAGTGTATCGCATTTTTTGGATTTTCTTTGAAAGACCGTCTCTTGAAATTGGCTTTTATTGATTTCATTTTTTTTATGGTAATTGATAGTTTTTGAGTTGCTTTTTCAGTTCCAAAAATTAAAATTTAATTCCTGCAATTAGTTTTATTGTTATGAAGATTCAAACAAAGATATGTTAAGCGTCTCGATTTTTCATCCTTCTCTTTGCCTGTCCGTCCTTTAAAGTTTGCTTTCTCAGCGATAGGTCCCTTCTCTCGCGGAGCGTCACATATTATGTCATCTTTTAGTTGTATTTTATCCTTTTTATATTTATAAAAATAATCTTTTTTAACGGTGCTATAGCTTATTTTTTAGAGCTCCTCTAAAAAAAGTCGTCTTGCGGTGAGAAGGATACCGTGGAAACGGCTGAACCGATCAGTCTCAAATTTTGAAACAAGCTTCTTAAATATATTTTTTGTGATTAATCGAAGGAATAAGCAAAATAATTAATTTTGATAAAATCACGACTTGTCAAAAAGAAATTGATGTTCGACAAAAATTTTGGTCTTAATTTTATATAAAAAAAAATATTTATCGGTGAGAAAAAACCTTCGATTACTTACTTAAAAATATATTTAATAAGCTTGTGTCAAAATTGGGGACTGATTGGTTCAGCTGTTTCCGAGAAATCTTGCTCACCGACTTTAAAAACACACTTTTGAGAGAATATATACCAAAATTCTAAGTGACAAATTATGCGACAAAAAATTAGCCTCTTGAGCAAAGTATATTTCAATAGGTTAAAAATAGAGATGTGGGTTCTCTTAAACAAATTATTAAACAGATAATTTGAATGACTTACAGGCACAACAAGAAAAAATGATTCCCTGCTTTCTGACAAAGTAGCTCTTCGTTTTTTTGCTATTCTTTGCTTTTTATTGCTTGAGGGTACCTTTCGCTGATTTTCTGGTATATCTACATACGCTCTTTGAGCTAAAATTGGAAGTAAATGCAAAACAATTGCATCTTGACTATCTGCAACGTGAACTTAATTAGACATATTTGGTCTTAGAATATAAATAGAATAAACGTAAATATCTACGTACCAGTATCCACAATATTTAAAGCATGTATTAAAGCCAAATCTTCACCAGATGTTATTTTGCAATTCTTCAACAATTCAATAAGTTTCAATTTTATTAGAGGCCAATTGGTTACAAATATTTTTTGTTTATTCGGAAATTGTTGAACGAAATCTTTTTCAAGCTAAATGAAGAAAATAATTTTTAATATTAATACCAAATATTTTTTATGAAATAAAAAAAATAAAAAATTATGATTTATTACAAATTTATATCCTGTTTCACTAGCTAAAATTGGAAACAAATTTAAATAATCATTCACTGTTAAATTATTCTTCTTAAGTAATTGCTGACGAGAAATAAATGTTACAGTCCAGTAAGCATTAATTTTCTCTATCGGTTCCAAGTTTTCTTTTAGCCATTCTAATTCAATTCGATTATCTGAAAATAATAATTATTAATTATCACACATGAAAATTACATTCTTAAATGTGTTAATTAGATTTCACTCCAAATCATACTGATAATTTTGTTTTTTTTATTCAATAAAAAATGTGTAATTTTACCTGAATCATTGTTGTCCAAAGTTTCATCAATGGATTCTTCATGGGAATTCAACCTCGAAACATCCAATAGGAGATTATCATCTCTTAACTTCTTTTTCCTATAGTTATAAGTGCAATATAATTTTCCTTTGGCTCCAACTGATCCGTTTTTGTTTTTAATGCTGGGAATATAATAGGCTGAGCGTTTTTCGCATTTAAAAATTGTTGTGATCGCTTTAGTATAAACTAAGAATTGCCTTCTATTTATGCTGCAAATATGTAAAAATATTAGGTCACAATGTTTCTTTAAGTGAAACGAAACATTATTTTTGTTATTATATTACTTAATTAATTAATTTTTTTGTGAACTTAAAGACAGTACATTGACTTACACAAATTTTGAAAGATTTCCATTATCATTTTCAGAAAAGGCTTTTTCTATTTCGTATTGTATAATTGCTGTCGCAAGACGATCTGGTTTTTGCAATCTACGATTTGGCATTTTATTATTTGCACAAAGAATTGCACGTCCTTCTGCAGTTAGTCGTAAAATACCTTCCAAATTCTAAACAATCGCGAATAAATAATGAATTTAGTATAAAATAATTAGAATATACGGAAATAATAGGTTGTAGTAGAATTAAATCAGCTTGGATTTTTCGCAAATTAATTCATAACCTAACCTCTAATTCCTAATCAACACTGTATTTCACTTTTATCTTTTGTTGTAAAACATAAATTTAATATGGAAAATTAATTTTGAACCCGTTTTATGTTTTACGTTAAATATATCCAATGAAAACAAAACTTGACAGAAATTGGAGGTTATGTTATAAAACACTTTGTAGAAAATCCAATTAGTTATTTGAGAAGTAGCTATTTTTTCTGTTGACTTTTTCTCAAATTACTTTATTTTGTAATTTTTATTAGCACCTAACATCTTTCTCATTCACATATTGTATACGTATAAATTAAAAAAATAAAAATTGAACGGTTTTTAAATTAAAAAATTCTTACTATTTTCGCGACATCATCTTCGGTGATAGTTTCTCCGTAATCTTCATCAACCTGTTTATTTTTTACTAAGACTCCTGAAGGACTGTTTTCAGAAATTTCAGAATCTGATTCTGCTAAATCTCGCGATAATTGTTCAGATGACACTTCTACTCTGGAACTAGTTTCAGAATCTTCATTCATAGGTGTGCTTGCAAAATTAGCCAAAGGTTTATTTGGTGTTTGATTCGCAGATGAAATTGTAAAATTTTCGAAAGGTATATTTGTTGATGTATTCACATACGGAATATTTTGGACATTTTCAGATGGTGAAACAAAATCATGTGACCGTACTTCAAGTTAAGTGTAACTAGAATTTCTTGGAGACTCATATTCATCTGCTATTTTTAAAAAAAGTTCTTAGTTTGTTTATAGATAATAGATTTCAATTATTTAAAAAATTAAAATATTCGAGCATACATACTTCTTCCCGTTAACATTATTGGCACTGCAGACTGACTGTTACTAAAAGCTGACATCGTGTACTCACGATTTTCAGAGAATAAAATATTTTGTGGATTTTCATTGTTTACTTGATTACTAAATTGCTAAATAAAATAAAGAAACTATCATTATTAATTATATAAAAATAAAAAATAATTAACTTTTAAAAAGCTTTTTTACTATTTATTGAAATACCTGATTTTCAAATGAATTCCGATTCATCCATTGTGCCATTTTTATTGAAAAAATTCAGTATCTCTAATTTCCTATGTCAATAAATACGTTTAGAAACGACAAACTACATTTACAATTTATGTTTAAATATTAATTTATCCGTAGATGAAAATGGAAATTATCATATATTAATGAAATCAAAGTACGTCTTTAATTTTTTGACAAACTTACACAAACATAAAACAATATAAAGTATATATTGATTTTTATGAAACTTACCTCAAAATATCTTTCAGGTATTTAAAATTTTATGCTAGACAATACATGATGTCTATTTTTACATGAATTGTGATTGTCACTATTTATCACTCGCAGACATTTGCAACCGATTTGATCGTAACCACTCGCAGCGTTGTGCTTTCTAACCTAAAGATGCCTAAAATGGCGCCTGTTACAGTCTTGCCGTCTCGCGCATGATCCAATGAATCATGGTCGTGCGCATGACCGCAGTATGCATGTGTTCGTTGGATATGACTCGCGTATCGGTGAGAGGAGTGTAGTAGTATTAGTAGTAGTGGCACGGATTACTATTTCCTGAGCAAAAGTTGCTAGCAAATATTAAAAACTGATCCTACTGAAGTAATTGTTATATCACGCAGTTATACTTTTTAAAAATGCTTGAGCAATATTTAAAAAAGGACGAATTTAATAATTAATACTCGAAGTTGATAAAATTTATTAAGACAATATAAAGATTAAAAATATTAACAGAATTTTTAAAAATGACTAGAGTAATAATTACAATTAGTAAATTTTACTACGTCAAAAGTAATTTTTCTTTATAATTAGCACATTTTACTCTAAATAGTAATTTTTACTGCAAATAGTAATTTTTACTAAATAATTACATTATTTACTATAAATCGAGATCCTCTTTTCTCAGTGTAATAATATTTCATTACTGTAATTTTTCCGTACGATTGTATGGAAAAAAAACAATCCTGTTTTCAGATTGTTATTTTTATAATTTAAGATTAATTGTACATTTAAACACTTAATTATTATAGACCTAAGACTAATTAACAATTTTAATATATATAAACACTTAACCTATGAATTAAAATTTCGCACGCTCAAGGGGGGATCGAAACAACGGCCTTATAGACGAATTCGCTCGCGGTAATCGCACGCTATTAGTACCACTCGGCTACGACTGGTAGTTGAGAGTCGAGAGAAATAACTTTGGGAGGTTCAGACCTGGATTATATGCTATTTACATTTTAATAGTTCTGGAACATATTCATTATCAAAAATAAATAAATAGAATTTATTTATCCTTTGTATATACTGATATATAGTTTATACAATCCAATCTCCTAACTTTCATAAATAAATATTCTTATACAATATTTGCAAAATATGTAAACAAAAATAACTAATAATTATTGATTATTATTTATAACTTTAATTTAATATTATTATTTAAAAATAAAATATTATTTAAATAATTAATTTCCATAATATTTAATACAAAAGTAAATTATACAAATTATTTATATATAATGTATTGAAAAGCATTTTGGTTTAAATAATAGAATTTATTCAATTTATATAATTAAAGTTTTTTAAAAATAAATGATTTTACAAAATTACGCAATCTTTAAACAATTCTTTATAATATTAAACGTCATAGAACTCAATTAACGATAAGAAAGAAAGAAATAAATATATAAAATGTTGACAGAATATTAAATATTTTTAAAAAAATAAACAATAATTCAAGAATTTTTTTTTTGATATTATTAAACTTCAATTATATTTAACAATATTAATTTAATTATATTTACATAATATTAAAAATATTGTATAAATGAATAAAAAGTTTTAATTTTTTAATTTATAAGATTTATTTTTTCAGACTTAAAAATAATTAAAACTTATTAAATTAAATTAATTAAAAATTAAATAAAATTAAACGAGTTAGAGAGAACCCGACAACAGATAAGAAACAAATAATTTATTTATTTATTTATTTACATATATACGGGACATGCCCTTTGACTAATCCTAATAATTACAACATGTAATTTATCTTGGCAGTATTAACACTGTAAAGCTTGGTTTACGTACTGTTAACTTAAGTTCAAAATCATACTTTTATCATGCACCATGAAGGCTATTCTTATTAATTTCCTTATATTTACATTGCTCCTTAAAACTATATTTAATTCAATCAATAAAGAAGGATAATTATTAAGTCAGAAATTTGAATAATTCAAACTCTAATGAGGCTAATAATAATATACAAATGTCACAATAATATTGTTTACATACAAAGTTCACGCTGTGTTTTTGAGGTTAGAATGATCTTAAATTAAATTTCCACAAAAAACAGAGGTTTCTGATAACAATAATGTTATCAAGTGTAGAAAATTATAATCACAATCTCTCAGCACATAAAAAATTTCATTAATCCTGACTTATGAACTTAAATTAAACATAATTAATCAAACTTCACGAAAACACGTGTTTTAAAGTCGCCACCTAGCGGTATTAAAATTAATTAATTAAAAAATTAATATTTTAGTAAAATAATAAATATAGAAATGAAAATAAAAAATAACTTGATAACTTTTTGAATAAAATTTAATTTAATACGAATATCTTTACAAGCTTTTTAAAAGAATTTATTGTTTAAAATATTAATGAAAATAATTGAGCTAAAAAATTAATTAAAATGAATTAAATTGAACAAAAAATATATTCTAACCTTTTTCTCTCTTATCTAAAATAAATTTAATTAATTGAATATTTTAAATTTAAAATTAACAACAGATAAGAAACAAATAATTTAAAAAATATGTTTGTAAAGTATTAAATATAGAAATAAACATTAATAAAATTAATTTTAAAAAAATTAAGCACTAACATTTTATTTTATTAATTTTAAAAATTTCTTAAAATAATGTTAAAATATTTAAAAAAAAGGAAATTAATTAAATGAAATTATTTAATTTTATTCAATTAGGTACAATTTTTTTTACAAATAATTACAAAATTGTTGTTGATTCAAATTAAAAATTAAAATATTCAAATTTCTTTGAGATACTGTAATTTTAAATTTTTCATTAGGTATATACTTTTAATTTCAAAAGTGTTTAATTTTTTTATTGCTTAAAATATTATTTAGCAAAATAAAAATATTTAATATTAATTATGGAAAACTAAATAACATTGTGTATGAAAATTAACAATTTTTCACATCTTAGTTTTAAGAATTTATTATTTAAATATTAACATTTAAAAGCTAAATAATAAATCTACACAATATAAATAATATTATTAAAAATAATTTTAAAATAAAGTCTTTTATTATATATTGCTTATTCATTTATTACCCAAGTAGCACGTAATATTACGTGAGTATCGCAGTAATATTACATTCAATATTGGTAATATTACCGTGACATTAAAATTTCCGCGTCAAGGTAATATTACAAGGTAATATTGAGGTAATATTACAAAGTAATACTAAAAAGTAATATTACATTAATATTACAGTGACATTGAAGTAATATTACAATTAAATATAATGTAGAAAAAATTTGGAGCGCTGAGTCTTGAACCCTTGTAAGCTGACCAAGTCGGTTGGCGCCTTAAACCACTCGGCTACTTAGCTTTTAGAATATATTATAGAAAGTCTGCTTCATATTTTACTACATATTTGTAATATTACTGTAATGTTAACTCAATATTACTTGGTAATATTACTATGTAATATTACCTCAACATTACCCTGTAATATTACCTTGACGCGGACATTTTAATGTCACGGTAATATTACTGTAACATCAACCCGTCATATTACTAATATTGAATATAATATTACAGTGATACTCATGTAATATTACGTGCTACTTGGATAATGTAGTCTTTGTAAAATAAAAGTTTTATTTTAATTTTTTTTAATTGACTTGTTAGGTTATTTTTTTTTAATTTTTTTATTAAAAAAATTAAAAGTTAAATTAAATAAAAAAATGTATAGGGTAAATGATTCATAAAATTAGTAAATTATTAACTGATGAAATTATCCATGTTGAAATAATTTATGTTTATAAAATAATTTCTCTTACTTAAAATTATTGGTATTTTATATATTCGCGGGTAATATTATATATATCGCTGGAGTATCTCTTGTTCAACGCGCATGTGCTACTGTTGCTCGCAAAAAAATCAATAATCAGTTATTCAATAAAATATATCGAATTTCCGGGCTTCCGCGTCGATAACAACCGCGTTTTTTTTAAAAAAAAACGCAGAGTGTACATTGAAATGCCAATCGAGGCAAATTTTGTATTTCTATTAATTTTACGGGTTTTAGGTGACAGTGAAGTGGTGAGCAAAAAGTGACAGGATCAAGTTATTCACTCGAGAAGTAATTTGGGGAAGCGGTTTAAAATAATGATTGATTATGTAGGCCATGTATAGTTTATTTATTATTTACGTCATACGAGTGAAGATCCTTAAATTTTTTGGCTGTTAAATAATCTTCTGTAAACATAACCAACAAAAGAAACTTGTCAGTCTTTACCAAGTCTAGACTGTCTTAGAAGTGATCGGTGCGACGAAACTTTAAACTAACTTCTTAAAAATATTACAAAAAAAAAATAAATATTTTTTTTTAAATTAAAAAATTATTTTTTTTATTAGTATCGGCATAAGACTGAATTGAAGATGCTTTCAGTACCGCGCCAGCATTAACTTGCCAGAGTTTGGCTGAATAATGGCATGAACCCTAGATCTGTACCGCGCCGATAGTAAGCATCGGCATTACACAGGCATTTCCCATTGGGTATTTCCAGTGATCACAGACTGAGACCGTCAACTTTTTATATTTTTTACTCAATTATTTCATTTATTTTGTTCATTTCGCATCTTTTACATGCTTTATAAATGAATTATTTAATTTTCTAAAAATTTAATTTTTACTAAAATTTAATTAGGTAATCTAAATTTTAATCTATCAAAATTTTAATTGATCAAAATATTACAATGTTAATCAACTTTAAATTTAATTCATCCAAAATTTAAAATATCTAACTTTCAATTAATTAACATTTTAATCAACCTAATATTTATTTATATGAAATTCATAATTTATCTTAACTTTTACTTATTAAAAGTGCAAGTAGCACAAATTAAAATTAAATTCTAATTTTTACTGGTTTTTTATTAGAGGTAAAACCATTATATTTCAACTAAGTCAGACGCACCCTATTTTTTGAAAATTTTTATTTTGAAATATATGGGCGAATCCACAGAACCGGTCGATTTCATGTTACTCACAGATTTTTCTATTTTAGAAGTATCATATTAATCTTTTTCAAATTTCTACCAATTTATAGTATCCTTGATAACCAATTAAACTAAGAAAATTGAATAAATGCAAACCTTTTCGTCTTATATAAAAAATAAAATAGAGTTAAGTTACTTAAAAAACCAAATTTGTCGTGTTATTCTAGGTATCAATTTTAATTCTTATGGGTATAACTTGTTCGGCATAGATTGAAACAATTCCAAATGATGGTGAATTATACTTTACTTAGTGCAGAATCTATTGAAGGCAGAAAAAAATATGTGCCCTTAATTAAAAAGAAATGGTAGTCGCTGAAAGTAGCGTTACTCATTATTTTAAAATAATGAAATACCTATACATTTTTATAAATATTTTTTACGGCGATTATTCGATTTGAATTTTTCAAATTGGTACTTGTTGTTTTTTAGCAGATGAACAAATCTAGGTATAATAGAACAGTGTGCGGTTAGAATTAAAGAAAATATTACAATAATTAACACTCTATGTTTGATCGTGAACGATTCAAAACTTTGCCTTTTTTCAGGAGCACAACTACAAATTAAAATATAATGAATTGAAATCATGTGTGATTATTTAAAGACATTATTATAATTTTTATATACAAACGCCAAATTCTATTTTCAATTTATAATGTCTAAAAGTTAAAAATAAAACTAAAATTAAAAGAAATTTAACTGAATGAAGGTATTTATAAATATGAAAAATGAAATAACCATTCATTTGTTTTATTTTCAAACTTGGATCAAAATCAATGTCAATAATGTCTGTTTATTAGTTAAGATAATTTAATTTGCAGAATAAAAAAATAAATGCTAAAATGAAATTATAATTTATTAATTATTATGTTAATCGTAAATATTAATTGTATATAAATAATTGTATTTTATCATATTTTATTATTCAAAATGTTTTGGAAATATTACAAATATATATGCAAAAAAACAAAAGAAAGAAATACAAATTTTTCATTAAGATTTTCTGAACAAAGATTACATAGGTATTTTCGTTTTTGGCTTTTAACTCGAACGGCATTAAAATAAAATGGATCACGCAAGACGGTAATTGTTCTTAAATACTTTTCAAATAAAATAAACCATAAATGAAAGGTGTGCTCGTAATTTAAAAATTTTTATTTTTATAAGTGAAAATCGACCGGTTCTGTGGATTTTCCCATATAAGAGACTAATGTTTTAGCAATTTATTCTAAATTGTTTAAATAACAATTTATTGTTCATAAGAAGATTAATACTGTGATTCCTGCATTCATTATTTTTATTAAAAATTAAAAATTAGATAAATATTTAAAATATTTTCCTTTCTTTTTTATATTTTCTCGTGTGTTATAATTTTTCAGAGTACAAAATTGGTTAATTTTTTTTAAAATAATAAACAGAAACTGTTATGCATTTTATCTACTATTTTTTTTAATTAAAAAAAATTGATTACTAAATAAACATCATGATTTTTATCATCCTTGCCGGAAATTATAAACAATAGAAGTTTATTTTAATTGTCAAAACTTACAAAATTTAATAACTGTAATTAAAATAAATATTTTGAATCTCAAAATATGTGGTTTTCCTTGTTAGAATAAAAATTATACCAACACTTGTTTCATTAAAATTCAAATTTAGAATATTTGAAATATTTTTAATCGTTTAATAAATGCGTTGGAAATTATATATTTTGAAAATAAGTTTAAAAATAATAATTTTAAATTTATTGTTACACATTAATTAAATTTTAGATATTTATTTTAAATACTAATAAACGGAAAAAATTTATTTATTAAAATTGATTCAAAAGTCGATGAAAACCAGGATATATTTTCATAAAGCTTGAAATATGATTGCATACTTATTCATGAGCACAATAAAAAGAATCATCAAGCAGTAGATTAAACTTAAATCCTGGTGTAGTAAAACAGAGTGAGAAATTATTGGTTAATAAGTAACAAAAGGTGTTTACGAAATGTTCTAAATAGTTCCAAATGTTCACCACTTAAAATTTATTCAACAGTCGAGGAATCGAGGAAACGTAATGCCCATTATGCTATAGTGAAGTGTTACTCATTTCATTCTGAAGACTCTCACGTATTCTTGAATGGCCGAGGGGGAATGTATTAGGGAATGTATGTGTGCGATCTAGTGTAAGTGTTAGGTTAGAATGCGCGTAGGTAGGATAACAAGAATATACATGAACGAGAATTTATCTGTGAATGTCCCACACGGAAAGAAATCTGGTAGAATTAAATCAGTTGATAGTTCGATAGATTTTTAGTATCAATAGACAAATAGAATTTTATTATCTAATGTGACTAATATTAATATGAAAACATGAAAATATTCTAAAGAGCTTGAGATAGAAAGAAACCAACAGCCATTTATAAAATTTCCATCTATTTGATATTAAAAATGCTCGTAGGCCTTATTACAATTCCATCACACGCCAGCTAATATTATTCTATCGGACACCACTAATTTTCAGGCGAAGTTTGTACAACACAAGCTAAGCTTTATATACATGTATGAACACACACACGCAAGCAATACATAGGCTGACGGATCAGCCAGCAGGCCTTCAGTCAATGCATTGCTTGTGTGTGTGTGTGTTTATACATGTATATAAAGCTTAGTTTGTGTTGTACAAACTTCGCCTGAAAATTAGTGGTGGCCGATAGAATAATATTAGCTGGCGTGTGATGGAATTGTAATAAGGCCTACGAGCATTTTTAATATCAAATAGATGGAAATTTTATAAATGGCTGTTGGTTTCTTTCTATCTCAAGCTCTTTAGAATATTTTCATGTTTTCATATTAATATTAGTCACATTAGATAATAAAATTTTATTTGTCTATTGATACTAAAAATCTATCGAAATATCAACTGATTTAATTTTACCAGATTTCTTTCCGTGCAGTAAAAGAAAAATAATTGGGCACATCCCAAAATAATTGGGCATGAATGAGTACCGTACTCGGTTCGGTGTCTAGAACGAACTGTGATGTATTGCCGCCCTACTAAAAAATCCGGGCGAAATCCGGATGATTTCCGGACGAATTCCAGACAAAATTCCGGACAAGTCCGGATTAATTCCGGATCTGGAATTAGTCCGAAAGTGTCCGATTTAACGTAGGTTTTTGGCACGGAATTTAGTCCGGTCTTATCCGAAATAAATCCGGATATAGTCCGGTACAGTCTGGAACAAATCTGGTCCGAAATGTTGTTTAAATCCGAAAGTAGTCCGGTACAGTCCGGAACAAATCTGGTCCGGAGCGTTGTTTAAATCCGAATGTAGTCCGGTACAGTCCGGAACAAATACGGTCCTAATCGTTGATTAAATCCGGATGTAGTCCGGTAGAGTCCGGAACTAATCTGGTTAAACTTTTTTTGTAATCCGGATTTAGTCCGACTTCATCCGGAATTAGTCGGAAAAGCAAAAAAAAAAATTTTTTTTAATTGTTTAAGTCATTTTTAAACAATGTTTGGAACTTAACATTACACAAATATTCATACATTTATTACAACGATTATATACAACAGTTATATTAAAGAAGAAAAATCGCACGCATGAGGGGAATCGAACACGGGATGTTACGCACGCAACGCAGAACCTAAACCGACTGAGCGATACGAGCTCTGAGGTTCAACTTGTTAAATCAAACATACATGTAATCTGTGGATTAAATCCGGAAAGAGTCCGGTAAAGTACGGATATAATCCGTCACTAATTCTTAATTCCAAATAGAACCCGGTGTATGTACGAAAATAATCCGACATTCGTTTTACAATCCGGAAAGAGTCCGGTACAGTATGGATATAATCCGGCACACGTTTCAAATCCGGAAAGAGTCTGGTTTAGTATGAAAATAATACGGCAATCGCTTTCACATTCGAATAGCGTCTGGTTTAGTATGAAAATAATCCAGCATTCTTTTTATAATTCTAAAAGAGTACGGCAAAGTACGGACATAATCGGGCACTCGTTTTTAAATCCGGATATAGTTCACTTTATTACACGGTAACAAGGGAGATATAGAAAATACAGTAGGACCCACGTATATCGGACCCTATATATCGGATTCCCGCTTATATCAGATATTTTTGCCGGTCCCTTGAATTTAAATATAATGAATTTTTACCCGAATAAATAGAATTCCTGCTTATATCGAAAAAAATTCTCAGACCCTTGGAATCCGATATGTGAGGGTTTTACTGCAAATAAAAAATGGATTCGGAATCTATTTATAGCTCAAGTGTGAAATCCTTTTTTAGACCGGTCAAGTTCGGCAACTATCCGGCACAAACTTTACAATCCATTTTAAGTCGGGTTTTATCTGGAATAAGTCCGACAATTCATTTATATATTATTTTTAGTTAAAGTGAAGTCCGTTTTTAGTCCGGTCACGTCCAGAAACTGTCAGGTACAAATTTCACAATCCGCTTTAAGTCTGGTTTAGTCTGGAATTTATCCGGTACTTAATTCCGAATTTATTTATAGTCTAACTAAAATCCGTTTTTCGTCCGTTCACATCCGAAAATTGTACGGCAGTCAATTCCGAAATTATTAATGGTCAAACTGAAATCCGTTTTTTGTAATCTGTTTTTTTTGTCCAAATGTTACTTTTATTTATTATCATTTTCATTACAACGACACATCACGACATGGCCAAACGACCTCAAGAAAAAATTGTTTTAAAAAATGTGTTTCCTATTTTCTTAATAAATCGTACTATAATCTAGATTTAAAAACATGTGACGGATAAAAACAGTATTTGTCTGGCTTCTCCGGATCGCAAAAAGAATGCAGGAATATTTTTGCACTAAACAGGACTCTTTCTGGATTTAAAAACGAGTACTGGATTTAACTGACGAAAATTCAGAATCTTTTGAAGCGAAAGTAAAAGAAAATCATTCAGAAATTGAATTATTTTTAATGCAACTATTTTCCGACTTCCTATAATTAAAAGCAATAAAATTTTCTATTTTTCTAAGATCCATTGCAAATCTTTTTAGATGTCACCATCCAATAAACATTAGCGACTTATAAAAACATTTCAGATTCCTAATTTCCTTTAATTAGCTCAATTCGCTACTAACAGAAAATGAATGCTTTTGCAGATATTTTACTGCTTTCAGACGGGATTAAAAAACAGAAAAGTCGCATATAAAATATAATTGAATGTTCCGCATGTTCTAAGAAAATTTCCAAATCAATGAATCTCCAAAATCACCGGAATCCGGAGGTAAGCGAACGGGGAAGGGAAAATAGGATGACTATAAATAATTTCGGAATTTGACTAATTCCAGTTAAAACCAGACTTAAAACGGATTTAAAATTTATTCCGGACAACTGCCGGATGTGACCGGACTAGAATCGGATTTCACTTAGACCATAAATAATTTCGGAATTGACTGCCGGACTAATTCCAGATAAAACCAGACATAAAGTGGATTTAAAATTTATGCCGGACAACTGCCAGATGTGAACGGACTAGAATCGGATTTCACTTAGACCATAAATAATTTCGGAATTGACTGCCGGACTAATTCCAGTTAAAACCAGACTTAAAACGGATTTAAATTTTATGCCAGACAACTGGCAGATGTGAACGGACTAGAATCGGATTTCACTAAGACTATACATATAATTTTGGAATTGACTGCTGGACTAATTCCAGATAAAACCAGACTTAAAACGGATTTAAAATTTATGCCGGATAACTGCCAGATGTGAATAGACTAGAATCGGATTTCACTTAGACTATAAATAATTTCGGAATTTATTTCCGGACTAATTCCAGATAAAATCAGACTTAAAACGGATTTAAAATTTATGCCGGACAACTGCCGGATGTAAACAGACTAGAATCAGATTTTACTTAGACTATAAATAATTTCGGAATTGACTGCTGGAGGAATTCCAGATAAAACCAGACTTAAAACGAATTTTTAATTTGGTCGGGTTAACTTTCGGATGTGAATTGACGACAAACGGGTTTCACTCAGACTATAAATAATTTTATACATGACTGCCAGACAAATTCCAGACTAAACTAGACTTGAAACGGATTTAAAATTTATGCCGGACAACTGCTAGATGTGAACAGACTAGAATCGGTTTTTACTTACACTATAAATAATTTCGGAGTTGACTGCCGGACTAATTCCAGGTAAAACCAGACTTAAAACGGATTTAAAATTTATGCTGGACAACTTCCGGATGTTAACGGACTAGAATCTGATTTCACTTAGGCTATAAATAATTTCGGAATTGACTCCCGGACTAATTCCAGGTAAAACCAGACTTAAAGCAGATTGTGAATTTTGTGCCGGACAGTTGCCGGACTTGACCAGTCTTAAAACGGTCTTAACTTTTACTAACATTAATTTCTAAATGGATTGCCGGACTAATTCCAGATAAATCCGGACTTAAAACGGATTGTGATTTTTGTGCCAGACAGTTTCCGGACGTGTCCTTACTAAAAACGGACTTCTCTCTAACTAAAAATAATTTCTGAATCGAATGCCGGACTAATTTTAGTTAAAACCAGACTTAAAGCGGATTTTAAATTTTGTGTCGGACAGTTTCCGGACGTGACCGGACGAAAAACGGACTTCACTTTGATTATAAATAATTTCGAAATCAATTGCCGGACAAGATTCGGACTATTCCGGATTAATTTCAGATCAAATTTTTTGTGTCAGACAAATTTCGGACTAATTCGGATCATTTCCGGACACATTTCGGATTAATTCCAGATAAGACCGGACTGTTTTGTCTGGAATTCGTCAGGAATTCGTACGGAATTAGTCCGGATTTTTTAGTAGGGCGTATTATTTCAGCTTGTGCGGAATTTAATTGACTTGTAGCGTTTAAATTGAGGTC
Source organism: Ganaspis brasiliensis (assembly GCA_037103525.1). Lineage (NCBI taxonomy): Eukaryota > Metazoa > Arthropoda > Insecta > Hymenoptera > Figitidae > Ganaspis > Ganaspis brasiliensis. Next base: position 299,979 of record JAZKLR010000014.1, read on the forward strand.
ATATGAGCAGTGCTTTTGGTATAATTTAAAAGAAGGGCTCTTTTGTAGTTGGAAAATGCCAAAAAGGAAAAGTTAATGCCATATTTTGTTAAAAAAAAGAAATTTAAAAAGTGACAGGTGTGAGTGAACTTACCATATGGTTTAGGTGAGCTAGTCGTTTGCAGTCGAGCAAAAGGAGTTCGGTGTTATCAAAAAAAAGTTAGTATAAAGAGCGGTGAATTTAAATAATCAAAAGAAATGTAGGTATGTGAATATAGAGTTACAAATTCTTGGTAATTTAAAATCCGGTACATTCTCGAGAATATAACCGAGAATATTCTCCTTCCGGAGAATTTATGAGAATGTTCTATGTTTGAATGAGCTCCAATATTTTCAAACACAAACAATTCATTGAAATAAAAATGGATAAACAACAAAATAATTATCATTACAAATTAACTATAAGTCAATAAAGTGTTAACTTATTATTATACTTCTGCACCTTATGTTATCAACAATATTGTAAACATTTTAAATATAATATTTAAAACCATGATGGCAAATCTTGCAAATAAATTGAAAGAAATAATGTAAACTATAAAAATTGTCGAAAATAATATAAAAAATCATAGAAATGTTTTAAAATTAATGAAAATAATTAAAATTTGAGAAAAATACTTCAAAATCTTAGAAATACATAATTGGAAAAATTAAAATAATAAAAAGTCGGAGAAAATAATTAAAAATTGAAAAAAATGATTAAATTTGAGATAAACGATTAGAAATTAAAAAAATTAATTGAAAAATGATGACAATGATTAAAAGTTTACGAAACTAATAACAAAATAATATAAATAACTTAAAATTGAACTAAATAATTAAATTCTGAGAAAATAAGTAAAAAAATTACATACATAATATATTTCAAATAAAAGAAAATTAAAACAAATTTAAGAGAAATACTTAAAACTTTTAAAAGTTCATTAAAAAAAAATAATAATAATAATTAAAAGATAGGAGAAAATAAATGAAAAAATATAAATATATTTTAAATTTGATAAAGACAATTTTCCATTTAAAAGAAATAATAGCAAAAAATACAGAATATGGATACAAAAAATACAAGAAAATCGTAGATAAAATTGAAAATAGAATAAAAAATTAAAATTTCAGATTAATAATTAAAATTTTTTTGGAAATTATGAAAAAGAACGTAAGAAATATCAAATAAATAGTTTAAAATTTGCAAATATTAAAAAGAATTGAAAATGATTAAGAATGGTTTAAGAATATAATGGGAAATTTGTGAAAAATACTTTAATATTTTAGAGTCAATAATGAAAAAATTAAAGTAATGAAAAATTGTAGAAAATAATTGAAAATTGAAAAAATGATTGTATTTGAAATAAACTATTGAAAATTTAGAAAATTAATTGAAAAATGATGAAAATGATTAAAAGTTTGAGAAAATAATGAAAAAATAATATAAATAACTTCAAATTAAATTAAAATATTAAATTCTGAGAAAATAATTGAAAAAATTAGATAATATATTTTAAATAAAGGAAAATAAAAAAAAAATTATTAAAAGATGGAGAAAATAAATGAAAAAATATAAATATAATTAAAAATTGATAAAGACAATTTTAAATATTGTAACGAAGTGAAATTTTGATATTCTCCGAATTTGCTCGCCGGAGCCAAGGTTCTCGGATTATATTCACTTATGCTGGAACAACTAGATTTTGACCATAAATATTTTACTTAATTTTCTACTGTCGCTTTGAGGTTAGGTATAGTCAGTAAAACTCACAGGATTTCTATTAGTAAGAAATAATAAAAGAATATATTGTTCAAAATAAAAGTGTACAAAAAAAAAAAATATATTATAAAGTAAATTTGACTGCTAAAGAATAAATAACAAATGAGGAATTTAACAATAAAATATAATAAATAAAATACAATAAAAATGCTTGAAGAGCCGGCGTTTACAAAACAAAATATAACAGAAATCCATTTGTTTACATCAGGACTTCGTCCTGCCAAAACTCTCTTTGAGTTTGATTTTCCGGAATCTATAAACAGATAAAAAAAATACAATGTAGATTACAAAAATAAAATAATATATATTTTATTCAACTAGCATTATCTGGTATATTCGGTCGCGGATTAAGTCGGTAAACTCCGTCTCCAAAACAATATAAATTACGGGCGAACCGCTAAAAAATATTGCCGCCGTCATTCACCGTGATGTTAAATAAAATTGACCATCTAGACACGTATGATCAATTCGCGGTTACGTAAAATGACATTAATTATCAGGTAAGACAAAAAATTAATTAATTCATTACTACGTTAATTACGCGCTTCAGTCCGGTAAAAAAACAAATAAATCTGAACGCGTAATTTCAGGAGCGAGGTGAATTTATCTGGAGAACAGTTAAACAACGCGGGTGTTCACCTAGCAAAGTCTATTCTCCAATGACATAGCACTGGGAAAAGCCCATGTGACAATCTACGTCAATGATCCGGCGCGGGAGATTTTAAAATTGTTTCGAACACTCTCCTACGTCATAAGTGTTCTAGCAATTTTTCTCGAATTCTCTGATCATTCGTGATGGACCACGATGATGATCAGGAACTCGTCACGGAGTAACTTTACTCAAGTCAGGATTCCTTAGTCTACGAAGTAGATGTCCAGAATTTTATCGTGTCTGAGACTTCACGGTGGACCGTGACAAATCTCAGGACGATCCTGGCTAGAGGAAAGCAAAAGTTTTCCTTTGATTTTTCATTGAAGGGCCAATGCTAAAATCTCCGGAACGGTTTCCAGATATCATTTCTTGAAGGGCCAAGACTATGATATCTGGAGGAGTCAGAGAGACTTTTCCCGAGATGTTACTCGGTTCGCCCCTTGGGGCCGACTCCCCGATCTACAGGCGTGCAGGTCGATATATAGACGCAGCTTATGGTAGGGGCTGGCGCGATCATATTACTTAGCGCCATCTGCGCTGTGTCTGGCGTTCCGCGCCATCTTCCGGCGATGCGCGTGTCAGGATGCGCGGCTGTCTGGCAAATATTTCTGCTAGACCACGTTTTGACAGTTTAAAAATAAGCCGAGAGTGTAACTTAACCTCAAAGTTAAGTTTAATTTATTTTTCTACAAAATAAATTATCAAGCGGAATTAAAAGTCATGTGCAATTGTGAGGTTCGTCACAATATAAAAGAAGTAATAGAAAAAAAATACAGAATATAGATACAAAAAATACAAGAAAATCGTAGATATTATTAAAAATTGAATATACAATTAAAATTTCAGATTAATAATTAAAAAATTTTTGGTAATTATGAAAAAGAACGTAAGAAATATCAAATTAAAAGTTTAAAATTTGTAAATAATGAAAAGAATTGCAAATGATTAAAAATTAAAGAATATAATGGGATTTTGGAAAAATACTTTAAAATTAGAAAAAATAATTTTGTAAAATAAGAATAAATACTTTGGGAAAAAATTGACAAATGTTTTTTAAAATATAAAACTTAAAGAAAATTGAAATATGATAAAAACAAAGGTAAGTGGAAAATAGTATATTATGCCTCAAAAGGGTGGAAACCCCGAGTTTTTTTACACGTTCGATGAACGAGTCGAAGCACGAGTGAAACGAGTGCGAAGAGGAGTACGGAGAACATTGTGTGAGTCAATAAACGAGGTCCACCCGCGGTTCATACGTTATTTTCTTTCACAAATGCGCAAAACTCACGTTTTCCCCTCTGACGTCACACAGTGGTTTGAAATTAGAAATTGATGTTCAAATCAACTTTTAGAGAGAACGGCTGCATGGATTTTCAATTTTTTTTTTTTGAAAAATTCATAAATAAATTCTTAAGAGATCTGTGAGAGTAGATTTTTGTTTTTTGTTTTATTTGTTTTTTAATGTTAATGCAAACAGCTGAAAAAATGTCAACTTTTTCGTTTTCTTTTTTTATTTTCTACAAAAAATTTTTTTAATGCCTGCCAATACCTTGATTTCATAGAAGTAACGCAATAGAATAAACAAAAATTTTGAAAGCGCTAATTTAATTGTTATTTACCCCCTATTACCCCCTAAGAGGGGGTAGGAATTTCAAATTTTACGAAAAAATAAGTTCGGTGTCTATTCCTATATTTTTTGGGCTGCTGAAACCGAAAAAGACACTTAAAAATAAATTTCACCTCTTGTTCACCCCCTATTACCCCCTAACAGGGGGTTGATATTTCAAATTTCGAAAAAAAATCGAATAGGGTGTTTTTTCCTAAGGTTTTTGGGGCGTTAAAACCAAGAAAGAGTACCAAAAACAAATTCCCCCCTCCTTTACCCCCTATTACCCCCTAAGAGGGGGTAGGAATTTCAAATTTTACGAAAAGTCGAGTTCGGTGTCTATTCCTATGTTTTTTGGAGCGCTGAAACCAAAAAAGACCCCCAAAAACAAATTTCTCCCATCTTTTACAAGCTATTACCCCCTGGGAGGGGGTTGAAATTTCGAATTTCATAATAAAAAAGGCACTGTACTCTACTTTTGTAAAATTAAAAATTGTATTTACTACCAGGGTGTAAAACATGGTAAAGAAAAGAGGAATTTTTTTTTGCTTGTTTTTTCGGTTTAAGTGCCCCAAAAAACATAGGGACAAACACCCCGTCCCAGGGGTAAAAGGGGGTGAAGGGGGAAGAAATTTGTTTTTGGGGGTCTTTTTCGGTTGCAGAGGCCCATAAAGTATAGGAATAGACACAAAATTCAACTTGTCTTGAAATTCGAAATTCCAACCCCTCTTAGGGGTAATAGGGGGTAAAGGGGGATTTGTTTTTGGTGATCTTCCTCGGTTTTATCGCCCAAAAAACCTTAAGAATAGACACTCTATTAGATTTTTTTTTCGAAATTTTAAATATCAACCTCCTGTTAAGGGGTATTAGGGGGTGATGAAGGGGAGAAATTTGTTTTTGGGTGCCTTTTCGGTTTCAGCGCCCCAAAAAACATAGGAATAGACACCGAACTCGACTTTTGGTGTAATTCGAAATTCCAACCCCCTCCCAGGGGGTAATAGGGGGTGAAGGAGGGGTGAATTTGTTTTTGGTGGTCTTTCTCGGTTTTAACGCCCCAAAAACATTAGGAAAAAACACCCTATTCGATTTTTTTTCTAAATTGGAAATATCGACCCCCTATCAGTGGGTAATAGGGGGTGAAGTAGGGAAGAAATTTGTTTTTGGGGGTCTTTTTCGGTCTCAGCGCTCCAAAAAACATAGGAACAGACACCGAACTCGACTTTTCGTAAAATTTGAAATTCCTACCCCCTCTTAGGGGGTAATAGGGGGTAAAGGAGGGGGGAATTTGTTTTTGGTGGTCTTTCTCGGGTTTAGCACTTTAAAAACCTTAGGAAAAAACACCCTATTCGATTTTTTTTCGAAATTTGAAATATCAACCACCTGTTAGAAGGTAGTAGGGGGTGAACAAGGGGTGAAATTTGTTTTTAAGGGTCTTTCTCGGTTTCAGCGGCCCAAAAAATATAGGAATAGACACCGAACTCAACTTTTCGTAAAATTTGAAATTCCTACCCCCTCTTAGGGGATAATAGGGGGTAAATAACAATTAAATTAGCGCTTTCAAAATTTTTGTTTATTCTATTTCGTTACTTCTATGAAATCAAAGTATTGGCAGGCATTAAAAAAATTTTTTGTAGAAAATAAAAAAAGAAAACGAAAAAGTTGACATTTTTTCAGCTGTTTGCATTAACATTAAAAAACAAATAAAACAAAAAACAAAAATCTACTCTCACAGATCTCTTAAGAATTTATTTATGAATTTTTCAAAAAAATAAAAATTGAAAATCCATGCAGCCGTTCTCTCTAAAAGTTGATTTGAACATCAATTTCTTATTTCAAACCACTGTGCGTCATCACACCTTAAAACTTTGATTTTCAACTATGGCTCACGCGTACAAAAACGTGAGATTTTGTGCATGAAGGGAAGGAAAGTAATTGTAATTTAGGAAAAATACTTGAAAATCCTATAAATTAATTCAATAAAATAAAAATAATTAAAAATTGAAGAGAACAGAATTTAAGAAAGCTAAAAATAATTGAAACTTATAATTAATAAAATTTTTTGGAAATAATGAAAACAAATGAAAATAATTAAAAATCTTAAAAAATAATTGAAAACTGTCAAAAATCATTTCAAATTGAAATATAATGAAAATAATTAAAAATTTAGATAAATAATTGAAACAATTAAAATTTGCAGTAAATAATGGCAAAATGAAAATAATAATGGCGAAATAAAAAAATTAATTTCATTTTGCCATAAATAATATGAAATTTAGCAATAAATAATAATAATTATTATAATAATTATTATTAATAATAATTTAATCTACCTTCCGAAAAATTCAATTATTTTTTTAAATTTTTTAATCATTTTTCAATTTTAATTATTTAATTTATTTATTTTAATAGAAAATACGCTCCTAGGGCTAAGTAGCCCTTCTAGGAACCAAAGAAATACATAATAAAGTTGTAAATTATAATTAGAATAAAAAAGAAGTAATAATAGTTACAAAAGTTATTAAGGCCGGATGATATAAATTATTAATTTTTCTTCTTTTCTCTTTGACAATAAAACAATTTCATTATTTATTGCTAAATTTTATATTAATTATGGCAAAATAAAATTAATTTTTTCAATTCACCATTATTATTTTCATTTTGCCATTATTTACTCCAAATTTATTTTCCAAATTTTAATTGTTTTAATTGAGGCAGTTGGTGCAGAAACCGCACAAGTCCATCTTTTTTCGAAAATCACTTTTTATGGAAAATTTATCTTTAAATGAAGCTCTACGATCTGGTAAAATATTACATATGTTACTAAACTCTAAACCCTTTATAATAAATAAACAAATTTTCGTCTCGTGCAGAAACAGCACAAGTCCATGATTCCAAGCTGCGCACAAGATGCGCAATGGATGAAATAATATTTATTTGTGATATTTTTAAAGTGTTTTTTAGGCGTTGTTAAATAATTTATATTAAACAGTTTATATTATAAATAAAATGCACTGAAAGCGATGCAGAAAACATTAATAGTGAATTATGTGATAATTGTTAAGAAAATGTTGGAAAGTGATTTTTAAAAAATGTTTATTATTTATAAAATGCCAATAAAAATTATAAAAATTAAAATTTTTTAATAAATGTTACTAAAAATTTACTAAAACTGTGATGCTTCACTTGATTCCATACATTTTCTGTGTTTTCCATTTCATTTTGTGCAGAAACCGCAAAAGTCCAAAAGTTAATTAATTTTTTTTATACCCTATATCATTTAAAATATAAATTAATCATATTGAATTTTGAAACTTATAGGTTAGTAGAAAATAATACAAAACGCAGAATTAAAAAAAATTCTCACATTGACAAGAAAAACATTTTTATTGATTCCTGAACAATTACGATGTATGGACTTGTGCGGTTTCTGCACCAACTGCCTCAATTATTTATCTGAATTTTTAATTATTTTTATCATATTTCAAGTTTAAATTATTTTTTAAGATTTTTAATTATTTTTCCTAAATTTCAATTCTTTTTTTCAAGTTATCTTTGTATTTAACGTATTTCAATTATTTTCTTTAAGTTTCATATTTTAAAAAACATTTTTCAATTTTTTCCCCAAATTATTTATTCTAATTTTTTAAAATTATTTTCTAAAATATTAAAGTATTTTTCTCAAATTTAGCATTATATTCTTAAATCCTTCTAAATAATTTTCAATTCTTTTCAATATTTGCAAATTTTAAACTATTTATCTGATATTTCTTACGTTCTTTTTCATAATTTCCAAAAATGTTTTAATTATTAATCTGAAATTTTAATTTTTTATTCTATTTTCAATTACCTATATCTACGATTTTCTTGTATTTTTTGTATCTATATTCTGTATTTTTTTGCTATTATTTCTTTTCAATTGAAAATTGTCTTTATCAATTCTAAATTATATTTTTTTTTATTTTATTTTCTCTACCTTTTAATTATTAATTTTTTTTAATGAACTTCTAAAAGTTTTAAGTATTTTTCTAAAATTTGTTTTAATTTTCCTTTATTTAAAATATATTATTTATTTTTTATTTATTTATTATTAACACAATACTTCCCGCGGCCCAAAAGGACCATAAATGGGTTACAAAATAAAGAGCAAAAATCATATACGATGTAAAAAGAATAAACTTAAAATATAAAATATAAAATTAAGTATCGAAGTTTCCCTTACGAAAGTTTATGACATAAAATGTATCTCATACGCGCTTGACGTAAATTACATGACGTTTTTTCGCGACGTCAAGTAAATCACGTCAGAAAAATTACGTCAAAACAAAAAAATGCCACAAATCGCTAAAATAAATGATTTTTTAAGAAATAAACGATTCTAAACAGCAAAATACAAAAAACAATTAACAGCTTGGGTTGTAAACTACACATAAAGGTTATGTGTAGCTTAAAATTAATAAAAGTTATATTTCAGTTAATAAATACAATTTTTAAATTTAATAAATTAAAAAAGAATTTTAAAAATACAAATTACTATAAAAGTGAACGAATTAAGATTAATTGTTGCTATAATTAACTGCGAGAACCTCACATAATGAGGATATTTTGTAAAAACAAATTTGGGGGGACAGGGAATCGAACCCGGGTTCGCCGCACGCAACTAACTAAAACCTAACGCCTAACCAACTGAGCTATCTCGATTAACTTCTATACAAACAACAAATCTTTTTCTTAAACTGCAAGTCCATATTATGTGTTTTGCTGGAAAATATGTGAAAAAGCAAAAATCTAAATTCCTAAACGACTTATTATGATAAAACTTATAGTTTTAAAGAAGCCAGACAATATACAAAGAAATAAATAGTTAATTTCCAAAAGAAAACATAAAGAACTGAATTCCGTCAACCCAAAGCAAAACAACAATATAAAATGAGTTCAAAATTATTGCAAATGATTAATGGATGCCTCCTCAATCAGATTGCACTTGCACAATCTTTAAAAATTGGCAAATTAATAATAAAAATAGCGAAAATAAGTAAGTTGTTTAAGCCAACTAATCTGCACAGATTGACCACCAATCAGGGGAGGTCACGTGCTTTTCCGCACGAAAATCAAATCACTCTTGTTGACTTAAAGAATATATCAGTACAAAAATCAAAAGTTTAAACAAAAATAATTGATTAATCAATTCTGATTATTATTGAAAGCATAATTATTTCATTTCTTAAGAACAAAATGTTACAATTAATAAAATTAAATTTAAAAGTAAACTAATTAAATCCAAATAAAAATAAAATATTTATCTACCACAAAATAAACAATTAAAAAAATAAAACTTTAATTACACAAAAAAAAAAAAATTAAAATATATTAAGATAACAAAAATTAAAATGTACGACAGGTAGTAGCAGAAAGGGGCACAACAATCAATTTGCACAAAAAAATCTAATCAAAATCTAAAATGGTTGATCATACTCAAAAATATACCAATTAATTATTTGAATTAATAAAAAAAATGATCAACCCATGAAAACCACCCTAAAGGATGATATTCTGACAAAATTATTAAAAAAATAAAAATTCGTTCAAAAAAAAATCTAATCACAATCTGAAAAAGTAAAACATACTCAGAAATATACACCCTAACTTTGTAAATTAATAACAAAAAATATCAACACTTGAAAACCACCCCTAATAAAAACATTCGGATAAAATTAAAAAGGAAAATATCAATTTACGCAAAAAAATTGTAAAAAAAATTTGAAATGCTAAAACATTACCTATCTGAAATAATAATTTTGTCCGTTTATTATACATATGGGAACATTCCTTCATAATTATGCCTTGCCAGAAATTATTGGCAAAATACACTAAAAAAATTTCAGTCAAATATCAATTATTTTCCACATTTCTAGATCTAATTTCAAACTTTTTCATCTCTAAACAAACAAAATTAAACATAAATTAAGCTACTGCGCATTGATTTCAACTTGTAAAAAAATGAAAATTTAATCAATTTTTGCCTTGCCAGAAATATTTGCCAAAATACTCTAAAAAATTTTTAGCCTAATATCAATTATTTTCCGTGTTTCAAGATCTAATTTCAAATTTTTTCATATATTAACGAACAAAATTGTACAAAAAATAAGCGACTGCGCGTTACATTCAAATTGTCAAAAAATGAAAATTTAGTCAATTTTTGCCTTCCAGAAAAATTTAGCAAAATACACTAAAAAATTTTCAGCCAAATATCAAGTATTTTCCGTGTTTCTAGATTTAATTTCAAACTTTTTCATATATTAACGAACAAAATTGTACAAAAAATAAGCGACTGCGCGTTACATTCAAATTGTCAAAAACTGAAAATTTAGTCAATTTTTGCCTTGCCAGAAAAATTTGGCAAAATACACTAAAAAATTTTCAGCCAAATATCAAGTATTTTCCGTGTTTCTAGATCTAAATTCAAACTTTTTCATATATTAACGAACAAAATTGTACAAAAAAATAAGCGACTGCGTGTTACATTCAAATTGTCAAAAGATGAAAATTTAGTCAATTTTTGCCTTGCCAAAAAAATTTGGCAAAATACTGTAAAAAATTTTCAGCCAAATATCAATTATTTTCCGTGTTTCTAGATCTAATTTCAAACTTTTTCATATATTAACATATATTAAAAATTTAACAAAATACACTAAAAAATTTTCAGCCAAATATCAATTATTTTCCGTGTTTAAAGATCTAATTTCAAATTTTTTCATATATTAACGAACAAAATTGTACAAAAAATAAGCGACTGCGCGTTACATTCAAATTGTCAAAAAATGAAAATTAAGTCAATTTTTGCCTCGCCTGAAAAATTTGGCAAAATACACTAAAAAATTTTCAGCCAAATATCAATTATTTTCCGTGTTTCTAGATCTAATTTCAAACTTTTTCATATATTAACGAACAAAATTTTACGAAAAATAAGCGACTGCGTGTTACATTCAAATTGTCAAAAGATGAAAATTTAGTCAATTTTTGCCTTGCCAGAAAAATTTGGCAAAATACACTAAAAAATTTTCAGCCAAATATCAATTATTTTCCGTGTTTCTAGATCTAATTTCAAACTTTTTCATATATTAACGAACAAAATTGTACAAAAAATAAGCGACTGCGTGTTACATTCAAATTGTTAAAAGATGAAAATTAAGTCAATTTTTGCCTTGCAAGAAAAATTTGGCAAAATACACTAAAAAATTTTCAGCCAAATATCAATTATTTTCCGTATTTCAAGATCTAATTTTAAATTTTTTCATATATTAACGAACAAAATTGTACAAAAAATAAGCGACTGCGCGTTACATTCAAATTGTCAAAAAATGAAAATTTAGTCAATTTTTGCCTTGCCAGAAAAATTTGGCAAAATACACTAAAAAATTTTCAGCCAAATATCAAGTATTTTCCGTGTTTCTAGATTTAATTTCAAACTTTTTCATATATTAACGAACAAAATTTTACGAAAAATAAGCGACTGCGTGTTACATTCAAATTGTCAAAAGATGAAAATTTAGTCAATTTTTGCCTTGCCAGAAAAATTTGGCAAAATACACTAAAAAATTTTCAGCCAAATATCAATTATTTTCCGTGTTTCTAGATCTAATTTCAAACTTTTTCATATATTAACGAACAAAATTGTACAAAAAATAAGCGACTGCGTGTTACATTCAAATTGTTAAAAGATGAAAATTTAGTCAATTTTTGCCTTGCCAGAAAAATTTGGCAAAATACAGTAACAAATTTTCAGCCAAATATCAATTATTTTCCGTGTTTCTAGATCTAATTTCAAACTTTTTCATATATTAACGAACAAAATTGTACAAAAATTAAGCGACTGCGCGTTACATTCAAATTGTCAAAAAATGAAAATTTAGTCAATTTTTGCCTTGCCAGAAAAATTTGGCAAAATACACTAAAAAATTTTCAGCCAAATATCAAGTATTTTCCGTGTTTCTAGATCTAATTTTAAACTTTTTTATATATTAACGAACAAAATTGTACAAAAAATAAGCGACTGCGTGTTACATTCAAATTGTCAAAAGATGAAAATTTAGTCAATTTTTGCCTTGCCAGAAAAATTTGGCGAAATACACTAAAAAATTTTCAGCCAAATATCAAGTATTTTCCGTGTTTCTAGATTTAATTTCAAACTTTTTCATATATTAACGAACAAAATTGTACGAAAATTAACCCAGTGCGCATTAGTTTCAACTTGTAAAAAATAAAAATTCAATCAATTTTCGCCTCACCAGAAAATTTTAGCAAAATACAATAAAAAATTTTCAGCCAAATATCAAGTATTTTCCGTGTTTCTAGATCTAATTTCAAACTTTTTCATATATAACCAAACAAAATTGTACAAAAATAAAGCGAATGCGCGTTACATTCAAATTGTCAAAAAATGAAAATTGAGTCAATTTTTGCGTTGCCAGAAAAATTTGGCAAAATACACTAAAAAAATTTCAGCCAAATATCAGTAATTTTCCGTGTTTCTACATCTAATTTCAAACTTTTTCATATATTACTAAACAAAATTGTACAAAAATTAAGCGACTGCGCATCAGTTTCAACTTGACAAAAAATTAAAATTCCATCAATTTTTGCCTTGTCAGAAAAATTTTGCAAAATACACTAAAAAATTTTCAGCCAAATATCAATTATTCTCCGTGTTTTTAGATCTAATTTCAAACTTTTTTATATATTAACGAACCATATTGTACAAAAATTAACCCAGTGCGCATTAGTTTCAACTTGTCAAAAAATGAAAATTCAATCAATTTTTGCCTCGCCAGAAAAATTTGGCAAAATACACTAAAAAATTTTCACCCAAATATCAAGTATTTTCCGTGTTTCTAGATTTAATTTCAAACTTTTTCATATATTACTAAACAAAATTGTACAAAAATTAACCCAGTGCGCATTAGTTTCAACTTGTCAAAAAATGAAAATTTAGTCAATTTTTGCCTTGCCAGAAAAATTTGGCAAAACACACTAAAAAAATTTCAGCCAAATATCAGTAATTTTCCGTGTTTCTACATCTAATTTCAAACTTTTTCATATATTAACGAACCATATTGTACAAAAATTAACCCAGTGCGCATTAGTTTCAACTTGTCAAAAAATGAAAATTCAATCAATTTTTGCCTCGCCAGAAAAATTTGGCAAAATACACAAAAAAATTTTTAGCCAAATATCAATTATTCTCCGTGTTTCTAGATCTAATTTCAAACTTTTTCATATATTAGCGAACCATATTGTACAAAAATTAACCCAGTGCGCATTAGTTTCAACTTGTCAAAAAATGAAAATTCAATCAATTTTCGCCTCACCAGAAAGTTTTAGCAAAATACACTAAAAAATTTTCAGCCAAATATCAAGTATTTTCCGTGTTTCTCGATCTAATTTCAAACTTTTTCATATATTAACAAACAAAATTGTACAAAAAATAAGCGACTGCGCGTTACATTCAAATTGTCAAAAAATTAAAATTTAGTCAATTTTTGCCTTGCCAGAAAAATTTAGCAAAATACACAAAAAAATTTTCAGCCAAATATCAATTATTCTCCGTGTTTCTAGATCTAATTTCAAACTTTTTCATATATTAACGAACCATATTGTACAAAAATTAAGCGACTGCGCATTAGTTTCAACTTGTCAAAAAATGAAAATTCAATCAATTTTCGCCTCACCAGAAAATTTTAGCAAAATACACTAAAAAATTTTCAGCCAAATATCAAGTATTTTCCGTGTTTCTAGATCTAATTTCAAACTTTTTCATATATTAACGAACAAAATTGTACAAAAAATAAGCGACTGCGCGTTACATTCAAATTGTCAAAAAATTAAAATTTAGTCAATTTTTGCCTTGCCAGAAAAATTTAGCAAAATACACTAAAAAATTTTCAGCCAAATATCAAGTATTTTCCGTGTTTTTAGATTTAATTTCAAACTTTTTCATATATTAACGAACAAAATTGTACAAAAATTAACCCAGTGCGCATTAGTTTCAACTTGTCAAAAAATAAAAATTCAATCAATTTTCGCCTCACCAGAAAATTTTAGCAAAATACACTAAAAAACTGTCAGCCAAATATCAATTATTTTCCGTGTTTCTAGATCTAATTTCAAACTTTCTCATATATTAACAAACCATATTGTACAAAAATTAACCCAGTGCGCATTAGTTTCAACTTGTCAAAAAATGAAAATTCAATCAATTTTTGCCTTGCCAGAAAAATTTGGCAAAATACACTAAAAAATTTTCAGCCAAATATCAAGTATTTTCCGTGTTTCTTGATCTAATTTCAAACTTTTTCATATATTAACGAACTATATTGTACAAAAATGAACCCAGTGCGCATTAGTTTCAACTTGTCAAAAAATGAAAATTCAATCAATTTTCGCCTCACCAGAAAATTTTAGCAAAATACACTAAAAAATTTTCAACCAAATATCAAGTATTTTCCGTGTTTCTAGATCTCATTTCAAACTTTTTCATATATAACCAAACAAAATTGTACAAAAATAAAGCGACTGCGCGTTTCATTCAAATTGTCAAAAAATGAATATTTAGTCAAATTTTGCCTTGCCAGAAAAATTTGGCAAAATACAGTAAAAAATTTTCAGCCAAATATCAATTATTTCCCGTGTTTCTAGATCTAATTTCAAACTTTTTCATATATTAACAAACAAAATTGTACAAAAATTAACCCAGTGCGCATTAGTTTCAATTTGTTACAAAATGAAAATTCAATCAATTTTTGCCTCGCCAGAAAAATTTGGCAAAATACACTAAAAAATTTTCAGCCAAATATCAATTATTTTCCGTGTTTCTAGATCTAATTTCAAACTTTTTCATATATTAACGAACAAAATTGTACAAAAATTAAGCGACTGCGCGTTACATTCAAATTGTCAAAAAATGAAAATTTAGTCAATTTTTGCCTTGCCAGAAAAATTTTGCAAAATACACTAAAAAATTTTCAGCCAAATATCATTTATTTTCCGTGTTTCTACATCTAATTTTAAACCTTTTCATATATTAACGAACCATATTGTACAAAAATTAACCCAGTGCGCATTAGTTTCAACTTGTCAAGAAATGAAAATTCAATCAATTTTTGCCTCGCCTGAAAAATTCGGCAAAATACACTAAAAAATTTTCAGTCAAATATCAATTGTTTTCCGTGTTTCTAGATCTCCTTTCAAACTTTTTCATATATTAACGAACAAAATTGTACAAAAATTAAGCTACAGCGCATTGGTTTCAACTTGGGAAAAAATGAAAATTCAATGCGAATTTGCCTTCCCAGAAATATTTAGCAAAATACACTAAACAATTTTTAGTCAAATATCAATTGTTTTTATATTTCTAGATCTAATTTCAATTAATTGTCATCTATTAACGAACAAAATTGAACATAAATTAAACAACTTTAACAAGCTGAAACCAATGCGCAGTTGGTTAATTTTGGATCAATTTTGTTTGTTAATAGCTAAAAAAGTTTGAAATTAGGTCTAGACATATGAAAAATAACTAATATTTGGCTGAAAATTTTTTAGTGTATTTTGCCAAATTTTTCTGGCAAGCCAAAAATTGACTAAATTTTCATTTTTTGACAATTTGAATGTAACGCGCAGTCGCTTAATTTTTGTACAATTTTGTTCGTTAATATATGAAAAAGTTTGAAATTAGATCTAGAAACACAGAAAATAATCGATATTTGGCTGAAAATTTTTTACTGTACTTTGCTAAATTTTTCTGGAAAGGTAAAAATTGACTAAATATTCATTTTTTGAAAATTTGAATGTAACGCGCAGTCGCTTAATTTTTGTTCAAGTTTTTTCGTTAATATATAAAAAATTTTGAAATTAGATCTAGAAACACGGAAAATAATTGATATTTGGCTGAAAATTTTTTACTGTATTTTGCCAAATTTTTCTGGCAAGGCAAAAATTGACTAAATTTTCATTTTTTGACAATTTGAATGTAACGCGCAGTCGCTTAATTTTTGTACAATTTTGTTCGTTAATATATAAAAAAGTATGAAATTAGATCTAGAAACACGGAAAATAATTGATATTTGGCTGAAAATTTTTTACTGTATTTTGCCAAATTTTTCTGGCAAGGCAAAAATTGACTAAATATTCATTTTTTGACAATTTGAATGTAACGCGCAGTTGCTTAATTTTTGTACAATTTTGTTCGTTAATATATAAAAAAGTTTGAAATTTGATCTAGAAACACGGAAAATAATTGATATTTGACTGAAAATTTTTTAGTGTATTTTGCTAAAATTTTCTGGTGAGGCGAAAATTGATTGAATTTTCATTTTTTGACAAGTTGAAACTAATGCGCACTGGGTTAATTTTTGTACAATTTTGTTCGTTAATATATGAAAAAGTTTGAAATGAGATCTAAAAACACGGAAAATAATTGATATTTGACTGAAAATTTTTTAGTGTATTTTGCTAAAATTTTCTGGTGAGGCGAAAATTGATTGAATTTTCATTTTTTGACAAGTTGAAACTAATGCGCACTGGGTTAATTTTTGTACAATTTTGTTCGTTAATATATGAAAAAGTTTGAAATTAGATCTAGAAACGCGGAAAATAATGGATATTTGGCTGAAAATTTTTTACTGTATTTTGCCAAATTTTTCTGGCAAGTTAAAAATTGACTAAATATTCATTTTTTGACAATTTGAATGTAACGCGCAGTCGCTTAATTTTTGTACAATTTTGTTCGTTAATATATGAAAAAGTTTGAAATTAGATCTAGAAACACGGAAAATAATTGATATTTAGCTAAAAATTTTTTACTGTATTTTGCCAAATTTTTCTGGCAAGTTAAAAATTGACTAAATATTCATTTTTTGACAATTTGAATGTAACGCGTATTTGCTTAATTTTTGTACAATTTTGTTCGTTAATATATGAAAAAGTTTGAAATTAGATCTAGAAACACGGAAAATAATTGATATTTGACTGAAAATTTTTTAGTGTATTTTGCTAAAATTTTCTGGTGAGGCGAAAATTGATTGAATTTTCATTTTTTGACAAGTTGAAACTAATGCGCACTGGGTTAATTTTTGTACAATTTTGTTCGTTAATATATAAAAAAGTTTGAAATGAGATCTAGAAACACGGAAAATAATTGATATTTGACTGAAAATTTTTTAGTGTCTTTTGCTAAAATTTTCTAGTGAGGCGAAAATTGATTGAATTTTCATTTTTTGACAAGTTGAAACTAATGCGCACTGGGTTAATTTTTGTACAATTTTGTTCGTTAATATATGAAAAAGTTTGAAATTAGATCTAGAAACGCGGAAAATAATTGATATTTGGCTGAAAATTTTTTACTGTATTTTGCCAAATTTTTCTGGCAAGTTAAAAATTGACTAAATATTCATTTTTTGACAATTTGAATGTAACGCGCAGTCGCTTAATTTTTGTACAATTTTGTTCGTTAATATATAAAAAAGTATGAAATTAGATCTAGAAACACGGAAAATAATTGATATTTAACTGAAAATTTTTTACTGTATTTTGCCAAATTTTTCTGGCAAGGCAAAAATTGACTAAATATTCATTTTTTGACAATTTGAATGTAACGCGCAGTCGCTTAATTTTTGTACAATTTTGTTCGTTAATATATGAAAAAGTTTGAAATTAGATCTAGAAACACGGAAAATAATTGATATTTGGCTGAAAATTTTTTACTGTATTTGCCAAATTTTTCTGGCAAGTCAAAAATTGACTAAATTTTCATTTTTTGACAATTTGAATGTAACGCGCAGTCGCTTAATTTTTGTACAATTTTGTTCGTTAATATATGAAAAAGTTTGAAATTAGATCTAGAAACACGGAAAATAATTGATATTTAGCTAAAAATTTTTTACTGTATTTTGCCAAATTTTTCTGGCAAGTTAAAAATTGACTAAATATTCATTTTTTGACAATTTGAATGTAACGCGCAGTTGCTTAATTTTTGTACAATTTTGTTCGTTAATATATGAAAAAGTTTGAAATTAGATCTAAAAACACGGAAAATAATTGATATTTGACTGAAAATTTTTTAGTGTATTTTGCTAAAATTTTCTGGTGAGGCGAAAATTGATTGAATTTTCATTTTTTGACAAGTTGAAACTAATGCGCACTGGGTTAATTTTTGTACAATTTTGTTCGTTAATATATGAAAAAGTTTGAAATGAGATCTAAAAACACGGAAAATAATTGATATTTGACTGAAAATTTTTTAGTGTATTTTGCTAAAATTTTCTGGTGAGGCGAAAATTGATTGAATTTTCATTTTTTGACAAGTTGAAACTAATGCGCACTGGGTTAATTTTTGTACAATTTTGTTCGTTAATATATGAAAAAGTTTGAAATTAGATCTAGAAACGCGGAAAATAATGGATATTTGGCTGAAAATTTTTTACTGTATTTTGCCAAATTTTTCTGGCAAGTTAAAAATTGACTAAATATTCATTTTTTGACAATTTGAATGTAACGCGCAGTCGCTTAATTTTTGTACAATTTTGTTTGTTAATATATAAAAAAGTTTGAAATTTGATCTAGAAACACGAAAATAACTGATATTTAAATGAAAATTTTTAGTGTATTTTGCTAAAATTATCTGGTGAGGCGAAAATTGATTGAATTTTTATTTTTTGACAAGTTGAAACTAATGCGCACTGGGTTATTTTTTGTACAATTTTGTTCGTTAATATATGAAAAAGTTTGAAATGAGATCTAGAAACACGGAAAATAATTGATATTTGGCTGAAAATTTTTTACTGTATTTTGCCAAATTTTTCTGGCAAGGCAAAAATTGACTAAATATTCATTTTTTGACAATTTGAATGTAACGCGCAGTCGCTTAATTTTTGTACAATTTTGTTCGTTAATATATGAAAAAGTTTGAAATTAGATCTAGAAACACAGAAAATAATTGATATTTGGCTGAAAATTTTTTACTGTATTTGCCAAATTTTTCTGACAAGTCAAAAATTGACTAAATTTTCATTTTTTGACAATTTGAATGTAACGCGCAGTCGCTTAATTTTTGTACAATTTTGTTCGTTAATATATGAAAAAGTTTGAAATTAGATCTAGAAACACGGAAAATAATTGATATTTGGCTGAAAATTTTTTACTGTTTTTGCCAAATTTTTCTGGCAAGGCAAAAATTGACTAAATATTCATTTTTTGACGATTTGAATGTAACGCGCAGTCGCTTAATTTTTGTACAATTTTGTTCGTTAATATATAAAAAAGTTTGAAATTTGATCTAGAAACACGAAAATAACTGATATTTGACTGAAAATTTTTAGTGTATTTTGCTAAAATTATCTGGTGAGGCGAAAATTGATTGAATTTTTATTTTTTGACAAGTTGAAACTAATGCGCACTGGGTTATTTTTTGTACAATTTTGTTCGTTAATATATGAAAAAATTTGAAATGAGATCTAGAAACACGGAAAATAATTGATATTTGGCTGAAAATTTTTTACTGTATTTTGCCAAATTTTTCTGGCAAGGCAAAAATTGACTAAATATTCATTTTTTGACAATTTGAATGTAACGCGCAGTCGCTTAATTTTTGTACAATTTTGTTCGTTAATATATGAAAAAGTTTGAAATTAGATCTAGAAACACAGAAAATAATTGATATTTGGCTGAAAATTTTTTACTGTATTTGCCAAATTTTTCTGACAAGTCAAAAATTGACTAAATTTTCATTTTTTGACAATTTGAATGTAACGCGCAGTCGCTTAATTTTTGTACAATTTTGTTCGTTAATATATGAAAAAGTTTGAAATTAGATCTAGAAACACGGAAAATAATTGATATTTGGCTGAAAATTTTTTACTGTATTTGCCAAGTTTTTCTGGCAAGGCAACAATTGACTAAATATTCATTTTTTGACGATTTGAATGTAACGCGCAGTCGCTTAATTTTTGTACAATTTTGTTCGTTAATATATAAAAAAGTTTGAAATTTGATCTAGAAACACGGAAAATAATTGATATTTGACTGAAAATTTTTTAGTGTATTTTGCTAAAATTTTCTCGTGAGGCGAAAATTGATTGAATTTTCATTTTTTGACAAGTTGAAACTAATGCGCACTGGGTTATTTTTTGTACAATTTTGTTCGTTAATATATGAAAAAGTTTAAAATTAGATCTAAATACACGGAAAATAATTGATGTTTGGCTGAATATTTTTTAGTGTATTTTGCCAAATTTTCTGGCAAGGCAAAAATTGACTAAATATTCATTTTTTGACAATTTGAATGTAACGCGCAGTCGCTTAATTTTTGTACAATTTTGTTCGTTAATATATGAAAAAGTTTGAAATTAGATCTAGAAACACGGAAAATAATTGATATTTGGCTGAAAATTTTTTACTGTATTTGCCAAATTTTTCTGACAAGTCAAAAATTGACTAAATTTTCATTTTTTGACAATTTGAATGTAACGCGCAGTCGCTTAATTTTTGTACAATTTTGTTCGTTAATATATGAAAAAGTTTGAAATGAGATCTAGAAACACGGAAAATAATTGATATTTGGCTGAAAATTTTTTACTGTATTTTGCCAAATTTTTCTGGCAAGGCAAAAATTGACTAAATATTCATTTTTTGACAATTTGAATGTAACGCGCAGTCGCTTAATTTTTGTACAATTTTGTTCGTTAATATATGAAAAAGTTTGAAATGAGATCTAGAAACACGGAAAATAATTGATATTTGGCTGAAAATTTTTTACTGTATTTTGCCAAATTTTTCTGGCAAGGCAAAAATTGACTAAATATTCATTTTTTGACAATTTGAATGTAACGCGCAGTCGCTTAATTTTTGTACAATTTTGTTCGTTAATATATGAAAAAGTTTGAAATTAGATCTAGAAACACGGAAAATAATTGATATTTGGCTGAAAATTTTTTACTGTATTTGCCAAATTTTTCTGGCAAGTCAAAAATTGACTAAATTTTCATTTTTTGACAATTTGAATGTAACGCGCAGTCGCTTAATTTTTGTACAATTTTGTTCGTTAATATATGAAAAAGTTTGAAATTAGATCTAGAAACACGGAAAATAATTGATATTTAGCTAAAAATTTTTACTGTATTTTGCCAAATTTTTCTGGCAAGTTAAAAATTGACTAAATATTCATTTTTTGACAATTTGAATGTAACGCGCAGTCGCTTAATTTTTGTACAATTTTGTTCGTTAATATATAAAAAAGTTTGAAATTTGATCTAGAAACACGGAAAATAACTGATATTTGACTGAAAATTTTTAGTGTATTTTGCTAAAATTATCTGGTGAGGCGAAAATTGATTGAATTTTCATTTTTTGACAAGTTGAAACTAATGCGCACTGGGTTATTTTTTGTACAATTTTGTTCGTTAATATATGAAAAAGTTTGAAATGAGATCTAGAAACACGGAAAATAATTGATATTTGGCTGAAAATTTTTTACTGTATTTTGCCAAATTTTTCTGGCAAGGCAAAAATTGACTAAATATTCATTTTTTGACAATTTGAATGTAACGCGCAGTCGCTTAATTTTTGTACAATTTTGTTCGTTAATATATGAAAAAGTTTGAAATTAGATCTAGAAACACGGAAAATAATTGATATTTAGCTGAAAATTTTTTACTGTATTTGCTAAATTTTTCTGACAAGTCAAAAATTGACTAAATTTTCATTTTTTGACAATTTGAATGTAACGCGCAGTCGCTTAATTTTTGTACAATTTTGTTCGTTAATATATGAAAAAGTTTGAAATTAGGTCTAGAAACACGGAAAATAATTGATATTTGGCTGAAAATTTTTTACTGTATTTGCCAAATTTTTCTGGCAAGGCAAAAATTGACTAAATATTCATTTTTTGACGATTTGAATGTAACGCGCAGTCGCTTAATTTTTGTACAATTTTGTTCGTTAATATATAAAAAAGTTTGAAATTTGATCTAGAAACACGGAAAATAATTGATATTTGACTGAAAATTTTTAAGTGTATTTTGCTAAAATTTTCTCGTGAGGCGAAAATTGATTGAATTTTCATTTTTTGACAAGTTGAAACTAATGCGCACTGGGTTATTTTTTGTCCAATTTTGTTCGTTAATATATGAAAAAGTTTAAAATTAGATCTAAATACACGGAAAATAATTGATGTTTGGCTGAATATTTTTTAGTGTATTTTGCCAAATTTTCTGGCAAGGTAAAAATTGACTAAATATTCATTTTTTGACAATTTGAATGTAACGCGCAGTCGCTTAATTTTTGTACAATTTTGTTCGTTAATATATGAAAAAGTTTGAAATTAGATCTAGAAACACGGAAAATAATTGATATTTGGCTGAAAATTTTTTACTGTATTTGCCAAATTTTTCTGGCAAGTCAAAAATTGACTAAATTTTCATTTTTTGACAATTTGAATGTAACGCGCAGTCGCTTAATTTTTGTACAATTTTGTTCGTTAATATATGAAAAAGTTTGAAATTAGATCTAGAAATACGGAAAATAATTGATATTTAGCTAAAAATTTTTACTGTATTTTGCCAAATTTTTCTGGCAAGTTAAAAATTGACCAAATATTCATTTTTTGACAATTTGAATGTAACGCGCAGTTGCTTAATTTTTGTACAATTTTGTTCGTTAATATATGAAAAAGTTTGAAATTAGATCTAAAAACACGGAAAATAATTGATATTTGACTGAAAATTTTTTAGTGTATTTTGCTAAAATTTTCTGGTGAGGCGAAAATTGATTGAATTTTCATTTTTTGACAAGTTGAAACTAATGCGCACTGGGTTAATTTTTGTACAATTTTGTTCGTTAATATATGAAAAAGTTTGAAATTAGATCTAGAAACGCGGAAAATAATTGATATTTGGCTGAAAATTTTTTACTGTATTTTGCCAAATTTTTCTGGCAAGTTAAAAATTGACTAAATATTCATTTTTTGACAATTTGAATGTAACGCGCAGTCGCTTAATTTTTGTACAATTTTGTTCGTTAATATATAAAAAAGTTTGAAATTTGATCTAGAAACACGGAAAATAACTGATATTTGACTGAAAATTTTTAGTGTATTTTGCTAAAATTTTCTGGTGAGGCGAAAATTGATTGAATTTTCATTTTTTGACAAGTTGAAACTAATGCGCACTGGGTTATTTTTTGTACAATTTTGTTCGTTAATATATGAAAAAGTTTGAAATGAGATCTAGAAACACGGAAAATAATTGATATTTGGCTGAAAATTTTTTACTGTATTTTGCCAAATTTTTCTGGCAAGGCAAAAATTGACTAAATATTCATTTTTTGACAATTTGAATGTAACGCGCAGTCGCTTAATTTTTGTACAATTTTGTTCGTTAATATATGAAAAAGTTTGAAATTAGATCTAGAAACTCGGAAAATAATTGATATTTAGCTGAAAATTTTTTACTGTATTTGCTAAATTTTTCTGACAAGTCAAAAATTGACTAAATTTTCATTTTTTGACAATTTGAATGTAACGCGCAGTCGCTTAATTTTTGTACAATTTTGTTCGTTAATATATGAAAAAGTTTGAAATTAGGTCTAGAAACACGGAAAATAATTGATATTTGGCTGAAAATTTTTTACTGTATTTGCCAAATTTTTCTGGCAAGGCAAAAATTGACTAAATATTCATTTTTTGACGATTTGAATGTAACGCGCAGTCGCTTAATTTTTGTACAATTTTGTTCGTTAATATATAAAAAAGTTTGAAATTTGATCTAGAAACACGGAAAATAATTGATATTTGACTGAAAATTTTTTAGTGTATTTTGCTAAAATTTTCTCGTGAGGCGAAAATTGATTGAATTTTCATTTTTTGACAAGTTGAAACTAATGCGCACTGGGTTATTTTTTGTCCAATTTTGTTCGTTAATATATGAAAAAGTTTAAAATTAGATCTAAATACACGGAAAATAATTGATGTTTGGCTGAATATTTTTTAGTGTATTTTGCCAAATTTTCTGGCAAGGTAAAAATTGACTAAATATTCATTTTTTGACAATTTGAATGTAACGCGCAGTCGCTTAATTTTTGTACAATTTTGTTCGTTAATATATAAAAAAGTTTGAAATTAGATCTAGAAACACGGAAAATAATTGATATTTGGCTGAAAATTTTTTACTGTATTTGCCAAATTTTTCTGGCAAGTCAAAAATTGACTAAATTTTCATTTTTTGACAATTTGAATGTAACGCGCAGTCGCTTAATTTTTGTACAATTTTGTTCGTTAATATATGAAAAAGTTTGAAATTAGATCTAGAAATACGGAAAATAATTGATATTTAGCTAAAAATTTTTACTGTATTTTGCCAAATTTTTCTGGCAAGTTAAAAATTGACCAAATATTCATTTTTTGACAATTTGAATGTAACGCGCAGTTGCTTAATTTTTGTACAATTTTGTTCGTTAATATATGAAAAAGTTTGAAATTAGATCTAAAAACACGGAAAATAATTGATATTTGACTGAAAATTTTTTAGTGTATTTTGCTAAAATTTTCTGGTGAGGCGAAAATTGATTGAATTTTCATTTTTTGACAAGTTGAAACTAATGCGCACTGGGTTAATTTTTGTACAATTTTGTTCGTTAATATATGAAAAAGTTTGAAATTAGATCTAGAAACGCGGAAAATAATTGATATTTGGCTGAAAATTTTTTACTGTATTTTGCCAAATTTTTCTGGCAAGTTAAAAATTGACTAAATATTCATTTTTTGACAATTTGAATGTAACGCGCAGTCGCTTAATTTTTGTACAATTTTGTTCGTTAATATATAAAAAAGTTTGAAATTTGATCTAGAAACACGGAAAATAACTGATATTTGACTGAAAATTTTTAGTGTATTTTGCTAAAATTTTCTGGTGAGGCGAAAATTGATTGAATTTTCATTTTTTGACAAGTTGAAACTAATGCGCACTGGGTTATTTTTTGTACAATTTTGTTCGTTAATATATGAAAAAGTTTGAAATGAGATCTAGAAACACGGAAAATAATTGATATTTGGCTGAAAATTTTTTACTGTATTTTGCCAAATTTTTCTGGCAAGGCAAAAATTGACTAAATATTCATTTTTTGACAATTTGAATGTAACGCGCAGTCGCTTAATTTTTGTACAATTTTGTTCGTTAATATATGAAAAAGTTTGAAATTAGATCTAGAAACACGGAAAATAATTGATATTTGGCTGAAAATTTTTTACTGTATTTGCCAAATTTTTCTGACAAGTCAAAAATTGACTAAATTTTCATTTTTTGACAATTTGAATGTAACGCGCAGTCGCTTAATTTTTGTACAATTTTGTTTGTTAATATATGAAAAAGTTTGAAATTAGATCTAGAAACACGGAAAATAATTGATATTTGGCTGAAAATTTTTTACTGTATTTGCCAAATTTTTCTGGCAAGGCAAAAATTGACTAAATATTCATTTTTTGACGATTTGAATGTAACGCGCAGTCGCTTAATTTTTGTACAATTTTGTTCGTTAATATATGAAAAAGTTTGAAATTAGATCTAGAAACACGGAAAATAATTGATATTTGACTGAAAATTTTTTACTGTATTTGCCAAATTTTTCTGACAAGTCAAAAATTGACTAAATTTTCATTTTTTGACAATTTGAATGTAACGCGCAGTCGCTTAATTTTTGTACAATTTTGTTCGTTAATATATGAAAAAGTTTGAAATTAGATCTAGAAACACGGAAAATAATTGATATTTGACTGAAAATTTTTTAGTGTATTTTGCTAAAATTTTCTCGTGAGGCGAAAATTGATTGAATTTTCATTTTTTGACAAGTTGAAACTAATGCGCACTGGGTTAATTTTTGTACAATTTTGTTTGTTAATATATGAAAAAGTTTGAAATGAGATCTAGAAACACGGAAAATAATTGATATTTGACTGAAAATTTTTTAGTGTATTTTGCTAAAATTTTCTGGTGAGGCGAAAATTGATTGAATTTTCATTTTTTGACAAGTTGAAACTAATGCGCACTGGGTTAATTTTTGTACAATTTTGTTCGTTAATATATGAAAAAGTTTAAAATTAGATCTAAATACACGGAAAATAATTGATGTTTGGCTGAATATTTTTTAGTGTATTTTGCCAAATTTTCTGGCCAGGTAAAAATTGACTAAATATTCATTTTTTGACAATTTGAATGTAACGCGCAGTCGCGTAATTTTTGTACAATTTTGTTCGATAATATAAAAAAAAGTTTGAAATTTGATCTAGAAACACGGAAAATAACTGATATTTGACTGAAAATTTTTTAGTGTATTTTGCTAAAATTTTCTGGTGAGGCGAAAATTGATTGAATTTTCATTTTTTGACAAGTTGAAACTAATGCGCACTGGGTTAATTTTTGTACAATTTTGTTCGTTAATATATGAAAAAGTTTAAAATTAGATCTAGAAACACGGAAAATAATTGATATTTGGCTGAAAATTTTTTACTGTATTTGCCAAATTTTTCTGGCAAGGCAAAAATTGACTAAATATTCATTTTTTGACGATTTGAATGTAACGCGCAGTCGCTTAATTTTTGTACAATTTTGTTCGTTAATATATAAAAAAGTTTGAAATTTGATCTAGAAACACGGAAAATAATTGATATTTGACTGAAAATTTTTTAGTGTATTTTGCTAAAATTTTCTCGTGAGGCGAAAATTGATTGAATTTTCATTTTTTGACAAGTTGAAACTAATGCGCACTGGGTTATTTTTTGTACAATTTTGTTCGTTAATATATGAAAAAGTTTAAAATTAGATCTAAATACACGGAAAATAATTGATGTTTGGCTGAATATTTTTTAGTGTATTTTGCCAAATTTTCTGGCAAGGTAAAAATTGACTAAATATTCATTTTTTGACAATTTGAATGTAACGCGCAGTCGCGTAATTTTTGTACAATTTTGTTCGTTAATATAAAAAAAAGTTTGAAATTTGATCTAGAAACACGGAAAATAATTGATATTTGACTGAAAATTTTTTAGTGTATTTTGCTAAAATTTTCTGGTGAGGCGAAAATTGATTGAATTTTCATTTTTTGACAAGTTGAAACTAATGCGCACTGGGTTATTTTTTGTACAATTTTGTTCGTTAATATATGAAAAAGTTTAAAATGAGATTTAGAAACACGGAAAATAATTAATATTTGGCTGAAAATTTTTTACTGTATTTTGCCAAATTTTTCTGGCAAGGCAAAAATTGACCGAATATTCATTTTTTGACAATTTGAATTTAACGCGCAGTCGCTTAATTTTTGTACAATTTTGTTCGTTAAAATATGAAAAAGTTTGAAATGAGATCTAGAAACACGGAAAATAATTGATATTTAACTGAAAATTTTTTACTGTATTTTGCCAAATTTTTCTGGCAAGGCAAAAATTGACTAAATATTCATTTTTTGACAATTTGAATGTAACGCGCAGTCGCTTAATTTTTGTACAATTTTGTTCGTTAATATATGAAAAAGTTTGAAATTAGATCTAGAAACACGGAAAATAATTGATATTTGGCTGAAAATTTTTTACTGTATTTGCCAAATTTTTCTGGCAAGTCAAAAATTGACTAAATTTTCATTTTTTGACAATTTGAATGTAACGCGCAGTCGCTTAATTTTTGTACAATTTTGTTCGTTAATATATGAAAAAGTTTGAAATTAGATCTAGAAACACGGAAAATAATTGATATTTAGCTAAAAATGTTTACTGTATTTTGCCAAATTTTTCTGGCAAGTTAAAAATTGACCAAATATTCATTTTTTGACAATTTGAATGTAACGCGCAGTCGCTTAATTGTTGTACAATTTTGTTCGTTAATATATAAAAAAGTTTGAAATTTGATCTAGAAACACGGAAAATAACTGATATTTGACTGAAAATTTTTAGTGTATTTTGCTAAAATTTTCTGGTGAGGCGAAAATTGATTGAATTTTCATTTTTTGACAAGTTGAAACTAATGCGCACTGGGTTATTTTTTGTACAATTTTGTTCGTTAATATATGAAAAAGTTTGAAATTAGATCTAGAAACGCGGAAAATAATTGATATTTGGCTGAAAATTTTTTACTGTATTTTGCCAAATTTTTCTGGCAAGTTAAAAATTGACTAAATATTCATTTTTTGACAATTTGAATGTAACGCGCAGTCGCTTAATTGTTGTACAATTTTGTTCGTTAATATATAAAAAAGTTTGAAATTTGATCTAGAAACACGGAAAATAACTGATATTTGACTGAAAATTTTTAGTGTATTTTGCTAAAATTTTCTGGTGAGGCGAAAATTGATTGAATTTTCATTTTTTGACAAGTTGAAACTAATGCGCACTGGGTTATTTTTTGTACAATTTTGTTCGTTAATATATGAAAAAGTTTGAAATGAGATCTAGAAACACGGAAAATAATTGATATTTGGCTGAAAATTTTTTACTGTATTTTGCCAAATTTTTCTGGCAAGGCAAAAATTGACTAAATATTCATTTTTTGACAATTTGAATGTAACGCGCAGTCGCTTAATTTTTGTACAATTTTGTTCGTTAATATATGAAAAAGTTTGAAATTAGATCTAGAAACACGGAAAATAATTGATATTTGGCTGAAAATTTTTTACTGTATTTGCCAAATTTTTCTGGCAAGGCAAAAATTGACTAAATATTCATTTTTTGACGATTTGAATGTAACGCGCAGTCGCTTAATTTTTGTACAATTTTGTTCGTTAATATATGAAAAAGTTTGAAATTAGATCTAGAAACACGGAAAATAATTGATATTTGACTGAAAATTTTTTACTGTATTTGCCAAATTTTTCTGACAAGTCAAAAATTGACTAAATTTTCATTTTTTGACAATTTGAATGTAACGCGCAGTCGCTTAATTTTTGTACAATTTTGTTCGTTAATATATGAAAAAGTTTGAAATTAGATCTAGAAACACGGAAAATAATTGATATTTGACTGAAAATTTTTTAGTGTATTTTGCTAAAATTTTCTCGTGAGGCGAAAATTGATTGAATTTTCATTTTTTGACAAGTTGAAACTAATGCGCACTGGGTTAATTTTTGTACAATTTTGTTTGTTAATATATGAAAAAGTTTGAAATGAGATCTAGAAACACGGAAAATAATTGATATTTGACTGAAAATTTTTTAGTGTATTTTGCTAAAATTTTCTGGTGAGGCGAAAATTGATTGAATTTTCATTTTTTGACAAGTTGAAACTAATGCGCACTGGG
Organism: Ganaspis brasiliensis; assembly: GCA_037103525.1. NCBI lineage: Eukaryota > Metazoa > Arthropoda > Insecta > Hymenoptera > Figitidae > Ganaspis > Ganaspis brasiliensis. Next base: position 329,360 of record JAZKLR010000014.1, read on the forward strand.
TTAATTTTTGTACAATTTTGTTCGTTAATATATGAAAAAGTTTAAAATTAGATCTAAATACACGGAAAATAATTGATGTTTGGCTGAATATTTTTTAGTGTATTTTGCCAAATTTTCTGGCCAGGTAAAAATTGACTAAATATTCATTTTTTGACAATTTGAATGTAACGCGCAGTCGCGTAATTTTTGTACAATTTTGTTCGTTAATATATAAAAAAGTTTGAAATTTGATCTAGAAACACGGAAAATAACTGATATTTGACTGAAAATTTTTAGTGTATTTTGCTAAAATTTTCTGGTGAGGCGAAAATTGATTGAATTTTCATTTTTTGACAAGTTGAAACTAATGCGCACTGGGTTATTTTTTGTACAATTTTGTTCGTTAATATATGAAAAAGTTTGAAATGAGATCTAGAAACACGGAAAATAATTGATATTTGGCTGAAAATTTTTTACTGTATTTTGCCAAATTTTTCTGGCAAGGCAAAAATTGACTAAATATTCATTTTTTGACAATTTGAATGTAACGCGCAGTCGCTTAATTTTTGTACAATTTTGTTCGTTAATATATAAAAAAGTTTGAAATTTGATCTAGAAACACGGAAAATAACTGATATTTGACTGAAAATTTTTAGTGTATTTTGCTAAAATTTTCTGGTGAGGCGAAAATTGATTGAATTTTCATTTTTTGACAAGTTGAAACTAATGCGCACTGGGTTATTTTTTGTACAATTTTGTTCGTTAATATATGAAAAAGTTTGAAATGAGATCTAGAAACACGGAAAATAATTGATATTTGGCTGAAAATTTTTTACTGTATTTTGCCAAATTTTTCTGGCAAGGCAAAAATTGACTAAATATTCATTTTTTGACAATTTGAATGTAACGCGCAGTCGCTTAATTTTTGTACAATTTTGTTCGTTAATATATGAAAAAGTTTGAAATTAGATCTAGAAACACGGAAAATAATTGATATTTGGCTGAAAATTTTTTACTGTATTTGCTAAATTTTTCTGACAAGTCAAAAATTGACTAAATTTTCATTTTTTGACAATTTGAATGTAACGCGCAGTCGCTTAATTTTTGTACAATTTTGTTCGTTAATATATGAAAAAGTTTGAAATTAGATCTAGAAACACGGAAAATAATTGATATTTGGCTGAAAATTTTTTACTGTATTTGCCAAATTTTTCTGGCAAGGCAAAAATTGACTAAATATTCATTTTTTGACGATTTGAATGTAACGCGCAGTCGCTTAATTTTTGTACAATTTTGTTCGTTAATATATGAAAAAGTTTGAAATTAGATCTAGAAACACGGAAAATAATTGATATTTGACTGAAAATTTTTTACTGTATTTGCCAAATTTTTCTGACAAGTCAAAAATTGACTAAATTTTCATTTTTTGACAATTTGAATGTAACGCGCAGTCGCTTAATTTTTGTACAATTTTGTTCGTTAATATATGAAAAAGTTTGAAATTAGATCTAGAAACACGGAAAATAATTGATATTTGACTGAAAATTTTTTAGTGTATTTTGCTAAAATTTTCTCGTGAGGCGAAAATTGATTGAATTTTCATTTTTTGACAAGTTGAAACTAATGCGCACTGGGTTAATTTTTGTACAATTTTGTTTGTTAATATATGAAAAAGTTTGAAATGAGATCTAGAAACACGGAAAATAATTGATATTTGACTGAAAATTTTTTAGTGTATTTTGCTAAAATTTTCTGGTGAGGCGAAAATTGATTGAATTTTCATTTTTTGACAAGTTGAAACTAATGCGCACTGGGTTAATTTTTGTACAATTTTGTTCGTTAATATATGAAAAAGTTTAAAATTAGATCTAAATACACGGAAAATAATTGATGTTTGGCTGAATATTTTTTAGTGTATTTTGCCAAATTTTCTGGCCAGGTAAAAATTGACTAAATATTCATTTTTTGACAATTTGAATGTAACGCGCAGTCGCGTAATTTTTGTACAATTTTGTTCGATAATATAAAAAAAAGTTTGAAATTTGATCTAGAAACACGGAAAATAACTGATATTTGACTGAAAATTTTTTAGTGTATTTTGCTAAAATTTTCTGGTGAGGCGAAAATTGATTGAATTTTCATTTTTTGACAAGTTGAAACTAATGCGCACTGGGTTAATTTTTGTACAATTTTGTTCGTTAATATATGAAAAAGTTTAAAATTAGATCTAGAAACACGGAAAATAATTGATATTTGGCTGAAAATTTTTTACTGTATTTTGCCAAATTTTTCTGGCAAGTTAAAAATTGACTAAATATTCATTTTTTGACAATTTGAATGTAACGCGCAGTCGCTTAATTTTTGTACAATTTTGTTCGTTATTATATAAAAAAGTTTGAAATTTGATCTAGAAACACGGAAAATAACTGATATTTGACTAAAAATATTTTTAGTGTATTTTGCTAAAATTTTCTGGTGAGGCGAAAATTGATTGAATTTTCATTTTTTGACAAGTTGAAACTAATGCGCACTGGGTTAATTTTTGTACAATTTTGTTCGTTAATATATGAAAAAGTTTAAAATTAGATCTAGAAACACGGAAAATAATTGATATTTGGCTGAATATTTTTTAGTGTATTTTGCCAAATTTTTCTGGCAAGGCGAAAATTGATGGAATTTTAATTTTTTGTCAAGTTTAAACTAATGCGCAGTCGATTAATTTTTGTACAATTTTGTTTGTTAATATATGAAAAAGTTTGAAATTAGATCTAGAAACACGGAAAAAAATTGATATTTGGCTGAAAATTTTTTACTGTATTTTGCCAAATTTTTCTGGCAAGGTAAAAATTGACTAAATATTTATTTTTTGACAATTTGAATGTAACGCGCAGTCGCGTAATTTTTGTACAATTTTGTTCGTTAATATATAAAAAAGTTTGAAATTAGATCTAGATACACGGAAAATAATTGATATTTGGCTGAAATTTTTTTAGTGTATTTTGCCAAATTTTTCTGGCAAGGCAAAAATTGATTAAATTTTCACTTTTTGACAATTTGAATGTAACGCGCATTGGGTTAATTTTTGTTCAACTTTGTTCGTTAATATATGAAAAAGTTTGAAATTAGATCTAGAAATACGGAAAATAAATGATATTTGGCTGAAAATTTTTTAGAGTATCTTGGCAAATATTTCTGGCAAGGCAAAATTATGAAGGAATGTTCCCATATGTATAATAAACGGACAAAATTATTGTTTCAGATATAGGTAATGTTTTAGCATTTCAAATTTTTTTTACAATTTTTTTGCGTAAATTGATATTTTCCTTTTTAATTTTATCCGAATGTTTTTATTAGGGGTGGTTTTCAGGTGTTGATATTTTTTGTTATTAATTTACAAAGTTAGGGTGTATATTTCTGAGTATGTTTTACTCTTTCAGATTGTGATTAGATTTTTTTTTGTACGAATTTTTATTTTTTTAATAATTTTGTCAGAATATCATCCTTTAGGGTGGTTTTCATGGGTTCATCATTTTTTTTATTAATTCAAATAATTAAATTGTATATTTTTGAGTATGATCAACCATTTTAGATTTTGATTAGATTTTTTTGTGCAAATTGATTGTTGTGCCCCTTTCTGCTACTACCTGTCGTACATTTTAATTTTTGTTATCTTAATATCTCATTTTTTTTTTTGTGTAATTAAAGTTTTATTTTTTTAATTGTTAATTTTGTGGTAGATAAATATTTTATTTTTATTTGGATTTAATTAGTTTACTTTTAAATTTAATTTTATTAATTGTAACATTTTGTTCTTAAGAAATGAAATAATTATGCTTTTAATAATGATCAGAATTGATTTATCAATTATTTTTGTTTAAACTTTTGATTTTTGTACTGATATATTCTTTAAGTCAACAAGAGTGATTTGATTTTCGTGCGGAAAAGCACGTGACCTCCTCTGATTGGTGGTCAATCTGTGCAGATTAGTTGGCTTAAACAACTTACTTATTTTCGCTATTTTTATTATTAATTTGCCAATTTTTAAAGATTGTGCAAGTGCAATCTGATTGAGGAGGCATCCATTAATCATTTGCAATAATTTTGAACTCATTTTATATTGTTGTTTTGCTTTGGGTTGACGGAATTTAGTTCTTTATGTTTTATTTTAGAAATTAACTATTTATTTCTTTGTATATTGTCTGGCTTCTTTAAAACAATAAGTTTTATCATAATAAGTCGTTTAGGAATTTAGATTTTTGCTTTTTTACATATTTTCCAGCAAAACACATAATATGGACTTGCAGTTTAAGAAAAAGATTTGTTTTTTGTATAGAAGTTAATCGAGATAGCTCAGTTGGTTAGGCGTTAGGTTTTAGTTAGTTGCGTGCGGCGAACCCGGGTTCGATTCCCTGTCCCCCCAAATTTGTTTTTACAAAATATCCTCATTATGTGAGGTTCTCGCAGTTAATTATAGCAACAATTAATCTTAATTCGTTCACTTTTATAGTAATTTGTATTTTTAAAATTCTTTTTTAATTTATTAAATTTAAAAATTGTATTTATTAACTGAAATATAACTTTTATTAATTTTAAGCTACACATAACTTTTATGTGTAGTTTACAACCCAAGCTGTTAATTGTTTTTTGTATTTTGCTGTTTAGAATCGTTTATTTCTTAAAAAATCATTTATTTTAGCGATTTGTGGCATTTTTTTTTTGACGTAATTTTTCTGACGTGATTTACTTGACGTCGCGAAAAAACGTCATGTAATTTACGTCAAGCGCGTATGACATACATTTTATGTCATAAACTTTCGTAAGGGTTAATTAACTTAACTAACATAATTTAACTAAACCGTGACAGATGACTGAAATGAAGCATTCAATAACGAAAAAACGCCATTTTGAGCTACTCGTTTAAAACTACTAAAAACTAGATTACACAATACAGTGCAAATAATCTAAATATTTATTTAAATGTTGGACAAACGCACCGTTCGAAGAACAAAGTAAATCAATATTAATGTCCAACAAAATAAACATCTTGTTAATATGATCAGCGGCAAAATAAATAGGCGCACAATATCCACTTCTAGAAGACGGAAGATCTAAGTGAAATGGAGCATGATATCGCGACGCAATTCTTGGTACTCTAAATAAGGTTCGCGCAAGAAGTTCAGGAGCAAAAATCTGAGAAGATAATACTTTAAAAAGAAAAAGTACTGCTGAAAAAATCCTACGCTTCTCAAGTGTACGCACATTAAAACGCTGACACAATGAAATGTAATCTGAACCATGTGGAGGGTAGGTGCCATCAGTCTTAAAAGCAATATATTTAAGAAACCTCTTCTGAATATTTTCAATTTGTAGTTTATATTTTTCAAAATAAGGGTTCCAGATAAGAGAAGCAAACTCTAAACGTGAACGAACTAACGCATTATACAAGAAGAAAAGAGACTGAACATTATTAAAATTACTTGTATTTCTTATTAAAAAACCAAGTGCCCTTGAGGCCGATGCCACCACCCTCGAAATTTGATCCTTAAATTACATTCTGTCATCAAAAAACACACCAAGGTCACGCACCGAATTAACTCTCTCAATTGGCACACCATTGATAGAGTAATTAAAATAAACTTTATTATTGTTGCTACCAAACGAAATACAATTACACTTATTAATGTTTAACGGTAGTTTATTAATTACAGACCAATTGTATCTAATATCAAGATCAGATTGTAAAAGGTAATTATCGTAGGCTGAATAAATAACACGATAAATTTTGACATCGTCAGCAAAAATTAAAATAAACGATTTAACAGCATGAGCAACATCATTAAGATAAATAATAGAAAGTGGCGGGCCTAACGATGATCCCTGAGGTACTCCAGTAAGGGTTACAAACGAATCTAAAGTAAAACGACCAATGGTTACACAGTGAGCTCTAGCTGTTACACAAATAGTCGGAAAGTAATATCCGAAGATCAAAGGGCAAACCGATCTCGCACAACCTGACAGACAGAATAGAATGGTCAATCATGTCAAATGCTTTAGAGAAATCGAGAAAAATAACATCGACTTGCTGACCCTTTTGTAAAGCTTCATTAATGCACTCATAAAAAACTACCAGATTAGTAGAGATCGATCTGCCCTTCATACAACCGTGTTGTTGATCTATGATCACCGTAGCAATACAATTTTGTAGAATATTGAGAACCGACCTCTCAAAAACTTTAGCGAAATTCTGCAAAATAGCATTTGGCCTATAGTTAGAAATAAGCGATTTATCACCTTTTTTAAAAATAGGAAGAATTTTCGCTTTTCTCCACACATCAGGAAACCTGCTAGTCCGAAGAGCAAGATTAAATAAAATTGATAAAGGTAAAGCAAACACACAAGCACAATCCTTAACAATAAAACTCGGAATGCCATCAGGTCCAGCCGAAGTCGTAGCCTTTAACAGTTTAGCAGCTCTAAGAACCTGCTGTTTCGAAAGAGTTACCGAAGTTTTACCAAAATTATCACTAATTATACCCAAATTCTGGGTCGTTTTGCTAACGGATCTGTTGCAGTTACTAAAAAAATTATAAGCAAAAGCATCCACAATTTTATCCAATGAGTCAAATTTAACACCATTTAAGTACATATCATTAGGAAAAATATTGTTTTTGCGCCGCTGCCCAATAAAATTCCAAAATTTACTTGGATTAGTGTAGGCGCAGCTCTCAATAGATTTAATATAAAGACAATAATTATGTTTGATCTTTTGATGTAAATAATCTGAGATAGATTTAATCTGTATATTATAATAATGAGAGTCACAACCAGCCAAATTACGTTTTTTTAAAGAATTATTTTTGATATTAATATTTTTGATAATATCTCCGTCAAACCAAGGAGGATAATGTTTTTTAGATTTGCAAGTGGGTACTACTCTCGGTACAAATAAATTGAATGCTTCAGTAACAATACGCATAAATTCAATACAGGCTTCATCTACGTCAGAGAATTCACCGAGTCCCGACCAATCACAAGATGTAAAATAAATATAGAGACCACTAAAATTTGCTTTTCTAAATTAAAAATAGTCTGTTCATTGACAGCCAAATAGTTTACTGAACATTTAGACTGAGACAAATTACGCTTAAAAGGAATAAAAGCTTGGATTGACAGAGGAGGATGGTGCATGTCCCCAGGAACGAGCGGACTTACCGCTTTCCATACTTTACAAAAAACACTAGAAAAAATAAGATCTAATAATTTATTTGACGAATTGGTGATAAAATTATACTGACTAAAAATATAAAAAGACGAGAAATCTAGAAGTGTTTGACATTTAGAGTCAGAAATTCCACCAGCAATAACATCACTGAAATTTGGTGCATTAAAATCACCAATGACAATAACATGATTATCATTCCCTGTTGTAAATCCGTGTACAAGATCATCTACTGAACTTGTTCATGATTCTAGATAAAATCATGCACAGGTGCATTGACTTGTTTTGTGCATGAACTTGCAAATGGTCAACACACGAATTTGGAACAACGAACGTGCAAAGGAACATGCACATGTTCATGAACGCTTCTAAAGGCAAATAATTTCATGTGCATGAACATGCACACGAACATGAACATGAATCTGTACACGAAAATGGATAATTATTTATTAAACTTTAAACGTTGCGCATTAGTTATCTATGGGAGTGAAGGCTGCGCAGTAGATTTTAACGGCTATAAAAGGTAGAGGACCACTATAAAACAAGTAACAGTTGTTAATAATATTTAAAGTATAGAAAATTATGTGCATGAACATTTGCACGTTCATGCACATGTTCTTGTATCAGATTTTATTGTGCGTGCATGAAAATGTACATGTTCGTTGTTCCAAATTCACGTGCTGTCCATTCACAAGTTCATGCACAAGACAAGTCAATGCACCTGTGCATGATTTTATCCAGAATCATGTACAAGTTCAGTAGATGATCTTGTACACGGATATACAATCGGGTTAAGTGATTGTCATTCATGGAGAGCAGAAAAAATTTGAAAATTCAGAAACTGAAATATTAGATGGTATATAAATATTAAAAATAACAAAAAAAATAGTAAAACGTTTAATTTTGACACCCAGTATATCAATCCCATTAGACAAAATGTAATCGCCATTAAAATTAAGTAAAGAAGTCTGATAACCGGAATCAACCGCGAGCAGTACATCACCCCCCCCCCCCTTCTCCCCAAACGATCCTTCCTGAAAACATTAAAAAGACTCAAATAAAAAATTTCTTGTGAACCAACATCAGGCTTCAGTCAGGTCTCGGTGAAAAAAAAATTTCATAAAGAGAAATTTAATCATTTTTTTCAATTTTCAATTATTTTCTCCAACTTTTCATTATTTTAATTTTTTCAATTATTTATTTCTAAGATTTTAAAGTATTTTTCTCAAATTTAAATTATTTTCATTAATTTTAAAACATTTCTACGATTTTTTATATTACTTTCTACAATTTTAATCGTTTCCATTATTTCTTTCAATTTATTTGCAAAATTTACCATTATGTTTATAATATTATATTTAAAATGTTTACAATATTGTTGATAACATAAGGTGCAGAAGTATAATAATAAGTTAAAACTTTATTGACTTATAGTTAATTTGTAATGATAATTATTTTGTTGTTCATCCATTTTTATTTCAATGAATTGTTTGTGTTTGAAAATATTGAAGCTCATTTAAGCATAGAAAATTCTCATTAATTCTCCGGAAGGAGAATATTGTCTGCTATATTCTCGAGAATGTACCGGATTTTAAATTACCGAGAATTTGCCACTCTATATTCACATACATTTCTTTTGATTATTTAAATACACTGCTCTTTATACTAAATTTTTGTCGATAACACCGAACTCCTTTTGCTTGACTGAAAACGACTAGCTCACCTAAACCATATGGTAAGTTTACTCACACCTGTCACATTTCAAATTTCTATTTTTTAACAAAATGTGGCATTTACTTTTCCTACCCGGCATTTTCCAACTACAAAACAGCTCTGCTTTTAAATTATACCAAAAGCACTGATCATATAACCTCAATTTAAACGCTACAAGTCAATTGAATTCCGCACAAGCTGAAATAATACGGCAAAACATCACAGTTCGGTCTAGACACCAAAACGAGTACGGTACCCATTCATGCCCAATTATTTCGGGGTTTGCACAATTATTTTTTTTTACTGGGGTGGCAGAAGATTGTGTGTTTAAGTGAATTATGGTATATATAATGAAAGGAATAATGAGAGAATTTTTTTTATTATTTTATTTGCAATAACAGTCGCCAAGATTTTAGAACACTGTAACTCACTAACCTACTTTTTCATTTACAATGACTGTCGAAGAGATTTTAGAACACTGTAATGCACCCACAAGCTTTTTTCGTTTTCACTGACTGTCACACAGATTTTAGAACACTGTTGCGTAGTTGGCGGCCGTTTCATATTCAGTGACTGTCGCTTAGATTTTAAAACACTATTGTGGGCCAACAGTCTTTTTATTTTCAGTGACTGTGGTTGAAACTTTCAGACACAGTAACATAGTTTACTCCTTTTTTATTTTAAACGGCTAGTTATCTAAATTGTACAACATAATAATTGAAAATATAAGACATTTTTTTCTAAATTTCTTTAAAGTAATCTAATTTTCCAACATTTAGAAATCTAACTACTAGAAACATACATTTTTAAAATTTAGAATTCTGCCAGTTACATCTAAGATTCTGTGACAAAGTCGCGGAAATTTTAGACAACTTATTTTTTCCTTAATTCAAATTTTCCCAGAATTTTTTATGTAGAACTAAATTTGCCAATCATAAGTAAGCTCTTGCACAATTCGTGACTTCAAGAAACCTACTATATCGACTCTTAGTTCGCAAATTCGGGAAGATTTTTTCGATATTTAAATCACATTGAAAGCGAAAATTTAAATGAATTTTTCACTATTTTCAAGAATTAATTATTTAAACTAAGAAATTCTGTGAAAAATTCTGTAGCTTAGTGGTTAGAGCATTCAAGCGCCAATTGAAAGACCCGAGTTCGAATCCCGGTGGAGCTAAATGTCCGATATTTTTTCACAGAATTTCTTAGTTTAAATAATTAATTCTTGAAAATAGTGAAAAATTCATTTGAATTTTCGCTTTCAATGTGATTTAAATATCGAAAAAATCTTCCCGAATTTGCGAACTAAAAGTCGATATAGTAGGTTTCTTGAAGGCACGAATTGTGCATGAGCTTACTTATGATTGGCAAATTTAGTTCTACATAAAAAATTCTGGGAAAATTTGAATTACTAAAATTAAAATTCTCTCAAATATATATGTGTCTATATATATGTCGTAGCCACTTTGTGAAAAACTGCACTTCATGAAGTGCTTAGACGTTTCATGAAGCGCAGCCACATCGTGAAAAAAATATTTTATTCACAATGTGTCCAACATTTTTGGACATTTCATGAAATGCTACAGCCAATTATGCACTTTGTGAATCCAAGTGAAATCTTACAATAAGTCAAAATATATACTAAATATTCAAAATTTAAATTAAGGAACTATAGTTGTACATATTATTGTCATTGGCTTGTCAATAAGTGGTTATTACGTACACTAATAGTTTTTGTTTTCATTTTCAATGAACACATTGGTAGAAATATAACAGTGAACAAAATTAAATTAAAAGTAAATTGAAATTTATCATCAATTTATTTATAGATTTTGCGAATAGTTTTCATATAAAATATTGTTTATGTATTTTATGTTTCTTATATAATTATTTCTTATTTTGTTACAGTAAAACGAAAAATCGACGTGATTATCATCTTCTAAGTAAATACGACATTCTAACTATTGGCAGTAAATCACATTTGATTCGAAAAAGTGACGATATACAAAATGTAGAATATATTGTGCCCTACGAAGATTTATACGAATTGATTAATGATTATCATGTTAACAAGACAGGCCACGGGGGAAGAAGTAAAATGGAAAAAGCTTTTCTTGATAAATTCAATATTCCTCGACCTGCAATTAAATGTTTTTTAGAATGCTGCAAAACTTGCAATGAGAAAAAAAGTTCATCAAAAAAAATTTTCGTCAATCCTATTTTATCAAGTAATTTTGCTGAGCGGGGGCAAATTGATTTAATAGATTTCCAGTCATCGCCAAGTGGAGATTACAAGTGGATACTTGTAAAAATAAGTAAAATAATAATAAATTAAAATTTATAAATTTTAAATTATTGTAAGATTTCACTTGGATTCACAAAGTGCATAATTGGCTGTAGCATTTCATGAAATGTCCAAAAATGTTGGACACGTTGTGAATAAAATATTTTTTTCACGATGTGGTTGCGCTTCATGAAACGTCTAAGCACTTCATGAATTGCAGTTTTTCACAAAGTGGCTACGACATATATATCATGGCCGTATGAGGCGATAAATCTGTGAAATTGTATCTGACATGGACCTCTGTAGCTTAGTGGTTAGAGCATTCAAGAGCCAATTGAAAGACCCGAGTTCGAATCCCGGTGGAGCTAAATGTCCGATATTTTTTCACAGAATTTCTTAGTTTAAATTATTTTTTCCTTGTTGGCAGAAACAACAGAAATTCTAACCCAGGAATTTTTCATTGGAAAGATACCGGCGATCACAACCGAACTTTAAGGTTTACAGTAGCCTTTATTCTGCTAATAATAAACAAAGTGCTTTGCAGGTGCTACATCAACAACCTCTCACGGCTAGATTTAATAAAAAATTGGTTATATTTAGTCAACTTATTTTCTCAGTGTAGATATTAAAACTTACCACAAAAATAATTTGCCTTATTCTGAATGTAAGAACGACGGAAATATAAGAATACGTTATTTAAAAATATATATCTTATTTGAAAAATTGTTAATTGTGAAACCTTTTCCGACTTTAATTCGATTACAACTTTTTTTTGGGACCTTCACAAAATTTAACGTTTTGAATATATTTTAATAATAATACAATTTACTTACTTTTAAAATTTGACAAAAGCGTTTTGTTTCGTTTAGAAAATATTGAATTTTAAAATTTTCTACCAAAAAAGTAGGTTGATGTTGAGACTTTAAGTTAACAGACCAACTCGCAGACCAATTTATTATTGTAATACAATATACAAATTTAATTTAAATAGAGCAATGTGAAATTGGTCTGTTAGCTTCAAGTCTCAGACTTAACTTTTTTTTGGAAGAAAATTTTAAAATTCAAAATTATCTAAACGAAACAAAACGCTTTTGTCAAATTTTAACAATATTAAAATATACGTATTAAAAACCTCAAATTTTTTGAAGGTCCCAAAAAAAAGTTGTAATCAAACTTAAGTCGGAAACAATTAACAACTTTTCAAATAAGATGTATGTTTTTAAATAAAGTATTCTTATATTTCCATCGTTTTACCATTCAGAATAAGGTAAATTATATTTGTGGTAAGATTTAATATAATTATTTAATTATAATATGTTTTCAAAAAGTACCACGATTAAGGTTACGAAATAACCTCGTGAACCTCCTACTTTTATTTAATTATAATACTGAAATAAAAAAATGTTGGAGTTTTACATATTCCAAAGTTACATATTTTTAAAATATGACTGCGGCAGCCCTCAGACGAAAGACAAACGTTTTATGTTCAACTAAGGCTTGTATTTTTTACAGTGCCGGATTAAGGGGGTGGCAAGAGGGGCAACTGCCCTGGGCCTCACTTTTTAGGGGGCCTCCAAATTGCAAAGTAAAAAATTAAATAAAAATACCTACACTAGAACTCCTATCGAGCGGACAGCTCGGGTGTGTGTCCGCTCGATATGGAAGGTCACCTTGACGTGTTAAGTGAATGGAGCTCAACTACTTCCTTCTCCCCGCGGCCCTTCGATTGCCTACTGTTTCCGCTCCGAGGAGGAAAGTAACAGAGGTGGAAAGTCACAAAGCTTATAACTTCTAAACCAATGAGCGGACAGACATAGTCCTTTAATAATTTTTAGTCAGTTTTGGCCCCCTCTACCTTCCCCAAATTATGTTTGGGGTGTACCAGAAGCTATATATCTGATACTGACATTTTGTGCAAAAGTTACGACAAAAGTAAGTTTTTGCCTATATTTTCAAAGTATCATATTTTTTTGATTTTATAGATATTTTTAATATGCTTTTCATTTTTTTAAGCTTCTTTATTTATCTGTAAGTCGTGCTAGTGCATAAATATAAAATACGAAATACTTTTGTGTAATTTAAACTTGTTTTTTGAAATCCAAGGAAAAGAGGGGTGAGGTGGAAAGTAACACGTTGTTACTTTCCTCCTCATCTAATGCTTTATTTTTATGAACCTCCTCCTTTTTTTATAACTATGTGATTTTATATGTTTATTTTATATTTTAAAGATTAAATATTGGACTTTGGATTTGAATTTTTAAGAAACGATGCTTTTTTAGTGTCACGAATACTAAATAGATAAAAAACACTTTATTTTAAAAAAGTGCGAAAATATCTGCCAATTATGTACAAAATGTAGGGGAGTGGGCCCCAAGATGGACAGGGCCCCAAGATGGACATTTCGTACAAAATTTTTGTTTAAGGTGGCAGTGCCTTATGCTTATCCGACAAATAGTTTTAATGCTAGCACAAAAAAACTGATTTTTGTTACTTTCCTCCTCGGTCTCCCCTACATATATATTTATATTGTTTATTTTAACTATTATTTAAAATTTTGAATTTCACGCTGAAAATCGACATAAAAAATGTGATTAAAAACATGATCGTCTTAAAATGTTGATAATTCTGTCAGATATTACCCAAATGAAATTTATCATAGTCCATTAGAAAGCTTATAAAATTTTCCAATAAATGGTCCTATTTTAAAAAGCTTTCTCTATTAATAGAAACTGAGATTCAATGTGATAAAGACAGATGAATTTTTCGTTTTTTGTGAATTTTCATTGTTCAAATTTGGCATGCTGCATTTTCTAGAAAAGTACTTGAAAAAATTTGAAACCAAGCTAAATAAAACCTTGAACTTTTAACTTCAAAATAAGCCAAAGTAAACTTAAATATCTTGACTAGTTCTAAAGTTATGAGTAAATGTATGATACGAAAAAACGCAATGATTCTAGTGCTCGCTCCACTTTTGGCTGCTTAATACACTGAAAATAGGCAGAGAGGGGAGGAAACGAAGAAATTGTTGCGTTTTGTTCTTTATACGGGGGATTTCATATCAACTGATCAAGGTGAAAAAAAAATTTTCACATGTGACTTTCCAATTCAGGTATTTTGTAGTCCTATTGGATGGTAATTATGAGTAAAATTTTTTTTACATTTCGAGTAATATTTACTGAGGGGGAGGGGGTGAAAATTTTGGGTTACCGTCTTATTTGGTAATTTTTTGCTCTTAAATAAATAAGTAAAAAATTTTCAGTAATACCATTTTCGATAGATTTTTTCATGCCCTTTCGTTTGATAATATGCATTTTTGAGAAAAAAAATTTTTTGACCTTCAAAAATGAAGGTCAAAAATAAATTTTGGTTTTTTTGGTTCCGAGACCGGGTTTTTTGTATTTTTTATTTTTTTAAACGAAAGCTAAGACTTTTTCCTATAAGAACCCATAAATAAACTTATGGGACCGAAATATTTGATAAATGAAAATTAACAGTTTTGTACTCGCTCGGGCGCTGCGGATCAGTGCGCGACTCAGGGCAGTGTTTGGTATTATTAGTAGTGGTATATAGGAGGATATTTTAACGCTCTCTGTTTTTTACTGGGTTGAGACTGTCATCGATTGAATGCCTGCATTACGTTAACGTAAAAATTTTGAAAAAAATTTAAATAAAAAAATTAAATTGATGAAATATCAAATTATTGAGAACATTAGAGTGGGTTTGGAGTGTACAGCAAAAAAGTTGGTTGAACTGTTATGCTCTGTCCCACAAAAGGTCTCTAATTATTTTATAAGTGTGTATTTATAAATACATACATATATATATATATATATTATACATATTGTATTCTAAAAATCGGTTAATATTAATATAATGATATGCTGGTATAGAATTAAAAATTGATACCCCAGAGGAAAAAGCTCTTTTTTGATTTTCGTAAATTGGCCACAGAATTATCCCAAAAAATTCTTATAAGTCTTAACTCAATCATTTCTAAACAATTATTTTTAAAAATTCTAAAATTTATTGAATTACTAATTTTTATTATCTATTTTTTTTTATATAGTTGCAAAAAGTTACCATAAAAATATAATATTTCAAACTAATTTTAATACATTAATTCTTAGATATTTCTCTAAAGTTTCTCACTAAAAATGATATAATGTGACAAATTATTAACTTTACTTAATGGATTTTTCCTCATTACTTGAAACATTTAATTAGTATTAATTAATAATTGATAACAGGTTCCTATCAATTTCACTTATGTGTAAAAAATCTTTATTAATTCTAATCAGATTCTATAGAATTTAAAGAATAATTTTATTTTAATTACTTTATTTAAAAGACAATAATTTGTTTAAATAAATACTCAAACTTTACTGAAAATTTAATTCTCATTACCAACTGTTCTAAAGAAACCTTATTGTTTTTAACTTAAAAAGTTAACAAATTAAAAAAAATACAAGCTTCTAGGTTTATTTGTGCAATTTTTATTATCAATTATTAATAATAAATTGTTTTAAAAAATGAAAAATTCATGAAAATACAGTAGAACTTCGATAACTCGAATTTCAAGGGGAACGCTAAAAACTTCGAGTTAATGAGTTTTCAACTTAACGAGGATTTCGAGATATAAAGGTTTTATTGATCACAATTTCGACTTACAGAGGCATAATTATAATGTATATTTTTCGACTTGTAGAGTAATATAAAATATAAAATCGACTTAAATGTCGAATTAATAATAATTTAAGTTAGGAAAATAAACTTAAAAAAAATTTATTAATAAAAGAAAAAATTTTAAAAAATCTGTTCTTGTAAAGAAAATTCGACTTACAGAGTCAGCTTTTCGAACTTCGAGTTATAGAGTATAAAAATGCTTTATTAGTACCTCAAGGGGAATGATATTTTCTTCGAGTTAAAAACTGAAAATAATTCGAGATATTGAGTATTTAAGGCTTCAACGGGAGGGGAATGCTATTTTTTTTCGACTTACTGAGGAATTCGACTTAACGAGGTTCGAGTTATCGAGGTTCTACTGTACAACTTAAATAATTTTAATGTATTAAAATTAGTTTGAAATATTATATTTTTATGGTAACTTTTTGCAACTATATAAAAAAAAATAGATAATAAAAATTAGTAATTCAATAAATTTTAGAATTTTTAAAAATAATTGTTTAGAAATGATTGAGTTAAGACTTATAAGAATTTTTTGGGATAATTCTGTGGCCAATTTACGAAAATCAAAAAAGAGCTTTTTCCTCTGGGGTATCAATTTTTAATTCTATACCAGCATATCATTATATTAATATTAACCGATTTTTAGAATACAATATGTATAATATATATATATATATGTATGTATTTATAAATACACACTTATAAAATAATTAGAGACCTTTTATGGGACAGAGCATAACAGTTCAACCAACTTTTTTGCTGTACACTCCAAACCCACTCTAATGTTCTCAATAATTTGATATTTCAACAATTTAATTTTTTTATTTAAATTTTTTTCAAAATTTTTACGTTAACGTAATGCAGGCATTCAATCGATGACAATCTCAACCCAGTAAAAAACAGAGAGCGTTAAAATATCCTCCTATATACCACTACTAATAATACCAAACACTGCCCTGAGTCGCGCACTGATCCGCAGCGCCCGAGCGAGTACAAAACTGTTAATTTTCATTTATCAAATATTTCGGTCCCATAAGTTTATTTATGGGTTCTTATAGGAAAAAGTCTTAGCTTTCGTTTAAAAAAATAAAAAATACAAAAAACCCGGTCTCGGAACCAAAAAAACCAAAATTTATTTTTGACCTTCATTTTTGAAGGTCAAAAAATTTTTTTTCTCAAAAATGCATATTATCAAACGAAAGGGCATGAAAAAATCTATCGAAAATGGTATTACTGAAAATTTTTTACTTATTTATTTAAGAGCAAAAAATTACCAAATAAGACGGTAACCCAAAATTTTCACCCCCTCCCCCTCAGTAAATATTACTCGAAATGTAAAAAAAATTTTACTCATAATTACCATCCAATAGGACTACAAAATACCTGAATTGGAAAGTCACAAGTGAAAATTTTTTTTTCACCTTGATCAGTTGATATGAAATCCCCCATACACATTTACTTATAACTTTCCCAATCAGAAATTACAGACTTATGCCAAATATTGAACATTTAAATTGTACTTTTGAATTATTAATTACACACTGCAAAAACATGGTGTCTTAAATTGGACAAAAATGTCTTAAATTAAGATACTTTTGGTGTCTAAGACACGAAAACTGTCCTAATTTAAGACATTTTTGAACAATCTAAGACACCTGTTTTTGCAGTGCAATTATTATACAGATAAACTTTTAAAGGTAGGCTTTGGAATACATAAATATATGATTTTTTTTTATTTGAAAACAGTTTCAAATAAAAGTTATTTTTTAAGAGGAAAGATAATTAATTTCGAAGATTTAAATTATTCGATAAGTTATTAATGTTATGATTTTCAAAAGTTAAATTACACTAATTTTGAGTCAATTTCATATATTTCACTAATACAGTTAAAGTCTATATAAATTATAAAATGTTTTATATATTATAATATTACTCAAATATATTTTAATAAGAAATATGAAATAGTCATCGTGTTAGGTCAGTCGGTTAAAGGGGCGGCTTTGCGTGCGTAAGATTCAGGGTTCGATTCCTAAGCGAGCGTGCGGATTTTTCGTTAATACTTATAAGTGTTATATGCGTACAAGAATTATTAAATAATTATAAATGTAAGTAAAACAAAAGTTTAAAAGGATTTATACTTTATACAAGCAAATTGTTAAATAAACTAAATTTTTTTCCTATTTACAGAGTTTCATCAGTATTGTACCAGTAATGGAAACCAGTACTGCACCAGTACTGGCAAAGCAGTACTGGAAAAACGTTATCATCCCAAGGTTGTGCCAGTCTTAGTGCCAATACTGGGCGCCAGTATTGTAACAGTACTGATCAATACTGGCCAGTACTGGGCCATTACTGCGCCAGTGGTCAATTTCTTATTGGGTTTGAACAAGTCAAGATAATTTAATCTTCTTTGGCTTATTTTAAAGCTAATAGCTCGAGGTTTAATTAAGCTTATTTTTAAATTTTTCCAATTACTTTTCTAGAAAATGCAGCCCTCCAAACTTAAACAATAAAAATACACAAAAAACGAAAAATTTACCTGTCTCTATCATATTGAATCTCCATTTCTATTAACCAAAAAAGCTTTAAAATAAGACCATTTAACTGAAAATTGTATAAGCTTTTCAATGGTCTATACAAAATTACAATTTGCTAGTATCTGACAGAGTTATCAACATTTTAAGGCGGACATGTTTTTAATCCCATTTTTTTAAGCGGTCCCACAATTTAGGCAGGCAGTGTATTATCCAAAATGGCGACTGGCTGGAAGACAAACAATGCATTATAATCAATATGACGAATTCAGTTTTATAAAATAACTTTTTAAAACAAATTTTGGAACCTATGTTTATTAACAAATTATTTTTTATTTATCAAGAGCTATAACTGATATAATAATTCTATTGAATTTTATTATTTTTAAACTAAAGATTGTCTTCCAGTCAGACACCATTTTGGATAAATATCACGAAAAAGAATGTGTAATATTTAAATTTAAGTTACTTCTTATGTATCTGATAGTTCTTGTTTTAACGTTTTAAAATAAAATTATTATAAAATAATACATAAGTTTGTGTTTTTAACATTGTACTTTAATTTTACAAAAAAGGGGGCTCAAAAAAATTGTTGTGCCCTGGACCTCAATTTGCCTAAATCCGGTACTGATTTTTTAAGGGAGACAGCGACAACATTTTCAGCTATATTAAATAGTAGTATAACTATCAGAGCACCAGCGCACAGTTCCGATTTTCGCCACCAGGTGGCGCCCTAGACAGTTACATGCAGTGGATTTTAGCGTTTTGTTGATAAATTACCGTCGGTCGGTAATGCAGATTTCGCGCGTGTTACCTTGTGTCGGTAATGCAGATTACTTGCTTGCTCGATGGATATTACTCCTCGAGCGGTAACCGATCTTAAGGTAAGTTATTGATCAACCGATCAACATTTGAGTGGCGCGAAAGAAGTCTAGCCTAAAAGAGAAAGCTGCGCTGGATCTGTGCGCGTTCGATCTCCTGAGCCTGTTTAAATGTGTAAATCTGTGTAAGGGTAGGTTTAAGCGCGCGTTTTTGGGAATGTATGTATCGGTGTAAATGATACTATATAAAGGGCTCAAGGGATGCAAGGTGCATAACATCACCAAGCTACTCAACAAGAAGGATCTCCAGTCAACTAGTCTCCCCGTAGGAAGCAGAATGTACCAGAACCAGCATCAGCCGAAGACTTGGTGGGAATTGCAGTCAACTAGTCACCCCGAAGGAAGCAGAATGGACCAGAACCAGCAGCAGCCGAAGCCTTGGTGGGAATTGGTGGAGCCCCAGTACGTGGTGAAGGCTCTAATGAAGGTTCAGGACGTTGCAGAGGCCGAGAACGTGGCGGACGCTGAAAACGTGGCGGTGGCTCAGGAATAGGGTGAACTGCTTGCTGTCAAAGAGGAGGTGGACAGCGATGCAGAAACTCTCTTCTATGAGCCCATAGAAGAGAAGGAGGGGGAGGAGGGGGAGCTTGAAGCTGGCAGTCAGGAGGAGGAGGCGGAGCTTGAAGCTGACAGTCAGGAGAACAACCTGATTGTGGACGAGGAGCCAAGACTCGCAGAAATGGAGCCAGGCTTCTACGTAGAGAATGCCCTGTTGTCGCCAACCCCGAGTCGGGAAGACTCGTGGTATGCTAGTGGTGGTGGGGAGACAACGGCGGAGCCTGTGGAGAATTCAAACATCCTAACGTTCTTCAACGTACCAGTAACCTACTGGGAAATTGAGAAACTTTTTGGTCTCCCTCTGGAGGATTTTATCGACATATACCCACAAGAGGTAAAGTATTATATTATTATTATTTTAATACATTATACATATTATTATTGTATTAATATTTTTAAAAAATTTTTTTCAGTTGTCACATATGTTTATGTCACGAATAGAGAGAAGCAACGCACAGCGTACTGTAGGGACGCAAACGGATGCTGCAGAAAATTGTAAAAAATGTAAACGCCGTCAGCAGAGACATTGCAATCGTCATTGTCATCGCCATTACCACCGTCACTGTAACCGCCATCGTCATCGTCATTGTCACTGTCGTCGACATCGAGAAGAAAATTAAAACCTACATGAACATGCAAACTTACACACACACACACACACACACACACACACACACACACACATACACGTTCATACATACATTTTATAACATTTTTGTATATATATATATATATATATAATTTAATAAAAAGTATTAAACGTAATGACTGTACATTTTATGTAGTTTATTTACCCATTAGATTTAAATAGCGTTAGTTATAATGTTGCGTAAATAAATAATTAAAATTCGTTATTCATCTACTTCGTTTGAGCTGCATACTTGAAGCTGGTCTCTGCGTTGGGTTGTTTGTTCTCTACAGTTTCTCACCTTCGTTTTCCTCATTCGCTAGTATTACCTTGTAAGTATTAACTTATGTCGGTAATACAGATTTCAGTAGTGTATCCGTACATGGTAACGTTTCAGTAGGTAAAATATTGATCACTGAGTGATAGATCATTGGAAATATTGCTTCAAAGTTCCGCTTTTCCCCAACTATGACGCTGAAGTCAATATTCAGGAGAAAATCTTCTCGACCAATAGTCTTGTCGTCTGCTTTCCATGTGTATTTTAATTATTATTATTAATATATACATTTATTTAAATAAGTTAGTAACATAAAAGTTATTCATAAAAAAAATTTATGATTTTTATAAAATTAAATTTTCTATTTAAAAAAGGTATTTAAAAATAACAATTTTTCGTGCTGAAGGAAACAACTAATCAGCATTCACACAGAGTCACATATGTTGGCTATACTGTCATATATGCTCTAATTCAGTTATATTCAAATTCAAATAAAATTCAAATAAAATTGTATATTTTAAAATTTAAGTATTAGGAGTGTCATTTCAATAAAACAAAATCAATTACCGAAAAACAAAATGAAAAGAGGGCGCTAGGGTCGAATTTTGCGAAGTTGACTCATCAATGTACTTGATGCTGTACTTGACACATTGCAATACTTGAACGTTTGTGCGTCAGTAAGTTTACTTGTGCGTAAAAAATTTTGCCTGTGTGCCGTGAAAATGTTCAAAAAATCATTTCATTTGGAAAAAGAAGTGGAAGAATTCAGTTGCTTTTTGAAAGATCCGAGGAGAAAAATTGTGAGCCTAAAGTTACCAGGCTTTTTCTATGAGAGAACTTGGAAAAACATTATAGTAAATCCATCTTTTCTAACTGTAAGTACTCTTTTTTTCTTTCTATAAATTTCAAAACCCATATACACTCACATACACTCAAACTCAAATATAGAAATCATATATATATATATATATATATACAAAAATTTTTTTAATAGTTAGGACAGCAAATTACGAGTGTGGCATCACGAGTTGTAGAAGTGATTTCATGGCCAACGACATGGTCACATGAACGTAAAGGAAGCAATTCAAACCTCTGTAGGGAGATCTGGAGTAGTTTATACACCCCCTACAATTACACTTACAACATCAACAGTAAAACCCAAATTACAAACAACATCAACAGTAGAATCAATATCCAGTATAAGAAAATCAACGTTAAGACCGAGGTCACCAAAACGAAGCACACCAACCACACCTACATGTAGCTCACCTACTACATCTACAGAATGCACTCCGACACTAATCGCACCCAGAAGATACATAAAAACACAAAACTCACCAATACTATGCAGACCAAGACAAAGCTCTGAAAAATCAAGTCAATCCCCAGAACAATCAATAACACCTGATTTACCTCCATTGATTGATCAGTCAGCAGAAGCATTGCCGGAAAAAATAGAAAGGTATTCTTTTATTAATTAATTTTATTAATTGTAGTAATTAAAAATGATGTAATATAGTTCTTTTTTTAATTTTTTAATGTTATTTTCAGAGAGAAACTTCTTCTTCTCAAGAAAGAAGAAAGAAACCAAGACTCTTACCATGCAGAAGGCCCTCAACATTGCGAGTTACATGTGAAAGGCTGTTAACAGCACCAACAACCTCCAGACAGACGTCAACATCGCAAACAACATCCAGAGGGCCCTCGACATCATCACGAAGGAGGTTATCTTATAATCGTGAGGATTGCTCGTCACGAGGAGAAAAAAGACAGGTAATATTCTATAATTTAATTCAAATATGAAAATTGTGTTTTAACTGTATGAATATGAAAATGTATATTATAAAAACTATTTTTTTCAGAGGGTATCACAGAGCAGAAGAAGAGAAGGCAATGAGGATTGCTTGTCACGAGGAGAAAAAAGACAGGGAATATTATATAATTGAATTTAAATATGAAAATTGTGTTTTAACTGTATGAATACGAAATGTTTATTTTAAAAAAACTAATTTTTCCAGAGGGTATCGCAGAGCAGAAGGAGAGAAGGCTATGAGGATCGCTATTCACGAAGAGACAAAAGACAGGTAATATTCTATAATTTAATTTAAGTAGGAAAATTGTGTTGTAACTACGTCAATATGAAATGTATAAAAAAAAACTATTTTTTTCAGAGGGAACCACAGAGTAGTAGGAGGGTAGACGAAAAGAGGCAAAATTCAACTCGTGCAGTAACAACAACGACGACATCAGCAACTATGACTGCAGCAAAGATGACTGCAGCAACCATGACGTCAGCAACTACGACGTCAGCAACGACGTCGTAGCAGCAGTAAGAAAGTCGACTCCACGAACAATGACGACTGCAGCAACAGAAACAACGAGTGCAGCAATGACGACTACAGCAACAAAAGTAACTACTGCATCAAGAACAAAAAAAGGAAGGAAGACTGCAGAAAGAGAAAAAAAAGCTGTCAGGACTGCAGCCACAATGACTACAGCATCAACTATAAGCATGTCAATGTTGGAGGAGGGAGAGGTAAACTTTTTTCCATGTAAAAAATTTTTCGTCACGTTAAAAATACAAGTATCTGAATATGAAAATTCTGACGGGGGACAATATTAATAAACAACTTTTTTTTGTTCCAGCTGGAAGATAGTGATGGGCAGATGTTTAATAAAATCTTTCGACTAGGAACACCAGCTCCCCTAATCTCTCCAATGAAGTCGTCGGCCTCCGACAATGATGATTGTTTAAAATTTTAATTTATTTTATATTTATTATTTTTCTGTATGTTATATTTCATTTATATTGAAATATTAATATTTTCAAAAAGTATTTTTTTAAGTTCTTTATAATTAAATATTAAATATGTAAAATAACTGTAAATGATGTTGAAAATATATGTATTAAAATAATTAATCCTTTGTTATCACTTGTTTGTTATAATTATATTATAGGGTTAGGAAATATTAAAAAACTGAAAATTTTAATTCTTTTATATTTATTGTAACATTATAATTATTAACACATTATTATTTTAAAATTCATAACATATGCTTTCAATTTATTTTCAAACATTTTGAATAAATTCAATGTTATTGAAAGGTCCACCAAGGTACTTTAATAAAAGATTATTTTCGTTTGCTGCTTTTTTAATGCACTTTAGGCATCTTTATTTTCTTCAATAATAGACACAAACCTTGGTGGCAGGAATACGTTGTAACTTTTTTCTAATTCTGCAACTATTCTCAGTTCATATTTCGTCTTTGCTTGTCGTACATGAGTCACAGTATAGGTATTGTTGACTTCCAAGTCAGATAACTTCTTCGAAGGTAAGAATGTATCAATTCGTCCAAGTTGTTTTCTTAGAAGATAACCTTCAATTAACCTGGAGATGACTCTGGCTCGAAGAAGACTTTTAGGTCTTTCGGGCTTGACTCGGAGAAGGTGACCTGGAGATGACTCTGGCTTGACTCGGAGAAGGTGACCTGGTGATGACTCTGGCTGGACACCCCAGTAAGAAATGAATGCTCGAATCGACGTCGAATTTAAGCCCCTCTTATATTATATTTATGCGTAGACTATTACAGTATCTACGCAAAAATTCCGCAAAATTTTTTTCTTTTAAAATTGTCTTAGTTTTTTTTAATTTATTTTTTAACGAATTTAAATAAATCCAAATTTTTATTTAACAGAATTTTTAGTTTTCTGAATTTGTATATCCAACACAATTTTCATTTACGAGAACTCTCACCTAACAGAATTTTAAGTAAGAAAAAATTTTAAATCTCAGAATATTCACTTGACCGAATTTTCGATGGTTAGAATTTCTATGTGCCTAAATTTTTCTTTGCTTTTTTGATAGAATTTTTGAAACATCGAATGTTTATTTGACTGAAGTTGCAAATGACCGAACAAAATGAAGGTTGCTTGTGCAAAATTTAAAATTAAGGGGGGTTTTTAATGGAAAAGTCGAAAAATGAACATTTTCGATTTTATTTCATTATTGATTTATTTTTATAAATATCTATCTAAACCTAACATATTAAACATTTAAACATTTTAAAATGGAAGTATTTTGAAAGAGAAAAAAATTATTTTTACATCTAAAATGTTATATTAAACGTTTATCTTAATGTCATGAAGTTGACTCTAAAAAAGAAGGCGTTTTGCGGTAGATGCGGATTCCGCCATTTTGAATCACCGGAAACCTAAAAATCCAAAAGAATCTTAAATATACATGTGTGGGTAGTCAGTATACCAGGAGTTTTACTTAAAACCAAAAAACTCTGTTAAGTAAAAATTCGGATTTATCTGAATTTGATCGAAAACACGAAAAAATATTTAAACAAAAATATTAACGTTGAACATCTGGATATTACACTTTAATATCTAGATGTTAAGAATTAGATGCTAGATAATAACGTCTAACATCTAGATTTTTGATATCTAGATAGCTGTCCCTATGTTAAATGATAAATATGTTACGCGTTAACATCTAGATGTTAAGGGTGAACATCCATTTTTCTCAGTGAATTATGCAAAAAAAAATCGGCCTCCGGAGGTGCATATAATGCTATTATAATTTTGAGGAATTTTTATGTAATAAACTAATAATGTGTTAGTTAATGTCAATTATGAAAATAAACTTAATTTTTTGTTTTTACCTAAAATAAATATAAAACAGTTTTTAGAAGATGATACGTACCACTAACATCAATTAAAAAAACCAAAAAAATTATAAAAGATGGAAAAGATCATGTTGAAGCGATCAGGGTTGCGCAGTTACGCCTAACTCCTAGTTTTTGACAATATATTCGTAAGGAATGTAGAAAATGTAAAAAACTAAGCCAAAATGACTTCAGTGCAAAAAGCAAGTTTGACAGGAAAACTTTTATCGATTCGACTTCGATTCGACATCTATTGAAATATTTTAAAAATGTTATATGACTGGAGAAAAAAAAATTTATCGATTCGATTTCGGTTCGACGTCGATTTACATATTTTGGAAATTTTGTGAATTCAGTGTCCAAATTATTCAAAATTAATCGTGCTCTGCTTTTTTGGTAAAAAACAGTACATACAGCGCCTCTTAATGTAACATCGATTTTACATCAAAATCATGTTCATTTCGATCATTGATGATTTGTCAATGGAATCGATATCGAATCGACATCGAATCGAGCAACTATTTCTCACTGGGACTGAGACGAAGATGTCTGAGAAAACAGTCTTGTGAACCACCTTTTATACTGTAAAATCCCCGCTTCTCTTAAAAACCCCACTTCTTTTATTGAGTGTGCGCAATGAAAATTAGGTACACTGCGCATGCGCATATGTGTAGTAGGGATAACCCCACTTCAAGATATAGTTATTTCTGTCAAATATTGCGCACGCATTGAGAATTCAGTTCACTGCGCATGTGTTGAATAAGAAGATACATTTGTTGCGCCTCGAGTATTCACACCCGGAGCAGTTGCACCCCGACAGGGGTGTACCCGAAGGGGGGGGGGTAATTACTAATTACTTTTTAATTACTTTTTAATTACTTTTTAATTACTTTTTAATTACTTTTTAAATTACTTTTTAATTACTTTGAATTACTTTGTAATTACTTTTTAATTACTTTTTCATTACTTTGTAATTACTTTTTAATTACTAATTAATTACTAATTAATTAATAATAATAATAATATAATAGTATAGTAAGGAGAGGTATGTAATTGAAAACACAAACTATTAAATTTATAAATTCATTTATTTGTTTATTCAAAACAAAATTTAGATTGCTCATAGTAGTTTTTGAGGTTATCAGTAGAATTATTACTAGTTACAGTAGAGTACTCTTGAATTAAATCGATTTCATCTACACCCATTGGTACACTTTTTGCAATAGATCTATTAAGAGGATTTAGAAACCAATTTTTTAACATAATAGCATTATTTACTGCACAATTACTTCTGAATAGAGTCCCAGACAGCACCATAATTATCGGCAAGTTAACGGGATGTTAACGGCGCTAGTTAACAAATTTATCGAGTTTAACTTTAGGCTAACTTCGTGCTAATATATAAATGTCCTCCACATCTTTAGTAATCCAAGATAACTTCCCGTTAACTACAAATGTAAATTCAACGCAAATTATGAAATAAAATTTTCAGAAATGTTTAAGTGATAATTAAATTTAATTTTGCTTTTCATATTTCCTTAGAATTAGCCATGAAAATTAGCCTAAAGGAAGACAATGAAATTTCTCGGAAAATAAAGTGGCAAGTTTCAGTGAAAATAATTAGGCTGTGTTTACTTAATTTATAGAAACAATTTTGCTGAAAATGAATAAGGAAAATTTTCTTAAATATCAAAATTATAGTTTTAAAGAAATTTACTGAGTATTTTTTACTAAAATTAGACAGGTAAACTAACTTAAAAATAAATAGAAAGATATCCTGGAAAGTAGACTGTCAAGTTATTGTCAAATAAAGTTTACGTAATTTAAAAAAAACTGTTTACTTTAAAAAATTATAAACTGCATAATAAAAAATGCAGGCAAAATAA
Source organism: Ganaspis brasiliensis (assembly GCA_037103525.1). NCBI lineage: Eukaryota > Metazoa > Arthropoda > Insecta > Hymenoptera > Figitidae > Ganaspis > Ganaspis brasiliensis. The sequence continues at coordinate 356,676 of JAZKLR010000014.1, forward strand.
AATTTTTTTTTAATTATTACACTCATTTTTGAGTTGTTGACAGATTTTTGTTTTTGCTCTGAATAAAAAATTTTTGCCAGGGAATTTCGTTGTAAAGTCAGTAAAATGTCAGGGAAATGACAGGGAAATTGATAAACTGAATCTTGTAGGCACCCTGTTTAATTTTTTACTGCTTAATATACTATTTCTTATGCAACTAAGAGTGTAATTATAAAAAAAAATTAATTTTGCCTGCATTTTTTTTATTATATAGTTTATAATTTTTTAAACTAAACAGTTTATTTAAATTACGTAAACTTTATTTGTCAATAACTTGCCAGTCTACTTTCCAGGATATCACTCTATTTATTTTTAAGTTAGTTTACCTGTCTAATTTTAGTGAAAAATATTCAGTAAATTTCTTTAAAACTATAATTTCGATATTTAAGAAAATTTTCCTCATTCATTTTGAGCAAAATTGCTTCTATAAATTAAGTAAACATAGCCTAATTATTTTCACTGAATCTTGACACTTTATTTTCCTAGAAATTTCATTGTCTTCCTTTAGGCTAATTTTCATGACTAATTCTAAGGAAATATGAAAAGCAAATTTTAATTTAATTATCACTTAAACATTTCTGAAAATTTTATTTCATAATCTGCGTTGAATTTACATTTGTAGTTAACGGGAAGTTATCTTGGATAACTAAAGATGTGGCGGACATATATTAGCAGGAAGTTAGCCTAAAGTTAAACTCGATAAATTTGTTAACTAGCGCCGTTAACTTCCCGTTAACTTGCCGATAATTATGGTGCTATCTGGGGTATGATGTGTACATATATGAGCTGATGTTTTTACAAGTTTTTTAAATGAAGGACAATTAATATCTTCTAGATTTAAAACAATATCAATATATCGTTCAAAATATCTCTTCTTCTTCAAACCTTTAACATAGACTGTCCGTGCGCCGGATAATTGCTCATGAAGTATAAGTTGAAATTCTTCATAGGAAATATCTCCAGATGTCCACTTGATGCCATGATAGTTGTGCATCAACCATAGATTTTCACTCTTATATCTTCCAGGAAGTAAACTCCAGCTGCAGGGTGGTTCGAACAAGAACACCATAGGTTGAGCATCTTCTTCTAGAGGTAGTATCACCAGCTCCTTGAAGATGAATTCATTGTATGGTTTTTTGAAGCCTTGAACGTCTACTATGAACTCCATCTTCGAACAGAAATAAAATTCTACTCTGGAACACTACTTATATACCCTAGAGTCACACCCCTCCACTTTTTACAGCTTCTTGACAATACCGCTGATTGGCTTATATTGCACAATGCGATCATGTATGACTAAGCAGTATGCAGTTGTCTCCTCAGGCATATTACTTCTGGTTTCAAATTCCAAACGTACATCGACTGATGTCTGTTTTAGGAACTTGTTTTGTTTTGAGCAGTCAATAACAATTAAAGGTGCCAATGATCTAAAAGTTGATCTACTAAGTATAGGTTCGGAATCTCTTCCATAATAAGATGATTGAAAATTAGCATACATATCATATAATACAGAATACTGATTATTAGTATAGTGTATATTCAAATTTCCATATGGATAAGATTGTGAGTTTAAAAACAATTTTACATTTATGAGGCCACAGTGATCAAAAAGACATGCAGGCACTTTCATTTTATTTTTTCTTTTAGTTTGAAATCCAACAATAACATATCTTGGTTTCTCTAATTGTGTTGAAGATTTAATTTGCCACATAACTTTTGTACTTAAAGGAAGCAATGAATACTCATACATTTCCCATGATCTAAAACTCATTGAAATTAATGGATCTTTCTGAATAAATTTCAATAATTTAATTTTATTATTGTCAGATGGTATTACATATGGTACCATCCATTTAATATTATGAATCATAAATTTAAATCCAGGAATAAGTGGTCCATTGAAAATAGTAGAATCATAATCACTACGCGATCTTATTAAAATAAGTTCATGTTTAGCATTCGTAACAATTTTCTTATAATCTTCAGCAAAACAAAAAATCATACTCAAAGGTATTATTACATTAAAATAACCATTTTCCATTGGCACTCTTGAATTTGCTTACAAATTTCACAAATCCAGCATTTTTTGTACGATTAACTTGAGATGGTGTTAAAGATACTAAATTTTTCATAGTTGTAGTGTGTCCAACATACTTGCATCGATCAATCTCAATACCATTTAATTCATAACGAATTTCATCAAACAAATAAGCTATAGCATTATTTGTAAGTTGAACATTCTCTGTGAGAACGGTTCCATCATCTTTACATAACTTTCCAAATATTTGTAATGAACTGTTGCTTGGTAAAATAGACAAATCTTGATTTTGTACTACAATACGGATTTCATCACTATTATTAAAAGTTGATGATACATATGGTTGATGACTATGAATCTCATACTTGGCAATGGATTCATCAAAATTCACTGCAGTTGGAATGCTGAGAATGTCTTCCATTTTTCTTATAACAGCTACAGATAAAAAATAGAAAAATTTGATCTTTTTTCTTCCTCTTCCTTTTTCTTATTTTTGAATTTTCACTTGTAGACCGAGTTGTTTCAGGAGCTGTCGATTCTGAGGTGTTAACACCTTCCGAGTAACATTCACACTGACCTTCTTTGCACATGTCGGCTGACTTTTATAACTACTGCCAACTTTTTTTTTTGGTTATAAATGATACCCATTACACTGGCTTTATATGTAAACGCATTGTTATTGTTTCTCCTCTAAAATTAACCAAGTCACCGTCCTGATCTACTAAGCGAAGTTGAATATTATATATTGTCTTCACGGTGATTGGAAGGTAAATGATTCGAGTTGGAACTTCAGTGATCTTATATCCCGGTGGAACGACAGGAAAGAATTCATGTATAGTATGAACTTTTTGATTATTTATATATGCTCCAGTTGTAATATTACATTCAACACGTAGAGTATTCACTTTTAATATAGATACAGGTAAATCAGATTCATGACTTTCCTCAGCTTTTAGTTGACGAGGAGCAAATCCTAATAATTTACCAATAGAATCTGTCGGATGAAAGTTTATGTCACGATTTGATTTAATGAGACAACCTAATGTATTGTTGTTAGGTTTAATAGTTAATGCAAATTTATTTGACAATTTTGCTTTAATATATGATTCAATATCTTTAATTTCATAACTACCTGTTGGTATAGTCACTACAGAATTATCTATGTAAAACTTATTGCAACCTTTATCAATGTTGGAAATTGAATTAAATGTAAACAGATCAACAAGTCCAAGTACATAATTCTTGTCTTGTGAGAGCTCAATTGGTGGGAAATAAGTAGTTTCGAGAACTGATGAGTTTCCCGTTAACGTTAAAGTAAATGAGTCATTCATGATTGACATCTGTTTTCATACTGATGCTTACAACTTTATTACTTGCTCTTATATAGACTAAAACTGTTTATAACATTAAGTTGATCACATAGAAACTTCAAGCATAAGTGTCCACATATGAATGTATCTGTTAGAAAACTAGATGTGTGGAGGCAAGGATAAATAAATTATCAGTACTTTGTTAAAAATACCGTTTATTCAAAAGCACTCGTCTTCTAATCAACGCGTTCAAGAACGTACTAAACACTACTCGCTAGAGGGCCCAAGAGGGCGCTGCGACGTACAAAGTAGAGGGCGTAAGGCCGCTTTATTTGAATGAGCATATTCATCAATCTAACACTCCCTCCCGGACTTACGCCAGAAGTTACATACATTATTAAACTTAAATAACACTTTTTATTATTCAAAAATATAAAAATAGAATTCAACTCATTAAATTATCATTCTTTTAATACATAAACAAAAATTGAAACTCGTAGGATTACAATCTGATTCTTAGGATTTAGTTAACGAAAGAAGAAAAGTGATCATATAATAAAATGTTTATGAATTTCAGAGCTCTCATTGTTTGGCACTTTTATCTGAAACAAATTAAATAATTAATACAAATAAAAGTATATTACATATTTAAAATGGTATAAGTCAGTCGTTTATGTGTTTCGAAAGGTAAGGGTTTGGTAAAAATGTCAGCAATTTGATCCTTTGATGGAACCCATCTTATTTCAACCAAATTGCGTTTGACACATTCTTTCACATAATGCTCTTTTACTTCCGTCATATGGCGAAGCCTATTTCCACCATCTACTTTAGCGCTAGCTTCGGCAGCTTTATTGTCACACCACAGCTTCATGGGACATAGCGACTTGTCTATCATCAGATTAATAGATCTGTTCAGTGAAACTAATTCTTGGCAGGCTTCACTCATAGCTACGTACTCTGCTTGACAGGTAGATAATGCTACATATGACTGTTTATGAGTACGCCAAGCTATCGTGTCACCATATAATCGTATGACGTAGCCACATGTTGTCAAAGAATTCTTACAATCGGCAAAACTTGCATCAGCATAAGAAATTAAATCATTCTCTTTCCCTTTATAGCAAAGTGAATAGTCTCTCGTACCAGCTAAATATCGAAATATTCGTTTGATCATTGTCCATTCAAAATCTGTAGGGTTAAGTTGGTGTCGGCTTAAAACGTTCACCGCATACGAGATGTCTGGTCTTGTTGCATTTGATAAATACAATAGTGCACCTATTGCTTCGCGATATCTCGTTTGAAATTTCGAGTCTGACTGTAAAACTCCGTCCTCTCGTTCTTTTCTGGCTTTATTCAGTACCTGATTTGTTACCATAGGTGTTCTCTGAGGATTTGAATTCTCTAGACCAAATCGTTTCAAGATCTTTTCAACATAGTTTTGTTGACAAAGAGCTATGGTATTATTCACTCGTTTGATCGTTATCCCTAGAAATTCCTGTGGCTCTCCTAATTCCTTCATTTGGAATTTATTTTTCAATTGAGTCGTGATTTCAGCCATTATCACTAAGTCATTTCCAGCAAGGAGAATGTCATCAACATATAAAAGTAATATGACGATTGTATTTCCTCGTCTATATATGAACAGACAGGGTTCAAGATCGTTCACTTGAAAACCAATTTCTTGTGCTGCCTCAGAAAATTTCTTATTCCATTGCTTTGGACTAATTTTGAGTCCATATAAAGCACGTTCTATCTTAAGTACTTTTTGAGCTTTTACGTCTTTTGAGCAATTGTATCCATCAGGTACTTCCATAAAAATCTCGTCCTCAATTTCACCATTGAGAAAGGCCGTTTTCACATCTAACTGACGAATAAACAAATTGAGTTTATTCACAATTACCAGTAAAGCTCTTACCAGTGGTAGACGGGAAACAGGAGCGTAAGTCTCTCTCAGGTCGTAAACGTTTCTGTCCTTAAAACCTCGTATTACTAGACGGGCTCTAAATAGTGGTTCCTTATCGTTTTCGAATTTGCGCCCAAAGACCCATCGTGAGTCTATGATGTTTGGTTTGCAACCGTCTCTTGCTATAATAGGTCTGTCCACAATATGCCAAACCTTATTGAGCTCCATGGCTTTAAGTTCATCTTGAATTGCTTCCTGCCATTTATTTTTATCCTTTGATTGTATAGCATCTTTATAAGTGCTTGGATCATCACCAATATCAGCCAATAAAGAATAATACGTTTCATCGTGAGTTTTATTATAATCTACTTCGTTTTCAATGTCTTGATCAGCTAGAGCAAACAAGATCTGAGTAACTTTTTCCGGTTCATCTACTTTTGTTGTGCTCTCTGCACTAGTTAAGTTCGATTCATCAGTCAAGATAGTTTGTTCGTCACTTGTTATCTTTAGCTTTCTTGGTCGTCCACGATTTTTCTTAACTTCTCCCTCCGTTTTTAAAAATTCCTCTTGATTCTCTTTGCAACTCTCAAATTCTAAAAACCATTTTTCCGTATTTATGCTCTCGTTATCATACAACCAATTTTTAATTGCATCTTTGTGATATTTATCGCCGTAAACCAGTTTTTCATTGAACCTCGCATTTCGACTTTCGTAAAATTTGCCGTCCTCTGGCTTCAGGAATATATAACCTGAAGGAGTGTAGCCCACTAAAATAACTCGTCTTCCTTCAAAACGAAATTTAGGACCGGTTTTCCTTTGTACTTTTATGTATGAAAAACAACCAAAACGTTTGATCTGTTTTAAATCAATGTGGTATTTTGGGGCTATTTTCGTCAAAGGAGCTTGAAAATCTGCTGATTTATGAGGTGTGTTCAGGGCATACTAGCTGAAGTTCTGCCCCCAGTTTATTCAATACTTCAATAGTTTTACCGCCTGTGAACTTAGTTCCTTGATCAGTGCGTAAGAAACATACTTTTAGATCTTCACCTATTATGTTCCTACATGATCGCACAAATGATTCCAGACAATCTCCAGCTTCGCTCTTGTGCTTTATAGGATAAGCCATAGCTGTTCGTGAAAAGTCGTCAACGAAGACTGCAATAAATCGATACTTTTTAGGATGTGTCATAGGGCTGATAGGTCCCATAGTATCTGCATGTATGATTTGCAGGGGTTTAATGGCTCTCGTTCTGGTTTGACTAAAAGGGAGTTTTTTAATTTTTGCAATCATACAAATTTCACAATCGCGAATACTCTCATTAAATTCAACATCTTTTATATCGTTTAAATCTGGATGGAGCTTCTGGATTTGTTTTAAATAATCCAGAGAGATATGCCCTAATCGCACATGCCATAACATTGCTTTATTCGTATATCCTTCAAATTTGGATGTATTCGTTCCTGAAATCTCGTGACTTGTTAAATCTACACATGGTATTTCATCAATGTCATTTAATTGCCTGTCATTTAAAGTACTTAAAATATTCGGCAATTTTGAAATTTTATCAAACAAAGAAGATTCTTCTTTAATTTCAGGACCTTTTGATGTTTCAAACTTTTCTCCTATTTTATTAACATTGGAATTATCGTTGTTAATATTATCATTTTTATTAATTTCACTTGAATTTTCAGATTCATTTAAAGCGACTAATGTTCGTTCATTTTCTCTCGTCATATACTGGTGATCCATCTCGTTAGTTCTCTCAATATCTGTGAGATTTACAAAAATTCGCTTGGGAATTTTACGTTGCTCCTTGTATTCACAGTCGTATTTAGGTATTTCTAAAGTTATTTGCCAAAAAGGCCTATCGTAGATACCTGATAAGAAAGTCTCGTTAGATTTTGGGTCAAATATATCTATTATTTTACTGTCTAAATAAACACTGAGTCCCTTTTCTACGAACTTCCTCAGTGACAAGAGATTTTCGCTCAAATTTTTTGCACACAAAACATCGTCTAGTTCGAGAGTTTTTCCATTTTTTAATATGGCTTGTACCTCACCTGAACCTTGTGTATACATTGTGGCAGAATCGTCTTTATTAGCACACCGTATTAGATCACAATTTGACTCATTTAAATGTTTAAATATAAGTTTCGATTTTGCCATGTGCTCAGTCGCACCCGAGTGAGCTATAAATTTTTCTAATATTTTCTTTTCACAGTTAACTAAATTAGCATTATTTATATTATCTTTTTCAGTCAGTTTGACTTTTCCAATCCTAAAAGAATCAGAAATATTAAATTGCTTACCTTGATTGTAGCTAGTCGTTGGTGGACGATTCTGTTGATGTTTTTGTCCTTGATTGTTTTTATTAAATTTTTGATTCCGCGACGGCTTAAATTTATTATAGTTAGGCTTGAACTTCTTTTGGGGTGTTTCGTTTTTGTTATTTCCGTCGTATGGACGTTTCTGGCCTTTATAGTTAGGAAATTGTCTCCCCGGTCGTTGCTTCACATCATTTTGAGTTCCTTTATTATTACCTGTATTATTAAAACCTTGTTTTTTGAAAGGACAGTTAGCAGAGAGATGGCTTTCAAATTTGTTACAGTTGTAACATTTTTTAAGTCCTCGTCTTGTGCACTGGCTTTCATAGTGTCCAAGATCACCACATTCATAGCATCTAATGTTGTTGCTGATATTGTCTCCGGTTCGTCGAGCTGACATTGCGGATCTTGGTAAATTGGCGTCTTTACCTAATTGAGCAGCTTCAGCTTGCATAATAAACTTTTTTAGTTCGTCATAAGACATACTTTTACCATTAGAGCTTTTCGAAAGGAAATCTAGACTACGAACATCAGGAACAGCGTCAACAATAGCGTTAAAGAACGCATCTCGTTTCTCTTCTTCTGTTAAAGATGCAGATTCTGGGATGCATTCAAAACGTCGAACTGCTTCTTCAAATTTATCCCAAAACTCTGCAGCTTTTTCTTTTCCGGGCCGGTATTGCATTGTGTATATTTGTTTTCGAATCGACTGGGTTGTAAGATTAATTTCACTTCGTTTTATCTCTTTCAGTTTCTTCAAAACTTCAATTGGATCTTTGATGTTGATAACTTTAGAATGATAACATTGATCGATTCGATTAATAATGATGTCCCGAACTTTACAAGAATCTTTTTGTTTGTCTAAAGTATCAAGTCGTGGTTTGGTAACATCGTTATTTAAAATATGCATTAAATCATATGACTGTAACTCCGTGTATAAATAATCAATAAAAAACTCATACTTCATTTGTAGGGTGAGTTTATAATCTCGTTTTATATTGATGTCTTTGTTTATAAGTTCGATCTGTATTCTCTCGTTATTAGTTGTGTTTGAATTCACTATATTTTCATTACAATTGTTTTTCACTCGTTTATCCACTTCATCTCTAATATATTTTGCACAATCGAAATCCAAATGAATATTACTCAATTGAACAATCTGAGATTCTCGTTTAGTCCCATCCTTCATATTAACTAAAGCAGAATTTATTTTTTCCTCATTAGACATTTGCGATTTTTCTTGTGGTTGCAATGGAGACGATTGAAGAGAAGCCTTACTACCCTGTTCTTTATCCTTATCAACCTTATTAACCCGAACGTAATCCTGCCTCATTTCATCAGCCTTCTGATCTAATTTTTGTCGTTTGATAGGCGTACTTATTGTTTGAGTATTTGATAAATGTGGATCCTGTTTGTCTTCGGACATCAAATTTCCTCTCTGTGATTGCTGCTCATCCCCAGTGATCTCTTCCTGCTGACTGTAAATAGAGTCCGGAGTCTTACCTCTTTCAAATCTCATGTCGACTGTGGATGCCGATGATGATATAGAAGGTACATGTGAAGTTTTCTTCTCCAAATTTAGACTTGTGAGTTTCTGTGAATTAAAAATGGTTTGAGATGCCGCAGGTCCGGGTACCCATATATATACACTATTTGGTTTTTTTAATTCGTTTTCAGCACTCTTTTGTATTTCCGTTTGATCCGGGACATCCAGCATATCTACAACCAGCGAAATTCCACTTTCTACATTCATCAACACCTCGTTATTTTTTTCTTTATTATCCTTCATTTCTTTCTGAATGTCTTCTAAAATTTTGTTAGTTTTATCCAAAGCTGCTTTTATTGAATCATTGAACCTCTTAGCCGACTCTTGGTAGAGTTTAAGGACTTTTGAGTTTGTATCACACAAACGATTTATTGCCTTCGTTAGATCTTTCATTCTGTCGTTTTCTTTACCCTGATCACCTGAAACTAAAACACTCAATTAGTTTTTAAGGTCGTCACACTCGTAAACCACACCCTCTCGTCAAAAATCTTTCCATCGTTACGTGCACGTTTCTGTCGTACAGGGTAATGTGGACATCACTCGTATATAAAAAAATAAATTAACTCACACGTATTATTAGTTAAAATTGTATCGTTGATCGTTTGTTTCTTCTCTTCAATCACCGCAGGATTCTTATATCCTCGCTCATTTGTGCTACCTTGGTCGGTATCCTGTTGGTTTTTGATCAGCCTCACTGTCCAGATATTCGTTTCTTTTCTCATCAATTGTTCATGTAGAGCACTCCACATATCAGGATGAATATCTTTCTTATCTGTGTGGTAAATGGACAAGGCATTAATCGTGCTACTGAATTCAAACCGAACACAAGTTTAAAAATTCGCAGCCAAAACATGTACATATAAATTGAACACAAACCCACATGCACATATTCTGTAGTTGAATACAAGAAGACAAAGAACACATTTATCCTCATGCAGTCAACCCAACAAGTTTTCGAGTGTTGTTCAATACAGTCATTATAAGTTAAGAAAATATTAGTCAAGAACTCTATTAGAGAACTGTCAAATAATTTACTTTCCTTTTCTCAAATAAACTGAATTAGAAATATTAAATTTAAAGAATTCTTTACTTATTAATCGTTATTTATCTGGCCAGATTTTGCTTGATCAATTTTTAATTGATATGCAGAACATATATAAATACATGAATTTACCTTTTTCAAAAATAACTCCGTCACTCGTCTCAATTTTTATTAATTCCTTAGTGATCGTTAATTGAATTTGCATTCCATCAATCATTTTACTCTCGTCGAATTTCTTCAATAAATTCTTCGAGGTCTTTACCTGTTGCATAAACATATGTACATATATAGATCTATACATTAAATAATTTAAAAGAAAAACAGAAATAAAATAAATTGCATGCGAACAACAATGCATTTATGGATGTGTTTCATCATCTAATATATGCACGTATTTTACTTTAAGTCTGTCGTGAAATGTCTAGACCGTGACTAGTATTAGTCTGACAAAAATATATAATCAGATGTTAGATCCTTCAACTGTTTTTCAAAATTCTAATATACGTATATTGATGTTATGACACATCGCATTTATATGTTGTCACGAGTTCATTGTGTTTTTAGTACACTTATACTCGCAAATAATTTTAAATCAAAATTCGTACTGTCATAATACCTCTCTCTCACACCCACACACATGCATATGCACGTAAACAAATGCAAACACTCGTCTACTGTCTCACTCTCACTCAGTCGTTCACTTCGTTCCTTTTCGACTGTAGTCGGTTTCCTTCGTTCACTTTCGTTACAATCGGGTCCCCTCGTTTATTTCCGCTAAGGCGAAGACGAAACTGTGGATGAACAAGAGAGACAGACAAACGCAAAAAAAAATGGCCGTCACATTTTTCCCCCCAATATTCTTAGCATCACCAATTTTTTCTTTTTCTTTTTAACTATATCATTCGTAAAAGTCCTCTCTTTTTCAACTAACCTTTACAAAAATTCCCTATTTCTTACTCGCAGGAACTTAAATGTTCCACACAAAACGACCGAATAACAGGAGAGAGAGACAGAGAAAGAAAACTGAGTGCAATTTCATGATGTGTGTGTTTATAGAAAAGGAATGCTCTTACCATGCAAGTTGAACGCCATTTTTGTTTTAATATTTTTAGTCAAGCGCCGATCACCCTTTGTTCCTTCTCCCCTGCATGTATCTCGTCGATCTGAATCCTTGGATTGCACTCGTTATCCGCGTTTTATAGTCACCTTTGAGAAACACAAAAACGTCTCGATCCTTCACAAAAACACTTTATGCTTTCTACAAGTAGGCACACCACACAGAGTCTCAAGTCTTTGCCACAAAACAATTCCAAATCATTTATGCATTTTTGCACAGTGGAAGCGCGGGTCCAGGTCCATAACCTGTTAGAAAACTAGATGTGTGGAGGCAAGGATAAATAAATTATCAGTACTTTGTTAAAAATACCGTTTATTCAAAAGCACTCGTCTTCTAATCAACGCGTTCAAGAACGTACTAAACACTACTCGCTAGAGGGCCCAAGAGGGCGCTGCGACGTACAAAGTAGAGGGCGTAAGGCCGCTTTATTTGAATGAGCATATTCATCAATCTAACAGTATCAAACTTTTGATATCTCTCATTATTATATGTTATATAGCTACCAACACCTAAGTAGACAATGAGATCTGATGGTGGTGAAAGATTTCCAAAACTATCAAAGTATTCAGTTTTATTTTTAATCTTCTTATATGCTACCCAATGAGTTCCAGGTCCTTTCTTATCATCAAGATTAATAATTGCTGATTCATATTTATGAGGTCCTGTAATAGGTAATTCATTTTGCATGAATACTCCACGAAAATGAGGTATATTCATAATTTTAGCATATTTAAATAGATCAAAGTCAGTAAGTGCACGGTGAGGTAGCTTCAAAATTAGTTTTTTTGAGTCCTTTTCTTATTTGTCAATCCTTTCCCTTTATACGGTTGAATATAAAGACCAAGTCCTTGTCAATAAGGTTTTAAGTGTAAATCTTTTCCCAAGACAATAGCCTCCATTGTTTGATTATGTCGTTGAGCTTCTGAAAGTTGTTTCTTGGCTGCATTAGCACTAAGTCCAGAAAAAATTGGAATAAGTGGTAAAATACCACCAACTTTTGATGGTACAGAAAGAATTCTAGGTGTTGAAATTTTAGATTTACCACCAAACTTTTTTATAACCTTCTTTGCAACAATCATAGCAGTTTTAATAGTATCTAAAGAATTACGGTTTGATTTCATACATTTTTTAGCAGCATGAACAACTTTATTTAATGTAACTCTTTTTTTATTCTTGGAAACTCTCTTCTTCTTCCTCTGTTTTTTATTCTTTTTTTCATCTTTTTCTTGGTATTATCATTAATTTTTAACCCCATACCGAATTTAGATTTAACTTTCATTATATTAGTAACAGCTAATGCAGCAGCTTTTTCACTAATACTAGCGTCCTTGGAGAGAACACGTTGCCAAGCCTTTTCAGCTAATATTGTATCTGCAGAATTTCTTGCTTCTATATTTTACTTTTCTTTTGAATATGCAATATCATGTGCCTTACAAGCTGCATCCAAAGAATTTACACCTGGATCACCACGAGCTAAACGTTTTTTTAATTTTGTACCAGGTCCACAATATTGGTATCCAGGAATATGTAACTCAATTGGTAATTTATTTATTATATTATTAAGAAAACTTTGACTAGTGTGAGATTTATTTTTCTTCACTTTTTCATGAATGTCCATTCTTCACTCGACGATGGTTTACAACCGACTGATGGAAATAGATTATAAAAGTGTGATATATATAGTTTTTTTCTCAGTCGAGTCCAAGATGCAGTTCGAGGTACAAGCTAATCAGGTCCCGATTGTAAATGTTGATAATCTCATTTAATCCAATAATAATAATGAGGTTAAGCGCCATGGAAGTCTGTTTACAAATAGTATTCGCGCAGCTTTTTGCGGTCCATCAAATTGTGGAAAAACGAATGCTCTGCTTTCTCTGATTTTACATCCGAATGGCTTGAGCTTTGAGAATATTTATTTATACTCAAAGTCAGTACAACAGCCTAAATATAAATTTCTAGAAAAAGTATTGAGTAAACCAAATTCAATCTTTATTTTTGATGATATTGCTTGTGAGAAACAGGACAATGTAAGAGCCTTCTTTTGTATGGGTAGACATGTTAACGTTGATAGTTTTCATCTGTGTCAAATATATGCTCCTGATAGATATGGATTTGTAGTTATTGACAAAGATAGAAATTTGAATGAAGGAAGATATAGAAAAGGATTTGACTGCTTCATTTATTTATAAATAATATATGTTTGCAGAGAAATACATAAGTACAATTTTAGACTTCAATACATTAACATGTATCGAAAAGAGTTAGAAACACTTCATCAGGTTGTGAAGGCAAGTGAAGCTATTCGACGAAAACATCAAATACTTAAAAGCGGTAGAGAAAATGCTGAAAATATGTTAAGAGAAACTTTTCAACCATTAGTTACTCCATTAGAAAAATTGGTTGCTGTAACTCATACACCTGTCAAAGTTAAAAATGTTAGGAAAAAAGAAGATAAAGAAGAAGACTATAATGCATCTTTTAAGACTGCTATTAGTGAAACTGTGCCATTTGATTTATCCCAAAAAGATTTCTATGATGCTTTTAGTGAAGAATCTAATATGCATAATATTAAGAATGAAAATTTGTTTAATGAATCAAAGAATCAAGAGTCTAATGATATTACTTTTGAAAAAGATAATATATCTAATACAGATGCAACGGATAAAGAATCTTATAAATTAACAAATAAATGTATACAAATGTTGAATAAAAACAGAAAGCAGTATTTGGATATGGTATATGGAGTACGCAAACTCCCTGACGGTACATTCATAATTGGTGATACAAAAATTGATTTTGAAGGTCCATACATTAATTTAGTTAGAAAGAAAAAATATTCAAAAACATGTGGATTATTAGACCTTCTATTCAGACAACAACCAGATCAAGCTTCCATAAGTTCAAATGACTTAGTAAACTATAAGGAAATTGTTTTTACTACTAATGCACATAAAAAGAGTTACAGTCCAAGCAAACAAATGCGCATTAACAAGAGTTCTAAATATACTAATGTTATTGCAAAGCTTTTCACAAAAACAGGAAATTCTTTACAGAAAAAGAGTCGTTTACCACAGTCTATGATTGTGAAAAGAGAAACTTATCCAGACTATATTTATTGGGATGATCCAAACGAGCTTGTAGACCGTTTACGATTACTGATAGCATCACAACAGGCTGGTAATCCTAGTCATAATAATGAAATTATGTCAATCATTGAGGAATTACGTGAAGCTCAAATCATATATTAATAGTACACTAGAAAAATTGAGATCAGTATCTTGTTGATCATTGATGTATTCAGATATTTGAAAAACTCATTGAAAATGAATGATAAAAAATTAGTAGTAGTCACAGAATTACATAAACAAGCTAGGCGAAATTATCAACGTCGTAAGGTACAAATACGGGGGATGGATGAAACATGGCAAGCAGATTTATTTGAAATGATACCTTATTCTAAAGTTAATAATGGTTTTAAATATATACTCACAGTTATAGATATATTTTCAAAGTATGCATGGGCTATTCCAGTCAAAAGTAAATGTGGAAAAGATGTTTCTGCAGCTATGAAATCTATACTTTTAAATGGACGTGTTCCAAAAAAATTGCATACTGATAGAGACAAAGAATTTTATAATTCTTAATTCGAAAGTTTAATGAAATCTTATAAAATCATATTATATTCAACCTATAGTAATTTAAAAGCTTCAATTGTTGAAAGATTCAACCGCACACTGAAGAATATGATGTGGCCACAATTCAACTTGCAAGGAAATTATAAATGGATAAATATTTTACAATTTCTCGTTTCACAGTATAATAACAAAAAACATCGTACTATTGGCATGAAACCAAAAGATGTCAAAAAAGATGATAAAAGTGTGCTGTTAAAACGTATATCTAAACAAAGGAAAATTTCAGTTAAGAAAATAAAATTCAAAGTTGGTGATCGAGTTCGTGTAAGCAAGTATAAGAATGTTTTCAGTAAAGGATATACACCCAACTGGACAACTGAAATATTTACTATCACTGCAGTTAAATCAACAAACCCAGTAACGTATAAACTAAAGGATTATCAGGATCAACCCATCGAAGGCGGCTTCTACGAAGAAGAAATCTCCAAACTGAAATATCCAGATGTCTATCTCGTAGAAAAAGTTCTCCAACAACGTCATGATAAAGTCTATGTAAAATGGCTTGGATTTGACAACTCACATAATAGTTGGATACAAAAATCAAAAATGTAATCATTCAGCAAATGTTAAAGTTAAATTTTAAATAAGTTAAAGTTAACTTTTAGAAAAGTTAAAGTTCACTTTTAGAAAAGTTAAAGTTAACTTTCGGAAAAGTTAAAGTTAACTTTTGGAAAAATTAACTTTCATAAAAGTTAAATGGAATTAACATGTAATTTCCATAAGAGTGAAAGTTAACTTTTGGAAAAGTTAAAGTTAACTTTTGTAAAAGTTCAAGTTAACATTCCAGAAAGTTAAATTAAGCAAATATGTAATGATTTAATTTTTCTTTTTTATTTATTAGATTTATATTTATATTATACTTAGAAAAAATATTATTGTTTTAATTCAAAAATGTATACAAGATAAGGTAGTAATAAATAAAGTAATACCAATTTTAAATATAAAATATTGTTTATTTTTTTAAACCTCATTCATATGTACAGGTTATATGATATAATTATATACGCACTAATACAATTCATTTACTTTTTATAATTTTATAATGACCCCAAGCAAGGGTATCGGTACTTTTAGGCAATAAGTAGCGTTTATCATCAAAGGGACTTAATGCCATTTTAAATTGCTTTACAGTTTCTACTTGATGTAGTCGAGATCTTATTATATGTTGCGTTCTCGTTTGAATTCTAGATTTCGGCAGACATTCCACATAATCATCAAAGTTAATAGTTTTATTCACCACACCTGCTTTTACACCTTTAGCTTTTTTTTACAAAATCTTGTCCGTTAACTCGAATGCTAAAACATTTTACTTCTCAGACCAACAAATTCAGTAATTATCTCTCCATTACATTCGTCTTTCATTAATCCCACTTTTTTCTTGTTGACTTGAGGAATATTATATACATTATCTTTCGCATAATCTGAAGTGTCAAACTTGTGAATATCATCATTCATATCACTATAAATATCTCTACACTTTAATTCATAAATGAAACTATCAGTATCAGTGTACAACAACTTACAATTTTTACCATATTTTTTTAACATAAATTCATAATAAAAATCATACATAAGTGTCTTGGATAAATCAAGTATTGCAAACCCAACGTATATAGGTTTGTTGAGCAATATTTTTGTTTTTCGAAGCTCAATTGCCACTAAATTTTTATTAAAAATAGATCTACTATGAAAGTTAGGTTTAGATATGAGAGCTTCAGCGCCATATCTACCACCCCATTTTGTAACAAGTTTCACATTAACATGATTTCGAACATTTTCCATAGTTTTACCGTAAACTGCATTGTTCATTAATTTAAACAAGTTCTTTTCAAACTCATTTTTAGCGTCTCTTCTCATAGAAGTATTAAAGTCGATGTAAGACTTGAGCCAAGTTTTTTGATTGAATTTCAGTACTCTATGAATTTTCACTAGAGTAAGACCATTTGAAAGAGCTTGTCTTAACGCTCGATAATGAATAATATACTTGAGTTTAGGTGACAGAGTGGTGAGAAGTTAATATTAAAATATTAAAATTAAAACTGTTATTCAAAACAGGAAGCCACTCAAATCCACCATATGGAAGCGGCTGCATCATACCCCATCCATATAGATTATTATTGGCATCGAAATACATAATATATTTAGTTTCATCATTTGGGTTAAAATTTTTCATATACATATTATTAGCCTTTGAATATCTATTACAACATTGGCTTAAACCTCCTCTTATACCACGCTCAATAAACATAAGTTTGTCAATATCAGTTATGAGTTCTAATTTTACCTTTGTGTAATTCAACATTGCATTCCATGTAAATCCAGGAGTTGTATAATAATGAGCAGGATCAAGATTATAATCTCGCAAACATTGATTTCGAAAATTTTCAAAGACATCTGCCAATAATAGTATATCATTTTTCATGTATAAATCCACATATTCACCAAGATTTTTACATTGGAATGTAGACCATACATTTTGAGCATGACTATAATCTTCATCACTGATTGTACTATCATTGAGAGAGCTATAAAAATTTTCTTTTTTGGGTAATGCTAAATCTTTTAATTTATTCAATGAATCAATGTATTCATAAGGTAAAACACCTTTGCGTGTAATTAACTTTATTTCAGTAGCAGTGAAATTAGTAAACACTGAATTGACAATTTTGTATTCTGTTCGATATGATGCTAGTTTTTCTAAAGAGCTTGCCATAAATCTAAAGGAATCTATGAAACGAAATTTGATTTCACTATTCTTTATTCTCTTTGTTAAGGAAATATATTTTTCCTTGTTTATTGGAAGAAAATCAATTTTCCCTTCAAATTCATGACAAATATCTTCAATTATAAAATGAGCATCATACCCACTTAAGTTATGAAAAACTATAGGTATAATCCGAGGATCTTGGTAATTTAAATTACAACTTTCATGTGCAGCTCCACGAAACTTGCCAGTTAAATGTGAATGATCACGAACTTTTTTTCTTGATAAGATATTGGACCTTCACAAATATGGCAGATAGCAGCATTTACAAAAGCTTCAGTCTGCGCGGCTGACAAATGTTCCATTGGGATTGGATTTTTCAAAATTAACTCTACACGTTCAGCCAACATCAGTAACTCTTGTGCAAACCATTTGGCTGGATTTACATCTGTTGGACTAGAATAATATCCTGATAAAGAATCATCATAACTACACTTCACATAAAATCCCATTTAAAAAGTTCATGATGTTGATCTACTTCCGTTTTACAGGTTGTTTCGCCTTCAACTGGCTTTAACAGACACTTACAGTCTGCGTACACAACAAATGGCACTTTTTCCTTATAAGAATAGTTTTTAAAATTCTCAAAATTTCTACCCGGTTTAGGAAGAATTACTTTACACTCATTTAATTTCTGACATTCACCTTCATGACTAGATAACTTTTCTTCACTTATAAAATAGTGAAGACATCGATCACAAATATATTTTTTCCCATTCCATAAAGATAATTGACGACTCATGAGGCGAGATAAATCCTTGATCCACACATAATGAAAATTATTTGATGTATTGACATTTGCAATATCTTCATCATCTTCATCGTCGTCATCATTTTCATTCTGATAAATATCTTCAATTCTTAATAAATTAATATGTTTCTGCTTCTTATCAGATGTAAGATGTAAGGGAAATGTATTAAATTTTGAATTTTTCATACTCAAAGCATAAACATTTATAGAAATATCATTTTGTTTTTGAAATCTCGTGATATCTTTAAGTGAAGCTGGAAATTCTATTCCACTCCAATTTAACTCATTTTTATACTTGTAGTAATTGGAAACACGTTGGGGATCATGTACATCTGAATGTAAAGCTGATAAAACTGCCCACATAAAGCATTTATAATCATCATTCTTAACGTTGATTCAAGCCACTTCGCTTTAATTGAAGAAGGTAACTTAATATATGATCCAGCTCTAAGCGGATTATATTTGTTGATATTTATTTCTAATTTTACTATAGAATGGAGCGTCCATTGAGATTCTTGTTCTTCAAACGATTCTACATCTTTTAATATTGGGTTTTTAATATTCATGCAAAACCAATCTTCTAAAACGGTTGAAGTAAATATCTCTGCAGCTTTCACATTAAAGTACTTTGATTCCACTTTTTCTTCTTCTGCGTTAAGGAATTTATGAAATTTCGCTCCTAGCACAGACACTTTTAATGGTCCATGTTTACCTAATACTTTTCCAATGTTGTACACGAAAAGGATGGATGCATCGTTGAAAAAGGGTACTATATCAATGTGTGAAAGATTAATAATAATACTCGTCTGAAGACGACTTTTAAATGCACTTTCACTGTTTTTCCAACGAACGCGACCACTTATTTGATCATCAATGTTTTCCAATGTATTAACTCCAGATCCTTCTTTTAAATGCTTCTTGAAATTTGCATGATGACTCATAATTATTTGAATAATATTGACACATCTATATTTATTCTAAGCTAACTTGAGAGAATGGAAGACACTTTTCACTGTTCTTAAATTTTGATTGCAAATATTCATCCACCTGTCAGCAAACAACACTCTGTCTTCATCTTTTAATATGTCCAGAAGACTTGATGCATCTTCAATTCTCGGAATAATAGCTTCACATTCATCTAGGAGCCTCGTAAAATCCTTCCTGAACTTATTAGAAACCTCCTCTGCTTCAGAACTATCCGGTTCTTTACGCTTGCCTGGCATTCTGAAAATTATAATAATTTTAAACATTAATTTTGTATTTCTTTCTTTATTTTATTAAAATACAATTTTTATTATGATAATTAAACATACTTTTATTTCTAAATGTAAATGTTCACTAAAGCGTAAGTTGACTGCAATCTACATACATGTTTGTACAAGATGGTGGCTTCTAAATCAAGACAAACGTGCAGCGTAGATACGGCTCCGTATTAGTATGAGATGCCAGTCCGCTACCCCTCACTGGATGCAGCACGCCTATTCGTATCAGATTGCCAACTCTGCTGCGGGCCTGCCGCCACGTAGTACTATGCTACGAGCCTGCCGCCACGCCACGTAGTACATGCAGCTCACTCAGAACGGACGAGTTTCATGCACGTAGTGTAAGAAGTAGACACTGCAGGGGGGCTCGTTGCTGGTAGTGAGTGCTGCCAGGGTTGGTGGCTGGTCGTGTATGCTGCCGAGCTGGTAGAGGATGCTGTTCGACTTAGATGTCTGGTTGTAGTGCTAACTCACATGATTCCACCTCCTTATATACTCAATCACATACATAGACACATGTAAAATACACTAACACATTGTAAAAAGACAAGCGCGACATTCGAAAGCGGTAAACTAATTAACCCCTTTCTAAGAGTGAAAGTATCGATTGATCTATAGATCAATAACTTACCTTAAGATCGGTTACTGCTCGAGGGGTAATATCCATCGAGCAAGCAAGTAATCTGCATTACCGACACAAGGTAACACACACGCGAAATCTGCATTACCGACCAACGGTAATTTATCAACAAAACGCTAAAAATCCACTGCAGATAACTGACTAGGGCGCCACCTGGTGGCGAAAATTGGAACTGTGCGCTGGTGCTCTCATATTTATACTACTTTAAATAACTATATAAACTCTCTAAACCTCCACTACTTTGGCACTATTAGAATTATTTATATGAACATATTCTTGATTAAATTTTGAACATTTTGAGGGGTCTTAGACCTTTCTAGATGAAAAAGTCGTCAAGTTGCAAGAATTCAAAGTTAGAAGTTTCAAAAACCTATTTGTTCGAGTCAACCGTTACCTCTAATCATAATTAAGAATTATTAATAAGATTATTATACTACTTATAAATAATAATAATAATAAATACAAAAAAATATCACTCTTAACTTGTCCCACGACCAACGACGTATTTTGTATTTGTTTTATTATACATAATATCGTAATGAATTCGTTATCTACTCAACTTAAATTTGTCGTAAGGAAAACTGAACAACTCCTTTCTTCATTCTTATGGGATACGTGGAGTCATCAATCATATTGATTTTTTATTTTCCCAAAAGTTAAAATTTTTCTATGAACTGACTTCCAAGCTTGCTCTGACCATAAGCCCAAGCCTTGCTTCCCTAAGAAGTGCAGACAATGTTTTACATGCTTCAAAACTGCAAATTTAGAGGAACTGAAGTTTCCGAAACACTAAAGATTCACGTAGTTTTAAAGCATATGAAACATTGTCTGCACTTTTTAGGGAAGCAAGGCTAGGACTTACAGTGAAAGCAACACTGAGAAAAAAGGTTTAGTTTTATCAACAATATTTTTTAGTTGACCATTGTTGGTTGTAACAACAATATTTTGATTGGTATAAAAAAAAGATTTGGTTGGCGTAACACATCAAGTTGTTTGGGACAACCATATTATATTGTTGCTCTTATTTGGTTGAACCAAACATAATTTAGTTGTGACAACCAAACATAATTTGGTTGTGATAACCAAACAGAAATTGGTTGTGACATCCAAACATAATTTGGTTGTGACAACCAAACAATTATTAAAAAAAATTGGTGATTAGTTTGTAAGTAAGCTGCCGATAATAATATAAATAAAATCTAAATAAAAACCAATACCAGACGGTCGGCCGAACCTGGGTCTGATAGTTGAGCTAACGGTGTCTGTTACTGAACTGTCTAGCTATAAGGTTTATTCCATATTCGTCATTCATATCTTTCATGGTCTGGTGGTTAGCCTACTGGACTGGCAGCTGGAAAACCCGGGTTCAAATCATCATGACTAATGAAATTTTTCTGTTTCAGGTTTTCATTAATATGAAATTTCTACATTCTCATCTGATTAAATTTGTGTAGTTAAATTAATAACATGTGAATTATGTAATTATATGTGTTGGCCGACCGAAAATTCGCACCTGGGTTAGTTAGCTCCCAAATAAAAATTTTTTTTATGACAACCAAAATTTTTGTTATCCCGAATAAAAAAATATAGTTGTGACAACCAAAATTTTTGTTATGCCAACAAACAACACTGAACCAAATAATTTAGTTGTCTCAACCAAATAGTTTGGTTGAATAAATATCAACCAAATAATTTGGTTGGCTCAACCAAATTTTCGTTGCTATGACTAAACATTTTTCTCAGTGAAACTGCGAGTCAATGCATAGAGAATTTTTAAAATAAATATGATTAAAATCAATATGATTGATGACTCCACGTATCCGATAAGAATAAAGAACGCAGTTGTTGAGTTTTTCTCAAGACACATTTAAGTTGAGTAGAGAAAGAAATCATTACAATATTATGTATCAAAAAAGAAAATACAAAATAATAATTTTAAATTTAAAAAAATAAATAAAATGGGACTATCATATCACCACGCCCACGTCGTTGGTCGTGGGACAAGCTAAGAGTGACATTTGTTGTGTTTATTATTATTATTATCCTCAACATTATTATTATGATTATTTATTAGAAGTATAATAATCTTATTTCTAATTCTTAATTAGCATTGGAGGTAACGAGGTGTAATTCAAGGTGACTTGAACTTAAAATTGGCCTTTCTCAAAAATATGGTTTTGACACTTTTAACTTCAAATTCTTGCAACTTGGCGCTTTTTTCATCTTAAAAGATCTAAGACCTCTCAAAATGTAAGAAATTTAATTAAAAATATGTTCATATAAATAGTTCCAATAATGCCAAAGTGGTGGACGTTTAATACCTACACTACACGGTGGGTCCAAACCAAGTTCAAACCAAAGTTTGAAGCACTTAAAATTTTCTTGTAAATTTCTATTCTATTATGTCTCCTGAGTAATTTAAGACCGAAAAGAACAAAATCGTTAAGACACATTTTTAAGAAAATTGAATTTTTGTATTTTTTAAGCTAAAAACATGGCTACCCTGCAATAACTTTAACCCAAAAGTTTTATAACATCAAATTTTTTTTGAATTTTTATTTCTACATTATCTACTGACAATGAGTAACTTAAAACAAAAGTACTCTTTAACGATACTCATTTATTTATTTATTTTTGCTGTTGTCATTAATTATGAAAAAGTCATACTTTTAAGTTGTATGGTTATAAAGATGAATAATCCACACGCTTTAAATCGACTCAAAATTTGTTTGATTTGTTATGCAAAACTAAAAAGATATTTCCCATAAAAAATAAGTTAAAAGACAAAGTTGAAAAATTATTTCGGGAGAGTCGGGTAACCCCGGACACTTAAGCTTTTTGAATCATTAGTTATGAAATAATTATCTTAATTTTAGTGCTTGAGGGTTTTTATAGTTAGTGTATCATTACCAATGCCTTCAAAAAATAAATACAAAAAATAAACATACAAGGAATAAAAGAATAAGAAAACTATTTTACGCTAAAAATGATTAAGAAAAAAAAGTGTCGGGTATCTCCGGACACTAAGAAAATGGTTAATTAAACGCTAAGAAAAGTGCTGTTAAAATAAAATACCTGTTGTACAGCTATTTCCTAATCAATTTCTGTCCTTTTGCTATAAATTAAACATTGATTCTTAATTTTGTATAAATCACAATTAACCAAACCTAAACAACACATTTCTTAATTTGATAGAAACAAATGATTTCTACACACAAAATGTGTCTTATAGTACACAACCAAAAATGTCCGTGGCTACCCGACGGTGATATATTTCGGTAAATTTGATATAAAAAGTAAAAAATTTTAAATTAACAAAAACAATATTAACAAATTTCATAGTCTGTAAGTATATGTATGTATTTCTGCAAAGTCAGAAAAATATATTTCATGTTGTTACATGAAAAATTGACATTAAATATGATCTTAAACTCTTAGATGGTTTTAAGTTTAAAAAATATTCAGTTTTATTGTATTTCACGAGTGTCCGGGGCTACCCGCAGTCCAAAGCTACCCGACTCTCCTCTAACTATGTCTAAAAAACAATGATTTAATCAGCGTTTATTTTCATTACTGTTTTCAATTTTCCGTTAGTGTCTATAGTTTAACAAACAAATAAATAGTTATTACTAAAACAATTTTAATTCGATTAGTTACTTTTAATAAAAATAATGTGAGGTAAAAAATAAAATTATAGCCGAATATCAATTTATTTAAAAAGTAGTGTCTTCAGCAAGCAATAATATAAAAAATCAACTTTTTACTAAAAAAATTAACCTTTTTCTCTTTTGGTTTTAAATTACTCAAAAAATAATAGTAATTAAAGTTACAAGCAAATTTGAAGAGCTCAGATTTTTTAGTTGAAGTTATTGCTGAGTAGCATAAAAAATACAAAAACTCAATTTTTTTAAAAATGCGTATAATGATTTTTCTTTTTGATCTTGAATCACTCAGGAGACATAATAGAACAGAAATTCAAATGAAAATTTGAAGTGCCTAAACCTTTGGGTTTAACTTGGTTCGGACCCACCGTGACTACAGTCGGGAATTGTCGGTTCGATCGATAATAGTGGTTTCAAAAACACAGTGCAATTCAAATCAGGATATCTTGGTCAAAAAGTCAGATAGGGACATGGGATTAAAATATTTTATAATCTTATAAAATTCTGCGTTAAAAGGTCTGCTGTTGTATTATTTTTGACTTATCAAAGTGATTATATTATTTGATGAGTTTAGATAAAAATTACCAAATTTTTCGAATATCGTTCGATAAGTTTATCTCGTTACCTGATATACAAAAAGTGTACAAAAAATTTGAAGCTCCCTTTGTTTTCTTTGCTAAGTTGTAATGAATGAACAAAATTAAGACTAATTTTAGTTTAACTGTTTTTCATTATTAAAATTCTCAGAAATTTAATCTTCAAATAAAACCCACAACAAAGGGAGACTCCGCCGAATCGAGACTAACGATCCTCTGTAGAAATAGGACTTTGAACAGAAACTCACACCTATCAAAATCCATGTTGTTCTTCTACCGATAAATTACAACGCTGCTTTCAGGAAAATAAAAATTGAACGCAGTTATTCAGGCCGCCGGGAAAAGTCTTCAATTAAACTATGTACACTGTTTTCTAAACACAAGTTTTTATTTTACCCTGTTGGGAACCACTTAAATTCTACAATTGAGGGCCCGGATGCAATAACTACGTTCTCTCTCGAAGGCCTAGACTGTCTCCTTTTTCACAAGATAATTTGACGGGAAAATTATCTGGAAAAAAAGTTGAAGGAAATTGAAATTTAAAAATTGATATCAATAGAGGAGATAAAGACGCACATTTTTTCTTAATAAAGTTTTTTTGTCAAACTATTATATAGTTGAATAAAAATTAAAAACTAATTTTTTTTAGACATTGAAAATAATTATATTTTTACAATCAACTCATGATATCTCAGAGTCATATGGATAAAAAAATTTGCAACTTCACCTGCATAATTAAAAAACATTGCAGTTCCTAATAAAATGGTTGTAATTATGAAAAAATTGTAATTAGTTATTGATTTTTAATAATAATGTAGTCGCTATCATTACTGTGCTTTACTAAATTCAAGCAAAAAATCTCTGTTACAAAGTTTCGAATTTTGAAGGTTTGAATTACACAAGTTGTTCAGTAAGGTATTAAAAAGTTTGATCAAAAAGAATTTTTTCGATTCATTAAATATTTCAGCTTTTATAAACAATTTTGTTTGAAGTTACTGCGCGTCACGCTTTAACATTTGGTCAGCTGACTGGCTGAGCTCTAAGCCGTGAGCGGAACAAGGAAGGATGCACTCCGGAGTGGCTATGGCGAGAGAGAGAAAGCGACAATAAAGTGTTTTTACTGTAGAAATCAACTTTTTTATTTTCTATTTACATAGGGGAAAGTCGGGCAGCCCCGGCCCCTTAAGCTTTTTTGTCAATAAATTGTTTAAATATTTCAAGAACAATAATTAAATTGTTTCATGGTGAAGACGAACTATTTGTCAACACTTAAAATGCTTCCAATAATAAAATAAACATATTAATTAAGAGATACATAAGGACAAATATGAGGAGTAAAATACTAACCCTCAAAAGTTCATCGGGTAAGTCCGGCCACAGTAAAAGAAACTTTTTATTTTAATTATATATGTAACTCAGTAAAGTAACAACAAATTATGTTTTAAATAATCGTCAGAGAATCATTTATGGATATCAATTGAAAAATAAATTCAATAGTGTCAGAAATTACAAATATAATATCATTTTTATATGACGTTCAATGCGACACTCATTTCTTAAATTGTCCAAACACTTTAAGGTTATATTTACAGAATAGTAGTTTTTTATAAAAAAGAAATGAAATAATGGAGTCACTATACTAAAAAAATAAGTTCAATTAAATGATACACCATTTCTAATTTGTTTCAATGATAAAAATATGGCATTATACATAAAATAAACAGTGGCCGCGGCTACCCTATGGCCGGTGCTACCCGACTTTCCCCTATAACTGTTAATAAATTAACACACTTTTAAAGAATAAATAACATAATAAAACTATAACAACTAAATCAAAATCTTTCTTCGAGAGCGGCAAGGACTTTTAAAAACAAAACATTTTGTTTTCAATTTTTGTAAAACCAATTTTGCAGTACAAATTTCATTATTTCAATACTTTTGAAAACAAATAAACTGGACTAAAAATATTAAGAGTACAAGATTGTAAAAGTTTAAAAAAATAAACTTATTTTTATAACATAAAATATAGGTCTGTTTTTTACAAGTTATTTTTTAAAATATTTAATTTCCCATAATTTATGGTTTTATTATGTTATTTATTCTTTAAAAGTGTGTTAATTTATTACCAGTTATGTAAATAGAAAATAAAAAAGATGATTTCTACAGTAAAAACACTTTATTGTCGCTTTCTCTCTCTCGCCATAGCCACTCCGGAGTGCATCCTTCCTTTTTCCGCTCACGGCTTAGAGCTCAGCCAGTCAGCTGACCAAATGTTAACGCGTGACGCGCAGTAGCTTCAAACAAAATTGTTTATAAAAGCTAAAATATTTAATGAATCGAAAAATTCTTTTTGATAAAACTTTTTAATACCTTACTGAATAACTTGTGTAATTCAAACCTTCAAAATTCGAAACTTTGTAACAGAGATTTTTTGCTCAAATTTAGTAAAGCACAGTAATGATAGCGACTACATTATTATTAAAAATCAATAACAAATTACAATTTTTTCAAAATTACAACCATTTTATTAGGATCTGCAATGTTTTTTAATTATGCAGGTGAAGTTGCAACTTTTTTTATCCATATGACTCTGAGATATCACGAGTTGATTGTAAAAATATAATTATTTTCAATGTCTAACAAAAATTAGTTTTTAATTTTTATTCAACTAAATAATAGTCTGACAAAAAAACTTTATTAAGAAAACATGTGCGTCTTTATCTCCTCTATTGATATCAATTTTTAAATTTCAATTACCTTTAACTTTTTTTCCAGATAATTTTCCCGTCAAATTATCTTGTGAAAAAGGAGACAGTCTAGGCCTTCGAGCGAAAACGTAGTTATTGCATCCGGGCCCTCAATTGTTCTTACACACCCAAATCAGGTTGATGGTCACAAAGAAAATCTCACAATCAAAACGTGGCCCGACGCACGTGTTACAAGAATCGAATCCAGTAGACGAATAATTTGTCGACCGGCATCTTGGCCCTCGCGAAATCGGATAGGGGTGCGGGCTCCGCCCATTTCCGTATTGGCTTCTCCTTCATCCGCACGGCCCTTGATAGTCGTCTTCGTCCCTCTCATTAGAGTCACAGGTGAAACAGAAAAAAGTCCCACATGACTTAAAATTGGCAATCTCAGGGGACTACGACTAAGCGAAAATCAGGCGCAATTTTAGGGCCGTAATTGATACCAATGACACCTTTACTGCACTGATTATTTCCGAAATAGCTTTAATACTAAAAGTAAAAAAATAATACACTTAAAATTCAACACGTAATATTCGTCTGTGACGAATCGCTTCGTCACAATCCCCTTCCCTAGACCAATACTACTCTGAGTATTGACAACAATATTTTCAACAACAAAAAATACAACCAAAAGAAAGAAAAAGGAAAACAAAGAAAATAAAACAAAATATCATAGCCAATCGCACTAAAGAAAAAACAAAACATGACCTATCTTTCTAAAATTCTCAATACAACTTATGAGATAACTTACCACCGGTACTCAATCTTCATCCCCTCTAAAAATGCGCCTTCTAGGCACCATAAAGAGGTGGACCTCCTTTGCCGCCCGTTCCGTCCTCTCTCTCTTCCAACAACTGATCTATAGCTCTGATCAGCAGATGTGGAGGTGTGGCATCCAGCAAAATCCTCAACTCTCTGATCTCCGAGATCAAGTCACGGGGGTCTTCTCGGAGGGGGGGGGGTTCGTTCTGTGGCACTGATCCAGCAGCCACTTCCCCTCTAACCTTTGGTATCTTCTCAAGCTCCTCTCTTAATAACGGGGGTTTTGGTGGCCGAATTGCTTCCTCCTCCGGCACTATTCTTTCCAACCGGCGAAAAACAGACGGAGGAGCTGATGTTGCAACAACCACGTCTGGTGGTGCCAGCACCACGGCTTCCTCGGGAGGGGGCACATTAATAGGGACAACCTCCTCTCGTTCCAGCGGATTTCGCACGATTGGCCCCCGCAGCCGCATACGCCTCCAGTCCAGCTTCCAACAACGGGGGCACTCGCTGACTTTAACCTTCCTCCATCCACAATTATTACAAAAGATATCCCACTGGGGGTGGGGGCATCTCGCTGCGAGGTGCCCTTCATCCCAACAATTGAAGCAGACCCCAGGCGGGGGTTCAAGCTGCGCAATCGTTGGAATAGGGATCAGGTCTTCAAACATCACCCCCTTTGTCTTAGCTCGCCGTTGATTACGGACTAAAATATCCGGCAGAGGCGCTGCATGAACAGGAACAGGGGAACTGCGTTCCGGTAACCCTGAAAGCGTGATTGGCCTCGGTGGGGGAAGCCTCATATAATTATCCCGGGGGCTAACAAAATCCTTCTTGAGAATGAGACTACTTCATCTCTTCACTAATTTTTCGGCCTGCCTCTTCTTTAAATACTTCAACTCACCCCTCCCATTGGACTCCATTTCTTCCAATGTATCATCCAAATCCTGAGCGGCCTGCCGGCACTCCCACTCGAATTTGGACTCTTGCGGAAGTCGTTTCCTCTTTTTGTCGTCCCATTTCTTTAGAATAGTATCGGTCGACCGGATTGTCGGCTCTCTCTCCTGCTGCTGGATATCAGGCAGTTCTTGCGATGGAGGGGGTGGTCCCCTCCGTTGATGACACCTTATCTCGGGGCAATCTCTCTCCTGGGTTGACTCGCCCCAGCTTACGTTATAAGTCTCACCAGACACTGCCTTGCTCCCCTCATGACACTGGCGATCAACCGCCACCCCTCCAGATTGCGCTCTTCTCGGTATCGTTCCGGGCGTCGAAACATCCATTAGGATTTTTACTAGGAGGGTAGGATGGGGAAACTCCACTCTTCCCGACTCCCGTGACCTCTGCTTCCTTAAACTCGGCAGGTCGGATGCTGCCGTCCTTGGCGATGACATGTTGCTGGTTTGGTCTGAAATCAAAGAAGTAATCATTATTGAAGGGTTACTATTCTCATGACCCAATACAATCATTACACACAACCATCATTTCCAAGGAGGTATAAAACGATTGATGTCGGACACATGCATCTTAGTAACGCGGCGATTCTCGTTCGTTTTCAGTACATAAACCGCGTCGAAAGTTTTTTTTATAATTTCGAATAGCCCCTCGTATTTCGGTGGCAGTTTAGCCGATAACTTTTTCACCGCGTTTGACAATTTATGTGTCCGCCACAACACTTGTTTCTCCACTTGAAATGCTGCCACCCTTTTATTCCGATTGTAATAAGCCGTCTGTTTCTCTATCTATAAAACGAGTCACCAAATCTTTCAACGCATCTGACCGTTTTCACCGATGGTTCCACACTTCCGGATCGATTCTTTCGACAACCTTTTTTCCCCTTTACTTCTCTTTGCAGACTTTTGACTGGTGTAGGGTTCCGTCCATAATTAAGGAACACGGGCGAGAACTTAGTTGTCTATTGGACAGCAGTATTCATGACATGCCGAAACTCATGAATATGCTTGTCCCACTCTCGATGATCCTCCCCAATAAATGTCGCAACCATAGTTTTAAACACTCAGTTACTTCATTCTACAGGGTTGGCCTGCGGATGATAGTGGCAGCGTAGTGAGGTGCTGAGCACCGTAATCATTTATGAATTATTTTAGAAATTTTTTATCCAATTCCTTTCCATTATCAGTGAGCAGAAGCTCAGGAGTTTCCCACTGAAAAAGATTTAACTCCTCAAACGCCCTTGTGATCGACTTGCCATCCGCAGACCTTAGTGGCTTGACCTCCAACCACCGAGAATAAAAGTCTTGAAAGACCACCAGGTAGCGACACTGACTTTTGCTTCGAGGAAATTCCATGCAATGAGCTGCCACTCCCACCCAGGGTCTTTCCACTATCCTCGGTCCCATAAGGCCTTGAGAACCTTCCTGGGAGATCTTATGATATTGACACTGAGGACATGCTCGCACGAATTGCTGAACATCGTGCCACACACCCTGCCAATAGTATTGTCTCGGGACTCGATCGTAGGTCTTTTTAATCCCCAAATGCCCGGACAAAAACTCTGAGTGCGCACTCTTGAGCACTCTTTCACGATGTTCTAGTGGAACGACAAATTTCCACCCCTCGTCAACCCCTACGATCGGCAGCAGCAACGGATCATCCCCGAACCGATATAAACTCCACTCTAGAACTTTTTACCCAGGGAATCTGTTGGGAAATTTTATCATTAAATCGATTCTCTTGAGGTACTAAGGATCCGAGGTCGTTTTAAAGGCCGCAACCTTTTCGAACTCATCCTCGTACATCCTCGAAAAGGCATCAGGAACATGATGGTAAAGAACAACTCTTGTTTATCTTCTCCCCACTCCAAAGCTCGGCTTTTTTGTAATAACCTCTAAAGTGGTATTTTTAATTCACTATAATGCTCTATGAAGCGCGAAGACCACCCCACCATACCTTAAAACCGACAGAGCTTTTTTACATTGGTTGGTGCCGGATAAACAACCACTAGTGTAATTTTCTCGAGATCCGGTCTCAAACCTTGACTGTCGAGTACATAACCTTAATTAGACATTTCCGTATTTACCACCAACCTAGGCATTTTTCTTAGATTTTGAACTGTAGAATTGCAGATCCTTCGTAAACGTTTGATTTTTGGGCGGTGACATTTTACGCAGTCGTCGGGTTTTCAAGGTGCGCGCATCACTAGTCAGTGCTGTATAAGGGGTCGTCCATAAACTACGTAGCAATTCAAGGGGGGGGGGGGTCAAGCTATTGTCTACGATAAGAGGAAAAAATGGCGCTAATACATGTAACAGCGTCTACGCGGGGGGTGGGGGGGAGGTTAAATTTTCCAAAAAATGAGGCTACGTAGTTTATGGACGGCCCCTAACTTGTAGTTAGACATGGGACATTGTCCGACAGGCTGGACGTGTTTGACACGCAGATGTTTATAAAAAAATTCCTTTGATTTGTTTATTTTTTAAAGCAAAATCCATGCAAATATTTTCAATAGAAATAGGTTGTTTTAAGTACTCAAAAATATTGTTAAAGTGTGAAATAATGCAATCAACTAAAAGTAATGTGTGCCATATAACCTTAAACCTTAAAAAAACAATGTTTTTCTCAAGTTGACAGAAAATAGTAAAAAGAATTGAAAAAATAGTTTATTCTTATAAAAATTGTACTTTTGAAAACAGTTATATACAGAATTGAATCAAATCAATGTTTTTTTTATAGACATATGGTTTTAATGACAATTATTTTTGTTAATAAGCTGACCTTAAACGGAGTTTGGTGTCAAAAGTTAATGAAGTTTTATTGGTGTTTTGTATAGCGTATTATTATTACTGTTTTGATAAAATAAAATACTGCTTTTTTCAGTTACAGTTGCATACTGTAATAATAGTTATGTTCATTAGATTTAATTTAGTGGAATATTTTGATAAGTGTTTCATATTTAACGTTGAATGATGTAAACTTTGTATATATTTTGTTTTTTTATAAAATTTTAAAGGTATTAGTAATTAATCTTTGGCTTAATTTACGAAAATCTCAATTTATTAAAATTAAAATTTATTTAATTTAAGTTCAATTTAAATTTTAAATGATTCTAATTTCTACTGATAAGAATTTTTAAAGATTCGACTCTTAATTAATTATATATTTAATTTTTAAAATATTGATTAATTAAATCAATTACAAATTTTATTCATAAAAACTTTAAATATTTTCAATTTCCATGCGTTTTAAAATTATTACAACTCACATTAAATGCATTAAACTTCAATATAATTTTAAAAGATAACCTGAACATATAAATTTCAATTTAAATATATAAAATAACAAAATAACATATTATTATGCGTCGTCCGTTTCTGGGAGAAATTTATAGATGATACGTCCCTGAAATCGTCTAAGGGGCGTTGCTTACGCGTCCGACGATTACGAAGGATGAAGGGAGGAGAGATTTCGAAGCATCCGACAATTCTGGAGCACTCACTGTATCCTTAACATTGCAAAAAATTGTTAACTTAATGCAAGCATCACAGACAGTCACCTTTTCACCCTTTTTCACCTATTTTGATGATTTGGCACCTTCTTCACTTCTTTGGGGTCAAAAATATATAATTTTTTTGTAAATATTTTAAAGTATGTTCATAAAATTCAGATTCAATGTTTGAATTTTTTCATTAATTCTGAATTATTTTTATTAAATTATATTTTCTTTTTTTCAATTTTCAAATAATTTCTTAATTATTAAAAAAATTGTTGCCTTTTTTCAATTATTTTTTTTTAATATTAATAAGTTTCTTTAATTTTAAATTAAATTGTTCATATTTTTTGTTTAATGTATAGTTTTTTTCAAATTTTAATTACATTTGTTAGTTTTTAATTAATTTTTAATGTATTCAATAATTTTATTATTTCCAACATTTATTCTTATAATTTTTTCAATTTGAAATTATTTTCTTTAAATTTAATATAATTCTTGTTCAATTTTTGCTTCCTCAAAGTGGAAGTATTTTTTTACCCTCAAATTATCGATTGCAATTTTTTGACATATCTCGACATATTTCAACCATCAGGATGTCGAAAATGAAGTTTTTAAAAAATGACTTTGTGTGTGTGTGTCCACATTACGTTTGGCCCAATATCTCGAAAACTATAATACCTAGAAGTATGTTGTTTTACGAAATTATAGGTCCCTCAGGGGTACAAATTATGACATAGGTTTAAATCCGAAAGATCAATTCTAACTATTTTTTTCGCATTTAAAGGGTCAGTACCACATCTTTTTTTAAAAAAATTGATTTTCTAAAAACTGCAGATTCTTCTAGTATAAATATGTAGAAATGATGTGTAAACTATTATTTTGGTTGGAAACTTGGGTAACGTATAGAAAAACGGGATACAAAATGTAAGAGTTTCGAGACCCACAGTGGTTTCAAGTACCGAAATCGTGGCCAAAAATCGAAAAAGTAATTAATCCTGAGTATTTCAGAACCATAATTAACAAATTTCGTCAACACTTGTGAACTGTAGACATTTTTAAACAGGAAATTGCATATTCCGACGCGTAAGGGGTATTTCCTTGAAAAAAAAACAGTGTTCTTTTTAATTCGCTTTTTCTCAAAACAACGTTTCTTGACCTGGCGGACATCCTAGAAGAAAAACTATTTCACCGATGGGGCTAAAAATTGGATGGCTTATTCTAAACATGTACGGCTATCGTCTGAACCAAAATTATTATTTTTTATTAATTTTTTATTTATTTTTTAAATAATTCACATTGAAAAAACAAAGTCAAAAATGAAAAAACTCCGCCATTTTGGTTTTTTTCATGGAAAAAAATTTATCGAGGTTCACACGATAGCGACAAGCTTACTTTTCTAGAAACTAC
Source organism: Ganaspis brasiliensis (assembly GCA_037103525.1). Classification (NCBI taxonomy): domain Eukaryota; kingdom Metazoa; phylum Arthropoda; class Insecta; order Hymenoptera; family Figitidae; genus Ganaspis; species Ganaspis brasiliensis. Next base: position 390,735 of record JAZKLR010000014.1, read on the forward strand.
TTAATTTTTATTTTTTAGTTTACCTAAACTTAAGATATCGTGTTCGCCAATCACAAATAGGAGCATTTTCAGGCGGCCATGACGGTGAGATAATCGTTAATAAACAAGGAATAACATTTTTTTTTAATAGCTTAAAACCTTTTCTTTAATGTAAAAGAAGTTTAAAGTAAATAAAATAAATTTTGTAATAAAAAAAAATGTTTAGTACTAACCCTTTAAAAAATTTGAAAAAATCGCTATTTTGCAAGAATGAATATTTTTTTAAATAAGTTAACATTTACGTTTTTTTTCGTTTTATTATTTTTGAAAACGCATCGATTGAGCTATTAGCGAATTCTCAAGTGCAATTCAATTAAAAGTTATTAGCATTTTAAAAATCAAAAATTTTGAAAATCTTGTTTTTTAATAATTGTATTTTTATGCTTGATTACAAGGTTCAATATATTGTCATTATTATGTAGGTAATTAAAAAACACACCGAATGAGCAATTTGCGAACCTACTACTGTAATCCTGTTCCGAGTTATCACAGTTTCAAAAATTGAAATTTTTTATAAAAATTAATTTTTTTATTTTTTTTTTCTTTTTTTATAAATTTTATGAAGAATAATATTTGCTCGTTTTGTAAACAATTAAGAAATGCATCAATTGGCCTTTTTAATATTTTTTTGTAAGCTATTCATTTAAATTTAGTGATGTTTGTAGTAATCTCTATGAGGAAGCAACGTTTTCAAAAAATAAATATCAAAAATTACTCACAACAAATAAATACTTAAGGTACAACTTGGCAACGGTTTTTAAATTATTTTTTTCCATTGTATATTAATCTTGACATTTTTTAAATTTCGTTGTCAATTACCAATTATTTTCGTCATTTTTTTAATATTCTCTTCAACTTTTCATTATTCTCGTCATTTTTCAATTATTTTATTCAATTATTAATTATTTTTCGCAATTTCCAATAATACCCTAAAATTTTTTCAATTTTCAATTATTCTCTTAAAATTTTATGATTATTTTTTAATTTGTTCAATTATTTTGTTCGGCTGTGTATTGATCTAGCTATTTTTCGATTTTCATTATCAATTGTCAATTATTTCCGTCAGTTTGTAATTTTTTTTTCAGTTATTCATGATTTTTTCAAATTTTAAATTATTTCTTCAATTTTGTATTATTTTCTTTAATTTTCAATTACTTTCTTATATTTTTTAAATATTTTTTCTTTTATGTTTTATCACCTTTTTGTCAACTTTCCCAGGGAAAAATTTACCTTTTCACCTTTTATGAAGATAAAGGGTACTTTGGTGCCTGTATAATAAAATTAATTTTAAAAAAATTGTTTAATTTGTTTAATTTGTTGTTTACATAGCGTGAAAATTTACAAAATTTATTGAGCAAAAATAAAAATAATATCTTAAGTAAAAAATTTGTTTAAGCAGGTACCTACCTACGTTACCCAACCCTCTACCCAAAAGACCTTACTTAATTTATGGCCTTTATGGACTAAGCTTTCAAACAATGAAATTTTCAGTTACTCCTAAAGAAACATTTATCTCATTAAAGTATATTAGATACAGTAAAAATTTGTTCAAATTTTTATTTACGTCAGTTTCAATCAGGGTTGCCACAGCACAAGTTAGGTTAACCGAAATTAAACTATTGTGTCAACCCTGACAGTTCACAAGAATTTCAATTAAATTCAATCGATCAAAACATCCATTTATTTAAGTTTTTGTTTTATTTTTTATATTAATCTTAATTGAAATTTACAATCAATTCAAATTTTATTTAATTCAAATTTATCCAAAAAAATATTTATAATTTTCTAGCTTTTACGAAATAAGAAAAAAAATTTAGTTTCCATATTTTTCATGTTTTTTATTTATTTCAAACTAATTGGTTGGTTGAATACTAGACTTTGCGATCACGCCAAGTCAAGCTTACTTGGTTGCATGTAAAAGTGGCCTAAATGTAGTGGCGTTACTTACGTACGCTATGAGAGTAGTGGGAGGGACAGCCGTTACCATGGTAATTTAGTGGGAGGGAGAGAATTAACATGGTAACGACCGCCTCCCCACTACTTCCTTGGCGTACGTTAAGTAACGCCACTACATTTCGGCCACTTTCACAAGCCTGGTGGAGAGTCATTCATTGAGTCTGGGATTTTTCTGGCTCGTACAGTGGGCCAGATTGCAAAAAACCTGGCCAAAACCCCTAGATGTGCTTAAAACTGGCTAATATTTCTAACTCATGGGTTTTTGGGGTCGCTGATTGCGAAACCGATGTTAGTTTTTCAAAATTCAAAATGGCGGATCCAAGATGGCGGATGCAAAAATAAAAAAAGCATTGGATTGTCACAAATCTTGATACTCGGGGGTTTTTGGGGTTGCAAAATCCAATGTCATTTTTTCAAAATTTAAAATGGCGGATCTAAAATGAGGGAAATACAAAAAAAATTAACGGATTTTGATATAAATTGATATCTAGGGGTTTTTCGGTACTCTGGTTACAAATCTAAACTTACCTTTGAAAAATTAAATATGACGTATCCAAAATAGCGGACAAATTTTTTAAAAATTCTCAAACTTTAACATAAATTAGAATTTAGAGGTTTTTTACAGTCACTGATTAAGAAATGAAAGTCAGATGTTCCAAATAGTAAATTTGTTATAACACTTAAAATTTTAAAATATATAAAACGTAATACTAGAAACTGAGGAATTCAAATTCAAGCTTTTTTTATTTAAATTTAATCAAACTCGTCCTCCATGCCTGTTAATTCGTTGATTTGTCTTTTCTCTTATAAATCCGAGTATATTTATCCTTATCTGTAACATAATAAAAAATTAGTATACAGTCAACCTTTCATTCCGCGGACTGCTAATCGGCGGTAACTCATTAGTTAGCGTAGAACGGTCTATGTCGGTGAGAGTTATGACTGCGTGCGTGTGTGTGTGCACCATTGAATTCAGGGCCACTAACAGCATTTTAATGACCTTCTCTTTCGCGGACACGTCAAATGGCTATCCGTGGAATGGAAGGTTGACTGTAAATTTTTGTTATTTAACATTCCAATATTAAGCAACTAAAAGTCCCTAATTTTAAAAATCTTAAAGTTTTTCTTTTTACCTTAAGGGCGTGTGATCGAGAATGACCTCACTATTATGAACAAAATTGGTCCGTAAACTTTCTTTTAAAATAATAAATATTTTGACACCAAACTTTATAGAATTACTTAGAATATTATTAAGAAGATCCCTCTGACCAAAGTTTGTTTAAATTTTACGTTTAAATTAATTGTTTTAATTTTCCGAAAATCAGCAATTTTTTTAAAAATTAACTTTAAGGCAAAAGTTAAACAAACTTGGATCAGAGAGACCTTCTTAATAATATTTTCAGTAATTCTATATGGTTTAGTGTCAAAATATTTAGTTTATTAACATAAACTTCACGGACAAATTTTGCTTATACCAGTGACGTCATTCTCCATCACATGCCCTTAACCTAACAAAAGTATAATGATTACTTGTAATTGTCTATATAATTTCTGAACACCCTGTATATATTACGATATTAATATACAAAAGAGAAAGTGGTTACAGGGTATATAAATGGTTTCTAAGCACCTGGGGTGCTCTTCTATTGTATTGTATAGTACATAGAGCCATTTCTGTGTTACATGACATTTTGTTCTTTTATAGGTTATGTCTCTTACATCTGGAAAGAGTTGGCTAATTTTTTGGTGTATTTCTTTTTCTAGTATGTTAATCTAAACATTTCAATTGACAGTTTCATGGGATCTTCTGGGTTGTCTACTTTTTTAATAATTTTTTCTAATTTCCAAGAAAAGTAATTTAAGAAAAAATAACCTTAAAAATTAAAAAACCTTAAAATTTCCGAAATACAATAATAATTATATTTAATTGTATTACAGGATATTAAAATACATACCTTTAGAAATATTTTCCATTTTGTCCCATGAAGATTGACGCACACAATTAAAACATATTCCATCTGAAAGTAACTACACGTTTTTCAGCACTGTTAGGTAGCGAACCAATTGGACGGTTAGGTCAACATTGAATTGACGTATCTTAATCTTAATGGACCCTGTACTTTCTTATATTTTACTACAGGATGCAGACATATGTCAGTTACTTTATTCAATAGTTCAAACCTTTAAATTAAAAAATTTTGGGGGGGTTTTGGCCAGATTTTTTGCAATCTGGCCCACTGTGGTTCGTGAGATAACTTCAGTGGAAGGTTTGACGTCGAGGAATAATGATATGCACTGTCGGTAACTGACCTGTGTACATCATTAGAACTCGACTGTCAATAAACCGGTTGTACTCAGGAGAGGTTTTTTTTTACAGTTTTCCCTCTCCACTGGCGAGTAAACCCAATATTAAGTGGTCTAGTCAAATCAATGATTTTTTATCAAATCTGTATTTGTTACTTTTCTCCTAACCCCCGAAATGAAAAGTAACAGCACGAAGGAGGAAAGTAACTCGTTAAAATTAAGGCTAACATTTCAAATATAAGACTGATATTAATTTAGATTATTTTTCTTATGAACATATAAAAACACAAAGTTATATTAACTACATTTTGTACATATTTAATATTCGTTCCACAGCTATGGCATTAAAAAGCATCGTTAAAAAAAAAAACATTTAAAAGTTTAATTTCTAATCTTTAAAATATAAAACAAACATATAAAATCAAAAAGTTTTTAAAAATGAAGCAGGAGGCGAGTATGAATGTAACAAAGTGTTACTTTCCTCTACACCCCTCTTTTCCTTGGATTTCAAAAAACAAGTTTAAATGACACAAATGAATTTCACATTTTTTTATTATACACTAGCACGACTTAAAGATAGATAATGTAGCTTCAAAATAAAGAAAAGTATATTTTAATTATCTGTAAAATCAAAAAGGACCATGTCTGTCCGCTAATTGGTTTAGAACTTATAAGCGTTGTTACTTTCCACCTCTGTTACTTTCCTCCTCGGTCTCCCCTATAGATCTATGTACATTAGGGTGGTCCAAAAAACACGAATTTTGGAAATTTTAATGGACTGGTACATTTTTATAATCTCCAAAAAAATTCGAGACGTAACCATTTTTTAAAAAAAATTTTAACTTAAAACGACGTCGATTAAAACTTTAATCGACGGGCTGTTAAAGATAGTTGCACTTTTCGTCAATTTTTTTGAACACTCCAATTATTGGTTCTAATCGTTGTGGGTTACAATGGAACGATTGCAGCTTACAGTAGGACAATGTTCTATTGAACATTGTTCACATTTCAATAATGTTTACCAAAGTTAACATATTTTAAAATAAAATAAATTTAAAAACATATTTTAAAATGCGTGACGAAGAAAAAAAAGTCTGAACATTTTTTTTCTTTAATTCCTAACCCTTCTTAGTTTCCCCAGTAGCAAGCAGCAGGACCATGTAAAATTTTCTCATTATGATGGCTATAAACACCCGATAACATAAAAACACTAAACTTCAATTCATCATTTCACCTTTTTAATATTAATGGATCTTGTTGATTTTTAGAGTATCTGCTGTCAATAAAGCGTACTTTCTTTCAATGAAATTTTTAGTCAAACAATTAATTCCTAATGGTAGAAAACTGACTTTGAATATAGCCGATTTGGTGTTTTTTGATATTGAATAATAACTTTCCATATTCATGGAAATTTGAATATACACTATAATAATAATCAGTATTCTGTATTATATGATATGTAAACTAATTTTCAATATCATTGGCACCTTTAATTGTTATTGGCTGCTCAAAACAAAACGAGTTTCTGAAGCAGACATCAGTCAATGTACGTTCGGAATTTGAAACCAGAAGCAATATGCCTGAGGAGACAACTGCATACTGCTTAGTCATCCAAGATCGCATTGTGCAATATAAGCCAATCAGCGGTATTGTCAAGAAGCTGTAAAAAGTGGAGGGGTGTGACTCCAGGGTATAAAAGTAGTGTTCTTGAGTAGAATTTTATTTCAATTCATTATCGACACCACAAAAAATAGCAGCTGGCGTTCCTCAAGGGTCGATACTTGGCCCAATATTGTTTATCTATTTTATCAATGACATTCCCAAAAATATTCGCACTCAGATAGCGCTGTTTGCTGATGATACTGTCGTGAAATCTTCTTCGTGGAGTATCCCAGTGGCGTTAAAGAATGTACAAAAACATATCGACGAGTTATTACGCTATTATAATAAATGGAAAATTAAATTAAATGCAGCGAAAACAGAATTAATCTTATTCACAAGAAAAAAAATCGATCACGATCTAAATATTAATGTTATTGGAGAAATAATTAGGCCCTCTAATGTTCTTAAATACCTTGGAGTATACCTAGACAAAATAAATTCATTCTCACCTCATGTAAAAAATGCAATTAATAAAGCGCGGAAAATGCTTGGCATGTTGTACCGTCTTCTCTCACGTAGGAGCAAGATTAGTATTACCAACAAGATTACATTGTATAAAGCTTTTATAAAACCAATTGCCTTGTATGCTGCCCCAATATGGAGTAGTACTTGTAAATCTAATCTCAACAAATTCACAACTTTCGAAAATAAAATTTTAAGAATGATTGCTAACGCTAAACCAAGGGAAACTAACAAAGCAATTAGGAATAAGCTAAATATAAGGGATATTTTCTGTGATATTTATAATCAAACAAATAATTTCTATCAATACAAATTAAAAGATGTAGACGTATTTAAAGAATTCGTAATGTATAGCAAAGAAACGGTTCCATTTAAAATTAAGTGTAGGCTACCTTATCATCTGATCTGTCATCAAAGGTAAACCGTGTAAATACTGTATATAGTTAGTTCTAGTTATTATAGATTAGTTTAGATTAAGATACAAACTGAATTTCAAATAGGTTTTTGACAACCACATTTTCTCCTAAAAACAACTGCATTTTATACCAAATTAATTTGATTACTATAAAACTAGCCATAAGTTCTGAAACCAGTAAATTCTGTTTAGAATAGGAATGGTTAAAAAGAAAACTTTATAAATCTTACTATGTATCAACAAAATTTTAATAAATAAATAAAAGGTCTTAAAAGCAAGAATTTTATTTCTGTTCGAGGATGGAGTTCATGGTAGACGTTCAAGGCTTCAAAAAACCTTACAATGAATTCATCTTCAAGGAGCTGGTGATACTATCGCTAGAAGAAGATGCTCAACTAATGGTGTTCTTGTTCGAACCACCTTGCAGCTTGAGTTCACTTCCTGGAAGATATAAGAGTGAAAATCTATGGTTGATGCACAACTATCATGGCATCAAATGGACATCTAGAGATATTTCCTATGAAAAATTACAACTTATACTTCATGAGCAATTATCCGGCGCACGTACAGTCTATGTTAAAGGTTTGGAGAAGAAGATATATCTTGAGCGATATATTGATAATGTGTTAAATCTTGAAGATATTAATTTCGCTTCATTTAAAAATCTTGTAAAAACATCAGTTCATATATGTACACACCATACTTTATTTAGAAGTAATTGTGCAGTAAATAATGCTATAATGTTAACAAATTGGTTTCTAAATCCTCTTAATAGATGTTTTGAAAAAAGTGTACCCTATGGGTGTAGATGAAATTGATTTAATTAAGGAGTACTCTACTGTAACTTATAATACTACTACTGTTAACCTCAAAAACTATTATGAACAATCTAAATTTTGTTATGAATACACAAATAAATATATTTATAAATGTAATAATTTATGTTTTCAATTGGAATTTATATACCTTTCCTTACTAGATTATTATACAAAGACAGTCTTATTATGTTAAAAAAAGTGGGGGTACCCCCACTGTTCAAGTATGTTAAATTGTATACTTATGCACATGCGCAGTGCACTTAATTCTTAATGCGTGCGCAATCTTTGAAAGAAATAACTATATCTCGAGGTGGGATTATCCCCCACTATACATAGACGCATGCGCAGTGTACCCAATTCTTTTTGCGCACACTCTATTAAGAAAAGTGGGGAATTTTAAAAAAGTGGGGATTTTACTGTATAAAAGGTGGTTCACAAGACTGTTTTCTCAGACATCTTCGTCTAAGTGTCCAGCCAGAGTCATCTCCAGGTCACCTTCTCCCGATTCCTGCCAGCGTCATCTGAAGGTCTTCTGCAAGTCAAACCTGAGTTGTCTCCAGGTCATCTTCGAGCTAAGTCTGAGTCACCTCAAGGTCTGCTTCTAGTCCAGCCAGAGTCATCTCCAGGTCACCTGCAGGACATTCTCATAGAAAACAACATGGAGATCCAGCAAATTAACGTTGTTGGGCGAATCGATCCATTCCTTCCTTCAAAGAAGTTATCCGACTTGGAAGTGAACAACAACTATGCAGTGACACATGTACGACAAGTAAAGACGAAATATCTACTTAGAATTGTTGTAGATTTAGAGGAAAGTTACAATGTTTTCTTACCACCAAGGTTTGTACACATTATTGTTGAGAATAAGGATGTCTACAATGCATTGCAAGAAGCAGCACGTGAAAATAAACTGTTGTTAAAGTACCTTGGTGGACCTTTTAATAATATTAAATTTATTCAAAATTTTTGAAAAGAAATATGCAAATATATATGTGTAAATATATTTGTATAGAATTTTATATATTGAATATTAATACTATGAAATTATAATAAATTTAAAAGAATTCAAATGCTTTGTTTCTGTAATATTCCCTAACCCATATTTATGTATAATTAAAATGAATGGTTAGTAATAACAAAGAAATACATTTTTTGGATATACAGTAAGGATTTGCTAAATATGAACATAGGTCTACGCCTATTTTAATTTTTGTATGTCAGAGAAATTTTTATCGGAGCAATGAGCGTTGACGGCATTCCAAAGAGGTCGCTTGGTGGTATTCCAAGAGGAACTTCATCGCTCTCTAGCTGGGAACAAAAAGGGAAATCCTCTAAGGTTTCTTCTCTGCTTTCTGCAACTCTTTTTTCTTTGATGCCATCTCCGGTGTTCCCTCCACTCTCGTGCGACTGGCTTCTCTCCTGTCACCCCCACCATTGCAGACTCGCGATCCTCGCTGCAAACACATCAAGGTTTGATTTCACATACCTTGCTTCTTAATTGACAAAGTTTATGCAAACAAACAAACAAACAAAGACATACCTTTCTCTTTTCTCCACGTAGACCATCAACATTTCCACTGCGCTCCTCACGACGATGGTGATTGCGTTCTCTCATTCTTGCTTCTTGTCCAAACCTAGAAACCCCTGCAGATGTTCCTGGCGTCGACGATCCTCTACATTTGTCTGGTAACTTTAAAGAACTTCTATGTCCATCTAGAGGCTTGCAAGTTTCTCTAGACGTTCCTCGTGATGTCGAGGGACTTCGTGACGCGACGTTGAGGGGCCTCGTGATGTTGAGGGACCTCCAGACGTTGAGGGGCCTCTTGAATTTGGTCGATACATGTAAACACCTCGTGACGTCGAAGGTTCTCGTGACTTTGAAGGAAGAGAAGGTTTCCTTGATACTGAATTGGAATACTTTCTTCCAACTTCTCGAGAAGAAGTTTCAGATTCTGTCTGTTGAATAAATTTTTTCATTAATTAATAATACAAAGAATATATTTACAATAGAATACATTAAATTAGTTTTTGAAAAATTACCTTCCTCCTTCTTTCTTCATTGTTGTAACGTGCCATTGAGGTACTAGTGTGGGGTGTTAGTGCTGTTGATTCTAATGCACTTTGTGTTAGTGTGCGTGTATCTGGTATTGGTGACGATGGTTCTAGTATCGGTGATGTTGAATTCACTGTGGATTGTGTTGGTGTATGTGTAATTGGTATTGGTGATGATGGTTCTAGTATTGATGATGTTGTTTTAACTGCGGATTGTGTTGGTTCGTGTATTAATGGTATTGGTGAGAATGATCGTGGTTAGGTTGGTGTATCGAAAGATTCAATTGTTTCTAATGTTTGTGTATTTGTTGAGCTTGTAACTATAGATGTTCCGACTGATATTGTTGTTGCAGTTACAGCCTGTATTTTTGCTGTTAATGCTTGTAATGTGTTGGTTGCTAATGTCCATGGAAATCCCGACACCCTCTCCTCTGACACACCTTCGACTTTCAGTTTAGGTTCCACTTTAACATCTACTGCTCTTGTCACTGAAGGTTCTGGAGCAGTAATTTCCCTAGCAGTAACTGAAGTATTTTGCGTTCCTACCTGTTAAAACAACATATTTTTATATGATTATGTGTGAGTGTGTGTAGGTATTTCGAAAATAAAACAAGATGAAAAAAAACATGTACTCACTTCTAGGAAAAATGGTTCTACAGTTTGCAGTTTCCAAGCTTGCTCATGATAAAAACATGGCAACTTCAAACTAATAACTTTCCTCCTGGGATTACGGAAAAAGCCACTAACATCTTCCTTTTCACTTTTCACACTTAAATACATGATAATTTGTTCAAAATATTTAAATACGCAAGTCAAATTTGAATGCACTTGTATTTACACTACAGTTCAAGCACTACTATATACATTACCGCATCATCCTTGAAACATGTGACCCTAGCGCCCTATTTTCATTTTTCTATTTCGAAAAAAAGTTTCTCTTTTACATCTTTTTTAATTAGAGATTATATTTCATAATAAAAGCTTAAATTTTTCATAAATAATTGTAATGACAAAAAATTATTTTAATGTTTATGTAAATGAAAAATCAGTAGTAAATAACTGAAAAGCAGTCGCCAACAAACAGAATAAGAACATTCTTATTGGTCAAGAAGAGTTTTCTTCTAACAATTAGCTTCAACGCCAGAGGTGAGAAAAATCGGAACCTTATAGCACAATTTCCTATGATCCATGATTCAGTAATCAATAATTTACCTACTGAAACATTATCATATAAGGATACACCAACGAAGTAAGAATGAAATCTGCATTACCAACACAAAGTAGTACACCAACGAAGCGAGAATGAAATCTGCATTACCAACACAAAGTTATACACCAACGAAGCGGGAATAAGATCGGCATCACCAACAAAGTGATAGTGAACAACATCGAATACTAGAATTATTATTCACAAAAATTGTTACTAACTACATCTACGCATATAAGGGTATCTAATCAACAAGAACTATGCGAGTATTCCTTTTTTATTAATTTATTCCTTTTCATTAATTTATACATATTACATAAACATATATACAAATTCTGTAGGTGTGTATATATGCGTGTGAAAGTGTTAATGTTTGCGTAAAAGTGTAAATAAATTTTTTAATTTTCTATTACAATTTTGTAAAAAAACAATAAAATTTTAACACTTTGGTTCAGCGCAGTGATCCGCCGCGCTGCACCATTGCCGCTGCTAGTGATAGCGAGCGTCATAGGGTTCTATTCAACCTTTATTTTCGATAATTAGGAGTTCTCATCCAACATTTTACTCAAAAGATTTTTTATAGGAAAAAGTTGGGCTTTCATTTAAAAAAATAAAAAATAAATAAAAAAATGTCCTTTTTGAAGAAAAAGTCATTTTTATTTTTATTTTCCATTTTTAGGGATCAAAAAATTGTTTCTTGTAAAAAACAAAATAACCAATTGAAAGAGCGTGAAAAAATTTATCAAAACTGGTATTACAAGATGTTTTTCAATTTAAATTATAAGAACAAAAAACTATTAAAATAAACAGTTTCCTTAAAAAAGTCAAAAATTTCATCCCCTCCCACACGCTAAATATTTCTTCTATAGTCAAGATTTTTTTTGTATTCATTACTATTCAATAGGACAACATTTTGTCCAAGTTTTAGCCCGATAGAATAAACTTACTTTTCGGACCTGTGGCACTTAAGAAATAATGTCCCTTATATAGGTTTCTATACCGGGTGTCCCTACATAACGTAAACATATTTTAGAGTTGATATCAGCTCAAAAAATTAAATAATCAAAGTGTTGCTCGTTTTTTGATTGAACTTTAATTGCTTGAGTTATTTGCAATTCCAAATTGGCCAATCACGCATCCCCTTTACCTTAGAGGGCATGTTTTACTTCACAGTTTATTCCCTTAAAGCTGAAAAAAAAGAATTGAAGGTGGCAACTTTTGGCAATACAAGAAGTGAAGGCGGATCACCCTCTGGACCGAAAGATCCCTGTGGCCTTCGAACCCTATTGTGCTTGATTTTCCTTTTCCTTACGCTTATAAAGACTCTTTTTTTCAACTCTTCTTTTCAGCTTTTAGGGAATAAACTGTGAAGTAGAACAGGCCCTCTAAGGTAAAGGCGATGCGTGATTGGGCAATTCGGAATTGCAAATAACTCGAGCAATTAAAGTTCAATCAAAAAACGAGCAACTCTTTGATTACTTAATTTTTTGAGCTGATATCAACCTGAAATATGTTCACGTTATGTAGGGACACCCGGTATAGGTTCCCGTATATCCATATGGGATCCTATGGGGTTCTGCATATAGGAATTTATGTAGGTTTCTAGGTAGGATCCTACATAGGATTTTTGAAAATGGCTTTTTTCAAATCCATTTACATCCGCAGTAAGCAGAAGTTAAACTTAACTGCTTTAAGTACATCCGAGGTCTCCCTTCTTATATCTTATCTGCCTGGAGTCGTTTGTGTGTTTAGGAGAGAGAACGCACCAAGCGGTATTTCTCTAAAATGAACTCTCGTATAGAAATCCATATGATGTGCTTGAAGCAGTTAAGTTCAACTACTGACTATGGCTTAATGCGGAGGCATATGCCTTTAAAAAAAAGCTAGTTCCCATATGGTAAACTGAATAGGGTTGCCCATATGGGATTTGTAAAAATGAGACGATCCCACATGGGATCCTATATGGGATGATATGTGGGATAGAACGTAGGATCCTATATGAATTATTGACTCGGAGTGATTGATTAATTCCTATGAATTAATAAGTATAAGTGTTTAGAGTCATCAATTGCTTTGGAGGTTTTGTAACAAACATTTTAATTTATATGTATAATAACAATATCGTAACATAACCTAAAAAAATTGTTTTAATCATACTTCAATGCATTTCTTTGAGCTTAGGTCCTTCTGTAAATGCATATTGATAAATTTTGTATTATTTTCTTCATGAATATGATGTTACAAGATTAAAATTAAAAATAACAAATATAAAATGTTGATTAAAATTTTGAAAAATGGTTTTTCTCTCGATATGCGTTTCTAAACATGTTCTGAGTTATTAAATACTTAAAAAACATGTTTTCAAACGCTATGAGTTTTGAATTATTAATTTTCATATTTTGAATCAATTTATTGTAATCGACAATAAAACAAAACAGTTCTGAATGATCTTCAACCATGTACAAACTAAGCAACATTCTGCAGCCGTCTAAGCTCATGCAAGGCAGCTTTTCAATATGAATCTACCAATTAGGATATGATTATAATAAACTAATAAACAAAGAAAAACAGTCTGTTATAAAAAATTGAATGGAATTGATATTTGAAAAAATACGTCAATAAAGTTTTGGAACTAGCTGTTAATTTAAAAGTTTTTGAATTTCTTTAGATAATGCTTAATGATTTTTCTTCTCCTTTATTCTCATGGAGCTAATTAATGGATCTGATCCGATAATTACATGGATACAACAACATGAATTTTAAACAATCTTCAGCGACTACACCTAAAAATAACATGTTAAAGCAGGAAACAAAAGAATACATTAGAAAAATGTTTAAATCTAAATTATGACTATCAGTAGTTTTTTGAGTATTTAATAACTCAGAACATGTCTAGAAATGTATGCATTAACAGTTAAGATCAAGTAATAAAAAAGCATTTATTTGCGAATAATTTCATTTTTTAAGGTTATGTTGCAAAAATTTCAAATTTGTAGCAGTGAAGGCTTATAGCGCAAACCTTCCTAAGAATTTCAAGATAAAAAAAATTATAATCGGTTAAGATTTGCGTTGTCAGCAGAATTTTGTCCAAAACACTGCATTTCTTCCCACTGTGCGACGCTGGCGCAAAAATTAAATTCAATTTTTTAAATACATAAAATTTGTGATATAACCGTTAAAAGTTATTGAATTTTGACCTTTCTTTTTTTAAACTGGCCTACAATTTTCTGATCTTTCTATATTTAACATTTTTATTTAAAAAAAAACCATTACTTGTATGCAAAAGTAAAAGAAGTTTTTTTTATTTTTATTATTTTCAACAATAATTTATTGTAAGATAAACTATATTAATTCTACCGTTAATAATAGAAAAAAGTAATGTATACAAATCATTTGAAGCACCAAAATTTATGTACGTAGAGCAATATTCTTCAAAATCTTCATTCGTTAAGTACTAATAAATTTAGTCTGTCCCAAAAACCTATTAAGTTTTTAGGTGGCAGACGAAAAAATGCTAAAAGTACATTGTTCAAGCTTTAATTTGATGTAAATTTCAGCGCGGAACTCGATGACGTAAAATCGCCCATTTTTTTAGCTTACTTTTTTAGTCTGCCTGGCGTTCCTACCAAAACAGAATCAGGCAGACTGACATATTTGCATTCTACCCGAAGAGACCTACAAATTAAAAAACAATTAACCCGGAACTCGATGACGTAAAAACCCCCCTTACCTGAACGATTAATAATCGCACCTGCTCAGCTCCTACCAGGATGCGCGCAGGCAGACTTGCGGATTTCTGTAGTACAACAATAAAGCTATCTCCACGCAAAATTTCAGCCCGGAACTCGATGACGTTGAATTTTGGTCACCGGCTCCCGAACTAATTTTTCTTTTAAAATGTTATCATAATAATTTTGAAGAATATATAAGAAACTGTAAAATTATTTATACACTATGCCAATAGCAGATGTTAACAAATCGCTAGACACTGTTTTGAAAAAAATATTAGCGAGTATATCCTAATAATTTACTTCTCCCAATTCTTGGTGCAGCTTATAACGGCTGTTCGTGAAATATCTACCAGCGAGCGTATAGCATAGTGGCTAGAGAGTTGGGCTTTAGGCCCAGGGCACAGTGGGGCAAAAAATTTTTTTTTTAACAACTTCCCCAATTAACTTATATATTATTATTAATTTCTTGCTTCCTCTATGAGGAAGCAAATTATTTCAGGGGCGGCGAAAGAGGTCCACATCGTGTGTGGAGTTCAGATGATTTTTGAAGGGTGGGGGGGGGGGGATAAAGACTCAAGTTTTTGATGTAACTATTACCTTAATCAATTTTATCATTCTTCTCAAGAAATTTTTTTTTTTATTTATACACTTTTTGCGCAGATTGTAACTATAAGCATTGCTTTTAATAATAGAAAACTTTAAAAAAAAATATTAATCCATATTATGGTGTGTGGAAATCCACACACGAAAAAATCTGGTGTGTGGACTACTCCACACTATCCACACAACTGGTGCCGCCCCTGAATTATTTTGCTTACTTGTTTTAGAAATCATCGTTATTAAATTACTTATCGATCCCTCGAGCCCAAATTAAAAAATTTTGATTGTTTATATTTATTTTTTAATAACAAAGTATGGAAAAATAAAAATTTTGCACTTTTTAACTCGAGAGTTGAAAATCAGAAAATTTGTAAATTTTTCTTTTGTCCTTTTGACTTTATAGTTCAGAACCTATTTAATGAAATGACTTATAATTCAAACCGTTGTAAGTAAAATTTAATAAGCTTTCTAACGATTATTTAAATTTTGTTCTAGCTTATTTTGTTGCAGTGAAGAATGTTTTTTAATAGAGTCGCGAGTAGGTGGCAATATACTCGTGTCCGGTACTGTATATAAACTTTTGTATATCACGAAAACTCTAAAATGCTACTAATACGATTTTTGAAACATTCTATTAGCTTTTAATAACTTAAAACTTCCTTTTTGCAAAACTTTGATTTTTCCATACTTTGTTCTTAAAAAATAAATATAAATAGACAAATTTTTTAAATTTGGGCTTGAGGGAGCGATAAGGAATTTAATAACGAAGATGTTTTAAAAAAAATTATTTAATTTGAATGAAAACTGCGACTTGTAGACTGATTTTGACAATAAAAATACATTTGGCCCCAGTGTGCAGGGGTCGCGCGTTCGAGACCTCTCAGCGTAAAATATTTTTCATCCCACATGCACGAATTCGACGCTATGTTATGCCTCGAAGTCGGGTCGAATCGGAGCTCATTTCTCCTGAGCGCGAGCGGTCTAAAATAATTTCTTGTTGACGCTAGGGCCAACAAGAAATGCATTTTAGCCCACTTAGAAGAAATAAGCTCCTCTCGCCCCTGGGTCAAAATTTCTCAAAAAAATCAATGTTGGTCTCGGGTCTTTCGATTTTTATGAAACTTGGTAAAAATGTAGTATTATATGACAGAAGTTTTGCCCAAAAATATTTTCTTAAAATTTTCAAAATTGTGGTTTTTACAGTGTGTTAGAAATTTAAGTACAGTTTTTTTTCAAAAACGAATATCTTTGTGGCATTTCAACAAATTTCGTTCAAATTTCTGGTGTTCATAAATAATATAGGGGAGGGTGGTACCATACCGACCCCCCTCTGTTTCTCAGAGATCGTGTTACTAGACAAATCGTGAATACCATCTAAAAAACACTTTCATAACTCTGACATTTTGACCATAGGTAATAATCTCTTGGTAATATTGTATCTTACAATTTTACGTAAAATTAGTTTTTTGCAATAATATTTTTTGTCTTTGACCTATCTTGAATTTAAGTTAAAAGTGTTGAATTTAGTTCAGAAAAATTTAAGTATAAGTTTTTTTGATGCTTATGGCCTCAACTTTAATACACAATATTCAAATTAAAACTTTTTCATTGACATGAATGATCGGCAAGACATTATGTGAAAATAGTGGAGGTGGTCCGAAACCGACCCCCCACCCCTTTTTCTTGCATTGTAATAGTAACTAAATTATTTTTAATTACCAAATAATACCTATAAATGTATTTTAATAAAATAACAATAATTAAGCTAAGATAATATAGCTTGTAATTAAAATCAAACTAAAAACACTCATTTTTTGTTGTAATGATAATTTTTTTACTCTTATTCTAAAAAAGGCCTTAAATAATAATGTATTTAAATAAAGTAAAAGTAATTTAAGTTTATTCTAGTTTGTTGTTTTTTAATTCAAATTACAATACAAGTTCAAAATTTTGTTTGTTTTCGCTATTTCCTGCAATAAAAATAGGGGGTCGGTTTCAGACCACCCTTTTTGAGATTGTCGAAAACGTCAGTTTTCGATTTTCTCTCTGTATCTTCCACTTAATGAGATACAGAGCCTCGGCAACCAGTGGAAACATGGAAAAATGATTCCTTTACTAAAAAAAAATTTGACCTCAGCTGAAATGAAACAAGTTTTTGTCATCTTTGTGGCTTTTGCCTTTTAGGGGGTCGGTGTGGGACCACCGTCCCCTACTATTTAATTTATAAGTTAAGGACGTTGAAACCCGAAGCTGAGAGTGGCGTAGAAACACTTTTTCCTCCTTTGCTCGAAAATTTCCCTTTTATGAATTTTTTTTAAAAACACTGGACACTTTTTCAAAAAAAGGGCTATGGTAGACAAAAGTATTTGAGATAAGGAATTTTTTAAACATTTGTTTTATGCAAACAAATGTGCCTACGAGCGTCAAAATTAACTCCCGTTTTGACATTGCAAGATTTTCCGTAAAAGATGGCCGCCGCCATCTCACTTGAGGCCCATGTTACGTAGCCTGTGCCCAGCTGACGAGCGGCGGCCATCTTTTACGGAAAATCTTGCAATGTCAAAACGGGAGTTGATTTTGACGCTTGTAGGCACATTTGTTTGCATAAAACAAATGTTTAAAAAATTCCTTATCTCAAATACTTTTGTCTATCATAGCTCTTTTTTTGAAAAAGTGTTTCTACGCCACTCTCAGCTTTCGGGTTCCAACGTCCTTAAGCATTATTATTAAGTCCCGCACGTTTTATTCGTAAAAATAATATACCAAATGTTAAGAAACTGTATATATAATAATTCATAAAATAATAGGATGTCACTAATTAATAATTGAATCCAAGACAGATGTGAAATAATTTAAAAACATTTTTTCTCAGTGAATAATCTTATAAAACAAATAAGATCTCCTTTTGATTTCTTTAAGTATACTATTAAATCTTGAGTGTTTGTAAATAAAAGAACAAAATTATCCTATTAAATCAAACTTTTTTACTATGAAAACAATGAGAATGTTTTTTAAAGCATATACACAAAAAAAAATGTATTAATATTTACAAAACTTTTTTTGGATTCTTGGATACATGAAAAAGTTTTGTGAAAACTCTTATAGCATGGTTTGTATGAATTACTAAATTTCTTCATATATATTATACTTAAATTCCGTTAATTATACAAAATGAAGCAATAGTATTTCTATCGGGGAGTTTGTAAGAATTCTAGAGAAGTTTTGTAAAATAGAACCATGCACAAAAGAAAATAGAATGACTCATCAGTTGTCTGATGAGACTGTGAACGCTTCCCCTTCTCTGGTTACTAGTAGGAGTGGTATTTTGATTGTTGTTGGTGAGATGCATGGTGATTGGTCGAAAGTTGACGATTCGCAAACATACATACATACATAATCTCAGCCTAGTAGAGATAGATTTACAAGATCGAATTTGAATGTCGTACAAAATTATGAGGCTTCCGAGACTGAGTCAGATAACGTCGACTCAAATCCGGAAGAATCTTGCGACGATTCAACAGTCGACTTGAATGCAATCACCCAGAAAAGTTTAGCAAATAAAAAAAATGCTACGCCGTCGACAAAAGTAAAGTTAACTCAAAATAGATTAGAGAACAATTTAAAGAGATTTAACGAGAAAAGGAATCAAGTAGGCTCCGGTAACGAAACTATAAATTCAAATAACGCGGAACGACCTCGAACCTTTTTGCAGCCATTTGACCGTGAGCGAATGATTTGTCTAAATTGCGGTCAAAGGGTTCATGGAGCCAGAAGTTGTGACTCTGATCCTCAAATTGTTTGCTGCATCTGTAAGAAGGTAGGACATTATAATAAAGATTGCCCGGAAAGGAAGGGAAACGAGAAAAGCCCTCAGTAATGGCTCCTCGTTTAACTGAAAATAAGGGCACAAAAGAGGAAATATCTTCTTGCAGTGGAAAAAGCGCAAGCAATGGCAATAATATTGAGAAAATTAGAGATTTTGATTCGACGGGCATAGTAGATAAAGAGGATCAAGATTCTTTATATTTAGAATTACTCGATGAAGTTTCGTCTCAGTATGATAGTGAAAACGAAGAAGTAGAGAATTTAATACGTGAATTTAATACAAATAAAGACGACAATGTAATATGTATGTCTACCTTGTTTGAAAGGGAGAAATTAAATGATATTGAGCAACCGCGAGGCGATGAAACGGCCTTTTATGTGACTGAGAAATTAACCTTGGATTTTTGGTCGAATCTAACACGAGCTTTTGATGGGGGCGGATGCAGCTATTCATTATCCCGGCTTCGATTAGATTTTGAAGTATTACTAAAATTGCTTTTAGTAAATAAAACGAGATCATTTTCGGGTATTCGTTTTAGAAAAATTAAATTACAATTGATACCTGTTTTTAAATCGGTCAGTTCTATACCATATCGTAAAATACCTTACAAGCGAGGAATTTTCATACAAAGCTATATCAAACTGTTTCCGGTACGAATTAGAGTAGATTATTAAAGCTTGGTTAGATTTTCAATGGCATTAAAATGGAAATAGAATTTCGTTTCTGTTTTAAAGACACAGGCAGGAGGCTGTCGACAGATGCGATGTAGAATAATTCGATGATGAACAAGATTAAACTCTAGACGATTCAGTTATTTTCTAGATCGATGGAATGAGAAGAATTGACGAGTTATGACATCAAATTAAAATTAATTTAAAGAATTATTCGGATAAGTGTCTTGCCATCGCGAATGTGGTCAGATTGGAGCCAATCGAGGTTAAACCAGGTATGCAGGTTTACTATCCAAATAAAAACTTGAGCAACAAGGCAGAAAATTATTCTGCTAAATTGGCACACAAGTATTTGGGTCCTATTTTGATCAGTAATGTTCTGGGTTCGTCAACAGTTGAATTGGTCGACAAATCTGGAAGGTATATAGGAGAGTATTGCGTATCTGATGTAAAAATGCCTCGACGAAGTCTCCGTAATTTGTAAATTGCAGGTTTTTGCAGCCATTGGTAGAAGATGTCGACTTTCCCTACTCGAAAATCCTATATAGGTTCCTAGTAGGAATCCTATAAGATTTCTACGTAGATTCTTATAGGATTCTATATAGGATCCTATGTAGATTCCTATAGGAATACCGCATGTGATTTTGTATAGATATGACATAGGAAAACATATAATATCCTATAGGGTTAAATTTCACATTTCTATAGGAAAACATATATTTTCATATAAGATTCCTATAGATATAACATAAGAAAATATATGTTTTCCTATAGGATCATATATGAAAACCTATAGGAAAACATAACTATATTGGTTCACACATGAAATCCTATAGGAAAAAATATATTTTCCTATAAGTATCCTACAGATTTGAAATAGGAAGATATATGATTACATATAGGATCATATATGAAAACCTATAGGAAAACATATACTTGCCTATACTAGATCACATATGAAATCCTATAGGAAAACATATAGTTTCCAATAAGAATCTTTATAGGAAACTACATGTTTTCCTACATGACTTTTACTAAATTGGAGCAGAAATTTATGTTTTCCTATATAGGATCGTAAGTGGATTCCTATAGAAAAGCGTGTAGTTTCCTATGACAATCTACATAGGAAATTACATGTTTTCCTATAGGGTTCCTATGAGAGTCCCATATGGGAGTGTATATGGGTCAGCATATAGGAATTTATATAGGTTCCTAGGTAGGATCCTACATAGGATTTCTGAAAATGACTTTTTTCAAATGCGCATACCTCCGCACTGAGTCAATGTCAGACTTTAAACTTAACTGCTTTAAGCACATGAGAGCTCTCCCTTTTTATATCTTCTCTATCTAGATTTGTTTGTGTGTTTAGGTAAGAGAGCGCACCTTGCGGCATTTCTATGAATCTCTCGTATAGGAATTCATATAGGATTTCACATAGGATCGTATATGTCGACCCTATATGTCGACCATATATATCCTATATGTCGGTAAGTATCTCTTCTTATAAAAGAGAGTTCATTCCATAGAAATGCGGGTAGGTGTGTTCTCTCACCCATATGGGTCGACATATAGAATCCTATGTGAAATCCTATATGAATTCCTATACGAGAGATTCATAGAAATGCCACTAGGTGCGTTCTCTCACCTAAACACACAAACGAGTCTAGATAGAGAAGATATAAAAAGGGAGAGCTCTCACGTGCTTGAAGCAGTTAAGTTTAAATTCTGACATTGTCTCAGTGCTGAGGTATGCGCAATTGAAAAAAGCCATTTTCAGAAATCCTATGTAGGATCCTACCTAGGAACCTATATAAATTCCTATATGCTGACCCATATACACTCCCATATGGGACTCTCATAGGAACCCTATAGGAAAACATGTAGTTTCCGATATAGATTGTCATAGTAAACTACACGCTTTCCTATAGGAATCCACGTACGATCCTATGTAGGAAAACATAAATTTCTGCTCCAATTTAGTAAAAGTCATGTAGGAAAACATGTAGTTTCCTATAAAGATTCTTATTGGAAACTATATGTTTTCCTATAGGATTTCATATGTGATCTAGTATAGGCAAGTATATGTTTTCCTATAGGTTTCCATATATAATCCTATATGTAATCATATATCTTCCTATTTCATATATATAGGATACTTATAGGAAAATATATGTTTTCCTATAGGATTTCATATGTGAACCAACATAGGAAACTATATGTTTTCCTATAGGTTTTCATATATGATCCTATAGGAAAACATATATTTTCCTATGTTATATCTATAGGAATCTTATAGGAAAATATATGTTTTCCTATAGAAATATGAAATTTAACCCTATAGGATATTATATGTTTTCCTATGTCATATCTATACAAAATCACATGCTTTTTTCCTATAGGAATGTTCTTATAGGAATCTACATAGGATCCTATATAGAATCCTATAAGAATCTACGTAGAAATCTCATAGGATTCCTACTAGGAACCTATATAGGATTTTCCAGTAGGGTCAAACCCGCTAAATGGCCTTGTCTTTCTAAGGGATAAAATGAGATTACAGAAGGAGGAGCTGGAGCAGGCAATTCCAATTCGAAGCAAATAAAATCGAACTGGAAAATGCCTTGTTGCAAGAGCAACTTCCCCACGTCTGTCCACGTGGGGTAGAACACGAACGAGTTCTTGGGAGGTGCCATGGATTTGGAATGGAGGAGCTTTTATTACCTGGAATGTCTTGATTGTAATAAACGACATGAAGTACTCGGCTCCGTCTAAATTACGCCACCTGGTCAAGGTTTTTAATTCCCGAGACCATTATGTTATCTCGCCAATGAGGAGATCGACAATTTGAAGAGTTAAATCAGAGCTAAATTTGACGACGCCAGGGACTTCCCTAATCGAATCAGAAGTTTTCTGATAAGAGAAAACCCTGTTATTGATGTTGACTCAAAACCCCAAAGAAGCTACGGTAAAGCTGTCGCCTCACTTGTCGGAGGAAAGTCGTTAAAAGGCAACTCAAGCCTTGCTCGCTCCAAATGTCAAGAACTCAAAGGAGAAAATCTTGAGAGACAGGCCGGAACTCAGTGAGGGACAGGAAGTCAAAATCATCATCCTGACGAAGTACAAACACCTGCGTGAAAATTGAATATGTCGACGAAGATAATATAGTCTAAAGGATTCTATATATTTTTTGTAAATATTAATTTTAATTCATATGAGATGAATCAGAGTTTCACAAATTTACTTTTCTAATATTTGGCAAAGTACATAAGGTTGTCAAGGGATCTACATGTTTTAATTATTTAATCTATTTGTTTACATTTTATTTCAGGACACGTGACTAAGTTATTTTATTATTTTGAAAATACTGTTCTGTTCTAGTTAAAATTGTCGTTATATCGTCACCTCTGAAGGGGGAGAGTGTGACAGTATTTTTATTTTAGCGACTCAGCACTCCAATTTATTTGTAAAATTAATTATTGTTTTATGGAGATGCTGGGAAACTGGGGTCGACTGTTGCGGTCCTGGGGGGCCATGTGATGTTGCGCCTGCGTGCTCGTCTGATCAACGAGAGCGCTGGTCGATAAGCCGGCAAGCTTGGCATTCCTGGATTTGCAGCCGACTTGTGACCTTTAAGGTTAACTCTAAATTGTATGAATTCATTTAAATTTTGTGTCGACTTGTTGAATCTATTAATTAAAGTGTGAGGAACAGCTGTTCAGCGAAAGTGACGAAAGAATTAAAAGTATTTATTGTCGACAAAATCTGTAAGTAGAATCTTTTGAATATACCTTTTGTCGCCAAATTATTGTTCACCCATTTTACCTGCCTTGAGTTTCTCTTGCTTATTTTATTTAATTGTTATAAATTTTGATACTCATTATAAATATGTCGATCTTTAGTCGACAGGCGCTCGGGTATTAAAATCATAAAGTTAAAGTTTGAACCCTCACAGCTTTGAACCCGGCCGCGTGAGGTGTAGGAATAATTTTAAAGTAGTTTTTAGAGATAAAAAGTAATTTATTAAATAACAATCATTCCTGTTTCAACGCATAGAAACGAATATTTTAAAAAATCCTAGCGATGCTGAGATTCGAACCCTGATTTTCTAAACCGAACGCTAAACGCAAATATTACGAGTCAGGCGCACTACCACGGGGCCATTGAGGCTATAAGATTTGGATTTCGAAGTACTCGGTGACCTCTAGTTCTGGCATGTGTCATTCAAATAAATTTTCACCAAACGAGGAAATGGCAATTCCTTTTGAATATCTTTTGTTAATTACCTATTTAGAGATAATTACTTATTTTCGAGATAAAGATATTTTTTAGAAAAATAATATTGTAGAATCTTATATAAATAAAAATAATCAAAATAAATATTAAAATTGAAGTGAAATAATATTTGAATTCAAGAGAAATTTTTAGTTTTCATCTAATCTTTGTAAAATTATGAAATAATAAGAACTGAAAACATTTCTATTATTTAAGTTTAACATCTCATTTCAACAGGGGCGGCGAAAGAGGTCCACATCGTGTGTGGAGTTCAGATGATTTTTGAAGGGTGGGGGGGGGGGGGGGATAAAGACTCAAGTTTTTGATGTAACTATTACCTTAATCAATTTTATCATTCTTCTCAAGAAATTTTTTTTTTTATTTATACACTTTTTGCGCAGATTGTAACTATAAGCATTGCTTTTAATAATAGAAAACTTTAAAAAAAATATTAATCCATATTATGGTGTGTGGAAATCCACACACGATAAAATCTGGTGTGTGGACTACTCCACACTATCCACACAACTGGTGCCGCCCCTGTATTTCAATCATGTGAAACAGTAATAACTTCTTTCTGGAAAAAATTGACAAAAGTTTATTCTAGTTAAATTTAGTATAACAATAGTTATTTGCAAATTATTAAAAAAATAATTAAATAAGTTAAGTATCCCCAAAAAGTTGTTTATCAAAGAATTTTAGACAACACGTATTTTTTTGTTTGTCTGAAAAAAACTTTTTCATGAAGTTATAAAGATTTTAATTTTTGAAACTCTCGTTTACTTAAAATTTTAAAAAAAAACCTTTTAAGTGTAATAACTTTTTAAATAATTTGGATATCTTATTCTTTTTTCAGGATCGGTCTGAAAGAGTTGTTAGTTCTCTTTAAAAATCTTTTGAAAATTTTTTAAAATGTTCTAAAATAACAAAATGGCGGCTGTTTTACTAAAAAATTTTAAATTGCAATTACTCAAAAACCCTATCTTTTTTTTGGTTGAAGTTTTTTTTTTGGAAATTGTCGTCATAGTAAAGATTATTTTCTATAGAAATTTAACTTGTGCCCGATTTTCGTAAAAGAAAAAAAACTTAATTTTTTTAAAGGAAAATTTTATTTTTCTCAAAAAAAAAACACTAGGAGTTTTAAAAAATTTTCGAAATAATAGTTGCTCTTCTTCAAAAGATGTGAAAAAAGTTGGTCTTGATATTTTTCTATATTTCTCTTTTTTTCAACAAATTCCGTTAAAACTCGATAAAAAGCTAATTTTTAGAAAACTTTCCAGTGTTTTTGGATGAAAATAAGCAAATAATTTTAGAAAACGTGTAATTTATCAGAAACGTTTATATCTCAAACATATCTAATTTTTATTTTAATTAGATTTTTTACATATTTTTTTTAACTCCTTTCGTTAAAAATTCAAATTAAGAAATGATTTTAGCTGAATAAAAATATTATTAAAATTAATTTTACCAAATTTTGAATTATCAAGTTTCACATTTCTTAGAAAAAATTATGTTGTGTCAAGATTTGTTGTCAAATAATAATTATTTAACATTTTATGTTTTTTCTTTGAATCTAGTGGAAATATGTAATTTTTATCCAATCTTGACAAATAGTAGCTCATTTTTCTCTTTAAAACGTTATTTGTTGGCTTTCGTTGAATAACATTATCTTTAAAAATATATCTAAATCAAATCTTATTTATCCAATAATTTTTTAATAAAATATTTTAAAAAATCCAACCAATAAACCAATATTAACCAACATTACCTGTTTATCAAAAGCAAGTGACTTAAAAAATCAAAGATATTGAAAAGTTTCATTTTCTGGTTTTCCGTAATTTTTTTTCAGAAGTTCTTTGAAAAGTACTTTTTATTGAAACTAAAACTAGAATATTAAACATTAAAAAACAAAATAATTAAAGAAGACATTGGATTGAAAATTGTTTGTATTGGAAGTATAAACAAATCATAATTTATATTATGAATACAAAAATTTAAGGTATTTCTCTTTTTCTATTAGTTTCAAACAGTTGCTAAAAGTTTGTTGTAACAGATACTAATAACAATATCATTTTCTATGTTGCACCTGTCTAATAGATTACCTTTGAAATTCAACTGTGATAGACACACGGCACACTGTTAACTGCGCGCGCGAGCGCAGTCAAATATTTTACAAAACTCATTCGTAACTCGTACAAATGGACATTTTGATATTTAGAACGGGCAAGTTTAGAATAAATGTAAAGTATATATTTGAAATTGTGTTAAAATAATTTATCAAATCAGATTTTCCAAAGAAAATAAAACTATTTTGTACTTTCCACAAAATAATTTGATAACTTTTGCTGAATTAGTTTTATATGAATTACAGAAGTTTTTTTACACCCTACCGATAGAAAACCACTGGAAAATTATTGGAAGCTCACTGGGCCAGTGAGCGCACTAGGGTTTATTGCTACACTCAGGCCAGGTCAAAATTTATTGCTCGTTTTGAGGTAGTCCTTTTAAATTTAGTTTCAAAAGAAACTAAAATTATATTGTCACAAGCCATCTGTGGCTCTTTATTGAATAAGTATATATTTTTATGTAAATTTCTTAAAAAAATATTTTTCTGAAAATTCAATGTACATTATACGTGTATATACCTATATTAAAAATTGTGTCAAAAATATAACAATATAATTATTTACAGAGAATTATATTAATTAAAAAAGCTTATTATGATTTAAAATTATTAATTAATTTTATTGTTTATAAATTATAATATTACTTTTTGCAATTATTATTTTATATAAAAAATATAAATGTCTATAACATATATTTTAATAATTAATTATTCTTTAAGTATTTTATTGATTATAATTTTAATTTAGTAGTATAAATTTTCAAAATGAATTTTAGAAATTCAGAATAGTAAAATATAGAAGATTTCAATTTTTGTATTGCAGACCTCAAAAAGTAAAAGTATATAAATTCCAGGTAATATAATGCTGGACGTTGAAAAAAATTAACTTAAATGACAAAAGATTTGGAAATCTACTGTTAAAGCAGGGATCCATTTTAAATCCCCATGTCTACTGTTACCCTAGCTAATAATTTTTGAACCCTAATATTTTATGACTTGAAATTTCTGCAATTTAATTATTTGAAAATTTTAATTAAAAAATTTAGAATCTGTAATACTTCACGATTATAAATATCTAAAATTTATTGTAATAATTTTATATTTGAAGAAATTATAAGATATTTCGTAAACCATAAATATTACGTTAAAACTGATATCATTTTTAAAATCAAAGTCAAAGGGATATGTAATAAACATAATAGAATCATAAAATTAGCTAAAGTTTATAAAAATAAGTATAATGTTGAAATAAATAAACATTATTTCCAGCGTAATTATTTTTATGCCCGAAGGTCACCAAAAGTATTTATGTTGGTCATAAACCGCAAAAGGACCCAAGAAATTATTTTTACCTCTTAAGGGTTTCCAGTGGTATTTCCCATTGTCATAAATCAGACTTAAAAGACCCAATAAGTTTTGAGTGAGTAAATGTTTCAAACACTATCTGAAAACGCATTGAAACGGCCCAAAAACCTCAGTGATTTTCGCCAGTGAGTTTTCCAGTGAGTTTGTATCGGTAGGGCAGACCTGTTTTATAAAATGTACAGAAAGTTTCGTAAATAGTTCAGAACAGTTTGACATTAAGAGCAGAAAATTTTGTAAACAATATGAAACTTTGCTTTGTAAAGCGATTTATCCAAGACTACTGAAATGATTTTGTAGTATTCGAAAAACTTTTTTTTTTCCGTGTACTGTAAATCCATAGTGTGAAAGTTAATAGTAGATAAAACTTACTTTTAAAATGATAAGTAAATATGTTTGAACGAGGGCGAAGACGCCGTTCAATGCACCAAACCAAAATACTATAGATTCAAGAGTATTTTTTTCTCAGTGTACATATTGATTATCTTGAAAACTATTGAAGATGTAAAAAAATGTATGGGACTTACAATATATAATGTTATGAGATCTACAATCATTGGTAAAGAATTGTTGCAAATGTTAAATATTCAATTAGGTAAATAAAAGGAACGCAACTTTTATGGGTTTTTATGGTTTTTACTATGAAGATGAGGTCGTCGACAATTTTTTCTATCATTTTCGTAATTAGCGTATCAAAATAAGTGAATATTCGTAGTGCCCTTAAAATCTAAAGTTTGACCTATTCGGTACTGCACCCAAATATCGGATCTGTATTGACCATTAATACCCTGTTATACATATGAATATTTTTTAAAATATTTTATATGATAAGTTTTAGGCATGAAGAAAACACCAACGTTGACGTCGAA
Organism: Ganaspis brasiliensis; assembly: GCA_037103525.1. NCBI lineage: Eukaryota > Metazoa > Arthropoda > Insecta > Hymenoptera > Figitidae > Ganaspis > Ganaspis brasiliensis. Next base: position 419,106 of record JAZKLR010000014.1, read on the forward strand.
GCTTTATACTTTTTTATGCAAAAAACAGCTTTTTAGTAACAAAACCAGTTTATGGTTCCTGATGAAATATTTGTTGACTATAAAATAAGTTAAGGACGTTGGAACCCGAAAGCTGAGAGTGGCGTAGAAACACTTTTTCCTCCTTTGCTCGAAAATTTCCCTTTTATGAATTTTTTTTAGAAACACTGGACACTTTTTCAAAAAAAGGGCTATGTTAGACAAAAGTATTTGAGATAAGGAATTTTTTAAACATTTGTTTTATGCAAACAAATGTGCCTACAAGCGTCAAAATTAACTCCCGTTTTGACATTGCAAGATTTTCCGTAAAAGATGGCCGCCGCCATCTCACTTGAGGCCTATGTCACGTAGCCTGTGCCCAGCTGACGAGCGGCGGCCATCTTTTACGGAAAATCTTGCAATGTCAAAACGGGAGTTAATTTTGACGCTCGTAGGCACATTTGTTTGCATAAAACAAATGTTAAAAAAATTCCTTATCTCAAATACTTTTGTCTAACATAGCCCTTTTTTTGAAAAAGTGTCCAGTGTTTCTAAAAAAATTCATAAAAGGGAAATTTTCGAGCAAAGAAGGAAAAAGTGTTTCTACGCCACTCTCAGCTTCGGGTTCCAACGTCCTTAATTGAAGATGCTGCTAATATTTATTGCTCTTGTTTGGTTCCAATTCATATAATCCACAAACTCTGTTTGCAGGTACAGCTATATCTGAAACATAAGTAACAAGTAAAAAATGAGTACGGAAGAATACTGCAATTCTTACTTGTAAAAAAGATTTAATTGAGCAAAGCGGTTTTGATTTTTCTGCTTAAGAAACAAAAAGCCCTCTCGACAGAAAAGACCTCAAAAATATTTCAAAAGTGTCTGATTCGGTATTCTTCAGTCATTTTGACTCTTATAATACCAGGTACCATTTTTGACTTTGTATAGATAGTCCTTTTAAATGTCGCGATTCCTTATTTAAGTTTCAATAGGATCATAAATCTACGTTGAACTAAAATACAGATGCCTACTGGTATATATTTTCTTTTATGGTTTCTGTAACCAAAAAGTATTAAGACTCCAAAATTTTGGAATTTTTAAATTTGAAACATAAAAATTATAAATCTTTTGTTTTTGACAATTAGGAAATCTAAAAATTTTCTTAAAATCAATTAAATTAAACGACAGTGAATTATTATAGGGGAAGGCGGGGTTGAAAGTGACGGGGGTAAGAAGTGCCGATGCGTATATTTCGGAAATGAAACGAGATAAAAATAAAGTTGAAGTGAGAAAAGGAATATTTAATGAATGCGACTCGCTATCAGACATTTTGATTTCTTCTGCTACGCAAAATAGTTTTAGCTGTTAGTGTATTTGTGAATTTTCACTTTTTGTGTCACATTTGAAAATATTTTCACGGTTATACATTTTGGTCTATTTAATACATTTTTAAAGCTTTCGGTGCAATTTTTTTACTAAAATGATCCAAATTTATTTAAGGATTGAATAATATATTAACAATCCCGATTTAATAAACTAGTTATTTTACATTTTATAAAAAGTGGATGTTAGTACAACGGGGCGTAAAGTGCCTCTGGCTTGGGGTTGAAAGTGCCGCGGTCAGGAAATATACACACATGTACTAAATTTGTAAATAACGTCAAAAATATTAAGTTTATATTTTCTTATTAAACTTCCAAATAATTCTTTAAAAAAATGTATATTATGTGTTGTTTACTTTATATATAATTGTATTTACATAAATTTCTCTATAGGTCACCCTTATATTCTTAACACTGTAAGTTAATAATAGCAAATGATTATTGGAAAAACTAATTCAAAAGTATATAATTAATAATAATAAAGTACAATTGAATTTTTGTCAGTCCGCGCAATTGTGTTGAGTCAATAAAAGAAACTTGTAGTTTTCCATGTTTCCTAGATGTTTTTTGGGCCGCAGATTGTGAATTTGGGGTAAAAAATGACAATTTAAAAGTTCCCTGGCGATTTAGCGAGAATCGGTTGGGAACCGGATTTGATTCCGTTTTGATTCACTTTGATTCCGGGTAGAATTTTGCTATCAATTCATGAAATTTAATGAAATAAACCATTGTTAATGAAAAATATTAATATTTCAATTGTTTTTTAGAATTGAGCTTTATTAAAACTCAACTTAACTCAATTCTTCTAAAGGTTTATTAAAGCTCAATTTTAACTCAATTCTTCTAACAAACAATTGAAATATTAATATTTTTCATTATCAATGGTTTATTTCATTAAATTTCATTAATTGATAACAAAATTCTACCCGGAATCAAAGTGAATCAAAACGGAATCAAATCCACTTCCAAACCGATTCTTGCTAAATTGCCAGGGTTTTACTCGGTCAAAATCGCGAATAAGTGCAAAAAAAATTAAAATTTGAGATTTTAATGTTTACGCAATTCTGTTGAATCATTGAAAGAAACTCGTAGTTTTTTAAGTCTCGTAGATGTTTTTTCGGTCGCAGATTGTGAATTTGAGATCAAAATTGGTAGTTTAATAGTTAGAATCGGTCAAAATCGCAAAAAAGTAAAAAATTTAAAAAATTATTTTTGTCTGTCCGCACTGCTGTGTAGAATTGTGGTGTGAAATTAATGACTTTGCTTCTTTATAAAGTGCTTTTTGGATCGTAGATTAAGGATCTGAAGTTAAATTGTACAATTAAAAATATTAAAGCACCTAAAATGGCTAAATATCGTAAAAAAAAAAAAAAAAATTGTTCTGTCCGCATTTTTGTGTCAAATTGTGTTGTTTAATTAGTAAGTTTTCTTTTAATACGCAGTTGTTAGATCGAAGATTAGTGATTTGAAGTTAAGTTTGTTATTTTAGGAGTTTAAAGCAGTCAAAATGAGTAAAAATCATCAAAATAGCAAACAAAATCGTAAAATAACAGAAATTCATTTGGTTTGTTCGCATTAATATGAAAAACTAAATTGTTTAATAATTATTTTTCTACCACACATGCACGAAAACCTCGTGTTTTCGTTCGCCTTAAGCGGGGCAGAACTCACAGTTTTTAGGTCAGTGAACGTTAGAGGTAAAAAAACTTCCGAACAGTGAAAAAAATGCGCCTGCGCGATGAGAGTTTTTTTCACTGTTCGGAAGTTTTTTTATCTCTAACGTCACTAACCTGAAAACTGCGAGTGCTGACCCGCTAACGCGTACAAAACACGAGATTTTCGTACATCTGTGATAGAAAATAGCATATGCACCTCGGGAGGCCGATTTTTTGTCTTGCACAATGTTCTCCGAACATTTGTGCTTGACAAAAAAACACGGACTTCCCTCCCTTGATGCATAATATACTATTCTTTTCAATTCGTAGTTCTTAGATCGCTGACTACTGATTGGAAGATGAAATTGTCATTTTAGGAGCTTGGAGCACTCAAAATTAGTCAAAATCGTCAAAATAGCTCAAAATAGTAAAATATTCAAATTTCATCCTGTTTTTCCGTATTGCCATGCAAAATAATGTTTTTTAATAATAATTTTTCTTTTCTATACGTAGTTCTCAAATCGCTTACTACTGATTAGCTTTTAAAATTGTTATTTTAGGAATTTAGAGCAGTTACACGGAGAAAAAAAATTAGCAGCCAAAGCTAAGACTTAGCTACCTTAGCTAACTTTAATTGCTATTATATGGATTTTGTTTGCTGAAACAGCTGAATATTAGCTACCACAGCTAAAAATTAGCTATCCATATAGTAGCTAACTCATTTTTCTCAGTGTAAAAGGAGTCAAAATCATCAAAATAGCAAAAAATCGTAAAATAACAGAAATTCATGTTATCTATCCATACTGATATGCAAAATTATGTCGTTTAAATCGTTATTTTACTTTTTTATATGCAGTTTCTAGATTGTTGATTACTGATTAGAAGTTAAAATTGCCATTTTAAAAGTTTAGAGCAGTCAGAAAGAGTCAAAATCGTCAAAATAGCTCAAAATTGTAAAATATTATAAATTCATTCTGTCTGTTGGTATTAATATACAAAATTATGTTGTTTAATTGGTTATTTTGCTTTTTCATACGTAGTTTCCAGATCGTTAAATACTAACTAGATCTTAAAATTGTGATTTTAGAAGTTTAAAGCAGTCAAAAGGAGTCAAAATCATCAAAATAGCAACAAATCGTAAAATATAAAAAAAATCATCTTGTCTTTCCGTATTGATATGCAAAATTTTGTTGTTTAATTGGTTATTTTGCTTTTTTATACGTATGTAGTTTTAAGATTGCTGATTACTGATTTGAAGTTAAAATTGGCATTTTACAGGAGTTTAGAGCAGTCAAAAGGAGTAAAAATCGTCAAAATAGCTAAAATTGTTAAAGATTAAAAATTCCTTTTGTCTGTTCGTATTAATATGCAAAGCTACCCTACTAAAAAATCCGGACGAAATCCGGATGAATTCCTGACGAATTCCAGACAAAATTCCGGACAAGTCCGGATTAATTCCAGATCTGGAATTAGTCCGAAAGTGTCCGATTTAACGTAGGCTTTTGGCACGGAATTTAGTCCGGTCTTATCCGAAATAAATCCGGCCGTATACAATCCGGATATAGTCCGGTACAGTCTGGAACAAATCTGGTCCGAAGTGTTGTTTAAATCCGAAAGTAGTCCGGTACAGTCCGGAACAAATCTGGTCCGGAGCGTTGTTTAAATCCGAATGTAGTCCGGTACAGTCCGGAAGAAATACGGTCCTAATCGTTGTTTAAATCCGGATGCAGTCCGGTATAGTCCGAAACTAATCTGGTTAAACTTTTTTTGTAATCCGGATTTAGTCCGGATTCATCCGGAATTTGTCGGAAAAGCAAAAAAAAAGTTTTTTTAATTGTTTAAGTCATTTTTAAACAATGTTTGGACCTTAACATTACACAAATATTCATACATTTATTACAACGATTATATACAACATTTATATTAAAGAAGAAAAATCGCACGCATGAGGGGAATCGAACACGGGATGTTACGCACGCAACGCAGAACCTAAACTTTTTTTTTTTTTTTTCATTTATTTAATTAACAACACATAAAATTACAAGTATTAATTGGCGGAATAAATAACAAAAAACGCCATTCAACAATAACAATACAGAGATTTCATATTATATATACGAGCTCTGAGGTTCAACTTTTTAAATCAAACATACATGTAATCTGTGGATTAAATCCGGAAAGAGTCCGGTAAAGTACGGATATAATCCGTCACTAATTCTTAATTTCAAATAGAACCCGGAGTATGTACGAACATAATCCGACATTCGTTTTACAATCCGGAAAGAGTCCGGTACAGTACGGATATAATCCGGCACACGTTTCAAATCCATAAAGAGTCTGGTTTAGAATGAAAATAATCCGGCAATCGCTTTCACATTCGGATAGCGTCTGGTTTAGTATGAAAATAATCCAGCATTCTTTTTATAATTCTAAAAGAGTACGGCAAAGTACGGACATAGTCGGGCACTCGTTTTTAAATCCAGATAGAGTTCACTTTATTACACGGTAACAAGGGAGATATAGAAAATACAGTAGGACCCACGTATATCGGACCCTATATATCGGATTCCCGCTTATATCAGATATTTTTGCCGGTCCCTTGAATTTAAATATAATGAATTTTTACCCGAATAAATCGAATTCCTGCTTATATCGAAAAAAATTCTCAGACCCTTGGAATCCGATATGTGAGAGTTTTACTGCAATTAAAAAATTGATTCGGAATCTATTTATAGTCCAGGTGAAAACCGTTTTTAGACCGGTCAAGTTCGGCAACTATCCGGCACAAACTTTACAATCCATTTTAGGTCGGGTTTTATCTGGAATTAGTCCGACAATCCATTTAGATATTATTTTTAGTTATAAAGTGAAGTCCGTTTTTAGTCCGGTCACGTCCAGAAACTGTCAGGTACAAATTTCACAATCCGCTTTAAGTCTGGTTTAGTCTGGAATTTATCCGGCTCTTAATTCCGAATTTACTTATAGTCTAACTAAAATCCGTTTTTCGTCCGTTCACATCCGAAAATTGTACGGCAGTCAATTCCGAAATTATTAATAGTCAAACTGAAATCCGTTTTTTGTAATCTGTTTTTTTTTGTCCAAATGTTACTTTTATTTATTATCATTTTCATTAAAACGACACATCACGACATGACTAAACGTCCTCAAGAAAAAATTGTTTTAAAAAATGTGTTTCCTATTTTCTTAATAAATCGTACTATAATCTGGGTTTAAAAACGAGTACTGGATTATACCCAAACTTCACCAGACTCCTTGCCATTTACTTGACTCTTTCTGAATTGTAAAAGATATGCCAGACTTTTTCCGTATTCCGGTAAAAAGGGAGAAATGGAAAATAGTTAAAAAAAATGGAGATGTTCTTAGAAAATGCAGCGAGCCAATTTAAGTGACGAAAATTCAGAATCTTAATTGATTTTAATGCAAAAATATTTCTTCGATAAAGACAACTAAAACGGTTGGCAATGGATTCCAGATAAATTGGAAATTCTATTGCTTTCAATTAGGAGGTCGAAAAATAGTGCATTAAAAATAATGCAGATTTTGAATTAGTTTCTATTATTTTATTTTTAACGGTTACCTCATTAAAATGTTCTTTTCAAGAGAAAGTAATAGAAAATCATTCAGAAATTGAATTATTTTTAATGCAACTATTTTCCGACTTCCTATAATTAAAAGCAATAAAATATTCTATTTTTCTAAGATCCATTGCAAATCTTTTTAGATGTCACCATCCAATAAACATTAGCGACTTATAAAAACATTTCAGATTCCTAATTTCCTTTAATTAGCTCAATTCGCTACTAACAGAAAATGAATGCTTTTGCAGATATTTTACTGCTTTCAGACGGGATTAAAAAACAGAAAAGTCGCATATAAAATATAATTGAATGTTCCGCATGTTCTAAGAAAATTTCCAAATCAATGAATCTCCAAAATCACCGGAATCCGGAGGTGAGCGAACGGGGAAGGGAAAACAGGATGACTATAAATAATTTCGGAATTGACAGCCGGACTAATTACAGATAAAACCAGACTTAAAACGGATTTAAAATTTATGCCGGACAACTGCCGGATGTTAACGTACTAGAATCTGATTTCACTTAGGCTATAAATAATTTCGGAATTGACTGCCGGGCTAATTCAAGATAAAACCGGACTTAAAGCAGATTGTGAATTTTGTGCCGGACAGTTGCCGGACTTGACCAGTCTAAAAACGGACTTCACTTTTACTAACAATAATTTCTAAATGGACTGCTGTACTGATTCCAGAGAAAACCAGAGTTAAAACGGATTGTGATTTTTTGCCAGACAGTTTCCGGACGTGTCCGTACTAAAAACGGACTTCTCTCTAACTAAAAATAATTTCTGAATCGACTGCCGGACTAATTTTAGTTAAAACCAGACTTAAAGCGGATTTTAAAGTTTGTGTCGGACAGTTTCCGGACGTGATCGGACAAAAAACGGACTTCACTTTGATTATAAATAATTTCGAAATCAATTGCCCTACAAGATTCGGACTTTTCCGGATTAATTTCAGATCAAATTTTTTGTGTCAGACAAATGTCGGACTAATTCGGATCATTTCCGGACACATTTCGGATTAATTCCAGATAAGACCGGACTGTTTTGTCTGGAATTCGTGCGGAATTTGTACGGAATTAGTCCGGATTTTTTAGTAGGGTATGTTGTTTAATAATTGTTTTTCTTTTCTGAAATCGCTAATTATTGATTAGAAGTTAAAATTGTCATTTCATTAGTTTAAAGCAGCCAAAATTAGTTGAGTTGGCAACATTTTAACTAAAATTCGTAAAATACTAAAAATTCATTTTGTCTATTTTTATTAAAAATGCAAAACTATGATGTTTTATTAAATTTTTTTTTCATACGTAGTTTTTAGATTGCTGATTACTGATTTAAAGCTAAAATTGTTATTTTAGGAATTTAAAGCAGTCAAAGTTGCCAATACAGCTAAAAACCGTAAAATAAGAAAAATTCATTTTGCATAACATTCATTTTTTTTAATTTAAAGCTTATTAAATTGTGCAAAAATTTGTCAAGGCTGATTATTAAATTTTTGCTTTTTTTAAAAGTTATTATCTTATTAAGTTATTGTATTATACAAGTAAAAATTCGCTAATAACACCGAACGTTTTTTAACTTCCAGGTAACATTACTTTTTAACGTCCGGGACGTTAAAATGTAACGTTGCTAAAGGTCGATTTAACGTTAAAATGTCCACAGCCATTTAACGTTCGCCTGGAACGTTATAGAACGTTACTTTGGGTCCTTCAATGGACATTTGAAAAATCGCAGTACGGGTTGCGGAAAAATAGTGCGGAAAATCTGAAATTTTTTTTCAGATCTTATATTCAATGTTGATAATGTCAATGCTTCTTAAGAACAGTGGTCACTAAAATCAACTGCGCAGCTCTAGTTGCGATAGAAAACTACTGCGCACAGTATTAACGTTATTAATTTTTAAACATTTTTGAATGTCCATTGAAGGTCCCAAAGTAACGATCTATAACGTTCCAGGTGAACGTTAAATGGCCGTGGACATGTTAACGTTAAATCGACCTTCAGCAACGTTACATTTTAACGTCCCGGACGTTAAAAAGTAACGTTACCTGGAAGTTAAATAACGTTCAGTGCTATTAGGGTTGAATCTCTATTTTTTAATTTCTACTAAAAGTATTTAAATATCAAGACAATACACTTTTTTACAACTTCAGTTCAAAAATAAACAATTTCTGTCATAAGTATTTGTTATAAACCATTTTTATAAACAATTAAGCAACAATCCATAATTTTGATGACCCGGCAAGAAGGCTGGAATAGTAAAGAATTCGAATTTACAGAGTTGCGCCCGAAACTTCAAAAATATCTTTTCTTCTTAATGTCTGAATTTTCCTCGAATTTCATGGTCACGAAATAGAACTCGAAACCTAGCGACGTGTATTTTTTATTATTCCGAAGCGTATATCCTATACCGTAGAACGGGATTCATTTCAGTCACTTTCAATTTCGAAATATTCCGTCAGATCAGCTATAGGTTGGGAAAAACGAGTTCCACTAAAGGAATTCATTCAGTACATTTTGACTCCCTTTGAAATCCTTTGAGAAAAATGTTGTGAACCGAATATTTTCAATTCTTTTTGATCCAATTATTCACTAAGGGCAGTTGATAAATAACTACTTGCATGACTCCCCTCCTCAATCCGCTCGAAACCGGTTATGAGAGTGTCAAATTCCTAACCGAAAATGTGAAGGAAGACATGTGGCTCTAAATTTCCAACAAAAGGACCTACTTTTTCTTTGTATTCTGTCGCTAACGGTCAGTTTCTTTTTGACTTTCGAACAGTTAAGTTCGCGTGAATTTTAAACTTGTTTTCACAAAGTGCTTAAACTTTAATTAAAATTAAGTTTTGATAGTAAAGTTTAATAGTTGTAATATTTTCTATATGCAGTTAATTATATTCATATTCTTAATTATATACTCTAAAAAGTGATCATGTGGGTTTTAAGTTATAAGTTTTCTGATATAAACTAAACAATAGCAATAATATGTTGTTTATTATTATTACTCTGTTATTATTACTCTGTTATTGTTATGATAATTATTATTGTGTATTATTATTGTTATTATGAATATTATATCATCATCATTACTATTATTATTATTATTATTATTAATAAATCCTATATTTTATATTTCATAATAGCTACACATGTTTTAAAATAGCTACACATTCAAATTGATTATTGTCAAAATGAAGTTTTTTAAATAACTTATTTTATTTCTAATTATTAGTAATATACTATTGTCATATTGTGTCAAACTATTATTATTATTATTATTATTATTATTATTATTATTATTATTATTATTGTTCTTATTGTATAAACAAGCATTTTATAACATATATATTCATTAAGAAAATGGAAAAAACAGATATACTTTTTAGTCTGCTAAAAAAACTATTTATTACTGAGAATTTTTAATTAACATTCAATTCCGCTTTAAAAAAGTTCTTACTGTATATATGACCTTAAAGGAATTCAGCTTGAACCACTTCTTTTTCTTTATTAGGAATTAAAATGTCACCAAAGGTTTGATGAATTCCTCTAAATACCGTTTTAGGTTACTCCTAAAATTGACTAAAAGGAATAAAAGTTTAGTATCATTTTTTCCGCTACGCGAGTCGCAAAAAAGAGGGAAATTCAGGCACTAAGTGGAATTCATTTTTTCAATTCTTTACTGTTCCAGCCTTCTTGCCGGGGAATTAGAAATTCTTTTTTAAACGAAGTGTCTGGATTTATTCTTTATGAATAGACATTTGCTCTAATGTGAGTGATTGTCAATAATTTAATTAGTTTTAAACAATTTTTATAAACAATTAAGCAACAATTCATAATTTTCATGAATTAAGGTATTAGTCGCGTAAAATGATTTTCGTCAGATTTTTTTAAAACTTTGTATCTGTATTCATGAGGTATTTATCTATGAAATGAGATCTATCCTATTAATTTTGACCACTTCTGAGCTTCAAAATATTAATTCAAAGTTTATACCTTTTACATGTAATAGCACAAAATGCATGTATAAAACGTCTCTTATATTCAATTATAAAAAAACAAGTCGTCAGTTTTTCAAATAAAACTACTAAGTTACACATTGAGATAAAGTAAATCCTTTAAAAAAAAAAATTAATTTTATTGACCACGCCGTATAAAAAATACAATAATTTAAAAATTCATAATTTTTCATTTTCACGTGGTTTCATTGAAAAATGTCGAAAACGTGTGAGCAATACATCACGATAACTTATAGTACCTGACTCAAAATCGTGAAAGTAACATATATTACATTAGAAGAGGTCACAAGGAAGCAAGTGAGTTGATATAAAAGTTTATTTTTTGTTCTTTTTATTTTGCGGGAGTATTGCGGGAGCATTTACGCGACTAATACCTTAAAACTTCTTTTTTAGACAAAGTTTCTTAATTTGTTCTTCATAAATGGACATTTGGCAGAATGTGAGTAAATAACAATAATTTAATTTGTTATATACAATTTTTATAAAAAATTAAGCAAGAATCCGTAATTTTGATGAATTAAAGTTTTTTTTTTATACTACGTGCCTACATTCGTTCTTCATAACTAGACATTTGCCAGAATATGACCAAGTGTTAATAATTTCATTTGTAATAAACAATTTTTATAAAAATTTAAGCATCAATCAGTAATTTTAATGAATTAGAAATTCTTTTTTTAGAATTTCTTTTTTTTTAACGAAAAAACTACGATTAGTTGTATTCCACGATTTGTTTAGAGATACCTAATGAAATGCTTATGGGCGATTCCATGTCAAATTTACAGTCCACATTTTAAAATCGACTAAATCTATTTTTTATTTGTTTCTTATAAAAAAATATGGTAATATTGTAAATTTCTTATGATTCCACGAGTATTTTAAAAAAAAAATTGATAGAGGGTCTGAAACACTCGGAGATCCCTTACGAAACTTAACTACAGAAATACTTTTATGAAATACTACAGAAAATACTATAGAAATATTACTGATATACTACAGGATTACCTGTAGTAAACTTGGTGTATGGGATTATTGGGTTTGTGGTATTTTTGTATTATTTTCGCGCTGGCCATAAATAATGGTTTAAAGGTCTAAAAAGGTAAAGCAGGTATTTTTTTTTCTTTTTGTAAATATCAATGGAAAAAACAGCATTTTTTTATTTATTTTATTTTATTCAATTCATTTTTTATTTTATTCAATGTTTTTAATTTATTAGTAAATAACGAGACAAACAAAACCTTATAATATATTTAAATAACTTTTAATACATTAATATAAACAATTAAACTTTTTTCACCGTATTAAAAGCAACTTAAAAACTTACATTCTAATGTAATTAATTTGGTAAAACTTAAAGCTAATGAAAAATGAGAACGAAAATTCTTTTATTTAGTAGGTCATGACAGCGACCTAATCCTCGCCTGATTTCAGATTTGTCGTTTCTCGATTCTATCATTTTCAAAGGTCGAATTAGTAAAAACATAAAAGTGACACAGGGTTATCTTTTCGTTTATTTATTGCAAATTATATTTATAAATAATTTTTCTAACAAAAAGTAAAAAAAAAGTAAAAAAAAGCAATAACTCAGTCAATTTATCACCAATTTAGTTAACAAAAAAAGCTCAATCGACGTAGAATTAAATACAATTTAAATAATTTAGTACAGAAAAAATTATTCCAAATAAAATTGGTTCGTAAATCATTGCCAAAGTTAAAAAAATTCGAAAAAAATTGACAATTTTCCAACTTTTTACTCTTTTTCTACCGTAAATTTTACTTGAAACATAAAATTTCTATTAAGTATAGTAAGCCTTGTTTTCCAGCTTTAAATTAAAAAAAAATTTAAAATCAGACCAAAAATGACGAAGTAATAGTATATTTTATACAAAAATTGCAGAAAAACTGTTTTTTAGCTATAAAATGAAATTTTTGAGGTGGGGGGGGGGGGATTTAATACACATTTTTTTTAGTTTTTCATGACGAATAACTTAGGCTAAGTCCGATTCAAAGTAATTTTTCTTCGTCATTTCTTGTAACACAGTGTAATAATTTAGAATTAGATTTAATTACTTTGTTCAGGATAACTTATTAATCCTTATGTTAATTAATTAATTCTGTTATTTTCATTAAAATATTTAAGTATTCAATTTTTCTAAAAATTTGATTAAATTAAGGAAACAAATTGATTTCAATATTATTTTTCATCCTTTATGGGTTATCCCATCAGTAAATATCATGTTTTATTGCTGGAAAGGCCCAGAGACCCGTGGTCCAGATTTATGATACCAGATGTTCGTTTTCGGATATTTTCAAGTCGTAAAATTAAAACCCCTTTTTTTGTCGACATTTTCGAATCTTGAAGATTATAAAAGTTTAAAAAATATTCGAAAAAAAATTAAAAGAACGTAAAGGAAATCTATTGTTGATCGTTATTTAAATATAAATAATATATTTCGATTTAATCGTTCGTATTTTACCCTTATTACCTAGTGACATTAATTAACGTTGTTTTAGCAATTTATCTAGTGAAACATTACGTGTCATTAGGCCGCCGTCACAATTTGTTTAAACAAATATAATAATATAATTAACAATATAATAATGTTAAATTTAATTATTTAAAACATTCTCCAATTTCCAGAATCTTTTTTTTTCTGATAAAAGTTTCAATATTTGTCCAGTTGCTCATAACAATTTGTTTAAACAATTTCTAATGTAAAATTTAATTATTTAAAACATTCTCCACTTACCTGAATCTTTTTTTCTGATAAAAGTTTTAATATTTGTTTATAATTATAAATGTTTATAATAAATTTCTTAAACAATTAGTTTTTTAAACAATTTATAATTCGTCTTAAAATTTAAAAAAAAGAAAGAATATATTTTGTTATAAAATGTCGGTGATACGAATTAGTTAATGTAGATTGTTTAAATAATAAAAACTGAATTATTTTATTGAATTAACAAATTAGTTCATTTATCTTGAAATTTAAAAAAAGAAAAAATTTGTTTTCTTTATAAATGTTGATGTTATGAATTTGTTAATTTAGATCGTTTAAACAATAAAAACTAAATTATTTCCTTGAATTAACAAATTAGTTCATTTATCTTGAAATTTTTAAAAATAATGGATTTATTTTGTTCGAAAATGTCAGTACTATGAATTTGTTAATTTAGATTGTTCAAATAGTAAAAACTAAATTGTTTACTTAAATTAATAAATTAGTTCATTTATATTGAAATTTAAAAAATCGGGCAAGTACGAGTTACACCCGTACCAAAATCTAGGGTTCCGTACATTTACGAAACAAAGATGTACCTTATTAATAAACTGAAAGCTCTAATTTGGTACACATATGTATTTTTACGTGTAGATTACTGGAAAATTATAGGGATTGACAGTCAAAACGTTGTCAAAAAAAGAAAAACTGCAAATTTTCGAAAAAAAAAGTTTTTTCCTCATAATTTTGAAATTATTTGAGCTACAGGGCTAAAATTTGATACATTTGTACATTTTTATGTACAGATTATGAAAATTAGTTAGAACGTACAAATTATGGAAATACTTCTACCTTCAAGTACATGAAACTTTTGCTTAAGGGTACAGGCTTGTATTTCATATAAATAACATAAAAATCAAGAATTTTTTTTAGGGGGAAGCTCTGAAATTTTTATAGGGTTTTAGGGCTTATAACAGTCTTAATTATAGGTCCTGTGGCAGCCGTGATCAAGCCTGGTATAAGATTAAAATTTTTTTTTGTTTTTTTCATAATTTTCCAATTATTTTGAAAAAAAAAGTGATAAAAATTTTCAATTGCGTTTTATATCGTTTTTTTAAATTCTGAGTATAAAAATAAAAATTTTATTGGTTTGAGGGGTACTGTAGGACAATTAGGGTGAGCTCTAGCATAGGAGTCTAAACCTCTTTTTGGTGATTTTTTGAATTTTTTTTGTGACCTCATAATATTTAATTTTATTTCTAAACATAATTTTTCCATAATCTGCATGCAAAAATACACGAGTGTACCAAATTTTAGCCCTCTAGCTCAAATAATGGCAAAGTTAGAGAAAAAAAAACCTTTTTTTCGAAAATTTGCAGTTTTTCCTTGACAACGCTATGGCCCTCAATTCAGATCATGTTCTCTATATTTTTCTTGTAATATACACGTGAAAATACATATGTGTACCAAATTTCAGACCTCTAGGTCAAATAGTTTAGAAGTTAAGTGGGGTGGGGGAATGGTCCATTTTAATGCATTTTTGCAAAAAAAAGTTGTTATTTCCTTGACAACGATATGAACATCACCTTGAATCATGTTCTCTATATTTTTCGTGCAATCTACACGTGAAAATACATAAGTGTACCAAATTTCAGCCCTCTAGGTCAAATAGTTTAGAAGTTAAGGGGGGAAACCTAAAAAGAACAAATTTGTTTTCTTTATAAATATTGATGTTATGAATTTGTTAATTCAGATTGTTTGAACAATAAAAACTAAATTGTTTACTTAAAATTACAATCTGATTAATTCGTCTTAAAATTTAAAAAAAGAATGGATTTATTTTGTTCGAAAATGTCGGTACTATGAATTTGTTAATTTAGATTGTTCAAATAGTAAAAACTAAAGTATTTACTTAAATTAATAAATTAGTTCATTTATATTGAAATTTAAAAAAATAACAAATTTGTTTTCTTCATAAATGTTGATGTTATGAATTTGTTAATTTAGATTGTTTAAACAGTAAAAACTAAATTTTTTACTTGCAATGACAATCTGGTTAATTCGTCTTGAAATTTAAAAAAAGAATATATTTATTTCGTTCTAATATGTCGATGTTATGAATTTTTTAATTTAGATTGTTTAAACAATAAAAACTAAATTTTCTATTTGAAATTACATTCTAGTTCATTTTGTCTCGCAATTCAAAAAAAAAAATTATTTTTTTCAAAAAGTTAGCAAACTAGAGCTTATATATAATTTCAAAATAGCACTTGTACATATGTAATTGTTAATTATTTCATTATTATACCTAATTTTCTTTTTGTTTCGCGTCAGCAGCACGGAACGGAACAAAACTTTTTTTTTCGTTTCGTTCCGTTTCCGTGCACAACCCTGCTATAAATTAGTAGTTTGCTACTATGAATTAGCGAAAAGTGAGCCCCGAATTTGACTAAATTTTTAGTAGAAAACTACTAACTTTTTAGTAGAAAAGTACTAATTATTTAGTAGGAAACTACTAATTTCTAGTATAAAACTACTAATTGAAATAGTGGAACTTTACTTTTAAAATAAGTAGATTTTTTTACTATTTTAATTAGTAGTTTTCTAACAAAAATTAGTAATTTTCTACTAAAAATTAGTAGTTTTCTACTAAAACATTAGTAAAATTCATACTATTCAATAGTAGCTCACTTTTCACTAATTCATAGTAGAAAACTACTAATTCAGATTTAGAGAATAAAAAAGTCATAGTTTGCAAGCTATCTGCAAAAAAAATTTCACCTCTTTTTTCAAAATTGTAAAAAAATTTGCCACCCTCGGAGGTCGAAAACTCAAATTAATCGCCTATCGATTAAAAAACAAATTGGTCATGCTCTAATTTTTGCTTTTATTTGTCTTTTGTCACGGCACAGTGACTGGACTATAGGCCCACAGCCCTCAGATACCTGGCGCTATATTGTGGAATCTGTCATTTTTTCATTTATGGCTTTACTCTCAAATCCTCTAAAGGGTTTTAAGTTTACAGCTTGCACATGTTTTTAAAGAAAAATTTCCGGATCTTAATAGAAAAAATAAGTATTGTATTATAGGAGAAAATAAATGTGTTTCTTTTGAATATCTTTGGACCAAGTGTCTAAAACAAATTGGTTAAAGCCTACAGAAATCTTTTTTTCCTGAACTCAATGCACATATTTTAACAAACTTTCACTAAATAAAAATTATGTGTAGTTCATGGTAATTTAAATTTACTTCCACTTTCCACAAACTAAAAATTAGTTTTTATCATGAAAATAAAGTAAGATAAAAATTGTTTTTAACAAATTTAGAAAGGTCTACTTCTACAATTTTCAAATAAAATTATTTTGGATCAACATAATTTGCCAATCACGCATTGTTGAATATTTTGTGTTTTTTTTAAATCTAATGAAAAATTGCATTTTTTATCCAATTATGTGAAATAATGGCTTATTTTATTCTTTGAAACATTCTCTATAATTCTAATCATAGAATTTCATTAAAAATGTATTGTTTAGAAACAATATTCAAAACATAAAAGATAATATTTTTTTGGTTTATTACTTTTTAACTAAACATTATTAATAAAATTTTAAGAGTAGATTTATAATTTTTTTTTTTAAATTAATTATAAACTTGTTTTTCGGCCTTACGCCCATACAAGTGCTCCTCTTGAATTTTTCCTTTTGATTAATTCTTTTTATATACTTTAAACAGAAGCGAGTAGATTTATATCGATTGTCCCAAAGAACAAAATGAGCCTTTGCTTAACATAATTAGATAAAAATTGCAATTTTTCATTAGATTTGAAGAAAAAATACAAAGTGGTAAATAATGCGTTAATGACAAAATATTTTAATCCAAAATAATTATATTTGAAAATTGTATTAGTAAAAATTTTAAAATTTATTAAGTTCAATGTTTGTTTTAATTTATTTTCATGATAAAAAGTAATTTTTAATTTGAGGTTATGCCATAGGGTCAAATATCCTTAAATAAAAAAATTTATACTGAATAATTTTGCAAAATTTTTCACACTCAAAAACACTAAACTACAAGAAATCCAGAAGTTTAATAATGAAAGCAAATTCAGGGTGGACACGAGATTCAGTTTATCAATTTCCCTGACATTTCCCTGACATTTTACTGACTTTACAACGAAATTCCCTGACAACAATTTTTTTTGTCAGAGCAAAAGAAAACATCTGCCAACAACTCAAAAATGAACTAATTTCAATGTTATTTTTCTTAAAATACTCATAAATGTCTGTACTATAACGCTATTAAGTACTAAAAAATCAAGACACTTATTATTAACTAAAAAAAAATGTTAATAACTTTTAAAAATGTAAGAAATTATTTTCTGAGAAACTGATTTCATGGTATTTTTATATAAGAAACTTTACATGCAAAGTAAATTATATATATTTTATATACAAAACTTATTTAAACTATGTTCAAATAGTTATAGTTACTAACCAACAATTTTAATTTGTTTAATAAACAATCTTAGTTGAACAAATAAATAACTTCAAAAGCTTTCTTTACTTAAATTTCGTTCATTTTGTGAAATTATAATTAATTTTTGCGTAGAGTTATAATACAGTTTAGAATGCATTTACAAACCATTTCTAAATTGTTTAAACGACCTTAGTTAACAAGTAAATAACTTCGAAAATGTTTATTACTTAGATTTTGTTTCTTTCAAATTGATTATTAATTATTTAATTACTTGCAAAATGTAACGCGTGCAAGCGCGCGATTAGTTTTTATTACATTTTAGAAATTAAGCTATAATAATAAATAAAACAAATCGATGAATAATATTTATCCAACAAGCAGGGCTGCCAGCGGACTTGCAGATTGAAAATAGTGAAAAAAATTACTTTTAAAAAACTGAGTAAATAATAAGTTTTTAAGTGAAAAAAGTGAGGAAATAAGTAATAATGATTTTGATATTACTGGTATTAAATTGGGAGGGCGCCAGCAGAAAAAGCCATTCAGATTTATAAAAAATAATTTGAAAATCGCAAAAATAATTGGAATATGAAGAAAATAAATAAATAATTACAAAAATAATTCAATTTAAAAAAAAAGTTGTAAATGACAAAACTAATTAAAAAATTGATTAAAAATAAAAAAATGAAGACAAAAATTTAAATTAAATAATTGGAATTTGAAGTAAATAATTCAAAAATTCAAAAAATAATTGAAGTTGCAAGAAAATAATTGAAAAATGACAAAAATAATTAAAATTTGAAACAAAAGATTGAGACTGGTGTTACAAATTTAAATTTTGCGTACAATAATTGAGATATGGACGAAATAATTACAATGTAAAAAAACTAATTAAATAATGCCATAAATAATTAAGAGCTGGTGTAAAAATTACACTTCTTAGACAATAGTTAAAAAATTGAAAAAAAATAATAGAATTTTCAAGATAATAATTAAAACTTAAAAAAAAAAATTTAATACATTATTATTGAAAAATTGTATAAAATAATTGAAAAATTAACGATATAATTAAAATATGAAGAAACTGATTGAATAATGACATAAATAATTAAAAACTGATCTTCAAAAGTTAATAAATTCATGACAATAATAAAAAGATTAAAGAAAATGACATTTAAAGAAAATAATTCTAAAATGCCAAACTTGTTTGAATATTGACCAAAGTAATTGTAATTTGAAAAAATAATTTAGAAATGACAAAAATAATTGATGACTGGTTTAAAAAAGTAAATATTTGAAGACACTACTTGAAAACTTGACGAAACAATTTAAATATTAATAAAATAATTGAATAATGACATAGATAATTGAAAAGTAGTGTAAAAATTAAAAATTTATAGACAATAATTAACCATAAGTTAGTTATACTTACATATCGTTGATAGCTTCGTTTTAGATGGTCATTCTTGAACAGTTTGGTATTTTTTAAAATACTAACGCTCATATAAAAAAGTGAACCATTAAGCAAATTTCAACAACAAATATTCACAAACACTAAAGCACTATAAAGAATGTAAAGCGCATATAATTTCACAAGTACCACCGATATTCACCGTTTGGCGTACGGATGCAAACTGTCATCCTTCTTCTTAAAAAGGACTAAAAAATGAAAAGGGATAAGTAGTAACAGTAGATCCTAAAATCTTTACTAATGGCTCCACTCAATTTTCGGGCTGACAGTTTAGGAGTTTGAAATACTGTTACTACTTATCCCTTCTCATTTTTTTGTCCTTTTTAAGCAAAAGGATGACAGTTTGCATCCGTACGCCAAACGGTGAATATCGGTGGTACTTGTGAAATTATATGCGCTTTACATTCTTTATAGTGCTTTAGTGTTTGTGAATATTTGTTGTTGAAATTTGCTTAATGGTTCACTTTTTTATATGAGCGTTAGTATTTTAAAAATTACCAAACTGTTCAAGAATAACCACCTAAAACGAAGGTATCAACGATATGTAAGTATAACAAACTTATGGATATATGGATTATGGATATAATATTCTCAAAATAAAAAAATATTCTGAATAGAAGGAGCACACTTTTAAAGTAAGAAGCATATTCTTATATTAAGACTATTTTCTTATGTCCTTAAGAATATGCTTCTTAATTTAAGAATGTGCTTCTTATTTTAAGAATATTCTTCTTATTTTAGAAATATTATATCCTTAATATAAGCATATTTTATTCCTAAATACGTGCCAAGAATAATTCTTAAAGTAAGAATTCCGTGTTTTCAGGAACTCTTAAACATACGGTTTTTCTCAATTTTTTTTAAAGAAAACGAATGACGGTTGTTTATTTTAAGTTCTTGCATGAAATTAACCTATACGTACTAATCTTTGCGATTTTGAATTTAAATTTTTCAAATATCAATTATTTTTATTAGTTTTAAAATTATTATCATAAATATTTTAACTTTTAACACAAGTTTTCATTTCCTTCTGTCATTTATCAATTATTTTCTTACTGTTTCAATTATTTTTTTCCATCTTTAAATTATTGCTAGGAATATTTAAATTTTCAACACAAGTTTCTATTCTACTTTTGTTAATTTGCAATAATTTTCTTCGAATTTCAATTATTTTTGTCATTGTTCAAATATTTTTGTCATTTTACGATTATTTTCGACATACTTCTACTATTTTTTCAATTTTAGAGTTATTTTCAAAAATTTCAATTATTTTCTTCAAACTTCGATTATTCTCTATAAATTTTTTATCTATACATCAGCTTTCAATTATTTATATCATTATTCAAATAATTTCTTGAAATTTTAATTGTTCGATCAATTTTTTTAATATTGTCTTCAAATTTTTAATTTTATGCACCAGTTATCAATTATTTTTTTCAAATTACATGGGGGCGGGGGGGGGGTCAAAATTTTCTGTAAAAAACGTTACGTAATATGTGAATGTTATGTTTAGAATAATTTATTAATTATCGAAATCCTTTCTTTTTTTCTTTAACCCGCAATTTCTTTTTTTTTTTATCTTTATTCTTGAAAAATAATTAAGATTTAATTATTAATTAAGTTGGCTCAAAAAAAAAAGAAATTTTGATCTCCTTTAAAATCAAGGACGTTAGTTAAGAATCAGATCATTAATATTTATTCCCCCTTCGGTCCAAATAGCCAATCAAAATAAGATTATATCCCTTTCCTGATTGTTTAAAATTTATGGGACGTTTATCCCTCTTCTCCGATATTCTTGTCAAAAATAATAAATTAATAAAATAAATTAATGCTTTAAAAGTTTTTTCTTTTTGTTTGTTAGATGTGAAAGAATTTGACTAGGAAATGGAACAGGTATGGATAAGTTCAATCAAATTTTTGTTTAGCCAAGATATCTTTAAGTAACACTTCTAATTTATTCATAAGTCGTGAATTTTTGAATAATACAATAAGTCACACAATAAAAGAGAATAAACGATACAATAAATTCTTAGCTCACCATTCTTCCTTATAACTACAGCACCGCTGTGGCGTTGAGGTTTCCTCAGCTGTGCTGGCACGACAGAATTCTATGTACTTGAGTACACGATGGTTTTCTTTTTTAACAAATTTTTCTCAATAAAAGAAAATCTTTTATTTTAAAAAGGAAGATTTTTACGTCCAGTTCACGAATCACACACACTGGACGGGCAGATTAGTACCAAGATACCAACTCTCACTAGTTTCACTCGTCTCGATTATGGCTTACGCTCATAATTCTAACGCTTGACGAATTATTGTTTTTTTCTTTTACTGCTGAGTTCTGGTTTTTCACTCGCAAAAAAAATAAATTTTTGTAAATCCCCTCCGATTACGAATTCAACTGTAATTCTAACGTTTGACGAATTATTGAACTTTAGAAACAAAAGTTTAATTCCCCTCCGATTACAATTTTTTTCCGTAATTCTACGTTTGAGGACTTAGTCGCGGTGTGAATCCTCGGACCCGACGTTATTGAAAACAACGTGTCGACTGCGATTTCCGAGGATGTGTCGTCGGTTTTTAAGCACTGGTTAAAAGACAGCTGCTCATTGGAGAACGAGGCGATTGACTTGTTGTGAAACTGCAAGCTCCACATAAAATTTTTATTCATGTTAAAAACATTATTTTGCAAGTTCATTAACTTGATTTGGCAATGCCACATCAGCATTACCCCAGTTCGAATCGAACTAAATTGTGATGCTCAGATCATGCATGTCGCAAGATCTTAATTTTATTTCAATTTCTTTTCTTTTTCTATTGCTTAAATTTGCTGAATTGTCAATGCCATCCATAGTCCTTTCAGCTACATAAGTATTTTTCTTTTTCAATACAACCGTGCAAATGCACTTGTGCCAGTATAGGCTAATACATACACGTGTGCATTCGTGTGCATGTGACTCTTCAGAGTCACTGACCGTTGACACATTCCCAAAAAAAAACGCAATCCCCGATATCCTCAGTAACGCAAGCCCTTAGTTGTTTCATCAATATCTTGTGCAATAAAAAGAAAAATTCGCTTTCGTTAATATCATGAGAAATTTGCAAAATCAGTGCTAGTCTTACATGTGGTCATTCACCCTTTTAAAAAGTATTTTAAGGAAACCAAATGAATTTATATTGATTTTCAATATAGGTTCATTACAGTGAATGCTTATTTATTTTATTATCTTATTCAATTTTCTTTGTCATGAACTTTTAAATTTTTTACACCTGTTTTTAATTATTTTCATCATTATTTTTATTATTGTCACGAATTTATTAATTTCTTACACCTTCTTTAAACTTTAATTAATTTCTTCAACTTTCAATTATTTTCCTCAAAATTCTAATATTTTTTTTCAACTTTTCAATTATTGTCTATAAATTTTTAATTTTTACACTAATTTTCAATTATTTATGTCATTATTCAATTATTTTCTTAATATAAATTGTTTCGTCAAGTTTTCAAGTAGTGTCTTCAAATATTTACTTTTTTAAACCAGTCATCAATTATTTTTGTCATTTCTAAATTATTTTTTCAAATTACAATTACTTTGGTCAATATTCAAACAAGTTTGGCATTTTAGAATTATTTTCTTTAAATGTCATTTTCTTTAATCTTTTTATTATTGTCATGAATTTATTAACTTTTGAAGATCAGTTTTTAATTATTTATGTCATTATTCAATCAGTTTCTTCATATTTTAATTATATCGTTAATTTTTCAATTATTTTATACAATTTTTCAATAATAATGTATTAAATTTTTTTTTTCACTCCATTTTTTAAAATATTTCTCATTATACATTAATTTTTTTCTAAATTTCAGCTATTTTTGTCATTTTTCAACTGTTTTCTACACATATAAATTTTTTTGATGTTTTTAAATTTTTTTTTTTAAGTTTTAATTATTATCTTGAAAATTCTATTATTTTTTTTCAATTTTTTAACTATTGTCTAAGAAGTGTAATTTTTACACCAGCTCTTAATTATTTATGGCATTATTTAATTAGTTTTTTTACATTGTAATTATTTCGTCCATATCTCAATTATTGTACGCAAAATTTAAATTTTTAACACCAGTCTCAATCTTTTGTTTCAAATTTTAATTATTTTTGTCATTTTTCAATTATTTTCTTGCAACTTCAATTATTTTTTGAATTTTTGAATTATTTACTTCAAATTCCAATTATTTAATTTAAATTTTTGTCTTCATTTTTTTATTTTTAATCAATTTTTTAATTAGTTTTGTCATTTACAACTTTTTTTTTTAAATTGAATTATTTTTGTAATTATTTATTTATTTTCTTCATATTCCAATTATTTTTGCGATTTTCAAATTATTTTTTATAAATCTGAATGGCTTTTTCTGCTGGCGCCCTCCCAATTTAATACCAGTAATATCAAAATCATTATTACTTATTTCCTCACTTTTTTCACTTAAAAACTTATTATTTACTCAGTTTTTTAAAAGTAATTTTTTTCACTATTTTCAATCTGCAAGTCCGCTGGCAGCCCTGCTTGTTGGATAAATATTATTCATCGATTTGTTTTATTTATTATTATAGCTTAATTTCTAAAATGTAATAAAAACTAATCGCGCGCTTGCACGCGTTACATTTTGCAAGTAATTAAATAATTAATAATCAATTTGAAAGAAACAAAATCTAAGTAATAAACATTTTCGAAGTTATTTACTTGTTAACTAAGGTCGTTTAAACAATTTAGAAATGGTTTGTAAATGCATTCTAAACTGTATTATAACTCTACGCAAAAATTAATTATAATTTCACAAAATGAACGAAATTTAAGTAAAGAAAGCTTTTGAAGTTATTTATTTGTTCAACTAAGATTGTTTATTAAACAAATTAAAATTGTTGGTTAGTAACTATAACTATTTGAACATAGTTTAAATAAGTTTTGTATATAAAATATATATAATTTACTTTGCATGTAAAGTTTCTTATATAAAAATACCATGAAATCAGTTTCTCAGAAAATAATTTCTTACATTTTTAAAAGTTATTAACATTTTTTTTTAGTTAATAATAAGTGTCTTGATTTTTTAGTACTTAATAGCGTTATAGTACAGACATTTATGAGTATTTTAAGAAAAATAACATTGAAATTAGTTCATTTTTGAGTTGTTGGCAGATGTTTTCTTTTGCTCTGACAAAAAAAATTGTTGTCAGGGAATTTCGTTGTAAAGTCAGTAAAATGTCAGGGAAATGTCAGGGAAATTGATAAACTGAATCTCGTGTCCACCCTGAATTTGCTTTCATTATTAAACTTCTGGATTTCTTGTAGTTTAGTGTTTTTGAGTGTGAAAAATTTTGCAAAATTATTCAGTATAAATTTTTTTATTTAAGGATATTTGACCCTATGGCATAACCTCAAATTAAAAATTACTTTTTATCATGAAAATAAATTAAAACAAACATTGACCTTAATAAATTTTAAAATTTTACTAATACAATTTTCAAATATAATTATTTTGGATTAAAATATTTTGTCATTAACGCATTATTTACCACTTTGTATTTTTTCTTCAAATCTAATTGAAAATTGTAGAAGTAGACCTTTCTAAATTTGTTAAAAACAATTTTTATCTTACTTTATTTTCATGATAAAAACTAATTTTTAGTTTGTGGAAAGTGGAAGTAAATTTAAATTACCATGAACTACACATAATTTTTATTTAGTGAAAGTTTGTTAAAATATGTGCATTGAGTTCAGGAAAAAAAGATTTCTGTAGGCTTTAACCAATTTGTTTTAGACACTTGGTCCAAAGATACTCAAAAGAAACACATTTATTTTCTCCTATAATACAATACTTATTTTTTCTATTAAGATCCGGAAATTTTTCTTTAAAAACATGTGCAAGCTGTAAACTTAAAACCCTTTAGAGGATTTGAGAGTAAAGCCATAAATGAAAAAATGACAGATTCCACAATATAGCGCCAGGTATCTGAGGGCTGTGGGCCTATAGTCCAGTCACTGTGCCGTGACAAAAGACAAATAAAAGCAAAAATTAGAGCATGACCAATTTGTTTTTTAATCGATAGGCGATTAATTTGAGTTTTCGACCTCCGAGGGTGGCAAATTTTTTTACAATTTTGAAAAAAGAGGTGAAATTTTTTTTGCAGATAGCTTGCAAACTATGACTTTTTTATTCTCTAAATCTGAATTAGTAGTTTTCTACTATGAATTAGTGAAAAGTGAGCTACTATTGAATAGTATGAATTTTACTAATGTTTTAGTAGAAAACTACTAATTTTTAGTAGAAAATTACTAATTTTTGTTAGAAAACTACTAATTAAAATAGTAAAAAAATCTACTTATTTTAAAAGTAAAGTTCCACTATTTCAATTAGTAGTTTTATACTAGAAATTAGTAGTTTCCTACTAAATAATTAGTACTTTTCTACTAAAAAGTTAGTAGTTTTCTACTAAAAATTTAGTCAAATTCGGGGCTCACTTTTCGCTAATTCATAGTAGCAAACTACTAATTTATAGCAGGGTTGTGCACGGAAACGGAACGAAACGAAAAAAAAAGTTTTGTTCCGTTCCGTGCTGCTGACGCGAAACAAAAAGAAAATTAGGTATAATAATGAAATAATTAACAATTACATATGTACAAGTGCTATTTTGAAATTATATATAAGCTCTAGTTTGCTAACTTTTTGAAAAAAATAATTTTTTTTTTTGAATTGCGAGACAAAATGAACTAGAATGTAATTTCAAATAGACAATTTAGTTTTTATTGTTTAAACAATCTAAATAAAAAAATTCATAACATCGACATATTAGAACGAAATAAATATATTCTTTTTTTAAATTTCAAGACGAATTAACCAGATTGTCATTGCAAGTAAAAAATTTAGTTTTTACTGTTTAAACAATCTAAATTAACAAATTCATAACATCAACATTTATGAAGAAAACAAATTTGTTATTTTTTTAAATTTCAATATAAATGAACTAATTTATTAATTTAAGTAAATACTTTAGTTTTTACTATTTGAACAATCTAAATTAACAAATTCATAGTACCGACATTTTCGAACAAAATAAATCCATTCTTTTTTTAAATTTTAAGACGAATTAATCAGATTGTAATTTTAAGTAAACAATTTAGTTTTTATTGTTCAAACAATCTGAATTAACAAATTCATAACATCAATATTTATAAAGAAAACAAATTTGTTCTTTTTAGGTTTCCCCCCTTAACTTCTAAACTATTTGACCTAGAGGGCTGAAATTTGGTACACTTATGTATTTTCACGTGTAGATTGCACGAAAAATATAGAGAACATGATTCAAGGTGATGTTCATATCGTTGTCAAGGAAATAACAACTTTTTTTTGCAAAAATGCATTAAAATGGACCATTCCCCCACCCCACTTAACTTCTAAACTATTTGACCTAGAGGTCTGAAATTTGGTACACATATGTATTTTCACGTGTATATTACAAGAAAAATATAGAGAACATGATCTGAATTGAGGGCCATAGCGTTGTCAAGGAAAAACTGCAAATTTTCGAAAAAAAGGTTTTTTTTTCTCTAACTTTGCCATTATTTGAGCTAGAGGGCTAAAATTTGGTACACTCGTGTATTTTTGCATGCAGATTATGGAAAAATTATGTTTAGAAATAAAATTAAATATTATGAGGTCACAAAAAAAATTCAAAAAATCACCAAAAAGAGGTTTAGACTCCTATGCTAGAGCTCACCCTAATTGTCCTACAGTACCCCTCAAACCAATAAAATTTTTATTTTTATACTCAGAATTTAAAAAAACGATATAAAACGCAATTGAAAATTTTTATCACTTTTTTTTTCAAAATAATTGGAAAATTATGAAAAAAACAAAAAAAAAATTTAATCTTATACCAGGCTTGATCACGGCTGCCACAGGACCTATAATTAAGACTGTTATAAGCCCTAAAACCCTATAAAAATTTCAGAGCTTCCCCCTAAAAAAAATTCTTGATTTTTATGTTATTTATATGAAATACAAGCCTGTACCCTTAAGCAAAAGTTTCATGTACTTGAAGGTAGAAGTATTTCCATAATTTGTACGTTCTAACTAATTTTCATAATCTGTACATAAAAATGTACAAATGTATCAAATTTTAGCCCTGTAGCTCAAATAATTTCAAAATTATGAGGAAAAAACTTTTTTTTTCGAAAATTTGCAGTTTTTCTTTTTTTGACAACGTTTTGACTGTCAATCCCTATAATTGTCCAGTAATCTACACGTAAAAATACATATGTGTACCAAATTAGAGCTTTCAGTTTATTAATAAGGTACATCTTTGTTTCGTAAATGTACGGAACCCTAGATTTTGGTACGGGTGTAACTCGTACTTGCCCGATTTTTTAAATTTCAATATAAATGAACTAATTTATTAATTTAAGTAAACAATTTAGTTTTTACTATTTGAACAATCTAAATTAACAAATTCATAGTACCGACATTTTCGAACAAAATAAATCCATTATTTTTTAAAATTTCAAGATAAATGAACTAATTTGTTAATTCAAGGAAATAATTTAGTTTTTATTGTTTAAACGATCTAAATTAACAAATTCATAACATCAACATTTATAAAGAAAACAAATTTTTTCTTTTTTTAAATTTCAAGATAAATGAACTAATTTGTTAATTCAATAAAATAATTCAGTTTTTATTATTTAAACAATCTACATTAACTAATTCATAACATCAACATTTATAAAGAAAACAAATTTGTTCTTTTTTAAAATTTCAAGATAAATGAACTAATTTGTTAATTCAAGGAAATAATTTAGTTTTTATTGAACAAACGATCTAAATTAACAAATTCATAACATCAACATTTATAAAGAAAACAAATTTTTTCTTTTTTTAAATTTCAAGATAAATGAACTAATTTGTTAATTCAATAAAATAATTCAGTTTTTATTATTTAAACAATCTACTTTAACTAATTCGTAACACCGACATTTTAGAACAAAATAAATTCATTCTTTTTTTAAATTTTAAGACTAATTATAAATTGTTTAAAAAACTAATTGTTTAAGAAATTTATTATAAACATTTATATTTATAAACAAATATTAAAACTTTTATCAGAAAAAAAGATTCAGGTAAGTGGAGAATGTTTTAAATAATTAAATTTTACATTAGAAATTGTTTAAACAAATTGTTATGAGCAACTGGACAAATATTGAAACTTTTATCAGAAAAAAAAAGATTCTGGAGAGTGAAGAATATTTTAAATAATTAAATTTAACATTATTATATTGTTAATTATATTATTATATTTGTTTAAACAAATTGTGACGGCGGCCTAATGACACGTAATGTTTCACTAGATAAATTGCTAAAACAACGTTAATTAATGTCACTAGGTAATAAGCGGTAAAATACGAACGATTAAATCGAAATATATTATTTATATTTAAATAACGATCAACAATAGATTTCCTTTACGTTCTTTTCATTTTTTTTCGAATATTTTTTAAACTTTTATAATCTTCAAGATTCGAAAATGTCGACAAAAAAAGGGGTTTTAATTTTACGACTTGAAAATATCCGAAAACGAACATCTGGTATCATAAATCTGGACCACGGGTCTCTGGGCCTTTCCGGTAATAAAACATGATATTTACTGATGGGATAACCCATAAAGGATGAAAAATAATATTGAAATCAATTTGTTTCCTTAATTTAATCAAATTTTTAGAAAAATTGAATACTTTAATATTTTAATGAAAATAACAGAATTAATTAATTAACATAAGGAGTAATAATTTATCTTGAACAAAGTAATTAAATCTAATTCTAAATTATTACACTGTGTTACAAGAAATGACGAAGAAAAATTACTTTGAATCGGACTTAGCCTAAGTTATTCGTCATGAAAAACTAAAAAAAATGTGTATTAAATCCCCCCACCCCCCCACCTCAAAAATTTCATTTTAGAGCTAAAAAACAGTTTTTCTGCAATTTTTGTATAAAATATACTATTACTTCGTCATTTTTGGTCTGATTTCAAATTTTTTTTTAATTTAAAGCTGGAAAACATGGCTTACTATACCTAATAGAAATGTTATGTTTCAAGTAAAATTTACGGTAGAAAAAGAGTAAAAAGTTGGAAAATTGTCAATTTTTTTCGAATTTTTTTAACTTTGGCAATGATTTACGAACCAATTTTATTTGGAATAATTTTTTCTGTGCTAAATTATTTAAAGTGTATTTAATTCTACGTCGATTGAGCTTTTTTTGTTAACTAAATTGGTGATAAATTGACTGAGTTATTGCTTTTTTTCACTTTTTTTTTACTTTTTGTTAGAAAAATTATTTATAAATATAATTTGCAATAAATAAACGAAAAGATAACCCTGTGTCACTTTTATGTTTTTACTAATTCGACCTTTGAAAATGATAGAATCGAGAAACGACAAATTTGAAATCAGGCGAGGATTAGGTCGCTGTCATGACCTACTAAATGAAAGAATTTTCGTTCTCATTTTTCATTAGCTTTAAGTTTTACCAAATTAATTACATTAGAATGTAAGTTTTTAAGTTGCTTTTAATACGGTGAAAAAAGTTTAATTGTTTATATTAATGTATTAAAAGTTATTTAAATATATTATAAGGTTTTGTTTGTCTCGTTATTTACTAATAAATTAAAAACATTGAATAAAATAAAAATACCTACTCTTAGAAAATTATTAATTATACCTAACAAGCAATTTATTAAAACAAGTTTTAATTTAGCTGTTTTTTCCATTGATATTTACAAAAAGAAAAAAATACCTGCTTTACCTTTTTAGACCTTTAAACCATTATTTATGGCCAGCGCGAAAATAATACAAAAATACCACAAACCCAATAATCCCATACACCAAGTTTACTACAGGTAAACCTGTAGTATATCAGTAATATTTCTATAGTATTTTCTGTAGTATTTCATAAAAGTATTTCTGTAGTTGAGTTTCGTAAAGGATATTGCATTTATTGTCTATGCGGACCGCTGCGCTCAGTGCGGCTCAGCGCGTAGACCCAAGCGCGCTATAAGTGCAAACTATTCAGAAGCACTTACAGCCCGTAAATTTCAATTGAATTAAAATCTTTTTTTTGTCAAGTATTCAGTACTAAACTAAAATATAGTTTTTTATCTTGATTTCATAATTATTAATTAATTAATTAAACTTTTATAAATAAACAAATAGCCTGCAACACAGAGGTATTTATAATAATATATACGGTACGTTCCTTTTCAAGCGGACTCTTCCACCTCCCTATTTTTGGTTTGATGTAACAAAATGTAACCTTATTGGAAAAATTAGCTTAGATAGTATATTTTTCGATCCTGTTAGGCGTTTTATAAAATTCAAAATGGCGACTTAAATATGGCGTCTAAAGCACGTGAAAAACTAGAAAAATGCGTTAATATGATCCAACAGCCCCTAATAGCACCGACCGTTCCGTCAACGTGACAGGAACGGTCCAGTGGGTCCTTCGGTACGTTCCACCGGACTGTTCCCAAAAGGGGACCAGACCGTCCCGGATTTCACTAGGCCAGGAACGTTCCCTCGGAACGTTCCAGAACGTTATTTTAGGAACCTTAATACACATTCAAAAAATTAATAATGTTAATATCGTGCGCAGTAGTTTTCTATCGCATTTAGAGCTGCGCAGTTGATTTTAGTGATCACTGTTCTATAGAAGCAATCATATTAGCAACAATAAATAATAATAATAAAAAAAATTTCAGTTTTTTCCGCATAATTTTTCCGCAATCCGCACTGCGATTTTTCAAATGCGTATGAACGTTCCTAAAATAACGTTCTGGAACATTCCGAGGGAACGTTTCTGGCCTAGTGAAATCCGGAACAGTCTTGTCCCCTTCTGGGAACAGTCCAGTGGAACGTACCGAAGGGCCCACTGGACCGTTCCCGCCACGTTGACGGAACGGTTGGTGCTATTAGGGAGTGCTCTAAAGCTTCACATATTACTTTAAAAACAACTATAAAATGGATAACGTACGATATCATAACAAATCTAAACCCGAAATATAAAAATTCAAAATGGCGGATCTAATATTGCGGACAAAACTAAAAAATTAAGCTATCCTCGTGAAAATGGCTACTCGGAGGTTTTCGAGGCCGCTAATTACGAATTTGATGTCACTTTTTGAACATCCAAAATGGCGGAGTCAAAATGGCGGATCAAAAATTTTAAAAGTTGATCTCTGTTTAAGAAAATGTCTATTTGGATGGTTTTGGAGTCTCTGTTTACGAACTGAATTTTATTTTTTAAACATCCAAAATGGTGGACATTTTCAAGAGCTTACCTTACTTCTTTGATTTTATTATTTGACATTTTGGGTCCGCCATTTAAAAATTTTTTAATACTAACATCGGACTTGTAATGAGTCAAGAAAGTTAGGTAAGCTCTTGAAAACGTCCACCATTTTGGATGTTTAAAAAATGAAATTCAGTTCGTAATCAGAGAACCCAAAAACATCCAAGTAGACATTTTTTTAAGTTGAGATCAATTTTTAAAATTTTTGATCCGCCATTTTGACTCCGCCATTTTGGATGTTCAAAAACTGACATCAAATTCGAAATTAGCGGCCTCGAAAACCCCCGAGTAGCCAATTTCACGAGGATAGCTTAATTTTTTAGTTTTGTCCGCAATATTAGATCCGCCAATTGGATTCTTATATTTCGTGTTTAGATTTGTTATAATATCGTACGTTATCCATTTTATAGTGGCACGCATGCATTCTTCCCGCAAGTCATTTGCTCGACTCGACATTTGCTCGACTCGACATTTCCGCGACTGGTCATTTCCTCGACTGGTCATTTGCTCGACTCGACATTTTAACGAATGGACATTTCCGCGACTGGTCATTTCATCGACTGGTCATTTGCTCGACTCGACATTTCCGCGACTGGTCATTCGATCGACTCAACATTTCCGCGACTGGTCATTTGCTCGACTCGACATTTCCGCGACTGGTCATTTCCTCGACTGGTCATTTGCTCGACTCGACATTTTAACGAATGGACATTTCCGCGACTTGTCATTTCCTCGACTGGTCATTTCCTCGACTCGACATTTGCTCGACTCGACATTTCCGCGACTGGTCATTTCCTCGACTGGTCATTTCCTCGACTAGACATTTGCTCGACTCGACATTTCCGCGACTGGTCATTCGATCGACTCGACATTTCCGCGACTGGTCATTTGCTCGACTCGACATTTCCGCGACTCGACATTTGCTTGACTCGACATTTCCGCGACTGGTCATTTCCTCGACTGGTCATTTGCTTGACTCAACATTTGCTCGACTCGACATTTGCTCGACTCGACATTTCCGCGACTGGTCATTTCCTCGACTGGTCATTTCCTCGACTCGACATTTGCTCGACTAGACATTTCCGCGACTGGTCATTGGATCGACTCAACATTTCCGCGACTGGTCATTTGCTCGACTGGTCATTTCCTCGACTCGACATTTGCTCGACTCGACATTTGAAAGTAAGGTTTTTTTTATGTGAGTTTCCTCTCTATTTTGTAGTAGTTTGTGGTTTCTATTTATCAAGCGTTCTTAGTGTGCATAGTGTTGAATATATTGAATATAATACTCCTGGCTCCATCTGTCGACAATATATTCAACACTATGCACACTAAGAACGCTTGATAAATAGAAACCACAAACTACTACAAAATAGAGAGGAAACTCACATAAAAAAAACCATTCTTTCAAATGTCGAGTCGATCAAATGACCAGTCGTGGAAATGACCAGTCGCAGAAATGTCGAGTCAAGCAAATGACCAGTCGAGGAAATGTTGAGTCGATCGAATGACCAGTCGAGGAAATGACCAGTCGCAAAAATGTCCATTCGTTAAAATGTCGAGTCGAGCAAATTCCCAGTCGAGGAAATGACCAGTCGCGGAAATGTCGAGTCGAGGAAATGTCGAGTCGAGGAAATGACCAGTCGCGGAAATGTCGAGTCGAGCAAATGTCGAGTCGAGCAAATGTCGAGTCGAGCAAATGACCAGTCGAGGAAATGTCGAGTCGAGCAAATGTCGAGTCGAGCAAATGACCAGTCTAGGAAATGACCAGTCGCGGAAATGTCAATCGAGGAAATGACCAGTCGCGGAAATGTCCATTCGTTAAAATGTCGAGTCGAGCAAATGACCAGTCGAGGAAATGACTAGTCGCGGAAATGTCGATTCGAGGAAATGACCAGTCGCGGAAATGTCCATTCGTTAAAATGTCGAGTCGAGCAAATGACCAGTCGAGGAAATGACCAGTCGCGAAAATGTCCATTCGTTAAAATGTCGAGTCGAGCAAATTCCCAGTCGAGGAAATGACCAGTCGCGGAAATGTCGAGTCGAGGAAATGACCAGTCGCGGAAATGTCGAGTCGAGCAAATGTCGAGTCGAGGAAATGACCAGTCGAGGAAATGACCAGTCGAGGAAATGACCAGTCGCGGAAATGTCGAGTCGAGCAAATGTCGAGTCGAGCAAATGTCGAGTCGAGCAAATAACCAGTCGAGGAAATGACCAGTCGCGAAAATTTCCATTCGTTAAAATGTCGAGTCGAGCAAATGACCAGTCGAGGAAATGACCAGTCGCGGAAATGTCGAGTCGAGCAAATGTCGAGTCGAGGAAATGACCAGTCGAGGAAATGACCAGTCGCGGAAATGTCCATTCGTTAAAATGTCGAGTCGAGCAAATGACTAGTCGAGGAAATGACCAGTCAGGGAAATATCGAGTCGTGCAAATATCGAGTCGAGCAAATGACCAGTCGAGGAAATGACCAGTCGTGGAAATGTCGAGTCGAGCAAATGACCAGTCGATGAAATGACCAGTCGCGGAAATGTCCATTCGTTAAAATGTCGAGTCGAGCAAATGACCAGTCGAGGAAATGACCAATCGCGGAAATGTCGAGTCGAGCAAATGTCGAGTCGAGGAAATGACCAGTCGAGGAAATGACCAGTCGATCGAATGCCGTTCGATCAAATGTCGAGTCGAGCAAATGACTTGCGGGAAGAATGCATGCGTGCCATAGTTGTTTTTAAAGTAATATGTGAAGCTTTAGAGCACTGTTGGTTTCTAGTTTTTCACGTGCTTTAGACGCCAGATTTAAGTCGCCATTTTGATTTTTATAAAACGCCTAACGGGATCGAAAAGTAGACTATCTAAGCTAATTTTTCCAATAAGGTTACATTTTGTTATATCAAACCAAAAATAGGGAGGTGGAAGAGTCCGCTTGAAAAAGAACGTACCGTATATTATAAAAACCTCTGTGTTGCAGGCTATTTGTTTATTTATAAAAGTTTATTAAATTAATTAATAATTATAAAAGCAAGAGAAAAAACTATATTTTAGTTTAGTACTGAATACTTGACAAAAAAAGACTTTAATTCAATTGAAATTTACGGGCTGTAAGTGCTTCTGAATAGTTTGCACGTATAGCGCGATTGGGTCTACGCGCTGAGCCGCATTCAGCGCAGCGTTCCGCACAGACAATAAATGCAGTATCTCCGAAAGTTTTAGACCTTCCATCAATTTTTTTTTTAAAACACTCGTGAAATCATAATAAATTTAAAAATCGATATTAGAAAGAAAAAAAAAACGCTTTTCAACGAAAAATTTATTCAAATTTTTTTTTCATTTTTTTATGTTAAATAAAAAAAAATTTTGGGCATAATTTTTTTTTCAAATGTTACCAAATAATAAATGATGCCTGAAAAAATTAATTAAATCAAATAATTATTGTCAGACTTATGACGTTTCGAAAATTTCAAAAAAAATTTTTAAACACATGTAATTCCAAACATTTTCAAAAATTTTGAAAATCGTTTTCAGAATTTTCTTTTGCATGTATTTCTATATACTTTTACCAAGTTTCATCAAAATCGAAGACCTAGGGGACAACTTTGATATTTTAGGCATGGTTTGACCCATATCTATTTATCTCATCTCATTATCTCATCTCTTTACCTGATTTTTCGCATTATTTTAGATGATTATCTCATCACATTATCTCGTGCTATTATCCTATATTTTTACCTTATTTCGCTCATTGTCTCATCTGTTTATTTCATATCATTGTCTCATGTAATTGTCACATGTTATTGTCTTATATATTTATCTCACCTCTTTTATATAATTATATTATTAACACTTCTTTTGCACTGTAACGACTCTTTAGAAACATTATAATCACTTTATTATTTATTAAACATTTACAATTAATTTATTTATTAAACAATTACACTAGTTTACAGCGATTTTGATCCACAACATTTGACTCTCATTTCCCATGTAAAATGATCCGCTGAATCCGAAAATGATGCCCAAAGTTAAGAAAGTAAAACAGTTTTTAAGATATTCTTGTTTTTTCATATTTTTCGAATAGCACTATTAGAATATTGTAAACAGTTGTGACTGTTTAAGAAATATCACTAAGTACTCACGGAAAGAAGAATTTTAATGAATCTCACTACCATATAGGGTGTTGTGGGGTGATGTGCAACACTTTTTTCGTTGCTCGTAAAACATGTCCTATAATCAAATTCTTGAATATTTCATGATTGCCTAATGCAAAGGAAGGAAAATACTACATTTCTGCATCGTAAGATTTTAAAAAATTTAATTTTTTCTGAAAAAATTTTCGTATTTTCAAAAACACCCGTTTTGGCATTTTGCAAAAAAGTTGGGGTGATGTGCAACACAGGTATAATTCACAGAAAAAATTGATCAATATCGGTGTGAATCACTTTAAACATTAAATTTAGACTTCTTTAATGCAAATTAATCGAAATCCGCCAGAAAAAAAATTTTTACTACGATATAGTTAACCTCTGAAAAGTGGAAATTTCAATATAGAGAAAAAAATTGTTGTATTTGATTCTTGATTTATTCTTTTATTTTCGTAGCATACTGACTAAAAACATTGTAAAATGCACTGAACCTCTGTATATATACATATTTAACCATAAAATAGCGATATACTAGGTAAAAATGTGTATTGCACATCACCCCAAAAAAAGTGTTGCATATCACCCCAAATAGGACATTTTGCGCAGATTGGTGTGGCAGCAACACAATGTAAGGAAATCACAAAATCTTTTTGGATATTAAAAGACACTTAAAAAACCAACAATATAAACAAATTTAACTACAAAATAATTCAAAACAATTCACGCAAGTGCTATAAATGTCATAAGCGAAAAACACTTTAAACTCCAGAAATTTAATTCGCTTTACGTACAGCAAACCAGTGTGCGTGCTGTCTCGTGTGTTATACATCAAGAACAAGTTACTCTGAACACAAACAGATGACAGTATTCGGTTCTATCCAATATCGAAATGTAGATCAGAAATCGAAGGTGTTGCACATCACCCCATGTTGCACATCACCCCACAACACCCTATTAATTAAGTGAATTTGAGTGAATTTTACTTAACGTCTCAAAAGTAACACAACTCATTGATCCCAGATTTACTAATCGTTAAGTACATCTTACAAACTTCTAGTTAAATGTACCATTTGTTTAGTCTGTCGAAGATCGACAAAAATGTTTTGTAATTGTTACTTAGCTCGTAGTGACATCCACTAAAATATTTTCTAAGTGACTGTAAAGAAAACAAAGATTATAATGTAAAGCAGAAGCAAAAATACTGAAAATAGGCTAAAAATCAAATTTACACATTTTTACTGAAATGCTTATAACTTTGGTATTTTTCAACCGAATTTGTTAAATAACCGCTCATTTTCATCGTAATAGATCAGACTTTAATGAACAATAATGAATCAACTCTTAAAAAATTTTATTTTAGCGCAATCAATAATAGAATCCAGTCTTTATTCCAAATTTTTGTAAATTTGAAGTAAAATTTTCGATATAATCATCAATAGCATTTAAGGGAATGATTGGATTAAAAAATATTGTACAAATGGTTGATTGAAAATTTAGTAACCTTTAATTTAAAAAAAAATGAATTAAAATCCGTCTACTGGAACCGAAGATATTTACATTTTAGTGAAAAAAAAAATTTTCGTAACGAATAATATGAAAAAACAAGAATATCTTAAAAACTGTTCTACTTTCTTAACTTTGGGCTTCATTTTCGGATTCAGCTGATCATTTTACATGGGAAATGAGAGTCAAATGTTGTGGATCAAAAAATTTTTGAAAATTTGTAAACTAGTGTTATCAACCACTTGTTTAATGAATCCACAATCCCATTTTATGGACTCTTTTAGCACTTCATAACACTAACTTTATTGAAAATAAGAAGGAAATGAAAAATTTTAACACTTTCTAAATATTGTTACTTTAGTCAACACATTTTGCACACTTTCATTTTAATCACTGTCACTTTTCCCATTTAATTTTTACTGTATATCTACTATTAGAGTCACTTTATTATTTATTATTTATCACTTACAGTTAATTTATTTAAAAAACACTTTATGTTCACTGTATTAAGAACTATTTAACACAAACTCTTAATAAACAATAAGCATATTAATACTATACACTTTCACATTAAACACATTTCTATTATAAACACTTAATAAAAAATACACAATAATTAGCATTATTTACTTCCACATTATACACACTCAAGTTCTATTCATTAATAACTTTCACTACCATGCACTTCTATACCACGCACTAATGTATTTACAGTGAGTCCTCCAGAATTGTCGGATCCTTCGAAATCTCCCCACCCTTAATCCTTCGTAATCGTCGGAAGCGTAAGCAACGCCCCTTGGACGATTTCAGGGACGTATCATCTATAAATTTCTCCTAGAAACGGACGATGCATAATAATATGTTATTTTGTTATTTCATATATTTAAATTGAAATTTATATTTTCAGGTTATCTTTTTAAATTATATTGAAGTTTAATGCATTTAATGTGAGTTGTAGGAGAGGGTGGTCCCAAACCGACTTCCTTAAAGGCAAAAGCCAAAAAGGTGGCAAAAACTTGTTTGATTGATAAGGTCAAATTTTTTTCAGTAAAGGAATCATTTTTCTATGTTTCCACTGGTTGCCGAGACTCTGGATCTCATTAAGTGAGAGATACAGAGAGAAAATCGAAAACTGACGTTTTCGACAATCTCAAAAATGGTGGTATGAAACCGACCCCCTATTTTTATTGCAGGAAATACCGAAAACAAACAAAATTTGGAACTTGTATTGTAATTTGAATTAAAAAACAACAAAATAGAATAAACTTAAATTACTTTTACTTTATTTAAATACATTATTTAAGGCCTTTTTCAGAATAAGAGTAAAAGAATTATCATTACAATAAAAAATGAGTGTTTTTAGTTTGATCTTAATTATGAGCTATATTATCTTAGCTTAATTATTGTTATTTTATTAAAGTACATTTGTAGCTATTATTGGGTAATAACAAATAATTTAGTTACTATTACAATGCAAGAAAAGGGGGGGCCCAGTAAGAAATGAATGTTCGAATCGACGTCGAATAGACGTTGATTTATCGGTCGATATTCCATCGATGTGTCTAATCGTTTCGATGTAAATCTGACACTGAAATCGATGCATTTTCGATATCGACGAAAAATCGATGATAAATGAAAAACATTGTATTGATGGCGATTCGACCTCGATTCCATCTCGATTTATCGAACAGTGATCGAAATGCGATCGACGGTCAGATTCATTTAAGCCCCTCTTATATTATATTTATGCGTAGACTATTACAGTATCTATGCAAAAATTCCGCGAAATTTTTTTCTGCGAAAATTGTCTTAGTTTTTTTTAATTTATTTTTTAACGAATTTAAATAAATCCGAATTTTTATTTAACAGAATTTTTAGTTTTCTGAATTTATAAATCCAACACAATTTTCATTTACGAGAACTCTCACCTAACAGAATTTTAAGTAAGAAAAATTGTTAAATCTCAGAATATTCACTTGACCGAATTTTCGATGGTTAGAATTTCTATGTACCTAAATTTTTCTTTGCTTTTTTGATAGAATTCTTGAAACATCGAATGTTTATTTGACTGAAGTTTCAAATGACCGAACAAAATGAAGGTTGCTTGTGCAAAATTTAAAATTAAGGGGGGTTTTTAATGTAAAAGTCGAAAAATGAACATTTTCGATTTTATTTCATTATTGATTTATTTTTATAAATATCTATCTAAACCTAACATATTAAACATTAAAACATATTAAAATGGAAGTATTTTGAAAGAGAAAAAAATTATTTTTACATCTAAAATGTTATATTAAACGTTTATCTTAATGTCATGAAGTTGACTCTAAAAAAGAAGGCGTTTTGTGGTAGATGCGGATTCCGCCATTTTGAATCACCGGAAACCTAAAAATCCAAAAGAATCTTAAATATACATGTGTGGGCAGTCAGTATACCAGGAGTATTACTTAAAACCAAAAAACTCTGTTAAGTAAAAATTCGGATTTATCTGAATTTAACCGAAAACACGAAAAAATATTTAAAGAAAAATATTAACGTTGAACATCAAGATATTAAACTTTAATTTCTAGATTTTAAGAATTAGATGCTAGATAATAACGTCTAACATCTAGATTTTTGATATCTAGATAGCTGTCCCTATGTTAAATGATAAATATGTTACGCGTTAACATCTAGATGTTACGGGTGAACATCCATTTTTCTCAGTGAATTATGCAAAAAAATCAGCCTCCGGAGGTGCATATAATGCTATTATAATTTTGAGGAATTATTATGTAATAAACTAATAATGTGTTAGTTAATGTCAATTATGAAAATAAACTTAATTTTTTGTTTTTACCTAAAATAAATATAAAACAGTTTTTAGAAGATGATACGTACCACTAACATCAATTAAAAAAACCAAAAAAATTATAAAAGATGGAAAATATCATGTAGAAGCGATCAGGGTTGCGCAGTTACGCCTAACTCCTAGTTTTTGACAATATATTCGTAAGGAATGTAGAAAATGTAAAAAACTAAGCCAAAATGACTTCAGTGCAAAAAGCAAGTTTGCCAGGAAAACTTTCATTGATTCGACTTCGATTCGACATCTATTGAAATATTTTAAAAATGTTCTATGACTGGAGAAAAAAAAAATGTATCGATTCGATTTCGGTTCGACGTCGATTTACATATTTTGGAAATTTTGGGAATTCAATGTCCAAATTATTAAAATTTAATCGCGCTCTGCTTTTTTTGGTAAAAAACAGTACATACAGCGCCTCTTAATGTAACATCGATTTTACATCAAAATCATATTGCATTTCGATCATTGATGATTTGTCGATGGAATCGATATCGAATCGACATCGAATCGAGCAACTATTTCTCACTGGGGGGGGGGGGGGGGTCGGTTTCGGACCACCTTCACTATTTTCACATAATGTCTTGCCGATCATTCATGTCAATGAAAGCGTTTGAATTTGAATATTGTGTATTAAAGTTGAGGCCATAAGCAACCAAAAAAACTTATGCTTAAATTTTTCTGAACTCAATTCAACACTTTTAACTTAAATTCAAGAGAGTTTAAAAACAAAAAATATCATTGCAAAAAACTAATTTTACGTAAAATTACGAGATACAATATTACCAAGAGATTATTACCTATGGTCAAAATGTCAGAGTTATGAAAGTGGTCTTTAGATGGTATTCACAATTTGTCTAGTAACCCAATCTCTGAGAAACAGAGAAGGGTCAATATGGTATCACCCTCCCTTATAATTTTAAAATGCATGGAAATTGAAAATATTTAAAGTTTTTACGAATAAAATTTGTAATTGATTTAATTAATGAATATTTTTAAAATTAAATATATAATTGATTAAGAGTCGAATCTTTAAAAATTCTAATCAGTAGAAATTAGAATCATTTGGAATTTAAATTTAACTTAAACTAAATAAATTTTAATTTTAATAAATTGAGATTTTTGTAAATTAAGCCAAACATTAATTACTAAAATCTTTAAAATTTTGTAAAAAAAAAACAAAATATATACTAAGTTCACATCATTCAACGTTAAATATGAAACACTTATCAAAATATTCCACTAAATTAAATCTAATGAACATAATTATTATTACTGTATGCGACTGTAACTGAAAAAAGCAGTATTTTATTTTATCAAAACAGTAATAATGATACGCAATACAAAACACCAATAAAACTTTATTAACTTTTGGCAACTAACTCCGTTTAAGGTCAGCTTATTAACAAAAATAATTGTCATTAAATTATAAAACAAAATGACGTATATATCATTAACCATATCTATAAAAAAAGCATTGATTTGATTCAATTCTGTATATAACTGTTTTCAAAAGAACAATTTTTATAAGAATAAACTATTGTTTTCAATTCTTTTTACTATTTTCTGTAAAATCCAACTTGAGAAAAACTTTGTTTTTTTAAGGTTTAAGGTTATGTCACACATTACTTTTAGTTGATTGCATTATTTCACACTTTAACAATATTTTTGAGTACTGAAAACAACCTATTTGTATTGAAAATATTTGCATGGATTTTACTTTAAAAAATAAACAAATCAAAGGAATTTTTTTATAAATATCTGCGTGTCAAGTACGTCCAGCCTGTCGGATAATGTCCCATCTCTAACTACAAGTTATACAGCACTGACTAGTGATGCGTGCACCTTGAAAACCCGACGACTGCGTAAAATGTCACTGCCCAAAAATCCAACTTTTACGAAGGATCTGCAATTCTAGAGTTCAACGATTCTAGAGGACTCACTGTATCTCTCTTTTTGTTAAAGCTCAAAATTTTTTTTCTCTTTTCCAAAACTTATTATAACACTCATTATGCAAGGGTTGGCTCGAAAAACGATGGGCTTATTTAGTCTATTGTTCGTATTTAGAAAGAAAAATGTATATTTAAAGAATATTTGAATAATGAGGTAAAATTTCAGAATTTAATTTAATTTCTCTCTTTTCATTAAAACCTGAAAATTTCTCTCTTTTCCTAAAGCCATTAACCCTCATCATACAAGGGTTTGATCGAAGGATAATGACACCCTGCAGATAGCCTATTGTTTGTATTAAGGAATAAAATTTAAATTTCATGGTAATTTGTATTATGAGCTGAGAGTATCATTTTCCGTAATCTTTTAACAAATACCTTCTCTTTAACCAAGAAACCAGGTATAAAAGTATCCTTTTTCGTTAACTGTTAACGCTATTCCGTTAACTTTTAACGCTTACCTGAGTACTCGTTTCTTATATAGGATTGCCGAAAACGACTTAAATGTAACTTTATTTTTTTGTTAATAACAGAATCAAAATAAAATTTCAAATAAACACTGCTGCTTAAAACTATTGTTTAATAGTTGCTTAAGTAATACAAATCATTTTTTAACAAAATTTTGTAAATTTAAGAAAATAGTACTTTTTGAAAGTGGAAAAATTTTTTTTGTTCAATTTGTTAATTGAATATTCAATAATCAAAATTTTTCTTTTAAAATTCCATGCAGAAGATTCAATGTCAAATTTATCTACCTTTTAATTTAAAAAAAATTAAGGATGTTAAAATTGAACAGAACAAAATTATTTAAATATGGTTAATTACTTTATGATTAATTATTAATTATTTTATAACCAATAATTGGATTTATAAAAACTAAACTTTGAAACCTTAAATAATTGCAATTTTGTCAAAACAGGATCATAACAATTTTATAAACATTGCCGAAAACGACTAAAATGTAACTTTTTATTTATTTGTTAACAACAAAATCAAAAATTTTTTTTAAATAAACACTGTTGCTTAAAACTATTTTTTTATAGTTGCTTAAGTAGTACAA
This sequence comes from Ganaspis brasiliensis, assembly GCA_037103525.1. Lineage (NCBI taxonomy): Eukaryota > Metazoa > Arthropoda > Insecta > Hymenoptera > Figitidae > Ganaspis > Ganaspis brasiliensis. Next base: position 462,307 of record JAZKLR010000014.1, read on the forward strand.
ATCACTTTTAAAACAATATTTTGTAAATTAAAGAAAATAGTACTCTTTGAAAGTGGAAAACTTTTTTTGTTTAATTTGTTAATTAAATATTAAATATAACCTCTCCTGTCTCTTCCCTCACTTTCCATCTTATTCCATCCACCCAGACACAATCCCTCCCCATCCTTACCTCACCCCCTTTTCTTCTTTCTGTCCACGCTTTCTCTTCCAAGAACCACATTATCCTTCTCTCTCTCTCCATGTTCTATCTTCATCTATCCTCTTCCTACTCCCTCTCAACCTTCCCCTTAATTTCATGACTTCATATTTGTCCTCCTTATTTTCCAGCTCCACTATCCACAATTTTATTGTCCCCTAATCTACTCCTCTAATTCCCGTAACCTTTTTAATTTTTACCTTGGCCCCAATTCCTGTAAGCAATCTTTCTACTTCCTCTTTGCCTTCCCTACACCCTACTTCCAAACCTCTAATCACGATGTTCCGCTTTCTTTTTTCCCTTTCGAGCAACTCAATCTGACTCGCTAACTCTTTCATTTTCCTTTCTAAATTATCATCCCTTACTTCTCCCTTCTTCTTTCTATTTCCTTCCTTTTCCCTTATCTCTACAACCTCCAATCCACCCTTCTCATTCTTCCCATCTCCCTCACTCCAATCCGATATTTCTTTCTCTAACTTGTTCATTCTCTTCCACATATTTTCTTTTTCCATTTTCCAATTTTCCTCCCACTTTTTTAAATTCCTTTCCATCCCTTCTATCTCCTTTTTTATTACCTCCGTCTGCTTATCTCTTTTTGCTTCTATGTCCCTATCAATCTCTATTCTGTCCCACACCTCTATCCATTCTTTATCGAACCTTTTTACCAACAACTTGACAAACTCAAGTAAGTCGATGCAGTCCTGACACTTCATAATTTCCCCGTCTTTTCCCTTTCTTATTTCGCCTATAATATTTCGTATCTCCGATATTTTCCCGCTTATACTACTTGAGTCAAATTTATCGCCATTCTAGATTCCTACCTTACCTACAGTTCATTCGCTCTCCTCGTCATTCACTCTATCTGGAAGCCCAGGCACATGGCGAATAATAGGTTAAAATAAGTTAAGATGGCGCGTTTAGATTTAAGTAGATTAAGATTGTAAAAAGGTAGTTGTAAGAAATATATTGTAACAAAAATGTAAAGGAAGTGGAGCCCTCGAACCCGTTAAAGGGAGAGTAAATAAAGTATATAATATTAAATAAACAAATTTTTTCTTCTTAAATTCCAAGAAGAAGATTCGATGTCAAATTTGTCTACCTTTAATTTAAAAGAAAAATTTAGGAAGTTGAAATTGAACATAACAAAATTGTTTAAATATGGTTAATTATTTTATGAATAATTATTAATTTTTTTATAAACAATAAATGGATTTTTAAAAACTAAACTTTGAAACCATAATTAATTGCAATTTTGTCAAACTAGGATCAAAACGATTTTATTAACATTGCTGAAACCGACTAAAATGTAACTTTTTATTTACTTTTTAATAAAAAAATCAATTTTTTTTTTTAAATACACACTGTTGCTTAAAACTATTTTTTAATAGTTGTTTAAGTAGTACAAATCATTTGTTAATTAAATATTTAATAAACAAATTTTTTTTTTAAATTTTAAGAAGAATATTTGATGTCAAATTTGTGTACCTTTAATTTAAAAAAAAATTTAGGATGTTGAAATTAAACATAACAAAATGATTTAAATATGTTTAATTATTTCACAATTAATTATTACTTATTTTATAAACAATAAATGGATTTTTAAAAACTAAACTTTGAAACCTTAATTAATTGCAATTTTGTCAACCCAGGATCAAAACGATTTTATTCACATTGCTAAAAACGACTAAAATGTAACTTTTTATTTACCTTTTAATAAAAAAATCAAACATTTTTTTAAATAAACACTGTTGCTTAATACTATTTTTTAGTAGTTGTTTAAGTAGTACAAATCATTTGTTAATTAAATATTTAATAAACAAATTTTTTTTTAAAATTCCAAGAAGAATATTTGAAGTCAAATTTGTGTACCTTTAATTAATAAAAAATTAGGATGTTGAAATTGAACATAACAAAATGATTTAAATATGTTTAATTATTTCATGATTAATTATTAATTATTTTATAAACAATAAATTGATTTTTAAAAACTAAACTTTGAAACCCTTAATAATTGCAGTTTTGTCACACTAGGATCAGAACAATTTTACAAACATTGCCGAAAACGACTTAAATGTAACTTTTTATTTTTTTGTTAATAACAAAATCAAAAAAAAAAATTTTAAATAAACTCTGTTGCTTAAATCTATTTTTTAATAGTTGCTTAAGTAGTTCAAATCATTTGTTAATTAAGTATTTAATGAACAAAATTTTTCTTTTAAAATTCTGACAAGAATCTTGAATTCGAAAATTCATAATTAACATACATTTGACATGACAATTTTTGTGGATTTTTTATTTGGTTAAATGGAAATTTAAGAAATTGGGAACTTTTGAAGTTGGTGATATGTGCAATAGTTAATATAATGTTTCTATTGTCATTGTTATCACTTTTAAAAAGATTTAGAAAAAAATTAATTTCCATTTTCACTTGTCAAAATATTTATTTCTTGACAGTAAAAAGAAAAGATTTTCGTTTGATTTTGTATTCTAAGAAAGAAGTTAGTGCGATCATAACGCACACTTATATTTCTTTCATTTGTAAAATTATTTCATTTTTTAGCATTACTTTTATTTTAGAATCGTGGAGTTTCTTTCTTAAGAACAGTATGATAATAGCTTCCCAAGCAGCACGTAATATTACATGAATATCACAGTGACATCATATTGTGATATTGGTAATATTACGGGGTGATATTACAGTGATATTGACGTGATATTGAAATGTCCGCCTCAAGGTAATATTACAAGTAATATTACAGTGATATTGATGTAATATTACAAGTAATATTACGGTAATATTACAAGTAATATTACGGTAATATTACAAAAATTTATTTATTTCAATATTTATTTTACATTAAATAAAATATTTAAAAAAAATTCGGCGCACATGGGGTTCGAACACGCAACGTTTGACACAACGTGAATACGCCTTGTACCTCTCGGCCATCTAGCTCTTGGAATGTATTTCAGAAAGTGTTCTTCATGCAGTACCTTAAATTCTCTTTGGTACCCCTTACGAAAGTTTATGACATAAAATGTATGTCATACGCGCTTGACCATTTAATTCCTGTAATGCGATATCTGAAATTTGCTAGCCTTTTGTAATTTGACAAATAAATTGCAGAAAAATTGAAGAGAACTTTGTTGGAACCCAAGCAGCACGTAATATTACATGAATATCACAGTGACATCATATTGTAATATTGGTAATATTACGGGGTGATATTACAGTGATATTGACGTGATATTGAAATGTCCGCTTCAAGGTAATATTACAAGTAATATTACAGTGATATTGATGTAATATTACAAGTAATATTACGGTAATATTACAGTGATATTAAGGTAATATTACGATGATATTAAGGTAATATTACAATTATTTATTTCAATATTTATTTAACATTAAATAAAATATTTTAAAAAAATTTGACTCACACGGGGTTCGAACAAGCAACGTTTGACACGACGTGAATACGCCTTGTACCTCTCGGCCATCTAGCTCTTGGAATATAGTTCAGAAAGTGTTCTTCATATTACAATATGAATATTACCCCGTAATATTACCAATATTACAATATGATGTACAATATGAAGAACACTTTCTGAACTATATTCCAAGAGCTAGATGGCCGAGAGGTACAAGGCGTATTCACGTCGTGTCAAACGTTGCTTGTTCGAACCCCGTGTGAGTCAAATTTTTTTAAAATATTTTATTTAATGTTAAATAAATATTGAAATAAATAATTGTAATATTACCTTAATATCATCGTAATATTACCTTAATATCACTGTAATATTACCGTAATATTACTTGTAATATTACATCAATATCACTGTAATATTACTTGTAATATTACCTTGAAGCGGACATTTCAATATCACGTCAATATCACTGTAATATCACCCCGTAATATTACCAATATTACAATATGATGTCACTGTGATATTCATGTAATATTACGTGCTGATTCCAACAAAGTTCTCTACAATTTTTCTGCAATTTATTTGTCAAATTACAAAAGGCTAGCAAATTTCAGATATCGCATTACAGGAATTAAATGGATAGAGTGCAGGAATGGTACAAATTAAAAGCATTTTTTAAAAAAAAATAACCGTATCCCCATACTTCTATACTATCTCAGTAACGCTGACAGAGACAGAGACAACAAAGATAGGTGTAATATAATGGTGGGTAGCTCATTATTGTAATTTAGTTAAAATGTCTTTTGTGAAAGTGGAAAAGGAATTATTGCAAAATATTAAAAAAAGGAATTTCTATTGAGAAATTTGTCAAAATATAAACATTGATAAAATCGAGAATTGGAAAATTTTGTAAAATAATAAATAGAGAAATCTGAGCCTTAGTTATTGGAAAATTGGCATATTAGGAAATTGGAAATTTGTTTACTACAAAATTGTAGAAGTAAATAAATTTTTTATTAAGAAAATTAGCACAATAGAGAATTTGGTAAACTGGTAAATGGAGACATTGCAGATTTTATTGTTGGGAAATTAGCAATTAACAGAAATTAGTAAAATATTAAATTGGACAAGTGAAAAATAAAGAAAATTGAAGTACAACAGAATTGCGCGTGCGTAGCTCGCTTTTGGAGTTCTAGTATACAAAATTATAGAAATCACCATTTCTGACGTATTTTTTATCACTCTTTCAATATCTGTTATTAAAATTAAAAAAAAAACCCCAAACATTATGGACTCTTTTTTGTAAAAATGTGAAGTTTTGAGAATTTTGTTCAAAAAATGATTTTATTTTTCATATTTTCAGTAATCGGAAAAATGTTTCAACTTGAAATATCGCGTCTGTATTATTAAAGCTTGAAAATGACTTATCGTACTTTTAAAAATATCAAGATGGAAAATCCAAAATGGTGTCGAAAGAAAATTTTTTTTCAATACATGAGCACCTAGTGTACGCTTCATTAAAAAAAATTTTATTTTTACGACACTGAGTTTATAAATGTTTTTTTGGCCCTCCTATCACGAATCTGATGTCAGATTTCAAAAATTCAAAAAGGTGGATCCAATATGGCGGAAATTAATTTGAAAATCAATCGGATTTGATTAAAATTAGTAATCGTGGGTTTTCGAGGTCGCTAATCACGAATCTGATGTCAAAAAGTAAAAATTTAAAGTGTCAAATCCAATATGGCGGAGAGTATTTTGAAAATCTAACGGATATATTTGAAATTTGTTACTCGGGGGTTTTTGTGGTTCGCTGATCACGAATCAGATGTAAAAATTAAAAATTAAATATGGCGGATTCAATGTGGCGGAGGATATTCTGAAAATCTAAAGGAAATTGAGTGAAACTTGTTATTTGGGGGTTTTTGGGGTCGCTGATCACGAATCTGATGGGAAAAAGTAAAAATTCTAAATGGCAGATCCAATATAGAAGACGATATTTTTAACATCTATCCGATTTGTTTGAAAATTGTTATTTGAGGGCTTTTGGGGTCGCTAATCACGAATCTGAGGTCAGATTTCAAAAACTCAAAATAGCGGATCCAATATGGCGGACGGTATTTTGAAAATCATTTAAATTTGTTTGAAAATTGTTACTCGGGGGTATTTGTGGGTCGTTGATCACGAATCAAATGTGAAAATTAAAAATAAAATATGGCGGATTCAATATGGCGGACGATTTTTTCAAAATCTAACGGAATTCATTGAATATATAATATTATATGAATATATAAATGCGCAGGCGCATTGCGGCGCGCCGCAATGCGCCTGCGCGATAAGAGTTTTTTTCACTGTTCGGAAGTTTTTTTACCTCTAACGTTCACTGACCTAAAAACTGTGAGTTCTACCCCGCTTAAGGCGAACGAAAACACGAGGTTTTCGTGCATGTGTAATAGAAAATTCTTTTATCGATATGTATTGATATGTATATGTTATTCTTCTTAAAAATATATACAGAAGGAAAAAATGTATGAAAATTTTTTTTTCAATTATTAAACATTTTTTTTCTAATTCTACGCACAAAAAGGCACATTTTTTCTCAATAATTTTTTCCAAATGTCAGTTGTTCTCAAGTTAACAACAATTGAAAAAAGAGGCTATCTTTATAAACAAATGATCATATCTTCCTCATATCTTCCTTTCGCCATATACGATCTGCCGTTTTGAATTTTTGGAATCTGACATCTGATTGGTGATAAGAGAGCTAAAAAAACATGTATACACTTAGTGTCATGAAAATAAAAAATTTTGTGAATGAAGCGTACACTGGGTGCTCATATATTGAAAAATATATTATTTTGAAGCCATTTTGAATTCTCTATCTTGATATTTTTAAAAATACGGTTCCTCATTTTCAAGATTGAATATTATGGACGCGATATTTTAAGTTGAAACATTTTCCCGATTATTGAAAATATGGAAAAAAATCATTTTTTAAACAAAATTGTCAAATTTCACATTTTTTTCAAAACAAAGTCCATAACTTTATAATTTTTGTTTTAAATTTTGATAACAGATGTTAAAAGAGTGATAACAAATACGTCAGAAATAGTGATGCCTATAATTTTGTATACCCCCAAAAAAAGAGAAAATGAATGTTGAAAATGAGTACAAACATGTATCCTTCCCGTTTTTAACCCCTTGACTGTGCTGCTAAAATATCATAAAGTAGGCTCAAACTGTGCAGCCACTTCTAATTATTCAATTTTGATAAAACTTGGTACTAGGGTTTTTTTTTGGATCGCTGAGTACAAATTTGAAGTCAAATTTCCAAATTTTAAAACTTTATAAAATGGCGGATTCAACATGGCTGACAAAATTTTTGAAAATGTTAAGATGTCAACAAAATTTTGAGATACTTGTTACTAAGGGGTTTTTGGGGTGATTGAATACGAATCTGATATGAAAGTTTAAAAATTCAGAAATTTTTAAAAAATTCAAATGCGGCCATATTGGATCCGCCATTTTGAATTTTGGAAATTTGACTTTAAATTCGCACTCAGCGACCCGAAAAACTCCATAGTACCAAGTTTTATAAAAATTCGTAAAGCCATTCTCTTGTTTTCATCATGACATGTACACGTCATCCACAGTTTGGGCCGCTTTTTTTCGTGACGTGTATACACGTCATCCAAAGTCAAGGGGTTAAAGGGTTAACGTGAATTAGTAAATATTTAAAGATATTATTTATGATTAAATGTTTTATAATAAACAAACGATTTACAATTACGGCTAATATCGAATTTCGCAAATATCTAATCGAAGTTTACACTAAGGAAGCCTGTACACTCAATACACCTCTAGTAAATTCCTCAAGAGTTGAATACAGGTGTCCATTTTTTTTCCACTATTTCAAAATCTTCATATCTTTTTTTTTAATAGCTGTATGTCTGTTTCATCAAGAAAATTTTATTTTAGACCATATTATCGACTCGAGACGATATTTTTGTCCAAAATATCCATACGATATTTGTATGGTCGAGAGATTTCAAGGTCAATATCAATATTTGATTTTTTTTTTAGGCAATTCAATTGCCTCAATTATCGTATCGGCTTGATATCATAAAACACTAACAACACCCGGTTGTAAATCCGTGTACAAGATCATCTACTGAACTTGTACATGATTCTGGATAAAATCATGCACAGGTGCATTGACTTGTCTTGTGCATGAACTTGTGAATGGACAGCACGTGAATTTGGAACAACGAACGTGTACATTTTCATGCACGCACAATAAAATCTGATACAAGAACATGTGCATGAACGTGCAAATGTTCATGAACATAATTTTCTATACTTTAAATATTATTAACAAATGTTACTTATTTTATAGTGGTCCCCTACCTTTTTTAGCCATTAAAATCTACTGCGCAGCCTTCACTCTCATAGATAACTAATGCGCAACGTTTAAAGTTTAATAAATAATTATCCATTTTCGTGTACAGATTCATGTGCATGTTCATGCACATGAAATTATTTGCCTTTAGAAGCGTTCTTGAACATGTGCATGTTCCTTTGCACGTTCGTTGTTCTAAATTCGTGTGTTGACCATTCGCAAGTTCATGCACAAAACAAGTCAATGCACCTGTGCATGATTTTATCCAGAATCATGTACAAGTTCAGTAGGTGATCTTGTACACGGATTTACAACCGGGCAGTGCAAAGTTATTCAAATTAACGGGATTAGCATTTTAGTTCAAATCTGGTGCGGTAACTGAAAAAACCCATGGTGACACATACGAAACCTGCATTACTGACAGAAAGTACGAAACACTTAAAAACCACTGCAGGTAACTGATTTAAGAATTATTCGTATTATTATTATTTCATATATTATATATGAAAGTAACTGAAAACCAAAAATACATAAATATATATATTATAACTTCTATTACATTGCATTATAACTGCTGAAATTTCAGCTTCGTAACGTGTCCCTTTTTTATAATGTTAACTTTAATTCAATAGTTTTTGATGAAAACATCATAATTATAACTCAGCCTTTTTCACCACGGTGTTAGCTCAGTTGGTTAGGGTCCTGGACTCTGCGGTCGCGCCAAGTCGAGTTTGCTTTTTTTTTGCGTAGGGTGTGAAAACCTGCTTCCAGGTACCCTGTAGCCCGTACTACAAGGTTCTGCGGGGGTGGCGATGTTCTGCCGACCCGCTAAAAACACACCGTTATTTGGGGCCTTAAGACCACTCCCGGCTAGCCCTTGTTAGCTGGCGTCTCGCCTTCGTTGAGTGGTCTTATACCCCTTAGCTATCGCCTAGGCGATTTCTTGCATCGATTCACGAAAACTACTTCTTTTGGCGGCCATCGAGATCTTTACCCTTCATAACATGTAGTATGAAGGTTTCGATGTGACGCCAATTCTCTTTCGAGCTAGTCATTAACAGGACCATGTTCTCCGGTGTAACTTCGCAGTTTACATCGGCGAACATGACCTGCCTTTGAAGGCTCCATCGTCTGCAGATAAAGAGCGTGTGCTCTGCGTCGTTCTCTAGGGACTTACAGTACTCACACTCTGCACTTTCTTTTCTTTTAAAGCGCTGTAGGTACGAGTTAACACACCCGTGACCTAAGAGCGCTTGCGTTAGGTAGTATGAGACTACCCCATGCTTTCGGTTAATCCAAGGGGCGAGTGTTGGTATGAGCCGATGTGTCCAACGACCTTTTTCGTCCCCGCTCCATCTTGCTTGACATCTTTGGACGAGTCTGCTTCTTGCATCTTGGCGGATTTGGTCCTTGCTGGGGCTATTGTCATCCGTATAACGGGTGGACATTCTATCTTTGAAAAGGAGGAAAATTTCATCCCTTTCTTGCGCCAAAAGGTCTGCCGGCGGGACGCTGGCAAGGACCTGAGGAGCACTCGCAGATACTGTCCTATAGGCAGAGATTATACGCTTGGTTATAATCCTTTGCACGGACAGCATCTTGTTTAAGATGGTCTTGCTTCTGCCTGTTTGCAGGGAGGGAGCCCACACTGGTACTGCATAAAGCGGCTTTGAGTGGAAAGCAATCGCCACTAATATCCTTTTCTTTTCGGACGGCCCACCAATATTTGGCATTAATCGGGCTAAGCTTAGGGCACATTCTGCGGCTTTAACAAATGCCACAGCGATGTGCCGTTTAAAATTTAGGAACTTGTCCGATTCCACTTCTAAATACTTAATGTACATGCTCCACTTGACCACGAATCCGTCTACTTCGATCCGGGGAAGTTTATAACCACGTCTGTCTGTTACCATGAGCGCTTCGGTTTTATCCAGGGCCATTTGAAGACCTCTGGCATTCAGCCAGCTTTTTGAAAGTCGCAGACATTCGTTCACCAATAATCCAAGAGCCTCTGCTGTCTCGGCAGTCATTAGATCAACGCGTCGTCCGCAAAGCCGATGATCACCGCACCTTTAGGTAGACCCACTCGAAAGAAGTCATCGTAAGAGACGTTCCATACGAATTCCATACCCTATCTAAAGGTTTGTTACCTTCCCTTAGGAGGACCAGCTTCTGTCTCTTCCAGTCGCGGAAGAACTCTCCTCTTTTTAGGCAGTTGTTGAAGCAATCTAGAAGAATCTGAGGTGAAGCAACGATCACTTGTTTAAGGATCTCGTTGCTTATCCCATCGATTCCAGGCGCCTTGTCTGGCTTCAATCTTTTGCCGGCTTTGTGAAGCTCTGCAAGAGTGAAGAGTTTTTCCTCACCGACTTGACAGGCACTTCAGTTCATCCTAGGCCATGGTTCTTCTGGTGAAAACAAGCCCTTTATTATTTCACGCACCCAATCGGGATTGTCCAGGCCGAGGTTTAATTTTGCCTCGTCACCAATTTATTGGTTGCGATTTTATAGCCTAGACCCCATGGGTCCTTCTCGACGTCGTCGATTAGGCGCTTCCAACACCTTCTCTGTGACCTTAGGATCTCCTTTCTGAGAATCCTTTTGGCATCTTTATACGAGTCCTTCAGCAGAGGACCTCCTTTAGAACGGTCGTATCTCCTTCTTGCTCTGACGCATGCTTTTTGCAAAGAGGCCAACTCTTCTGACCACCAGTATACACTACGTCTTCTGGAAGCGGTGCTTCTGCGACGCGGCATTGATGCGTCGCATGCGGTGATAATTATATTTTTCACCGTCCAAACCTTTCCTTCCAGATTGTTCGGCCTCTTCACCCATCTCAGTTCCTCAAAGAGGCGGGATTCTTCGAGGGACCTAGGGCCATTCTTACAGGGAGCTACCTGAGTTCTTGCTCTAGGTGTGTCTCCCCCTGAGACTGAAAACTTGATATATTGGTGGTCACTTTCGGTATGATCCTCAAAAACCCGCCAGTCCTTTATTCGCTTGTTTAGGAGAGACGTTGTTATCGTAAGATCAATAATTGATCCGATATTATAGTCTCTCTTAAACCTATTGTCGAGCCTTGTCTCGCTCCAGTCTTGCGACTTCGCATTGAAGTCACCGGTAAAGATAACATCCAGCCTGGATTCTCGCAGGCTCGACTCGAGTTCATCTATCTCTGCTTTAAAGGCTGTCTATGGGTCGTTAGGTTAGGTCGTTTTTTCTACCCGCAAGTTTGGATTAAAGACCTGAATGACTGCCCTTCCTGATGAATTCTGGTACCAGGGAGCGAGATTGTTTCTTTTGTTCTGTTCACTAAGGAACAGAATATCGATCTGCTCCTGACTGCCTGTCACCAGCATCAGTTCTTGGTCCTTCTTTGATGTGTGCAGGTTAACCTGCAGAAACTTTAGGCCCTTGCCTTTTTAAGCTTCTGCAGTTCCTGCTGATACACCGGGCAGGCATTACTGCTGGCCCAGTGTGCGGCATCGGACTTGCCCAAGTCGGTGCAAGTAATGCACGTTGGGACCTCTGCCGAACAATTTTTAAAAAGATGACCCTCGCCGCCACATCTCCGACAGTTTTTTGTCCTGTCCGGGCCCTTGCAGCTTCGAGCCAAGTGTCCGAACGCAAGGCACTTAAAGCACCTTGGTACCTGCAGATGCTCCCTGATGGGGCAGTTGATCCAACCGACCGGGATTTTGCATCTTTTTAAGAGTTTGACACTCTACTTCTGGTAGACGCACAACAGCCGTCTTTACGCCCCCGTATCGGGTGATCAAGCGGCATGTTACTTCCAGGCCGGTTTTCTCCAGCTTTTCTTCCAGATCTGAGATTACCTCTTCCGTGGAAATCGTTTCATCGACGTCTCTTATTTCGAGAGACCTCATGCTCTGAAAAACCTTAGCGTTGTTTTCCGAGGGCTTCACCTTGCTTTTCACGAACTTTAAGATATTGGCGCGGCGTAGGAACATTCTTCCTTAGCCGACAATCTTATAGCTTCGCTTTGGCGAGGCTTAAAGAGAGCTTTCTCTTTTTTCTTTTCCTGTTCTTCTTTCTTTTTCTCCTTTTTTTTCAATTTACTTACTTTTCTGTTTTCTTTTCTTCTGTTAATGATGGTCCTAAAAACGTCACTGAAAGGAGCCTTTCCGTTCCCTGCGACGATGTCCGCCTAGGTTTCCCTTTCCTTCTCCGGTCCAGGAGCGGCTTTAGCGATGCCAACGACTTTGCTGGTATAATCCAACGCGGTCTAGGCATCGTCCTTAATTCCTTGGACAATTGCTCAGGAATTATTCTGAATAAGCTTTTCGGTGAGCTGCTTTTGCTCCTTCTTGGCTTTCTCACTGATAAAAAGCTGGCTCTCCAAAAGCTGCGAGATTCTTTTTTAGGAAGCAGCCCATCCTGGAACCTTTGCTTCCGAACTTTCCTCTTTCGCCGCGTTATTATCACTAGTTGATTGGGTGCCTAGCACCTTTCCAGTGTCTATATTTTGATCTATACTTAATAAGGTCACTAGCAGCTGGTGCGTAAAGTAGCGGGCCATTATCATTGGGAGCGGGTGCACCCTCGGATACTGCGATCCTACCCCAGATCCTTGGGGCCTAATCAACTGCTTAGCCGTTCCCGAAATACACGAACGGAACGGACTCGCCAGTAGCAATGAAGGTTCCGACCCCTTACATCCATTACGCACTTGCCGATCAATTCCGAAGGGGCTGGCTCCTGACACCTTACCGCAGATCCACCACGGCAGAGCTACGCTCACATCAGACTCGTACCTGATACGGTTGGAACCACCGCGACATGACTTATCACTCCCAGTGTACTGCCTGTAAGGTGCCGATCGGACTAGTGTCGTTGGTCAGATCGGACAGACAACCAGTCCATCGGGCGCCAACCCTAGATCGAGACTACTCGACACTAACTTAGAATAAACAAGAAGGCAGGAGTGTCCTATTTCTCCCAGAACCCATGTCGTCCACAGCTGACGAGGATGGTTAGCTCCCATTTGGAATCCGAATTAACATCATCCGCACAGGATAGCTAGTGCACAGGTTCAAAAAACGGCGGCTACCCGAATTAACGGGGTCCCGTTCTTTCCCCTGTGCCCAAACTCGACAGACATCGGGAGTCGATGAGTTCTGGGAAAAGCCGAACCGCTCGCCTAGTGATGGCGACGTGAGATAACTTCAGTTGAAGGTTTGACGTCGAGGTATAATAATGTGCACTGTGGGTAACTGACATGTACATATCATTAGAACTCGACTGTCGATAAACCGGTTGTACTCAGGAGAGGTTTTTATACAGTTTTCTCTCTCCACTGGAGAGCAAACCCAATAAAGGTGGTCCAGGCAAATGCAAATACTCCTAATTTCAAAAGCCGTTCTGTAGACTCAAAAACACCTCATACTTCTGTTTAAAGTATGAACAATGAAAACAAAATCAAAGGAAATAATTTTATAAGGGAACACTTGTATGGGCGTAAGGCCGAAAAACGAGTGTATAATTAACTTAACTTTAAAATAAAAAAAAAATAAAAAACTCAGCCTTTTTCAAGTATAAAGTGTCTATATTTATGAACAATTTATGTTTATATTGCACTTAACAATACCTTTTTCATACTTATAAACTGTAAAAATATTTTGTCCCTCAATTTTTCAATTTTTGAACGTAATTTATAGACTTATAATTTAGGTGTCATGTATTTAGTTATTACGCCTTCTAATAAGTTTAATCTCAAGTTTGATCCATTAGCACTAAATCACATTTGAAAAAGTTTTAAAAAAAGAAAACTTTTACATAAAAAAAATTATTTGTGTAAAAATAGCATTTGTACAAAAAAAGCGTTCAGTTCCATGTCATTACTATTATATTACTGTAACAACTATTTGATAGTATTGTTACCATTTTATAAAAGTTTTCATGTGAAACAAGTGATCTATAGAAGGAAGAGATTTATTTTTCACTATTGTAGAAGTAAGTTTGGAGTAAATGTCAAACTTCAGCTCCATGGTATCACGTATAATTTCAGCACCATGGCCTATATGTAGGGTTCAGTATGCTTCATGCAGAGAAACTCCTTTATCTGAGGCGGTTATTTTAAAATATTATTCTTTAAGGTAGTTTAACTATGCCAGATTAAACTGCTCGATCTCGATTTCAGATTGTCCCAAAATGAAACGAAAAATTCATTATTAAATATTGTATTTGCTGTTATTTTATAAAATTGTATATATGTAAAGTAATATCTAAAATAGTGTGATAATAATAAATAATTTATCAATTTATTATTTATTTTCGTTAAAGCAAAATATCAAGAAAAAATTTTTCTTTTGTACAATATATTTGGAATGAAAGGATGGTTCAGCTCTATATACGGCAGCCAATTTTTAAAAATTTGCTATTATTTCCGTATAAGTATAGTTGTAGTAATCGGACAGTTACGCAAGAATCGACCATATATTTTTAATTCAACTTAATATATTTGAAACTGATATTTTTTTATTATAAGAAGAATTTGTTTACCTATATAAAGTTTATATTTTGTTAACATTTTATTAAAAAAACGCAATTTTCAAATATCAATTTGCTTCTTTCATGAGAAAGCAAATATTTTTGCTGACGTGAAAGCAACATTTTTATGAAATGAACATAACTTTCAGCTTGTTTGTTTAGACAATATTTAACAATATGTGGACGATACTCTTTGGATCAAGTGTGAGTGTAACTCGGACATGTCGTATGTTCTTATTTAATTCAAAGAACTCCAAAATAAAAAATATTTTTAGTTATTATTTGGTGTGCTTCAATAAGCACCCCAACGATTGCTTTGTGTTAAAATTTGTTTCTGCAGTATTCTAAAAAGAGAGTCAAGTGCTTCTATTTTAGACTAAAAGAAAACATTATAGTCGATTTTTTTTTAAATATTTATTATTTATAATTTGCAGTATCATCTGCTTACCTATCATCTTTGGATACGGTAGTATTAAGTTCTTCATAATTTCTTTAAATTCATCAAGGGATTTAGTTAATCGTGGATTAAATTGTTTTTCTTCTATTACTGTTGTCATCATTCTTCCAACATAATCATGAGCTGGATATAATTTAAAGTTGTCCGGTAATTTAAATATCACAGAATGCACAGAATTATATAAGCTTTCAGCAGATCCTTCCTATAAAAATAAAAAATAAAAATACACTACCTTAAAAATGAAGATACCTTCCTCAGGTAGGTTTTATCGACATAAATTGTTGGATCGATGTCGATTCAACACTGAAATCTAGTACTAATTATCAGTGTCGGATCGACATTGGATGTTACATAGGTCCGACATCGAATCGACACTGAAATTCAGTACTGGATATTCAACATTCAATCAACGTAGGATCGATACTGAATTAATACTGGAATTCAGTATTAATTTTCGAACATTCTGTCGACCTTGAAATAATACTGAATTAATGTTGGAATTCAGTATTGGTTTTCCAACATTGAGCCGACGTCGCACAGTGGGACAAACATGGAATTTACTGTTCATAACAATCTACAGCTTGCAATTCTTAACGGATTTTGAGTTTTTTTGCTTAAAAGATAATTAAATTTTTAAGAGATTTAAGAAGTTACTTCTTTATTTTTTTCTTTTTATAACTTTTTTTTTTAAACAAAGTTGTAAAAACGAACTTTTGCAGTGAAACGATTTTTCTTTCTTGACTCGAGGACTTTATTTGTGCTTAAAATGAGTTTAAATTATATAAATTATAATCATAAAAGATACATAATTTACTTTTAATGAAATTTTGACAGTTAACAGCTGTCAATTCAACGGTCAACTTTGCCAAAAAGCAATTCTTTTTTATGAAAATGACAGTATAAGGGTTTTCAGGGTCCCTGATAACAAATTTTATGTCAAATTGACATTTTGACACTTGACAACTATCAATTAAACTGATGAGAGAGATGTAAATTCTTCCATTTTTTGTTAAAGTTGAACCAGAAAATTTATATGATTCGGGAAGGTAAATGTTAACACAATTTTAATTATGTCATTCAGCGACGTTTCACCAACAAAGGTTCGTTGGCCTCATCAGGCTAAATTCGTTAAAATTTAGTTCGTTTGACAAGTTAAAAAATGTTTAAATTTTAACGAATTTAGCCTGATGAGGCCAACGAACCTTTGTTGGTGAAACGTCGCTGAATGACATAATTAAAATTGTGTTAACATTTACCTT
Source organism: Ganaspis brasiliensis (assembly GCA_037103525.1). Taxonomy (NCBI): domain Eukaryota; kingdom Metazoa; phylum Arthropoda; class Insecta; order Hymenoptera; family Figitidae; genus Ganaspis; species Ganaspis brasiliensis. Next base: position 478,557 of record JAZKLR010000014.1, read on the forward strand.
CCCGAATCATATAAATTTTCTGGTTGAACTTTATCAATTAAACTGTCAACTTTTCCAAAAAGCAATTCATTTTTATAACAATAACAGTCCAAGGGCTTTCGGGGACGCTCATAATAAATATAATGTTAAAATGACATTTTGACACTTGACAGCTGTCAATTCAATTGACAACTTTTCCAAAAAGCAATTTATTTTTATGAAAATGATAGGATACGGGTTTTCAGGGTCGCTGATAACAAATTTAATGTCAAATTGACATTTGACACTTGACAACTGTCAATTCAACTGTCAACTTTGTCAAATAGCAATTTATTTTTATGAAAATGTCAGTCTAACGGTTTCAAGCTTCGACAGTAACGAATACAATGACAAATTGACATTTTGATTGATGACAGCTGTCAATTCAACTGTCAACTTCGTCAATTCAGTCTGCAAGTTTTTGGAGTCGGTAATAACGAATATTATGTCAAATTGACCTAATGATAGTTACTAACTGTCAATTCAGCAGTAAAGCTGACGTGGAATTTACTATTTAAAAAGGACAACAGCTTGCAATTCCTAACGGATTTGGAGTTTTTTTGTTTAAAAGATAATTAAATTTTTAAGAGGTTTAAGAAGCTGCTTTCTTAATTTTTTTTATTTTTTATTACTTTTTTTTTACACGAAGTTGTAAGCACAAATTTGTGCAGTTATCCAATTTTTCTTTCTGAATTCCAGGGCTTTATCTGTGATCAAAATAAGTTAACCCTTAATCTGTAACGCTGGGTCACTTGTGCCCCTGTCAAACTGATACACCTTGCTAACTTAGAGGGAGGAACGAGAGGTAAGGCAAAACTATACTAAAAATAATTGTATTTCAATAGACTAAATGCTTCACAAGTGCCGATGATTTGGTGCATGAACAGCTGTCACGGGAGCAAAAAAAAAGTCTAAAAAGGCAGAAGTGACCCAGCGTTACAGTTTACGTTGGTGAAAAAACAAAATAAGTCAAATGTATTTTTCCATATTTTTATGTTTTTTCATTATGAATTGATGTTTCTCGTAAAGAATTTTGTTGTAAAATATTTTTTAGATAAGACCATGTCCTACAGGTGACATTCGGAGATTTTTTTCACCAGATCGCCAAGGCGATTATCGTGATGCTACATATGAAAATACGTGATTTTCATGCTCAAAACTTAAGCATTCCATTAATTTATGCAGACTTTCAATATTTTTTTTCTTAAGGCACCACTCTTAAGCTTTAATTTTCTTTTTGAAATTTTAAAAAATATTCATTCCATCCAAAGTTAAGATTTTTTAAAAAAAATTGATTTTGTTCGCGTTTTTTTACAATTTTTTTTACAATTGTTTAAACAATTGTATTGTTTGAACAAATGAGCATATCGGCAATATAATGATTAGTCCTTATACTAGGATAATTGACGTAAGCATATGAATTTTGCTGGATTTTTCAGAGCACTTTAAATCATTTTTTAAGGCTAAAGGCACAAGTGACCCAGGGTTACAATTTAAGGGAGCCGAAAAGCACGTTACACTTTAAGGGTTAAAATTATAGTATTTAAAATCGTGGAAGATATGTACTTAATGTATTGTGGAACTTAATTGGTATAATTAATTATATGATTACGAATAAACATTATTCATTTATATAGTTATAAGTTGACATTATATAAGTTGACAGTTGAATTGACAGCTGTGAAGTGTTAAAATGTCAATTTGACATTAAATTTGTTCTTAGCGACCCTGCAAACCCTTATCCTGCCATTTTCATAAAAATAAATTGCTTTTTTAAAAAGTTGTCAGTTGAATTGACAGCTGTCAACTGTGAAAATGTCAGTTTGACATTATATTCGTTATCAGCGACACCGAAAACCCTTAAGACTGTCATTTTCAATAAATTGGTTTTTAGCAAAGTTGACCGTTTAATTGACAGCTGTCAACTGTCAAAATTTCATTATAAGTAAATTATGTATCTTCTATGATTATAAATAATATAATTTAAACTTATTTTGAGCATAAATAAGGGCCTCAAGTTCAGAACGAAAAATCGTTCCACTGCAAAAGTTTGTTTTTACAACTTTGTATAAAAAAAAATTATAAAAAATAAAATTAAATTAAAAAAGTAGCTTCCTACATCTCTTTAGAATTTAATTATCTTTAAAATAAAATAAAATAATTGAAAATCCGTCAAGAATTGCAAGCTGTAGATAGTTTTAAACAGTAAATTCCACGTTTGCCCCACTGTGTGTCGGTTTGGAACTAAGTTAATGTCGGAAATCCTGTATTGATACTTTAACTGTCAGACGACGTATGGATAGAGTTAATTAATGTTAAAAATCTAGTACGTTAACTTGGTACAAACTTAAGGTTGGAAATAATCGAGTATGTGGTTTACGATGTTAGGTCAAAGTTTTATTGGTATTGATTTAATACTGGAAATAACGGGCATAGTACAGTGTTATTTTAATCTTTTCATAACGCAGTCTTAAAAATGGCGTGATTCGGTTCTCTATAGATAACCAGAAAGTTGCAGATTTAAGAACGATTCACTATGTGACGTCACAGTGCAAACAAGTACAGTCCAAATTGCATGTCCCCCACTTTTCTGCTTTTCTTGCACGCACTGTTTGACCAACAGAACAGAGTCGATATCTTTAGCGTGAGTAGTACCGCTTCAAAATCTAACCTGACCGTATCACTAGCGCGGCGTGTTGACAAGTAAAAAAGTGTGAGACATTCAATTTGGATTGTATTTGTGTACACTCTGACGTGACATAGTGAATCATTCTTAATTCTGCAACTTTCTGGTTATCTATACAGAGAACCGAATCACGCCTTTTATGACTTTGTTATGAAAAGTATCGTTCGTAACTGCGTGAACAAAGCAGTCGTTTTGAAACTCGCGCAATTTTTGCAACTCGTTTCACTCGTTGCAAAAACATTGCTCTCGTTTTAGAAACGACTGCTTGTCACGCATGTTACGAAATATACTATATGTGACATGTGACAGTTATAATTAATTTTCTGCCAAATATTTAAATTTGTCGTAAAATACTGTTTCATTTATGGCATTTACTCATAGCTATATATTATATTATATATTTTACTCAATAGAACTACAAAGGCGCGCTACGCGCGTCCAATCATTATTCAGGTTACAAAGAAAACATTAGTGAAGAATGTCACAAATTCTGTACTTAATAAACACATTTTATTAAAGTGATGGATTATAAAGTTCACGTTTTGGGATGCGCAGGAAATGATATAAATAAAAATATAGAAATGTTTTTGGTAGAGAGATAAATTTCCTTTGGATTTGTTATGTCGAAAAGTAAATTTGATCCATAGAAGGAGTGTTAAGGAAAATAAAAAAAAATTATTTCCTTATTTTTGTAGTCTCAGCGACGTTTCGATAACTAGATTTGTTATCATCCTCAGGCTACAATTTATTTAAAACAAAACAGAACAAAAAAAAAACAAAACAAAAAAATCAGATAATAATCCAATTGAACAAATCACTTCAAAGCACAATAACAATTCAAATTAAAAACACAAACAAACAAAAAAATAACAGTTACCTAATATAAAATAATTATTTTACGTTACATTGTAACAAAGCACGGTGGTCTTGAAGAACCAAAAAATGGGATGAAAATGGATCCAAAATCGGGATGTAGGGGGTGTTTCTAGGTCACTTGTAGGTTCAAAATCTGGAAAATTTGAAATCCTAGCTGCTCCCTTTTTTGAGATATTGTTATTTTTGTGTATTTAATCCATTAATGTCCAAAATACAAAATGTGTTTTCTATTTCAAGCTACGTTATTAGAAACATAGCAGAGAAAGTGTAAGCATATAATTCTGTTTTCAACCAAAAGTGCATAAAAGTTGTTCAAATGACAAATTTTAATTTTAGTTTGATGAAGTGCAAATTCGTTACCCAGAAGTTTTTGGGGTCGCTGATTACAAATATAAAGTTAGATTTTCAAAATTCAAAATGGCGTATCCAATATGGCAAATGAAAAATTAAATTTTCGACGGATTCAGTTCAAACTGCGGGTTTTTGGAGTCGCTGATTACGAAACTAAAGTTAGATTTTCAAAGTTCAAAATGGCGGATCCAATATGGCAAATGAAAAATTAAATTTTCGACGGATTCAGTTCAAACTGCGGGTTTTTGGAGTCGCTGATTACAAATATAAAGTTAGATTTTCAAAATTCAAAATGGCGTATCCAATATGGCAAATGAAAAATTAAATTTTCGACGGATTCAGTTCAAACTGCGGGTTTTTGGAGTCGCTGATTACGAAACTAAAGTTAGATTTTCAAAGTTCATAATGGCGGATCCAATATGTCAAATAAAATTTTAAATTTTCGTCATATTCAGTTCAAACTCGTTACTACATATTTGGCAAAACTTGTATGTTCTAATGACACAATGCGTTAAAGAAAATGTTTTTTGTTTACTTTTGTTACATGTGTAGTGTGGTTATCCAACTTTCAAAGCAGCGTTTCCAGTGTAGTGTTTTATAATTACAAGAACAAATTTCTGTGTTCTAACATTATGTTCTTCCAAATAAGCTGAATTCTGTAATAATAAAATTGCATTTACAATTCATTAATCCGGATTACTTGTCATCAATGTTTTTATGATCAGCAGAGAAGTAAGTTATTATTGAGTATTTTTGTATATGTTTTTATGTACCTTAAGAAGTTGTGTGACAGATTGATTTTATCATGTTTTCTTCGTTGTTTTATTTGAAATGCTGTTGTATGGGTTTTTCAAAGTATTAGTAATGTTGTGTCACTAATGCCCTTTGTTACTTGTAGAATTTACTTTGTCCAATCTTAATTTTTTCTACCTCCAAGTGGTTAGGAGTCGGTTAACGTTTTTAAAAAAATGTGAAAGACAAATAAATTCATTTTCAAAATTTTCATCCACCATATTTAATCCGCTATTTTGAATTTTAAAAATCCAACTTCAAGTTCGTAATCAGCGACCCCAAAAACCCCTAAGTAAGAAAATTTAGGCGATTCCGGCGACATTTGGTAGATTATTAAAATATGTGCATGAACTTTAAAAGTTTGCAAGGGATTTGACGCCATATTAGGTCCGCCATCTTGAAATTTTTAATTCTTCCTTACATATCTTTAAAGTGAACAACTCTTATGCACTTTTGGTTGAAAACAGAATTATATGCTTACACTTTCTCTGCTATGTTTCTAATAACGTAGCTTGAAATAGAAAACACATTTTGTATTTTGGACATTAATGGATTAAATACACAAAAATAACAATATCTCAAAAAAGGGAGCAGCTAGGATTTCAAATTTTCCAGATTTTGAACCTACAAGTGACCTAGAAACACCCCCTACATCCCGATTTTGGATCCATTTTCATCCCATTTTTTGGTCCCTCAAGACCACCGTGAAAGTCAACAGTTATTAAATTTATTTAACCAACAGACTCGAGTGTGGTGTCAAGACTAAATTAAAATTGAAATTCGAAAATAATAAATACAGAATGATGAGTAATTAAAGGTCGGTGACCTAAAAGTATAAATAAACAGAGACAGTTATATTTGAAAAGAGAAATCATGAATTTAAACGTTTGATCACAGGGAAATAGATTCTATTTTGATATAAAATATCCTCTTTTTTATTCAAAGTAAAATTATTATTTTTTATGTGTAACATTTCGGAAAAATGTCTTTTTTTGTAATCTGACTCATAATCTAATATTGTGACTTTATTCCAATCAAATTCATGATTAAACTTCGATTGATGAACACCGAAAATTGAATCATTTTTTTTTGCTACTTCTCACATGCTCATAAACTCGTACTTGTAAAGCACGTTTCGTTTCACCAATATAGTTCGCAAAACACTTCTTACAATTTATTTTATAGACTAAGTTAGTCTTTTCCATTTTTAAATATGGATCTTTCCCTAGTCGAACTATCGATTTTAAATGTTTATTAACAATCAAAATACAGAGAAAGCCGTAGGAATTTAAGATTCTGCATAATCTAGAATAATCTGGATAATTAAAAGGAATACAAATTTTGGGTGTGCGTTGATATAAAAGTGAACTTGAATTTAATGAATTTTTTTGTGAATTAGGATCTTTAAATTTTATATTATTTAAACGAGTTTTTATGTGTTTATTAATAAATTCAAGAGGATAATCATTATCGACTAGGATCTGTTTAACTTTTGATAGATTATTCTTATGAAAGGAAGAATGAGCAAGGAGAAAGGCTCTGTCAATCAGATTGTAAACAATGTTAATTTTTTGCTGTACAGGATGACTTGAAAAATAATTAATAAGTCTGCCAGAAGAAATTGGTTTCTGGTACCAATTATTAATCAACTTATTGTTTTTTAAGGTGAGAGTGATATCCAAAAAATTAATTGTACTATTTTTTTTGAAGTTCATGAGTAAATTGTAAGTGACTGTTATAAGAATTAAAAGTACTTATAACTAATTCAATATGGTCTTTATGTATACATAAAATTGTATCATCAACATATCGATGGTAAAATAAAGGAACAAAATTATAATTAGATATTAAAATATTTAAACAATCACTTTCCAAGTCATCCATCACAATATCAGCAAAAATAGGAGAGATGGGGGAACCCTAGGGTGGTCCATAAAAACCAAAAGTCCGAAATGTTATGGTCCTACCCCCCAATTTTGTTCCAAATTGAAAAAAAAGTTACCCCTATTTTTTTATTTTGAAATCGGTCAACATTTGGAGGTGGCGCAAAGACCATGAAGTTTCCCATGTGTTTTGCATGGGAAAAATGCGTTTTTTCGTAAATTTGCAATAAAATCATGAAAAATCACTTAAATCATTAATGCACCGCATAAGTTCCTAAAAAGTGTTTAAAAACAGCATTCCATAATTTATTTATTAATTTGTTGATATTAACTATTTTTTTTTGCAATTTCAAAAAACCATAAAAATTCAAAAAATCAAAAAAATTAATAATAGTTAATATCAACATATTAATAAATAAATTATGGAATACTGTTTTTTAAACACTTTTTAGGAACTTATGCAGTGCATTCATGATTTAAGTGATTTTTTATGATTTTATTGCAAATTTACGAAAAAACGCATTTTTCCCATGCAAAACACATGGGAAACTTCATGGCCTTTGCGCCACCTACAAATGTTGACCGATTTCAAAATAAAAACTAGGTGAGAATTATGTCCATTTCATGGACATTTCGCTTCCAAGTAAGCAAAATAATTTGCTTCCTCATAGAGGAAGCAAGAAATTAATAATATATAAGTTAATTAGGAAAGTTATTAAAAAAAAAATTTTTAATGCAAAAAAATGTAAAAATATGAATTATTTTACGAATTCTTGATCAATTATAAAAGTTATATAGGTCAATCGATTCGTTTTGAGATAAGGAATATGATTTTTGTATTCATTAAGTTGTATTTTTAGCATAAAAAAATTTTTTGGCAAAAAACGATTTTTTTCGATAAAAAAAGGTGCTCAAAAAAATTTGGTTAGGTATTTTCAAAAATCCTTGTGTCAAAATTTAGATATTCATGAGCTTAATATGTCATCCAAATTTTATTGGAATCCGTTTAAGCGTTCTCGAGATATCTTGTACACAAAAAACGCTATACACACATACACACACACACACACACATACATCTGGACATTTGCTTAGGAATGAAAATTTAAGCTTTTTAGATGAAAATGAGTCGATTTAGACTGTTTTTGGAGAATCGAAAATCTTAACGATCACAAAGCTTCCTCTATGAGGAAGCAAAATAGGGGTAACTTTTTTTTCAATTTGGAACAAAATTGGGGGGTAGGACCATAACATTTCGGACTTTTGGTTTATATGGACCACCCTAGGGAACCCATAGGTGTGCCATCAATCTATTGATAATAATTATTATTAAAACTAAAGAAAGTGTTCTCATAAAGAAAAAAAGCGCATTTGACAATTTCATCAAAAGGGATTTTACAATTTACAAGAGAAGACACTCTACGTTTAAGACTTTGTATAACTAAATGTAAGGATACATTGGTAAAAAGAGAAGTTACATCAAGAGACATTAATGTGAAACCTTCAGGTATAGTTATAAAATCAAGTTTTTTAAAAAGATCAACACTATTATTAATATGAGATTTAGCTAATTGAATATTGTCCTTTAATTCATTATACAAAATCTTGGCTAAAAATGGGTTGGACTATTAACCAAAGAAATAATTGGTCTAAACGAAATGTCAAGTTTATGAGTCTTAGGAAGTCCGTAAAATTTTGCCAAAACCTTATCAGTACTAGTACGAGTTAATGAGCATGTGATAAGTAGCAAAAAAAATGATTCAATTTTCGGTGCTCATCAATCGAAGTTTAATCATGAATTTGATTGGAATAAAGTCACAATATCAGATTATGAGTCAGATTACAAAAAAAGACTTTTTTCCGAAATGTTACACATAAAAAATAATAATTTTACTTTGAATAAAAAAGAGGATATTTTATATCTAAATAGAATCTATTTCCCTGTGATCAAACGTTTAAATTAATGATTTCTCTTTTCAAATATAACTGTCTCTGTTTATTTATACTTTTAGGTCACCGACCTTTAATTACTCATCATTCTGTATTTATTATTTTCGAATTTCAATTTTAATTTAGTCTTGACTAGGGTTGTAAGCTGTGAATCGTTTCATGGACGAAAGTTTCAAAGTTTCATGAAACTTTGAGTGGAGGGGATAGAATTTAAATTTCGCGCCTTCAAATTTATTTATCAAGTAAGGTAAGGTTAGTTTGCCCATGTATTTGCGCCATATTAAAACTTTGAAATGTTTCATGAAGCATTGAAACTTTCATGAAACATTTCAATTAGGAAAGTTTCATGAAACTTTCCAACCCTAGTCTTGACACCACACTCGAGTCTGTTGATTAAATAATTTTAATAACTGCTGACTTTATACAATGTAACGTAAAATAATTATTTTCTACCACACATGCACGAAAACCTCGTGTTTTCGTTCGCCTTAAGCGGGGCAGAACTCACAGTTTTTATCTCTAACGTCACTAACCTGAAAACTGCGAGTGCTGACCCGCTAACGCGTACAAAACACGAGATTTTCGTACAGCTGTGATAGAAAATAGCATATGCACCTGGGGAGGCTGATTTTTTGTCTCGCACAATGTTCTCCGAACTCGTTTCGCACTCGCTACGCTCGTGCTACACACATTCTTCGAACATTTGTGCTTGACAAAAAAACACGGACTTCCCTCCCTTGATGCATAATATACTATTATATTAGGTAACTGTTATTTTTTTGTTTGTTTGTGTTTTTAATTTGAATTGTTATTATGCTTTGAAGTGATTTGCTCAATTTTTAAAATTATTTTTCTTTTATTTTCTTGAATTTTCAATATTTTTTAGTCAATAACCTTAATTTACAATTATTTATTTCATATTCCAATAATTTTGATTAATGCTTAATTTTTCATATTATTTTTTAATTATTTTCCTAAATTTTAAATTTTTTGTAGGAAAGAAAGGGCCTTATTTACGCTTTTTCCTGTGAGCTACAACCACTATTATCACTGTTCTTAAATGACACATTCGGAAAACCTTCTTTTCCTTATTATGTTTAACATTTATATACAGCATATTTACGTCTCCATTAGGGAAAAGGGAGGAGGGAAAACTGCGTGGAAAGGTATCTTCACGCAATTATGTTTTCTGTTAATCGTCTTAATATTTTCATTTTAAAAATAAATAATAATGAAAAAATTAAATAATTTTAATTTAATGTCAGGCTGTCAGCAAATACGTAATTCATTTTATTTCCTTTATTTTATCTTTCGTTAGATCTTACATTTCTGAGGTTTTTGCTTCATCAAAATTCATAATAAAGAAAACATCACACTTAACTGAATCTTGGCAATTAGTTTTAAAATTTTTGAAATCATAAACACTCTGCAAAGATGTTAATGGTATGAAATTCACGACAGAATTTCCAAGATCTGCATTACAATTTATTTTCTATCTTTTTGGAATCTTTTTTATTGCTTATTATTGCAAGATAACACTTCCCTATATCATTAATTGTCTTTTTTATTCAATAAAATCTTTTTTTTCTCTTCTGTTAAACTTGCTCTTTACTCTTCCTCTGCTTCAATTTTTTTTAGAAACAAATAGTAGTTATTCTTTTCCCTTTCCGATAAAATAATTTTTTTGTAATTGTCATCTTTCATTACATCTGGAAGGAGATCATCTTTCATTTGCAACATCAGACTCTTGTAAACTTGAATTTGTATTATTAAAATTACAAAGTAATGTAGATGACATTGAAGACATTAAAATGGTTAAATCAGCATGATGATGCTTATAATTTTCACATAATTTTAAAGAAGTATGCTCGTTTGTTTTATTTTTAGCACTTTCTACTTGCTCCCTCATATTAAAACTTTTATTTATATACTCCATATACATGTAAATGAATAAAACTCTAAATATAAAAATTTACTAATTTTGTAATAAAGAATTTTCCATTATTAAAATATGCAATAACCAACTTTGCAATTATACAATTAGCGATTTATACATTAACCAATTCCCTATTAAACAACTGTATAGTCAATAAATTACTAATAAGACATTCTCCAATTTACCAAATTTATAATTGATGTATTTTTTAATTATCAATTACTGCAGTTACCAATTTTACGATTTTGAAACTTCTAAATGCCAAATTTAGCAGTGTACAGTTTGCAGTTAATATGAAATAAGCAATTGAGATATAAAGACATTTACTAATTTTCCTATTTATTCTTATTTGTAATTAAAGAAATATACATGTAACTCAAATGTAACTACTTTATGGTCTTTATTGTCAATACATGTACTGCCAGGCCCGGATTTACCAAACATGGGGCCATAGGCAGACGCTGGTGGGGGCCTATGCAAGGAATGGATTTTTCCGAAATTTACTCAAGTCGAAAAAGCAGTTTAAAAACTTGACTCTTTTTTAATGAGCGGGCTTTTTAAATTTCTAAAAACTTACAATTATTTTATAAAAGTCCCAGTAAGAAGAGAGGAATTGAAAAGTATTAGAATTTGTTAATACTTTTGAATACCTTTTTTGTCCAATACATGTGTATCTGGCGATAGCATCTACTTTTACTCGAAAATCAATCCTTCTTAATACACGTTTCTAAATATTTTTCAATCCAAATGATCTCTTTCATAATGAAAAAAGTGTATGTTTTCGAATACCCACAGTTCAGATATATTTATTCGAAATGATTCCTCCTATAAATAAAATAATAAAATGAGAGTTTTTTAATACACATAATTCAGATTTACTTAATCTAAATAAATCGCTTGATAATAAAAAAGGTATATTTTGGAATACCTACAGTTCAGATTCATGTAACTTATATAAATAATCAGTATAGTAAATGTTATACTATACAATATTCAAATATTTGTTTTCTCTAAATCAAATGTAAGGTAAAAACAATTTCTTAAATATGTAACTAAGCTTACTCAATTTTTTTAGATTAATTTTATTAAAATCAAACATGAAGAAATAATGTTATACAAATATAAAGAACTGTATGTACTATATAAAGTGAGTATTCGAAAATATTCATTTCATTTGAATGTTATTTTCATTATAAAGAGATTCATTTGGATTCAATAATCTGAACTGTGGGTATTAAAATATATACATTTTATTTTTTTCGTTATAAAGGGATTCATTTGGATTGTAAAATATTAAGAAACGTATTAGTAAAAATTGACTTTTCGATAAAAGTTGGTGGTATCACCAGATTCGAATATATTGAACAAAAAAGGTATTAAAAAAGATTGAACAGTTTTCCTTTTCATTCGAAAATCATAAAATTTCAATATTTTTTAATTTTCTCTTTTTCTTACTGGGTTTTTTTTCAGATTTTTAAATGTTTAAAAATATTTTTCGAAGTTCTTTTTGTGGGAAATATTATAGCTGGTGGGGGCCCCTTCTGGTGGGGGCCCCTAGGCAGTTGCCTAGTTTGCCTACATATAAATCCGGCCCTGCAGTACTGCATATGTCTTTCATATACATGTACAAATTAAATAAAACAAAAGTTTTTGTAACAGTGTTTTAGACACAAAATTTAATGAATAATGGCTTCATAAGATTCTTAACTTCATCAAGGAAAAATTAAAATTTTTTTAATTGGCATTAACAACATTAAATTTGCTTGATTGTAACTAAGTTCCTTTTTATTAAAATGTGTCATCTACCATACAAATTTTTTCTTGAACGTAACTATATTAACTATTTGTATTATATTTTATAAAAAATAATGAAAGTAAAAGAAAACAAATTAATTAAAATCATTTATAAATTTCAAACGCTTTTAATCTAAACAAATGTCTTTCTTATAATAGTCACAAAACCATTTTCATGTACATTCTTGTACATCTTCTTACGTAAACTTTTCTAACTGAACGTAACGTTTCAAGATTAACTGTAACTATAAACTGCCATTAACTACATTCATCTGTACTATAAAGTACCTAGTATTCTAATTGTACACCCCTGCACATAAATGCTGTCCTTCCGGTTTATTGTTCGAACAATAGACGAACAATAAACCGGAAGTTTAGCATTTATGTGCAGGGGTGTATACTTTAAAAATTGTGAAGTGGTAATTTTTCAACGTCACAAAAGCTCCTTGAAAATTGTGTTTATTTCGGAACAAGAGTCAAAATACCTGGGAAAAAGCACTGTAATAATTTCTTTTATTTTAATTATTAATTACGTTTATTTATTTCTTTGTTTTATGAGCAAATAACACAGGCCTGCAAAATTTCGATCAAGTCTGTAAAAAAAAACGGGAGGTGATTCTTGTAGATTTTTTGACGCTGAATCCGAATCTGACCTTGAAAATGGCCCATCACGTCAGGATTTCTTGTAATATTAGCTTAAATGGTCAAAAAATGGCCATTTTTGACATTTTCGGGAATTTTTTGTGGCTCACCAAAATTCTACGTCATTCTACGTCACAGGGACACCGCACTGCCCAAAATTTATTTCAACGGAATAAGTTGTAATTTAGCTTAAAATGTAAGTTATTAGTTGTACTTGTAAATGCAAAATAACACCTTTTGAAATTGCAAAATGGCGGATCCAATATGGCAGACAATTAAAAAAAAATTTCAAAAAACTAACCGAATGTGCATGAAAATTTTTACTTTGCGGTTTTTGGGTTATTAATTATAAATTTGACGTCAAATTTTCAAAATCCAAGATGGTGGATTCAATAAAGCAAAGAAATTAAGAAAATTTAAAAAATGGGCTGGTTTGCCTGAAACTTGTTATTTAGGGGGTTTTGGGGTCGCTGATTACAAATTATACGTTATATTTCAAAAATTCAAAATGGCGGATTCAATATTACGAATAAAGGTAAGAAGTCGCAGTGGCCTTAGATTTTGAAAATTTGACGTCAAATTTATATTTAATAACCTAAAAAACAGCAAAGTAAAAATTTTCAAGCGCCTTCGGTTAGTTTTTAAAATTTTTTTTTTAATTGTCTGCCATATTGGATCCGTCATTTTGCAATTTCAAAAGGTGTTATTTTGCATTTACAAGTACAACTAATAACTTACATTTTAAGCTAAATTACAACTTATTACGTTGAAATAAATTTTGGGCAGTGCGGTGTCCCTGTGACGTAGAATGACCCTTAAATATATGCATATTTGACTAAATAAAAAATTTTCAAATCTGCATAACTTTTTTTAAAAAAATCGTAAAATAATTTCCAAAAATGTGTTTTGAAGCTTAAGAGTGGTGCTATACGATACTATTTAGGAAAATGAAAAAAGAATTTTTGGTAAGCCACAAAAAATTTCCGAAAATATCAAAAATGGCCATTTTTTGACCATTTAAGCTAATATTACAAGAAATCCTGACGTGATAGGCCATTTTCAAGGTCAGATTCGGATTCAGCGTCAAAAAATCTACAAGAATCACCTCCCGTTTATTTTTAACAGACTTGATCGAAATTTTGCAGGCCTGTGTAATTTACTTAATGGACAAGAGGGCAAAACTTGGTCTGTAATTTGAATTGAACTTCGTGCCGACCGCTAGAGGGAGACAGCTGTCGGAGCACCTGGATCGACAGTGGGTGCCTAGTTTTCAGAGTGCCACAATGGTTCTAAAATTTTGGAAATTTTGTTTGTTTGGCACCATTTGTGGACTCTTACTTGAGGATTTGGGAGAGATGGTTTTTCTTATGGAAATTAGTTGTTATGAGCATCTCTTCCCAAGTTAAAATGTATTATTTCGGTGCGCGGAATGGCAGCTTCCGGGGCTCCTCAACAACTAATTTTTTCAATGGTTTTTCAACTCGGCAGACGTACAATCACGTGACTGAAGCCGAAATTACGTGATTGGTCGGATAAATCGGAGTCAAGAAATGCTGACGCCGTTTTCTCACTCTTGTTCCGAACGTCAAAAGACGCAAACTTGAGAATTAGTTAAAGTGATTATTGGAATTTAAAACTTTATTAATTTAATTTAACTTTATCTAAATCATCGGTAAAATGGCTAAAGCCCTCACCACGATAGACGAAGAGGTAAGCTTTTCCTTTTCTCGTGATTTGTGACTGTTTAGTGTTCATTTCAAAAATTTCGAATTTTAAGGTTAGAATCCCGGGATTCACTTGAGGTTCAACTTTTAGTTTAAAAGTGCTTCTTCTCAGTTCTAGATGTTAGATTTCGGTAGATTAAATTTCTCTCTGGCAATTCACCAAGATTTTTAGTATGTTTAGTTGTCAATTCTCGAAAAAATTGTTAATCTTTATGAACTTCCGGAAAACGTGCTTGATCTTTCCGGATAGGAAAATTTCGTTTATATCGAGCCAAAACTAGAGAAACTCCTCAAAACCAATTACTGTAAATTGTTCTATTTTGTATAATAAATTTTGTTTGCCGTACTTGGGGCAATTTATTATAAATAATTTGATCTTACAATGGCATTTCTAACCTCGAACCTGCAACCTGATTTCCGGAAATGGAGTTTTTTATGCTCTTGAGTGATTAAAGTTATACGTGAAAATAGGGATTAAATTTGTTAAATAAATAAAAATAAGATTAATAATAATAATAAAATTTTAAATTAAACTTTATTTAACTGGCGCCCTTGATTTTGTGAATTAAATATTCCGGTTTATTAATTAAGAATAATTGCTTAATCGTGATTAGAGATTAGGCAATTACCTCTTACATAATATATATTCCATTGTTACAATAACAATTATTCAAAAATTTCTTTGTAAACATAATTCTAAATACATTTTCGACTTCGTTGATTTCCTAAATAAACTGTAACTGAACTAAATGAACGAACTCTTGATAACGCAACATACAGTTGACCATGATTAAAAACGTCTTTGCTTAAAGCAATTTCAATTTTCACAATACAATAATATTCGATGTATGAATACAATATTTTCACGTTTATCTCCCGTTAATATTTTGCATTTCATAACATGATGAAGTAATCAGGTAAAATGACTTCATGATCGTTATTATTATCACCATTATCTATACTGTCAATACTTCTATAAACTTTTTCTTTGTTTTTGTCTAATAACTATACAACATTATTATTAATTTCATCTACATCAATATTTTTAGGAGCTGAAATAGCACATAATGACAAATCTTCAAACCTTTTTTGTTTAATCAAGTCTCCATATACGTCTGTACTGATATAAATATTTCCGTCTTCAACAATGTTGTCTGGTTATTGTACACAATCTTTCACATCGTTAAGTGTGCCATTCTCTATTTCAAGTAAGAAATTCACAAAATTTGTTTCTTCCATCAAAGCTCGCATATTTTCAGATAATGTAAATTTTGAAAATATTCTCTATAATTTGCTGTTTTTAATTGACAAATTGATAATTTCAGATCTTGTACCATTTTGTTTTATTGGTAATACTTGTCTGAAATCACCTCCTAAAATTATTGTTTTACCACCAAAAGAAACGTCTACTTGCACAATATCTCTTAACGTTCTGTCCATATTCTCCAAAGCATACTTCTGTGACATTGGAGCTTCATTCTAAATAAACACATCAACATCTTTAAAATACAACCCCTCTTTAGACTGGACTTTTATACTTAAAGATGAATCAGCATATAATGGCACGGATAAACTTAATACTTTATGAACTGTTCGACCCATAGGAAGTAAAGTTGCAGCTATCTCGGTGAATGCCATATTACAAACAGTTTTGCCTTCACTCCTTAATAAATTCCACAATGTAACATACATAAATGTTTTTCCTGATCTTCCGGGACCATCGACATCAACACATCTACAAGTATTTTCATTATTATCATTCACTGCATTTAATATAAAATCAACTATATCTTTTTGTTTCACGTTCAATTTATCATACATTTCTTTTCCTAACTCCCTTTCCTCTTTAATATTTACGGAATGAGTAATTTGAAAATTTTCAGTGTCATCTTCTACATTTATCAATCCAAGAAAATCATGTAAGTTATAACCTTCTTCAAATAACATGTTTTTTACATGTATATATGCCATTTTTTCAGCTGCAATATTATCTACATTTCTAGCATAATCTTCGGACATGGAAGCTTTGAACTGATCCCAAAGTTCACGAGCATTTATAGGACGACAGTCAATTAAAATTAGTACAAATAATCGTCGAAGTGATTGAGGCATCATCCATAAAGTTGACTCTTCCAACGTTGCCTTCCATTCATGATCATCCTCTATGAGTCCTAATGCTAAACAAGCTGACGTAAATATGTCATGTAATACTCCATTAACAGTCTTCAATGATTCGTATGAAATTGCACCTTTAGTTGTAAGTAATAATAATCTAAGGTGAAATAATTCTGTGTGGCATGGACTAACAGAGTAAATTCTGTCTATTGCGTTGTCCTTACGGACTCTCCTGTTCCATTTACATCCTTTTTCATCCCATGAATAGTATTCAGGAATCTCAGTATAAAAATACTAACGAGCATTTGCATCACATTGATTTCAATTAAAGTAGTCTAATAATTTTGTACTTTTGTGCAAATTAAATGATATTTCTGGATTTGCATCTGTTTGCCGAATAAGAATATTTTGCTCATTTCGCAAATTTATTAGTAAACGATTTATACTATGACTTTTTTTAAATAAATTTTTACATAATATTCTCCATGCTGCTTCTACTGGACCAACATATCTATTTTCTTCATAATGATTGATTTCATTATGATTAATAGTAGCTTCTCCATTACTATTTGTGATGATAATTGATGCAGCATCCCCTTATAAATATATTTATACAAATATTTCACGGACTTAATACCCGATACAACTTCAACATTTATATGACAATTGAATGTTTGCGAAAGTTTAGGAGAATAGGGCACAACAAAACGATTATCGACAATATATCCATTAGGTCTTGTATACGTTTTATCTGTATTTTTTCTTTTATATAATACATAACAATTGTCTTCAACAGTAGTATCTTCTTTCAGAATTTTAGGAAAATTTTTCGAGCATTTTCCATCAACGAAACACCAATCTCCACAAGGATCGTGTATATTGTTTGACATAATAATTCCATGTAATCTAGGATTAACCATCTCATCTGCAATTTCAGCTGAAATATGCCAATCAACACTTTCTGGTGTTAATAATTTTGAATTAGAGGTCAATATAATCAATAAATGAATGTGTGGTAATTCTCTTTTTTGAAACTCTATAACATAAACACACGACTTGACATCTCCAAAACATTTCTTCTTAACAATACATTCTATCAACTGCTTTACTTTTAAAGAAAAGACTCTTGCAACAATGTCAGGTCTATCTGTTGCTGTTTGATTCGGTAATATATTTTCTACTATTTCTTTCCACTGTGGATTACATGTCATTGTTATAAACAAATCCGGTTTACCATGTTTTTCTACAATAGCCATTGAATCTTAATATAGTTCCGTCATATTACGAGGTGAACCAATGAATGTTGATGGTAACACAACCAGTTTTCCTAGAGGTGTATCATTCCTTTGTGCTGTATCATTAATGTAATGTTTTAACCCCCTGTAACCTTCATTTCGCTCATCTGTTTGATGATTTGCACAATACTGAAGTCGATCTTTTTCCATTTTAACATAATTGTCAACCAGCCACTGTTGAAATAATCGTCCACCGTATAAAAAAACTGCCCTTGAAATTCTATGTTTTTTTAATCTCTTATCTGTATCACTTCGAACCATATCAATATAATAACCTGAAACGGTATTTCAATGGTAAATTGAAATAAATAAAATAAAGTATTAAGGGAATAATAAATAATTAAAATAATAATAATATTTGAAAATAAAAAAATATTGGAGATTGTGGGGATCGAGCCCTGGACGTTGGGGTTTGTGGCCTGGTGTGCTGTGTCTGTTGGTGTGGGACATTTGAAGAAAGAAATAGAAATAGATAAAATAGTAAGAAGGGTAAAATAAAGAAAAATAATTTTATATTTTTAAAGAAATGTAAAATGTATATTTGAATTTATAATTTCAAGTATAATATTTTATGACAAGAGGATTTTTTTTATAAGAAAGGATCAAAATAAGAAAATCATTGATATTAAAAAAAAATGAAGTAATAAATATTATAACAATAAAAAGGAATAAAAATTGAATAATTATTTTGTTTTACATATTTTCTATAAAAATAAATAAATTAAAATATATTGTAAGAGCTATTGATTATATAAATAAATAAATTGTTAATATTAATTAATTCAAAATAGCTTTAAAAAAAAATAATAATAATTTCAACTAAATTAATTTAAAATAATAAGTAGAGAATTTTTATTATTCAGAACATTTATATCTAATTGTATAATATTGAGAAATATTCAATAATTTAATTAAATAAAGCAAAGTTTTTTAAGTGCGAAAGAGAGGTTTGAAGACATTTATTAAACAAGGAAGTCAATAAAAGTAAAATTATTGGTTCCTGTAAATTATTCAAAAACTTAACGAATATATCCATCAATCAGAGTTGATATTTCCTAAAGGGGTTGGTCAATCTTAATGAGTTTACCCTGGAGGAAGGGAGAATTTGCAGAGAATATAAAAGTACGAATTTTGGCAGTTTTAGCTCTCTTCTCTTGAAAGCTCACTAGAGGTGAGACGCACAAAATATATTCTTAGAAGATTGTTGGATATTATATCATTTCAACTTGAAGTGATATAATTTTTTGATAATATTCTAAATTTTATAAATTTAGAATAACCTTTAATTGATTCTTTTAAAATCAATGTAAGGTTATTCAAATTACAATTTTTAATAATTAATAAATTTTTGTGAAATATATATTCCATTTTATTTGTGGATCTACTGGGAGTAATTATTATACAACCCAGTGATTTACCAATAATAAGAAATTGAAATAATAATTATAAGGAAAATTCTTTCTTTATTATTGTTATTTAATTATAAAATTATAAAATTTAATTAATCGAGAATCACATCTGAAGAAATAAACATATATAATAGTATTGCTTATCATTCGTAACATTGATTATATTAAATATTTTAATTTATTAAAATATTTAATAAAGTAATTTATTAAAGTTCTGTTTACGGGAGTAATTATTATACAACCCGGCAGAATTTAGTAAAGATTAAGGTTATAAAAGTAAAGCAATACCTTTTTCGCAAGGCTCTGCAGTCTGGGTGCATTTGTAGAAATAATCTAGTACTGTTTGAGAAATTGGGAAATCGAAAATGTCCTGAATCCTCCTTTAGATTAGGATAGTAATTTAATAAAGGTTATACCCAGAATTTATTTTCTACTTATTTTATTTAGCTCAGGGAAATTTATACCCAAAACTTTAGGTTAAGTAGGTAAAAATTAATATTTAGATGAATTTTAAAATTTTAAAATTATAATTTATTTTTATTATTTTATTTTTAGATTTACAAGCGATTTCTAAATCAAAGAAAAATTTGAATAAACAAATAAGTTTTACACATTTTATTTGGATTATTTTTATAAGTTGAAGTGAGTAATAAAATTAATTTTATTTAAGAAATATTTAAAGCTGAATGAAAACAATTTTGAGAAAATAATAATTAAGGTTAGTATTTACAATTTGCAATAGAAGAAGGAGATAAGTATTTGTTTGTATTTTGTATAAGCTTGATAACAATAACAATTGAAGAGAATAAGTAAAATTAACTTTTAACAAATTATAATTTAATTTTAAATTAAAATGATATTTTATTTACAGATTCTTTTAACAATCAATGATGATTTCTGCATTATTTAATTTTATAAAATAAATAAGCAGTGCTGAGATTATAATAAAGAATAAAATTAGTTTATAAATTTATTAGATTTTGAAATTAGTTATATTGTTTATTAAATAATAAATTTTTATAATTATTAAATTCAGTATTAACCAATAATTATTTCTGAAAATTATTACAGAGGGATATTTGTATTATTGATTGAAAATAATAATGGATTTAAAGATCCATATTTGAACTATATCTCTGTCCATTTAAATGGCATTTAAATTCTGTATTAAATAAGAAAATAGAAATAATATCCCCGGTTACAAAGGACTAGGATAGAGATGTATGCTTCAACTGGTACCCCTGGTGTCTTGCTCTCACACGTTTAATTATTCAGTAGACATATTCTCTTTCTAGTTCATTCAAGTTACAGACAAGTGGTTGAATCATGTTATTGTTTTAATTGATATTTGCGTAATATTTTTCAGACATTTGTGTCTTTCTCATTTCAATTGATAAAGTATAAACAGATATAGACTCTTTCTAACTAATGGTTGACAATATAGTTAACATTCTCTCTATTTCTAAGATATTTATTTTAAATTGATGTTAATTTCATTCAGATTTAAATGTCTCATTTAGAAAAGGAAAAACGGTGAAGGATGCATGAATGTTTGGGTTTTAAACTGACTCTGTCATGCTGAAAATAAATAAATAAGTAAATCTATTTTGATATAATAAATTTAATAAATAATTCTAATAGTAAAAATTTTGTTTTAATAATTAATAAAATTAATAAAATAAACAGATACCTTATTGATTAAAAATTAGATTATAGAATATAATATAAAGAAATTTACTAAAATGAGTGATAAAAAAAAAAAAGATGTAAAGGATGAAATAAAATCATCAAATTCTCTAAAAAAAGAGGAAAAGAAGACATCAAATGATTTAGAGGATATGGATCCATTCAAAAATAAAGAAAACGAAGATAAAAATAATTTAGATGATATAATAGATTCGGGAGATGAAAGTGATGAAGATATAGCTAGAGCAAATAGAGAATTGGATGAGGTTATTGCAGAATTTGCATCTGACATTAAGAGTCTAAGAAAAGGTCTAGGGATAGTTACAGTAAATTTTAAAACTAAAGAGAGAAAGAATTTAGAAGAGAGAAAGAAAATAAGAGAACAAATTGTTAAAACAGATAAAAATATTGAAAGGGTAAAAAATATTTTAACGGTGAAAATAAATTCAAAAGTGGAATTAAATAAAAAAGAATGTGAACTTAGTAGTGCTGAAATTAATGTTAAAATTTTAGAAACAAAACAAAAGATAGATGCGTTAACAAAAAGAATAGATAATTTACATTTAAACACTGAAGAAAATAATATATCTATTTTGGATAATGAAAGAAAAATCTTGGAATTGCAAAAAGACCAACAAACTATTATAAACA
The DNA here is from genome assembly GCA_037103525.1 of Ganaspis brasiliensis. NCBI lineage: Eukaryota > Metazoa > Arthropoda > Insecta > Hymenoptera > Figitidae > Ganaspis > Ganaspis brasiliensis. The sequence goes on from JAZKLR010000014.1 coordinate 500,364, forward strand.
ATATTGAAAGAATACGTTTAACAAATAGTAGCAGTAATGATGGCCTAGCATGGCGTAAAAATTTATCAGTGCCAAAATTTAGTGGTCGTGAGCGTCCCATGGTTTTTCTTAATGATTTGCAGAATTATATAGAAGTGAATAATGCGTGGGAGGATGATTTTAAGTATATAATTCTAACATGTCTAGAAGGATTTGCAAAAGAATGGTGGAATCTAGTTGCAACTAGACGAGATAATTTTGATTCTTTTAAAGATAAATTTATTAAAAGGTATTGGAATGATGAAATAAGATATAAAATAAATACAAATTTACAATTTGGAAGTTATGATCCAAATAGAAAATTAACTAGAACAGCTTATGCTATTAAATTAATTAACAATGCGAAAGACTTAATTCCAGCACCTTCTGAAAATGAAATTGTTTTGAAAATGGCCAGACATTTTGAGGATGAAATTAGAACGGCTATAATTATAAGAAAAATTGAAACAATCAAAGAATTAATTGATTTGTTAGAAACATTTGATTTGGCAGGGCCATCTAATTCATCTAGAAGTTTTACTTATCGGCAGCCTGGGCGTTTTCAAAACAATACTAGTAATTATAGAAATGATAGACCTAGATTATATGAATTGCCACAAGGAGTAAAACCATATAATAATTTTCAAAGTTATGATAATATTCCTCAACAGAATAAATTTCAGAATAATAGAAATTTTAATTCAAATAATTTTATAAATAATGAAAGAAGATATAACAATCAAGAGAATAATTTTGGAAGCTATTCACGAGGAAATTATAATAACAATAATAGAAATAATTTTAATCCAAGTTTTAATAGATCAAGTAATTATGAAAATAGAAATGTACAAAATGAAAATAAAAATCCAAGACCTGATTCTACTACAGGTACCTTAATCAAAGAAATAATTTTGCTCCTCGTGGAAATTTTTAACAGTATAATTATCGGCAAACTAATTATCAAAATAGACAAAATTATAATAATGGATATGTTGAAAATGGTCGATATGTATCTAAGTCCAATGAAAAACCTCGGGTTTGTAAAAACTAGAGTAATTGATGCAAGCCCGAGGTCTAGCGAAAAAATTAATTGTGAAAATGATGAAATACCTGGTATTAAAAATTTAGAAAATGATAAAAAAGAACCTATAGATAATTCTGAAAATCAAAATAATAAAATTGATATTAAAAACAAAAATAGTAATAAATTACCGTTAGCAACAAGGGAAGAATTATTGGAAAGAGAGGATAATGGAATTGATTTTAATCTTGATAAATGTCCTTTAATTGAACTTGAATTAGAATCAATTAAAGTAAGAGCATTAATAGATACAGGAAGTGAAGTTACTTGTATTTCTGAAAGATTTTATCAAAATAATTTAGATAAACTTTATAAATGTGAAGTGCTGCCTGTGGTAGGAATAAATATTTTTGGAGCAACAAGTGGTAAATCAGTTAAAATAAAACAACAGATTTATATCAAATTTAGAATGAGTAATTGGAAAGGAATTTATGTGTCTTTAATTGTTCCGAGGTTAAATAAGGATTGTATTATTGGAATTGATTTATTAAAGAAAATTCAAAGTCAACTTGATTTTAAAAACAATGAATTGATAGTTTATGATGGAGAAAAATGTCTAAAAATAAAATTAATTGATGAAGAAAATAAGAAAATGAATATTATAATTAAACATGATAATGAAGAAGTTTTTGAAAATCAAAAAGAATACTTTGAAATAGAAAAATGTAATCCTTGTGTAATAGAAGAAATTGGGACAGTTGATGAGTATGAAAATATTCATTCTGAGTTTGATATAACGAATGAAGAAATAAGTAATAAAATAAACGAATGTACGTTATTAAATGATGAACAAAAAGTAAGATTTTATGAACTAATTTCGCGATATAGAAATGTTTTTTCTAAAAAACCAGGCAGGATTTCAGTTTATGAACATGAATTAGAAATAGATGATAAAAGACCATTTATGAAGAAATCATATCCATTACCTATGCATGTTAGAGATAGAGTCAATAATGAAATAGAAAAATTATTAGAATTAGGAATTATTAAAAGAGCAAATACTCCGTATATAAGTCCACTTGTAACAGTAATAAAGAAAGATGGAACAATAAGACTTTGTTTGGACGCGAGAAAAAGTAATGAAATCCTAATAAACGATTATGAGAGAGCGGAAACAACGGAAGTGTTATTTCAAAGGTGTTCCGGTGTTAAAGTGATGTCATCTTTGGACTTAGTCAGTAGTTTTTGGCAAATACCTTTAACAGAAAATTCAATGAAATATACAGGGTTTATTGTAGAAGGTAAATGTTATGTGTTTCTAGTAGTTTCATTTGGTTTAAAAACTAGTACGAGTGCATTAGTGAGAGGTCTTGATCATGTGTTATGCGGATTGGGAAAATTTATAATTACTTTCATAGATAATATGTTATGTACTTCGGGAAATATAGTAGAGCATTTAAGACATCTTGAAAAAATATTTCTAAGATTATCAGAAAATAATATGACCATAAACTTTGAAAAATCTCATTTTTTCCGTCCAGAAATTAAATTTTTAGGACATATTTTGACGGCAAATGGAATCAAACCAGATCCAGAGAAGATAAAAGCAATTCAAGAGTTTCCAAGGCCAAGAAATCTTAAGGAACTTCGAGGATATTTAGGATTGATTAATTTCTACACAAAATTTACGAAAGAGCATGCCCAAGAAACTACACCACTTCTGGAATTGCTAAGAGGAGGAAAAAAATGGGAATGGAATCAAGATAAAGAAGAAGCTTTTAAAAGGATAAAACATATTTTTTGCGAATGTGTAATACTAAGTTATCCTGATTTATCTAAAGATTTTTATTTACAAGCAGATGCCAGTGATATTGCTATTGGTTCAGTTCTTTATCAATTGGATGAAAATGGAGGACAACTACCTATTTCTTTTATCAGTAGAACTCTTAAAGGAGCAGAATTAGCTTTTTGCACAACAGAAAAAGAGTTATTGGCTATAGTATGGAGTTTAAGCAAATTTAGATCTTACATACTAGGAGCAAAAGTAATTATAAAAACTGACCATATGGCATTATCATTTTTAAAAACTTGTAGACTGCTAAGTGGAAGATTAACTAGATGGGTTCTAGCAATTCAAGACTATAATTTTGATATCAAACATTTCGAAGGAAAAGAAAATATAGCAGCTGACACCCTTAGTAGAATTCCACAAATGACTGAATCAGGGATAATTCAAGAAAGCAATGAAGGTAAAATATTTTTGTACAATTTAGCGAAAAGACCTTCTTCTAAGTTGAGAAAATTTTTTAAAAATTATGAAGCGGAACAAAAAAAAGATGTAATTTTAAGACAGAAAATCAAAGAGGTAAATAAAGGAAAAACAAAAAGATATATAATTTATAAAGGATTATTATATTTTTTATCAGATGAAGATAAAAATCTCTGTTTATCAAAAGACACGATAAACCAAGTTATTGATGAAACTCACGAAATGTATGCTCATATAGGTGCACAAAGAGTTTTCAGAATGTTAAACGAGTATTTTTACCATCCTCATTTCGCAAAAATAGTAAGACATAGGATATCAAGCTGTGATTCCTGTCAAAAAAATAAAGTTTCTAACCAAACTAGTTATTCTGAAATGAGAAATTATACACCTGAAAAACCGGGAGAAATTCTGTCCATAGATTTTTATGGTTCACTTCCGGCTTCAAAAGGAGGATTTAAATATATTTTATCAACGATAGATTCTTTCAGTAAATACGTTAAATTATATCCTATTCGCAAAATGACAACAAAAGCAGTGATTAATAAGATTTTCAATCAACACATTCCACAATATGGGAAGCCAGATACAATAATTAATGATCATGGAACTCAATTTACTTTAGAAATATGGAAAAATAAACTAAAAGAAGAAAATATTCAGCTGGTTTTCTCTTTAATAAGACACCCGCAAGGAAATATTGTTGAAAGAATACACAGAGAATTATCGAGATTTTTTAGATCATTGATTGAAAATAGGCACAGTTCATGGTGGAGTTGGGTTAAAATGATAGAAAACTGTATAAATGAAACGCATCATAAGACTACAGAATTTACACCAATTGAAATTCAACTAGACAAAAAACCAAAAAGATTATGGGAAAATTGGCTAAATTTACCTCATAAAAATGAATCAGTAGAATATGAAAGAAAAATTGAATTAGCATACGAGAATATCTGTCAGAAAGGTAAAAAAAGAGCAGAAAGATTCAACAAAACGCATAAACTTACTGAATATAAAGAAGGCGACAAAATATTAATTAAACTACTTAATAAATCGGACAAGGACAATAAAATTTTAGCAAAATTTCTATAAATATATGAGGGACCTTATGAAATAAAAAAACAAATAAATAAAGGAACATTCATCATTCGGGATCCGGTAAATGGAATAAAAAAAGGACAATTTCATTCACAAGACTTAAAAAAATACATAGAAAGACAATAAAAGTGAAAAATAAAGTGAAGTGAAATAAATAAACAATATAAAATAAAAATAAATGAATTAAAAAAAAACTAAAATAAAGAATTGTTACTATATAAAAAAAAAAAATAATAATAATAATAATAATAATAAATAATAATAATAATAATAATCGGCGGCAATGGACATGAAGACCCAAAGAACAGAATGGTGAAACTGTACAGAGTAAAAAAAAGAAACTTTTGCTTACCTTCCAGGACGGAAGGAGCAAAAGTTGATAAGAATATGTAAAGCAAGAATTGGGAGAGGTTGTTTTAGTGCGGTATTGCCACAGGATGTGGTCGAGTCCCACACGAACAAGTGCGTAAATGCATTTTTTCCTCTCCTAAACTTGTTTTGTAAAAAAAATAAAAAAAAAAATAAAAAAACCGAAATGGGTTGCTTGGTTTATCCGTTACCAAGCAGCTCAAAGATACTGGTCCGACTTGGCTCAGTACTAAGATGACCATTACAGAACATCGTGTAGGTGTTTGATCGGGTTGGTGAGGGACTTGTGGTACCCTTTACGGGATATCACAGAGTTTCTTAGCCGACTGGGTCGGGTACTTAAATGTCATTTGAGATGGGGTTTCTGATACCCCAATCGGGCGCCTCCCCAGGTGTCGGATAGGGGAAGGCCTCTCAGATATGGGAGGTACCGAGGAAATTAGAATACCCAGGGCAGACCAAAGGTCAGATAGGGGTGGGCACCCGATATAATTGTCCACTCTGTGTTGGGATAACCTCCCACACAGATTATTTGCGGTTACGACGACTGTAACGCGCAGTGCCACCCACAATAGGTCTCTCTCGGATGGAGATCAGGGTTCAGTTGGGAGTGGCAATAGGACAGAACCCAGGCAACGACCAGGCATTGACCCGGGACAAGCTAGAGTACGTTTTAAATGGACGGACCAACTTCGGAAGGACATCATGCTATGTTGGCAAAACAGTAGTCCTTGCAGAAGAGGATACATGCTAAGGTTGCATGAGCGATGGGTCAATATGTACCCCCAATACGCTCAAATGACACCTCAGTATTTAAGAGACCAAGTATCCTTTCTGCGAAAAAAGGGACATGAAGCTTTTCTTCAGCAGGAAGAAGAAGAACCCTCCGAGAACCTTCAGGTTCCGACAGTAACACCTACACCAACGACCGAGGAAGGGAACATGAGGTCTAGGGAAACCAAAGTACATCTAAAGGTTTCCATTAAAATGGACAAAATCGCTGAAGGGAATAACGAGCTCTCATTACTCCCAGAGGATGTAGATCTCTGGACATTAAATTGTGCTGTGTACGAAAAAGCAAAGGTCCTGCTTCGTGAAAGTAACAGAAAATCTGTTTCAGACCGCGTCGATAGGACCTTTAAACGAATCAGACAAGTACAGTTTAAGATTGGGGTGGCTCGAAGGCATGCTTCTCAATTGCAGAGTGTGATTGTATATCTTGAATCGAAAAGAAAATTTACATCCAGGGTTTTGGAAATAGCCCAGACTCTAAAAAGATTGCATCACACTCTGAAGAAATCGAAGTTGCAGACCATCAAGCAACATTGGATTGAGAAGATACGTTCTCTTGTTGTTATAAGAGAGCGTTTAGAACGGCGGGTTAAATGGATAAAGCAAAATAATACCTATGCTACTAATCCTTCTCGCCTGTTCAGTCCACCATCGCCAACTGTCGAAAGACCCCCATGTCGTGAAGAGATTGAAAACTTCTGGAGTAACATCTATGGGAAAGCCCATTCAGTGAACGATGAAGAGTCATCCTTAACACTCTTTCGTAGCTTCTGTTTTAGACAGGGGCTTGACCATCCAGCAGAGGTAAGTCCACCAATTACTGAGGAAGAGGTGAGAAATATAGTTACTAAAACGAAGAACTTTTCAGCACCCGGGCCAGATAAGATTAATAACTTTTGGTGGAAGAAGTTCTCTTCAACTCACCAACATTTGGCTCGAATATTCTCTACCTTTCTCAACGGTCAACATCCAATACCACAGTGATTGGTGAAAGGACGAACGGTACTCTTACCAAAATCTGGTGATTTATCTATTCCAAAAAATTATAGACCTATAGCTTGTCTTAACACCTGCTACAAGCTATTCACTGGCATCCTTAAAGAGAGGATTTTGACATCCATCGAGCCAGTTTGGAGTGCAATAAGCGAACAGCGAGGGTGCAAGAGAGGTCTGGCAGGTTGTAGGGAGAACCTATTGATTGATAGGTGTATTACCCAAGACGCGATATTTTATCGACGTAACCTGTCAATGGCTTGGATTGATTACCGAAAGGCATTTGATTCTACAAGTCATGAGCTGATCATCAAGCTCCTTGAATGCTTAGAGGTACATCCGAACATTGTGAGATGCTTAAAGGAGCTAATGCTCATGTGGAGGACAAGGTTTGTTATAACATCCAACAAACAGCAAGTGATGACTAACATCATCTCGTTTGGAAGAGGAGTTTTCCAAGGAGACTCCTTAAGTCCTCTCCTTTTTTGCATCTCCCTCTTGCCTCTGTCTGTAGTACTCCGAGAAAAATACTCTGGATACATGTGTGGAAAATCCAGAAATAGAGTCCATAAGATCAACCATCTGTTTTATATGGACGATCTTAAGCTATATGGATCCAGCAAGGACGAATTAAAAATTCTGGTGTTTGCAGTAGCCGAGTACTCCAGAGCTATTGGTATGGATTTTGGATTAGATAAATGTGCTGTTATCCATTTAATTAAAGGGAGACGAGAAACAGCTGAAATGTCGAGCGACTCTGAGAATATTCAGCTCATTGGTGGCAATACCATTCATCACCTTGGTGTTGGGGAAACTTACACATATCTTGGAATTCCTCAATCGGAAAGTCAAGATTTGTGTGGGCTTAAAGATCATCTCCATATGAAATACCATGGTCTTCTCAGAAAAATTTGGGCTTCTGAACTATCTGGGAAGAATAAGATACAAGCCACAAACACATTAGCCATTTCTTTACTACTCTATACATTTGGATCAGTTAAGTGGAATGTGAATGAGTGGAAGGAACTAGATAGAGAAACTCGCAAGATGATGACTATACATCGAAGTCATCATCCTAGGTCTTCCGTACCTCGCATTTACCTTCCACGCGATAGGGGAGGAAGAGGTCTTTTAAATTTAGAGTGTCTTCATCGTAGAATTGTTTTATCTGCAGCATGCTCAGTCATAAACAGTAGAGATCCTCTTATGCAATTTGTTCATCATCATGAAATTGCAAATGTTGGGGCGTTTTTATATCGAGCGGCAGAAAGAGCTGCAAGTGAACTTAGTGTCCCATTTGAAACCAGGGATATGGAACACGGTTTAGCATCTTTAACACCATTAATGCTTAAAAAACGTGGTAAGGAAGCAGAACATGCGCTTCTGTTACAGGAGCATATTGACAAGCCTGTGCATGGACGGTTTTTCAGTCTCATAAAAGAGTTGGGACTGTCTGGGGTTTTGTCATTTGCTTTCCTCAAGTCTGCTGGTTTGAAATCGGAAACTGAAGGATTTTTGTTTGCTTGCCAGGATGGAGTGATGAATACTTTGGTGTATCGCAGTCGAGTGATGCATATATCTGTCGACAATACCAACTGTCGAGCGTGCAGGCAATACCCGGAGACACTTAGTCACATTCTAAGTGCGTGCCCGAAGTATGCATGTTACAGATATGTAGAAAGACACAATGCTGCGCTTAAGGTGTTGTATTATCACCTTCGACACCAATATGGTATAGATAAAGAACCCATCTTGCCGTATGCCCAGGGGGATCAGGAGTCCGTTGTGGAAAATGATCAGTGTAAGATCTACTGGAATTTTTCTTTTTCCACCACTCATCGTATCAGCGCCAATAAACCTGATATAGTGCTCCAGGATCATAAAAGTAAGGTCATTTGTGTGATAGAGTTTTCGGCACCTGCTGAGAGCAATATCACTCAAAAGGAGGATGAGAAGCGGACAAAGTATCAAGACCTTCTGTTTGAATTGAGTAAAATATATCCAGGCTACAGGGTCAGATTAATTGTTCTTGTACTCGGTTGTTTAGGAGGGATGCGAGCTTCATTTGTGAGCCAATTACAAAAAATTGCTAGCTGCGAGCACAAGGCTAATGCGTTGGCGGTTCGCATGCAGAAGGCTGTTCTTCTGAACTCTCTAAATCTGGTTCGGCAGCACTGTTCATTATAAGATCCTATTCGGTAGCTCTAAAAAAGCATCCAACAACGTTCTTGACCACCGCTTAAGAATATCGGCGGCAATGGGTGAGAACAACAGTGTAAGAAACGAAAATAACAACTCTAGTAAATGAATCACGCTTTTGCTTACCCTCCAGGACGGATGGAGCAATAGTGGATTAGAATATGTAAAGCAAGAATGGGAGAGGTTGTTTTAGTGAGGTATTACCACAGCACGTGGTCGAGTCCCACACGAACAAGTGCGTAAATGCATTTTTTCCTCTCCTAAACTTGTTTTGTAAAAAAAAAAAAAAATAAAAAAAAAATATAAAAACAGTGTCAATCAATAGGTTCTCCCTTACTATTTTGGTAAGAGTACCGTTCGTCCTTCCACCAACCACTGTGGTATTGGATGTTCTCCGTTGAGAAAGGTAGAGAATATACGAGCCAAATGTTGGTGAGTTGAAGTGAACTTCTTCCACCAAAGATTATTAATCTTATCCGGCCCGGGCGCTGAAAAGTTCTTCGTTTTAGCAACCACAATTCTCACCTCCTCCTTAGTAATTGGTGGGCTTACCTCTGTAGGATGGTCAAGCCCCAGTCTAAGGCAGAAGCTATGAAAGAGTGTCAATGATGACTCTTCATCGTTCACTGAGTGGGCTTTTCCATAGATGTTACTCCAGAAGTTTTCAATCTCTTCACGACATGGGGGTCTTTCGACAGTTGGCGATGGTGAACTGAACAGACGGGAAGGATTAGTAGCATAGGTATTATTTTGCTTTATCCATTTAACCCGCCGTTCTAAACGCTCTCTTATAACAACCAGAGAACGTATCTTCTCAATCCAATGTTGCTTGATAGTCTGCAACTTCGATTTCCTCAGAGTGTGATGCAATCTTTTTAGAGTCTGGGCTATTTCCAAAACCCTGGATGTAAATTTTCTTTTAGATTCTAGATATACAATCACACTCTGCAATTGAGAAGCATGCCGTCGAGCCGTCCCAATTTTATTCTGCACTTGTCTGATTCGTTTAAAAGTCCTAACGACGCGGTCTGTAACAGATTTTCTGTTACTTTCACGAAGCAGGAGCTTTGCTTTTTTATACACAGCACAGTTCAATGTCCAGAGATCTACATCGTCTGGAAGTAATGAAAGCTCGTTATTTCCTTCAGCGATTTTGTCCATTTTAATGGGAAACCTTTAGATGGATTTTGGTTTCCCTAGATTTCATGTTCCCTTCTTCGGTCGTTGGCATAGGTGTAGGTGTTACTATTGGAACCGGAAGGTCCTCTGAGGGTTCTTCTTCTTCCTGAAGAAAAGCTTCATATCCCTTCTTTCTCAGAGAGAATACCTGATCTCTTAAATACTGAGGCGTCATTTGAGCGTATTGGGGGTACATATTGACCCATCGCTCATGCAACCTTAGCATATATCCTCTTCTGTTGGTCTGAAGTTGGTCCGTCCATTTAAAACGTACTCTAGCTTGTCCCGGGTCAATGCCTGGTCGTTGCCTGGGTTCTGTCCTATTGCCACGCCCAACTGAACCCTGATCTCGATCCGAGAGAGACCTATTGTGGGTGGCACTGCGCGTTACAGTCGTCGTAACCGCAAATACTCTGTGTGGGAGGTTATCCCAACACAGAGTGGACAATCTGAGAGGCCTTCCCCTATCCGCCACCTGGGGAGGCGCCCGATTGGGGTGTCAGAAACCCCATCTTAAATGCCATTCAAGTACCCGACCCAGTTAGATCAGAAACTCTGTGATATCCCGTAATGGGTACCACAAGTCCCTTACCAACCCGATCAAATACCTATACGATGTTCTGTAATGGTCATCTAAGTACTGAGCCAAGTAGGACCAGTATCTTTGAGTTGCTTGATGACGGTGTCACCAAGCAACCCATTCTTGACCACCGCTTAAGAACATCGGCTGCAATGGGTGAGAACAACAGTGTAAGAAACGAGAATAACAACTCTAGCAAATGAATCATGCTTTTGTTTACCCTCCAGGACGGATGGAGCAATAGTAGATTAGAATATGTAAAGCAAGAATGGGAGAGGTTGTTTTAGTGAGGTATTACCACAGCACGTGGTCGAGTCCCACACGAACAAGTGCGTAAATGCATTTTTTCCTCTCCTAAACTTGTTTTGTAAAAAAAAAATAAAAACAGTGTTAGTGATTATAAGAAACAGATTTATAGAATAGAAGAAAACTGAAATAATCACATTTAGATATAAGTTAGATATGTAATCTAGAAAATAAGTAATAGACAAAAATAAATAGGAAAATGTTATTTAATAATAGATTAAATAGATATAGATATAGTATGTTATGAATAAAATTATTTTGATTTAAAAAAAAAATAAATAAATAAAAAAAAAATAATTAAATAAAATAAAATAAGAAAGATACATATTTATAAAAAAAAAAAATTAAGTTCAAATTCTTATAGAATAAATAAATATAAATAAATTTATGTATAATAATTATTAGAAATTAAATAGAATAATATTTTAATTTAAATCACTAGAATATCACAAATTTAAAATTTAGTACCAAAAGAAAATAGTAAATACCATTGGATTAATAACAAATTAAGACTCCAATTAAATCAAAAGGAAAAATTTTGAAAATCCAATAATATTAAGAGTTTAAAGGTAGCTATTTTGATTATACAAACTAGACTCTTAATGGTATTTATTTAATGTCAAAAGCTAAGTTGTGTGAAAATAGTAGTTCGGAAGAAAATAGTGATTTAAAATAATAAGGTATTTGTAATTTTATTAAATAATAGATATTATAGATTTTCTTAAAGATAAATTTTTTTTTTTAAATATTTAAAATTATTTTAAATGGATAAAATCATTAAAAGTGATAGAGGAAATTTGGTGAAAGAAAAATGGGCCAAAGATCCGATACTAAGAAATTTAAATATAAAAATGGCGGATGACAAATTTATGGATAGAATTAATTATCAATCAGAAAAAAAGAAGAAAAAAATATGAATTTTTATTTTGGAATGAAAGGTGATAAGAGAAGAGTTGGTTTCAAACCAAAACAAACGCAAACCAATCGTGATGGCCTATTTTTTTCTGTGGAGCACAATGACTGTATAACTCCAACTAAATTTAAAAAAGAAAATTTAAAAAAAATTAGTTTTAAGATTAGTGATAAGGAAATATATGAGTATTTTTCTCCGATTATTGTTAAAAAAGGTGGTCAAGTTTACCATGACATTTTAGATGTCGGGCAGAAGGAGTTTAAAAATGAATACAAATTTTTTTATATATAGATAAATGTCTTATTTAATTATATAAAAAAATATAGATAAAATTATTGGGGTATTATATTATTAATTAAATTTGCATGACAGTGTATAAAAAAAAAAATATATATATATATATGAAATTATAAGTTTTTATAAATATAGTTTGTATTGGATCAAATTTTTTTTCTTAATTTTTTTTCTCCCTTATATTCTTTTTAGAATGAATGCAAGTTTGGTAGATTTGGATTTAAGGGTGATCGCCAGAGGAAAAAAATTTCCTGTAAGGGGGTTGAATTTAAACTACCCTTACAGAATGAAAATAACATCGGCAGTAAGCCCATCTGAATTTACGGGAAAACTATATAAATTCAGAGAGCAATATTTTAATTTCATGGATGCGATGAAGGAATTTTACCAAGCAAGACCAAGTAATTTAAGGGCAATTCATGAAATAATTAATGAAGAAAAGGATACACCAGTAGCTTTTTATAATGAAGATCAAGGATGTGGAAGAGGTTACATTGAAGAGGTCCTGCAGAATGGTAGAATAGTTATATATGATGTAGACGAAGATGACTATTTTACCATGAAGCAGGAAGAGATATTTAAAATGGTCCATAGATTCTTCAACTATCCAACCTTTGCAATGGCTTTCTCATTGGATGGAGTAAAACCTGCAAAATATGAAGAATGGTCTAGAAGAGAATGCAGCGGTTTTAAGAGGAAAATTATAGGGAGAAATATTACAATGAGCTTCTTATATCGAGACAGAAATACTCATGTTGGATGGGGGTTGTTAAATGAGAATATGTCAGTAAGGGGATTTCTTTTACAAAACAACTTAGCAAAAGTAGCCTATGATAGAAGATTGTATATTGCAAATGAGGGAGAAAAATTTTACAGATTTGATGATATCCCTTCATCATCAGATGAATCTGAATTAGAGGAATAAAAAAAAAACATTGTTAATAATAATATACCTAAATAAATTTGTTTTTAAAAAAATAATTAAATTCTTAATTTTATTCTTTATTTCAAAATTGATATTTTCTTTTGTATTAATTTTGTCATGCCAATTATTATTCAGTTGTTTTGAATGATGGAATTTTTTTTTTTTGATATATTCACTTTTAAAGTTGTATAAAAAAAAAGAGAAAGATAAGCCTAAAAATAATTGTAAATGTGTTGATTTTAATTATAAATTAAGAATCATCACATTTAAGGGGGGCATTGAAACGGTATTTCAATGGTAAATTGAAATAAATAAAATAAAGTATTAAGGGAATAATAAATAATTAAAATAATAATAATATTTGAAAATAAAAAAATATTGGAGATTGTGGGGATCGAGCCCTGGACGTTGGGGTTTGTGGCCTGGTGTGCTGTGTCTGTTGGTGTGGGACATTTGAAGAAAGAAATAGAAATAGATTAAATAGTAAGAAGTGTTACGTCCGTAACCCAAAATAACAATTATAATATATTACTAAATGTAAATCATAAATGTATTATAAGAACAAATTCAATGCTATGAGATAATAAGAAACACGAGTATACATGAACCTTACTTTTGAGAGGAAATACATTGGCGTCACGCATGAACAAGAGGAAGTAGTCACCAAATCAGCATAGACCGAAGACGGAAGCAGAAAAGAGCAATTCTGTCAAAATATGAAGAAGCAGAACAATAAACGCTAAACTCAAGCCGGATATCTAGAATTAAGATATGAGTCATCACTTCCGCCAGTCTACCTTACACAGGATTCTGTCTATGAAACCATAGAAAATCGAGCCTATTTAAACCGGAGCCAGCAAATAAGCAGCAGTGGTAAAAATTCAGTCTACGTACTCACACGGTCCGACTAAGTCAGAATTAAACCATCGACCCGTCGGGATCATCCTTCCAGAAGTTAGTGATACCCATCAACCACTCGGTGATAAATCCATATAGTGTGATCACCTAACAAGCATTAAACAGTTACTAGTTTCCAGTTCCAAATATTTCGGATTACTAATTCAAGACAAACATCGATAGACTTGTGTACAATCTTACCAGTGTAAAGGCGTAAATATTCTTTTTTAATAAGTGTGCCTTCATCACCATCACTTTTTCCCAAAGTGCTACAGACTATCTTGTGTAACCAATCGGTCTAAACAAATACCAACCCCAAGGAGCGAGCCTGCCTAGGTTTCAGCCTAATTGTCTATACTGGATCTCCAAGATCCCACCGGTTCAGATTGCAAACAAGATAACCGATACGAGTTTCTACAAACCTGCATCCAGGATTATTTTCTCTTTCAAAGTAAGGTTCAATCTTTATGATAAAAAACTGTAATACTTTTTAACCTTGTTTCATGCAAATAAATATTTTCATTCGAAATCTTAGTTAGCTCATTGACTTGTCCTCACCCCAAATCCTTTTCTTATTAGAAATCGATTTAAAACGAGGATCTAGGTTATATTTTAAAGGGTTTTCAAATCTTGAACGTAACAGAAGGGTAAAATAAAGAAAAATAATTTTATATTTTTAAAGAAATGTAAAATTTATATTTGAATTTATAATTTCAAGTATAATATTTTATGACAAGAGGATTTTTTTTATAAGAAAGGATCAAAATAAGAAAATCATTGATATTAAAAAAAAATGAAGTAATAAATATTATAACAATAAAAAGGAATAAAAATTGAATAATTATTTTGTTTTACATATTTTCTATAAAAATAGATAAATTAAAATATATTGTAAGAGCTATTGATTATATAAATAAATAAATTGTTAATATTAATTAATTCAAAATAGCTTTAAAAAAAAATAATAATAATTTCAACTAAATTAATTTAAAATAATAAGTAGAGAATTTTTATTATTCAGAACATTTATATCTAATTGTATAATATTGAGAAATATTCAATAATTTAATTAAATAAAGCAAAGTTTTTTAAGTGCGAAAGAGAGGTTTGAAGACATTTATTAAACAAGGAAGTCAATAAAAGTAAAATTATTGGTTCCTGTAAATTATTCAAAAACTTAACGAATATATCCATCAATCAGAGTTGATATTTCCTAAAGGGGTTGGTCAATCTTAATGAGTTTACCCTGGAGGAAGGGAGAATTTGCAGAGAATATAAAAGTACGAATTTTGGCAGTTTTAGCTCTCTTCTCTTGAAAGCTCACTAGAGGTGAGACGCACAAAATATATTCTTAGAAGATTGTTGGATATTATATCATTTCAACTTGAAGTGATATAATTTTTTGATAATATTCTAAATTTTATAAATTTAGAATAACCTTTAATTGATTCTTTTAAAATCAATGTAAGGTTATTCAAATTACAATTTTTAATAATTAATAAATTTTTGTGAAATATATATTCTATTTTATTTGTGGATCTACTGGGAGTAATTATTATACAACCCAGTGATTCACCAATAATAAGAAATTGAAATAATAATTATAAGGAAAATTCTTTCTTTATTATTGTTATTTAATTATAAAATTATAAAATTTAATTAATCGAGAATCACATCTGAAGAAATAAACATATATAATAGTATTGCTTATCATTCGTAACATTGATTATATTAAATATTTTAATTTATTAAAATATTTAATAAAGTAATTTATTAAAGTTCTGTTTACGGGAGTAATTATTATACAACCCGGCAGAATTTAGTAAAGATTAAGGTTATAAAAGTAAAGCAATACCTTTTTCGCAAGGCTCTGCAGTCTGGGTGCATTTGTAGAAATAACCTAGTACTGTTTGAGAAATTGGGAAATCGAAAAATGTCCTGAATCCTCATTTAGATTAGGATAGTAATTTAATAAAGGTTATACCCAGAATTTATTTTCTACTTATTTTATTTAGCTCAGGGAAATTTATATTTATATTTATATTTACAATTTGCAATAGAAGAAGGAGATAAGTATTTGTTTGTATTTTGTATAAGCTTGAAAACAATAACGATTGAAGAGAATAAGTAAAATTAACTTTTATTTATTATTATTATTAAACGGGCAACGCCCTTTCATACAAAAAGTATTAACTTCAATCTAAACCTAGATCACAGCTAGGTACTAAAGCAATAATATAATAACTAATTTCGATGGCGCAGCTATATCATTTTAATAGAGACAGTCTTTCAACGCAAGAATAAATTTGTCAACATTAGGTTCAAAAAAGTTTACAGTCTCACAGAACAAATTTGCCTCCCTACTTAATCGCCGAATAATAATTTTGTTCTCAAACCCCTTACATTTTGATAATATAAAGAAAAGATCGAAGTTAAAGAGTCACGTTCAGAGGTTTGAGAAACAGAAACATCATCTGTCTCACAATTTGACGAAGACACAAAATTCTGTGTACTCAAGCCTGCTGCTAGTGTTGAATGACGGAGACCGATGGTGGGATCTGAGATGGAGGGGGATTCCCCTTTCGTTCCTCGAACTTCTATCTCCTTCTTCAACACAGCGATCTCCATCCGCTGGGACCTCGTCTTGTCCGGAGCTAAGGAAATTCCCTCTAGAGAGAGCGGCATGTTGACACTTCTTTTTGCTGTTAGGAACTTCTTGTGTACTTCTCTCGCCAATATCTCCGATGGAAAAACAATTCGCATCGGCCTGGGCTTGGTCTGGTTCTGGAATGAACCAAGACGATTAAACTTGAGAAGCGCTAGATCCGAGGGAGAAACAAACAAGGCGATAAAATCGCTAAAGATCTTAGACTGATCAATTTTTTCTAGGCCAGGGTCAGACTCAGCCAAACCAAACAAAATAAGGTTCCTCTTACGATATTCTCTCTCATCAATTTCCCTATTGCAGGTGTTAGTTAGAGTGTTGACATCCGGTCGAGCAGCAACTGTCACATTCTCGGTTATTTTGGTTATGTTATCTTCAATGGACGTCACTCGAGCTGAGAGGCTATCCACCCTTCCGTCCGTCTTCGCAATCGAATTTACCGCATTTTCCAATTTTGAGGTTAGGGTTCCTATTTGAGTGCAAACATTGGAAATTTGCGCATTTAACGAATCAGTAAACTTTAACAATTTAACTTTAACATTTAACAAATTATAATTTAATTTTAAATTAAAACGATATTTTATTTACAGATTCTTTTACACTAAGAAAATGAGAAATGACTGAGTACTGTCCAGGCAGGAATGGTTCCTGTCCAAATAAAAAATTTTAATTAGACAGCACTCATTGCTTTCTAGACATGAACCATTCCTGTCTGGAAAGGACTCAGTAATGTCTTGGACATTAATGAAATGGACAGTAGTGAACCCCGTCCAGACAGGAGTGGTTCATGTCCAGACCTGAATGATAACTCTCCGATGGTGAAATTAAAAGAAGGTTAATTTGTAAAATGTGATAGACGTTATTCAAAATAATTGTATATAAGTAGCATAATAAAAGGTTGTCAATAGAAGTCAATAGAAAGTACAGTGAAATTAATAGAATGTTAGTAATCTTACCATCAAAATGATTTAAGATGAAATCCGAATGAAGTAATGAAACAATTCACATAGAAATTCAAATGGGATTTCTTTCATCCATTGAACCTTTACAGATATTTGAGAATACACACAAAAAGATAAAGAACACACGTATAACTTTTTTTTTATATTTGAACAAAACTGCACTGAGGGATTGAAGATTTGAATCTTTATAAAAACAAAGTTGAAATTTTATTAATTACAGGTTAGAAAAAAACGTACTTTTCTAAATATTTCAAATGTTTTATTCAAAATTTACAAAAATAATAAACCTTCAAAGACTATTTTTTGTGAGCAATCTCTTTTATTAACTTTCCTTAGAAACATACTAAAAATCGTAAACAACATTTCAGACATCAATATAACCTTTCGAGCGTTCAGTGTGATATTTAGAAAATTCATATGAAGCATATGAAATATTAGGAAAAACTGCGTTTTCCCCTAACCTGTAACTTTACGCATTAAAATTTCAAAGATTTTCATAAACATTAAAATCTTCAGTCCCTTAGTGTGTCCAAAGAATTGTTGTAAACTTTTATTTTAAAAATGAATGTTTTTTTAAAAAAAACCTTACTTTGTAATATAAATAAAAGAACATGTAAACAGTTTTTCGGGATATACAATAAGATTCACACGACTGTTCTTTACTTTGTTGTATCTATTCTTGAATATCTCTTTTTATTAACACTATTAAAACCTTCTATTATGCTACTTATAAACAATTATTTTGAATGACGTCTATTACATTTTACAAATTAACTTTCTTTTAATTTCACCATCGGAAAGTTATCATTCAGGTCTGGACCTGAACCACTCCTGTCCGGACAGGGTTCACTACTGTCCATTTCATTAATGTCCAAGATATTACTGAGTCCTTTCCAGACCGGAATGGTTCATGTCTAGAAAGCAATGAGTGCTGTATAATTAAAATTTTTTATTTGGACAGGAACCATTCCTGTCCGGACAGTACTCAGTCATTTCTCATTTTCTCAGTGTAACAATCAATGATGATTTCTGCATTATTTAATTTTATAAAATAAATAAGCAGTGCTGAGATTATAATAAAGAATAAAATTAATTTATAAATTTATTAGATTTTAAAATTAGTTATATTGTTTATTAAATAATAAATTTTTATAATTAGTAAATTTAGTATTAACCAATAATTATTTCTGAAAATTATTACAGAGGGATATTTGTATTATTGATTGAAAATAATAATGGATTTAAAGATCCATATTTGAACTATATCTCTGTCCATTTAAATGTCATTTAAATTCTGTATTAAATAAGAAAATAGAAATAATATCCCTGGTTACAAAGGACTAGGATAAAGATATATGCTTCAAACCTTTTTCTGCAAAAGGATGAAATAGAGGATATATGAAAGGTTCTACACAAGGATATAAACTACTAATTAATTGTAATTCTTTACTTATTTTGATGTGTACAGTGACATAAGAATCAGGTATTTCACCTTCTGAATTTGTATTAAAAATAGCAGCGACTTCATTAACTCTTTGAAAATTAAATCTCCGTGGATCTGTTCCTTTTTTTGAAGTAAATTATAACTTCAATTCTGGAATATTTTCATTATTTTTTGTTGCCAAAGCTGCTTCTAGTTCTATTACTTCTTTCATCATTCTGAATGATTGACTGAACATATTATGTGTTCTCATAAACTTATCAATTTCTCCTACAATGTCTCCATCCAATCTATAATTTTTATTCATCCTGTATTCAATTGCATCATCAGGATCATAAATAAATAATTGTCCATAACACGGATCATCATCGATTTCTGGATATAAAGCTTTACTCATTTGATAATATATTTGACCTTGGATTTGAAAACAATATGGTCCTGTTCGTCTACCATTAAAGTTAACAAAATTAGCATTAAATGACGCAAAAGCAAATGAATTATTGTAACATCTTATATTCTGCTGAAAATGCCTTGATTTTTCATGTGAATTATCTAACAAGACTTTTAATTGAGAAGGATAATTTAAGACGTTTAATTGAACACCTTCCTGACTGCAACAATCATCGTAGGATTAAATTTTTTTACCAAATTTGTTATGCTTAAGTGTTTATCATCACAAGGCGTAATTTTTGTAACAACTTTTTCATCTTTGAAATGTTTAGCATCACAATGAGTGCAACAAAATGACATTTGACCCAGATAATCTTTCTAATAAGTACATGAATGCAATTTATTTAATTCAACCGTCAGCTATCAAAAGGGCTTACGCGTAACTTTCGATGGCCCCTCGTACAGCGAGTCTACGGCTGCAGCAGGGGACCTGCGCACTCGTTCATAAGCCCTTTTGATCGCGGACGGTTCAATTGTAGTGCTTCTAATTCTGTCTACTCTATCTTTCATCATTTTTTCACGACATTGTTTCACTCTTTTCCTGTTCAAAATTTGTACATCAAGATATTGTTTTTCTTTTACATTAATTTCTGACAATTTATTCTTTTCTGCCTCTTCTATTGTATGTAATGTAGGAAGAGATTTGTTCACTTGAATTACAGTGTCTTGTGAATCAACAATTTTTTTTTACTTGCTTTTCTTTCTTCACTACCCAGTAATTAATTTTTTCTTGATTTACTGTGCTTTTTAATAGATCTGAAGAAAAACATTCAAATATATTGACATTATAATGAGTACTAACATCATTTGCCAATCTACAACACTTTTCTCCTTCGTCATTCGAATCATATGTTCCATTGAATTTTAATCTTTCCTTTTTTATCATTTTCCAAGTCATGAAATTCTTTACTTTCTCCTTCCTTCAAATGAAAAATAGATGTAGAAACAACATCCTTGATAGAATCTTTATCATTTATTTGTACATTTTGTAATTGTGAAAGTGTCTGAAAGGATGTTGATGGTACTTCAATATAAAATTGTTAACAAAAACAGAAATAAAATTTTATGAATGCCTAAATGTCAACTGAAAGTTGAAAGAATACTGTGTTGTTACATCTGCTACTTCTTGTTCGGAAATAGAGATAAGAATATCAAAAATATTTCGGGGGGGGGGGGTGTTTAAGCACCCCTAACACCCCCTCTGGCTACGACCTTGCTTGTACTTTTCTATTTTGTTTAGTAGAAAAATTTATAACACAGCCCCTAGCGAGACAGCCAGTATTAGTGGGTATTAGTTAATACCCTCTTAGTACCACTTAGTACCCTCTTAGTACCATCCTAATTTATTTTATGTTTTATGTTAAAATAAGCATAAGTTTAAATGTTTAATGTTATAATTAGGAATCGGCATTTAATTTTGCATCGATAAATGGTATAAAAACTGAAAATAGAGCAAAAATTAATGTGAAAACAGAAAAAAAAAACTTGTCATTAATTTGATTCACTGCGCCGGCGCGCGGAATCCATGCTGACCACAAGCAGAGTTACTAGACAACCATAGCAAGAAAAGTCACCACATCCAAGCGAGTCGATAAAGACGCATATTGCTGCACACCGCACCCAACAGATGGCGCAACTCGTAATCATTTCGAAGAAATCCTGACATACAAATAAAAATCTGAAACAATACGGTCAACGTATGTACAAATATTGACAAAGTTTAACATAGCAAAAAAGGAAAATTGGATTATGATGTATATATTATAAATGAGATAACGAAACTGTGTGAAAATTATAAATTGTAATCACACTATTTAACAAATTTATTATTTATAAATATATCTATCTTAAATAAAAAAAGACAAAAATACGCAAATTTGCCTAAATAAGAAAAATATAATAAGAAATATAATTTTTAAAATATACAATAATAGGTAAAAAAAAAATTAAATATTATTTTATAAAAATGAAAAAAATTTTAATTTTTTGTGTCGAAGTAGCAAAAAATACATTTAAGATCCAAATCTCTAAAAAACATATATTTTTCCTCTTAAAATATAAAATGGTACTAAGTGGTATTAAGAGGGTACTAAGAGGTACTAAGGCGGTACGAATAATTCAGATCGTCTATGACCTTTTAAGTAACAGAAATAATTTTTAAACATTTTTGAACAAAGATAAAAACATTTTACGTTTCTACAAATGTGAAAAAATATTAAACTTATTTGTTTTTCGATTTTTCAAAATTTTTGTTTTCAAACAAATTACTCGTTCTAAATGGTCAAACCAATTTTTCTAATACATTTTATAAATGTTTTTTATTATCTCTAAATAGCAAAAAATCCAATTAAGATCCAAATCTCTAAAAAACATATCTTTTTCCTTTTAAAATATAAAATGGTACTAAGTGGTATTAAGAGGGTACTAAGAGGTACTAAAGCGGTACGAATAATTCAGATCGTCTATGACCTTTTAGGTAACAGAAATAATTTTTAAACTTTTTTCAACAAAGATAAAAACATTTTACGTTTCTACAAATGTGAAAAAATATAAATTTTATTTTTTATTCGATTTTTCAAAATTTTTGTTTCCAAACATATTTCTCATTCTAAATAGTCAAACCAATTTTTTTGATACATTATATAAGTCTTTTTTATTATCTCTAAGTAGCAAAAAATCCAATTAAGATCCAAATCTCTAAAAAACATATCTTTTTCCTCTTAAAATATAAAATGGTACTAAGTGGTATTAAGAGGGTACTAAAAGGTACTAAGGCGGTACGAATAATTCAGATCGTCTATGACGTTTTAAGTAACAGAAATAATTTTTAAACTTTTTTCAACAAAGATTAAAACATTTTACGTTTCTACAAATGTAAAAAAATATTAATTTTATTTTTTATTCGATTTTTCAAAATTTTTCTTTCCAAACATATTTCTCGTTCTAAATGGTCAAACCAAATTTTCTAATACATTTTATAAATGTCTTTTATTATCTCTAAGTCGCAAAAATTCCAATTAAGATCCAAATGTCTAAAAAACATATATTTTTCCTTTTAAAATATAAAATGGTACTAAGTGGTATTAAGAGGGTACTAAGTGGTATTAAGAGGGTACTAAGTGGTATTAAGAGGGTACTAAGAGGTACTAAGGCCGTACGAATAATTCAGATCGTCTATGACCTTTTAAGTAACAGAAATAATTTTTAAACATTTTTGAACAAAAATAAAAACATTTTACGTTTCTACAAATGTGAAAAAATATTAAATTTATTTGTTTTTCGATTTTTCAAAATTTTTGTTTTCAAACAAATTACTCGTTCTAAATGGTCAAACCAATTTTTCTAATACATTTTATAAATGATTTTTATTATCTCTAAGTAGCAAAAATTCCAATTAAGATCCAAATCTCTAAAAAACATATCTTTTTCCTTTTAAATTATAAAATGGTACTAAGTGGCATTAAGAGGGTACTAAGAGGTACTAAGGCGGTACGAATAATTCAGATCGTCTATGACGTTTTAAGTAACAGAAATAATTTTTAAACTTTTTTCAACAAAGATTAAAACATTTTACGTTTCTACAAATGTAAAAAAATATTAATTTTATTTTTTATTCGATTTTTCAAAATTTTTCTTTCCAAACATATTTCTCTTTCGAAATGGTCAAACCAATTTTTCTAATACATTTTATAAATGTTTTTTATTATCTCTAAGTAGCAAAAAATCCATTAAGGATCAAAATCTCTAAAAAACATATCTTTTTCCTTTTAAAATATAAAATGGTACTAAGTGGTATTAAGAGGGTACTAAGAGGTACTAAGGCGGTACGAATAATTCAGGTCGTCTATGACGTTTTAAGTAGCAGAAATAATTTTTAAACTTTTTTCAACAAAAATTAAAACATTTTACGTTTCTACAAATGTGAAAAAATATTAAATTTATTTGTTTTTCGATTTTTCAAAATTTTTGTTTTCAAACAAATTACTCGTTCTAAATGGTCAAACCAATTTTTCTAATATATTTTATAAATGTTTTTTATTATCTCTAAGTAGCAAAAAATCCATTTAAGATCTAAACCTCTAAAAAACTTATCTTTTTCCTTTTAAAATATAAAATGGTACTAAGTGGTATTAAGAGGGTACTAAGTGGTACTAAGGCGGTACGAATAATTCAGGTCGTCTATCACCTTTCAAGTAACAGAAATAATTTTTAAACATTTTTTAACGAAGATTAAAATATTTTACGTTTCTACAAATGTAAAAAAATATTAATTTTATTTTTTATTCGATTTTTCAAAATTTTTCTTTCCAAACATATTTCTCTTTCTAAATGGTCAAACCAATTTTTCTAATACATTTTATAAATGTTTTTTATTATCTCTAAGTAGCAAAAATTCCAATTAAGATCCAAATCTCTAAAAAACATATCTTTTTCCTTTTAAAATATAAAATGTTACTAAGTGGTATTAAGAGGGTACTAAGAGGTACTAAGGCGGTACGAATAATTCAGGTCGCTATAACCATTTAAGTAACAGAAATAATTTTTAAACATTTTTTAACGAAGATTAAAAGATTTTACGTTTCTACAAAATTGAAAAATTATTAATTTTATTTTTTTTTTTCGATTTTTCAAAATTTTTGTTTTCAAACAAATTACTCGTTCTAAATGGTCAAACCAATTTTTCTAATACATTTTATAAATGTTTTTTATTATCTCTAAGTAGCAAAAAATCCAATTTAAATCCAAATCTCTAAAAAACATATCTTTTTCCTTTTAAAATATAAAATGGTACTAAGTGGTATTAAGAGAGTACTAAAAGGTACTAAGGCGGTACGAATAATTCAGATCGTCTATGACGTTTTAAGTAACAGAAATAATTTTTAAACTTTTTTCAACAAAGATTAAAACATTTTACGTTTCTACAAATGTAAAAAAATATTAATTTTATTTTTTATTCGATTTTTCAAAATTTTTCTTTCCAAACATATTTCTCGTTCTAAATGGTCAAACCAAATTTTCTAATACATTTTATAAATGTCTTTTATTATCTCTAAGTCGCAAAAATTCTAATTAAGATCCAAATGTCTAAAAAACATATATTTTTCCTTTTAAAATATAAAATGGTACTAAGTGGTATTAAGAGGGTACTAAGTGGTATTAAGAGGGTACTAAGTGGTATTAAGAGGGTACTAAGAGTTACTAAGGCGGTACGAATAATTCAGATCGTCTATGACCTTTTAAGTAACAGAAATAATTTTTAAACATTTTTGAACAAAAATAAAAACATTTTACGTTTCTACAAATGTGAAAAAATATTAAATTTATTTGTTTTTCGATTTTTCAAAATTTTTGTTTTCAAACAAATTACTCGTTCTAAATGGTCAAACCAATTTTTCTAATACATTTTATAAATGTTTTTTATTATCTCTAAGTAGCAAAAATTCCAATTAAGATCTAAATCTCTAAAAAACATATCTTTTTCCTTTTAAATTATAAAATAGTACTAAGTGGCATTAAGAGGGTACTAAGAGGTACTAAGGCGGTACGAATAATTCAGATCGTCTATGACGTTTTAAGTAACAGAAATAATTTTTAAACTTTTTTCAACAAAGATTAAAACATTTTACGTTTCTAAAAATGTAAAAAAATATTAATTTTATTTTTTATTCGATTTTTCAAAATTTTTCTTGCCAAACATATTTCTCTTTCGAAATGGTCAAACCAATTTTTCTAATACATTTTATAAATGTTTTTTATTATCTCTAAGTAGCAAAAAATCCATTAAGGATCAAAATCTCTAAAAAACATATCTTTTTCCTTTTAAAATATAAAATGGTACTAAGTGGTATTAAGAGGGTACTAAGAGGTACTAAGGCGGTACGAATAATTCAGGTCGTCTATGACGTTTTAAGTAGCAGAAATAATTTTTAAACATTTTTGAACAAAAATAAAAACATTTTACGTTTTTACAAATATGAAAAAATATTAATTTTATTTTTTATTCGATTTTTCAAAATTTTCCTTTCCAAACAAGTTACTCGTTCTAAATGGTCAAACCATTTTTTCTAATACATTTTATAAATGTTTTTTATTATCTCTAAGTAGCAAGAAATCCAATTAAGATCCAAATCTCTAAAAAACATATCTTTTTCCTTTTAAAATATAAAATGGTACTAAGTGGTATTAAGAGGGTACTAAGAGGTACTAAGGCGGTACGAATAATTCAGATCGTCTATGACGTTTTAAGTAACAGAAATAATTTTTAAACTTTTTTCAACAAAGATTAAAACATTTTACGTTTCTACAAATGTAAAAAAATATTAATTTTTTTTTTTATTCGATTTTTCAAAATTTTTCTTTCCTAACATATTTCTCATTCTAAATGGTCAAACCAATTTTTCTAATACATTTTATAAATGTTTCTTATTATCTCTAAGTAGCAAAAAATCCATTAAGGATCAAAATCTCTAAAAAACATATAATTTTCCTTTTAAAATATAAAATGGTACTAAGTGGTATTAAGAGGGTACTAAGAGGTACTAAGGCGGTACGAATAATTCAGGTCGTCTATGACGTTTTAAGTAGCAGAAATAAATTGTAAACTTTTTTCAACAAAAATTAAAACATTTTACGTTTCTACAAATGTGAAAAAATATTAAATTTATTTGTTTTTCGATTTTTCAAAATTTTTGTTTTCAAACAAATTACTCGTTCTAAATGGTCAAACCAATTTTTCTAATATATTTTATAAATGTTTTTTATTATCTCTAAGTAGCAAAAAATCCATTTAAGATCTAAACCTCTAAAAAACTTATCTTTTTCATCTTAAAATATAAAATGGTACTAAGTGGTATTAAGAGGGTACTAAGAGGTACTAAGGCGGAACGAATAATTCAGATCGTCTACGACCTTTTAAGTAACAGAAATTAATTTTAAACATTTTTGAAAAAAGATAAAAACATTTTACGTTTCTACAAATGTGAAAAAATATTAATTTTATTTTTTATTCGATTTTTCAAAATTTTTCTTTCCAAACAAATTACTGGTTCTAAATGGTCAAACCAATTTTTCTAATACATTTTATAAATGTTTTTTATTATCTCTAAGTAGCAAAAAATCCAATTTAAATCCAAATCTCTAAAAAACATATCTTTTTCCTTTTAAAATATAAAATGGTACTAAGTGGTATTAAGAGGGTACTAAGAGGTACTAAGGCGGTACGAATAATTCAGATCTTCTATGACGTTTTAAGTAACAGAAATAATTTTTAAACTTTTTTCCACAAAGATTAAAACATTTTACGTTTCTACAAATGTAAAAAAATATTAAATTTATTTTTTATTCGATTTTTCAAAATTTTTCTTTCCAAACATATTTCTCTTTCGAAATGGTCAAACCAATTTTTCTAATACATTTTATAAATGTTTTTTATTATCTCTAAGTAGCAAAAATTCCAGTTAAGATCCAAATCTCTAAAAAACATATCTTTTTCCTTTTAAAATATAAAATGATATTAAGTGGTATTAAGAGGGTACTAAGAGGTACTAAGGCGGTACGAATAATTCAGATCGTCTATGACGTTTTAAGTAACAGAAATAATTTTTAAACTTTTTTCAACAAAGATTAAAACATTTTACGTTTCTACAAATGTAAAAAAATATTAATTTTATTTTTTATTCGATTTTTCAAAATTTTTCTTTCCTAACATATTTCTCTTTCTAAATGGCCAAACCAATTTTTCTAATACATTTTATAAATGTTTCTTATTATCTCTAAGTAGCAAAAAATCCATTAAGGATCAAAATCTCTAAAAAACATATCTTTTTCCTTTTAAAATATAAAATGGTACTAAGTGGTATTAAGAGGGTACTAAAAGGTACTAAGGCGGTACGAATAATTCAGGTCGTCTATGACGTTTTAAGTAGGAGAAATAATTTTTAACTTTTTTTCAACAAAATTTAAAACATTTTACGTTTCTACAAATGTGAAAAAATATTAAATTTATTTGTTTTTCGATTTTTCAAAATTTTTGTTTTCAAACAAATTACTCGTTCTAAATGGTCAAACCAATTTTTCTAATATATTTTATAAATGTTTTTTGTTATCTCTAAGTAGCAAGAAATCCATTTAAGATCTAAACCTCTAAAAAACTTATCTTTTTCCTATTAAAATATAAAATGGTACTAAGTGGTATTAAGAGGGTACTAAGAGGTACTAAGGCGGTACGAATAATTCAGATCGTCTATGACCTTTTAAGTAACAGAAATAAATTTTTAACATTTTTGAAAAAAGATAAAAACATTTTACGTTTTTACAAATGTGAAAAAATATTAATTTTATTTTTTATTCGATTTTTCAAAATTTTCCTTTCCAAACAAGTTACTCGTTCTAAATGGTCAAACAATTTTTTCTAATACATTTTATAAATGTTTTTTATTATCTCTAAGTAGCAAGAAATCCAATTAAGATCCAAATCTCTAAAAAACATATCTTTTTCCTTTTAAAATATAAAATGGTACTAAGTGGTATTAAGAGGGTACTAAGAGGTACTAAGGCGGTACGAATAATTCAGATCGTCTATGACGTTTTAAGTAACAGAAATAATTTTTAAACTTTTTTCAACAAAGATTAAAACATTTTACGTTTCTACAAATGTAAAAAAATATTAATTTTATTTTTTATTCGATTTTTCAAAATTTTTCTTTCCTAACATATTTCTCATTCTAAATGGTCAAACCAATTTTTCTAATACATTTTATAAATGTTTCTTATTATCTCTAAGTAGCAAAAAATCCATTAAGTATCAAAATCTCTAAAAAACATATCTTTTTCCTTTTAAAATATAAAATGGTACTAAGTGGTATTAAGAGGGTACTAAGAGGTACTAAGGCGGTACGAATAATTCAGGTCGTCTATGACGTTTTAAGTAGCAAAAATAATTTTTAAACTTTTTTCAACAAAAATTAAAACATTTTACGTTTCTACAAATGTGAAAAAATATTAAATATATTTGTTTTTCGATTTTTCAAAATTTTTGTTTTCAAACAAATTACTCGTTCTAAATGGTCAAACCAATTTTTCTAATATATTTTATAAATTTTTTTTATTATCTCTAAGTAGCAAAAAATCCATTTAAGATCTAAACCTCTAAAAAACTTATCTTTTTCATCTTAAAATATAAAATGGTACTAAGTGGTATTAAGAGGGTACTAAGAGGTACTAAGGCGGAACGAATAATTCAGATCGTCTACGACCTTTTAAGTAACAGAAATTAATTTTAAACATTTTTGAAAAAAGATAAAAACATTTTACGTTTCTACAAATGTGAAAAAATATTAATTTTATTTTTTATTCGATTTTTCAAAATTTTTCTTTCCAAACAAATTACTGGTTCTAAATGGTCAAACCAATTTTTCTAATACATTTTATAAATGTTTTTTATTATCTCTAAGTAGCAAAAATTCCAATTAAGATCCAAATCTCTAAAAAACATATCTTTTTCCTTTTAAAATATAAAATGTTACTAAGTGGTATTAAGAAGGTACTAAGAGGTACTAAGGCGGTACGAATAATTCAGGTCGCTATAACCTTTTAAGTAACAGAAATAATTTTTAAACATTTTTTAACGAAGATTAAAAGATTTTACGTTTCTACAAAATTGAAAAATTATTAATTTTATTTTTTATTCGATTTTTCAAAATTTTCCTTTCCAAACAAGTTACTCGTTCTAAATGGTCAAACCATTTTTTCTAATACATTTTATAAATGTTTTTTATTATCTCTAAGTAGCAAGAAATCCAATTAAGATCCAAATCTCTAAAAAACAAATCTTTTTCCTTTTAAAATATAAAATGGTACTAAGTGGTATTAAGAGGGTATTAAGAGGTACTAAGGCGGTACGAATAATTCAGATCGTCTTTGACGTTTTAAGTAACAGAAATAATTTTTAAACTTTTTTCAACAAAGATTAAAACATTTTACGTTTCTACAAATGTGAAAAAATATTAATTTTATTTTTTATTCGATTTTTCAAAATTTTTCTTTCCAAACATATTTCTCTTTCTAAATGGTCAAACCAATTTTTCTAATACATTTTATAAATGTTTTTCATGATTTCTAAGTAGCAAAAAATCCAATTAAGATCCAAATCTCTAAAAAACATATCTTTTTCTTTTTAAAATATAAAATGGTACTAAGTGGTAATAAGAGGGTACTAAAAGGTGCTAAGGCGGTACGAATAATTCAGGTCGTCTATCACCTTTCAAGTAACAGAAATAATTTTTAAACATTTTTTAACGAAGATTAAAATATTTTACGTTTCTACAAATGTAAAAAAATATTAATTTTTTTTTTATTCGATTTTTCAAAATTTTTCTTTCCAAACATATTTCTCTTTCTAAATGGTCAAACCAATTTTTCTAATACATTTTATAAATGTTTTTTATTATCTCTAAGTAGCAAAAATTCCAATTAAGATCCAAATCTCTAAAAAACATATCTTTTTCCTCTTAAAATATAAAATGTTACTAAGTGGTATTAAGAGGGTACTAAGAGGTTCTAAGGCGGTACGAATAATTCAGGTCGCTATAACCTTTTAAATAACAGAAATAATTTTTAAACATTTTTTAACGAAGATTAAAAGATTTTACGTTTCTACAAAATTGAAAAATTATTAATTTTATTTTTTTTTTCGATTTTTTAAAATTTTTGTTTTCAAACAAATTACTCGTTCTAAATGGTCAAACCAATTTTTCTAATACATTTTATAAATGTTTTTTATTATCTCTAAGTAGCAAAAAATCCAATTTAAATCCAAATCTCTAAAAAACATATCTTTTTCCTTTTAAAATATGAAATGGTACTAAGTGGTATTAAGAGGGTACTAAGAGGTACTAAGGCGGTACGAATAATTCAGATCGTCTATGACGTTTTAAGTAACAGAAATAATTTTTAAACTTTTTTCAACAAAGATTAAAACATTTTACGTTTCTACAAATGTAAAAAAATATTAATTTTATTTTTTATTCGATTTTTCAAAATTTTTCTTTCCTAACATATTTCTCTTTCTAAATGGCCAAACCAATTTTTCTAATACATTTTATAAATGTTTCTTATTATCTCTAAGTAGCAAAAAATCCATTAAGGATCAAAATCTCTAAAAAACATATCTTTTTCCTTTTAAAATATAAAATGGTACTAAGTGGTATTAAGAGGGTACTAAAAGGTACTAAGGCGGTACGAATAATTCAGGTCTTCTATGACGTTTTAAGTAGCAGAAATAATTTTTAACTTTTTTTCAACAAAATTTAAAACATTTTACGTTTCTACAAATGTGAAAAAATATTAAATTTATTTGTTTTTCGATTTTTCAAAATTTTTGTTTTCAAACAAATTACTCGTTCTAAATGGTCAAACCAATTTTTCTAATATATTTTATAAATGTTTTTTGTTATCTCTAAGTAGCAAGAAATCCATTTAAGATCTAAACCTCTAAAAAACTTATCTTTTTCCTATTAAAATATAAAATGGTACTAAGTGGTATTAAGAGGGTACTAAGAGGTACTAAGGCGGTACGAATAATTCAGATCGTCTATGACCTTTTAAGTAACAGAAATAAATTTTTAACATTTTTGAAAAAAGATAAAAACATTTTACGTTTTTACAAATGTGAAAAAATATTAATTTTATTTTTTATTCGATTTTTCAAAATTTTCCTTTCCAAACAAGTTACTCGTTCTAAATGGTCAAACAATTTTTTCTAATACATTTTATAAATGTTTTTTATTATCTCTAAGTAGCAAGAAATCCAATTAAGATCCAAATCTCTAAAAAACATATCTTTTTCCTTTTAAAATATAAAATGGTACTAAGTGGTATTAAGAGGGTACTAAGAGGTACTAAGGCGGTACGAATAATTCAGATCGTCTATGACGTTTTAAGTAACAGAAATAATTTTTAAACTTTTTTCAACAAAGATTAAAACATTTTACGTTTCTACAAATGTAAAAAAATATTAATTTTATTTTTTATTCGATTTTTCAAAATTTTTCTTTCCTAACATATTTCTCATTCTAAATGGTCAAACCAATTTTTCTAATACATTTTATAAATGTTTCTTATTATCTCTAAGTAGCAAAAAATCCATTAAGGATCAAAATCTCTAAAAAACATATCTTTTTCCTTTTAAAATATAAAATGGTACTAAGTGGTATTAAGAGGGTACTAAGAGGTACTAAGGCGGTACGAATAATTCAGGTCGTCTATGACGTTTTAAGTAGCAGAAATAATTTTTAAACTTTTTTCAACAAAAATTAAAACATTTTACGTTTCTACAAATGTGAAAAAATATTAAATTTATTTGTTTTTCGATTTTTCAAAATTTTTGTTTTCAAACAAATTACTCGTTCTAAATGGTCAAACCAATTTTTCTAATATATTTTATAAATGTTTTTTATTATCTCTAAGTAGCAAAAAATCCATTTAAGATCTAAACCTCTAAAAAACTTATCTTTTTCATCTTAAAATATAAAATGGTACTAAGTGGTATTAAGAGGGTACTAAGAGGTACTAAGGCGGAACGAATAATTCAGATCGTCTACGACCTTTTAAGTAACAGAAATTAATTTTAAACATTTTTGAAAAAAGATAAAAACATTTTACGTTTCTACAAATGTGAAAAAATATTAATTTTATTTTTTATTCGATTTTTCAAAATTTTTCTTTCCAAACAAATTACTGGTTCTAAATGGTCAAACCAATTTTTCTAATACATTTTATAAATGTTTTTTATTATCTCTAACTAGCAAAAATTCCAATTAAGATCCAAATCTCTAAAAAACATATCTTTTTCCTTTTAAAATATAAAATGTTACTAAGTGGTATTAAGAGGGTACTAAGAGGTACTAAGGCGGTACGAATAATTCAGGTCGCAATAACCTTTTAAGTAACAGAAATAATTTTTAAACATTTTTTAACGAAGATTAAAAGATTTTACGTTTCTACAAAATTGAAAAATTATTAATTTTATTTTTTTTTTCGATTTTTCAAAATTTTTGTTTTCAAACAAATTACTCGTTCTAAATGGTCAAACCAATTTTTCTAATACATTTCATAAATGTTTTCTATTATCTCTAAGTAGCAAAAAATCCAATTTAAATCCAAATCTCTAAAAAACATATCTTTTTCCTTTTAAAATATAAAATGGTACTAAGTGGTATTAAGAGGGTACTAAGAGGTACTAAGGCGGTACGAATAATTCAGATCGTCTATGACGTTTTAAGTAACAGAAATAATTTTTAAACTTTTTTCCACAAAGATTAAAACATTTTACGTTTCTACAAATGTAAAAAAATATTAAATTTATTTTTTATTCGATTTTTCAAAATTTTTCTTTCCAAACATATTTCTCTTTCGAAATGGTCAAACCAATTTTTCTAATACATTTTATAAATGTTTTTTATTATCTCTAAGTAGCAAAAATTCCAGTTAAGATCCAAATCTCTAAAAAACATATCTTTTTCCTTTTAAAATATAAAATGATATTAAGTGGTATTAAGAGGGTACTAAAAGGTACTAAGGCGGTACGAATAATTCAGGTCGTCTACAACCTTTTAAGTAACAGAAATAATTTTTAAACTTTTTTCAACAAAGATTAAAACATTTTACGTTTCTACAAATGTAAAAAAATATTAATTTTATTTTTTATTCGATTTTTCAAAATTTTTCTTTCCTAACATATTTCTCTTTCTAAATTGTCAAACCAATTTTTCTAATACATTTTATAAATGTTTCTTAATATCTCTAAGTAGCAAAAAATCCATTAAGGATCAAAATCTCTAAAAAACATATCTTTTTCCTTTTAAAATATAAAATGGTACTAAGTGGTATTAAGAGGGTACTAAAAGGTACTAAGGCGGTACGAATAATTCAGGTCGTCTATGACGTTTTAAGTAGCAGAAATAATTTTTAACTTTTTTTCAACAAAATTTAAAACATTTTACGTTTCTGCAAATGTGAAAAAATATTAAATTTATTTGTTTTTCGATTTTTCAAAATTTTTGTTTTCAAACAAATTACTCGTTCTAAATGGTCAAACCAATTTTTCTAATATATTTTATAAATGTTTTTTATTATCTCTAAGTAGCAAGAAATCCATTTAAGATCTAAACCTCTAAAAAACTTATCTTTTTCCTATTAAAATATAAAATGGTACTAAGTGGTATTAAGAGGGTACTAAGAGGTACTAAGGCGGTACGAATAATTCAGATCGTCTATGACCTTTTAAGTAACAGAAATAAATTTTAAACATTTTTGAAAAAAGATAAAAACATTTTACGTTTTTACAAATGTGAAAAAATATTAATTTTATTTTTTATTCGATTTTTCAAAATTTTCCTTTCCAAACAAGTTACTCGTTCTAAATGGTCAAACCATTTTTTCTAATACATTTTATAAATGTTTTTTATTATCTCTAAGTAGCAAGAAATCCAATTAAGATCCAAATCTCTAAAAAACATATCTTTTTCCTTTTAAAATATAAAATGGTACTAAGTGGTATTAAGAGGGTATTAAGAGGTACTAAGGCGGTACGAATAATTCAGATCGTCTTTGACGTTTTAAGTAACAGAAATAATTTTTAAACTTTTTTCAACAAAGATTAAAACATTTTACGTTTCTACAAATGTGAAAAAATATTAATTTTATTTTTTATTCGATTTTTCAAAATTTTTCTTTCCAAACATATTTCTCTTTCTAAATGGTCAAACCAATTTTTCTAATACATTTTATAAATGTTTTTCATGATTTCTAAGTAGCAAAAAATCCAATTAAGATCCAAATCTCTAAAAAACATATCTTTTTCTTTTTAAAATATAAAATGGTACTAAGTGGTAATAAGAGGGTACTAAAAGGTGCTAAGGCGGTACGAATAATTCAGATCGTCTATGACGTTTTAAGTAACAGAAATAATTTTTAAACTTTTTTTAACAAAGATTAAAACATTTTACGTTTCTACAAATGTGAAAAAATATTAATTTTATTTCTTATTCGATTTTTCAAAATTTTTGTTTTCAAACAAATTACTCGTTCTAAATGGTCAAACCAATTTTTCTAATACATTTTTTAAATGTTTTTTATTATCTCTAAGTAGCAAAAAATCCAATTAAGATCCAAATCTCTAAAAAACATATCTTTTTTCTCTTAAAATATAAAATGGTACTAAGTGGTATTAAGAGGGTACTAAGTTGTACTAAGGCGGTACGAATAATTCAGGTCGTCTACAACCTTTTAAATAACAGAAATAATTTTTAAACATTTTTTAACGAAGATTAAAAGATTTTACGTTTCTACAAATTTAAAAAAATATTAATTTTATTTTTTTTTTGATTTTTCAAAATTTTTGTTTTCAAACAAATTACTCGTTCTAAATGGTCAAACCAATTTTTCTAATATATTTTATAAATGTTTTTTATTATCTCTAAGTAGCAAGAAATCCATTTAAGATCTAAACCTCTAAAAAACTTATCTTTTTCCTATTAAAATATAAAATGGTACTAAGTGGTATTAAGAGGGTACTAAGCGGTACTAAGGCGGTACGAATAATTCAGATCGTCTATGACCTTTTAAGTAACAGAAATAAATTTTAAACATTTTTGAAAAAAGATAAAAACATTTTACGTTTTTACAAATGTGAAAAAATATTAATTTTATTTTTTATTCGATTTTTCAAAATTTTCCTTTCCAAACAAGTTACTCGTTCTAAATGGTCAAACCATTTTTTCTAATACATTTTATAAATGTTTTTTATTATCTCTAAGTAGCAAGAAATCCAATTAAGATCCAAATCTCTAAAAAACATATCTTTTTCCTTTTAAAATATAAAATGGTACTAAGTGGTATTAAGAGGGTATTAAGAGGTACTAAGGCGGTACGAATAATTCAGATCGTCTTTGACGTTTTAAGTAACAGAAATAATTTTTAAACTTTTTTCAACAAAGATTAAAACATTTTACGTTTCTACAAATGTGAAAAAATATTAATTTTATTTTTTATTCGATTTTTCAAAATTTTTCTTTCCAAACATATTTCTCTTTCTAAATGGTCAAACCAATTTTTCTAATACATTTTATAAATGTTTTTTATTATCTCTAAGTAGCAAAAAATCCAATTAAGATCCAAATCTCTAAAAAACATATCTTTTTCCTTTTAAAATATAAAATGGTACTAAGTGGTATTAAGAGGGTACTAAGAGGTACTAAGGCGGTACGAATAATTCAGGTCGTCTATAACCTTTTAAGTGACAGAAATAATTTTTAAACATTATTGAACTAAGATTAAAACATTTTACGTTTCTACAAATTTAAAAAAATATTAATTTTTTTTTTTTAGATTTCTCAAAATTTTTGTTTTTAAACAAATTACTCGTTCTAAATGGTCAAACCAATTCTTTTGATACATTATATAATTCTTTTTTATTATCTCTCAGTAGCAAAAAATCCAATTAAGATCCAAATCTCTAAAAAACATATCTTTTTCCTTTTAAAATATAAAATGGTACTAAGTGGTATTAAGAGGGTACTAAGAGGTACTAAGGCGATACGAATAATTCAGGTCGTCTGTGACCTTTTAAGTAACAGAAATAATTTTTAAACATTTTTTAACGGAGGTTAAAAGATTTTACGTTTCTACAAATTTGAAAAAATATTATTTTTTTTTTTTTTTGATTTTTCAAAATTTTTGTTTTCAAACAAATTACTCGTTCTAAATGGTCAAACCAATTTTTCTAATACATTTTATAAATGTTTTTTATTATCTCTAAGTAGCAAAAAATCCAATTAAGATCCGAATCTCTAAAAAACATATCTTTTTCCTTTTAAAATATAAAATGGTACTAAGTGGTATTAAGAGGGTACTAAGAGGTACTAAGGCGGTACGAATAATTCAGGTCGTCTATGACGTTTTAAGTAGCAGAAATAATTTTTAAACTTTTTTCAACAAAAATTAAAACATTTTACGTTTCTACAAATGTGAAAAAATATTAAATATATTTGTATTTCGATTTTTCAAAATTTTTGTTTTCAAACAAATTACTCGTTCTAAATGGTCAAACCAATTTTTCTAATACATTTTATAAATGTTTTTCATGATTTCTAAGTAGCAAAAAATCCAATTAAGATCCAAATCTCTAAAAAACATATCTTTTTCCTTTTAAAATATAAAATGGTACTAAGTGGTATTAAGAGGGTACTAAGAGGTACTAAGGCGGTACGAATAATTCAGGTCGTCTATAACCTTTTAAGTGACAGAAATAATTTTTAAACATTATTGAACTAAGATTAAAACATTTTACGTTTCTACAAATTTAAAAAAATATTAATTTTTTTTTTTTAGATTTCTCAAAATTTTTGTTTTTAAACAAATTACTCGTTCTAAATGGTCAAACCAATTCTTTTGATACATTATATAATTTTTTTTTATTATCTCTCAGTAGCAAAAAATCCAATTAAGATCCAAATCTCTAAAAAACATATCTTTTTCCTTTTAAAATATGAAATGGTACTAAGTGGTATTAAGAGGGTACTAAGAGGTACTAAGGCGGTACGAATAATTCAGATCGTCTATGACGTTTTAAGTAACAGAAATAATTTTTAAACTTTTTTCAACAAAGATTAAAACATTTTACGTTTCTACAAATGTAAAAAAATATTAATTTTATTTTTTATTCGATTTTTCAAAATTTTTCTTTCCTAACATATTTCTCTTTCTAAATGGCCAAACCAATTTTTCTAATACATTTTATAAATGTTTCTTATTATCTCTAAGTAGCAAAAAATCCATTAAGGATCAAAATCTCTAAAAAACATATCTTTTTCCTTTTAAAATATAAAATGGTACTAAGTGGTATTAAGAGGGTACTAAAAGGTACTAAGGCGGTACGAATAATTCAGGTCGTCTATGACGTTTTAAGTAGCAGAAATAATTTTTAACTTTTTTTCAACAAAATTTAAAACATTTTACGTTTCTACAAATGTGAAAAAATATTAAATTTATTTGTTTTTTGATTTTTCAAAATTTTTGTTTTCAAACAAATTACTCGTTCTAAATGGTCAAACCAATTTTTCTAATATATTTTATAAATGTTTTTTGTTATCTCTAAGTAGCAAGAAATCCATTTAAGATCTAAACCTCTAAAAAACTTATCTTTTTCCTATTAAAATATAAAATGGTACTAAGTGGTATTAAGAGGGTACTAAGAGGTACTAAGGCGGTACGAATAATTCAGATCGTCTATGACCTTTTAAGTAACAGAAATAAATTTTTAACATTTTTGAAAAAAGATAAAAACATTTTACGTTTCTACAAATGTGAAAAAATATTAATTTTATTTTTTATTCGATTTTTCAAAATTTTTCTTTCCAAACAAATTACTGGTTCTAAATGGTCAAACCAATTTTTCTAATACATTTTATAAATGTTTTTTATTATCTCTAAGTAGCAATAATTCCAATTAAGATCCAAATCTCTAAAAAACATATCTTTTTCCTTTTAAAATATAAAATGGTACTAAGTGGTATTAAGAGGGTATTAAGAGGTACTAAGGCGGTACGAATAATTCAGATTGTCTTTGACGTTTTAAGTAACAGAAATAATTTTTAAACTTTTTTCAACAAAGATTAAAACATTTTACGTTTCTACAAATGTGAAAAAATATTAATTTTATTTTTTATTCGATTTTTCAAAATTTTTCTTTCCAAACATATTTCTCTTTCTAAATGGTCAAACCAATTTTTCTAATACATTTTATAAATGTTTTTCATGATTTCTAAATAGCAAAAAATCCAATTAAGATCCAAATCTCTAAAAAACATATCTTTTTCTTTTTAAAATATAAAATGGTACTAAGTGGTAATAAGAGGGTACTAAAAGGTGCTAAGGCGTTACGAATAATTCAGGTCGTCTATCACCTTTCAAGTAACAGAAATAATTTTTAAACATTTTTTAACGAAGATTAAAATATTTTACGTTTCTACAAATGTAAAAAAATATTAATTTTTTTTTTTATTCGATTTTTCAAAATTTTTCTTTCCAAACATATTTCTCTTTCTAAATGGTCAAACCAATTTTTCTAATACATTTTATAAATGTTTTTTATTATCTCTAAGTAGCAAAAATTCCAATTAAGATCCAAATCTCTAAAAAACATATCTTTTTCCTCTTAAAATATAAAATGTTACTAAGTGGTATTAAGAGGGTACTAAGAGGTACTAAGGCGGTACGAATAATTCAGGTCGCTATAACCTTTTAAGTAACAGAAATAATTTTTAAACATTTTTTAACGAAGATTAAAAGATTTTACGTTTCTACAAAATTAAAAAATTATTAATTTTATTTTTTTTTTCGATTTTTTAAAATTTTTGTTTTCAAACAAATTACTCGTTCTAAATGGTCAAACCAATTTTTCTAATACATTTTATAAATGTTTTTTATTATCTCTAAGTAGCAAAAAATCCAATTTAAATCCAAATCTCAAAAAAACATATCTTTTTCCTTTTAAAATATGAAATGGTACTAAGTGGTATTAAGAGGGTACTAAGAGGTACTAAGGCGGTACGAATAATTCAGATCGTCTATGACGTTTTAAGTAACAGAAATAATTTTTAAACTTTTTTCAACAAAGATTAAAACATTTTACGTTTCTACAAATGTAAAAAAATATTAATTTTATTTTTTATTCGATTTTTCAAAATTTTTCTTTCCTAACATATTTCTCTTTCTAAATGGCCAAACCAATTTTTCTAATACATTTTATAAATGTTTCTTATTATCTCTAAGTAGCAAAAAATCCATTAAGGATCAAAATCTCTAAAAAACATATCTTTTTCCTTTTAAAATATAAAATGGTACTAAGTGGTATTAAGAGGGTACTAAAAGGTACTAAGGCGGTACGAATAATTCAGGTCGTCTATGACGTTTTAAGTAGCAGAAATAATTTTTAACTTTTTTTCAACAAAATTTAAAACATTTTACGTTTCTACAAATGTGAAAAAATATTAAATTTATTTGTTTTTCGATTTTTCAAAATTTTTGTTTTCAAACAAATTACTCGTTCTAAATGGTCAAACCAATTTTTCTAATATATTTTATAAATGTTTTTTGTTATCTCTAAGTAGCAAGAAATCCATTTAAGATCTAAACCTCTAAAAAACTTATCTTTTTCCTATTAAAATATAAAATGGTACTAAGTGGTATTAAGAGGGTACTAAGAGGTACTAAGGCGGTACGAATAATTCAGATCGTCTATGACCTTTTAAGTAACAGAAATAAATTTTTAACATTTTTGAAAAAAGATAAAAACATTTTACGTTTTTACAAATGTGAAAAAATATTAATTTTATTTTTTATTCGATTTTTCAAAATTTTCCTTTCCAAACAAGTTACTCGTTCTAAATGGTCAAACAATTTTTTCTAATACATTTTATAAATGTTTTTTATTATCTCTAAGTAGCAAGAAATCCAATTAAGATCCAAATCTCTAAAAAACATATCTTTTTCCTTTTAAAATATAAAATGGTACTAAGTGGTATTAAGAGGGTACTAAGAGGTACTAAGGCGGTACGAATAATTCAGATCGTCTATGACGTTTTAAGTAACAGAAATAATTTTTAAACTTTTTTCAACAAAGATTAAAACATTTTACGTTTCTACAAATGTAAAAAAATATTAATTTTATTTTTTATTCGATTTTTCAAAATTTTTCTTTCCTAACATATTTCTCATTCTAAATGGTCAAACCAATTTTTCTAATACATTTTATAAATGTTTCTTATTATCTCTAAGTAGCAAAAAATCCATTAAGGATCAAAATCTCTAAAAAACATATCTTTTTCCTTTTAAAATATAAAATGGTACTAAGTGGTATTAAGAGGGTACTAAGAGGTACTAAGGCGGTACGAATAATTCAGGTCGTCTATGACGTTTTAAGTAGCAGAAATAATTTTTAAACTTTTTTCAACAAAAATTAAAACATTTTACGTTTCTACAAATGTGAAAAAATATTAAATTTATTTGTTTTTCGATTTTTCAAAATTTTTGTTTTCAAACAAATTACTCGTTCTAAATGGTCAAACCAATTTTTCTAATACATTTCATAAATGTTTTCTATTATCTCTAAGTAGCAAAAAATCCAATTTAAATCCAAATCTCTAAAAAACATATCTTTTTCCTTTTAAAATATAAAATGGTACTAAGTGGTATTAAGAGGGTACTAAGAGGTACTAAGGCGGTACGAATAATTCAGATCGTCTATGACGTTTTAAGTAACAGAAATAATTTTTAAACTTTTTTCCACAAAGATTAAAACATTTTACGTTTCTACAAATGTAAAAAAATATTAAATTTATTTTTTATTCGATTTTTCAAAATTTTTCTTTCCAAACATATTTCTCTTTCGAAATGGTCAAACCAATTTTTCTAATACATTTTATAAATGTTTTTTATTATCTCTAAGTAGCAAAAATTCCAGTTAAGATCCAAATCTCTAAAAAACATATCTTTTTCCTTTTAAAATATAAAATGATATTAAGTGGTATTAAGAGGGTACTAAAAGGTACTAAGGCGGTACGAATAATTCAGGTCGTCTACAACCTTTTAAGTAACAGAAATAATTTTTAAACTTTTTTCAACAAAGATTAAAACATTTTACGTTTCTACAAATGTAAAAAAATATTAATTTTATTTTTTATTCGATTTTTCAAAATTTTTCTTTCCTAACATATTTCTCTTTCTAAATTGTCAAACCAATTTTTCTAATACATTTTATAAATGTTTCTTAATATCTCTAAGTAGCAAAAAATCCATTAAGGATCAAAATCTCTAAAAAACATATCTTTTTCCTTTTAAAATATATAATGGTACTAAGTGGTATTAAGAGGGTACTAAAAGGTACTAAGGCGGTACGAATAATTCAGGTCGTCTATGACGTTTTAAGTAGCAGAAATAATTTTTAACTTTTTTTCAACAAAATTTAAAACATTTTACGTTTCTGCAAATGTGAAAAAATATTAAATTTATTTGTTTTTCGATTTTTCAAAATTTTTGTTTTCAAACAAATTACTCGTTCTAAATGGTCAAACCAATTTTTCTAATATATTTTATAAATGTTTTTTATTATCTCTAAGTAGCAAGAAATCCATTTAAGATCTAAACCTCTAAAAAACTTATCTTTTTCCTATTAAAATATAAAATGGTACTAAGTGGTATTAAGAGGGTACTAAGAGGTACTAAGGCGGTACGAATAATTCAGATCGTCTATGACCTTTTAAGTAACAGAAATAAATTTTAAACATTTTTGAAAAAAGATAAAAACATTTTACGTTTTTACAAATGTGAAAAAATATTAATTTTATTTTTTATTCGATTTTTCAAAATTTTCCTTTCCAAACAAGTTACTCGTTCTAAATGGTCAAACCATTTTTTCTAATACATTTTATAAATGTTTTTTATTATCTCTAAGTAGCAAGAAATCCAATTAAGATCCAAATCTCTAAAAAACATATCTTTTTCCTTTTAAAATATAAAATGGTACTAAGTGGTATTAAGAGGGTATTAAGAGGTACTAAGGCGGTACGAATAATTCAGATCGTCTTTGACGTTTTAAGTAACAGAAATAATTTTTAAACTTTTTTCAACAAAGATTAAAACATTTTACGTTTCTACAAATGTGAAAAAATATTAATTTTATTTTTTATTCGATTTTTCAAAATTTTTCTTTCCAAACATATTTCTCTTTCTAAATGGTCAAACCAATTTTTCTAATACATTTTATAAATGTTTTTCATGATTTCTAAGTAGCAAAAAATCCAATTAAGATCCAAATCTCTAAAAAACATATCTTTTTCTTTTTAAAATATAAAATGGTACTAAGTGGTAATAAGAGGGTACTAAAAGGTGCTAAGGCGGTACGAATAATTCAGATCGTCTATGACGTTTTAAGTAACAGAAATAATTTTTAAACTTTTTTTAACAAAGATTAAAACATTTTACGTTTCTACAAATGTGAAAAAATATTAATTTTATTTCTTATTCGATTTTTCAAAATTTTTGTTTTCAAACAAATTACTCGTTCTAAATGGTCAAACCAATTTTTCTAATACATTTTTTAAATGTTTTTTATTATCTCTAAGTAGCAAAAAATCCAATTAAGATCCAAATCTCTAAAAAACATATCTTTTTTCTCTTAAAATATAAAATGGTACTAAGTGGTATTAAGAGGGTACTAAGTTGTACTAAGGCGGTACGAATAATTCAGGTCGTCTACAACCTTTTAAATAACAGAAATAATTTTTAAACATTTTTTAACGAAGATTAAAAGATTTTACGTTTCTACAAATTTAAAAAAATATTAATTTTATTTTTTTTTTGATTTTTCAAAATTTTTGTTTTCAAACAAATTACTCGTTCTAAATGGTCAAACCAATTTTTCTAATATATTTTATAAATGTTTTTTATTATCTCTAAGTAGCAAGAAATCCA
Source organism: Ganaspis brasiliensis (assembly GCA_037103525.1). NCBI lineage: Eukaryota > Metazoa > Arthropoda > Insecta > Hymenoptera > Figitidae > Ganaspis > Ganaspis brasiliensis. Next base: position 543,264 of record JAZKLR010000014.1, read on the forward strand.
TTTCAGATCTAAACCTCTAAAAAACTTATCTTTTTCCTATTAAAATATAAAATGGTACTAAGTGGTATTAAGAGGGTACTAAGCGGTACTAAGGCGGTACGAATAATTCAGATCGTCTATGACCTTTTAAGTAACAGAAATAAATTTTAAACATTTTTGAAAAAAGATAAAAACATTTTACGTTTTTACAAATGTGAAAAAATATTAATTTTATTTTTTATTCGATTTTTCAAAATTTTCCTTTCCAAACAAGTTACTCGTTCTAAATGGTCAAACCATTTTTTCTAATACATTTTATAAATGTTTTTTATTATCTCTAAGTAGCAAGAAATCCAATTAAGATCCAAATCTCTAAAAAACATATCTTTTTCCTTTTAAAATATAAAATGGTACTAAGTGGTATTAAGAGGGTATTAAGAGGTACTAAGGCGGTACGAATAATTCAGATCGTCTTTGACGTTTTAAGTAACAGAAATAATTTTTAAACTTTTTTCAACAAAGATTAAAACATTTTACGTTTCTACAAATGTGAAAAAATATTAATTTTATTTTTTATTCGATTTTTCAAAATTTTTCTTTCCAAACATATTTCTCTTTCTAAATGGTCAAACCAATTTTTCTAATACATTTTATAAATGTTTTTTATTATCTCTAAGTAGCAAAAAATCCAATTAAGATCCAAATCTCTAAAAAACATATCTTTTTCCTTTTAAAATATAAAATGGTACTAAGTGGTATTAAGAGGGTACTAAGAGGTACTAAGGCGGTACGAATAATTCAGGTCGTCTATAACCTTTTAAGTGACAGAAATAATTTTTAAACATTATTGAACTAAGATTAAAACATTTTACGTTTCTACAAATTTAAAAAAATATTAATTTTTTTTTTTTAGATTTCTCAAAATTTTTGTTTTTAAACAAATTACTCGTTCTAAATGGTCAAACCAATTCTTTTGATACATTATATAATTCTTTTTTATTATCTCTCAGTAGCAAAAAATCCAATTAAGATCCAAATCTCTAAAAAACATATCTTTTTCCTTTTAAAATATAAAATGGTACTAAGTGGTATTAAGAGGGTACTAAGAGGTACTAAGGCGATACGAATAATTCAGGTCGTCTGTGACCTTTTAAGTAACAGAAATAATTTTTAAACATTTTTTAACGGAGGTTAAAAGATTTTACGTTTCTACAAATTTGAAAAAATATTATTTTTTTTTTTTTTTGATTTTTCAAAATTTTTGTTTTCAAACAAATTACTCGTTCTAAATGGTCAAACCAATTTTTCTAATACATTTTATAAATGTTTTTTATTATCTCTAAGTAGCAAAAAATCCAATTAAGATCCGAATCTCTAAAAAACATATCTTTTTCCTTTTAAAATATAAAATGGTACTAAGTGGTATTAAGAGGGTACTAAGAGGTACTAAGGCGGTACGAATAATTCAGGTCGTCTATGACGTTTTAAGTAGCAGAAATAATTTTTAAACTTTTTTCAACAAAAATTAAAACATTTTACGTTTCTACAAATGTGAAAAAATATTAAATATATTTGTATTTCGATTTTTCAAAATTTTTGTTTTCAAACAAATTACTCGTTCTAAATGGTCAAACCAATTTTTCTAATACATTTTATAAATGTTTTTCATGATTTCTAAGTAGCAAAAAATCCAATTAAGATCCAAATCTCTAAAAAACATATCTTTTTCCTTTTAAAATATAAAATGGTACTAAGTGGTATTAAGAGGGTACTAAGAGGTACTAAGGCGGTACGAATAATTCAGGTCGTCTATAACCTTTTAAGTGACAGAAATAATTTTTAAACATTATTGAACTAAGATTAAAACATTTTACGTTTCTACAAATTTAAAAAAATATTAATTTTTTTTTTTTAGATTTCTCAAAATTTTTGTTTTTAAACAAATTACTCGTTCTAAATGGTCAAACCAATTCTTTTGATACATTATATAATTTTTTTTTATTATCTCTCAGTAGCAAAAAATCCAATTAAGATCCAAATCTCTAAAAAACATATCTTTTTCCTTTTAAAATATAAAATGGTACTAAGTGGTATTAAGAGGGTACTAAGAGGTACTAAGGCGATACGAATAATTCAGGTCGTCTATGACCTTTTAAGTAACAGAAATAAATTTTAAACATTTTTGAAAAAAGATAAAAACATTTTACGTTTTTACAAATGTGAAAAAATATTAATTTTATTTTTTATTCGATTTTTCAAAATTTTCCTTTCCAAACAAGTTACTCGTTCTAAATGGTCAAACAATTTTTTCTAATACATTTTATAAATGTTTTTTATTATCTCTAAGTAGCAAGAAATCCAATTAAGATCCAAATCTCTAAAAAACATATCTTTTTCCTTTTAAAATATAAAATGGTACTAAGTGGTATTAAGAGGGTACTAAGAGGTACTAAGGCGGTACGAATAATTCAGATCGTCTATGACGTTTTAAGTAACAGAAATAATTTTTAAACTTTTTTCAACAAAGATTAAAACATTTTACGTTTCTACAAATGTAAAAAAATATTAATTTTATTTTTTATTCGATTTTTCAAAATTTTTCTTTCCTAACATATTTCTCATTCTAAATGGTCAAACCAATTTTTCTAATACATTTTATAAATGTTTCTTATTATCTCTAAGTAGCAAAAAATCCATTAAGGATCAAAATCTCTAAAAAACATATCTTTTTCCTTTTAAAATATAAAATGGTACTAAGTGGTATTAAGAGGGTACTAAGAGGTACTAAGGCGGTACGAATAATTCAGGTCGTCTATGACGTTTTAAGTAGCAGAAATAATTTTTAAACTTTTTTCAACAAAAATTAAAACATTTTACGTTTCTACAAATGTGAAAAAATATTAAATTTATTTGTTTTTCGATTTTTCAAAATTTTTGTTTTCAAACAAATTACTCGTTCTAAATGGTCAAACCAATTTTTCTAATATATTTTATAAATGTTTTTTATTATCTCTAAGTAGCAAAAAATCCATTTAAGATCTAAACCTCTAAAAAACTTATCTTTTTCATCTTAAAATATAAAATGGTACTAAGTGGTATTAAGAGGGTACTAAGAGGTACTAAGGCGGAACGAATAATTCAGATCGTCTACGACCTTTTAAGTAACAGAAATTAATTTTAAACATTTTTGAAAAAAGATAAAAACATTTTACGTTTCTACAAATGTGAAAAAATATTAATTTTATTTTTTATTCGATTTTTCAAAATTTTTCTTTCCAAACAAATTACTGGTTCTAAATGGTCAAACCAATTTTTCTAATACATTTTATAAATGTTTTTTATTATCTCTAACTAGCAAAAATTCCAATTAAGATCCAAATCTCTAAAAAACATATCTTTTTCCTTTTAAAATATAAAATGTTACTAAGTGGTATTAAGAGGGTACTAAGAGGTACTAAGGCGGTACGAATAATTCAGGTCGCAATAACCTTTTAAGTAACAGAAATAATTTTTAAACATTTTTTAACGAAGATTAAAAGATTTTACGTTTCTACAAAATTGAAAAATTATTAATTTTATTTTTTTTTTCGATTTTTCAAAATTTTTGTTTTCAAACAAATTACTCGTTCTAAATGGTCAAACCAATTTTTCTAATACATTTCATAAATGTTTTCTATTATCTCTAAGTAGCAAAAAATCCAATTTAAATCCAAATCTCTAAAAAACATATCTTTTTCCTTTTAAAATATAAAATGGTACTAAGTGGTATTAAGAGGGTACTAAGAGGTACTAAGGCGGTACGAATAATTCAGATCGTCTATGACGTTTTAAGTAACAGAAATAATTTTTAAACTTTTTTCCACAAAGATTAAAACATTTTACGTTTCTACAAATGTAAAAAAATATTAAATTTATTTTTTATTCGATTTTTCAAAATTTTTCGTTCCAAACATATTTCTCTTTCGAAATGGTCAAACCAATTTTTCTAATACATTTTATAAATGTTTTTTATTATCTCTAAGTAGCAAAAATTCCAGTTAAGATCCAAATCTCTAAAAAACATATCTTTTTCCTTTTAAAATATAAAATGATATTAAGTGGTATTAAGAGGGTACTAAAAGGTACTAAGGCGGTACGAATAATTCAGGTCGTCTACAACCTTTTAAGTAACAGAAATAATTTTTAAACTTTTTTCAACAAAGATTAAAACATTTTACGTTTCTACAAATGTAAAAAAATATTAATTTTATTTTTTATTCGATTTTTCAAAATTTTTCTTTCCTAACATATTTCTCTTTCTAAATTGTCAAACCAATTTTTCTAATACATTTTATAAATGTTTCTTATTATCTCTAAGTAGCAAAAAATCCATTAAGGATCAAAATCTCTAAAAAACATATCTTTTTCCTTTTAAAATATAAAATGGTACTAAGTGGTATTAAGAGGGTACTAAAAGGTACTAAGGCGGTACGAATAATTCAGGTCGTCTATGACGTTTTAAGTAGCAGAAATAATTTTTAACTTTTTTTCAACAAAATTTAAAACATTTTACGTTTCTGCAAATGTGAAAAAATATTAAATTTATTTGTTTTTCGATTTTTCAAAATTTTTGTTTTCAAACAAATTACTCGTTCTAAATGGTCAAACCAATTTTTCTAATATATTTTATAAATGTTTTTTATTATCTCTAAGTAGCAAGAAATCCATTTAAGATCTAAACCTCTAAAAAACTTATCTTTTTCCTATTAAAATATAAAATGGTACTAAGTGGTATTAAGAGGGTACTAAGAGGTACTAAGGCGGTACGAATAATTCAGATCGTCTATGACCTTTTAAGTAACAGAAATAAATTTTAAACATTTTTGAAAAAAGATAAAAACATTTTACGTTTTTACAAATGTGAAAAAATATTAATTTTATTTTTTATTCGATTTTTCAAAATTTTCCTTTCCAAACAAGTTACTCGTTCTAAATGGTCAAACCATTTTTTCTAATACATTTTATAAATGTTTTTTATTATCTCTAAGTAGCAAGAAATCCAATTAAGATCCAAATCTCTAAAAAACATATCTTTTTCCTTTTAAAATATAAAATGGTACTAAGTGGTATTAAGAGGGTATTAAGAGGTACTAAGGCGGTACGAATAATTCAGATCGTCTTTGACGTTTTAAGTAACAGAAATAATTTTTAAACTTTTTTCAACAAAGATTAAAACATTTTACGTTTCTACAAATGTGAAAAAATATTAATTTTATTTTTTATTCGATTTTTCAAAATTTTTCTTTCCAAACATATTTCTCTTTCTAAATGGTCAAACCAATTTTTCTAATACATTTTATAAATGTTTTTCATGATTTCTAAGTAGCAAAAAATCCAATTAAGATCCAAATCTCTAAAAAACATATCTTTTTCTTTTTAAAATATAAAATGGTACTAAGTGGTAATAAGAGGGTACTAAAAGGTGCTAAGGCGGTACGAATAATTCAGATCGTCTATGACGTTTTAAGTAACAGAAATAATTTTTAAACTTTTTTTAACAAAGATTAAAACATTTTACGTTTCTACAAATGTGAAAAAATATTAATTTTATTTCTTATTCGATTTTTCAAAATTTTTGTTTTCAAACAAATTACTCGTTCTAAATGGTCAAACCAATTTTTCTAATACATTTTTTAAATGTTTTTTATTATCTCTAAGTAGCAAAAAATCCAATTAAGATCCAAATCTCTAAAAAACATATCTTTTTTCTCTTAAAATATAAAATGGTACTAAGTGGTATTAAGAGGGTACTAAGTTGTACTAAGGCGGTACGAATAATTCAGGTCGTCTACAACCTTTTAAATAACAGAAATAATTTTTAAACATTTTTTAACGAAGATTAAAAGATTTTACGTTTCTACAAATTTAAAAAAATATTAATTTTATTTTTTTTTTGATTTTTCAAAATTTTTGTTTTCAAACAAATTACTCGTTCTAAATGGTCAAACCAATTTTTCTAATATATTTTATAAATGTTTTTTATTATCTCTAAGTAGCAAGAAATCCATTTAAGATCTAAACCTCTAAAAAACTTATCTTTTTCCTATTAAAATATAAAATGGTACTAAGTGGTATTAAGAGGGTACTAAGCGGTACTAAGGCGGTACGAATAATTCAGATCGTCTATGACCTTTTAAGTAACAGAAATAAATTTTAAACATTTTTGAAAAAAGATAAAAACATTTTACGTTTTTACAAATGTGAAAAAATATTAATTTTATTTTTTATTCGATTTTTCAAAATTTTCCTTTCCAAACAAGTTACTCGTTCTAAATGGTCAAACAATTTTTTCTAATACATTTTATAAATGTTTTTTATTATCTCTAAGTAGCAAGAAATCCAATTAAGATCCAAATCTCTAAAAAACATATCTTTTTCCTTTTAAAATATAAAATGGTACTAAGTGGTATTAAGAGGGTACTAAGAGGTACTAAGGCGATACGAATAATTCAGGTCTTCTATGACCTTTTAAGTAACAGAAATAAATTTTAAACATTTTTGAAAAAAGATAAAAACATTTTACGTTTTTACAAATGTGAAAAAATATTAATTTTATTTTTTATTCGATTTTTCAAAATTTTCCTTTCCAAACAAGTTACTCGTTCTAAATGGTCAAACAATTTTTTCTAATACATTTTATAAATGTTTTTTATTATCTCTAAGTAGCAAGAAATCCAATTAAGATCCAAATCTCTAAAAAACATATCTTTTTCCTTTTAAAATATAAAATGGTACTAAGTGGTATTAAGAGGGTACTAAGAGGTACTAAGGCGGTACGAATAATTCAGATCGTCTATGACGTTTTAAGTAACAGAAATAATTTTTAAACTTTTTTCAACAAAGATTAAAACATTTTACGTTTCTACAAATGTAAAAAAATATTAATTTTATTTTTTATTCGATTTTTCAAAATTTTTCTTTCCTAACATATTTCTCATTCTAAATGGTCAAACCAATTTTTCTAATACATTTTATAAATGTTTCTTATTATCTCTAAGTAGCAAAAAATCCATTAAGGATCAAAATCTCTAAAAAACATATCTTTTTCCTTTTAAAATATAAAATGGTACTAAGTGGTATTAAGAGGGTACTAAGAGGTACTAAGGCGGTACGAATAATTCAGGTCGTCTATGACGTTTTAAGTAGCAGAAATAATTTTTAAACTTTTTTCAACAAAAATTAAAACATTTTACGTTTCTACAAATGTGAAAAAATATTAAATTTATTTGTTTTTCGATTTTTCAAAATTTTTGTTTTCAAACAAATTACTCGTTCTAAATGGTCAAACCAATTTTTCTAATATATTTTATAAATGTTTTTTATTATCTCTAAGTAGCAAAAAATCCATTTAAGATCTAAACCTCTAAAAAACTTATCTTTTTCATCTTAAAATATAAAATGGTACTAAGTGGTATTAAGAGGGTACTAAGAGGTACTAAGGCGGAACGAATAATTCAGATCGTCTACGACCTTTTAAGTAACAGAAATTAATTTTAAACATTTTTGAAAAAAGATAAAAACATTTTACGTTTCTACAAATGTGAAAAAATATTAATTTTATTTTTTATTCGATTTTTCAAAATTTTTCTTTCCAAACAAATTACTGGTTCTAAATGGTCAAACCAATTTTTCTAATACATTTTATAAATGTTTTTTATTATCTCTAACTAGCAAAAATTCCAATTAAGATCCAAATCTCTAAAAAACATATCTTTTTCCTCTTAAAATATAAAATGTTACTAAGTGGTATTAAGAGGGTACTAAGAGGTACTAAGGCGGTACGAATAATTCAGGTCGCAATAACCTTTTAAGTAACAGAAATAATTTTTAAACATTTTTTAACGAAGATTAAAAGATTTTACGTTTCTACAAAATTGAAAAATTATTAATTTTATTTTTTTTTTCGATTTTTCAAAATTTTTGTTTTCAAACAAATTACTCGTTCTAAATGGTCAAACCAATTTTTCTAATACATTTCATAAATGTTTTCTATTATCTCTAAGTAGCAAAAAATCCAATTTAAATCCAAATCTCTAAAAAACATATCTTTTTCCTTTTAAAATATAAAATGGTACTAAGTGGTATTAAGAGGGTACTAAGAGGTACTAAGGCGGTACGAATAATTCAGATCGTCTATGACGTTTTAAGTAACAGAAATAATTTTTAAACTTTTTTCCACAAAGATTAAAACATTTTACGTTTCTACAAATGTAAAAAAATATTAAATTTATTTTTTATTCGATTTTTCAAAATTTTTCGTTCCAAACATATTTCTCTTTCGAAATGGTCAAACCAATTTTTCTAATACATTTTATAAATGTTTTTTATTATCTCTAAGTAGCAAAAATTCCAGTTAAGATCCAAATCTCTAAAAAACATATCTTTTTCCTTTTAAAATATAAAATGATATTAAGTGGTATTAAGAGGGTACTAAAAGGTACTAAGGCGGTACGAATAATTCAGGTCGTCTACAACCTTTTAAGTAACAGAAATAATTTTTAAACTTTTTTCAACAAAGATTAAAACATTTTACGTTTCTACAAATGTAAAAAAATATTAATTTTATTTTTTATTCGATTTTTCAAAATTTTTCTTTCCTAACATATTTCTCTTTCTAAATTGTCAAACCAATTTTTCTAATACATTTTATAAATGTTTCTTATTATCTCTAAGTAGCAAAAAATCCATTAAGGATCAAAATCTCTAAAAAACATATCTTTTTCCTTTTAAAATATAAAATGGTACTAAGTGGTATTAAGAGGGTACTAAAAGGTACTAAGGCGGTACGAATAATTCAGGTCGTCTATGACGTTTTAAGTAGCAGAAATAATTTTTAACTTTTTTTCAACAAAATTTAAAACATTTTACGTTTCTGCAAATGTGAAAAAATATTAAATTTATTTGTTTTTCGATTTTTCAAAATTTTTGTTTTCAAACAAATTACTCGTTCTAAATGGTCAAACCAATTTTTCTAATATATTTTATAAATGTTTTTTATTATCTCTAAGTAGCAAGAAATCCATTTAAGATCTAAACCTCTAAAAAACTTATCTTTTTCCTATTAAAATATAAAATGGTACTAAGTGGTATTAAGAGGGTACTAAGAGGTACTAAGGCGGTACGAATAATTCAGATCGTCTATGACCTTTTAAGTAACAGAAATAAATTTTAAACATTTTTGAAAAAAGATAAAAACATTTTACGTTTTTACAAATGTGAAAAAATATTAATTTTATTTTTTATTCGATTTTTCAAAATTTTCCTTTCCAAACAAGTTACTCGTTCTAAATGGTCAAACCATTTTTTCTAATACATTTTATAAATGTTTTTTATTATCTCTAAGTAGCAAGAAATCCAATTAAGATCCAAATCTCTAAAAAACATATCTTTTTCCTTTTAAAATATAAAATGGTACTAAGTGGTATTAAGAGGGTATTAAGAGGTACTAAGGCGGTACGAATAATTCAGATCGTCTTTGACGTTTTAAGTAACAGAAATAATTTTTAAACTTTTTTCAACAAAGATTAAAACATTTTACGTTTCTACAAATGTGAAAAAATATTAATTTTATTTTTTATTCGATTTTTCAAAATTTTTCTTTCCAAACATATTTCTCTTTCTAAATGGTCAAACCAATTTTTCTAATACATTTTATAAATGTTTTTCATGATTTCTAAGTAGCAAAAAATCCAATTAAGATCCAAATCTCTAAAAAACATATCTTTTTCTTTTTAAAATATAAAATGGTACTAAGTGGTAATAAGAGGGTACTAAAAGGTGCTAAGGCGGTACGAATAATTCAGATCGTCTATGACGTTTTAAGTAACAGAAATAATTTTTAAACTTTTTTTAACAAAGATTAAAACATTTTACGTTTCTACAAATGTGAAAAAATATTAATTTTATTTCTTATTCGATTTTTCAAAATTTTTGTTTTCAAACAAATTACTCGTTCTAAATGGTCAAACCAATTTTTCTAATACATTTTTTAAATGTTTTTTATTATCTCTAAGTAGCAAAAAATCCAATTAAGATCCAAATCTCTAAAAAACATATCTTTTTTCTCTTAAAATATAAAATGGTACTAAGTGGTATTAAGAGGGTACTAAGTTGTACTAAGGCGGTACGAATAATTCAGGTCGTCTACAACCTTTTAAATAACAGAAATAATTTTTAAACATTTTTTAACGAAGATTAAAAGATTTTACGTTTCTACAAATTTAAAAAAATATTAATTTTATTTTTTTTTTGATTTTTCAAAATTTTTGTTTTCAAACAAATTACTCGTTCTAAATGGTCAAACCAATTTTTCTAATATATTTTATAAATGTTTTTTATTATCTCTAAGTAGCAAGAAATCCATTTAAGATCTAAACCTCTAAAAAACTTATCTTTTTCCTATTAAAATATAAAATGGTACTAAGTGGTATTAAGAGGGTACTAAGCGGTACTAAGGCGGTACGAATAATTCAGATCGTCTATGACCTTTTAAGTAACAGAAATAAATTTTAAACATTTTTGAAAAAAGATAAAAACATTTTACGTTTTTACAAATGTGAAAAAATATTAATTTTATTTTTTATTCGATTTTTCAAAATTTTCCTTTCCAAACAAGTTACTCGTTCTAAATGGTCAAACCATTTTTTCTAATACATTTTATAAATGTTTTTTATTATCTCTAAGTAGCAAGAAATCCAATTAAGATCCAAATCTCTAAAAAACATATCTTTTTCCTTTTAAAATATAAAATGGTACTAAGTGGTATTAAGAGGGTATTAAGAGGTACTAAGGCGGTACGAATAATTCAGATCGTCTTTGACGTTTTAAGTAACAGAAATAATTTTTAAACTTTTTTCAACAAAGATTAAAACATTTTACGTTTCTACAAATGTGAAAAAATATTAATTTTATTTTTTATTCGATTTTTCAAAATTTTTCTTTCCAAACATATTTCTCTTTCTAAATGGTCAAACCAATTTTTCTAATACATTTTATAAATGTTTTTTATTATCTCTAAGTAGCAAAAAATCCAATTAAGATCCAAATCTCTAAAAAACATATCTTTTTCCTTTTAAAATATAAAATGGTACTAAGTGGTATTAAGAGGGTACTAAGAGGTACTAAGGCGGTACGAATAATTCAGGTCGTCTATAACCTTTTAAGTGACAGAAATAATTTTTAAACATTATTGAACTAAGATTAAAACATTTTACGTTTCTACAAATTTAAAAAAATATTAATTTTTTTTTTTTAGATTTCTCAAAATTTTTGTTTTTAAACAAATTACTCGTTCTAAATGGTCAAACCAATTCTTTTGATACATTATATAATTCTTTTTTATTATCTCTCAGTAGCAAAAAATCCAATTAAGATCCAAATCTCTAAAAAACATATCTTTTTCCTTTTAAAATATAAAATGGTACTAAGTGGTATTAAGAGGGTACTAAGAGGTACTAAGGCGATACGAATAATTCAGGTCGTCTGTGACCTTTTAAGTAACAGAAATAATTTTTAAACATTTTTTAACGGAGGTTAAAAGATTTTACGTTTCTACAAATTTGAAAAAATATTATTTTTTTTTTTTTTTGATTTTTCAAAATTTTTGTTTTCAAACAAATTACTCGTTCTAAATGGTCAAACCAATTTTTCTAATACATTTTATAAATGTTTTTTATTATCTCTAAGTAGCAAAAAATCCAATTAAGATCCGAATCTCTAAAAAACATATCTTTTTCCTTTTAAAATATAAAATGGTACTAAGTGGTATTAAGAGGGTACTAAGAGGTACTAAGGCGGTACGAATAATTCAGGTCGTCTATGACGTTTTAAGTAGCAGAAATAATTTTTAAACTTTTTTCAACAAAAATTAAAACATTTTACGTTTCTACAAATGTGAAAAAATATTAAATATATTTGTATTTCGATTTTTCAAAATTTTTGTTTTCAAACAAATTACTCGTTCTAAATGGTCAAACCAATTTTTCTAATACATTTTATAAATGTTTTTCATGATTTCTAAGTAGCAAAAAATCCAATTAAGATCCAAATCTCTAAAAAACATATCTTTTTCCTTTTAAAATATAAAATGGTACTAAGTGGTATTAAGAGGGTACTAAGAGGTACTAAGGCGGTACGAATAATTCAGGTCGTCTATAACCTTTTAAGTGACAGAAATAATTTTTAAACATTATTGAACTAAGATTAAAACATTTTACGTTTCTACAAATTTAAAAAAATATTAATTTTTTTTTTTTAGATTTCTCAAAATTTTTGTTTTTAAACAAATTACTCGTTCTAAATGGTCAAACCAATTCTTTTGATACATTATATAATTTTTTTTTATTATCTCTCAGTAGCAAAAAATCCAATTAAGATCCAAATCTCTAAAAAACATATCTTTTTCCTTTTAAAATATAAAATGGTACTAAGTGGTATTAAGAGGGTACTAAGAGGTACTAAGGCGATACGAATAATTCAGGTCGTCTATGACCTTTTAAGTAACAGAAATAATTTTTAAACATTTTTTAACGGAGGTTAAAAGATTTTACGTTTCTACAAATTTGAAAAAATATTATTTTTTTTTTTTTTGATTTTTCAAAATTTTTGTTTTCAAACAAATTACTCGTTCTAAATGGTCAAACCAATTTTTCTAATACATTTTATAAATGTTTTTTATTATCTCTAAGTAGCAAAAATTCCAATTAAGATCCAAATCTCTAAAAAACATATCTTTTTCCTCTTAAAATATAAAATGTTACTAAGTGGTATTAAGAGGGTACTAAGAGGTACTAAGGCGGTACGAATAATTCAGGTCGCTATAACCTTTTAAGTAACAGAAATAATTTTTAAACATTTTTTAACGAAGATTAAAAGATTTTACGTTTCTACAAAATTGAAAAATTATTAATTTTATTTTTTTTTTCGATTTTTCAAAATTTTTGTTTTCAAACAAATTACTCGTTCTAAATGGTCAAACCAATTTTTCTAATACATTTTATAAATGTTTTTTATTATCTCTAAGTAGCAAGAAATCCAATTAAGATCCAAATCTCTAAAAAACATATCTTTTTCCTTTTAAAATATAAAATGGTACTAAGTGGTATTAAGAGGGTATTAAGAGGTACTAAGGCGGTACGAATAATTCAGAACGTCTATGACGTTTTAAGTAACAGAAATAATTTTTAAACTTTTTTCAACAAAGATTAAAACATTTTACGTTTCTACAAATGTAAAAAAATATTAATTTTATTTTTTATTCGATTTTTCAAAAATTTTCTTTCCTAACATATTTCTCTTTCTAAATGGCCAAACCAATTTTTCTAATACATTTTATAAATGTTTCTTATTATCTCTAAGTAGCAAAAAAGTCCCTTAAGGATCAAAATCTCTAAAAAAAATATCTTTTTCCTTTTAAAATATAAAATGGTACTAAGTGGTATTAAGAGGGTACTAAAAGGTACTAAGGCGGTACGAATAATTCAGGTCGTCTATGACGTTTTAAGTAGCAGAAATAATTTTTAACTTTTTTTCAACAAAATTTAAAACATTTTACGTTTCTACAAATGTGAAAAAATATTAAATTTATTTGTTTTTCGATTTTTCAAAATTTTTGTTTTTAAACAAATTACTCGTTCTAAATGGTCAAACCAATTTTTCTAATATATTTTATAAATGTTTTTTGTTATCTCTAAGTAGCAAGAAATCCATTTAAGATCTAAACCTCTAAAAAACTTATCTTTTTCCTATTAAAATATAAAATGGTACTAAGTGGTATTAAGAGGGTACTAAGAGGTACTAAGGCGGTACGAATAATTCAGATCGTCTATGACCTTTTAAGTAACAGAAATAAATTTTAAACATTTTTGAAAAAAGATAAAAACATTTTACGTTTTTACAAATGTGAAAAAATATTAATTTTATTTTTTATTCGATTTTTCAAAATTTTCCTTTCCAAACAAGTTACTCGTTCTAAATGGTCAAACCATTTTTTCTAATACATTTTATAAATGTTTTTTATTATCTCTAAGTAGCAAGAAATCCAATTAAGATCCAAATCTCTAAAAAACATATCTTTTTCCTTTTAAAATATAAAATGGTACTAAGTGGTATTAAGAGGGTATTAAGAGGTACTAAGGCGGTACGAATAATTCAGATCGTCTTTGACGTTTTAAGTAACAGAAATAATTTTTAAACTTTTTTCAACAAAGATTAAAACATTTTACGTTTCTACAAATGTGAAAAAATATTAATTTTATTTTTTATTCGATTTTTCAAAATTTTTCTTTCCAAACATATTTCTCTTTCTAAATGGTCAAACCAATTTTTCTAATACATTTTATAAATGTTTTTTATTATCTCTAAGTAGCAAAAAATCCAATTAAGATCCAAATCTCTAAAAAACATATCTTTTTCCTTTTAAAATATAAAATGGTACTAAGTGGTATTAAGAGGGTACTAAGAGGTACTAAGGCGGTACGAATAATTCAGGTCGTCTATAACCTTTTAAGTGACAGAAATAATTTTTAAACATTATTGAACTAAGATTAAAACATTTTACGTTTCTACAAATTTAAAAAAATATTAATTTTTTTTTTTTAGATTTCTCAAAATTTTTGTTTTTAAACAAATTACTCGTTCTAAATGGTCAAACCAATTCTTTTGATACATTATATAATTCTTTTTTATTATCTCTCAGTAGCAAAAAATCCAATTAAGATCCAAATCTCTAAAAAACATATCTTTTTCCTTTTAAAATATAAAATGGTACTAAGTGGTATTAAGAGGGTACTAAGAGGTACTAAGGCGATACGAATAATTCAGGTCGTCTATGACCTTTTAAGTAACAGAAATAATTTTTAAACATTTTTTAACGGAGGTTAAAAGATTTTACGTTTCTACAAATTTGAAAAAATATTATTTTTTTTTTTTTTTGATTTTTCAAAATTTTTGTTTTCAAACAAATTACTCGTTCTAAATGGTCAAAGCAATTTTTCTAATACATTTTATAAATGTTTTTTATTATCTCTAAGTAGCAAAAAATCCAATTAAGATCCGAATCTCTAAAAAACATATCTTTTTCCTTTTAAAATATAAAATGGTACTAAGTGGTATTAAGAGGGTACTAAGAGGTACTAAGGCGGTACGAATAATTCAGGTCGTCTATGACGTTTTAAGTAGCAGAAATAATTTTTAAACTTTTTTCAACAAAAATTAAAACATTTTACGTTTCTACAAATGTGAAAAAATATTAAATATATTTGTATTTCGATTTTTCAAAATTTTTGTTTTCAAACAAATTACTCGTTCTAAATGGTCAAACCAATTTTTCTAATACATTTTATAAATGTTTTTCATGATTTCTAAGTAGCAAAAAATCCAATTAAGATCCAAATCTCTAAAAAACATATCTTTTTCTTTTTAAAATATAAAATGGTACTAAGTGGTAATAAGAGGGTACTAAAAGGTGCTAAGGCGGTACGAATAATTCAGGTCGTCTATCACCTTTCAAGTAACAGAAATAATTTTTAAACATTTTTTAACGAAGATTAAAATATTTTACGTTTCTACAAATGTAAAAAAATATTAATTTTATTTTTTATTCGATTTTTCAAAATTTTTCTTTCCAAACATATTTCTCTTTCTAAATGGTCAAACCAATTTTTCTAATACATTTTATAAATGTTTTTTATTATCTCTAAGTAGCAAAAATTCCAATTAAGATCCAAATCTCTAAAAAACATATCTTTTTCCTCTTAAAATATAAAATGTTACTAAGTGGTATTAAGAGGGTACTAAGAGGTACTAAGGCGGTACGAATAATTCAGGTCGCTATAACCTTTTAAGTAACAGAAATAATTTTTAAACATTTTTTAACGAAGATTAAAAGATTTTACGTTTCTACAAAATTGAAAAATTATTAATTTTATTTTTTTTTTCGATTTTTCAAAATTTTTGTTTTCAAACAAATTACTCGTTCTAAATGGTCAAACCAATTTTTCTAATACATTTTATAAATGTTTTTTATTATCTCTAAGTAGCAAGAAATCCAATTAAGATCCAAATCTCTAAAAAACATATCTTTTTCCTTTTAAAATATAAAATGGTACTAAGTGGTATTAAGAGGGTATTAAGAGGTACTAAGGCGGTACGAATAATTCAGATCGTCTATGACGTTTTAAGTAACAGAAATAATTTTTAAACTTTTTTCAACAAAGATTAAAACATTTTACGTTTCTACAAATGTAAAAAAATATTAATTTTATTTTTTATTCGATTTTTCAAAATTTTTCTTTCCTAACATATTTCTCTTTCTAAATTGTCAAACCAATTTTTCTAATACATTTTATAAATGTTTCTTATTATCTCTAAGTAGCAAAAATTCCAGTTAAGATCCAAATCTCTAAAAAACATATCTTTTTCCTTTTAAAATATAAAATGGTACTAAGTGGTATTAAGAGGGTACTAAAAGGTACTAAGGCGGTACGAATAATTCAGGTCGTCTATGACGTTTTAAGTAGCAGAAATAATTTTTAACTTTTTTTCAACAAAATTTAAAACATTTTACGTTTCTACAAATGTGAAAAAATATTAAATTTATTTGTTTTTCGATTTTTCAAAATTTTTGTTTTCAAACAAATTACTCGTTCTAAATGGTCAAACCAATTTTTCTAATATATTTTATAAATGTTTTTTGTTATCTCTAAGTAGCAAGAAATCCATTTAAGATCTAAACCTCTAAAAAACTTATCTTTTTCCTATTAAAATATAAAATGGTACTAAGTGGTATTAAGAGGGTACTAAGAGGTACTAAGGCGGTACGAATAATTCAGATCGTCTATGACCTTTTAAGTAACAGAAATAAATTTTTAACATTTTTGAAAAAAGATAAAAACATTTTACGTTTTTACAAATGTGAAAAAATATTAATTTTATTTTTTATTCGATTTTTCAAAATTTTCCTTTCCAAACAAGTTACTCGTTCTAAATGGTCAAACAATTTTTTCTAATACATTTTATAAATGTTTTTTATTATCTCTAAGTAGCAAGAAATCCAATTAAGATCCAGATCTCTAAAAAACATATCTTTTTCCTTTTAAAATATAAAATGGTACTAAGTGGTATTAAGAGGGTACTAAGAGGTACTAAGGCGGTACGAATAATTCAGATCGTCTATGACGTTTTAAGTAACAGAAATAATTTTTAAACTTTTTTCAACAAAGATTAAAACATTTTACGTTTCTACAAATGTAAAAAAATATTAATTTTATTTTTTATTCGATTTTTCAAAATTTTTCTTTCCTAACATATTTCTCATTCTAAATGGTCAAACCAATTTTTCTAATACATTTTATAAATGTTTCTTATTATCTCTAAGTAGCAAAAAATCCATTAAGGATCAAAATCTCTAAAAAACATATCTTTTTCCTTTTAAAATATAAAATGGTACTAAGTGGTATTAAGAGGGTACTAAGAGGTACTAAGGCGGTACGAATAATTCAGGTCGTCTATGACGTTTTAAGTAGCAGAAATAATTTTTAAACTTTTTTCAACAAAAATTAAAACATTTTACGTTTCTACAAATGTGAAAAAATATTAAATTTATTTGTTTTTCGATTTTTCAAAATTTTTGTTTTCAAACAAATTACTCGTTCTAAATGGTCAAACCAATTTTTCTAATATATTTTATAAATGTTTTTTATTATCTCTAAGTAGCAAAAAATCCATTTAAGATCCAAATCTCTAAAAAACATATCTTTTTCCTTTTAAAATATAAAATGTTACTAAGTGGTATTAAGAGGGTACTAAGAGGTACTAAGGCGGTACGAATAATTCAGGTCGCAATAACCTTTTAAGTAACAGAAATAATTTTTAAACATTTTTTAACGAAGATTAAAAGATTTTACGTTTCTACAAAATTGAAAAATTATTAATTTTATTTTTTTTTTCGATTTTTCAAAATTTTTGTTTTCAAACAAATTACTCGTTCTAAATGGTCAAACCAATTTTTCTAATACATTTCATAAATGTTTTTTATTATCTCTAAGTAGCAAAAAATCCAATTTAAATCCAAATCTCTAAAAAACATATCTTTTTCCTTTTAAAATATAAAATGGTACTAAGTGGTATTAAGAGGGTACTAAGAGGTACTAAGGCGATACGAATAATTCAGGTCGTCTATGACCTTTTAAGTAACAGAAATAATTTTTAAACATTTTTTAACGGAGGTTAAAAGATTTTACGTTTCTACAAATTTGAAAAAATATTATTTTTTTTTTTTTTGATTTTTCAAAATTTTTGTTTTCAAACAAATTACTCGTTCTAAATGGTCAAACCAATTTTTCTAATACATTTTATAAATGTTTTTTATTATCTCTAAGTAGCAAAAAATCCAATTAAGATCCGAATCTCTAAAAAACATATCTTTTTCCTTTTAAAATATAAAATGGTACTAAGTGGTATTAAGAGGGTACTAAGAGGTACTAAGGCGGTACGAATAATTCAGGTCGTCTATGACGTTTTAAGTAGCAGAAATAATTTTTAAACTTTTTTCAACAAAAATTAAAACATTTTACGTTTCTACAAATGTGAAAAAATATTAAATATATTTGTATTTCGATTTTTCAAAATTTTTGTTTTCAAACAAATTACTCGTTCTAAATGGTCAAACCAATTTTTCTAATACATTTTATAAATGTTTTTCATGATTTCTAAGTAGCAAAAAATCCAATTAAGATCCAAATCTCTAAAAAACATATCTTTTTCTTTTTAAAATATAAAATGGTACTAAGTGGTAATAAGAGGGTACTAAAAGGTGCTAAGGCGGTACGAATAATTCAGGTCGTCTATCACCTTTCAAGTAACAGAAATAATTTTTAAACATTTTTTAACGAAGATTAAAATATTTTACGTTTCTACAAATGTAAAAAAATATTAATTTTATTTTTTATTCGATTTTTCAAAATTTTTCTTTCCAAACATATTTCTCTTTCTAAATGGTCAAACCAATTTTTCTAATACATTTTATAAATGTTTTTTATTATCTCTAAGTAGCAAAAATTCCAATTAAGATCCAAATCTCTAAAAAACATATCTTTTTCCTCTTAAAATATAAAATGTTACTAAGTGGTATTAAGAGGGTACTAAGAGGTACTAAGGCGGTACGAATAATTCAGGTCGCTATAACCTTTTAAGTAACAGAAATAATTTTTAAACATTTTTTAACGAAGATTAAAAGATTTTACGTTTCTACAAAATTGAAAAATTATTAATTTTATTTTTTTTTTCGATTTTTCAAAATTTTTGTTTTCAAACAAATTACTCGTTCTAAATGGTCAAACCAATTTTTCTAATACATTTTATAAATGTTTTTTATTATCTCTAAGTAGCAAGAAATCCAATTAAGATCCAAATCTCTAAAAAACATATCTTTTTCCTTTTAAAATATAAAATGGTACTAAGTGGTATTAAGAGGGTATTAAGAGGTACTAAGGCGGTACGAATAATTCAGATCGTCTATGACGTTTTAAGTAACAGAAATAATTTTTAAACTTTTTTCAACAAAGATTAAAACATTTTACGTTTCTACAAATGTAAAAAAATATTAATTTTATTTTTTATTCGATTTTTCAAAATTTTTCTTTCCAAACATATTTCTCATTCTAAATAGTCAAACCAATTTTTTTGATACATTATATAAGTCTTTTTTATTATCTCTAAGTAGCAAAAAATCCAATTAAGATCCAAATCTCTAAAAAACATATCTTTTTCCTCTTAAAATATAAAATGGTACTAAGTGGTATTAAGAGGGTACTAAAAGGTACTAAGGCGGTACGAATAATTCAGATCGTCTATGACGTTTTAAGTAACAGAAATAATTTTTAAACTTTTTTCAACAAAGATTAAAACATTTTACGTTTCTACAAATGTAAAAAAATATTAATTTTATTTTTTATTCGATTTTTCAAAATTTTTCTTTCCAAACATATTTCTCGTTCTAAATGGTCAAACCAAATTTTCTAATACATTTTATAAATGTCTTTTATTATCTCTAAGTCGCAAAAATTCCAATTAAGATCCAAATGTCTAAAAAACATATATTTTTCCTTTTAAAATATAAAATGGTACTAAGTGGTATTAAGAGGGTACTAAGTGGTATTAAGAGGGTACTAAGTGGTATTAAGAGGGTACTAAGAGGTACTAAGGCCGTACGAATAATTCAGATCGTCTATGACCTTTTAAGTAACAGAAATAATTTTTAAACATTTTTGAACAAAAATAAAAACATTTTACGTTTCTACAAATGTGAAAAAATATTAAATTTATTTGTTTTTCGATTTTTCAAAATTTTTGTTTTCAAACAAATTACTCGTTCTAAATGGTCAAACCAATTTTTCTAATACATTTTATAAATGATTTTTATTATCTCTAAGTAGCAAAAATTCCAATTAAGATCCAAATCTCTAAAAAACATATCTTTTTCCTTTTAAATTATAAAATGGTACTAAGTGGCATTAAGAGGGTACTAAGAGGTACTAAGGCGGTACGAATAATTCAGATCGTCTATGACGTTTTAAGTAACAGAAATAATTTTTAAACTTTTTTCAACAAAGATTAAAACATTTTACGTTTCTACAAATGTAAAAAAATATTAATTTTATTTTTTATTCGATTTTTCAAAATTTTTCTTTCCAAAAATATTTCTCTTTCGAAATGGTCAAACCAATTTTTCTAATACATTTTATAAATGTTTTTTATTATCTCTAAGTAGCAAAAAATCCATTAAGGATCAAAATCTCTAAAAAACATATCTTTTTCCTTTTAAAATATAAAATGGTACTAAGTGGTATTAAGAGGGTACTAAGAGGTACTAAGGCGGTACGAATAATTCAGGTCGTCTATGACGTTTTAAGTAGCAGAAATAATTTTTAAACTTTTTTCAACAAAAATTAAAACATTTTACGTTTCTACAAATGTGAAAAAATATTAAATTTATTTGTTTTTCGATTTTTCAAAATTTTTGTTTTCAAACAAATTACTCGTTCTAAATGGTCAAACCAATTTTTCTAATATATTTTATAAATGTTTTTTATTATCTCTAAGTAGCAAAAAATCCATTTAAGATCTAAACCTCTAAAAAACTTATCTTTTTCCTTTTAAAATATAAAATGGTACTAAGTGGTATTAAGAGGGTACTAAGTGGTACTAAGGCGGTACGAATAATTCAGGTCGTCTATCACCTTTCAAGTAACAGAAATAATTTTTAAACATTTTTTAACGAAGATTAAAATATTTTACGTTTCTACAAATGTAAAAAAATATTAATTTTATTTTTTATTCGATTTTTCAAAATTTTTCTTTCCAAACATATTTCTCTTTCTAAATGGTCAAACCAATTTTTCTAATACATTTTATAAATGTTTTTTATTATCTCTAAGTAGCAAAAATTCCAATTAAGATCCAAATCTCTAAAAAACATATCTTTTTCCTTTTAAATTATAAAATAGTACTAAGTGGCATTAAGAGGGTACTAAGAGGTACTAAGGCGGTACGAATAATTCAGATCGTCTATGACGTTTTAAGTAACAGAAATAATTTTTAAACTTTTTTCAACAAAGATTAAAACATTTTACGTTTCTAAAAATGTAAAAAAATATTAATTTTATTTTTTATTCGATTTTTCAAAATTTTTCTTGCCAAACATATTTCTCTTTCGAAATGGTCAAACCAATTTTTCTAATACATTTTATAAATGTTTTTTATTATCTCTAAGTAGCAAAAAATCCATTAAGGATCAAAATCTCTAAAAAACATATCTTTTTCCTTTTAAAATATAAAATGGTACTAAGTGGTATTAAGAGGGTACTAAGAGGTACTAAGGCGGTACGAATAATTCAGGTCGTCTATGACGTTTTAAGTAGCAGAAATAATTTTTAAACATTTTTGAACAAAAATAAAAACATTTTACGTTTTTACAAATATGAAAAAATATTAATTTTATTTTTTATTCGATTTTTCAAAATTTTCCTTTCCAAACAAGTTACTCGTTCTAAATGGTCAAACCATTTTTTCTAATACATTTTATAAATGTTTTTTATTATCTCTAAGTAGCAAGAAATCCAATTAAGATCCAAATCTCTAAAAAACATATCTTTTTCCTTTTAAAATATAAAATGGTACTAAGTGGTATTAAGAGGGTACTAAGAGGTACTAAGGCGGTACGAATAATTCAGATCGTCTATGACGTTTTAAGTAACAGAAATAATTTTTAAACTTTTTTCAACAAAGATTAAAACATTTTACGTTTCTAAAAATGTAAAAAAATATTAATTTTATTTTTTATTCGATTTTTCAAAATTTTTCTTGCCAAACATATTTCTCTTTCGAAATGGTCAAACCAATTTTTCTAATACATTTTATAAATGTTTTTTATTATCTCTAAGTAGCAAAAAATCCATTAAGGATCAAAATCTCTAAAAAACATATCTTTTTCCTTTTAAAATATAAAATGGTACTAAGTGGTATTAAGAGGGTACTAAGAGGTACTAAGGCGGTACGAATAATTCAGGTCGTCTATGACGTTTTAAGTAGCAGAAATAATTTTTAAACATTTTTGAACAAAAATAAAAACATTTTACGTTTTTACAAATATGAAAAAATATTAATTTTATTTTTTATTCGATTTTTCAAAATTTTCCTTTCCAAACAAGTTACTCGTTCTAAATGGTCAAACCATTTTTTCTAATACATTTTATAAATGTTTTTTATTATCTCTAAGTAGCAAGAAATCCAATTAAGATCCAAATCTCTAAAAAACATATCTTTTTCCTTTTAAAATATAAAATGGTACTAAGTGGTATTAAGAGGGTACTAAGAGGTACTAAGGCGGTACGAATAATTCAGATCGTCTATGACGTTTTAAGTAACAGAAATAATTTTTAAACTTTTTTCAACAAAGATTAAAACATTTTACGTTTCTACAAATGTAAAAAAATATTAATTTTTTTTTTATTCGATTTTTCAAAATTTTTCTTTCCTAACATATTTCTCATTCTAAATGGTCAAACCAATTTTTCTAATACATTTTATAAATGTTTCTTATTATCTCTAAGTAGCAAAAAATCCATTAAGGATCAAAATCTCTAAAAAACATATAATTTTCCTTTTAAAATATAAAATGGTACTAAGTGGTATTAAGAGGGTACTAAGAGGTACTAAGGCGGTACGAATAATTCAGGTCGTCTATGACGTTTTAAGTAGCAGAAATAAATTGTAAACTTTTTTCAACAAAAATTAAAACATTTTACGTTTCTACAAATGTGAAAAAATATTAAATTTATTTGTTTTTCGATTTTTCAAAATTTTTGT
This sequence comes from Ganaspis brasiliensis, assembly GCA_037103525.1. Taxonomy (NCBI): domain Eukaryota; kingdom Metazoa; phylum Arthropoda; class Insecta; order Hymenoptera; family Figitidae; genus Ganaspis; species Ganaspis brasiliensis. Next base: position 566,646 of record JAZKLR010000014.1, read on the forward strand.
TTTCAAACAAATTACTCGTTCTAAATGGTCAAACCAATTTTTCTAATATATTTTATAAATGTTTTTTATTATCTCTAAGTAGCAAAAAATCCATTTAAGATCTAAACCTCTAAAAAACTTATCTTTTTCATCTTAAAATATAAAATGGTACTAAGTGGTATTAAGAGGGTACTAAGAGGTACTAAGGCGGAACGAATAATTCAGATCGTCTACGACCTTTTAAGTAACAGAAATTAATTTTAAACATTTTTGAAAAAAGATAAAAACATTTTACGTTTCTACAAATGTGAAAAAATATTAATTTTATTTTTTATTCGATTTTTCAAAATTTTTCTTTCCAAACAAATTACTGGTTCTAAATGGTCAAACCAATTTTTCTAATACATTTTATAAATGTTTTTTATTATCTCTAAGTAGCAAAAAATCCAATTTAAATCCAAATCTCTAAAAAACATATCTTTTTCCTTTTAAAATATAAAATGGTACTAAGTGGTATTAAGAGGGTACTAAGAGGTACTAAGGCGGTACGAATAATTCAGATCGTCTATGACGTTTTAAGTAACAGAAATAATTTTTAAACTTTTTTCAACAAAGATTAAAACATTTTACGTTTCTACAAATGTAAAAAAATATTAATTTTATTTTTTATTCGATTTTTCAAAATTTTTCTTTCCTAACATATTTCTCTTTCTAAATGGCCAAACCAATTTTTCTAATACATTTTATAAATGTTTCTTATTATCTCTAAGTAGCAAAAAATCCATTAAGGATCAAAATCTCTAAAAAACATATCTTTTTCCTTTTAAAATATAAAATGGTACTAAGTGGTATTAAGAGGGTACTAAAAGGTACTAAGGCGGTACGAATAATTCAGGTCGTCTATGACGTTTTAAGTAGGAGAAATAATTTTTAACTTTTTTTCAACAAAATTTAAAACATTTTACGTTTCTACAAATGTGAAAAAATATTAAATTTATTTGTTTTTCGATTTTTCAAAATTTTTGTTTTCAAACAAATTACTCGTTCTAAATGGTCAAACCAATTTTTCTAATATATTTTATAAATGTTTTTTGTTATCTCTAAGTAGCAAGAAATCCATTTAAGATCTAAACCTCTAAAAAACTTATCTTTTTCCTATTAAAATATAAAATGGTACTAAGTGGTATTAAGAGGGTACTAAGAGGTACTAAGGCGGTACGAATAATTCAGGTCGTCTATGACGTTTTAAGTAGCAGAAATAATTTTTAAACATTTTTGAACAAAAATAAAAACATTTTACGTTTTTACAAATATGAAAAAATATTAATTTTATTTTTTATTCGATTTTTCAAAATTTTCCTTTCCAAACAAGTTACTCGTTCTAAATGGTCAAACCATTTTTTCTAATACATTTTATAAATGTTTTTTATTATCTCTAAGTAGCAAGAAATCCAATTAAGATCCAAATCTCTAAAAAACATATCTTTTTCCTTTTAAAATATAAAATGGTACTAAGTGGTATTAAGAGGGTACTAAGAGGTACTAAGGCGGTACGAATAATTCAGATCGTCTATGACGTTTTAAGTAACAGAAATAATTTTTAAACTTTTTTCAACAAAGATTAAAACATTTTACGTTTCTACAAATGTAAAAAAATATTAATTTTTTTTTTATTCGATTTTTCAAAATTTTTCTTTCCTAACATATTTCTCATTCTAAATGGTCAAACCAATTTTTCTAATACATTTTATAAATGTTTCTTATTATCTCTAAGTAGCAAAAAATCCATTAAGGATCAAAATCTCTAAAAAACATATAATTTTCCTTTTAAAATATAAAATGGTACTAAGTGGTATTAAGAGGGTACTAAGAGGTACTAAGGCGGTACGAATAATTCAGGTCGTCTATGACGTTTTAAGTAGCAGAAATAAATTGTAAACTTTTTTCAACAAAAATTAAAACATTTTACGTTTCTACAAATGTGAAAAAATATTAAATTTATTTGTTTTTCGATTTTTCAAAATTTTTGTTTTCAAACAAATTACTCGTTCTAAATGGTCAAACCAATTTTTCTAATATATTTTATAAATGTTTTTTATTATCTCTAAGTAGCAAAAAATCCATTTAAGATCTAAACCTCTAAAAAACTTATCTTTTTCATCTTAAAATATAAAATGGTACTAAGTGGTATTAAGAGGGTACTAAGAGGTACTAAGGCGGAACGAATAATTCAGATCGTCTACGACCTTTTAAGTAACAGAAATTAATTTTAAACATTTTTGAAAAAAGATAAAAACATTTTACGTTTCTACAAATGTGAAAAAATATTAATTTTATTTTTTATTCGATTTTTCAAAATTTTTCTTTCCAAACAAATTACTGGTTCTAAATGGTCAAACCAATTTTTCTAATACATTTTATAAATGTTTTTTATTATCTCTAAGTAGCAAAAAATCCAATTTAAATCCAAATCTCTAAAAAACATATCTTTTTCCTTTTAAAATATAAAATGGTACTAAGTGGTATTAAGAGGGTACTAAGAGGTACTAAGGCGGTACGAATAATTCAGATCGTCTATGACGTTTTAAGTAACAGAAATAATTTTTAAACTTTTTTCAACAAAGATTAAAACATTTTACGTTTCTACAAATGTAAAAAAATATTAATTTTATTTTTTATTCGATTTTTCAAAATTTTTCTTTCCTAACATATTTCTCTTTCTAAATGGCCAAACCAATTTTTCTAATACATTTTATAAATGTTTCTTATTATCTCTAAGTAGCAAAAAATCCATTAAGGATCAAAATCTCTAAAAAACATATCTTTTTCCTTTTAAAATATAAAATGGTACTAAGTGGTATTAAGAGGGTACTAAAAGGTACTAAGGCGGTACGAATAATTCAGGTCGTCTATGACGTTTTAAGTAGGAGAAATAATTTTTAACTTTTTTTCAACAAAATTTAAAACATTTTACGTTTCTACAAATGTGAAAAAATATTAAATTTATTTGTTTTTCGATTTTTCAAAATTTTTGTTTTCAAACAAATTACTCGTTCTAAATGGTCAAACCAATTTTTCTAATATATTTTATAAATGTTTTTTGTTATCTCTAAGTAGCAAGAAATCCATTTAAGATCTAAACCTCTAAAAAACTTATCTTTTTCCTATTAAAATATAAAATGGTACTAAGTGGTATTAAGAGGGTACTAAGAGGTACTAAGGCGGTACGAATAATTCAGATCGTCTATGACCTTTTAAGTAACAGAAATAAATTTTTAACATTTTTGAAAAAAGATAAAAACATTTTACGTTTTTACAAATGTGAAAAAATATTAATTTTATTTTTTATTCGATTTTTCAAAATTTTCCTTTCCAAACAAGTTACTCGTTCTAAATGGTCAAACAATTTTTTCTAATACATTTTATAAATGTTTTTTATTATCTCTAAGTAGCAAGAAATCCAATTAAGATCCAAATCTCTAAAAAACATATCTTTTTCCTTTTAAAATATAAAATGGTACTAAGTGGTATTAAGAGGGTACTAAGAGGTACTAAGGCGGTACGAATAATTCAGATCGTCTATGACGTTTTAAGTAACAGAAATAATTTTTAAACTTTTTTCAACAAAGATTAAAACATTTTACGTTTCTACAAATGTAAAAAAATATTAATTTTATTTTTTATTCGATTTTTCAAAATTTTTCTTTCCTAACATATTTCTCATTCTAAATGGTCAAACCAATTTTTCTAATACATTTTATAAATGTTTCTTATTATCTCTAAGTAGCAAAAAATCCATTAAGGATCAAAATCTCTAAAAAACATATCTTTTTCCTTTTAAAATATAAAATGGTACTAAGTGGTATTAAGAGGGTACTAAGAGGTACTAAGGCGGTACGAATAATTTAGGTCGTCTATGACGTTTTAAGTAGCAGAAATAATTTTTAAACTTTTTTCAACAAAAATTAAAACATTTTACGTTTCTACAAATGTGAAAAAATATTAAATTTATTTGTTTTTCGATTTTTCAAAATTTTTGTTTTCAAACAAATTACTCGTTCTAAATGGTCAAACCAATTTTTCTAATATATTTTATAAATGTTTTTTATTATCTCTAAGTAGCAAAAAATCCATTTAAGATCTAAACCTCTAAAAAACTTATCTTTTTCATCTTAAAATATAAAATGGTACTAAGTGGTATTAAGAGGGTACTAAGAGGTACTAAGGCGGAACGAATAATTCAGATCGTCTACGACCTTTTAAGTAACAGAAATTAATTTTAAACATTTTTGAAAAAAGATAAAAACATTTTACGTTTCTACAAATGTGAAAAAATATTAATTTTATTTTTTATTCGATTTTTCAAAATTTTTCTTTCCAAACAAATTACTGGTTCTAAATGGTCAAACCAATTTTTCTAATACATTTTATAAATGTTTTTTATTATCTCTAAGTAGCAAAAATTCCAATTAAGATCCAAATCTCTAAAAAACATATCTTTTTCCTTTTAAAATATAAAATGTTACTAAGTGGTATTAAGAGGGTACTAAGAGGTACTAAGGCGGTACGAATAATTCAGGTCGCTATAACCTTTTAAGTAACAGAAATAATTTTTAAACATTTTTTAACGAAGATTAAAAGATTTTACGTTTCTACAAAATTGAAAAATTATTAATTTTATTTTTTTTTTCGATTTTTCAAAATTTTTGTTTTCAAACAAATTACTGGTTCTAAATGGTCAAACCAATTTTTCTAATACATTTTATAAATGTTTTTTATTATCTCTAAGTAGCAAAAATTCCAATTAAGATCCAAATCTCTAAAAAACATATCTTTTTCCTTTTAAAATATAAAATGTTACTAAGTGGTATTAAGAGGGTACTAAGAGGTACTAAGGCGGAACGAATAATTCAGATCGTCTACGACCTTTTAAGTAACAGAAATTAATTTTAAACATTTTTGAAAAAAGATAAAAACATTTTACGTTTCTACAAATGTGAAAAAATATTAATTTTATTTTTTATTCGATTTTTCAAAATTTTTCTTTCCAAACATATTTCTCTTTCTAAATGGTCAAACCAATTTTTCTAATACATTTTATAAATGTTTTTTATTATCTCTAAGTAGCAAAAATTCCAATTAAGATCCAAATCTCTAAAAAACATATCTTTTTCCTTTTAAAATATAAAATGTTACTAAGTGGTATTAAGAGGGTACTAAGAGGTACTAAGGCGGTACGAATAATTCAGGTCGCTATAACCTTTTAAGTAACAGAAATAATTTTTAAACTTTTTTCCACAAAGATTAAAACATTTTACGTTTCTACAAATGTAAAAAAATATTAAATTTATTTTTTATTCGATTTTTCAAAATTTTTCTTTCCAAACATATTTCTCTTTCGAAATGGTCAAACCAATTTTTCTAATACATTTTATAAATGTTTTTTATTATCTCTAAGTAGCAAAAATTCCAGTTAAGATCCAAATCTCTAAAAAACATATCTTTTTCCTTTTAAAATATAAAATGATATTAAGTGGTATTAAGAGGGTACTAAGAGGTACTAAGGCGGTACGAATAATTCAGATCGTCTATGACGTTTTAAGTAACAGAAATAATTTTTAAACTTTTTTCCACAAAGATTAAAACATTTTACGTTTCTACAAATGTAAAAAAATGTTAATTTTATTTTTTATTCGATTTTTAAAAATTTTTCTTTCCTAACATATTTCTCTTTCTAAATTGTCAAACCAATTTTTCTAATACATTTTATAAATGTTTCTTATTATCTCTAAGTAGCAAAAAATCTATTTAGGATCAAAATCTCTAAAAAACATATCTTTTTTCTTTTAAAATATAAAATGGTACTAAGTGGTATTAAGAGGGTACTAAAAGGTACTAAGGCGGTACGAATAATTCAGATCGTCTATGACGTTTTAAGTAACAGAAATAATTTTTAAACTTTTTTCCACAAAGATTAAAACATTTTACGTTTCTACAAATGTAAAAAAATATTAAATTTATTTTTTATTCGATTTTTCAAAATTTTTCTTTCCAAACATATTTCTCTTTCGAAATGGTCAAACCAATTTTTCTAATACATTTTATAAATGTTTTTTATTATCTCTAAGTAGCAAAAATTCCAGTTAAGATCCAAATGTCTAAAAAACATATCTTTTTCCTTTTAAAATATAAAATGATATTAAGTGGTATTAAGAGGGTACTAAGAGGTACTAAGGCGGTACGAATAATTCAGATCGTCTATGACGTTTTAAGTAGCAGAAATAATTTTTAACTTTTTTTCAACAAAATTTAAAACATTTTACGTTTCTACAAATGTGAAAAAATATTAAATTTATTTGTTTTTCGATTTTTCAAAATTTTTGTTTTCAAACAAAATACTCGTTCTAAATGGTCAAACCAATTTTTCTAATATATTTTATAATTGTTTTTTGTTATCTCTAAGTAGCAAGAAATCCATTTAAGATCTAAACCTCTAAAAAACTTATCTTTTTCCTATTAAAATATAAAATGGTACTAAGTGGTATTAAGAGGGTACTAAGAGGTACTAAGGCGGTACGAATAATTCAGATCGTCTATGACCTTTTAAGTAACAGAAATAAATTTTTAACATTTTTGAAAAAAGATAAAAACATTTTACGTTTTTACAAATGTAAAAAAATATTAATTTTATTTTTTATTCGATTTTTCAAAACTTTTCTTTCCTAACATATTTCTCTTTCTAAATGGCCAAACCAATTTTTCTAATACATTTTATAAATGTTTCTTATTATCTCTAAGTAGCAAAAAATCCATTAAGGATCAAAATCTCTAAAAAACATATCTTTTTCCTTTTAAAATATAAAATGGTACTAAGTGGTATTAAGAGGGTACTAAGAGGTACTAAGGCGGTACGAATAATTCAGGTCGTCTATGACGTTTTAAGTAGCAGAAATAATTTTTAAACTTTTTTCAACAAAAATTAAAACATTTTACGTTTCTACAAATGTGAAAAAATATTAAATATATTTGTTTTTCGATTTTTCAAAATTTTTGTTTTCAAACAAATTACTCGTTCTAAATGGTCAAACCAATTTTTCTAATATATTTTATAAATGTTTTTTATTATCTCTAAGTAGCAAAAAATCCATTTAAGATCTAAACCTCTAAAAAACTTATCTTTTTCATCTTAAAATATAAAATGGTACTAAGTGGTATTAAGAGGGTACTAAGAGGTACTAAGGCGGAACGAATAATTCAGATCGTCTACGACCTTTTAAGTAACAGAAATTAATTTTAAACATTTTTGAAAAAAGATAAAAACATTTTACGTTTCTACAAATGTGAAAAAATATTAATTTTATTTTTTATTCGATTTTTCAAAATTTTTCTTTCCAAACAAATTACTGGTTCTAAATGGTCAAACCAATTTTTCTAATACATTTTATAAATGTTTTTTATTATCTCTAAGTAGCAAAAATTCCAATTAAGATCCAAATCTCTAAAAAACATATCTTTTTCCTTTTAAAATATAAAATGTTACTAAGTGGTATTAAGAGGGTACTAAGAGGTACTAAGGCGGTACGAATAATTCAGGTCGCTATAACCTTTTAAGTAACAGAAATAATTTTTAAACATTTTTTAACGAAGATTAAAAGATTTTACGTTTCTACAAAATTGAAAAATTATTAATTTTATTTTTTATTCGATTTTTCAAAATTTTCCTTTCCAAACAAGTTACTCGTTCTAAATGGTCAAACCATTTTTTCTAATACATTTTATAAATGTTTTTTATTATCTCTAAGTAGCAAGAAATCCAATTAAGATCCAAATCTCTAAAAAACATATCTTTTTCCTTTTAAAATATAAAATGGTACTAAGTGGTATTAAGAGGGTATTAAGAGGTACTAAGGCGGTACGAATAATTCAGATCGTCTTTGACGTTTTAAGTAACAGAAATAATTTTTAAACTTTTTTCAACAAAGATTAAAACATTTTACGTTTCTACAAATGTGAAAAAATATTAATTTTATTTTTTATTCGATTTTTCAAAATTTTTCTTTCCAAACATATTTCTCTTTCTAAATGGTCAAACCAATTTTTCTAATACATTTTATAAATGTTTTTCATGATTTCTAAGTAGCAAAAAATCCAATTAAGATCCAAATCTCTAAAAAACATATCTTTTTCTTTTTAAAATATAAAATGGTACTAAGTGGTAATAAGAGGGTACTAAAAGGTGCTAAGGCGGTACGAATAATTCAGGTCGTCTATCACATTTCAAGTAACAGAAATAATTTTTAAACATTTTTTAACGAAGATTAAAATATTTTACGTTTCTACAAATGTAAAAAAATATTAATTTTATTTTTTATTCGATTTTTCAAAATTTTTCTTTCCAAACATATTTCTCTTTCTAAATGGTCAAACCAATTTTTCTAATACATTTTATAAATGTTTTTTATTATCTCTAAGTAGCAAAAATTCCAATAAGGATCCAAATCTCTAAAAAACATATCTTTTTCCTCTTAAAATATAAAATGTTACTAAGTGGTATTAAGAGGGTACTAAGAGGTACTAAGGCGGTACGAATAATTCAGGTCGCTATAACCTTTTAAGTAACAGAAATAATTTTTAAACATTTTTTAACGAAGATTAAAAGATTTTACGTTTCTACAAAATTGAAAAATTATTAATTTTATTTTTTTTTTCGATTTATCAAAATTTTTGTTTTCAAACAAATTACTCGTTCTAAATGGTCAAACCAATTTTTCTAATACATTTTATAAATGTTTTTTATTATCTCTAAGTAGCAAAAAATCCAATTTAAATCCAAATCTCTAAAAAACATATCTTTTTCCTTTTAAAATATGAAATGGTACTAAGTGGTATTAAGAGGGTACTAAGAGGTACTAAGGCGGTACGAATAATTCAGATCGTCTATGACGTTTTAAGTAACAGAAATAATTTTTAAACTTTTTTCAACAAAGATTAAAACATTTTACGTTTCTACAAATGTAAAAAAATATTAATTTTATTTTTTATTCGATTTTTCAAAATTTTTCTTTCCTAACATATTTCTCTTTCTAAATGGCCAAACCAATTTTTCTAATACATTTTATAAATGTTTCTTATTATCTCTAAGTAGCAAAAAATCCATTAAGGATCAAAATCTCTAAAAAACATATCTTTTTCCTTTTAAAATATAAAATGGTACTAAGTGGTATTAAGAGGGTACTAAAAGGTACTAAGGCGGTACGAATAATTCAGGTCGTCTATGACGTTTTAAGTAGCAGAAATAATTTTTAACTTTTTTTCAACAAAATTTAAAACATTTTACGTTTCTACAAATGTGAAAAAATATTAAATTTATTTGTTTTTTGATTTTTCAAAATTTTTGTTTTCAAACAAATTACTCGTTCTAAATGGTCAAACCAATTTTTCTAATATATTTTATAAATGTTTTTTGTTATCTCTAAGTAGCAAGAAATCCATTTAAGATCTAAACCTCTAAAAAACTTATCTTTTTCCTATTAAAATATAAAATGGTACTAAGTGGTATTAAGAGGGTACTAAGAGGTACTAAGGCGGTACGAATAATTCAGATCGTCTATGACCTTTTAAGTAACAGAAATAAATTTTTAACATTTTTGAAAAAAGATAAAAACATTTTACGTTTCTACAAATGTGAAAAAATATTAATTTTATTTTTTATTCGATTTTTCAAAATTTTTCTTTCCAAACAAATTACTGGTTCTAAATGGTCAAACCAATTTTTCTAATACATTTTATAAATGTTTTTTATTATCTCTAAGTAGCAATAATTCCAATTAAGATCCAAATCTCTAAAAAACATATCTTTTTCCTTTTAAAATATAAAATGGTACTAAGTGGTATTAAGAGGGTACTAAGAGGTACTAAGGCGGTACGAATAATTCAGATCGTCTATGACGTTTTAAGTAACAGAAATAATTTTTAAACTTTTTTCAACAAAGATTAAAACATTTTACGTTTCTACAAATGTAAAAAAATATTAATTTTATTTTTTATTCGATTTTTCAAAATTTTTCTTTCCTAACATATTTCTCATTCTAAATGGTCAAACCAATTTTTCTAATACATTTTATAAATGTTTCTTATTATCTCTAAGTAGCAAAAAATCCATTAAGGATCAAAATCTCTAAAAAACATATCTTTTTCCTTTTAAAATATAAAATGGTACTAAGTGGTATTAAGAGGGTACTAAGAGGTACTAAGGCGGTACGAATAATTCAGATTGTCTTTGACGTTTTAAGTAACAGAAATAATTTTTAAACTTTTTTCAACAAAGATTAAAACATTTTACGTTTCTACAAATGTGAAAAAATATTAATTTTATTTTTTATTCGATTTTTCAAAATTTTTCTTTCCAAACATATTTCTCTTTCTAAATGGTCAAACCAATTTTTCTAATACATTTTATAAATGTTTTTCATGATTTCTAAGTAGCAAAAAATCCAATTAAGATCCAAATCTCTAAAAAACATATCTTTTTCTTTTTAAAATATAAAATGGTACTAAGTGGTAATAAGAGGGTACTAAAAGGTGCTAAGGCGTTACGAATAATTCAGGTCGTCTATCACCTTTCAAGTAACAGAAATAATTTTTAAACATTTTTTAACGAAGATTAAAATATTTTACGTTTCTACAAATGTAAAAAAATATTAATTTTTTTTTTTATTCGATTTTTCAAAATTTTTCTTTCCAAACATATTTCTCTTTCTAAATGGTCAAACCAATTTTTCTAATACATTTTATAAATGTTTTTTATTATCTCTAAGTAGCAAAAATTCCAATTAAGATCCAAATCTCTAAAAAACATATCTTTTTCCTCTTAAAATATAAAATGTTACTAAGTGGTATTAAGAGGGTACTAAGAGGTACTAAGGCGGTACGAATAATTCAGGTCGCTATAACCTTTTAAGTAACAGAAATAATTTTTAAACATTTTTTAACGAAGATTAAAAGATTTTACGTTTCTACAAAATTAAAAAATTATTAATTTTATTTTTTTTTTCGATTTTTTAAAATTTTTGTTTTCAAACAAATTACTCGTTCTAAATGGTCAAACCAATTTTTCTAATACATTTTATAAATGTTTTTTATTATCTCTAAGTAGCAAAAAATCCAATTTAAATCCAAATCTCTAAAAAACATATCTTTTTCCTTTTAAAATATGAAATGGTACTAAGTGGTATTAAGAGGGTACTAAGAGGTACTAAGGCGGTACGAATAATTCAGATCGTCTATGACGTTTTAAGTAACAGAAATAATTTTTAAACTTTTTTCAACAAAGATTAAAACATTTTACGTTTCTACAAATGTAAAAAAATATTAATTTTATTTTTTATTCGATTTTTCAAAATTTTTCTTTCCTAACATATTTCTCTTTCTAAATGGCCAAACCAATTTTTCTAATACATTTTATAAATGTTTCTTATTATCTCTAAGTAGCAAAAAATCCATTAAGGATCAAAATCTCTAAAAAACATATCTTTTTCCTTTTAAAATATAAAATGGTACTAAGTGGTATTAAGAGGGTACTAAAAGGTACTAAGGCGGTACGAATAATTCAGGTCGTCTATGACGTTTTAAGTAGCAGAAATAATTTTTAACTTTTTTTCAACAAAATTTAAAACATTTTACGTTTCTACAAATGTGAAAAAATATTAAATTTATTTGTTTTTCGATTTTTCAAAATTTTTGTTTTCAAACAAATTACTCGTTCTAAATGGTCAAACCAATTTTTCTAATATATTTTATAAATGTTTTTTATTATCTCTAAGTAGCAAAAAATCCATTTAAGATCTAAACCTCTAAAAAACTTATCTTTTTCATCTTAAAATATAAAATGGTACTAAGTGGTATTAAGAGGGTACTAAGAGGTACTAAGGCGGAACGAATAATTCAGATCGTCTACGACCTTTTAAGTAACAGAAATTAATTTTAAACATTTTTGAAAAAAGATAAAAACATTTTACGTTTCTACAAATGTGAAAAAATATTAATTTTATTTTTTATTCGATTTTTCAAAATTTTTCTTTCCAAACAAATTACTGGTTCTAAATGGTCAAACCAATTTTTCTAATACATTTTATAAATGTTTTTTATTATCTCTAAGTAGCAAAAATTCCAATTAAGATCCAAATCTCTAAAAAACATATCTTTTTCCTTTTAAAATATAAAATGTTACTAAGTGGTATTAAGAGGGTACTAAGAGGTACTAAGGCGGTACGAATAATTCAGGTCGCTATAACCTTTTAAGTAACAGAAATAATTTTTAAACATTTTTTAACGAAGATTAAAAGATTTTACGTTTCTACAAAATTGAAAAATTATTAATTTTATTTTTTTTTTCGATTTTTCAAAATTTTTGTTTTCAAACAAATTACTGGTTCTAAATGGTCAAACCAATTTTTCTAATACATTTTATAAATGTTTTTTATTATCTCTAAGTAGCAAAAATTCCAATTAAGATCCAAATCTCTAAAAAACATATCTTTTTCCTTTTAAAATATAAAATGTTACTAAGTGGTATTAAGAGGGTACTAAGAGGTACTAAGGCGGAACGAATAATTCAGATCGTCTACGACCTTTTAAGTAACAGAAATTAATTTTAAACATTTTTGAAAAAAGATAAAAACATTTTACGTTTCTACAAATGTGAAAAAATATTAATTTTATTTTTTATTCGATTTTTCAAAATTTTTCTTTCCAAACATATTTCTCTTTCTAAATGGTCAAACCAATTTTTCTAATACATTTTATAAATGTTTTTTATTATCTCTAAGTAGCAAAAATTCCAATTAAGATCCAAATCTCTAAAAAACATATCTTTTTCCTTTTAAAATATAAAATGTTACTAAGTGGTATTAAGAGGGTACTAAGAGGTACTAAGGCGGTACGAATAATTCAGGTCGCTATAACCTTTTAAGTAACAGAAATAATTTTTAAACTTTTTTCCACAAAGATTAAAACATTTTACGTTTCTACAAATGTAAAAAAATATTAAATTTATTTTTTATTCGATTTTTCAAAATTTTTCTTTCCAAACATATTTCTCTTTCGAAATGGTCAAACCAATTTTTCTAATACATTTTATAAATGTTTTTTATTATCTCTAAGTAGCAAAAATTCCAGTTAAGATCCAAATCTCTAAAAAACATATCTTTTTCCTTTTAAAATATAAAATGATATTAAGTGGTATTAAGAGGGTACTAAGAGGTACTAAGGCGGTACGAATAATTCAGATCGTCTATGACGTTTTAAGTAACAGAAATAATTTTTAAACTTTTTTCCACAAAGATTAAAACATTTTACGTTTCTACAAATGTAAAAAAATGTTAATTTTATTTTTTATTCGATTTTTAAAAATTTTTCTTTCCTAACATATTTCTCTTTCTAAATTGTCAAACCAATTTTTCTAATACATTTTATAAATGTTTCTTATTATCTCTAAGTAGCAAAAAATCTATTTAGGATCAAAATCTCTAAAAAACATATCTTTTTTCTTTTAAAATATAAAATGGTACTAAGTGGTATTAAGAGGGTACTAAAAGGTACTAAGGCGGTACGAATAATTCAGATCGTCTATGACGTTTTAAGTAACAGAAATAATTTTTAAACTTTTTTCCACAAAGATTAAAACATTTTACGTTTCTACAAATGTAAAAAAATATTAAATTTATTTTTTATTCGATTTTTCAAAATTTTTCTTTCCAAACATATTTCTCTTTCGAAATGGTCAAACCAATTTTTCTAATACATTTTATAAATGTTTTTTATTATCTCTAAGTAGCAAAAATTCCAGTTAAGATCCAAATGTCTAAAAAACATATCTTTTTCCTTTTAAAATATAAAATGATATTAAGTGGTATTAAGAGGGTACTAAGAGGTACTAAGGCGGTACGAATAATTCAGATCGTCTATGACGTTTTAAGTAGCAGAAATAATTTTTAACTTTTTTTCAACAAAATTTAAAACATTTTACGTTTCTACAAATGTGAAAAAATATTAAATTTATTTGTTTTTCGATTTTTCAAAATTTTTGTTTTCAAACAAAATACTCGTTCTAAATGGTCAAACCAATTTTTCTAATATATTTTATAATTGTTTTTTGTTATCTCTAAGTAGCAAGAAATCCATTTAAGATCTAAACCTCTAAAAAACTTATCTTTTTCCTATTAAAATATAAAATGGTACTAAGTGGTATTAAGAGGGTACTAAGAGGTACTAAGGCGGTACGAATAATTCAGATCGTCTATGACCTTTTAAGTAACAGAAATAAATTTTTAACATTTTTGAAAAAAGATAAAAACATTTTACGTTTTTACAAATGTAAAAAAATATTAATTTTATTTTTTATTCGATTTTTCAAAACTTTTCTTTCCTAACATATTTCTCTTTCTAAATGGCCAAACCAATTTTTCTAATACATTTTATAAATGTTTCTTATTATCTCTAAGTAGCAAAAAATCCATTAAGGATCAAAATCTCTAAAAAACATATCTTTTTCCTTTTAAAATATAAAATGGTACTAAGTGGTATTAAGAGGGTACTAAGAGGTACTAAGGCGGTACGAATAATTCAGGTCGTCTATGACGTTTTAAGTAGCAGAAATAATTTTTAAACTTTTTTCAACAAAAATTAAAACATTTTACGTTTCTACAAATGTGAAAAAATATTAAATATATTTGTTTTTCGATTTTTCAAAATTTTTGTTTTCAAACAAATTACTCGTTCTAAATGGTCAAACCAATTTTTCTAATATATTTTATAAATGTTTTTTATTATCTCTAAGTAGCAAAAAATCCATTTAAGATCTAAACCTCTAAAAAACTTATCTTTTTCATCTTAAAATATAAAATGGTACTAAGTGGTATTAAGAGGGTACTAAGAGGTACTAAGGCGGAACGAATAATTCAGATCGTCTACGACCTTTTAAGTAACAGAAATTAATTTTAAACATTTTTGAAAAAAGATAAAAACATTTTACGTTTCTACAAATGTGAAAAAATATTAATTTTATTTTTTATTCGATTTTTCAAAATTTTTCTTTCCAAACAAATTACTGGTTCTAAATGGTCAAACCAATTTTTCTAATACATTTTATAAATGTTTTTTATTATCTCTAAGTAGCAAAAATTCCAATTAAGATCCAAATCTCTAAAAAACATATCTTTTTCCTTTTAAAATATAAAATGTTACTAAGTGGTATTAAGAGGGTACTAAGAGGTACTAAGGCGGTACGAATAATTCAGGTCGCTATAACCTTTTAAGTAACAGAAATAATTTTTAAACATTTTTTAACGAAGATTAAAAGATTTTACGTTTCTACAAAATTGAAAAATTATTAATTTTATTTTTTATTCGATTTTTCAAAATTTTCCTTTCCAAACAAGTTACTCGTTCTAAATGGTCAAACCATTTTTTCTAATACATTTTATAAATGTTTTTTATTATCTCTAAGTAGCAAGAAATCCAATTAAGATCCAAATCTCTAAAAAACATATCTTTTTCCTTTTAAAATATAAAATGGTACTAAGTGGTATTAAGAGGGTATTAAGAGGTACTAAGGCGGTACGAATAATTCAGATCGTCTTTGACGTTTTAAGTAACAGAAATAATTTTTAAACTTTTTTCAACAAAGATTAAAACATTTTACGTTTCTACAAATGTGAAAAAATATTAATTTTATTTTTTATTCGATTTTTCAAAATTTTTCTTTCCAAACATATTTCTCTTTCTAAATGGTCAAACCAATTTTTCTAATACATTTTATAAATGTTTTTCATGATTTCTAAGTAGCAAAAAATCCAATTAAGATCCAAATCTCTAAAAAACATATCTTTTTCTTTTTAAAATATAAAATGGTACTAAGTGGTAATAAGAGGGTACTAAAAGGTGCTAAGGCGGTACGAATAATTCAGGTCGTCTATCACATTTCAAGTAACAGAAATAATTTTTAAACATTTTTTAACGAAGATTAAAATATTTTACGTTTCTACAAATGTAAAAAAATATTAATTTTATTTTTTATTCGATTTTTCAAAATTTTTCTTTCCAAACATATTTCTCTTTCTAAATGGTCAAACCAATTTTTCTAATACATTTTATAAATGTTTTTTATTATCTCTAAGTAGCAAAAATTCCAATAAGGATCCAAATCTCTAAAAAACATATCTTTTTCCTCTTAAAATATAAAATGTTACTAAGTGGTATTAAGAGGGTACTAAGAGGTACTAAGGCGGTACGAATAATTCAGGTCGCTATAACCTTTTAAGTAACAGAAATAATTTTTAAACATTTTTTAACGAAGATTAAAAGATTTTACGTTTCTACAAAATTGAAAAATTATTAATTTTATTTTTTTTTTCGATTTATCAAAATTTTTGTTTTCAAACAAATTACTCGTTCTAAATGGTCAAACCAATTTTTCTAATACATTTTATAAATGTTTTTTATTATCTCTAAGTAGCAAAAAATCCAATTTAAATCCAAATCTCTAAAAAACATATCTTTTTCCTTTTAAAATATGAAATGGTACTAAGTGGTATTAAGAGGGTACTAAGAGGTACTAAGGCGGTACGAATAATTCAGATCGTCTATGACGTTTTAAGTAACAGAAATAATTTTTAAACTTTTTTCAACAAAGATTAAAACATTTTACGTTTCTACAAATGTAAAAAAATATTAATTTTATTTTTTATTCGATTTTTCAAAATTTTTCTTTCCTAACATATTTCTCTTTCTAAATGGCCAAACCAATTTTTCTAATACATTTTATAAATGTTTCTTATTATCTCTAAGTAGCAAAAAATCCATTAAGGATCAAAATCTCTAAAAAACATATCTTTTTCCTTTTAAAATATAAAATGGTACTAAGTGGTATTAAGAGGGTACTAAAAGGTACTAAGGCGGTACGAATAATTCAGGTCGTCTATGACGTTTTAAGTAGCAGAAATAATTTTTAACTTTTTTTCAACAAAATTTAAAACATTTTACGTTTCTACAAATGTGAAAAAATATTAAATTTATTTGTTTTTTGATTTTTCAAAATTTTTGTTTTCAAACAAATTACTCGTTCTAAATGGTCAAACCAATTTTTCTAATATATTTTATAAATGTTTTTTGTTATCTCTAAGTAGCAAGAAATCCATTTAAGATCTAAACCTCTAAAAAACTTATCTTTTTCCTATTAAAATATAAAATGGTACTAAGTGGTATTAAGAGGGTACTAAGAGGTACTAAGGCGGTACGAATAATTCAGATCGTCTATGACCTTTTAAGTAACAGAAATAAATTTTTAACATTTTTGAAAAAAGATAAAAACATTTTACGTTTCTACAAATGTGAAAAAATATTAATTTTATTTTTTATTCGATTTTTCAAAATTTTTCTTTCCAAACAAATTACTGGTTCTAAATGGTCAAACCAATTTTTCTAATACATTTTATAAATGTTTTTTATTATCTCTAAGTAGCAATAATTCCAATTAAGATCCAAATCTCTAAAAAACATATCTTTTTCCTTTTAAAATATAAAATGGTACTAAGTGGTATTAAGAGGGTACTAAGAGGTACTAAGGCGGTACGAATAATTCAGATCGTCTATGACGTTTTAAGTAACAGAAATAATTTTTAAACTTTTTTCAACAAAGATTAAAACATTTTACGTTTCTACAAATGTAAAAAAATATTAATTTTATTTTTTATTCGATTTTTCAAAATTTTTCTTTCCTAACATATTTCTCATTCTAAATGGTCAAACCAATTTTTCTAATACATTTTATAAATGTTTCTTATTATCTCTAAGTAGCAAAAAATCCATTAAGGATCAAAATCTCTAAAAAACATATCTTTTTCCTTTTAAAATATAAAATGGTACTAAGTGGTATTAAGAGGGTACTAAGAGGTACTAAGGCGGTACGAATAATTCAGATTGTCTTTGACGTTTTAAGTAACAGAAATAATTTTTAAACTTTTTTCAACAAAGATTAAAACATTTTACGTTTCTACAAATGTGAAAAAATATTAATTTTATTTTTTATTCGATTTTTCAAAATTTTTCTTTCCAAACATATTTCTCTTTCTAAATGGTCAAACCAATTTTTCTAATACATTTTATAAATGTTTTTCATGATTTCTAAGTAGCAAAAAATCCAATTAAGATCCAAATCTCTAAAAAACATATCTTTTTCTTTTTAAAATATAAAATGGTACTAAGTGGTAATAAGAGGGTACTAAAAGGTGCTAAGGCGTTACGAATAATTCAGGTCGTCTATCACCTTTCAAGTAACAGAAATAATTTTTAAACATTTTTTAACGAAGATTAAAATATTTTACGTTTCTACAAATGTAAAAAAATATTAATTTTTTTTTTTATTCGATTTTTCAAAATTTTTCTTTCCAAACATATTTCTCTTTCTAAATGGTCAAACCAATTTTTCTAATACATTTTATAAATGTTTTTTATTATCTCTAAGTAGCAAAAATTCCAATTAAGATCCAAATCTCTAAAAAACATATCTTTTTCCTCTTAAAATATAAAATGTTACTAAGTGGTATTAAGAGGGTACTAAGAGGTACTAAGGCGGTACGAATAATTCAGGTCGCTATAACCTTTTAAGTAACAGAAATAATTTTTAAACATTTTTTAACGAAGATTAAAAGATTTTACGTTTCTACAAAATTAAAAAATTATTAATTTTATTTTTTTTTTCGATTTTTTAAAATTTTTGTTTTCAAACAAATTACTCGTTCTAAATGGTCAAACCAATTTTTCTAATACATTTTATAAATGTTTTTTATTATCTCTAAGTAGCAAAAAATCCAATTTAAATCCAAATCTCTAAAAAACATATCTTTTTCCTTTTAAAATATGAAATGGTACTAAGTGGTATTAAGAGGGTACTAAGAGGTACTAAGGCGGTACGAATAATTCAGATCGTCTATGACGTTTTAAGTAACAGAAATAATTTTTAAACTTTTTTCAACAAAGATTAAAACATTTTACGTTTCTACAAATGTAAAAAAATATTAATTTTATTTTTTATTCGATTTTTCAAAATTTTTCTTTCCTAACATATTTCTCTTTCTAAATGGCCAAACCAATTTTTCTAATACATTTTATAAATGTTTCTTATTATCTCTAAGTAGCAAAAAATCCATTAAGGATCAAAATCTCTAAAAAACATATCTTTTTCCTTTTAAAATATAAAATGGTACTAAGTGGTATTAAGAGGGTACTAAAAGGTACTAAGGCGGTACGAATAATTCAGGTCGTCTATGACGTTTTAAGTAGCAGAAATAATTTTTAACTTTTTTTCAACAAAATTTAAAACATTTTACGTTTCTACAAATGTGAAAAAATATTAAATTTATTTGTTTTTCGATTTTTCAAAATTTTTGTTTTCAAACAAATTACTCGTTCTAAATGGTCAAACCAATTTTTCTAATATATTTTATAAATGTTTTTTGTTATCTCTAAGTAGCAAGAAATCCATTTAAGATCTAAACCTCTAAAAAACTTATCTTTTTCCTATTAAAATATAAAATGGTACTAAGTGGTATTAAGAGGGTACTAAGAGGTACTAAGGCGGTACGAATAATTCAGATCGTCTATGACCTTTTAAGTAACAGAAATAAATTTTTAACATTTTTGAAAAAAGATAAAAACATTTTACGTTTTTACAAATGTGAAAAAATATTAATTTTATTTTTTATTCGATTTTTCAAAATTTTCCTTTCCAAACAAGTTACTCGTTCTAAATGGTCAAACAATTTTTTCTAATACATTTTATAAATGTTTTTTATTATCTCTAAGTAGCAAGAAATCCAATTAAGATCCAAATCTCTAAAAAACATATCTTTTTCCTTTTAAAATATAAAATGGTACTAAGTGGTATTAAGAGGGTACTAAGAGGTACTAAGGCGGTACGAATAATTCAGATCGTCTATGACGTTTTAAGTAACAGAAATAATTTTTAAACTTTTTTCAACAAAGATTAAAACATTTTACGTTTCTACAAATGTAAAAAAATATTAATTTTATTTTTTATTCGATTTTTCAAAATTTTTCTTTCCTAACATATTTCTCATTCTAAATGGTCAAACCAATTTTTCTAATACATTTTATAAATGTTTCTTATTATCTCTAAGTAGCAAAAAATCCATTAAGGATCAAAATCTCTAAAAAACATATCTTTTTCCTTTTAAAATATAAAATGGTACTAAGTGGTATTAAGAGGGTACTAAGAGGTACTAAGGCGGTACGAATAATTCAGGTCGTCTATGACGTTTTAAGTAGCAGAAATAATTTTTAAACTTTTTTCAACAAAAATTAAAACATTTTACGTTTCTACAAATGTGAAAAAATATTAAATTTATTTGTTTTTCGATTTTTCAAAATTTTTGTTTTCAAACAAATTACTCGTTCTAAATGGTCAAACCAATTTTTCTAATATATTTTATAAATGTTTTTTATTATCTCTAAGTAGCAAAAAATCCATTTAAGATCTAAACCTCTAAAAAACTTATCTTTTTCATCTTAAAATATAAAATGGTACTAAGTGGTATTAAGAGGGTACTAAGAGGTACTAAGGCGGAACGAATAATTCAGATCGTCTACGACCTTTTAAGTAACAGAAATTAATTTTAAACATTTTTGAAAAAAGATAAAAACATTTTACGTTTCTACAAATGTGAAAAAATATTAATTTTATTTTTTATTCGATTTTTCAAAATTTTTCTTTCCAAACAAATTACTGGTTCTAAATGGTCAAACCAATTTTTCTAATACATTTTATAAATGTTTTTTATTATCTCTAACTAGCAAAAATTCCAATTAAGATCCAAATCTCTAAAAAACATATCTTTTTCCTTTTAAAATATAAAATGTTACTAAGTGGTATTAAGAGGGTACTAAGAGGTACTAAGGCGGTACGAATAATTCAGGTCGCAATAACCTTTTAAGTAACAGAAATAATTTTTAAACATTTTTTAACGAAGATTAAAAGATTTTACGTTTCTACAAAATTGAAAAATTATTAATTTTATTTTTTTTTTCGATTTTTCAAAATTTTTGTTTTCAAACAAATTACTCGTTCTAAATGGTCAAACCAATTTTTCTAATACATTTCATAAATGTTTTCTATTATCTCTAAGTAGCAAAAAATCCAATTTAAATCCAAATCTCTAAAAAACATATCTTTTTCCTTTTAAAATATAAAATGGTACTAAGTGGTATTAAGAGGGTACTAAGAGGTACTAAGGCGGTACGAATAATTCAGATCGTCTATGACGTTTTAAGTAACAGAAATAATTTTTAAACTTTTTTCCACAAAGATTAAAACATTTTACGTTTCTACAAATGTAAAAAAATATTAAATTTATTTTTTATTCGATTTTTCAAAATTTTTCTTTCCAAACATATTTCTCTTTCGAAATGGTCAAACCAATTTTTCTAATACATTTTATAAATGTTTTTTATTATCTCTAAGTAGCAAAAATTCCAGTTAAGATCCAAATCTCTAAAAAACATATCTTTTTCCTTTTAAAATATAAAATGATATTAAGTGGTATTAAGAGGGTACTAAAAGGTACTAAGGCGGTACGAATAATTCAGGTCGTCTACAACCTTTTAAGTAACAGAAATAATTTTTAAACTTTTTTCAACAAAGATTAAAACATTTTACGTTTCTACAAATGTAAAAAAATATTAATTTTATTTTTTATTCGATTTTTCAAAATTTTTCTTTCCTAACATATTTCTCTTTCTAAATTGTCAAACCAATTTTTCTAATACATTTTATAAATGTTTCTTATTATCTCTAAGTAGCAAAAAATCCATTAAGGATCAAAATCTCTAAAAAACATATCTTTTTCCTTTTAAAATATAAAATGGTACTAAGTGGTATTAAGAGGGTACTAAAAGGTACTAAGGCGGTACGAATAATTCAGGTCGTCTATGACGTTTTAAGTAGCAGAAATAATTTTTAACTTTTTTTCAACAAAATTTAAAACATTTTACGTTTCTGCAAATGTGAAAAAATATTAAATTTATTTGTTTTTCGATTTTTCAAAATTTTTGTTTTCAAACAAATTACTCGTTCTAAATGGTCAAACCAATTTTTCTAATATATTTTATAAATGTTTTTTATTATCTCTAAGTAGCAAGAAATCCATTTAAGATCTAAACCTCTAAAAAACTTATCTTTTTCCTATTAAAATATAAAATGGTACTAAGTGGTATTAAGAGGGTACTAAGCGGTACTAAGGCGGTACGAATAATTCAGATCGTCTATGACCTTTTAAGTAACAGAAATAAATTTTAAACATTTTTGAAAAAAGATAAAAACATTTTACGTTTTTACAAATGTGAAAAAATATTAATTTTATTTTTTATTCGATTTTTCAAAATTTTCCTTTCCAAACAAGTTACTCGTTCTAAATGGTCAAACCATTTTTTCTAATACATTTTATAAATGTTTTTTATTATCTCTAAGTAGCAAGAAATCCAATTAAGATCCAAATCTCTAAAAAACATATCTTTTTCCTTTTAAAATATAAAATGGTACTAAGTGGTATTAAGAGGGTATTAAGAGGTACTAAGGCGGTACGAATAATTCAGATCGTCTTTGACGTTTTAAGTAACAGAAATAATTTTTAAACTTTTTTCAACAAAGATTAAAACATTTTACGTTTCTACAAATGTGAAAAAATATTAATTTTATTTTTTATTCGATTTTTCAAAATTTTTCTTTCCAAACATATTTCTCTTTCTAAATGGTCAAACCAATTTTTCTAATACATTTTATAAATGTTTTTTATTATCTCTAAGTAGCAAAAAATCCAATTAAGATCCAAATCTCTAAAAAACATATCTTTTTCCTTTTAAAATATAAAATGGTACTAAGTGGTATTAAGAGGGTACTAAGATGTACTAAGGCGGTACGAATAATTCAGGTCGTCTATAACCTTTTAAGTGACAGAAATAATTTTTAAACATTATTGAACTAAGATTAAAACATTTTACGTTTCTACAAATTTAAAAAAATATTAATTTTTTTTTTTTAGATTTCTCAAAATTTTTGTTTTTAAACAAATTACTCGTTCTAAATGGTCAAACCAATTCTTTTGATACATTATATAATTCTTTTTTATTATCTCTCAGTAGCAAAAAATCCAATTAAGATCCAAATCTCTAAAAAACATATCTTTTTCCTTTTAAAATATAAAATGGTACTAAGTGGTATTAAGAGGGTACTAAGAGGTACTAAGGCGATACGAATAATTCAGGTCGTCTATGACCTTTTAAGTAACAGAAATAATTTTTAAACATTTTTTAACGGAGGTTAAAAGATTTTACGTTTCTACAAATTTGAAAAAATATTATTTTTTTTTTTTTTTGATTTTTCAAAATTTTTGTTTTCAAACAAATTACTCGTTCTAAATGGTCAAACCAATTTTTCTAATACATTTTATAAATGTTTTTTATTATCTCTAAGTAGCAAAAAATCCAATTAAGATCCGAATCTCTAAAAAACATATCTTTTTCTTTTTAAAATATAAAATGGTACTAAGTGGTATTAAGAGGGTACTAAGAGGTACTAAGGCGGTACGAATAATTCAGGTCGCTATAACCTTTTAAGTAACAGAAATAATTTTTAAACATTTTTTAACGAAGATTAAAAGATTTTACGTTTCTACAAAATTGAAAAATTATTAATTTTATTTTTTTTTTCGATTTTTCAAAATTTTTGTTTTCAAACAAATTACTCGTTCTAAATGGTCAAACCAATTTTTCTAATACATTTTATAAATGTTTTTTATTATCTCTAAGTAGCAAGAAATCCAATTAAGATCCAAATCTCTAAAAAACATATCTTTTTCCTTTTAAAATATAAAATGGTACTAAGTGGTATTAAGAGGGTATTAAGAGGTACTAAGGCGGTACGAATAATTCAGATCGTCTATGACGTTTTAAGTAACAGAAATAATTTTTAAACTTTTTTCAACAAAGATTAAAACATTTTACGTTTCTACAAATGTAAAAAAATATTAATTTTATTTTTTATTCGATTTTTCAAAATTTTTCTTTCCTAACATATTTCTCTTTCTAAATGGCCAAACCAATTTTTCTAATACATTTTATAAATGTTTCTTATTATCTCTAAGTAGCAAAAAATCCATTAAGGATCAAAATCTCTAAAAAAAATATCTTTTTCCTTTTAAAATATAAAATGGTACTAAGTGGTATTAAGAGGGTACTAAAAGGTACTAAGGCGGTACGAATAATTCAGGTCGTCTATGACGTTTTAAGTAGCAGAAATAATTTTTAACTTTTTTTCAACAAAATTTAAAACATTTTACGTTTCTACAAATGTGAAAAAATATTAAATTTATTTGTTTTTCGATTTTTCAAAATTTTTGTTTTCAAACAAATTACTCGTTCTAAATGGTCAAACCAATTTTTCTAATATATTTTATAAATGTTTTTTATTATCTCTAAGTAGCAAGAAATCCATTTAAGATCTAAACCTCTAAAAAACTTATCTTTTTCCTATTAAAATATAAAATGGTACTAAGTGGTATTAAGAGGGTACTAAGAGGTACTAAGGCGGTACGAATAATTCAGATCGTCTATGACCTTTTAAGTAACAGAAATAAATTTTAAACATTTTTGAAAAAAGATAAAAACATTTTACGTTTTTACAAATGTGAAAAAATATTAATTTTATTTTTTATTCGATTTTTCAAAATTTTCCTTTCCAAACAAGTTACTCGTTCTAAATGGTCAAACCATTTTTTCTAATACATTTTATAAATGTTTTTTATTATCTCTAAGTAGCAAGAAATCCAATTAAGATCCAAATCTCTAAAAAACATATCTTTTTCCTTTTAAAATATAAAATGGTACTAAGTGGTATTAAGAGGGTATTAAGAGGTACTAAGGCGGTACGAATAATTCAGATCGTCTTTGACGTTTTAAGTAACAGAAATAATTTTTAAACTTTTTTCAACAAAGATTAAAACATTTTACGTTTCTACAAATGTGAAAAAATATTAATTTTATTTTTTATTCGATTTTTCAAAATTTTTCTTTCCAAACATATTTCTCTTTCTAAATGGTCAAACCAATTTTTCTAATACATTTTATAAATGTTTTTCATGATTTCTAAGTAGCAAAAAATCCAATTAAGATCCAAATCTCTAAAAAACATATCTTTTTCTTTTTAAAATATAAAATGGTACTAAGTGGTAATAAGAGGGTACTAAAAGGTGCTAAGGCGGTACGAATAATTCAGATCGTCTATGACGTTTTAAGTAACAGAAATAATTTTTAAACTTTTTTTAACAAAGATCAAAACATTTTACGTTTCTACAAATGTGAAAAAATATTAATTTTATTTCTTATTCGATTTTTCAAAATTTTTGTTTTCAAACAAATTACTCGTTCTAAATGGTCAAACCAATTTTTCTAATACATTTTTTAAATGTTTTTTATTATCTCTAAGTAGCAAAAAATCCAATTAAGATCCAAATCTCTAAAAAACATATCTTTTTTCTCTTAAAATATAAAATGGTACTAAGTGGTATTAAGAGGGTACTAAGTGGTACTAAGGCGGTACGAATAATTCAGGTCGTCTACAACCTTTTAAATAACAGAAATAATTTTTAAACATTTTTTAACGAAGATTAAAAGATTTTACGTTTCTACAAATTTAAAAAAATATTAATTTTATTTTTTTTTTGATTTTTCAAAATTTTTGTTTTCAAACAAATTACTCGTTCTAAATGGTCAAACCAATTTTTCTAATATATTTTATAAATGTTTTTTATTATCTCTAAGTAGCAAGAAATCCATTTAAGATCTAAACCTCTAAAAAACTTATCTTTTTCCTATTAAAATATAAAATGGTACTAAGTGGTATTAAGAGGGTACTAAGCGGTACTAAGGCGGTACGAATAATTCAGATCGTCTATGACCTTTTAAGTAACAGAAATAAATTTTAAACATTTTTGAAAAAAGATAAAAACATTTTACGTTTTTACAAATGTGAAAAAATATTAATTTTATTTTTTATTCGATTTTTCAAAATTTTCCTTTCCAAACAAGTTACTCGTTCTAAATGGTCAAACCATTTTTTCTAATACATTTTATAAATGTTTTTTATTATCTCTAAGTAGCAAGAAATCCAATTAAGATCCAAATCTCTAAAAAACATATCTTTTTCGTTTTAAAATATAAAATGGTACTAAGTGGTATTAAGAGGGTATTAAGAGGTACTAAGGCGGTACGAATAATTCAGATCGTCTTTGACGTTTTAAGTAACAGAAATAATTTTTAAACTTTTTTCAACAAAGATTAAAACATTTTACGTTTCTACAAATGTGAAAAAATATTAATTTTATTTTTTATTCGATTTTTCAAAATTTTTCTTTCCAAACATATTTCTCTTTCTAAATGGTCAAACCAATTTTTCTAATACATTTTATAAATGTTTTTTATTATCTCTAAGTAGCAAAAAATCCAATTAAGATCCAAATCTCTAAAAAACATATCTTTTTCCTTTTAAAATATAAAATGGTACTAAGTGGTATTAAGAGGGTACTAAGAGGTACTAAGGCGGTACGAATAATTCAGGTCGTCTATAACCTTTTAAGTGACAGAAATAATTTTTAAACATTATTGAACTAAGATTAAAACATTTTACGTTTCTACAAATTTAAAAAAATATTAATTTTTTTTTTTTAGATTTCTCAAAATTTTTGTTTTTAAACAAATTACTCGTTCTAAATGGTCAAACCAATTCTTTTGATACATTATATAATTCTTTTTTATTATCTCTCAGTAGCAAAAAATCCAATTAAGATCCAAATCTCTAAAAAACATATCTTTTTCCTTTTAAAATATAAAATGGTACTAAGTGGTATTAAGAGGGTACTAAGAGGTACTAAGGCGGTACGAATAATTCAGGTCGTCTATAACCTTTTAAGTGACAGAAATAATTTTTAAACATTATTGAACTAAGATTAAAACATTTTACGTTTCTACAAATTTAAAAAAATATTAATTTTTTTTTTTTAGATTTCTCAAAATTTTTGTTTTTAAACAAATTACTCGTTCTAAATGGTCAAACCAATTCTTTTGATACATTATATAATTTTTTTTTATTATCTCTCAGTAGCAAAAAATCCAATTAAGATCCAAATCTCTAAAAAACATATCTTTTTCCTTTTAAAATATAAAATGGTACTAAGTGGTATTAAGAGGGTACTAAGAGGTACTAAGGCGATACGAATAATTCAGGTCGTCTATGACCTTTTAAGTAACAGAAATAATTTTTAAACATTTTTTAACGGAGGTTAAAAGATTTTACGTTTCTACAAATTTGAAAAAATATTATTTTTTTTTTTTTTTGATTTTTCAAAATTTTTGTTTTCAAACAAATTACTCGTTCTAAATGGTCAAACCAATTTTTCTAATACATTTTATAAATGTTTTTTATTATCTCTAAGTAGCAAAAAATCCAATTAAGATCCGAATCTCTAAAAAACATATCTTTTTCCTTTTAAAATATAAAATGGTACTAAGTGGTATTAAGAGGGTACTAAGAGGTACTAAAGCGGTACGAATAATTCAGGTCGTCTATGACGTTTTAAGTGGCAGAAATAATTTTTAAACTTTTTTCAACAAAAATTAAAACATTTTACGTTTCTACAAATGTGAAAAAATATTAAATATATTTGTATTTCGATTTTTCAAAATTTTTGTTTTCAAACAAATTACTCGTTCTAAATGGTCAAACCAATTTTTCTAATACATTTTATAAATGTTTTTCATGATTTCTAAGTAGCAAAAAATCCAATTAAGATCCAAATCTCTAAAAAACATATCTTTTTCTTTTTAAAATATAAAATGGTACTAAGTGGTAATAAGAGGGTACTAAAAGGTGCTAAGGCGGTACGAATAATTCAGGTCGTCTATCACCTTTCAAGTAACAGAAATAATTTTTAAACATTTTTTAACGAAGATTAAAATATTTTACGTTTCTACAAATGTAAAAAAATATTAATTTTATTTTTTATTCGATTTTTCAAAATTTTTCTTTCCAAACATATTTCTCTTTCTAAATGGTCAAACCAATTTTTCTAATACATTTTATAAATGTTTTTTATTATCTCTAAGTAGCAAAAATTCCAATTAAGATCCAAATCTCTAAAAAACATATCTTTTTCCTCTTAAAATATAAAATGTTACTAAGTGGTATTAAGAGGGTACTAAGAGGTACTAAGGCGGTACGAATAATTCAGGTCGCTATAACCTTTTAAGTAACAGAAATAATTTTTAAACATTTTTTAACGAAGATTAAAAGATTTTACGTTTCTACAAAATTGAAAAATTATTAATTTTATTTTTTTTTTCGATTTTTCAAAATTTTTGTTTTCAAACAAATTACTCGTTCTAAATGGTCAAACCAATTTTTCTAATACATTTTATAAATGTTTTTTATTATCTCTAAGTAGCAAGAAATCCAATTAAGATCCAAATCTCTAAAAAACATATCTTTTTCCTTTTAAAATATAAAATGGTACTAAGTGGTATTAAGAGGGTATTAAGAGGTACTAAGGCGGTACGAATAATTCAGAACGTCTATGACGTTTTAAGTAACAGAAATAATTTTTAAACTTTTTTCAACAAAGATTAAAACATTTTACGTTTCTACAAATGTAAAAAAATATTAATTTTATTTTTTATTCGATTTTTCAAAATTTTTCTTTCCTAACATATTTCTCTTTCTAAATGGCCAAACCAATTTTTCTAATACATTTTATAAATGTTTCTTATTATCTCTAAGTAGCAAAAAAGTCCATTAAGGATCAAAATCTCTAAAAAAAATATCTTTTTCCTTTTAAAATATAAAATGGTACTAAGTGGTATTAAGAGGGTACTAAAAGGTACTAAGGCGGTACGAATAATTCAGGTCGTCTATGACGTTTTAAGTAGCAGAAATAATTTTTAACTTTTTTTCAACAAAATTTAAAACATTTTACGTTTCTACAAATGTGAAAAAATATTAAATTTATTTGTTTTTCGATTTTTCAAAATTTTTGTTTTTAAACAAATTACTCGTTCTAAATGGTCAAACCAATTTTTCTAATATATTTTATAAATGTTTTTTGTTATCTCTAAGTAGCAAGAAATCCATTTAAGATCTAAACCTCTAAAAAACTTATCTTTTTCCTATTAAAATATAAAATGGTACTAAGTGGTATTAAGAGGGTACTAAGAGGTACTAAGGCGGTACGAATAATTCAGATCGTCTATGACCTTTTAAGTAACAGAAATAAATTTTAAACATTTTTGAAAAAAGATAAAAACATTTTACGTTTTTACAAATGTGAAAAAATATTAATTTTATTTTTTATTCGATTTTTCAAAATTTTCCTTTCCAAACAAGTTACTCGTTCTAAATGGTCAAACCATTTTTTCTAATACATTTTATAAATGTTTTTTATTATCTCTAAGTAGCAAGAAATCCAATTAAGATCCAAATCTCTAAAAAACATATCTTTTTCCTTTTAAAATATAAAATGGTACTAAGTGGTATTAAGAGGGTATTAAGAGGTACTAAGGCGGTACGAATAATTCAGATCGTCTTTGACGTTTTAAGTAACAGAAATAATTTTTAAACTTTTTTCAACAAAGATTAAAACATTTTACGTTTCTACAAATGTGAAAAAATATTAATTTTATTTTTTATTCGATTTTTCAAAATTTTTCTTTCCAAACATATTTCTCTTTCTAAATGGTCAAACCAATTTTTCTAATACATTTTATAAATGTTTTTTATTATCTCTAAGTAGCAAAAAATCCAATTAAGATCCAAATCTCTAAAAAACATATCTTTTTCCTTTTAAAATATAAAATGGTACTAAGTGGTATTAAGAGGGTACTAAGAGGTACTAAGGCGGTACGAATAATTCAGGTCGTCTATAACCTTTTAAGTGACAGAAATAATTTTTAAACATTATTGAACTAAGATTAAAACATTTTACGTTTCTACAAATTTAAAAAAATATTAATTTTTTTTTTTTAGATTTCTCAAAATTTTTGTTTTTAAACAAATTACTCGTTCTAAATGGTCAAACCAATTCTTTTGATACATTATATAATTCTTTTTTATTATCTCTCAGTAGCAAAAAATCCAATTAAGATCCAAATCTCTAAAAAACATATCTTTTTCCTTTTAAAATATAAAATGGTACTAAGTGGTATTAAGAGGGTACTAAGAGGTACTAAGGCGATACGAATAATTCAGGTCGTCTATGACCTTTTAAGTAACAGAAATAATTTTTAAACATTTTTTAACGGAGGTTAAAAGATTTTACGTTTCTACAAATTTGAAAAAATATTATTTTTTTTTTTTTTTGATTTTTCAAAATTTTTGTTTTCAAACAAATTACTCGTTCTAAATGGTCAAACCAATTTTTCTAATACATTTTATAAATGTTTTTTATTATCTCTAAGTAGCAAAAAATCCAATTAAGATCCGAATCTCTAAAAAACATATCTTTTTCCTTTTAAAATATAAAATGGTACTAAGTGGTATTAAGAGGGTACTAAGAGGTACTAAGGCGGTACGAATAATTCAGGTCGTCTATAACCTTTTAAGTGACAGAAATAATTTTTAAACATTATTGAACTAAGATTAAAACATTTTACGTTTCTACAAATTTAAAAAAATATTAATTTTTTTTTTTTAGATTTCTCAAAATTTTTGTTTTTAAACAAATTACTCGTTCTAAATGGTCAAACCAATTCTTTTGATACATTATATAATTTTTTTTTATTATCTCTCAGTAGCAAAAAATCCAATTAAGATCCAAATCTCTAAAAAACATATCTTTTTCCTTTTAAAATATAAAATGGTACTAAGTGGTATTAAGAGGGTACTAAGAGGTACTAAGGCGATACGAATAATTCAGGTCGTCTATGACCTTTTAAGTAACAGAAATAATTTTTAAACATTTTTTAACGGAGGTTAAAAGATTTTACGTTTCTACAAATTTGAAAAAATATTATTTTTTTTTTTTTTTGATTTTTCAAAATTTTTGTTTTCAAACAAATTACTCGTTCTAAATGGTCAAACCAATTTTTCTAATACATTTTATAAATGTTTTTTATTATCTCTAAGTAGCAAAAAATCCAATTAAGATCCGAATCTCTAAAAAACATATCTTTTTCCTTTTAAAATATAAAATGGTACTAAGTGGTATTAAGAGGGTACTAAGAGGTACTAAAGCGGTACGAATAATTCAGGTCGTCTATGACGTTTTAAGTGGCAGAAATAATTTTTAAACTTTTTTCAACAAAAATTAAAACATTTTACGTTTCTACAAATGTGAAAAAATATTAAATATATTTGTATTTCGATTTTTCAAAATTTTTGTTTTCAAACAAATTACTCGTTCTAAATGGTCAAACCAATTTTTCTAATACATTTTATAAATGTTTTTCATGATTTCTAAGTAGCAAAAAATCCAATTAAGATCCAAATCTCTAAAAAACATATCTTTTTCTTTTTAAAATATAAAATGGTACTAAGTGGTAATAAGAGGGTACTAAAAGGTGCTAAGGCGGTACGAATAATTCAGGTCGTCTATCACCTTTCAAGTAACAGAAATAATTTTTAAACATTTTTTAACGAAGATTAAAATATTTTACGTTTCTACAAATGTAAAAAAATATTAATTTTATTTTTTATTCGATTTTTCAAAATTTTTCTTTCCAAACATATTTCTCTTTCTAAATGGTCAAACCAATTTTTCTAATACATTTTATAAATGTTTTTTATTATCTCTAAGTAGCAAAAATTCCAATTAAGATCCAAATCTCTAAAAAACATATCTTTTTCCTCTTAAAATATAAAATGTTACTAAGTGGTATTAAGAGGGTACTAAGAGGTACTAAGGCGGTACGAATAATTCAGGTCGCTATAACCTTTTAAGTAACAGAAATAATTTTTAAACATTTTTTAACGAAGATTAAAAGATTTTACGTTTCTACAAAATTGAAAAATTATTAATTTTATTTTTTTTTTCGATTTTTCAAAATTTTTGTTTTCAAACAAATTACTCGTTCTAAATGGTCAAACCAATTTTTCTAATACATTTTATAAATGTTTTTTATTATCTCTAAGTAGCAAGAAATCCAATTAAGATCCAAATCTCTAAAAAACATATCTTTTTCCTTTTAAAATATAAAATGGTACTAAGTGGTATTAAGAGGGTATTAAGAGGTACTAAGGCGGTACGAATAATTCAGAACGTCTATGACGTTTTAAGTAACAGAAATAATTTTTAAACTTTTTTCAACAAAGATTAAAACATTTTACGTTTCTACAAATGTAAAAAAATATTAATTTTATTTTTTATTCGATTTTTCAAAATTTTTCTTTCCTAACATATTTCTCTTTCTAAATGGCCAAACCAATTTTTCTAATACATTTTATAAATGTTTCTTATTATCTCTAAGTAGCAAAAAAGTCCATTAAGGATCAAAATCTCTAAAAAAAATATCTTTTTCCTTTTAAAATATAAAATGGTACTAAGTGGTATTAAGAGGGTACTAAAAGGTACTAAGGCGGTACGAATAATTCAGGTCGTCTATGACGTTTTAAGTAGCAGAAATAATTTTTAACTTTTTTTCAACAAAATTTAAAACATTTTACGTTTCTACAAATGTGAAAAAATATTAAATTTATTTGTTTTTCGATTTTTCAAAATTTTTGTTTTTAAACAAATTACTCGTTCTAAATGGTCAAACCAATTTTTCTAATATATTTTATAAATGTTTTTTGTTATCTCTAAGTAGCAAGAAATCCATTTAAGATCTAAACCTCTAAAAAACTTATCTTTTTCCTATTAAAATATAAAATGGTACTAAGTGGTATTAAGAGGGTACTAAGAGGTACTAAGGCGGTACGAATAATTCAGATCGTCTATGACCTTTTAAGTAACAGAAATAAATTTTAAACATTTTTGAAAAAAGATAAAAACATTTTACGTTTTTACAAATGTGAAAAAATATTAATTTTATTTTTTATTCGATTTTTCAAAATTTTCCTTTCCAAACAAGTTACTCGTTCTAAATGGTCAAACCATTTTTTCTAATACATTTTATAAATGTTTTTTATTATCTCTAAGTAGCAAGAAATCCAATTAAGATCCAAATCTCTAAAAAACATATCTTTTTCCTTTTAAAATATAAAATGGTACTAAGTGGTATTAAGAGGGTATTAAGAGGTACTAAGGCGGTACGAATAATTCAGATCGTCTTTGACGTTTTAAGTAACAGAAATAATTTTTAAACTTTTTTCAACAAAGATTAAAACATTTTACGTTTCTACAAATGTGAAAAAATATTAATTTTATTTTTTATTCGATTTTTCAAAATTTTTCTTTCCAAACATATTTCTCTTTCTAAATGGTCAAACCAATTTTTCTAATACATTTTATAAATGTTTTTTATTATCTCTAAGTAGCAAAAAATCCAATTAAGATCCAAATCTCTAAAAAACATATCTTTTTCCTTTTAAAATATAAAATGGTACTAAGTGGTATTAAGAGGGTACTAAGAGGTACTAAGGCGGTACGAATAATTCAGGTCGTCTATAACCTTTTAAGTGACAGAAATAATTTTTAAACATTATTGAACTAAGATTAAAACATTTTACGTTTCTACAAATTTAAAAAAATATTAATTTTTTTTTTTTAGATTTCTCAAAATTTTTGTTTTTAAACAAATTACTCGTTCTAAATGGTCAAACCAATTCTTTTGATACATTATATAATTCTTTTTTATTATCTCTCAGTAGCAAAAAATCCAATTAAGATCCAAATCTCTAAAAAACATATCTTTTTCCTTTTAAAATATAAAATGGTACTAAGTGGTATTAAGAGGGTACTAAGAGGTACTAAGGCGATACGAATAATTCAGGTCGTCTATGACCTTTTAAGTAACAGAAATAATTTTTAAACATTTTTTAACGGAGGTTAAAAGATTTTACGTTTCTACAAATTTGAAAAAATATTATTTTTTTTTTTTTTTGATTTTTCAAAATTTTTGTTTTCAAACAAATTACTCGTTCTAAATGGTCAAACCAATTTTTCTAATACATTTTATAAATGTTTTTTATTATCTCTAAGTAGCAAAAAATCCAATTAAGATCCGAATCTCTAAAAAACATATCTTTTTCCTTTTAAAATATAAAATGGTACTAAGTGGTATTAAGAGGGTACTAAGAGGTACTAAGGCGGTACGAATAATTCAGGTCGTCTATGACGTTTTAAGTAGCAGAAATAATTTTTAAACTTTTTTCAACTAAAATTAAAACATTTTACGTTTCTACAAATGTGAAAAAATATTAAATATATTTGTATTTCGATTTTTCAAAATTTTTGTTTTCAAACAAATTACTCGTTCTAAATGGTCAAACCAATTTTTCTAATACATTTTATAAATGTTTTTCATGATTTCTAAGTAGCAAAAAATCCAATTAAGATCCAAATCTCTAAAAAACATATCTTTTTCTTTTTAAAATATAAAATGGTACTAAGTGGTAATAAGAGGGTACTAAAAGGTGCTAAGGCGGTACGAATAATTCAGGTCGTCTATCACCTTTCAAGTAACAGAAATAATTTTTAAACATTTTTTAACGAAGATTAAAATATTTTACGTTTCTACAAATGTAAAAAAATATTAATTTTATTTTTTATTCGATTTTTCAAAATTTTTCTTTCCAAACATATTTCTCTTTCTAAATGGTCAAACCAATTTTTCTAATACATTTTATAAATGTTTTTTATTATCTCTAAGTAGCAAAAATTCCAATTAAGATCCAAATCTCTAAAAAACATATCTTTTTCCTCTTAAAATATAAAATGTTACTAAGTGGTATTAAGAGGGTACTAAGAGGTACTAAGGCGGTACGAATAATTCAGGTCGCTATAACCTTTTAAGTAACAGAAATAATTTTTAAACATTTTTTAACGAAGATTAAAAGATTTTACGTTTCTACAAAATTGAAAAATTATTAATTTTATTTTTTTTTTCGATTTTTCAAAATTTTTGTTTTCAAACAAATTACTCGTTCTAAATGGTCAAACCAATTTTTCTAATACATTTTATAAATGTTTTTTATTATCTCTAAGTAGCAAGAAATCCAATTAAGATCCAAATCTCTAAAAAACATATCTTTTTCCTTTTAAAATATAAAATGGTACTAAGTGGTATTAAGAGGGTATTAAGAGGTACTAAGGCGGTACGAATAATTCAGATCGTCTATGACGTTTTAAGTAACAGAAATAATTTTTAAACTTTTTTCAACAAAGATTAAAACATTTTACGTTTCTACAAATGTAAAAAAATATTAATTTTATTTTTTATTCGATTTTTCAAAATTTTTCTTTCCTAACATATTTCTCTTTCTAAATGGCCAAACCAATTTTTCTAATACATTTTATAAATGTTTCTTATTATCTCTAAGTAGCAAAAAATCCATTAAGGATCAAAATCTCTAAAAAAATATCTTTTTCCTTTTAAAATATAAAATGGTACTAAGTGGTATTAAGAGGGTACTAAAAGGTACTAAGGCGGTACGAATAATTCAGGTCGTCTATGACGTTTTAAGTAGCAGAAATAATTTTTAACTTTTTTTCAACAAAATTTAAAACATTTTACGTTTCTACAAATGTGAAAAAATATTAAATTTATTTGTTTTTCGATTTTTCAAAATTTTTGTTTTCAAACAAATTACTCGTTCTAAATGGTCAAACCAATTTTTCTAATATATTTTATAAATGTTTTTTGTTATCTCTAAGTAGCAAGAAATCCATTTAAGATCTAAACCTCTAAAAAACTTATCTTTTTCCTATTAAAATATAAAATGGTACTAAGTGGTATTAAGAGGGTACTAAGAGGTACTAAGGCGGTACGAATAATTCAGATCGTCTATGACCTTTTAAGTAACAGAAATAAATTTTTAACATTTTTGAAAAAAGATAAAAACATTTTACGTTTTTACAAATGTGAAAAAATATTAATTTTATTTTTTATTCGATTTTTCAAAATTTTCCTTTCCAAACAAGTTACTCGTTCTAAATGGTCAAACAATTTTTTCTAATACATTTTATAAATGTTTTTTATTATCTCTAAGTAGCAAGAAATCCAATTAAGATCCAGATCTCTAAAAAACATATCTTTTTCCTTTTAAAATATAAAATGGTACTAAGTGGTATTAAGAGGGTACTAAGAGGTACTAAGGCGGTACGAATAATTCAGATCGTCTATGACGTTTTAAGTAACAGAAATAATTTTTAAACTTTTTTCAACAAAGATTAAAACATTTTACGTTTCTACAAATGTAAAAAAATATTAATTTTATTTTTTATTCGATTTTTCAAAATTTTTCTTTCCTAACATATTTCTCATTCTAAATGGTCAAACCAATTTTTCTAATACATTTTATAAATGTTTCTTATTATCTCTAAGTAGCAAAAAATCCATTAAGGATCAAAATCTCTAAAAAACATATCTTTTTCCTTTTAAAATATAAAATGGTACTAAGTGGTATTAAGAGGGTACTAAGAGGTACTAAGGCGGTACGAATAATTCAGGTCGTCTATGACGTTTTAAGTAGCAGAAATAATTTTTAAACTTTTTTCAACAAAAATTAAAACATTTTACGTTTCTACAAATGTGAAAAAATATTAAATTTATTTGTTTTTCGATTTTTCAAAATTTTTGTTTTCAAACAAATTACTCGTTCTAAATGGTCAAACCAATTTTTCTAATATATTTTATAAATGTTTTTTATTATCTCTAAGTAGCAAAAAATCCATTTAAGATCTAAACCTCTAAAAAACTTATCTTTTTCATCTTAAAATATAAAATGGTACTAAGTGGTATTAAGAGGGTACTAAGAGGTACTAAGGCGGAACGAATAATTCAGATCGTCTACGACCTTTTAAGTAACAGAAATTAATTTTAAACATTTTTGAAAAAAGATAAAAACATTTTACGTTTCTACAAATGTGAAAAAATATTAATTTTATTTTTTATTCGATTTTTCAAAATTTTTCTTTCCAAACAAATTACTGGTTCTAAATGGTCAAACCAATTTTTCCAATACATTTTATAAATGTTTTTTATTATCTCTAAGTAGCAAAAATTCCAATTAAGATCCAAATCTCTAAAAAACATATCTTTTTCCTTTTAAAATATAAAATGTTACTAAGTGGTATTAAGAGGGTACTAAGAGGTACTAAGGCGGTACGAATAATTCAGGTCGCAATAACCTTTTAAGTAACAGAAATAATTTTTAAACATTTTTTAACGAAGATTAAAAGATTTTACGTTTCTACAAAATTGAAAAATTATTAATTTTATTTTTTTTTTCGATTTTTCAAAATTTTTGTTTTCAAACAAATTACTCGTTCTAAATGGTCAAACCAATTTTTCTAATACATTTCATAAATGTTTTTTATTATCTCTAAGTAGCAAAAAATCCAATTTAAATCCAAATCTCTAAAAAACATATCTTTTTCCTTTTAAAATATAAAATGGTACTAAGTGGTATTAAGAGGGTACTAAGAGGTACTAAGGCGATACGAATAATTCAGGTCGTCTATGACCTTTTAAGTAACAGAAATAATTTTTAAACATTTTTTAACGGATGTTAAAAGATTTTACGTTTCTACAAATTTGAAAAAATATTATTTTTTTTTTTTTTTGATTTTTCAAAATTTTTGTTTTCAAACAAATTACTCGTTCTAAATGGTCAAACCAATTTTTCTAATACATTTTATAAATGTTTTTTATTATCTCTAAGTAGCAAAAAATCCAATTAAGATCCGAATCTCTAAAAAACATATCTTTTTCCTTTTAAAATATAAAATGGTACTAAGTGGTATTAAGAGGGTACTAAGAGGTACTAAGGCGGTACGAATAATTCAGGTCGTCTATGACGTTTTAAGTAGCAGAAATAATTTTTAAACTTTTTTCAACAAAAATTAAAACATTTTACGTTTCTACAAATGTGAAAAAATATTAAATATATTTGTATTTCGATTTTTCAAAATTTTTGTTTTCAAACAAATTACTCGTTCTAAATGGTCAAACCAATTTTTCTAATACATTTTATAAATGTTTTTCATGATTTCTAAGTAGCAAAAAATCCAATTAAGATCCAAATCTCTAAAAAACATATCTTTTTCTTTTTAAAATATAAAATGGTACTAAGTGGTAATAAGAGGGTACTAAAAGGTGCTAAGGCGGTACGAATAATTCAGGTCGTCTATCACCTTTCAAGTAACAGAAATAATTTTTAAACATTTTTTAACGAAGATTAAAATATTTTACGTTTCTACAAATGTAAAAAAATATTAATTTTATTTTTTATTCGATTTTTCAAAATTTTTCTTTCCAAACATATTTCTCTTTCTAAATGGTCAAACCAATTTTTCTAATACATTTTATAAATGTTTTTTATTATCTCTAAGTAGCAAAAATTCCAATTAAGATCCAAATCTCTAAAAAACATATCTTTTTCCTCTTAAAATATAAAATGTTACTAAGTGGTATTAAGAGGGTACTAAGAGGTACTAAGGCGGTACGAATAATTCAGGTCGCTATAACCTTTTAAGTAACAGAAATAATTTTTAAACATTTTTTAACGAAGATTAAAAGATTTTACGTTTCTACAAAATTGAAAAATTATTAATTTTATTTTTTTTTTCGATTTTTCAAAATTTTTGTTTTCAAACAAATTACTCGTTCTAAATGGTCAAACCAATTTTTCTAATACATTTTATAAATGTTTTTTATTATCTCTAAGTAGCAAGAAATCCAATTAAGATCCAAATCTCTAAAAAACATATCTTTTTCCTTTTAAAATATAAAATGGTACTAAGTGGTATTAAGAGGGTATTAAGAGGTACTAAGGCGGTACGAATAATTCAGATCGTCTATGACGTTTTAAGTAACAGAAATAATTTTTAAACTTTTTTCAACAAAGATTAAAACATTTTACGTTTCTACAAATGTAAAAAAATATTAATTTTATTTTTTATTCGATTTTTCAAAATTTTTCTTTCCTAACATATTTCTCTTTCTAAATGGCCAAACCAATTTTTCTAATACATTTTATAAATGTTTCTTATTATCTCTAAGTAGCAAAAAATCCATTAAGGATCAAAATCTCTAAAAAAATATCTTTTTCCTTTTAAAATATAAAATGGTACTAAGTGGTATTAAGAGGGTACTAAAAGGTACTAAGGCGGTACGAATAATTCAGGTCGTCTATGACGTTTTAAGTAGCAGAAATAATTTTTAACTTTTTTTCAACAAAATTTAAAACATTTTACGTTTCTACAAATGTGAAAAAATATTAAATTTATTTGTTTTTCGATTTTTCAAAATTTTTGTTTTCAAACAAATTACTCGTTCTAAATGGTCAAACCAATTTTTCTAATATATTTTATAAATGTTTTTTATTATCTCTAAGTAGCAAAAAATCCATTTAAGATCTAAACCTCTAAAAAACTTATCTTTTTCATCTTAAAATATAAAATGGTACTAAGTGGTATTAAGAGGGTACTAAGAGGTACTAAGGCGGAACGAATAATTCAGATCGTCTACGACCTTTTAAGTAACAGAAATTAATTTTAAACATTTTTGAAAAAAGATAAAAACATTTTACGTTTCTACAAATGTGAAAAAATATTAATTTTATTTTTTATTCGATTTTTCAAAATTTTTCTTTCCAAACAAGTTACTCGTTCTAAATGGTCAAACAATTTTTTCTAATACATTTTATAAATGTTTTTTATTATCTCTAAGTAGCAAGAAATCCAATTAAGATCCAGATCTCTAAAAAACATATCTTTTTCCTTTTAAAATATAAAATGGTACTAAGTGGTATTAAGAGGGTACTAAGAGGTACTAAGGCGGTACGAATAATTCAGATCGTCTATGACCTTTTAAGTAACAGAAATAAATTTTTAACATTTTTGAAAAAAGATAAAAACATTTTACGTTTTTACAAATGTGAAAAAATATTAATTTTATTTTTTATTCGATTTTTCAAAATTTTCCTTTCCAAACAAGTTACTCGTTCTAAATGGTCAAACAATTTTTTCTAATACATTTTATAAATGTTTTTTATTATCTCTAAGTAGCAAAAAATCCATTAAGGATCAAAATCTCTAAAAAACATATCTTTTTCCTTTTAAAATATAAAATGGTACTAAGTGGTATTAAGAGGGTACT
The DNA here is from genome assembly GCA_037103525.1 of Ganaspis brasiliensis. Classification (NCBI taxonomy): domain Eukaryota; kingdom Metazoa; phylum Arthropoda; class Insecta; order Hymenoptera; family Figitidae; genus Ganaspis; species Ganaspis brasiliensis. Next base: position 606,996 of record JAZKLR010000014.1, read on the forward strand.
AAGAGGTACTAAGGCGGTACGAATAATTCAGGTCGTCTATGACGTTTTAAGTAGCAGAAATAATTTTTAAACTTTTTTCAACAAAAATTAAAACATTTTACGTTTCTACAAATGTGAAAAAATATTAATTTTATTTTTTATTCGATTTTTCAAAATTTTTCTTTCCAAACAAATTACTGGTTCTAAATGGTCAAACCAATTTTTCTAATACATTTTATAAATGTTTTTTATTATCTCTAAGTAGCAAAAATTCCAATTAAGATCCAAATCTCTAAAAAACATATCTTTTTCCTTTTAAAATATAAAATGTTACTAAGTGGTATTAAGAGGGTACTAAGAGGTACTAAGGCGGTACGAATAATTCAGGTCGCAATAACCTTTTAAGTAACAGAAATAATTTTTAAACATTTTTTAACGAAGATTAAAAGATTTTACGTTTCTACAAAATTGAAAAATTATTAATTTTATTTTTTTTTTCGATTTTTCAAAATTTTTGTTTTCAAACAAATTACTCGTTCTAAATGGTCAAACCAATTTTTCTAATACATTTCATAAATGTTTTTTATTATCTCTAAGTAGCAAAAAATCCAATTTAAATCCAAATCTCTAAAAAACATATCTTTTTCCTTTTAAAATATAAAATGGTACTAAGTGGTATTAAGAGGGTACTAAGAGGTACTAAGGCGGTACGAATAATTCAGATCGTCTATGACGTTTTAAGTAACAGAAATAATTTTTAAACTTTTTTCCACAAAGATTAAAACATTTTACGTTTCTACAAATGTAAAAAAATATTAAATTTATTTTTTATTCGATTTTTCAAAATTTTTCTTTCCAAACATATTTCTCTTTCGAAATGGTCAAACCAATTTTTCTAATACATTTTATAAATGTTTTTTATTATCTCTAAGTAGCAAAAATTCCAGTTAAGATCCAAATCTCTAAAAAACATATCTTTTTCCTTTTAAAATATAAAATGATATTAAGTGGTATTAAGAGGGTACTAAAAGGTACTAAGGCGGTACGAATAATTCAGGTCGTCTACAACCTTTTAAGTAACAGAAATAATTTTTAAACTTTTTTCAACAAAGATTAAAACATTTTACGTTTCTACAAATGTAAAAAAATATTAATTTTATTTTTTATTCGATTTTTCAAAATTTTTCTTTCCTAACATATTTCTCTTTCTAAATTGTCAAACCAATTTTTCTAATACATTTTATAAATGTTTCTTATTATCTCTAAGTAGCAAAAAATCCATTAAGGATCAAAATCTCTAAAAAACATATCTTTTTCCTTTTAAAATATAAAATGGTACTAAGTGGTATTAAGAGGGTACTAAAAGGTACTAAGGCGGTACGAATAATTCAGGTCGTCTATGACGTTTTAAGTAGCAGAAATAATTTTTAACTTTTTTTCAACAAAATTTAAAACATTTTACGTTTCTACAAATGTGAAAAAATATTAAATTTATTTGTTTTTCGATTTTTCAAAATTTTTGTTTTCAAACAAATTACTCGTTCTAAATGGTCAAACCAATTTTTCTAATATATTTTATAAATGTTTTTTATTATCTCTAAGTAGCAAGAAATCCATTTAAGATCTAAACCTCTAAAAAACTTATCTTTTTCCTATTAAAATATAAAATGGTACTAAGTGGTATTAAGAGGGTACTAAGAGGTACTAAGGCGGTACGAATAATTCAGATCGTCTATGACCTTTTAAGTAACAGAAATAAATTTTAAACATTTTTGAAAAAAGATAAAAACATTTTACGTTTTTACAAATGTGAAAAAATATTAATTTTATTTTTTATTCGATTTTTCAAAATTTTCCTTTCCAAACAAGTTACTCGTTCTAAATGGTCAAACCATTTTTTCTAATACATTTTATAAATGTTTTTTATTATCTCTAAGTAGCAAGAAATCCAATTAAGATCCAAATCTCTAAAAAACATATCTTTTTCCTTTTAAAATATAAAATGGTACTAAGTGGTATTAAGAGGGTATTAAGAGGTACTAAGGCGGTACGAATAATTCAGATCGTCTTTGACGTTTTAAGTAACAGAAATAATTTTTAAACTTTTTTCAACAAAGATTAAAACATTTTACGTTTCTACAAATGTGAAAAAATATTAATTTTATTTTTTATTCGATTTTTCAAAATTTTTCTTTCCAAACATATTTCTCTTTCTAAATGGTCAAACCAATTTTTCTAATACATTTTATAAATGTTTTTCATGATTTCTAAGTAGCAAAAAATCCAATTAAGATCCAAATCTCTAAAAAACATATCTTTTTCTTTTTAAAATATAAAATGGTACTAAGTGGTAATAAGAGGGTACTAAAAGGTGCTAAGGCGGTACGAATAATTCAGATCGTCTATGACGTTTTAAGTAACAGAAATAATTTTTAAACTTTTTTTAACAAAGATTAAAACATTTTACGTTTCTACAAATGTGAAAAAATATTAATTTTATTTTTTATTCGATTTTTCAAAATTTTTGTTTTCAAACAAATTACTCGTTCTAAATGGTCAAACCAATTTTTCTAATACATTTTTTAAATGTTTTTTATTATCTCTAAGTAGCAAAAAATCCAATTAAGATCCAAATCTCTAAAAAACATATCTTTTTTCTCTTAAAATATAAAATGGTACTAAGTGGTATTAAGAGGGTACTAAGTGGTACTAAGGCGGTACGAATAATTCAGGTCGTCTACAACCTTTTAAATAACAGAAATAATTTTTAAACATTTTTTAACGAAGATTAAAAGATTTTACGTTTCTACAAATTTAAAAAAATATTAATTTTATTTTTTTTTTGATTTTTCAAAATTTTTCTTTCCAAACATATTTCTCTTTCTAAATGGTCAAACCAATTTTTCTAATACATTTTATAAATGTTTTTCATGATTTCTAAGTAGCAAAAAATCCAATTAAGATCCAAATCTCTAAAAAACATATCTTTTTTCTCTTAAAATATAAAATGGTACTAAGTGGTATTAAGAGGGTACTAAGAGGTACTAAGGCGGTACGAATAATTTAGAACGTCTATGACGTTTTAAGTAACAGAAATAAATTTTAAACATTTTTGAAAAAAGATAAAAACATTTTACGTTTCTACAAATGTGAAAAAATAATAATTTTATTTTTTATTCGATTTTTCAAAATTTTTCTTTCCAAACATTTACTCGTTCTAAATGGTCAAACCATTTTTTCTAATACATTTTATAAATGTTTTTTATTATCTCTAAGTAGCAAGAAATTCAATTAAGATCCAAATCTCTAAAAAACATATCTTTTTCCTTTTAAAATATAAAATGGTACTAAGTGGTATTAAGAGGGTACTAAGAGGTACTAAGGCGGTACGAATAATTCAGATCGTCTTTGACGTTTTAAGTAACAGAAATAATTTTTAAACTTTTTTCAACAAAGATTAAAACATTTTACGTTTCTACAAATGTGAAAAAATATTAATTTTATTTTTTATTCGATTTTTCAAAATTTTTCTTTCCAAACATATTTCTCGTTCTAAATAGTCAAACCAATTTTTCTTATACATTTTATAAATGTTTTTTATTATCTCTAAATAGCAAAAAATCTAATTAAGATCCAAATCTCTAAAAAACATATCTTTTTCCTTTTAAAATATAAAATGGTACTAAGTGGTATTAAGAGGGTACTAAAAGGTACTAAGGCGGTACGAATAATTAAGGTCGTCTATAACCTTTTAAGTGACAGAAATAATTTTTAAACATTATTGAACTAAGATTAAAACATTTTACGTTTCTACAAATTTAAAAAAATATTAATTTTTTTTTTTAGATTTCTCAAAATTTTTGTTTTCAAACAAATTACTCGTTCTAAATGGTCAAACCAATTCTTTTGATACATTATATAATTTTTTTTTATTATCTCTCAGTAGCAAAAAATCCAATTAAGATCCAAATCTCTTAAAAACATATCTTTTTCCTTTTAAAATATAAAATGGTACTAAGTGGTATTAAGAGGGTACTAAGAGGTACTAAGGCGATACGAATAATTCAGGTCGTCTATGACCTTTTAAGTAACAGAAATAATTTTTAAACATTTTTTAACGGAGGTTAAAAGATTTTACGTTTCTACAAATTTGAAAAAAATTTTTTTTTTTTTTTTTTGATTTTTCAAAATTTTTGTTTTCAAACAAATTACTCGTTCTAAATGGTCAAACCAATTTTTCTAAAACATTTTATAAATGTTTTTTATTATCTCTAAGTAGCAAAAAATCCAATTAAGATCCGAATCTCTAAAAAACATATCTTTTTCCTTTTAAAATATAAAATGGTACTAAGTGGTATTAAGAGGGTACTAAGAGGTACTAAGGCGGTACGAGTAATTCAGATCGTCTATGACGTTTTAAGTAACAGAAATAATTTGTAAACTTATTTCAACAAAGATTAAAACATTTTACGTTGCTACAAATGTGCAAAAATATTAATTTTATTTTTTATTTGATTTTTCAAAATTTTTCTTTCCAAACATATTTCTCATTCTAAATGGTCAAACCAATTTTTTTGATACATTATATAAGTCTTTTTTATTATCTCTAAGTAGCAAAAAATTCAATTCAGATCCGAATCTCTAAAAAACATATCTTTTTCCTTTTAAAATATAAAATGGTACTAAGTGGTATTAAGAGGGTACTAAGAGGTACTAAGGCGGTACGAGTAATTCAGATCGTCTATGACGTTTTAAGTAACAGAAATAATTTTTTAACTTTTTTCAACAAAGATTAAAACATTTTACGTTTCTACAAATGTGAAAAAATATTAATTTTTTTTTTTATTCGATTTTTCAAAATTTTTCTTTCCAAGCATATTTCTTGTTCTAAATGGTCAAACCAATTTTTCTAATACATTTTATAAATGTTTTTTATTATCTCTAAGTAGCAAAAATTCCAATTCAGATCCAAATCTCTAAAAAACATATCTTTTTCCTCTTTAAATATAAAATGGTACTAAGTGGTATTAAGAGGGTACTAAGAGGTACTAAGAGGTACTAAGGCGGTACGAATAATTTAGGTCGTCTATGACCTTTTAAGTAAGAAAAACATTTTTAAACATTTTTGAACAAAGATAAAAACAATTTCTGTTTCTACAAATGTGAAAAAATATTAATTTTATTTTTTTATCGATTTTTTAAAATTTTGGTTTTCAAACAAATTTCTCGTTTAAATGGTCATGAAAATTTTTCTGATACATTTTATAAATCTTTTTTATGACAGGATGTCTAGCAAAATGGCAATTTTAAATTCCCGGCAAATTTCCGGATTTCCCGGATCTTAGAGCACAATTTTCCCGAATTTTTAAAAATGAAAATTATAGATCCGAATTTTAAAATAATATATTATAATGTAGTTGGGTAGCTTCTTTCTTGTTTTTATTACAGGTCTGATCAAATTCATGATTTAAAAAAAAAAACATTTTTTTTATTATATCGGACTTTTTTTTATTTAAATAGTTTTTTTTTTAATTTTATCAGTATATAAAAGCTCAAAATGCTTATTTGTATTAGTTTATTTTTTAACAGGGAAAAAAATTATTATAAATAATAATGAAGTATCAAATATTTAATTAAAATCAAATAAATTATGTCGAATAAATGAGAAAATTTCAAAGAAATATTTCTAAATCCATATGATCGCAAAATTAAGTCAATTAGGTAAGAGCAGCAAAAGAATAACAAATTATCAAAAAGAACAAAAGCGTAAGAAGATGAGAAAACAGTCTATTTAAAAAAATGTCATGGACATTATTAAAGAAATGAAGAAAAAATTAAGAAAACAACACAAGAATAAAATAATAGCATAAAAATATATAAAAAGTAGAAACTCTTTTAAAAAAATTAAACTATTTACAGACATTTTTTAAAATTAAAATAAAAAAAGGAGATAATTAAAAAAACTTTAAAATACTATATTACTAAAAAAAAAAAAAATTTAAAAGAAAAGAAATTTTATGAAATAGAAGAACGATGTAAAAAAGGAGAATATTTTAGTACAAGATTAAATTTACATAATATAAAATAAAAGAATCAAAGTTTTCAAAAAAGTTGAAAATTGAGAAATTTAAAAAATGTAGATAAAAGCATTGAATAAATGTGTTAAAAAATTCGTAATTATGAGATCAAAACTAAACAATTTAAAAGAAGAAAAAATGTTTCTAAGAAGTGGAAAAATGATGACAAAAATTAAAGAATTAATTAAAAAGCAAGCAAGGACAAAAAATAGTGAAAAATCAAGAAAATTAAATAAATAGCAAGAAAATGGAGAAATGTTTTTTCTTTAATCCAACCGACTGTAAAAAAATGTAAGAAGTACAAAAAATAATAAATTTTGTTTTAGAATCTACTAAAAAATTAGAATTAATAAAAATAAAATAAAAAGAAATTTACAAATCTTTTAAAAATAAAAAAGTTTAGGCAAATTAAACCAAAAACATTTTTATAATATTACACACCCTGTCGATAACAACTCACTGAAAGCTTATTAAAAACTCACTGAAAACTAACCTGTAGAGCGAGTTTTCAGTGAGTTTTTAGTGAGTCTTCAGTGAGTTGTTATCGACAGGGCAAAACCTAAAAATTTTATGAAAGAATTAGTAAATTTGAAAGAAATCTTGCAAAAAATAGACAAGATGTGAAAAAAAATTGAATAAATTTTTAAAACAATGGGCGTATTTACTTTTAAAAATATGAAAATAATTATGAAAATCATCGAAATAATAAGTTTAGTGAATATTATAATAACAAAATTGTGTAGGGGAAACTGCCCTATGGTGGGTAGCCGTTCCAACAGTGGATAGCTATAATGATCCTACTAAAAAAAAGCATGAAGGCATGGGCAAGATCGAATATCGAAATAATCGAAGTGCGATTATTAGGATTAAGCAATAGAGAAAGGCATATGGCCTAAGCAGATAGAAATACGGTTACGGGACCAGAGCATGAGACAGAAAAGGACATCTATTTGGCGCTAACTTTTAAACAAGAATGACTGTTTTTTTAGAAATTGATTTAATTGTAAAATTTTTGGTACAAAATAGGTATTATCTTTTCCTTAAACATTGTTTTTCGAATTTATTTTATTACTAGCAACGTTATCGCTCGCCCAAGCGCGCGGCAAACTTTGCAATAATTTTATGCAAATTAAACAAAATAGTTGAAAAATTACAGGAATAACAGTTGGAAATAATTGCAAATTGAACATCTAAATTGAAAATCAGAAAAGATAATTGAAATTGAAGAAAATAAAAAATTAGGGATATGAATTGAAAATTAAAGAATTAAGTTAAAACTTAAAAAAATAATTGATAATTTAACAAAAATTACAAAATGACGAAAATAATTGACAATTAAAAACAAAATTAAAAAAAAAGGCTAGAATAATGTACAAGCGAACAAAATAATTTAAAAAATTAAAGAATAATTATAAAAATATAAGATAATAATTGAACATTAAAAAAAATGTAGACAACAATTAAAAATTGCGGAAAACAATTAATAATTGAAATAGTTGAGAAATGACGAAAATAAATGAAAAATTGAAGAAAATATGTGAAAAATGACAAAAATAATTGTCAATTGAAAACAAAATTCGCAAAATGACTAGAATAATAGGGAACTAAAAAAATTATTGAAAAAATTAAACAAAAAATATTAAATTTGAAGATATTTATTGCAAATTGAAAAATTATAGGAATAATTGTTGGAAATAGTCGCACATTTAACAATTGGATTAAAAATTGAAGAAAGCAATTAGAAATTGAAGAAGGGAATTAAAATTTAAAGTATATATCTCAAAATTAAAAAACTGTTACTGAAAAAAGCCGAGAAATAATTAATATAGTAAAAACTAACTACAACTAACTCACAAAACTATGTTGACTTTGTATCAATTGATAGTTTTATCAGTGTTTGCGGAGGGTATAATATATGTGTCTGACTTTAATTATGTGATCTGTATGGAGCCTGAAGTTTAAATTTTAAATAGAAAATAATATTGTTGATTAAATTGCAGATTATATTATATTGTATTTTGATATTGAATATTTCATATTAATTTCAGCGCCTACGCGCGAAAGGGCAAATTAAAGAAAATAATTGAATAATTGAAAATTAAAGAAACTTAATGATAATCGAAAAAAATAATTGAAAAGAGCGATAATTTTTTAATATTGAAGAAAATAATTTGAAATTGACAAGTGGAATTTATATTTAAAGAAAATAACTGAGAATTGAAGAGAATACTTTTTGAATTGAATAATTGATTTAAAATTTTTAAAACAATTTTTATGAATGAGAAGAATAATTGAAAAATCTGAGAATTATTTAATACTCAGGAATTAATTGAAAATCGATAAACATAATTGAAAATTAAAGAAAATGTTTGAGAATTGAAGAATGTAATTAAAAATTGAAGAAATAAATTGTAATTTAAAGAAATAAATAATGGAAATTTCAAGAAAATAATTGATAATTAAAAGAAAAATTAAAATATGACGAAAATAATGAAATATTGACGAAAATAATTAATTATTAAAAAAAAGAATTAACAATTGAAAATTGATGAAAATTATTGAATAAATTGTAGAAAATAAATGATAAAATTTAAGAATTGTATTGCAATTTTAAGAAAAAGAATTGATAATTGAGAAAATACGGGAATTATTAAATTTTAAATAAAATAATTGAAAAACGTAAAATGTAATTGAAATTTGAAGAAAAAACTGAAGAAAAAATTACGAATTGAAGAAAATAACTAAAAATTAAAGAAATAAATTAAAGATTAAAGAATTCAATTGAAATTTTAAGAGAATAGTTGATAATTGAAAGAAAAATTAGAAAATGACTATATAATTAAATATTATGAAAATTTTCCCGGTTTCCCCGTGAAGTGGCCACCCTGATTATTATATTACTTATTATTCTACTTTTTTTATAATAAAAGGCAATTAACAATTAGATACATAAAATAAAAACTCATATAATTTTTAATTAATTTGAAAATATACATTTCTTCCATGTAATCTTGTGGATTATTATTACCTGTAGATTTCTATTAGAAAATACAATATTTAATCAATTTTAAAATGTGGACTGTAAATTGTAAATAACGAACAATTATATAAAATTGAATAATTAAATTGAAAGCAATAAGAGAAATGACTCCTTCATCTAATGGACCTAATTATTTTGGTCTTCTATCTTTTTCTATCTTTTTTTTAGCGCACGTAGTGACGTATGAATTAGAAAAAGACGGAAAAACAAAATGCAAAGATCTATTATATAGAAGAGTATTTTACTGAAAATTTGAACAAGAATTGACTAAAGATTAAAGGTGTTCCCAGAATGCAAGTATTTTGAACGTCGACGCGTCGATAGCGACGCGTTGATCCATTGTTGAACAATAGACCGACGCGTCGCTATCAACGCGTCGACGTTTAAAATACTTGCATTCTGGGATCACCTTAAAGGTGATCCCAGAATGCAAGTATTTTAAAATAAAATTTTAGTAAGAAAATTACTTGCTTTACTTTTTAAGAAAATAAAGGTAGAAAAATTGACAGAAAAATAGCAGAAAATTTGAAAAAGAAAATAAAATTAAGAAAAGGCAAAGAACAGCAAAAGAGACGTCTGCGCTAGTTTTACAAATTATTCATTATACCGAAACAAATCTTAGAAAACTATAATGAATATTAATTGCTTAATGTTTCAATCATTATTATCCCGGTAAACGGGGAGGAATAGAAGAAAATTAGAAAGTTGGAAATTTTGCTAGAAATACGGGAATACTCAATTATTTGGAATGCGCGATTTTTCCATTTTTAAAATATCACTTCCCAGCAATAGAATTTTTGAAAAATGAATTTTTTTCTATTAGTAGGAAGATACAAGACATTGAAAGTAATTCAGAATCTGAATTATTTTTAATGCGCGAATGTGTCACCGATACAAGTAACTGCAAAGAGTTCGAAATGAAACTTTAAAAAGTAGAAAATTGTATAGCTTTCAATTGACTACAGAAATTATGAAGAAGCGAATTGGAGGCCATTGAAAAAATGGAGAATGTGAATAGGAGATTTTAGTGACTATCAGTAGAGACCACGAAAAATCGACAATTTCTATTGCTTTCAATTGACTACAAAAATTCTTAAGAAGCGAACTGAAGGCAATTGAAAAGTTGAATAAGTTGAATATGAGGGTCCAATGACTCCCAGTAGAGACTACAAGAAATCGACAATTTCTATTGCTTTCAATTGTCTATAGAAATTTTCAAGAAGCGAATTGAAGGCAATTAAAAAGTTAGAGAATATGAAAATAATAAATGTTTGAATTTCTATTGCTTTCAATACGCGCGTGAAATTTCCTGAATATTTACAATAAGTTTAATTAATAAATAATAATTATTAATAATAATAATAAACAACTTAATTCATTCATTTCTTCAATTTGTCTACACTTAAAGTTCGGCACTATAGATGTTTTTTTTGTTTTTAATTAATAACTTTTAAAAAAATGTATTTTTAAATTAAATTTAAGATTTTTAATTTTACTTAATTAAACTTTATTTTAATTTTAAATCAATTAACAAATTTATATTTTATTTTCAATAATAGTGAATTAAAATACAAATCTACTTTATTGCTTTTAATAAAAATTTAAACAAAATATGTAAGTTAATGAAAAAATATGTATAAATAATACAATTTAGTACCAGACCTATTTCGAGATTTTAATAAGTGTTGTAAAGTACAACATAATAAAAATAAAAAATTTAATTAAATTAAAAAAAGCGAACACGTTTTCCAACATTTTTTAAGGTTTATGAATGCTTTCTTTATAATTTGTTCCTATTTTTAAAAAAATTAAAAAATAACTAGAAGAATTGAAAAAAATTATTCGAAAAATGATGAAAATTGAAAACAAAATGAGAAAAATGACTAGATTAATAAACAGCTGTAAAAAATTATTAAAAAAAATTAAACAAGAAATATCAAAATATAGGAAAATAATTGGAAATTGAAAAATTAAGAAAATTATAGAAATAATTCTTGGAAATAATTGCAAAATAAACAATTGAATTGAAAATCAAAAAAGATTACTTGAAATTGAAGAAAATAATAATATAATTAAAAGCAGAGAAATATTGAATATGGAAGGAAATAATTGAAAATTGAAGAATGGAATTGAAATTGAAAGAGAATTATAATAAAATGAAGAACCAAATTAAAAATTTAAGAATTAAATTCAAATTTTAGAAAAGAATTGATAAGTATAAAAAGGCGAGAATTATTGAATATGAATGAAATAATTAAAAATTAAAGAATGGAATACAACTTGAAAACAATAATTCAAAAGTGAAAAATTAAAAACTAATATTACATTTTAAGGAAATAATTTCAAATTAAAAATTTAAGAAAATTATAGAAAGAATTGTTGGAAATAATTGTACATTGAACGACTTTTTAAAATAAAAAAAAAATCATTGAAATTGAAGAAAATAATTAAAAACTTGAAAAATGTAATTAAAATTTGAAAAAAATTTATTTTTGACGAAAGTAAGTAACCAATTGAATTTAAAATTAAAGAAACTTATTGTGAATCGAAAAAAGTAATTGGAAAAAGAATGGAATTGAAATTAGTAGAAAATAATTGAGAATTGAAGAAATAAAGTAAAGATTAAAGAATTAAATTGAAGTTGTAGGAAAATAATAGATAATTACAAAAAACTTTTTAAAATGACTAAAATAATTAAATATTACAGAAAATAATTTACAATTGAAAATAAATTTCGAAAACTGTCGAGAATATTTGACAATAGAACAAAATAATTCAAAAGGTTAATAATAATAATTATAAAATCGTCGGCTAAGAATTATACTGCGTCGTGGCCATTTTTTGAACATTTATTCTATAGTATTGCATATTTCACAGGTGTTGAACTTGATTTTTTATAAAGAGATATACTCAAAAACTGCTTTTAATTCATCATAATTATAAATTAAAAATTTTGTGTAATCAAAAGATTAGAATTATATGTATACGATTTCGTGTGTTTTACGTGATGATGAAAACTTTAAGCAACAAAATTTATATGTAATTAACTTTTAATATAAACGTTGTGGTGATTTACGTGAATTTAATTAAAAAAGAAGCATCTTTTATAATCAATAAATACTTTTTAATTTTAAGAAAGCTTATAAATGAGTATGAAGTGAGTAAACTTTGAACCTCTTTTTCTCGATTTGACAGAAAGTGGACATGGCACACTATAATTCTAAGCCGATGAAATGTTAAAAGAATAAACGAAAATTCAAAAAATTGTAGTAAATAATTAAAAATTAAAGAAAATGATTAAGAATTGAAAGAAATAATTGGAAAATAATCTAAATAATTGCAACATTGTAGAAAATATCTGAAAAGTAACATAATTAATTAACAATGGAAAACAAAAATGGCTATATTAATACACAGTTCGTTAAAATAATTTTAAAACAGTACTTCTTCTATGGGGAAGCAAAATTAAACAATAAATATTAAATTTAAACTGAATAATTGCAAAATGAAAATTTTAGGAAATTATAGTAATAATTTCTGGAAATAATTGCAAATTGAAGAAAAGAATTAAACAATTCAATTTAAAATTAAGGTGACTTATTGATAATCGACATAATAAACAATTGAAAAAAGGTAAGAATTTTTTAATATTAGGTAAAGGAAATAATTGAAAATTGGAAAATGGAATTGAAATTTGTAGAAAATGATTATGACTTAGAGAGAATAATTAAAAATTAAATAAATAAATTGAAGATAAAGAATTAAATTGAAATTATAACAAAACAATTGATAATTAAAATAAAAATTATTAATAATGACGAAAATAATTAAATGGTAAAGAAAATAATTCAATTGAGTTTAAAATTAAAGAAACTTATTGATAATCTAAAAAAATTATTGTAAAAGGTCAAAAATGTTTGAAAACTAAGTAAGTAATTGAAAATTGAAAAATGGAATTAAAATTTGAAGAAAATAATTTAGTTGTAGAATTGAAGAAATGAATTAGAATTTTAAAACAATTATGTTAAGATAATAATTGATAATTGAAGGAAAAATTACAATTTGATGAAAATAACTGAATATTAAAGAAAATAATTAAGAAATGAAAAAAAAATTGACAAATGACAATAAATTTGACAAATGTCGAGAACAATCCTGCCGTCCTTTTTAAAAAAGGCACTATCTCACTAATGTAGATAGTGCCTTTTTGAAAAAGGACGGCAGAATCAACAACAGAACAAACAAATTAAAGAATACTTATAAAATTTAAGGAAAACAATTTTATTTTAAAAATCGCTTCCTATTCATAACTTCAATCAATGAAATTTTGTTGAAAATCAGTTGGAAATGAATAAATTGTCAGAAAAATTACTGACAATTTAGTCACTGATAAAAATTTTTATTTTTTTATTTATTTATTTTATAAATTGTTTTTTCAATTTTTCACTGATTGATATAGATGGAAATAATTTTCAATTTCAGTAACAGCACTGAAAATTTCAGTTATTTTCTATTGATCAATCAGGTAAAAGTAATTTATTTCAAATGAAAAGTCACTAATTGAAATCATAAAAAGACAAATTAATGTAATTAATTTTTTAAAACAATATTTTATAAAATTCCCTGATTTTTTAGGGTTTTTCAGGTTTTCCCTGACTACAAAAAATTCAATCAATACAAAAAAATTCTGATAACAATTAATTTAATCTAAATAAATTCGTAATTTATTTTTTGTATTTAAACTATATACTGGCCAATGAAAAAATGCAAGGGAGCATATATTTTGTTAGTAAATAAATAAAGGACAGGTTAGAAAACTGAATTTTAGCATTTTAAATTGAAAATGCAATTTCAAATATACAATTTTTTATAGGATCTTTAGGAAAAACGATATTCTTGAATATGAAATATGAAGGAACATTTTCATAAAGTATTAAATAATTGTGAGACGTTGTGATGGTTCCTATTCAATATTTGTTTCTTCGAATTAGTATTTATAAAAACGCGTAGTTAGACGAAAAGTTTTAAAAATGAATTATCACTTATTATAATTTTTGTTAAAATTAATTTGCAAATACTAGAAATTGAAGTTTAGAATTTTTTTATTAATATGACTTTTTATTAAAATGAAGTTTGTTTAAAGAGAAATCTTTTGTTCACGAATTTGCTTTTAACAGAATTAACGTTTAATGTAAACGTCAGATAACCTGACTTTCGTGTGCCAGAATTTTTACATAACCTTATTTACGTATTTTGTAATTTTTATTCCAATAAATTATAATTTGTTAGATTCTAGACACCACAGACATTTAATTTGATAAAATATCCACTAAGCCGAATTTAAATATGACAGAATTACAATTTAACAGAAATACTAATAGGCGAGATTTTTATTTAACACAATATCTATTTAATAGACAGTTTAATTATTCGAATCTTTGTTCGGAATCATTTCTATATTTTAGAAATGTTATTTAATAGAATTTACAATTGTTAGAAATTGTGTACTGCAAACTTTATATTTAAGCAAATTTCCATTTATCTTGACTTTTATGTAGTAGAATCTCTATTTAGCAGAACTTTCATTTAACAGAATTAAAATATAACCTATAATTCATGCAACCAAATTTGCATGTGACAGACTGTTTACGAACCCGAATTTTAATTTGATAGAATCTCTACGTATCCAAATATTTATTATGTACAATCTCCAAGTGATAGAACTTTCAACTGTCTGGCAATTCATTTGGTCGAACTTTTGTTTGGCAGAACTTTAATACAACAGAACTTTTAAATAACCGACTTTTCTTGCAAGCGAATTTAAATGTGACAGACTCTATATTAAACAGAATTCTTATGCAGCTGAATCTCTACATAACCGAATATTCTTCATACAGACTGCCCACCCAACATATCTCTTAATTAACCACACTTCATATCGCCGAACTTTCGTTTGGCAGAATCGCTAAATGACAGAACTTCCAATTGGCCGAATCGTTAGCCAATCAGATACAACTATGTACTTGAACTTAAATCTGATTGGCTAACGATTCGGCCAATTAGAATTTCTGTCATATAGCGATTCTGCCAAATGAAAGTTCGGCGATATAAAGTGTGGTTAATTAAGAGTTGGGTAAGAATTCCTGAAGTGGGCCCCTAAATTTTTTTGGGTCTGTGAATTTTTTTCATTCTTATATGTTTCGATAGCCAATGATGGTATAATAAAAACCTGTAAACAGTTTTCCGAAATTCGAATATTTGCAAAAGTTATTAAAGGTCAAAGTTTTTTGCAGCGTTTTAGTAAATAACCAATTACTCGCGAGTGGATGAACCGATTTTAATAAAACTTGGAAGGAAGCTTAATGAGGAATTGTACTTACGATAAATGATCAAAATTTCAACTAAAAATAATAATTTGTTTAAATAAATTAAGTTTTTAATTTTTTAGGTTAAAAAACTATGTGTTCTCCCTCTTTTTTTTTATTTGTTTTTTAAGAATCAAATAGAGAATACTTTTAAGATTTTATTTGAACAATAAAAAAGTAGGATTCTCAATAACTTAGTAAAATGCAATATTTTATAATAAAGTTTCCATAGCTTTTTTATGTAGGTTTTTAACTATCGCTCGTCTTTTGTTTTCTTGTGTATTGTAACAAGTCTCTACAACATATTTAAAATCTGCAGAGTATAACATGCAAATCATTTCATTTTTGATTAGTGGAGCGTAGAAATAATATTTTCTTGTATTTTTAATCAATGGCGCTTTCATAATGAAAAATTCTCAGCGAAAACATTTAAAAAATTACGTATTTTTTGACAGTTGGGGAGCGCTGTACAAAAACAAATTTTATTTAGTCAATTTAATCGAACATGAAAAATGAATTTAATGTGAAAGCTGAGTGAAATTTTTTTTGCGACCGGAGTCAGTAAAGTTGCACCTTTACTTACACATATTTTTTACATATTAATTTTTTTGCGATGGGTTGCAAAAAAATTCTACCCAGCTTTCACACCAAATTCATTTTCATGTTTGATTAAATTGACAAAATTAAATTTGTTTTTGTACTGCGTTCCACAACAGTCAGAAAAATACATAATTGTTTCAATATTTTCGCGGCCAATTATTCGTTTTGAAAGCGCAATTGATTAAAAATACAAGAAAATATTATTTCTACGCTCCACTAATCAAAAATGAAATGATTTGCATGTTATACTCTGCAGATTTAAAATATGTTGTAGAGACTTGTTACAATACACAAGAAAACAAAAGACGAGCGATAGTTAAAAACCTACATAAAAAAGCTATGGAAACTTTATTATAAAATATTGCATTTTACTAAGTTATTGAGAATCCTACTTTTTTATTGTTCAAATAAAATCTTAAGAGTATTCTCTATTTGATTCTTAAAAAACAAATTAAAAAAAGAGGGAGAACACATAGTTTTTTAACCTAAAAAATTAAAAACTTAATTTATTTAAACAAATTATTATTTTTAGTTGAAATTTTGATCATTTATCGTAAGTACAATTCCTCATTAAGCTTCCTTCCAATTTTTATTAAAATCGGTTCATCCACTCGCGAGTAATTGGTTATTTACTAAAACGCTGCAAAAAACTTTGACCTTTAATAACTTTTGCAAATATTCGAATTTCGGAAAACTATTTACAGGTTTTTATTATACCATCATTGGCTATCGAAACATATAAGAATGAAAAAAATTCACAGACCCAAAAAAATTTAGGGGCCCACTTCAGGAATTCTTACCCTAATATTTTTTCAAATTTATAGAAACGCAAAATCTTTTAATCTTCGTTAAAAAATGTTTAAAAATTATTTCTGTTACTTAAAAGGTCATAGACGATCTGAATTATTCGTACCGCCTTAGTACCTCTTAGTACCCTCTTAATACAACTTAGTACCATTTTATATTTTAAGAGGAAAAAGATATGTTTTTTAGAGATTTGGATCTTAATTGGATTTTTTGCTACTTAGAGATAATAAAAAAGACTTATATAATGTATCAAAAAAATTGGTTTGACCATTTAGAATGAGAAATATGATTGGAAAGAAAAATTTTGAAAAATCAAATAAAAAATAAAAATAAATTTTTTTTCATTTTTAGAAACGTAAAATGTTTTAATCTTGGTTGAAAAAAGTTTAAAAATTATTTCTGTTACTTAAAACGTCATAGAAGATCTGAATTATTCGTACCGCCTTATTACCGCTTAGTACCCTCTTAATACCACTTAGTACCATTTTATATTTTAAGAGAAAAAAGATATGTTTTTTAAGAGATTTGGATCTTAATTGGATTTTTTGCTACTTAGAGATAATAAAAAACATTTATAAAATGTATTAGAAAAATTGGTTTGACCATTTAGAACGAGTAATTTGTTTGAAAACAAAAAGTTTGAAAAATCGAAAAAAAAAAAAATTTAATATTTTTTAACATTTGTAGAAACGTAAAATGTATTTATCTTCGTTCAAAAATGTTTAAAAATTATTTCTGTTACTTAAAAGGTTATAGACGACCTGTATTATTCGTACCGCCTTAGTGCCTCTTAGTACCCTCTTAATACCACTTAGTACCCTTTTATATTTTAAGAGGAAAAGGATATGTTTTTCAGAGATTTAGATCTTAAATGCATTTTTTGCTACATAGAGATAATAAAAAAGACTTATATAATGTATCACAATAATTAGTTTGACCATTTAGAATAAGAAATTTGTTTGAAAACAAAAATTTTGAAAAATCGAAAAAAAAATAAAATTAATATTTTTTCAAATTTGTAGAAACGTAAAATCTTTTAATCTTCGTTGAAAAATGTTTAAAAACTATTTCTGTTACTTAAAAGGTCATAGACGACCTGAATTATTCGTACCGCCTAAGTACCACTTAGTACCATCTTAAAACCACTTAGTACCATTTTATATTTTAAAAGGAAAAAGATATGTTTTTTAGAGATTTGGATCTTAATTGGATTTTTTGCTACTTAGAGATAATAAAGAACATTTATAAAATGTATTAGAAAAATTGGTTTTATTATTTAGAACGAGTAATTTGTTTGAAAACAAAAAGTTTGAAAAATCGAAAAAAAATAAATTTATTATTTTTTAACATTTGTAGAAACGTAAAATGTATTTATCTTCGTTCAAAAATGTTAAAAATTATTTCTGTTACTTAAAAGGTTATAGACGACCTGTATTATTCGTACCGCCTTAGTACCTCTTAGTACTCTCTTAATACCACTTAGTACCCTTTTATATTTTAAGAGGAAAAGGATATGTTTTTCAGAGATTTAGATCTTAAATGCATTTTTTGCTACTAAGAGATAATAAAAAACATTTATGAAATGTATTCGAAAAATTGGTTTGACTATTTAGAATGAGAAATATGTTTGAAAACAAAAAGTTTGAAAAATCGAAAAAAAAAATAAAATTAATATTTTTTCAAATTTGTAGAAACGTAAAATATTTTAATCTTCGTTAACAAATGGTTAAAAATTATTTCTGTTACTTAAAAGGTCATAGACGACCTGAATTATTCGTACCGCCTTAGTACCTCTTAGTACCCTCTTAATACCACTTAGTACCATTTTATATTTTAAAAGGAAAAAGATATGTTTTTTAGAGATTTGGATCTTAATTGGATTTTTTGCTACTTAGAGATAATAAAAAACATTTATAAAATGTATTCGAAAAATTGGTTTGACCTTTTAGAATGAGAAATATGTTTGGAAAGAAAAATTTTGAAAAATCGAATATAAAATAAAATTAATATTTTTTCAAATTTGTAGAAACGTTAAATCTTTCAATCTTCGTTAACAAATGTTTAAAAATTATTTCTGTTACTTAAAAGGTCATAGACGACCTGAATTATTCGTACCGCCTTAGTACCTCTTAGTACCCTCTTAATACCACTTAGTACCATTTTATATTTTAAAAGGAAAAAGATATGTTTTTTAGAGATTTGGATCTTAATTGGATTTTTTGCTACTTAGAGATAATAAAAAACATTTATAAAATGTATTAGAAAAATTGGTTTGACCATTTAGAACGAGTAATTTGTTTAAAAACAAAAATTTAGAAAAATCGGAAAACAAATAAATTTAATATTTTTTCACATTTGTAGAAACGTAAAATGTTTTTATCTTTGTTCAAAAATGTTTAAAAATTATTTCTGTTACTTAAAAGGTCATAGACGATCTGAATTATTCGTACCGCCTTAGTACCTCTTAGTACCCTCTTAATACCACTTAGTACGATTTTATATTTTAAGAGGAAAAATATATGTTTTTTAGAGATTTGGATCTTAAATGTATTTTTTGCTACTTCGACACAAAAAATTAAAAATTTTTTCATTTTTATAAAATAATATTTAATTTTTTTTTTACGTATTATTGTATATTTTAAAAGTTATATTTCTTATTATATTTTTCTTATTTAGGCAAATTTGCGTATTTTTGTCTTTTTTGATTTAAGATAGATATATTAATAAATAATAAATTTGTTGAATATTGTGATTACAATTTATAATTTTCACACAGTTTCGTTATCTGATTTATAATATATACATCATAATCCAATTTTTCTTTTTTGCTATGTTAAACTTTGTCAATATTTGTACATACGTTGACCGTATTGTATCAGATTTTTATTTGTATGTCAGGATTTCTTCGAAATGATTTACGAGTTGCGCCATCTGTTGGGTGCGGTGTGCAGCAATATGCGTCTTTATCGACTCGCTTGGATGTGGTGACTTTTGTTGCTATGGTTGTCTAGTAACTCTGCTTGTGGTCAGCATGGATTCCGCGTGCCGGCGCAGTGAATCAAATTAATGACAAGTTTTTCTTTTTCTGTTTTCACATTAATTTTTGCTCTATTTTCAGTTTTTATACCATTTATCGATGCAAAATTAAATGCCGATTCCTAATTATAACATTAAACTTTGAAACTTATGCTTATTTTAACATAAAACATAAAATAAATTAGGATGGTACTAAGAGG
The DNA here is from genome assembly GCA_037103525.1 of Ganaspis brasiliensis. Classification (NCBI taxonomy): domain Eukaryota; kingdom Metazoa; phylum Arthropoda; class Insecta; order Hymenoptera; family Figitidae; genus Ganaspis; species Ganaspis brasiliensis. The sequence goes on from JAZKLR010000014.1 coordinate 627,100, forward strand.
GTACTAAGTGGTACTAAGAGGGTATTAACTAATACCCACTAATACTGGCTGTCTCGCTAGGGAGACGACATAAGAAAATAATATTTTATACCTATTTAGTTGCAAATGCTGAATTCATGTTTATGGGTGTTAATTATCCTATTTATTTTTCTCTTTTTCAAGTAAAATACTAGTATTAAATACTAGACTCTGCGGTAGCGCCAAGTCCAGCTTGCTGGGTTCGCGCCCCGATGAATCTGGGATTTTTCTAACTCGTGAGATAACTTCAGTGGAAAGTTTGACGTCGAGGAATAATGATATGCACTGTCGGTAATCGACTTGTGCAGATCACTAGAACTCGACTGTCGATAAATCGGTTGTACTATGGAAAGGTTTTTCTACAGTTTTCCCTCTACACTGGCGAGCAAACCCAATATACCGGGTGGTCCAGGCAAATGCGAGTACTCCTAATTTGAAGCCGTTCTGTAAACGCAAAAACACTTAAAAATAATATATGCAAAAGTACAATTCTAGGAACTCCCATTGGGGGACACTCATTGGGCCCGTAAGGTCGTTAAAACGAGTGTATAATAACTATTTTTCTGTTTTTCAAGTAACACGCGCATGGACTTAAGAATTATATGGACGGAGCACAAGCTCTTACTTTAGATGAGGGGGTAGATTCGGTCGATCGGAAGAGGGAAGCTAGTTGGCCGCTCGCTGATTGGCTGACTGTGTATTCCTGTGTGTTCGGCCAACTAATCTCGGATCCCCCCTTACGGACGAGAGGCACGACCCCGCAAAGATGTGCTCCGTCCATATAATTCATACGTCCATGAACACGCGTTATCCCAAATGTGAGCCGAACATACCCGAGCGAGTAAAATTATAGTATTTATGTTGACAGATTTGATTGTTACGATATGAAAAAAATAAAAATATTAATAATTGTGTTTTACTTGACATGCATTTATCTAGTAAAAATGCATTCTTATAGATGTTAAAAACAATGGTCTAAAGGATAGAGGGACGATTTCAGAAAAATTTCGGAGGTCTAAGTGGGGGTGGAAGGGGTCAAAAAGTGACAAATCCAGAGCCTCCAATTCTTGACCAAATTCAAAGTTCTTTTTTTTAAATTAAAGTTTAATAAATTTCTAAAAACATTGTCGGAGCCCATTTTTAAAAAAAAATTTTGTTAACGTTTTTATTAATGTTTAAATGCAATAAAAGAGAATAATGTATCAACATTTCACACACTTAATATACGTCACTTAGTGATATCTGAGCAAAAAAAATTAATAACTTTACTTTCAGGAAAGCAAAATTTTATTTAATATTATGTAATCAGATAGAAAAAGACCTTACTTATTGCCTTCATTCTTAATTAATACTGAATAGTAGTAGAGATATGCAGCTTCTTAAACAGTTACCCTATAGGAATCTGCCTTACCGACCGCGAGTAGAAATCTGTTTTACCGTGTAGGAATCTGTTTTACCCTAGTTACCGACCAGATGGCGCTGTGTGGGGGATTCCCCGCTCCATTTTGGATTTTACCCCCACTTTTGCGCGGGAATTTAAATTTTACTCCCACTTTTGAGCGGGAAGTTAAATTTTACCCCCACTCTTAGGTTTTTCAAGCGCGCCATTTTGAATTTTTACCCTCACTTTTGCGAGGTAAGTTTAAAATTACCCTCACTTTTAGGTATTTGAAACGGGGATTTCCCTACTTTTGAGCGCGCTTTTAGTCTGTTGTTGGTGAGAGTTCTACGTTACCGACAGCCATTTTAGTGAGTTAGCACACCGGCCACTACTGATAGACGGCGCTGCAATCGAATCGCGCCAAGTTTAACTTAAAATGCTAACCCTTTTAATTTGCATACAGTGTTATGTAAGAACTAATTTGCATATCATTAGTATGCAATACCACCCATGCGGCTAATTTGCATAAATTGCGTATTGTTGTTAACTTTTCCGAAGAACTAATTTGCATACCCTTAATATTACCAATATAATTTGCATAATTTAGGTATTGTTGTTAACTTTTACCCAACAACTAATTTGCATATCCTTAATACCACCAATCTAATTTGCATAAACTGTGTATTGTTGTTAACTTTTACCTAAGAACTAATTTGCATATCCTTAATACCACCAATCTAATTTGCATAAATTGTGTATTGTTGTTAACTTTTACCTAATAACTAGTTTACATATCATTACTATTCAACCACCCAATTTGTCTAATTTGCATATCACCTACCCCCACCCACCTAATTTGCATATGCTATGTATTGTTTTTAACCCTTTTCTACAACTTACCTACCACCCACCACTGACCCACCTTATTTGCATTCATCCCACCACCACCAACAACTCCGCGTTGGGTTAGGGGGTGGTTGGGATGTGGGTGGCGAGAGGCGAGGGGCCCTACCACCCACCACTATATGTTTCCATTGTTTCTACCCTATCCCCCCGTCTTACCCCATCCACTCCACCTACCACCCACCTAGTAGATGTTTTAAATATCTCTATTCAATTTTCAACACCACCCACCAACCACAGCTCACCTACGAAACTAATGTATTGGGACTTAAATTTTCAAAACACCACCCACTTTTGCATATATGTTATCAAATTTTAAAAATCATAATAAAAATCGTGAGGAATCAAGGGAAAGTGATATTAACGCTCGGGCCTGAGTGGGCGACTTAAGGGGTCAGTGTGGATTTATTTTTTAAAAAAATTTCTTTTTCAAAAACATTAATTTCGTATCCTATATACTTGTAGAAATAAGGTTAAAACTAATATATAGATAGTAGAGTTAAAAAAAATGCTAAAATCGCGATACTGCAGAAGCATAACGGTATATAGCATGGCAATGAAAAATTGTTTAAACAAATGTCATTGTAACATTGTGAGTAAAATTTATTATTTGATCATACACTGTAATATTAGAGAAAAGTATTTATGTATTTAAGTCGTTTTAACCACATAAATCAAAAGCACAATAGAATATTTATATTGTGTGACCGGCCCGAGCAGCCTTTGATTGCGCGAATGTTAAACGCGTTTTTCTCAAAACAACATTTTTCGACCGGGCCGACACGATTTAAAAAAAACTATTAAACCGATTGATCTCAAATTTTCAGGTATTCTTCTATGCACGTGCCGCTTTGGCATAAACTAGGATTATAAAAATCCATTAATATTTAACCCTTTTTTTTAAACAAATTAAGTTGTAAAAAAGGGTTAAAAAATTTAAACATTTGCCATTTTGTTTTTTTTCATCGGAATTAAAATATCCTAGTTCATGCGATAACTACAGGTCCAAATTTTAAGAAAATACTTGTTTTTTTTATATTAGACAATACAAACTCCAGATATCGTGTCGGCCAGTAAAATTTAAGGTTAACTCCGAGCAGCTATTTCTCAGAAATAAACAATCAAAAATAAAAATAAAAAGCATTTTTTGGCACTATTAAATATCAATTTTTATGTGTAAAAAGCCTGGCTTATTAAAATATATTTTAATGTGAAAAATAAATTCTTGAAAATATGTCCAATAAACCCATACTGACCCCTTAAGTGGGTGGTTGGGAGTGGGTGGCGCTAGGATGTATAAGCGTTCGCAAGAGATGAAATCTTATTTCGCTACAGAGTTTTGTAGCAGCAGGTTCTCTCCCAAGAGCAGCTCCGTAAGTATTTCTAGCTTTACAGATTTTGTATATTTTACCAGTAAAATAACAATTCGTTGTTTATAATAATGTTTTTTAATGTTACAGATACGCAGACATAGTTTCTGCCTACTTCTCTATGAGGTTCACAGTTGTCAATAATAAACTTTGTAAGTAATTCAAAACTATGTTTATTTACAAATAAAATAACAATTTTTTGTTTATTTACGAATAAAATACCAATTTTTTGTTTATTTACAAATAAAATAACAATTTTTTGTTTATTTACAAATAAAATAACAATTTTTTGTTTATTTACAAATAAAAACAATTTTTTGTTAATAACACCCCCCTTCTTTTCTTCTGTTATAGGTACACTTGTTACACTGCCTTCTTGGATAGGACGTACAAATACACTAGGCATCAGCACTAAGTTCTGTAAGTATTACTATTTTTAATAATTTTGAAAAGTTACTAGTAAATAACAATTCATTGTTTACAACATTTTTCTCTTCTTCTGTTTTAGGTACACAGTTCTAGTCTGAGCCTAATTTCCTCTGGTGTGAAAATTTAGCAATCTTCAGCCCGACTTCAGTGAGAACAACGCAGCTTGTTCCACTTCGATTTTTCCGCTTCTCTTTCAGCCTTCTTTTTCAGCATTTTTTCAGCCTTTTTTTTAGCATTTTTTCAGGCTTTTTTCAGTTTTCTTTTTCAGATTTTAGAAAAAATTTGTGAAAATGCCCCGGTGTAGAAACAGTGTACAAAAACGTTTTGCCTCTGCTGACAGTTTAGATGAAATTTGTGAATGTTCCGCCAATTTCATTGACACTGCTGAATTAAAGTTATGCTCTGTAAAGTCCGAACCGGCTGACGCTCGTCTTATTAGTGCATTCGAATGGCAGCATAAATGTAAACAGCAATACGCTATTTTAAAAAAATTCTTTAATAGATATAGCTTTACGGTTCCTCAGAAACAAAAAATCTTAAATTTATTAAATAGAGTGCATTACTTGAAATGTCATTTTAATTTATTAGAGAAGAGCGGCGCCAGTCTTAATAACTCAAATGGAACAATTAAGTGGGTTGACACGGATACAGCCTTTAATAATCAATTACAGTCGGAAACAATAGTAAATTTAACGCATATAGATGTTAACCAGTTATTAGACGATGCCTTTGTTCTCTTCAAAAATCATGTCGAGACTTGTTTGAACACGCTTGGTCCGGTAAAAACGTACACGGTATTGTACGCCAAATTTACGAAAACCCTACCTGACGGTTCCGAAGAATTTGATTTAAAACACTTTGCAGTTAAAGCAAGTGACATTTTACCTTCAACTCAGTTAGATGAATTTTATAATGTTAATGTAAAACAGCTAACACTTAGAAAAATGGAGGAATTTGAGGAAAAAGAATCCAATTGGACTCTTGACTCCATTCATAGACTTGATGTTAATATTAATAAATTCAACCCCATGCGCGCTAGTTCTTACATTCGTCTGCCAAAAGTTATTGAAAATAAGCATGCCTGCGTCAATGTTGTTAATGAGCATGATAATCAATGCTTCAAGTGGTCGATTCTATCAGCATTGCATCCTGTTATTTATAATCCAAATCGTTTATCTAATTACGATACCATTAAGTGTGACTTAGATTTTACCGGGATTAAATTTCCTGTAGCTCTAAATGATGTTGCAAAATTTGAAAAAATAAATAAAATTTCAGTCAATGTATATGGTCTTCGAAAGTGTGAAAATGATTTTAGTGTAACACCGTTACATCTTACATCAGAGAAAAGAGATTCTCATGTGAATCTTTTACGCATTGAAGATCATTACGTAGATAAAAGTTTAAGTGCTGAGGAAAATGCTTCCGCTGATAAATCGATTCTTTCATTCAACTATCACTGCGTTTGGATTAAGAATTTATTACGACTTGTAAGTTGCCAATTGTCTAAACACGGTCACAACACGCATATTTGCGATCGTTGTTTGCATTACTTTCATAGTGAAGAAAAACTTATTGAACACACCGAAAATTGTAACAAATTGAATAAAACTAAAGTAATTTTACCACAGCCTAATAATAATGTAATTCAATTCAAAAATTTCAATAATAAGGAGCGTGCTCTATTTATCATATATGCAGACTGCGAGAGCTTATTGCTTCCTGAAACGGAATCTTTAACTTTAGGTGATTGCACAGAAATATTTCAGAATCATAAACTTTTAAGCATTGGATACTATTTAAAATGTTATGATGACACTTTATTAGTATACAAAGAATCACCTAAGGATGAAGAAGATCCTGCAAAATGGTTTGCTAAAGAGTTAAAACAGATGGCAGAGGATATTGAGACTGTATTTATGGTCACCATTCCGATGGAGAAACTAAATGCAAGTCAACAAGCTGCTTTTCGAAGCACTAACATTTGTCACATTTGTAAAAAATCTATCGCGCATGGGGCTGTAAAACTTAAAGATCATTGTCATATAACTGGGGAGTATAGGGGGGTAGCGCATCAGAATTGTAATGTCAACTATTAGGATTCAAGAACTATTCCTGTAGTATTACACAATTTAAGTGGATATGATGCACATTTCATTATAAAATCCATTGCCACTGAATTTGAAGGTAAAGTTGACCTCCTCCCCGTTAACAAAGAAAAATATATAAGCTTCACCAAACATGTTCAAGGAAGTATCGTCCATTTTCGATTCATTAATTCATTCAAATTTATGGCATCGTCTTTGGATAAATTGGCATCTTATCTTCCTGAACATAATATAATAAATTCCGAATTTTCTACCTACTCCAAAAATAGTATAGAACTGTTAACCCGAAAAGGAATTTTCCCATATGAGTATTTGGACTGCAGAACAAAACTTAATGAGGCACAACTACTCCCAATCGAAAAATTTTATAGTACATTAAACGATTCGCATGTCAGTAATGAAGATTATGCACATGCGCAAAAAGTCTGGAATGCCTTCAATTACAAAAATCTCTGCGATTATGTATATGTGACGCCGCGCGAGAAAAGGGACCTATCGCCTGAAACGTTAATTTTACAGGGCGAGCGTTAGAAGTTGCAGCAATGCATTGCGACCAATATAAATTCTTACGCTTCATGCTTAATAACTCAAAAAGTAATTGATGGAAACAATTTCTGATTTTTTCAAATGAAAGAGCGACTAAAAAGCTACCTTTTGGCATAAAAAAATGAAAATTGATTTTTTTCGCGATAGGTTTTTTGCGTTGGAAGTTGCGTCAGTGCATGGCGACCAATGTAAATTCTTACGATTCATGCTTAATAACTCAAAAAGTAACTAATGGAAACAATTTTTGATTCTTTTAAATGAAAGAGCGACTAATAAGCTACCTTTTGGCATAAAAAAATGAAAATTGATATTTTTTGCGATAGGTCCCTTTTCTCGCGCGGCGTCACATATTTGTATATGAAAACAAACATTTTACTACTCGCAGATATTTTTGAAAATTTTAGAAACCAGTGTCTTATTGCGTACGGTTTAGATCCAGCTCATTATCATACAACACCTGGGTTGAGCTGAGATGCTATGTTAAAGTATAGTAATGTAAAATTGGAACTTCTCACTGATATAGATATGGTTATGTTTATTGAACGTAGCATTAGAGGTGGAGGAAGCCAGTGTTCCAATAGATATGCTAGAGCTAATAATCAGTATATGGAAAAATATAACGAAGAAGAAGATTCAACTTACATTATGTACTTGGACGCGAACAACCTGTATGGTTGGGCGATGATACAAGCACTTCCCTACGGTGGTTTTAAGCGGGTGCCAAATGTAAATAATAATTTTAATTTCAACATTGAAGATGATGCTCCTGTTGGTTATATTTTAGAAGTTGATTTAGTCTATCCCGATGAATTACACAACAATCACAGTGATTTGCCATTTTGTTCAGAACACTTAAAACCACCAGGATCAAAAGAGACAAAGTTACTAACTACCCTTCTACCGAAACAAAAATACTTTATCCATTACCGTGCACTGAAGCAAGCTTTGGCACATGGTATTAAACTTACACATATTCATAGAATTTTAAAATTCAAACAATCTGCTTGGTTGAAAAATTATGTGGATTTTAATACTATGATGCGAACGAATGCTTCAAATGAGTTTGAAAAAAATCTATTTAAACTTATGAATAATGCTGTATACGGTAAGACAATGGAAAACGTACGGAAACGTGTAGATGTTAAACTTGTAACTAAGTGGGAAGGTAGGTATGGAGCTGAAGCTCTTATATCTAAACCTAACTTCCACTCGCGATCTGTCTTTAGCGAAAATTTAGTTGCTGTGGAGCTTAGAAAAACGGAAGTGCTTATGAATAAACCAATCTATATTGGTCTAAGCGTTTTAGACATTTCCAAAACACTTATGTATGATTTTCATTACGATTGCATGCAAAAAAAGTATAATGATAACTGTACATTGCTTTACACCAGGGATGCGTACGTAAATAGTCTGATTCACTATATATGTGCCAACTATAGTGAATCAGACTATTTACGTAAGCATCACTGCTTTACACTGATACCGATAGTCTTGTTTATCATGTCAAATGTGAAAATATCTATTTTGACATTAAAGCAGATATTTGCAAATTTGACACTTCTGATTATCCTGCTGATAATATACATGGAATGCCGCAAGTCAATAAAAAAGTTTTAGGTCTCATGAAAGATGAGTGTAATGGGAGAATTATTACAGAATTTGTTGCCTTGCGGAGTAAAATGTATAGTATTCGAGTAGAGAATCAGGACTTTATAAAAAAGGCTAAAGGTGTTAAGGAGGTAGTTGTGAAGAAAACAATAACATTCGATGACTATGTATACTGTTTAAAAAATGTCAAAATTCAAACTAGAACTCAATACACAATCCGATCTAAACTTCACAATGTTCAAACGTTAAAACAGACAAAAATAGCATTAAGTCCATATGATGACAAATGATATTTATTAAAAAATAGCACCAACACCCTCGCTTGGGGTCATTGTAAAATAAACAATTTAGATTCTAATGATGTAGAAATGACACTAGTTTAAGAAACTGATTGTAAATCTATTGTAAATTATATTTGTTATTATACATTTTATTATTACTTATATTTGTTAATACTCAAAGAAATGAGAGGGAGAGAGAGAGGACAATAAATGAAAAATATATCTATATTAATTTTAGTCTACTTCATTTAATAAAACCTTTATATGTATGCTTTCCAACTCTATTTTACTTAAAAATTATTATTTGAAACGAAGAGATAAGGTTAATAAGAGATAGAACATAAATATTTATTTTATAAATTGTTTATTCAAGAAAACTTTAATATATTTACATTTTATTACATTTTAAGAATTAGTTTTACATAACCTCAAAGTTTCTTTAACGTTACTTTAACATTATTTCAATATAGCAGCTTGACATTATTTTATTATAAGGTTATCTTTTTCGAAAGTTACATTTAACTGTTATGAAAGTTAATTTTAACTTTCAACAAAGTTACTTTTAACTTTCAAAAAAGTTACTTTTAACTTTTCTAAAAGTTACCTTTAACTTTCAACAAAGTTACTTTTAACTTTTAAAAACATTACTTTTAATTTTTCTAAAAATTACCTTTAACTTTTCTAAAAGTTAACTTTAACTTGTACTATACAATTACAATTCAGATTTGTTTATCCAACTGTTGTGTGAGTTATCAAATCCAAGCCACTTTACGTAGACTTTATCACTATTTTGCTTAAGAACTTTCTCTATCAGGTAAACATCTGGATATTTCACTTTGGAGATCTCTTCTTCATAGAAGTCGCCTTCGATGGGTTGATCCTGATAATCCTTCAGCTTGTATGTTACTGGGCTTGTTGGTTTCACTTGAGTAATAGTAAATATTTCAGTTGTCCAGTTGGGTGTGTATCCTTTATTGAAAACATTTTTGTACTTGCTCACTCGAACTCGATCACCGACTTTGAATTTTGTCTTCTTAGGTTTAATTTCCCTTTGCTTGGAGATGCGCTTCAATAGTTCAGACTCATCCTCTCTGCTGACATCCTTTGGTTTCATTCCAATGGTACGATGCTTCTTATTATTATATTGAAACAAGTGATGATAAAATATGCATCCATTTGTAATTTCCTTGCAAGTTGAGTTGTGGCCACATCATATTTTTCAGAGTCCGGTTAAATCTTTCAATAATTGAAGCTTCTAAGTTACTAAAGGTTGAATAAAGTTTGATTTTATATGACTTCATTAAACTCTCAAATTGAGAATTATAAAATTCTTTGCCTCTATCAGTATGCAATTTTTTTGGAATCCGTCTATTCACAAGTATAGATTTCATTGCTGCTGAAACATCTTTTCCAGTTTTGCTTTTTACAGGTATAGTCCATACATACTTAGAAAAGATATCTATAACAGTAAGTATATATTTAAAACCATTATTAACTTTAGAATATGGCAGCATTTCAACTAAATCTGCTTGACAGGTTTCATCTATTCCACGCATTTGCACTTTACGACGTGGGTAATTTCTCCTAGCTTGTCTATGTAATTCTGTAACTACTACTAACTTTTTATCAACCATTTTCAATGATTTTTTAATGCATCTGAATACATCAATGTTCAACTTGATAATGATCTTGATTTTATTTCACCTTCTTAATATATGATTTGAGCTTCACGTAATTCTTCAATAATCGAAATAACTTCATTGTTATGACTTGAATTACCAGCTTGTTGGGAAGCCATGAGCAACCGTAAACGGTCTACAAGTTCATTTGGATTATCCCAATAGATGTAGTCTGGATAGGACTTTCTCTTGACTATCATAACTTGTGGTATTAGACTCTTTTTCTTTAAGGAATTTCCAGTTTTTGGGAAAAGCTTTGCAATAATTTTAATGAATTTGAAACTCGTGCTCATACGCAAAGGTTTAGTTGGACTATAATTTTTTCTATGTGCATTTGTAGAAGTGAGAATTTCTTTCTAGTTTTCTAAATCATTTGAACTTATTGCACTTTCATCAGGTTTTTGTCTGAATAAAAGTTCTAACAGACCATCTGTTTTTGAATATTTTTTCTTTCCAACTAGATTAATGTATGGACCCTCAAAATCTATTTGTGTATCACCAATTAGAAACGTACCATCAGGAAGTTTACGAACACCATAAACCATATCCAAATACTGCTTTCTATTTTTATGTAGCATTTGTATAAATTTATTCGTCAATTTATTATAACCATGATTTGTAGAATCACTATGAAACTCATCATTTTTTAATTCATTAATCACATTTTCATTTTTCATATTAAGTAGATTTGCTTCTTGAGCAAAAGGATCTAAAAACTCTATGCTGTTATCATAAGTGGATGTATTGAATGGTATATTTCCACTAAGAGCACTCTTAAAAGTTGTTTCAAAATCATCATCTTCCTCTTCTTTTATTTCTTCTTTTTTCTTAACATTTTCAATCTTGATAGGTGTTTGAGTTATTTTCACTAATTTCTCTAATTGAGTAACCAATGGTTGAAAAGTTTCTCTTAACATATTTTCTGCATCCTCTCTACCACCTTTAAGTATGCGATGTTTCCGTCGTATAGCTTCACTTGCTTTTGCAATTTGATGAAGTTTTTCCACGTCTTTTCGAAACATGTTTATATATTGAAGTCTAAAATTGCACTAAAGTAGTTGTTTAGAAACATTTGATATTTATAACTGAATGAAGCAATCAAAACCTTTTCTATAACGACCTTCATTTAAATTTCTATCTTTATCTATAACCACAAACCCATATCTATCAGAATTCCAACATGTAGAACATAAATCTCTAAATTGAGTGTATGTCATATCCGTGGTTACATGATCATTATAAACATGCTTAAAATTTCTATCATCCTGTTTGAAAAGAACCAGTAAGTTGACATTATCTCTAACTAGATGTTTAGGAATATGGGCATAGGTTTGACACAAGTAAAAACTGTTAACGTTAACATGCCTACCCATACAAAAGAATGCTCTGACATTGTCCTGCTTCTCACAAGCAATATCATCGAAAATAAAGGTAGAATTGGGTTCAGCATCTTTAGGTGAAACCACTTGCTCATGTTCACTGAATGGAAAGTACTTTATTCCATCAACATTACTCAGTACTTTTTCTAGAAATTTATATTTTGGTTGTTGTAATGACTTTGAGTAGAAATAAATATTTTCAAAGCTTAAACCATTTGGATGTATAATCAAAGAAAGAAGAGCATTCTTTTTTCAACAATTTGAGGGTCCACAAAAAGCTGCGAGAATACTATTCGAAAAAAGACTCCCATGACGCTTAACCCCACTGTCTTCGGTTTGAATGAGGTTATCGACATTTACAATTGGGAGCTAATCAGCTTGTACTTTAAACTGCATCTTGCAATCGACTGAGAAAAAAACTATAAATACCGTATTTATATATTCTACTTCCATCAGTTTGTTGTAAACCACCGTTGAGTAAAGAATGATTACACATGATATAATGAAAAAGAAAACTTTTTGCAGTGGTAAAGGGTCTCTTAATAATATAACCAATAAATTACCGTTTGAGCTGCATTTACCTGGATATCAATATTGTGGACCTGGTACTAAGCTAAAAAAAACGTTTGGCACGTGGTGATCCAGGTATAAACTCTTTGTATGCAGCTTGCAAAGAGCACGATATAGCATATTCCAAAGATCTGGAAAACATAACAGCGAGAAATTCTGCAGACAAAATACTAGCTGAAAAGGCGTGGCAACGAGTTCTTTCCAAGGACTCTAGCATTAGTGAGATAGCAGCTGCATTAGCGGTAACCAACATAATGAAAGTTAAATCTAAATTCGGCATGGGTTTAAAAATTAAAGATAAGACAAAGAAAAAGATGCAAAAGAAGATGAAGAAGAAGAAGACAGTTTCTAAGAATAAGAAACGTGTCACATTGAATAAGGTTGTAAATGCTGCTAAAAAGAGTATGAAACCTAACAATAATTCAACAGATACTATTAGAACTGCTATGATTGGTGCAAAAAAAGCAATAAAGAAGTTTGGAGGTAAATCTAAAATTTCATCACCTCGAATTCTTTCCGTGCCCTCAAAAGTTGGTGGTATTTTACCACTTATTTCAATCTTTGCGGGACTTAGTGCTCTAGGAGCTTTGAGTGGAGGGATCGGTGGTATAGTAAAAGCTGTAAATGATGCTAATGCAGCCAAAAAACAATTTTCTGAAGCCCAACGACATAATCAAACAATGGAGGCTATTGCCTTAGGAAAAGGATTACATCTGAAACCTTATCGACAAGGACTTGGCCTTTATCTCCAGCCGTATCAAGGAAAAGGATTGAAGAATAAGAAAAGGATTCAAAAAAAATCCTTGATGACAAGGAAGGACCTGGAACCCATTGGGTAGCTTACAAAAAGATAAATAATGAAACTGAATATTTTGATAGTTTTGGAAATCTTTCACCACCATTAGATCTGATTGTCTACTTAGGTGTTGGTAGCTGTATAAAATATAATCATGTGAGATATCAAAGTTTCGATACATTTATATGCTGACACTTATGTCTTAAGTTTCTATGTAGACAACTTAATCTTAAAAATAATTTTAGACTATATAAGAATGCGTAATTAACTGTAAGCATCAGTATAAAAATAGATGTCCATCATGAATGACTCTTTCACTTTAACGTTAACGGGGAACTCTTCAGTTCTTGAAACTGCATACTTCCCACCAATTGAACTCTCAGAAAACAAAAATTATGCGCTTGGACTTGTTGATTTATTTACATATAATTCAATTCCTAATATTGATATTGGTTGTAATAAGTTGTACATAGATGATTTCATAATTGAAATACCTACAGGTAGTTATGAAATTAAAGATATTGAATCTTATATTAAATCAAAGTTACCAAATAACATTGATTTACTTATCACACCTAACAACAATACATTAGGTTGTAAAATTAAATCTAATCGTAACATTGATTTTTATTATGAAGATTCAATTGGTAAGTTATTAGGATTTACTCCTCGTGAACTGAAAGCCGATGAAACTCATAATTCTGATTTACCCGTATCTATATTGAAAGTGAATACTCTACGAGTTGAGTGTAATATTACAACAGGAGTGTATATAAATAATCAAAAAGTGCATACTATACATGAATTTTTTCCTGTTGTTCCACCTGGATATAAGATCACGGAAGATCCAACTCAAATCATTTACCTTCCAATCACCGTGAAGACAATACATAATATTCAGCTTCGTTTAATTGATCAGGACGGTAGCTTGGTTAATTTCAGAGGAGAAACAATAACAATACGTTTACATATAAAATCTATGCAATGGGTATCGTGTACAATCACAAAAAGAAGGTTGGTGGCAATTATAAAAGTCAATCAACATGTGCAGAGAAGATCAGTGTGAATGTAACTCGGAGAGTGTTAACACCTCAGAATCAACTATTCCTGAAACAACTCGGTCTACAAGTCAAACCTCGAAAATAAGAAAAAGAAAGAGGAAAAGAAGAGATCAACTTTACCTATTTTTTATGTGCAGCTGTTCTAACAGCAGTGAATTTTGATGAATCCATTGCTAATTATGAAATTCATAGTCATCAACCATATGCATCGTCATCTTTTAATAACAGTGATGAAATCCGAATTGTAGTACAAAATCAAGATTTGTCTATTTTACCAAGTAAAAGTGCATTACATATATTTGGAAGGTTAACTAAGGATGATGGAATCACTCTTACAGAAAATGTGCATCTTACAAATGATGCTACAGCTTATTTGTTTGATGAAATTCGTTATGAATTAAATGGTATTGAGATTGATCGATGCAAGTATGTTGGACACACTACAACTATAAAAAACTTAGTATCTTTAACACCTTCTCAAGTTAACCGTGCAGAAAATGCTGGATTTGTGAAGTTTGAATCAACTTCAAGAATGTCATTGACAAATGGATATTTTAATGTAACAATACCACTGAGTATGATTTTCGGTTTTGCTGAAGATTGTAAGAAAATTGTTACGAATGCTAAACATGAACTTATTTTAATAAGATCACGTAATGATAAAAATTCTATTATTTATGATGGTCCAGTTGGTATCCCTGAGTTCAAATTTGTAATTAATAAACTTGAGTGGTTGGTACCATATGTATTACCATGTGACAATAATAAAATTATTGAAATTTATTGAAAAAGATCCATTGATTTCAATAAGTTTTAAATCTTGGGAAATGTATGAGTATCCATTAGTTCCCAGGAGTACAAGAGTTATGTGGCAAATTAAATCTTCAACACAATTAGAGAAACCAAGATATGTAATTGTTGGATTTCAAACTGAAAGAAAAGATAAATTGGGAGTTACTGCATGTTTTTTTGACCACTGTAACCTCACAAATGTGAAACTGTTTTTGAACTCACAATCTTATCCTTATGGAAATTTAAATCTACACTTTGATCAAAATCAGTATTCTATATTATATGATATGTATGCTAACTTTCAATCCTCTTACTATGGAAGAGATTCGGAACCTATATTAAATATGTGAAATTTTAAATCACTGGCTCCATTAATTGTTATTGACTGCTCAAAACAAAACGAGTTCCTGAAGCAGACCTCAGTCGATGTACGTTTGGAATTCGAGTCCACATATAATATCCCCGATGCAACAACTGCATACTGTCTAGTCATTCATGATCGCATTGTGCAATATAAACCAATCAGCGGTATTGTCAAGAAGTTGTAAAAGTGTAGGGGGAGTGACTGAACTGGTATATAAGTTGTGTTCCAGGGATAGAATTTTATTTCTATTCCAGGATGGAGTTCATAGTAGACGTTCAAGGCTTTAAACACTCCAGCAACGATTTCATTGTCAAGGAGTTGGCTATTCTTCCACTGGAAGCAGATGCTACACCTCAAGTTTATTTCTTTCAACCACCCTAACATTATGATTCACTATCCAAACGTTGCAGAAGTATGAACACATGGTTGACATTCAATTACCATGAACTCCATTGGGGTAAAGGAGAACTACCTTATGATGAACTACGAGCTATTTTTCAAGAAACATTACAAGGAGCGAAAACTATCTATACAAAAGGTGTTGAAAAGAAAGAGTGGTTAGAAAAATATTTGTTAAATATACGAAATTTAGAAGATATAGATTGTCCACCGCTTAGAAATGTAAGAAAAGACTTATTGTTAACTACATGTACATACCATTGTATAAGAACTGAAAATTGTGCTGCAAACAATGTAATAGCTCTTCGAAATTGGTTTCTAAATGTAATGTGTGAACTAGGGTGCCCAAAAAAACACGATTTTTAATTTTCTATAATGCTACTACAAAATATTGTTCCTAAGGAAAAAAAATGAGACACGTATTTTTTGTTATTTAACGAAAATTATTTTTAGAGGTCGCGCTAGTCCATTTTTCATGAAAACACGGATTTTTTCAATTTTACGACACTAGCTTAATTAAAACTAATGTAAATAAAAATTTATCTTTGTGCAAAATTATGTTCATGTTACTGGAGAAAGTTTACTGTTTATTATTTGACCTTAGAAATGGTAAATTTCGATTCTTGTCGTAAATTTGGCCCCAAAATGTAAACTAAACTTTTTTTTGGACGACAAAAATTCATGAATTTTGTTGTGCGATAAGAAATGTGTTAGAAAAAGTGGTTGAGAATTAATTTATAAATTTTTAACAGTTGTTACTCAACCAAAAGTGTTAAAATTTAAATAAGACCAATCTAGCAACTATAGAACATAGTCAATAATTTTTTTAATTGCAATAATGAAAGTAGAACTTAAAATATACTATAAAAATACATATATAAGACATGTACAACTTACCGTTCAATTTTTTTTAGATCTGATGGGGAAGTAAGGTCAAGATGGGGTACCCGCCTTAATTAAGACACTAATTAACCAATCATGATCATTTTTTGCACAACATAGCACTGTCACAATAGTTTTTGATTGACCGAGTTTTTTATTTTTTGGTACATGAAAAAAACTGTTTTTAACGATTTTCTTGTCATTTTTTCATTTTATTTAGAACGTGTTTGTTAGGTTAATAACAACATTTTATATACTTTATAATTTTATTCATGTTCAACAATGATTATACTTGTAGTTAATCACTTGTTTTTTTCCGTTTCGAAATTTAGTTTTTAGAAATTCATTTTTTAATGAAATTCCGTATGTAGAGTCAAGATGGGGTATAGGAAGTGAGGACAGGATAAGGTACTGAAAACCTATCATCTTTTTTATTTAAAAAAAAACAGTTTTTGGTGATTTAACACACTATTTATAACGTTTTGTTATGTAAATAATATATTTCAAATACAAGAGCAGGTAACCAATTGTTTACTTCGATTATAAAAGTTATTGTTTTTTGAGGTTAGTTTTGTAATTGTATTTTACATGAGAGAATTAAAATTACTCATTAAACTGGTTTTTTAGTTTATTTTATAAGATCAATAAAGATGCTTGCGAAATTTGTAGGCAAAAATAGATTGATTTTTATACTACCCCAGCTTGCCCCCACGTTTTGTAAAATGGAAGATATGAATTTTTTTACTTATTCTTAATTTTATATTTAATTAAGTAACAAATGTTCCAAATAAGACTTAGTCATGGAAGACTGATTACCAAAGATTATTATTATAATAAATAATATATTTTTAAATCGATAATGTTAGTTTTATTAAGCTTCAAACCTTAGGTACCTTGTCTTGCCCACACCTCCCCTATTGACATTTAAAGCTGAAAAATATAGACTTGATGCTAAGAACTTGTTTCAAACATACATTAAACGTATATTTTGAACATTATGAACTTTAAAATATATTATACACAGGGGCGGTCCAAACTGAATTTTTTACCCGGGTAAACCATAGGGGGCGGGCGCTTTTCAGCGCCATGGGCTTATTTTCGGCGCCCCATTTTGCATTAAGAAAATCTTGGCTCCCCGGGCGATTGCTCGGCTTGCCCGGGCGTTTGTAAGCCCCTGATTATACATTTTATTTTAACCTAAACATTCTAGAGAATTCCGATTTTTTTCATCGACTTGCAAAGTTTTATTTTGGTACAAAAAATACTACCGAGTTTTTTAAACTGGTGAATATCCGTGATGACTTTTTGAAAGAAGATCCAATGCTATGGGACAAAATGGACAATTATCTTAACGCAAAATCACAAGTTCAACAACTTAAAGTTGTAAATGATGCAGCCGAACGTGGAGTCGCGTTAATAGACAATTATAACTCTATTTTAACAACACAGGTAGATCAAAAACAGTATCTTTTGCAAGTCGTTGAATAAAATAGAAAAGAGTTACCTAATTCAAAATGAAAAACAATTGTTAAAACATTTTCTTAAATAATAATTTGATTCTCTGGAATTCTTATGTTAAAATAAAAAGTATAATATATTTTGAAGTTCAGAATGTTTAAAATATACGTTTAATGCATGTTTAAAACAAGTTCTTACTACTTAGTATATATTTTTCAGCTTTAAAGGGTAATACAGATCTAAAAAAAATTATACGGTAAGTTGTACATGTCTTATATATCTATTTTTATAGTGTATTATAAGTTTTACTTTTATTATTGCAATTAAAAAAATTACTTACTATGTTTTATAACTGCAAGATTGGTTTTACTTACAATTTTAACAGTTTAGGTTAAGTAACAACTGTTAAAAGTTTATATATTAATTCTCAACTACTTTTTCTAACACATTACTTATCGCTCAACAAAATTCCATTAATTTTTGTCGTTCAAAAAAAATTTTAGTTTACATTTTGAGGCTAATTTTAAGACAAAAATCGAAATTCACTACTTCTAAGGTCAAGTATGATCAGAAAAAATTTTTTTTCTTTGCCTTAAACACAGTAATCTTTCTTCAGTAACATAAAGATAATTTTACACGAAGGGAAAATTTTATTTACAGTAGTTTTAATTAAGCTAGAGTCGTAAAATTGAAAAAATCCGTGTTTTCATGAAAAATGGACTAGCGCGACCCCTAAAAATAATTTTTTGAAATAAAAAAAAAATACGTGTCTCATTTTTTTCCCTTAGGAACAATATTTTGAAGTAGCATTATAGAAAATTAAAAGTCGTGCTTTTTTTTGGGCACCCTAGTGTGAACCTATAGAATCTATAGTAGGTGCTGATGAATTACATCCTCTGTCTAATAGTTTAAAATCTTACTATGAGCAATGGGATTATGTATTAAAATGAATTTGAACTTTTAATATGAATAAATAAATTGAATAGTTTTAAAAATCAATGTGTCTTTACTGGTTTACCCAAACCTTAGTTTTATAATAAAAAGATTTATAAATCAATTTTCAGACGATATCTTTGTTCTGTTTAAAAACCAAGTCGAGACTTGTTTGAACACGCTTGTTTCGGCAAAAAGTCGTTACTGCTTTACCTAAACCCTTAGTATTATAATAGAAAGACTTTATGAGTCAATTCTTAGACGATGTCTTTGTTCTGTTTAAAAAGCAAGTTGAGACTTGTTTGAACACGCTTGTTTTGCTTTAATCGTTCACTAAAGACCAAAGTGTCTTTATTGCTTTACCTTATATTTTTAAATTGTTTTCTCTGTTTTTTTATATTTTTTTATTGTTTTCTCTATTTTCTGTTTTTTTTTTCTTTTTTATTGTTTTCGCTATTTTTTTTTTTCATTATATTTTTTCTCTTTTTTATTTTTTTTTATTATATTTTTTTCTCTTTTTTTATTTTTTACATTTCTAAAATATAAAGGTAGAATAAAAAGAAACAATTTATAAGTAAATTTTTGCTTTTATTTAAACAGATATTTTGAATATTTACAGTATATTAAAATTCTCTTTATTACAATATTTATTAGATAAATTCAAGTTCTATAATATTATATTTTCCACCAATATATTTAAATTTTAACATGTTAGATTCCACGGCTTCGTCGAGCAACTTGAAGTTGTCTGGCTCCTTCTCAAACAGGTTCGTAAACCTTGCTGGCAGGAACGTCCGGAATTCATCATCCAAGTCAACTGCAAATTTGAATCCATACTTGGTTGACATCCTCTTTATACTAGTTACGGTATAAAGGGCATTGACATCCAACTCAGCAAGCGGCTTTGTGGGTAGAAGATGCTGCAAACGTCCAAGAGAGTTGATTTTGCTTAGGGTGGCGTCCATTGTTTTGAATATCTGTAAGCAAATCAAAATAGAGAGCTGTTAGATCAAAACATATTATTAAGCTAAAATCAAAAATAGACTTGAAGGTGGAAGAGGGTTTACCTAGTAGAGGATTCGGAACTGCTCTTGATGCTGCTTCAGCTGCTGATGTAGTCTGTAACAGATATGTCCCCACTTGACTTCAAATCCTTCTTATATCTCTTGAACCCCACTCTTTCTCCAATTTCCCACTCTTCTTACCCCCACTTTGTTGTTGCGCGCGCAACTCCTCTTTCACAAGTCTATCCACTCGCACTGGACCCCGTTAATCGCACGCGCATGTTTGCTGCGCATCTTTCACTTTTGAGACTGCTAATGATATGCAAATTAGTTCTTACATAACACTGTATGCAAATTAAAAGGGTTAGCATTTTAAGTTAAACTTGGCGCGATTCGATTGCAGCGCTGTCTATCAGTATTGGCCAGTGTGCTAACTCACTAAAATGGCCGTCGGTAACGTAGAACTCTCACTAACAACAGACTAAAAGCCCGCTCAAAAGAAGGGAAATCCCAGATTGAAATACCTAAAAGTGGGGGTAATTTTAAACTTACCGCGCAAAAGTGGGGGTAAAAATTCAAAATGGCGTGCTTGAAAAACCTAAGAGTGGGGGTAAAATTTAACTTCCCGATCAAAAGTGGGAGTAAAATTGAAATTTACGCGCAAAAGTGGGGGTAAAAATCCAAAATGGCGCTGGGAATCCCCCACACAGCGCCATCTGGTCGGTAACTAGGGTAAAACAGATTCCTACAAGGTGAAACAGATTTCTACTCACGGTCGGTAAGGCAGATTCCTACAGGGTACCTGTTTTAGAATCGGCATAGCTCTACTACTCTGAATATATGCCTCTTGTGCAATAATTTGTTTATAACAATCAAGAAAATTGTAAAAATTTATTTATTAAATAAAAATTTACTTTCCTGAAAGTGAAGTTAATAATTTTTTTTTGCTCAAATACCACTAAGTGACGTAGATTAAACATGTGGAATGTTGATAATTTGCTCTTTTATTGCATTTAAACATTAATAAAAACGTTAACAAAATTTTTTTTCAAAAATCGGCTTTGACAATGTTTTTAGAAATTTATTAAGCTTTAACTTAAAAAAAACTTTAAATTTGGTCAAGAATTGGACATGGTAATCCTATATAAGAAATTACTTAGCAGGGGGTAGGGGGGTTAAAACTAATTAACATACTGTCTGAAAATCTTTCATTTAATTATTGTGTAAAAAATCCCTTTTGAAATTCACTTTTTTACTTAGAACTAAGAGTTTTAAAGTTCTCCTAGAATTCAAAAACAAGTACATGGGAATTCTATCCTATTCTAAAAAGGAACGGACGTTGTAATTAACTTCAGACGTGTAAGACCCTATTGTGCTCTTATTGGTTAGTAGGTGTATTCGATAGTTTTTGATTTCGACTTTCTGATTATCATAATAATTTTGATAGTAAAATATAAAACTCTAATTTTAAATTTATTTCACAACATATTTTATTGTTCTCTTTTTATTTTGTAATTTTGTAATATGTAATTGAAATTTTAATTTACTGTAGAAGAAAAGTGTTTTTAAAAAAAATCAGTTAAGTGTTCAGTGGTTAATAGTGTTTTAATTTTATAAAAGAAGTGGTGTATTTATTAAGTGTGCTTTACGTGTCAATCATCTGATGGGTGAGTAATAATAACAATGTTTTCCATTGCTTTCTTTTTATTTGATTGATTTAATTAAATGTTTTTATTAATATTATATTGAAACGTAAAATTAGGTTAGTAATTTTGCACTTTCAAGGGTAACGTTTAAGGTTAGATTATTTGTGTTATTATGTAGGTTTAGTCACATGACGATCCTCCTTGCATTTAATGACAGGTGCGTAATAATAGTGATAAAAAGAGTAATTTTCATTGATTTTTTTATTTAATTGTAAATTAAAAAGGTGCAGAGAATTTTATTATTTTTAATTATTATTTTTGTTTTTATCATATCAAGTTAATAGTTTTACACTTTTAATGTTAACATAAAAGTTAAATAATTGTTGTTATAATTCATAAAAATATATGTAACAATTATTCGGCAACAGGTAAGAAAGAATAATGTTTTCCATTAATTTATTTTTTTAAATACAAATTCAGAACTTAGATAGAAAAATTGTTATTATTTTTAATTATTATATTATTAATATTATTATTATAATTTATATAAAAATATATTAGTAGTTTTGCATTTTTAATTTATATTCTGTTTAATCGAATTTAATTTTATATTTGAATTTTCAAGTTTTAATTCGTTTGGAGAGAATTCAATTGGAGACATTTTTATTCTTTTTAATTTGTGATAAAAATTGTAGGTATTATTTTTATTCTAATTTAATAGTTAGACATAAAATTAATTAATTCTTTTTTTTAAATTCCGATTCCATAGTTAAAATTGAAATAAATTTAACCCCTTAAGAATATGAAATCAATGGAACTTCCTTCACAGAGTATAAATTTACAACTATTTAATTTATTTTAATAAAACGGAATTAAATCGCATTCAAATTATGAAAACATAACGAAGGGTTTAAAAAAATTTTAAATTTTGATTTCTTGGCAGAGTTTTCTGCAAAAAGTACCATTTTTTACACAATTTTTGACTATATATGGGTGATTCTCTACGAAACCAACAATGTGGTTACTGTGATTTTAGAAAAAAAAAATTCTGATTAAAATAAAAATTGTGATATAACTTTGAAGTATGATAGTAAAAAATGAAATATCTGTGATGGGCCGGACAAATTGTTTATAATTTTTGTATTTTTAAAACAAATTATCTGTTACCGCATTCATGTACCATAATCGGTTGCAGTATAACAGAATTAATAGTTGAATTTATCACAGAAAAAACTATCTGCAATTTTTGCTGCATGTGATTTTTAGGTGAATGGAATTCTTAAGATTAACTCTAGATCATTGTTAAATGTCTCTTTATTTTGATGTTAAATTTACATATATGGTTGACTTTTTGCTGCATTGCAATTTTCACCTAAATCATATATTAAATTAACAAAATTTTTTTTCAGTGATAGAAAAGTTAAATAAAAATCATTCGCATTCCAATTTTTATATTTTCTATTTGTTAAACAATATTTGTTTAAATAAATAATAAAAAAGTCACATTTAATTAAAATTATGGATGACAATCGGTTCTACAAGAAAAATTAGAAAGATTTTGTTATGATCATATTTTATTTTAAGTCATAATTTGTTTATAAAATCGCTTTAAACAAATAAATAAATCTATGGTGGTAATTTATGCGGTAATTTATGAAAATATTCAGGTAATTTATAATAAAAATGCAAACGAAATTCAGGATTTAAAAAACTGATGTTGGAAGTTTATGTAGTAATTTATGGAAATTTAAGGTAATTTATGCGGCAATTTATAAAAATTTTGAGAAAATTCATAATATTAATACAAAAAAAATTCAAGATTCAAAAAACTAATGCAGGAAATTTATTTCGTAATTTATGGAAATTTATGGTAATTTATGCGGTAATTTATGAAAATTTTGATGCAATTTATAGTTAATAAAAGAAAATTAAAAAAAACTATTTTTTGAAATTTATGGAAATTTATACGGTAATTTATGGAAATTTATGTAGTAATTTATGGAAGTTATATTAAAATTTATAGAAATATATGTTTTAATTTCATAAACTATTTTAAAAACATTTATTGTAATTTATTAACAAATAAGTTAAAATTTTCAAATCAGTTGACAGCAATTTATAGAAATTTATACGGTTATTTATGAAAATTTATAAAGTAATTAATGTTAAACTTATATTAAAATTATGACAGTTTAGATAATATCTATTTGTTTAATTTTATTGAAACACAATCACTAAAAATTTTCAAATTGTACACTTGTTTAAACCACAAATTCGATGAAAGACAGCCAAAAAGCTTCACCATGATGCAAAAGGCTTCACCATGACGCTGAGGCTTCACCATGACGCTTAATGAATACTGTTTTTTTAAACAAATTATAAACAATTTTCAATCGGTTCGCATTCCTGTCATCTATATTCACGGAAATAATACTATTATACATAATTTATTGAAATTTTTTTTTTTTTTTTTGATTTATTGCGAAAAATGCAAAGGCTTTACCATGACGATTCTGTGATTCCCTACACAAATTTAGCGCTTTAAACGTAAAAAAAGCAAAAAAATCAATTATAAAATTTGTTTCTATCGTAGTGAATCTCTTGAGGGAAGTCAATTGTTGCTTATACTAAAGTATAACTAAATTCTGATTTGATTTTTATGAAATATTTCAATTTTTTAAAAAGGCTTCACCATGACGCACAAAACTGGGGACAAGAAATAACATCTAGAAAAAAATAATAATTATTTTTTTTACAACTAATTTTTTTCTGAATTATACACACTAAGACAATAAAAAAATATAACCATTAATTTTTTTTATTATTAAAGTTTACTAAAAAAATTTATTTTTGTGTCGTAACTGACCCTGGGGACAGGCTTCACCATGACGATTTGGCCTATAAATTTGCATTTAAAAAAAAATATTTAATCTTATAAATTAATGTGGCTACAGGCTTTTGTTTGTGATCACTAGAGTTACTTTTTTATGTTAGATTCATTACGATATGTGCAATTTGTTTCTTATAAAACACAAGGGACATGGAATTGTCGGTTTCGTGGAGAATCACCCATATATATCTTTATAAAATTAGTTGTGATTAAAAATAAAAAAAATCCTTCGTTCAGGCACAAGTCAATACTATTGGCAAGAAGTGTACCAAATTTTAAGAAGATCAGTGCATTAGTTTTCAAGAAATCGTGTCCAATGTCTTCAAAAATCGAGTTTTGAGAAAAAAGTAATTGAAGTTGAAGATTCAAAAAGTCGGATTTTTCAGGATATTGGCGGAATTTTCGTTATCCATGAAAAATAATCAATTGATACTTGCTGATTGGAAATATGAAATTATAAATTTTGTAAATTTAGAGTAATAGGCCCGACATTTTTTGATTTCAAACCATTGTGTGCCAATCAAATATAATGAGAGAAAATTCGAAATTCTCTTTCTTTCTCTCTCTCTCTCACCTACAGTTTTAATCAGATTAACTTGAAACTTAAGAAAAATATTCTTAACATGTTATACTATTAAATAAAAATTTTTTTAAGATTGATTTTTGGAAGCTGTAAAACCCATGTAACCCCTTAAAGTTTGGTATTAAAGAATAGGGCCCTACTAAAAACAAGAAAATTTACTTTGGATGGAAGCTGATAGTGGAAGGACCAAAATAATCAGTTTTAAAATAATTGTTATTCAATGTATCTCTAAACAATAATTCTCTTCAGAGTAATGAATAAGAAAATTAAAGATTTTTTCTTAAATGTACTTTACATTTATTCCCATGCTTTAGAAAGCATAGTACAAGCAACGAAGAAATCATGTGTAAAAGACAATTTTAATATAGAATTTATTGCTACCCTTATGGGGAGATCCGGCACTATAAACTTAGACAATACAGAATTTATTGGAAAATCAAACTTTTTTCTGCGCGCCGGACTACTGTGATGTAGTAAAAAAATGCATTTGTAACACAATTAAATAAACAATTTATTTAAAGCTTAAAAAGTCACATTTCTCAAAATTTACGTTAAGAAAATTGTGGACTGCTTCATGTTCATGGTATAAACCATAAAAAAAAATTATTTTTTAGTTTTCTCAGTACAACTCAGTAAATATTAGAAATTTTAAAAAATGTCTTAAATAAAGATGATAGTATTCTTAAAAAAACAAATTTTAAATCCTATACAATTTTTCGGCATCTTCAACAGTTTTCAACGTATTTGCTAATGAATATATTAAAGCTTGAAAATAAATGGGAGTAGTATAGTAGAATATGGTAGCATATTTTCAGAATTTCAAAAAATGTACTGAACAAAAGATGTAGGTTTTATAGAAGTACATATTTTATGTTCCATATATTTTCTCAGAAAAGTTGCTAATTTTTGTTAAAAATGCAAAAACCCCAATAAAAGCAACAAATGCTTAGGTAAACTTAAATAAAAGACAAACACTTCTTACAGTTCTTATTACACTTTTTATTACTTTTGATACGTAATCTTTTTCTCCTACAATTGTTTAAAAATACGTTTCACTTTTTATGGTACCCGAACCCCCCCGTACGGGGTTCAGACTTCTACAGTTTCTGTTATAAAATTCGAGTAGTCGATAAGTTTCTTTATTATTTCTGTAATCAGCGCATCAAAATACTTAAGTAAATGTAGTTTCATTCAAATCCGCGAGTTGACCTATTCGGAACTTTATCCAATTTTTTATCTCAGTTTTACACTTTTCTTAAAATTAGCCTTCAGTCTCTTTAAATAAAATTATAAATGTTTGCAATTATATTTTATTTTATTTATTTTTAGTTTTATATGTAAGAAAAATAGTAAATGGTAATTTTTTTAAAACTAAATTTATTAAATGCATTAATTTTTTATGAAACCAAAGTATAAAGAATCGATTAATTTTACGATTATATGATCATTGAAGGATTTCCTTCATGTACGGAGTTTTTCATTTCAAAATACATTATAAAATTCAAGTTTATAATCTATTTTTTCAATGTCTATTATTCAATCTTAATACATAGAAATTTCAACCTTATCTTCAGAAAATATTACTGAATATTTCCAGTATTTTTTAAGATAAAAAATATTTGCTTTTTGGGTAAAAATATATTTCTTTTAAGTTTTAAGGTTACCTATAATTTTTCCTGTAACACATTTTTAAATGTATTTCAATAAATGTGAAACATGCATTAAATAATATTAACCACCAGATTTAAAAAAACTTTTAATCTTATTTGAAACATTTCCTCAATATTGCACGAGTCTGCTTTGCGAAATCTTTCACGGACATTAAATTGAAATGTTCAGATAACATAGGATAGTAATATTTTCCCATATGTGGAAATTTTGCTACTTAACTAAGCTTTACTGAACTGCGAATTGCAATATTGCCAACCTTTTACTGCAAGGTTCCAGAAAGATTGAGAAAATATCTGGTGCTGTATTGGGTATCAGAATATTGTTAGTTCAAAATAAAATAGAATGTTACAGTTTTAGGTAAATGGAAAATTATTTTTACACCATTTCAAAATAATACGAATAGAAAGGTACTAAAATAGATAATTAGAAATATATTTTTAAATGGATAGATAAAAATTAGTAATGGAATCGACCCGTTGTACAATTCCACTTTTTTATTTTTCCTTTAGTGCAGCTTTAGCCGTTTTGTTGAAAAATTCATGGTCTATTGTCAAATTTATACATCATAACTCCAATTGGAATTTTACGATTCAATTACATGAAAGTAAGATGAAAATCTTAATGGCCACGAATATTCCTTTTTGTAAATAAATACTAATCATTTGTTTTCATCAAGAAAATAGTGAAACTTGTTTTTGTTTTCTTTATTAAGTATAATTGTAGTAAACACACTTAGAATTTATTATTCTAAGATCAATAACGCTTCTAAATATAATTAACATTTTTCATTCAAATTAAGCACCCATGATTGCAATGAAATTTAAGTAAAGTGTACACTGCACAATTTTTTTCAAGTTTGTGAAAAAATTTGGTATTTTCTGTTTGAAAAATAGGTAAAGTATTTTTTCATTATGACGCGCCGAAAGACGATTATTATAAACATGTAAGCCCTTTTGTGCATTCGTTGTAAATTAGGTGACTCTCTAGGTGTTTAGGTAAGCAACAGTTTCTTTAATGTGTTAAGTATGTAAGTCAATGTCTTTTGGAAATAATAAAACGCACCGTTCTTTACCCTCATTACAAATTAATTAAAAAAAGAAAACTTTTTATAAACGTTAGAGTTGATTCAATGTTGATTTATTGAATTACAAAATACCAAAACTACAAATAACCTATTGACATTACTAACTAATTATTAACACATTTTATAAAATAGCAGCAAAGAATTTCAATGCCAACTTCTTATTTATAAAACAGTCTATTGTATTCGTTAAATCTAATATGTGTACATGATTTTTACAAGTGTGACACTAAAAAAACAGAAGTACATATTTTTTCAATATCAGGAATTACTGTATACCAAAAAGATGATTTCGTGACATTTTATTTCACATTAAAAACTACTTATTTCTTTATGCAGGGGAAATTATTTACTTCCTTATATCATTAAATAAAATAATAAGTTTATAATTTACATTTAAATAAGGAAAACGTGAGCACGCGCGCTTCTGCGCGCGCTCGATCTCGTATAAGTAATAACTCAGCTGTTTTCTGTAGATACTGTGCAGGCGAGAAAGACAAATGCATTAGGTAGATTAAAGATTGAGAGAGACACTAGACATTTCTGTAGACGCTACGTCTACAGAAAAAGAG
Source organism: Ganaspis brasiliensis (assembly GCA_037103525.1). Taxonomy (NCBI): domain Eukaryota; kingdom Metazoa; phylum Arthropoda; class Insecta; order Hymenoptera; family Figitidae; genus Ganaspis; species Ganaspis brasiliensis. The sequence goes on from JAZKLR010000014.1 coordinate 655,504, forward strand.
ACACATGCATCAGGTAGCTTAAAGTTTGAGAGAGATATTTAGCTATTTCTGTACACGCTTAAAGGCGTAAGTTCAGGGGCTGAGTAGTTTTGAGCAGAATAGACTAATCAGATAATTGCCCATATTGGAAAGCAAGTTCTGATTGGTTTGTTCTATTTCCTTTATCCCCTAAATTGAGAGAGACAAAATACAGATTGTTATTATGAGGCGCCTATGTGCAAACTCCTGCATGTTTGATGTCTATATCGTTTCGAGCAATTAGATGCACCAACACATATACATATATGCACATATGCATAAGTGACTGTACTTCCCGAAGTTTATCATGGAGTAAAATTAAAAGGTAAGTGTTAATTTTATAAAATGAAGTAAATTGGTTTATATGTCAAACATAACCTTGTAGGTTGTTTATTTTGTAAATGTAGGTGAGAGGGCCTCAAGATGACCCATGACGGACATTTCGTATAAAATTTTTGTTTAAGGTGACAGCGCCTTATGTGTTCTATCACTTTTGTTGATTGTACTTAAGGTTCTAATATTATTTGCTTATTGTATAATATTATACTAATTATAATAATTTACTAATATTGTGTTTAAACACAAATTTTTACTGGGGCTCAAAAAATGGTGTTATCTACCCCAAGATAGACACCTGTCATATCTCAATGTATTTATTTTCATACTTTTGCTTTCACACTTTTTTCAATAATTTTTCAAGACAATTAATTCAAAGATTTTATTTTCCACCATGAAATGTAATGTAGTCGTACACTACAAAGTTCACCTGATTTCCCCAGTATCCATCAAGAAGGACAACATTAAAAAGGATTGAAATTTTTAATATTTTTGAATCCCTTTTTCCGACAGGACTTTTCAATCTGTTGATAGCATCCAAAAACTAGCCAAATTTAATCCTGACAATACTATTTTAAATTTTGTTAAGAAGATTCGGATAGAAAGATATATTGAATAGAGGTTAAATAATATTTTGCTGTGCAGTATATAAAAATAAATTTTTCATTTAGTATAATGAATATGAAATTTGTTAAATAGTCTCTGAATCTAAATAAATAATTATAAGTGAAAATTCACTTATTGAACTTTAAGCACTTTCAAATAAGCGAAAAGAAAAATGTCAACAGTTATTCGACAACACTTATTAGTTCTTTAGAAAGAAGAGAACAAACAAATATATATTATTCAGAGGCAGAAAAAAAGACAACAATAAATCTTTTATTTGGAAATTTGGAGTAATTGATAAAAAGATGACTCACACAAGAAGCACAATATAACCTAAAAACTCTGAATATAAAGTAACCTGTATTACAGTTCCGGCGAACTTCTTTCAAAACCACAAAAACACGAAATGTTAAACATCGCGAAAAACGCGAACGACGCATAGTGGTTTGAAATCAGAAATTGATGTTCAAATCAACTTTTAGAGAGAACAGCTGCATGGATTTTCAATTTTTTTGAAAAATTTATAAATAAATTTTTAAGCGATCTGTGACAGTAAATTTTTGTTTTATTTGTTTTTTAATGTTAATGCAAACAGCTGAAAAAATGTCAACTTTTTCGATTTCTTCTTTTATTTTCTACAAAAATTTTTTTAATGTCTCCCAATACCTTGATTACATAGAAGTAACGAAATAGAAAAAACAAAAATTTTAAAAGCGTTAATTTAACTGTTATTTACCCCCTGTTACCTCCTAAGAGGTGGTAGGAATTTCAAATTTTACGAAAAGTTAAGTTCGGTGTCTATTCCAATGTTTTTTGGAGCTCTGAAACCAAAGAAGACCCCCAAAAACAAAATTCTCCCCTTCACCCCCTATTACCCCCTATCAGGGAGTTGATATTTCAAATTTTAAAAGAAAAAATAGAATAAGGTGTCTATTTTTACACTTATGGGGCGCTAAAACCGAGAAAGACCACCAAAAACGAATTCCCCCCCTCCTTCATCCCCTATTACCCTCTAGGAGGGGGTTGGAATTTCGAATCCCACCAAAAGTCGAGTTCGGTGTCTATTACTATCTTTTTTGGAGCGCTGAAACCTAAAAAGACCAGGTCTAAAAAGGAGTTCTAAAAAGACCTCCAAAAACAAATTTCTCCCCTACTTCACCCACTATTACCTCTTAACGGGGGGTTGATATTACAAATTTAAAGAAAAAAATAGAATAAGGTTTGTATTTCTATAGTTTTTAAGGCGCTAAAACCCAGCAAGACCACCAAAAACAAATAACCCCCCTTCTTCACCCCTTATTTCCTTTTAAAAGGTGGTTGGAATTTTGAATTTATAAAATTTGAGTTCAGTGTCTATTCCGATGTTTTTGCGCCCCTGAAATTAAAAAATACCCCTAAAAGACCCCCTAATAGGGGGTTAATATTTCAAATTTCGAAAAAAAATCGAATACGGTTTTTTTTCCTAAGGTTTTTGGGGCGCTAAAATCGGGAAAGACCACCAAAAAGGTTTAAGTGCCCCAAAAAATATAGGGACAGACACGAAACTCAACTATTCGTTAAATTCGAAATTCCAACCCCTTCTTAAGGGGTAAAGGAGGAAGAAAATTTTTTTTTGGAAGACTTCTTTGGTTTTTGCTTTTTAAAAAATATTGAAATAGAAACCAAACTCGACTTTTTGTGAAAATTAATATTCCAACCCCCTCCCAGGGGTAATAGAGGCTGAAGGGGTGGGGAGAAATTTGTTCTCCAGGCTCATTTTTGGTTGCAGCGAACCATAAAATATAGGAATAGACACAGAATTCAACTTGTTTTGAAATTTAAAATTGCAACCCCTCTTAGGGGTAATAGGGAGTGAAGGGGGGATTTTTTTTTAGTAGTCTTTCTCGGTTTTACAGTATCGTCGGGAATTGTCAGTCCACCTATTTTTTAAGGTTTGAAAAACGTCTTTAAACGTACAAAGTATAATTATTAAAATTTTTCTGTGTTTATTTCTTTAAAGTAGATAAAATTTTGAGGAAAATAAGGCCTGAGTGAAGTAATTTAGTCAATTTTTCATTGAAATATGTTAAAAAATGTGGAATTTTTAATGTTTTACAAAAATTGAAATAACTCTTGAAATAATAAAGGTTTTTTAAAGTTTCTATGCTTGTTTTAAAGGGAATTTACTGGAGAATAACATTGTTGTTTAAGCATTAATGTGCAATTTTTTTCCTAGCATATGCAAGGCTCGGAAGTTGGACCAAAAAATTTATAAAATTTTGAAGACATTATTTTGACATAAAAATAATTTTTAAAATTCCAATATATATATTATATTACTTCCTTTCGAAAGTTATTGACAATTATGACCTTGGTATATTTTATATAGCTGTATTTGATATCAAGATATAAACAATAATTTTGTAATATTTTTTGGTCCAACTTCCGAGCCTTGCATATGCTAGGAAAGAAATCGCACATTAATGCCTAAGCAATAGTCTTATTCTCCAGAAAATTTCTTTTAAAACCAGCATAGAAACATTAAAAAATCTATATTATTTCGAGAGTAATTTCAATTTTTCTAAAACATTTAAAATTCCACATTTTTTAACATATTTCAATGAAAAATTAACTAAATCACTTCCCTCGGGCCCTTATTTTCCTTAAAAAATGGGTGGACTGACAATTTCTGACGGTACTGTATAGCCCAAAAAACCTTAAGAATAGACACCCTATTCGATTTTTTTTCGAAATTTTAAATATCAACCTCCTATTAAGGGGTATTAGGGAGTGAAGAAAGGGGGAAATTTGTTTTTGGGTGTCTTTTTCGGTTTCAGAGCCCCAAAAAACATAGGAATAGACACCGAAGGAGGGGGGGAATTCGTTTTTGGTGGTCTTTCTCGGTTTTAGCGCCCCATAAGTGTAAAAATAGACACCTTATTCTATTTTTTCTTTTAAAATTTGAAATATCAACTGCATGATAGGGGGTAATAGGGGGTGAGGTAGGGGAGAAATTTGTTTTTGGGGGTCTTTTTTGGTTTCAGCGGCCCAAAAAATATAGGAATAGATACCGAACTCAACTTTTCGTCAAATTTGAAATTCCTACCCCCTCTTAGGGGGTAATAGGGGGTAAATAGCAATTAAATTAGCGCTTTCAAAATTTTTGTTCATTCTATTTCGTTACTTCTATAAAATCAAGGGACTAGCAGGCATTAAAAAAAATGTTTGTAGAAATTAAAAAAAGAAAACGAAAAAGTTGACATTTTTTCAACTGTTTGCATTAATATTAAAAAACAAATACAACGAAAATCTACTCTCATAGTCCGGGAGCCACGGACAAATTTGACCTTCTCATTTCATACCGGCTGAAAATTTAATAACTGCTTACTGCGTATGTACAAAGAACAGAAACATAAGTCTGGCAGCTAGTTAGCTGTACAGTGGGTGGCAGTAGGGGGTAAAGTACCCCAAAAAACGGGTTTTCCAATATCATTTTATACCGGTTAAATCCTTATTTAAACCAAAGTTTACATTCATATACAAATGTAAAAATGCCAGTGTGGCAGTCCCTGGCCGGTACAAACCTGGTCTGGCAAAGGGTTAAAAAGGTGAAAAAATCGGGTTTCTCAATATCATTTCATACCGATTAAAACCTTGATAAAATGAAAGTTTACATTCGTAAGAATGTAAAAATACCAGTCTGGCAGTCCTGAGCCGGTACAAACTTGGTCTGGCAGCAGTCTGAAAATGTGCAGCCTTCTGGCGCTACCCACGTCATTAAGTTACACTCAGAAAAAAAGTTCAGTTCAATTAAACAAACCGTTTAGTTAACTTAGTTTATTTGATACAACAAAAAAGTTTTATCAGATTAAATAAGCATTTGGTTCCTTGCAACAAATGCCTTGGTTTCAAGAAAGAAAATTATTATTTAAATGTATTTGTTTCGTTCGACCAAACTCTTTCTTTGCACTAAAATAAGTGTTTAATAAAACACCATTTATTTCAGTCAACAAAAAAGTTTGGTTTATTTAACCAAATGTTTTGATCCGTTCAATTAAAGTTTGGTTGATGCAAATAGATATAATATATAGTCCAACTCGAGATGCGTTTAAACAAGCGTCATGTCAATCGCGTCGTAGCGTATAAAGTGCTTTTCTATTATCATAACTTGTGTTTTATAAATTTAGTGAGTGTTGTTTTCTTATTTCAGAAATTATGGATTACGTGGAAACTTCCTACAAAGTGAGCTATAGAGTGTTTTAGGTTATTAGTGTATTAAAGAGATTTTGATTGCCTGCAGGTTATGTTTAACACATCGTGTGTTTAACTGTGCTTGTAACATTTGAGTGACTTATTGTGACTTTTCAATTCTTTAATAAATTTGGAAGTAAAAGATTTTTCTACAGAGAAACGCTCCGTAAGAAAACAACCTTGAAGAGAAGAAAATTTTGTTTCTAAAAATGCTTAACTGTTATGCACTTTTCTATAACATCTGAATTTCTTAATATTTTATTTGCATATTTATCAGTTAACTTCCAGTTTATTATGATGATTATTATTATTACTTTGAAATCATAAATATAAAATTGGAAATTAATTAATAATATACAAATAAAATATTTAATTAGAAAATTCAAACATTAAAGAAAAATAAATAACATTTGATTGTATAAACCAAAATATTTATTTGAACGAACCAAATAAATTTAATACAATTAATTTGTTTGCATGAAACAAACTTTTTGGTTGGATAAAACAAAATATTTAGTCAACTGTAATAAACCATTTGGTTAATTCAAACAAATGTGTATAATCAAATTATTTGGTTATATAAACCAAACATTTGTTTAACTGTATATCAATGCATTTTTTGGTTGATTTAAACAAAGTTTGGTTGTTGAAAAGAAATTTTTTTCTGAGTGTACTAAATATCAATTTTCCAGAAAAATAGTAAAAACAAAAATTGTAGGAAATATGTTTCTCTATTACTTTTGTGTAGAACTTTTTTTTCTACATATTTACCCACATTTTTGAGTTATAATAATTTAACGTAAAAAAATTGGGAATTTTAATCAGTTTTACAAAATTCACCACTTCTAGTGATACTTTAGATGAAAATGTTGTGAATAAATCTTGTAGAGAATAAAAAAATAAGTAATTTTTCTATTTGATACTTTAAAAAAAAATTAATAGTTACAGTTGTAAAATGCGCCCAATAAGAAATGTTGACGCATAACAGCAAAAAAACTCTAAATCAACTATATTACATTTTTGTTGCCAGCTTTAATAGAAATATTGTACAGTAATATTGTGTAAATTTTATATTAATTACTTAACTTTAACAAAAAAAAAATGATATTATTAAAAATTACCGGGCAAGTTGGAGTCGGACTCGCACACCGAGGGTTTCGTCCACGAACTTACAAATTTATTGAAAACATTTTTTTAATTATTTATTTTTAATTATTCTTTTCTATAATTCCTTAGTTACTTATTATTTAAATTCTTTGAATAATAATAAATTACAACCATAAATTTTTTTACTTTTATTAAAATTTATAATTTTTATAAGATATTTATAAGATTTTTATAAAATTAAAAACTTCCAGGCAAATAGACCGAGTTTTTTTATATATTTTTAACTTAAAAAAAAATTTTTTTTTTTTAAATTAAACATTTTTTTTCAAATTTTAAACTTTGAGAGTTATTTAAACAAAAAATAAACATTTTCTTTCTTGTAAAATTTCAGTTTTTTGGAAAAAATGTTATGTTAATAAATTCAAACCACAATTTTTATGGTTTCATAAAAATTTCTACATAAATTTAAACATTTCTGCCAATTCCCAACTTTTCATGATAAATAGGCTGAGCTCTAGCATAGGGTTTTTTGTCATTTTTCGATTTTTCATTAATAACTTCTGAAAATTAAGCAACTATACCAAATTTCAACTCTATCTCAAATAGTTTGGCTGCTAGGGGGGAGGGAGGAGGGTAATGGTTTTGGGCGACGGACAAACGAGTGAAAACATAAGGGTTCCGTTTTGACACTTGGTGTCCGGAACCCTAAGAAAAAAAAATTGAGCTATCTATATGTTCTAACATTATTATTTTTTTTACTATCAAATGTACAAAAAGAAATTAAAAGAACAAAAATTGTAGTAAATAAATTTCTCTACTATATTTTAGCAGAACGTTTTTTTTGTTTTTTACGTTCTCTCCAAAAAATGTTTTCTTTAAATATTTTTTTTTATTGTAACATCATATAATAGTACCTTCAACGAATGCAATATTTTTTGTAATGTGGAAAGCGGTGCTAATTATTAAGATATATGAGAATGAAGTTTAACCCTTTAAAAATGAAAATATGTGTAAGATTTATTTGAGAAATACCATTTTGCTAACCAACACTTTCTATTTTCACTTTCAGTCCGTATTTTTCAAAAAAGGGATATTATTCCATATGCCTTAAAATATAGTTTAGCAGCTTTTATTTTTAAACCTACTCTGAAAAAAGCTGGACTCACATTTGATGCAACTCATTTTGAGTGGGGTTTCAAATAGAATACCGACAAATTTCAAGTTGCTCATAATGAGCCTGCACAATAGAAGTGCACAGTAGTTAGTGAACAATATTTCTATTAAAGCTGACAACAAAAATGTAATATAGTTGATTTAGAGTTTTTTTGCTGTTATGCGTCAACATTTCTTATTGGGCGCATTTTACAACTGTAACTATTAATTTTTTTTTAAAGTATCAAATAGAAAAATTACTTATTTTTTTATTCTCTACAAGATTTATTCACAACATTTTCATCTAAAGTATCACTAGAAGTGGTGAATTTTGTAAAACTGATTAAAATTCCCAATTTTTTTACGTTAAATTATTATAACTCAAAAATGTGGGTAAATATGTAGAAAAAAAAGTTCTACACAAAAGTAATAGAGAAACATATTTCCTACAATTTTTGTTTTTATTTTTTTTCTGGAAAATTGATATTTAGTAACTTAATGACGTGGGTAGCGCCAGAAGGCTGCACATTTTCAGACTGCTGCCAGACCAAGTTTGGACCGGCTCAGGACTGCCAGACTGGTATTTTTACATTCGTACGAATGTAAACTTTCATTTTATTAAGGTTTTAATCGGTAACTAGCTGCCAGACTTATGTTTCTGTTCTTTGCACATACGCAGTAAGCAGTTATAAAATTTTCAGCCGGTATGAAATGAGAAGGTCAAATTTGTCCGTGGCTCCCGGACTATCACAGATCTCTTAAGAATTTATTTATGAATTTTTCAAACAAAAAAAAAATTGATATTCATGCAGTCGTTCTCTCTAAAAGTTGATTTGAACATCAATTTCTGATTTCAAACCACTGTGCGACGCGGAACTGACTTGGAAAGTATATTGAAACTAGCAAAATAAAACGCGCGCAAGCGCGCGATTAGTTTTTCATGCATTTAAAAAATTATAAAATACAATAAAAATTATAAAAAATCGGTAAATACTATTTATCTAATAAGAAGAAATAAATATTTTAAATATAATATTTCAAAATCAATTATTGCAAATTTTGCAAATTAATTGAAAAAAAATGAAATCAAATAAAAATTGGGGGAAATTAATTTAAAAATCATAAAAATGTTTTAAACATAATGAAAATAATTAAAATTTGAGAAAATACTTGAGAATCTTAAAAGTAAATTAAAACAATTGAATAATGAAAAATTAGTGAAAATAATTGAAAATTGAAAAAACATGGTTAGAAATTGAGAAAAATAAATTAGAATTAAAAAACATAATTAAAATTTGAGAAAATAATTAAACAAATTACATAAAATATTTTAAATAAAGGAAAGTTAAACAAAATTTGAGAAAAATACTTAAAACTTTCAGAAGTTCATTGAAATATATGAAAATAATTAAAAATTAGAGAAAATAAATGAAATAAGATTAAAATAATTTAAAATTGAACAGAACAAGTTTTAGTTAAAGAGAAATAAGTAAAATTTTTTTGGCAATTATAAAAAAGAACGGGAAAAAAAACGAAAGTAATTAAAAATTAAAGAAAAAAATATAAAAAATAATATAAATAATGAAAGAATTAAAAAGTCAGATAAATAGTTAACAATTTTTGAAATTATGAAACAAATGTAAAGAATTAAGAATTGAAGAAAATTAATTTTAGAAAATGATTGAAAAATGTTTTTAAATTTTAGAACTTAAAGAAAATAATTAAAATATGATACAAACAATGATAAGTTGTAAAAAATAAATGACATTTAAGTGTGATAATTGAAAAAACTATAGAATTTTTTTTAAATAAAGAAAAAATAATTTAAATTTGAAAAAAATACATGAAGATCTTAGAAATCAATTAAAAAAAAGAAAATAACTAAAAATTGAAGAAAAGAATCGAAGAAATAAGCTAAAAGTAATTGAAATTTACCATAATTAATAAAAAAATTTTGCAATTATGAAAACTAATCAAAATAATTAAAAATTAAAGAAAACAATTGAAATTTTAGAAAAATTTTTAAAAATCTTAGAAAATAATTTTACACTGCAAAAGCATGGTATTCTTAATTGGACAAAAATGTCTTAAATTAAGATACTTTTGGTGTCTAAGACACGAAAAATGTCTTTATTTAAGACATTTTTGAACAATTTAAGACACCTGTTTTTGCAGTGTAGAAAATAAGAATAACTAACAATTGGAGAAAAGACTGGAAGAATGCTAAAAATAATTGAAATTTACGATAATTAACAAATCAATAAACGCGCATGCGTTAGGTCCGAGTAAACGTGCTCTGTTTGTGGCTCATACTTATTTGGCATTTTTTAGTTATTTTGTGAATGGTGCTTGAATTTCTAGTCGCTTAATCTTGGTTCAAATTTTTTACTTTACACATTGTATATATAATTCCAAGTGTAGCTGTTTTCGGGTGATTCCTTTTCTCCGGAATAATTTGCTAACCTATAACTATGCCCACGAATAACCCGTCGATTCCTGACACAGACAGACTTTGTCGTGGCTGTAACGTGGTAATCCAAAAAGTGGTAACTCGCTTCGAATCGTGCAATGCCCCATTTCATCCAGGTTGTGCCAGACTAAAAAAAAGTGTTGCAGTGCATCAAGATCTTCTACTCCTTCTGCTAGAGCGTTAACAAAGGATGACCTGTCTACAGCTCTGTCTACAGCTCTAGCTCAGCAACTGAAGCAAATAAGTGATAAAATTAATCCTTTAAAAACATCTTTGGACGCTGTCACAGGAAGACTGGGAAACATTGAAAAATCAATCTCAAGAGCCTTAATTCGTGTCGACACGCTGGAGGATGAAGTTAGAGGGATAAAAAGCGAAATCTCAACTATTAAGTCTAATTTTGTTAACTGTTCCGAGGACATAATGTCGAATTGCCTACGTGAATTATCAGACCGTGACTTCAGAAAACACAATTTAATATTGTTTAATTTGCCTGAATCAGACAATAAGCTACCCTCTAACTCAAGTTCTGACCCCGTCATCAATTCTAACCACGACTTAAATTTAACTTTGAATCTATTGAAAATTTTATTACCAAGCGACACTCCGAGAATTATTTCCACAACACGTCTTGGTAAACGTTCACAGATGATGCCACAAACACATTCACGTCCTCTGCGTGTTATACTGCCGGACGAGCCGTCTGTCAAGTCAACAATCTCAGCCTTCGTCAAACTCAAACAGAACCTAGCAGCTCTTCCGGATCCACTTCCATCGAATCTTTTGTTGTCCTGGGACAGGACTCCTATGTTGTGATTATAAGTGTTTATTTGAATTCATAAAGCGATTCGCGGTCGATCTTCGCCGGTGCTGCCATCTGCAGCTTGATCTCATTGCATATTTTTTTGATTGTGTTAGTTGGTTAATGGCGACTGTGCCGATCGCGTCTGTATAATTGTAATCTATTCATATTGTTCACAATATATTATTCATTAACTTTTTCCTTGAACTAATGCTTTTGTTTTATTTCCACTACTCATTGCTAACAGGTTATGGGACCAGAAAACTGAAATTAGTGCTGAAACAAAAGTTTTAAGTGTGAGAACGAAACGTTCCTTTGTGTTCGAGGAAATTGTGAAAACGTGGTCGTGTGTTCCAGTGAAAAATGAGTGCTCCTAACTTTTCGCGAATCGAAAGTTTAAACAAGGAGAATTATGACACCTGAAAGATGCAGGTGGAAGCTTTGCTCATTAAAAATGACGCTTGGGTGTACGTAAATGGCCGAAGTACGTTGCCAACGGCAGAACAAGGGGCGACGGCAGACGCCATTCAAGCATGGAAGGACGCCGACAGTAAGGCAAAATCGGATTTAATTTTGTCGATTCATCCGTCAGAACTGAAGCAAGTAAAAGGATGTGCTACTTCTCGGGAAGTTTGGTTAAGGCTGGAAACTATTTATCAATCAAAAGGGCCGGCGCGAAAAGCCACTTTGTTGAAACAGCTTTTACTACACCGAATGGAAAATGGCGGAGAAGGTCGTGAACACGTCCGGAAATTCTTTGACACTATCGACAAATTAAATGAAATGGAAGTTGATATCAATAAAGACTTGCAAGCAATTATGCTATTGTATAGTTTACCGCTAAGTTTTGAAAACTTCAGGTGCGCGATTGAGTCTAGGGACGATTTACCGTCGCCAGAAACACTTCGGATAAAAGTGATAGAAGAAAGTGACGCCCGTAAAAGTGATATTCGCGGAACGACACAAAACGCAATGTACACCAAACGGTGGAATCAAAAGAAGAAAGTTGCGAATAACAGTGCTGCCACGGAAGTTTTCAAATTCCAATGCCACAAGTGTCGTAAGTTTGGTCATAAAGCTGTAAACTGTCTGAATAGAAGTGAAAGTGCTCGTTCAACAGCAAAAAGTGCAGAAGATGTGCTTCTTTGTGCAATAGAGTGTTTCCCGGAAAAACATACGCATGAAGTGCTTAAAGCAGAAAACTCTAATCCTGATTTAAAGTGGTGTGTGGACAATGGAGCAACTTCTCGCTTTTGCTATGATAAACAGCTGTTTTCAGAAATCGACGACTCTAAACGCGGTAAGTTAAACTTGGCAAGTAGCGACTCTACCGAAATTATTGCAAAAGGAACCGTTTCTTTTATTACTGAACTTGACGGGAAAGTGAAAAATGTTAACTTAACAGAAGTGTTACTTGTTCCTGACTTACGAACAAACTTATTATCTGTTGCAAAAATGACCGACAAAGGTTGTAAAGTAGTGTTTACCAAAGAACGCGCAACTGTTATCGGTGGTGACGGGAAACTCAAGATTACAGCAGATCGTGTTGGTGATTTGTATTATCTTCATCAATCAAAACAAGAATCGTGCCAGAAAACCTTGGAATCGATGAAAGTCGGAAAAGAATCGTGTCAGAAAACCCCGGAAACAATTAAATTCGGGAAAGAACCGTGCAGTTTGGCTAATTGGCCAAACGACGACTTGGACATTTGAACATTCGAGACCGTTACAAAGCACAGCGAGATAAAGTTATAATCGGTATAAGTGTTAAAGAAACCGGTAATAATTTAGAATGCGAAATTTGCTTACGAGGTAAAATGACGCGAACTCCTTTCCCAACAAATTCAAATCGGCAGAGTGAAATTTTGGACATAATCCATAATGATTTGTGTGGCCCGATGAGAGTTGAATCTAAGGGAGGAGCGAAGTATTTTATGACTTTCGTTGACGATCGCTCGAAGTGGTGCGAGATACGTATTCTCAAGAAAAAGAGTGAAGCTTTTGAGGCATTTAAATCTTTCAAGGCTTTTGTAGAAAATCAAAAAAATATTAAAATCAAGTCTCTACAATCCGATAATGGAGGCGAATATCTTTCTACGGAATTCTGTGAGTTCCTGAATCAGTGCGGTATTAAAAGAAGATTGACCATTGCCAACAATCCAGAACAGAATGGTTCAGCAGAAAGGAAGAATCGGACGCTCTTAGACGTGGCCAGATGCATTCTAATCGAATCGGGCTTACCACCATCTTTTTGGGCAGAAGCAGTCACAACTGCGAATTATATTCGCAACAGATGCCCAACAAGAAGCTTGGACGGACGGACACCTCATGAAGCATGGACTGGTAAAATCCCAGATATCAGTCATCTCAAGGAGTTTGGAAATTCTGTCTACGTTCTGAATAGAGACTCAAATAAGGGGAAGTTTGATGAACGAGCCAGAAAGGGAGTCTTCTTAGGTTATTCGGAGGATTCTAAAGGATATAGGGTTTGGATTCCTGAAGAATCAAAAGTCATCGTTTCTCGTGATGTCAAATTTCTCGAATCATCATCATCAGATTCATCGGAAAACAATTACGAGAACTTATTCCCGGAAGGTTGCAAACGGGAGGAGGATGATGAGTCTCCCTACGTGGTGGACATAGAAATTAAACCCATAGAAGAAGGTGCGAACAATCATCAACCCTTAGAAGAGCAAGTGGATACCGACAATGAATCTGTAAATCAGGAAGACGTGTTGGATGTACCTGCTGCTGAATCGACAAGAGGTCCAGGAAGACCAAGGAAGATATTGACCGGAAAAAGGGGAAGGCCGAAGAAACAATATCACTCAAAAGAAGAGGAAGCAACGTTTGTTGAAATACAGGAAGTTTTCACGGCAGAAATTCCTAACAAACTAGCAGTATCAGGGCCTGACAAGGAGGATTGGTTTTTAGCAATGGAGGAAGAAGTCAAATCAATTCTGATAAAAGACACTTGGATTCTTGTAAAACGTCCTGTGGACAAGAAAGTTATCGGAAGCAGAATGGTCTTAAGAAATAAATATAAATCGGACGGATCACTTGACAGACGAAAGGCTCGTATTGTAGCTCGGGGATTTGCTCAGCAGCCGGGAATCCACTTTAACCAAACTTTCGCACCGGTAGCTCGACTAAGCTCCATCCGGTTACTGATCGCTCTTTCGGCCAGTTATGGAATGAAAATCAAACAACTTGATGTGACAACTGCATATCTTAATGGTTTCATCAAAGAGGAAGTTTTTATGGACGTTCCAGAATATTTTTCGCAAATATTAGAAATAATAGTCGAGAAAGAACACTATGACAACGAAATTAAAGCAAAGGCCAGTAGAATGCTTCAGGAATTGAAAATGGATGACATGGTATGTCTACTGCAAAAATCGTTATACGGTCTTCGACAAGCCGGAAGAAACTGGTACGAGAGATTAGATGAAATCTTGAAGAAGTTTGGTGCATTTCCGACCAACGCAGATCCTTGTGTGTATTCGATCGGACAAGGGGAAGACGCTTTGTTTATCATCGTATACGTGGACGATATTTTAGTGATATCAAAGAACAGTGTAAAGATAGATAAACTCAAGGAACATCTTTTATTGTATCTTGAAATAAAAGATCTTGGCGTGCCAAAATTTTGTCTCGGAATTGAATTTTTACAGAACGCGGATTGCATAACTCTTCGACAGACGGGCTATGTTCAGGATCTGCTGGATCGTTTTGGAATGACGGACGCCAAACCAGTTGGTACTCCGATGGACGTAAACGTCAAACTCATCAATTCAGATGAGATTACAAATGAGGAAAAAAGTGCACTACCCTATCGAGAACTGGTTGGAGCATTAATGTACCTCGCCGTGGCTACGAGGCCCGACATATCTCATTCTGTTAGTGTACTAAGCCAGTTCAACACCAACCATGGGAAGATTCACTGGACGGCAGCTAAGAGAGTTTTGCGTTACCTTAAAGGATCAGCAGAGCTAGGATTGATTTTCAAACCGAACAAAGATGCACTAAAAGGATTCGTCAACGCGGATTGGGCTGGTTGCCTAATAGACAGACGTTCGTACACCGGATACGTATTCATCCTTGGAAGCGGCGCAATCTCATGGGACTCGAAGAAGCAACGGACTGTTGCGTTATCATCAACGGAGGCCGAGTACATGGGATTATCGGAGGCAGCTAAAGAAATCATATACATTCAGGGATTTCTGTCAGAATTAGGATTTAAAGATTTATCCGATACCAAGCTTCTGAACGACAACATGGGTGCTCAAAGACTGGCTGAAAATCCTTCATATCATGCCAGAAGTAAACATATTGATGTGAGACATCATTTTATTCGAGAATTGTTGTCAAAGAGTCAATTAAAACTAGAACACGTATCGACTGAGAACATGGTTGCTGACATGATGACCAAGTCGTTACCCGGACCAAAGTTTCTGCGGTGCATTCAAGGAGTTGGTCTTGGAACATTGAAGTCACGCTGCAGCTAATCGAAGTCTCATCGAGGGGAAGTGTTGTGATTATAAGTCTTTATTTGAATTCATAAAGCGATTCGCGGTCGATCTTCGCCGGTGCTGCCATCTGCAGCTTGATCTCATTGCATATTTTTTTGATTGTGTTAGTTGGTTAATGGCGACTGTGCCGATCGCGTCTGTATAATTGTAATCTGTTCATATTGTTCACAATATATTATTCATTAACTTTTTCCTTGAACTAATGCTTTTGTTTTATTTCCACTACTCATTGCTAACATCCTAGACAAGCAGAGGAATTCAAGAGAACACGCATCCTTCTGAACAACAGAACTTCGAGCGGAAAAAAAGGGCTTCGGATAGTGTATGCAAAGGGAGAACCAAAGATAGTCTTGTCAATGAGACAAAATATCCTAACTCTCTCGGTCTCGGACAGCTCACTCACCGCTCCGCCCCCAACCTCTCAATCTCGTAGACATATCCTCACAAGATGACTCAGCTTCATATCTCGTCCATTCACGGGGATTATGCACAAACACCAGCAGGATGACTACATATATTAGCGTTTACTATCTAAACGTGAGAGGTCTTCGTACCAAGCTGCACTATCTACGACAGTCAGTTCCACTTTTTTCTTACGATGTCATCGCATTTACGGAGACGTGGCTTCACAATGAAATCGTCACTCCTGAGCTTGGCATGCACATTTACGATGTTCTGACGATTTGATTTTTGACGATTCCGCTCAACCTAACGCTTGTATCATCTATCATGTATTATTCAATTCTAATTGTTAAGTTTTTGCAATTATTGTTAAGTACTTTTGTACCAAAGGGCCTCAAGCCCGTAAACATGTATATATAAATAATCAATAAATTTTTGCTTCCTCATAGAAGAAGCTTTGTGATCGTTAAGATTTTCGATTTTCCAAAAATAGTCTAAATCGACTCATTTTCATCTAAAAAGCGTAAATTTTCATTCCTAAGCAAATGTCCAGATGTGTGTGTGTGTGTGTGTGTGTGTGTGTGTACGTGTGTGTGTATAGCGTTTTTTGTCGCCAGGATATCTCGAGAACGCTTCAACGGATTTCAATAAAATTTGGATGACTTTTTAAGCTCGTGAATATCTAAATTTGGACACAGGGATTTTTGAAAATACCCAATCAAATTTTGTTGAGCACCTTTTTTCATCGAAAAAAATCGTTTTTTGCCAAAATTTTTTTCCAAGCTAAAAATACAACTTAATGAATAAAAAAATCATATTCCTTATCTTAAAACGAATCGATTGACCTATATAACTTTTATAATTGATCAAAAATTCGTAAATTAATTGATGTTTTTTCATTTTTTTGCACTAAAAATTCCTTTTTTTAAAGAATTTCTCGAATTAAATTTTATATTATTAATATATTGCTTTTTCTATAAGAAAGCAAATTTGTTTGCTAACTTTGAAACGAAATATCCACGAAATGGACATAATTTTCACCTTGTAAAATAATGATAATAATAATAATAATAATATTACTAATAATATTAACCCTCAACTGCTAGACTATCGGGATTTAACGTAACTGCTAGATTGGGTCTACGGGACCCGAGCGATTTTCAAACGCTGATTGCTCAGAGCCTAATGAACATATCGGGACGTCTTTTTTTTTAAAACTTATTGCCAGAACCTGTAGAAAAAGAATATCTAGCTTAAATTAATATGTCTTTAATATTTTTTTAAATATTTCAAGAAATGTAAAGATACTTTTTTAAAAAGTCGTTTTTTTCAAATAGCTATAGTAACACCAAAAATAGACATAAATAAAATTTCTAAGTGGACTTTTAAAGCTTTAAACATGTACCTTAAGTCTGTTTAAGCCATTTTTTGATTGGCTGAAAAAAACATATTTTTTGGGAGAAATGAAAATCATCAAATTTGGTTCATTAAGTGGAGCCACCTGAGAAATTTCAACCCATCGAAATATATGTTACTTATCGGTGCTAATTTTTTTTCAGGGACTATTTTGGATGTAAAAGAATGCCATATTATCAACAAAAAAAAAATTTAATGAGGAACGTTCCACAAGCCCAAGAGCTGAAGGGTTATCAACCTCCACCAGGGAAGTTGTTCCACCAGTAATTGGTGCCACAAAGAGCACCCCTAAAGTTGGCCCCCAACCCTCAAAGCGAAGAAAAAGCACTGTTCGTCTCATGGATGTTCCTGAAATCTTGGAGGAAAATGAAGAAACATTTTCAAGATTACCAGCATCAACACCTGGACCATGGTCAACCATCCCAGATGCACAATCAACCCTTTTCACAAAATCCAAAGTTAATAATGAAGAACGGATGGGAGAAAGTGTTAAGCAAAAAGTGAATATTGCGCCGCGAACATTCAACCCAGTGATACAGTAAAGTGCGCTCCCCCTGTGAGTTTGTTAATAAACATAGACGACCTTTTTTGTGATCTTTCTTCATCCTCCTCCTCCCCTAAGCTATCGGACACCGAGATTCATGTTTGAAAAACTAGTCATGATACTGCAGGCGCCATAGCAAACTTTGTACATCAATGGACGGAACCCTTGACATATAAGAAAGACAATTATGCACATTTTATTTCAGAAGATTGCGAACCGGAGGATTCAATAGCCAAACTATTGATAGCCACCGAGAAAATCGATTTTCAAGACATTCGCGACAGTAAACCAATTAAAGGGCAAGTTTACGTCACTCTAAATGGCCGCTACAAGGTGTACTCTATTATAGTTAAAAGAAGACACTTTGACGAGCTCGATTGGAGAGACGTAATGCGAGACTAGGATGCAAGACGAAGTTACTGAGTTTATCCGAAGATCCAAGAGTTGTTTTGAGAATAAACTCGCCAGAGCCCGAACTCGCGAACCCATGCTGATAACGGATCCCCCAGCGTGCCCTTTTGACAACGTGTCCTTGGACACCGTTGGAAAACTCCGAACCACTCCAAATGGTAACCACCACATTTTGACAATGCAAGACAATTTTAGTAAATATTGCATAGCGGTCCCAGTACTCCACATTAGAACCACCACGATCGCGCATGCCGTTGCAAGCCATTTATTTGTACTGCATGGTGCCCCACGGTGCGTGTTGACAGATAGAGGGGGAAGCATCGTAAGCTCGCTAATGCGAAAACTCGAGAATATTTTTGGAGTAAAACAATTAACCACTTCAGGCTACCGACCCCAACCAATGGAGCTATAAAAAGAAGCCACATTGAACTGATGGATTATATTAAACACTCTGCGGAGGATTTCGACGATTGGAATCGTCTGCTCCCCTTCGCCATGTTTAATTATAATACTTCCGTTCATGAGGTCACCAACTTTACTCCATTCGAATTGGCCTTCGAACGGGTCGCTCGATGTCCGAGTTCTATACCCTTGGGCCCTGACTTGGAGACGTATGGGTCCTACCTTAAGGATCTCATTACGAGAATGCATGAGCTGCAAAACATGGCGGCGGAAAATCTACAAAATGCGAAACAACGATCGAAGAGATATTACGACCGGAAGTCGCGTCCTTCAAAGATTAAAATCGGAGACCAACTGTATGTATTTAAAGAAGTTAGGACTAATAAGTTTGACAATCGCGCCCATAGTCCTTACTCTGTTGTAAGGATCACACAAAACAACAAGGTCATTTTAGAAAATGACGATGGCGAAAGATTATCAGTGAATTATTAATAAATGATTTTTAATTTCTAGGTGAATTTCAATTGTCAATAAGGAAGTTTCAATTGTGCTATACCTTCTTTGCACTACCACAGTTGCCCTTGGGATCAACATTACTGATGACCAGAAGGAGTACCATGGTCAAGGATACCAGATTACTCCATTAAAGGCGGGCAGCGGACTTTACTATGAGCACGTGGGAGAAGTAAGGAGATCTATGGCCAACTGGAGGATTGCCATCTTTCTCGATATTGGCAGACAGCGCAGGCAGTTCGACGATTTACTGGCTAGACGGGATCGTCTACAAAATCAATGCGCAACTTCCAACAGCTCATGCGAACGATGGGTCAGATCGTTCCAGTGGGAAGATCGCTGGCAAATGGCCTCAGAGCTCCAAGGACAATTCCGAACCCAAATAGAAGAGTTGGAGAACACAAAGCAGAATTTACCCAAGAAATTAGGCTCTCAACTTAGGGCAAGAAGATCAGCCCCATTATTTGGATTTTTGGGAAAGATCGCTGGTCCATTAGCGGGTGTACTCACCTATATTGTCCGCTCCCAACTCGACACACTGCATTCTAGAGTCCATCAACAAGGTGTGCAATTGCAAGAGCTGCACGACAAGTTTCAATCACTATTGGACAAATCTAGAGAAGACTTTGCAATTGAAAATAAGCAAGTTGACGCTGCCCTGTCTCTAATGTATGCCATTTGGATAAGATTGGACCACAACATCAAGGCGACGACTACCATGCTGACAGCTGTACGATTTTCTTTCGCGCACAACTATCAGATTTGTGCTGGAAGTTTCGGCGTGATTCGAAATGACGGGATGAAGCCGGTCCGTGATCTGAATTCGGTTTTTCCGTCGAAGTTCAAAGGGTCCACCAGGTGTGCATGTCGTAAAGTGATGTCACACAAAAGACAATAGTGTCACAATGGTGACACACAAAATTTCGGCTTCGCCCGTCAGGAAGAAATAAATGTGTTAAACTATCGCTTTCTCTTGATGGTAGTTTTAAGGATTAGGGTAAGTCAAAAAGAAATATGTATCGTTCAGATTTTTCTTCTTTTAAATTGTAAATTCTATAAATATTTAAATGATTTAAAACAATTGCTGTCTGTGAATTCTTGTGTTGGGACTAAAAACGATGTTTAATTTAATAAATCATAGAATGAGAGAATCCTTTTTATTAATACAAATTTCCTTATTCCTTTCAGACTATAGAATCCAAAATTTTACCTTATTGTTGGCTGATAATTCGAATCCTTTTTTTTTGAGAGGATAAACGATCCCATAAAATTTAAACAAGGTCTTTCTGACCTTGGTAGCTTGGATCCTCTGGGACCAAATTAAGTAGGACCATCTCAAAAGTCACTTAACATTTTAATAAGAAATTTTCTATTTATTCTAAATTCTAAATGTTATAAAATATTTAATTCGGTTTGTTACAGAAATAATTGCTTTTTAAATTGTAAACTGTATATTGTAGTTATTTTTTTATTTACATGGATTTACATACATTTAACTTAATATAAGTAGCTGTATTTTGTTTGTTGAAAAAATGGGGATTACCCAATATTCATTTGTTGGTCATATTGGCAACTAATTCTAAAATATTTACACCAGAAGTTGTTTATTGTTACATTTCAGCTGAGTTACCTGGCAAGACTGTAAATATCCCATTGCATGAAATTATAATGGCAAATAATATTCATAACCCTTGTGGACATTAGTGTTTAGTTAATGGAAAATGTTCTAAACATTTTCCTGAAATTTTACAAGAAGAAACTACCGTAGAAGATAATTGTTATGTCGCATATCGTCGAAGAGATGCGGGTTAAACTTATGTGAAGCCCCTTTTTTTTGGCCTAACATGCGTCTTGTTCGTGCATTAGGTATGAAAAGCATCGTACGCCACACGGTTGAAATTGGCCATTGTTAACTGCACGACTGAGCTTCGGCAACTGTCGGCTTTCGTCCGCACCTTCGGTAATATACGTACGTCAAAAAGGTGGCTGTTATTTCAAGGTAAATATATGTCATAAAACATGATTCCAAAACTTATTTTAATTTATCGCGCACCTTACTTTTTGTCGATGTTTGAGCACAGATGGTTCACTGCTCTATAGATACATGACTAAGTAAAACATAACTTATTTAATGAATGTACAATTTTTTAATTTATGAATAAGTAAAATTTTTATTTAGCAATAAGTAATATTTTCACTTTCCTTAGATATATATATATATAAATATATGTTGTGTTTTTACTTTATATACTAGAACCTCTAAAGCGCGCTACGCGCGCAAAATTGTTCTCTTGTTTTTTTCTTTTCTAATTGTCCAAATTTATACATACCAATTTCTTTAATTTGTCAATTTCCTAATAAAAAAATCTCTAATTTCTCTATTTACCAGTTGGCGAATTTTTCTATTTTGTTAATTTTTCAATTTACCAATTTAAAATTTTTTAAGTTCCCAATACCTACTTTTTCAATTTTGTAATTTGTCAATTTTCCAATAACCAAATCTCCAATTTCTCATTTTACAAATTTTTTTACTTTGACAATTTCCCGTGTAGAAATAGTCCTAGTTAGCCAAAATAGAAATTGCTCTCTGGTCAGAGGCTGGAAGGGCTAATTTTTTTAAAATAAGAACATTAAAAATAGTAAGGAATTGGCTGGGCTTAGTGTATTTAAAGCATAACTGGATTTTCCCGGTCAATATCTTTAGGGAAGTTAAGATCGACGACTCTAAAGTACCCATGTACCCAACAGATGTCCAGGTTATTTCCGGTCACGTTCTTCAGGGAAGTTAACCTCAAAATGTGATAATCGACTTTTCTGAAGTACCTAAGTAGCCACCCGATGTTCAGGTCATTTCCGGACAACTTCCTCAGGGAAAATAACTTTAAAATGAAAAAACTTCCTTCTTAGAAGTACTCCAGTACCCAGCCAATTTTTCAAGTCTTTTCCGGTCAACTTCTTTAGGGAAGTTAACTTCGAATTGGGACAATCGACTTCTCTAAAGTAGCTAACAAGTAACACTACCCAAGTGTCAATCGCAAATCACATTGAGACCATGTGCGTTTTGAAGACAATTGGAAAATATTAGTTGAGAAATTTTTCATTTTGGCAGACATGATGTTTTAAGGGTTGTAAATAGGGGTTGAAATTTCTATTATAATACAAATGCAAAAATCTCATTGACCAGACTAGTGGGATACTTAAAAAAAAGAATAATTTGGTGAAGTTATGGGATGAAAGGAAAGTTAATGATAATTGTTTAAACAACAATTGTTTAAACAATGAAGCAATATGTGCTTTATTTCATCATTAACTTTCCTTTTATTCCTTTTATTATGGGATGAAAGGAAAGTTAATGATAATTGTTTAAACAACAATTGTTTAAACAATGAAGCAATATGTGCTTTATTTCATCATTAACTTTCCTTTTATCCCATAACTTCACCCCATTATTCTTTTTTTTAAGTATCCCACTAGTCTGGTCAGAGAGCTTTTTGCATTTGTATTATAATAGAAATTTCAACCCCTATTTACAACCCTTAAAACATCATGTCTGCCAAAATGAAAAATTATTATCTTCAAAACGCACATAGTCTCAATATGATTTGCGATTGACACTTGGGTAGTGTTACGTTCCCAACCACGAAGTAAGAATAAGGAGACTTCACTCTATAAGGCTACTCTTGAAAATATGTCCCCACTTTGTGGAACAAACGACTGTGAAAGTAGAATCTCGCAGAAGTGGCAGCCCTAGCGGAAAAATGAGAAACTGCGTATTTTCCAGTGTCTGTGTTAAACGTTTATATGTGTATGTGCGTAAGCTCGAAACGTTTATTTTGTTGTGGTTTGTAAGGTATGTTTTGTTATAATTAAATAGAAAAGAAATTGTTTTTTACAACATATAATGTATTAATTAACTAATTAATAATAATAAATTTCATAAACAGGAGCAAGAATAAACGAATTCATTCAGACAAAGGTTTTTAATGTTTAAAATTTGTTCACCAACGTTTTAAAATCTGAATGATTTCATATGTTTTTTATTAAAAAAGAGGGAAACAATAGTTTAAATAAAATCAGGGATTTAAATAATTTTTATAAATGTTATAAAATATTGTTGAATTTTATTTTTGTTAATTTGAAATAGACAATATTCATATTGCTCATTTGTTTGTTTTCTCTTTTAATTGTTATTGTTAATGTCCTCTAGTCCGTTTAATTTATGTTATTGTTAATAAGGTAAAGGTGTTTATAGTTCAGTTTAAATAGTGAAGTCATTTAACACTGTTATATAATTTGTAATTCTGGTGACTTTTATTATTTTTTTTTATTAATTTTTAATTCAATTAACTTTTATTATTTTATGTCTTTCATGTTTTATTAAACACATTTTTTTGTATGTGTATTTTAATAATTTCTATTTTTAATTAATTTTACAAATGTATACATTTTTGTTTTCTTATCTAATTTTAAAAATTCTCATATTATTTATTTTTAATTTCTTTTTAGTTTCTCTGACTCCATACAATGATTAACTGTTGAATCTTGAATTCTTGCTGCTTTTTATTAATTTAGTGTTGGAAGTTAAAGAGTTTTTTAAATAAAATTTTATAAATTGTTACAAATAATAGCACTTGACCTAAAATAAACTAACATAAGTTTAAATGTTTTAAATATAGCAACTAATAGTCTCAAAACAAGACATTTGGTTTTGCAGTGTCAGTATGTTAGTTTATTCAGAGTTGTATATTTCCACACTATAAGGTAAACTTCCTTGAGAAAGATAACAGTAAATAAATGAACATCGGTTGGGTGCTGGGGTAATCCTGAGATGTCCATTTATACATTTTGAGGTTATCTTCCTTGTACAAGTCAACTGGAAATGATCTAGATATCAGACTGGTACTTAAGTACTTTATAAAAGTAGATTTTCACATTGGGAGGTTAAATTCTCTGCGTAAGTTGTCCGGAAATGACCTGGACTTCGATGGACTACTTAGGTCTTTTAGAAATGTCGATTTAAACATTTTGTGGTTGACTTTCCTAAAGAAGTTGACCAAAAAGACCTAGCTATCGGATAGCTACTTTAATATTTTAGAACAATCGATTTTTTCATTTCAGGGTTAACTTCCATGAGAAAGTTGATCAGACATGACGCAAACATCAATTGGGTACTTTAGTACTTAAGAGAAGACGATTTTCACATTTTAAGATTAACTTCCCTTAAGAAGTTAACTGAAGGTGACCTAGCTATTGGTTAGGAACTGTAGTATTTCTAATGAGTAAATTTTTTTATTTCCATGTTAACTTCCCTAAGAAAGTTGTCTGAAGATGACCTGGACATCGGGTTGGCAATTGGGTACTTCAAAGAAGTCGATTTTTACATTTTGAGGTTAATTTCCTTGAAAAAATTGAAGGGAAATAACGTGGACATCGGTTAATTACTTGGGTACTTCAGAGAAGTCGATTTTTACATTTTGAGGTTAACTATTATAAAGAAGTTCACCGCAGGTGACCTAGACATTGGTTGGTTTTTCATATTTTTAAGGTTAACTTCCCCATAGCAGTTGACCGGAAATTACGTGGACATCGGTTAGGTACTTGGGTACTTTAAAGATGTCGATTTTTTCATTTTGAGGTTAAATTTTTTATGAAGTTGACAGCAGGTGACCTGGACATTGGTTGTCACCGGGGTACTTCTAATAATTAAAATATTTTATTTTAAAGTTGACTTTCCTAAGGATGTTGTCTGGAGATGACCTGGATATCAGGTTGGTACTTCGGTACATCAGAGAAGTCGATTTTCATATTTTGAGGTTAACTTCCCTGAAGAATTTGACCAGAAGAGACCTGGACATTGGTTGGGTATTGGGGTACATCCACGAAGTAATAATAAGGAGACTTCACTCTATAGGGATTCTGTTGAAAATATGTCCCCACTTTAGGGAACAAACGACTGTGAAAGAAGAATCTCGCAGAAGTGGCAACCCTAGCGGGAAAAACGAGAAACTGCGCATTTTCCAGTGTTTGTGTTAAGCGTTTATATTTGTATGCGCGTAAGTTCGGAATTTTTGTTTTGTTGTGGTTTGTAAGGTATGTTTTGTTATAATTAAATAGAAAAGAAATTGTTGTCTACAACATATAATGTATTAATTAATAAT
This sequence comes from Ganaspis brasiliensis, assembly GCA_037103525.1. Classification (NCBI taxonomy): domain Eukaryota; kingdom Metazoa; phylum Arthropoda; class Insecta; order Hymenoptera; family Figitidae; genus Ganaspis; species Ganaspis brasiliensis. The sequence continues at coordinate 680,603 of JAZKLR010000014.1, forward strand.
AAATTTCATAAACAGGAGCAAGAATAAACGAATTCATTCAGACGAAGTTGTTTAATGTTTAAAATTTGTTCTTCAACGTTTTAAAATCTAAATGATTTCATATATTTTTTATTAAAAAAGAGGGAAACAATAATTTGAATAAAATCAGGGATTTAACTAATTTTTATAAATGTTATGAAATATTGTTGAATTTTATTTTTGATAATTTAAAATAGACAATATTCATATTGCTTAATTCTCTGTTTTCTCTTTAAACTGTTATTGTTAATGTCCTTTAGTCTGTTTAATAAAATTTATGTTATTGTTATTGTGGTAAAGGTGTTAAATAGTAAAGCCATTTAACACTTATATAATTTCTAATTTGTAAATCTGGTACGTGACTTTTATTATTTTATTTATTAATTTTTAATTTTATTAACTTTTATTATTTTATGTATTTTCATGTTTTATTAAACACATTCTTTTTTGTATGTGTGTTTTAATAATTTCTATTTTTAATTAATTTTACAAATATATGAATTTTTGTTTTCTTATCTAATTTTAAAAATTCTCATATTTTTTATTTCTTTTTAGTTTCTCTGACTGTATATAATGGTTACCTCTAAAATTTTTGTTATTATTATTATTTTTTGTCTCTCTTAGATGAAATAATTATAATTTCTGTTATTTTATTTTATTGTTAGACTCCCTGAAGAGGAAATCCTATAAATTTCGAAACGTCTGAGAACAAATTTTAAACAATTAACAACTTTGTCCGAATGACTTTGTTTTTTCTTGCTGCTTTTTAATAATTTACTCTTGGAAGTTAAAGAGTTTTTTAATAAAATTTTATAAATTGTTACGAATAATAGCACTTGCCCTGAAACACTATATAAAATACCTAGTGTATTTATTAAATGATTTTCAAAAAACTGCTAAAATAATCACTTTCCCTTGACACGCTATAACATAATAGTAGCAGACGACGCGCAGGATGTAAACAAATTGGAAAATTCGCAGTTTCTCGTTTTTCCCGCTAGGGCTGCCACTTCTGCGAGATTCTACTTTCACAGTCGTTTGTTCCCTAAAGTGGGGACACTTGAGTCTCTAAGTGAAGTCTCTTTATTATTACTTCGTGGGTACATCTGAGAATGAACATTTTTCATTTTAAGGTTAAATTCCCTACGGAAGTTGTCCGGAAATGATCTGGACTTCGGTTAAGTAATTCGGTACTTCAGAGAAGTTTATATACATATTGTAAGGTTAAATTCCCCAAAGAAGTTGGCTGGAGGTGACTTGGAAATTGGTTAGGAACTGGGGTATTTCTAATGAGTAAAGTTTTATATTTTGATGTTAACTTTCCTAAAGAAGTTATCTGAAGATGACCTGGATATCGGGTTGGTACTTTGGTACTTTAAAGATGTCGATTTTTACATTTTGAGTCTTACTTCCCTAAAGAAGTTGACCGGAAATGACGTGGATATCGGTTGGGTACTTAGGTACTTCAAAGAAGTCAATTTTCACATTTTGAGGTTAACTTCTCGAAGGAAGTTGTCTGGAGAATACCTGGACATCGGGTTAATACTTGGGTAGTTCAGAGAAGTAGATTTCCATATTTTGATGTTGACTTCCCTAAGGATGTTGTCTGGAGATGACCTGGACATCGGGTTGGTACTTAGGTACTTTAGAGATGTCGATTTTCACATTTTGAGGTTAACCTTCCTGAAGAAGTTGTCTGGAAATGGCCTGGACATCGGTTGAGTACTTCGGTACTTCGGAGAAGTCGACTTTCATATTTTGAGGTTAACTTCCCTGAAGAAGGTGACCGGAAATTACAGGAACATCGGTTGTGTACTTAAGTACATTAGAGAAGTCGATTTTCACATTTTGAGGTTAACTTTCCTGAAGAAATTGACCAGAAGATACCTGGACATTGGTTAAGTATTGTGGTACTTCTGAGAATTGGGTACTTGGGTACTTGGGTACTTGGGTACTTGACATTTAGAGATGTCAATTTTCACATTTTGAAGTTAACTTTTCTAAAGAAGTTGACCGGAGGTGACCTGGACATTAGTTGGAAACCGGTGTATTTCTAATAAGTAAAATTTTTTATTTTGATGTTAACTTCCCTTAGGAAGTTGACCGGAAATGACGTGGATATCGGTTGGGTACTTAGGTACTTCAGAGAAGTCGATTTTTACATTTTGGGTCATACTTCCCTGAAGAAGTTGATCGTATATGAAGTGAACATCGGTTGGGTACTTGGGTACTTTAGAGATGTCGATTTTCACATTTTGAGATTAACTTCCCTGAGGAAGTTGTCCGGAAATGACCTGAACATCAGTCATTTGACATCGGACAATGTGAGAACTTCGGATCTTTAGAGAAGTCGATATTCATATTTTGAGGTTAATTTCTCTGAAGTAGATGACCGAAAATGACGTGGTCATCTATTGGGTACGTGGGTACTTTAGAGAAGTCGATTTTCACATTTTGAGGTTAAATTTCTTGAAGAAATTGATTGGAGGTGACCTGGACAAAAAAAGTGTTTAATTTCGAAAAGATAAGAAACTTAAATTGTTTAAGCAAATTCACATTTTTTAAACATTTGAATATACACTGCTATATAACTTATATATAATAACTATATAACTTATATAATAAATAACTTTTTTACGTTTTTTTTATACAAATAACATAAAACCACATAATTTTAGCTCAATTTCATCGAAAGTTAATTTTACACCATTTTATTTGTTTAAACAATTGATTCAATTAAATCAATTAAATTACATTATTTTTCGTTTTGCTAATTAAAAAGTTGTAAGCTTTTTAAATATTTTACATAGAAAATATGAAAAAAATTGTTTTAACATTTCAAAATTAATTACAAAATATTCATACAAGTTCCTTACAAGGATGCCTTAGAATTTTCACACCGTTTAAAATCTCTTTTCTTATTTTCTCTCTCTCTACTCTGCCTTTCTCTATCTCAGAGACCTGTTATACCTTTTCCTCTTTCACATTTTGCACGCCATTGTTGTCTTCATCTATCCTAGGTAACCTTATTCTCTCTTGCTTTTAGAACTACAAACTGTGTGAACTCTCCTTGCATTGCGCATGCTATTGTTGTCTTTAACTATCCAGGTAACCTTATTATCTCTTGCTTCTAGAACCACAACTGTGAACTCACCTTGCGTTGCGCACGCTATTGTTGTCTTCATCTTTCCCAGGCAAACTTATTGTCTCTTGCTTTCAGAACCACAACTGTGAAGTCTGCTTGCGTTTCTCACTCTATCTTGTCTTTATCTATCCTAGGTAAACTTATTCTCTCTTGCTTTCAGAACCACAACTGTTAACTCTGCTTGCGTTTCTCAGTTTATCTTGTCTGTATCTATCCCAGGTAAATTCTATAACTTATTCTCTCTTACTTTCTGAAAAGCATAGCAGTATACCTATATCTATAACTAACTGATTTCTTATATAGGATTTCGACTTAGTTCACAAATAGTTTTGGTATGTGCTTCCTTGTACCAACGTTCAACACAAGCTTGCTGGCATGTAATTGGAAGATGAAATCACACGGAAAGGTTAAACTTTGCGTCGCTGGTGTTTACGGTATTTCTCTACCAAAGCACTTGGAGCTTAGGGGTGGTAAACCATACTTGGAAGATAAACGTATTCTATTTTTTCTTTAAAATTAATAATTTAATCACAATTTAGTAAAACTTAATACAAGGTAAACTAATTTTAACAAATTTGTAAATATGTCATTAAAATTGAAAAGCCAAAATTGATTTCAAGTAAAAGTGTTTATGTTACCTAAATTTTAAAAATTTAATAAAGAATCGATTTAATTGTTTATGAAGTGAAATAAATTGATCCATAACAGATAAAAAATAAGAGAAACCTATTTATGGAAAATAATTGTTTATTTTTACATGTTCTTTGTATATTTAGGGGCGTGGGTCCCAAGATAGACGCACCAAGATGGACATTTCGTATAAAATTTTTGTTTAATGTAACAGCGCCTTATGCTTTCTGTCATTTTTGTTGTTTGTATAGACGAAGATTTTGATGCACATTTGAACAAAAAAAACCAGTTGGTTTTCTACCATAAAATGTGATGTTATCGCTAGAGAATTTGATATATCGATATTTTTCAATATTTTATTACTTTTTACTGTTAAGCTATTAAATTGAAGTTTTAAGAAATGATATTTCTCTTGATAAATTCCGTAAAATGATTAAAAATTAGTGTAAGAATTGTTACACTATGGTTATTTTTTATTTACTACAATTTTCAGATACTTTTAATTTAAGAAGGTGTCCATCTTGGGGCCACTTTTTTTTAGACCGAAAATTTTCACAATTAGAAAAAATGCTTTAAAAAATGTTTATGTTCAAAATAAAATTTTATCCCTGTGGCCATAAGTTACCTTATGAATTGTTCATTCATCTGGTATAAAACATTTTAAAATATTTTATTTGGTTTGGATTCTACAGCAATAAATCGAAAGTGTGTCCAACTTGGGGCCCTCTCCCCTGTAATGTTTGAAAAAATTTAATTTATTTCTATTCCGTCATTAAATTCGCTTGGTCCTACGAGACGAAAAACACATTTAAAGCATAAAAATAATTAGTTCACACCCCTTTTTTGGTCAAAACATACATTAAGCTTACGAAATCTAGAATTCTTCACATTGTTCGCCTTTCAACTAATCACGGTTTTCAAAACTGCCTTGTAGCTAAAAGTTATGTCAAATAGAGGTAGTCTAATCCCTGAGCTCCAATCGCTCTCGGAGCGAAATACCGTAAAACAATATTCTCAAATATTTTATAAAATTACTTTTATTGCATCGCATGTATTACCTCCAAAACCTAATTGACTGAACTTATAATTGACTGAACTTATAATTGCTTGGACCGACCCTGCGAATTTGTATTTGTTTTAATTTAAAAATAACTAAACTTGCATTTGCGATTTGCATTTCTTAAAATTTTAAACTTGACATAACTGAAATTGCATTTTTTAAAACATTCAATTACTAGAAATTGCTTTTGTCCGAGCACTAAATTTGCATTTTTTCCAATCTTTAAAATCACCGAACTCGTATCCTATTCTAAAAAGAACGGACGTTGTGATTGACTTCAGACGTGCAACTCCATTCCCCAGTCCCTCATTGGTCAATTCGTTTTAAACCTCATTATCGATAGTTTTACGTTTCGATTTTACGTTTTGCACATAAATTAAAGTATTTTAATAAAATATTGTAATTTCAAATTTATTTTATAAAATTTCTTATTAATTTTGTAATCTGAAATTAAATTAATTTTAATTACAGTGATCAATTTATAGAAATTAGCTTTGACCTTGACTTCCCTATACGAGAACACTTTCGACAAACTTCAGAGGTGTAACACGTTTCATCGGGCTTCTAAATGCATAGCAGATTTTCGATATTTTTTGTCAACAATAAAATCACAGTTTAGATGTTGATTTGTAGTGTTTTTCAATATATTTAAAATTTCCGTTTATTGAATAATTACATTTTATTAAATAATAAAAAATTTTAAATAAATGAAATTGTAATAATTAGGGAGTGATAGTTTAAGAAGTGACAGTGATTTTATTGAAGTTGTTGAGGTTATAGTAGTCTGAGTGAAATAATGTTTTGTTTAAATTAGAATTCGTTTCTGACAGATGAGTAATCTATAATAATAATCCGCAACTTTATTCATTCATTCATTCATTCTTTCATTCTGTCCATACCTGAAGTTGGTCGTTTTTCTATTCAAATGTTTTTTAATAATTTTTTGTTTCTTGGTTTTGAAATTTGTTATGTAGTTGAAAATAGGTTACGTTTTTCATTTGTGTCAATTAGGTAAGTCCATTAATTGTCTTTCGTCTGAGAACTGTTGCGGACTTATTTTTAAAAAAATATTGTTCCACAACAGTTGAAACTTGAATATTTCCTGGTTTCATTCGTCATAATATTAAAGGGTAAATTGTATTTCTTTTATGCAATAATTAATCAAAAGTTGTATGTTTACAACAGTATTTCGCGTGTATATTCAAAAACTATTTGATATTAATTGTATTGATATTTTTATTAAAAAAGGATTATTTTAAAATAATATTTAAATTAGAAAAATTTGTACTTTGAAAAATTTTACAATTATTTTCAGCTTACAATTTTTTTATGGAAGCTCCTACAAATTTGATGAACGTGTTTTGCTTTGTTTTTGAGATATAAAATATTGAAATTTTAGACTTAAAAAGGTTATTTCTAAAACTTGAAGTTAGTATAGACCAAGTTCACATCGCTCTATTCAACTTGTAATTCAAATTAGACAAGCATTATTACAACCTGCCTAAAGTTTAAAATTTTAATTGAAAAATAGAAATCTAGATATTTATACCACCAGTTCTTGTCCATTTTTTCCATTTGTAGGAGGTTCCACAAAAAATTTGTAAGCTGAAAAGGATTGTGAAATTTTTCGAAGTAAAGATTTTTCTAATTTAAATATTATTTTAAAATAATCCTTTTTTAATACAAATATTAACATTAATATATTAAAAATTAAGCATTTTATGTTTCTGGTAAGTTCCAATAGATAATATCAATTAGTTTTTAAATAATAATGTTTTTAAAAAATTGCAAAAATTTAAGGTTACAAAATACTGTTATAAACATACAACTTTTGATTATAACCTGTAAAGGATTATTTCAAGAGAACGTGGAGGGAAAACAAGAGGAAAAACGGCCAGTTCATAAAACAACATTTGTTTATTTAAAAACTTACAATTGGTTGATTGCTGATATTCTTCTCAACGATCAATTCCTCTCGTTCGGGGATCAGATACCACACAGTCACACACGGCTCAAAAGGCGAAAAGAACAGTTCTAAGAGAAGAGCACGAGGGCAGCAACACCTGTGTAAAGTTGGCGAAACGAGCACAAGCAGCGAAAATTAACAAGTGACGCGTCTCGTCGAGTTTCGGCGATTGGCCCCCTCGGAAGTCTTCGGCTACTTCCGGGGTCAATCGCCGAACTCCCTGCAGGCGCGTAATTCATGTAACACAGGTGTTACACCCCCCTTCCCCTCTTCGGGGCGATGCCTACCCGCGACTTTCATACCCATACCTTCAAACACTTTTAACAAACAAATTTTTTTTAAAAATATTTTATAAAACATTAATTTTCCATTAATTCTTCGTAATTTGTATCTAATTCTTATATTTCGGAGTCGTTTTCTTTTTCTTTTAATTTCTGTTAAATTTTCTACTAAACTTAGTTTTAAAACCTCTTCTAATTCCTGCTGTCGTTGTTTCCAATTCGCCTTTACGTACTTCCTCCCGTTCTTTGCCGGTTCGCAGTAATTTGTTTTGCCTTTTTCGTTTCGTTCATCGCAGAATTCATCGTGAATCAGGTAGTATTTTCCCACTATTTTCCTCCTACGAAAGCGGCAGATCCAGGTGTTTTGCTCCATTCTGCAAGATTTACCAAAAAAAACAAGAACAATTTTCGTCGAAATTTTCTTTTTACTTACCAACTTTATGATTTTTGAATTTATTTCTTATTTGTTTACGTAAATAATTTATTTTCTTTTATATATTTTCCTTAAATGAAAATCTTTATTTATTATTATAATTTGTACATTTTGTACCTTGTAATCGAGGAAAAACAAAAAAAATTTCTGATTTCTTTTCGTGAAAACTAAACTTAGTATTTGGTTGGATTTTCTAATCTAATTTTAATTTTAATTTAGTGAGATCACTTTTAATCTATTTTAATGTAGTTATTTTGTGTAATCGAAGTACATTTGTTTTTGAAAATAAGAAATTATAACATTTTATATATAATGTAGGGTGTAAGAAAATTTTGGAAAAGATGTGAGGAAAACAAAGTTATTCTTTTTTCTTTAATTTCTCTATGAATTCTTTGATTTCTCTTTCGTTCTCTTCTCTCTTCTCCTTCCATTCTCTTTCTTGTGTAGCTTTTTCTTCCCTGTCTTCGTCTAATCTTTTCTGCCTGTCACATCTCCATTGCAGCATTCCCTGATGCACTCTCTTCTCTTTTTCTGCGCAGAATCTAGGTTTGTCGAAATCTACCTGTTGTTTGTTATTTTCTTTCTCCTCTCGTCTTTGTCTCTCTATTCTTTGTTGTCTTTCCCTTTCCTCTCTTTTCTGTATCTCTATTTTTTGCTGTCTTTCTTTTTCTTCTTCTACTATTTTCCTGGTTCTTTCTCTAGCTTCTTTATTTTTTTGTTCGGTTTTCGCTATGATTATTTTTTCTAATTCTTCCTTTTCTTTGTTAGTTTTTTCTTCCCTAACGGTGTCTTCTTCTGATTCTGTTTCTTCTTCGCTTTCAGCTGAGGTTTCTTCTTCGATTTCCTCGCTTTCCTCTCTATTTTCTTCTTTCCTGCTTTCTATTTCTCTGCTTTGTTCTATTATTTCCGCCAGATTTTCCTTTAGCTGGTTTGTTTTTCTCGCATTTTCCTTTACTATTTCTTGTAATACTTCTACTTTTTGGAGTCTTTTTAATATTTCCTTTTCGGTTTTTTCCCTTTCTTCTTCTAAAAGTGTTAGTATTTTGTCCCAGTTATTGTTGGATGTTGCTATTTCCTGAAACATAATAATTTTGTCTAGTTTTATTCTTTTCATTCGTCAATGAGAAAGAAAAAAATTCGTCATCTGTCTTTTAGTATTTTACTTTTTTAAATCTGTCCTTTTTTTCTTTTCGTCTGTCAATGAACAAGAAAATTTGTCTTTGTGTTTCTGTCGTTTTCTATTAGTTTCCTAACATTTTCGCGTATTTTCTGTTATTTTCCTGATTCTAGCTATTTTCTTGGCTATCTTCGTATTTTCGTAAATCGTTAATATTCCAAACGCCTATCGATTTTCCGCGAATTTTCCCTAATTCGTACATCGTAGGTAAAATTTTTCTAATAACTTTAAATGGACCTTCGTAGTCTTTTTTCAACTTTTTCGCTATCCCTAAGTCTTTATTCGACAAAGACTTATCTTTTTTCCAGACCAAGTCGTCTAATTCAAATTCTATATTTCGTCCATTTTCGTTATAATATTTAACCTGTTTTTCGTTCGCTTTGTCTAAGTTTCGTAAAACTTCGTCTTTTACGACCTGTAATCATCTTAATCGTTCTGTCCATTTGTCAACTTCTTGAAATTCGATTTAACGCGAATTGCAAATCTTCGATATCTTTATCCCAAAGATTTTGTTCTTTTTCTAAATATGCTTTTATCAGAGTTTTGATCGACCTATTCGTTCTTTCAGTGGGGTTAGCTTGTGGGTAATATTTTGGTGTGAATGAATGTCTAATACCGAATTTTTCCGTCATTTCTCTTATAACTTTATTCGCGTATTCTGTACCGTTGTCCGAAATTAAAATTCTGGGCGTTCCTCATCGTGAAATTATACGTTTATGGAATTCTGTTTCGATCGTTTTACCGTCTGCTTTTTTGATTGGAATGATTTCGACCCATTTCGTAAATAAGTCGGTGTAAACTAAAATATATTTATTTCGGTTCTTGAAAAGGGGTAAAGGGCCAATAATGTCAGAGGCAACCATCGTCCATGGCTCCTCCACGATTCTTTTTCCCATTGGTCCTACCTTCGGTCTATTATTTGCCTTTATTTGCTGGCAAATCTTGCAATTTCTCACGTATCTCACAATGTCTGAGTACATTCCTGGCCAGAAAAAATTTTCTGAAACTCTGTGAAACGTTTTTTCTGCGCCTAAGTGAGCTGCTTGAATACTGTCGTGGTTTTCTATCAAAACTTGTTTTCGCAAATTTTCGGGTTTTACCAATTTCCATGGATTTTCGTCTTTCAAAATCTCTGATTTTAAGGGATCTGGTCTGTAAAAATAAAGTTGTTCGTCACGTATTCTCCAATTTTCATTCTCATGAGGTTTCAATTTTACTATTCTCATTTTCGTTTTGTACCACGAATTTTTATTTTCCGCTTCATTTCCATTATCTCTTCTTATTGCGGCTATTTCCATATTTTCCTCATTAATTCGTGACAAAGCATCTGGAACTACATTCGCTGAACCTTTTTGATAAATAATTTCGAAATCGTGTTTAGATAGTTCGAACGCCCAACGCGCTAAGCGTCCTGTTGGGTTTTTCAAGTTATGCAACCATTTTAGGGATATATGGTCTGTTATAGCTTTAAAGTGGTTTCCTTCCAAATAATGCCTAAATTTTTCTATGAATGTTTTTACCGCAAAACACTCTTTTTCTGTCGTTGAATATCTTCTTTCTGCTTCGCTTAAATTTTTACTGTAATAAGCGATTACTACCTGTTTTCCGTCGATTTCTTGTGAAAGAACTGCGCCTAGTCCTGTGTCACTTGCATCTGTTTCTAGTGTGAAAGAATGTTTGAAATCTGGAGCTGACAAAATTGGTGCTGTCGTCAACATTTCAAGCAATTTTGCTTTTGCATTTTTCTGCTCCTCTGTCCATTGCCATTTAACCTTTTTTCTCAGTAGTTTTTGCAAAGGTTCTATCATCTCTGAAAAGTGTGGAATAAAACGTCTGTACCAACTGACCATTCCGATGAATCGTTGCAGTTGTTTAATCGTTTTCGGTGTTGGAAAATCTCGGATCGGTTTAATTTTATCCTCGTCCACTTGAAGTCCTTTTTTATTTACGATGTAACCTAAGTATTTGACTTCAGAACATCCAAATTCACTTTTCTCGAAATTTATAGTTAAATTTGCCTCTTTCAGCTTGTTCAACACTATTTCCAAATATTTCATGTGTTCCTCGAAAGTTTTCGAAACGATTATTATGTCATCGAGGTAACAGAAAACTTTCGGCTTTAACTCCGGCGTAATGACTTTGTCCATTAGTCGTTGAAACGTTGCTGGCGCATTGCACAGGCCAAAAGGCATTCGTTTGTACTGATACATGCCTTTTCCGGGAACAATGAAAGCTGTTTTTTCCTTCGACTCTTCACTTAACGGAATCTGATTGTATGCCCATTTCAAATCAATTTTTGAAATATATTTTGCTGACCTCAGCATGTCTAAAATTTCAGCCATTAAAGGCACTGGGTACAAGTCCTTTTCGTTGTGGCATTAACTTTCCTAAAATCCAAACATAACCTGTATGTGCCATTTGGTTTTTTAATCATTACAAATTGGATTTGACCAATCACTTTTGCTTGGTTCGATTATCCCTTCTTTCAACATACGGTCTATGTCCATAACAATTTCATCTTTAATTTTAGGCGAAAAATAATAGTATCTCTGTTTTATTGGAGTTGCTCCTTGCGTATCAATGACGTGTTCTGTCAAATGTGTCGTTCCTAGAGTTTCTCCTGGTGGCGTTAATCTTTCTTCCAAAAATTTATTCAACCTTTCTTGTTCATTTTCTGATAATCTAACTATTCCTGAACAAAATTCTGTGCTTTTCATTGCACTTGTTTCTCGTAATAATTTTCCTTGCATATTATTACAAATTATCGCATTATTCTTGAAATTTATCCATTTCGTACTCAATGGTTTCCCACATTTTTTTTCTTCTGTGACAATTTTCCTTTTTTTCATATTTACTGTTTCCTTTTTACCTTTATTTTCCACTTGTTTCATTTTCCTTTCAACTGGCTTATTATATCCTTTTCTTTTTCTGGGGTTGTACATCGGGGTTGTGTATGGTCCATGCGTCTCGTCAAGACCATTTTCCATAGCTAAAATTTCGAATTTGTTCGAAAGGGGTATTTCCATCAGTTTTGGGATTGCTTTAAAGAATTTTTTACCATTTGCCACGTTGAAATTGTTTGAAACCTTTCTTGGAAACTTTTCTCTCATTGTATCATTATCTTTTTTCTCGAATTTTTCTAGTTCTTTTTTAACCACATTTTCAGTTTTTCTTTTCTCGCGTTCCGTACGTGACCATCCTGTTTGTATTCCAACGTCTTTTCTCGGATATTTTACCGTCTTTAATTTTTCTACTGCTTCTTTGTCTAACGTTTTCATCGTGTAATGAACATTTAAAAGATCTGGCAGTGACCAAGTATCGTTTCCAAAATTTAATTTCATTTTTAACTTTCGTAACATGTCGATTCCTATTATCGCTCTGTTACTTATTCCTGGTACGATTCTAAACGTTAAATTTTAGGTTTTATGCCCTATTTCGACTGGAATATTTACTTTTCCTATTATGGTCAATGTTTCTCCATTAGCTACTGAAACTTTTTTCACTCTAACTGGCTCTAATTCTACGCCCCATAATTGCAAATGAACTGCGTATTTGTGCCCTAAGAATGAATTTGTTGCTCCTGTGTCTATCAGTGATTCAAAAATTGTTTCTTGGAATTTTACGTCGGTGAAAAATCTAAGATCTCTTTCTAATGTTTCACAACTTTCCGGCGATTCGATATTTTCTGGGGATACTGTATTTTCCAGTACCCCCCTTACTCGTTTCCATGGATCTGTGCTGGACAATCTCTTCGAAAATGACCTAACTGACCACACCCATAACATCTTCTCGGAGGTTTCGAAAATTGTTTCTGGTTTTCCGATGTTGCTTTTCCCGTATTTCCATTCCCTGCAGAAGAATGGTTCGGTATCGCAATTTGTAGTTGCACTTTCGATTCTACTTTCTTTTACGGAGTGTTTTCCAACATTTTCTGACCTCTGTTATTTTCTATCGGCGTTTCTGATGGAAATGTTATTTTTGGTTGGTTATTGGTCCAATTTCTATTGAAATAATTCCCGAAAAATCTGGGTGGAAATCGTCTATTCCCTCCAAATCCTCGAAAATTCATACTACTTCTCTGTTGTAGCATTGGTTGTTTCTGCTTTTCATCCCTCACATTTGGATTTTCTTTTTTTTCCGCTGTGATGTTTAATGACTGTCCTCGGATTTTCGATTTATTTCTCTCAATCTCGAATTCTTTGCCTAGACTTTCCAATTCTTCGAATGTTTGAAAATCGTTTCTTTGAATATACATTTTATATTCGATCCGTAAATTTTCGAATGCTCGTCGCAATTCTCATTGTGAATTTTTCCTTGGATTTAATTTTCCGAATAATTTTCTTATTCCAATCAAATAAGTTTGGATTTCTTCTCCCTCTTTTTGATTATGAAACTTTATTTTTGTCGAAATTTCCTCGAAAATCTTTTTGTTCATAAAAGTTCTTTGAAATTCGTCGCAAAAATCACGGAGTTAATACCAATTATTTCTCACTGTCCTACACCAGTCGAGAGCTTCATCTGCTAATACTGCATCTATATTTTCCTGATCTAAAACTTTATCTTTCGGATTTTCCCTACTTTTATCTTTGTTCGAATTTTCTGATTTCCCTAGTTTTTCTTTTGTATTTTTCAATCTATTAATTTCTAAGTTAAGTTTTTTCTAATTCTTTTTCTTTTTCTAATAATTCTTTATCGTACTGATTTGACTTTGTGTAATGTTCTGATAAGTCGCATCGAGAAACATTGTCACGTTTGTCAAATCCGTAATCATAATTTTTTCGAACTTTGTCCTTTTTTCTATTTTCCCTTTCTTTGAAATTTTCCAAAAATTCTTCATCCGAACTATACTCTCGGTTCGTTTGTTTTCCCGTATTTTGCTGGTAATTGATTTTCGTTTTAGATTTATTTTTTGTTCTATTTTCTAAAAATGTACTATCTTCCGGCCATTCGTAATGTAATTTTTCACTCACTTGCTTTTTTTCGTTAAATTTAACCGTTTGTTTCTTTTGTTCGTTTTTCTTTTTAACTTTTTCTAAATATCAGAGAGCGCATTACGGCTTGCTGCTTCTCTATAGTTTCTTGTAGCTCTTGTACACGTGAGCTAGCGGGTGGAGGGGAGTTGTTTTGTTCCGCCGGGGCATCTTTTTCACTTTCCGAACTTGACATTTCGAAATCTGTTTCACTACCGGTTTCGATTTCTTTTTCTATTTTATTATTTTCTTTTTGTTGCTTTTGTCGCGTCGTAGATCGTAAAACTCGTTTCGGTGGCATTTTCTAAATTTTCACAAAAAATACTAGTTTGTGTACCGAAAAGAAAAAAAAAATTTCAAAATTTTAATTAACATTAAAATTTTCACTATTTTAAATTATTTCACTTCACTTTCCGCACAATTCTTTTTCATTTGATTCGAAAAAGTAAAGAAAATTTAATCCAAAAGTTTTTGAGACTCCCTGTATATTTTCTAATCGTCAATTAGAAAATTGTTGGAATCTCACTAAATTTTCAAATCACTATTTATTTTTCCGATCACTATTTCACGTCACGTTGTATTTTTCCTCTTTATTTTCACTAAGTTTTATTTTAATTTTAATTTTATTTTTGTGACACCCGGTATGTCATTTTATTTTCACAGTTCTAAAATTTTCACAATTTAATTAAATTTGCCACCGTGTATACAAATTTTATTTCGAATTTCCGAAAATATTAAATTTGTTTCTAATTCGCGTATTTTTATGTTTACGTTTCACGACCTTGTGTTAGCACGACCTTGGCTATTCTATACGCGACCTTGCACAACAAAACACATGTTAAACCGGTGATTTCACTTTCTTTTAATTTCTAAATGTCGGGTAATTAATATTTAATTTCACTTTTTCGCGTTTATTTTCACTTTATTTCAATTAATTTTCACTAATTTTCCACTATTTTCGTATTAAAAAGCGCTTTTGCTTTTCTTTAAATTCACTTTTCGTTTACCGAAATTTTCAACAAAATTAATTTTTCATAATTTTTCACTGAGTTTTAATTTTCACATTCTATTTTCCACTATTTTCACTGATTTTCACTAATTTCTTTTCGTAAAATTGTTTCTATTTTTCTACGAATTCGATTTTTCGTCTACCGGCATTTTCTTTTCGCACGAATTTCTATACTTATCAATTTATCGATTTTTTCGTCCAGTTTCGTTCGTCGGAAATTAAAAATCTTGTCAATTTTCACAATATTACATTTCTTATACAACTTATTAGAAAAAATATTGTTAGCCTTTTGGGAATTTGGGAAACTGGGTTTTTTGGATTTAAGGTTAGGCCAAAACGTGGTGACAGGTTTTATAAAATATTCAACATATTCAATTTTCGCGAGGGTAATTTGCTCAGTTTACGAATTATTCAAGTTTAAAAATGTAATGAAAAAACCTTATTTTTCATTGTAAAAAATACACTCAGAAATTTGTCGTTCAAATTATTGACGAAAATAGTTTTGATTTTTTTTTATATATATAAAATAAATATTTGGATGTTAATTAAACATATTTTCTTTACAATATGGGAATGAAATGTTTCCTTTCTAAATAAAAAATATTTGAAATATGTATTAAAAACGCCAATTTTTCTTGACACTTGCTTCTTTAATTACGATTTACGGCCGAAAAATAAAAAATGTATCTAAAACAACTTCAGAACTTGAATTTAGACACTTCAATAATACATATTATATGGGTTTTAATATTTATTAAAATATGTCAGCGACGACCTTAGGTTGAAAGTCAGTGGTTTGACTCTTAAAGCTTTTTTGCGCTATTAATGTTTAAAGAAAAATGCGTACTGCATTAAATTCCTTTTGAAAAAATTTAGTATTTTTATCTAAAAATTATTATTTTTTATTACGTGAGTAAATTATTAAACTGCTTTAATATTCAATTTAATTATACATTTAAAATTAGAGACTATTATAAATCTAATCGTAGTTCAACTATTAGATTAACAGAAAATGAGATAGACTGAAATACAGTTTTTACTATAAAAGAATTAACTTTTTTTGGATAGACTAAAATTATAAAATTAATCATAAAATTTGGATTTATTTTAGTTTTAATGCATGTAAATTTTTTGCAATTAAAACGTTTTTATAAATTGGTTTAAGTTTAAAATTATTTTAATATGTATATTGTTAGAATTTGAAAATATTTAAAGCTGATATAATAATTAAAACATAGAATGATTAAAAATTGAAGCATAAAAAGTTTTTAATAATAATTAAAATTTATTAATATTAAAATTCAAATAATTCCAGGTTCCTAATAATTAAGAGCATGTGATGGATAATGAGGTCATTGACAACATGACCCACAGACAAAATTTTTCAGCGGTTTTTCTCTAGAACTAGGTACTGAATATTTTTCAATGCAATTTTGTCGAATTACCTAAAATATCACCTGAAAGGTCTGCGTACCCCTAACTTATTTAGAGTTTGCCCCAAAGTTAACTGTTTGAGTTTTTTCTAATTGTGAAGAATTTTATAAAATTAACTTTTTAGTCAAAATGAGAACACACGCTAGAGTCAAAAAGATCTTCCTGTTGATATTTTATATAATGCTATACTAAGTTTCATATAAAAATATTCAGTAGTTTTATAGAGAAAAATCCCTGAGAAATTTTGGCTTTGGGTCACATGACTATACTGACATCATTTTCCAGCACAAGATCTTAAAGTTTGAAACACATTTTAAAATTGCATTAATAAAATTAAATTTAAAATATTTAGTTTATAAATATGTAAAAGTTAAAATACATTTTTTTTACATTGTTGAGAATCAAAATGAAATTGAATTACATATATATGTCTTAAAACTTTGGTTTAATATAAAAATTTTGCTTAATTGAAGTTTAAAATAATTAGAGTTTGAATCTATAAAAGATGGAAAATATTTTAAATTTGGAAAAATTAAAATCTGTGTTGATAAAAGTTTTGAAGATTGGTTTCCACCTAGAAAAGTTAGTAATTGAAATTTATATTGTTTAAAGAACTTTTAAGAATAAGAAACTTTAATTAATAAACGTATGGAATAATTTAAATTTGTATAGAAGTTTGAATATAATGTTAGTAAATTTTAAAATAAATAATTCATTACGTTTTTCTAGCTCCCATCCTTTTTGCTATAAACTTTTATTGTTTACTTTTTAATGAATCATTTTTTTGCATTTATGGGGCAAGAGATGCTATTAAACATTCAACTCAAAAAAATCATACCTCTTTTAACAAACCTTATCTTTCTTATTAAACTGGACTAAAATATTAGTTATATGTTAAAAAAGAATTTTTTTTAATTTGTTTAGGATCTAATAAAATTAATTTAAACTAAATCGGATTACTTTTATTATTTAAAAAATTTTTATGATTATTTTATAATTAAATCAATTATGTATTAGAATATATATTAATAAAAATTAACTTTTAAGGTAGTTCTCCGGCAGTTATACTTGAAAAAATCGATTTTCTATGGATATTCTTTACATTGTGAGGAAACGTTATTTTATGTGTGCCTTATATCGATTTTTTCAAGTATAACTGCCGGAGAACTACCTTAAAAAATGCATTTGACGGAACAAATCATAGTTTAAAGAACAAAGCTCTTTTTCTGATTTAATAAAATTTAAATATTAATTATGTAACAGTAAATAATCAGTTATATTTTTATTTAATCTAATAATAAATTATCTAATATAAAGAAGCTCATAGTTTTTATATTTAAATTAGTAAAAAATGCAAAACGTCATTCTCGCGCGCTGTAGCGTGCGTATATTTTGCTAGTGATGATAATAATATTAATAATCTTTTATTTCTTTTTATTTTATTTGTAACTTATTTATCTGTTTTTTAGTTCAATTGTTTAAATGTTATTATTTTTGCCTAAAAATATCATAATTATTTATGTCATTTATGGTTATGATATTTTAATTTCAATTTGCTAGATTTACAAAAATGTCAACATATTTTTTTTGAACTCTCAATGATTAAACATAAAACGTTTTCGAGATGTATCCCAAACGTTTTATTTAGGTCTTTAAATGTAGAAAATAGGGATAAGGTAGAACCGTTTTTAAAATATCCTAAACACTTTTTTTTTAATCTTTAAAGAACAATAAAATTTTTTTTTTTAAATATTTGAATCCAAGCTTTTCTACTAGGAAACCATGATAATACATTTTAACATTTTCATGTTGTATTTTATAATTATTTTTAAATGATTCATTTCGTTTGTTAATTAATTGTCTTCAACAGTTCACATTATAAACATTAATTAAGAAACAAATATCAAGCGCGCCGCGGCGCGCGTGTCGCTCTCGTTTAGCAAAATATTAAACTACCCACATTTAAAACTGTAAGAACTTCTAAATCCCTGCATTTCGATTTGTCCGAACTTTAAAATAACAAAACTTACATTCGTCAAAATTTTGAAACACCCGAATTTGCGTTTGTCCGAACTTTGAAATAATTGAACTCACGTTTGGTTGAATTTTAAAATCTCCGAATTTGCATTTGACTGAACTTTTAAATAACCAAACGTGCATTTATTCGAACTTTTAAATCACCAAACTTGCATTTGTCATATATTACATCGATCTATCTTCAATAAAATTTTTTTTATTTTTACTTTTTTTATAAACGCTATGTTCTTTTTTCCGTTATTTGCTTACAATTTATTTTTGACAATTGTCGAAAAAAAGGAAACGGCAAAAAATTAATATTTAGTCAACATTTAAGGAAGCTTAAGTTAAACAGACCTTTCTATTGATCGTTCAGGTAATTTTAACGATTTTTAAGACAAAATATAAAATAGAATTCAGAACAATAGTGATATAATTATTACAACCCTAGTCCCGTTACATTATACAGTTAAAGTCCGTTAAGTATCTGTCCGATAAGTCGTAATTCTCCTCCTTCTTTGATCACATACATTTTCACTTACACGGAATCAATACCCCCTCTCTGAATTTTTATAATATTTTTGAGGCAGCGTGAACTAACTTCAAAATGTTTTTAAATATCAAAACTGTTATTGAACACCGTTGAAAATTTAGTGTATTTGTGTACCAATCGGTCCTTGTTAAATTTTTAAAAATTTAACATTCTTCGCGTGTTGATTTAATCACTGTTATCCGATTCTTGAACATAACCTTCAATTTCTTAGTAATAACTGTAATAACACTGTAATTTACATTTAATTGTTTATTGTAAACAAATTTGCTAAAAGGCACAGAAGAAAGAAATGTTCAGAGTTATTTTAACATTAGATTTGTACTTCTGATAATAAAAATACTTTTAATACAAAAAATAGCAATAAAATTTAACTGCATTTAAAAAAGAATCATTAAAATTATAACCAAAAATTAACCTCAAACTGATTTGAATTATAAAAATAAAATAGATGTTAATAAGATTAATTATTTTAATGACATATTTTGTATTTCCAAAATTGTATAATTTTTATACTCTCACGTCTCACATACAAATCGATAAGAGGCATATATACACTGAGAAAAATGGACGTTCAGAATTAGATTGTTATATGTCATACATATTCAAACGACGCAACGAATCGAAAAGAGCACCTCTGCTTAGGTCCTCTAAATGAGAGCCCCTTTTAATAAATTCGGAAATTGAAATACGTTCCGTCTTGAAATTTTCGGTCGGCCTGCGCGACAAAACCGGTTTCACCGAGACCCCCTGCTCGCCGGTGCAACTACGACCCCCGCAAAGACCAACGAGCGAGTTGGTACATTTTCGTTTAGTTTTTCATTATATACAATTATTTTAGGTTAATTAAATTGTAATTAGAGTAGTAATTTTTAGTGTTAACTAATGTTTTTCTATTATTATCATTTTTTTTTTTTTTACAAAACAAGTTTAGGAGAGAAAAAAATGCATTTACGCACTTGTTCGTGTGGGACTCAACCACGTGCTGTGGTAATACCTCACTAAAACAACCTCTCCCATTCTTGCTTTACTTACTCTAATCCGCTATTGCTCCATCCGTCCTGGAGGGTAAGCAAAAGCGTGATTCATTTGCTAGAGACGTTATGCCTACTTCTTGCACTGTTGTTCTTATCCGTAGCCGCCGATGTTCTTAAGCGGTGGTCGAGAACGTTGTTGAATGCTTTTTTAGAACTACCGAATAAGAACTTATAATGAACAGTGCTGCCGAACCAGATTGAGAGAGTTCAGAAGAACAGCCTTCTGCATGCGAACCGCCAATGCATCGGCTCGATGCTCACAGCTAGGTATCTTCCTTAGTTGGCTCACAAATGAAGCTCGAATCCCTCCCAAACAACCGAGTAGAAGAACAATTAGTCGGACCCTGTTGCCTTCATACATTCTACTCAATTCAAACAGAAGGTCTTGATATTTTGTCCGTTTCTCACCCTCCTTTTGAATGATGTTGCACTCAGCAGGAGCCGAAAACTCTATCACACAAATGATCTGACTTTTATGATTCTGGAGTACAATATCAGGCTTTGTAGCACTGATACGATGAGTAGTGGAAAAAGAAAAATTCCAGTAGATCTTACACTGATCATTTTCCACAACGGACTCCTGATCCCCTTGGTCATACGGCAAGATGGGTTCCATATCTATACCATATTGGTGTCGAAGGTGATAATGCAACACCTTAAGCGCAGCATTGTGTCTTTCTATATATCTGCAACATGCATACTTCGGGCACGCACTTAGAATATGAATAAGTATTTCCGGATATTTTTTGCACGCACGACAGTTGGTATTGTCGATAGATATATGCATCACTCGACTGCGGTACACCAAAGTATTTATTACTCCATCCTGACAAGCAAACAAAAATCCTTCAGTCTCCGACTTCAAACCAGCAGATTTAAGGAAAGCAAATGACAAACCCACAAACAATCCCATTTCTTTTATGAGACTGCAGAATTGTTCATGCACAGGTTTGACAATATGTTCTTGTAACAGAAGCGAATGTTCTGCTTCCTTGACACGCTTTTTAATCATCAGAGGTGTTAACGATGCTATGCCGTGTTCTATAGCACTGGCTTCAAATGGGAGACTAAGTTCATTTGCAGCTTTTTCTGCCGCTCGATATAAAAACGCCCCAACAATTGCAATTTCATGCTGGTGTACAAATTGCATAAGCGGATCTCTACTGTTCATGATTGAGCATGCCGCAGACAAAACAATTCTACGATGAAGACACTCTAAATTTAATAGACCTCTTCCTCCTCGATCTCGTGGAAGGTAAATTCTTTGTACAGAAGACCTTGGATGATGACTTCGATGTACTGTCATCATCCTGCGAGTTTCTCTATCGAGATCCTTCAACTCATTCACATTCCACTTAACTGATCCAAATGTATAGAGTAGTAAAGGAATGGCTAATGTATTTGTGGCCTGAATCTTATTTTTCCCAGATAATTCGGATGACCAAATTTTTCTGAGAAGACCACGGTATTTTTTACGGAGATGATCTTTAATCCCACACACATCTTGACTTTCTGATTGTGGAATTCCAAGATATTTGTAAGTCTCTCCAACAGCAAGATGATGAAAGGTGTTGTCAGCAATGAGTTGAATATTCTCCGATTCACTCGTCATTTCAGCTGTTTCTCGTCTTCCTTTAATCATATGGATAACAGCACATTTGTCTAATCCAAAATCCATTCCTATAGCCCGGGAATATTCGGCCACTGCAAACACCAGAATTTTTAGTGATTCCTTACTGGATCCATAGAGCTTAAGATCGTCTATGTAAAATAGATGGTTGATCTTATAGACTCTATTTCTGGGATTGACACACATGTATCCAGAGTGTTTTTCCCGGAGTACTACAGACAGAGGCAAGAAGGAGATACAAAAAAGGAAAGGACTGAGAGAGTCTCCTTGGAAGACGCCTCTTTTGAATAAGATGCTGTTAGTCATCACCTGTTGTTTGTTGGATGTTATAACAAACCTTGTCCTCCACATGAGCATTAGCTCCTTTTAGCATCTCACGATGTTCGGATGTACCTCTAAACATTCAAGGAGCTTGATGATCAGCTCATGACTTGTTGAGTCAAATGCTTTTCGGTAATCAATTCAAGCCATTGACAGGTTACGTCGATAAAATATCGAGTCCTGGGTAATACACCTATCAATCAATAGGTTTTCCCTACAACCTGCCAGGCCTCTCTTGCACCCTCGCTGTTCGCTTATTGCACTCCAAACTGGCTCGATGATGTTAAAATCCTCTCTTTGAGGATGCCAGTAAATAGCTTGTAGCAGTTGTTAAGACAAGCTATTGGTTTATAATTTTTTGAATCCGACAAATCTCCAGATTTTGGTAAGAGTACAGTTCGTCCTTCCACCAACCACTGTGGTATTGGATGTTGACCAATGAGAAAGTTAGAGAATATTCGAGCCAAATGTTGGTGAGTTGAAGTGAACTTCTTCCACCAAAGATTATTAATCTTATCCGGCCTGGGTGCTGAAAAGTTCTTCGTTTTAGCAACTATGTTTCTTACTTCCTCCTTAGTAATTGGTGGACTTACCTCTGCAGGATAGTCAAGCCCCTGTCTAAAACAGAAGCTACGAAAGAGTGTTAAGGATGACTCTTCATCGTTCACTGAATGGGCTTTCCCATAGATGTTACTCCAGAAGTTTTCAATCTCTTCACGATATGGGGGTTTTTCGACAGTTGGCGATGGTGAACTGAACAGGCGAGAAGGATTAGTAGCGAAGGTATTATTTTGCGTTATCCATTTAACTCGCCGTTCTAAACGCTCTCTTATCACAACAAGAGAACGTATCTTCTCAATCCAATGTTGCTTGATGGTCCGCAACTTCGATTTCTTCAGAGTGTGATGCAATCTTTTTAGAGTCTGGGCTATTTCCAAAACCCCGGTTGTAAATTTTCTCCTTAATTCCAGATATACAATCACACTCTGCAATTGAGAAGCATGCCTTCGAGCCACCCCAATCTTAAATTGTACTTGTCTGATTCGTTTGAAGGTCCTATCGACGCGGTCTGAAACAGATTTTCTGTTACTTTCACGAAGCAGGACCTTTGCTTTTTCATACACAGCACAATTTAATGTCCAGAGATCTACATCCTCTGGAAGTAATGAGAGTTCGTTATTCCCTTCATCGATTTTGTCCATTTTAATGGAAACATTTAGATGAACTTTGATTTTCCTAGACCTCATGTTTCCTTCTTCGGTCGTTGGCGTGGTTGTTACTCTTGGAACCTGAATGTTCTCTGAGGGTTCCTCTTCTTCCTCCTGAAGAAAAGCCTAATGTCCCTTTTTTCGCAGAGAGGATACTTGATCTCTTAAATACTGAGGTGTCATTTGAGCGTATTGGGGGTACATATTGACCCATCGCTCATGCAACCTTAGCATATATCCTCTTTTGCAAGGACTACTGTTTTGCCAACATAGCATGATGTCCTTCCGAAGTTGGTCCGTCCATTTAAAACGTACTCTAGCTTGTCCCGGGTCAATGCCTGGTCGTTGCCTGGGTTCTGTCCTATTGACACTTCCAGCTGAACCCTGATCTCCATCTGAGAGATGGATATTATTATTATTATTATTGTCATTGTTAGTATTAACCTTATTATTCTAATTACTTTTTTTTTTTTTTTTTTACAAAACAAGTTTAGGAGAGAAAAAATTGCTTTTACGCACTTGTTCGTGTGGGACTCAACCACGTGCTGTGGCAATACCGCACTAAAACAACCTCTCCCATTCTTGCTTTACTTATTCCATCCGTTCCTGCTCCCACCATCCTGGAAGGTTAGCAAGAGCGTGATCCACTTACTCGCGACGTTTTTCATGTTTCTTGCACTGTTGTCCTCGCCCATAGCCGCCGATGACCTTAAGCGGTGGTCGAGAACGTTTTTGGATGCGTTTTTAGAGCTACCAAATAAGATGTTAAAGTGAACAGTGCTGCCGAACCAGATTGAGAGAGTTCAGAAGAACAGCCTTCTGCATGCGAACCGCCAATGCATCAGCCTGGCGCTCGCAGCCAGGAATCTTTTTTAATTGGCTCACAAATGAAGTCTTAATCCCTCCCAAACAACCGATTAGAAGAACATTCAATCGGACCTTATAACCTGGGTGCATTCGACTCAATTCGAACATGAGCTCTTGATACTTGGTCCGCTTCTCATCCTCCTTACGATTAATGTTGTTCTCAGCTGGGTCCGAGAACTCAATTACACAAATGATCTTACTTTTATGATCCTGGAGTACTATATCAGGCTTATTGTCACTGACACGATGAGTGGTGGAAAAAGAGAAGTTCCAGTAGATCTTACACTGGTCATTTTCCACTACGGACTCCTGATCCCCTTGGGTATATGGCAAGATGGGTTCTTTATCTATACCATACTGGTGTCGAAGGTGATAATACAACACCTTAAGCGTAGCATTGTGTCTTTCAATATACCTGTAACACGCGTACTTCGGACACGCACTTAGAATGTGACTTAGAGTCTCCGCATATTGTTTACATGCACAACAGATGTCACTGTCGACAGGTATATGCATCACACGACTGCGGTACACCAAAGTGTTAATTACACCATCCTGACAGGCGAATAGAAACCCTTCAGTCTCCGATCTTAAACCAGCAGATTTAAGGAACGAAAATGTCAAACCAACCGACAATCCTACTTCATTTATGAGATTGTAGAATTGTCCGTAAACAGATTTGCTCTTATGTTCCTGTAGTAGAAGCGCATGTTCTGCTTCCTTGACACGGCCCTTAAGCATCAATGGTGGTAACGATGCTAATCCATGTTGCACATTACTAGTATCAAATGGGAGACGAAGTTCATTCGCAGCTCTTTCTGCCGAATGATATAAGAATACCCCACAATTCGTAATTTCATGATGGTGAACAAATTGTAAAAGAGGATCTCGACTGTTCATAATGGGGCTCCTGACAGCCAAACTCGTCCGCAAGGTCCGCATCTTCGCAAGATCTTTAAAGCGCAAAATTTAAAAACAATTTATTGCAATAATGTGAAATCAAGAAAAATATAAAGTAAAATAATTATATTAATACATAACAAATGATGAAATCTTATACAATTTTCAAAATAATTAATCTTTGCAAGTGTAATTATACGTTTGTCAATTCTGACATTTTTAGGTTATGTTGAGAAGAATTTTAATAATTTTAAGAAAAGATTTCGAAGTTGTAGTGTATGATTTGCGATTATATTAGTAAACTTAAACTTAATTAATTTCATCATTAGACACACAAAAACACCATTATTTTTTATAAAATCAAAAGTATAAAATTTTTTATTCAAATTTAATGCGCCAAAAGAAACCAGCTATTGAGCTGCCCTCTGGGCTGAGCTTTACATATTAGGATCCCCATTGAGCATGTAGCAGCCAAAACGATTCTACGATGAAGACACTTTAAGTTCAGTAGACCTCTTCCTCCCCGATCTCGCGGAAGGTAAATTCGAGGCACGGAAGACTTTGGATGATGACTTCGATGGATTGTCATCATCTTGCGAGTTTCTCTGTCTAGCATCTTTAGCTCATTTACATTCCACTTAACTGCTCCAAAGGTATAGAGAAGCAAAGGAATAACTAATGTATTTGTGGCTTGTATCTTATTCTTGACAGATAATTCGGAAGACCAAATTTCTCTGAGAAGACCAAGATATTTTGATTGGAGACGATCTTTAAGCTGACGCACATCTTGAGTCTCCGCTTGTGGAATTCCAAGATATGCGAATGTTTCTCCTTGACCAAGATGATGAATGGAATTGCCACCAATGAGCTGAAGATCCTCAGAGTCGCCTGGTGTTTCAGATGTTTCACGTCTTCCCTTACTTAAGTGGAAAACGGCACATTTATCCAATCCCATTCTTGCTTTAATTACTCTAATCCGCAATTGCACCATCCGTCCTGGAGGGTAAGCAAAAACGTGATTCAATTGCTAAAGACGTTATGCCTACTTCTTGCACTGTTGTTCTCACCCATAGCCGCCGATGTTCTTAAGTGGTGGTCAAGAACGTTGTTGGAATCTTTTTTAGAGCTACCGAATAAGATCTTTGTAATGTCGTGAGGAAAGAACACATAAAAACACCAACATGGAATATTAACGAATTTAATAATAAAGATAAAGGAATTTACAAAAGCTTTCATGTACATCAAAATGACTCGTGATAAGGTTCGTTTTACTGTCCCAATCCCTTAGCAACACTTATCCATTACCGACTGCAGAGACATCTGCAGCAAGTATCACAACACTACATCCCTCTGCGACAAATTTAAGCCATAACAATTTTTTATAAATTTAGACGATTTACTGGTTTAATAATTCTCCTTGATCTTCGATTAAGTAAACAGACAGAATCCCCACTTGGAGTTTTAAATGTTTTATTTTCACCGTCTTCAACAGATCGAATTTAGCTTCTCCTGCTGATTGTTGTTTGAGGTTGGTTTGCACTATTAAAATCGGTAACCGCTGGTGAACTCTTCAAGACCTCGTTCTCCTCCAATTTAGAGTTTTTTTATTCTTATTATCCGTAACAATCATTTCATCGGATTGTAGATCTTGATTAATCTCTGATTCTCTGGAAATTTCTGTCAATCTATCATGATAAGATTTGATTGATTCTGAAAATCCACTTTTCTCTTGATTCTGTGATCCTGATCTGATGATTTGGTCCATGTGTCTTTTAACAATAATTTCTGAACTTGCTGATTCCGGATTGCAGAGGTATGTTTTGTCGCCTAGAACCTTTTCAATCTTAGCTGGAGACCATGATGGTTTTAAAGGATTCTTATAATTCCTGATTAAGACTTTTTCTCCTTCCATGAATGTTGTTTCTCTATGTCCTTTAAAATTTTCAATTTGTTTTTTGTGTTAGTTTCAGTTCTTTTAATTCTTAATAAATCCAAACGATTTCTCAGTTCACGACCTAGAAATCTTTTTGCAGGGGACTCTTCTGTGAAACAGTGAGGAGCGTTTCTGTAGAAAAACAAATATCTTGATATTGCAGTACGAATTTGTGTCAAAGAAATTTACTGATCATGCAATGCCTTGCTGATCTTTCGCTTAAAACTTCCTACTGAATTTTCAGCCAATCCGTTCGTTGCTGGGTGATAAGGTGCAGAAGTTTTGTGTGATATACCATTAATTTTACAAAAAGTCTCAAATTCGTTTGACACAAATTGTCTGCCATTGTCAGAAAATATAGTTTTGGGTATACCATATCTGGCAAAAATTTCTCTCAGTTTTTCTATTGTGGATTTGGAATCGATGTGATTCATTTCAATAACTTCGGGCCAACGCAAGTATGCGTCTATGAGAAGCAATCATTCTGCTTTTTCTGGATTATTAGCCGTCAATCTGCAAGCTGCACAATTTTTTCCAAACTCTTCTATCTCAGCATCCAATTTTGGCCACCAAAAATACTGACGAGCTAAAGCTTTCATTTTGGCAATACCTATGCGTCCTCCATGAATTTCGTTAAGAAGCAAGACTCTGAATTTTTCAGGAACAATTACCCGATAGCCCCACATTAATAATCCATCGTCTAGGCTAAGCTCTTTAGATCTGATTGATAAAGCTTTGAATTGTGGTTCAGATTCCCTAGGCCATCCATCCCGTACAAATAAAATAACTTTACTTAAGATAGGGTCCTTTCTGAGTTCACGTCGCAAATCTTCTGATTTAACCGGTAGCTTTTCTTCAACGATAAAGTTAAAATAATCCCTGGATTCATCTGACATTGGTATAATTTCTCTAGGAAATCTCGAAAGACCGTCCGCCGCTCCATTATCATCACCTTTTACAAATTGAAAGGTGTAATTAAAACTTGTCAGAAAAGTTGCCCAACGTTGCAATCTTCCGGCAGCCATTTGAGGAATTCCTTTCGGTTCGCCGAAAAGAGCCATTAACGGTTTGTGGTCAGAGCACAAGATAAATCTGTTACCTACTAAATATTGGTAAAATTTTTGCACAGCCCAAAATATAGCTAAGGCTTCTTTATGAATTACCGAATAATTTTTCTCTGATTTTATTAATACTCTTGATGCGAATGTAATTGGTCTTTCCTCTCCATTTGGAAACACATGCAGCAGAACAGCACCGATTCCATCCTTTGAAGCATCACATACAATTTTTATCTGCATTTCTGGATCAAAATGAACAAGACATCATAGAGGCTTTAACATTTGGCTCAAATGTGGTACAAATTTACCATAATAATTTACCATGACAAGAAAAGCTTTTAATTCCGTAACGTTTTCTGGTCTCCTGACCTCTGTTATAGCTGCTACCTTCTCCGGGTCTTTATGAAGTCCTTTATTGTCAATAATGTGACCTAAGTACCGAATCTCCTTCTGAAATACCTTGAAGAGTTTTCTCAATTGTTTTTTTAAATATAGCGACAGCCGTTTTTGGGCCAAATGGAACTCTATTAACTTTAAAAATACCTTTATGAGTGCTCCAGCAAAGGAGTCTAGACGTATCTTCCGTTACTTCTAACTGATTGAAAGCATTTGACAGATCCAATTTAGAAAATTTGTCACCACCAGTTAAATGAGTAAACTTTTCTTCGATTCTAGGAGTCGGGTGTTTGACGTCTTCTAAATATTTATTGATGGTTACTTTATAGTCCGCACAGATCCTTAATCCTCCTCCTTTTTTTAGAACTTGAACCAAAGGTGTCCCCCACTCGCTGTTATTGACTGCTTCAAAAATACCTTTCTTTTCCAAGTCATAAAGTTGACGACTCATTTCGTCTTTGAAGGCTAAAGGTATAGGTCTGGGTTTAAAAAATATAGGTTTGGTATCTTTCTCAACTTTCATTTTAATCTTTTTAAATTTATATTTACCAGGGGTAGAGTCAAAAAGAGGTTGAAACTCTTGGAGCAATTTCTGCAGTTTGTGATCAGCGTTTATCGAGTTAATTTGTGTAACTTGATAGCCTAGTGATCTCATTTTGTCTCTACCAATAAGCATTCGACATCCACGCTTAACAACCAGCAGTTTAGCAGAAGTTCTTTTGTCCCCCGCTGACAACTCAACTTCAATCTCGCCCGCTGGTTTGACAATTGAGCCATCATAATATTTCAAAATTGTATTACTTTCTTCTAGTTTGTAGTTAGAGAACTGTTCGTGATACAAAGATTCCGGTATTACAGATCTACTCGCACCCGAATCAATTTCTGCTTTAACCCTTTTATCACCAATAAAAATATCAATTAAAATTGGTTTATTATCGCCACTCAAATGAAATAAGTCTTCACAATCAAAAAAAGAACAATTATTCTCTTCTTCAACTAAATGATTTGGCACAACACGTTTTTCCTCAGACTTACAAATTTTAGCAAGATGACCTATTTTCTTACAGTTATTGCACTTGTAATTTTTGAATTTACAATTCTTGAAATCATGATTAACACCACCACAATGATTACACGTTGCACCTTTTGATTTATCACTTGAATAATTTGATCTATTCTTAAAATCGTACTTTTTATTTAAAACATGTTGTTCACTTGCACTTAATTTATACACTGATGATTCATTGTTAGAAATAAAAACAGCAGCTTCCTTTTTTCTTGACACTTCTAGAATTTCAGATAATCCTTTAGTGGGCTCCTCTTCACATACGCGATCCAGAATCGCACCTTTTCTTAATCCAGTCACTAATTTGTCTTTAATCATACTGTCTAAGAGAGCACCAAACTCACAAGTAGTAGCCTTGTTTTTAATTCGAATAAACCATTGATTTACGGTTTCGTGATCTCCCTGCTTGAGTTCATAAAATTCCGTTCTTTTTCGGAAAACGGAAACGCGCTTTGAAAATTGGCTTTTCAAAATAGAACAAAGTTGTTCATGAGTTTTACTCGAAGGTAAGTTTGGATCACATAAATTCTTAAGCGTTTTGTAAGCATCCTGACCGATTAAGGTAATTAACACTGCAACCTTACGTTCAGGTTGTGTAACGTTATTTGCAATAAAATACTGTGTTAATCTATCTTGGTAAATATCCCAATCTTTTCCAATTTTGAATTCGCACATGGCGCCAATAGTTGACATAAACATTACGTTAGATGGCGCCGCCGTTTGCACTGGTAGATTTTGCTGTGAGCTTCCTTCCATCGACGTTGAACTGCCATCTTGATTTCTGGGGTTATGATTTGCCGCAACTTGCAAAGTTTTCAGATGATTTTCCAGCTCGTTAGCTTGATTTCTATTAGAATCCCTTTCTGACCTCAACCTGTCCACCGTTGCCTGCAATTCTATTTGTCTATTTGTCGCTTCTGCGAGCTTGAGTTTGTATTCTTCGGTCGTCGACATACTAAAACTTTCCGGAACAGTTTATCCAGTAAAGCATGCACAGCCACTAATATTGTCATTTATATAAAGCCCATGTCCAAAAAAACTTATATCCTCCTCGCCAATATGTAATGTCGTGAGGAAAGAACACATAAAAACACCAACATGGAATATTAACTAATTTAATAATAAAGATAAAGAAATTTACAAAAGCTTTCATGTACATCAAAATGACTCGTGATAAGGTTCGTTTCATACTATCCCAATCCCTTAGCAACACTTATCCATTACCCACTGCAGAGACATCTGCAGCAAGTATCACAACACTACAATCTTATAATGAACAGTGCAGCCGAACCAGATTGAAAGAGTTCAGAAGAACAGCCTTTTGCATGCGAACCGCCAATGCATCGGCTCGATGCTCGCAGATCGGTATCTTCTTTAGTTGGCTCACAAATAAAGCTCGCATCCCTCCCAAACAACCGAGTACAAGGGCAATTAGTCGGCCCCTGTAGCCTGCAGCCGCTGATAAAATCCCTGCGACACAAAGCGTGTGTGATATCAGTCGCGGAAACCGCGAAATCCGCGAAGTGCGAATTTCTGCGCACACATTGGTGTTACGGGTTCCCGCGCCACCATGCGTGTGAAACATTAACGCCACAACCGCTGAGAATATTCCCGCTCCGCCAAGCTAAGCGTGTGTGATATCAGTAGCGGAAACCGCGAAATCCGCGAAGTCCGAATTTCTCCGCCCGACTTGGTGATATACAATATCATGCGCCTATAAGCGTGTGAATCCTAACGCAGCGTCCACAAAATTTCTCCCCCACCGCGACCATCAGCTTTGGTTAAAGCGAGCCGTAACAAGATGTTTAAAACAAAATAGTAACGCTTAACCTCTAAATATTAAAGGTTAACATCTAAGATATTAATTTTTAACATCTAAATATTAAAGTTTAATATCTAAATGTTAACCCTGTACATCTAAATAGCTGTCCCTATGTTAAGAGATAAATATGTTAAGCGTTAACATCCAGATGCTAAGGGTAAACATCCATTTTTCTCAGCAGTGGCGCCCCATTGGCTGGAGCAGGGGGGCGGGTGGCGTAAGGAGGATGGTAACAAATATAAATAAAAAATTTAATTTTACGTAACAAAATAATCGGAAAACTACGGCATTCAAACACCCCATGAACTAATGTAAATATGAAATATGGTTAATTTGATTTTAATATAATTGTAAACCTAATATTTAATCCCGTAGCTGTTTTTTTAGATAGAATGACTGGTCACATACATTTTTACTCACACGAATTTGATACCCCCTCTGTGAATTTCTATTGTATTTTTGCAGCTGCGCTAAATAACTTGAGATGGTTTTTAAATATCATAACAGTAATTGAGTTAATATTAAATTTATTGAAAATGTTGTTGCTTTTGGTTTAAAATTTTTTCTATTATTAAATGGCAGAATTTGAAAAAAAAAACCAATTTTTAATAATGTAAACAGTAAGTATAAATTTATTTGTTATTATGAAATTAAATATTTTAAATGTAAAAAAAATAATAATAATAATTCATAAAAGTCAAAACTTTTGAATGATATAATTTTTAAGTTTTTCAACTTCTCTAAATCTAAAAACCATTATTAGAAAAATCATTATTGAATACGATTCTTTTATAGAAAAATCATTATAGAAAAAAATATTTTTATTGCTTTCAAAAAATGTTTGCCGCAAAGGGCACACACTTTAAATAAGAATTGATTTCATCATTCTATGAATTTTTTTCCTGTGACATTATTTCTATGACATTTTTTCTGTGACATAAATTCTCTGACGTAATTTTCATGACGTCGCGAAAAAACGTCACGTATGTATGACATAAAATTCATGTCATATATTTTCGTAAGGGAGACCGTAGCTGTCGAAGAAGGTTCCTCTGCCATGTTGATCAATAAAGATGGCGATCCAGTGAGCGCCCGGTTTTCGA
This sequence comes from Ganaspis brasiliensis, assembly GCA_037103525.1. NCBI lineage: Eukaryota > Metazoa > Arthropoda > Insecta > Hymenoptera > Figitidae > Ganaspis > Ganaspis brasiliensis. The sequence continues at coordinate 712,633 of JAZKLR010000014.1, forward strand.
TAGATATCTGTATTAATTATAATTGACAGCGGTTTCATCAAGAGGTTAGGAATCCTATCCGCTGGAAACACCCCAGTGGTACTCCGAGGAATCACTTGTAGAAGTTGTAGAATCTGTAGACTGTTCATGATTGTCTTTTTTTAAAAATGGTGCACCAAGTGATGAAAAATTTTGAAGAAGTTTATTCACTTCATTTGTAGTAGTAGTAGTAGTAGTTTTTATTTTTTATTTTTTTTTTTTTTAGTCGAGGTTTATGGGAAATGCATTTACGCAGAAACGGGGTATGACCCGGAGTTCGAGTCAAGAAAATGACAAGAATGCCGAGACATACGTCCGAATATTGTTGGGCTCGTACGCGGATTCTCCGGCCTCAGTGTACACTGAGTCATACCAACTAAACCTTCCTCGCTTCGCACCAGCCTTTCTCCCCGGCCGCTCTCGCATTACTTCAGGGATAGGTTATAGGTGCATCTAACCGTACTTCGGTTCCTCTCTCTGCAGTTATCTGGTACTCTAGGGCTGTCGACTTGCTGCAATTCTTTGCTGTTCCTCGGATTTCTTAGTCTTCAATACTTCAATAATAAAGTTGCTTACTATGTTCCAAGTATCCTTGCTTCTAAGCATAAGAGAAACTACATTATCTGGTGTAATGTTGTTTGTTAGCTCAGATTCTGTCTTATGCTTCAAGGTTGCCCATCTATTGCAGACGAAGAACGTGTGATGAACGTCATCTTTGGTCTCGCAGTAGTCGCACGTTGGACTTGTTTTTTTATTCAGCCTGAACAGGTACTTATTGAAGTGACCGTGACCACTAAGAAACTGCGTGAGGTGGGAGATGACTTCACCGTGCTTTCTCTTCAACCAGGGTTTGATGTTTGGGATCAGCCTGCGTGTCCATTTTGCCTGGGTTTCAGTATTCCATGCTTCTTGCCACGTTATGGTAGTTGCTTCTCGCTCTGTTCTCCTAACCAGTGAGGCAGATTCTCCGTTCTTCTTCCTGAGAAATGAGCGGCTTCTTTCAAATGCCAGTAGGTGAATGGGTATTACAGAGGCTATCACTAGGGCTGCTACTGCAGACACGGTACGGTATGCGGCTGCTTCTCTTAGCGCGCTCCTGCGTTGTACAGACGCCATTCTCATCCTGTACGAGTTGATTTTCATCGCGTCACCCCACACTTCGGAGCCGTAGAGCATGATGGAATGCGCGACACTAATTAAGAGCCTTCTTTTGTCTTCACTAGGGCCGTTGACGTTTGGCATCAGTCGGGTCAGAGCTTTTATAAGTCTTTCGGCTTTTGCAGCTGCCTTCTTGATGTGCTGAAAGAATGTCATTTTTTGGTCGAAGAAGATACCGAGGTATTTCACGGAGTTTTGCTCCTTGATGGTGTCATTGATTACCTGAATTGCAAAGGTGTCGTGCACAGTTCTCTGTCTGGTCAGCACAACCAACTCGGTTTTGTGCGCCGCAAGCTTGAGGCCGTGATCCATCAACCACTCATTTATAATCCTGGCCGCTCTTTCTAATTTAGTCTTAGCAAGACCGTGAGTTCTTGCAATGACGATTACTGCTATGTCATCCGCGAACGCAATGATGATGACCCCATCTGGGAGCTCTAACCTGAGTATGCCGTCGTATGTGATATTCCAAAGGTCTGGTCCCAGCGCGGAACCTTGGGCAACTCCTGATGTCACTTGTTTGGTTCTTGTTCCTTCTGCTGTATTGTACATCAACACCCTGTTGTCCAGGTAGTCATTGACTACTTTCATGATATAGTCAGGCGTGTTGAATGAACTTAGGGAACTGAGGATGTCAACCCAATGGACTGAGTTGAATGCATTTTGGACGTCTAAGGTCATTAGGACACAGATGTTTCTGGTCTTATGGGGGCCTTCCCAGGCTTTTTCTACCGCGGATCTAACCTTCTGCAGAGCGTCTATTGTTGACAGCTTCTCTCGGAAACCATGTTGGTTATCTGATAGGTTGCCATTTTCCTTTATCGACTCTCGAATCCTATTACGGAGCAGCTTCTCAAATACCTTGCCCAAGTTGTCAAGCATGCACAGTGCTCTAAAGGACGCTGGTGTTATCGGTCCTTCTTTGCCCTTGTCCAGAAGGACTAACCGCTGGCGCTTCCATGGTTTAGGAAATATTCCTGCGAGGAGGCATGCGTTGTACATTCGCAGCAGGATACCGGGGCTAGTATTCGCGACAAGTTTTATTACTTCTGAGGGGATTCCGTCAGGACCAGGTGCTTTGTTATTCTGGAGCTAGTCTGTCAATGCTCGGAGCTCGATTTCTGTAAACAGTGGAACATTCCGTTGTGTTGGGAGGTTATCCTTGCTTCTCAGCGGGTGATCGGGGAAGAGAGTGGTCACAACCCTTTCCATGGTTGTTGGATCTAGTGCGATGGGCATTTTGTTGTGTCCAATTTTATCCGTAACGACTTTGTAGCCAAGACCGTACGGATCATTATTGACTTCCAAAATAAGCTTCTTCCATTTTGTGGATTTGCTGTCTTTTATGGCGAAGTCCACCAATAGTTGGATTTCTTTCTTCCCATTTTCTTCTTTGGCATCGCGGCGTCGCAGGCGTTTTGCAAGAAAGTCGTGGTTTTAATCACCAGCTCATCGGCGTTATACCATGTGGATTCGTTGGTGTTCTCTGTGTCCTCAATGTGTCCAGGACGTAACCATTCTAGAAGGGCTGTAGTGTCCAGCTTAGACACGTTCCAGCTTGGGAGTGTTTGGCAGAGTTGGGCTCTGACATCAGGGACCTTCTTAGTTTCAGAGATTAAGAATCGAATAAGTTGGTGGTCGCTTCCAGTGTAAGCTTCCAGCACTTCCCAGGACTTTATTGAATTAACAATTTTTTGTGAGGCCCAAGTCAAATCAATGATGGAGCCTTTGTTTCCTGCTTTGCGAAATGTCGTCGCGTTGCCACGGTTTGCGATAAAGAGGTTTAATCTGGCGGCCATGTCCAATAAGTCCTTGCCTCTGCTGTCCGTACCAGGCATTCCCCATTCAATCGCTTTCGCATTGAAGTCTCCGGCTAGTAGGATGTCGCTATTAGCACTGACGATGAAATCCTCAAGAGAGGAGAGTTTCCTTCTAAACTCTGCTATCTTATCGTTGGGTGATAAGTAGCAGCTTATAATCGTCAGTTTACCGGTCTTAATCCAGACAAATCTATTTCCTTCTCCATGATCGTTGACAGGGAAGGCTGTTGTGTCGCAGACCCAGATTGCTGCTGTGCCTGTTTTGTCCGAGAACCAAGTGGGTCCCTTTTTCGCAGTGTATTGCTCGGATATGATTGTGAGCTTGATGTCCTTTGTTTTAACCGTATGATACAGCAGATCCTGAGCGGCCTGACATCTTCCAAGGTTTCCCTGTAGAATCACTTTCGGCGTACTTTGCTTCTTCTGATCTCTTCTAAAAAAGAGGTACATAGCCGAGAACCAAGGATGTGGTTCGGGTCGTGACCCTTGTCTGCACAGGGGGCGCAAGAAGGTGCAGTGCTGCATTTTACGCCTGGGTGCCTGGTTTTCCCGCATTTCCAACACTTGTCAGATCTGTCGGTCTTTTTACAATCTAGAGAGATATGACCGAATCCGTGACACTTATAACACGTCGTTATCTTCTCCAGGGGACATACGCGGCAGTTGACCCAACCTATGCGAATGCAAGACTTCTGTATGAGTAGACTCGCAGATCTCTCGTCCATCTCCACAAAGGCTTTCTTGTTTCCTCGGAATGCTTGGGCCTGCAAGGAAATTCTCATTTCGAGAGGCTCTTTCTCTTGAAACAGATCCGAGAGTGCATCATGAACCTCCTGTAGTTTGGTGGACTCATCGATGTCCTTAATCTGGATGAGAGCTTTGGGTTGAAGTGCGCTAATAGCTCCCTTAGATCCTAGAGCTTCGCGTATCGCTGTGCTGAATCTGTCGCTATTTCCATTGGCCTGTCCTAACTGGATTAGGACATCTCCGCTCCTTGTTGCGCGTATGCTCTTGACGTCCACGGAGAGCTTCGCCGGGTCGACCTTACTCTTGATGTCTTTTAAGACCTCGGAGTAAGTAACATCCTTGGAAGGTTTTATTATAACCGCTTCAGGACGTATGCGTGTGCGTCTACTGTTGGCCTTTGCAATCCTTTGTGGAGGTTTGTCAGGGGGTACAGTTTCTTTCCCGAGGTTCTTATCTAGGATTACAGCGGTTCGTTTACGTGCTGTCTTGCTGATGACATCCGTCCATTTACCCAGAGGTGTCCCAGGTTGCGTGTTCTGTGAAGCATCTCCTTTTTTCTTTTTAAGATCTGCAGGTGTCGAAGGACTTGGTGTTCCACTTTGTTCACGCGCTCGCTTTTTTTCTATCACCTTCGGGTCCTCGGGTGCAGAAATGTTCGGCAAAACTGTCGGCCTAATCTTAGGAGCTGTGCGCATCTGGATTCCTGTTTGGCTTTCCCTCTTCTCTACTGGCTAATTGTGTACTAGTTGTGCTTGAGCCAAGTCATACTTCCAGTTCCTTCTGAACCGTTTAATTTTGTCGAGATGGTCTTCGAATTCTTCAATTGCCTCCTTGACTTCATTAAACATATTCTTTTTCAATTTGACGAACCTCTTCAGTCTCATTACTGACGATTTGAAGGATTCTAGTTCAAGGTCCTCCTTGATCAAAGCTTCAGATGACCATGATGAGCTTGGGACTTCTGTGCTCGGAGCGTTGTTAAGTGTAGATGCCGAGCCATCCACCTCCATAGCAATGGTGTTCTCGAGAGTTTGGATCCCTCCAAAAACCGTAAATCCTGCACTGGCCACCGGGGCTTGCACCCGATCGGAACCAGTGGGAGTACAGTCCCCTTTCGGGGTTCCTCCTTGGAGTCGTGCGTTGGAACTCTCACTACTCATAGTTTATTTTTTTTGGTTTTTGGTTGTTTCTTAGTAAGGTCGAGAGTACGAGAACTACACACCCACCAGCCCATCTACGGTTTTCCCATACTCTAAGACAGAGGATCCTAAAAGGGATACTGTGAAAGAGTTGTCGCCTCGCTAAGCTTAAAAGAAAGGCTTGCCACCCCCCATTCTGGAATTGCCCGACTTAACGGGATACCTCACAGGTAGGCTGTCACCCGCATGTCTGAAGACATGTAGGCCCCCTCTTCGAAGCTCCACGGAGCGTCCGCTTCAAAACGGGCAGGTGATGAGTCGTCACACTCTCGATCTTAAGCCCCCCCCCCCCCCACCACGACAAGGTGAACAACCTGCGGAGAGGAGTAGTAGTAGTAGTAGTAGTAGTAGTAGTAGTAGAAGGTTTCTTTTTTATTCCATCACATATAATTCCAGCATTTTTTAAAATATTTTCATCAAAGCTGACCTTTTTTATTTTCTTATTAAACTTCGGTAAACAATTTTTTGTTTTTGGTGTTGGATTTAGTGTTTCTTCTCCACCATATTCTGACACATCAATTCCGAGTTGTGGTAGCATTAAAACTTGTTCCATTTTTTCTTGCAATAACCACTTTTTTAATTTAAAAGCGTTATTTACTGCACATGTATACGATTTTTCCTTCTTAAAACCATGATGCAGACAAAAACCACCGGATTCTTGGAGTTTTTTAAAACTTGGATTATATAGTTCCAAGTTTATAATTTGACGGCTCCTCACATTTTGAAGAATTTTAGCCTTTTCTTGGCCACGCGTATAAATTTTCCCCGCTGTTTTTGCCACAGTACGCAAGTTTGCATGTAGATATTTAAGAGCAACGTCACCTTCGAACCACTCAATTCCATGAAATGAGCAAGTTAACCAGTTGTTTTGTTCTTTTGCACAATGGCTCAATTCAGTAAATGGGTATGGTGGTGCTGCAATCCAATGTCCAATGAAGTCTTCGTTAAATGCGAGAACAGCCACTTCTTTTTCAATAAATTCACCTTCCACGCCACGAAAACCCTGGATATCGACAACGAAATCCATCACTTTAGAACAATTTGATAATTTAACGCACAGCTACCGTCCTTACTGTTCAACGAAAGTGGTAGAAATGAACCTGTCTTTTCCAGTTTATATACATTATAAGGGTGATGCAATACTGTGTGATGTGGCATAGATAAAAAAAAAATTTAATTTTAAATTACACATGTGTGTATCATATGGTGGGTTATATTTCTTGAATAACTTAACTTCCAAAATCAACAATAACCTGTTGAGACGAATCTATTTCCAACACGTTGTCATACTCAGCATAAACAATACAATTTACTGTACTTGTCAATGGTACCGCAAAGTGAACTTTAATTCTCAGACTTCCACTTTTTACAAGATTCCAATGAGAATAACAGTTTGCAGAAAGATCAGGTGTTAGATCAAAAGCAAAAAGACAAAAACCTTCACTGTAATCAAATCGCTTAATATCATTACCTTCGTTGAGAAAATGTATACCGGTCCCAGTAAAGAAAGTTTGATAAGCCTCCACATAAAGTTCTTTTTTACTAAAATCAGGTTGTAATGGTTTAGATGGTATTTGCATACCATCGACATATAGTGAGAGAAAATTAATTGAATAATTTTGAAAATTATATGGGTTAAGTTTAGTGTTACCGTTAAAGGCTTTATTATCAACAAAGACAATTATTATTCTTTTAGGAAGTTGACCAAGAATGACATTGTCAAGAGTATCACCATGTACTCCACTGTGTAAAGTAAACGACTTCACCTCAACTCGTGTGATTGGGTATTTCGCCGTACCTTGAGAAAGTGCTTTTGCATGTGCAAGTAAAATACCAGGGCTTATTTTTGCACGACGAACAAGTAGAGTATCTTCTGCAATGTGAATGCTACATTCACCTGTTGGATCCATGAGAACAAACGCATCTTTTGTACGTACCAAACGTAGGCTCACTTCAATACCATTTAAAAGAAATTTATTTTGATTGAATACATCGCAATGTAGATGACCAATTAAATCTATTGAATCACCATGAGTTAAATATTTTCGTCGTTCATTGAAGTGATCCTCTGAAGTGATATCATCCATTTTTCCGGCTGTATCGGTAATCCATAGCGCAGAGGTAAGATGACTGTTTTTTGCATGTTATCTATAATTAAGAAGAGTTTCCAAATAAGCTTATATATGTAATTATATATAAGTTATATATATATATATATATTATATATATATATATATATATATATATATTATATATATATATATATAACTATAAATAAGTTTCCAATAAGCAAATATGCATACGCATTATTTGCTGGCGAGACAAGTTTTTGGTTAAAATATACATCCACCTGATTAAATAGTGAATGTAGTAAATTATTTACGACACTAGCCAGCTGCAACGTTCCTTTTTCTGTATCTGTTTTTTTCAAAGTATGTAATTCAACACGAATACTAAGCATGGTGTGTGCAAGATCAATGTATTCTTCACCATGTCCAGGAATAACAAATTCTGTTGGGGAATCATCGAATAAAGAGGAAACAGGCTTATAATGAACCCATTGTGAACTCTCAATAGATGTTTGTGTAGGTGGTAATGAAAATAGATCTAACTCAGTTTTTAAACACTCGCAAGAGTGAGAATGTAGGAAAGACATTTTTAGTTTTATTTAGTACCAAAAATATCATCAAATTTTGTATTTTTTTCTTGATATTTTACGTTTATTTCCTTTTTTCCTTGTTATTCGTTTTTTAATGTTTTTTAGGTTTTTTATTTGTTTTTCTCCTAGTTACTCTTTTTCTTTTTGTTTTTCTTTTACTCTTTTTGAGATTACTTTTTTTTTCTTTTACCTCCTTTTTTCCTTACAACTCTTTTACGCTTGACACTTGCTTATCCAAGTACTTTATTCAACTGAGCTCTAAAATTTTTGGCATCAATTTTATAACCAGTACAGTAGTCAGTACAGGTAATACACATCGAAAAAGTCCTTCAAGAAAACTTCCAATCCCATGTCCTCTCTGATATGGTGAGCCTACATAAATTTTTTAAATTCCACCTCTTCCCACCTGCGAAGTATAATAATCGATATAATGAGCCATTCTATTTAATCAATTTTTTTGAAATGTAGTGTCACAGTCAAAGTACCAAACTCAAATGGTATAGGAAGACCAATATGATCTCTTATATCAACTTCTATTGTACGGAATTGCGTACGGATAAGAGGAATATAATTTGGAGATGATAATTGTGTAACCTGAGTAGAAGCAAAAATATATTTTCGAGTATCAACAGGTATAATTCTTAAAAGTGGTGTTTGTACATCGCCTGTTATACGTGGCTCACACACATCACAGTAGATAAACATTTTTTCAGGTAGTCCTGTTGTCAAGCTAGCAGGATGATTTGCATAACACGACTTCACGGGTAAAATTTTCTTAGGTGAAAAACCAAGAATACGAGATATTTTTTCACTTATAACCAAATAATGTTCACTGCCTAGTTTAAAATCGTTTTTACAAATTTTCTCTACTCTAACATATCCGTTCCATCATCGTTAAAAGTTAACATTATATGACTTTTACCAATATCTGTCTGGTTTATCGCTGTAATAACATCTTTAATTTTATTGTATACACCTGGACGAAAATGCGAGACAATAGGACGACGCCATATACTACTCAGCAGATGTTGAGGATTGTGACTCTCTAATACTATTGTTATTAATCTCATTCATTTCCGTTTCACTTTTCATGAGAAAGGGCAATTTATATTTTTGAAGTATATTTTCTCCATCTATAAATAATTCATCCACATTTTTATTATAATTTTCTTTCACATTAGCATTTGTCACGAGTGTCATTAGAGCAATACGATTTTCAATTTTCTCGGAATTGTCATCTCTTACGTGTAAAAATGTACGAGGAAATTGTATTTCAGTAAGCGCAACAGCCCAACGATCACTTAATCGAATCTTATGTAGTAGTTGTGTAGTAAAGCGTGTTGTTGTATTAGGTGGAAAATATTTCATACTACTATTACTTGGTAAGATTAAATAAAATTCATCAATTTCCATTGTGATGCTTTTTATTTATTTTTTTTTTAAATCAGAAGCAGGTATCCATGAATTAAATTTTTTAGGGTAACCCTTCCACTTTACAAGTAATTGTTTTTTTACACCGTTTCCCTTACTTCGAATTCTTTTTTCAATAATAAATTCAGTTTCTCTCAGAAGATTGTCTCTCTTAACAGCTGATAATTCTCGTACATAAAAATGCCCATCTATAATCTCACCGTCCAAGTCTTTCAATTCGTAGACTGTAGGTGAATTTTCTCTTTTGTTAAAAATACGATTTATGACAAAAATTTTTTCAGTCCAACCTGCTTCATAACCTTTCTCAAACACTCCTCTCTCTCTACCGATTCTCACAAAATGACCTACCTTATATTTAGCTTTTTTTTCACCGTGTAATGGGGTTTTATCGTATTTTTTTACAATATTCAAATAAGCCTCTCTTGCATTTTTTAAAGTCACAGATGACGGTCGCATTTTTGTAGCTGTATGACATGTATTATTATAAGCAAGTACAATTTGTTGTAAAACATCTACATAACGATGTGTATTGCGATGTGAGAAATACCACCACATACGTTCCTTAAGTCTACGATTAACTCTTTCAACAATTGCTGCTTTATGATTTGGATCACGTACAGCACGAAATCTTATTTCATGTTTCAATAAACATTGTTGAAACTCTTTAGCTAAAAATTCTTTCCCTCTATCACTCTGAACACATTAAGGAATCCGCTTTCCGCTATTTTGTTTAAGAATACGTTTAAATGCATTATTTACCTCATTTCCAGTTTTATTTTTAAGTGGTTCAACCCAAACATATTTACTTAATACATCTATTACTACAAGAAGGTATACATAATTATCGTTATAATCTTTCAAATTTTTTAAATCTACCAAATCAACTTCCCAAAGATCATCAATATTTGTAACATTATAAAATGAACGTTGAAATTTACGACGTGTAGGAATATGTAAATTATAGGTGTCTTGACTTTTTAACCAATCAACAACCTTTTTTCTTGATATTTTGCCGCGTACAGCTTGTACAAGTTTTTCAATACCAGAATAAGATGCTTCATGGGAGGGATTGTAATATATTTCTTCTAGTATTTTCATTATTTTAATAAGAGAGAAAGCCAATCACTACTTTCTCTGTTTTTCTTCGCACTCTGTCTTACACGGTTTCTACTTCTACTTCTTGCTCGACTAGAACCATTGTCTGATGAACTGTCGTCTTCTGTTAATAGTGTATCTTGAAAAGCTGAATTTTGAACCGGTTCCGTTTGAGGATGTGTATTTAAAGACGATTGTTGTACATTCTTTTTCCAATATTCAGTATTTGTCACAATTTCACGTGAAATACCAACCCCTTGAAGAAAAGTGGCAAACTGAAGTCTTCCTATTGGATTAACTCTTGTCTATTTCTTAAATCATCATTTAATAAATCAGAAATATTTGAAGTTTGCAATTGTTTTCCATCAATAGAAACAACACCACGTGCGTCCCACTTGAAAGGCTGTTGTAAATCTGGTTTAACGAGACGTGATAGTAGTATTGCTCTTTTAAGGTTAAAAGTTTTCGTGACAGTAGCAAGAATGTCTTTAACACTCATTCATGCATTATTATTAACATCTTCGTTATTGTATTATTTTTTTCCGTTGTATTTTCTGGTTTACTTTTAACACTACTGAAAAAAAGATATTTTTGTAATACTTGATGGTACATTTTCCATTTCTCACGTTCATCTTTTAAAAAAGGTGAGTTTAAAATTAGACTCATTTCACTGTCAAGACGAGTCATAACATTTCCAGGTGTCTGAATAGTAGCTAATGGTAATTTATAAACGTTTTCAGTAACAGTATTATCTTTTTGATTATTTGCTTTTATATTATTCTCCACCCCATAATTGTTTAGAAAAACATGTGGATTACCAAAAGTTGATGAAGAAGATGATTGTTTTTGTATTTTTTCAATTTGTTCGCTAGGAACTAAAACCATTTTTCTCGCGTGTTCCATATTTTAAAATATTAAAGTAAGTTATGTGAATAGATTTGATAGAATATTACCGACAATTGGTGCCAGTAAAAGTGGTAAAAAACCTTCACCTTTTTGTAAAATAAACTTGTTTTTATTTTTCCAGTTTCCTTTTGCTTCTGCTAATTTTCTCAACTTTTGTCTATGTTTTTTTAATTTACGTTTTTCTACTGTTTTAAGCAGTATATTTCCAGCTAAAATATTTAATGCACACTCGCAAATACACTTAATAAGTTTATAATCAGCTGACGATAGAATTGCTCGTTTTTGTTCAAGGTTTTTAGTATCAAGGTGATATAATGCATTTAAAGCAGATGTGTTTTTCACACCAATACATTTGCATATATTCGACGCCATTACAATCTTACAACTGGTATCTGTTCATGTCCATCTACTCTTTTTATACTTTTCAGCGGTAAATAAACATACGAAAACTCATCACCCGGAAATATATTCGTTCTAAAACGACAATTGTCGGGCGTAGACTGTTTTAAATCAAGAAGAAGATTGTCATGTGGTTTTGAAGTAGCATCGTGATAAGCCTCCTGTAAAATACGTGGATTCTCTGGATAGATTTGACGAGCAAGATGTTGGAATTGGGCTCTGTCACGTGGATTTTTAAATACAATAATATAATTCGCATTAAGTGAAATATCTCTTTGTCCATGACCTTGAGGAAATAAATTTTGTGTAATAAAAATTACACTGAGATTCTTGTGGTGACTACCTTTAGTGAAAAGATCGACAATTGTGTTATTTGAAGATTCACGCATAAGATCATCGATAACAATTAGTTTCGGACATTTGTTACCATTTGAGTAATCAGCAGGTTGCGGTAGTCAGACCACAGCTAGGTGAACGTGATTTACAGGAAAATGAGATGGAACTTCTTTCCAACAATCGTAAGTCGTTTTATTTTATAAAGTTAAGAGTAAAATATTAAATAAACAATCTATTAAGTGGCATTATTAAATTAATAAAATTGATTTTAAATTTTAAATATGTACAAAATTTTCTAAGTTTTTCTTTCTCACAATTTTTCTAATTTTTTTTTCCTCTTTTCGGGCCAATATTGAGTCTCATTTTATATTATCCAGTGAAACATTCTCTACGATTTTTTCCAAGGATTTTTTCTCTATATTTAATTCCGTGACATTAACAAATGTTTATTTGGCAAGTTTCGACAGAGCATTTGATTTAGACTGGAAATAGTTTCTTTTATTCTCTTTCTTTTTTTTACCGCATTAGCCCACAAATTTAATTAAATTAAAATTAAATGAAATATAACAAAGTAAATATAGTGGAAAGTCTATTTAAAATTTTGTAAATTTTAAAAAATTAAAAAAAATATTAATAAAAATTTAGCATTTTCAAAATTTGAAAAAAAACTTTTTGTACATGTGTATAGAATCCGCTGTGATACAAACTGGACAAGGGATTGTGCTACCTTCCAGTCCCATACCAGGCCCATCTCGCGTTAGCGATAACACTAACAGAGATGGTGATTTTCGTCAAAGCCCAAAATTTAAAGTCTTAGAAAAATTAGGAACTTTCTTTCCTAAATTTAAGTTACACGGGGACGAGTATCTTATTAAATTTACTAGTTTACCGAATGAATTTCTATAATTGAATTTATATTTTCTCTGTTGTTCAAAGTGCAAAAAAATTTGAATTTAATGATAGTTTTAAAATCAATGTTCAATGTGTGCAAAATCTCAGTGGTGGTGCATGGAATAAAAATTCAGCAGATAATAGCAAAAAGAAATCGATTTTAAGTATTCAAAACAAAGAAAATAAGTGTTTTCCAAGGGCTATTGTTTGTGGGATAATTTATGCCGTGCGCGGTACCGCTCGAGAGGGTCCTATACATATGAAATGATTGGAATATGCGACTCGTGTTCTCGTTTGGTCAATTTTAGCAAAAAGAAAGAGCATGGCTGTGGTCTTTCTTATTGTAAAATTTGCAAATGCGAACGTGAGTACAACCACGATTGTTATATGGCCGTTGCAAAAGAAAGTGATTCGAATAAAATTAATCATTTGGGTAAGCCAAAAAAACCAGTAATTTTTATATTTTTTGATTTCGAGACACAGCAAAACAAAACTGTCCCAGGGACTGATTCTGTTAATATACACAAACCTAATCTTTGTGTAGACCAACAGGTTTGCTCGTTTTGTCTTAATAACCAAGACATGACAAAACTTTGTAGTGAATGTGGTGTGCATGAGTATATATTTGACAGAGAAGATCCCGTTTATGACTTTATTGAATTTGCATTGTATCCGGGCAAAAACTTTTAAAAAAAAATTTGCATTGCCCATAACGCACGTGGGTATGATTCACAATTTATACTAGCCCATCTTGCAAAACACTCTAGTGGAAGTGGTAAGGATCCCATCCTCATACAAAACGGGACAAAAATTATTTCAATGCAAGTAGGTAACACTACTTTTATTGACAGTTTAAATTATTTACAACTTCCTTTAGCTGCATTACCCTCTGCATTCGGATTAAAGGGTATAGGTGAGAAAAAAGGTACATTTTCACATTTATTCAATACCCCAGAGAACAGAAACTACATTGGAAAATTACCTGACATGAAATTTTATTCTCCTGATACAATGAGTGAAAAGGCGAGGATAGAATTTCTAAAATGGTATAGTGAAAAATCCACTGATAGTTCATATAAGTTTAATCTCTGGGAAGAGTTGGTATCATACTGTAAAAACGATGTGGATATTTTACGAAGTGCTTGCTTAGCATTTCGCAAAATATTCCTCGAATGTGGAAGTGTTTGCCCTTTTGCAGATTGCACTACTATTGCTTCTTCTTGCAATAAATTCTTTAGAACCAATTGCTTAAAAGAATACACTATTGCAATTATTTCAAGAGGAGATTACAGATGGGTAGATAATCAATCTCGTACAGCAATAGAATGGCTTTTATCCGTTGAATATGAGAAAGGGATTGCTATCACGCACGCTGGACGAAACAAAGAACACAGACTTTTGGAAAACATCCTAGTTGATAGTTACTATGAAAACACTGATACAAATACACGTCGTGTTTATCAGTTTCATGGTTGTTACTGGCATGGATGTCCAAAATGTTATAACATTAATAGAGATGAAAAACTTTGTAACTCGGAAAGAAATATGGATGATCGGTATGCTCAAACACGTGCGATTTCCGACAAAATTCGTAATAGTGGGTATGATCTCGTGGAAATGTGGGAATGTGATTTTAATTACAAAAAAGAAAATAAAGAGGAGTTACAAACATTTTTAAACAATAGTCAGATTTTAAAAAAGAATAAGGTATTGAATCCTCGTGATGCGTTTTATGGTGGCCGAACTGGTAACACTAAATCGTATCACGAGATACCAGATGGCGAAATAATAGAATATAAAGATGTGTGCTCTTTATATCCTTTTATTGGTAAAACAGGAAAATTTCCTGTTGGTCATCCTGAACTTTACATTGGTGAAGAATGTCAAAAGCTTACAGGTAATAATAACGACCTTACCAATGTCGAGGGATTAATACTTTGTTCTGTTTTACCTCCTCGAGATTTGTACCACCCTGTTTTACCTGTCCGTCAACATGGGAAACTCATGTTTCCTCTCTGTCGCTCATGCTGTGACACTCTCGAGCAGAGCGAATGTGTCCACGAGGATGAATCTCAACGAGTAATTGAAGGGATATGTTTTTAAAAATAAAACAAGAAGCAAGTGGTTGGCCATTGAATTGTACAGACGATATTTCCAAACAAGAATATATCTCACATTACGAGTCCTCGGAAGGAATAAGACTAGATTATGCAAATATAAAAAAAATCCAGGACTTCGTTCTGTTGCAAAACTCTGTCTTAACTCTTTCTGGGGTAAGTTTGGACAACGGGATAATTTACCACGGACGACTTTTGTACGTACACGGACAAAATTACTCGAAATGATTATTAATCCAGATATTGAGATCAACGACATCATAACTGTTAATGAGTCTGTACTCTATGTTTGTTGGCTGTACAAGACCGAGGTTTGTACTCCTTTACCAAACACTAATGTTGTCATTGCAGCTTACACAACAGCACAAGCCAGATTAAAGTTATATGAATATCTTTCTAAACTAGGTAGAAGGGTATTATATTACGATACTGACTCGTGTATTTACGTAAGCCGTAATACACCAGAAGAATACAAACCTCATGTAGGTTCACTTTTGGGCGACTTAACAGACGAAATTGAAAAAGACAACGGTGTGGGTAGTTTTATTTCAACGTTCGTATCTGGTGGGCCAGGTTTACAGTATGGTATTGGGCGACTTAACAGACGAAATTGAAAAAGACAACGGTGTGGGTAGTTTTATTTCAACGTTCGTATTTGGTGGGCCAGGTTTACAGTATGGTATTCCCAGCGCCCCGTAGAAACCATGGCAGTAGGTCAACGACAGAATAATGAGAACAGTGGCGCATCTAATTCAAGGGTCAGGCTGGCTGTAAGCGAGCCTGAATTCATTTGTATTGATAGCCAAGCTGAAACAGAAATTTTTGAAGGAAATGTGGATGATGTACCCATGCACTTTCTCCATTGTGGTGGCAAAGGAATAGATATAATGGACGAAGATCCCTCACAATCAGATGCTGGCAACATTGAAAAAGACTTAGAAAACTATGACGATTTTAATGACGATAGTGTAATGTTATATCCTGATGGTCGGTGGAAGTTATATTAAAAAATATATTATAATTTTATTGTTTTTCAAATAAAAAAAATCTAAAAATGTTTTTAAAATGTAGTTTTATATATGTAACTGGGTGTGTGTGTGTGTGTGTGTGAAAAATTAATAAATATTGTAAGACTATATAACTTTTTTATTTCACCTACCCCCACATTAGAGTAAGTTAGTAGAAAATTTTTAAAGATTTAAAAATTAAAAACATTTTTATAATTTAAACAAAATTATTAATTACATGTAAATATTTCAAATGTTAAATTCTTCTATGCTTTTAATGTATCTTAATAAATTTGAAACATTTTATTTCATTTCTAATTTGATATTATAGAATAAAATTTCGAACTTATATTTCTAAGTCACTATTTCTAACAACTATACTCGTAGCTGTTCTTGTGCTCAAAAACCAGAAGCGTCGAGGGTTCAATTCCTCAAGGTAGGTTGATTTTTTTTTCTTTAATATAAATAATGTCATTACCTTTTATTAATATTTTTCTTCGTTGTACTATTAAATTTTAATTGTTTTACAATTGTAATTGTATTAAAATTTTCAGTAAAAATTTTGAACTCTTAAAATTTTACTTCTCGTAATATTCGAGAATCATATTTTCCATTTGTAAGTCTGTCTTCCATCCAGCTAAACAGCTAAGCATAGCAAGTAGTCCCTTTTCTCTATTCTAATTCTTCGCCATCCCCCCTTTATCTAATACAATAGCGCACAGCCACCCTAGCGCTCACGCTTTAACTGCATTTCTGCATTTCTGCATTTTTGGGAAACGCTTGTTATTGGGTCCCATAATTTCAATACCACCCTCTTCCATTGATGCCTCCACTACCACTACTCCCACTCTCTTAGTTTTATGCTTGGGCAACTATAGGACGCATTCTGATTGGCTCCTATAATTGCCCAACACACCCACTATCTTCCTTCTCTCTCTTACCCTCTCTACGATACTCATCCCCTCTTTCTCTCTCTCACACACAGTCTGTGATGTCACGATGTCTGCCCCAAAATGTCAATACCTTCCCCTTTCCCCACACCTCTCCTCTGTCTCTCTCACTACCATTGTCCCCACTATCTCTTTCTCTCTCGCACTGGCGCCAGTGACGTCACTGTGACGTCACAAACGTCTCGCCATAGTTGCCCCTTACTACTAGGGGGTGTTTTGAGATATTAATGTTTGAAATTTTTAAACCTAAAATTTTACATGAAATTGAAATTTTTTTAAAAAAAGTTTAGTATCATTTAAAGCTTGAGAAATTCTCTTTTAAATTCGCCTATTACATTTTATTTTTAATTTAGTTTTAAACAAAATAAACCGATTTAAAAAAGCCTTTTCACGCGATAGTCTTTTGCTAGTGGAACGGTTTGAAATAGAATAGCCCTAATATTATCTTTATGACGTTAATCTTAGCTTAGTCCGCTGTTATTATCGAGCTCATTTATCTGAAAAAATGCATTAAATTTTAAAGTTATAATTATTTAAAAAAAATTGTTCTGCGTACTTTTTAATTGTCAACATATAATTATATGTTGTTACTAATTCAAACATTTTGTATTTTCCAAAACATTTAAATTTAACAGTTTTAAAAAATTATTTGTAAATCTAATAAATACTTAAAATTTAATAAGAATCAAAGGAAAATTTAACATTTTTATTAATTAATTTATTTATTAAAAGTAGTGAAAAAATTAACTTTAAGTAAACTGTAGACAGTTTCTCTAATGTGACATAAAAGCAATTGTCTTCATTTAGGTTCAAATCAAATAAATTTGGTTTTAATTTTGCTTAGATACTGATAATTTTAACAATAACATATTTTTTAAGTTGCACAATAAAAAGTATTTTTCAAAAAAGTCAGAAAGTGAAAATAAATTCCAGTAATGACAATCTCAACCCTGTAAATCCAGAGAGCGTTTAAATGTAACTTTAAGTCTATTATAATTTTGTAAAAAAACAATCTTACTCCAAAGATTTTTTATAGGAAAAAAGTAGGGCTTTCATTTAAAAAAATAAAAAATAAATAAAAAAATGTCCTTTTTGAAGAAAAAGTCATTCTTATTTTTATTTTCCATTTTTAGGAATCAAAAAATTTTTTCTTGTAAAAAACAATATGACCAATCGAATAAAAGCGTGAAAAAATCTATCGAAACTGGTATTACAAGATTTTTTCCAATTTAAACTATAAGAAAAAAAAATTATTAAAGTAAATAGTTTCCTTAAAAAAGTAAGAATGTCATCTCCTCCCCAACGCTAAATATTTCTTCTATAGTCAAGATTTATTTTGTATTTATTACTATTCAATAGGACAACATTTTGTCCAAGTTTCTGCTCGTTAGAATAAACTTGCTTTTCGGACCTGTGATACTTGAGAAATAATCCCCCATACATAGATACAGATATATATATATATATATATTACACTCATCTAAACATATATTCATTTATACACATACACATACTTACATAAACACACACTACTATACAAACAGACAATCACACACTTATACATATAACTTCACAATCATAATTACACATATACACATAATTACATACATATGTGTAACCTGATATGATGAGAATTACCTAAAAAGGTTTAAAATTTTAGGTTATGTTTGTGAAATTTTTTCTTTAATTAAAATTTTTTTGTGTGAATATAAAATGAAAATAGATTTTAGTCAAATATTTATTATTTAATTGAATCCTTAAACATAATTAGTTTGTATTTTAATAATAAATCTAATAATAATTAGTTTGTAAGCTAATATCGTTGTTTATACGTAAAATGAGAATAATTATAATAAATTTTTTATAAATGAAGTATTTAATTAATCTTTATTTTTATTTCCTCATATATATATATAAGAGAACAATATAATAATTATATATTATATTGCATCGGAGTTAAAGATACATTGTATTAAAAATCATTTTCTTAAAGTTTTCTCCTCCCATTCTTCGTAAGCACGGAGAAGATCCTCATCAGATTTTGTTATTTCTAAAAAAAAATTACATGTGAAATTTATCTATATTTATGTGAAATATATGCAAGCATCAAATATTGTATTAACAAAGTTTGAAATTTGTTTCTGATGCGTTTATTCAAAATAGCGTTGTAACATAAATAAAAATTATAGTTAGATAGAACTATTGAAAAGCTTTAAAAATTTTTATAAGAATTTTATTAATTAATAATTTTCTTAGAAAACAATATTTTATAATTTTTATATATTGTTTGTATAATTTTTGTTTCTTGCGATTCCTCATAAATAATAATTGTTTAGAAAATTACATGTCAAAAAGTTTATGAATATTAACAAATTTTTAATATTTATGAAACAATTTAATATGAATGGAATTATTGACCAATCGACTCATTTAAATTTATGTTAAATAAATATTGACAAAATGAATTCAATTACATATAATTTTAATGAGAATTTAAATAAATTTTAGAGAATAAATAACACAAAATTAAATTTTTTACGTACCGCTTGAGGATGAGAATGAAATTTTTATTTTTTTGTTGCCTCTGTCATTCTTATCTGAAATAATAATTATAATAATAATAATAATAAATTTTAATTAAATCATTTTTTTTAAATTAGTGAAATTATTAGAAAGATTTGATTTTATAAGTAAATGAAATTATTGACAACTTTAAAGAAGGTTAATATTAGTGACAATAAAAAAATTGTTATTAACTATATGTACCTATAAATATAGGTATATATATTATTATTATTATTATTATTATTATATAAAAATATTTACCTTCTTCCTTTCCATTATTGTTTTTTCCTCCATCTGCATTAGTTTTTTCTATTTTTGTTTTTAAATAATTTCACTAATTTTCTTTCGTTTATATTTTATAAACAATTTTTGATAGAAGACAAATTCACATCACTTGAAATAAATGAAATTAGCTCCAGGAAAATAAATGAACGAAAACGTCATATCATTTGAGATAATTCAAACTGAAAACTTAATTCTCATCTTAGATTTGATGAAATATTTTAGATTTTATAAAACAAAGAAGAGGTAAAAGGATATTAAAACTCTATTGATTTATGGTAAAAATATAAATAATTTTTTGTATATTATGGATTTTTAACAGGATTACCACAAAGGTATATTGTTTGCTGAAGCGAATTGTATTACATTTTTATTATTATCGACTGAGAATAAGTAATAAATTATATTAGAACAAGTTTAAAGAACAATTAAATTAATTTGTGTTAAATTTAATGTTATTTTATGTTCATTACTTAAAATATTAAAATTATTATTTTTTAAATTAATTTTATTAATTAAATCTTAAACAATTTATTGAATTATTATCACAAAGAATAATATTCTTTGTAGTTAATCTTTTTATTTTAAAGAACTTTAGAATTATTTAAATTTAAGTTGAAGTTTAAAAAATGTTTCAATTTTTTAAATTACAAAAATTATTTATTTTTTTAAAAATGATCAAAACTTTTAAAAATTATCAAATTTGTATATTATTTTTAATTTAACTTCGGTTGAATTAACCAATTCTATTTCAACACTCTCTATCATTGTCAAGAGATTATACATATAATAAATGACCTTTTCTAACAGATAAATTCACATTTTTTAAATTATAGTTTTGTTATAATGCTGTTTATTCTTTTCTTATTAAAACATCAAATAATTTTTGTTGTACATTAAGAAATTGTATTAAATTTATTATTTAAAAAGTAATCTGTATCTTTATGTTTCATTTTTTAAAGTTCACGTAACGTTCTGTGATAAAGGAGACCATACCTTTTTTTAATATAAGATTTTCTTTAGCATGTGAATTTACTTTAAATGGAATCTTAAGTCAAAGTAAAATAAGGTCCCTTTTGTTGCAAAGCTTAAAATATATACTTCTAAATAATAACATTTTTAAGATATCTATAACATTTATTTTTTGTTAATTTTAATTATTATTAAAATAAGCAAAAATACATTATATATTTTTAAGCAGTTGGAGGTGCTTTATTTCCTTTTCTACCTTAATTCCTGTTGAACCATAGTTCCTGTTTAACCATATTTCCTGTTGTAACATAGTTCCTGTTCAATAATAGTTCCTGTTCAACCATATTATCTGTTCAAATATAGTTTCTGTCCAACAATAATTTCTGTCCTACTGTGTCTGTGAGGTAAGTCGGTGTACCGGTTTTTATTTATTTTAAAAAAAGTTAAAAAAGAAAAATAAATGATTAAAAATTTCATTTAAAAAAGAATAACATCTTTAGTAGATAGGAGGAGAGGTTTCTGAATAGCAGGAATCTGTTACCGGCATTACCGACATTTTTTTAAGCAAAAATTAAGATTGCGGCATATTGCGCAATTTGAAAGAATGATTTGTGGAGGGTGCATTCCTTGAGGATGACGAGGTTCTTTGTTTTAAGGTGTGAGAAATTGTTTTGACATTATTGATATTAAAATTCTTATGAACTACATTTTGACAGGTTTATAACTTCCGGCAAGTCTTATCTGTTTTGTTTAATTCAATTTATTCGTGGAATTGTTGTTGAGAAAATTCTTATATGCCTAAAGTAGTGTGTATTACGTAATTGTTTAGTCTACTATATATTTTTTCATAGAATATTATGATTCATAAGAGTTAAAAATAATTATTATTTCACCATTTTGTTATTTTTATGAGTAATTTTCAAGCATATAAGCAGCATTCTTCGCAGTTTTTAAGTCAGTCTAAAAAAATTTTTTGGGTGAAACCATTCATATGTCAAATAAAGCTAAGAGAGTAGAGTTACAGTGTCGTATTAATAGTTTGTTAAAGAATATTCAAGAAATAAAGAGCAGTCTTGAAAGTGTGCAAACTTTTCGGAGATTAATTCAAGATTTAAAAAAATTAAATATCAGTAAAAAATGAGTTTTGCTAAATTAAACAAAGCCGGCCAAGGAACAAGCTTTCTTCCAACAAAGAAATTAAGAGAATCAACTGTATAACATTTCGAACGTGAAGACTGTAAAAACCAGATTTGGACCCAGGGTTGTTGCAGAAATTGAGAAGCAGTATCAAGTGTTTTTACCGAAGAGAATTGTGGATGTGATTAGTGAAGACTACAATTTATTACCTCATTTAAAAGAATTAACCTCACAAAAAAAATTGGCTATTAAATATTTAGGCGGAGAATATAATTCTATTGAATTCGTTGAATTTTGAGATATGAATTGTATGCCAAAAAATCATCTAATTCTCTCAAGTTCATTTAATCTAAATGCATCTTTCACAAAACAACTTACAATAGGAGCCGAATTGTCATCAAATAGAAAATTAACCAGTGTTGTAAAATTTGTGTCAAGTCATCCACGAAGTAATATTTCTCTTGGTTTTAAGGATTGGAATATTTTAAAAGATCATATCACGATTATAAGAGCATATTTTGAAGGTGAAAAAACTCCTCGAGAAATAAAGTGCGGTAATTTTTATCTACGATTTGGAATTTTGTATGGAGAAAATGCAGTTTCACTGGAGGATAGACGTGACAAACATTTTTACTATCCGTTTATTTTAAAAGAAGCATCTTTTAAAATTTTTGAGAATCTCATTTCTTGTGTTGACCAACGGTTCGAACATTTATTTTCTATGCATTTAAAAAAAAGTGTACAATTTAATTATAAAATCTATTGTGGAAATTTTGTTTCAACAACATTTTTTAATTGAAAAAGAAATTGAAGTTTTTATTAATAAAAATTATAAAAAGTTACTGATAAAACTTGAAAGTAAATGTGATTTTACATCTAGTTTAGAATTTAAGACTTTATTTGTTGATATTATTACTTTTAATTTGAAACAATTATCAAAAACAATTTTCGAAGTGTTTCATAGACTTAGTAGCGCCGGAACTAGTATAATATAAACAATTACTTTGTGTGAAGGTAGTCTGCGAAGAAAAACAAATGAGTTAGATGTGTGAAATAATATCCGCGATGACGTCATTATATAATATAGATATACTGTACATAATTCGAGAAAAATTAATTGATTTAAATCTAGATCTTTGTAACGACGAAGATGATGATAAATTTTTGTTAGCGTTAATAGATTATTGTAACCTATCTGAAGCATTTTCTTTACCTTATTTGGAATCGGATTTAAATATAATAAAAGCAATGACAGGGGACCGTAATCGTATTTGGTCATTAAGATATAATGGCTATAGATTTCCTGATGATTTTATTGCATTTTTTCAAGATATTTTTGATTGGATACCAATTTGTTGTTTCGAATATGAAGATATAAATGAAGACTTAGCTTCAAAATTAAAGTAAATTAAATTACATTATTGTAAAAAAAAACATTTAGTGATGTAAAAGTAAGAAAAAATAAATGTTGTAATAAGAGGCAATTCGAGTTTTTATTTTTTGAAACCTTTATTTATTTTTCAGAAATTTTAAAAATAAATTACAAATCTGAATCATTTATCCAGCTGTTATGTGTACTATCAAACCCTAACCATTTTACAAATACTTTTTTACCTTGTTTTCTAATTATTTTTTCAACTAAATAAATATTTGGATATTTAACTTTGGAAAGTTCTTCTTCGTAAAAGCTACCACTAATTGGATTTTCTTGGTAATCTTTAAGAAGGTAAGTAACTGGTTTTGTATTTTTTATATTTTTTACAGTAAAAATTTCAGTAGTCCAATTTGGTGTATAACCTTTCTCAAAAACATGTTTATATTTACTTATACGCACTTTATCACCAATCTTAAATTTCTTATATTGTCTATTAACTGAAACTTTTTTGAAAATATTTGACAACAAATCACTTTCATTTTTGACAGTTACATCTTTCGGTTTCATTTTGATGGTTCGATGTTTGGTATTATTATACTCAAATATTAAATCACTTAAAATGTCTATCCATTTATAATTACCTCGTAAACTAAATTTTATCCACATTTTATTTTTTAAGGTACGATTGAATCGTTCACAAATTGACGCTTTTAAACTACTATAAGTAGAGTACAAATTGATGTTAAAACTTTTCATGAGATTTTCAAAATGTTTATTATAAAATTCTTTTCCTCTATCAACTTGTAAATTTTTTGGTACGCGTTTTTTATTGAAAACAGATTCCATTGCTGCAGTGACATCTTCACCTTTCTTGGACTTGATTGGAACAGCCCAGGCAAACTTGGAGAATATATCGATGATTGTTAACATGTACTTGTAGCCTTTATTCTCTCGCGCATAAGGTTGCATTTCAACGAGATCAGCTTGCCAAGTCTCATCAATGCCTCGAATGTCAACTTTTCTGCGTTTATAATTTCTTCTAGCCGGTTTATGTAATTCTTTCACCACATGTTCTTTTTTATCATCCATTTTTATTACAAAGGTTGCTTATTTTCAAGTGCTTGCAGTCTAGTGTCCAAATGAGAAATGACATCTTTCATAGACAACAACTCTATATTTCTTTCAATATGCGTTTTAAAATTCTCAAAAAATCTTGTTGCAGTATCTTCCAAAGTTCTAATTCTTGCATGATTGTCTTTTTTTAATGCTTCTATTACATCGTATATGGCGTTGGATTTAGTTTCTATAATTTTGTTAACAAGATTTAAATTTACAGCATCACCTTCGCTCTGAGCATCGGCAATGTTGCACAATTTTTTATTTTCCATGTTAAAATCTCCTTCAGATGTAAGCTTAAATCCAAGCCCTGGAGGACCGCGATTTGGAGTTTCTGTGATCCTTAATGAACGTCCGAATATGTCGATACTCATCTTGCAAATGATAAAAATTGTAATGAGCAATTGATTAATAAATAATTCTTGTTTCACGCAATTCTTCAATAATTGATAATATCTCATTATTATGGCTAGGATTACCAGCTGCTTGAGATGCTAAAAGTAACCTTAAACGATCAACCAATTCATTAGGGTCATCCCAGTATACATAATCCATATTCTTATTTTTTCGATCAATCATGTATTCTGGAATCAAGCCTTTACCGGAATGTGTTGCTATATAGTTTTGATATTTAAAATTTTTTTTATCACGAACAGCGCCATCTACTTTGTAATATTTTTTATGAGCATTTGTTGAAATAACAAGATTCTTATAATTTTCACGATCTTTTAAGCTTATCAAATTTTCTTCAGGTGTTTTTTTAAATAAAAGTTCAAGTAAACCTTCAGTGGCAGGATAACTTGAATTGTTGATTAAAATATCATTTTCTTCAAAAATTATTGGTGAATCACCAAACATTAATTTTCCTTGAGATAATTTTCTAACACCATATAAACTGTCTACGTCCTTTTTTTCACATCTAATAATTGCAGATACACATTTATAATATTTTCTCTTAAAGTATTTGGTGAATCCAAAACTGTTGAACTATTATGTTTAATTTTTGTAATATCTTCATCTGACGATGCTGTTCTAAATGAAGCATTATCATCATAAGAATCGTCTTTTATTTGAGAATATGTATAAAAATCATTGTCATTTTTTGAAATATCGTTAAGATCAAAATTTTCTTCCAGTTTTAATCTTTCTTTATACTGATTTTTCTTTTCAGCTTTTGCTGGACGAATATGTTTAACTATTTCAATGTCATCAATTATTTTTTGCATTGGTGTTACTACAGGCTTAAAAGTATCATTCAAAAATTGTTCACTTTGTTCTCTGCCCAATTTTAATATTCTATGTTTTCGACGAATCGCTTCACTTGCTTTAGCAATTTCACCAAGAATATTTTTTTGTTGCCTCAAATGTTTTACATGTGTAGAGGCCATGTTGTTTGTTCAATGTTTCAAATTATACTGTCGTTTTGTTGTATTACTCTTCTAATTTTATAAAACAATCAAAGCATTTTCTATATCTACCTTCATTAAGTTCACGATCTTTATCAATTACAATAAAATCGTGCTTATTTTTCCAACAAGAAGTACAAATTTTTTTAAATTGCGTAAACGTCATGTCACTATTTACATGATCATCGTAAATGTGCTTAAGATTCATTTCATCTTGCCTAAATAATACTAATAAATTAACATTGTCACGTATTAAATGTTTCGGAATGCGCGCATAAGTCTGGCATAGATAAAAACAGTCAACGGCCTTATGTCGACCCATAGCAAAGAAAGCCTTGATATTATCTTGTTTTTCACAAGCTACGTCATAAAATATAAATATTGAGTTAGGTCGCGCATCGTTTGGCGTTATAACATCTGCATGTTCATTAAATGCAAAGTATTCAACACCATCTACTGGTTGTAAAATTTTTTCTAAAAATTGATACTTTGGTTGATATAATGATTTTGAATAAACGTAGACATTTTCAAATCTTAAACCGTTTGGATGTGTTAATAATGCAAGCAACGCATTTGTTTTTCCACAATTAGATGGTCCACAAAATATCGCACGTACACTGTTTGGTAGTAAATCACCATGACGATTTTCTCGTTTTTGATCACATTTTTGAGCAAGCTCATCAAAATTAAAAACAGGTAGTTTAATAGACTGTGCTTGAAACTCCATCTTGATAAATACTGAGACAAAAGCTATAAATGCAATGCTTTTATTTGTTTCCTTGTCATTTCATAGAAAGTCGCTCATTAGTTAACACGTATCCAATTTTTCCACGGTGATGTTTAAAAACTTAGACTTTGGCTTAGGGGGACTTTCGTTGGCTGCTTTGAGTATACAAATGATTATGAATCAACTGCATAATTGACTATTACTGTCGTACATTTTTTACTACCTTTCTCAAAAGCTCGTGGTCATCTGACACAAATAGGTATAAATACCTCCCTTTTATACTTTTTTCACTCAGTTTGAAAAGTGTCTCAAAGGTAGTATAAATATGGCAGTAAGGAGAAATTTAATCAGTTGTAAAAAAACTGTTAAACGTGGTAAAGGTATTTTGAATAGAATTATCAACAATTTACCAGTAGAATTACATATTCCTGGATATCAATATTGTGGTCCGGGGACAAAATTAGCAAAAAGAGTAGAGCGAGGTGATCCTGGAATTAACCCTCTTGACGCAGCTTGCAAAGAGCATGATATTTCATATTCAAAAAATAGGGAAAATATAGAAGCAAGGAACGCCGCTGATAAAGTTCTTGCTAAAAAAGCTTGGCAACGTGTACGTGCTTCAGACGCAAAATTTGGTGAAAAAGCTGCTGCTCTTGCAATAGCTAGTGCAATGAAGGTAAAATCAAAATTTGGAATGGGAATTAGAACAAAGAAAAATATGAAAAAGAAGCGAAAAAATAGAAAGAAGAAATCGACATTGCGAAAAATTGTAAAGGCTGCTAAAGCATCAATGAAAGTAGGTACAGATGCACAATCAACTATTAAATCAGCTCTTAAGGGTGCACGCGTAGCAGTAAAAAATGTTGGCGGCAAGAGAAATATAAATAAACCTCGTATTTTACCAATACCATCAAATGTGGGTGGTGTTTTACCTTTTCTTATTCCCTTATTTGCGGGTTTAAGTGCTACAGGAGCACTAGCTGGAGGGGCAGCTGGCATTGCAAAAGCTGTGAATGACGCAAATGCTGCAAAACGTCAACTCGAAGAAAGTAAACGTCATAATGCGGCAATGGAATCTATTGCTGTAGGAAAAGGTCTTTTTTTGAAACCATATAAAACTGGACTAGGACTCTATTTAAAACCATACAAAACAGGACAAGGATGCATTTCAAAAAACTTAAAGTGAAGCTACCTCACCGAGCCCTCTCAGACTTTGATTTAAATAAATTTGCAAAGCGTTTGAAAATTCCACATTTTCGAGGAGTTTTTATGAGAAACGAACTCCCTGCACTTGGTCCTAATAAAAAAGAATCAGCAATTGTAAATTTAGATGATGAAGATGGTCCTGTTACACATTGGTGTGCTTATAAAAAAAATAAAAATGAAATAATTTATTTTGATAGTTTTGGAAATCTTAGACCACCTTTAGATCTTATTAAGTATTTTGGTGCTGGTAGCATAATGTATAATTATGAAAAATATCAAAATTATGACTCATTTATATGTGGTCATTTATGTCTAAAATTTCTATGTAATCAGTTGAATTTTCCTGACATGTATTCTTTGAATATAAATAAATGATATTTTCTATTTTAATGTTAGTTAATTATTCGACCTCAACATGGACGATTCACTTATATTAACGCTTTCTGGAAATTCTTCCATCTTGGAATCTCAATTTTTTCCACCTATTGAGTTGTCTCAGTTTAAAAATTACGCTCTTGGACTTGTTGAATTTTTAAGTTTTCATTCAATTCCTAATGTTGACATTGGAAAAAATAAACTTTATGTAGGGGATGAAATAATTATTATACCCACAGGAAGTTATAAAATTAACGACATTCATCAAATTTTGAATTTTATATTGAAAAATAAAGGAATTAATTTTAAAATAAAACCTAATAATAATACTTTAAAGTGTACAATTTTTTGTGATAAAGAAATTGATTTTTTACCCAAGGACTCTATAGGCAGTTTGTTAGGATTCTCTCCACGAAAATTAAAAGCTCAAGAATACCATGAATCAGATCAACCAGTGTCAATTATTAAAATGAATTCATTAAGAGTAGAGTGTAACATCACTACAGGGGCATATATCAATGGAGAAAAAGTGCATACAATCCACGAATTTTTTCCTACTGTCCCACCAGGATATAAAATAGTGGAAGTGCCAAATCACGTCATATACCTGCCAGTCGCTGTGAAGACAATAGATCATATTCAGTTAAGAATTGTTGATCAAGACGGAGATTCAGTTAATTTTAGAGGAGAGACTATAACAATTAGACTGCACATCAAATCTCTGAAATAATGGGTATTGTTTTTTACAATGGAAAAAAAGTTGGTTATGGTTATAAAAAGAAAACACCATGCCAAATTCAAATCAGTCAACGACGAATTCTGAAGAGATTAACACCTCAAAACCTGCAGCTGCTCAAAAATCTCGGTCTCAAGATCGTAAAAAAAAGAAGATAAAAACATTCAAGATTTTTTGCACCTGTATCTGTGCATTTGTATTTAGAAAAATTATTTTTTGCTATGGAAGGGGAAATTTTAAACATTGATTCACCAATAATTTTTGATGAATCAATTGCTAATTATGAGGTGCATGCGCAACAGCCGTATACCTCGTCAACGTACAATAACAGTGACGAAATTCGAATCACAGTACAGAATCAAGATCACTGTCTATTTCCCAGCAAAAGTTCGATTCATGTGAGTGGAAAACTCGTGAAAGCCGATGGAACAGCTCTAGCACGCACAAGTTTAGTTTCTAATAGTGTCTGTCATTTATTCGAAGAAGCAAAATATGAGCTTAATGGCGTAGAGATTGACAAAAATAAAAATGTCGGTCTTACAAGTTTAATAAAAAATTATATTTCTCTTGATGCAAGTCAAAATAAATTTCTTGAAAATGTTGGTTGGTTAGAATTTGATAATGAACAAACATTAACTAATGATGATGGTTATTTTGATGTTTGTATACCGTTAAATATGATTTTTGGCTTTGCTGAAGATTATCAAAAAGTTATTGTAAACGCTAAACATGAGCTCATTCTCACGAGATCTAGAACAGATTCTAATGCAGTTTTACAGACAGCGCCTATTGAAGATTTTAGAATTATAATTGAAAAACTTGAATGGCTATTGCCGTACATAAAGTTATCAGATGCTCGAAAATTTAAATTATTGAAATATATTGAAAAGGATCCATCTATTCCAATAAGTTTTCGTACTTGGGAATTATATGAATATCCTTTATTACCTATAACTTCTAAACATGTTTGGAGTGTTAAAACTTAAACGCAATTAGAAAAACCTAGATTTATTGTATTAGGATTTCAAACAGACAGAAAGAATCAAACTGTAAACAATTTCAGTATATTTGATCACTGTAAAATATCAGACGTTAAATTATTTTTAAATTCTCAATGTTACCCATATGGAAATATGAACCTTAATGTTGATAAAAATCAATATTCTACTTTGTATGAAATGTTTACTAATTTTCAATCATCATATTATGGTAAAGAATCCCAACCAATTTTAACAAAAAGAGAATTTTTATCATACGCCCCATTGATTGTAATTGACTGTTCAAAACAAAATGAGTCATTAAAAAGTGGACCAGTTGACATTCGATTGGAATTTGAATCTAAAGAAAATTTCCCTGCAAATACTTCAGCTTATTGTTTAATTTTACATGATAGAGTTATTGAATATAAACCAATAAGCGGAATTGTGAAAAAAATTGTGTAAATTTTTATTTGTTAATCATAATGTAACTGTTAATAATAATAACAATTATTTATTATTAATCATTATTAAATATTCACCGTTAAATTGTAATTTATAAAATAATTTTTAATTTAATGAATTTTTATTTTGAAGAAAGACATGATTAATAGCTTTGCAATACGCTCGACCTTGTGAGGAATTTGTCGCAGGTCAGTTATAAGGGGTCACTTAAGAAAACATCTGTTATTACATAAGCGCACGTGAAAGTGGAAAGACTCTTAGAAGCCAGTGATCTAGCTGCATGAAAAACTCATCGCTTACGCATAGCCTTACTTTGCTATATTTAACTCTCTACTAGAAAAAATTAAAGTGCCCTCAAAGAATGGAGTATGTAATAGATGTACAAGGATTTAAATTACCAGTTAATAAATTTGTTTTAAAAGAATTAGCTGTAGTTTCCGTAAATGATGATGTGATACCATTTAATATAGTATTTCAACCCCCGTGTGCATGGGATTGTATCTCAAATAAATATAAATGTGTTAATCGTTGGTTAGAAAAGAATTTTCATTGTATTTCTTGGAATGACGGTGATATACCTTATTCTTTTATGAATGTAATGTTAAACAGTATATTGAAAGAAGCAAAAATAATTTATGTTAAAGGTTCCGAGAAAAAAAAATGGTTACAAAATTTAATTGATGAAAGTTCTAAAATCGTCGACATGGATGATTTGAATTGTCCTTCCATTAAAAAATTAATAGATCCAGCATCCACAAAAACTTGTACAAAACATTCAATTAGAAAGAAAACATTTACTTGCGCTCTTCAAAATGTTATGAAATTGAAAAATTGGTTTTGTAATAATTGTAACTTATGATTATTTCAAATAAATTTAAATGTTTCTGTATTTTTAGCGTTTTTTATTTCACACACAAAAGTTACATGTTTATTTAAAAAAGTTATGGGATGAAAATTAGTAAAATTTATCTCAATGTTAAACATCTGTCTCTCTTTTTTTTCCTTTTATTGCAAAAATAATGTGATAAGTAAAAAAAAGAAATTGTATACATACCTTCTTGAAGTCAATGAACATTCGGGTTCTCCTTGTTGAAGCATGCGTTTTTCATATAATTCTTATAATAAAAATTAACATTGAAAAATAAATATTGAAACTTTATAATTTTTTTATTTTCTTAGTTAATAATTTATGCTAAAAAAATTTTTTTTCTTTAATAAAAGTTAAAAACAATTTAACACTTGAAATTTTTTTTTTTATTTCTATTTTTAATAATAATATAAAGTTAAACAAAATTACGGGGATAAAAAATGGTTTTCTGAAAAATTGTATACAAAGAGATTTTATTACTTTTTTTACAATATATTTTCTCAATACATAGTTTAAAAATTAAATTTTTAATTTTATAATATTTATTTATTTATATAAATAACTGATTATAATGTTACAAATAAAAGGATTTTTTTTTGTTTTTGAAAAAATATATATATAAATAATTATAATTATTTTAATTATAATATTTAAAATAAAAAAAATTATAGTAAATATAAAAAGAATAAAAATAATTTTTTTTCGAACAACATCATTATTCTATTATTTTATCTTTTTCTGCTGGCTTGATTTTCACTAGCAGGTCAAGAGGGTCTACGTCTTTGACGCCTTCCACTTTCTGCTCCCCCTTCTGCTTCTCTTGACTTCCCCCTTGAATTGCCGAATCTCCAGCTGCATCCTGATCGCGTTGCCCGTAGAAATTTACTTCCAACTCTGAATTTGTTTCCATATCAGACTCGTCTACATCTGCAGCATTTTCTTGAAAATTTACCTCCTGTAGATCATCCTGATTATTAATTATATCAAAATCAAATCCATCTCCCAAAAGCGTTTTTATATCGGGTCTGCGTTGCAAGAAGAACGCAAAGCCTTCCATCTGTTTTACTTCAACAACGATCCCTAGATGCTCGAGAAAGTACTCGTCCTCACGAGATGGTGTTTCATTAAACAGACCATATTTTTTAACCCCTGCCGCCAATGTTATGAAATCTGTGAGCCTTTGTAAATCAATGCAATTATTGACCCATTCAATTGGTATATGGAAAATCATTTTGAAGCCTGAATAGTTATTTTCATTCTGCAACAAACGAATAATCCAAAAATTATTTATATAATTTGTTTAAAAAATTAAATAGTTTAAAGCTATAACTTTAAAATTATTATCATTAAAGAAAATTAAAAAATAATTAAAAAAATTTTAAATTTTAAATATTAACATTAAAAATTTAATAAATTAAAAATTAAAATACTAAACTCATTAATATTGCTAAATAAAAAAATAAAAAATAGTTTAACTTGAATAAATTAAATTTATTTTTTAAAATATTTATAAAAATAGAATAAAAATATAATTAATATATATAATTGGTAAATAAATAAAAATTGTTTAACTTAAATAAAAATTAAATTTATTCTTAAAAAATATTTATAAAAAATTGAATAAAAATATTATTAACATTAAAAAATTTAATAAATTAAAAATTAAAGTACTAAATTATTATTATTATTATTGACAAATAAATAAAAATAGTTCAACATAAACAAAGTAAAAAAAGATTATTATTAAAAATTAAATAATAGAAAAAATTATAACTTAAAAAAGTTTATTAATAAATTATTATTATTAAAATTAAATTAAAGTTAAAAAAACACTAATTTAAAAAATTACTTACCAAAATTTCATTGAATTCAAGATCCACTCTCCTTATCCAATATCCACTGACCATGCCGTGAACTTTTGCTCGCACCCCGTTGAAGTTTAAAATAACAGGTGAAAATGGATCTACAGCCTCATTGAAAATATCTCTCGATCGAATGGCTAATCCAGTGATACACAGTTCTTTGAAGGATTCAATGTTGCTATCTTCCAGCCATTTCCTGGGCGCTTGTACAAGTACTATCATTGTTGCGTACCCGTTCATTTTTTCTGTATCGCTTTAACATTCAAGATTTCAAAAAATAAATTTAAAGAATAAAATTTGCAAAAACTCTAATTTAAAAAATTTATTCAAAACGTTATTTATAAACAATGTAATAAATAAAGTTTTTTTTTAATAAATTATAAATGACAAATAAATATTTTAATAATTTAAAAAGTAATTTAAAAAAAAAAATTTAATAATGAATATATTTTTTAAAAAAAAAAAAAATGTTCAAGTAAAAAAATCATAAAATAGTTTATAAAAAAAGAGTCAATAAAAACTAAAAAAAATCAAAATGTGTTTAAAAAACTTTAGTAAAACTGAAAAAAAATTTTTAATTAGGATTTATTAAACTAGTGAAAAATTTAAAAAAAAGTTTGAATAAAATAATTAAAAAAACAATTTAATTTTATACAATATTCTTTTTTTAAATTGATTAAAATGTTTTTTAATAATCAAAAAATATTAATACTTTTACTCACTTTTTTTTAACTAAAATCGAAAAAGAGATCACCACAATACACCGCACTATGCTCGTGTCAATGATCCAATTAAGAGATCACTTTTAATTAATATGAGCCTCCCATAGAGCCAGCCGCTTTTTATAACCGGTCCCATAGTTTACAAATTGAGGAACAAGGATGGAAGTATATATTGAAAGGAGAGGGAAAGAGTGTTAACGCACACATCAAAGCATAGTGATGACTAAAATAAAGACACTATGAGAAATAGAAGTAGAGAGAAAAAGAAGAAAGATATATTTTAATGTATCCAAATCTTTCTTTTTACTTCTTTAAAATCAAAAAAACCTTTTCAATTATTTGACTTATTTTTGTAACCCCAAGGAAGAGTATCTGTACTTTTTGGTAAAAGAATGCGTTTATCATCAAACCAGCTTAAAGCTTCTTTTCTTTGTTGCACAGTGTAAACTTGATGTTTGTTACTGCGAATTAAATATTGGTTTTCTACTAAGTTTTCGTAAGAAAAAAGTGTTTTTTTATAGTCCTCAAAAGTAATTTCTTTTAATGTTGATGATCCAACCCCTTTAGCTCTTTTCTTCTCGCGATCTTCGTTTAATATTTTATAAGAATATAATTTCGATCTTAATCCAATAAATTCAGTAATAATTTTTCCATCGCATTCGTCTTTCATTAAACCCAGCACTTTCTTGTTTATTAATTTTATACCATAACAATTATTTTCTGGATAATTGGAAGTATCGAAAAATTGGGAATCTCGTTTAATATAATCATATATGTTTGGAATTTTAATATGATAAATTAAACTATCAGTGTCTGTATACATTAGTTTTGATTTATCAGTAAAAGTTTTTTTAATATAGTTATAATGAAAATCATAAAGAAAGAGTTCTGATATATCAAGAATGCTAAATCCAACGTAAATCGGTTTATTAAATTTAATTTGAACTTTATTCATTTCAATTATAACTAAATGTTCGTCAAAAATATAACAACTGTTAAAATTTGGTTTACTAATAAGAGCTTTAGCTCCAAATCTACCTTCCCATTTGGTGATAATTCTAATATCTTTATGCTTTCTTATATTTTTCATGGTTTTGCCAAAAACAGAATTGTTCATTAACTTGTAGAAATTTTTTTCAAATATATTTTCAGCCTTTTTTCGGAATTCTGTATTTAAGTCAATATATTTTTTTAACCATTGAGATTGCTTAAATTTTAATATTCTATGAATTTTCGTTAATTTCATTCCATGTTGCAAATAATATTTTAAATTTTTATAATGAATTACGTATTTTGTTCTTGAAAATAAATGTGGTATTAATTTAGGTAATTTGCTCCCTTTAGCAGGGGGAATAAAATGTTCAGGGCATAAGGGCAAATCCTTATGAAAATCGTGAAGTTCTTCAGGATAATCTAAATCCACTTCTAAAATATATCCATAAGGAAAATCATCCTGAATTTTATTCACATCAAATCCTGATAAATTAATTTCCCATTCAAAATCAGAATAGGGTAAAAAATCACTCATCGCAGCGCCATATAAATTATTGACGTCAAAATATATTATATAAGATTCTTCAATTTCTGAATTAAATTCTGGCCCCATAAATCGATTGTTTGCTTTCGCATATCTATTTGAGCATTGGGAAATTCCTCCTCTAATCCCTTTTTCAATGAAAAGTATCATTTCCATATCCTGTAATAATTCTAATTCAATTTTTGTTAATTTTAACATTGCATCAAATGCAAGTCCTGGGGCTGTAAAGTAGTGCAACGGGTCTAAATTATATGCTGATAGGCACGTTTTTCGAAAATTTTCGAAAATATCAGCTAAAAGTAATACGTCAGTTTTTAAATATAAATCGGAATATTCCCCCAAGTTCTTTATATTAAATATATTCCATACTTGATGAGCATGCTCATAATCTTCCTGTGATATGTTTGAATTATTTAACTTTGAGAAAAATGCTTCTATTGGTGGCAATTTATTTTCCTCCAATTTTTGCCAACTATCAATATATTCGTAAGGGAAAACCCCTTTTCTGACCAGTAAATTAAATTCATTAATATTATTGCAATATTTTGCAGTTATTTTTTTTTCCTCATTATTTAAGAATCCTGCTAATTTTTCTAAACTGCTAGGCATAAATCTAAACGAGTCTAAGAACTTAAAACATACACTTTTACCATCTACATATTTAGTAAATGAGATATATTTTTCTTTATTTATAGGTAAAAGTTTTACAGGTCCCTCAAAACTAGTGCACAATTCTTTTATAAAGAAATGAGCATCATAACCTGACAAATTGTGAAACACTACAGGAATCGTATGTGAATTTTTATAGTTAATATTGCAACCCTGATGAGCTGCACCCCTAAATTTTCCAGTGAAATGACAGTGATCTCGATGTTTCTGATCATTATCTTCATATACATTTTCACAAATATGACAAATATTTGCATTTTTAAATTCTAATTCTTGCTGAAAAGTTAAAGTTTCCATTGGCACTATTTTTTTTAAATATGAGTCAATTAAATCAGCAATACTTGTTAATTTTTTCATAAACCATGAAATGCAATCCTCTCCTCTATAAGTTTCAAATACTGATAGTGAATCATTAAAATCACATTTTAAATAAAATGCAACGCTTGTCGGAATATGTTTCTTATATGCCCCACATAATATTTCATTATCATAAAAAGGTTCCAAAAGGCTTTCAGTATCCGCATACAGTACAAATGGCACCTTTTTTTTAAATCTAAAATTTTTAAATTTTAAAATATTTTCCTCATCTGTCGGTAAAATAACCTTACACTCATTTAATTTCATACAATCGGTTTTATGTCTCAAAAATGATTTCTTATAATTAAAATGACATAAACATCTATCACATAACCAAGTGCGATTTTTATGTTTTGTGATTTGTGATTTCAATAATCGTGATAAATTGCGAATCCACGCGAAGTGATAATTATTATTATTATTTGTAAGATTATTTAATTTATCATTTTCATTTATTGCAGAAAAAATGCCTTCTTTTTTTATCATTAATAAATGAATAGTATCTTTTTTAGAGAAATTATCACTTAAATAAAAAGGAACAATTTCTTCTTTATTTTTACCAACTTTTTCCAAACCATAAATATTTATTTTCAAACTATTCATTTTTTCAAATTTAGACACATCTTTTAAACGTATAGAAAAATTTATACCCTCATATTTTAAAACATTCTTAAAATCAGGATAAGAACTAGTTAGACATGGGTTTTTTTTAACTGGAAACAATGCTGCCATTACTGACCAAAGAAAACAGTACTCATCTTTATTTTTGATATTTACAACAGCCTTT
This sequence comes from Ganaspis brasiliensis, assembly GCA_037103525.1. Taxonomy (NCBI): domain Eukaryota; kingdom Metazoa; phylum Arthropoda; class Insecta; order Hymenoptera; family Figitidae; genus Ganaspis; species Ganaspis brasiliensis. The sequence goes on from JAZKLR010000014.1 coordinate 749,507, forward strand.
TTATCAGTTATAAATTTTGGCAATTTCGTATTTTCAGAACAACCCACTTGAATTGGTGCATGTCTATTTATATTTACCATTAGATTTAAAATTTCCTTTAATGACCAACCTGATTTGTTCTCATTAAATTCCTCAACTTCTTTAAGGATATATTCATTTATTTCATTAAGAATTGAATCCAAGTCGGAAAAGGGGAAAATAATTTCATTTTTTGTATTAAAAGATTTTCTTTCTTGTATATTTTCACCGCTTTCAATAGTTGTAAAATTTCCTATTAACACAAAATTTACTTTTACGCTACTATTTTCTTTTAATGCTTTTTTAAGACGAGATTTTATTAAAGATTTCGACTCTTTTAAAAAGCTAAATAAATCTTTATGTTTTAAATTTATCACTGTTCCTGTTCTAATTCTATTCTCAAAGGCTGATTCTAAATTTTCCCATTTTATTCTCTTTTCTTTTCCTGTCAATTTACCTCCACCAGTTTTCTGAATGTCTTTGAATCTTTCGCAAATAGTTTTTAAAATCCCAACAGTTGTTAAAATTCTTTTTCTTTTACTTACGCTAATCAATTCCTTTGTTGATTTTAAAAGTTTATTTAACAGACTAATATTTTTCACTACCAATTTAATCCATTTTTCCGATTCAAATAATAATCTTTTTCTACTCTTAATATTTTTCACTATAACATAAGCATTCTCCGTAATTTTAATAAATTTTTCAAAATCTATAGAATCCATCTTTTTTACGTTCTTCTTTCTTTGATAATTAAAACGAACTTATTTCTTGTTTAATAATCACACACAACCTATCAAGCGATTTGTTTACTTGTAACTAATAATTATAACAAGCGTATCCTCACTTTTATATTGCTTTTACAAGGTCAGATGAATAAAATATGTAATTGTTGAAAATAATTCCAGGAAATAAATTAAATAAACATTTCTCTTTTCTCACGATCTAAAAAATGAGATCATGCAATGACTAATATCCTAATCAAAAATATCTAAATACTGGCACCTAATTAAGATATAAACCTATAAATCCATTCACACTTCAAAAAATCTAAACACATTTTGTCAGCTATTCTCCAAAAAATGTAATATTATACTTCCTGCTCATATCGAAAGAGATTGTTTATAAACATTTTAAAATCGTGCTAAGATGAATAAAAAGAATTTGATACCCGAATTACAAAACATATCAGTACTGAGAATTTGCATATTAAGAGAAAAAACAGGTAAGGCTTGCGGGAAGTTATAAACCTGTCAAAATGTAGTTCATAAGAATTTTAATATCAATAATGTCAAAACAATTTCTCACACCTTAAAACAAAGAACCTCGTCATCCTCAAGGAATGCACCCTCCACAAATCATTCTTTCAAATTGCGCAATATGCCGCAATCTTAATTTTTGCTTAAAAAAATGTCGGTAATGCCGGTAACAGATTCCTGCTATTCAGAAACCTCTCAGCCTATCTACTATCTTTTTACCTATTTTTAAATGATTAAATTTTTTCACTTATTTTATCACAAAGCAACAGAACTTCGAAAAACTTCGCCAATATTCTGTGCACCAAAAGATGAATTTTGTGCATTATTTCATTGAATAGGAATTTGAAATAATTTACGTCCCTGATATTCTGAACGTTCATTTAAATGAATTTTTTATTAATTAACTTAATCGTAAGTTAATGAATTAACTTACGATTTATTTTGTATCGGGCCTTAACTATAATATTCTAATGAGATAAAGATTTTGAAATATTAGATTAAGTTATAAAAAAACCATTTTTGTTGCAAATGTCATGTTGATTCAATGTACCAGGGAACAATGAACCACCTGTAATTTCAGTGTATTTTCATTTTCCAGAGTGGTATGCCTGATTATAAAACTAGGCATGCGTACAGCATGTGACAGCTATTGTTATCAGTACTCTTCTCAACATAGCAAAACTAAAATGCCATTTTAGCTAGTTAACTTAAATTTGAGGTATATTTATGTTATATATTATCAATTAAAAAGTGTTAAATAATAATTTTTTATAGTATTTGATAGAAAAAAAGTTTTTTCACAAAGTGAAAATTGCAATATTATTATTGTTGAACATTTTTAATAGTTTTATGGAATTGGTTCATTGTGTACCCAGGTTGTTGAAAATGAAAATAGCGTGTTAGTTTAGAAAAATCCTAAATTTTATTATTTAATCAAAATAAATTGGGTATAATATGTGAGCATTACATAGAGAAGTGTTCAAGTTTTATATTGATGCAAAAAAGTGCTTGAAATTGGTAAAATTGAATAAATACTATGACCTTGAAAAAAACCCGGTACATTGATGGCCACTCTCCCCTACTTTATATACATATAATTAAATTGATAGATTTTTACATATAGAATATTTTGTCCAAAGGACCTATGATTATAAAATAAAAATTGGAGTAATTGTAGAAAAAAAAAAAATTTTAAGGTATTTCTCCGATGGGCAGTACCTGACAAAAATAGTATTTAAGTTCATAGCGATTATTAATTAATATAATTTATTTTCTTACTTATTATTTACTATTAATAGTTAATCGGACATCGGCCAATAGTTTTTTAATGAAAATGTTTCAAAAATTACCAAATGTTGTTAAATTTTTAACGTTTTTCAAATATACCTTTTTACAAGTCTATCTTTTCTTACCATTTTTTAAAAAATGGTTCAATTTAAGTAAATAAAAGCTTATTTTCTTCAGAAAAATAAACTTTACAACTTCACCTAGTCGGATTTTTAAAAAAAGTGGATCATTTTTTAAATAAAGCAGTTTGTTTATAAATATTAAGAAAAATGTTTCTAAATAAATTACTATATTTAAAAAATGGTCCACTTTTTCAAAAATCTGACGAGGTGAAGTTGTAGAGTTTGTTTTTCTGAAGAAGATAAGCTATTATATACTTACATTGAACCATTTTTAAAGAAATGGTAAGAAAAGATAGACTTGTAAAAAAGGTATCATTGAAAAACGTTAAAAATTTAACAACATTTGTTCATTTTTGAAACATTTTTATTAAAAAACTATTGGCCGATGTCCGATTAACAATTAATAGTAAATAATAAATAAGAAAATAAATTATATTAAATAATAATCGCTATTAACTGAAATACTAAATTTTGGCAGGGACTGCTCGTCGGAAAAACACCTTAATGTAAAAAAAAATGAAAAATCATAAATTATTATTATGCCAATTTTTGGTCAATTATAGACTTTATACAGTTCAATTGATTCATTTTGAGACAAGAAATATGATTTTTTATTTGGTAAGTTGTATTTTTATTGTTAAAAAATTTTTTGCCAAGAAACGATTTTTTTTTTTGTTTAATGGTGCTTAAAAATTTTTGTTAGATATTTATAAAAATCCCTCTGTTTAAATTTAGATATTTATGCACTGAGAAAATTATATCTGTAACGATTACAGAACTGCTATGGTACTGCTCGGACGAAACGCCACTTACAGTAAACAGTAAATAAAATGATCTTATAAAAAAAACGAGATTGTCTCATACTATTTAATGTTACAGAAACAAAGAAATTAACGTACGTAGTGATAAAATTACAGGACAAAATATACTTAACGAGTATTAAAGAGTCTAAGAAAGACTTATGTTATAACTTGGAAAAAGATATAAACTCACCGTGAAACGTTACAAAACAGTTCTGTAATTTAACCTGTTCACATATAAAAAATTTCTCTTCCAGTTTTTCAGTTGTTCTCTTTCAGTTAATTTATGTACGCAACTCGCACTTAACCTACACTTATTTACTGATACACCTTCCCTCCTGTTGCTTACAAATATATTTTTTTAACTATTTGAAAACAAATTCGCATGGTGAAAGATTCGAACTCGCGCGACCCGACCCTATCACGAACGCCTTAACGACCACAGCTATTACAGCACATGTCAGTTAGTTTTGACCCGTCTATATGAACTACAACGTCGTGTGTAGCGTCGTCTGTTGCCGAGTGTAGCCGTAAGATGCCGAAAGTTGCCGAATGTTACCTTCTTTAATGTGCGTATGTAATGCTTACAAAGCAGTTCTGTAAAATTAACTTGCCTATACTGCACTCTGTGCCTAAAGGAACCTTACAGCTTTATATAATGAGTTTTGTAATAATTTAACTTTCTTTTATGACAGACCACTGTATTTAAAGGTAATTTCTTTCCTCCTAATCCTGTATTAATAACAGAACAAAAATTTGATGCGAAGTATAGTACAGCTTATGACAGATTACAGAACGTTTTGTAAAATTAGCAGACATATTCTTAAGAAGAACAAGGTTAATAAGTAAATAAAACAGAAATGGTCATTTCGTCCGAGCAGTACAGGTTAGTTCTGTAATCATCACAGATAGAATTTTCTCAGTGTGAGCTTAATTAGCTAAACAAATTCATTAAAATTCGTTTAGAAGTTCTCTAGATATCCAAGCGACAAAAACATTATCACACACCTACACACACATCCAATCTTTTTCTTAAAAATGAAAATTTGTGCTTTTTAGATAAACATGAGCCGATTTAGATTATTTTTGGAAAATCGAAAATTTTAACGATCACAAAGCTTCCTCTGTGAGGAAGCAAAATGTTCAAAAATATAAAAAGTGGGCGAGTCTAGCAATAATATTTTTTAAGAATAAATAAATTTGCAAAAAAAATAATAAAATAAGCAAAGTATATTTATGTGCAACATTAATAAAAAAAATTAAAACCTAAAAAACTTTCTCTTTTTTTTATTATATCAGCAATTTTTTAACGTACAAATTATTAATTTTTTGTCATGGACAAGTTTGGTTTTCATCCACACCCAAACTTCACATCCAAATGAGACAAATGAGATGTCATTTTGTTCAGTAGAATGTGCACTTTTCACTCAGCATACACAACTTTTCACTTTTTTAATAATTCTCCTAACTTTATTGAAATTTGACTTAACTGCACACTCGACATTTTTTGTACTATACAGATTAAATTAAAAAATTCTTTTCAGTTTTATAAATTTTGTACTTTTATAAATAGGATAAGTAAAATAAATAGAGGAGAGTCGGTGGTGGCGGGACACACTTCGTTTTTTTATTGTAACACTCATATTTTCAAGAATATCAAGTCTGTATCTATATCGGTGGACAGGTGGAACTATCCACTTTAAATTTACTTCATATTTTATAGTATAGGTCTTCCAAGAAAAAAGTTATCGCCGATTTACGAAAATGTCCCGCGACTACCGACAAAAAAAAACGTCGGGAGTGGCGGGACACTATCTTAATTCACAATTTTTATGGTCAAAACTTTACAAAAATAAAGGAAACAAAGTGGAAACATGTAATTTATGCTTTTAATTCATATGTTGCTTAATTAATTCATAAAAGTACAATAAAATTTTCTTATTACATAAAAACATACATATAAATATGTATATAGATATACATAAAAAACTAACAAGCCCGTTATGAAATGCACTTTTTTATCAGATATAAGAAATACAGTCTGATAGGGTATCTAGTACTTTTTCAAAATGAAATTTCAAAGCTTTTCCAGGTCTTTGAATACTCTGAATCAGTGTCCTTACACTGCCGATATAGAGTGTCCCGCCACTGCCGAAACAAAGACATCACGATAATGATGATTTTACATTCGTGTCCATCGTACAATCAGGCATAGTGTTTTGAAAATTTCGAAGAAAATTCAAATACTAATAAATCAAAGCACTAATTGTTAACAGAATTTCAAAAAATGTCTTATTTAATTACTTTTGCGTCAAGGGAATAATAGTTTAAAAGTACCTTCAAACCATTATTATCAATATAGTGATCCATCGTACGTCAAAAACGTGTTAATCATATAAAAAAGGTTAAGCGCAATAAAACACTACTTTTACACCATAAAAGGCACCACTGTGAATTCAGCAGCCAAAAATATGGCACTGTCCCGCCATACCCGCCGTCCCGCCCCTACCGATAGCGCCCTAATTAATTGTTTAAGCAATTCGTACTTGTTAAACAAATTTTTAATGTTTAATTATAAATTAATATTATTTTATACTTACATTACATTACATTACATTACATTACATTACATTACATTACATTACATATTTTATACAAATGTACTAACTATATTTGTTATTTAAGTTTTTTTAATGACAGAAAGTGATTAAAACGTATTACTAGGGTGTGGGGGGGGGGGTCCATAACCTCTAAAAAAATGCTTACATAATACTTGAATGGCTCCTTACGTATCTGGTAAAATATTTTAAAAATTCAAAATGGTGGATCTAATATGACGGACACACAATCAAAAATCGATCTTTCTTCTTAAAATTTGTTTCTGGGGGGTTTTGGGGTCGCAGATATCCTCCATATGTGAGATGAAAAATTCACGGTTGTTTCTTGCTTGCTCTTTGCGTTACCCGAAAGTAGCAACGACTATGTGTTAAGCATCTAGTGAAATTCCCCGAGAAACAAGCTTCAAAAGAATCCGATCGATTTTTGATTTTCCGTCTGCAATATAAGGGATCCGCCATTTTAAATTATGAAAATGAGACTTTAGATTCGTAATCAGCGAACCCAAAAACCCCCGAGTAGCAAATTTTAACAGAATTCAAGGAATTTCCAAAATTTCGTCCGCCTTATTGGATCCGCCATATTGAATTTTGAAAATCGGACTTCAGATTCGTAATCAGCGATCCTAAAAACCCCAGAATACCAAGTCTTATGAAACCAAATTAATTTTTTAATTTTTATGTCCTCCATATTGGAGTCGCCATTTTGAATTTTTTAAATCTGACTTTAAATTCGTAATCAGCGATCCCAAAAACTTCCGAATACAAAGTTTTATGAAAATCTATTAATTTGTAAAATTTTATGTTCGCCATATTGGATCCGCCATTTTGAATGTTTTAAATCTGACTTCTGATTTGTATTCAGCGACTCCAAGAACTTTAGATAACATAATTTATTGTAGGAAACTTTAGATATTCTAGGAATTATGACTTTTGGCCAACATTTCGGGTTACCTGACCCACTGTGCGGTTGTGCTAACAATACATAAATTGGCCCCACTAGTACCCCGCCAGAAACCTTGTTGTATTAGGGCCATCCTGGGCTTTTCCACACGGGTTGTTTATAAGATTAAGAAGAAAATAATTTTTCCTGCTTTTGATATCCGGGCCCCCCTCAGTTGCCCGGGCCCGGGATAAATAGTAACCTCTAACCCCCCTCTCGTCAGGCCTGTGTAAAATACACGTAAGTCTACGTACTTTTTTTCATATTTCTATAACTTTGTCGCATTGTATGCTATTCTATTGGTCTCGATCTTGATTTACTTAGAATTGAACACTCTACAGAAGTGCTTCTGGCGCGAAGGTGTAAGTTGTACTGGTAAGTTCATACGGGTCTCTAAAGATGATTTTTACACAAAATTTGTGTTCTTTTGCTGTTATCACTGAAAAAATTAATTTGACCAAAAAAATGTAAATGAGAAATTTGTTGAAAATTTAATTTCTTACAAAAAAGATCCTATAGAGACAATTACGTCATATCCAACCAAATTTCGGGTGAGGACTGAAAAAAATAGTAGAAAAAATCACCCTATTGTACGATCCTCTTGGGACATAATTTTTTATGAAAAGGAAACCAAGAAATTGTAGAACAAACTTATGTCTTTCACAGATCTTAAACTTCTATTAATTTTAAGTTAGCTAACCTGAAAATCAGTTCTGCCACACCCTCGAACTAAAAGCGTATCTCCTGTGAAAGCAATCCCTTGCTCTTTACACACAAATGTCATACAACCTAAAATCAAAATCTTCATTATACACAAATTTAAAAAAAACAGTACCTCTTGCTAGCTTTGAGTGGTTCAAACTTATAATTTTTTTTTCTGTTCAATTACATAAAATAAATTTTTTTTCTATAATTTCATAAAAGCTATCTAAATTCTAAATAAAATGAGCGAAAAATGAAATCGTTTTGTCAATTTTAAAAACATATATTTTGGAAAAAATGTAAATTTCAGTGTTTTTTAACAATTGTAAATAACTTCTCCGCTAGGTCGCTAGGTGGAGATTATAAAACACGTGATTTCGTAAATACTTACTATTTATGTTTAATTTGAGTTTATAAATCAAGATTAATAAACTTTCACGTTTGTTGTCAAGTTATAATTCTCTTTATTTTGATAACATTACTGTTATTAGAAACCTCTAATTTGACAAGAAATTTCAATTAAGAGCTTTCCCTGCCGATAGGATATACCTAAAATATATCCAAAAAATGACTGGTACGACATTTTTTAGTCATTTTTACTCTAACAATGCCAGGTACCACTTTTTGCTCCGAGTAGGTAGTCCCTTTAAATTTCGGAAGTACTTATTTAAGTTTTAATAGGATCATAAATGCATTGAACTGGAATATATGAATGTCTACCAGGATATTTTTTTTATTTATGGCTTCGGTAACCCAAAAGTTTTATGACTCAAAAATTTTGCAATTTGCAAATTTGAAATTGTAAATTAAAAAATTATTAATCTTTCATTTTTCACGATTATAAATATCTAAAAATTTTTTAAAAATGAATAAAATTAAATGACAATCAATTATTATAAATATTGTTATTTTTTATAAAAAATAACATTATCGGGAAAAAAATTAGATACACATAATCGTTGAAAGACGTAGAATGCAAATTCTCAATTTATAAATTTATAATTATAAAATTAGAGAAATTTTTATTTCTGATTTTTAATCCATTCCAGATGTTTGAAAGTTTTACGACATAGCTCGTCCTTTTTTCGACATCTTAAATGCGAAAAATGTACTGGTAAAAAATATTTATTTCTTAATAAATAAAATTTTTCTAATTTTGAAGTTAGAACTTCGGTTTTTTAAAATTTAGAATCTGTAATTTCTGACAATTACAGAGATGTACAATTTTCGGTAAAAGCCTTACAATTAAAAGAATAGTAGCGTAACTCGTAAACAGTAGAAGATATTAAAAATCTGATATCATTTTTGAATTTGTTTCAAAAGAATATATCTTATTAATATAAACATATAAATAACTAAATTATTGAAAAACGAATATAATTTTGCAATAAATAATATAAATAATTTTGAATTGAAAAAAGGACTGTAAAAGAACCTTTCATTTTATGAGAGGGTAAAAGCATAATAAAATTCTTCAGGGTTTAGAATTTACGGTCATAAATAGCCATAAATTAACCTTTTGATCCCTTTTTCGTTGAACATTTTCTAAGCACGGAATCATTCAAATCTTACCTCAAAAATGACTGAATGTGTGGAATGTGTGGAATCCGTAAAACTGACCTTTGTTTTTTATATGAGAGATTCCATATGAAGTGATCAAAGTAAAAAAAATTGTTCAAAAAGGCGGACTTCATAGTGTCTACTAGCCAAAAAGTACGATTTTTTGAAAAAAATTCGAAAAAATGAACATGTCCCCCCCCCTCTAATCTTCCAAACTTTTTGACCTAGAATGCTAAAATTTGGTACACGTATGAAGAATTACGTGTAGATTACAGTAAAATTATAGAGAACTTTTGAAAAGGCGGTCTTCATAGTGTTTACTAGCCAATAGTACGATTTTATGAAAAAAATTCGAAAAAATGACCATGTCACCTCTCCTAATCTTACAAAATATTTCACCTCGAATGCTGCACTTTGGCACACGTATGTAGATCTACGAGTAGATTACAAAAAAATTATAGAGAACTTTCGAAAAGGCGGACTTCATAGTGTTTACTAGCCAAAAATACGATTTTTTTAAAAAAATTCGAAAAAAAGACCATTTCCACCCAACTGAATCCTCCAAACTGTTTGACCTAGAATGCTTCAATTTGGTACACTTATGTAGATTTACGTGTAGATTACAGGAAAATTATAGAGAACTTTCGAAAAGGCGGACTTCACAATGTTTACTAGCCAAAAAATACGATTTTTTGAAAATAATTCGAAAACATGACCATGCCTCCACCCCCCCCCCCTTAATCTTCCAAACTATTTGACCTAGAATGCTGCAATTTAGTACAAGTATGTAGATTTACGTGTAGATTACAGAAAAATTATAGAGAACTTTTGAAAAGGAGGTCTTCATAGTGTTTACTAGCCAAACAGTACGATTTTTTGAAAAAAATTCGACAAAATGACCATGTCCCCCCCCCTTAATCTTCCAGACTGTTTGACCTAGAATGCTGCAATTTGGCACACGTATGTATATTTACGTGTAGATTACAGGAAAATTATAGAAAACTTTCGAAAAGGCGGTCATCTTAGTGTTTACTAGCCAAAAATACGACTTTATGAAAAAAATTCGAAAAAAGGGGCATTTCCCCCTCACCTAATCTTCCAAGCTATTTGACTTAGGATGCTGCAATTTGATACACGTATGTAGATTTACGGGTAGATATAAGAAAAATTATAGAGAACTTTCGAAAAGGCGGTCTTCTTAGTGTTTACCAAACAAAAATACGATATTCTAAAAAAAATTCGAAAAAAGGACCATTTCCCCCCACTTAATCTTCCAAACTGTTCGACCTAGAATGCTGCAATTTGGTACACTTATGTAGATTTACGTGTAGATTACAGGAAAATTATAGAGAACTTTCGAAAAGTCGGTCTTCATAGTGTTTACTAGCCAAAAATACGATTTTTTGAAAAAAATTCGAACATATGACCGGCCCCAGTCCATAATCTTCTAAACTATTTAACCTCCAATGCTGCAATTTTTTACACGTATGGAGATTTACGTGTAAATTACAGGAAAATTATACAGAACTTTCGAAAAGGCGGTCTTCTTAGTGTTTACCAGCCAAAAATACGATTTTTTGAAAAAAATTCGAAAAATTGACCATGTCCCCCACCCCCCCTTAATCTTCCAGACTGTTTGTCCTAGAATGCTGCAATTTAGCACACGTATGTATATTTACGTGTAGATTACAGGAAAATTATAAAGAACTATCGAAAAGGCGGTCTTCATAGTGTTTACTAGCCAAAAATACGATTTTTTGAAAAAAATTCGAACATATGACCGGCCCCAGTCCATAATCTTCTAAACTATTTGACCTCCAATGCTGCAATTTTTTACACGTATGGAGATTTACGTGTAAATTACAGGAAAATTATACAGAACTTTCGAAAAGGCGGTCTTCTTAGTGTTTACCAGCCAAAAATACGATTTTTTGAAAAAAATTCCAAAAAATGACCATGTCCTCCCCCCCTACTCTTCCAAACTATTTGACCTAGAATGCTGCAATTTAGTACACGTATGTAGATTTACGTGTAGATTACAGGAAAATTATAGAAAACTTTCAAAAAGGCGGTCAACTTAGTGTTTACCAGCCAAAAATACGATTTTATGAAAAAAATTCGAAAAAAGGACCATTTCCCCCTCACCTAATCTTCCAAACTATTTGACTTAGGATGCTGCAATTTGATACACGTATGTAGATTTACGGGTAGATATAAGGAAAATTATAGAGAACTTTCGAAAAGGCGGTCATCTTAGTGTTTACCAGCCAAAAATACGATTTTTTGAAAAAAATTCGAAAAAATGACCATGTCCCCCCCCTCCTAATCTTCCAAACTATTTGACCTAGAATGCTGCAATTTGGTACACGTATGTAGATTTAAGTGTAGATTACAGGAAAATCATAGAGAACTATCGAAAAGGCGATCTTCATAGTGTTTACTAGCCAAAAATACGATTTTTTGAAAAAAATTCGACAAAATGACCATGTCCCCCCCCCCTAATCTTCCAACCTATTTGACCTAGAATGCTGCAATTTGGTACACTTATGTAGATTTACGTATAGATTACAGGAAAATTATAGAGAACTTTCGAAAAGACGGACTTCATAATGTTTAGTAGTCAAAAATACGATTTTTTTAAAAAAATTCGAAAAAAAGAGCATTTCCCCCCACTTAATCTTCCAAACTATTTAACCTAGAATGCTGCAATTTGGTAGACGTATGTAGATTTACGTGTGGATTACAGGAAAATTATAGAGAACTATCGAAAAGGCGGTCTTCATAGTGTTTACTAGCCAAAAATTACGATTTTTTGAAAATAATTCGAAAACATGACCATGCCTTCCAACCCCCTTAATCTTCGAAACTATTTGACCTAGAATTCTGCAATTTGGTACACTTATGTAAATTTACGTGTAGATTACAGGAGTTTTATTGAGAACTTTCGAAAAGGCGGTCTCTATAGTGTTTACTAGCTAATAGTACAATTGTTTGAAAAATAATTCGAAAAAATGACCATGTCCTCCCCCCCTATTCTTCCAAAGTATTTGATCTAGAATGCTGCAATTTAGTACGCGTTTGTAGATTTACGTGTTGATTACAGGAAAATTATAGAGAACTTTCGAAAAGGCAGTCTTCATAGTGTTTACTAGCCAAAAATACGATTTTTTTAAAAAAATTCGAAAAAAAGACCATTTCCCCCCAACTGAATCCTCTAAACTGTTTGACCTAGAATGCTTCAATTTGGTACACTTATGTAGATTTACGTGTAGATTACTGGAAAATTATATAGAACTTTCAAAAAGGCGGTGTTCATAGTGTTTACTAGCCAAAATATACGATTTTTTAAAGAAAATTCGAAAAAAGGACCATTTTCCCCCACTTAATCTTCCAAACTATTTGACCTAGAATGCTGCAATTTGGAACACGTATGTACATTTACGTGTAGATTACTGGAAAATTATATAGAACTTTCGAAAAGGCGGTGTTCATAGTGTTTACTAGCCAAAAAGTACGATTTTTTAAAGAAAATTCGAAAAAAAGACCTTTTTCCCCCACTTAATCTTCCCAACTATTTGACCTAGAATGCTGCAATTTAGAACACGTATGTAGATTTACGTGTAGATTATAGGACAATTATACAGAACTTTCGAAAAGGTGGTGTTCTTCTTGTTTACTAGCCAAAAAAACGATTTTTTGAAAAAAATTCGAAAAAAAGACCATTTTCCCCCACCTAATCTTCCAAACTATTTCACCTCTAATGTTGCTATTTGGTACACGTATGTAGATTTACGTGTAGATTACTGGAAAATTAAATAGAACTTTCGAAAAGGCGGTCTTCATAGTGTTTACTAAACAAAAAGTACGATTTTTTAAAAAAATTCGAAAAAAAGACCTTTTTCCCCAACTTAATCTTCCAAACTATTTGACCTAGAATGCTGCAAGTGTTTACTAGCCAAAAAGTACGATTTTTTAAAGAAAATTCGAAAAAAGAACCATTTCCGCCCACTTTATCTTCCAAACTATTTGACCTAGAATGCTGCAATTTAATACACTTATGTAGATTTACGTGTAGATTACATGAAAATTATAGAGAAATTTGGAAAAGGCAAACTTCATAATGTTTACTATTCAAAAATACGATTTTTTAAAAAAAATTCGAAAAAAAGACCATTTCCCTCCACTTAATCTTCCAAACTGTTTGACCTAGAATGCTGCAATTTGTAAAAAATATGTGGATTTACGTAAACATTACAGAAAAATTATCGAGATCTTTCGAAAATGTGGTCTTTATAGTGTATACTTGAAGAAAAGAACGATTTTTAGAAAAAAATTCGAAAAAATGACAATGCTTCCCCCTAATCTTCCAAGCTATTTGACTTAGAATGCTTCAATTTGATGCACGTATGTAGATTCACGTGTAGATTACTGGAAAATTATATAGAACTTTCGAAAAGGCGGTGTTCATAGTGTTTACTAGCCAAAAAGTACGATTTTTTAAAGAAAATTCCAAAAAAGACCATTTTCCCCCACTTAATCTTTCAAGCTCTTTGACTTACAATGCTTCAATTTGGTACACGTATGTAGATTTACGTGTAGATTACTGGAAAATTATATAGAACTTTTGAAAAGTCGGTCTTCATAGTGTTTACTAGCCAAAAAGTACGATTTTTTAAAGAAAATTCGAAAAAAAGACCATTTCCCCCCACTTAATCTTTTAAAACTCTTTGACCTAAAATGCTTTAATTTGGTACACGTATGTAGATTTACGTGTAGGTTACTGGAAAATTATATAGAACTTTCGAAAAGGCGGTCTTCATAGTGTTTACTAGCCAAAAAGTACGATTTTTTAAAGAAAATTCGAAAAAAAGACCATTTCCCCCCACCTAATCTTCCAAACTATTTGACCTACAATGCTGCTATTTGGTACACGTATGTAGATTTACGTGTAGTTTATAGGACAATTATACAGAACTTTTGAAAAGGCGGTGTTCTTAGTGTTTACTAGCCAAACATACAAATTTTTGAAAAAAAATTTGAAAAAATGACAATGCTCCCCCCCTAATCTTCAAAACTGTTTGACCTAGAATGCTGCAATTTAATACACGTATGTAGATTTAAGTGTAGATTACAGGAAAAATATAGAGTACATTTAAAAAGGCCGTCTTCATAGTGTTTACTAGCCAAAAAGTATGATTTTTTAAAGAAAATTCGAAAAAAAGACCATTTCCCTCCACTTAATCTTTCAAACTCTTTGACCTAAAATGCTTCAATTTGGTACACGTATTTAGATTCAGGTGTAGATTACTGGAAAATTATATAGAACTTACGAAAAGGCGGTCTTCATAGTGTTTACTAGCCAAAAATACGATTTTTTAAAGAAAATTCGAAAAAAGACCATTTTCCCCAACCTAATCTCCCAAACTATTTGACCTACAATGCTTTCATTTGGTACACGTATTTAGATTCACGTGTAGATTACTGGAAAATTATATAGAACTTTCGAAAAGGCGGTCTTCATAGTGTTTACTAGCCAAAAAGTACGATTTTTTAAAGAAAATTCGAAAAAAAGACCATTTCCCCCCACATAATCTTTCAAACTCTTTGACCTAAAATGCTTCAATTTGGTACACGTATTAAGATTCAGGTGTAGATTACTGGAAAATTATATAGAACTTTTGAAAAGTCGGCCTTCATAGTGTTTACTAGCCAAAAAGTACGATTTTTTAAAGAAAATTCGAAAAAAAGACCATTTCCCCCCACCTAATCTTTTGAAACTCTTTGACCTAAAATGCTTCAATTTGGTACACGTATGTAGATTCACGTGTAGATTACTGGAAAATTATATAGAACTTTCGAAAAGTGGGTCTTCATAGTGTTTACTAGCCAAAAAGTACGATTTTTTAAAGAAAATTCGAAAAAAAAGACCATTTCCCCCACTTAATCTTTCAAACTCTTTGACCTACAATGCTTCAATTTGGTACACGTATTCAGATTCACGTGTAGATTACTGGAAAATTATATAGAACTTTCGAAAAGGCGGTCTTCATAGTGTTAACTAGCCAAAAAGTACGATTTTTTAAAGAAAATTCGAAAAAAAGACCATTTCCCCCCACCTAATCTTCAAAACTGTTTGACCTAGAATGCTGCAATTTAATACACGTATGTAGATTTAAGTGTAGATTACAGGAAAAATATAGAGTACATTTAAAAAGGCCGTCTTCATAGTGTTTACTAGCCAAAAAGTACGATTTTTTAAAGAAAATTCGAAAAAAAGACCATTTCCCCCCACTTAATCTTTTAAACTCTTTGACCTACAATGCTTCAATTTGGTACACGTATTTAGATTCAGGTGTAGATTACTGGAAAATTATATAGAACTTACGAAAAGGCGGTCTTCATAGTGTTGAAGCATACTTCCTATCTCTGTTCCTTCCGGGGATTCACAATATTTAATATTATCTAAGAAAGTGATTCATATGCTTACTATTATCGCAAGAATTTAGAGAGAGATAGAAAGTAGTCCAAATTATGGGCATTTAAACCCATAAATCTCAAATTTAAAGGGAAAATATTTGTATGTATGCCACCTGTTGTCATTATCTATCTTTTGAAATATTATTCATACAGAATTTAAATTGACTTTTAATTATTATCTTTATAATTTCTATTCTATTTCTGATCGACTTTTAAATTAAATTTAAATCAAATATTATTTTGTTAATATTAATAATCTCAGTTGTAATACTTGTTAAATAATATAACAAGCATTAGGGAGATCATCATTGATTTTATAATATTAACAAAAATAAAAAAAATATAAAAATAAAATAAAATTAATATTAAAACAGTTAAACTTTTATCTAGCATTACAATTAAATCAAAATCAATATAAATTTATTTCTGATGAAACTTCCACTTTAAAATTTAAAAGTAAACAAAAATAAAGTTCTTTGACCTACTTGATTCGATCTATTTCTCTAATTTCCTTGAATATATCCTCTTTAAGCTTTCTTGTTCGATTTATGAAATTTGATTTATCTATTAAATAAAAATTAACAAAATTTAATATAAATTTCCATTAAAAATTCAATAACTATTCAATCTCAAATTCACATCTTTACTCTACCATTAATTCTCTCTTTTAATCTTCTTTCTTTATTTATATTTTCAAATAAACAAATAAAATAAATATTTTATTCTTTTAAGGATGATTCTCCTTTCTACAAACTCATGAATAAGTCGTGATGATGCTACAATGCACCACAACTTAACAAGTTTTGTAGAAAGTAGTGTAAACCAAGCGAGGAATTTAAACAATATTAACCAGTCAATTGTTGGTTGTACTATGTACTCCAACAAAAGATCGATTAACTTTCGTTATTAAATAATTGCTGAATCGCAATTATTTAATAATTATTGCTTAAAAGCTTCACCCAACAAACACAGAAAGTATTTTGAGCAATAATTTGGAAAAACTCTGTTTCCAAATTATTATTCGCAATATTAAATTATTTAAATAAATATTGAGGTTGTACTATGTACTCCTCAATAAATAAATTAAATAATTAAATTTTATGACGCTTTGTATCTCTTTATATTCTTGTACTTTTTAATTATAATTAATAAAATTGTATTATTAATAACAAATTCAATAAAATAAATATTTCATTGAATTCATCAATCAACACAATCTTAATTAAAATATTATGACGCTAAGTACGTATATCTTACCAATTTAGTTGATGAAAATCAAGAGGACGAGTCCATGCAAATGAGCTCCTTATATACCCTTGATTTACCCCCAAAAACGTCCAGAAAGTTCGATAACCGCTACAACTGTCAAAATTTTCAATTTCCGCGGTTTTTCTATTTTAATTTTCACGCTTATAAAGATTGATAATTTAACTTTTCTTTCTTGTGAAATATTCTAAATTTTCTACTCTATATTTTATCATAAATTTATTTGTTATAAATTGATTATTTCTTATAAAAAACTCTATTTGAACTTTGAAAATTGATTTATTATTAATCATCTAATAATTAATCTAATCGTACTTTCTTTATTTTCCTTAACTTTACCTATATTTAATTATTTTTATTTCGTATTTTCAATTTTCCCATTATTATTATTAATTTTAACTAAATTATTCAATTTTGTAAGTTTTTAAACTATTATTTAAATATTAAACAATATTTTACCAATTCAACTATTCACTTTTGTGAACATTCTTATAAACTAATTTTAACAACTAATATTTATTTATAATTGTTTATAATTATTGCAAAATTTTCACTTTTTCCTGTTAATTCTAATATATCAATAATTATCAATGAATTTCGCTTATTTTCTACTTAAATTATTTTTTTATTCCTTATTTTACTATTTTACAATTAACTATTTCTCAGATTTTCAATATTCAGTTGTTTATTCTACAAAATTCAACTTTTAACTTTATATTTCGATTTTTATTTAGAAATACTAAATCTTCTATCAATATATGTTCTTAACTTTATTTCTTATTTAATTTCTTATAATTATTTATAATAATAATCTAATAAATTTTATTTTCAAAATTAATTATTTTAACTGAATTTTTGAAAATCTAAGTAGCAATTCTTCATTTCAATTTTCCTTTCGATTTTTATAGGCTGTGCAGCCACACGCCCAAGCCACCGGACCACCAACCCAAACGTCCAGAGCTCGATCCCAATCGATCCCAATATTTTTTTATATTTAAATTTTCTATTTAATTTATAATTTTATTTTTATTACTATTAAATGTTTTAATTTTCGACAAATATATTGAAATGGTTTTTTTAACCATGAAATACCATTTCAATGCCCCCCTAAATACATCAATTTCTTATTTTATAAAAATTTATGTATTTATTTTATAATAATTTATTGTTCTTAATTATAAATCTTAATTGTTGAGAAAAAAAAATATTTCAAATATGGATTTTTGTTGTTGTTTTTGAAATCACTATTTCAATGCCCCCCCGAATGAACGTGGAATTTGACACAAGTGGCAAACTACTCGTCCATTCAAAACGGCAAAGGACAGTAAAAAAAAATATAACAGTACTTGCGATTATAAATAAGTTTGTTTATTAATTTCTATGAATTTAGTCTTCCTGACAAGAATCCTCCTCCTCAAGATCTTCAAATTCTCTTTGATAATATTCTTCCCCTGCATTCGCTATGTACATTTTTCTTGTAATCGCAACTTTAGCAAGATTTTTTTGTAATAAATAACCCCTTATCGATATATTATCGTTTAATAACCCCCACCCTATATATGTGTTTCTGTCTCTACATATAAAATTGAATTTTAATACTCTTTTTAAAACTTTTCTTTTAAAATTTTTACATTCATTTCTTGACCATTCTCTGTTTCTACACGGTTTTATACCATCTATTGATAAATCAATTACGTATTTTGGCACTTCGCAGAATTCCTTAAGTAACCTGTATGTTTGATTCATCCTTACAGTGTAATATTGGTCTTCATCTACGTCATAAATCATCAATCTCCCATCCTCTAAGACATACTCCAAAAATCCTCTACCACATCCCTCTTCATCATTAAAAAATGCTAATGGTAAAGACCTTCCAATGATCATTGATTGATTCATTATGCTTAATTCCTTCGGATCATTCTTATATACCTCTTCCATTCGTTCAATTAGATTATAGTAATTGATTCTATCATCAATTACTTTTCCTCTCAATTCTGAAGGACTAACAGCTGATGTGATTTTAATCTTATAAGTTCTATTAAAATCTAAAGCTCTGGTCGCGAACTTGTCTCCATTCTTCGCTAATTTATTTTCAAAATCCATTCTAAAAAATAATTATAAAAAGTAAATAAAAAAAAAAATTTTTATTGAGTTTTTATTCCCTTTATTTATCCATTTATTTTTTTTTTAAATAAAATATAACCAGAATTATAAGTATTTATTGAAAAGGAAGAAAAAAAAAAAATTTTGTATCCTCTAGAATTCGAACCCTCGATCCCTAGATCATTAGGCTGTTACTCTATCTACTAAGCCATGCGTGCTTAAATATTATCAAATTGAAAATTCAAATTGCTATTAATGCTAAAAACATCTTATTAAAATAGTTTTTGTTTAATAATTTTTTTAAATATAATTATCTTTATTGTTTTTTTTTTTTTTTTTTTATATATATATATATTTTTTTTTTTATTTTTTTTTTTTTTTATTTTTACAATTATATTTAACATTCTATAAATTTCTATATTTTGTAGGGGTTTTTATAATATCCTTCTTTCCTAACTTTATGCCTTTTGCATTAGTTTGTGTTGTTATGTTGTGATAATTTTGTCTTATGAATATTTCATTCTCCTCATCATAATCATATTTTTCACTCTCTTTAATTATCTCCTCATAATTCTGTTTCTCCACAAATCCATTTTGTGGAATCTCTACATTACAATCCCTTAATATCGGGTCATTAATTAAGTTGTCCCACGCCAGTACTCCTTTTTCCGATTTAATAATTTTCTTCTTATCAGAATTCATCTAAAAAAAATATAATAAGCATAACGAAAAGAAAAACGATTTATAATTAATTTTGATTAATTTTTATTTTTAAATTTTTCTAATAATTACCTCTACAGTTTACTGATCAAATTCGACTTGTTATTAAATCTGAGGCACGTGCAAGAGTGTTTCTTGACCTTAACAAGAACTTTTATAGATAGACTTTTCGCCCTCAACTTATTAATTCTAAATTAGATTCTTTTTCCTAAATATTATTGGCCTTCACAAATTTATCCTTGACTGTTATAGGATATTTATAAAATTTTGAAAACCAATAATTTCTATTTCTTAGAGACATTTTAAAATTTACACGAAATTCAAATCTAAGATTTTATAAATTGGATTCTCAATTAACTATTTTTTATGAGTATTAATAATAAAATTGATTCATCCAAATTAAACTTATACTTCTACAATTTTTTTTTTTTTTTTTTTATACTAAAATACTTTTAAACCTATTTATATCTATATTACTTGTTATGTCCGACCCATCCATAACTTTTTTTTTGTTAATAAACCGATATCAACATTTCAATTAGTACTGAAACAGTATTAGCAGTTAAAGTGGCGCCTGACACTAGGCTGCCGTACTTGTAGGTAGACAATTAAGCTCGTATAAAATGCAACCTATTTTGATTTTAATTTAATTGCAATAATTTGATTCAAATTTTAGAAATGAAAACAAAACATATGAGAGTAGCTCAAATTTAACAAATTCTAATTCTTTATTTAATAAATCTTGTAGCAACCGTGTTAGAAATTCCAATATGAGTTTAAATTATTCAAATTAAGTAACTTCCTTCCTTATGAAAGAAATTAAAATGATATTAACTATGCTCCAAGGATAAATTGACAGAAGGTGTTTTAAATCCAGCTCCAATGAGAGATCGAAGCTATAAATCGATACAGGATCGTTCGTGCTAACGCTCGCATCTGGCTAAAGACACTGATGGTAATTAATTCTTTTTCTTAATGGTAACAGATTAACATTCGAATCACGGTAAAATAGCGCGCTACAATGATTTTCTTAAAGACATAAATATGAGTTACCATCATGAAATAAACGAATTGATTATCATAAGTAGGTTCAAAGAGCAATTATCATGAGTTAATTAGTTATCATAGGTTTGAATATTACAATCATATTATGGGTAAGAAGATTTAAATATCGCAATAAATTCTCAAAATCATCATAGGATGTAACAGACAATAGAAAATAACATACAAAATAAGGGATGAAACCGCGATGATTGCTCAGTACAAGGGCCAAGTATAAGCCAGTACTGGCGTGAGTGATGGAGTTTGTAAATTAAACGATAATTGCTATAAGTATAAAATATTGAGATCGTTTTTAGACACCCCTATTCACAATGGCATAAATTAATATGATTGATCAAATAAGTCGATAAATCATTTGTTTTAATTGATTAATTGAAAATTAATATGAAATGGAGCAAAAGCGCGAGTCTACGAACGGTCTCATATGACAATAGTACGTGACTATTGACACTTTTGCATGAGAACGTGTCAGTTGACACTTTTGCATGAGATCGTGCTAAAATAACATAAACTAATCCCCGCAAATAGCGAAAATCGTCTTTAAAAGAACACGACGCTAAATGGAGGGGGTCGTATACGCTGAAACCTCTGTCGAGAGAGCATTAACGTAACTACCCGTCGGTGATCAAATTTTCCTACGTTATATCTTGTTAAAATTCTGCAAGTGTTTGTTCGAGTAAAACATAGAATACCGGTGAAAATATTGTGAACCGTCGTAAAATAAACTGTTTAATTAAGTGTTTTGAAGCGGCACGATTCGAAATTGCGGAGTGCGTTAAATTCGAGTTCCAGTGTATGGATACTAAAATCGACACGACTGCACGAAACTGTGAGCCGCTTCAACCCCGTTCAATTGATTGAGCCAATCGACCACAAAAGCTGTGCGATATTGTCAATCTTAGAATCTCCAAAGAATCTTCTATTTTACATGTAAGTTGTTATTTTATTACCCATGCTGAACAAATGTAAACCAAAAGCGTGTACCAATTGGCAATTAATTTAATGATAAACAAATAACGAATAAACAATGACGAATATTGAAGGTAACTTATTTTAGTATTGTAACTATCATAAAGTTTAATCTGTTTTTCTGAATAAATAAGTTAAAATCCAGAAATCACTGTGAGTTTTCTTACTACTGGTAAATACCCAGTACTGGCAACCCATTAATTCATAAAGATTTACTTATTTTGCCGTCAAATCCTGTTTTTTCTTGAGCACATTGACATCGAGGTTTGAAATCACGTGATCAATAGTAAGTACAGAAAGATCTATTTAACAAAAACCCCGTAGGTTTTATAAAGTGAACTAACCCTAAAAAATAAATATAAAGACTAGGTTTTCTTAGTTAATTAAGCTGTTACAAATCCTGATTAATTTCTATGCAAATTCAAATTATGTTCTGTCCTTTTGCCAGAACGTAACAGCTTGATTTGGTGTCAGAAGTGGGATCCACTTTTGGTTAAATAATTGATATTCGTAAAAATAAATTCGTTATTTGTTAATCCATTAATAATAAGTATAGTTTGATTATTATTGCTAATAAATTGATGCATGATACTAGCCTTTCTGAAACTATTCATTTTGCTCTTATGCACTTTTATTACAATGGTAATAAATTGAAATGATTTTATTAAATCTCTAAAGATTTTTGCTACAAATTGTGGTAGTTCTTTACATATTTTGGGTGGCAAAGCACTCATATTCAATTATTGCTTAAAATTTATAACATTACCTAAATGTCATTTTCATTCGATTATATCATTTATTTGAGAATAATACAATACAATTAAAAAAAAAATACCCTTCTTAATTTTATTAAAATTTTGCTGGGATTATTTATTAAATAAAAGGTTGTCAAAAACAGTATAAGCCTGCCTATCTTAAAATTTTACTGTCTTAACCATATGGTCATTTACGTGTAAACGCTAGTGATTTAAAAGAGTGTAATTAATTATTTTAATTTTGAAACAAAAAAAAAAAAAATTTTTATTGATTACTTGTGATTATTGAAAATTGGAAAAATAAGAGATTGCTAAACGCCTTTCGGCACGATAGAGTAATCTCTAGAACTTTTAAGGAACGCCTTTCGGCAGATTGCTTACAAGTTTAAAAAGCTCCAATTTCAATAAAAACAAAAATAGTATTTGAAGGATTATTAATTATTGAGAAATAAAGGATTGATAAACGCCTTTCGGCAGATCTGTCCATCCTCTAGAATTGACGAGAAACGCCTTTCGGCAGATCTCTCAACGATTCGAAAAACTCAATATTTGATTTTATCATTGATACTGAATAATCATTTTATTCGATATTAACGTGAGTTACTGTAAAAAATTTAAACTTGGAATTGTGTTTAATAATTATTGAAAAAATGAAGGATTGATAAACGCCTTTCGGCAGATCTATCCATCCTTTAGAATTGACGAGAAACGCCTTTCGGCAGATCTCTCAACAATTCGAAGAATTCACTAATCAATTATTCACCATTTTAACCTTTTTACAAACTTAACTATAAAAATTCATTATATAACTTCATTGCACTCTAAAGTTGCTCCTTTGTTTTATAGTATTAAACTTAGTGGTCAGAATGGCCGAGGTTACAAAAGTAATATTTTTGCAGTATGCCAAATCCTGCTAAGAAGAGAGTTCGATCGAGGGGAGGAAAAAAGGCAGCAAAAAGACTAAACAACCCTCCTAAAAACCCGAGTGATTTAGAGATTAAAATATTAAAGAACCAGATAGAAGTAAAAGATTGTTTTGACGAATTAATAAAAAATCTTGAGGAAGCGTGTAAAAAGAACGCCTAAAAGTGTTAACAATAACAATTTCATTGTTTAAATTTGCGAACTAGTAATGTTTTATAAAAATTCAATAAGAATCACTAATGTGTTAATTTAGAAAAACCAATAAAAATTGTATTATTTGAACTCCAAAGTCGAATTTCATTTATAAATAAATTCCTGTTGAATAAATAATCTCAACTCAGCAGAATAATAATATTATTTTCTTTAATAATTTTAAGTATTATTTCGTCCTGTTCTTCTATGGTTAGAAGGCGACATTTAATGTCCTTAATTTTCCCATTGCACTTTTAAGGTTAAAAATTGTTATGTCCATAAGGATTTTACGTTTTTTGTGAAATGTCTTCGGATGATTTTCTTTTTAAATCTAGGAAGCTTTAGAATTCTCAAAATTCATGATAATTTTGAATTTCATTGGCCCCTGTTCTAGAGAATTAAAATATGGTATTCGGAATGTGTACTTTCCATTAATTTGAAAACTTGTGGAATCAAAAGATTCAGTGGAACTATATTATATCAAATCAGTTTCAATTCACACTATTTAGAGATTTGAGGGAGTCAAAATATTTTAAACTCCTAAGTATTACATATGTATATATATTGTATCCTGATCCTCCAGGGTTAAAATATTATACAAACCCGAAGGGTAGTGATCCCAACAATTGAAACCTTTCTATTTCTCCACTTAATAGAATAAGAAAGTAAGTTGTTTAATTGTGGAAATCCTTGTTTTAAAATTTTAATTGAACTAACTTTTTAATGTTTTAATTAAGAAAAATAATATCACTTTTAATAATTAAATGAAAAAGTTAACTATTTTGTGTAAAACGCAACCTAGTAATAAAATTAAAAGTTGTTGTACAAATGTCATCTAATTTGTCTATCAAACATCAAAAGAAAATTATAGTCACTATATACTCTGATTGTTTGAGGAATAAATTGGGTGATTTTGTTTATGACCCTACTTTAACCATAAATTTAGTGGAAAAGGACTGTTTGGAAGGTTTTATGAAAATAAATTATTCCAAATTGTGTATAATACAGCAAAAACAGCTGACAACAAGCGGTGTTGTTCTAATCCCAATATTAGACAAAACCGTGCCTTTTAACGTTGTTAGTACAGGACAAGAATTAAGGGTAGCTGGAGTCGTAGGGCACCTTTTTATGAGCGAGTTTAACCTATAAGAATCTATCCTGATAAATTCAAGCAACGACAATAAGGTGTTTTGTTAACAATTTATGTTAGTTCATTGTAATGAACTCGTTTATTAATTTATTGGAGAACGAGTACTTTTGTGCTGCACTTTGGTGTGTCACATTTTGGTCCTATGTAATATTTGGAACTATTGTGCTAATGCGATTGTTTAACGCACTAGAAAACTAAAATTTAGTAATACAGCTTGTTTAAGGAATGTATGTTTTTGCGAACCTGCCATTTAAAAAGGACCTACATCCCAAAGTACGCTTGAGTTCACACGATTTTAAGGAGTCAAGAAATTTATTCATAGCAAGCCCAGTTGCCACCATAAATCTAATCGACGAAAAGAAATTGGCGAAACACGTGAAAATCAATAAATCCGAGTCTCTCTTTTTAGATCAAGATACCTTTTCCACGACAGGAACAGTACGGATTTTGATTGCTAATCATTACGTCATTTTTCATACAGTTAAATCAGAACCGTCTGAAATAACTGGAGTATTGGGAATACCGTTTTTGGGAACAAATCCAGACAATTTTACGTTGTAAATTTAAAATAAAATTCATTGAAATTCGTGTAGAAATTACCTAAATAATAAAAATTTTACATGATTCATCCTACTCAATTATTGCGTGATCAATATTTATTGATTTGGTTCCTAATAGTTTGGATCTACATAATTCTAGGAGCATTTTCCTTATTGTATTTACATAGGGTCCTGCTTAACTTAAGTTTAAGGTCTGAATGATTTTATTTTCACTAATTTATTTTGCGACGAATAGACAGCCGTTGTTTTTCAAGTAACATTAGTTTATTTTTCGTTGGACACACAACAATTATTAACGATATTCTAGAATTGATCTCAAAGCACATTTTGCTACCCATTTAAAAGTCTAATTATTGATTCATCAGAAAATTGTAACAAATAAATAATTTTGATTATAATAATTTCAGAAAATTGATAAATTTGAAAAATTTTAAATAAATAATCATTGTTATTAACCAACAATTCGGTAAATAAAAAGAAAAAAAATTTTACGCCCCCTAGGATTCGATCCCGAGACGGTAGGATTGCGAGTCCAGCGGGTTGACCACTATGCCATTGAGGCTTCTTATCAGTTGCTCGAACTGCATATATAAGCTACAGTGCGAGCGAGCGAGTCATCTTCTTAAGGAGAGCGGCCACAGCAACCGCGGAAGAGCCACGGGACTTCCCCGTTGAACGAGAAGGTCACGCGCAAGAGACTTCAATGCGTGGTTAAGAGAGTGCAAAGTAGTAGGGATAATAGCTGCTTCTCTTTTAAACCTAATGCAAATAAGGAAGCAAATACATCTTCTCAACGGAGTAGAATAATTCAATTAAAATAATATCTCACAATTATAATTTTAATTACGCTTGGATAAATAATTAAAATTTATTCTTTCAATTAAAGTCGAATACTATAATATAAAATTTCGCAAGTTTTATTGTAGTTAAATTAAAATTCAACTAAGACTTGAATAAATTACAATTCAAAATGCCTGGAGACGGGACTAATCAGCACAGACCGAACAAGGATGGTTCCTTTTCCGGAACAATAGATCGAACATTAAATGATGCGATGGTTACATCCATGGCGGAATGTTTTGCCTTACAACAAGGGGTGATGAACATCCCATTTTACGACGGAAAAAATATTCCCGTTAGAGATTTTATACAAGACATCATAAATGGAGAATCTAGTGTACCCGCGAATTGTGAAGCTCAATTCACCAAAGCAGTGTTATCAAAATTAAAAGGTGCAGCCAGAGATAGTACCCATGGCAAAGTTTTCAACAATACTGAACAAATTATTCAGCATTTAAAACAACGATTTGCACCACGCAAATCCTATTCTTGGTATTTGCACGAGATGTCTACAATTCGAATAGGTCGAAATGAGAGTGCCAGCGAGTTTTATGATAAACTAACTTTATTGATGTCAGGAGCTCAAGCGGCTTTAGAAGATAAATATGGGATGGAAAAGGCGAAAGGGATGATGGAACCTTTAACGGATTGTGCATTGGAGGCGTTCATTAGAGGTCTTCCAGATGGAGTTTCCAGTGTAGTAGAAGCTAGAGGAGCTAAAACTCTTGAAGGAGCGTTAAAACACGCGTTAGAGTTTGAATACAGACATCATTACCAACCGGTAAACTACAATAACGCTTATCATTTTTCGCGTTATCAACAAACTAATGAAAATGGATCGCGAGATAGAAGTCCTAGTCCTCATGTGAGATTTTCACCCCCAGTTCCAGCTCCTAGAGATTATTCTCAATCATCAACCCCTTCGGGTATTTTAAAACATCCTTATGGACCACCCCCTTCAACTTCAGGGTATTACCAACCTCATCAATATTACCCATATCATCCACCTTATAATCCATATCCTTACCACCAACCACCTCAACCTCAACAACCTTATCAAGGATATTCCTATTCAGGAAATAGGACACCTCCCCGTTCTCAATCACCAGTTCAAAACAATGATAAGAATTTAAACTTAAATTCTGCTCCTCGTGCAGACGCGACGACGAGTTTAGACAAAACAGACCAGCGTCAAGCAAATGTGAGGATACTCAAGAGACAAGAAAAATTCTCGTCGCAAGAACTAACCAAGAATCACCAGTGATAGAATTATCCTCCCCCTGCTTCATAAACTCTAAAGCAAATTTTCTCATTGATACAGGAGCCGACGTAAATATTGTCAAACTATGTATGCTTGATCCGGAATTACTAGTATCAGAAGATGAAGCCATTCAAATAGCTGGATTATCCCCGTTCACCATTTCAACCCTAGGGACTGTACAAATAACCCTAGGAAATTCATTGATTACTTTTCAGGTAGTTTCATCGAATTTTCCGATTAATTCGGATGGAATATTAGGCAGGGATTATCTCAGACAAGAAAGAGTTGAGATTTCATTCTGGCACAATTCAATAGTCACTTATTCCGACCCTATTAAACCAATATTTTTCGCAGATAATGAGTCAGTAAGGGCAAGGGATGCCTTAGTCGAAAATAAGGCTAATCACAAGAATAAATTACTTATTAAGGCCAGGACAAGACAGGTCGTTCCGATAGAAGTTCTCAACAAAGAAATCAAGGAAGGATATCTACCATTAATAAGAACAGTAAAAGGAGTTTTTGTTGGAGAAGGAGCAGTCACTAACCAAAATGGTGTTTGCCATGTGTTAGCCATAAATACGACTTCAGATGACGTCAGTTTGGATGTACCACCCCAAGAACTAATACCTTTTGAGTATTACAACCTACCAGGTGAAGATTCAGATGAAGAATATTCCGAAGATCCTGCAACTCCTCCTGTTGATAGAACATCAGCTATTATTGAAAAATTACAACTAGAGCATTTATTACCGGAAGAAAAAGATCATGTCATACAACTAGTAAAGGATTTTCCGGAAAATTTTCATCTTCCTGGAGAAGCTCTCACTTCTACCCCTTTAGTGAAACACACAATACCAACAGTAAACGAGGTACCTATACATACAAAACAATATAGATTTTCACCATCTCAGAAAGAAGAAATCGATAAAGTGATAGAAAGAATGAGATCGGAAGGAGCAATAGCACCTTCATCTTCACCTTACAACTCTCCTTTATTAATTATTCCCAAAAAGATTGACGCTAGTGGAAAAAGAAAGTGGCGTATCGTGATCGACTTTAGAGCTCTTAATGAGAAAACAATAGGGGATGCTTATCCCATCCCTTGCATTGCCAGCATATTAGATTGCCTCGGAAAAGCACAGTATTTTTCGATATTTGATTTAGCAAGTGGATTTCACCAAATAGAACTAGACCCGTCAGACAGAATAAAAACGGCATTTTCCACGATTAATGGGCATTATGAATATATCAGAATGCCTATGGGATTAAAAAATTCACCCGCAACTTTTCAAAGACTGATGGATTTGGTCCTATTAGGATTACAAGGAATAGAGTTGTTTGTGTATCTAGATGACATAGTTGTCTATGCAAATGACCTTGAAGAGCATGATAAAAAGGTAAGAAGGCTATTTGAAAGGTTAAAAGAAGCTAATCTCACTCTACAGCCGGAAAAATGCGAATTTTTGCGTAGAGAAGTGATGTACCTTGGCCACATCATTAATAATGAAGGTAGTAAGCCGGATCCGAAGAAAATAGAGGCGGTAGAAAATTTTCCCACCCCTAAAACACCCAGAAATGTGAAACAATTCCTAGGATTGGCTGGATATTACAGGCGATTCATCAAGGATTTTTCTGCCAGGGCTAAGCCTTTAACTAACCTACTAAAAAAGGAAGTTAAATTTTCATGGGGTTCTAAAGAAGAAGACAGCTTCAAGGACCTTCGATCTGCCTTGTGCAAAAGTCCGATTCTCCAACGTCCTGATTACGATAAACCGTTCACGCTAACAACGGATGCTTCAAACTATGCAATAGGCGCAGTATTGAGCCAAGAAAAGGATGGAATAGATTTGCCTATTGCTTATCTATCCAGAGTACTCAATCCTGCAGAAACGAACTATTCGACTACAGAGAAGGAGTGTCTAGCTGTATTACAAGCAGTACAACATTTTCGACCATATATATATGGAAAGAAATTCACTCTAGTGAGTGATCATGAGCCTCTTCGATGGATTGCAACCATTAAGGATCCAGGACAGAGACTTATAAGATGGCGTTTAAAATTAAGAGATTATGAGTACGAATTTAAGTACAAACCGGGCAAGTTGAATTCAAATGCGGATGCACTATCCAGGAATCCTATTGAAGCAACAGAAGATTGCGAATCTGCAACTCTAGACCTTGAAAATCAGGATTCAGAAGAAAAAATAGTTAACATCCTGATGCATAGTAGACAATCCACAAAATCTAAATTGCCCGTGAATAAACCTACAGCCAGTCGTCTAACAAGGAGCAAATCACTGTCTGGACCTTCTGGCAAAGGCCTTCCATCAACCAGCAAATCTGCGCAATCTGCAACATCGAAACCAACAAAATCAAAACCTGATGTAAAGGCTTCAACATCAAAAGAAAAACTAGAAGAAAGTTCGATAGGAGGAAGATTGCTTCAAAGAAGGAAATTAGAAAACAGGTCTAAACCAGCAATAATAGAAGAGGATGATGAAGAATATGGTTCAGATCACGAGACAGATGCAGATTTCAATCCTCCACTATTGAGGAAACGCAGAAGCGTACTGCCCAGTCTAAATCTGCCTCCACTATCTTCATCACACTTTAGGGCACCCAAAAGCGCGCCTCCAGAGGTATCAGCAACTCAAGCAGAGTTATTTGAGCCACAAGAAGATGAGCCCAACTTGGGAACAAATCAACAAGAAGTAATGATAAGTCCACCCATGAGTGAAAGTGATGAAAGCTCAGAAGAAGAAGAAGAAGAAGAAAAAGAAGAAGAAAATGTCCCACAACATTTAAAGAGCCCGGAACCAAAGCCAAGGAAAGAACTTGCTACCGAACTGGAAGAGGCATTTGCCAAGTTAAATCAATCCATATCTCAGCATCAAGATTGGATGCAAGATCCAGAATTAGAGCCCAGGGATTGGCCGGTACATTCGGATGGAGATGATGATCCAGAGGTTCATGAAGCAGCAAATTCCATTGTTACAGGAACCAATAAAGAGTTTGCAAAGAAACTTGATGATTTATTGGACTGGGCCAGTATTGGTTTAACGGAGTTGGAAGAAGAAGCTCGATTACCAGTATATGAAGAAGAAGAAAAAGGCGAGTTAGGATCTGAAGAGGAGGAAGAAGCTCCCTCTTCAATACTTTTGCCTCCTTTGACCCCATCGCTCACAGCAAAAGGAAGAAAAAGTGTGACTTTTGACCTTTCAACAAAGCAGTTGGAAACACCTTTTAGCTTCCGTCGTCCCACTGCAGTATCCACTCCATACGTAGCTCCAAGGACAATTGAATCAGCAATGATGGAGAAAGATAACGCTTCAGAGGACGAAAATGAAGCGCAATCAGTAGAAGCATCCACAGAAGAGAATAAGGATAGAGAAGAGTGTTGTGACGACACGAATGAGGACTGGCAGGCCGGAGTACACACTTCAGTAAGCAGTATTCAACCAGGTTCAACTTACGATCAAGAGAAAGAAGAAACAAAATCGAACTTAAATTCTAGCGTGTTGGGAAATAGAGAAAATTTAACTTATCTCAGAAATAATTATATTCATTTCCTATCTGCTGATTGTGAATTTACATCCCCTATAAGCAGGTTATTGGTCGACATAGGAGCAATAGAACCTCAAGAGATGAAGAATAAAAATCCAAAAAAGGGGCAGTTATTAATCACTCCAAGAGGGAAATACAACATTTATACATTGGTTGTGAAGCACAATCACTTTGATGAATTAAGAAAAGAGGATTTGAGAATTGGACTTCTAAACCTTAGGGCAACATTCCAACGTGAAAATGTTAAAGAGGCAAGAATATCACGCTGGGGTGATTTCACTGATTCACTGGGAAAAGGAGAATTACTAGAATTAATACATTCCGTTTTTCAAAATAGCAGCATTAAAATTTATGTATGCTATGGGCAAGTCTCAGTCCCCGAGGAAAACCTTAAGGTCAACATAATTAAAGAATTTCACTGTAGTAAGTTTGGAGGACATAAAGGAGTCGTAAAAACCTATAGACGTATCCGCGAAAAATTCTATTGGCCAGGAATAAAGGATCAAGTAACCGAATTTGTCAGGAAATGTCCTGTGTGTCAGGAGCAAAAATTGGTTCGAGTAAAAACTCGAGAACCAATGTTAATAACAGACACACCCCTCGATGTATTTGATAAAGTATCATTGGATACTGTTGGAAAACTACCTACCACTTCCGACGGAAATTGTCACATATTAACTATGCAGGATCATTTGTCTAAATATTGTATAGCCGTAGCTGTACCGGATGTCTCAACAACAACTATCGCTCATGCCGTAGCAACAGAACTATATTCTAGATATGGATCCCCTAGAGCGATTTTAACAGACAAAGGTGGGTGTTTTATAAGCAAACTGATGAGAAAATTGTCCAAAATCTTCGGCGTTCAACAAGTGACAACGTCCGGATACCGGCCCCAAACTAACGGCGCTCTCGAACGGAGTCATGCCGTATTAGTAGAATATATAAAGAGTTACGCGGAAAATTACGATGATTGGGATAAATTACTTCCTTTTGCTATGTTTTCTTACAACACATCGGTGCACGAAGCTACTAACTTCACCCCTTTTGAATTAGTATTCGGAAGAACAGCTAGGACTCCTAGTTCCTTTCCCTCAGAAAGAAAACTCGAAACCTACAATTCATACTTGTCAGAATTAATAAATCGACTTATAGAAAGTAGGGACCTAGCAGCAAAAAACTTAATACTTGCAAAAGAAAAATCGAAAATAAATTATGACCGACATATAAAAACTTTCCCCGGAAAAGTAGGAGATAAAGCGTACGTAATAAAAGAAACTAAGTCAAGTAAATTTGACCCGCGTTACCACGGCCCTTATGAAATAGTAAATATTTTAGATAAGCACACTGCTATTTTAATAACCAATGAAGGTCACAGGTTTCAAAAACATGTAGACAAGTTAAAACTTGCCTATTCATAAGTAATAACATGAAATTTCTTTTTTTAGGATGACTACATCGATGATCAACACCCCAGCACTCAAGGCAGAAATAGTTACAAAAACTATTTTTCCAAAAGGAGACTTACAAAAAATTAATTTTCATAAAGGGACGCTAGAAGAACTAGCAGCCGAGTATGATTTGGATAAACCAAAATATCAAATTCATAGCGAAACGGGCTCCTCTCATGATAAAACATATTCCATGAAATGCAGTATTGTTGATTGGAAAAATGATAATGTTTTCTCTGCGATAGGGGATGAAAAGAAAACTAAAAAGCATGCAGAACATTCGGCAGCAAAGAAAATATTACTGATGTTGCATGATACTTATTTTTTTTGCGAAGAAAAGAATTTTAAAAAAACCAGCGAATTATTATACGTCCTCGCGTTAGATGACCCACACACGCTAAAAATTAAATTATATAAATGGGAAAATTGTTGCGAGTTTTGTTTTCGACGAGGGCACGTTAGCGATAAATGTAAAAATACAATAAAAAACAAAAATTTTATAAAACAAGAAAATTTACATGAAGTCACTATAGATGACACTTGGGAACTCCCAGGAGCATTTCTTAACTTAAATATTAATGTTGATACGCGTCAGTAAGTAATAATAATCTAAAAACCCTGTTTTCTATTGAAATTGAAGCACATCAAGGTTTTTGATTATTGCTCCTATTTAATCAAAGTCATAATCAATTAAATTAAAAATTGTAAAAATTATAATAATCAGATAATTAGGTACAAAACTGATGAGATGTAAAAATTTGTTATTAAATTACTAATGTAGTTAATTCTATTATACGATTAATCTAGTATCTATTATATTTTAATGACAAATAAAATAAATATATGAATAAATAAAAACAAAATAATAGAAAGACGAGAGAATGAAGGGTGAGGAAATGGTGGTTGCCTTCATCTCTCCTGTTTCTATAAAAATTTAAGGTAGAAAATAAAACAGATATTTACACAAGCATTCCTATAATCATTAAAAACATAAAATTGGACACCAAAATAATTGATATGCACGAATGGCAAAATAATTATTAATATACTATTACGTTAATCAAATATTATCATAGAATATCATTTTATCCCAAGATAGCCTAAATAAAAAATTATAATTTAAGTCAATCTTTTCAATATAATCCATCAAATTATTACTTAATTAATACTATTATTATACATAATTATAAAAATTTCTTTAAGAAAATATAATAAAAATAATTATTCTAAGTATACCAAGTGCAATGAGATATGTCATAACATGTTTCGTTAAAACAGGAATATCGGAAATATCTTAATAAACACATACGAATGGCAAAATATTATTATTCAATATATATATATATATATAAATAATCGCTATTATTATTTTAATCAATCTATTAAAAAAAAAATTATTAACACATATTATCATAATCTAGCTAACACAATAATTAGATTAGTATTGATATTGCTACCAATAACTCTAAAAATTTCTTCAAGATGATATAATAAAGTTAATTAAATTTAAGAATTAAATAATCATAATATCTATCTAATAATAAAAACTAAATAGCTGTTACAGTTCGGAGCCTAGTTATAATATGCATAATATTAGAATTCTAATTATAAACCTATGATTTTCACCAAACACTAAAAAAAAAATTTTTAAAATGATAATTTAGCGAAACTGCATATAATTAATTAGTACATGTTTAAACAAAGTTAATTATATACATAAATAATAAGGCATTATTATTATTATAAACACTATATCTATTCAAATAATTATTAATTATTATATTATTATTAATTATTATTTAATTAATTCTTATTTCTTATCGATAATCACGTTATTCTATCATTAAATAACATTATTACTAATAATACCCATGATATTATTTTATTATTAATATTACTATTATCCTCAAATTTCTATTATCGTCTTATTATTAGCAATAGAAAAGGCTATCGCAGTCAAATAAAATCGTATATAATTAAAATCAATAATGAGTAAAAGCGCAGGGTTTAAGACATATTAGAAACTATAATAAATAACGGAAAATAGAATCTAAAGAGAATGACCTACCAGAGAAAACATTATGCAAATAACTTAATCTCATTAAACTAACAACTAACCCAAGGAACAAAATATCATTTTGTTTCTAAATTCCATCGAAAATATACTAAAGTAACACAATGTTTACAGATTGGCAGTTAAAGAAAGCAATGAACATACCAATAATCGGTTGGATTCTCGATGCAGTTGACTATGCATGGACATTCGTCGAACTTGCTATGATTATACTAGTACTCGTTTTGGCCAAATATATGTATGGTTTCCTCACGCTATTAAACGGAAGACGTAAAAGAACCAGCAATAACCCCACAACAACACAAAACAAAAATTTATTCAATTTACCAATAACCAAACTTATAGAAGAAGGAACATCATGCGAAAATCATTAATAGCATGGATTTTCTCAGCTAAGGATTACATTGCATTAGCTTTTCAATTAATCTACGAACAACTACCAATAAAAGAAAGACCAAATATACACATCAAAACTCAAAAACTCATCGAGGACGCTGAAGTCTAAGGAGGGAGGGGAGACACTAAAAATTCAAAATCAAAAAGTCGACGACCATCACGCAAGAAAACTGAAATCATCTAACAAACGCTATCAAGTAAAATTAATAATTATCTAAATTAAATAAATTTATTTAAGTAAATAGTTAAAACTATTAAAAATTTGAATGAATTTTTTAATTTATCCATTAAGTATTAAAATTCGACATGAGAATATGATTCCTATCCACTTTATTGTCCGGGAGGAATCTAATCGCATTATTCATGCTCAAGTGCCAAATGCTTGATAATAAAGGTTTTTAATATAATAAATATTCGAATTTGACACATTTTAAGTAATCACTAAACAAGCTAATCAATTTAACATGAAGTTGATCGTAATATGCGGTTGGATTCCACCTCGAACGTAATTAAGTGTAAGCATACGGGTGTAAGATGACCGACCGATGCCTGGTCAGTCCGCGAGAACGAGAGAGACGCACTTATGCGCGCGGCTATACGCGTCTCACTCGCTTTCGCGCGGACCCTTGTGATTGCCTTTAAGTTGATTGTGTCACTTGAACAAACAGAAGTTTTGAAAATAAATTACCATTGTTAAATAGAAGTTACTGTGAATATTGTTGAAAATAATAATAATAAAAAAGGATTATTATTATTGTTGTTATTATTTGTGAGCTTAAATTTTTCATTGATTGTTCAAATTATTATTTTGCTCTAAGCAAGTTGTTTGGAGTTATTATAATTATCGCATAGGTGATTTTGAATTCAAAATTTCTTATACAATGTAATTTAGAAGAAAAGAGGTAATATACGTAAAATACTCTGCTTATTTAAAATTCTAAAATGTAATTTACGTAGGAGATTGCGTATTACGCATCCATAGCTGGTGCGATTTCAGTCCGCGAGAACGAGAGAGACGCACTTATGCGCGCGGCTATGTGCGTCTCGCTCACTTTCGCGCGGTCCCTTGCAATTGCCTTTAGATTGATTATGTCAATTGAACAGTCTGAAATTTTGAACGTAAATTACTGTTGTTAGATAAAATTCGCAATAAATAATGTCGGAAGTGATAATAATGACAAAACATTATTGTTGTTATTGCTATTTGTGAGTTTGAATTTTGCTTGATTTTGATTAATTATTTTGTTCTAAACAAGGTGTTTGGAGTTGTTATATGTATCGCATATGTAATTTGCACTCAGAATTTCCCACACAACGTATTTCAGTAAAAGGAACTAATAAACATAAAATATGTATTTTATTTTGTGAAATCCAACGTAATTTACGTGGGAGATTCCGAGTTATGCGTGATTTTGCCTCAATGGTCAGGCGCGAAGCGAGAGAGACGCACTTATGGGTACGAATATAGGTGTCTCGCTCGCTTTTATACTGCCTTTATGGTTTAATCACGGGATATCGAAATGAATAATATCGATGTTTAAACATTATATCGTTTAAAAACGACCACCAATACATCGTTTAGCACAAAATATCGATCATGCGCTAACTAGTCATTTAAATAATGACTCATTATTTAATGAAAATAATGAGCAAGAAAACAAAAAATGTTCTAAAAAATTCTAAAAATTCTAAAATTATTAAATTTAAAATTCATGGATATCTATAAGACAGCTCAAGATGATCTCACGTCAAAATACCAGTTGACTAGACGATATCAACAACTAATTTTATATAGAAGATTTTGTCTATCGAAGACAACGTAAGCTGACTCCATTGTTTATTTGTAAACGTCAAAAAGTGTCTACATGGTTGGAAATTTTGCATAAGACTGACACACGTAGTATTTTGCCCGCGGGTTTCCAGCCATGTAGTTACACAAAGGCGAAGTTGTTTGACTTACCTTTAGTAAAAGGGTAGATTATGAATTATCAGCAAAATCAGGACAATCGTTGTCAAAATTTTTGGTTAAAACAAAAGATTAAAAGGGTTATGTGTATACAAGTTAAAACTAAGTGATAAAATGATAGTTCAGAAAGGGTATAAAATTAGGATCACATTTTATAATTTCTAAAAATTGTAAGTCAAAACATTTTCTTTGGAGCATATGACAATAAAAGAAAAATCAATGGAAATAAAAAGAAATTGAAATAGAATTAAATTTTGTTGCTAGTAAAGTTATGTAAATTAAAACAAAAACAAAAATAAACAAAAAAAAAAAGGGAAAATAAGAAAAGTTAAATTTTAATCAAATTATCGCAAGGTCAGAGGCATTGAAATGTTGATATTCGTTAAAATTGTGGGAAAGGAGTACAAAAAAAAAGGAAAAGAACACATCTTAGGCAACAGACTCATATATTTTCAAAATTTTACAAAGGTCTGTGCATGGACGGGCGTATCCGGGTGCACATGAGAAGTATGCGCATGATTGTAAAAAAAGAAAAAAAAGAGGTGAAGAAAAAAATGTATATATATATAATAAGGATAATAAAATGAATACGACAAATAAAAATGGAATGCACATTCATGTTCGGCTCAATCGCTAAGGACGATGATTTCATCGTCGGCCGGGAAAGACCTTTTTATGGCACCACAGCCGCATCTGTATAGGTGTGTGCGCACACCTATGTATTTGCCACACAGGCAGAAATTCTGTTCCAGATCCGCTTTATCGCTGTAAACAGACAAGAAGAAGAAATTAGATACAGTAATGACATGTGGGTGAATATTGAACGTAATAGTGCTATGCGCTCAATAATTCCTCCAAATTCACAGATCAATTTAAGTATGTTTTCATGGGTGAATGGGGAGCAATGAGAAAACCAATAAGATACTTACGAGGCACTCTGAATGAAAGATTCCGTCGGAGAAGGGGTGTCAATCAGGAAGCTCCGCACCAATCTATCCAGCATGTCCCTAGTGCTGGCTGCTCTCTCTTCATGAATCGCCAAGTCTTGGCGCAGTACGGACTCTTCGAGGACGTCACACGGCACCCAGGTTGAAGTGTCCGGAACCCTCGATATTTTGAGGGGCTGCACCTTTTTCTTTGGCCTTCCCCTTCTCCGTTTCTGGATAGGTCTCTGTGCTGCTGCTCGCTCCAGATTTTTACGAATGCATTCTACGAATTTTGCATGAACACACCAAGCTGAGATTGCCATGAATACTCGTGCCAGGAAGTTGACGTGAGGCTGTTGTCTCCTCCTGCGCCCCTGAATTAAGCACTGCAGAATGCGATCTCTGGGCGGAATGCGCTCCCCATCTAGAAGCAAAATAAAACAGATATTATACACAACATTTTCAATAAAGTAAGAAACAACACACCATTCACGTCACGCAGTATCAACGTTATAACCCCGACGTATAAAAAAATCTTTATTGTGTAAGATTAGTCGTTTTAATCTCAAAGAAGAAACACGGATTAACACACCCCGACGTCGCCAATCGAGTTCATGAACCACGGAAAAATCAGTACGCGAGAGGGTTTCAGTGGTCAGTTCTGCACACAAAGAACGCAAAATTTCAGCTGAATTTTTCGAACGCACGGGCCAAAAGGACACTTTAAAAATCTCCAAACGTTCTTCAATCTCAACTATTCGTCGTTGTATTGCTTCGGATTTGGAGACCGCCTTTGAACTTTCAACCACTTCCGGAGGATTCAATGGATTGTCACTGGTATTTGGCACTTCCGGAGGATTCAATGGATTGTCACTATTAGTGTTTGGTACATCCGGGGGGTCCGGTTCACAAAACAAATCAAGATCGAAAGAATCAATACATTCCGAAAAAGATTCGTTAAAATTAACGCCATCCGTCATGTTTTTATTGTGGAACCACCCCGCGCATCAAACTACTGAGCAATTATACTAAAGTAAAATGAAACTTACCAGATTCGCGGCAATCCACAACCAATGGGAGGGGGTGAACTTCGTTCATTTCCTCCTCAAATATCATCGTCGTGGTGTCACTAAGAATTGAATCTTCACTCATGGACACGGTTATACTGACAAATAGTTGAGAAAGACGTCATCCCGACGCCAGCGTATCTTACGAAAATCACTGACCACAGCAAAAAGGGATGAATACAAAGATAAACAAACTTTCAACTCCCGTATGTGTCACTGGGATCACGTGCGCACATGCAAGGATCATTTTAAAAAAAAAAAAATTTTTATATTTTGGGAGAATGTTCCTTCCCAAAATCTTATAAAGTCAAAATTGTGTTTATGTGCATATCTGGGTTACTAACCCCTATGCACATACACTCAACGAAAAGAGAATTTGCATTCCTTGGTCCACAGAGGACTGTGAACAATTTAAGGAGGGAGGACTGTTATGTCCGACCCATCCATAACTTTTTTTTTGTTAATAAACCGATATCAACATTTCAATTAGTACTGAAACAGTATTAGCAGTTAAAGTGGCGCCTGACACTAGGCTGCCGTACTTGTAGGTAGACAATTAAGCTCGTATAAAATGCAACCTATTTTGATTTTAATTTAATTGCAATAATTTGATTCAAATTTTAGAAATGAAAACAAAACATATGAGAGTAGCTCAAATTTAACAAATTCTAATTCTTTATTTAATAAATCTTGTAGCAACCGTGTTAGAAATTCCAATATGAGTTTAAATTATTCAAATTAAGTAACTTCCTTCCTTATGAAAGAAATTAAAATGATATTAACTATGCTCCAAGGATAAATTGACAGAAGGTGTTTTAAATCCAGCTCCAATGAGAGATCGAAGCTATAAATCGATACAGGATCGTTCGTGCTAACGCTCGCATCTGGCTAAAGACACTGATGGTAATTAATTCTTTTTCTTAATGGTAACAGATTAACATTCGAATCACGGTAAAATAGCGCGCTACAATGATTTTCTTAAAGACATAAATATGAGTTACCATCATGAAATAAACGAATTGATTATCATAAGTAGGTTCAAAGAGCAATTATCATGAGTTAATTAGTTATCATAGGTTTGAATATTACAATCATATTATGGGTAAGAAGATTTAAATATCGCAATAAATTCTCAAAATCATCATAGGATGTAACAGACAATAGAAAATAACATACAAAATAAGGGATGAAACCGCGATGATTGCTCAGTACAAGGGCCAAGTATAAGCCAGTACTGGCGTGAGTGATGGAGTTTGTAAATTAAACGATAATTGCTATAAGTATAAAATATTGAGATCGTTTTTAGACACCCCTATTCACAATGGCATAAATTAATATGATTGATCAAATAAGTCGATAAATCATTTGTTTTAATTGATTAATTGAAAATTAATATGAAATGGAGCAAAAGCGCGAGTCTACGAACGGTCTCATATGACAATAGTACGTGACTATTGACACTTTTGCATGAGAACGTGTCAGTTGACACTTTTGCATGAGATCGTGCTAAAATAACATAAACTAATCCCCGCAAATAGCGAAAATCGTCTTTAAAAGAACACGACGCTAAATGGAGGGGGTCGTATACGCTGAAACCTCTGTCGAGAGAGCATTAACGTAACTACCCGTCGGTGATCAAATTTTCCTACGTTATATCTTGTTAAAATTCTGCAAGTGTTTGTTCGAGTAAAACATAGAATACCGGTGAAAATATTGTGAACCGTCGTAAAATAAACTGTTTAATTAAGTGTTTTGAAGCGGCACGATTCGAAATTGCGGAGTGCGTTAAATTCGAGTTCCAGTGTATGGATACTAAAATCGACACGACTGCACGAAACTGTGAGCCGCTTCAACCCCGTTCAATTGATTGAGCCAATCGACCACAAAAGCTGTGCGATATTGTCAATCTTAGAATCTCCAAAGAATCTTCTATTTTACATGTAAGTTGTTATTTTATTACCCATGCTGAACAAATGTAAACCAAAAGCGTGTACCGATTGGCAATTAATTTAATGATAAACAAATAACGAATAAACAATGACGAATATTGAAGGTAACTTATTTTAGTATTGTAACTATCATAAAGTTTAATCTGTTTTTCTGAATAAATAAGTTAAAATCCAGAAATCACTGTGAGTTTTCTTACTACTGGTAAATACCCAGTACTGGCAACCCATTAATTCATAAAGATTTACTTATTTTGCCGTCAAATCCTGTTTTTTCTTGAGCACATTGACATCGAGGTTTGAAATCACGTGATCAATAGTAAGTACAGAAAGATCTATTTAACAAAAACCCCGTAGGTTTTATAAAGTGAACTAACCCTAAAAAATAAATATAAAGACTAGGTTTTCTTAGTTAATTAAGCTGTTACAAATCCTGATTAATTTCTATGCAAATTCAAATTATGTTCTGTCCTTTTGCCAGAACGTAACATTACTTAATTCTACAAAAATTTTACTATTACTAATTCTTATTTATTTATTTTCATTATTTATAATTCACTGTTATTGTTTTTCACAGTTTATATTTTCCTAATTGTTTGTTTTCCTTTTATTTTCACTACACTTGTTTTTAAATTGTCTAATTTAACAGTTTTTCACTTGATTTTTATTCATTTATTTTCACTAATATTTTATTGTCTCTGAATATAAATTTTTAAATCTTGTGAATGAAATTGTCCTTTTTCTTCATTTTTCCCTGGGTCCCAAATGATAAATGTACCTTTATTTATTACTTTTTTAATCACGTACGGTCCTTCATATATTTGCAAAAATTTCGCGATTATTTTATTTTCTTTGTCCGATCGATTTAGTAATTTTATTAACACTTTATCACCTTCTTGAAATTCAGTTAATTTATGAGTTTGATTGAATTTTTCAGCTCTATTTTTACCTTTCTTACATATATTTTCAAACGCGAGTTCAATTTTTGTTTCATAAGTTTGATTTTCAACTTTTGGAGGAAGTTTAAGCCATTTTTCCCACATTCTTTTAGGTTTTTTATTTAATTGTAATTCAATAGGGGTGAATTCAGTTGTTTCATGGTGAGTTTCATTCATACAATTTTCTATTATTTCTACCCAGTTCCACCACGAATTATGTTTTTTTACGATTAATGATCTAAAAAATCTTGACAATTCCCTATGAATTCTTTCAACAATATTGCCTTGAGGATGTCGTATAGACGAAAAAACTGGTTGAATATTCTCTTCAATTAATTTATTTTTCCAAATTTCTGACGTAAATTGTGTTCCATGATCAGTTATTATTTTTTTAGGTTTTCCATATGTAGGGATATATTGGTTAAAAATTTTATTTATTACAGCCCTAGTAGTCATTTTCCTAATTGGATATAACCGAACAAATTTACTAAAAGCATCTATTGTTGATAAAATATATTTAAAACCACCCTTTGAAGCAGGAAGCGGCCCATAAAAATCAATAGATAATATTTCTCTCGGTTTTTCAGGACTATAATTACGCATTTCTGAATAATTAGTTTGATTAGATATTTTACTTTTTTGACAAGAATCACAACTTGCTATTCTATGTCTAATCATTCTAGCAAAATGTGGATGATAAAAATATTCATTGAGCATTCTAAAAACTCTTTGAGCACCTATATGAGCGTAGAGCTCGTGAGTCTCATCAATAACTAAATTT
The DNA here is from genome assembly GCA_037103525.1 of Ganaspis brasiliensis. NCBI lineage: Eukaryota > Metazoa > Arthropoda > Insecta > Hymenoptera > Figitidae > Ganaspis > Ganaspis brasiliensis. Next base: position 792,198 of record JAZKLR010000014.1, read on the forward strand.
AGTGTATCTTTAGTTAAATATAATTTATTATTATTACCTGATACAAAATATAATAAATCGTTATAAATTATATATCTTTTAGTTTTTTCGTTTTTTACTTGTTCTATAATAGATCTAGCAGTTTCATCTTTAAATTGTTCTTCTTCATAATTTTTAAATAATTTTCTTAATTCAGAAGATGGTCTTTTTGCTAAATTATATAGAAAAACTTTGCCTTCATTACTTTCTTGAATATTTCCTGATTCATCTACATGCGGAATTCTACTTAACGTATCTGCAACCGTATTTAATTTTCCCTCGCAATATTGCATAGAAAAATCATAGTCCTGAAAAGACAAAACCCATCTTGTTAATCTACCGCTTAACAATCGACACGTTTTTAAAAATGATAAAGCTCTATGGTCTGTAATTATTATTAATTTAGATCCCAAAATATACGATCTAAATTTATCAAGACTCCATATTATTGCTAATAATTCTTTTTCTGTCGTATAAAAAGTTAATTCTGCTCCCTTTAATGTACGACTAATAAAAGAAATAGGAAGTTGTTCTCCATTCTCGTCTAACTGATATAAAACTGAACCTATCGCAATATCACTCGCATCTGTTTGTAAATAAAAGGTTTTGGAAACATCTGGGTACGTAAGAATTACGTAATCACAAAATAAATCTTTTACTCTATTAAAAGCTTTTTCTTTGTATTTATTCCAATCCCATTTACTCCCACCTTTTAATAACTGTAAAAGAGGTACTATTTCTTGAGCATGATTTTTAGTAAATTTTGTATAAAAATTAATTAATCCCAAAAATCCTCTTAATTCTTTTAAATTTCGCGGTCTTGGAAATTCCTTGATGACTTTTATTTTCTCTGGATCCGGTTTAATTCCTTCTGCTGTTAAAATATGTCCCAAAAATTTTATTTCCGGTCTAAAAAAATGAGATTTTGCAAAATTTATTGTCATATTATTTTCTTCTAATCTTTGAAATAACATTTCTAAGTGAATTAAATGTTGTGGAATATCTCCCGAAGTGCAAAGCATATCATCAATAAAAGTTATAATGAAATCACCTAGATCGCATAACACGTGGTCTAAAGCTCTGACTAAAGCACTCGTGCTTGTTTTCAAACCAAAAGGAACTACTTTAAAAACATAACATTTTCCTTCCACTAAAAAACCCGTGTATTTCATTGAATTTTCAGTTAATGGAATTTGCCAAAAACTACTAACTAAATCCAGTGAAGACATTACTTTTACACCTGCACATCTTTGAAATAATACTTCCGTTGTTTCTGCCCTTTCATAATCATTAATTAATATTTCATTTAATTTTCTGGCATCTAAACAAAGTCGTATTGATCCATCTTTTTTAATTACTGTAACTAAAGGACTAATATATTGAGTTGTCGCTCTTTTTATAATTCCTAAATCAATTAATTTTTTAATCTCATTATTTACTTTATCTCTCACATTAATTGGTAACGGATAAGATTTTTTTATAAATGGCCTACTGTCATTTATTTCTAACTCGTGTTCATATATTGAAATTCTTCCCGGTTTTTTAGAAAACACCCTTTTATAACGCGTTACTAAATTATAAAATTCATCTTTTTGTGTGTTATTTAATAGGGTACATTCAGCAACTTTTGACATTATTTCATCATTTGTTATATCATATTCTGAATGAATATTTTCATAATCTTCAACAATTCCTATTTCATTAATGACAAATGGATTATTCTTTTCTATTTCAAAGTATCTTTCTTGATTTTGCAATAATTTATTTTCATCATCTTTTATAGTAATTTTCATTTTATTATTTTCATCATCAATCATTTTTATTTTTAAACTATTATTCCCATCATATACTTTTAATATATTATTCTTTAAATCAATTTTACTTTAAATTTTTTTTAAAAGATCAATCCCTAATATACAATTTTTATTTAATTTAGGAACTATTAAAAATACATACATTCCTTTCCAATTACCCATTTTGAATGTTATATATATTTGTTGTTTAACTTTTACTGATTTAGCTCTAGTTGCTCCTACAATATTTACTCCTACAACCGGTAAAATTTCACATTTTAAAAATTTTTTTTTATCCCACAGGCACAAACATGGCGCTTTTAGATGCCTGTAGGCAGGGTCTAAACGCATTCATTTGTTCGACCGGGTAAAAATGGCTTCCATTTTTTCCCTAGGGAAAAAATGAACAGCTGATCCATGCATTTTTTCCACCACAGGGCAAAAATGGCCGCCATTTTTATACGGTCAAACAAGTGAATGCATTTAGACCCTAACCTACAAACATTTAAAAGCACCAAGCTTGTGCCTTTGGAATAAAAAGTATCGTAAGCAACACGGGTTTAAAGTCAGTCCAATTTGTTTACAATGATGTTTGTGTACTCGTTCACGTCTCGGGCTTCGCCCTTGACTGTCACTCGTACACAAACATCAGCGTAAACAAATGGCTGCCCTTAACCCCTTGTTGCTTAATATACTATTTTATTTTCTTCATAAAATATTTCTGAAATACAAGTTATTTCGCTACCCGTATCAATTAATGCATTTGTATCAATATTTTCTAATCCGATTTTAATTTGTGGACATCTATCTAACCTCTTTTCATTTTCACTTTCATTTTGTTCTTTTTCTAATAAATCTTCTCTTGTATTTAATGGAATAGAATCTACTTTATATATTTTCGTTTCTTGATTTAACCTCGGGCTTGTTTCCTTTTTATTATTATTATTATTAACCTCAAACCCGAGGTTTACATGTTTCCCGAATTTTCGCGAAAATCTTTAGAACATCCCGGTTGTGAAAAAAAATCATCATCCTTTCGTTTATTTTCCGTTTGTTCTTTACCTCCAGTTTTATTTAAATAACTAGCTTCTTGTTTAGTTTCTTTTTGATTATCTGAATATTTATTTGGATTAGTTCTACTGACATATCTCCCATTTTCCACAAATCCATTATTATAATCTTGCCTATTATAATTATTACTATTTTGTCTATTTGGGTTATAATTATTTTGCCCACTTTGATTGTTACTATTTTGACTATACCGATTTTCACGTGAATAATTATTTCTATTATTTGAAAAATTTGGTACGTTAATTTTATTATCAAAATTATTTGGATAATTATTAAATTGTCTATAATTTGGGTTATAATTATTACCTTTATAGTTATTATTGGGATAGTTTTGTTGATTATATTGTTGTTGATTCGGAAAATTATAATTATTAAAATTTCTCGGACTATTAGCATAATTATTTTGTTGATTTCCAAATTCTTTTTTCTGAAAATTTTCATTATTTGATTTATTTCTAAAATTACTGAAATTTGGATTAGATTGCCTATATAAAAAGTTTCTCGATGAATTAGAAGGTCCGGCTAAATCAAAAGTTTCTAATAAATCTATTAATTCTTCTACCGTTTGAATTTTCCTAATAATAATAGCCGTTCGAATTTCATCTTCAAAATGTCTTGAAATTTTTAAAACTATTTCACTTTCTGGAATTACAGGAATTAAATCTTTCGCATTGTTTATTATTTTTATGGCATATGCGGTCCTAGCTAATCTCCCATTTGGATCAAAACTCCCAAATTGTAATGTAGAGCTTACTTTAAACCTTATTTCTTCATTCCAGTATCTTTTAATAAATTTTTCTTTGAATGTTTTGTAGTTTTCTTGCGCTGACGAAACTAAATTCCACCATTCTTTCGCAAATCCATCTAAACACGTTAAAATAATAAACTTAAAATCATCTTCCCACGCGTCGTTAATTTCCAAATAGTTTTCTAAATCCTTTAAAAAAATCATAGGACGCTCTCTTCCTGTAAATTTTGGAGCTGGTAAATTTTTAATCCACGTTGATTTATCAACACTTCCCGAATTTATTTTAATTTTATTAATTTTAGTTTCAATTTGATTTTGTTTTTCTTCTATTTTATTTATTTTTGTTTCATTTTGCAATATAGATATCGCATTTTCTTGACCAATTAAATAATTATTTGAAATATCCGTTTTAAATGAATCAACCTTATCCTCAACTACTACTAATTTATTTTCTAATTCTTTACTTTTATTTTCACATTCCCTTTTTCTATTCGCTAATTTAGAATCCATTTCATTTTTATATTTTAATTTTATATCTTTTACTAATTTAGTCATATTAATCATTCTTTCCCTCATCCTTTGTTGTTCTTCTTCATTTTTTTTACTACTTATTCTAAAATTTATTTTAACCCTCTGAATTTTAGTTTTTAAATTTTCTACATCATTTGTTATTCCTGACAACATATTGTTAAACTCTCTTTCACACTCCTCAGATTCATCATGATCATTTCCCGAATTTATGTTTTCGTTTTTCTTTTCCTTATCCTCCTCACTATCACTAATTATACTATCCCTATCCTCTTCATTTGTTTCTTTTTTATCATCTTTATTTTTAAAAAACGGATCTCCAAAAATAAATTCATTATTTTTATCCCCATTAGGATTATTAGTATTTTGATCTGCCATTTTTTTATTTTTAATTTATTAATAATTTGATTATTTATTTATAAATTATTTTATTTATTTCTATTAATTTTATATTTAAAATATTCCATTTATTTATTATTTCTTAATCTATTCAAAATTAATACAATTCAAAAATAAAATCATCTATTTCCTTTCTTCCTTTTCTATTTTGTTTTGATTCTATAAAGCTAAAGTCTCATCAGAAAGTAAATACACTCACCGAAATAGAATAGAAACGAACTTGTTTTCTTCTTGGATTTTACGTTAAATTTTATTCTACGTTTAATATCTAATTATTATTCTTAAAAAATTTTAATGATTATCTTTTTAAAATTGTATTCATTCTAATCACCAGGGGTACCAGTTGAAGCATACTTCCTATCTCTGTTCCTTCCGGGGATTCACAATATTTAATATTATCTAAGAAAGTGATTCATATGCTTACTATTATCGCAAGAATTTAGAGAGAGATAGAAAGTAGTCCAAATTATGGGCATTTAAACCCATAAATCTCAAATTTAAAGGGAAAATATTTGTATGTATGACACCTGTTGTCATTATCTATCTTTTGAAATATTATTCATACAGAATTTAAATTGACTTTTAATTATTATCTTTATAATTTCTATTCTATTTCTGATCGACTTTTAAATTAAATTTAAATCAAATATTATTTTGTTAATATTAATAATCTCAGTTGTAATACTTGTTAAATAATATAACAAGCATTAGGGAGATCATCATTGATTTTATAATATTAACAAAAATAAAAAAAATATAAAAATAAAATAAAATTAATATTAAAACAGTTAAACTTTTATCTAGCATTACAATTAAATCAAAATCAATATAAATTTATTTCTGATGAAACTTCCACTTTAAAATTTAAAAGTAAACAAAAATAAAGTTCTTTGACCTACTTGATTCGATCTATTTCTCTAATTTCCTTGAATATATCCTCTTTAAGCTTTCTTGTTCGATTTATGAAATTTGATTTATCTATTAAATAAAAATTAACAAAATTTAATATAAATTTCCATTAAAAATTCAATAACTATTCAATCTCAAATTCACATCTTTACTCTACCATTAATTCTCTCTTTTAATCTTCTTTCTTTATTTATATTTTCAAATAAACAAATAAAATAAATATTTTATTCTTTTAAGGATGATTCTCCTTTCTACAAACTCATGAATAAGTCGTGATGATGCTACAATGCACCACAACTTAACAAGTTTTGTAGAAAGTAGTGTAAACCAAGCGAGGAATTTAAACAATATTAACCAGTCAATTGTTGGTTGTACTATGTACTCCAACAAAAGATCGATTAACTTTCGTTATTAAATAATTGCTGAATCGCAATTATTTAATAATTATTGCTTAAAAGCTTCACCCAACAAACACAGAAAGTATTTTGAGCAATAATTTGGAAAAACTCTGTTTCCAAATTATTATTCGCAATATTAAATTATTTAAATAAATATTGAGGTTGTACTATGTACTCCTCAATAAATAAATTAAATAATTAAATTTTATGACGCTTTGTATCTCTTTATATTCTTGTACTTTTTAATTATAATTAATAAAATTGTATTATTAATAACAAATTCAATAAAATAAATATTTCATTGAATTCATCAATCAACACAATCTTAATTAAAATATTATGACGCTAAGTACGTATATCTTACCAATTTAGTTGATGAAAATCAAGAGGACGAGTCCATGCAAATGAGCTCCTTATATACCCTTGATTTACCCCCCAAAAACGTCCAGAAAGTTCGATAACCGCTACAACTGTCAAAATTTTCAATTTCCGCGGTTTTTCTATTTTAATTTTCACGCTTATAAAGATTGATAATTTAACTTTTCTTTCTTGTGAAATATTCTAAATTTTCTACTCTATATTTTATCATAAATTTATTTGTTATAAATTGATTATTTCTTATAAAAAACTCTATTTGAACTTTGAAAATTGATTTATTATTAATCATCTAATAATTAATCTAATCGTACTTTCTTTATTTTCCTTAACTTTACCTATATTTAATTATTTTTATTTCGTATTTTCAATTTTCCCATTATTATTATTAATTTTAACTAAATTATTCAATTTTGTAAGTTTTTAAACTATTATTTAAATATTAAACAATATTTTACCAATTCAACTATTCACTTTTGTGAACATTCTTATAAACTAATTTTAACAACTAATATTTATTTATAATTGTTTATAATTATTGCAAAATTTTCACTTTTTCCTGTTAATTCTAATATATCAATAATTATCAATGAATTTCGCTTATTTTCTACTTAAATTATTTTTTTATTCCTTATTTTACTATTTTACAATTAACTATTTCTCAGATTTTCAATATTCAGTTGTTTATTCTACAAAATTCAACTTTTAACTTTATATTTCGATTTTTATTTAGAAATACTAAATCTTCTATCAATATATGTTCTTAACTTTATTTCTTATTTAATTTCTTATAATTATTTATAATAATAATCTAATAAATTTTATTTTCAAAATTAATTATTTTAACTGAATTTTTAAAAATCTAAGTAGCAATTCTTCATTTCAATTTTCCTTTCGATTTTTATAGGCTGTGCAGCCACACGCCCAAGCCACCGGACCACCAACCCAAACGTCCAGAGCTCGATCCCAATCGATCCCAATATTTTTATTATTTAAATTTTCTATTTAATTTGTAATTTTATTTTTATTACTATTAAATGTTTTAATTTTCGACAAATATATTGAAATGGTTTTTTTAACCATGAAATACCATTTCAGTGTTTACTAGCCAAAAAGTACGATTTTTTAAAGAAAATTCGAAAAAAAAGACCATTTCCCGCACTTAATCTGTCAAACTCTTTGACCTACAATGCTTCAATTTGGTACACGTATTTAGATTCACGTGTAGATGACTGGAAAATTATATAGAACTTTCGAAAAGGCGGTCTTCATAGTGTTTACTAGCCAAAAAGTACGATTTTTTAAAGAAAATTAGAAAAAAACACCATTTCCCCCCACTTAATCTTTCAAACTCTTTGACCTAAAATGCTTCAATTTGGTACACGTATTTAGATTCAGGTGTAGATTACTGGAAAATTATATAGAACTTACGAAAAGGCGGTCTTCATAGTGTTTACTAGCCAAAAAGAACGATTTTTTAAAGAAAATTCGAAAAAAAGACCATTTCCCCCACATAATCTTTCAAGCTCTTTGACCTACAATGCTTCAATTTGGTACACGTATGTAGATTTGCGTGTAGATTACTGGAAAATTATATAGAACTTTTGAAAAGTCGGCCTTCATAGTGTTTACTAGCCAAAAAGTACGATTTTTAAAGAAAATTCGAAAAAAAGACCATTTCCCCCCACTTAATCTTTTGTAACTCTTTGACCTAAAATGCTTCAATTTGGTACACGTATGTAGATTCACGTGTAGATTACTGGAAAATTATATAGAACTTTCGAAAAGTGGGTCTTCATTGTGTTTACTAGCCAAAAAGTACGATTTTTTAAAGAAAATTCGAAAAAAAGACCATTTTCCCCAACTTAATCTTCCAAACTATTTGACCTAGAATGCTGCAATTTGGCACACGTATGTATATTTACGTGTAGATTACAGGAAAATTATAGAAAACTTTCAAAAAGGCGGTCATCTTAGTGTTTACTAGCCAAAAATACGACTTTATGAAAAAAATTCGAAAAAAGGGCCATTTCCCCCTCACCTAATCTTCCAAGCTATTTGACTTGGGATGCTGCAATTTGATACACGTATGTAGATTTACGGGTAGATATAAGGAAAATTATAGAGAACTTTCGAAAAGGCGATCTTCTTAGTGTTTACCAAACAAAAATACGATATTCTAAAAAAAATTCGAAAAAAGGACCATTTCCCCCCACTTAATCTTCCAAACTGTTCGACCTAGAATGCTGCAATTTGGTACACTTATGTAGATTTACGTGTAGATTACAGGAAAATTATAGAGAACTTTCGAAAAGGCGGTCATCTTAGTGTTTACCAGCCAAAAATACGATTTTTTGAAAAAAATTCGAAAAATTGACCATGTCCCCCACCCCCCCTTAATCTTCCAGACTGTTTGTCCTAGAATGCTGCAATTTAGCACACGTATGTATATTTACGTGTAGATTACAGGAAAATTATAAAGAACTATCGAAAAGGCGGTCTTCATAGTGTTTACTAGCCAAAAATACGATTTTTTGAAAAAAATTCGAACATATGACCAGGTCCCCAGTCCATAATCTTCTAAACTATTTGACCTCCAATGCTGCAATTTTTTACACGTATAGAGATTTACGTGTAAATTACAGGAAAATTATACAGAACTTACGAAAAGGCGGTCTTCTTAGTGTTTACCAGCCAAAAATACGATTTTTTGAAAAAAATTCCAAAAAATGACCATGTCCTCCCCCCCTAATCTTCCAAACTATTTGACCTAGAATGCTGCAATTTAGTACACGTATGTAGATTTACGTGTAGATTACAGGAAAATTATAGAAAACTTTCAAAAAGGCGGTCAACTTAGTGTTTACCAGCCAAAAATACGATTTTATGAAAAAAATTCGAAAAAAGGACCATTTCCCCCTCCCCTAATCTTCCAAACTATTTGACTTAGGATGCTGCAATTTGATACACGTATGTAGATTTACGGGTAGATATAAGGAAAATTATAGAGAACTTTCGAAAAGGCGGTCATCTTAGTGTTTACCAGCCAAAAATACGATTTTTTGAAAAAAATTCGAAAAAATGACCATGTCCCCCCCCCCCCCCAATCTTCCAAACTATTTGACCTAAAATGCTGCAATTTGGTACACGTATGTAGATTTAAGTGTAGATTACAGGAAAATCATAGAGAACTATCGAAAAGGCGATCTTCATAGTGTTTACTAGCCAAAAATACGATTTTTTGAAAAAAATTCCAAAAAATGACCATGTCCCCCCCCCTGATTTTCCAAACTATTTAACCTAGAATGCTGCAATTTAGTACACGTATGTAGATTTACGTGTAGATTACAGAGAAATAATAGAGAACTTTTGAAAAGGAGGTCTTCATAGTGTTTACTAGTCAAACAGTACGATTTTTTGAAAAAAATTCGACAAAATGACCATGTCCCCCCCCCCTAATCTTCCAACCTATTTGACCTAGAATGCTGCAATTTGGTACACTTATGTAGATTTACGTGTAGATTACAGGAAAATTATAGAGAACTTTAGAGAAGGCGGTCATCTTAGTGTTTACCAGCCAAAAATACGATTTTTTGAAAAAAATTCGAAAAAAGGACCATTTCCGCCCACTTTATCTTCCAAACTATTTGACCTAGAATGCTGCAATTTAATACACTTATGTAGATTTACGTGTAGATTACATGAAAATTATAGAGAAATTTGGAAAAGGCAAACTTCATAATGTTTACTATTCAAAAATACGATTTTTTGAAAAAAATTCGAAAAAAAGACCATTTCCCTCCACTTAATCTTCCAAACTGTTTGACCTAGAATGCTGCAATTTGTAAAAAATATGTGGATTTACGTGTACATTACAGAAAAATTATCGAGATCTTTCGAAAATGTGGTCTTTATAGTGTATACTTGAAGAAAAGAACGATTTTTAGAAAAAAATTCGAAAAAATGGCCATGCTTCCCCCTAATCTTCCAAGCTATTTGACTTAGAATGCTGCAATTTAATGCACGTATGTAGATTCACGTGTAGATTACTGGAAAATTATATAGAACTTTCGAAAAGGCGGTGTTCATAGTGTTTACTAGCCAAAAAGTACGATTTTTTAAAGAAAATTCTAAAAAAGACCATTTTCCCCCACTTAATCTTTCAAGCTCTTTGACCTACAATGCTTCAATTTGGTACACGTATTTAGATTCAGGTGTAGATTACTGGAAAATTATATAGAACTTACGAAAAGGCGGTCTTCATAGTGTTTACTAGCCAAAAAGAACGATTTTTTAAAGAAAATTCGAAAAAAAGACCATTTCCCCCACATAATCTTTCAAGCTCTTTGACCTACAATGCTTCAATTTGGTACACGTATGTAGATTTGCGTGTAGATTACTGGAAAATTATATAGAACTTTTGAAAAGTCGGCCTTCATAGTGTTTACTAGCCAAAAAGTACGATTTTTTAAAGAAAATTCGAAAAAAAGACCATTTCCCCCCACTTAATCTTTTGTAACTCTTTGACCTAAAATGCTTCAATTTGGTACACGTATGTAGATTCACGTGTAGATTACTGGAAAATTATATAGAACTTTCGAAAAGTGGGTCTTCATTGTGTTTACTAGCCAAAAAGTACGATTTTTTAAAGAAAATTCGAAAAAAAGACCATTTTCCCCAACTTAATCTTCCAAACTATTTGACCTAGAATGCTGCAATTTGGCACACGTATGTATATTTACGTGTAGATTACAGGAAAATTATAGAAAACTTTCAAAAAGGCGGTCATCTTAGTGTTTACTAGCCAAAAATACGACTTTATGAAAAAAATTCGAAAAAAGGGCCATTTCCCCCTCACCTAATCTTCCAAGCTATTTGACTTGGGATGCTGCAATTTGATACACGTATGTAGATTTACGGGTAGATATAAGGAAAATTATAGAGAACTTTCGAAAAGGCGATCTTCTTAGTGTTTACCAAACAAAAATACGATATTCTAAAAAAATTCGAAAAAAGGACCATTTCCCCCCACTTAATCTTCCAAACTGTTCGACCTAGAATGCTGCAATTTGGTACACTTATGTAGATTTACGTGTAGATTACAGGAAAATTATAGAGAACTTTCGAAAAGGCGGTCATCTTAGTGTTTACCAGCCAAAAATACGATTTTTTGAAAAAAATTCGAAAAATTGACCATGTCCCCCACCCCCCCTTAATCTTCCAGACTGTTTGTCCTAGAATGCTGCAATTTAGCACACGTATGTATATTTACGTGTAGATTACAGGAAAATTATAAAGAACTATCGAAAAGGCGGTCTTCATAGTGTTTACTAGCCAAAAATACGATTTTTTGAAAAAAATTCGAACATATGACCAGGTCCCCAGTCCATAATCTTCTAAACTATTTGACCTCCAATGCTGCAATTTTTTACACGTATAGAGATTTACGTGTAAATTACAGGAAAATTATACAGAACTTACGAAAAGGCGGTCTTCTTAGTGTTTACCAGCCAAAAATACGATTTTTTGAAAAAAATTCCAAAAAATGACCATGTCCTCCCCCCCTAATCTTCCAAACTATTTGACCTAGAATGCTGCAATTTAGTACACGTATGTAGATTTACGTGTAGATTACAGGAAAATTATAGAAAACTTTCAAAAAGGCGGTCAACTTAGTGTTTACCAGCCAAAAATACGATTTTATGAAAAAAATTCGAAAAAAGGACCATTTCCCCCTCACCTAATCTTCCAAACTATTTGACTTAGGATGCTGCAATTTGATACACGTATGTAGATTTACGGGTAGATATAAGGAAAATTATAGAGAACTTTCGAAAAGGCGGTCATCTTAGTGTTTACCAGCCAAAAATACGATTTTTTGAAAAAAATTCGAAAAAATGACCATGTCCCCCCCCCCCCCCCCAATCTTCCAAACTATTTGACCTAAAATGCTGCAATTTGGTACACGTATGTAGATTTAAGTGTAGATTACAGGAAAATCATAGAGAACTATCGAAAAGGCGATCTTCATAGTGTTTACTAGCCAAAAATACGATTTTTTGAAAAAAATTCCAAAAAATGACCATGTCCCCCCCCCTGATTTTCCAAACTATTTAACCTAGAATGCTGCAATTTAGTACACGTATGTAGATTTACGTGTAGATTACAGAGAAATAATAGAGAACTTTTGAAAAGGAGGTCTTCATAGTGTTTACTAGCCAAACAGTACGATTTTTTGAAAAAAATTCGACAAAATGACCATGTCCCCCCCCCCTAATCTTCCAACCTATTTGACCTAGAATGCTGCAATTTGGTACACTTATGTAGATTTACGTGTAGATTACAGGAAAATTATAGAGAACTTTAGAGAAGGCGGTCATCTTAGTGTTTACCAGCCAAAAATACGATTTTTTGAAAAAAATTCGAAAAAAGGACCATTTCCGCCCACTTTATCTTCCAAACTATTTGACCTAGAATGCTGCAATTTAATACACTTATGTAGATTTACGTGTAGATTACATGAAAATTATAGAGAAATTTGGAAAAGGCAAACTTCATAATGTTTACTATTCAAAAATACGATTTTTGAAAAAAATTCGAAAAAAAGACCATTTCCCTCCACTTAATCTTCCAAACTGTTTGACCTAGAATGCTGCAATTTGTAAAAAATATGTGGATTTACGTGTACATTACAGAAAAATTATCGAGATCTTTCGAAAATGTGGTCTTTATAGTGTATACTTGAAGAAAAGAACGATTTTTAGAAAAAAATTCGAAAAAATGGCCATGCTTCCCCCTAATCTTCCAAGCTATTTGACTTAAAATGCTGCAATTTAATGCACGTATGTAGATTCACGTGTAGATTACTGGAAAATTATATAGAACTTTCGAAAAGGCGGTGTTCATAGTGTTTACTAGCCAAAAAGTACGATTTTTTAAAGAAAATTCTAAAAAAGACCATTTTCCCCCACTTAATCTTTCAAGCTCTTTGACCTACAATGCTTCAATTTGGTACACGTATGTAGATTTACGTGTAGATTACTGGAAAATTATATAGAACTTTCGAAAAGGCGGTCTTCATAGTGTTTACTAGCCAAAAAGTACGATTTTTTAAAGAAAATTCGAAAAAAAGACCATTTTCCCCACTTAATCTTTCAAACTCTTTGACCTACAATGCTTCAATTTGGTACACGTATTTAGATTCACGTGTAGATTACTGGAAAATTATATAGAACTTTCGAAAAGGCGGTCTTCATAGTGTTTACTAGCCAAAAAGTACGATTTTTTAAAGAAAATTCGAAAAAAAGACCATTTCCCCCCACCTAATCTTCCAAACTATTTGACCTACAATGCTGCTATTTGGTACACGTATGTAGATTTACGTGTAGTTTATAGGACAATTATACAGAACTTTTGAAAAGGCGGTGTTCTTAGTGTTTACTAGCCAAACATACAAATTTTTGAAAAAAAAATCGAAAAAATGACAATGCTCCCCCCCTAATCTTCAAAACTGTTTGACCTAGAATGCTGCAATTTAATACACGTATGTAGATTAAAGTGTAGATTACAGGAAAAATATAGAGTACATTTAAAAAGGCCGTCTTCATAGTGTTTACTAGCCAAAAAGTATGATTTTTTAAAGAAAATTCGAAAAAAAGACCATTTCCCCCCACTTAATCTTTCAAACTCTTTGACCTAAAATGCTTCAATTTTGTACACGTATTTAGATTCAGGTGTAGATTACTGGAAAATTATATAGAACTTACGAAAAGGCGGTCTTCATAGTGTTTACTAGCCAAAAAGTACGATTTTTTAAAGAAAATTCGAAAAAAGACCATTTTCCCCAACTTAATCTCCCAAACTATTTGACCTACAATGCTTTCATTTGGTACACGTATTTAGATTCACGTGTAGATTACTGGAAAATTATATAGAACTTTCGAAAAGGCGGTCTTCATAGTGTTTACTAGCCAAAAAGTACGATTTTTTAAAGAAAATTCGAAAAAAAGACCATTTTCCCCACTTAATCTTTCAAACTCTTTGACCTACAATGCTTCAATTTGGTACACGTATTTAGATTCACGAGTAGATTACTGGAAAATTATATAGAACTTTTGAAAAGGCGGTCTTCATAGTGTTTACTAGCCAAAAAGTACGATTTTTTAAAGAAAATTCGAAAAAAAGTCCATTTCCCCCCACCTAATCTTCCAAACTATTTGACCTACAATGCTGCTATTTGGTACACGTATGTAGATTTACGTGTAGTTTATAGGACAATTATACAGAACTTTTGAAAAGGCGGTGTTCTTAGTGTTTACTAGCCAAACATACAAATTTTTGAAAAAAAAATCGAAAAAATGACAATGCTCCCCCCCTAATCTTCAAAACTGTTTGACCTAGAATGCTGCAATTTAATACACGTATGTAGATTTAAGTGTAGATTACAGGAAAATTATAGAGAACTTTAGAGAAGGCGGTCATCTTAGTGTTTACCAGCCAAAAATACGATTTTTTGAAAAAAATTCGAAAAAATGACCATGTCCCCCCCCCCCCCCTAATCTTCCAAACTATTTGACCTAGAATGCTGCAATTGGGTACACGTATGTAGATTTAAGTGTAGATTACAGGAAAATCATAGAGAACTATCGAAAAGGCGATCTTCATAGTGTTTACTAGCCAAAAATACGATTTTTTGAAAAAAATTCCAAAAAATGACCATGTCCCCCCCCCTGATTTTCCAAACTATTTAACCTAGAATGCTGCAATTTAGTACACGTATGTAGATTTACGTGTAGATTACAGAGAAATAATAGAGAACTTTTGAAAAGGAGGTCTTCATAGTGTTTACTAGCCAAACAGTACGATTTTTTGAAAAAAATTCGACAAAATGACCATGTCCCCCCCCCCCCTAATCTTCCAACCTATTTGACCTAGAATGCTGCAATTTGGTACACTTATGTAGATTTACGTGTAGATTACAGGAAAATTATAGAGAACTTTAGAGAAGGCGGTCATCTTAGTGTTTACCAGCCAAAAATACGATTTTTTGAAAAAAATTCGAAAAAAGGACCATTTCCGCCCACTTTATCTTCCAAACTATTTGACCTAGAATGCTGCAATTTAATACACTTATGTAGATTTACGTGTAGATTACATGAAAATTATAGAGAAATTTGGAAAAGGCAAACTTCATAATGTTTACTATTCAAAAATACGATTTTTTGAAAAAAATTCGAAAAAAAGACCATTTCCCTCCACTTAATCTTCCAAACTGTTTGACCTAGAATGCTGCAATTTGTAAAAAATATGTGGATTTACGTGTACACTACAGAAAAATTATCGAGATCTTTCGAAAATGTGGTCTTTATAGTGTATACTTGAAGAAAAGAACGATTTTTAGAAAAAAATTCGAAAAAATGACCATGCTTCCCCCTAATCTTCCAAGCTATTTGACTTAGAATGCTGCAATTTGATGCACGTATGTAGATTCACGTGTAGATTACTGGAAAATTATATAGAACTTTCGAAAAGGCGGTGTTCATAGTGTTTACTAGCCAAAAAGTACGATTTTTTAAAGAAAATTCCAAAAAAGACCATTTTCCCCCACTTAATCTTTTAAAACTCTTTGACCTAAAATGCTTTAATTTGGTACACGTATGTAGATTCACGTGTAGATTACTGGAAAATTATATAGAACTTTCGAAAAGGCGGTCTTCATAGTGTTTACTAGCCAAAAAGTACGATTTTTTAAAGAAAATTCGAAAAAAAGACCATTTTCCCCACTTAATCTTTCAAACTCTTTGACCTACAATGCTTCAATTTGGTACACGTATTTAGATTCACGTGTAGATTACTGGAAAATTATATAGAACTTTCGAAAAGGCGGTCTTCATAGTGTTTACTAGCCAAAAAGTACGATTTTTTAAAGAAAATTCGAAAAAAAGACCATTTCCCCCCACCTAATCTTCCAAACTATTTGACCTACAATGCTGCTATTTGGTACACGTATGTAGATTTACGTGTAGTTTATAGGACAATTATACAGAACTTTTGAAAAGGCGGTGTTCTTAGTGTTTACTAGCCAAACATACAAATTTTTGAAAAAAAATTTGAAAAAATGACAATGCTCCCCCCCTAATCTTCAAAACTGTTTGACCTAGAATGCTGCAATTTAATACACGTATGTAGATTTAAGTGTAGATTACAGGAAAAATATAGAGTACATTTAAAAAGGCCGTCTTCATAGTGTTTACTAGCCAAAAAGTATGATTTTTTAAAGAAAATTCGAAAAAAAGACAATTTCCCCCCACTTAATCTTTCAAACTCTTTGACCTAAAATGCTTCAATTTTGTAAACGTATTTAGATTCAGGTGTAGATTACTGGAAAATTATATAGAACTTACGAAAAGGCGGTCTTCATAGTGTTTACTAGCCAAAAAGTACGATTTTTTAAAGAAAATTCGAAAAAAGACCATTTTCCCCAACTTAATTTCCCAAACTATTTGACCTACAATGCTTTCATTTGGTACACGTATTTAGATTCACGTGTAGATTACTGGAAAATTATATAGAACTTTCGAAAAGGCGGTCTTCATAGTGTTTACTAGCCAAAAAGTACGATTTTTTAAAGAAAATTCGAAAAAAAGACCATTTTCCCCACTTAATCTTTCAAACTCTTTGACCTACAATGCTTCAATTTGGTACACGTATTTAGATTCACGAGTAGATTACTGGAAAATTATATAGAACTTTTGAAAAGGCGGTCTTCATAGTGTTTACTAGCCAAAAAGTACGATTTTTTAAAGAAAATTCGAAAAAAAGACCATTTCCCCCCACCTAATCTTCCAAACTATTTGACCTACAATGCTGCTATTTGGTACACGTATGTAGATTTACGTGTAGTTTATAGGACAATTATACAGAACTTTTGAAAAGGCGGTGTTCTTAGTGTTTACTAGCCAAACATACAAATTTTTGAAAAAAAAATCGAAAAAATGACAATGCTCCCCCCCTAATGTTCAAAACTGTTTGACCTAGAATGCTGCAATTTAATACACGTATGTAGATTTAAGTGTAGATTACAGGAAAAATATAGAGTACATTTAAAAAGGCCGTCTTCATAGTGTTTACTAGCCAAAAAGTACGATTTTTTAAAAAAAATTCGAAAAAAAGACCATTTCCCCCCACTTAATCTTTTAAACTCTTTGACCTACAATGCTTCAATTTGGTACACGTATTTAGATTCAGGTGTAGATTACTGGAAAATTATATAGAACTTACGAAAAGGCGGTCTTCATAGTGTTTACTAGCCAAAAAGTACGATTTTTTAAAGAAAATTCGAAAAGAAAGACCATTTCCCCCACTTAATCTGTCAAACTCTTTGACCTACAATGCTTCAATTTGGTACACGTATTTAGATTCACGTGTAGATGACTGGAAAATTATATAGAACTTTCGAAAAGGCGGTCTTCATAGTGTTTACTAGCCAAAAAGTACGATTTTTTAAAGAAAATTCGAAAAAAAGACCATTTCCCCCTACTTAATCTTTCAAACTCTTTGACCTAAAATGCTTCAATTTGGTACACGTATTTAGATTCAGGTGTAGATTACTGGAAAATTATATAGAACTTACGAAAAGGCGGTCTTCAGAGTGTTTACTAGCCAAAAAGAACGATTTTTTAAAGAAAATTCGAAAAAAAGACCATTTCCCCCCACTTAATCTTCCAAACTATTTGACCTAGAATGCTGCAATTTGGTACACTTATGTAGATTTACGTATAGATTACAGGAAAATTATAGAGAACTTTCGAAAAGACGGACTTCATAATGTTTAGTAGTCAAAAATACCATTTTCCCCCAACTGAATCCTCCAAACTGTTTGACCTAGAATGCTTCAATTTGGTACACTTATGTAGATTTACGTGTAGATTACTGGAAAATTATATAGAACTTTCAAAAAGGCGGTGTTCATAGTGTTTACTAGCCAAAAAATACGATTTTTTAAAGAAAATTCGAAAAAAGGACCATTTTCCCCCACTTAATCTTCCAAACTATTTGACCTAGAATGCTGCAATTTGGAACACGTATGTACATTCACGTGTAGATTACTGGAAAATTATATAGAACTTTCGAAAAGGCGGTGTTCATAGTGTTTACTAGCCAAAAAGTACGATTTTTTAAAGAAAATTCGAAAAAAAGACCATTTTCCCCCACTTAATCTTCCCAACTATTTGACCTAGAATGCTGCAATTTAGAACACGTATGTAGATTTACGTGCAGATTATAGGACAATTATACAGAACTTTCGAAAAGGTGGTGTTCTTATTGTTTACTAGCCAAAAAAAACGATTTTTTGAAAAAAATTCGAAAAAAAGACCATTTTCCCCCACTTAATCTTCCAAACTATTTGACCTAGAATGCTGCAATTTGGAACACGTATGTAGATTCACGTGTAGATTACTGGAAAATTATATAGAACTTTCGAAAAGGCAGTGTTCATAGTGTTTACTAGCCAAAAAGTACGATTTTTTAAAGAAAATTCGAAAAAAGACCATTTCCCTCCACTTAATCTTTATAACTATTTGACCTAGAATGCTGCAATTTCGTACACTTATGTAGATTTACGTGTAGATTACTGGAAAATTATATAGAACTTTCGAAAATGCGGTGTTCATAGTGTTTACTAGCCAAAAAGTACGATTTTTTAAAGAAAATTCGAAAAAAGACCATTTCCCTCCACTTAATCTTAAAAACTATTTGACCTAGAATGCTGCAATTTAATACACGTATATAGATTTACGTGTAGATTAGAGGAAAATTATAGAGTACATTTGAAAAGGCCGTCTTCATATTGTTTACAAGCCATAAAGTACGATTTTTTAAAGAAAATTCGAAAAAAGACCATTTCTCTCCACTTAATCTTTAAAACTATTTGACCTAGACTGCTGAAATTTGGTACGCGTTTGTACATTTAAGTGTAGATTACTGAAAAACTATAAAGAACTTTTGAAAAGGAGGTCTTCATAGTGTTTACTAGCCAAAAAGTACGATTTTTTAAAGAAAATTCGAAAAAAAGACCATTTTCCCCACTTAATCTTTCAAACTCTTTGACCTACAATGCTTCAATTTGGTACACGTATTTAGATTCACGTGTAGATTACTGGAAAATTATATAGAACTTTCGAAAAGGCGGTCTTCATAGTGTTTACTAGCCAAAAAGTACGATTTTTTAAAGAAAATTCGAAAAAAAGACCATTTCCCCCCACCTAATCTTCCAAACTATTTGACCTACAATGCTGCTATTTGGTACACGTATGTAGATTTACGTGTAGTTTACAGGACAATTATACAGAACTTTTGAAAAGGCGGTGTTCTTAGTGTTCACTAGCCAAACATACAAATTTTTGAAAAAAAAATCGAAAAAATGACAATGCTCCCCCCCTAATCTTCAAAACTGTTTGACCTAGAATGCTGCAATTTAATACACGTATGTAGATTTAAGTGTAGATTACAGGAAAAATATAGAGTACATTTAAAAAGGCCGTCTTCATAGTGTTTACTAGCCAAAAAGTACGATTTTTTAAAGAAAATTCGAAAAAAAGACCATTTCCCCCCACTTAATCTTTTAAACTCTTTGACCTACAATGCTTCAATTTAGTACACGTATTTAGATTCAGGTGTAGATTACAGGAAAATTATATAGAACTTACGAAAAGGCGGTCTTCATAGTGTTTACTAGCCAGAAAGTACGATTTTTTAAAGAAAATTCGAAAAAAAAGACCATTTCCCCCACTTAATCTGTCAAACTCTTTGACCTACAATGCTTCAATTTGGTACACGTATTTAGATTCACGTGTAGATTACTAGAAAATTATATAGAACTTTCGAAAAGGCGGTCTTCATAGTGTTTACTAGCCAAAAAGTACGATTTTTTAAAGAAAATTCGAAAAAAAGACCATTTCCCCCCACTTAATCTTTCAAACTCTTTGACCTAAAATGCTTCAATTTGGTACACGTATTTAGATTCAGGTGTAGATTACAGGAAAATTTTATAGAACTTACGAAAAGGCGGTCTTCATAGTGTTTACTAGCCAAAAAGTACGATTTTTTAAAGAAAATTCGAAAAAAAGACCATTTCCCCCCACATAATCTTCAAAACTGTTTGACCTAGAATGCTGCAATTTAATACACGTATGTAGATTTAAGTGTAGATTACAGGAAAAATATAGAGTACATTTAAAAAGGCCGTCTTCATAGTGTTTACTAGCCAATAAGTACGATTTTTTAAAAAAAATTCGAAAAAAAGACCATTTCCCCCCACTTAATCTTTTAAACTCTTTGACCTACAATGCTTCAATTTGGTACACGTATTTAGATTCAGGTGTAGATTACTGAAAAATTATATAGAACTTACGAAAAGGCGGTCTTCATAGTGTTTACTAGCCAAAAAGTACGATTTTTTAAAGAAAATTCGAAAAAAGACCATTTCCCCCACTTAATCTGTCAAACTCTTTGACCTACAATGCTTCAATTTGGTACACGTATTTAGATTCACGTGTAGATTACTGGAAAATTATATAGAACTTTCGAAAAGGCGGTCTTCATAGTGTTTACTAGCCAAAAAGTACGATTTTTTAAAGAAAATTCGAAAAAAAGACCATTTCCCCCCACTTAATCTTTCAAACTCTTTGACCTAAAATGCTTCAATTTGGTACACGTATGTAGATTTACGTGTAGATTACTGGAAAATTATATAGAACTTTCGAAAAGGCGGTCTTCATAGTGTTTACTAGCCAAAAAGTACGATTTTTTAAAGAAAATTCGAAAAAAAAGACCATTTCCCCCACTTAATCTTTCAAACTCTTTGACCTACAATGCTTCAATTTGGTACACGTATTTAGATTCACACGTAGATTACTGGAAAATTATATAGAACTTACGAAAAGGCGGTCTTCATAGTGTTTACTAGCCAAAAAGTACGATTTTTTAAAGAAAATTCGAAAAAAAAGACCATTTCCCCCACTTAATCTGTCAAACTCTGTGACCTACAATGCTTTAATTTGGTACACGTATTAAGATTTACGTGTAGATTACTGGAAAATTATATAGAACTTTCGAAAAGGCGGTCTTCATAGTGTTTACTAGCCAAAAAGTACGATTTTTTAAAGAAAATTCGAAAAAAAGACCATTTTCCCCAACTTAATCTCCCAAACTATTTGACCTACAATGCTTCAATTTGGTACACGTATTTAGATTCACGTGTAGATTACTGGAAAATTATATAGAACTTTCGAAAAGGCGGTCTTCATAGTGT
Source organism: Ganaspis brasiliensis (assembly GCA_037103525.1). Classification (NCBI taxonomy): domain Eukaryota; kingdom Metazoa; phylum Arthropoda; class Insecta; order Hymenoptera; family Figitidae; genus Ganaspis; species Ganaspis brasiliensis. Next base: position 813,750 of record JAZKLR010000014.1, read on the forward strand.
TTACTAGCCAAAAAGTACGATTTTTTAAAGAAAATTCGAAAAAAAGACCATTTCCCCCCACTTAATCTTTCAAACTCTTTGACCTAAAATGCTTCAATTTGGTACACGTATGTAGATTTACGTGTAGATTACTGAAAAATTATATAGAACTTTCGAAAAGGCGGTCTTCATAGTGTTTACTAGCCAAAAAGTACGATTTTTTAAAGAAAATTCGGATAAAAGACCATTTCCCCCCACTTAATCTTTCAAACGCTTTGACCTAGAATGCTGCAATTTGGTACACGTATGTAGATTTACGTGTAGATTACTGGAAAATTATATAGAACTTTCAAAAAGGCGGTCTTCATAGTGTTTACTAGCCAAAAACTACGATTTTTTAAAGAAAATTCGAAAAAAAAGACCATTTCCCCCACTTAATCTTTCAAGCTCTTTGACCTACAATGCTGCAATTTGGTACACGTATGTAGATTTACGTGTAGATTACTGGAAAATTATATAGAACTTTCGAAAAGGCGGTCTTCATAGTGTTTACTAGCCAAAAAGTACGATTTTTTAAAGAAAATTCGAAAAAAAGACCATTTCCCTCCACATAATCTTTTAAACTATTTGACCTACAATGCTGCAATTTAGTACACGTATGTAGATTTACGTGTAGATTACTGGAAAATTATATAGAACTTTCGAGAAGGCGGTCTTCATAGTGTTTACTAGCCAAAAAGTACGATTTTTTAAAGAAAATTCGAAAAAAAGACCATTTCCCCCCACATAATCTTTCAAGCTCTTTGACCTACAATGCTTCAATTTGGTACACGTATGTAGATTTACGTGTAGATTACTGGAAAATTATATAGAACTTTTGAAAAGTCGATCTTCATAGTGTTTACTAGCCAAAAAGTACGATTTTTTAAAGAAAATTCGAAAAAAAGACCATTTCCCCCCACTTAATCTTTTGAAACTCTTTGACCTAAAATGCTTTAATTTGGTACACGTATGTAGATTCACGTGTAGATTACTGGAAAATTATATAGAACTTTCGAAAAGGCGGTCTTCATAGTGTTTACTAGCCAAAAAGTACGATTTTTTAAAGAAAATTCGAAAAAAAGACCATTTCCCCCCACTTAATCTTTCAAACTCTTTGACCTAAAATGCTTCAATTTGGTACACGTATGTAGATTTACGTGTAGATTACTGGAAAATTATATAGAACTTTCGAAAAGGCGGTCTTCATAGTGTTTACTAGCCAAAAAGTACGATTTTTTAAAGAAAATTCGGATAAAAGACCATTTCCCCCCACTTAATCTTTCAAACGCTTTGACCTAGAATGCTGCAATTTGGTATACGTATGTAGATTTACGTGTAGATTACTGGAAAATTATATAGAACTTTCAAAAAGGCGGTCTTCATAGTGTTTACTAGCCAAAAACTACGATTTTTTAAAGAAAATTCGAAAAAAAAGACCATTTCCCCCACCTAATCTTTCAAGCTCTTTGACCTACAATGCTGCAAGTTGGTACACGTATGTAGATTTACGTGTAGATTACTGGAAAATTATATAGAACTTTCGAAAAGGCGGTCTTCATAGTGTTTACTAGCCAAAAAGTACGATTTTTTAAAGAAAATTCGAAAAAAAGACCATTTCCCTCCACATAATCTTTTAAACTATTTGACCTACAATGCTGCAATTTAGTACACGTATGTAGATTTACGTGTAGATTACTGGAAAATTATATAGAACTTTCGAGAAGGCGGTCTTCATAGTGTTTACTAGCCAAAAAGTACGATTTTTTAAAGAAAATTCGAAAAAAAGACCATTTCCCCCCACATAATCTTTCAAGCTCTTTGACCTACAATGCTTCAATTTGGTACACGTATGTAGATTTACGTGTAGATTACTGGAAAATTATATAGAACTTTTGAAAAGTCGATCTTCATAGTGTTTACTAGCCAAAAAGTACGATTTTTTAAAGAAAATTCGAAAAAAAGACCATTTCCCCCCACTTAATCTTTTGAAACTCTTTGACCTAAAATGCTTTAATTTGGTACACGTATGTAGATTCACGTGTAGATTACTGGAAAATTATATAGAACTTTCGAAAAGGCGGTCTTCATAGTGTTTACTAGCCAAAAAGTACGATTTTTTAAAGAAAATTCGAAAAAAAGACCATTTCCCCCCACCTAATCTTCCAAACTATTTGACCTACAATGCTTCAATTTGGTACACGTATCTAGATTCAGGTGTAGATTACTGGAAAATTATATAGAACTTACGAAAAGGCGGTCTTCATAGTGTTTACTAGCCAAAAAGTACGATTTTTTAAAGAAAATTCGAAAAAAAGACAATTTCCCCCCACATAATCTTTCAAGCTCTTTGACCTACAATGCTTCAATTTAGTACACGTATGTAGATTTACGTGTAGATTACTGGAAAATTATATAGAACTTTCGAGAAGGCGGTCTTCATAGTGTTTACTAGCCAAAAAGTACGATTTTTTAAAGAAAATTCGAAAAAAAGACAATTTCCCCCCACATAATCTTTCAAGCTCTTTGACCTACAATGCTTCAATTTGGTACACGTATGTAGATTTACGTGTAGATTACTGGAAAATTATATAGAACTTTTGAAAAGTCGGTCTTCATAGTGTTTACTAGCCAAAAAGTACGATTTTTTAAAGAAAATTCGAAAAAAAGACCATTTCCCCCCACTTAATCTTTTAAAACTCTTTGACCTAAAATGCTTCAATTTGGTACACGTATGTAGATTTACGTGTAGATTACTGGAAAATTATATAGAACTTTCGAAAAGGCGGTCTTCATAGTGTTAACTAGCCAAAAAGTACGATTTTTTAAAAAAAATTCGAAAAAAAGACCATTTCCCCCCACCTAATCTTCAAAACTGTTTGACCTAGAATGCTGCAATTTAATACACGTATGTAGATTTAAGTGTAGATTACAGGAAAAATATAGAGTACATTTAAAAAGGCCGTCTTCATAGTGTTTACTAGCCAAAAAGTACGATTTTTTGAAGAAAATTCGAAAAAAATACCATTTCCCCCCACTTAATCTTTTAAACTCTTTGACCTACAATGCTTTAATTTGGTACACGTATTTAGATTCAGATGTAGATTACTGGAAAATTATATAGAACTTACGAAAAGGCGGTCTTCATAGTGTTTACTAGCTAAAAAGTACGATTTTTTAAAGAAAATTCGAAAAAAAGACCATTTCCCCCACTTAATCTTTTAAACTCTTTGACCCACAATGCTTCAATTTGGTACACGTATTTAGATTCAGGTGTAGATTACTGGAAAATTATATAGAACTTACGAAAAGGCGGTCTTCATAGTGTTTACTAGCCAAAAAGTACGATTTTTTAAAGAAAATTCGAAAAAAAAGACCATTTCCCCCACTTAATCTGTCAAACTCTTTGACCTACAATGCTTCAATTTGGTACACGTATTTAGATTCACGTGTAGATTACTGGAAAATTATATAGAACTTTCGAAAAGGCGGTCTTCATAGTGTTTACTAGCCAAAAAGTACGATTTTTTAAAGAAAATTCGAAAAAAAGACCATTTCCCCCCACTTAATCTTTCAAACTCTTTGACCTAAAATGCTTCAATTTGGTACACGTATTTAGATTCAGGTGTAGATTACTGGAAAATTATATAGAACTTACGAAATGGCGGTCTTCATAGTGTTTACTAGCCAAAAAGAACGATTTTTTAAAGAAAATTCGAAAAAAAGACCATTTCCCCCCACATAATCTTTCAAGCTCTTTGACCTACAATGCTTCAATTTGGTACACGTATGTAGATTTGCGTGTAGATTACTGGAAAATTTTATAGAACTTTTGAAAAGTCGGCCTTCATAGTGTTTACTAGCCAAAAAGTACGATTGTTTAAAGAAAATTCGAAAAAAAGACCATTTCCCCCCACTTAATCTTTTGAAACTCTTTGACCTAAAATGCTTCAATTTGGTACACGTATGTAGATTCACGTGTAGATTACTGGAAAATTATATAGAACTTTCGAAAAGTGGGTCTTCATTGTGTTTACTAGCCAAAAAGTACGATTTTTTAAAGAAAATTTCGAAAAAAGACCATTTTCCCCAACTTAATCTTCCAAACTATTTGACCTAGAATGCTGTAATTTAATACTCGTATGTAGATTTACGTGTAGATTATAGGACAATTATACAGAACTTTCGAAAAGGCGGTCTTCATAGTGTTTACTAGCCAAAAAGTACGATTTTTTAAAGAAAATTCGAAAAAGAAGACCATTTCCCCCACTTAATCTTTTAAACTCTTTGACCTACAATGCTTCAATTTGGTACACGTATTTAGATTCAGATGTAGATTACTGGAAAATTATATAGAACTTACGAAAAGTTGGTCTTCATAGTGTTTACTAGCCAAAAAGTACGATTTTTTAAAGAAAATTCGAAAAAAAAGACCATTTCCCCCACTTAATCTTTTAAACTTTTTGACCTACAATGCTTCAATTTGGTACACGTATTTAGATTCAGGTGTAGATTACTGGAAAATTATATAGAACTTACGAAAAGGCGGTCTTCATAGTGTTTACTAGCCAAAAAGTACGATTTTTTAAAGAAAATTCAAAAAAAAAGACCATTTCCCCCATTTAATCTGTCAAACTCTTTGACCTACAATGCTTCAATTTGGTACACGTATTTAGATTCACGTGTAGATTACTGGAAAATTATATAGAACTTTCGAAAAGGCGGTCTTCATAGTGTTTACTAGCCAAAAAGTACGATTTTTTAAAGAAAATTCGAAAAAAAGACCATTTCCCCCCACTTAATCTTTCAAACTCTTTGACCTAAAATGCTTCAATTTGGTACACGTATTTAGATTCAGGTGTAGATTACTGGAAAATTATATAGAACTTACGAAAAGGCGGTCTTCATAGTGTTTACTAGCCAAAAAGAACGATTTTTTAAAGAAAATTCGAAAAAAAAGACCATTTCCCCCACTTAATCTTTTAAACTCTTTGACCTACAATGCTTCAATTTGGTACACGTATTTAGATTCAGGTGTAGATTACTGGAAAATTATATAGAACTTACGAAAATGCGGTCTTCATAGTGTTTACTAGCCAAAAAGTACGATTTTTTAAAGAAAATTCAAAAAAAAAAGACCATTTCCCCCACTTAATCTGTCAAACTCTTTGACCTACAATGCTTCAATTTGGTACACGTATTTAGATTCAGGTGTAGATTACTGGAAAATTATATAGAACTTACGAAAAGGCGGTCTTCATAGTGTTTACTAGCCAAAAAGAACGATTTTTTAAAGAAAATTCGAAAAAAAGACCATGTCCCCCCACATATTCTTTCAAGCTCTTTGACCTACAATGCTTCAATCTGGTACACGTATGTAGATTTGCGTGTAGATTACTGGAAAATTTTATAGAACTTTTGAAAAGTCGGCCTTCATAGTGTTTACTAGCCAAAAAGTACGATTGTTTAAAGAAAATTAAAAAAAAAGACCATTTCCCCCCACTTAATCTTTTGAAACTCTTTGACCTAAAATGCTTCAATTTGGTACACGTATGTAGATTCACGTGTAGATTACTGGAAAATTATATAGAACTTTCGAAAAGTGGGTCTTCATTGTGTTTACTAGCCAAAAAGTACGATTTTTTAAAGAAAATTCGAAAAAGAAGACCATTTCCCCCACTTAATCTTTCAAACTCTTTGACCTACAATGGTTTAATTTGGTACACGTATTTAGATTCACGTGTAGATTACTGGAAAATTATATAGAACTTTCGAAAAGGCGGTCTTTATAGTGTTAACTAGCCAAAAAGTACGATTTTTTAAAGAAAATTCGAAAAAAAGACCATTTCCCCCCACTTAATCTTTCAAACTCTTTGACCTAAAATGCTTCAATTTGGTACACGTATTTAGATTCAGGTGTAGATTACTGGAAAATTATATAGAACTTACGAAAAGGCGGTCTTCATAGTGTTTACTAGCCAAAAAGAACGATTTTTTAAAGAAAATTCGAAAAAAAGACCATTTCCCCCCACATAATCTTCTAAACTATTTGACCTAGAAAGCTGCAATTTGGTACACGTATGTAGATTTATGTGTAGATTACTGGAAAATTATATAGAACTTTCAAAAAGGCGGTCTTCATAGTGTTTACTAGCCAAAAACTACGATTTTTTAAAGAAAATTCGAAAAAAAGACCATTTCCCCCACTTAATCTTTCAAACTCTTTGACCTACAATGCTTCAATTTGGTACACGTATTTAGATTCACGTGTAGATTACTGGAAAATTATATAGAACTTTCGAAAAGGCGGTCTTCATAGTGTTAACTAGCCAAAAAGTACGATTTTTTAAAGAAAATTCGAAAAAAGACCATTTCCCCCCACCTAATCTTCAAAACTGTTTGACCTAGAATGCTGCAATTTAATACACGTATGTAGATTTAAGTGTAGATTACAGGAAAAATATAGAGTACATTTAAAAAGGCCGTCTTCATAGTGTTTACTAGCCAGAAAGTACGATTTTTTAAAGAAAATTCGAAAAAAAGACCATTTCCCCCCACTTAATCTTTTAAACTCTTTGACCTACAATGCTTCAATTTGGTACACGTATTTAGATTCACGTGTAGATTACTGGAAATCTATATAGAACTTACGAAAAGGCGGTCTTCATAGTGTTTACTAGCCAAAAAGTACGATTTTTTAAAGAAAATTCAAAAAAAAAGACCATTTCCCCCACTTAATCTGTCAAACTCTTTGACCTACAATGCTTCAATTTGGTACACGTATTTAGATTCACGTGTAGATTACTGGAAAATTATATAGAACTTTCGAAAAGGCGGTCTTCATAGTGTTTACTAGCCAAAAAGTACGATTTTTTAAAGAAAATTCAAAAAAAAAGACCATTTCCCCCACTTAATCTGTCAAACTCTTTGACCTACAATGCTTCAATTTGGTACACGTATTTAGATTCAGGTGTAGATTACTGGAAAATTATATAGAACTTACGAAAAGGCGGTCTTCATAGTGTTTACTAGCCAAAAAGAACGATTTTTTAAAGAAAATTCGAAAAAAAGACCATGTCCCCCCACATATTCTTTCAAGCTCTTTGACCTACAATGCTTCAATCTGGTACACGTATGTAGATTTGCGTGTAGATTACTGGAAAATTTTATAGAACTTTTGAAAAGTCGGCCTTCATAGTGTTTACTAGCCAAAAAGTACGATTGTTTAAAGAAAATTAAAAAAAAAGACCATTTCCCCCCACTTAATCTTTTGAAACTCTTTGACCTAAAATGCTTCAATTTGGTACACGTATGTAGATTCACGTGTAGATTACTGGAAAATTATATAGAACTTTCGAAAAGTGGGTCTTCATTGTGTTTACTAGCCAAAAAGTACGATTTTTTAAAGAAAATTCGAAAAAGAAGACCATTTCCCCCACTTAATCTTTCAAACTCTTTGACCTACAATGGTTTAATTTGGTACACGTATTTAGATTCACGTGTAGATTACTGGAAAATTATATAGAACTTTCGAAAAGGCGGTCTTTATAGTGTTAACTAGCCAAAAAGTACGATTTTTTAAAGAAAATTCGAAAAAAAGACCATTTCCCCCCACTTAATCTTTCAAACTCTTTGACCTAAAATGCTTCAATTTGGTACACGTATTTAGATTCAGGTGTAGATTACTGGAAAATTATATAGAACTTACGAAAAGGCGGTCTTCATAGTGTTTACTAGCCAAAAAGAACGATTTTTTAAAGAAAATTCGAAAAAAAGACCATTTCCCCCCACATAATCTTCTAAACTATTTGACCTAGAAAGCTGCAATTTGGTACACGTATGTAGATTTATGTGTAGATTACTGGAAAATTATATAGAACTTTCAAAAAGGCGGTCTTCATAGTGTTTACTAGCCAAAAACTACGATTTTTTAAAGAAAATTCGAAAAAAAAGACCATTTCCCCCACTTAATCTTTCAAACTCTTTGACCTACAATGCTTCAATTTGGTACACGTATTTAGATTCACGTGTAGATTACTGGAAAATTATATAGAACTTTCGAAAAGGCGGTCTTCATAGTGTTAACTAGCCAAAAAGTACGATTTTTTAAAGAAAATTCGAAAAAAAGACCATTTCCCCCCACCTAATCTTCAAAACTGTTTGACCTAGAATGCTGCAATTTAATACACGTATGTAGATTTAAGTGTAGATTACAGGAAAAATATAGAGTACATTTAAAAAGGCCGTCTTCATAGTGTTTACTAGCCAAAAAGTACGATTTTTTAAAGAAAATTCGAAAAAAAGACCATTTCCCCCCACTTAATCTTTTAAACTCTTTGACCTACAATGCTTCAATTTGGTACACGTATTTAGATTCACGTGTAGATTACTGGAAATCTATATAGAACTTACGAAAAGGCGGTCTTCATAGTGTTTACTAGCCAAAAAGTACGATTTTTTAAAGAAAATTCGAAAAAAAGACCATTTTCCCCAACTTAATCTCCCAAACTATTTGACCTACAATGCTTCAATTTGGTACACGTATTTAGATTCACGTGTAGATTACTGGAAAATTATATAGAACTTTCGAAAAGGCGGTCTTCATAGTGTTTACTAGCCAAAAACTACGATTTTTTAAAGAAAATTCGAAAAAAAAGACCATTTCCCCCACTTAATCTTTCAAACTCTTTGACCTACAATGCTTCAATTTGGTACACGTATTTAGATTCACGTGTAGATTACTGGAAAATTATATAGAACTTTCGAAAAGTCGGTCTTCATAGTGTTAACTAGCCAAAAAGTACGATTTTTTAAAGACAATTCGAAAAAAAGACCATTTTCCCCAACTTAATCTCCCAAACTATTTGACCTACAATGCTTCAATTTGGTACACGTATGTAGATTTACGTGTAGATTACTGGAAAATTATATAGAACTATCGAAAAGTCGGTCTTCATAGTGTTTACTAGCCAAAAAGTATGATTTTTTAAAGAAAATTCGAAAAAAAGACCATTTTCCCCAACATAATCTTCCAAACTATTTGACCTTGAATGCTGCAATTTAATACACGTATGTAGATTTACGTGTAGATTACTGGAAAATTATATAGAACTTTCGAAAAGTCGGTCTTCATAGTGTTTACTAGCCAAAAATTACGATTTTTTAAAGAAAATTCGAAAAAAAGACCATTTTCCCCAACTTAATCTTCCAAACTATTTGACCTAGAATGCTGCAATTTGGTACACGTATGTAGATTTACGTATAGATTATAGGACAATTATACAGAACTTTCGAAAAGGCGGTCTTCATAGTGTTTACTAGCCAAAAAGTACGATTTTTCAAAGAAAATTCGAAAAAAAGACCATTTCCCCCCACTTCATCTGTCAAACTCTTTGACCTACAATGCTTTAATTTGGTACACGTATGTAGATTCACGCGTAGATTACTGGAAAATTATATAGAACTTTCGAAAAGCCGGTCTTCATAGTGTTTACTAGCCAAAAAGTACGATTTTTTAAAGAAAATTCGAAAAAAAGACCATTTCCCCCCACTTAATCCTTCAAACTCTTTGACCTACAATGCTTCAATTTGGTACACGTATTTAGATTCACGTGTAGATTACTGGAAAATTATATTGAACTTTCGAAAAGGCGGTCTTCATAGTGTTTACTAGCCAAAAAGTACGATTTTTTAAAGAAAATTCGAAAAAAAGACCATTTTCCCCAACTTAATCTTCCAAACTATTTGACCTAGAATGCTGCAATTTGGTACACGTATGTAGATTTACGTGTAGATTATAGGACAATTATACAGAACTTTCGAAAAGGCGGTCTTCATAGTGTTTACTAGCCAAAAAGTACGATTTTTCAAAGAAAATTCGAAAAAAAGACCATTTCCCCCCACTTCATCTGTCAAACTTTTTGACCTACAATGCTTTAATTTGGTACACGTATGTAGATTCACGTGTAAATAACTGGAAAATTATATAGAACTTTCGAAAAGTCGGTCTTCCTAGTGTTTACTAGCCAAAAAGTACGATTTTTTAACGAAAATTCGAAAAAAAGACCATTTCCCCCCACTTAATCCTTCAAACTCTTTGACCTACAATGCTTCAATTTGGTACACGTATTTAGATTCACGTGTAGATTACTGGAAAATTATATAGAACTTTCGAAAAGGCGGTCTTCATAGTGTTTACTAGCCAAAAAGTACGATTTTTTAAAGAAAATTCGAAAAAAAGACCATTTTCCCCAACTTAATCTTCCAAACTATTTGACCTACAATGCTTTAATTTGGTACACGTATGTAGATTCACGTGTAGATAACTGGAAAATTATATAGAACTTTCGAAAAGTCGGTCTTCCTAGTATTTACTAGCCAAAAAGTACGATTTTTCAAAGAAAATTCGAAAAAAAGACCATTTCCCCCCACATAATCTTTTAAACTCTTTGACCTACAATGCTTCAATTTGGTACACGTATGTAGATTTACTTGTAGATTACTGAAAAATTATATAGAACTTTCGAAAAGTCGGTCTTCATAGTGTTTACTAGCCAAAAAGTACGATTTTTTAAAGAAAATTCGAAAAAAAGACCATTTTCCCCAACATAATCTTCCAAACTATTTGACCTTGAATGCTGCAATTTAATACACGTATGTAGATTTACGTGTAGATTATAGGACAATTATACAGAACTTTCGAAAAGGCGGTCTTCATAGTGTTTACTAGCCAAAAAGTACGATTTTTTAAAGAAAATTCGAAAAAAAAGACCATTTCCCCCACCTAATCTTCAAAACTGTTTGACCTAGAATGCTGCAATTTAATACACGTATGTAGATTTAAGTGTAGATTACAGGAAAAATATAGAGTACATTTAAATAGGCCGTCTTCATAGTGTTTACTAGCCAAAAAGTACGATTTTTTAAAGAAAATTCGAAAAAAAGACCATTTCCCCCCACGTAATCTTTTAAACTCTTTGACCTACAATGCTTCAATTTGGTACACGTATTTAGATTCAGGTGTAGATTACTGAAAAATTATATAGAACTTTCGAAAAGGCGGTCTTCATAGTGTTTACTAGCCAAAAAGTACGATTTTTTAAAGAAAATTCGAAAAAAAGACCATTTCCCCCCACTTAATCTTTCAAACTCTTTGACCTACAATGCTTCAATTTGGTACACGTATTTAGATTCAGGTGTAGATTACTGGAAAATTATATAGAACTTACGAAAAGGCGGTCTTCATAGTGTTTACTAGCCAAAAAGTACGATTTTTTAAAGAAAATTCGAAAAAAAAGACCATTTCCCCCACTTAATCTGTCAAACTCTTTGACCTACAATGCTTCAATTTGGTACACGTATTTAGATTCAGGTGTAGATTACTGGAAAATTATATAGAACTTACGAAAAGGCGGTCTTCATAGTGTTTACTATCCAAAAAGTACGATTTTTTAAAGAAAATTCGAAAAAAAGACCATTTCCCCCCACTTAATCTTTCAAACTCTTTGACCTAAAATGCTTCAATTTGGTACACGTATTTAGATTCAGGTGTAGATGACTGGAAAATTATATAGAACTAACGAAAAGGCGGTCTTCATAGTGTTTACTAGCCAAAAAGAACGATTTTTTAAAGAAAATTCGAAAAAAAGACCATGTCCCCCCACTTAATCTTTTGAAACTCTTTGACCTAAAATGCTTCAATTTGGTACACGTATGTAGATTCACGTGTAGATTACTGGAAAATTATATAGAACTTTCGAAAAGTGGGTCTTCATTGTGTTTACTAGCCAAAAAGTACGATTTTTTAAAGAAAATTCGAAAAAAAGACCATTTTCCCCAACTTAATCTTCCAAACTATTTGACCTAGAATGCTGTAATTTAATACTCGTATGTAGATTTACGTGTAGATTATAGGACAATTATACAGAACTTTCGAAAAGGCGGTCTTCATAGTGTTTACTAGCCAAAAAGTACGATTTTTTAAAGAAAATTCGAAAAAAAAGACCATTTCCCCCACTTAATCTTTCAAACTCTTTGACCTACAATGCTTCAATTTGGTACACGTATTTAGATTCACGTGTAGATTACTGGAAAATTATATAGAACTTTCGAAAAGGCGGTCTTTATAGTGTTAACTAGCCAAAAAGTACGATTTTTTAAAGAAAATTCGAAAAAAAGACCATTTCCCCCCACCTAATCTTCAAAACTGTTTGACCAAGAATGCTGCAATTTAATACACGTATGTAGATTTAAGTGTAGATTACAGGAAAAATATAGAGTACATTTAAAAAGGCCGTCTTCATAGTGTTTACTAGCCAAAAAGTACGATTTTTTAAAGAAAATTCGAAAAAAAGACCATTTCCCCCCACTTAATCTTTTAAACTCTTTGACCTACAATGCTTCAATTTGGTACACGTATTTAGATTCAGATGTAGATTACTGGAAAATTATATATAACTTACGAAAAGGCGGTCTTCATAGTGTTTACTAGCCAAAAAGTACGATTTTTTAAAGAAAATTCGAAAAAAAAGACCATTTCCCCCACTTAATCTTTTAAACTCTTTGACCTACAATGCTTCAATTTGGTACACGTATTTAGATTCAGGTGTAGATTACTGGAAAATTATATAGAACTTACGAAAAGGCGGTCTTCATAGTGTTTACTAGCCAAAAAGTACGATTTTTTAAAGAAAATTCGAAAAAAAAGACCATTTCCCCCACTTAATCTGTCAAACTCTATGACCTACAATGCTTCAATTTGGTACACGTATGTAGATTTGCGTGTAGATTACTGGAAAATTATATAGAACTTTTGAAAAGTCGGCCTTCATAGTGTTTACTAGCCAAAAAGTACGATTTTTTAAAGAAAATTCGAAAAAAAGACCATTTCCCCCCACTTAATCTTTTGAAACTCTTTGACCTAAAATGCTTCAATTTGGTACACGTATGTAGATTCACGTGTAGATTACTGGAAAATTATATAGAACTTTCGAAAAGTGGGTCTTCATTGTGTTTCCTAGCCAAAAAGTACGATTTTTTAAAGAAAATTCGAAAAAAAGACCATTTTCCCCAACTTAATCTTCCAAACTATTTGACCTAGAATGCTGTAATTTAATACTCGTATGTAGATTTACGTGTAGATTATAGGACAATTATACAGAACTTTCGAAAAGGCGGTCTTCATAGTGTTTACTAGCCAAAAAGTACGATTTTTTAAAGAAAATTCGAAAAAAAAGACCATTTCCCCCACTTAATCTTTCAAACTCTTTGACCTACAATGTTTCAATTTGGTACACGTATTTAGATTCACGTGTAGATTACTGGAAAATTATATAGAACTTTCGAAAAGGCGGTCTTCATAGTGTTAACTAGCCAAAAAGTACGATTTTTTAAAGAAAATTCGAAAAAAAGACCATTTCCCCCCACGTAATCTTTTAAACTCTTTGACCTACAATGCTTCAATTTGGTACACGTATTTAGATTCAGGTGTAGATTACTGGAAAATTATATAGAACTTACGAAAAGGCGGTTTTCATAGTGTTTACTAGCCAAAAAGTACGATTTTTTAAAGAAAATTCGAAAAAAAAGACCATTTCCCCCACTTAATCTTTTAAACTCTTTGACCTACAATGCTTTAATTTGGTACACGTATTTAGATTCACGTGTAGATTACTGGAAAATTATATAGAACTTTCGAAAAGGCGGTCTTCATAGTGTTTACTAGCCAAAAAGTACGATTTTTTAAAGAAAATTCGAAAAAAAGACCATTTCCCCCCACTTAATCTTTCAAACTCTTTGACCTAAAATGCTTCAATTTGGTACACGTATTTAGATTCAGGTGTAGATTACTGGAAAATTATATAGAACTTACGAAAAGGCGGTCTTCATAGTGTTTACTAGCCAAAAAGAACGATTTTTTAAAGAAAATTCGAAAAAAAGACCATGTCCCCCCACTTAATCTTTTGAAACTCTTTGACCTAAAATGCTTCAATTTGGTACACGTATGTAGATTAACGTGTAGATTACTGGAAAATTATATAGAACTTTCGAAAAGTGGGTCTTCATTGTGTTTACTAGCCAAAAAGTACGATTTTTTAAAGAAAATTCGAAAAAAAGACCATTTTCCCCAACTTAATCTTCCAAACTATTTGACCTAGAATGCTGTAATTTCATACTCGTATGTAGATTTACGTGTAGATTATAGGACAATTATACAGAACTTTCGAAAAGGCGGTCTTCATAGTGTTTACTAGCCAAAAAGTACGATTTTTTAAAGAAAATTCGAAAAAAAAGACCATTTCCCCCACTTAATCTTTCAAACTCTTTGACCTACAATGCTTCAATTTGGTACACGTATTTAGATTCACGTGTAGATTACTGGAAAATTATATAGAACTTTCGAAAAGGCGGTCTTTATAGTGTTAACTAGCCAAAAAGTACGATTTTTTAAAGAAAATTCGAAAAAAAGACCATTTCCCCCCACCTAATCTTCAAAACTGTTTGACCAAGAATGCTGCAATTTAATACACGTATGTAGATTTAAGTGTAGATTACAGGAAAAATATAGAGTACATTTAAAAAGGCGGTCTTCATAGTGTTTACTAGCCAAAAAGTACGATTTTTTAAAGAAAATTCGAAAAAAAAGACCATTTCCCCCACTTAATCTTTCAAACTCTTTGACCTACAATGCTCCAATTTGGTACACGTATTTAGATTCAGATGTAGATTACTGAAAAATTATATAGAACTTACGAAAAGGCGGTCTTCATAGTGTTTACTAGCCAAAAAGTACGATTTTTTAAAGAAAATTCGAAAAAAAAACCATTTCCCCCACTTAATCTTTTAAACTCTTTGACCTACAATGCTTCAATTTGGTACACGTATTTAGATTCAGGTGTAGATTACTGGAAAATTATATAGAACTTACGAAAAGGCGGTCTTCATAGTGTTTACTAGCCAAAAAGTACGATTTTTTAAAGAAAATTCGAAAAAAAAGACCATTTCCCACACTTAATCTGTCAAACTCTATGACCTACAATGCTTCAATTTGGTACACGTATGTAGATTTGCGTGTAGATTACTGGAAAATTATATAGAACTTTTGAAAAGTCGGCCTTCATAGTGTTTACTAGCCAAAAATTACGATTTTTTAAAGAAAATTCGAAAAAAAGACCATTTCCCCCCACTTAATCTTTTGAAACTCTTTGACCTAAAATGCTTCAATTTGGTACACGTATGTAGATTCACGTGTAGATTACTGGAAAATTATATAGAACTTTCGAAAAGTGGGTCTTCATTGTGTTTACTAGCCAAAAAGAACGATTTTTTAAAGAAAATTCGAAAAAAAGACCATTTTCCCCAACTTAATCTTCCAAACTATTTGACCTAGAATGCTGTAATTTAATACTCGTATGTAGATTTACGTGTAGATTATAGGACAATTATACAGAACTTTCGAAAAGGCGGTCTTCATAGTGTTTATTAGCCAAAAAGTACGATTTTTTAAAGAAAATTCGAAAAAAAAGACCATTTCCCCCACTTAATCTTTCAAACTCTTTGACCTACAATGTTTCAATTTGGTACACGTATTTAGATTCACGTGCAGATTACTGGAAAATTATATAGAACTTTCGAAAAGGCGGTTTTCATAGTGTTTACTAGCCAAAAAGTACGATTTTTTAAAGAAAATTCGAAAAAAAGACCATTTCCCCCCACTTAATCTTTTAAACTCTTTGACCTACAATGCTTCAATTTGGTACACGTATTTAGATTCAGGTGTAGATTACTGGAAAATTATATAGAACTTACGAAAAGGCGGTTTTCATAGTGTTTACTAGCCAAAAAGTACGATTTTTTAAAGAAAATTCGAAAAAAAAGACCATTTCCCCCACTTAATTTTTTAAACTCTTTGACCTACAATGCTTCAATTTGGTACACGTATTTAGATTCAGGTGTAGATTACTGGAAAATTATATAGAACTTACGAAAAGGCGGTCTTCATAGTGTTTACTAGCCAAAAAGTACGATTTTTTAAAGAAAATTCGAAAAAAAAGACCATTTCCCCCACTTAATCTGTCAAACTCTTTGACCTACAATGCTTCAATTTGGTACACGTATTTAGATTCAGGTGTAGATTACTGGAAAATTATATAGAACTTACGAAAAGGCGGTCTTCATAGTGTTTACTAGCCAAAAAGTACGATTTTTTAAAGAAAATTCGAAAAAAAAGACCATTTCCCCCACTTAATCTGTCAAACTCTTTGACCTACAATGCTTCAATTTGGTACACGTATTTAGATTCACGTGTAGATTACTGGAAAATTATATAGAACTTTCGAAAAGGCGGTCTTCATAGTGTTTACTAGCCAAAAAGTACGATTTTTTAAAGAAAATTCGAAAAAAAGACCATTTCCCCCCACTTAATGTTTCAAACTCTTTGACCTAAAATGCTTCAATTTGGTACACGTATGTAGATTTACGTGTAGATTACTGAAAAATTATATAGAACTTTCGAAAAGGCGGTCTTCATAGTGTTTACTAGCCAAAAAGTACGATTTTTTAAAGAAAATTCGGATAAAAGACCATTTCCCCCCACTTAATCTTTCAAACGCTTTGACCTAGAATGCTGCAATTTGGTACACGTATGTAGATTTACGTGTAGATTACTGGAAAATTATATAGAACTTTCAAAAAGGCGGTCTTCATAGTGTTTACTAGCCAAAAACTACGATTTTTTAAAGAAAATTCGAAAAAAAAGACCATTTCCCCCACTTAATCTTTCAAGCTCTTTGACCTACAATGCTGCAATTTGGTACACGTATGTAGATTTACGTGTAGATTACTGGAAAATTATATAGAACTTTCGAAAAGGCGGTCTTCATAGTGTTTACTAGCCAAAAAGTACGATTTTTTAAAGAAAATTCGAAAAAAAGACCATTTCCCTCCACATAATCTTTTAAACTATTTGACCTACAATGCTGCAATTTAGTACACGTATGTAGATTTACGTGTAGATTACTGGAAAATTATATAGAACTTTCGAGAAGGCGGTCTTCATAGTGTTTACTAGCCAAAAAGTACGATTTTTTAAAGAAAATTCGAAAAAAAGACCATTTCCCCCCACATAATCTTTCAAGCTCTTTGACCTACAATGCTTCAATTTGGTACACGTATGTAGATTTACGTGTAGATTACTGGAAAATTATATAGAACTTTTGAAAAGTCGATCTTCATAGTGTTTACTAGCCAAAAAGTACGATTTTTTAAAGAAAATTCGAAAAAAAGACCATTTCCCCCCACTTAATCTTTTGAAACTCTTTGACCTAAAATGCTTTAATTTGGTACACGTATGTAGATTCACGTGTAGATTACTGGAAAATTATATAGAACTTTCGAAAAGGCGGTCTTCATAGTGTTTACTAGCCAAAAAGTACGATTTTTTAAAGAAAATTCGAAAAAAAGACCATTTCCCCCCACTTAATCTTTCAAACTCTTTGACCTAAAATGCTTCAATTTGGTACACGTATGTAGATTTACGTGTAGATTACTGGAAAATTATATAGAACTTTCAAAAAGGCGGTCTTCATAGTGTTTACTAGCCAAAAACTACGATTTTTTAAAGAAAATTCGAAAAAAAAGACCATTTCCCCCACTTAATCTTTCAAGCTCTTTGACCTACAATGCTGCAATTTGGTACACGTATGTAGATTTACGTGTAGATTACTGGAAAATTATATAGAACTTTCAAAAAGGCGGTCTTCATAGTGTTTACTAGCCAAAAACTACGATTTTTTAAAGAAAATTCGAAAAAAAAGACCATTTCCCCCACTTAATCTTTCAAGCTCTTTGACCTACAATGCTGCAATTTGGTACACGTATGTAGATTTACGTGTAGATTACTGGAAAATTATATAGAACTTTCGAAAAGGCGGTCTTCATAGTGTTTACTAGCCAAAAAGTACGATTTTTTAAAGAAAATTCGAAAAAAAGACCATTTCCCTCCACATAATCTTTTAAACTATTTGACCTACAATGCTGCAATTTAGTACACGTATGTAGATTTACGTGTAGATTACTGGAAAATTATATAGAACTTTCGAGAAGGCGGTCTTCATAGTGTTTACTAGCCAAAAAGTACGATTTTTTAAAGAAAATTCGAAAAAAAGACAATTTCCCCCCACATAATCTTTCAAGCTCTTTGACCTACAATGCTTCAATTTGGTACACGTATGTAGATTTACGTGTAGATTACTGGAAAATTATATAGAACTTTTGAAAAGTCGGTCTTCATAGTGTTTACTAGCCAAAAAGTACGATTTTTTAAAGAAAATTCGAAAAAAAGACCATTTCCCCCCACTTAATCTTTTAAAACTCTTTGACCTAAAATGCTTCAATTTGGTACACGTATGTAGATTTAAGTGTAGATTACAGGAAAAATATAGAGTACATTTAAAAAGGCCGTCTTCATAGTGTTTACTAGCCAAAAAGTACGATTTTTTGAAGAAAATTCGAAAAAAATACCATTTCCCCCCACTTAATCTTTTAAACTCTTTGACCTACAATGCTTTAATTTGGTACACGTATTTAGATTCAGATGTAGATTACTGGAAAATTATATAGAACTTACGAAAAGGCGGTCTTCATAGTGTTTACTAGCTAAAAAGTACGATTTTTTAAAGAAAATTCGAAAAAAAGACCATTTCCCCCACTTAATCTTTTAAACTCTTTGACCCACAATGCTTCAATTTGGTACACGTATTTAGATTCAGGTGTAGATTACTGGAAAATTATATAGAACTTACGAAAAGGCGGTCTTCATAGTGTTTACTAGCCAAAAAGTACGATTTTTTAAAGAAAATTCGAAAAAAAAGACCATTTCCCCCACTTAATCTGTCAAACTCTTTGACCTACAATGCTTCAATTTGGTACACGTATTTAGATTCACGTGTAGATTACTGGAAAATTATATAGAACTTTCGAAAAGGCGGTCTTCATAGTGTTTACTAGCCAAAAAGTACGATTTTTTAAAGAAAATTCGAAAAAAAGACCATTTCCCCCCACTTAATCTTTCAAACTCTTTGACCTAAAATGCTTCAATTTGGTACACGTATTTAGATTCAGGTGTAGAATACTGGAAAATTATATAGAACTTACGAAATGGCGGTCTTCATAGTGTTTACTAGCCAAAAAGAACGATTTTTTAAAGAAAATTCGAAAAAAAGACCATTTCCCCCCACATAATCTTTCAAGCTCTTTGACCTACAATGCTTCAATTTGGTACACGTATGTAGATTTGCGTGTAGATTACTGGAAAATTTTATAGAACTTTTGAAAAGTCGGCCTTCATAGTGTTTACTAGCCAAAAAGTACGATTGTTTAAAGAAAATTCGAAAAAAAGACCATTTCCCCCCACTTAATCTTTTGAAACTCTTTGACCTAAAATGCTTCAATTTGGTACACGTATGTAGATTCACGTGTAGATTACTGGAAAATTATATAGAACTTTCGAAAAGTGGGTCTTCATTGTGTTTACTAGCCAAAAAGTACGATTTTTTAAAGAAAATTTCGAAAAAAGACCGTTTTCCCCAACTTAATCTTCCAAACTATTTGACCTAGAATGCTGTAATTTAATACTCGTATGTAGATTTACGTGTAGATTATAGGACAATTATACAGAACTTTCGAAAAGGCGGTCTTCATAGTGTTTACTAGCCAAAAAGTACGATTTTTTAAAGAAAAATCGAAAAAGAAGACCATTTCCCCCACTTAATCTTTCAAACTCTTTGACCTACAATGGTTTAATTTGGTACACGTATTTAGATTCACGTGTAGATTACTGGAAAATTATATAGAACTTTCGAAAAGGCGGTCTTTATAGTGTTAACTAGCCAAAAAGTACGATTTTTTAAAGAAAATTCGAAAAAAAGACCATTTCCCCCCACCTAATCTTCAAAACTGTTTGACCTAGAATGCTGCAATTTAATACACGTATATAGATTTAAGTGTAGATTACAGGAAAAATATAGAGTACATTTAAAAAGGCCGTCTTCATAGTGTTTACTAGCCAAAAAGTACGATTTTTTAAAGAAAATTCGAAAAAAAGACCATTTCCCCCCACTTAATCTTTTAAACTCTTTGACCTACAATGCTTCAATTTGGTACACGTATTTAGATTCAGATGTAGATTACTGGAAAATTATATAGAACTTACGAAAAGTTGGTCTTTATAGTGTTTACTAGCCAAAAAGTACGATTTTTTAAAGAAAATTCGAAAAAAAAGACCATTTCCCCCACTTAATCTTTTAAACTTTTTGACCTACAATGCTTCAATTTGGTACACGTATTTAGATTCAGGTGTAGATTACTGGAAAATTATATAGAACTTACGAAAAGGCGGTCTTCATAGTGTTTACTAGCCAAAAAGTACGATTTTTTAAAGAAAATTCAAAAAAAAAGACCATTTCCCCCACTTAATCTGTCAAACTCTTTGACCTACAATGCTTCAATTTGGTACACGTATTTAGATTCACGTGTAGATTACTGGAAAATTATATAGAACTTTCGAAAAGGCGGTCTTCATAGTGTTTACTAGCCAAAAAGTACGATTTTTTAAAGAAAATTCGAAAAAAAGACCATTTCCCCCCACTTAATCTTTCAAACTCTTTGACCTAAAATGCTTCAATTTGGTACACGTATTTAGATGCAGGTGTAGATTACTGGAAAATTATATAGAACTTACGAAAAGGCGGTCTTCATAGTGTTTACTAGCCAAAAAGAACGATTTTTTAAAGAAAATTCGAAAAAAAAAGACCATTTCCCCCACTTAATCTTTTAAACTCTTTGACCTACAATGCTTCAATTTGGTACACGTATTTAGATTCAGGTGTAGATTACTGGAAAATTATATAGAACTTACGAAAATGCGGTCTTCATAGTGTTTACTAGCCAAAAAGTACGATTTTTTAAAGAAAATTCAAAAAAAAAGACCATTTCCCCCACTTAATCTGTCAAACTCTTTGACCTACAATGCTTCAATTTGGTACACGTATTTAGATTCAGGTGTAGATTACTGGAAAATTATATAGAACTTACGAAAAGGCGGTCTTCATAGTGTTTACTAGCCAAAAAGTACGATTTTTTAAAGAAAATTCGAAAAAAAAGACCATTTCCCCCACTTAATCTGTCAAACTCTTTGACCTACAATGCTTCAATTTGGTACACGTATTTAGATTCACGTGTAGATTACTGGAAAATTATATAGAACTTTCGAAAAGGCGGTCTTCATAGTGTTTACTAGCCAAAAAGTACGATTTTTTAAAGAAAATTCGAAAAAAAGACCATTTCCCCCCACTTAATCTTTCAAACTCTTTGACCTAAAATGCTTTAATTTGGTACACGTATTTAGATTCAGGTGTAGATTACTGGAAAATTATATAGAACTTACGAAAAGGCGGTCTTCATAGTGTTTACTAGCCAAAAAGAACGATTTTTTAAAGAAAATTCGAAAAAAAGACCATGTCCCCCCACATAATCTTTCAAGCTCTTTGACCTACAATGCTTCAATCTGGTACACGTATGTAGATTTGCGTGTAGATTACTGGAAAATTTTATAGAACTTTTGAAAAGTCGGCCTTCATAGTGTTTACTAGCCAAAAAGTACGATTGTTTAAAGAAAATTAAAAAAAAAGACCATTTCCCCCCACTTAATCTTTTGAAACTCTTTGACCTAAAATGCTTCAATTTGGTACACGTATGTAGATTCACGTGTAGATTACTGGAAAATTATATAGAACTTTCGAAAAGTGGGTCTTCATTGTGTTTACTAGCCAAAAAGTACGATTTTTTAAAGAAAATTTCGAAAAAAGACCATTTTCCCCAACTTAATCTTCCAAACTATTTGACCTAGAATGCTGTAATTTAATACTCGTATGTAGATTTACGTGTAGATTATAGGACAATTATACAGAACTTTCGAAAAGGCGGTCTTCATAGTGTTTACTAGCCAAAAAGTACGATTTTTTAAAGAAAATTCGAAAAAGAAGACCATTTCCCCCACTTAATCTTTCAAACTCTTTGACCTACAATGGTTTAATTTGGTACACGTATTTAGATTCACGTGTAGATTACTGGAAAATTATATAGAACTTTCGAAAAGGCGGTCTTTATAGTGTTAACTAGCCAAAAAGTACGATTTTTTAAAGAAAATTCGAAAAAAAGACCATTTCCCCCCACTTAATCTTTCAAACTCTTTGACCTAAAATGCTTCAATTTGGTACACGTATTTAGATTCAGGTGTAGATTACTGGAAAATTATATAGAACTTACGAAAAGGCGGTCTTCATAGTGTTTACTAGCCAAAAAGAACGATTTTTTAAAGAAAATTCGAAAAAAAGACCATTTCCCCCCACATAATCTTCTAAACTATTTGACCTAGAAAGCTGCAATTTGGTACACGTATGTAGATTTATGTGTAGATTACTGGAAAATTATATAGAACTTTCAAAAAGGCGGTCTTCATAGTGTTTACTAGCCAAAAACTACGATTTTTTAAAGAAAATTCGAAAAAAAAGACCATTTCCCCCACTTAATCTTTCAAACTCTTTGACCTACAATGCTTCAATTTGGTACACGTATTTAGATTCACGTGTAGATTACTGGAAAATTATATAGAACTTTCGAAAAGGCGGTCTTCATAGTGTTAACTAGCCAAAAAGTACGATTTTTTAAAGAAAATTCGAAAAAAAGACCATTTCCCCCCACCTAATCTTCAAAACTGTTTGACCTAGAATGCTGCAATTTAATACACGTATGTAGATTTAAGTGTAGATTACAAGAAAAATATAGAGTACATTTAAAAAGGCCGTCTTCATAGTGTTTACTAGCCAAAAAGTACGATTTTTTAAAGAAAATTCGAAAAAAAGACCATTTCCCCCCACTTAATCTTTTAAACTCTTTGACCTACAATGCTTCAATTTGGTACACGTATTTAGATTCACGTGTAGATTACTGGAAATCTATATAGAACTTACGAAAAGGCGGTCTTCATAGTGTTTACTAGCCAAAAAGTACGATTTTTTAAAGAAAATTCGAAAAAAAGACCATTTTCCCCAACTTAATCTCCCAAACTATTTGACCTACAATGCTTCAATTTGGTACACGTATTTAGATTCACGTGTAGATTACTGGAAAATTATATAGAACTTTCGAAAAGGCGGTCTTCATAGTGTTTACTAGCCAAAAACTACGATTTTTTAAAGAAAATTCGAAAAAAAAGACCATTTCCCCCACTTAATCTTTCAAACTCTTTGACCTACAATGCTTCAATTTGGTACACGTATTTAGATTCACGTGTAGATTACTGGAAAATTATATAGAACTTTCGAAAAGTCGGTCTTCATAGTGTTAACTAGCCAAAAAGTACGATTTTTTAAAGACAATTCGAAAAAAAGACCATTTTCCCCAACTTAATCTCCCAAACTATTTGACCTACAATGCTTCAATTTGGTACACGTATTTAGATTCACGTGTAGATTACTGGAAAATTATATAGAACTTTCGAAAAGGCGGTCTTCATAGTGTTAACTAGCCAAAAAGTACAATTTTTTAAAGAAAATTCGAAAAAAAGACCATTTCCCCCCACCTAATCTTCAAAACTGTTTGACCTAGAATGCTGCAATTTAATACACGTATGTAGATTTAAGTGTAGATTACAGGAAAAATATAGAGTACATTTAAAAAGGCCGTCTTCATAGTGTTTACTAGCCAAAAAGTACGATTTTTTAAAGAAAATTCGAAAAAAAGACCATTTCCCCCCACTTAATCTTTTAAACTCTTTGACCTACAATGCTTCAATTTGGTACACGTATTTGAATTCACACGTAGATTACTGGAAAATTATATAGAACTTTCGAAAAGGCGGTCTTCATAGTGTTTACTAGCCAAAAAGTACGATTTTTTAAAGAAAATTCGAAAAAAAGACCATTTTCCCCAACTTAATCTCCCAAACTATTTGACCTACAATGCTTCAATTTGGTACACGTATTTAGATTCACGTGTAGATTACTGGAAAATTATATAGAACTTTCGAAAAGGCGGTCTTCATAGTGTTTACTAGCCAAAAAGTACGATTTTTTAAAGAAAATTCGAAAAAAAGACCATTTCCCCCCACTTAATCTTTCAAACTCTTTGACCTAAAATGCTTCAATTTGGTACACGTATTTAGATTCACGTGTAGATTACTGGAAAATTATATAGAACTTTCGAAAAGGCGGTCTTTATAGTGTTTACTAGCCAAAAAGTACGATTGTTTAAAGAAAATTAAAAAAAAAGACCATTTCCCCCCACTTAATCTTTTGAAACTCTTTGACCTAAAATGCTTCAATTTGGTACACGTATGTAGATTCACGTGTAGATTACTGGAAAATTATATAGAACTTTCGAAAAGTGGGTCTTCATTGTGTTTACTAGCCAAAAAGTACGATTTTTTAAAGAAAATTTCGAAAAAAGACCATTTTCCCCAACTTAATCTTCCAAACTATTTGACCTAGAATGCTGTAATTTAATACTCGTATGTAGATTTACGTGTAGATTATAGGACAATTATACAGAACTTTCGAAAAGGCGGTCTTCATAGTGTTTACTAGCCAAAAAGTACGATTTTTTAAAGAAAATTCGAAAAAGAAGACCATTTCCCCCACTTAATCTTTCAAACTCTTTGACCTACAATGGTTTAATTTGGTACACGTATTTAGATTCACGTGTAGATTACTGGAAAATTATATAGAACTTTCGAAAAGGCGGTCTTTATAGTGTTAACTAGCCAAAAAGTACGATTTTTTAAAGAAAATTCGAAAAAAAGACCATTTCCCCCCACTTAATCTTTCAAACTCTTTGACCTAAAATGCTTCAATTTGGTACACGTATTTAGATTCAGGTGTAGATTACTGGAAAATTATATAGAACTTACGAAAAGGCGGTCTTCATAGTGTTTACTAGCCAAAAAGAACGATTTTTTAAAGAAAATTCGAAAAAAAGACCATTTCCCCCCACATAATCTTCTAAACTATTTGACCTAGAAAGCTGCAATTTGGTACACGTATGTAGATTTATGTGTAGATTACTGGAAAATTATATAGAACTTTCAAAAAGGCGGTCTTCATAGTGTTTACTAGCCAAAAACTACGATTTTTTAAAGAAAATTCGAAAAAAAAGACCATTTCCCCCACTTAATCTTTCAAACTCTTTGACCTACAATGCTTCAATTTGGTACACGTATTTAGATTCACGTGTAGATTACTGGAAAATTATATAGAACTTTCGAAAAGGCGGTCTTCATAGTGTTAACTAGCCAAAAAGTACGATTTTTTAAAGAAAATTCGAAAAAAAGACCATTTCCCCCCACCTAATCTTCAAAACTGTTTGACCTAGAATGCTGCAATTTAATACACGTATGTAGATTTAAGTGTAGATTACAGGAAAAATATAGAGTACATTTAAAAAGGCCGTCTTCATAGTGTTTACTAGCCAAAAAGTACGATTTTTTAAAGAAAATTCGAAAAAAAGACCATTTCCCCCCACTTAATCTTTTAAACTCTTTGACCTACAATGCTTCAATTTGGTACACGTATTTAGATTCACGTGTAGATTACTGGAAATCTATATAGAACTTACGAAAAGGCGGTCTTCATAGTGTTTACTAGCCAAAAAGTACGATTTTTTAAAGAAAATTCGAAAAAAAGACCATTTTCCCCAACTTAATCTCCCAAACTATTTGACCTACAATGCTTCAATTTGGTACACGTATTTAGATTCACGTGTAGATTACTGGAAAATTATATAGAACTTTCGAAAAGGCGGTCTTCATAGTGTTTACTAGCCAAAAACTACGATTTTTTAAAGAAAATTCGAAAAAAAAGACCATTTCCCCCACTTAATCTTTCAAACTCTTTGACCTACAATGCTTCAATTTGGTACACGTATTTAGATTCACGTGTAGATTACTGGAAAATTATATAGAACTTTCGAAAAGTCGGTCTTCATAGTGTTAACTAGCCAAAAAGTACGATTTTTTAAAGACAATTCGAAAAAAAGACCATTTTCCCCAACTTAATCTCCCAAACTATTTGACCTACAATGCTTCAATTTGGTACACGTATTTAGATTCACGTGTAGATTACTGGAAAATTATATAGAACTTTCGAAAAGGCGGTCTTCATAGTGTTAACTAGCCAAAAAGTACAATTTTTTAAAGAAAATTCGAAAAAAAGACCATTTCCCCCCACCTAATCTTCAAAACTGTTTGACCTAGAATGCTGCAATTTAATACACGTATGTAGATTTAAGTGTAGATTACAGGAAAAATATAGAGTACATTTAAAAAGGCCGTCTTCATAGTGTTTACTAGCCAAAAAGTACGATTTTTTAAAGAAAATTCGAAAAAAAGACCATTTCCCCCCACTTAATCTTTTAAACTCTTTGACCTACAATGCTTCAATTTGGTACACGTATTTGAATTCACACGTAGATTACTGGAAAATTATATAGAACTTTCGAAAAGGCGGTCTTCATAGTGTTTACTAGCCAAAAAGTACGATTTTTTAAAGAAAATTCGAAAAAAAGACCATTTTCCCCAACTTAATCTCCCAAACTATTTGACCTACAATGCTTCAATTTGGTACACGTATTTAGATTCACGTGTAGATTACTGGAAAATTATATAGAACTTTCGAAAAGGCGGTCTTCATAGTGTTTACTAGCCAAAAAGTACGATTTTTTAAAGAAAATTCGAAAAAAAGACCATTTCCCCCCACTTAATCTTTCAAACTCTTTGACCTAAAATGCTTCAATTTGGTACACGTATTTAGATTCACGTGTAGACTACTGGAAAATTATATAGAACTTTCGAAAAGGCGGTCTTTATAGTGTTTACTAGCCAAAAAGTACGATTTTTTAAAGAAAATGCGGATAAAAGACCATTTCCCCCCACTTAATCTTTCAAACGCTTTGACCTAGAATGCTGCAATTTGGTACACGTATGTAGATTTACGTGTAGATTACTGGAAAATTATATAGAACTTTCAAAAAGGCGGTCTTCATAGTGTTTACTAGCCAAAAACTACGATTTTTTAAAGAAAATTCGAAAAAAAAGACCATTTCCCCCACTTAATCTTTCAAGCTCTTTGATCTACAATGCTGCAATTTGGTACACGTATGTAGATTTACGTGTAGATTACTGGAAAATTATATAGAACTTTCGAAAAGGCGGTCTTCATAGTGTTTACTAGCCAAAATGTACGATTTTTTAAAGAAAATTCGAAAAAAAGACCATTTCCCCCCACTTAATCTTTCAAACTCTTTGACCTACAATGCTTCAACTTGGTACACGTATTTAGATTCACGTGTAGATTACTGGAAAATTATATAGAACTTTCGAAAAGGCGGTCTTCATAGTGTTAACTAGCCAAAAAGTACGATTTTTTAAAGAAAATTCGAAAAAAAGACCATTTCCCCCCACCTAATCTTCAAAACTGTTTGACCTAGAATGCTGCAATTTAATACACGTATTTAGATTCAGGTGTAGATTACTGGAAAATTATATAGAACTTAGGAAAAGGCGGTCTTCATAGTGTTTACTAGCCAAAAAGAACGATTTTTTAAAGAAAATTCGAAAAAAAGACCATTTCCCCCCACATAATCTTCTAAACTATTTGACCTAGAAAGCTGCAATTTGGTACACGTATGTAGATTTATGTGTAGATTACTGGAAAATTATATAGAACTTTCAAAAAGGCGGTCTTCATAGTGTTTACTAGCCAAAAACTACGATTTTTTAAAGAAAATTCGAAAAAAAAGACCATTTCCCCCACTTAATCTTTCAAACTCTTTGACCTACAATGCTTCAATTTGGTACACGTATTTAGATTCACGTGTAGATTACTGGAAAATTATATAGAACTTTCGAAAAGGCGGTCTTCATAGTGTTAACTAGCCAAAAAGTACGATTTTTTAAAGAAAATTCGAAAAAAAGTCCATTTCCCCCCACCTAATCTTCAAAACTGTTTGACCTAGAATGCTGCAATTTAATACACGTATGTAGATTTAAGTGTAGATTACAGGAAAAATATAGAGTACATTTAAAAAGGCCGTCTTCATAGTGTTTACTAGCCAAAAAGTACGATTTTTTAAAGAAAATTCGAAAAAAAGACCATTTCCCCCCACTTAATCTTTTAAACTCTTTGACCTACAATGCTTCAATTTGGTACACGTATTTAGATTCACGTGTAGATTACTGGAAAATTATATAGAACTTACGAAAAGGCGGTCTTCATAGTGTTTACTAGCCAAAAAGTACGATTTTTTAAAGAAAATTCGAAAAAAAAGACCATTTCCCCCACTTAATCTGTCAAACTCTTTGACCTACAATGCTTCAATTTGGTACACGTATTAAGATTTACGTGTAGATTACTGGAAAATTATATAGAACTTTCGAAAAGGCGGTCTTCATAGTGTTTACTAGCCAAAAAGTACGATTTTTTAAAGAAAATTCGAAAAAAAGACCATTTCCCCCCACTTAATCTTTCAAACTCTTTGACCTAAAATGCTTCAATTTGGTACACGTATGTAGATTTACGTGTAGATTACTGGAAAATAATATAGAACTTTCGAAAAGGCGGTCTTCATAGTGTTTACTAGTCAAAAAGTACGATTTTTTAAAGAAAATTCGAAAAAAAAGACCATTTCCCCCACTTAATCTTTCAAACTCTTTGACCTACAATGCTTCAATTTGGTACACGTATTTAGATTCACACGTAGATTACTGGAAAATTATATAGAACTTTCGAAAAGGCGGTCTTCATAGTGTTTACTAGCCAAAAAGAACGATTTTTTAAAGAAAATTCGAAAAAAAGACCATTTCCCCCCACATAATCTTCTAAACTATTTGACCTAGAAAGCTGCAATTTGGTACACGTATGTAGATTTATGTGTAGATTACTGGAAAATTATATAGAACTTTTAAAAAGGCGGTCTTCATAGTGTTTACTAGCCAAAAACTACGATTTTTTAAAGAAAATTCGAAAAAAAAGACCATTTCCCCCACTTAATCTTTCAAACTCTTTGACCTACAATGCTTCAATTTGGTACACGTATTTAGATTCACGTGTAGATTACTGGAAAATTATATAGAACTTTCGAAAAGGCGGTCTTCATAGTGTTAACTAGCCAAAAAGTACGATTTTTTAAAGAAAATTCGAAAAAAAGTCCATTTCCCCCTACCTAATCTTCAAAACTGTTTGACCTAGAATGCTGCAATTTAATACACGTATGTAGATTTAAGTGTAGATTACAGGAAAAATATAGAGTACATTTAAAAAGGCCGTCTTCATAGTGTTTACTAGCCAAAAAGTACGATTTTTTAAAGAAAATTCGAAAAAAAGACCATTTCCCCCCACTTAATCTTTTAAACTCTTTGACCTACAATGCTTCAATTTGGTACACGTATTTAGATTCACGTGTACATTACTGGAAAATTATATAGAACTTACGAAAAGGCGGTCTTCATAGTGTTTACTAGCCAAAAAGTACGATTTTTTAAAGAAAATTCGAAAAAAAAGACCATTTCCCCCACTTAATCTGTCAAACTCTTTGACCTACAATACTTCAATTTGGTACACGTATTAAGATTTACGTGTAGATTACTGGAAAATTATATAGAACTTTCGAAAAGGCGGTCTTCATAGTGTTTACTAGTCAAAAAGTACGATTTTTTAAAGAAAATTCGAAAAAAAAGACCATTTCCCCCACTTAATATTTCAAACTCTTTGACCTACAATGCTTCAATTTGGTACACGTATTTAGATTCACACGTAGATTACTGGAAAATTATATAGAACTTTCGAAAAGGCGGTCTTCATAGTGTTTACTAGCCAAAAAGTACGATTTTTTAAAGAAAATTCGAAAAAAAGACCATTTCCCCCCACCTAATCTTCAAAACTGTTTGACCTAGAATGCTGCAATTTAATACACGTATTTAGATTCACGTGTAGATTACTGGAAAATTATATAGAACTTTCGAAAAGGCGGTCTTCATAGTGTTTACTAGCCAAAAAGTACGATTTTTTAAAGAAAATTCGAAAAAAAGACCATTTCCCCCCACTTAATCTTTCAAACTCTTTGACCTAAAATGCTTCAATTTGGTACACGTATGTAGATTTACGTGTAGATTACTGGAAAATAATATAGAACTTTCGAAAAGGCGGTCTTCATAGTGTTTACTAGTCAAAAAGTACGATTTTTTAAAGAAAATTCGAAAAAAAAGACCATTTCCCCCACTTAATCTTTCAAACTCTTTGACCTACAATGCTTCAATTTGGTACACGTATTTAGATTCACACGTAGATTACTGGAAAATTATATAGAACTTTCGAAAAGGCGGTCTTCATAGTGTTTACTAGCCAAAAACTACGATTTTTTAAAGAAAATTCGAAAAAAAAGACCATTTCCCCCACTTAATCTTTCAAGCTCTTTGACCTACAATGCTGCAATTTGGTACACGTATGTAGATTTACGTGTAGATTACTGGAAAATTATATAGAACTTTCGAAAAGGCGGTCTTCATAGTGTTTACTAGCCAAAATGTACGATTTTTTAAAGAAAATTCGAAAAAAAGACCATTTCCCCCCACATAATCTTTCAAACTATTTGACCTACAATGCTGCAATTTAGTACACGTATCGAGATTTACGTGTAGATTACTGGAAAAGTATATAGTACTTTCGAAAAGGCGGTCTTCATAGTGTTTACTAGCCAAAAAGTACGATTTTTTAAAGAAAATTCGAAAAAAAGACCATTTCCCTCCACATAATCTTTTAAACTATTTGACCTACAATGCTGCAATTTAGTACACGTATGTAGATTTACGTGTAGATTACTGGAAAATTATATAGAACTTTCGAGAAGGCGGTCTTCATAGTGTTTACTAGCCAAGAAGTACGATTTTTTAAAGAAAATTCGAAAAAAAGACCATTTCCCCCCACATAATCTTTCAAGCTCTTTGACCTACAATGCTTCAATTTGGTACACGTATGTAGATTTACGTGTAGATTACTGAAAAATTATATAGAACTTTTGAAAAGTCGGTCTTCATAGTGTTTACTAGCCAAAAAGTACGATTTTTTAAAGAAAATTCGAAAAAAAGACCATTTCCCCCCACTTAATCTTTTGAAACTCTTTGACCTAAAATGCTTCAATTTGGTACACGTATGTAGATTCACGTGTAGATTACTGGAAAATTATATAGAACTTTCGAAAAGGCGGTCTTCATAGTGTTTACTAGCCAAAAATTACGATTTTTTAAAGAAAATTCGAAAAAAAGACCATTTCCCCCCACCTAATCTTTTAAACTCTTTGACCTACAATGCTTCAATTTAGTACACGTATTTAGATTCAGATGTAGATTACTGGAAAATTATATAGAACTTACGAAAAGGCGGTCTTCATAGTGTTTACTAGCCAAAAAGTACGATTTTTTAAAGAAAATTCGAAAAAAAAGACCATTTCCCCCACTTAATCTGTCAAACTCTTTGACCTACAATGCTTCAATTTGGTACACGTATTTAGATTTACGTGTAGATTACTGGAAAATTATATAGAACTTTCGAAAAGGCGGTCTTCATAGTGTTTACTAGCCAAAAAGTACGATTTTTTAAAGAAAATTCGAAAAAAAGACCACTTCCCCCCACTTAATCTTTCAAACTCTTTGACCTACAATGCTTCAATTTGGTACACGTATTTAGATTCAGATGCAGATTACTGGAAAATTATATAGAACTTACGAAAAGGCGGTCTTCATAGTGTTTACTAGCCAAAAAGTACGATTTTTTAAAGAAAATTCGAAAAAAAAGACCATTTCCCCCACTTAATCTTTTAAACTCTTTGACCTACAATGCTTCAATTTGGTACACGTATTTAGATTCAGGTGTAGATTACTGGAAAATTATATAGAACTTACGAAAAGGCGGTCTTCATAGTGTTTACTAGCCAAAAAGTACGATTTTTTAAAGAAAATTCGAAAAAAAAGACCATTTCCCCCACTTAATCTGTCAAACTCTTTGACCTACAATGCTTCAATTTGGTACACGTATGTAGATTTGCGTGTAGATTACTGGAAAATTATATAGAACTTTTGAAAAGTCGGCCTTCATAGTGTTTACTAGCCAAAAAGTACGATTTTTTAAAGAAAATTCGAAAAAAAGACCATTTCCCTCCACTTAATCTTTTGAAACTCTTTGACCTAAAATGCTTCAATTTGGTACACGTATGTAGATTCACGTGTAGATTACTGGAAAATTATATAGAACTTTCGAAAAGTGGGTCTTCATAGTGTTAACTAGCCAAAAAGTACGATTTTTTGAAGAAAATTCGAAAAAAAGACCATTTCCCCCCACCTAATCTTCAAAACTGTTTGACCTAGAATGCTGCAATTTAATACACGTATGTAGATTTAAGTGTAGATTACAGGAAAAATATAGAGTACATTTAAAAAGGCCGTCTTTATAGTGTTTACTAGCCAAAAAGTACGATTTTTTAAAGAAAATTCGAAAAAAAGACCATTTTCCCCCACTTAATCTTTTAAACTCTTTGACCTACAATGCTTCAATTTGGTACACGTATTTAGATTCAGGTGTAGATTACTGGAAAATTATAAAGAACTTACGAAAAGGCGGTTTTCATAGTGTTTACTAGCCAAAAAGTACGATTTTTTAATGAAAATTCGAAAAAAAAGACCATTTCCCCCACTTAATCTTTCAAACTCTTTGACCTACAATGCTTCAATTTGGTACACGTATTTAGATTCACGTGTAGATTACTGGAAAATTATATAGAACTTTTGAAAAGTCGGCCTTCATAGTGTTTACTAGCCAAAAAGTACGATTTTTTAAAGAAAATTCGAAAAAAAGACCATTTCCCTCCACTTAATCTTTTGAAACTCTTTGACCTAAAATGCTTCAATTTGGTACACGTATGTAGATTCACGTGTAGATTACTAGAAAATTATATAGAACTTTCGAAAAGTGGGTCTTCATAGTGTTAACTAGCCAAAAAGTACGATTTTTTAAAGAAAATTCGAAAAAAAGACCATTTCCCCCCACCTAATCTTCAAAACTGTTTGAACTAGAATGCTGCAATTTAATACACGTATGTAGATTTAAGTGTAGATTACAGGAAAAATATAGAGTACATTTAAAAAGGCCGTCTTCATAGTGTTTACTAGCCAAAAAGTACGATTTTTTAAAGAAAATTCGAAAAAAAGACCATTTCCCCCCACTTAATCTTTTAAACTCTTTGACCTACAATGCTTCAATTTGGTACACGTATTTAGATTCAGGTGTAGATTACTGGAAAATTATATAGAACTTACGAAAAGGCGGTTTTCATAGTGTTTACTAGCCAAAAAGTACGATTTTTTAATGAAAATTCGAAAAAAAAGACCATTTCCCCCACTTAATCTTTCAAACTCTTTGACCTACAATGCTTCAATTTAGTACACGTATTTAGATTCACGTGTAGATTACTGGAAAATTATATAGAACTTTCGAAAAGGCGGTCTTCATAGTGTTAACTAGCCAAAAAGTACGATTTTTTAAAGAAAATTCGAAAAAAATACCATTTCCCCCCACCTAATCTTCAAAACTGTTTGACCTAGAATGCTGCAATTTAATACACGTATGTAGATTTAAGTGTAGATTACAGGAAAAATATAGAGCACATTTAAAAAGGCCGTCTTCATAGTGTTTACTAGCCAAAAAGTACGATTTTTTAAAGAAAATTCGAAAAAAAGACCATTTCCCCCCACGTAATCTTTTAAACTCTTTGACCTACAATGCTTCAATATGGTACACGTATTTAGATTCAGGTGTAGATTACTGGAAAATTATATAGAACTTACGAAAAGGCGGTTTTCATAGTGTTTACTAGCCAAAAAGTACGATTTTTTAAAGAAAATTCGAAAAAAAAGACCATTTCCCTCACTTAATCTTTTAAACTCTTTGACCTACAATGCTTCAATTTGGTACACGTATTTAGATTCAGGTGTAGATTACTGGAAAATTATATAGAACTTACGAAAAGGCGGTCTTCATAGTGTTTACTAGCCAAAAAGTACGATTTTTTAAAGAAAATTCGAAAAAAAAGACCATTTCCCCCACTTAATCTGTCAAACTCTTTGACCTACAATGCTTCAATTTAGTACACGTATTTAGATTCAGGTGTAGATTACTGGAAAATTATATAGAACTTACGAAAAGGCGGTCTTCATAGTGTTTACTAGCCAAAAAGTACGATTTTTTAAAGAAAATTCGAAAAAAAAGACCATTTCCCCCACTTAATCTGTCAAACTCTTTGACCTACAATGCTTCAATTTGGTACACGTATTTAGATTCACGTGTAGATTACTGGAAAATTATATAGAACTTTCGAAAAGGCGGTCTTCATAGTGTTTACTAGCCAAAAAGTACGATTTTTTAAAGAAAATTCGAAAAAAAGACCATTTCCCCCCACTTAATGTTTCAAACTCTTTGCCCTAAAATGCTTCAATTTGGTACACGTATTAAGATTCAGGTGTAGATTACTGGAAAATTATATAGAACTTACGAAAAGGCGGTCTTCATAGTGTTTACTAGCCAAAAAGAACGATTTTTTAAAGAAAATTCGAAAAAAAGACCATGTCCCCCCACATAATCTTTCAAGCTCTTTGACCTACAATGCTTCAATTTGGTACACGTATGTAGATTTGCGTGTAGATTACTGGAAAATTATATAGAACTTTTGAAAAGTCGGCCTTCATAGTGTTTACTAGCCAAAAAGTACGATTTTTTAAAGAAAATTCGAAAAAAAGACCATTTCCCCCCACTTAATCTTTTGAAACTCTTTGACCTAAAATGCTTCAATTTGGTACACGTATGTAGATTCACGTGTAGATTACTGGAAAATTATATAGAACTTTCGAAAAGTGGGTCTTCATTGTGTTTACTAGCCAAAAAGTACGATTTTTTAAAGAAAATTCGAAAAAAAGACCATTTTCCCCAACTTAATCTTCCAAACTATTTGACCTAGAATGCTGTAATTTAATACTCGTATGTAGATTTACGTGTAGATTATAGGACAATTATACAGAACTTTCGAAAAGGCGGTCTTCATAGTGTTTACTAGCCAAAAAGTACGATTTTTTAAAGAAAATTCGAAAAAAAAAACCATTTCCCCCACTTAATCTTTCAAACTCTTTGACCTACAATGCTTCAATTTGGTACACGTATTTAGATTCACGTGTAGATTACTGGAAAATTATATAGAACTTTCGAAAAGGCGGTCTTTATAGTGTTAACTAGCCAAAAAGTACGATTTTTTAAAGAAAATTCGAAAAAAAGACCATTTCCCCCCACCTAATCTTCAAAACTGTTTGACCTAGAATGCTGCAATTTAATACACGTATGTAGATTTAAGTGTAGATTACAGGAAAAATATAGAGTACATTTAAAAAGGCCGTCTTCATAGTGTTTACTAGCCAAAAAGTACGATTTTTTAAAGAAAATTCGAAAAAAAGACCATTTCCCCCCACTTAATCTTTTAAAATCTTTGACCTACAATGCTTCAATATGGTACACGTATTAAGATTCAGGTGTAGATTACTGGAAAATTATATAGAACTTACGAAAAGGCGGTCTTCATAGTGTTTACTAGCCAAAAAGTACGATTTTTTAAAGAAAATTCGAAAAAAAGACCATTTCCCCCCACTTAATGTTTCAAACTCTTTGACCTAAAATGCTTCAATTTGGTACACGTATTAAGATTCAGGTGTAGATTACTGGAAAATTATATAGAACTTACGAAAAGGCGGTCTTCATAGTGTTTACTAGCCAAAAAGTACGATTTTTTAAAGAAAATTCGAAAAAAAAGACCATTTCCCCCACTTAATCTTTTAAACTCTTTGACCTACAATGCTTCAATTTGGTACACGTATTTAGATTCAGGTGTAGATTACTGGAAAATTATATAGAACTTACGAAAAGGCGGTCTTCATAGTGTTTACTAGCCAAAAAGTACGATTTTTTAAAGAAAATTCGAAAAAAAAGACCATTTCCCCCACTTAATCTTTCAAGCTCTTTGACCTACAATGCTGCAATTTGGTACACGTATGTAGATTTACGTGTAGATTACTGGAAAATTATATAGAACTTTCGAAAAGGCGGTCTTCATAGTGTTTACTAGCCAAAATGTACGATTTTTTAAAGAAAATTCGAAAAAAAGACCATTTCCCCCCACATAATCTTTCAAACTATTTGACCTACAATGCTGCAATTTAGTACACGTATCGAGATTTACGTGTAGATTACTGGAAAAGTATATAGTACTTTCGAAAAGGCGGTCTTCATAGTGTTTACTAGCCAAAAAGTACGATTTTTTAAAGAAAATTCGAAAAAAAGACCATTTCCCTCCACATAATCTTTTAAACTATTTGACCTACAATGCTGCAATTTAGTACACGTATGTAGATTTACGTGTAGATTACTGGAAAATTATATAGAACTTTCGAGAAGGCGGTCTTCATAGTGTTTACTAGCCAAGAAGTACGATTTTTTAAAGAAAATTCGAAAAAAAGACCATTTCCCCCCACATAATCTTTCAAGCTCTTTGACCTACAATGCTTCAATTTGGTACACGTATGTAGATTTACGTGTAGATTACTGAAAAATTATATAGAACTTTTGAAAAGTCGGTCTTCATAGTGTTTACTAGCCAAAAAGTACGATTTTTTAAAGAAAATTCGAAAAAAAGACCATTTCCCCCCACTTAATCTTTTGAAACTATTTGACCTAAAATGCTTCAATTTGGTACACGTATGTAGATTCACGTGTAGATTACTGGAAAATTATATAGAACTTTCGAAAAGGCGGTCTTCATAGTGTTTACTAGCCAAAAATTACGATTTTTTAAAGAAAATTCGAAAAAAAGACCATTTCCCCCCACCTAATCTTTTAAACTCTTTGACCTACAATGCTTCAATTTAGTACACGTATTTAGATTCAGATGTAGATTACTGGAAAATTATATAGAACTTACGAAAAGGCGGTCTTCATAGTGTTTACTAGCCAAAAAGTACGATTTTTTAAAGAAAATTCGAAAAAAAAGACCATTTCCCCCACTTAATCTGTCAAACTCTTTGACCTACAATGCTTCAATTTGGTACACGTATTTAGATTTACGTGTAGATTACTGGAAAATTATATAGAACTTTCGAAAAGGCGGTCTTCATAGTGTTTACTAGCCAAAAAGTACGATTTTTTAAAGAAAATTCGAAAAAAAGACCACTTCCCCCCACTTAATCTTTCAAACTCTTTGACCTACAATGCTTCAATTTGGTACACGTATTTAGATTCAGATGCAGATTACTGG
Organism: Ganaspis brasiliensis; assembly: GCA_037103525.1. Classification (NCBI taxonomy): domain Eukaryota; kingdom Metazoa; phylum Arthropoda; class Insecta; order Hymenoptera; family Figitidae; genus Ganaspis; species Ganaspis brasiliensis. The sequence goes on from JAZKLR010000014.1 coordinate 851,214, forward strand.
AAAATTATATAGAACTTACGAAAAGGCGGTCTTCATAGTGTTTACTAGCCAAAAAGTACGATTTTTTAAAGAAAATTCGAAAAAAAAGACCATTTCCCCCACTTAATCTTTTAAACTCTTTGACCTACAATGCTTCAATTTGGTACACGTATTTAGATTCAGGTGTAGATTACTGGAAAATTATATAGAACTTACGAAAAGGCGGTCTTCATAGTGTTTACTAGCCAAAAAGTACGATTTTTTAAAGAAAATTCGAAAAAAAAGACCATTTCCCCCACTTAATCTGTCAAACTCTTTGACCTACAATGCTTCAATTTGGTACACGTATGTAGATTTGCGTGTAGATTACTGGAAAATTATATAGAACTTTTGAAAAGTCGGCCTTCATAGTGTTTACTAGCCAAAAAGTACGATTTTTTAAAGAAAATTCGAAAAAAAGACCATTTCCCTCCACTTAATCTTTTGAAACTCTTTGACCTAAAATGCTTCAATTTGGTACACGTATGTAGATTCACGTGTAGATTACTGGAAAATTATATAGAACTTTCGAAAAGTGGGTCTTCATAGTGTTAACTAGCCAAAAAGTACGATTTTTTGAAGAAAATTCGAAAAAAAGACCATTTCCCCCCACCTAATCTTCAAAACTGTTTGACCTAGAATGCTGCAATTTAATACACGTATGTAGATTTAAGTGTAGATTACAGGAAAAATATAGAGTACATTTAAAAAGGCCGTCTTCATAGTGTTTACTAGCCAAAAAGTACGATTTTTTAAAGAAAATTCGAAAAAAAGACCATTTCCCCCCACTTAATCTTTTAAACTCTTTGACCTACAATGCTTCAATTTGGTACACGTATTTAGATTCAGGTGTAGATTTCTGGAAAATTATATAGAACTTACGAAAAGGCGGTTTTCATAGTGTTTACTAGCCAAAAAGTACGATTTTTTAATGAAAATTCGAAAAAAAAGACCATTTCCCCCACTTAATCTTTCAAACTCTTTGACCTACAATGCTTCAATTTAGTACACGTATTTAGATTCACGTGTAGATTACTGGAAAATTATATAGAACTTTCGAAAAGGCGGTCTTCATAGTGTTAACTAGCCAAAAAGTACGATTTTTTAAAGAAAATTCGAAAAAAATACCATTTCCCCCCACCTAATCTTCAAAACTGTTTGACCTAGAATGCTGCAATTTAATACACGTATGTAGATTTAAGTGTAGATTACAGGAAAAATATAGAGCACATTTAAAAAGGCCGTCTTCATAGTGTTTACTAGCCAAAAAGTACGATTTTTTAAAGAAAATTCGAAAAAAAGACCATTTCCCCCCACGTAATCTTTTAAACTCTTTGACCTACAATGCTTCAATTTGGTACACGTATTTAGATTCAGGTGTAGATTACTGGAAAATTATATAGAACTTACGAAAAGGCGGTTTTCATAGTGTTTACTAGCCAAAAAGTACGATTTTTTAAAGAAAATTCGAAAAAAAAGACCATTTCCCCCACTTAATCTTTTAAACTCTTTGACCTACAATGCTTCAATTTGGTACACGTATTTAGATTCAGGTGTAGATTACTGGAAAATTATATAGAACTTACGAAAAGGCGGTCTTCATAGTGTTTACTAGCCAAAAAGTACGATTTTTTAAAGAAAATTCGAAAAAAAAGACCATTTCCCCCACTTAATCTGTCAAACTCTTTGACCTACAATGCTTCAATTTAGTACACGTATTTAGATTCAGGTGTAGATTACTGGAAAATTATATAGAACTTACGAAAAGGCGGTCTTCATAGTGTTTACTAGCCAAAAAGTACGATTTTTTAAAGAAAATTCGAAAAAAAAGACCATTTCCCCCACTTAATCTGTCAAACTCTTTGACCTACAATGCTTCAATTTGGTACACGTATTTAGATTCACGTGTAGATTACTGGAAAATTATATAGAACTTTCGAAAAGGCGGTCTTCATAGTGTTTACTAGCCAAAAAGTACGATTTTTTAAAGAAAATTCGAAAAAAAGACCATTTCCCCCCACTTAATGTTTCAAACTCTTTGACCTAAAATGCTTCAATTTGGTACACGTATTAAGATTCAGGTGTAGATTACTGGAAAATTATATAGAACTTACGAAAAGGCGGTCTTCATAGTGTTTACTAGCCAAAAAGAACGATTTTTTAAAGAAAATTCGAAAAAAAGACCATGTCCCCCCACATAATCTTTCAAGCTCTTTGACCTACAATGCTTCAATTTGGTACACGTATGTAGATTTGCGTGTAGATTACTGGAAAATTATATAGAACTTTTGAAAAGTCGGCCTTCATAGTGTTTACTAGCCAAAAAGTACGATTTTTTAAAGAAAATTCGAAAAAAAGACCATTTCCCCCCACTTAATCTTTTGAAACTCTTTGACCTAAAATGCTTCAATTTGGTACACGTATGTAGATTCACGTGTAGATTACTGGAAAATTATATAGAACTTTCGAAAAGTGGGTCTTCATTGTGTTTACTAGCCAAAAAGTACGATTTTTTAAAGAAAATTCGAAAAAAAGACCATTTTCCCCAACTTAATCTTCCAAACTATTTGACCTAGAATGCTGTAATTTAATACTCGTATGTAGATTTACGTGTAGATTATAGGACAATTATACAGAACTTTCGAAAAGGCGGTCTTCATAGTGTTTACTAGCCAAAAAGTACGATTTTTTAAAGAAAATTCGAAAAAAAAAACCATTTCCCCCACTTAATCTTTCAAACTCTTTGACCTACAATGCTTCAATTTGGTACACGTATTTAGATTCACGTGTAGATTACTGGAAAATTATATAGAACTTTCGAAAAGGCGGTCTTTATAGTGTTAACTAGCCAAAAAGTACGATTTTTTAAAGAAAATTCGAAAAAAAGACCATTTCCCCCCACCTAATCTTCAAAACTGTTTGACCTAGAATGCTGCAATTTAATACACGTATGTAGATTTAAGTGTAGATTACAGGAAAAATATAGAGTACATTTAAAAAGGCCGTCTTCATAGTGTTTACTAGCCAAAAAGTACGATTTTTTAAAGAAAATTCGAAAAAAAGACCATTTCCCCCCACTTAATCTTTTAAAATCTTTGACCTACAATGCTTCAATTTGGTACACGTATTAAGATTCAGGTGTAGATTACTGGAAAATTATATAGAACTTACGAAAAGGCGGTCTTCATAGTGTTTACTAGCCAAAAAGTACGATTTTTTAAAGAAAATTCGAAAAAAAGACCATTTCCCCCCACTTAATGTTTCAAACTCTTTGACCTAAAATGCTTCAATTTGGTACACGTATTAAGATTCAGGTGTAGATTACTGGAAAATTATATAGAACTTACGAAAAGGCGGTCTTCATAGTGTTTACTAGCCAAAAAGTACGATTTTTTAAAGAAAATTCGAAAAAAAAGACCATTTCCCCCACTTAATCTTTTAAACTCTTTGACCTACAATGCTTCAATTTGGTACACGTATTTAGATTCAGGTGTAGATTACTGGAAAATTATATAGAACTTACGAAAAGGCGGTCTTCATAGTGTTTACTAGCCAAAAAGTACGATTTTTTAAAGAAAATTCGAAAAAAAAGACCATTTCCCCCACTTAATCTGTCAAACTCTTTGACCTACAATGCTTCAATTTGGTACACGTATTTAGATTCAGGTGTAGATTACTGGAAAATTATATAGAACTTACGAAAAGGCGGTCTTCATAGTGTTTACTAGCCAAAAAGTACGATTTTTTAAAGAAAATTCGAAAAAAAAGACCAATTCCCCCACTTAATCTGTCAAACTCTTTGACCTACAATGCTTCAATTTGGTACACGTATTTAGATTCACGTGTAGATTACTGGAAAATTATATAGAACTTTCGAAAAGGCGGTCTTCATAGTGTTTACTAGCCAAAAAGTACGATTTTTTAAAGAAAATTCGAAAAAAAGACCATTTCCCCCACTTAATCTTTTAAACTCTTTGACCTACAATGCTTCAATTTGGTACACGTACTTAGATTCAGGTGTAGATTACTGGAAAATTATATAGAACTTACGAAAAGGCGGTCTTCATAGTGTTTACTAGCCAAAAAGTACGATTTTTTAAAGAAAATTCGAAAAAAAAGACCATTTCCCCCACTTAATCTGTCAAACTCTTTGACCTACAATGCTTCAATTTGGTACACGTATTTAGATTCAGGTGTAGATTACTGGAAAATTATATAGAACTTACGAAAAGGCGGTCTTCATAGTGTTTACTAGCCAAAAAGTACGATTTTTTAAAGAAAATTCGAAAAAAAAGACCATTTCCCCCACTTAAACTGTCAAACTCTTTGACCTACAATGCTTCAATTTGGTACACGTATTTAGATTCACGTGTAGATTACTGGAAAATTATATAGAACTTTCGAAAAGGCGGTCTTCATAGTGTTTACTAGCCAAAAAGTACGATTTTTTAAAGAAAATTCGAAAAAAAGACCATTTCCCCCCACTTAATGTTTCAAACTCTTTGACCTAAAATGCTTCAATTTGGTACACGTATTAAGATTCAGGTGTAGATTACTGGAAAATTATATAGAACTTTTGAAAAGTCGGCCTTCATAGTGTTTACTAGCCAAAAAGTACGATTTTTTAAAGAAAATTCGAAAAAAAGACCATTTTCCCCCACTTAATCTTTTGAAACTCTTTGACCTAAAATGCTTCAATTTGGTACACGTATGTAGATTCACGTGTAGATTACTGGAAAATTATATAGAACTTTCGAAAAGTGGGTCTTCATTGTGTTTACTAGCCAAAAAGTACGATTTTTTAAAGAAAATTCGAAAAAAAGACCATTTTCCCCAACTTAATCTTCCAAACTATTTGACCTAGAATGCTGTAATTTAATACTCGTATGTAGATTTACGTGTAGATTATAGGACAATTATACAGAACTTTCGAAAAGGCGGTCTTCATAGTGTTTACTAGCCAAAAAGTACGATTTTTTAAAGAAAATTCGAAAAAAAAGACCATTTCCCCCACTTAATCTGTCAAACTCTTTGACCTACAATGCTTCAATTTGGTACACGTATTTAGATTCAGGTGTAGATTACTGGAAAATTATATAGAACTTACGAAAAGGCGGTCTTCATAGTGTTTACTAGCCAAAAAGTACGATTTTTTAAAGAAAATTCGAAAAAAAAGACCATTTCCCCCACTTAATCTGTCAAACTCTTTGACCTACAATGCTTCAATTTGGTACACGTATTTAGATTCAGGTGTAGATTACTGGAAAATTATATAGAACTTACGAAAAGGCGGTCTTCATAGTGTTTACTAGCCAAAAAGTACGATTTTTTAAAGAAAATTCGAAAAAAAAGACCAATTCCCCCACTTAATCTGTCAAACTCTTTGACCTACAATGCTTCAATTTGGTACACGTATTTAGATTCACGTGTAGATTACTGGAAAATTATATAGAACTTTCGAAAAGGCGGTCTTCATAGTGTTTACTAGCCAAAAAGTACGATTTTTTAAAGAAAATTCGAAAAAAAGACCATTTCCCCCACTTAATCTTTTAAACTCTTTGACCTACAATGCTTCAATTTGGTACACGTACTTAGATTCAGGTGTAGATTACTGGAAAATTATATAGAACTTACGAAAAGGCGGTCTTCATAGTGTTTACTAGCCAAAAAGTACGATTTTTTAAAGAAAATTCGAAAAAAAAGACCATTTCCCCCACTTAATCTGTCAAACTCTTTGACCTACAATGCTTCAATTTGGTACACGTATTTAGATTCAGGTGTAGATTACTGGAAAATTATATAGAACTTACGAAAAGGCGGTCTTCATAGTGTTTACTAGCCAAAAAGTACGATTTTTTAAAGAAAATTCGAAAAAAAAGACCATTTCCCCCACTTAAACTGTCAAACTCTTTGACCTACAATGCTTCAATTTGGTACACGTATTTAGATTCACGTGTAGATTACTGGAAAATTATATAGAACTTTCGAAAAGGCGGTCTTCATAGTGTTTACTAGCCAAAAAGTACGATTTTTTAAAGAAAATTCGAAAAAAAGACCATTTCCCCCCACTTAATGTTTCAAACTCTTTGACCTAAAATGCTTCAATTTGGTACACGTATTAAGATTCAGGTGTAGATTACTGGAAAATTATATAGAACTTTTGAAAAGTCGGCCTTCATAGTGTTTACTAGCCAAAAAGTACGATTTTTTAAAGAAAATTCGAAAAAAAGACCATTTCCCCCCACTTAATCTTTTGAAACTCTTTGACCTAAAATGCTTCAATTTGGTACACGTATGTAGATTCAGGTGTAGATTACTGGAAAATTATATAGAACTTTCGAAAAGGCGGTCTTCATAGTGTTTACTAGCCAAAAAGTACGATTTTTTAAAGAAAATTCGAAAAAAAAGACCATTTCCCCCACTTAATCTGTCAAACTCTTTGACCTACAATGCTTCAATTTGGTACACGTATTTAGATTCAGGTGTAGATTACTGGAAAATTATATAGAACTTACGAAAAGGCGGTCTTCATAGTGTTTACTAGCCAAAAAGTACGATTTTTTAAAGAAAATTCGAAAAAAAGACCATTTTCCCCAACTTAATCTTCCAAACTATTTGACCTAGAATGCTGTAATTTAATACTCGTATGTAGATTTACGTGTAGATTATAGGACAATTATATAGAACTTTCGAAAAGGCGGTCTTCATAGTGTTTACTAGCCAAAAAGTACGATTTTTTAAAGAAAATTCGAAAAAAAAGACCATTTCCCCCACTTAATCTTTCAAACTCTTTGACCTACAATGCTTCAATTTGGTACACGTATTTAGATTCACGTGTAGATTACTGGAAAATTATATAGAACTTTCGAAAAGGCGGTCTTTATAGTGTTAACTAGCCAAAAAGTACGATTTTTTAAAGAAAATTCGAAAAAAAGACCATTTCCCCCCACCTAATCTTCAAAACTGTTTGACCTAGAATGCTGCAATTTAATACACGTATGTAGATTTAAGTGTAGATTACAGGAAAAATATAGAGTACATTTAAAAAGGCCGTCTTCATAGTGTTTACTAGCCAAAAAGTACGATTTTTTAAAGAAAATTCGAAAAAAAGACCATTTCCCCCCACTTAATCTTTTAAAATCTTTGACCTACAATGCTTCAATTTGGTACACTTATTAAGATTCAGGTGTAGATTACTGGAAAATTATATAGAACTTACGAAAAGGCGGTCTTCATAGTGTTTACTAGCCAAAAAGTACGATTTTTTAAAGAAAATTCGAAAAAAAGACCATTTCCCCCCACTTAATGTTTCAAACTCTTTGACCTAAAATGCTTCAATTTGGTACACGTATTAAGATTCAGGTGTAGATTACTGGAAAATTATATAGAACTTACGAAAAGGCGGTCTTCATAGTGTTTACTAGCCAAAAAGTACGATTTTTTAAAGAAAATTCGAAAAAAAAGACCATTTCCCCCACTTAATCTTTTAAACTCTTTGACCTACAATGCTTCAATTTGGTACACGTATTTAGATTCAGGTGTAGATTACTGGAAAATTATATAGAACTTACGAAAAGGCGGTCTTCATAGTGTTTACTAGCCAAAAAGTACGATTTTTTAAAGAAAATTCGAAAAAAAAGACCATTTCCCCCACTTAATCTGTCAAACTCTTTGACCTACAATGCTTCAATTTGGTACACGTATTTAGATTCAGGTGTAGATTACTGGAAAATTATATAGAACTTACGAAAAGGCGGTCTTCATAGTGTTTACTAGCCAAAAAGTACGATTTTTTAAAGAAAATTCGAAAAAAAAGACCATTTCCCCCACTTAATCTGTCAAACTCTTTGACCTACAATGCTTCAATTTGGTACACGTATTTAGATTCACGTGTAGATTACTGGAAAATTATATAGAACTTTCGAAAAGGCGGTCTTCATAGTGTTTACTAGCCAAAAAGTACGATTTTTTAAAGAAAATTCGAAAAAAAGACCATTTCCCCCACTTAATCTTTTAAACTCTTTGACCTACAATGCTTCAATTTGGTACACGTACTTAGATTCAGGTGTAGATTACTGGAAAATTATATAGAACTTACGAAAAGGCGGTCTTCATAGTGTTTACTAGCCAAAAAGTACGATTTTTTAAAGAAAATTCGAAAAAAAAGACCATTTCCCCCACTTAATCTGTCAAACTCTTTGACCTACAATGCTTCAATTTGGTACACGTATTTAGATTCAGGTGTAGATTACTGGAAAATTATATAGAACTTACGAAAAGGCGGTCTTCATAGTGTTTACTAGCCAAAAAGTACGATTTTTTAAAGAAAATTCGAAAAAAAAGACCATTTCCCCCACTTAAACTGTCAAACTCTTTGACCTACAATGCTTCAATTTGGTACACGTATTTAGATTCACGTGTAGATTACTGGAAAATTATATAGAACTTTCGAAAAGGCGGTCTTCATAGTGTTTACTAGCCAAAAAGTACGATTTTTTAAAGAAAATTCGAAAAAAAGACCATTTCCCCCCACTTAATGTTTCAAACTCTTTGACCTAAAATGCTTCAATTTGGTACACGTATTAAGATTCAGGTGTAGATTACTGGAAAATTATATAGAACTTTTGAAAAGTCGGCCTTCATAGTGTTTACTAGCCAAAAAGTACGATTTTTTAAAGAAAATTCGAAAAAAAGACCATTTCCCCCCACTTAATCTTTTGAAACTCTTTGACCTAAAATGCTTCAATTTGGTACACGTATGTAGATTCACGTGTAGATTACTGGAAAATTATATAGAACTTTCGAAAAGTGGGTCTTCATTGTGTTTACTAGCCAAAAAGTACGATTTTTTAAAGAAAATTCGAAAAAAAGACCATGTTCCCCAACTTAATCTTCCAAACTATTTGACCTAGAATGCTGTAATTTAATACTCGTATGTAGATTTACGTGTAGATTATAGGACAATTATACAGAACTTTCGAAAAGGCGGTCTTCATAGTGTTTACTAGCCAAAAAGTACGATTTTTTAAAGAAAATTCGAAAAAAAAGACCATTTCCCCCACTTAATCTGTCAAACTCTTTGACCTACAATGCTTCAATTTGGTACACGTATTTAGATTCAGATGTAGATTACTGGAAAATTATATAGAACTTACGAAAAGGCGGTCTTCATAGTGTTTACTAGCCAAAAAGTACGATTTTTTAAAGAAAATTCGAAAAAAAGACCATTTTCCCCAACTTAATCTTCCAAACTATTTGACCTAGAATGCTGTAATTTAATACTCGTATGTAGATTTACGTGTAGATTATAGGACAATTATACAGAACTTTCGAAAAGGCGGTCTTCATAGTGTTTACTAGCCAAAAAGTACGATTTTTTAAAGAAAATTCGAAAAAAAAGACCATTTCCCCCACTTAATCTTTCAAACTCTTTGACCTACAATGCTTCAATTTGGTACACGTATTTAGATTCACGTGTAGATTACTGGAAAATTATATAGAACTTTCGAAAAGGCGGTCTTTATAGTGTTAACTAGCCAAAAAGTACGATTTTTTAAAGAAAATTCGAAAAAAAGACCATTTCCCCCCACCTAATCTTCAAAACTGTTTGACCTAGAATGCTGCAATTTAATACACGTATGTAGATTTAAGTGTAGATTACAGGAAAAATATAGAGTACATTTAAAAAGGCCGTCTTCATAGTGTTTACTAGCCAAAAAGTACGATTTTTTAAAGAAAATTCGAAAAAAAGACCATTTCCCCCCACTTAATCTTTTAAAATCTTTGACCTACAATGCTTCAATTTGGTACACGTATTAAGATTCAGGTGTAGATTACTGGAAAATTATATAGAACTTACGAAAAGGCGGTCTTCATAGTGTTTACTAGCCAAAAAGTACGATTTTTTAAAGAAAATTCGAAAAAAAGACCATTTCCCCCCACTTAATGTTTCAAACTCTTTGACCTAAAATGCTTCAATTTGGTACACGTATTAAGATTCAGGTGTAGATTACTGGAAAATTATATAGAACTTACGAAAAGGCGGTCTTCATAGTGTTTACTAGCCAAAAAGTACGATTTTTTAAAGAAAATTCGAAAAAAAAGACCATTTCCCCCACTTAATCTTTTAAACTTTTTGACCTACAATGCTTCAATTTGGTACACGTATTTAGATTCAGGTGTAGATTACTGGAAAATTATATAGAACTTACGAAAAGGCGGTCTTCATAGTGTTTACTAGCCAAAAAGTACGATTTTTTAAAGAAAATTCGAAAAAAAAGACCATTTCCCCCACTTAATCTGTCAAACTCTTTGACCTACAATGCTTCAATTTGGTACACGTTTTTAGATTCAGGTGTAGATTACTGGAAAATTATATAGAACTTACGAAAAGGCGGTCTTCATAGTGTTTACTAGCCAAAAAGTACGATTTTTTAAAGAAAATTCGAAAAAAAAGACCATTTCCCCCACTTAATCTGTCAAACTCTTTGACCTACAATGCTTCAATTTGGTACACGTATTTAGATTCACGTGTAGATTACTGGAAAATTATATAGAACTTTCGAAAAGGCGGTCTTCATAGTGTTTACTAGCCAAAAAGTACGATTTTTTAAAGAAAATTCGAAAAAAAGACCATTTCCCCCACTTAATCTTTTAAACTCTTTGACCTACAATGCTTCAATTTGGTACACGTACTTAGATTCAGGTGTAGATTACTGGAAAATTATATAGAACTTACGAAAAGGCGGTCTTCATAGTGTTTACTAGCCAAAAAGTACGATTTTTTAAAGAAAATTCGAAAAAAAAGACCATTTCCCCCACTTAATCTGTCAAACTCTTTGACCTACAATGCTTCAATTTGGTACACGTATTTAGATTCAGGTGTAGATTACTGGAAAATTATATAGAACTTACGAAAAGGCGGTCTTCATAGTGTTTACTAGCCAAAAAGTACGATTTTTTAAAGAAAATTCGAAAAAAAAGACCATTTCCCCCACTTAAACTGTCAAACTCTTTGACCTACAATGCTTCAATTTGGTACACGTATTTAGATTCACGTGTAGATTACTGGAAAATTATATAGAACTTTCGAAAAGGCGGTCTTCATAGTGTTTACTAGCCAAAAAGTACGATTTTTTAAAGAAAATTCGAAAAAAAGACCATTTCCCCCCACTTAATGTTTCAAACTCTTTGACCTAAAATGCTTCAATTTGGTACACGTATTAAGATTCAGGTGTAGATTACTGGAAAATTATATAGAACTTTTGAAAAGTCGGCCTTCATAGTGTTTACTAGCCAAAAAGTACGATTTTTTAAAGAAAATTCGAAAAAAAGACCATTTCCCCCCACTTAATCTTTTGAAACTCTTTGACCTAAAATGCTTCAATTTAATACACGTATGTAGATTCACGTGTAGATTACTGGAAAATTATATAGAACTTTCGAAAAGTGGGTCTTCATTGTGTTTACTAGCCAAAAAGTACGATTTTTTAAAGAAAATTCGAAAAAAAGACCATTTTCCCCAACTTAATCTTCCAAACTATTTGACCTAGAATGCTGTAATTTAATACTCGTATGTAGATTTACGTGTAGATTATAGGACAATTATACAGAACTTTCGAAAAGGCGGTCTTCATAGTGTTTACTAGCCAAAAAGTACGATTTTTTAAAGAAAATTCGAAAAAAAAGACCATTTCCCCCACTTAATCTGTCAAACTCTTTGACCTACAATGCTTCAATTTGGTACACGTATTTAGATTCAGGTGTAGATTACTGGAAAATTATATAGAACTTACGAAAAGGCGGTCTTCATAGTGTTTACTAGCCAAAAAGTACGATTTTTTAAAGAAAATTCGAAAAAAAGACCATTTTCCCCAACTTAATCTTCCAAACTATTTGACCTAGAATGCTGTAATTTAATACTCGTATGTAGATTTACGTGTAGATTATAGGACAATTATACAGAACTTTCGAAAAGGCGGTCTTCATAGTGTTTACTAGCCAAAAAGTACGATTTTTTAAAGAAAATTCGAAAAAAAAGACCATTTCCCCCACTTAATCTTTCAAACTCTTTGACCTACAATGCTTCAATTTGGTACACGTATTTAGATTCACGTGTAGATTACTGGAAAATTATATAGAACTTTCGAAAAGGCGGTCTTTATAGTGTTAACTAGCCAAAAAGTACGATTTTTTAAAGAAAATTCGAAAAAAAGACCATTTCCCCCCACCTAATCTTCAAAACTGTTTGACCTAGAATGCTGCAATTTAATACACGTATGTAAATTTAAGTGTAGATTACAGGAAAAATATAGAGTACATTTAAAAAGGCCGTCTTCATAGTGTTTACTAGCCAAAAAGTACGATTTTTTAAAGAAAATTCGAAAAAAAGACCATTTCCCCCCACTTAATCTTTTAAAATCTTTGACCTACAATGCTTCAATTTGGTACACGTATTTAGATTCAGATGTAGATTACTGGAAAATTATATAGAACTTACGAAAAGGCGGTCTTCATAGTGTTTACTAGCCAAAAAGTACGATTTTTTAAAGAAAATTCGAAAAAAAAGACCATTTCCCCCACTTAATCTTTTAAACTCTTTGACCTACAATGCTTCAATTTGGTACACGTATTTAGATTCAGGTGTAGATTACTGGAAAATTATATAGAACTTACGAAAAGGCGGTCTTCATAGTGTTTACTAGCCAAAAAGTACGATTTTTTAAAGAAAATTCGAAAAAAAAGACCATTTCCCCCACTTAATCTGTCAAACTCTTTAAACTACAATGCTTCAATTTGGTACACGTATTTAGATTCAGGTGTAGATTACTGGAAAATTATATAGAACTTACGAAAAGGCGGTCTTCATAGTGTTTACTAGCCAAAAAGTACGATTTTTTAAAGAAAATTCGAAAAAAAAGACCATTTCCCCCACTTAATCTGTCAAACTCTTTGACCTACAATGCTTCAATTTGGTACACGTATTTAGATTCACGTGTAGATTACTGGAAAATTATATAGAACTTTCGAAAAGGCGGTCTTCATAGTGTTTACTAGCCAAAAAGTACGATTTTTTATAGAAAATTCGAAAAAAAGACCATTTCCCCCACTTAATCTTTTAAACTCTTTGACCTACAATGCTTCAATTTGGTACACGTATTTAGATTCAGGTGTAGATTACTGGAAAATTATATAGAACTTACGAAAAGGCGGTCTTCATAGTGTTTACTAGCCAAAAAGTACGATTTTTTAAAGAAAATTCGAAAAAAAGACCATTTCCCCCCACTTAATCTTTTAAAATCTTTGACCTACAATGCTTCAATTTGGTACACGTATTTAGATTCAGATGTAGATTACTGGAAAATTATATAGAACTTACGAAAAGGCGGTCTTCATAGTGTTTACTAGCCAAAAAGTACGATTTTTTAAAGAAAATTCGAAAAAAAAGACCATTTCCCCCACTTAATCTTTTAAACTCTTTGACCTACAATGCTTCAATTTGGTACACGTATTTAGATTCAGGTGTAGATTACTGGAAAATTATATAGAACTTACGAAAAGGCGGTCTTCATAGTGTTTACTAGCCAAAAAGTACGATTTTTTAAAGAAAATTCGAAAAAAAAGACCATTTCCCCCACTTAATCTGTCAAACTCTTTAAACTACAATGCTTCAATTTGGTACACGTATTTAGATTCAGGTGTAGATTACTGGAAAATTATATAGAACTTACGAAAAGGCGGTCTTCATAGTGTTTACTAGCCAAAAAGTACGATTTTTTATAGAAAATTCGAAAAAAAGACCATTTCCCCCCACTTAATGTTTCAAGCTCTTTGACCTACAATGCTTCAATTTGGTACACGTATGTAGATTTGCGTGTAGATTACTGGGAAATTATATAGAACTTTTGAAAAGTCGGCCTTCATAGTGTTTACTAGCCAAAAAGTACGATTTTTTAAAGAAAATTCGAAAAAAAGACCATTTCCCCCCACTTAATCTTTTGAAACTCTTTGACCTAAAATGCTTCAATTTGGTACACGTATGTAGATTCACGTGTAGATTACTGGAAAATTATATAGAACTTTCGAAAAGTTGGTCTTCATTGTGTTTACTAGCCAAAAAGTACGATTTTTTAAAGAAAATTCGAAAAAAAGACCATTTTCCCCAACTTAATCTTCCAAACTATTTGACCTAGAATGCTGTAATTTAATACTCGTATGTAGATTTACGTGTAGATTATAGGACAATTATACAGAACTTTCGAAAAGGCGGTCTTCATAGTGTTTACTAGCCAAAAAGTACGATTTTTTAAAGAAAATTCGAAAAAAAAGACCATTTCCCCCACTTAATCTTTCAAACTCTTTGACCTACAATGCTTTAATTTGGTACACGTATTTAGATTCACGTGTAGATTACTGGAAAATTATATAGAACTTTCGAAAAGGCGGTCTTTATAGTGTTAACTAGCCAAAAAGTACGATTTTTTAAAGAAAATTCGAAAAAAAGACCATTTCCCCCCACCTAATCTTCAAAACTGTTTGACCTAGAATGCTGCAATTTAATACACGTATGTAGATTTAAGTGTAGATTACAGGAAAAATATAGAGTACATTTAAAAAGGCCGTCTTCATAGTGTTTACTAGCCAAAAAGTACGATTTTTTAAAGAAAATTCGAAAAAAAGACCATTTCCCCCCACTTAATCTTTTAAAATCTTTGACCTACAATGCTTCAATTTGGTACACGTATTTAGATTCAGATGTAGATTACTGGAAAATTATATAGAACTTACGAAAAGGCGGTCTTCATAGTGTTTACTAGCCAAAAAGTACGATTTTTTAAAGAAAATTCGAAAAAAAAGACCATTTCCCCCACTTAATCTTTTAAACTCTTTGACCTACAATGCTTCAATTTGGTACACGTATTTAGATTCAGGTGTAGATTACTGGAAAATTATATAGAACTTACGAAAAGGCGGTCTTCATAGTGTTTACTAGCCAAAAAGTACGATTTTTTAAAGAAAATTCGAAAAAAAAGACCATTTCCCCCACTTAATCTGTCAAACTCTTTGACCTACAATGCTTCACTTTGGTACACGTATGTAGATTTGCGTGTAGATTACTGAAAAATTATATAGAACTTTTGAAAAGTCGGCCTTCATAGTGTTTACTAGCCAAAAAGTACGATTTTTTAAAGAAAATTCGAAAAAAAGACCATTTCCCCCCACTTAATCTTTTGAAACTCTTTGACCTAAAATGCTTTAATTTGGTACACGTATTTAGATTCAGGTGTAGATTACTGGAAAATTATATAGAACTTACGAAAAGGCGGTCTTCATAGTGTTTACTAGCCAAAAAGAACGATTTTTTAAAGAAAGTTCGAAAAAAAGACCATGTCCCCCCACATAATCTTTCAAGCTCTTTGACCTACAAAGCTTCAATTTGGTACACGTATGTAGATTTGCGTGTAGATTACTGGGAAATTATATAGAACTTTTGAAAAGTCGGCCTTCATAGTGTTTACTAGCCAAAAAGTACGATTTTTTAAAGAAAATTCGAAAAAAAGACCATTTCCCCCCACTTAATCTTTTGAAACTCTTTGACCTAAAATGCTTCAATTTGGTACACGTATGTAGATTCACGTGTAGATTACTGGAAAATTATATAGAACTTTCGAAAAGTTGGTCTTCATTGTGTTTACTAGCCAAAAAGTACGATTTTTTAAAGAAAATTCGAAAAAAAGACCATTTTCCCCAACTTAATCTTCCAAACTATTTGACCTAGAATGCTGTAATTTAATACTCGTATGTAGATTTACGTGTAGATTATAGGACAATTATACAGAACTTTCGAAAAGTCGGTCTTCATAGTGTTTACTAGCCAAAAAGTACGATTTTTTAAAGAAAATTCGAAAAAAAAGACCATTTCCCCCACTTAATCTTTCAAACTCTTTGACCTACAATGCTTCAATTTGGTACACGTATTTAGATTCACGTGTAGATTACTGGAAAATTATATAGAACTTTCGAAAAGGCGGTCTTTATAGTGTTAACTAGCCAAAAAGTACGATTTTTTAAAGAAAATTCGAAAAAAAGACCATTTCCCCCCACCTAATCTTCAAAACTGTTTGACCTAGAATGCTGCAATTTAATACACGTATGTAGATTTAAGTGTAGATTACAGGAAAAATATAGAGTACATTTAAAAAGGCCGTCTTCATAGTGTTTACTAGCCAAAAAGTACGATTTTTTAAAGAAAATTCGAAAAAAAGACCATTTCCCCCCACTTAATCTTTTAAAATCTTTGACCTACAATGCTTCAATTTGGTACACGTATTTAGATTCAGATGTAGATTACTGGAAAATTATATAGAACTTACGAAAAGGCGGTCTTCATAGTGTTTACTAGCCAAAAAGTACGATTTTTTAAAGAAAATTCGAAAAAAAAGACCATTTCCCCCACTTAATCTTTTAAACTCTTTGACCTACAATGCTTCAATTTGGTACACGTATTTAGATTCAGGTGTAGATTACTGGAAAATTATATAGAACTTACGAAAAGGCGGTCTTCATAGTGTTTACTAGCCAAAAAGTACGATTTTTTAAAGAAAATTCGAAAAAAAAGACCATTTCCCGCACTTAATCTTTTAAAATCTTTGACCTACAATGCTTCACTTTGGTACACGTATGTAGATTTGCGTGTAGATTACTGAAAAATTATATAGAACTTTTGAAAAGTCGGCCTTCATAGTGTTTACTAGCCAAAAAGTACGATTTTTTAAAGAAAATTCGAAAAAAAGACCATTTCCCCCCACTTAATCTTTTTAAACTCTTTGACCTAAAATGCTTCAATTTGGTACACGTATGTAGATTCACGTGTAGATTACTGGAAAATTATATAGAACTTTCGAAAAGTGGGTCTTCATAGTGTTAACTAGCCAAAAAGTACGATTTTTTAAAGAAAATTCGAAAAAAAGACCATTTCCCCCCACCTAATCTTCAAAACTGTTTGTCCTAGAATGCTGCAATTTAATACACGTATGTAGATTTACGTGTAGATTATAGGACAATTATACAGAACTTTCGAAAAGGCGGTCTTCATAGTGTTTACTAGCCAAAAAGTACGATTTTTTAAAGAAAATTCGAAAAAAAAGACCATTTCCCCCACTTAATCTTTCAAACTCTTTGACCTACAATGCTTCAATTTGGTACACGTATTTAGATTCACGTGTAGATTACTGGAAAATTATATAGAACTTTCGAAAAGGCGGTCTTTATAGTGTTAACTAGCCAAAAAGTACGATTTTTTAAAGAAAATTCGAAAAAAAGACCATTTCCCCCCACCTAATCTTCAAAACTGTTTGACCTAGAATGCTGCAATTTAATACACGTATGTAGATTTAAGTGTAGATTACAGGAAAAATATAGAGTACATTTAAAAAGGCCGTCTTCATAGTGTTTACTAGCCAAAAAGTACGATTTTTTAAAGAAAATTCGAAAAAAAGACCATTTCCCCCCACTTAATCTTTTAAAATCTTTGACCTACAATGCTTCAATTTGGTACACGTATTTAGATTCAGATGTAGATTACTGGAAAATTATATAGAACTTACGAAAAGGCGGTCTTCATAGTGTTTACTAGCCAAAAAGTACGATTTTTTAAAGAAAATTCGAAAAAAAAGACCATTTCCCACACTTAATCTTTTAAAATCTTTGACCTACAATGCTTCAATTTGGTACACGTATTTAGATTCACGTGTAGATTACTGAAAAATTATATAGAACTTTCGAAAAGGCGGTCTTCATAGTGTTAACTAGCCAAAAAGTACGATTTTTTAAAGAAAATTCGAAAAAAAGACCATTTCCCCCCACCTAATCTTCAAAACTGTTTGACCTAGAATGCTGCAATTTAATACACGTATGTAGATTTAAGTGTAGATTACAGGAAAAATATAGAGTACATTTAAAAAGGCCGTCTTCATAGTGTTTACTAGCCAAAAAGTACGATTTTTTAAAGAAAATTCGAAAAAAAGACCATTTCCCCCCACTTAATCTTTTAAAATCTTTGACCTACAATGCTTCAATTTGGTACACGTATTTAGATTCAGATGTAGATTACTGGAAAATTATATAGAACTTACGAAAAGGCGGTCTTCATAGTGTTTACTAGCCAAAAAGAACGATTTTTTAAAGAAAATTCGAAAAAAAGACCATTTGCCCCCACATAATCTTTCAAGCTCTTTGACCTACAATGCTTCAATTTGGTACACGTATGTAGATTCACGTGTAGATTACTGAAAAATTATATAGAACTTTCGAAAAGTGGGTCTTCATTGTGTTTACTAGCCAAAAAGTACGATTTTTTAAAGAAAATTCGAAAAAAAAGACCATTTCCCCCACTTAATCTTTTAAACTCTTTGACCAACAATGCTTCAATTTGGTACACGTATTTAGATTCAGGTGTAGATTACTGGAAAATTATATAGAACTTACGAAAAGGCGGTCTTCATAGTGTTTACTAGCCAAAAAGTACGATTTTTTAAAGAAAATTCGAAAAAAAAGACCATTTCCCCCTACCTAATCTTCAAAACTGTTTGACCTAGAATGCTGCAATTTAATACACGTATGTAGATTTAAGTGTAGATTACAGGAAAAATATAGAGTACATTTAAAAAGGCCGTCTTCATAGTGTTTACTAGCCAAAAAGTACGATTTTTTAAAGAAAATTCGAAAAAAAGACCATTTCCCCCCACGTAATCTTTTAAACTCTTTGACCTACAATGCTTCAATTTGGTACACGTATTTAGATTCAGGTGTAGATTACTGGAAAATTATATAGAACTTACGAAAAGGCGGTTTTCATAGTGTTTACTAGCCAAAAAGTACGATTTTTTAAAGAAAATTCGAAAAAAAAGACCATTTCCCCCACTTAATCTTTTAAACTCTTTGACCAACAATGCTTCAATTTGGTACACGTATTTAGATTCAGGTGTAGATTACTGGAAAATTATATAGAACTTACGAAAAGGCGGTCTTCATAGTGTTTACTAGCCAAAAAGTACGATTTTTTAAAGAAAATTCGAAAAAAAAGACCATTTCCCCCACTTAATCTGTCAAACTCTTTGACCTACAATGCTTCAATTTGGTACACGTATTTAGATTCACGTGTAGATTACTGGAAAATTATATAGAACTTTCGAAAAGGCGGTCTTCATAGTGTTTACTAGCCAAAAAGTACGATTTTTTAAAGAAAATTCGAAAAAAAGACCATTTCCCCCCACTTAATCTTTCAAACTCTTTGACCTAAAATGCTTCAATTTGGTACACGTATTTAGATTCAGGTGTAGATTACTGGAAAATTATATAGAACTTACGAAAAGGCGGTCTTCATAGTGTTTACTAGCCAAAAAGAACGATTTTTTAAAGAAAATTCGAAAAAAAGACCATTTGCCCCCACATAATCTTTCAAGCTCTTTGACCTACAATGCTTCAATTTGGTACACGTATGTAGATTCACGTGTAGATTACTGAAAAATTATATAGAACTTTCGAAAAGTGGGTCTTCATTGTGTTTACTAGCCAAAAAGTACGATTTTTTAAAGAAAATTCGAAAAAAAGACCATTTTCCCCAACTTAATCTTCCAAACTATTTGACCTAGAATGCTGTAATTTAATACTCGTATGTAGATTTACGTGTAGATTATAGGACAATTATACAGAACTTTCGAAAAGGCGGTCTTCATAGTGTTTACTAGCCAAAAAGTACGATTTTTTAAAGAAAATTCGAAAAAAAAGACCATTTCCCCCACATAATCTTTTAAACTCTTTGACCTACAATGCTTCAATTTGGTACACGTATTTAGATTCACGTGTAGATTACTGGAAAATTATATAGAACTTTCGAAAAGGCGGTCTTCATAGTGTTAACTAGCCAAAAAGTACGATTTTTTAAAGAAAATTCGAAAAAAAGACCATGTCCCCCCACATAATCTTTCAAGCTCTTTGACCTACAATGCTTCAATTTGGTACACGTATTTAGATTCAGGTGTAGATTACTGGAAAATTATATAGAACTTACGAAAAGGCGGTCTTCATAGTGTTTACTAGCCAAAAAGAACGATTTTTTAAAGAAAATTCGAAAAAAAGACCATTTCCCCCCACATAATCTTTCAAGCTCTTTGACCTACAATGCTTCAATTTGGTACACGTATGTAGATTCACGTGTAGATTACTGAAAAATTATATAGAACTTTCGAAAAGTGGGTCTTCATTGTGTTTACTAGCCAAAAAGTACGATTTTTTAAAGAAAATTCGAAAAAAAGACCATTTTCCCCAACTTAATCTTCCAAACTATTTGACCTAGAATGCTGTAATTTAATACTCGTATGTAGATTTACGTGTAGATTATAGGACAATTATACAGAACTTTCGAAAAGGCGGTCTTCATAGTGTTTACTAGCCAAAAAGTACGATTTTTTAAAGAAAATTCGAAAAAAAAGACCATTTCCCCCACATAATCTTTTAAACTCTTTGACCTACAATGCTTCAATTTGGTACACGTATTTAGATTCACGTGTAGATTACTGGAAAATTATATAGAACTTTCGAAAAGGCGGTCTTCATAGTGTTAACTAGCCAAAAAGTACGATTTTTTAAAGAAAATTCGAAAAAAAGACCATTTCCCCCTACCTAATCTTCAAAACTGTTTGACCTAGAATGCTGCAATTTAATACACGTATGTAGATTTAAGTGTAGATTACAGGAAAAATATAGAGTACATTTAAAAAGGCCGTCTTCATAGTGTTTACTAGCCAAAAAGTACGATTTTTTAAAGAAAATTCGAAAAAAAGACCATTTCCCCCCACATAATCTTTCAAGCTCTTTGACCTACAATGCTTCAATTTGGTACACGTATGTAGATTTGCGTGTAGATTACTGGAAAATTATATAGAACTTTTGAAAAGTCGGCCTTCATAGTGTTTACTAGCCAAAAAGTACGATTTTTTAAAGAAAATTCGAAAAAAAGACCATTTCCCCCCACTTAATCTTTTGAAACTCTTTGACCTAAAATGCTTCATTTTGGTACACGTATGTAGATTCACGTGTAGATTACTGGAAAATTATATAGAACTTTCGAAAAGTGGGTCTTCATTGTGTTTACTAGCCAAAAAGTACGATTTTTTAAAGAAAATTCGAAAAAAAGACCATTTTCCCCAACTTAATCTTCCAAACTATTTGACCTAGAATGCTGTAATTTAATACTCGTATGTAGATTTACGTGTAGATTATAGGACAATTATACAGAACTTTCGAAAAGGCGGTCTTCATAGTGTTTACTAGCCAAAAAGTACGATTTTTTAAAGAAAATTCGAAAAAAAAGACCATTTCCCCCACTTAATCTTTCAAACTCTTTGACCTACAATGCTTCAATTTGGTACACGTATTTAGATTCACGTGTAGATTACTGGAAAATTATATAGAACTTTCGAAAAGGCGGTCTTTATAGTGTTAACTAGCCAAAAAGTACGATTTTTTAAAGAAAATTCGAAAAAAAGACCATTTCCCCCAACCTAATCTTCAAAACTGTTTGACCTAGAATGCTGCAATTTAATACACGTATGTAGATTTAAGTGTAGATTACAGGAAAAATATAGAGTACATTTAAAAAGGCCGTCTTCATAGTGTTTACTAGCCAAAAAGTACGATTTTTTAAAGAAAATTCGAAAAAAAGACCATTTCCCCCCACTTAATCTTTCAAACTCTTTGACCTAAAATGCTTCAATTTGGTACACGTATTTAGATTCAGGTGTAGATTACTGGAAAATTATATAGAACTTACGAAAAGGCGGTCTTCATAGTGTTTACTAGCCAAAAAGAACGATTTTTTAAAGAAAATTCGAAAAAAAGACCATGTCCCCCCACATAATCTTTCAAGCTCTTTGACCTACAATGCTTCAATTTGGTACACGTATGTAGATTTGCGTGTAGATTACTGGAAAATTATATAGAACTTTTGAAAAGTCGGCCTTCATAGTGTTTACTAGCCAAAAAGTACGATTTTTTAAAGAAAATTCGAAAAAAAGACCATTTCCCCCCACTTAATCTTTTGAAACTCTTTGACCTAAAATGCTTCATTTTGGTACACGTATGTAGATTCACGTGTAGATTACTGGAAAATTATATAGAACTTTCGAAAAGTGGGTCTTCATTGTGTTTACTAGCCAAAAAGTACGATTTTTTAAAGAAAATTCGAAAAAAAGACCATTTTCCCCAACTTAATCTTCCAAACTATTTGACCTAGAATGCTGTAATTTAATACTCGTATGTAGATTTACGTGTAGATTATAGGACAATTATACAGAACTTTCGAAAAGGCGGTCTTCATAGTGTTTACTAGCCAAAAAGTACGATTTTTTAAAGAAAATTCGAAAAAAAAGACCATTTCCCCCACTTAATCTTTCAAACTCTTTGACCTACAATGCTTCAATTTGGTACACGTATTTAGATTCACGTGTAGATTACTGGAAAATTATATAGAACTTTCGAAAAGGCGGTCTTTATAGTGTTAACTAGCCAAAAAGTACGATTTTTTAAAGAAAATTCGAAAAAAAGACCATTTCCCCCAACCTAATCTTCAAAACTGTTTGACCTAGAATGCTGCAATTTAATACACGTATGTAGATTTAAGTGTAGATTACAGGAAAAATATAGAGTACATTTAAAAAGGCCGTCTTCATAGTGTTTACTAGCCAAAAAGTACGATTTTTTAAAGAAAATTCGAAAAAAAGACCATTTCCCCCCACTTAATCTTTTAAACTCTTTGACCTACAATGCTTCAATTTGGTACACGTATTTAGATTCAGATGTAGATTACTAGAAAATTATATAGAACTTACGAAAAGGCGGTCTTCATAGTGTTTACTAGCCAAAAAGTACGATTTTTTAAAGAAAATTCGAAAAAAAGACCATTTTCCCCAACTTAATCTCCCAAACTATATGACCTACAATGCTTCAATTTGGTACACGTATTTAGATACACGTGTAGATTACTGGAAAATTATATAGAACTTTCGAAAAGGCGGTCTTCATAGTGTTTACTAGCCAAAAAGTACGATTTTTTAAAGAAAATTCGAAAAAAAGACCATTTCACCCCACCTAATCTTTCAAACTCTTTGACCTAAAATGCTTCAATTTGGTACACGTATGTAGATTTACGTGTAGATTACTGGAAAATTATATAGAACTTTCGAAAAGGCGGTCTTCATAGTGTTTACTAGTCAAAAAGTACGATTTTTTAAAGAAAATTCGAAAAAAAAGACCATTTCCCCCACTTAATCTTTCAAACTCTTTGACCTACAATGCTTCAATTTGATACACGTATTTAGATTCACACGTAGATTACTGGAAAATTATATAGAACTTTCGAAAAGGCGGTCTTCATAGTGTTTACTAGCCAAAAAGTACGATTTTTTAAAGAAAATTCGAAAAAAAGACCATTTTCCCCAACTTAATCTCCCAAACTATATGACCTACAATGCTTCAATTTGGTACACGTATTTAGATTCACGTGTAGATTACTGGAAAATTATATAGAACTTTCGAAAAGGCGGTCTTTATAGTGTTTACTAGACAAAAAGTACGATTTTATAAAGAAAATTCGGATAAAAGACCATTTCCCCCCACTTAATCTTTCAAACGCTTTGATCTAGAATGCTGCAATTTGGTACACGTATGTAGATTTACGTGTAGATTACTGGAAAATTATATAGAACTTTCAAAAAGGCGGTCTTCATAGTGTTTCCTAGCCAAAAACTACGATTTTTTAAAGAAAATTCGAAAAAAAAGACGCTTTCCCCCACTTAATCTTTCAAGCTCTTTGACCTACAATGCTGCAATTTGGTACACGTATGTAGATTTACGTGTAGATTACTGGAAAATTATATAGAACTTTCGAAAAGGCGGTCTTCATAGTGTTTACTAGCCAAAAAGTACGATTTTTTAAAGAAAATTCGAAAAAAAGACCATTTCCCCCCACATAATCTTTCAAGCTATTTGACCTACAATGCTGCAATTTGGTACACGTATGTAGATTTACGTGTAGATTACTGGAAAATTATATAGAACTTTCGAAAAGGCGGTCTTCATAGTGTTTACTAGCCAAAAAGTACGATTTTTTAAAGAAAATTCGAAAAAAAGACCATTTCCCCCCACATAATCTCTCAAGCTCTTTGACCTACAATGCTTCAATTTGGTACACGTATGTAGATTTACGTGTAGATTACTGGAAAATTATATAGAAGTTTTGAAAAGTCGGTCTTCATAGTGTTTACTAGCCAAAAAGTACGATTTTTTAAAGAAAATTCGAAAAAGAGCCCACTTCCCCCCACTTAATCTTTTAAACTCTTTAACCTACAATGCTTCAATTTGGTACACGTATTTGATTCAGGTGTAGATTACTTGAAAATTATATAGAACTTACGAAAAGGCGGTCATCATAGTGTTTACTAGCCAAAAAGTACGATTTTTTAAAGAAAATTCGAAAAAAAGACCATTTTCACCAACTTAATCTTCCAAACTATTTGACCTAGAATGCTGCAATTTGGTACGCGTTTGTACATTTAAGTGTAGATTACTGAAAAACCATAAAGAACTTTTGAAAAGGCGGTCTTCATAGTGTTTACTAGCCAAAAAGTACGATTTTTTGAAAAAAATTCAAAAAAATGACCATGTCCCCCCACTTAATCTTTCAAACTCTTTGACCTACAATGCTTCAATTTAGTACACGTATGTAGATTTACGTGTAGATTACTGGAAAATTATATAGAACTTTCGAAAAGTCGGTCTTCATAGTGTTTACTAGCCAAAAAGTACGATTTTTTAAAGAAAATTCGAAAAAGAGACCACTTCCCCCCACTTAATCTTTTAAACTCTTTAACCTACAATGCTTCAATTTGGTACACGTATTTGATTCAGGTGTAGATTACTGGAAAATTATATAGAACTTTCGAAAAGGCGGTCTTCATAGTGTTTACTAGCCAAAAAGTACGATTTTTTAAAGAAAATTCGAAAAAAAGACCATTTCCCCCCACATAATCTTTCAAGCTCTTTGACCTACAATGCTTCAATTTGGTACACGTATGTAGATTTACGTGTAGATTACTGGAAAATTATATAGAACTTTTGAAAAGTCGGTCTTCATAGTGTTTACTAGCCAAAAAGTACGATTTTTTAAAGAAAATTCGAAAAAGAGACCACTTCCCCCCACTTAATCTTTTAAACTCTTTAACCTACAATGCTTCAATTTGGTACACGTATTTGATTCAGGTGTAGATTACTTGAGAATTATATAGAACTTACGAAAAGGCGGTCTTCATAGTGTTTACTAGCCAAAAAGTACGATTTTTTAAAGAAAATTCGAAAAAAAGACCATTTTCACCAACTTAATCTTCCAAACTATTTGACCTAGAATGCTGCAATTTGGTACGCGTTTGTACATTTAAGTGTAGATTACTGAAAAACTATAAAGAACTTTCGAAAAGGCGGTCTTCATAGTGTTTACTAGCCAAAAAGTACGATTTTTTGAAAAAAATTCAAAAAAATGACCATGTCCCCCCACTTAATCTTTCAAACTCTTTGACCTACAATGCTTCAATTTAGTACACGTATGAAGATTTACGTGTAGATTACTGGAAAATTATATAGAACTTTCGAAAAGTGGGTCTTCATTGTGTTTACTAGCCAAAAAGTACGATTTTTTAAAGAAAATTCGAAAAAAAGACCATTTTCACTAACTTAATCTTCCAAACTATTTGACCTACAATGCTTTAATTTGGTACACGTATGGAGATTTACGTGTAGATTACTGGAAAATTATATAGAACTTTCGAAAAGGCGGTCTTCATAGTGTTTACTAGCCAAAAAGTACGATTTTTTAAAGAAAATTCGAAAAAAAGACCATTTCCCCCCACTTAATCCTTCAAACTCTTTGACCTACAATGCTTCAATTTGGTACACGTATTTAGATTCACGTGTAGATTACTGAAAAATTATATAGAACTTTCGAAAAGGCGGTCTTCATAGTGTTTACTAGCCAAAAAGTACGATTTTTCAAAGAAAATTCGAAAAAAAGACCATTTCCCCCCACTTCATCTGTCAAACTCTTTGACCTACAATGCTTTAATTTGGTACACGTATGTAGATTCACGTGTAGATAACTGGAAAATTATATAGAACTTTCGAAAAGTCGGTCTTCATAGTGTTTACTAGCCAAAAAGTACGATTTTTTAAAGAAAATTCGAAAAAAAGACCAATTCCCCCCACATAATCTTTTAAACTCTTTGACCTACAATGCTTCAATTTGGTACACGTATGTAGATTTACTTGTAGATTACTGGAAAATTATATAGAACTTTCGAAAAGTCGGTTTTTTATAGTGTTTACTAGCCAAAAAGTACGATTTTTTAAAGAAAATTTGAAAAAAAGACCATTTCCCCCCACTTAATCCTTCAAACTCTTTGACCTACAATGCTTCAATTTGGTACACGTATTTAGATTCACGTGTAGATTACTGGAAAATTATATAGAACTTTCGAAAAGACGGTCTTCATAGTGTTTACTAGCCAAAAATTACGATTTTTAAAGAAAATTCGAAAAAAAGACCATTTTCCCCAACATAATCTTCCAAACTATTTGACCTTGAATGCTGCAATTTAATACACGTATGTAGATTTACGTGTAGATTACTGGTAAATTATATAGAACTTTCGAAAAGTCGGTCTTCATAGTGTTTACTAACCAAAAATTACGATTTTTTAAAGAAAATTCGAAAAAAGACCATTTTCCCCAACTTAATCTTCCAAACTATTTGACCTAGAATGCTGCAATTTGGTACACGTATGTAGATTTACGTGTAAATTATAGGACAATTATACAGAACTTTCGAAAAGGCGGTCTTCATAGTGTTTACTAGCCAAAAAGTACGATTTTTCAAAGAAAATTCGAAAAAAAGACCATTTCCCCCCACTTCATCTGTCAAACTCTTTGACCTACAATGCTTTAATTTGGTACAC
Organism: Ganaspis brasiliensis; assembly: GCA_037103525.1. NCBI lineage: Eukaryota > Metazoa > Arthropoda > Insecta > Hymenoptera > Figitidae > Ganaspis > Ganaspis brasiliensis. Next base: position 878,294 of record JAZKLR010000014.1, read on the forward strand.
GTATGTAGATTTACGCGTAGGTTACTGGAAAATTATATAGAACTTTCGAAAAGGCGGTCTTCATAGTGTTTACTAGCCAAAAAGTACGATTTTTTAAAGAAAATTCGAAAAAAAGACCATTTCCCCCCACTTAATCCTTCAAACTCTTTGACCTACAATGCTTCAATTTGGTACACGTATTTAGATTCACGTGTAGATTACTGGAAAATTATATAGAACTTTCGAAAAGGCGGTCTTCATAGTGTTTACTAGCCAAAAAGTACGATTTTTTAAAGAAAATTCGAAAAAAAGACCATTTTCCCCAACTTAATCTTTCAAACTATTTGACCTAGAATGCTGCAATTTGGTACACGTATGTAGATTTACGTGTAGATTATAGGACAATTATACAGAACTTTCGAAAAGGCGGTCTTCATAGTGTTTACTAGCCAAAAAGTACGATTTTTCAAAGAAAATTCGAAAAAAAGACCATTTCCCCCCACTTCATCTGTCAAACTCTTTGACCTACAATGCTTTAATTTGGTACACGTATGTAGATTCACGTGTAGATAACTGGAAAATTATATAGAACTTTCGAAAAGTCGGTCTTCCTAGTGTTTACTAGCCAAAAAGTACGATTTTTTAAAGAAAATTCGAAAAAAAGACCATTTCCCCCCACTTAATCCTTCAAACTCTTTGACCTACAATGCTTCAATTTGGTACACGTATTTAGATTCACGTGTAGATTACTGGAAAATCATATAGAACTTTCGAAAAGGCGGTCTTCATAGTGTTTACTAGCCAAAAAGTACGATTTTTTAAAGAAAATTCGAAAAAAAGACCATTTTCCCCAACTTAATCTTCCAAACTATTTGACCTAGAATGCTGCAATTTGGTACACGTATGTAGATTTACGTGTAGATTATAGGACAATTATACAGAACTTTCGAAAAGGCGGTCTTCATAGTGTTTACGAGCCAAAAAGTACGATTTTTCAAAGAAAATTCGAAAAAAGACCATTTCCCCCCACTTAATCTTTCAAACTCTTTAAACTACAATGCTACAATTTAGTACACGTATTGAGATTTACGTGTAGATTACTGGAAAATTATATAGAACTTTCGAAAAGGCGGTCTTCATAGTGTTTACTAGCCAAAAATTACGATTTTTCAAAGAAAATTCGAAAAAAAGACCATTTCCCCCCACTTCATCTGTCAAACTCTTTGACCTACAATGCTTTAATTTGGTACACGTATGTACATTTACGTGTAGATTACTGGAAAATTATATAGAACTTTCAAAAAGTCGGTCTTCATAGTGTTTACTAGCCAAAAATTACGATTTTTTAAAGAAAATTCGAAAAAAAGACCATTTTCCCCCACTTAATCTTTCAAACGCTTTGATCTAGAATGCTGCAATTTGGTACACGTATGTAGATTTACGTGTAGATTACTGGAAAATTATATAGAACTTTCAAAAAGGCGGTCTTCATAGTGTTTCCTAGCCAAAAACTACGATTTTTCAAAGAAAATTCGAAAAAAAGACCATTTCCCCCCACTTCATCTGTCAAACTCTTTGACCTACAATGCTTTAATTTGGTACACGTATGTAGATTTACGTGTAGATTACTGGAAAATTATATAGAACTTTCGAAAAGGCGGTCTTCATAGTGTTTACTAGCCAAAAAGTACGATTTTTTAAAGAAAATTCGAAAAAAAGACCATTTCCCCCCACATAATCTTTCAAGCTATTTGACCTACAATGCTGCAATTTGGTACACGTATGTAGATTTACGTGTAGATTACTGGAAAATTATATAGAACTTTCGAAAAGGCGGTCTTCATAGTGGTTACTAGCCAAAAAGTACGATTTTTTAAAGAAAATTCGAAAAAAAGACCATTTCCCCCCACATAATCTTTCAAGCTCTTTGACCTACAATGCTTCAATTTAATACACGTATGTAGATTTACGTGTAGATTACTGGAAAATTATATAGAACTTTTGAAAAGTCGGTCTTCATAGTGTTTACTAGCCAAAAAGTACGATTTTTTAAAGAAAATTCGAAAAAGAGCCCACTTTCCCCCACTTAATCTTTTAAACTCTTTAACCTACAATGCTGCAATTTGGTACACGTATTTGATTTAGGTGTAGATTACTTGAAAATTATATAGAACTTACGAAAAGGCGGTCATCATAGTGTTTACTAGCCAAAAAGTACGATTTTTTAAAGAAAATTCGAAAAAAAGACCATTTTCACCAACTTAATCTTCCAAACTATTTGACCTAGAATGCTGCAATTTGGTACGCGTTTGTACATTTAAGTGTAGATTACTGAAAAACTATAAAGAACTTTCGAAAAGGCGGTCTTCATAGTGTTTACTAGCCAAAAAGTACGATTTTTTGAAAAAAATTCAAAAAAATGACCATGTCCCCCCACTTAATCTTTCAAACTCTTTGACCTACAATGCTTCAATTTAGTACACGTATGTAGATTTACGTGTAGATTACTGGAAAATTATATAGAACTTTCGAAAAGTCGGTCTTCATAGTGTTTACTAGCCAAAAAGTACGATTTTTTAAAGAAAATTCGAAAAAGAGACCACTTCCCCCCACTTAATCTTTTAAACTCTTTAACCTACAATGCTTCAATTTGGTACACGTATTTGATTCAGGTGTAGATTACTGGAAAATTATATAGAACTTTCGAAAAGGCGGTCTTCATAGTGTTTACTAGCCAAAAAGTACGATTTTTTAAAGAAAATTCGAAAAAAAGACCATTTCCCCCCACATAATCTTTCAAGCTCTTTGACCTACAATGCTTCAATTTAGTACACGTATGTAGATTTACGTGTAGATTACTGGAAAATTATATAGAACTTTTGAAAAGTCGGTCTTCATAGTGTTTACTAGCCAAAAAGTACGATTTTTTAAAGAAAATTCGAAAAAGAGACCACTTCCCCCCACTTAATCTTTTAAACTCTTTAACCTACAATGCTTCAATTTGGTACACGTATTTGATTCAGGTGTAGATTACTTGAGAATTATATAGAACTTACGAAAAGGCGGTCTTCATAGTGTTTACTAGCCAAAAAGTACGATTTTTTAAAGAAAATTCGAAAAAAAGACCATTTTCACCAACTTAATCTTCCAAACTATTTGACCTAGAATGCTGCAATTTGGTACGCGTTTGTACATTTAAGTGTAGATTACTGAAAAACTATAAAGAACTTTCGAAAAGGCTGTCTTCATAGTGTTTACTAGCCAAAAAGTACGATTTTTTGAAAAAAATTCAAAAAAATGTCCATGTCCCCCCATTTAATCTTTCAAACTCTTTGACCTACAATGCTTCAATTTAGTACAGTATGAAGATTTACGTGTAGATTACTGGAAAATTATATAGAACTTTCGAAAAGTCGGTCTTCATAGTGTTTACTAACCAAAAAGTACGATTTTTTAAAGAAAATTCGAAAAAAAGACCATTTTCACCAACTTAATCTTCCAAACTATTTGACCTACAATGCTTTAATTTGGTACACGTATGGAGATTTACGTGTAGATTACTGGAAAATTATATAGTACTTTCGAAAAGTCGGTCTTCATAGTGTTTACTAGCCAAAAAGTACGATTTTTTAAAGAAAATTCGAAAAAGAGCCTACTTCCCCCCACTTAATCTTTTAAACTCTTTAACCTACAATGCTTCAATTTGGTACACGTATTTGATTCAGGTGTAGATTACTTGAAAATTATATAGAACTTACGAAAAGGCGGTCATCATAGTGTTTACTAGCCAAAAAGTACGATTTTTTAAAGAAAATTCGAAAAAAAGACCATTTTCACCAACTTAATCTTCCAAACTATTTGACCTAGAATGCTGCAATTTGGTACGCGTTTGTACATTTAAGTGTAGATTACTGAAAAACTATAAAGAACTTTCGAAAAGGCGGTCTTCATAGTGTTTACTAGCCAAAAAGTACGATTTTTTGAAAAAAATTCAAAAAAATGACCATGTCCCCCCACTTAATCTTTCAAACTCTTTGACCTACAATGCTTCAATTTAGTACACGTATGTAGATTTACGTGTAGATTACTGGAAAATTATATAGAACTTTCGAAAAGTCGGTCTTCATAGTGTTTACTAGCCAAAAAGTACGATTTTTTAAAGAAAATTCGAAAAAGAGACCACTTCCCCCCACTTAATCTTTTAAACTCTTTAACCTACAATGCTTTAATTTGGTACACGTATTTGATTCAGGTGTAGATTACTGGAAAATTATATAGAACTTTCGAAAAGGCGGTCTTCATAGTGTTTACTAGCCAAAAAGTACGATTTTTTGAAAAAAATTCAAAAAAATGACCATGTCCCCCCATTTAATCTTTCAAACTCTTTGACCTACAATGCTTCAATTTAGTACAGTATGAAGATTTACGTGTAGATTACTGGAAAATTATATAGAACTTTCGAAAAGTCGGTCTTCATAGTGTTTACTAACCAAAAAGTACGATTTTTTAAAGAAAATTCGAAAAAAAGACCATTTCCCCCCACATAATCCTTCAAACTCTTTAACCTACAATGCTTCAATTTGGTACACGTATTTAGATTCACGTGTAGATTACTGGAAAATTATATAGAACTTTCGAAAAGTCGGTCTTCATAGTGTTTACTAGCCAAAAAGTACGATTTTTTAAAGAAAATTCGAAAAAAAGACCAATTCCCCCCACATAATCTTTCAAACTCTTTGACCTACAATGCTTCAATTTGGTACACGTATGTAGATTTACGTGTAAATTATAGGACAATTATACAGAACTTTCGAAAAGGCGGTCTTCATAGTGTTTACTAGCCAAAAAGTACGATTTTTTAAAGAAAATTCGAAAAAGAGACCACTTCCCCCCACTTAATCTTTTAAACTCTTTAACCTACAATGCTTTAATTTGGTACACGTATTTGATTCAGGTGTAGATTACTGGAAAATTATATAGAACTTTCGAAAAGGCGGTCTTCATAGTGTTTACTAGCCAAAAAGTACGATTTTTTAAAGAAAATTCGAAAAAAAGACCATTTCCCCCCACTTAATCCTTCAAACTCTTTAACCTACAATGCTTCAATTTGGTACACGTATTTAGATTCACGTGTAGATTACTGGAAAATTATATAGAACTTTCGAAAAGTCGGTCTTCATAGTGTTTACTAGCCAAAAAGTACGATTTTTTAAAGAAAATTCGAAAAAAAGACCAATTCCCCCCACATAATCTTTCAAACTCTTTGACCTCCAATGCTTCAATTTGGTACACGTATGTAGATTTACGTGTAAATTATAGGACAATTATACAGAACTTTCGAAAAGGCGGTCTTCATAGTGTTTACTAGCCAAAAAGTACGATTTTTTATAGAAAATTCGAAAAAAAGACCATTTCCCCCCACTTAATCCTTCAAACTCTTTGACCTACAATGCTTCAATTTGGTACACGTATTTAGATTCACGTGTAGATTACTGGAAAATTATATAGAACTTTCGAAAAGGCGGTCTTCATAGTGTTTACTAGCCAAAAAGTACGATTTTTTAAAGAAAATTCGAAAAAAAGACCATTTTCCCCAACTTAATCTTTCAAACTATTTGACCTAGAATGCTGCAATTTGGTACACGTATGTAGATTTACGTGTAGATTATAGGACAATTATACAGAACTTTCGAAAAGGCGGTCTTCATAGTGTTTACTAGCCAAAAAGTACGATTTTTCAAAGAAAATTCGAAAAAAAGACCATTTCCCCCCACTTCATCTGTCAAACTCTTTGACCTACAATGCTTTAATTTGGTACACGTATGTAGATTCACGTGTAGATAACTGGAAAATTATATAGAACTTTCGAAAAGTCGGTCTTCCTAGTGTTTACTAGCCAAAAAGTACGATTTTTTAAAGAAAATTCGAAAAAAAGACCATTTCCCCCCACTTAATCCTTCAAACTCTTTGACCTACAATGCTTCAATTTGGTACACGTATTTAGATTCACGTGTAGATTACTGGAAAATCATATAGAACTTTCGAAAAGGCGGTCTTCATAGTGTTTACGAGCCAAAAAGTACGATTTTTCAAAGAAAATTCGAAAAAAGACCATTTCCCCCCACTTAATCTTTCAAACTCTTTAAACTACAATGCTACAATTTAGTACACGTATTGAGATTTACGTGTAGATTACTGGAAAATTATATAGAACTTTCGAAAAGGCGGTCTTCATAGTGTTTACTAGCAAAAAATTACGATTTTTCAAAGAAAATTCGAAAAAAAGACCATTTCCCCCCACTTCATCTGTCAAACTCTTTGACCTACAATGCTTTAATTTGGTACACGTATGTAGATTTACGTGTAGAGTACTGGAAAATTATATAGAACTTTCGAAAAGTCGGTCTTCATAGTGTTTACTAGCCAAAAATTACGATTTTTTAAAGAAAATTCGAAAAAAAGACCATTTTCCCCCACTTAATCTTTCAAACGCTTTGATCTAGAATGCTGCAATTGGGTACACGTATGTAGATTTACGTGTAGATTACTGGAAAATTATATAGAACTTTCAAAAAGGCGGTCTTCATAGTGTTTCCTAGCCAAAAACTACGATTTTTTAAAGAAAATTCGAAAAAAAAGACGCTTTCCCCCACTTAATCTTTCAAGCTCTTTGACCTACAATGCTGCAATTTGGTACACGTATGTAGATTTACGTGTAGATTACTGGAAAATTATATAGAACTTTCGAAAAGGCGGTCTTCATAGTGTTTACTAGCCAAAAAGTACGATTTTTTAAAGAAAATTCGAAAAAAAGACCATTTCCCCCCACATAATCTTTCAAGCTATTTGACCTACAATGCTGCAATTTGGTACACGTATGTAGATTTACGTGTAGATTACTGGAAAATTATATAGAACTTTCGAAAAGGCGGTCTCCATAGTGGTTACTAGCCAAAAAGTACGATTTTTTAAAGAAAATTCGAAAAATAGACCATTTTCACCAACTTAATCTTCCAAACTATTTGACCTAGAATGCTGCAATTTGGTACGCGTTTGTACATTTAAGTGTAGATTACTGAAAAACTATAAAGAACTTTCGAAAAGGCTGTCTTCATAGTGTTTACTAGCCAAAAAGTACGATTTTTTGAAAAAAATTCAAAAAAATGACCATGTCCCCCCACTTAATCTTTCAAACTCTTTGACCTACAATGCTTCAATTTAGTACACGTATGAAGATTTACGTGTAGATTACTGGAAAATTATATAGAACTTTCGAAAAGTCGGTCTTCATAGTGTTTACTAGCCAAAAAGTACGATTTTTTAAAGAAAATTCGAAAAAAAGACCATTTTCACCAACTTAATCTTCCAAACTATTTGACCTACAATGCTTTAATTTGGTACACGTATGGAGATTTACGTGTAGATTACTGGAAAATTATATAGTACTTTCGAAAAGTCGGTCTTCATAGTGTTTACTATCCAAAAAGTACGATTTTTTAAAGAAAATTCGAAAAAAAGACAAATTCCCCCCACATAATCTTTTAAACTCTTTGACCTACAATGCTTCAATTTGGTACACGTATGTAGATTTACTTGTAGATTACTGGAAAATTATATAGAACTTTCGAAAAGTCGGTTTTTTATAGTGTTTACTAGCCAAAAAGTACGATTTTTTAAAGAAAATTTGAAAAAAAGACCATTTCCCCCCACTTAATCCTTCAAACTCTTTGACCTACAATGCTGCAATTTAATACACGTATGTAGATTTACGTGTAGATTACTGGAAAATTATATAGAACTTTCGAAAAGTCGGTTTTCATAGTGTTTACTAGCCAAAAATTACGATTTTTTAAAGAAAATTCGAAAAAAATACCATTTTCCCCAATTTAATCTTCCAAACTATTTGACCTAGAATGCTTCAATTTGGTACACGTATGTAGATTTACTTGTAGATTACTGGAAAATTATATAGAACTTTCGAAAAGGCGGTCTTCATAGTGTTTACTAGCCAAAAAGTACGATTTTTTATAGAAAATTCGAAAAAAAGACCATTTCCCCCCACTTAATCCTTCAAACTCTTTGACCTACAATGCTTCAATTTGGTACACGTATTTAGATTCACGTGTAGATTACTGGAAAATTATATAGAACTTTCGAAAAGGCGGTCTTCATAGTGTTTACTAGCCAAAAAGTACGATTTTTTAAAGAAAATTCGAAAAAAAGACCATTTTCCCCAACTTAATCTTTCAAACTATTTGACCTAAAATGCTGCAATTTGGTACACGTATGTAGATTTACGTGTAGATTATAGGACAATTATACAGAACTTTCGAAAAGGCGGTCTTCATAGTGTTTACTAGCCAAAAAGTACGATTTTTCAAAGAAAATTCGAAAAAAAGACCATTTCCCCCCACTTCATCTGTCAAACTCTTTGACCTACAATGCTTTAATTTGGTACACGTATGTAGATTCACGTGTAGATAACTGGAAAATTATATAGAACTTTCGAAAAGTCGGTCTTCCTAGTGTTTACTAGCCAAAAAGTACGATTTTTTAAAGAAAATTCGAAAAAAAGACCATTTCCCCCCACTTAATCCTTCAAACTCTTTGACCTACAATGCTTCAATTTGGTACACGTATTTAGATTCACGTGTAGATTACTGGAAAATCATATAGAACTTTCGAAAAGGCGGTCTTCATAGTGTTTACGAGCCAAAAAGTACGATTTTTCAAAGAAAATTCGAAAAAAGACCATTTCCCCCCACTTAATCTTTCAAACTCTTTAAACTACAATGGTACAATTTAGTACACGTATTGAGATTTACGTGTAGATTACTGGAAAATTATATAGAACTTTCGAAAAGGCGGTCTTCATAGTGTTTACTAGCAAAAAATTACGATTTTTCAAAGAAAATTCGAAAAAAAGACCATTTCCCCCCACTTCATCTGTCAAACTCTTTGACCTACAATGCTTTAATTTGGTACACGTATGTAGATTTACGTGTAGAGTACTGGAAAATTATATAGAACTTTCGAAAAGTCGGTCTTCATAGTGTTTACTAGCCAAAAATTACGATTTTTTAAAGAAAATTCGAAAAAAAGACCATTTTCCCCCACTTAATCTTTCAAACGCTTTGATCTAGAATGCTGCAATTTGGTACACGTATGTAGATTTACGTGTAGATTACTGGAAAATTATATAGAACTTTCAAAAAGGCGGTCTTCATAGTGTTTCCTAGCCAAAAACTACGATTTTTTAAAGAAAATTCGAAAAAAAAGACGCTTTCCCCCACTTAATCTTTCAAGCTCTTTGACCTACAATGCTGCAATTTGGTACACGTATGTAGATTTACGTGTAGATTACTGGAAAATTATATAGAACTTTCGAAAAGGCGGTCTTCATAGTGTTTACTAGCCAAAAAGTACGATTTTTTAAAGAAAATTCGAAAAAAAGACCATTTCCCCCCACATAATCTTTCAAGCTATTTGACCTACAATGCTGCAATTTGGTACACGTATGTAGATTTACGTGTAGATTACTGGAAAATTATATAGAACTTTCGAAAAGGCGGTCTCCATAGTGGTTACTAGCCAAAAAGTACGATTTTTTAAAGAAAATTCGAAAAAAAGACCATTTTCACCAACTTAATCTTCCAAACTATTTGACCTAGAATGCTGCAATTTGGTACGCGTTTGTACATTTAAGTGTAGATTACTGAAAAACTATAAAGAACTTTCGAAAAGGCTGTCTTCATAGTGTTTACTAGCCAAAAAGTACGATTTTTTGAAAAAAATTCAAAAAAATGACCATGTCCCCCCACTTAATCTTTCAAACTCTTTGACCTACAATGCTTCAATTTAGTACACGTATGAAGATTTACGTGTAGATTACTGGAAAATTATATAGAACTTTCGAAAAGTCGGTCTTCATAGTGTTTACTAGCCAAAAAGTACGATTTTTTAAAGAAAATTCGAAAAAAAGACCATTTTCACCAACTTAATCTTCCAAACTATTTGACCTACAATGCTTTAATTTGGTACACGTATGGAGATTTACGTGTAGATTACTGGAAAATTATATAGTACTTTCGAAAAGTCGGTCTTCATAGTGTTTACTATCCAAAAAGTACGATTTTTTAAAGAAAATTCGAAAAAAAGACAAATTCCCCCCACATAATCTTTTAAACTCTTTGACCTACAATGCTTCAATTTGGTACACGTATGTAGATTTACTTGTAGATTACTGGAAAATTATATAGAACTTTCGAAAAGTCGGTTTTTTATAGTGTTTACTAGCCAAAAAGTACGATTTTTTAAAGAAAATTTGAAAAAAAGACCATTTCCCCCCACTTAATCCTTCAAACTCTTTGACCTACAATGCTGCAATTTAATACACGTATGTAGATTTACGTGTAGATTACTGGAAAATTATATAGAACTTTCGAAAAGTCGGTTTTCATAGTGTTTACTAGCCAAAAATTACGATTTTTTAAAGAAAATTCGAAAAAAATACCATTTTCCCCAATTTAATCTTCCAAACTATTTGACCTAGAATGCTTCAATTTGGTACACGTATGTAGATTTACTTGTAGATTACTGGAAAATTATATAGAACTTTCGAAAAGGCGGTCTTCATAGTGTTTACTAGCCAAAAAGTACGATTTTTTATAGAAAATTCGAAAAAAAGACCATTTCCCCCCACTTAATCCTTCAAACTCTTTGACCTACAATGCTTCAATTTGGTACACGTATTTAGATTCACGTGTAGATTACTGGAAAATTATATAGAACTTTCGAAAAGGCGGTCTTCATAGTGTTTACTAGCCAAAAAGTACGATTTTTTAAAGAAAATTCGAAAAAAAGACCATTTTCCCCAACTTAATCTTTCAAACTATTTGACCTAAAATGCTGCAATTTGGTACACGTATGTAGATTTACGTGTAGATTATAGGACAATTATACAGAACTTTCGAAAAGGCGGTCTTCATAGTGTTTACTAGCCAAAAAGTACGATTTTTCAAAGAAAATTCGAAAAAAAGACCATTTCCCCCCACTTCATCTGTCAAACTCTTTGACCTACAATGCTTTAATTTGGTACACGTATGTAGATTCTCGTGTAGATAACTGGAAAATTATATAGAACTTTCGAAAAGTCGGTCTTCCTAGTGTTTACTAGCCAAAAAGTACGATTTTTTAAAGAAAATTCGAAAAAAAGACCATTTCCCCCCACTTAATCCTTCAAACTCTTTGACCTACAATGCTTCAATTTGGTACACGTATTTAGATTCACGTGTAGATTACTGGAAAATCATATAGAACTTTCGAAAAGGCGGTCTTCATAGTGTTTACGAGCCAAAAAGTACGATTTTTCAAAGAAAATTCGAAAAAAGACCATTTCCCCCCACTTAATCTTTCAAACTCTTTAAACTACAATGGTACAATTTAGTACACGTATTGAGATTTACGTGTAGATTACTGGAAAATTATATAGAACTTTCGAAAAGGCGGTCTTCATAGTGTTTACTAGCAAAAAATTACGATTTTTCAAAGAAAATTCGAAAAAAAGACCATTTCCCCCCACTTCATCTGTCAAACTCTTTGACCTACAATGCTTTAATTTGGTACACGTATGTAGATTTACGTGTAGAGTACTGGAAAATTATATAGAACTTTCGAAAAGTCGGTCTTCATAGTGTTTACTAGCCAAAAATTACGATTTTTTAAAGAAAATTCGAAAAAAAGACCATTTTCCCCCACTTAATCTTTCAAACGCTTTGATCTAGAATGCTGCAATTTGGTACACGTATGTAGATTTACGTGTAGATTACTGGAAAATTATATAGAACTTTCAAAAAGGCGGTCTTCATAGTGTTTCCTAGCCAAAAACTACGATTTTTTAAAGAAAATTCGAAAAAAAAGACGCTTTCCCCCACTTAATCTTTCAAGCTCTTTGACCTACAATGCTGCAATTTGGTACACGTATGTAGATTTACGTGTAGATTACTGGAAAATTATATAGAACTTTCGAAAAGGCGGTCTTCATAGTGTTTACTAGCCAAAAAGTACGATTTTTTAAAGAAAATTCGAAAAAAAGACCATTTCCCCCCACATAATCTTTCAAGCTATTTGACCTACAATGCTGCAATTTGGTACACGTATGTAGATTTACGTGTAGATTACTGGAAAATTATATAGAACTTTCGAAAAGGCGGTCTCCATAGTGGTTACTAGCCAAAAAGTACGATTTTTTAAAGAAAATTCGAAAAAAAGACCATTTTCACCAACTTAATCTTCCAAACTATTTGACCTAGAATGCTGCAATTTGGTACGCGTTTGTACATTTAAGTGTAGATTACTGAAAAACTATAAAGAACTTTCGAAAAGGCTGTCTTCATAGTGTTTACTAGCCAAAAAGTACGATTTTTTGAAAAAAATTCAAAAAAATGACCATGTCCCCCCACTTAATCTTTCAAACTCTTTGACCTACAATGCTTCAATTTAGTACACGTATGAAGATTTACGTGTAGATTACTGGAAAATTATATAGAACTTTCGAAAAGTCGGTCTTCATAGTGTTTACTAGCCAAAAAGTACGATTTTTTAAAGAAAATTCGAAAAAAAGACCATTTTCACCAACTTAATCTTCCAAACTATTTGACCTACAATGCTTTAATTTGGTACACGTATGGAGATTTACGTGTAGATTACTGGAAAATTATATAGTACTTTCGAAAAGTCGGTCTTCATAGTGTTTACTAGCCAAAAAGTACGATTTTTTAAAGAAAATTCGAAAAAAAGACCATTTCCCCCCACTTAATCCTTCAAACTCTTTAACCTACAATGCTTCAATTTGGTACACGTATTTAGATTCACGTGTAGATTACTGGAAAATTGTATAGAACTTTCGAAAAGTCGGTCTTCATAGTGTTTACTAGCCAAAAAGTACGATTTTTTAAAGAAAATTCGAAAAAAAGACCAATTCCCCCCACATAATCTTTTAAACTCTTTGACCTACAATGCTTCAATTTGGTACACGTATGTAGATTTACTTGTAGATTACTGGAAAATTATATAGAACTTTCGAAAAGTCGGTTTTTTATAGTGTTTACTAGCCAAAAAGTACGATTTTTTAAAGAAAATTTGAAAAAAAGACCATTTCCCCCCACTTAATCCTTCAAACTCTTTGACCTACAATGCTGCAATTTAATACACGTATGTAGATTTACGTGTAGATTACTGGAAAATTATATAGAACTTTCGAAAAGTCGGTTTTCATAGTGTTTACTAGCCAAAAATTACGATTTTTTAAAGAAAATTCGAAAAAAATACCATTTTCCCCAACTTAATCTTCCAAACTATTTGACCTAGAATGCTTCAATTTGGTACACGTATGTAGATTTACTTGTAGATTACTGGAAAATTATATAGAACTTTCGAAAAGTCGGTCTTCATAGTGTTTACTAGCCAAAAAGTACGATTTTTTAAAGAAAATTCGAAAAAAAGACCATTTCCCCCCACTTAATCCTTCAAACTCTTTAACCTACAATGCTTCAATTTGGTACACGTATTTAGATTCACGTGTAGATTACTGGAAAATTATATAGAACTTTCGAAAAGTCGGTCTTCATAGTGTTTACTAGCCAAAAAGTACGATTTTTTAAAGAAAATTCGAAAAAAAGACCAATTCCCCCCACATAATCTTTTAAACTCTTTGACCTACAATGCTTCAATTTGGTACACGTATGTAGATTTACGTGTAAATTATAGGACAATTATACAGAACTTTCGAAAAGGCGGTCTTCATAGTGTTTACTAGCCAAAAAGTACGATTTTTTAAAGAAAATTCGAAAAAAAGACCATTTCCCCCCACTTAATCTTTCAAACTCTTTAAACTACAATGCTACAATTTGGTACACGTATTTAGATTCACGTGTAGATTACTGGAAAATTATATAGAACTTTCGAAAAGGCGGTCTTCATAGTGTTTACTAGCCAAAAAGTACGATTTTTCAAAGAAAATTCGAAAGACAGACCATTTCCCCCCACTTCATCTGTCAAACTCTTTGACCTACAATGCTTTAATTTGGTACACGTATCTAGATTCACGCGTAGATTACTGGAAAATTATATAGAACTTTCGAAAAGGCGGTCTTCATAGTGTTTACTAGCCAAAAAGTACGATTTTTTAAAGAAAATTCGAAAAAAAGACCATTTCCCCCCACTTAATCCTTCAAACTCTTTGACCTACAATGCTTCAATTTGGTACACGTATTCAGATTCACGTGTAGATTACTGAAAAATTATATAGAACTTTCGAAAAGGCGGTCTTCATAGTGTTTACTAGCCAAAAAGTACGATTTTTCAAAGAAAATTCGAAAAAAAGACGATTTCCCCCCACTTCATCTGTCAAACTCTTTGACCTACAATGCTTTAATTTGGTACACGTATGTAGATTCACGTGTAGATAACTGGAAAATTATATAGAACTTTCGAAAAGTCGGTCTTCATAGTGTTTACTAGCCAAAAAGTACGATTTTTTAAAGAAAATTCGAAAAAAAGACCAATTCCCCCCACATAATCTTTTAAACTCTTTGACCTACAATGCTTCAATTTGGTACACGTATGTAGATTTACTTGTAGATTACTGGAAAATTATATAGAACTTTCGAAAAGTCGGTTTTTTATAGTGTTTACTAGCCAAAAAGTACGATTTTTTAAAGAAAATTTGAAAAAAAGACCATTTCCCCCCACTTAATCCTTGAAACTCTTTGACCTACAATGCTTCAATTTGGTACACGTATTTAGATTCACGTGTAGATTACTGGAAAATTATATAGAACTTTCGAAAAGACGGTCTTCATAGTGTTTACTAGCCAAAAATTACGATTTTTTAAAGAAAATTCGAAAAAAAGACCATTTTCCCCAACATAATCTTCCAAACTATTTGACCTTGAATGCTGCAATTTAATACACGTATGTAGATTTACGTGTAGATTACTGGAAAATTATATAGAACTTTCGAAAAGTCGGTCTTCATAGTGTTTACTAACCAAAAATTACGATTTTTTAAAGAAAATTCGAAAAAAAGACCATTTTCCCCAACTTAATCTTCCAAACTATTAGACCTAGAATGCTGCAATTTGGTACACGTATGTAGATTTACGTGTAAATTATAGGACAATTATACAGAACTTTCGAAAAGGCGGTCTTCATAGTGTTTACTAACCAAAAAGTACGATTTTTCAAAAAAAATTCGAAAAAAAGACCATTTCCCCCCACTTCATCTGTCAAACTCTTTGACCTACAATGCTTTAATTTGGTACACGTATGTAGATTCACACGTAGATTACTGGAAAATTATATAGAACTTTCGAAAAGGCGGTCTTCATAGTGTTTACAAGCCAAAAAGTACGATTTTTTAAAGAAAATTCGAAAAAAAGACCATTTCCCCCCACTTAATCCTTCAAACTCTTTGACCTACAATGCTTCAATTTGGTACACGTATTTAGATTCACGTGTAGATTACTGGAAAATTATATAGAACTTTCGAAAAGGCGGTCTTCATAGTGTTTACTAGCCAAAAAGTACGATTTTTTAAAGAAAATTCGAAAAAAAGACCATTTTCCCCAACTTAATCTTCCAAACTATTTGACCTAGAATGCTGCAATTTGGTACACGTATGTAGATTTACGTGTAGATTATAGGACAATTATACAGAACTTTCGAAAAGTCGGTCTTCATAGTGTTTACTACCCAAAAAGTACGATTTTTTAAAGAAAATTCGAAAAAAAGACCATTTTCACCAACTTAATCTTCCAAACTATTTGACCTACAATGCTTTAATTTGGTACACGTATGTAGATTCACGTGTAGATAACTGGAAAATTATATAGAACTTTCGAAAAGTCGGTCTTCCTAGTGTTTACTAGCCAAAAAGTACGATTTTTTAAAGAAAATTCGAAAAAAAGACCATTTCCCCCCACTTAATCCTTCAAACTCTTTGACCTACAATGCTTCAATTTGGTACACGTATTTAGATTCACGTGTAGATTACTGGAAAATCATATAGAACTTTCGAAAAGGCGGTCTTCATAGTGTTTACTAGCCAAAAAGTACGATTTTTTAAAGAAAATTCGAAAAAAAGACCATTTTCCCCAACTTAATCTTCCAAACTATTTGACCTAG
Source organism: Ganaspis brasiliensis (assembly GCA_037103525.1). NCBI lineage: Eukaryota > Metazoa > Arthropoda > Insecta > Hymenoptera > Figitidae > Ganaspis > Ganaspis brasiliensis. The sequence goes on from JAZKLR010000014.1 coordinate 894,458, forward strand.
AATGCTGCAATTTGGTACACGTATGTAGATTTACGTGTAGATTATAGGACAATTATACAGAACTTTCGAAATGGCGGTCTTCATAGTGTTTACTAGCCAAAAAGTACGATTTTTCAAAGAAAATTCGAAAAAAGACCATTTCCCCCCACTTAATCTTTCAAACTCTTTAAACTACAATGCTACAATTTAGTACACGTATTGAGATTTACGTGTAGATTACTGGAAAATTATATAGAACTTTCGAAAAGGCGGTCTTCATAGTGTTTACTAGCCAAAAATTACGATTTTTCAAAGAAAATTCGAAAAAAAGACCATTTCCCCCCACTTCATCTGTCAAACTCTTTGACCTACAATGCTTTAATTTGGTACACGTATGTAGATTCACGTGTAGATAACTGGAAAATTATATAGAACTTTCGAAAAGTCGGTCTTCCTAGTATTTACTAGCCAAAAAGTACGATTTTTTAAAGAAAATTCGAAAAAAAGACCACTTCCCCCCACTTAATCTTTTAAAACTTTTTAACCTACAATGCTTTAATTTGGTACACGTATTTAGATTCACGTGTAGATTACTGGAAAATTATATAGAACTTTCGAAAAGTCGGTCTTCATAGTGTTTACTAGCCAAAAAGTATGATTTTTTAAATAAAATTCGAAAAAAAGACCATTTTCCCCAACATAATCTTCCAAACTATTTGACCTTGAATGCTGCAATTTAATACACGTATGTAGATTTACGTGTAGATTACTGGAAAATTATATAGAACTTTCGAAAAGTCGGTCTTCATAGTGTTTACTAGCCAAAAATTACGATTTTTTAAAGAAAATTCGAAAAATAGACCATTTTCCCCAACTTAATCTTCCAAACTATTTGACCTACAATGCTTCAATTTGGTACACGTATGTAGATTTACGTGTAGATTACTGGAAAATTATATAGAACTTTCGAAAAGTCGGTCTTCATAGTGTTTACTAGCCAAAAATTACGATTTTTTAAAGAAAATTCGAAAAATAGACCATTTTCCCCAACTTAATCTTCCAAACTATTTGACCTACAATGCTTCAATTTGGTACACGTATGTAGATTTACGTGTAGATTACTGGAAAATTATATAGAACTTTCGAAAAGTCGGTCTTCATAGTGTTTACTAGCCAAAAAGTACGATTTTTTAAAGAAAATTCGAAAAAAAGACCAATTCCCCCCACATAATCTTTCAAACTCTTTGACCTACAATGCTTCAATTTGGTACACGTATGTAGATTTACGTGTAGATTACTGAAAAATTATATAGAACTTTCGAAAAGTCGGTCTTCATAGTGTTTACTAGCCAAAAAGTACGATTTTTCAAAGAAAATTCGAAAAAAAGACCATTTCCCCCCACTTCATCTGTCAAACTCTTTGACCTACAATGCTTTAATTTGGTACACGTATGTAGATTCACGCGTAGATTACTGGAAAATTATATAAAACTTTCGAAAAGGCGGTCTTCATAGTGTTTACTAGCCAAAAAGTACGATTTTTTAAAGAAAATTCGAAAAAAAGACCATTTCCCCCCACTTAATCCTTCAAACTCTTTGACCTACAATGCTTCAATTTGGTACACGTATTTAGATTCACGTGTAGATTACTGGAAAATCATATAGAACTTTCGAAAAGGCGGTCTTCATAGTGTTTACTAGCCAAAAAGTACGATTTTTTAAAGAAAATTCGAAAAAAAGACCATTTTCCCCAACTTAATCTTCCAAACTCTTTAAACTACAATGCTACAATTTAGTACACGTATTGAGATTTACGTGTAGATTACTGGAAAATTATATAGAACTTTCGAAAAGGCGGTCTTCATAGTGTTTACTAGCCAAAAATTACGATTTTTCAAAGAAAATTCGAAAAAAGACCATTTCCCCCCACTTAATCTTTCAAACTCTTTAAACTACAATGCTACAATTTAGTACACGTATTGAGATTTACGTGTAGATTACTGGAAAATTATATAGAACTTTCGAAAAGGCGGTCTTCATAGTGTTTACTAGCCAAAAATTACGATTTTTCAAAGAAAATTCGAAAAAAAGACCATTTCCCCCCACTTCATCTGTCAAACTCTTTGACCTACAATGCTTTAATTTGGTACACGTATGTAGATTCACGTGTAGATAACTGGAAAATTATATAGAACTTTCGAAAAGTCGGTCTTCCTAGTATTTACTAGCCAAAAAGTACGATTTTTTAAAGAAAATTCGAAAAAAAGACCACTTCCCCCCACTTAATCTTTTAAAACTTTTTAACCTACAATGCTTTAATTTGGTACACGTATTTAGATTCACGTGTAGATTACTGGAAAATTATATAGAACTTTCGAAAAGTCGGTCTTCATAGTGTTTACTAGCCAAAAAGTACGATTTTTTAAAGAAAATTCGAAAAAAAGACCAATTCCCCCCACATAATCTTTCAAACTCTTTGACCTACAATGCTTCAATTTGGTACACGTATGTAGATTTACGTGTAGATTACTGGAAAATTATATAGAACTTTCGAAAAGTCGGTCTTCATAGTGTTTACTAGCCAAAAAGTATGATTTTTTAAATAAAACTCGAAAAAAAGACCATTTTCCCCAACATAATCTTCCAAACTATTTGACCTTGAATGCTGCAATTTAATACACGTATGTAGATTTACGTGTAGATTACTGGAAAATTATATAGAACTTTCGAAAAGTCGGTCTTCATAGTGTTTACTAGCCAAAAATTACGATTTTTTAAAGAAAATTCGAAAAATAGACCATTTTCCCCAACTTAATCTTCCAAACTATTTGACCTAGAATGCTGCAATTTGGTACACGTATGTAGATTTACGTGTAGATTATAGGACAATTATACAGAACTTTCGAAAAGGCGGTCTTCATAGTGTTTACTAGCCAAAAAGTACGATTTTTCAAAGAAAATTCGAAAAAAAGACCATTTCCCCCCACTTCATCTGTCAAACTCTTTGACCTACAATGCTTTAATTTGGTACACGTATGTAGATTCACGCGTAGATTACTGGAAAATTATATAGAACTTTCGAAAAGGCGGTCTTCATAGTGTTTACTAGCCAAAAAGTACGATTTTTTAAAGAAAATTCGAAAAAAAGACCATTTCCCCCCACTTAATCCTTCAAACTCTTTGACCTACAATGCTTCAATTTGGTACACGTATTTAGATTCACGTGTAGATTACTGGAAAATTATATAGAACTTTCGAAAAGGCGGTCTTCATAGTGTTTACTAGCCAAAAAGTACGATTTTTTAAAGAAAATTCGAAAAAAAGACCATTTCCCCCCACTTAATCCTTCAAACTCTTTGACCTACAATGCTTCAATTTGGTACACGTATTTAGATTCACGTGTAGATTACTGGAAAATTATATAGAACTTTCGAAAAGGCGGTCTTCATAGTGTTTACTAGCCAAAAAGTACGATTTTTTAAAGCAAATTCGAAAAAAAGACCATTTTCCCCAACTTAATCTTCCAAACTATTTGACCTAGATGCTGCAATTTGGTACACGTATGTAGATTTACGTGTAGATTATAGGACAATTATACAGAACTTTCGAAAAGGCGGTCTTCATAGTGTTTACTAGCCAAAAAGTACGATTTTTCAAAGAAAATTCGAAAAAAAGACCATTTCCCCCCACTTACTCTTTCAAACTCTTTAAACTACAATGCTACAATTTGGTACACGTATTGAGATTCACGTGTAGATTACTGGAAAATTATATAGAACTTTTGAAAAGGCGGTCTTCATAGTGTTTACTAGCCAAAAATTACGATTTTTTAAAGAAAATTCGAAAAAAATACCATTTTCCCCAACTTAATCTTCCAAACTATTTGACCTAGAATGCTGCAATTTGGTACACGTATGTAGATTTACGTGTAGATTATAGGACAATTATACAGAACTTTCGAAAAGGCGGTCTTCATAGTGTTTACTAGCCAAAAAGTACGATTTTTCAAAGAAAATTTCTTAAAAAAGACCATTTCCCCCCACTTCATCTGTCAAACTCTTTGACGTACAATGCTTTAATTTGGTACACGTATGTAGATTCACGCGTAGATTACTGGAAAATTATATAGAACTTTCGAAAAGGCGGTCTTCATAGTGTTTACTAGCCAAAAAGTACGATTTTTTAAAGAAAATTCGAAAAAAAGACCATTTCCCCCCACTTAATCCTTCAAACTCTTTGACCTACAATGCTTCAATTTGGTACACGTATTTAGATTCACGTGTAGATTACTGGAAAATTATATAGAACTTTCGAAAAGGCGGTCTTCATAGTGTTTACTAGCCAAAAAGTACGATTTTTTAAAGAAAATTCGAAAAAAAGACCATTTTCCCAAACTTAATCTTCCAAACTATTTGACCTAGAATGCTGCAATTTGGTACACGTATGTAGATTTACGTGTAGATTATAGGACAATTATACAGAACTTTCGAAAAGGCGGTCTTCATAGTGTTTACTAGCCAAAAAGTACGATTTTTCAAAGAAAATTCGAAAAAAAGACCATTTCCCCCCACTTCATCTGTCAAACTCTTTGACCTACAATGCTTTAATTTGGTACACGTATGTAGATTCACGTGTAAATAACTGGAAAATTATATAGAACTTTCGAAAAGTCGGTCTTCCTAGTATTTACTAGCCAAAAAGTACGATTTTTTAAAGAATATTCGAAAAAAAGACCATTTCCCCCCACTTAATCCTTCAAACTCTTTGACCTACAATGCTTCAATTTGGTACACGTATTTAGATTCACGTGTAGATTACTGGAAAATTATATAGAACTTTCGAAAAGGCGGTCTTCATAGTGTTTACTAGCCAAAAAGTACGATTTTTTAAAGCAAATTCGAAAAAAAGACCATTTTCCCCAACTTAATCTTCCAAACTATTTGACCTAGATGCTGCAATTTGGTACACGTATGTAGATTTACGTGTAGATTATAGGACAATTATACAGAACTTTCGAAAAGGCGGTCTTCATAGTGTTTACTAGCCAAAAAGTACGATTTTTCAAAGAAAATTCGAAAAAAAGACCATTTCCCCCCACTTAATCTTTCAAACTCTTTAAACTACAATGCTACAATTTGGTACACGTATTGAGATTCACGTGTAGATTACTGGAAAATTATATAGAACTTTCGAAAAGGCGGTCTTCATAGTGTTTACTAGCCAAAAAGTACGATTTTTTAAAGAAAATTCGAAAAAAAGATCATTTTCCCCAACTTAATCTTCCAAACTATTTGACTTACAATGCTTTAATTTGGTACACGTATGTAGATTCACGTGTAGATAACTGGAAAATTATATAGAACTTTCGGAAAGTCGGTCTTCCTAGTATTTACTAGCCAAAAAGTACGATTTTTTGAAAAAAATTCAAAAAAATGACCATGTCCCCCCATTTAATCTTTCAAACTCTTTGACCTACAATGCTTCAATTTAGTACACGTATGTAGATTTACGTGTAGATTACTGGAAAATTATATAGAACTTTCGAAAAGTCGGTCTTCATAGTGTTTACTAGCCAAAAAGTACGATTTTTTAAAGAAAATTCGAAAAAGAGACCACTTCCCCCCACTTAATCTTTTAAACTCTTTAACCTACAATGCTTCAATTTGGTACACGTATTTGATTCAGGTGTAGATTACTGGAAAATTATATAGAACTTTCGAAAAGGCGGTCTTCATAGTGTTTACTAGCCAAAAAGTACGATTTTTTAAAGAAAATTCGAAAAAAAGACCATTTCCCCCCACATAATCTTTCAAGATCTTTGACCTACAATGCTTCAATTTGGTACACGTATGTAGATTTACGTGTAGATTACTGGAAAATTATATAGAACTTTTGAAAAGTCGGTCTTCATAGTGTTTACTAGCCAAAAAGTACAATTTTTTAAAGAAAATTCGAAAAAGAGACCACTTCCCCCCACTTAATCTTTTAAACTCTTTAACCTACATTGCTTCAATTTGGTACACGTATTTGATTCAGGTGTAGATTACTTGAAAATTATATAGAACTTACGAAAAGGCGGTCTTCATAGTGTTTACTAGCCAAAAAGTACGATTTTTTAAAGAAAATTCGAAAAAAAGACCATTTTCACCAACTTAATCTTCCAAACTATTTGACCTAGAATGCTGCAATTTGGTACGCGTTTGTACATTTAAGTGTAGATTACTGAAAAACTATAAAGAACTTTCGGAAAGGCGGTCTTCATAGTGTTTACTAGCCAAAAAGTACGATTTTTTGAAAAAAATTCAAAAAAATGACCATGTCCCCCCACTTAATCTTTCAAAGTTTTTGACCTACAATGCTTCAATTTAGTACACGTATGAACATTTACGTGTAGATTACTGGAAAATTATATAGAACTTTCGAAAAGTCGGTCTTCATAGTGTTTACTAGCCAAAAATTACGATTTTTCAAAGAAAATTCGAAAAAAAGACCATTTCCCCCCACTTCATCTGTCAAACTCTTTGACCTACAATGCTTTAATTTGGTACACGTATGTAGATTCACGCGTAGATAACTGGAAAATTATATAGAACTTTCGAAAAGTCGGTCTTCATAGTGTTTACTAGCCAAAAAGTACGATTTTTTAAAGAAAATTCGAAAAAAAGACCATTTCCCCCCACTTAATCCTTCAAACTCCTTGACCTACAATGCTTCAATTTGGTACACGTATTTAGATTCACATGTAGATTACTGAAAAATTATATAGAACTTTCGAAAAGGCGGTCTTCATAGTGTTTACTAGCCAAAAAGTACGATTTTTCAAAGAAAATTCGAAAAAAAGACCATTTCCCCCCACTTCATCTGTCAAACTCTTTGACCTACAATGCTTTAATTTGGTACATGTATGTAGATTTACGCGTAGATAACTGGAAAATTATATAGAACTTTCGAAAAGTCGGTCTTCATAGTGTTTACTAGCCAAAAAGTACGATTTTTTAAAGAAAATTCGAAAAAAAGACCATTTCCCCCCACTTCATCTGTCAAACTCTTTGACCTACAATGCTGCAATTTGATACACGTATGTAGATTTACAGTAGATTACTGGAAAATTATATAGAACTTTCGAAAGGTCGGTTTTCATAGTGTTTACTAGCCAAAAATTACGATTTTTTAAAGAAAATTCGAAAAAAATACCATTTTCCCCAACTTAATCTTCCAAACTATTTGACCTAGAATGCTTCAATTTGGTACACGTATGTAGATTTACTTGTAGATTACTGGAAAATTATATAGAACTTTCGAAAAGTCGGTCTTCATAGTGTTTACTAGCCAAAAAGTACGATTTTTTAAAGAAAATTCGAAAAAAAGACCATTTCCCCCCACTTAATCCTTCAAACTCTTTGACCTACAATGCTTCAATTTGGTACACGTATTTAGATTCACGTGTAGATTACTGAAAAATTATATAGAACTTTCGAAAAGGCGGTCTTCATAGTGTTTACTAGCCAAAAAGTACGATTTTTCAAAGAAAATTCGAAAAAAAGACCATTTCCCCCCACTTCATCTGTCAAACTCTTTGACCTACAATGCTTTAATTTAGTACACGTATGTAGATTCACGTGTAGATAACTGGAAAATTATATAGAACTTTCGAAAAGTCGGTCTTCATAGTGTTTACTAGCCAAAAATTACGATTTTTCAAAGAAAATTCGAAAAAAAGACCATTTCCCCCCACTTCATCTGTCAAACTCTTTGACCTACAATGCTTTAATTTGGTACACGTAGGTAGATTCACGCGTAGATAACTGGAAAATTATATAGAACTTTCGAAAAGTCGGTCTTCATAGTGTTTACTAGCCAAAAAGTACGATTTTTTAAAGAAAATTCGAAAAAAAGACCATTTCCCCCCACTTAATCCTTCAAACTCTTTGACCTACAATGCTTCAATTTGGTACACGTATTTAGATTCACGTGTAGATTACTGAAAAATTATATAGAACTTTCGAAAAGGCGGTCTTCATAGTGTTTACTAGCCAAAAAGTACGATTTTTCAAAGAAAATTCGAAAAAAAGACCATTTCCCCCCGCTTCATCTGTCAAACTCTTTGACCTACAATGCTTTAATTTGGTACACGTATGTAGATTCACGTGTAGATAACTGGAAAATTATACAGAACTTTCGAAAAGTCGGTCTTCATAGTGTTTACTAGCCAAAAAGTACGATTTTTTAAAGAAAATTCGAAAAAAAGACCATTTCCCCCCACTTAATCCTTCAAACTCCTTGACCTACAATGCTTCAATTTGGTACACGTATTTAGATTCACGTGTAGATTACTGAAAAATTATATAGAACTTTCGAAAAGGCGGTCTTCATAGTGTTTACTAGCCAAAAAGTACGATTTTTCAAAGAAAATTCGAAAAAAAGACCATTTCCCCCCACTTCATCTGTCAAACTCTTTGACCTACAATGCTTTAATTTGGTACATGTATGTAGATTCACGCGTAGATAACTGGAAAATTATATAGAACTTTCGAAAAGTCGGTCTTCATAGTGTTTACTAGCCAAAAAGTACGATTTTTTAAAGAAAATTCGAAAAAAAGACCATTTCCCCCCACTTCATCTGTCAAACTCTTTGACCTACAATGCTGCAATTTGATACACGTATGTAGATTTACGTGTAGATTACTGGAAAATTATATAGAACTTTCGAAAGGTCGGTTTTCATAGTGTTTACTAGCCAAAAATTACGATTTTTTAAAGAAAAATCGAAAAAAATACCATTTTCCCCAACTTAATCTTCCAAACTATTTGACCTAGAATGCTTCAATTTGGTACACGTATGTAGATTTACTTGTAGATTACTGGAAAATTATATAGAACTTTCGAAAAGTCGGTCTTCATAGTGTTTACTAGCCAAAAAGTACGATTTTTTAAAGAAAATTCGAAAAAAAGACCATTTCCCCCCACTTAATCCTTCAAACTCTTTGACCTACAATGCTTCAATTTGGTACACGTATTTAGATTCACGTGTAGATTACTGGAAAATTATATAGAACTTTCGAAAAGTCGGTCTTCATAGTGTTTACTAGCCAAAAAGTACGATTTTTTAAAGAAAATTCGAAAAAAAGACCAATTCCCCCCACATAATCTTTCAAACTCTTTGACCTACAATGCTTCAATTTGGTACACGTATGTAGATTTACGTGTAAATTATAGGACAATTATACAGAACTCTCGAAAAGGCGGTCTTCATAGTGTTTACTAGCCAAAAAGTACGATTTTTTAAAGAAAATTCGAAAAAAAGACCATTTCCCCCCACTTAATCTTTCAAACTCTTTAAACTACAATGCTACAATTTGGTACACGTATTTAGATTCACGTGTAGATTACTGGAAAATTATATAGAACTTTCGAAAAGGCGGTCTTCATAGTGTTTACTAGCCAAAAATTACGATTTTTCAAAGAAAATTCGAAAAAAAGACCATTTCCCCCCACTTCATCTGTCAAACTCTTTGACCTACAATGCTTTAATTTGGTACACGTATGTAGATTCACGCGTAGATAACTGGAAAATTATATAGAACTTTCGAAAAGTCGGTCTTCATAGTGTTTACTAGCCAAAAAGTACGATTTTTTAAAGAAAATTCGAAAAAAAGACCATTTCCCCCCACTTAATCCTTCAAACTCTTTGACCTACAATGCTTCAATTTGGTACACGTATTTAGATTCACGTGTAGATTACTGAAAAATTATATAGAACTTTCGAAAAGGCGGTCTTCATAGTGTTTACTAGCCAAAAAGTACGATTTTTCAAAGAAAATTCGAAAAAAAGACCATTTCCCCCCACTTCATCTGTCAAACTCTTTGACCTACAATGCTTTAATTTGGTACACGTATGTAGATTCACGTGTAGATAACTGGAAAATTATATAGAACTTTCGAAAAGTCGGTCTTCATAGTGTTTACTAGCCAAAAATTACGATTTTTCAAAGAAAATTCGAAAAAAAGACCATTTCCCCCCACTTCATCTGTCAAACTCTTTGACCTACAATGCTTTAATTTGGTACACGTAGGTAGATTCACGCGTAGATAACTGGAAAATTATATAGAACTTTCGAAAAGTCGGTCTTCATAGTGTTTACTAGCCAAAAAGTACGATTTTTTAAAGAAAATTCGAAAAAAAGACCATTTCCCCCCACTTAATCCTTCAAACTCTTTGACCTACAATGCTTCAATTTGGTACACGTATTTAGATTCACGTGTAGATTACTGAAAAATTATATAGAACTTTCGAAAAGGCGGTCTTCATAGTGTTTACTAGCCAAAAAGTACGATTTTTCAAAGAAAATTCGAAAAAAAGACCATTTCCCCCCACTTCATCTGTCAAACTCTTTGACCTACAATGCTTTAATTTGGTACACGTATGTAGATTCACGTGTAGATAACTGGAAAATTATATAGAACTTTCGAAAAGTCGGTCTTCATAGTGTTTACTAGCCAAAAAGTACGATTTTTTAAAGAAAATTCGAAAAAAAGACCAATTCCCCCCACATAATCTTTTAAACTCTTTGACCTACAATGCTTCAATTTGGTACACGTATGTAGATTTACTTGTAGATTACTGGAAAATTATATAGAACTTTCGAAAAGTCGGTCTTCATAGTGTTTACTAGCCAAAAATTACGATTTTTTAAAGAAAATTCGAAAAAAAGACCATTTTCCCCAACATAATCTTCCAAACTATTTGACCTTGAATGCTGCAATTTAATACACGTATGTAGATTTACGTGTAGATTACTGGAAAATTATAAAGAACTTTCGAAAAGTCGGTCTTCATAGTGTTTACTAGCCAAAAATTACGATTTTTTAAAGAAAATTCGAAAAAAAGACCATTTTCCCTAACTTAATCTTCCAAACTATTTGACCTAGAATGCTGCAATTTGGTACACGTATGTAGATTTACGTGTAAATTATAGGACAATTATACAGAACTTTCGAAAAGGCGGTCTTCATAGTGTTTACTAGCCAAAAAGTACGATTTTTTAAAGAAAATTCGAAAAAAAGACCATTTCCCCCCACTTCATCTGTCAAACTCTTTGACCTACAATGCTTTAATTTGGTACACGTATGTAGATTCACGCGTAGATTACTGGAAAATTATATAGAACTTTCGAAAAGGCGGTCTTCATAGTGTTTACTAGCCTAAAAGTACGATTTTTTAAAGAAAATTCGAAAAAAAGACCATTTCCCCCCACTTAATCCTTCAAACTCTTTGACCTACAATGCTTCAATTTGGTACACGTATTTAGATTCACGTGTAGATTACTGGAAAATTATATAGAACTTTCGAAAAGGCGGTCTTCATAGTGTTTACTAGCCAAAAAGTACGATTTTTTAAAGAAAATTCGAAAAAAAGACCATTTTCACCAACTTAATCTTCCAAACTATTTGACCTAGAATGCTGCAATTTGGTACACGTATGTAGATTTACGTGTAGATTATAGGACAATTATACAGAACTTTCGAAAAGGCGGTCTTCATAGTGTTTACTAGCCAAAAAGTACGATTTTTCAAAGAAAATTCGAAAAAAAGACCATTTCCCCCCACTTCATCTGTCAAACTCTTTGACCTACAATGCTTTAATTTGGTACACGTATGTAGATTCACGTGTAGATAACTGGAAAATTATATATAACTTTCGAAAAGTCGGTCTTCCTAGTGTTTACTAGCCAAAAAGTACGATTTTTTAAAGAAAATTCGAAAAAAAGACCATTTCCCCCCACTTAATCCTTCAAACTCTTTGACCTACAATGCTTCAATTTGGTACACGTATTTAGATTCACGTGTAGATTACTGGAAAATTATATAGAACTTTCGAAAAGTCGGTCTTCATAGTGTTTACTAGCCAAAAAGTACGATTTTTTAAAGAAAATTCGAAAAAAATACCAATTCCCCCCACATAATCTTTCAAACTCTTTGACCTACAATGCTTCAATTTGGTACACGTATGTAGATTTACGTGTAGATTACTGGAAAATTATATAGAACTTTCGAAAAGTCGGTCTTCATAGTGTTTACTAGCCAAAAAGTATGATTTTTTAAAGAAAATTCGAAAAAAAGACCATTTTCCCCCACTTAATCTTTCAAACTCTTTAAACTACAATGCTACAATTTGGTACACGTATTGAGATTCACGTGTAGATTACTGGAAAATTATATAGAACTTTCGAAAAGGCGGTCTTCATAGTGTTTACTAGCCAAAAATTACGATTTTTCAAAGAAAATTCGAAAAAAAGACCATTTCCCCCCACTTCATCTGTCAAACTCTTTGACCTACAATGCTTTAATTTGGTACACGTATGTAGATTCACGTGTAGATAACTGGAAAATTATATAGAACTTTCGAAAAGTCGGTCTTCCTAGTATTTACTAGCCAAAAAGTACGATTTTTTAAAGAAAATTCGAAAAAAAGACCACTTCCCCCCACTTAATCTTTTAAACTCTTTAACCTACAATGCTTTAATTTGGTACACGTATTTAGATTCACGTGTAGATTACTGGAAAATTATATAGAACTTTCGAAAAGTCGGTCTTCATAGTGTTTACTAGCCAAAAAGTACGATTTTTCAAAGAAAATTCGAAAAAAAGACCATTTCCCCCCACTTAATCCTTCAAACTCTTTAAACTACAATGCTACAATTTGGTACACGTATGTAGATTCACGTGTAAATAACTGGAAAATTATATAGAACTTTCGAAAAGTCGGTCTTCCTAGTGTTTACTAGCCAAAAAGTACGATTTTTTAAAGAAAATTCGAAAAAAAGACCATTTCCCCCCACTTAATCCTTCAAACTCTTTGACCTACAATGCTTCAATTTGGTACACGTATTTAGATTCACGTGTAGATTACTGGAAAATTATATAGAACTTTCGAAAAGGCGGTCTTCATAGTGTTTACTAGCCAAAAAGTATGATTTTTTAAAGAAAATTCGAAAAAAAGACCATTTTCCCCAACATAATCTTCCAAACTATTTGACCTTGAATGCTGCAATTTAATACACGTATGTAGATTTACGTGTAGATTACTGGAAAATTATATAGAACTTTCGAAAAGTCGGTCTTCATAGTGTTTACTAGCCAAAAATTACGATTTTTTAAAGAAAATTCGAAAAAAAGACCATTTTCCCCAACTTAATCTTCCAAACTATTTGACCTAGAATGCTGCAATTTGGTACACGTATGTAGATTTACGTGTAGATTATAGGACAATTATACAGAACTTTCGAAAAGGCGGTCTTCATAGTGTTTACTAGCCAAAAAGTACGATTTTTCAAAGAAAATTCGAAAAAAAGACCATTTCCCCCCACTTCATCTGTCAAACTCTTTGACCTACAATGCTTTAATTTGGTACACGTATGTAGATTCACGCGTAGATTACTGGAAAATTATATAGAACTTTCGAAAAGGCGGTCTTCATAGTGTTTACTAGCCAAAAAGTACGATTTTTTAAAGAAAATTCGAAAAAAAGACCATTTCCCCCCACTTAATCCTTCAAACTCTTTGACCTACAATGCTTCAATTTGGTACACGTATTTAGATTCACGTGTAGATTACTGGAAAATTATATAGAACTTTCGAAAAGGCGGTCTTCATAGTGTTTACTAGCCAAAAAGTACGATTTTTTAAAGAAAATTCGAAAAAAAGACCATTTTCCCCAACTTAATCTTCCAAACTATTTGACCTAGAATGCTGCAATTTGGTACACGTATGTAGATTTACGTGTAGATTATAGGACAATTATACAGAACTTTCGAAAAGGCGGTCTTCATAGTGTTTACTAGCCAAAAAGTACGATTTTTCAAAGAAAATTCGAAAAAAAGACCATTTCCCCCCACTTAATCCTTCAAACTCTTTAAACTACAATGCTACAATTTGGTACACGTATGTAGATTCACGTGTAAATAACTGGAAAATTATATAGAACTTTCGAAAAGTCGGTCTTCCTAGTGTTTACTAGCCAAAAAGTACGATTTTTTAAAGAAAATTCGAAAAAAAGACCATTTCCCCCCACTTAATCCTTCAAACTCTTTGACCTACAATGCTTCAATTTGGTACACGTATTTAGATTCACGTGTAGATTACTGGAAAATTATATAGAACTTTCGAAAAGGCGGTCTTCATAGTGTTTACTAGCCAAAAAGTACGATTTTTTAAAGAAAATTCGAAAAAAAGACCATTTTCCCCAACTTAATCTTCCAAACTATTTGACCTAGAATGCTGCAATTTGGTACACGTATGTAGATTTACGTGTAGATTATAGGACAATTATACAGAACTTTCGAAAAGGCGGTCTTCATAGTGTTTACTAGCCAAAAAGTACGATTTTTCAAAGAAAATTCGAAAAAAAGACCATTTCCCCCCACTTAATCCTTCAAACTCTTTAAACTACAATGCTACAATTTGGTACACGTATGTAGATTCACGTGTAAATAACTGGAAAATTATATAGAACTTTCGAAAAGTCGGTCTTCCTAGTGTTTACTAGCCAAAAAGTACGATTTTTTAAAGAAAATTCGAAAAAAAGACCATTTCCCCCCACTTAATCCTTCAAACTCTTTGACCTACAATGCTTCAATTTGGTACACGTATTTAGATTCACGTGTAGATTACTGGAAAATTATATAGAACTTTCGAAAAGGCGGTCTTCATAGTGTTTACTAGCCAAAAAGTACGATTTTTTAAAGAAAATTCGAAAAAAAGACCATTTTCCCCAACTTAATCCTTCAAACTCTTTGACCTACAATGCTTCAATTTGGTACACGTATTTAGATTCACGTGTAGATTACTGGAAAATTATATAGAACTTTCGAAAAGGCGGTCTTCATAGTGTTTACTAGCCAAAAAGTACGATTTTTTAAAGAAAATTCGAAAAAAAGACCATTTTCCCCAACTTAATCTTCCAAACTATTTGACCTAGAATGCTGCAATTTGGTACACGTATGTAGATTTACGTGTAGATTATAGGACAATTATACAGAACTTTCGAAAAGGCGGTCTTCATAGTGTTTACTAGCCAAAAAGTACGATTTTTCAAAGAAAATTCGAAAAAAAGACCATTTCCCCCCACTTCATCTGTCAAACTCTTTGACCTACAATGCTTTAATTTGGTACACGTATGTAGATTCACGCGTAGATTACTGGAAAATTATATAGAACTTTCGAAAAGGCGGTCTTCATAGTGTTTACTAGCCAAAAAGTACGATTTTTTAAAGAAAATTCGAAAAAAAGACCATTTCCCCCCACTTAATCCTTCAAACTCTTTGACCTACAATGCTTCAATTTGGTACACGTATTTAGATTCACGTGTAGATTACTGGAAAATTATATAGAACTTTCGAAAAGGCGGTCTTCATAGTGTTTACTAGCCAAAAAGTACGATTTTTTAAAGAAAATTCGAAAAAAAGACCATTTTCCCCAACTTAATCTTCCAAACTATTTGACCTAGAATGCTGCAATTTGGTACACGTATGTAGATTTACGTGTAGATTATAGGACAATTATACAGAACTTTCGAAAAGGCGGTCTTCATAGTGTTTACTAGCCAAAAAGTACGATTTTTCAAAGAAAATTCGAAAAAAAGACCATTTCCCCCCACTTAATCTTTCAAACTCTTTAAACTACAATGCTACAATTTGGTACACGTATTGAGATTCACGTGTAGATTACTGGAAAATTATATAGAACTTTCGAAAAGGCGGTCTTCATAGTGTTTACTAGCCAAAAATTACGATTTTTCAAAGAAAATTCGAAAAAAAGACCATTTCCCCCCACTTCATCTGTCAAACTCTTTGACCTACAATGCTTTAATTTGGTACACGTATGTAGATTCACGTGTAGATAACTGGAAAATTATATAGAACTTTCGAAAAGTCGGTCTTCCTAGTATTTACTAGCCAAAAAGTACGATTTTTTAAAGAAAATTCGAAAAAAAGACCACTTCCCCCCACTTAATCTTTTAAACTCTTTAACCTACAATGCTTTAATTTGGTACACGTAT
The DNA here is from genome assembly GCA_037103525.1 of Ganaspis brasiliensis. Classification (NCBI taxonomy): domain Eukaryota; kingdom Metazoa; phylum Arthropoda; class Insecta; order Hymenoptera; family Figitidae; genus Ganaspis; species Ganaspis brasiliensis. Next base: position 910,494 of record JAZKLR010000014.1, read on the forward strand.
TTAGATTCACGTGTAGATTACTGGAAAATTATATAGAACTTTCGAAAAGTCGGTCTTCATAGTGTTTACTAGCCAAAAAGTACGATTTTTTAAAGAAAATTCGAAAAAAATACCAATTCCCCCCACATAATCTTTCAAACTCTTTGACCTACAATGCTTCAATTTGGTACACGTATGTAGATTTACGTGTAGATTACTGGAAAATTATATAGAACTTTCGAAAAGTCGGTCTTCATAGTGTTTACTAGCCAAAAAGTATGATTTTTTAAAGAAAATTCGAAAAAAAGACCATTTTCCCCAACATAATCTTCCAAACTATTTGACCTTGAATGCTGCAATTTAATACACGTATGTAGATTTACGTGTAGATTACTGGAAAATTATATAGAACTTTCGAAAAGTCGGTCTTCATAGTGTTTACTAGCCAAAAATTACGATTTTTTAAAGAAAATTCGAAAAAAAGACCATTTTCCCCAACTTAATCTTCCAAACTATTTGACCTAGAATGCTGCAATTTGGTACACGTATGTAGATTTACGTGTAGATTATAGGACAATTATACAGAACTTTCGAAAAGGCGGTCTTCATAGTGTTTACTAGCCAAAAAGTACGATTTTTCAAAGAAAATTCGAAAAAAAGACCATTTCCCCCCACTTAATCCTTCAAACTCTTTGACCTACAATGCTTCAATTTGGTACACGTATTTAGATTCACGTGTAGATTACTGGAAAATTATATAGAACTTTCGAAAAGGCGGTCTTCATAGTGTTTACTAGCCAAAAAGTACGATTTTTTAAAGAAAATTCGAAAAAAAGACCATTTTCCCCAACTTAATCTTCCAAACTATTTGACCTACAATGCTTTAATTTGGTACACGTATGTAGATTCACGTGTAGATTACTGGAAAATTATATAGAACTTTCGAAAAGTCGGTCTTCATAGTGTTTACTAGCCAAAAAGTACGATTTTTTAAAGAAAATTCGAAAAAAAGACCAATTCCCCCCACATAATCTTTCAAACTCTTTGACCTACAATGCTTCAATTTGGTATACGTATGTAGATTTACGTGTAGATTACTGGAAAATTATATAGAACTATCGAAAAGTCGGTCTTCATAGTGTTTACTAGCCAAAAAGTATGATTTTTTAAAGAAAATTCGAAAAAAAGACCATTTTCCCCAACATAATCTTCCAAACTATTTGACCTTGAATGCTGCAATTTAATACACGTATGTAGATTTACGTGTAGATTACTGGAAAATTATATAGAACTTTCGAAAAGTCGGTCTTCATAGTGTTTACTAGCCAAAAATTACGATTTTTTAAAGAAAATTCGAAAAAAAGACCATTTTCCCCAACTTAATCTTCCAAACTATTTGACCTAGAATGCTGCAATTTGGTACACGTATGTAGATTTACGTATAGATTATAGGACAATTATACAGAACTTTCGAAAAGGCGGTCTTCATAGTGTTTACTAGCCAAAAAGTACGATTTTTCAAAGAAAATTCGAAAAAAAGACCATTTCCCCCCACTTCATCTGTCAAACTCTTTGACCTACAATGCTTTAATTTGGTACACGTATGTAGATTCACGCGTAGATTACTGGAAAATTATATAGAACTTTCGAAAAGGCGGTCTTCATAGTGTTTACTAGCCAAAAAGTTCGATTTTTTAAAGAAAATTCGAAAAAAAGACCATTTCCCCCCACTTAATCCTTCAAACTCTTTGACCTACAATGCTTCAATTTGGTACACGTATTTAGATTCACGTGTAGATTACTGGAAAATTATATTGAACTTTCGAAAAGGCGGTCTTCATAGTGTTTACTAGCCAAAAAGTACGATTTTTTAAAGAAAATTCGAAAAAAAGACCATTTTCCCCAACTTAATCTTCCAAACTATTTGACCTAGAATGCTGCAATTTGGTACACGTATGTAGATTCACGTGTAGATAACTGGAAAATTATATAGAACTTTCGAAAAGTCGGTCTTCCTAGTATTTACTAGCCAAAAAGTACGATTTTTTAAAGAAAATTCGAAAAAAAGACCATTTCCCCCCACATAATCTTTTAAACTTTTTGACCTACAATGCTTCAATTTGGTACACGTATGTAGATTTACTTGTAGATTACTGAAAAATTATATAGAACTTTCGAAAAGTCGGTCTTCATAGTGTTTACTAGCCAAAAAGTACGATTTTTTAAAGAAAATTCGAAAAAAAGACCATTTTCCCCAACATAATCTTCCAAACTATTTGACCTTGAATGCTGCAATTTAATACACGTATGTAGATTTACGTGTAGATTATAGGACAATTATACAGAACTTTCGAAAAGGCGGTCTTCATAGTGTTTACTAGCCAAAAAGTACGATTTTTTAAAGAAAATTCGAAAAAAAAGACCATTTCCCCCACTTAATCTTTTAAACTCTTTGACCTACAATGCTTCAATTTGGTACACGTATTTAGATTCACGTGTAGATTACTGGAAAATTATATAGAACTTTCGAAAAGGCGGTCTTCATAGTGTTTACTAGCCAAAAAGTACGATTTTTTAAAGAAAATTCGAAAAAAAGACCATTTTCCCCAACTTAATCTTCCAAACTATTTGACCTACAATGCTTTAATTTGGTACACGTATGTAGATTCACGTGTAGATTACTGGAAAATTATATAGAACTTTCGAAAAGTCGGTCTTCATAGTGTTTACTAGCCAAAAATTACGATTTTTTAAAGAAAATTCGAAAAAAAGACCATTTTCCCCAACTTAATCTTCCAAACTATTTGACCTAGAATGCTGCAATTTGGTACACGTATGTAGATTTACGTATAGATTATAGGACAATTATACAGAACTTTCGAAAAGGCGGTCTTCATAGTGTTTACTAGCCAAAAAGTACGATTTTTCAAAGAAAATTCGAAAAAAAGACCAATTCCCCCCACATAATCTTTCAAACTCTTTGACCTACAATGCTTCAATTTGGTATACGTATGTAGATTTACGTGTAGATTACTGGAAAATTATATAGAACTATCGAAAAGTCGGTCTTCATAGTGTTTACTAGCCAAAAAGTATGATTTTTTAAAGAAAATTCGAAAAAAAGACCATTTTCCCCAACATAATCTTCCAAACTATTTGACCTTGAATGCTGCAATTTAATACACGTATGTAGATTTACGTGTAGATTACTGGAAAATTATATAGAACTTTCGAAAAGTCGGTCTTCATAGTGTTTACTAGCCAAAAATTACGATTTTTTAAAGAAAATTCGAAAAAAAGACCATTTTCCCCAACTTAATCTTCCAAACTATTTGACCTAGAATGCTGCAATTTGGTACACGTATGTAGATTTACGTATAGATTATAGGACAATTATACAGAACTTTCGAAAAGGCGGTCTTCATAGTGTTTACTAGCCAAAAAGTACGATTTTTCAAAGAAAATTCGAAAAAAAGACCATTTCCCCCCACTTCATCTGTCAAACTCTTTGACCTACAATGCTTTAATTTGGTACACGTATGTAGATTCACGCGTAGATTACTGGAAAATTATATAGAACTTTCGAAAAGGCGGTCTTCATAGTGTTTACTAGCCAAAAAGTTCGATTTTTTAAAGAAAATTCGAAAAAAAGACCATTTCCCCCCACTTAATCCTTCAAACTCTTTGACCTACAATGCTTCAATTTGGTACACGTATTTAGATTCACGTGTAGATTACTGGAAAATTATATTGAACTTTCGAAAAGGCGGTCTTCATAGTGTTTACTAGCCAAAAAGTACGATTTTTTAAAGAAAATTCGAAAAAAAGACCATTTTCCCCAACTTAATCTTCCAAACTATTTGACCTAGAATGCTGCAATTTGGTACACGTATGTAGATTCACGTGTAGATAACTGGAAAATTATATAGAACTTTCGAAAAGTCGGTCTTCCTAGTATTTACTAGCCAAAAAGTACGATTTTTTAAAGAAAATTCGAAAAAAAGACCATTTCCCCCCACATAATCTTTTAAACTCTTTGACCTACAATGCTTCAATTTGGTACACGTATGTAGATTTACTTGTAGATTACTGAAAAATTATATAGAACTTTCGAAAAGTCGGTCTTCATAGTGTTTACTAGCCAAAAAGTACGATTTTTTAAAGAAAATTCGAAAAAAAGACCATTTTCCCCAACATAATCTTCCAAACTATTTGACCTTGAATGCTGCAATTTAATACACGTATGTAGATTTACGTGTAGATTATAGGACAATTTTACAGAACTTTCGAAAAGGCGGTCTTCATAGTGTTTACTAGCCAAAAAGTACGATTTTTTAAAGAAAATTCGAAAAAAAAGACCATTTCCCCCACTTAATCTTTTAAACTCTTTGACCTACAATGCTTCAATTTGGTACACGTATTTAGATTCACGTGTAGATTACTGGAAAATTATATAGAACTTTCGAAAAGGCGGTCTTCATAGTGTTAACTAGCCAAAAAGTACGATTTTTTAAAGAAAATTCGAAAAAAAGACCATTTCCCCCCACCTAATCTTCAAAACTGTTTGACCTAGAATGCTGCAATTTAATACACGTATGTAGATTTAAGTGTAGATTACAGGAAAAATATAGAGTACATTTAAATAGGCCGTCTTCATAGTGTTTACTAGCCAAAAAGTACGATTTTTTAAAGAAAATTCGAAAAAAAGACCATTTCCCCCCACGTAATCTTTTAAACTCTTTGACCTACAATGCTTCAATTTGGTACACGTATTTAGATTCAGGTGTAGATTACTGGAAAATTATATACAACTTACGAAAAGGCGGTTTTCATAGTGTATACTAGCCAAAAAGTACGATTTTTTAAAGAAAATTCGAAAAAAAAGACCATTTCCCCCACTTAATCTTTTAAACTCTTTGACCTACAATGCTTCAATTTGGTACACGTATTTAGATTCAGGTGTAGATTACTGGAAAATTATATAGAACTTACGAAAAGGCGGTCTTCATAGTGTTTACTAGCCAAAAAGTACGATTTTTTAAAGAAAATTCGAAAAAAAAGACCATTTCCCCCACTTAATCTGTCAAACTCTTTGACCTACAATGCTTCAATTTGGTACACGTATTTAGATTCAGGTGTAGATTACTGGAAAATTATATAGAACTTACGAAAAGGCGGTCTTCATAGTGTTTACTAGCCAAAAAGTACGATTTTTTAAAGAAAATTCGAAAAAAAGACCATTTCCCCCCACTTAATCTTTCAAACTCTTTGACCTAAAATGCTTCAATTTGGTACACGTATTTAGATTCAGGTGTAGATTACTGGAAAATTATATAGAACTTACGAAAAGGCGGTCTTCATAGTGTTTACTAGCCAAAAAGAACGATTTTTTAAAGAAAATTCGAAAAAAAGACCATGTCCCCCACTTAATCTTTTGAAACTCTTTGACCTAAAATGCTTCAATTTGGTACACGTATGTAGATTCACGTGTAGATTACTGGAAAATTATATAGAACTTTCGAAAAGTGGGTCTTCATTGTGTTTACTAGCCAAAAAGTACGATTTTTTAAAGAAAATTCGAAAAAAAGACCATTTTCCCCAACTTAATCTTCCAAACTATTTGACCTAGAATGCTGTAATTTAATACTCGTATGTAGATTTACGTGTAGATTATAGGACAATTATACAGAACTTTCGAAAAGGCGGTCTTCATAGTGTTTACTAGCCAAAAAGTACGATTTTTTAAAGAAAATTCGAAAAAAAAGACCATTTCCCCCACTTAATCTTTCAAACTCTTTGACCTACAATGCTTCAATTTGGTACACGTATTTAGATTCACGTGTAGATTACTGGAAAATTATATAGAACTTTCGAAAAGGCGGTCTTTATAGTGTTAACTAGCCAAAAAGTACGATTTTTTAAAGAAAATTCGAAAAAAAGACCATTTCCCCCCACCTAATCTTCAAAACTGTTTGACCAAGAATGCTGCAATTTAATACACGTATGTAGATTTAAGTGTAGATTACAGGAAAAATATAGAGTACATTTAAAAAGGCCGTCTTCATAGTGTTTACTAGCCAAAAAGTACGATTTTTTAAAGAAAATTCGAAAAAAAGACCATTTCCCCCCACTTAATCTTTTAAACTCTTTGACCTACAATGCTTCAATTTGGTACACGTATTTAGATTCAGATGTAGATTACTGGAAAATTATATATAACTTACGAAAAGGCGGTCTTCATAGTGTTTACTAGCCAAAAAGTACGATTTTTTAAAGAAAATTCGAAAAAAAAGACCATTTCCCCCACTTAATCTTTTAAACTCTTTGACCTACAATGCTTCAATTTGGTACACGTATTTAGATTCAGGTGTAGATTACTGGAAAATTATATAGAACTTACGAAAAGGCGGTCTTCATAGTGTTTACTAGCCAAAAAGTACGATTTTTTAAAGAAAATTCGAAAAAAAAGACCATTTCCCCCACTTAATCTGTCAAACTCTATGACCTACAATGCTTCAATTTGGTACACGTATGTAGATTTGCGTGTAGATTACTGGAAAATTATATAGAACTTTTGAAAAGTCGGCCTTCATAGTGTTTACTAGCCAAAAAGTACGATTTTTTAAAGAAAATTCGAAAAAAAGACCATTTCCCCCCACTTAATCTTTTGAAACTCTTTGACCTAAAATGCTTCAATTTGGTACACGTATGTAGATTCACGTGTAGATTACTGGAAAATTATATAGAACTTTCGAAAAGTGGGTCTTCATTGTGTTTACTAGCCAAAAAGTACGATTTTTTAAAGAAAATTCGAAAAAAAGACCATTTTCCCCAACTTAATCTTCCAAACTATTCGACCTAGAATGCTGTAATTTAATACTCGTATGTAGATTTACGTGTAGATTATAGGACAATTATACAGAACTTTCGAAAAGGCGTTCTTCATAGTGTTTACTAGCCAAAAAGTACGATTTTTTAAAGAAAATTCGAAAAAAAAGACCATTTCCCCCACTTAATCTTTCAAACTCTTTGACCTACAATGTTTCAATTTGGTACACGTATTTAGATTCACGTGTAGATTACTGGAAAATTATATAGAACTTTCGAAAAGGCGGTCTTCATAGTGTTAACTAGCCAAAAAGTACGATTTTTTAAAGAAAATTCGAAAAAAAGATCATTTCCCCCCACGTAATCTTTTAAACTCTTTGACCTACAATGCTTCAATTTGGTACACGTATTTAGATTCAGGTGTAGATTACTGGAAAATTATATAGAACTTACGAAAAGGCGGTTTTCATAGTGTTTACTAGCCAAAAAGTACGATTTTTTAAAGAAAATTCGAAAAAAAAGACCATTTCCCCCACTTAATCTTTTAAACTCTTTGACCTACAATGCTTTAATTTGGTACACGTATTTAGATTCACGTGTAGATTACTGGAAAATTATATAGAACTTTCGAAAAGGCGGTCTTCATAGTGTTTACTAGCCAAAAAGTACGATTTTTTAAAGAAAATTCGAAAAAAAGACCATTTCCCCCCACTTAATCTTTCAAACTCTTTGACCTAAAATGCTTCAATTTGGTACACGTATTTAGATTCAGGTGTAGATTACTGGAAAATTATATAGAACTTACGAAAAGGCGGTCTTCATAGTGTTTACTAGCCAAAAAGAACGATTTTTTAAAGAAAATTCGAAAAAAAGACCATGTCCCCCCACTTAATCTTTTGAAACTCTTTGACCTAAAATGCTTCAATTTGGTACACGTATGTAGATTAACGTGTAGATTACTGGAAAATTATATAGAACTTTCGAAAAGTGGGTCTTCATTGTGTTTACTAGCCAAAAAGTACGATTTTTTAAAGAAAATTCGAAAAAAAGACCATTTTCCCCAACTTAATCTTCCAAACTATTTGACCTAGAATGCTGTAATTTCATACTCGTATGTAGATTTACGTGTAGATTATAGGACAATTATACAGAACTTTCGAAAAGGCGGTCTTCATAGTGTTTACTAGCCAAAAAGTACGATTTTTTAAAGAAAATTCGAAAAAAAAGACCATTTCCCCCACTTAATCTTTCAAACTCTTTGACCTACAATGCTTCAATTTGGTACACGTATTTAGATTCACGTGTAGATTACTGGAAAATTATATAGAACTTTCGAAAAGGCGGTCTTTATAGTGTTAACTAGCCAAAAAGTACGATTTTTTAAAGAAAATTCGAAAAAAAGACCATTTCCCCCCACCTAATCTTCAAAACTGTTTGACCAAGAATGCTGCAATTTAATACACGTATGTAGATTTAAGTGTAGATTACAGGAAAAATATAGAGTACATTTAAAAAGGCGGTCTTCATAGTGTTTACTAGCCAAAAAGTACGATTTTTTAAAGAAAATTCGAAAAAAAAGACCATTTCCCCCACTTAATCTTTCAAACTCTTTGACCTACAATGCTCCAATTTGGTACACGTATTTAGATTCAGATGTAGATTACTGGAAAATTATATAGAACTTACGAAAAGGCGGTCTTCATAGTGTTTACTAGCCAAAAAGTACGATTTTTTAAAGAAAATTCGAAAAAAAAACCATTTCCCCCACTTAATCTTTTAAACTCTTTGACCTACAATGCTTCAATTTGGTACACGTATTTAGATTCAGGTGTAGATTACTGGAAAATTATATAGAACTTACGAAAAGGCGGTCTTCATAGTGTTTACTAGCCAAAAAGTACGATTTTTTAAAGAAAATTCGAAAAAAAAGACCATTTCCCACACTTAATCTGTCAAACTCTATGACCTACAATGCTTCAATTTGGTACACGTATGTAGATTTGCGTGTAGATTACTGGAAAATTATATAGAACTTTTGAAAAGTCGGCCTTCATAGTGTTTACTAGCCAAAAATTACGATTTTTTAAAGAAAATTCGAAAAAAAGACCATTTCCCCCCACTTAATCTTTTGAAACTCTTTGACCTAAAATGCTTCAATTTGGTACACGTATGTAGATTCACGTGTAGATTACTGGAAAATTATATAGAACTTTCGAAAAGTGGGTCTTCATTGTGTTTACTAGCCAAAAAGAACGATTTTTTAAAGAAAATTCGAAAAAAAGACCATTTTCCCCAACTTAATCTTCCAAACTATTTGACCTAGAATGCTGTAATTTAATACTCGTATGTAGATTTACGTGTAGATTATAGGACAATTATACAGAACTTTCGAAAAGGCGGTCTTCATAGTGTTTACTAGCCAAAAAGTACGATTTTTTAAAGAAAATTCGAAAAAAAGACCATTTCCCCCACTTAATCTTTCAAACTCTTTGACCTACAATGTTTCAATTTGGTACACGTATTTAGATTCACGTGTAGATTACTGGAAAATTATATAGAACTTTCGAAAAGGCGGTCTTCATAGTGTTAACTAGCCAAAAAGTACGATTTTTTAAAGAAAATTCGAAAAAAAGACCATTTCCCCCCACCTAATCTTCAAAACTGTTTGACCTAGAATGCTGCAATTTAATACACGTATGTAGATTTAAGTGTAGATTACAGGAAAAATATAGAGTACATTTAAAAAGGCCGTCTTCATAGTGTTTACTAGCCAAAAAGTACGATTTTTTAAAGAAAATTCGAAAAAAAGACCATTTCCCCCCACTTAATCTTTTAAACTCTTTGACCTACAATGCTTCAATTTGGTACACGTATTTAGATTCAGGTGTAGATTACTGGAAAATTATATAGAACTTACGAAAAGGCGGTTTTCATAGTGTTTACTAGCCAAAAAGTACGATTTTTTAAAGAAAATTCGAAAAAAAAGACCATTTCCCCCACTTAATCTTTTAAACTCTTTGACCTACAATGCTTCAATTTGGTACACGTATTTAGATTCAGGTGTAGATTACTGGAAAATTATATAGAACTTACGAAAAGGCGGTCTTCATAGTGTTTACTAGCCAAAAAGTACGATTTTTTAAAGAAAATTCGAAAAAAAAGACCATTTCCCCCACTTAATCTGTCAAACTCTTTGACCTACAATGCTTCAATTTGGTACACGTATTTAGATTCAGGTGTAGATTACTGGAAAATTATATAGAACTTACGAAAAGGCGGTCTTCATAGTGTTTACTAGCCAAAAAGTACGATTTTTTAAAGAAAATTCGAAAAAAAAGACCATTTCCCCCACTTAATCTGTCAAACTCTTTGACCTACAATGCTTCAATTTGGTACACGTATTTAGATTCACGTGTAGATTACTGGAAAATTATATAGAACTTTCGAAAAGGCGGTCTTCATAGTGTTTACTAGCCAAAAAGTACGATTTTTTAAAGAAAATTCGAAAAAAAGACCATTTCCCCCCACTTAATCTTTCAAACTCTTTGACCTAAAATGCTTCAATTTGGTACACGTATTTAGATTCAGGTGTAGATTACTGGAAAATTATATAGAACTTACGAAAAGGCGGTCTTCATAGTGTTTACTAGCCAAAAAGAACGATTTTTTAAAGAAAATTCGAAAAAAAGACCATTTCCCCCCACATAATCTTTCAAGCTCTTTGACCTACAATGCTTCAATTTGGTACACGTATGTAGATTTGCGTGTAGATTACTGGAAAATTATATAGAACTTTTGAAAAGTCGGCCTTCATAGTGTTTACTAGCCAAAAAGTACGATTTTTTAAAGAAAATTCGAAAAAAAGACCATTTCCCCCCACTTAATCTTTTGAAACTCTTTGACCTAAAATGCTTTAATTTGGTACACGTATGTAGATTCACGTGTAGATTACTGGAAAATTATACAGAACTTTCGAAAAGGCGGTCTTCATAGTGTTTACTAGCCAAAAAGTACGATTTTTTAAAGAAAATTCGAAAAAAAAGACCATTTCCCCCACTTAATCTTTCAAACTCTTTGACCTACAATGCTTCAATTTGATACACGTATTTAGATTCACGTGTAGATTACTGGAAAATTATATAGAACTTTCGAAAAGGCGGTCTTTATAGTGTTAACTAGCCAAAAATTACGATTTTTTAAAGAAAATTCGAAAAAAAGACCATTTCCCCCCACCTAATCTTCAAAACTGTTTGACCTAGAATGCTGCAATTTAATACACGTATGTAGATTTAAGTGTAGATTACAGGAAAAATATAGAGTACATTAAAAAGGCCGTCTTCATAGTGTTTACTAGCCAAAAAGTACGATTTTTTAAAGAAAATTCGAAAAAAAGACCATTTCCCCCCACTTAATCTTTTAAACTCTTTGACCTAAAATGCTTCAATTTGGTACACGTATTTAGATTCAGGTGTAGATTACTGGAAAATTATATAGAACTTACGAAAAGGCGGTCTTCATAGTGTTTACTAGCCAAAAAGTACGATTTTTTAAAGAAAATTCGAAAAAAAAGACCATTTCCCCCACTTAATCTGTCAAACTCTTTGACCTACAGTGCTTCAATTTGGTACACGTATTTAGATTCAGGTGTAGATTACTGGAAAATTATATAGAACTTACGAAAAGGCGGTCTTCATAGTGTTTACTAGCCAAAAAGAACGATTTTTTAAAGAAAATTCGAAAAAAAGACCATTTCCCCCACTTAATCTGTCAAACTCTTTGACCTACAATGCTTCAATTTGGTACACGTATTTAGATTCACGTGTAGATTACTGGAAAATTATATAGAACTTTCGAAAAGGCGGTCTTCATAGTGTTTACTAGCCAAAAAGTACGATTTTTTAAAGAAAATTCGAAAAAAAGACCATTTCCCCCCACTTAATCTTTCAAACTCTTTGACCTAAAATGCTTCAATTTGGTACACGTATGTAGATTTACGTGTAGATTACTGGAAAATTATATAGAACTTTCGAAAAGGCGGTCTTCATAGTGTTTACTAGTCAAAAAGTACGATTTTTTAAAGAAAATTCGAAAAAAAAGACCATTTCCCCCACTTAATCTTTCAAACTATATGACCTACAATGCTTCAATTTGATACACGTATTTAGATTCACGTGTAGATTACTGGAAAATTATATAGAACTTTCGAAAAGGCGGTCTTTATAGTGTTAACTAGCCAAAAAGTACGATTTTTTAAAGAAAATTCGAAAAAAAGACCATTTCCCCCCACCTAATCTTCAAAACTGTTTGACCTAGAATGCTGCAATTTAATACACGTATGTAGATTTAAGTGTAGATTACAGGAAAAATATAGAGTACATTTAAAAAGGCCGTCTTCATAGTGTTTACTAGCCAAAAAGTACGATTTTTTAAAGAAAATTCGAAAAAAAGACCATTTCCCCCCACCTAATCTTCAAAACTGTTTGACCTAGAATGCTGCAATTTAATACACGTATGTAGATTTAAGTGTAGATTACAGGAAAAATATAGAGTACATTTAAAAAGGCCGTCTTCATAGTGTTTACTAGCCAAAAAGTACGATTTTTTAAAGAAAATTCGAAAAAAAGACCATTTCCCCCCACTTAATCTTTTAAACTCTTTGACCTACAATGCTTCAATTTGGTACACGTATTTAGATTCAGGTGTAGATTACTGGAAAATTATATAGAACTTTCGAAAAGGCGGTGTTTATAGTGTTAACTAGCCAAAAAGTACGATTTTTTAAAGAAAATTCGAAAAAAAGACCATTTCCCCCCACCTAATCTTCAAAACTGTTTGACCGAGAATGCTGCAATTTAATACACGTATGTAGATTTAAGTGTAGATTACAGGAAAAATATAGAGTACATTTAAAAAGGCCGTCTTCATAGTGTTTACTAGCCAAAAAGTACGATTTTTTAAAGAAAATTCGAAAAAAAAGACCATTTCCCCCACTTAATCTGTCAAACTCTTTGACCTACAATGCTTCAATTTGGTACACGTATTTAGATTCAGGTGTAGATTACTGGAAAATTATATAGAACTTACGAAAAGGCGGTCTTCATAGTGTTTACTAGCCAAAAAGTACGATTTTTTAAAGAAAATTCGAAAAAAAAGACCATTTCCCCCACTTAATCTGTCAAACTCTTTGACCTACAATGCTTCAATTTGGTACACGTATTTAGATTCACGTGTAGATTACTGGAAAATTATATAGAACTTTCGAAAAGGCGGTCTTCATAGTGTTTACTAGCCAAAAAGTACGATTTTTTAAAGAAAATTCGAAAAAAAGACCATTTCCCCCCACTTAATCTTTCAAACTCTTTGACCTAAAATGCTTCAATTTGGTACACGTATTTAGATTTAGGTGTAGATTACTGGAAAATTATATAGAACTTACGAAAAGGCGGTCTTCATAGTGTTTACTAGCCAAAAAGAACGATTTTTTAAAGAAAATTCGAAAAAAAGACCATTTCCCCCCACATAATCTTTCAAGCTCTTTGACCTACAATGCTTCAATTTGGTACACGTATGTAGATTTGCGTGTAGATTACTGGAAAATTATATAGAACTTTTGAAAAGTCGGCCTTCATAGTGTTTACTAGCCAAAAAGTACGATTTTTTAAAGAAAATTCGAAAAAAAGACCATTTCCCCCCACTTAATCTTTTAAAACTCTTTGACCTAAAATGCTTCAATTTGGTACACGTATGTAGATTCACGTGTAGATTACTGGAAAATTATACAGAACTTTCGAAAAGGCGGTCTTCATAGTGTTTACTAGCCAAAAAGTACGATTTTTTAAAGAAAATTCGAAAAAAAAGACCATTTCCCCCACTTAATCTTTCAAACTCTTTGACCTACAATGCTTCAATTTGATACACGTATTTAGATTCACGTGTAGATTACTGGAAAATTATATAGAACTTTCGAAAAGGCGGTCTTTATAGTGTTAACTAGCCAAAAAGTACGATTTTTTAAAGAAAATTCGAAAAAAAGACCATTTCCCCCCACCTAATCTTCAAAACTGTTTGACCTAGAATGCTGCAATTTAATACACGTATGTAGATTTAAGTGTAGATTACAGGAAAAATATAGAGTACATTAAAAAGGCCGTCTTCATAGTGTTTACTAGCCAAAAAGTACGATTTTTTAAAGAAAATTCGAAAAAAAGACCATTTCCCCCCACTTAATCTTTTAAACTCTTTGACCTAAAATGCTTCAATTTGGTACACGTATTTAGATTCAGGTGTAGATTACTGGAAAATTATATAGAACTTACGAAAAGGCGGTCTTCATAGTGTTTACTAGCCAAAAAGTACGATTTTTTAAAGAAAATTCGAAAAAAAAGACCATTTCCCCCACTTAATCTGTCAAACTCTTTGACCTACAGTGCTTCAATTTGGTACACGTATTTAGATTCAGGTGTAGATTACTGGAAAATTATATAGAACTTACGAAAAGGCGGTCTTCATAGTGTTTACTAGCCAAAAAGAACGATTTTTTAAAGAAAATTCGAAAAAAAGACCATTTCCCCCACTTAATCTGTCAAACTCTTTGACCTACAATGCTTCAATTTGGTACACGTATTTAGATTCACGTGTAGATTACTGAAAAATTATATAGAACTTTCGAAAAGGCGGTCTTCATAGTGTTTACTAGCCAAAAAGTACGATTTTTTAAAGAAAATTCGAAAAAAAGACCATTTCCCCCCACTTAATCTTTCAAACTCTTTGACCTAAAATGCTTCAATTTGGTACACGTATGTAGATTTACGTGTAGATTACTGGAAAATTATATAGAACTTTCGAAAAGGCGGTCTTCATAGTGTTTACTAGTCAAAAAGTACGATTTTTTAAAGAAAATTCGAAAAAAAAGACCATTTCCCCCACTTAATCTTTCAAACTATATGACCTACAATGCTTCAATTTGATACACGTATTTAGATTCACGTGTAGATTACTGGAAAATTATATAGAACTTTCGAAAAGGCGGTCTTTATAGTGTTAACTAGCCAAAAAGTACGATTTTTTAAAGAAAATTCGAAAAAAAGACCATTTCCCCCCACCTAATCTTCAAAACTGTTTGACCTAGAATGCTGCAATTTAATACACGTATGTAGATTTAAGTGTAGATTACAGGAAAAATATAGAGTACATTTAAAAAGGCCGTCTTCATAGTGTTTACTAGCCAAAAAGTACGATTTTTTAAAGAAAATTCGAAACAAAAGACCATTTCCCCCCACCTAATCTTCAAAACTGTTTGACCTAGAATGCTGCAATTTAATACACGTATGTAGATTTAAGTGTAGATTACAGGAAAAATATAGAGTACATTTAAAAAGGCCGTCTTCATAGTGTTTACTAGCCAAAAAGTACGATTTTTTAAAGAAAATTCGAAAAAAAGACCATTTCCCCCCACTTAATCTTTTTAACTCTTTGACCTACAATGCTTCAATTTGGTACACGTATTTAGATTCAGGTGTAGATTACTGGAAAATTATATAGAACTTTCGAAAAGGCGGTCTTTATAGTGTTAACTAGCCAAAAAGTACGATTTTTTAAAGAAAATTCGAAAAAAAGACCATTTCCCCCCACCTAATCTTCAAAACTGTTTGACCGAGAATGCTGCAATTTAATACACGTATGTAGATTTAAGTGTAGATTACAGGAAAAATATAGAGTACATTTAAAAAGGCCGTCTTCATAGTGTTTACTAGCCAAAAAGTACGATTTTTTAAAGAAAATTCGAAAAAAAGACCATTTCCCCCCACTTAATCTTTTAAACTCTTTGACCTACAATGCTTCAATTTGGTACACGTATTTAGATTCACGTGTAGATTACTGGAAAATTATATAGAACTTTCGAAAAGGCGGTCTTTATAGTGTTAACTAGCCAAAAAGTACGATTTTTTAAAGAAAATTCGAAAAAAAGACCATTTCCCCCCACCTAATCTTCAAAACTGTTTGACCTAGAATGCTGCAATTTAATACACGTATGTAGATTTAAGTGTAGATTACAGGAAAAATATAGAGTACATTTAAAAAGGCCGTCTTCATAGTGTTTACTAGCCAAAAAGAACGATTTTTTAAAGAAAATTCGAAAAAAAGACCATTTCCCCCCACATAATCTTTCAAGCTCTTTGACCTACAATGCTTCAATTTGGTACACGTATGTAGATTTGCGTCTAGATTACTGGAAAATTATATAGAACTTTTGAAAAGTCGGCCTTCATAGTGATTACTAGCCAAAAAGTACGATTTTTTAAAGAAAATTCGAAAAAAAGACCATTTCCCCCCACTTAATCTTTTGAAACTCTTTGACCTAAAATGCTTCAATTTGGTACACGTACGTAGATTCAGGTGTAGATTACTGGAAAATTATACAGAACTTTCGAAAAGGCGGTCTTCATAGTGTTTACTAGCCAAAAAGAACGATTTTTTAAAGAAAATTCGAAAAAAAGACCATTTCCCCCACTTAATCTGTCAAACTCTTTGACCTACAATGCTTCAATTTGGTACACGTATTTAGATTCACGTGTAGATTACTGGAAAATTATATAGAACTTTCGAAAAGGCGGTCTTCATAGAAAATTCGAAAAAAAGACCATTTCCCCCCACCTAATCTTCAAAACTGTTTGACCGAGAATGCTGCAATTTAATACACGTATGTAGATTTAAGTGTAGATTACAGGAAAAATATAGAGTACATTCAAAAGGCCGTCTTCATAGTGTTAACTAGCCAAAAAGTACGATTTTTTAAAGAAAATTCGAAAAAAAGACCATTTCCCCCCACCTAATCTTCAAAACTGTTTGACCTAGAATGCTGCAATTTAATACACGTATGTAGATTTAAGTGTAGATTACAGGAAAAATATAGAGTACATTTAAAAAGGCCGTCTTCATAGTGTTTACTAGCCAAAAAGTACGATTTTTTAAAGAAAATTCGAAAAAAAGACCATTTCCCCCCACCTAATCTTCAAAACTGTTTGACCTAGAATGCTGCAATTTAATACACGTATGTAGATTTAAGTGCAGATTACAGGAAAAATATAGAGTACATTTAAAAAGGCCGTCATCATAGTGTTTACTAGCCAAAAAGTACGATTTTTTAAAGAAAATTCGAAAAAAAGACCATTTCCCCCCACTTAATCTTTTAAACTCTTTGACCTACAATGCTTCAATTTGGTACACGTATTTAGATTCAGGTGTAGATTACTGGAAAATTATATAGAACTTTCGAAAAGGCGGTCTTTATAGTGTTAACTAGCCAAAAAGTACGATTTTTTAAAGAAAATTCGAAAAAAAGACCATTTCCCCCCACCTAATCTTCAAAACTGTTTGACCTAGAATGCTGCAATTTAATACACGTATGTAGATTTAAGTGTAGATTACAGGAAAAATATAGAGTACATTTAAAAAGGCCGTCTTCATAGTGTTTACTAGCCAAAAAGTACGATTTTTTAAAGAAAATTCGAAAAAAAGACCATTTCCCCCCACTTAATCTTTTAAACTCTTTGACCTACAATGCTTCAATTTGGTACACGTATTTAGATTCACGTGTAGATTACTGGAAAATTATATAGAACTTTCGAAAAGGCGGTCTTTATAGTGTTAACTAGCCAAAAAGTACGATTTTTTAAAGAAAATTCGAAAAAAAGACCATTTCCCCCCACCTAATCTTCAAAACTGTTTGACCTAGAATGCTGCAATTTAATACACGTATGTAGATTTAAGTGTAGATTACAGGAAAAATATAGAGTACATTTAAAAAGGCCGTCTTCATAGTGTTTACTAGCCAAAAAGAACGATTTTTTAAAGAAAATTCGAAAAAAAGACCATTTCCCCCACTTAATCTGTCAAACTCTTTGACCTACAATGCTTCAATTTGGTACACGTATTTAGATTCACGTGTAGATTACTGGAAAATTATATAGAACTTTCGAAAAGGCGGTCTTCATAGAAAATTCGAAAAAAAGACCATTTCCCACCACCTAATCTTCAAAACTGTTTGACCGAGAATGCTGCAATTTAATACACGTATGTAGATTTAAGTGTAGATTACAGGAAAAATATAGAGTACATTTAAAAAGGCCGTCTTCATAGTGTTAACTAGCCAAAAAGTACGATTTTTTAAAGAAAATTCGAAAAAAAGACCATTTCCCCCCACCTAATCTTCAAAACTGTTTGACCTAGAATGCTGCAATTTAATACACGTATGTAGATTTAAGTGTAGATTACAGGAAAAATATAGAGTACATTTAAAAAGGCCGTCTTCATAGTGTTTACTAGCCAAAAAGTACGATTTTTTAAAGAAAATTCGAAAAAAAGACCATTTCCCCCCACCTAATCTTCAAAACTGTTTGACCTAGAATGCTGCAATTTAATACACGTATGTAGATTTAAGTGCAGATTACAGGAAAAATATAGAGTACATTTAAAAAGGCCGTCATCATAGTGTTTACTAGCCAAAAAGTACGATTTTTTAAAGAAAATTCGAAAAAAAGACCATTTCCCCCCACTTAATCTTTTAAACTCTTTGACCTACAATGCTTCAATTTGGTACACGTATTTAGATTCAGGTGTAGATTACTGGAAAATTATATAGAACTTTCGAAAAGGCGGTCTTTATAGTGTTAACTAGCCAAAAAGTACGATTTTTTAAAGAAAATTCGAAAAAAAGACCATTTCCCCCCACCTAATCTTCAAAACTGTTTGACCTAGAATGCTGCAATTTAATACACGTATGTAGATTTAAGTGTAGATTACAGGAAAAATATAGAGTACATTTAAAAAGGCCGTCTTCATAGTGTTTACTAGCCAAAAAGTACGATTTTTTAAAGAAAATTCGAAAAAAAGACCATTTCCCCCCACTTAATCTTTTAAACTCTTTGACCTACAATGCTTCAATTTGGTACACGTATTTAGATTCACGTGTAGATTACTGGAAAATTATATAGAACTTTCGAAAAGGCGGTCTTTATAGTGTTAACTAGCCAAAAAGTACGATTTTTTAAAGAAAATTCGAAAAAAAGACCATTTCCCCCCACCTAATCTTCAAAACTGTTTGACCTAGAATGCTGCAATTTAATACACGTATGTAGATTTAAGTGTAGATTACAGGAAAAATATAGAGTACATTTAAAAAGGCCGTCTTCATAGTGTTTACTAGCCAAAAAGTACGATTTTTTAAAGAAAATTCGAAAAAAAGACCATTTCCCCCCACCTAATCTTCAAAACTGTTTGACCTAGAATGCTGCAATTTAATACACGTATGTAGATTTAAGTGTAGATTACAGGAAAAATATAGAGTACATTTAAAAAGGCCGTCTTCATATTGTTTACTAGCCAAAAAGTACGATTTTTTAAAGAAAATTCGAAAAAAAGACCATTTCCCCCCACTTAATCTTTTTAACTCTTTGACCTACAATGCTTCAATTTGGTACACGTATTTAGATTCAGGTGTAGATTACTGGAAAATTATATAGAACTTTCGAAAAGGCGGTCTTTATAGTGTTAACTAGCCAAAAAGTACGATTTTTTAAAGAAAATTCGAAAAAAAGACCATTTCCCCCCACCTAATCTTCAAAACTGTTTGACCGAGAATGCTGCAATTTAATACACGTATGTAGATTTAAGTGTAGATTACAGGAAAAATATAGAGTACATTTAAAAAGGCCGTCTTCATAGTGTTTACTAGCCAAAAAGTACGATTTTTTAAAGAAAATTCGAAAAAAAGACCATTTCCCCCCACTTAATCTTTTAAACTCTTTGACCTACAATGCTTCAATTTGGTACACGTATTTAGATTCACGTGTAGATTACTGGAAAATTATATAGAACTTTCGAAAAGGCGGTCTTTATAGTGTTAACTAGCCAAAAAGTACGATTTTTTAAAGAAAATTCGAAAAAAAGACCATTTCCCCCCACCTAATCTTCAAAACTGTTTGACCTAGAATGCTGCAATTTAATACACGTATGTAGATTTAAGTGTAGATTACAGGAAAAATATAGAGTACATTTAAAAAGGCCGTCTTCATAGTGTTTACTAGCCAAAAAGAACGATTTTTTAAAGAAAATTCGAAAAAAAGACCATTTCCCCCCACATAATCTTTCAAGCTCTTTGACCTACAATGCTTCAATTTGGTACACGTATGTAGATTTGCGTCTAGATTACTGGAAAATTATATAGAACTTTTGAAAAGTCGGCCTTCATAGTGATTACTAGCCAAAAAGTACGATTTTTTAAAGAAAATTCGAAAAAAAGACCATTTCCCCCCACTTAATCTTTTGAAACTCTTTGACCTAAAATGCTTCAATTTGGTACACGTACGTAGATTCAGGTGTAGATTACTGGAAAATTATACAGAACTTTCGAAAAGGCGGTCTTCATAGTGTTTACTAGCCAAAAAGAACGATTTTTTAAAGAAAATTCGAAAAAAAGACCATTTCCCCCACTTAATCTGTCAAACTCTTTGACCTACAATGCTTCAATTTGGTACACGTATTTAGATTCACGTGTAGATTACTGGAAAATTATATAGAACTTTCGAAAAGGCGGTCTTCATAGAAAATTCGAAAAAAAGACCATTTCCCCCCACCTAATCTTCAAAACTGTTTGACCGAGAATGCTGCAATTTAATACACGTATGTAGATTTAAGTGTAGATTACAGGAAAAATATAGAGTACATTTAAAAAGGCCGTCTTCATAGTGTTAACTAGCCAAAAAGTACGATTTTTTAAAGAAAATTCGAAAAAAAGACCATTTCCCCCCACCTAATCTTCAAAACTGTTTGAC
This sequence comes from Ganaspis brasiliensis, assembly GCA_037103525.1. Classification (NCBI taxonomy): domain Eukaryota; kingdom Metazoa; phylum Arthropoda; class Insecta; order Hymenoptera; family Figitidae; genus Ganaspis; species Ganaspis brasiliensis. The sequence goes on from JAZKLR010000014.1 coordinate 931,133, forward strand.
CTAGAATGCTGCAATTTAATACACGTATGTAGATTTAAGTGTAGATTACAGGAAAAATATAGAGTACATTTAAAAAGGCCGTCTTCATAGTGTTTACTAGCCAAAAAGTACGATTTTTTAAAGAAAATTCGAAAAAAAGACCATTTCCCCCCACCTAATCTTCAAAACTGTTTGACCTAGAATGCTGCAATTTAATACACGTATGTAGATTTAAGTGCAGATTACAGGAAAAATATAGAGTACATTTAAAAAGGCCGTCATCATAGTGTTTACTAGCCAAAAAGTACGATTTTTTAAAGAAAATTCGAAAAAAAGACCATTTCCCCCCACTTAATCTTTTAAACTCTTTGACCTACAATGCTTCAATTTGGTACACGTATTTAGATTCAGGTGTAGATTACTGGAAAATTATATAGAACTTTCGAAAAGGCGGTCTTTATAGTGTTAACTAGCCAAAAAGTACGATTTTTTAAAGAAAATTCGAAAAAAAGACCATTTCCCCCCACCTAATCTTCAAAACTGTTTGACCTAGAATGCTGCAATTTAATACACGTATGTAGATTTAAGTGTAGATTACAGGAAAAATATAGAGTACATTTAAAAAGGCCGTCTTCATAGTGTTTACTAGCCAAAAAGTACGATTTTTTAAAGAAAATTCGAAAAAAAGACCATTTCCCCCCACTTAATCTTTTAAACTCTTTGACCTACAATGCTTCAATTTGGTACACGTATTTAGATTCACGTGTAGATTACTGGAAAATTATATAGAACTTTCGAAAAGGCGGTCTTTCTAGTGTTAACTAGCCAAAAAGTACGATTTTTTAAAGAAAATTCGAAAAAAAGACCATTTCCCCCCACCTAATCTTCAAAACTGTTTGACCTAGAATGCTGCAATTTAATACACGTATGTAGATTTAAGTGTAGATTACAGGAAAAATATAGAGTACATTTAAAAAGGCCGTCTTCATAGTGTTTACTAGCCAAAAAGTACGATTTTTTAAAGAAAATTCGAAAAAAAGACCATTTCCCCCCACTTAATCTTTTAAACTCTTTGACCTACAATGCTTCAATTTGGTACACGTAGTTAGATTCAGGTGTAGATTACTGGAAAATTATATAGAACTTACGAAAAGGCGGTCTTCATAGTGTTTACTAGCCAAAAAGTACGATTTTTTAAAGAAAATTCGAAAAAAAAGACCATTTCCCCCACTTAATCTGTCAAACTCTTTGACCTACAATGCTTCAATTTAGTACACGTATTTAGATTCACGTGTAGATTACTGGAAAATTATATAGAACTTTCGAAAAGGCGGTCTTCATAGTGTTTACTAGCCAAAAAGTACGATTTTTTAAAGAAAATTCGAAAAAAAGACCATTTCCCCCACTTAATCTGTCAAACTCTTTGACCTACAATGCTTCAATTTGGTACACGTATGTAGATTTACGTGTAGATTACTGGAAAATTATATAGAACTTTCGAAAAGGCGGTCTTCATAGTGTTTACTAGTCAAAAAGTACGATTTTTTAAAGAAAATTCGATAAAAAAGACCATTTCCCCCACTTAATCTTTCAAACTATATGACCTACATTGCTTTAATTTAATACACGTATTTAGATTCACGTGTAGTTTACTGGAAAATTATATAGAACTTTCGAAAAGGCGGTCTTTATAGTGTTTACTAGACAAAAAGTACGATTTTATAAAGAAAATTCGGATAAAAGACCATTTCCCCCCACTTAATCTTTCAAACGCTTTGACCTACAATGCTGCAATTTGGTACAAGTATGTAGATTTACGTGTAGATTACTGGAAAATTATATAGAACTTTCAAAAAGGCGGTCTTCATAGTGTTTCCTAGCCAAAAACTACGATTTTTTAAAGAAAATTCGAAAAAAAAGACGCTTTCCCCCACTTAATCTTTCAAACTCTTTGACCTACAATGCTGCAATTTGGTACAAGTATGTAGATTTACGTGTAGATTACTGGAAAATTATATACAACTTTCGAAAAGGCGGTCTTCATAGTGTTTACTAGCCAAAAAGTACGATTTTTTTAAGAAAATTCGAAAAAAAGACCATTTCCCCCCACATAATCTTTCAAGCTATTTGACCTACAATGCTGCAATTTGGTACACGTATGTAGATTTACTTGTAGATTACTGGAAAATTATATAGAACTTTCGAAAAGTCGGTTTTTTATAGTGTTTACTAGCTAAAAAGTACGATTTTTTAAAGAAAATTTGAAAAAAAGACCATTTCCCCCCACTTAATCTTTTAAACTCTTTAACCTACAATGCTTCAATTTGGTACACGTATGGAGATTTACGTGTAAATTACTGGAAAATTATATAGAACTTTCGAAAAGTCGGTCTTCATAGTGTTTACTAGCCAAAAAGTACGATTTTTTAAAGAAAATTCGAAAAAAAGACAAATTCCCCCCACATAATCTTTTAAACTCTTTGACCTACAATGCTTCAATTTGGTACACGTATGTAGATTTACTTGTAGATTACTGGAAAATTATATAGAACTTTCGAAAAGTCGGTTTTTTATAGTGTTTACTAGCTAAAAAGTACGATTTTTTAAAGAAAATTTGAAAAAAAGACCATTTCCCCCCACTTAATCCTTCAAACTCTTTGACCTACAATGCTGCAATTTAATACACGTATGTAGATTTACGTGTAGATTACTGGAAAATTATATAGAACTTTCGAAAAGTCGGTTTTCATAGTGTTTACTAGCCAAAAATTACGATTTTTTAAAGAAAATTCGAAAAAAATACCATTTTCCCCAACTTAATCTTCCAAACTATTTGACCTAGAATGCTTCAATTTGGTACACGTATTTAGATTCACGTGTAGATTACTGGAAAATTATATAGAACTTTCGAAAAGTCGGTCTTCATAGTGTTTACTAGCCAAAAAGTTCGATTTTTTAAAGAAAATTCGAAAAAAAGACCAATTCCCCCCACATAATCTTTCAAACTCTTTGACCTACAATGCTTCAATTTGGTACACGTATGTAGATTTACGTGTAAATTATAGGACAATTATACAGAACTTTCGAAAAGGCGGTCTTCATAGTGTTTACTAGCCAAAAAGTACGATTTTTTAAAGAAAATTCGAAAAAAAGACCATTTCCCCCCACTTAATCTTAAAAACTCTTTAAACTACAATGCTACAATTTGGTACACGTATTTAGATTCACGTGTAGATTACTGGAAAATTATATAGAACTTTCGAAAAGGCGGTCTTCATAGTGTTTACTAGCCAAAAAGTACGATTTTTTAAAGAAAATTCGAAAAAAAGACCATTTCCCCCCACTTAATCCTTCAAACTCTTTGACCTACAATGCTTCAATTTGGTACACGTATTTAGATTCACGTGTAGATTACTGAAAAATTATATAGAACTTTCGAAAAGGCGGTCTTCATAGTGTTTACTAGCCAAAAAGTACGATTTTTCAAAGAAAATTCGAAAAAAAGACCATTTCCCCCCACTTCATCTGTCAAACTCTTTGACCTACAATGCTTTAATTTGGTACACGTATGTAGATTCACGTGTAGATAACTGGAAAATTATATAGAACTTTCGAAAAGTCGGTCTTCATAGTGTTTACTAGCCAAAAAGTACGATTTTTTAAAGAAAATTCGAAAAAAAGACCAATTCCCCCCACATAATCTTTTAAACTCTTTGACCTACAATGCTTCAATTTGGTACACGTATGTAGATTTACTTGTAGATTACTGGAAAATTATATAGAACTTTCGAAAAGTCGGTTTTTTATAGTGTTTACTAGCCAAAAAGTACGATTTTTTAAAGAAAATTTGAAAAAAAGACCATTTCCCCCCACTTAATCCTTCAAACTCTTTGACCTACAATGCTTTAATTTGGTACACGTATTTAGATTCACGTGTAGATTACTGGAAAATTATATAGAACTTTTGAAAAGTCGGTCTTCATAGTGTTTAATAGCCAAAAATTACGATTTTTTAAAGAAAATTCGAAAAAAAGACCATTTTCCCCAACATAATCTTCCAAACTATTTGACCTTGAATGCTGCAATTTAATACACGTATGTAGATTTACGTGTAGATTACTGGAAAATTATATAGAACTTTTGAAAAGTCGGTCTTCATAGTGTTTACTAGCCAAAAATTACGATTTTTTAAAGAAAATTCGAAAAAAAGACCATTTTCCCCAACTTAATCTTCCAAACTATTTGACCTAGAATGCTGCAATTTGGTACACGTATGTAGATTTACGTGTAAATTATAGGACAATTATACAGAACTTTCGAAAAGACGGTCTTCATAGTGTTTACTAGCCAAAAAGTACGATTTTTCAAAGAAAATTCGAAAAAAAGACCATTTCCCCCCACTTCATCTGTCAAACTCTTTGACCTACAATGCTTTAATTTAATACACGTATGTAGATTCACGCGTAGATTACTGGAAAATTATATAGAACTTTCGAAAAGACGGTCTTCATAGTGTTTACTAGCCAAAAAGTACGATTTTTTAAAGAAAATTCGAAAAAAAGACCATTTTCCCCAACTTAATCTTCCAAACTATTTGACCTAGAATGCTGCAATTTGGTACACGTATGTAGATTTACGTGTAGATTATAGGACAATTATACAGAACTTTCGAAAAGTCGGTCTTCATAGTGTTTACTAGCCAAAAAGTACGATTTTTTAAAGAAAATTCGAAAAAAAGACCATTTTCACCAACTTAATCTTCCAAACTATTTGACCTACAATGCTTTAATTTGGTACACGTATTTAGATTCACGTGTAGATTACTGGAAAATTATATAGAACTTTCGAAAAGGCGGTCTTCATAGTGTTTACTAGCCAAAAAGTACGATTTTTTAAAGAAAATTCGAAAAAAAGACCATTTCCCCCCACTTAATCCTTCAAACTCTTTGACCTACAATGCTTCAATTTGGTACACGTATTTAGATTCACGTGTAGATTACTGAAAAATTATATAGAACTTTCGAAAAGGCGGTCTTCATAGTGTTTACTAGCCAAAAAGTACGATTTTTCAAAGAAAATTCGAAAAAAAGACCATTTCCCCCCACTTCATCTGTCAAACTCTTTGACCTACAATGCTTTTATTTGGTACACGTATGTAGATTCACGTGTAGATAACTGGAAAATTATATAGAACTTTCGAAAAGTCGGTCTTCATAGTGTTTACTAGCCAAAAAGTACGATTTTTTAAAGAAAATTCGAAAAAAAGACCAATTCCCCCCACATAATCTTTTAAACTCTTTGACCTACAATGCTTCAATTTGGTACACGTATGTAGATTTACTTGTAGATTACTGGAAAATTATATAGAACTTTCGAAAAGTCGGTTTTTTATAGTGTTTACTAGCCAAAAAGTACGATTTTTTAAAGAAAATTTGAAAAAAAGACCATTTCCCCCCACTTAATCCTTCAAACTCTTTGACCTACAATGCTTTAATTTGGTACACGTATTTAGATTCACGTGTAGATTACTGGAAAATTATATAGAACTTTCGAAAAGTCGGTCTTCATAGTGTTTACTAGCCAAAAATTACGATTTTTTAAAGAAAATTCGAAAAAAAGACCATTTTCCCCAACATAATCTTCCAAACTATTTGACCTTGAATGCTGCAATTTAATACACGTATGTAGATTTACGTGTAGATTACTGGAAAATTATATAGAACTTTCAAAAAGTCGGTCTTCATAGTGTTTACTAGCCAAAAATTACGATTTTTTAAAGAAAATTCGAAAAAAAGACCATTTTCCCCAACTTAATCTTCCAAACTATTTGACCTAGAATGCTGCAATTTGGTACACGTATGTAGATTTACGTGTAGATTACTGGAAAATTATATAGAACTTTCGAAAAGGCGGTCTTCATAGTGTTTACTAGCCAAAAAGTACGATTTTTTAAAGAAAATTCGAAAAAAAGACCATTTCCCCCCACTTAATCCTTCAAACTCTTTGACCTACAATGCTTCAATTTGGTACACGTATTTAGATTCACGAGTAGATTACTGGAAAATTATATAGAACTTTCGAAAAGGCGGTCTTCATAGTGTTTACTAGCCAAAAAGTACGATTTTTTAAAGAAAATTCGAAAAAAAGACCATTTTCCCCAACTTAATCTTCCAAACTATTTGACCTAGAATGCTGCAATTTGGTACACGTATGTAGATTTACGTGTAGATTATAGGACAATTATACAGAACTTTCGAAAAGGCGGTCTTCATAGTGTTTACTAGCCAAAAAGTACGATTTTTCAAAGAAAATTCGAAAAAAAGACCATTTCCCCCCACTTCATCTGTCAAACTCTTTGACCTACAATGCTTTAATTTGGTACACGTATTTAGATTCACGTGTAGATTACTGGAAAATTATATAGAACTTTCGAAAAGGCGGTCTTCATAGTGTTTACTAGCCAAAAAGTACGATTTTTTAAAGAAAATTCGAAAAAAAGACCATTTCCCCCCACTTAATCCTTCAAACTCTTTGACCTACAATGCTTCAATTTGGTACACGTATTTAGATTCACGTGTAGATTACTGAAAAATTATATAGAACTTTCGAAAAGGCGGTCTTCATAGTGTTTACTAGCCAAAAAGTACGATTTTTTAAAGAAAATTCGAAAAAAAGACCATTTTCCCCAACTTAATCTTCCAAACTATTTGACCTAGAATGCTGCAATTTGGTACACGTATGTAGATTTACGTGTAGATTATAGGACAATTATACAGAACTTTCGAAAAGGCGGTCTTCATAGTGTTTACTAGCCAAAAAGTACGATTTTTCAAAGAAAATTCGAAAAAAAGACCATTTCCCCCCACTTCATCTGTCAAACTCTTTGACCTACAATGCTTTAATTTGGTACACGTATTTAGATTCACGTGTAGATTACTGGAAAATTATATAGAACTTTCGAAAAGGCGGTCTTCATAGTGTTTACTAGCCAAAAAGTACGATTTTTTAAAGAAAATTCGAAAAAAAGACCATTTCCCCCCACTTAATCCTTCAAACTCTTTGACCTACAATGCTTCAATTTGGTACACGTATTTAGATTCACGTGTAGATTACTGAAAAATTATATAGAACTTTCGAAAAGGCGGTCTTCATAGTGTTTACTAGCCAAAAAGTACGATTTTTCAAAGAAAATTCGAAAAAAAGACCATTTCCCCCCACTTCATCTGTCAAACTCTTTGACCTACAATGCTTTTATTTGGTACACGTATTTAGATTCACGTGTAGATTACTGAAAAATTATATAGAACTTTCGAAAAGGCGGTCTTCATAGTGTTTACTAGCCAAAAAGTACGATTTTTCAAAGAAAATTCGAAAAAAAGACCATTTCCCCCCACTTCATCTGTCAAACTCTTTGACCTACAATGCTTTAATTTGGTACACGTATGTAGATTCACGTGTAGATAACTGGAAAATTATATAGAACTTTCGAAAAGTCGGTCTTCATAGTGTTTACTAGCCAAAAAGTACGATTTTTTAAAGAAAATTCGAAAAAAAGACCAATTCCCCCCACATAATCTTTTAAACTCTTTGACCTACAATGCTTCAATTTGGTACACGTATGTAGATTTACTTGTAGATTACTGGAAAATTATATAGAACTTTCGAAAAGTCGGTTTTTTATAGTGTTTACTAGCCAAAAAGTACGATTTTTTAAAGAAAATTTGAAAAAAAGACCATTTCCCCCCACTTAATCCTTCAAACTCTTTGACCTACAATGCTTTAATTTGGTACACGTATTTAGATTCACGTGTAGATTACTGGAAAATTATATAGAACTTTTGAAAAGTCGGTCTTCATAGTGTTTAATAGCCAAAAATTACGATTTTTTAAAGAAAATTCGAAAAAAAGACCATTTTCCCCAACATAATCTTCCAAACTATTTGACCTTGAATGCTGCAATTTAATACACGTATGTAGATTTACGTGTAGATTACTGGAAAATTATATAGAACTTTTGAAAAGTCGGTCTTCATAGTGTTTACTAGCCAAAAATTACGATTTTTTAAAGAAAATTCGAAAAAAAGACCATTTTCCCCAACTTAATCTTCCAAACTATTTGACCTAGAATGCTGCAATTTGGTACACGTATGTAGATTTACGTGTAAATTATAGGACAATTATACAGAACTTTCGAAAAGACGGTCTTCATAGTGTTTACTAGCCAAAAAGTACGATTTTTCAAAGAAAATTCGAAAAAAAGACCATTTCCCCCCACTTCATCTGTCAAACTCTTTGACCTACAATGCTTTAATTTAATACACGTATGTAGATTCACGCGTAGATTACTGGAAAATTATATAGAACTTTCGAAAAGACGGTCTTCATAGTGTTTACTAGCCAAAAAGTACGATTTTTTAAAGAAAATTCGAAAAAAAGACCATTTTCCCCAACTTAATCTTCCAAACTATTTGACCTAGAATGCTGCAATTTGGTACACGTATGTAGATTTACGTGTAGATTATAGGACAATTATACAGAACTTTCGAAAAGTCGGTCTTCATAGTGTTTACTAGCCAAAAAGTACGATTTTTTAAAGAAAATTCGAAAAAAAGACCATTTTCACCAACTTAATCTTCCAAACTATTTGACCTACAATGCTTTAATTTGGTACACGTATTTAGATTCACGTGTAGATTACTGGAAAATTATATAGAACTTTCGAAAAGGCGGTCTTCATAGTGTTTACTAGCCAAAAAGTACGATTTTTTAAAGAAAATTCGAAAAAAAGACCATTTCCCCCCACTTAATCCTTCAAACTCTTTGACCTACAATGCTTCAATTTGGTACACGTATTTAGATTCACGTGTAGATTACTGAAAAATTATATAGAACTTTCGAAAAGGCGGTCTTCATAGTGTTTACTAGCCAAAAAGTACGATTTTTCAAAGAAAATTCGAAAAAAAGACCATTTCCCCCCACTTCATCTGTCAAACTCTTTGACCTACAATGCTTTTATTTGGTACACGTATGTAGATTCACGTGTAGATAACTGGAAAATTATATAGAACTTTCGAAAAGTCGGTCTTCATAGTGTTTACTAGCCAAAAAGTACGATTTTTTAAAGAAAATTCGAAAAAAAGACCAATTCCCCCCACATAATCTTTTAAACTCTTTGACCTACAATGCTTCAATTTGGTACACGTATGTAGATTTACTTGTAGATTACTGGAAAATTATATAGAACTTTCGAAAAGTCGGTTTTTTATAGTGTTTACTAGCCAAAAAGTACGATTTTTTAAAGAAAATTTGAAAAAAAGACCATTTCCCCCCACTTAATCCTTCAAACTCTTTGACCTACAATGCTTTAATTTGGTACACGTATTTAGATTCACGTGTAGATTACTGGAAAATTATATAGAACTTTCGAAAAGTCGGTCTTCATAGTGTTTACTAGCCAAAAATTACGATTTTTTAAAGAAAATTCGAAAAAAAGACCATTTTCCCCAACATAATCTTCCAAACTATTTGACCTTGAATGCTGCAATTTAATACACGTATGTAGATTTACGTGTAGATTACTGGAAAATTATATAGAACTTTCAAAAAGTCGGTCTTCATAGTGTTTACTAGCCAAAAATTACGATTTTTTAAAGAAAATTCGAAAAAAAGACCATTTTCCCCAACTTAATCTTCCAAACTATTTGACCTAGAATGCTGCAATTTGGTACACGTATGTAGATTTACGTGTAGATTACTGGAAAATTATATAGAACTTTCGAAAAGGCGGTCTTCATAGTGTTTACTAGCCAAAAAGTACGATTTTTTAAAGAAAATTCGAAAAAAAGACCATTTCCCCCCACTTAATCCTTCAAACTCTTTGACCTACAATGCTTCAATTTGGTACACGTATTTAGATTCACGAGTAGATTACTGGAAAATTATATAGAACTTTCGAAAAGGCGGTCTTCATAGTGTTTACTAGCCAAAAAGTACGATTTTTTAAAGAAAATTCGAAAAAAAGACCATTTTCCCCAACTTAATCTTCCAAACTATTTGACCTAGAATGCTGCAATTTGGTACACGTATGTAGATTTACGTGTAGATTATAGGACAATTATACAGAACTTTCGAAAAGGCGGTCTTCATAGTGTTTACTAGCCAAAAAGTACGATTTTTCAAAGAAAATTCGAAAAAAAGACCATTTCCCCCCACTTAATCTTTCAAACTCTTTAAACTACAATGCTACAATTTGGTACACGTATTGAGATTCACGTGTAGATTACTGGAAAATTATATAGAACTTTCGAAAAGACGGTCTTCATAGTGTTTACTAGCCAAAAAGTACGATTTTTTAAAGAAAATTCGAAAAAAAGACCATTTCCCCCCACTTAATCCTTCAAACTCTTTGACCTACAATGCTTTAATTTGGTACACGTATTTAGATTCACGTGTAGATTACTGGAAAATTATATAGAACTTTCGAAAAGACGGTCTTCATAGTGTTTACTAGCCAAAAAGTACGATTTTTTAAAGAAAATTCGAAAAAAAGACCATTTTCCCCAACTTAATCTTCCAAACTATTTGACCTAGAATGCTGCAATTTGGTACACGTATGTAGATTTACGTGTAGATTATAGGACAATTATACAGAACTTTCGAAAAGGCGGTCTTCATAGTGTTTACTAGCCAAAAAGTACGATTTTTCAAAGAAAATTCGAAAAAAAGACCATTTCCCCCCACTTCATCTGTCAAACTCTTTGACCTACAATGCTTTAATTTGGTACACGTATTTAGATTCACGTGTAGATTACTGGAAAATTATATAGAACTTTCGAAAAGGCGGTCTTCATAGTGTTTACTAGCCAAAAAGTACGATTTTTTAAAGAAAATTCGAAAAAAAGACCATTTCCCCCCACTTAATCCTTCAAACTCTTTGACCTACAATGCTTCAATTTGGTACACGTATTTAGATTCACGTGTAGATTACTGAAAAATTATATAGAACTTTCGAAAAGGCGGTCTTCATAGTGTTTACTAGCCAAAAAGTACGATTTTTCAAAGAAAATTCGAAAAAAAGACCATTTCCCCCCACTTCATCTGTCAAACTCTTTGACCTACAATGCTTTTATTTGGTACACGTATGTAGATTCACGTGTAGATAACTGGAAAATTATATAGAACTTTCGAAAAGTCGGTCTTCATAGTGTTTACTAGCCAAAAAGTACGATTTTTTAAAGAAAATTCGAAAAAAAGACCAATTCCCCCCACATAATCTTTTAAACTCTTTGACCTACAATGCTTCAATTTGGTACACGTATGTAGATTTACTTGTAGATTACTGGAAAATTATATAGAACTTTCGAAAAGTCGGTTTTTTATAGTGTTTACTAGCCAAAAAGTACGATTTTTTAAAGAAAATTTGAAAAAAAGACCATTTCCCCCCACTTAATCCTTCAAACTCTTTGACCTACAATGCTTTAATTTGGTACACGTATTTAGATTCACGTGTAGATTACTGGAAAATTATATAGAACTTTCGAAAAGTCGGTCTTCATAGTGTTTACTAGCCAAAAATTACGATTTTTTAAAGAAAATTCGAAAAAAAGACCATTTTCCCCAACATAATCTTCCAAACTATTTGACCTTGAATGCTGCAATTTAATACACGTATGTAGATTTACGTGTAGATTACTGGAAAATTATATAGAACTTTCAAAAAGTCGGTCTTCATAGTGTTTACTAGCCAAAAATTACGATTTTTTAAAGAAAATTCGAAAAAAAGACCATTTTCCCCAACTTAATCTTCCAAACTATTTGACCTAGAATGCTGCAATTTGGTACACGTATGTAGATTTACGTGTAGATTACTGGAAAATTATATAGAACTTTTGAAAAGGCGGTCTTCATAGTGTTTACTAGCCAAAAAGTACGATTTTTTAAAGAAAATTCGAAAAAAAGACCATTTCCCCCCACTTAATCCTTCAAACTCTTTGACCTACAATGCTTCAATTTGGTACACGTATTTAGATTCACGAGTAGATTACTGGAAAATTATATAGAACTTTCGAAAAGGCGGTCTTCATAGTGTTTACTAGCCAAAAAGTACGATTTTTTAAAGAAAATTCGAAAAAAAGACCATTTTCCCCAACTTAATCTTCCAAACTATTTGACCTAGAATGCTGCAATTTGGTACACGTATGTAGATTTACGTGTAGATTATAGGACAATTATACAGAACTTTCGAAAAGGCGGTCTTCATAGTGTTTACTAGCCAAAAAGTACGATTTTTCAAAGAAAATTCGAAAAAAAGACCATTTCCCCCCACTTAATCTTTCAAACTCTTTAAACTACAATGCTACAATTTGGTACACGTATTGAGATTCACGTGTAGATTACTGGCAAATTATATAGAACTTTCGAAAAGGCGGTCTTCATAGTGTTTACTAGCCAAAAATTACGATTTTTCAAAGAAAATTCGAAAAAAAGACCATTTCCCCCCACTTCATCTGTCAAACTCTTTGACCTACAATGCTTTAATTTGGTACACGTATTTAGATTCACGTGTAGATTACTGAAAAAATTATATAGAACTTTCGAAAAGTCGGTCTTCATAGTGTTTACTAGCCAAAAAGTACGATTTTTTAAAGAAAATTCGAAAAAAAGACCAATTCCCCCCACATAATCTTTCAAACTCTTTGACCTACAATGCTTCAATTTGGTACACGTATGTAGATTTACGTGTAGATTACTGGAAAATTATATAGAACTTTCGAAAAGTCGGTCTTCATAGTGTTTACTAGCCAAAAAGTATGATTTTTTAAAGAAAATTCGAAAAAAAGACCATTTTCCCCAACATAATCTTCCAAACTATTTGACGTTGAATGCTGCAATTTAATACACGTATGTAGATTTACGTGTAGATTACTGGAAAATTATATAGAACTTTCGAAAAGTCGGTCTTCATAGTGTTTACTAGCCAAAAATTACGATTTTTTAAAGAAAATTCGAAAAAAAGACCATTTTCCCCAACTTAATCTTCCAAACTATTTGACCTAGAATGCTGCAATTTGGTACACGTATGTAGATTTACGTGTAGATTATAGGACAATTATACAGAACTTTTGAAAAGGCGGTCTTCATAGTGTTTACTAGCCAAAAAGTACGATTTTTCAAAGAAAATTCGAAAAAAAGACCATTTCCCCCCACTTCATCTGTCAAACTCTTTGACCTACAAAGCTTTAATTTGGTACACGTATGTAGATTCACGCGTAGATTACTGGAAAATTATATAGAACTTTCGAAAAGGCGGTCTTCATAGTGTTTACTAGCCAAAAAGTACGATTTTTTAAAGAAAATTCGAAAAAAAGACCATTTCCCCCCACTTAATCCTTCAAACTCTTTGACCTACAATGCTTCAATTTGGTACACGTATTTAGATTCACGTGTAGATTACTGGAAAATTATATAGAACTTTCGAAAAGGCGGTCTTCATAGTGTTTACTAGCCAAAAAGTACGATTTTTTAAAGAAAATTCGAAAAAAAGACCATTTCCCCCCACTTAATCCTTCAAACTCTTTGACCTACAATGCTTCAATTTGGTACACGTATTTAGATTCACGTGTAGATTACTGAAAAATTATATAGAACTTTCGAAAAGGCGGTCTTCATAGTGTTTACTAGCCAAAAAGTACGATTTTTTAAAGAAAATTCGAAAAAAAGACCATTTCCCCCCACTTAATCCTTCAAACTCTTTGACCTACAATGCTTCAATTTGGTACACGTATTTAGATTCACGTGTAGATTACTGAAAAATTATATAGAACTTTCGAAAAGGCGGTCTTCATAGTGTTTACTAGCCAAAAAGTACGTTTTTTCAAAGAAAATTCGAAAAAAAGACCATTTCCCCCCACTTCATCTGTCAAACTCTTTGACCTACAATGCTTTAATTTGGTACACGTATGTAGATTCACGTGTAGATAACTAGAAAATTATATAGAACTTTCGAAAAGTCGGTCTTCATAGTGTTTACTAGCCAAAAAGTACGATTTTTTAAAGAAAATTCGAAAAAAAGACCAATTCCCCCCACATAATCTTTTAAACTCTTTGACCTACAATGCTTCAATTTGGTACACGTATGTAGATTTACTTGTAGATTACTGGAAAATTATATAGAACTTTCGAAAAGTCGGTTTTTTATAGTGTTTACTAGCCAAAAAGTACGATTTTTTAAAGAAAATTTGAAAAAAAGACCATTTCCCCCCACTTAATCCTTCAAATCCTTTGACCTACAATGCTTTAATTTGGTACACGTATTTAGATTCACGTGTAGATTACTGGAAAATTATATAGAACTTTCGAAAAGTCGGTCTTCATAGTGTTTACTAGCCAAAAATTACGATTTTTTAAAGAAAATTCGAAAAAAAGACCATTTTCCCCAACATAATCTTCCAAACTATTTGACCTTGAATGCTGCAATTTAATACACGTATGTAGATTTACGTGTAGATTACTGGAAAATTATATAGAACTTTCAAAAAGTCGGTCTTCATAGTGTTTACTAGCCAAAAATTACGATTTTTTAAAGAAAATTCGAAAAAAAGACCATTTTCCCCAACTTAATCTTCCAAACTATTTGACCTAGAATGCTGCAATTTGGTACACGTAAGTAGATTTACGTGTAAATTATAGGACAATTGTACAGAACTTTCGAAAAGACGGTCTTCATAGTGTTTACTAGCCAAAAAGTACGATTTTTCAAAGAAAATTCGAAAAAAAGACCATTTCCCCCCACTTCATCTGTCAAACTCTTTGACCTACAATGCTTTAATTTAATACACGTATGTAGATTCACGCGTAGATTACTGGAAAATTATATAGAACTTTCGAAAAGGCGGTCTTCATAGTGTTTACTAGCCAAAAAGTACGATTTTTTAAAGAAAATTCGAAAAAAAAACCATTTCCCCCCACTTAATCCTTCAAACTCTTTGACCTACAATGCTTCAATTTGGTACACGTATTTAGATTTACGTGTAGATCACTGGAAAATTATATAGAACTTTCGAAAAGACGGTCTTCATAGTGTTTACTAGCCAAAAAGTACGATTTTTCAAAGAAAATTCGAAAAAAAGACCATTTCCCCCCACTTCATCTGTCAAACTCTTTGACCTACAATGCTTTAATTTGGTACACGTATTTAGATTCACGTGTAGATTACTGGAAAATTATATAGAACTTTCGAAAAGTCGGTCTTCATAGTGTTTACTAGCCAAAAAGTACGATTTTTTAAAGAAAATTCGAAAAAAAGACCATTTCCCCCCACTTAATCTTTCAAACTCTTTAAACTACAATGCTACAATTTGGTACACGTATTTAGATTCACGTGTAGATTACTGGAAAATTATATAGAACTTTCGAAAAGGCGGTCTTCATAGTGTTTACTAGCCAAAAAGTACGATTTTTTAAAGAAAATTCGAAAAAAAGACCACTTCCCCCCACTTAATCCTTCAAACTCTTTGACCTACAATGCTTCAATTTGGTACACGTATTTAGATTCACGTGTAGATTACTGAAAAATTATATAGAACTTTCGAAAAGGCGGTCTTCATAGTGTTTACTAGCCAAAAAGTACGATTTTTCAAAGAAAATTCGAAAAAAAGACCATTTCCCCCCACTTCATCTGTCAAACTCTTTGACCTACAATGCTTTAATTTGGTACACGTATGTAGATTCACGTGTAGATAACTGGAAAATTATATAGAACTTTCGAAAAGTCGGTCTTCATAGTGTTTACTAGCCAAAAAGTACGATTTTTTAAAGAAAATTCGAAAAAAAGACCAATTCCCCCCACATAATCTTTTAAACTCTTTGACCTACAATGCTTCAATTTGGTACACGTATGTAGATTTACTTGTAGATTACTGGAAAATTATATAGAACTTTCGAAAAGTCGGTTTTTTATAGTGTTTACTAGCCAAAAAGTACGATTTTTTAAAGAAAATTTGAAAAAAAGACCATTTCCCCCCACTTAATCCTTCAAACTCTTTGACCTACAATGCTTTAATTTGGTACACGTATTTAGATTCACGTGTAGATTACTGGAAAATTATATAGAACTTTCGAAAAGTCGGTCTTCATAGTGTTTACTAGCCAAAAATTACGATTTTTTAAAGAAAATTCGAAAAAAAGACCATTTTCCCCAACATAATCTTCCAAACTATTTGACCTTGAATGCTGCAATTTAATACACGTATGTAGATTTACGTGTAGATTACTGGAAAATTATATAGAACTTTCAAAAAGTCGGTCTTCATAGTGTTTACTAGCCAAAAATTACGATTTTTTAAAGAAAATTCGAAAAAAAGACCATTTTCCCCAACTTAATCTTCCAAACTATTTGACCTAGAATGCTGCAATTTGGTACACGTATGTAGATTTACGTGTAGATTACTGGAAAATTATATAGAACTTTCGAAAAGGCGGTCTTCATAGTGTTTACTAGCCAAAAAGTACGATTTTTTAAAGAAAATTCGAAAAAAAGACCATTTCCCCCCACTTAATCCTTCAAACTCTTTGACCTACAATGCTTCAATTTGGTACACGTATTTAGATTCACGTGTAGATTACTGGAAAATTATATAGAACTTTCGAAAAGGCGGTCTTCATAGTGTTTACTAGCCAAAAAGTACGATTTTTTAAAGAAAATTCGAAAAAAAGACCATTTTCCCCAACTTAATCTTCCAAACTATTTGACCTAGAATGCTGCAATTTGGTACACGTATGTAGATTTACGTGTAGATTATAGGACAATTATACAGAACTTTCGAAAAGGCGGTCTTCATAGTGTTTACTAGCCAAAAAGTACGATTTTTCAAAGAAAATTCGAAAAAAGACCATTTCCCCCCACTTAATCTTTCAAACTCTTTAAACTACAATGCTACAATTTGGTACACGTATTGAGATTCACGTGTAGATTACTGGAAAATTATATAGAACTTTCGAAAAGGCGGTCTTCATAGTGTTTACTAGCCAAAAATTACGATTTTTCAAAGAAAATTCGAAAAAAAGACCATTTCCCCCCACTTCATCTGTCAAACTCTTTGACCTACAATGCTTTAATTTGGTACACGTATTTAGATTCACGTGTAGATTACTGAAAAAATTATATAGAACTTTCGAAAAGTCGGTCTTCATAGTGTTTACTAGCCAAAAAGTACGATTTTTTAAAGAAAATTCGAAAAAAAGACCAATTCCCCCCACATAATCTTTCAAACTCTTTGACCTACAATGCTTCAATTTGGTACACGTATGTAGATTTACGTGTAGATTACTGGAAAATTATATAGAACTTTCGAATAGTCGGTCTTCATAGTGTTTACTAGCCAAAAAGTATGATTTTTTAAAGAAAATTCGAAAAAAAGACCATTTTCCCCAACATAATCTTCCAAACTATTTGACCTAGAATGCTGCAATTTGGTACACGTATGTAGATTTACGTGTAGATTATAGGACAATTATACAGAACTTTTGAAAAGGCGGTCTTCATAGTGTTTACTAGCCAAAAAGTACGATTTTTCAAAGAAAATTCGAAAAAAAGACCATTTCCCCCCACTTCATCTGTCAAACTCTTTGACCTACAAAGCTTTAATTTGGTACACGTATGTAGATTCACGCGTAGATTACTGGAAAATTATATAGAACTTTCGAAAAGGCGGTCTTCATAGTGTTTACTAGCCAAAAAGTACGATTTTTTAAAGAAAATTCGAAAAAAAGACCATTTCCCCCCACTTAATCCTTCAAACTCTTTGACCTACAATGCTTCAATTTGGTAGACGTATTTAGATTCACGTGTAGATAACTGGAAAATTATATAGAACTTTCGAAAAGTCGGTCTTCATAGTGTTTACTAGCCAAAAAGTACGATTTTTTAAAGAAAATTCGAAAAAAAGACCAATTCCCCCCACATAATCTTTTAAACTCTTTGACCTACAATGCTTCAATTTGGTACACGTATGTAGATTTACTTGTAGATTACTGGAAAATTATATAGAACTTTCGAAAAGTCGGTTTTTTATAGTGTTTACTAGCCAAAAAGTACGATTTTTTAAAGAAAATTTGAAAAAAAGACCATTTCCCCCCACTTAATCCTTCAAACTCTTTGACCTACAATGCTTTAATTTGGTACACGTATTTAGATTCACGTGTAGATTACTGGAAAATTATATAGAACTTTTGAAAAGTCGGTCTTCATAGTGTTTAATAGCCAAAAATTACGATTTTTTAAAGAAAATTCGAAAAAAAGACCATTTTCCCCAACATAATCTTCCAAACTATTTGACCTTGAATGCTGCAATTTAATACACGTATGTAGATTTACGTGTAGATTACTGGAAAATTATATAGAACTTTCGAAAAGTCGGTCTTCATAGTGTTTACTAGCCAAAAATTACGATTTTTTAAAGAAAATTCGAAAAAAAGACCATTTTCCCCAACTTAATCTTCCAAACTATTTGACCTAGAATGCTGCAATTTGGTACACGTATGTAGATTTACGTGTAAATTATAGGACAATTATACAGAACTTTCGAAAAGACGGTCTTCATAGTGTTTACTAGCCAAAAAGTACGATTTTTCAAAGAAAATTCGAAAAAAAGACCATTTCCCCCCACTTCATCTGTCAAACTCTTTGACCTACAATGCTTTAATTTAATACACGTATGTAGATTCACGCGTAGATTACTGGAAAATTATATAGAACTTTCGAAAAGGCGGTCTTCATAGTGTTTACTAGCCAAAAAGTACGATTTTTTAAAGAAAATTCGAAAAAAAGACCATTTCCCCCCACTTAATCCTTCAAACTCTTTGACCTACAATGCTTCAATTTGGTACACGTATTTAGATTCACGTGTAGATTACTGGAAAATTATATAGAACTTTCGAAAAGACGGTCTTCATAGTGTTTACTAGCCAAAAAGTACGATTTTTTAAAGAAAATTCGAAAAAAAGACCATTTTCCCCAACTTAATCTTCCAAACTATTTGACCTAGAATGCTGCAATTTGGTACACGTATGTAGATTTACGTGTAGATTATAGGACAATTATACAGAACTTTCGAAAAGTCGGTCTTCATAGTGTTTACTAGCCAAAAAGTACGATTTTTTAAAGAAAATTCGAAAAAAAGACCATTTTCACCAACTTAATCTTCCAAACTATTTGACCTACAATGCTTTAATTTGGTACACGTATTTAGATTCACGTGTAGATTACTGGAAAATTATATAGAACTTTCGAAAAGGCGGTCTTCATAGTGTTTACTAGCCAAAAAGTACGATTTTTTAAAGAAAATTCGAAAAAAAGACCATTTCCCCCCACTTAATCCTTCAAACTCTTTGACCTACAATGCTTCAATTTGGTACACGTATTTAGATTCACGTGTAGATTACTGAAAAATTATATAGAACTTTCGAAAAGGCGGTCTTCATAGTGTTTACTAGCCAAAAAGTACGATTTTTCAAAGAAAATTCGAAAAAAAGACCATTTCCCCCCACTTCATCTGTCAAACTCTTTGACCTACAATGCTTTTATTTGGTACACGTATGTAGATTCACGTGTAGATAACTGGAAAATTATATAGAACTTTCGAAAAGTCGGTCTTCATAGTGTTTACTAGCCAAAAAGTACGATTTTTTAAAGAAAATTCGAAAAAAAGACCAATTCCCCCCACATAATCTTTTAAACTCTTTGACCTACAATGCTTCAATTTGGTACACGTATGTAGATTTACTTGTAGATTACTGGAAAATTATATAGAACTTTCGAAAAGTCGGTTTTTTATAGTGTTTACTAGCCAAAAAGTACGATTTTTTAAAGAAAATTTGAAAAAAAGACCATTTCCCCCCACTTAATCCTTCAAACTCTTTGACCTACAATGCTTTAATTTGGTACACGTATTTAGATTCACGTGTAGATTACTGGAAAATTATATAGAACTTTCGAAAAGTCGGTCTTCATAGTGTTTAATAGCCAAAAATTACGATTTTTTAAAGAAAATTCGAAAAAAAGACCATTTTCCCCAACATAATCTTCCAAACTATTTGACCTTGAATGCTGCAATTTAATACACGTATGTAGATTTACGTGTAGATTACTGGAAAATTATATAGAACTTTCAAAAAGTCGGTCTTCATAGTGTTTACTAGCCAAAAATTACGATTTTTTAAAGAAAATTCGAAAAAAAGACCATTTTCCCCAACTTAATCTTCCAAACTATTTGACCTAGAATGCTGCAATTTGGTACACGTATGTAGATTTACGTGTAGATTACTGGAAAATTATATAGAACTTTCGAAAAGGCGGTCTTCATAGTGTTTACTAGCCAAAAAGTACGATTTTTTAAAGAAAATTCGAAAAAAAGACCATTTCCCCCCACTTAATCCTTCAAACTCTTTGACCTACAATGCTTCAATTTGGTACACGTATTTAGATTCACGAGTAGATTACTGGAAAATTATATAGAACTTTCGAAAAGGCGGTCTTCATAGTGTTTACTAGCCAAAAAGTACGATTTTTTAAAGAAAATTCGAAAAAAAGACCATTTTCCCCAACTTAATCTTCCAAACTATTTGACCTAGAATGCTGCAATTTGGTACACGTATGTAGATTTACGTGTAGATTATAGGACAATTATACAGAACTTTCGAAAAGGCGGTCTTCATAGTGTTTACTAGCCAAAAAGTACGATTTTTCAAAGAAAATTCGAAAAAAAGACCATTTCCCCCCACTTAATCTTTCAAACTCTTTAAACTACAATGCTACAATTTGGTACACGTATTGAGATTCACGTGTAGATTACTGGAAAATTATATAGAACTTTCGAAAAGACGGTCTTCATAGTGTTTACTAGCCAAAAAGTACGATTTTTTAAAGAAAATTCGAAAAAAAGACCATTTCCCCCCACTTAATCCTTCAAACTCTTTGACCTACAATGCTTTAATTTGGTACACGTATTTAGATTCACGTGTAGATTACTGGAAAATTATATAGAACTTTCGAAAAGACGGTCTTCATAGTGTTTACTAGCCAAAAAGTACGATTTTTTAAAGAAAATTCGAAAAAAAGACCATTTTCCCCAACTTAATCTTCCAAACTATTTGACCTAGAATGCTGCAATTTGGTACACGTATGTAGATTTACGTGTAGATTATAGGACAATTATACAGAACTTTCGAAAAGGCGGTCTTCATAGTGTTTACTAGCCAAAAAGTACGATTTTTCAAAGAAAATTCGAAAAAAAGACCATTTCCCCCCACTTCATCTGTCAAACTCTTTGACCTACAATGCTTTAATTTGGTACACGTATTTAGATTCACGTGTAGATTACTGGAAAATTATATAGAACTTTCGAAAAGGCGGTCTTCATAGTGTTTACTAGCCAAAAAGTACGATTTTTTAAAGAAAATTCGAAAAAAAGACCATTTCCCCCCACTTAATCCTTCAAACTCTTTGACCTACAATGCTTCAATTTGGTACACGTATTTAGATTCACGTGTAGATTACTGAAAAATTATATAGAACTTTCGAAAAGGCGGTCTTCATAGTGTTTACTAGCCAAAAAGTACGATTTTTCAAAGAAAATTCGAAAAAAAGACCATTTCCCCCCACTTCATCTGTCAAACTCTTTGACCTACAATGCTTTTATTTGGTACACGTATGTAGATTCACGTGTAGATAACTGGAAAATTATATAGAACTTTCGAAAAGTCGGTCTTCATAGTGTTTACTAGCCAAAAAGTACGATTTTTTAAAGAAAATTCGAAAAAAAGACCAATTCCCCCCACATAATCTTTTAAACTCTTTGACCTACAATGCTTCAATTTGGTACACGTATGTAGATTTACTTGTAGATTACTGGAAAATTATATAGAACTTTCGAAAAGTCGGTTTTTTATAGTGTTTACTAGCCAAAAAGTACGATTTTTTAAAGAAAATTTGAAAAAAAGACCATTTCCCCCCACTTAATCCTTCAAACTCTTTGACCTACAATGCTTTAATTTGGTACACGTATTTAGATTCACGTGTAGATTACTGGAAAATTATATAGAACTTTCGAAAAGTCGGTCTTCATAGTGTTTACTAGCCAAAAATTACGATTTTTTAAAGAAAATTCGAAAAAAAGACCATTTTCCCCAACATAATCTTCCAAACTATTTGACCTTGAATGCTGCAATTTAATACACGTATGTAGATTTACGTGTAGATTACTGGAAAATTATATAGAACTTTCAAAAAGTCGGTCTTCATAGTGTTTACTAGCCAAAAATTACGATTTTTTAAAGAAAATTCGAAAAAAAGACCATTTTCCCCAACTTAATCTTCCAAACTATTTGACCTAGAATGCTGCAATTTGGTACACGTATGTAGATTTACGTGTAGATTACTGGAAAATTATATAGAACTTTTGAAAAGGCGGTCTTCATAGTGTTTACTAGCCAAAAAGTACGATTTTTTAAAGAAAATTCGAAAAAAAGACCATTTCCCCCCACTTAATCCTTCAAACTCTTTGACCTACAATGCTTCAATTTGGTACACGTATTTAGATTCACGAGTAGATTACTGGAAAATTATATAGAACTTTCGAAAAGGCGGTCTTCATAGTGTTTACTAGCCAAAAAGTACGATTTTTTAAAGAAAATTCGAAAAAAAGACCATTTTCCCCAACTTAATCTTCCAAACTATTTGACCTAGAATGCTGCAATTTGGTACACGTATGTAGATTTACGTGTAGATTATAGGACAATTATACAGAACTTTCGAAAAGGCGGTCTTCATAGTGTTTACTAGCCAAAAAGTACGATTTTTCTAAGAAAATTCGAAAAAAAGACCATTTCCCCCCACTTAATCTTTCAAACTCTTTAAACTACAATGCTACAATTTGGTACACGTATTGAGATTCACGTGTAGATTACTGGCAAATTATATAGAACTTTCGAAAAGGCGGTCTTCATAGTGTTTACTAGCCAAAAATTACGATTTTTCAAAGAAAATTCGAAAAAAAGACCATTTCCCCCCACTTCATCTGTCAAACTCTTTGACCTACAATGCTTTAATTTGGTACACGTATTTAGATTCACGTGTAGATTACTGAAAAAATTATATAGAACTTTCGAAAAGTCGGTCTTCATAGTGTTTACTAGCCAAAAAGTACGATTTTTTAAAGAAAATTCGAAAAAAAGACCAATTCCCCCCACATAATCTTTCAAACTCTTTGACCTACAATGCTTCAATTTGGTACACGTATGTAGATTTACGTGTAGATTACTGGAAAATTATATAGAACTTTCGAAAAGTCGGTCTTCATAGTGTTTACTAGCCAAAAAGTATGATTTTTTAAAGAAAATTCGAAAAAAAGACCATTTTCCCCAACATAATCTTCCAAACTATTTGACGTTGAATGCTGCAATTTAATACACGTATGTAGATTTACGTGTAGATTACTGGAAAATTATATAGAACTTTCGAAAAGTCGGTCTTCATAGTGTTTACTAGCCAAAAATTACGATTTTTTAAAGAAAATTCGAAAAAAAGACCATTTTCCCCAACTTAATCTTCCAAACTATTTGACCTAGAATGCTGCAATTTGGTACACGTATGTAGATTTACGTGTAGATTATAGGACAATTATACAGAACTTTTGAAAAGGCGGTCTTCATAGTGTTTACTAGCCAAAAAGTACGATTTTTCAAAGAAAATTCGAAAAAAAGACCATTTCCCCCCACTTCATCTGTCAAACTCTTTGACCTACAAAGCTTTAATTTGGTACACGTATGTAGATTCACGCGTAGATTACTGGAAAATTATATAGAACTTTCGAAAAGGCGGTCTTCATAGTGTTTACTAGCCAAAAAGTACGATTTTTTAAAGAAAATTCGAAAAAAAGACCATTTCCCCCCACTTAATCCTTCAAACTCTTTGACCTACAATGCTTCAATTTGGTACACGTATTTAGATTCACGTGTAGATTACTGGAAAATTATATAGAACTTTCGAAAAGGCGGTCTTCATAGTGTTTACTAGCCAAAAAGTACGATTTTTTAAAGAAAATTCGAAAAAAAGACCATTTCCCCCCACTTAATCCTTCAAACTCTTTGACCTACAATGCTTCAATTTGGTACACGTATTTAGATTCACGTGTAGATTACTGAAAAATTATATAGAACTTTCGAAAAGGCGGTCTTCATAGTGTTTACTAGCCAAAAAGTACGATTTTTTAAAGAAAATTCGAAAAAAAGACCATTTCCCCCCACTTAATCCTTCAAACTCTTTGACCTACAATGCTTCAATTTGGTACACGTATTTAGATTCACGTGTAGATTACTGAAAAATTATATAGAACTTTCGAAAAGGCGGTCTTCATAGTGTTTACTAGCCAAAAAGTACGATTTTTCAAAGAAAATTCGAAAAAAAGACCATTTCCCCCCACTTCATCTGTCAAACTCTTTGACCTACAATGCTTTAATTTGGTACACGTATGTAGATTCACGTGTAGATAACTAGAAAATTATATAGAACTTTCGAAAAGTCGGTCTTCATAGTGTTTACTAGCCAAAAAGTACGATTTTTTAAAGAAAATTCGAAAAAAAGACCAATTCCCCCCACATAATCTTTTAAACTCTTTGACCTACAATGCTTCAATTTGGTACACGTATGTAGATTTACTTGTAGATTACTGGAAAATTATATAGAACTTTCGAAAAGTCGGTTTTTTATAGTGTTTACTAGCCAAAAAGTACGATTTTTTAAAGAAAATTTGAAAAAAAGACCATTTCCCCCCACTTAATCCTTCAAATCCTTTGACCTACAATGCTTTAATTTGGTACACGTATTTAGATTCACGTGTAGATTACTGGAAAATTATATAGAACTTTCGAAAAGTCGGTCTTCATAGTGTTTACTAGCCAAAAATTACGATTTTTTAAAGAAAATTCGAAAAAAAGACCATTTTCCCCAACATAATCTTCCAAACTATTTGACCTTGAATGCTGCAATTTAATACACGTATGTAGATTTACGTGTAGATTACTGGAAAATTATATAGAACTTTCAAAAAGTCGGTCTTCATAGTGTTTACTAGCCAAAAATTACGATTTTTTAAAGAAAATTCGAAAAAAAGACCATTTTCCCCAACTTAATCTTCCAAACTATTTGACCTAGAATGCTGCAATTTGGTACACGTAAGTAGATTTACGTGTAAATTATAGGACAATTGTACAGAACTTTCGAAAAGACGGTCTTCATAGTGTTTACTAGCCAAAAAGTACGATTTTTCAAAGAAAATTCGAAAAAAAGACCATTTCCCCCCACTTCATCTGTCAAACTCTTTGACCTACAATGCTTTAATTTAATACACGTATGTAGATTCACGCGTAGATTACTGGAAAATTATATAGAACTTTCGAAAAGGCGGTCTTCATAGTGTTTACTAGCCAAAAAGTACGATTTTTTAAAGAAAATTCGAAAAAAAAACCATTTCCCCCCACTTAATCCTTCAAACTCTTTGACCTACAATGCTTCAATTTGGTACACGTATTTAGATTTACGTGTAGATCACTGGAAAATTATATAGAACTTTCGAAAAGACGGTCTTCATAGTGTTTACTAGCCAAAAAGTACGATTTTTCAAAGAAAATTCGAAAAAAAGACCATTTCCCCCCACTTCATCTGTCAAACTCTTTGACCTACAATGCTTTAATTTGGTACACGTATTTAGATTCACGTGTAGATTACTGGAAAATTATATAGAACTTTCGAAAAGTCGGTCTTCATAGTGTTTACTAGCCAAAAAGTACGATTTTTTAAAGAAAATTCGAAAAAAAGACCATTTCCCCCCACTTAATCTTTCAAACTCTTTAAACTACAATGCTACAATTTGGTACACGTATTTAGATTCACGTGTAGATTACTGGAAAATTATATAGAACTTTCGAAAAGGCGGTCTTCATAGTGTTTACTAGCCAAAAAGTACGATTTTTTAAAGAAAATTCGAAAAAAAGACCACTTCCCCCCACTTAATCCTTCAAACTCTTTGACCTACAATGCTTCAATTTGGTACACGTATTTAGATTCACGTGTAGATTACTGAAAAATTATATAGAACTTTCGAAAAGGCGGTCTTCATAGTGTTTACTAGCCAAAAAGTACGATTTTTCAAAGAAAATTCGAAAAAAAGACCATTTCCCCCCACTTCATCTGTCAAACTCTTTGACCTACAATGCTTTAATTTGGTACACGTATGTAGATTCACGTGTAGATAACTGGAAAATTATATAGAACTTTCGAAAAGTCGGTCTTCATAGTGTTTACTAGCCAAAAAGTACGATTTTTTAAAGAAAATTCGAAAAAAAGACCAATTCCCCCCACATAATCTTTTAAACTCTTTGACCTACAATGCTTCAATTTGGTACACGTATGTAGATTTACTTGTAGATTACTGGAAAATTATATAGAACTTTCGAAAAGTCGGTTTTTTATAGTGTTTACTAGCCAAAAAGTACGATTTTTTAAAGAAAATTTGAAAAAAAGACCATTTCCCCCCACTTAATCCTTCAAACTCTTTGACCTACAATGCTTTAATTTGGTACACGTATTTAGATTCACGTGTAGATTACTGGAAAATTATATAGAACTTTCGAAAAGTCGGTCTTCATAGTGTTTACTAGCCAAAAATTACGATTTTTTAAAGAAAATTCGAAAAAAAGACCATTTTCCCCAACATAATCTTCCAAACTATTTGACCTTGAATGCTGCAATTTAATACACGTATGTAGATTTACGTGTAGATTACTGGAAAATTATATAGAACTTTCAAAAAGTCGGTCTTCATAGTGTTTACTAGCCAAAAATTACGATTTTTTAAAGAAAATTCGAAAAAAAGACCATTTTCCCCAACTTAATCTTCCAAACTATTTGACCTAGAATGCTGCAATTTGGTACACGTATGTAGATTTACGTGTAGATTACTGGAAAATTATATAGAACTTTCGAAAAGGCGGTCTTCATAGTGTTTACTAGCCAAAAAGTACGATTTTTTAAAGAAAATTCGAAAAAAAGACCATTTCCCCCCACTTAATCCTTCAAACTCTTTGACCTACAATGCTTCAATTTGGTACACGTATTTAGATTCACGTGTAGATTACTGGAAAATTATATAGAACTTTCGAAAAGGCGGTCTTCATAGTGTTTACTAGCCAAAAAGTACGATTTTTTAAAGAAAATTCGAAAAAAAGACCATTTTCCCCAACTTAATCTTCCAAACTATTTGACCTAGAATGCTGCAATTTGGTACACGTATGTAGATTTACGTGTAGATTATAGGACAATTATACAGAACTTTCGAAAAGGCGGTCTTCATAGTGTTTACTAGCCAAAAAGTACGATTTTTCAAAGAAAATTCGAAAAAAGACCATTTCCCCCCACTTAATCTTTCAAACTCTTTAAACTACAATGCTACAATTTGGTACACGTATTGAGATTCACGTGTAGATTACTGGAAAATTATATAGAACTTTCGAAAAGGCGGTCTTCATAGTGTTTACTAGCCAAAAATTACGATTTTTCAAAGAAAATTCGAAAAAAAGACCATTTCCCCCCACTTCATCTGTCAAACTCTTTGACCTACAATGCTTTAATTTGGTACACGTATTTAGATTCACGTGTAGATTACTGAAAAAATTATATAGAACTTTCGAAAAGTCGGTCTTCATAGTGTTTACTAGCCAAAAAGTACGATTTTTTAAAGAAAATTCGAAAAAAAGACCAATTCCCCCCACATAATCTTTCAAACTCTTTGACCTACAATGCTTCAATTTGGTACACGTATGTAGATTTACGTGTAGATTACTGGAAAATTATATAGAACTTTCGAATAGTCGGTCTTCATAGTGTTTACTAGCCAAAAAGTATGATTTTTTAAAGAAAATTCGAAAAAAAGACCATTTTCCCCAACATAATCTTCCAAACTATTTGACCTAGAATGCTGCAATTTGGTACACGTATGTAGATTTACGTGTAGATTATAGGACAATTATACAGAACTTTTGAAAAGGCGGTCTTCATAGTGTTTACTAGCCAAAAAGTACGATTTTTCAAAGAAAATTCGAAAAAAAGACCATTTCCCCCCACTTCATCTGTCAAACTCTTTGACCTACAAAGCTTTAATTTGGTACACGTATGTAGATTCACGCGTAGATTACTGGAAAATTATATAGAACTTTCGAAAAGGCGGTCTTCATAGTGTTTACTAGCCAAAAAGTACGATTTTTTAAAGAAAATTCGAAAAAAAGACCATTTCCCCCCACTTAATCCTTCAAACTCTTTGACCTACAATGCTTCAATTTGGTAGACGTATTTAGATTCACGTGTAGATTACTGGAAAATTATATAGAACTTTCGAAAAGGCGGTCTTCATAGTGTTTACTAGCCAAAAAGTACGATTTTTTAAAGAAAATTCGAAAAAAAGACCATTTTCCCCAACTTAATCTTCCAAACTATTTGACCTAGATGCTGCAATTTGGTACACGTATGTAGATTTACGTGTAGATTATAGGACAATTATACAGAACTTTCGAAAAGGCGGTCTTCATAGTGTTTACTAGCCAAAAAGTACGATTTTTCAAAGAAAATTCGAAAAAAAGACCATTTCCCCCCACTTAATCTTTCAAACTCTTTAAACTACAATGCTACAATTTGGTACACGTAAGTAGATTTACGTGTAAATTATAGGACAATTATACAGAACTTTCGAAAAGACGGTCTTCATAGTGTTTACTAGCCAAAAAGTACGATTTTTCAAAGAAAATTCGAAAAAAAGACCATTTCCCCCCACTTCATCTGTCAAACTCTTTGACCTACAATGCTTTAATTTAATACACGTATGTAGATTCACGCGTAGATTACTGGAAAATTATATAGAACTTTCGAAAAGGCGGTCTTCATAGTGTTTACTAGCCAAAAAGTACGATTTTTTAAAGAAAATTCGAAAAAAAGACCATTTCCCCCCACTTAATCCTTCAAACTCTTTGACCTACAATGCTTCAATTTGGTACACGTATTTAGATTTACGTGTAGATCACTGGAAAATTATATAGAACTTTCGAAAAGACGGTCTTCATAGTGTTTACTAGCCAAAAAGTACGATTTTTCAAAGAAAATTCGAAAAAAAGACCATTTCCCCCCACTTCATCTGTCAAACTCTTTGACCTACAATGCTTTAATTTGGTACACGTATTTAGATTCACGTGTAGATTACTGGAAAATTATATAGAACTTTCGAAAAGTCGGTCTTCATAGTGTTTACTAGCCAAAAAGTACGATTTTTTAAAGAAAATTCGAAAAAAAGACCATTTCCCCCCCCTTAATCTTTCAAACTCTTTAAACTACAATGCTACAATTTGGTACACGTATTTAGATTCACGTGTAGATTACTGGAAAATTATATAGAACTTTCGAAAAGGCGGTCTTCATAGTGTTTACTAGCCAAAAAGTACGATTTTTTAAAGAAAATTCGAAAAAAAGACCACTTCCCCCCACTTCATCTGTCAAACTCTTTGACCTACAATGCTTTAATTTGGTACACGTATGTAGATTCACGTGTAGATAACTGGAAAATTATATAGAACTTTCGAAAAGTCGGTCTTCATAGTGTTTACTAGCCAAAAAGTACGATTTTTTAAAGAAAATTCGAAAAAAAGACCAATTCCCCCCACATAATCTTTTAAACTCTTTGACCTACAATGCTTCAATTTGGTACACGTATTTAGATTCACGTGTAGATTACTGGAAAATTATATAGAACTTTCGAAAAGTCGGTCTTCATAGTGTTTACTAGCCAAAAAGTACGATTTTTTAAAGAAAATTCGAAAAAAAGACCAATTCCCCCCACATAATCTTTTAAACTCTTTGACCTACAATGCTTCAATTTGGTACACGTATTTAGATTCACGTGTAGATTACTGGAAAATTATATAGAACTTTCGAAAAGGCGGTCTTCATAGTGTTTACTAGCCAAAAAGTACGATTTTTTAAAGAAAATTCGAAAAAAAGACCATTTCCCCCCACTTAATCTTTCAAACTCTTTAAACTACAATGCTACAATTTGGTACACGTATTTAGATTCACGTGTAGATTACTGGAAAATTATATAGAACTTTCGAAAAGGCGGTCTTCATAGTGTTTACTAGCCAAAAAGTACGATTTTTTAAAGAAAATTCGAAAAAAAGACCACTTCCCCCCACTTAATCCTTCAAACTCTTTGACCTACAATGCTTCAATTTGGTACACGTATTTAGATTCACGTGTAGATTACTGAAAAATTATATAGAACTTTCGAAAAGGCGGTCTTCATAGTGTTTACTAGCCAAAAATTACGATTTTTCAAAGAAAATTCGAAAAAAAGACCATTTCCCCCCACTTAATCCTTCAAACTCTTTGACCTACAATGCTTTAATTTGGTACACGTATTTAGATTCACGTGTAGATTACTGGAAAATTATATAGAACTTTCGAAAAGTCGGTCTTCATAGTGTTTACTAGCCAAAAATTACGATTTTTTAAAGAAAATTCGAAAAAAAGACCATTTTCCCCAACATAATCTTCCAAACTATTTGACCTTGAATGCTGCAATTTAATACACGTATGTAGATTTACGTGTAGATTACTGGAAAATTATATAGAACTTTCAAAAAGTCGGTCTTCATAGTGTTTACTAGCCAAAAATTACGATTTTTTAAAGAAAATTCGAAAAAAAGACCATTTTCCCCAACTTAATCTTCCAAACTATTTGACCTAGAATGCTGCAATTTGGTACACGTATGTAGATTTACGTGTAGATTACTGGAAAATTATATAGAACTTTCGAAAAGGCGGTCTTCATAGTGTTTACTAGCCAAAAAGTACGATTTTTTAAAGAAAATTCGAAAAAAAGACCATTTTCCCCAACTTAATCTTCCAAACTATTTGACCTAGATGCTGCAATTTGGTACACGTATGTAGATTTACGTGTAGATTATAGGACAATTATACAGAACTTTCGAAAAGGCGGTCTTCATAGTGTTTACTAGCCAAAAAGTACGATTTTTCAAAGAAAATTCGAAAAAAAGACCATTTCCCCCCACTTAATCTTTCAAACTCTTTAAACTACAATGCTACAATTTGGTACACGTAAGTAGATTTACGTGTAAATTATAGGACAATTATACAGAACTTTCGAAAAGACGGTCTTCATAGTGTTTACTAGCCAAAAAGTACGATTTTTCAAAGAAAATTCGAAAAAAAGACCATTTCCCCCCACTTCATCTGTCAAACTCTTTGACCTACAATGCTTTAATTTAATACACGTATGTAGATTCACGCGTAGATTACTGGAAAATTATATAGAACTTTCGAAAAGGCGGTCTTCATAGTGTTTACTAGCCAAAAAGTACGATTTTTTAAAGAAAATTCGAAAAAAAGACCATTTCCCCCCACTTAATCCTTCAAACTCTTTGACCTACAATGCTTCAATTTGGTACACGTATTTAGATTTACGTGTAGATCACTGGAAAATTATATAGAACTTTCGAAAAGACGGTCTTCATAGTGTTTACTAGCCAAAAAGTACGATTTTTCAAAGAAAATTCGAAAAAAAGACCATTTCCCCCCACTTCATCTGTCAAACTCTTTGACCTACAATGCTTTAATTTGGTACACGTATTTAGATTCACGTGTAGATTACTGGAAAATTATATAGAACTTTCGAAAAGTCGGTCTTCATAGTGTTTACTAGCCAAAAAGTACGATTTTTTAAAGAAAATTCGAAAAAAAGACCATTTCCCCCCCCTTAATCTTTCAAACTCTTTAAACTACAATGCTACAATTTGGTACACGTATTTAGATTCACGTGTAGATTACTGGAAAATTATATAGAACTTTCGAAAAGGCGGTCTTCATAGTGTTTACTAGCCAAAAAGTACGATTTTTTAAAGAAAATTCGAAAAAAAGACCACTTCCCCCCACTTCATCTGTCAAACTCTTTGACCTACAATGCTTTAATTTGGTACACGTATGTAGATTCACGTGTAGATAACTGGAAAATTATATAGAACTTTCGAAAAGTCGGTCTTCATAGTGTTTACTAGCCAAAAAGTACGATTTTTTAAAGAAAATTCGAAAAAAAGACCAATTCCCCCCACATAATCTTTTAAACTCTTTGACCTACAATGCTTCAATTTGGTACACGTATTTAGATTCACGTGTAGATTACTGGAAAATTATATAGAACTTTCGAAAAGTCGGTCTTCATAGTGTTTACTAGCCAAAAAGTACGATTTTTTAAAGAAAATTCGAAAAAAAGACCAATTCCCCCCACATAATCTTTTAAACTCTTTGACCTACAATGCTTCAATTTGGTACACGTATTTAGATTCACGTGTAGATTACTGGAAAATTATATAGAACTTTCGAAAAGGCGGTCTTCATAGTGTTTACTAGCCAAAAAGTACGATTTTTTAAAGAAAATTCGAAAAAAAGACCATTTCCCCCCACTTAATCTTTCAAACTCTTTAAACTACAATGCTACAATTTGGTACACGTATTTAGATTCACGTGTAGATTACTGGAAAATTATATAGAACTTTCGAAAAGGCGGTCTTCATAGTGTTTACTAGCCAAAAAGTACGATTTTTTAAAGAAAATTCGAAAAAAAGACCACTTCCCCCCACTTAATCCTTCAAACTCTTTGACCTACAATGCTTCAATTTGGTACACGTATTTAGATTCACGTGTAGATTACTGAAAAATTATATAGAACTTTCGAAAAGGCGGTCTTCATAGTGTTTACTAGCCAAAAATTACGATTTTTCAAAGAAAATTCGAAAAAAAGACCATTTCCCCCCACTTAATCCTTCAAACTCTTTGACCTACAATGCTTTAATTTGGTACACGTATTTAGATTCACGTGTAGATTACTGGAAAATTATATAGAACTTTCGAAAAGTCGGTCTTCATAGTGTTTACTAGCCAAAAATTACGATTTTTTAAAGAAAATTCGAAAAAAAGACCATTTTCCCCAACATAATCTTCCAAACTATTTGACCTTGAATGCTGCAATTTAATACACGTATGTAGATTTACGTGTAGATTACTGGAAAATTATATAGAACTTTCAAAAAGTCGGTCTTCATAGTGTTTACTAGCCAAAAATTACGATTTTTTAAAGAAAATTCGAAAAAAAGACCATTTTCCCCAACTTAATCTTCCAAACTATTTGACCTAGAATGCTGCAATTTGGTACACGTATGTAGATTTACGTGTAGATTACTGGAAAATTATATAGAACTTTCGAAAAGGCGGTCTTCATAGTGTTTACTAGCCAAAAAGTACGATTTTTTAAAGAAAATTCGAAAAAAAGACCATTTCCCCCCACTTAATCCTTCAAACTCTTTGACCTACAATGCTTCAATTTGGTACACGTATTTAGATTCACGTGTAGATTACTGGAAAATTATATAGAACTTTCGAAAAGGCGGTCTTCATAGTGTTTACTAGCCAAAAAGTACGATTTTTTAAAGAAAATTCGAAAAAAAGACCATTTTCCCCAACTTAATCTTCTAAACTATTTGACCTAGAATGCTGCAATTTGGTACACGTATGTAGATTTACGTGTAGATTATAGGACAATTATACAGAACTTTCGAAAAGGCGGTCTTCATAGTGTTTACTAGCCAAAAAGTACGATTTTTCAAAGAAAATTCGAAAAAAGACCATTTCCCCCCACTTAATCTTTCAAACTCTTTAAACTACAATGCTACAATTTGGTACACGTATTGAGATTCACGTGTAGATTACTGGAAAATTATATAGAACTTTCGAAAAGGCGGTCTTCATAGTGTTTACTAGCCAAAAATTACGATTTTTCAAAGAAAATTCGAAAAAAAGACCATTTCCCCCCACTTCATCTGTCAAACTCTTTGACCTACAATGCTTTAATTTGGTACACGTATTTAGATTCACGTGTAGATTACTGAAAAAATTATATAGAACTTTCGAAAAGTCGGTCTTCATAGTGTTTACTAGCCAAAAAGTACGATTTTTTAAAGAAAATTCGAAAAAAAGACCAATTCCCCCCACATAATCTTTCAAACTCTTTGACCTACAATGCTTCAATTTGGTACACGTATGTAGATTTACGTGTAGATTACTGGAAAATTATTTAGAACTTTCGAAAAGTCGGTCTTCATAGTGTTTACTAGCCAAAAAGTATGATTTTTTAAAGAAAATTCGAAAAAAAGACCATTTTCCCCAACATAATCTTCCAAACTATTTGACCTAGAATGCTGCAATTTGGTACACGTATGTAGATTTACGTGTAGATTATAGGACAATTATACAGAACTTTTGAAAAGGCGGTCTTCATAGTGTTTACTAGCCAAAAAGTACGATTTTTCAAAGAAAATTCGAAAAAAAGACCATTTCCCCCCACTTCATCTGTCAAACTCTTTGACCTACAAAGCTTTAATTTGGTACACGTATGTAGATTCACGCGTAGATTACTGGAAAATTATATAGAACTTTCGAAAAGGCGGTCTTCATAGTGTTTACTAGCCAAAAAGTACGATTTTTTAAAGAAAATTCGAAAAAAAGACCATTTCCCCCCACTTAATCCTTCAAACTCTTTGACCTACAATGCTTCAATTTGGTACACGTATTTAGATTCACGTGTAGATTACTGGAAAATTATATAGAACTTTCGAAAAGGCGGTCTTCATAGTGTTTACTAGCCAAAAAGTACGATTTTTTAAAGAAAATTCGAAAAAAAGACCATTTTCCCCAACTTAATCTTCCAAACTATTTGACCTAGATGCTGCAATTTGGTACACGTATGTAGATTTACGTGTAGATTATAGGACAATTATACAGAACTTTCGAAAAGGCGGTCTTCATAGTGTTTACTAGCCAAAAAGTACGATTTTTCAAAGAAAATTCGAAAAAAAGACCATTTCCCCCCACTTAATCTTTCAAACTCTTTAAACTACAATGCTACAATTTGGTACACGTATTGAGATTCACGTGTAGATTACTGGAAAATTATATAGAACTTTCGAAAAGACGGTCTTCATAGTGTTTACTAGCCAAAAAGTACGATTTTTTAAAGAAAATTCGAAAAAAAGACCATTTTCCCCAACTTAATCTTCCAAACTATTTGACCTAGAATGCTGCAATTTGGTACACGTATGTAGATTTACGTGTAGATTATAGGACAATTATACAGAACTTTCGAAAAGGCGGTCTTCATAGTGTTTACTAGCCAAAAAGTACGATTTTTCAAAGAAAATTCGAAAAAAAGACCATTTCCCCCCACTTCATCTGTCAAACTCTTTGACCTACAATGCTTTAATTTGGTACACGTATTTAGATTCACGTGTAGATTACTGGAAAATTATATAGAACTTTCGAAAAGTCGGTCTTCATAGTGTTTACTAGCCAAAAAGTACGATTTTTTAAAGAAAATTCGAAAAAATGACCATTTCCCCCCACTTAATCTTTCAAACTCTTTAAACTACAATGCTACAATTTGGTACACGTATTTAGATTCACGTGTAGATTACTGGAAAATTATATAGAACTTTCGAAAAGGCGGTCTTCATAGTGTTTACTAGCCAAAAAGTACGATTTTTTAAAGAAAATTCGAAAAAAAGACCATTTCCCCCCACTTAATCCTTCAAACTCTTTGACCTACAATGCTTCAATTTGGTACACATATTTGGATTCACGTGTAGATTACTGAAAAATTATATAGAACTTTCGAAAAGGCGGTCTTCATAGTGTTTACTAGCCAAAAAGTACGATTTTTCAAAGAAAATTCGAAAAAAAGACCATTTCCCCCCACTTCATCTGTCAAACTCTTTGACCTACAATGCTTTAATTTGGTACACGTATGTAGATTCACATGTAGATAACTGGAAAATTATATAGAACTTTCGAAAAGTCGGTCTTCATAGTGTTTACTAGCCAAAAAGTACGATTTTTTAAAGAAAATTCGAAAAAAAGACCAATTCCCCCCACATAATCTTTTAAACTCTTTGACCTACAATGCTTCAATTTGGTACACGTATGTAGATTTACTTGTAGATTACTGGAAAATTATATAGAACTTTCGAAAAGTCGGTTTTTTATAGTGTTTACTAGCCAAAAAGTACGATTTTTTAAAGAAAATTTGAAAAAAAGACCATTTCCCCCCACTTAATCCTTCAAACTCTTTGACCTACAATGCTTTAATTTGGTACACGTATTTAGATTCACGTGTAGATTACTGGAAAATTATATAGAACTTTCGAAAAGTCGGTCTTCATAGTGTTTAATAGCCAAAAATTACGATTTTTTAAAGAAAATTCGAAAAAAAGACCATTTTCCCCAACATAATCTTCCAAACTATTTGACCTTGAATGCTGCAATTTAATACACGTATGTAGATTTACGTGTAGATTACTGGAAAATTATATAGAACTTTCAAAAAGTCGGTCTTCATAGTGTTTACTAGCCAAAAATTACGATTTTTTAAAGAAAATTCGAAAAAAAGACCATTTTCCCCAACTTAATCTTCCAAACTATTTGACCTAGAATGCTGCAATTTGGTACACGTATGTAGATTTACGTGTAGATTACTGGAAAATTATATAGAACTTTCGAAAAGGCGGTCTTCATAGTGTTTACTAGCCAAAAAGTACGATTTTTTAAAGAAAATTCGAAAAAAAGACCATTTCCCCCCACTTAATCCTTCAAACTCTTTGACCTACAATGCTTCAATTTGGTACACGTATTTAGATTCACGTGTAGATTACTGGAAAATTATATAGAACTTTCGAAAAGGCGGTCTTCATAGTGTTTACTAGCCAAAAAGTACGATTTTTTAAAGAAAATTCGAAAAAAAGACCATTTTCCCCAACTTAATCTTCCAAACTATTTGACCTAGAATGCTGCAATTTGGTACACGTATGTAGATTTACGTGTAGATTATAGGACAATTATACAGAACTTTCGAAAAGGCGGTCTTCATAGTGTTTACTAGCCAAAAAGTACGATTTTTCAAAGAAAATTCGAAAAAAAGACCATTTCCCCCCACTTAATCTTTCAAACTCTTTAAACTACAATGCTTTAATTTGGTACACGTATTTAGATTCACGTGTAGACTACTGAAAAAATTATATAGAACTTTCGAAAAGTCGGTCTTCATAGTGTTTACTAGCCAAAAAGTACGATTTTTTAAAGAAAATTCGAAAAAAAGACCAATTCCCCCCACATAATCTTTCAAACTCTTTGACCTACAATGCTTCAATTTGGTACACGTATGTAGATTTACGTGTAGATTACTGGAAAATTATATAGAACTTTCAAAAAGTCGGTCTTCAAAGTGTTTACTAGCCAAAAAGTATGATTTTTTAAAGAAAATTCGAAAAAAAGACCATTTTCCCCCACTTAATCCTTCAAACTCTTTGACCTACAATGCTTCAATTTGGTACACGTATTTAGATTCACGTGTAGATTACTGGAAAATTATATAGAACTTTCGAAAAGGCGGTCTTCATAGTGTTTACTAGCCAAAAAGTACGATTTTTTAAAGAAAATTCGAAAAAAAGACCATTTTCCCCAACTTAATCTTCCAAACTATTTGACCTAGAATGCTGCAATTTGGTACACGTATGTAGATTTACGTGTAGATTATAGGACAATTATACAGAACTTTCGAAAAGGCGGTCTTCATAGTGTTTACTAGCCAAAAAGTACGATTTTTCAAAGAAAATTCGAAAAAAAGACCATTTCCCCCCACTTAATCTTTCAAACTCTTTAAACTACAATGCTTTAATTTGGTACACGTATTTAGATTCACGTCTAGACTACTGAAAAAATTATATAGAACTTTCGAAAAGTCGGTCTTCATAGTGTTTACTAGCCAAAAAGTACGATTTTTTAAAGAAAATTCGAAAAAAAGACCAATTCCCCCCACATAATCTTTCAAACTCTTTGACCTACAATGCTTCAATTTGGTACACGTATGTAGATTTACGTGTAGATTACTGGAAAATTATATAGAACTTTCAAAAAGTCGGTCTTCAAAGTGTTTATTAGCCAAAAAGTATGATTTTTTAAAGAAAATTCGAAAAAAAGACCATTTTCCCCAACATAATCTTCCAAACTATTTGACGTTGAATGCTGCAATTTAATACACGTATGTAGATTTACGTGTAGATTACTGGAAAATTATATAGAACTTTCGAAAAGTCGGTCTTCATAGTGTTTACTAGCCAAAAATTACGATTTTTTAAAGAAAATTCGAAAAAAGACCATTTTCCCCAACTTAATCTTCCAAACTATTTGACCTAGAATGCTGCAATTTGGTACACGTATGTAGATTTACGTGTAGATTATAGGACAATTATACAGAACTTTCGAAAAGGCGGTCTTCATAGTGTTTACTAGCCAAAAAGTACGATTTTTTAAAGAAAATTCGAAAAAAAGACCATTTCCCCCCACTTAATCCTTCAAACTCTTTGACCTACAATGCTTCAATTTGGTACACGTATTTAGATTCACGTGTAGATTACTGGAAAATTATATAGAACTTTCGAAAAGGCGGTCTTCATAGTGTTTACTAGCCAAAAAGTACGATTTTTTAAAGAAAATTCGAAAAAAAGACCATTTTCCCCAACTTAATCTTCCAAACTATTTGACCTAGAATGCTGCAATTTGGTACACGTATGTAGATTTACGTGTAGATTATAGGACAATTATACAGAACTTTCGAAAAGGCGGTCTTCATAGTGTTTACTAGCCAAAAAGTACGATTTTTCAAAGAAAATTCGAAAAAAAGACCATTTCCCCCCACTTAATCTTTCAAACTCTTTAAACTACAATGCTTTAATTTGGTACACGTATTTAGATTCACGTGTAGACTACTGAAAAAATTATATAGAACTTTCGAAAAGTCGGTCTTCATAGTGTTTACTAGCCAAAAAGTACGATTTTTTAAAGAAAATTCGAAAAAAAGACCAATTCCCCCCACATAATCTTTCAAACTCTTTGACCTACAATGCTTCAATTTGGTACACGTATGTAGATTTACGTGTAGATTACTGGAAAATTATATAGAACTTTCAAAAAGTCGGTCTTCAAAGTGTTTACTAGCCAAAAAGTATGATTTTTTAAAGAAAATTCGAAAAAAAGACCATTTTCCCCCACTTAATCCTTCAAACTCTTTGACCTACAATGCTTCAATTTGGTACACGTATTTAGATTCACGTGTAGATTACTGGAAAATTATATAGAACTTTCGAAAAGGCGGTCTTCATAGTGTTTACTAGCCAAAAAGTACGATTTTTTAAAGAAAATTCGAAAAAAAGACCATTTTCCCCAACTTAATCTTCCAAACTATTTGACCTAGAATGCTGCAATTTGGTACACGTATGTAGATTTACGTGTAGATTATAGGACAATTATACAGAACTTTCGAAAAGGCGGTCTTCATAGTGTTTACTAGCCAAAAAGTACGATTTTTCAAAGAAAATTCGAAAAAAAGACCATTTCCCCCCACTTAATCTTTCAAACTCTTTAAACTACAATGCTTTAATTTGGTACACGTATTTAGATTCACGTGTAGACTACTGAAAAAATTATATAGAACTTTCGAAAAGTCGGTCTTCATAGTGTTTACTAGCCAAAAAGTACGATTTTTTAAAGAAAATTCGAAAAAAAGACCAATTCCCCCCACATAATCTTTCAAACTCTTTGACCTACAATGCTTCAATTTGGTACACGTATGTAGATTTACGTGTAGATTACTGGAAAATTATATAGAACTTTCAAAAAGTCGGTCTTCAAAGTGTTTATTAGCCAAAAAGTATGATTTTTTAAAGAAAATTCGAAAAAAAGACCATTTTCCCCAACATAATCTTCCAAACTATTTGACGTTGAATGCTGCAATTTAATACACGTATGTAGATTTACGTGTAGATTACTGGAAAATTATATAGAACTTTCGAAAAGTCGGTCTTCATAGTGTTTACTAGCCAAAAATTACGATTTTTTAAAGAAAATTCGAAAAAAAGACCATTTTCCCCAACTTAATCTTCCAAACTATTTGACCTAGAATGCTGCAATTTGGTACACGTATGTAGATTTACGTGTAGATTATAGGACAATTATACAGAACTTTTGAAAAGGCGGTCTTCATAGTGTTTACTAGCCAAAAATTACGATTTTTTAAAGAAAATTCGAAAAAAAGACCATTTTCCCCAACTTAATCTTCCAAACTATTTGACCTAGAATGCTGCAATTTGGTACACGTATGTAGATTTACGTGTAGATTATAGGACAATTATACAGAACTTTCGAAAAGGCGGTCTTCATAGTGTTTACTAGCCAAAAAGTACGATTTTTCAAAGAAAATTCGAAAAAAGACCATTTCCCCCCACTTAATCTTTCAAACTCTTTGACCTACAATGCTTCAATTTGGTACACGTATTTAGATTCACGTGTAGATTACTGGAAAATTATATAGAACTTTCGAAAAGGCGGTCTTCATAGTGTTTACTAGCCAAAAAGTACGATTTTTTAAAGAAAATTCGAAAAAAAGACCATTTCCCCCCACTTAATCCTTCAAACTCTTTGACCTACAATGCTTCAATTTGGTACACGTATTTAGATTCACGTGTAGATTACTGGAAAATTATATAGAACTTTCGAAAAGGCGGTCTTCATAGTGTTTACTAGCCAAAAAGTACGATTTTTTAAAGAAAATTCGAAAAAAAGACCATTTTCCCCAACTTAATCTTCCAAACTATTTGACCTAGATGCTGCAATTTGGTATACGTATGTAGATTTACGTGTAGATTATAGGACAATTATACAGCACTTTCGAAAAGGCGGTCTTCATAGTGTTTACTAGCCAAAAAGTACGATTTTTCAAAGAAAATTCGAAAAAAAGACCATTTCCCCCCACTTAATCTTTCAAACTCTTTAAACTACAATGCTACAATTTGGTACACGTATTGAGATTCACGTGTAGATTACTGGAAAATTATATAGAACTTTCGAAAAGACGGTCTTCATAGTGTTTACTAGCCAAAAAGTACGATTTTTTAAAGAAA
The DNA here is from genome assembly GCA_037103525.1 of Ganaspis brasiliensis. Classification (NCBI taxonomy): domain Eukaryota; kingdom Metazoa; phylum Arthropoda; class Insecta; order Hymenoptera; family Figitidae; genus Ganaspis; species Ganaspis brasiliensis. The sequence goes on from JAZKLR010000014.1 coordinate 972,281, forward strand.
ATTCGAAAAAAAGACCATTTTCCCCAACTTAATCTTCCAAACTATTTGACCTAGAATGCTGCAATTTGGTACACGTATGTAGATTTACGTGTAGATTATAGGACAATTATACAGAACTTTCGAAAAGGCGGTCTTCATAGTGTTTACTAGCCAAAAAGTACGATTTTTCAAAGAAAATTCGAAAAAAAGACCATTTCCCCCCACTTCATCTGTCAAACTCTTTGACCTACAATGCTTTAATTTGGTACACGTATTTAGATTCACGTGTAGATTACTGGAAAATTATATAGAACTTTCGAAAAGTCGGTCTTCATAGTGTTTACTAGCCAAAAAGTACGATTTTTTAAAGAAAATTCGAAAAAAAGACCATTTCCCCCAACTTAATCTTCCAAACTATTTGACCTAGATGCTGCAATTTGGTACACGTATGTAGATTTACGTGTAGATTATAGGACAATTATACAGAACTTTCGAAAAGGCGGTCTTCATAGTGTTTACTAGCCAAAAAGTACGATTTTTTAAAGAAAATTCGAAAAAAAAGACCATTTCCCCCACATAATCTTTTAAACTCTTTGACCTACAATGCTTTAATTTGGTACACGTATGTAGATTCACGTGTAGATAACTGGAAAATTATATAGAACTTTCGAAAAGTCGGTCTTCCTAGTATTTACTAGCCAAAAAGTACGATTTTTTAATGAAAATTCGAAAAAAAGACCACTTCCCCCCACTTAATCTTTTAAACTCTTTAACCTACAATGCTTTAATTTGGTACACGTATTGAGATTCACGTGTAGATTACTGGAAAATTATATAGAACTTTCGAAAAGGCGGTCTTCATAGTGTTTACTAGCCAAAAAGTACGATTTTTTAAAGAAAATTCGAAAAAAAGACCATTTTCCCCAACTTAATCTTCCAAACTATTTGACCTACAATGCTTTAATTTGGTACACGTATGTAGATTTACGTGTAGATAACTGGAAAATTATATAGAACTTTCGAAAAGTCGGTCTTCCTAGTATTTACTAGCCAAAAAGTACGATTTTTCAAAGAAAATTCGAAAAAAAGACCATTTCCCCCCACTTAATCTTTCAAACTCTTTAAACTACAATGCTACAATTTGGTACACGTATTGAGATTCACGTGTAGATTACTGGAAAATTATATAGAACTTTCGAAAAGGCGGTCTTCATAGTGTTTACTAGCCAAAAAGTACGATTTTTTAAAGAAAATTCGAAAAAAAGACCACTTTCCCCAACTTAATCTTCCAAACTATTTGACCTACAATGCTTTAATTTGGTACACGTATGTAGATTCACGTGTAGATAACTGGAATATTATATAGAACTTTCGAAAAGTCGGTCTTCCTAGTATTTACTAGCCAAAAAGTACGATTTTTCAAAGAAAATTCGAAAAAAAGACAAATTCCCCCCACATAATCTTTTAAACTCTTTGACCTACAATGCTTCAATTTGGTACACGTATGTAGATTTACTTGTAGATTACTGAAAAATTATATAGAACTTTCGAAAAGTCGGTCTTCATAGTGTTTACTAGCCAAAAAGTACGATTTTTTAAAGAAAATTCGAAAAAAAGACCATTTTCCCCAACATAATCTTCCAAACTATTTGACCTTGAATGCTGCAATTTAATACACGTATGTAGATTTACGTGTAGATTACTGGAAAATTATATAGAACTTTCGAAAAGTCGGTCTTCATAGTGTTTACTAGCCAAAAATTACGATTTTTTAAAGAAAATTCGAAAAAAAGACCATTTTCCCCAACTTAATCTTCCAAACTATTTGACCTAGAATGCTTCAATTTGGTACACGTATGTAGATTTACGTGTAGATTATAGGACAATTATACAGAACTTTCGAAAAGGCGGTCTTCATAGTGTTTACTAGCCAAAAAGTACGATTTTTCAAAGAAAATTCGAAAAAAAGACCATTTCCCCCCACTTCATCTGTCAAACTCTTTGACCTACAATGCTTTAATTTGGTACACGTATGTAGATTCACGTGTAGATAACTGGAAAATTATATAGAACTTTCGAAAAGGCGGTCTTCATAGTGTTTACTAGCCAAAAAGTACGATTTTTTAAAGAAAATTAGAAAAAAAGACCATTTCCCCCCACTTAATCCTTCAAATTCTTTGACCTACAATGCTTCAATTTGGTACACGTATTTAGATTCACGTGTAGATTACTGGAAAATTATATAGAACTTTCGAAAAGGCGGTCTTCATAGTGTTTACTAGCCAAAAAGTACGATTTTTTAAAGAAAATTCGAAAAAAAGACCATTTCCCCCCACTTAATCCTTCAAACTCTTTGACCTACAATGCTTCAATTTGGTACACGTATTTAGATTCACGTGTAGATTACTGGAAAATTATATAGAACTTTCGAAAAGGCGGTCTTCATAGTGTTTACTAGCCAAAAAGTACGATTTTTTAAAGAAAATTCGAAAAAAAGACCATTTTCCCCAACTTAATCTTCCAAACTATTTGACCTAGATGCTGCAATTTGGTACACGTATGTAGATTTACGTGTAGATTATAGGACAATTATACAGAACTTTCGAAAAGGCGGTCTTCATAGTGTTTACCAGCCAAAAAGTACGATTTTTCAAAGAAAATTCGAAAAAAAGACCATTTCCCCCCACTTAATCTTTCAAACTCTTTAAACTACAATGCTACAATTTGGTACACGTATTGAGATTCACGTGTAGATTACTGGAAAATTATATAGAACTTTCGAAAAGACGGTCTTCATAGTGTTTACTAGCCAAAAAGTACGATTTTTTAAAGAAAATTCGAAAAAAAGACCATTTTCCCCAACTTAATCTTCCAAACTATTTGACCTAGAATGCTGCAATTTGGTACACGTATGTAGATTTACGTGTAGATTATAGGACAATTATACAGAACTTTCGAAAAGGCGGTCTTCATAGTGTTTACTAGCCAAAAAGTACGATTTTTCAAAGAAAATTCGAAAAAAAGACCATTTCCCCCCACTTCATCTGTCAAACTCTTTGACCTACAATGCTTTAATTTGGTACACGTATGTAGATTCACGTGTAGATAACTGGAAAATTATATAGAACTTTCGAAAAGGCGGTCTTCATAGTGTTTACTAGCCAAAAAGTACGATTTTTTAAAGAAAATTAGAAAAAAAGACCATTTCCCCCCACTTAATCCTTCAAACTCTTTGACCTACAATGCTTCAATTTGGTACACGTATTTAGATTCACGTGTAGATTACTGGAAAATTATATAGAACTTTCGAAAAGGCGGTCTTCATAGTGTTTACTAGCCAAAAAGTACGATTTTTTAAAGAAAATTCGAAAAAAAGACCATTTCCCCCCACTTAATCCTTCAAACTCTTTGACCTACAATGCTTCAATTTGGTACACGTATTTAGATTCACGTGTAGATTACTGGAAAATTATATAGAACTTTCGAAAAGGCGGTCTTCATAGTGTTTACTAGCCAAAAAGTACGATTTTTTAAAGAAAATTCGAAAAAAAGACCATTTTCCCCAACTTAATCTTCCAAACTATTTGACCTAGATGCTGCAATTTGGTACACGTATGTAGATTTACGTGTAGATTATAGGACAATTATACAGAACTTTCGAAAAGGCGGTCTTCATAGTGTTTACTAGCCAAAAAGTACGATTTTTCAAAGAAAATTCGAAAAAAAGACCATTTCCCCCCACTTAATCTTTCAAACTCTTTAAACTACAATGCTACAATTTGGTACACGTATTGAGATTCACGTGTAGATTACTGGAAAATTATATAGAACTTTCGAAAAGACGGTCTTCATAGTGTTTACTAGCCAAAAAGTACGATTTTTTAAAGAAAATTCGAAAAAAAGACCATTTTCCCCAACTTAATCTTCCAAACTATTTGACCTAGAATGCTGCAATTTGGTACACGTATGTAGATTTACGTGTAGATTATAGGACAATTATACAGAACTTTCGAAAAGGCGGTCTTCATAGTGTTTACTAGCCAAAAAGTACGATTTTTCAAAGAAAATTCGAAAAAAAGACCATTTCCCCCCACTTCATCTGTCAAACTCTTTGACCTACAATGCTTTAATTTGGTACACGTATTTAGATTCACGTGTAGATTACTGGAAAATTATATAGAACTTTCGAAAAGTCGGTCTTCATAGTGTTTACTAGCCAAAAAGTACGATTTTTTAAAGAAAATTCGAAAAAAAGACCATTTCCCCCCACTTAATCTTTCAAACTCTTTAAACTACAATGCTACAATTTGGTACACGTATTTAGATTCACGTGTAGATTACTGGAAAATTATATAGAACTTTCGAAAAGGCGGTCTTCATAGTGTTTACTAGCCAAAAAGTACGATTTTTTAAAGAAAATTCGAAAAAAAGACCATTTCCCCCCACTTAATCCTTCAAACTCTTTGACCTACAATGCTTCAATTTGGTACACGTATTTAGATTCACGTGTAGATTACTGAAAAATTATATAGAACTTTCGAAAAGGCGGTCTTCATAGTGTTTACTAGCCAAAAAGTACGATTTTTCAAAGAAAATTCGAAAAAAAGACCATTTCCCCCCACTTCATCTGTCAAACTCTTTGACCTACAATGCTTTAATTTGGTACACGTATGTAGATTCACGTGTAGATAACTGGAAAATTATATAGAACTTTCGAAAAGTCGGTCTTCATAGTGTTTACTAGCCAAAAAGTACGATTTTTTAAAGAAAATTCGAAAAAAAGACCATTTCCCCCCACTTAATCCTTCAAACTCTTTGACCTACAATGCTTCAATTTGGTACACGTATTTAGATTCACGTGTAGATTACTGGAAAATTATATAGAACTTTCGAAAAGGCGGTCTTCATAGTGTTTACTAGCCAAAAAGTACGATTTTTTAAAGAAAATTCGAAAAAAAGACCATTTTCCCCAACTTAATCTTCCAAACTATTTGACCTAGATGCTGCAATTTGGTACACGTATGTAGATTTACGTGTAGATTATAGGACAATTATACAGAACTTTCGAAAAGGCGGTCTTCATAGTGTTTACTAGCCAAAAAGTACGATTTTTCAAAGAAAATTCGAAAAAAAGACCATTTCCCCCCACTTAATCTTTCAAACTCTTTAAACTACAATGCTACAATTTGGTACACGTATTGAGATTCACGTGTAGATTACTGGAAAATTATATAGAACTTTCGAAAAGACGGTCTTCATAGTGTTTACTAGCCAAAAAGTATGATTTTTTAAAGAAAATTCGAAAAAAAGACCATTTTCCCCAACATAATCTTCCAAACTATTTGACCTTGAATGCTGCAATTTAATACACGTATGTAGATTTACGTGTAGATTACTGGAAAATTATATAGAACTTTCGAAAAGTCGGTCTTCATAGTGTTTACTAGCCAAAAATTACGATTTTTTAAAGAAAATTCGAAAAAAAGACCATTTTCCCCAACTTAATCTTCCAAACTATTTGACCTAGAATGCTGCAATTTGGTACACGTATGTAGATTTACGTATAGATTATAGGACAATTATACAGAACTTTCGAAAAGGCGGTCTTCATAGTGTTTACTAGCCAAAAAGTACGATTTTTCAAAGAAAATTCGAAAAAAAGACCATTTCCCCCCACTTCATCTGTCAAACTCTTTGACCTACAATGCTTTAATTTGGTACACGTATGTAGATTCACGCGTAGATTACTGGAAAATTATATAGAACTTTCGAAAAGGCGGTCTTCATAGTGTTTACTAGCCAAAAAGTACGATTTTTTAAAGAAAATTCGAAAAAAAGACCATTTCCCCCCACTTAATCCTTCAAACTCTTTGACCTACAATGCTTCAATTTGGTACACGTATTTAGATTCACGTGTAGATTACTGGAAAATTATATTGAACTTTCGAAAAGGCGGTCTTCATAGTGTTTACTAGCCAAAAAGTACGATTTTTTAAAGAAAATTCGAAAAAAAGACCATTTTCCCCAACTTAATCTTCCAAACTATTTGACCTAGAATGCTGCAATTTGGTACACGTATGTAGATTTACGTGTAGATTATAGGACAATTATACAGAACTTTCGAAAAGGCGGTCTTCATAGTGTTTACTAGCCAAAAAGTACGATTTTTCAAAGAAAATTCGAAAAAAAGACCATTTCCCCCCACTTCATCTGTCAAACTCTTTGACCTACAATGCTTTAATTTGGTACACGTATGTAGATTCACGTGTAAATAACTGGAAAATTATATAGAACTTTCGAAAAGTCGGTCTTCCTAGTGTTTACTAGCCAAAAAGTACGATTTTTTAAAGAAAATTCGAAAAAAAGACCAATTCCCCCCACATAATCTTTCAAACTCTTTGACCTACAATGCTTCAATTTGGTACACGTATGTAGATTTACGTGTAGATTACTGGAAAATTATATAGAACTTTCGAAAAGGCGGTCTTCATAGTGTTTACTAGCCAAAAATTACGATTTTTCAAAGAAAATTCGAAAAAAAGACCATTTCCCCCCACTTCATCTGTCAAACTCTTTGACCTACAATGCTTTAATTTAGTACACGTATGTAGATTCACGTGTAGATAACTGGAAAATTATATAGAACTTTCGAAAAGTCGGTCTTCCTAGTATTTACTAGCCAAAAAGTACGATTTTTTAAAGAAAATTCGAAAAAAAGACCAATTCCCCCCACATAATCTTTCAAACTCTTTGACCTACAATGCTTCAATTTGGTACACGTATGTAGATTTACGTGTAGATTACTGGAAAATTATATAGAACTTTCGAAAAGTCGGTCTTCATAGTGTTTACTAGCCAAAAATTACGATTTTTTAAAGAAAATTCGAAAAAAAGACCATTTTCCCCAACTTAATCTTCCAAACTATTTGACCTAGATTGCTGCAATTTGGTACACGTATGTAGATTTACTTGTAGATTATAGGACAATTATACAGAACTTTCGAAAAGGCGGTCTTCATAGTGTTTACTAGCCAAAAAGTACGATTTTTCAAAGGAAATTCGAAAAAAAGACCATTTCCCCCCACTTAATCTTTCAAACTCTTTAAACTACAATGCTACAATTTGGTACACGTATTTAGATTCACGTGTAGATTACTGGAAAATTATATAGAACTTTCGAAACGGCGGTCTTCATAGTGTTTACTAGCCAAAAAGTACGATTTTTCAAAGAAAATTCGAAAAAAAGACCATTTCCCCCCACTTCATCTGTCAAACTCTTTGACCTACAATGCTTTAATTTGGTACACGTATGTAGATTCACGCGTAGATTACTGAAAAATTATATAGAACTTTCGAAAAGGCGGTCTTCATAGTGTTTACTAGCCAAAAAGTACGATTTTTTAAAGAAAATTCGAAAAAAAGACCAATTCCCCCCACATAATCTTTTAAACTCTTTGACCTTCAATGCTTTAATTTGGTACACGTATGTAGATTTACTTGTAGATTACTGGAAATTATATAGAACTTTCGAAAAGTCGGTTTTTTATAGTGTTTACTAGCCAAAAAGTACGATTTTTTAAAGAAAATTTGAAAAAAAGACCATTTCCCCCCACTTAATCCTTCAAACTCTTTGACCTACAATGCTTCAATTTGGTACACGTATTTAGATTCACGTGTAGATTACTGGAAAATTATATAGAACTTTCGAAAAGTCGGTCTTCATAGTGCTTACTAGCCAAAAAGTACGATTTTTTAAAGAAAATTCGAAAAAAAGACCAATTCCCCCCACATAATCTTTCAAACTCTTTGACCTACAATGCTTCAATTTGGTACACGTATGTAGATTTACGTGTAGATTACTGGAAAACTATATAGAACTTACGAAAAGGCGGTCTTCATAGTGTTTACTAGCCAAAAAGTACGATTTTTTAAAGAAGATTCGAAAAAAAGACCATTTTCACCAACTTAATCTTCTAAACTATTTGACCTAGAATGCTGCAATTTGGTACGCGTTTGTACATTTAAGTGTAGATTACTGGAAAACTATAAAGAACTTTCGAAAAGGCGGTCTTCATAGTGTTTACTAGCCAAAAAGTACGATTTTTTAAAGAAAATTCGAAAAAAAGACCATTTTCCCCCACCTAATCTTTCAAACTATTTGACCTACCATGCTGCAATTTGGTACACGTATGTAGATTTACGTGTAGATTACTGGAAAATTATATATAACTCTTAAAAAGGCGGTCTTCATAGTGTTTACTAGCCAAAAAGTACGATTTTTTGAAGAAAATTCGAAAAAAGACCATTTTTCCCCACCTAATCTTTCAAACTATTTGACCTACAATGCTGCAATTTGGTACACGTATGTAGATTTACGTGTAGATTACTGGAAAATTATATAGAACTCTTAAAAAGGCGGTCTTCATAGTGTTTACTAGCCAAAAAGTACGATTTTTTGAAGAAAATTCGAAAAAAGACCATTTTTCCCCACCTAATCTTTCAAACTCTTTGACCTACAATGCTTCAATTTGGTACACGTATGTAGATTTACGTGTAGATAACTGGAAAATTATATAGAACTTTCGAAAAGTCGGTCTTCATAGTGTTCACTAGCCAAAAAGTACGATTTTTTATAGAAAATTCGAAAAAAAGACCATTTCCCCCCAACTTAATCTTTTAAACTCTTTAACCTACAATGCTTTAATTTGGTACACGTATTTAGATTCAGGTGTAGATGACTGGAAAATTATATAGAACTTACGAAAAGGCGGTCTTCATAGTGTTTACTAGCCAAAAAGTACGATTTTTTAAAGAAAATTCGAAAAAAAGACCATTTTCACCAACTTAATCTTCTAAACTATCTGACCTAGAATGCTGCAATTTGGTACGCGTTTGTACATTTAAGTGTAGATTACTGGAAAACTATAAAGAACTTTCGAAAAGGCGGTCTTCATAGTGTTTACTAGCCAAAAAGTACGATTTTTTTAAAGAAAATTCGAAAAAAAGACCATTTTCCCCCACCTAATCTTTCAAACTATTTGACCTACAATGCTGAATTTGGTACACGTATGTAGATTTACGTGTAGATTACTGGAAAATTATATAGAACTCTTGAGAAGGCGGTCTTCATAGTGTTTACTAGCCAAAAAGTACGATTTTTTAAAAAAAATTCAAAAAAAGACCATTTCCCACCACTTAATCTTCAAAACTATTTGACCTAGAATGCTGCAATTTGGTACACGATTGTACATTTAAGTGTAGATTACTGGAAAACTATAAAGAACTTTCGAAAAGGTGGTCTTCATAGTGTTTACTAGCCAAAAAGTACGATTTTTTAAAGAAAATTCGAAAAAAAGACCATTTCCCCCCACTTCATCTGTCAAACTCTTTGACCTACAATGCTTTAATTTGGTACACGTATTTAGATTCACGTGTAGATTACTGGAAAATTATATAGAACTTTCGAAAAGTCGGTCTTCATAGTGTTTACTAGCCAAAAAGTACGATTTTTTAAAGAAAATTCGAAAAAATGACCATTTCCCCCCACTTAATCTTTCAAACTCTTTAAACTACAATGCTACAATTTGGTACACGTATTTAGATTCACGTGTAGATTACTGGAAAATTATATAGAACTTTCGAAAAGGCGGTCTTCATAGTGTTTACTAGCCAAAAAGTACGATTTTTTAAAGAAAATTCGAAAAAAAGACCATTTCCCCCCACTTAATCCTTCAAACTCTTTGACCTACAATGCTTCAATTTGGTACACGTATTTGGATTCACGTGTAGATTACTGAAAAATTATATAGAACTTTCGAAAAGGCGGTCTTCATAGTGTTTACTAGCCAAAAAGTACGATTTTTCAAAGAAAATTCGAAAAAAAGACCATTTCCCCCCACTTCATCTGTCAAACTCTTTGACCTACAATGCTTTAATTTGGTACACGTATGTAGATTCACATGTAGATAACTGGAAAATTATATAGAACTTTCGAAAAGTCGGTCTTCATAGTGTTTACTAGCCAAAAAGTACGATTTTTTAAAGAAAATTCGAAAAAAAGACCAATTCCCCCCACATAATCTTTTAAACTCTTTGACCTACAATGCTTCAATTTGGTACACGTATGTAGATTTACTTGTAGATTACTGGAAAATTATATAGAACTTTCGAAAAGTCGGTTTTTTATAGTGTTTACTAGCCAAAAAGTACGATTTTTTAAAGAAAATTTGAAAAAAAGACCATTTCCCCCCACTTAATCCTTCAAACTCTTTGACCTACAATGCTTTAATTTGGTACACGTATTTAGATTCACGTGTAGATTACTGGAAAATTATATAGAACTTTCGAAAAGTCGGTCTTCATAGTGTTTAATAGCCAAAAATTACGATTTTTTAAAGAAAATTCGAAAAAAAGACCATTTTCCCCAACATAATCTTCCAAACTATTTGACCTTGAATGCTGCAATTTAATACACGTATGTAGATTTACGTGTAGATTACTGGAAAATTATATAGAACTTTCAAAAAGTCGGTCTTCATAGTGTTTACTAGCCAAAAATTACGATTTTTTAAAGAAAATTCGAAAAAAAGACCATTTTCCCCAACTTAATCTTCCAAACTATTTGACCTAGAATGCTGCAATTTGGTACACGTATGTAGATTTACGTGTAGATTACTGGAAAATTATATAGAACTTTCGAAAAGGCGGTCTTCATAGTGTTTACTAGCCAAAAAGTACGATTTTTTAAAGAAAATTCGAAAAAAAGACCATTTCCCCCCACTTAATCCTTCAAACTCTTTGACCTACAATGCTTCAATTTGGTACACGTATTTAGATTCACGTGTAGATTACTGGAAAATTATATAGAACTTTCGAAAAGGCGGTCTTCATAGTGTTTACTAGCCAAAAAGTACGATTTTTTAAAGAAAATTCGAAAAAAAGACCATTTTCCCCAACTTAATCTTCCAAACTATTTGACCTAGAATGCTGCAATTTGGTACACGTATGTAGATTTACGTGTAGATTATAGGACAATTATACAGAACTTTCGAAAAGGCGGTCTTCATAGTGTTTACTAGCCAAAAAGTACGATTTTTCAAAGAAAATTCGAAAAAAAGACCATTTCCCCCCACTTAATCTTTCAAACTCTTTAAACTACAATGCTTTAATTTGGTACACGTATTTAGATTCACGTGTAGACTACTGAAAAAATTATATAGAACTTTCGAAAAGTCGGTCTTCATAGTGTTTACTAGCCAAAAAGTACGATTTTTTAAAGAAAATTCGAAAAAAAGACCAATTCCCCCCACATAATCTTTCAAACTCTTTGACCTACAATGCTTCAATTTGGTACACGTATGTAGATTTACGTGTAGATTACTGGAAAATTATATAGAACTTTCAAAAAGTCGGTCTTCAAAGTGTTTACTAGCCAAAAAGTATGATTTTTTAAAGAAAATTCGAAAAAAAGACCATTTTCCCCCACTTAATCCTTCAAACTCTTTGACCTACAATGCTTCAATTTGGTACACGTATTTAGATTCACGTGTAGATTACTGGAAAATTATATAGAACTTTCGAAAAGGCGGTCTTCATAGTGTTTACTAGCCAAAAAGTACGATTTTTTAAAGAAAATTCGAAAAAAAGACCATTTTCCCCAACTTAATCTTCCAAACTATTTGACCTAGAATGCTGCAATTTGGTACACGTATGTAGATTTACGTGTAGATTATAGGACAATTATACAGAACTTTCGAAAAGGCGGTCTTCATAGTGTTTACTAGCCAAAAAGTACGATTTTTCAAAGAAAATTCGAAAAAAAGACCATTTCCCCCCACTTAATCTTTCAAACTCTTTAAACTACAATGCTTTAATTTGGTACACGTATTTAGATTCACGTGTAGACTACTGAAAAAATTATATAGAACTTTCGAAAAGTCGGTCTTCATAGTGTTTACTAGCCAAAAAGTACGATTTTTTAAAGAAAATTCGAAAAAAAGACCAATTCCCCCCACATAATCTTTCAAACTCTTTGACCTACAATGCTTCAATTTGGTACACGTATGTAGATTTACGTGTAGATTACTGGAAAATTATATAGAACTTTCAAAAAGTCGGTCTTCAAAGTGTTTATTAGCCAAAAAGTATGATTTTTTAAAGAAAATTCGAAAAAAAGACCATTTTCCCCAACATAATCTTCCAAACTATTTGACGTTGAATGCTGCAATTTAATACACGTATGTAGATTTACGTGTAGATTACTGGAAAATTATATAGAACTTTCGAAAAGTCGGTCTTCATAGTGTTTACTAGCCAAAAATTACGATTTTTTAAAGAAAATTCGAAAAAAAGACCATTTTCCCCAACTTAATCTTCCAAACTATTTGACCTAGAATGCTGCAATTTGGTACACGTATGTAGATTTACGTGTAGATTATAGGACAATTATACAGAACTTTCGAAAAGGCGGTCTTCATAGTGTTTACTAGCCAAAAAGTACGATTTTTTAAAGAAAATTCGAAAAAAAGACCATTTCCCCCCACTTAATCCTTCAAACTCTTTGACCTACAATGCTTCAATTTGGTACACGTATTTAGATTCACGTGTAGATTACTGGAAAATTATATAGAACTTTCGAAAAGGCGGTCTTCATAGTGTTTACTAGCCAAAAAGTACGATTTTTTAAAGAAAATTCGAAAAAAAGACCATTTTCCCCAACTTAATCTTCCAAACTATTTGACCTAGAATGCTGCAATTTGGTACACGTATGTAGATTTACGTGTAGATTATAGGACAATTATACAGAACTTTCGAAAAGGCGGTCTTCATAGTGTTTACTAGCCAAAAAGTACGATTTTTCAAAGAAAATTCGAAAAAAAGACCATTTCCCCCCACTTAATCTTTCAAACTCTTTAAACTACAATGCTTTAATTTGGTACACGTATTTAGATTCACGTGTAGACTACTGAAAAAATTATATAGAACTTTCGAAAAGTCGGTCTTCATAGTGTTTACTAGCCAAAAAGTACGATTTTTTAAAGAAAATTCGAAAAAAAGACCAATTCCCCCCACATAATCTTTCAAACTCTTTGACCTACAATGCTTCAATTTGGTACACGTATGTAGATTTACGTGTAGATTACTGGAAAATTATATAGAACTTTCAAAAAGTCGGTCTTCAAAGTGTTTACTAGCCAAAAAGTATGATTTTTTAAAGAAAATTCGAAAAAAAGACCATTTTCCCCCACTTAATCCTTCAAACTCTTTGACCTACAATGCTTCAATTTGGTACACGTATTTAGATTCACGTGTAGATTACTGGAAAATTATATAGAACTTTCGAAAAGGCGGTCTTCATAGTGTTTACTAGCCAAAAAGTACGATTTTTTAAAGAAAATTCGAAAAAAAGACCATTTTCCCCAACTTAATCTTCCAAACTATTTGACCTAGAATGCTGCAATTTGGTACACGTATGTAGATTTACGTGTAGATTATAGGACAATTATACAGAACTTTCGAAAAGGCGGTCTTCATATTGTTTACTAGCCAAAAAGTACGATTTTTCAAAGAAAATTCGAAAAAAAGACCATTTCCCCCCACTTAATCTTTCAAACTCTTTAAACTACAATGCTTTAATTTGGTACACGTATTTAGATTCACGTGTAGACTACTGAAAAAATTATATAGAACTTTCGAAAAGTCGGTCTTCATAGTGTTTACTAGCCAAAAAGTACGATTTTTTAAAGAAAATTCGAAAAAAAGACCAATTCCCCCCACATAATCTTTCAAACTCTTTGACCTACAATGCTTCAATTTGGTACACGTATGTAGATTTACGTGTAGATTACTGGAAAATTATATAGAACTTTCGAAAAGTCGGTCTTCATAGTGTTTACTAGCCAAAAATTACGATTTTTTAAAGAAAATTCGAAAAAAAGACCATTTTCCCCAACTTAATCTTCCAAACTATTTGACCTAGAATGCTGCAATTTGGTACACGTATGTAGATTTACGTGTAGATTATAGGACAATTATACAGAACTTTTGAAAAGGCGGTCTTCATAGTGTTTACTAGCCAAAAATTACGATTTTTTAAAGAAAATTCGAAAAAAAGACCATTTTCCCCAACTTAATCTTCCAAACTATTTGACCTAGAATGCTGCAATTTGGTACACGTATGTAGATTTACGTGTAGATTATAGGACAATTATACAGAACTTTCGAAAAGGCGGTCTTCATAGTGTTTACTAGCCAAAAAGTACGATTTTTCAAAGAAAATTCGAAAAAAGACCATTTCCCCCCACTTAATCTTTCAAACTCTTTGACCTACAATGCTTCAATTTGGTACACGTATTTAGATTCACGTGTAGATTACTGGAAAATTATATAGAACTTTCGAAAAGGCGGTCTTCATAGTGTTTACTAGCCAAAAAGTACGATTTTTTAAAGAAAATTCGAAAAAAAGACCATTTCCCCCCACTTAATCCTTCAAACTCTTTGACCTACAATGCTTCAATTTGGTACACGTATTTAGATTCACGTGTAGATTACTGGAAAATTATATAGAACTTTCGAAAAGGCGGTCTTCATAGTGTTTACTAGCCAAAAAGTACGATTTTTTAAAGAAAATTCGAAAAAAAGACCATTTTCCCCAACTTAAACTTCCAAACTATTTGACCTAGATGCTGCAATTTGGTATACGTATGTAGATTTACGTGTAGATTATAGGACAATTATACAGCACTTTCGAAAAGGCGGTCTTCATAGTGTTTACTAGCCAAAAAATACGATTTTTCAAAGAAAATTCGAAAAAAAGACCATTTCCCCCCACTTAATCTTTCAAACTCTTTAAACTACAATGCTACAATTTGGTACACGTATTGAGATTCACGTGTAGATTACTGGAAAATTATATAGAACTTTCGAAAAGACGGTCTTCATAGTGTTTACTAGCCAAAAAGTACGATTTTTTAAAGAAAATTCGAAAAAAAGACCATTTTCCCCAACTTAATCTTCCAAACTATTTGACCTAGAATGCTGCAATTTGGTACACGTATGTAGATTTACGTGTAGATTATAGGACAATTATACAGAACTTTCGAAAAGGCGGTCTTCATAGTGTTTACTAGCCAAAAAGTACGATTTTTCAAAGAAAATTCGAAAAAAAGACCATTTCCCCCCACTTCATCTGTCAAACTCTTTGACCTACAATGCTTTAATTTGGTACACGTATTTAGATTCACGTGTAGATTACTGGAAAATTATATAGAACTTTCGAAAAGTCGGTCTTCATAGTGTTTACTAGCCAAAAAGTACGATTTTTTAAAGAAAATTCGAAAAAAAGACCATTTCCCCCAACTTAATCTTCCAAACTATTTGACCTAGATGCTGCAATTTGGTACACGTATGTAGATTTACGTGTAGATTATAGGACAATTATACAGAACTTTCGAAAAGGCGGTCTTCATAGTGTTTACTAGCCAAAAAGTACGATTTTTTAAAGAAAATTCGAAAAAAAAGACCATTTCCCCCACATAATCTTTTAAACTCTTTGACCTACAATGCTTTAATTTGGTACACGTATGTAGATTCACGTGTAGATAACTGGAAAATTATATAGAACTTTCGAAAAGTCGGTCTTCCTAGTATTTACTAGCCAAAAAGTACGATTTTTTAATGAAAATTCGAAAAAAAGACCACTTCCCCCCACTTAATCTTTTAAACTCTTTAACCTACAATGCTTTAATTTGGTACACGTATTGAGATTCACGTGTAGATTACTGGAAAATTATATAGAACTTTCGAAAAGGCGGTCTTCATAGTGTTTACTAGCCAAAAAGTACGATTTTTTAAAGAAAATTCGAAAAAAAGACCATTTTCCCCAACTTAATCTTCCAAACTATTTGACCTACAATGCTTTAATTTGGTACACGTATGTAGATTTACGTGTAGATAACTGGAAAATTATATAGAACTTTCGAAAAGTCGGTCTTCCTAGTATTTACTAGCCAAAAAGTACGATTTTTCAAAGAAAATTCGAAAAAAAGACCATTTCCCCCCACTTAATCTTTCAAACTCTTTAAACTACAATGCTACAATTTGGTACACGTATTGAGATTCACGTGTAGATTACTGGAAAATTATATAGAACTTTCGAAAAGGCGGTCTTCATAGTGTTTACTAGCCAAAAAGTACGATTTTTTAAAGAAAATTCGAAAAAAAGACCACTTTCCCCAACTTAATCTTCCAAACTATTTGACCTACAATGCTTTAATTTGGTACACGTATGTAGATTCACGTGTAGATAACTGGAATATTATATAGAACTTTCGAAAAGTCGGTCTTCCTAGTATTTACTAGCCAAAAAGTACGATTTTTCAAAGAAAATTCGAAAAAAAGACAAATTCCCCCCACATAATCTTTTAAACTCTTTGACCTACAATGCTTCAATTTGGTACACGTATGTAGATTTACTTGTAGATTACTGAAAAATTATATAGAACTTTCGAAAAGTCGGTCTTCATAGTGTTTACTAGCCAAAAAGTACGATTTTTTAAAGAAAATTCGAAAAAAAGACCATTTTCCCCAACATAATCTTCCAAACTATTTGACCTTGAATGCTGCAATTTAATACACGTATGTAGATTTACGTGTAGATTACTGGAAAATTATATAGAACTTTCGAAAAGTCGGTCTTCATAGTGTTTACTAGCCAAAAATTACGATTTTTTAAAGAAAATTCGAAAAAAAGACCATTTTCCCCAACTTAATCTTCCAAACTATTTGACCTAGAATGCTTCAATTTGGTACACGTATGTAGATTTACGTGTAGATTATAGGACAATTATACAGAACTTTCGAAAAGGCGGTCTTCATAGTGTTTACTAGCCAAAAAGTACGATTTTTCAAAGAAAATTCGAAAAAAAGACCATTTCCCCCCACTTCATCTGTCAAACTCTTTGACCTACAATGCTTTAATTTGGTACACGTATGTAGATTCACGTGTAGATAACTGGAAAATTATATAGAACTTTCGAAAAGGCGGTCTTCATAGTGTTTACTAGCCAAAAAGTACGATTTTTTAAAGAAAATTAGAAAAAAAGACCATTTCCCCCCACTTAATCCTTCAAATTCTTTGACCTACAATGCTTCAATTTGGTACACGTATTTAGATTCACGTGTAGATTACTGGAAAATTATATAGAACTTTCGAAAAGGCGGTCTTCATAGTGTTTACTAGCCAAAAAGTACGATTTTTTAAAGAAAATTCGAAAAAAAGACCATTTCCCCCCACTTAATCCTTCAAACTCTTTGACCTACAATGCTTCAATTTGGTACACGTATTTAGATTCACGTGTAGATTACTGGAAAATTATATAGAACTTTCGAAAAGGCGGTCTTCATAGTGTTTACTAGCCAAAAAGTACGATTTTTTAAAGAAAATTCGAAAAAAAGACCATTTTCCCCAACTTAATCTTCCAAACTATTTGACCTAGATGCTGCAATTTGGTACACGTATGTAGATTTACGTGTACATTATAGGACAATTATACAGAACTTTCGAAAAGGCGGTCTTCATAGTGTTTACCAGCCAAAAAGTACGATTTTTCAAAGAAAATTCGAAAAAAAGACCATTTCCCCCCACTTAATCTTTCAAACTCTTTAAACTACAATGCTACAATTTGGTACACGTATTGAGATTCACGTGTAGATTACTGGAAAATTATATAGAACTTTCGAAAAGACGGTCTTCATAGTGTTTACTAGCCAAAAAGTACGATTTTTTAAAGAAAATTCGAAAAAAAGACCATTTTCCCCAACTTAATCTTCCAAACTATTTGACCTAGAATGCTGCAATTTGGTACACGTATGTAGATTTACGTGTAGATTATAGGACAATTATACAGAACTTTCGAAAAGGCGGTCTTCATAGTGTTTACTAGCCAAAAAGTACGATTTTTCAAAGAAAATTCGAAAAAAAGACCATTTCCCCCCACTTCATCTGTCAAACTCTTTGACCTACAATGCTTTAATTTGGTACACGTATGTAGATTCACGTGTAGATAACTGGAAAATTATATAGAACTTTCGAAAAGGCGGTCTTCATAGTGTTTACTAGCCAAAAAGTACGATTTTTTAAAGAAAATTCGAAAAAAAGACCATTTCCCCCCACTTAATCCTTCAAACTCTTTGACCTACAATGCTTCAATTTGGTACACGTATTTAGATTCACGTGTAGATTACTGGAAAATTATATAGAACTTTCGAAAAGGCGGTCTTCATAGTGTTTACTAGCCAAAAAGTACGATTTTTTAAAGAAAATTCGAAAAAAAGACCATTTCCCCCCACTTAATCCTTCAAACTCTTTGACCTACAATGCTTCAATTTGGTACACGTATTTAGATTCACGTGTAGATTACTGGAAAATTATATAGAACTTTCGAAAAGGCGGTCTTCATAGTGTTTACTAGCCAAAAAGTACGATTTTTTAAAGAAAATTCGAAAAAAAGACCATTTTCCCCAACTTAATCTTCCAAACTATTTGACCTAGATGCTGCAATTTGGTACACGTATGTAGATTTACGTGTAGATTATAGGACAATTATACAGAACTTTCGAAAAGGCGGTCTTCATAGTGTTTACTAGCCAAAAAGTACGATTTTTCAAAGAAAATTCGAAAAAAAGACCATTTCCCCCCACTTAATCTTTCAAACTCTTTAAACTACAATGCTACAATTTGGTACACGTATTGAGATTCACGTGTAGATTACTGGAAAATTATATAGAACTTTCGAAAAGACGGTCTTCATAGTGTTTACTAGCCAAAAAGTACGATTTTTTAAAGAAAATTCGAAAAAAAGACCATTTTCCCCAACTTAATCTTCCAAACTATTTGACCTAGAATGCTGCAATTTGGTACACGTATGTAGATTTACGTGTAGATTATAGGACAATTATACAGAACTTTCGAAAAGGCGGTCTTCATAGTGTTTACTAGCCAAAAAGTACGATTTTTCAAAGAAAATTCGAAAAAAAGACCATTTCCCCCCACTTCATCTGTCAAACTCTTTGACCTACAATGCTTTAATTTGGTACACGTATTTAGATTCACGTGTAGATTACTGGAAAATTATATAGAACTTTCGAAAAGTCGGTCTTCATAGTGTTTACTAGCCAAAAAGTACGATTTTTTAAAGAAAATTCGAAAAAAAGACCATTTCCCCCCACTTAATCTTTCAAACTCTTTAAACTACAATGCTACAATTTGGTACACGTATTTAGATTCACGTGTAGATTACTGGAAAATTATATAGAACTTTCGAAAAGGCGGTCTTCATAGTGTTTACTAGCCAAAAAGTACGATTTTTTAAAGAAAATTCGAAAAAAAGACCATTTCCCCCCACTTAATCCTTCAAACTCTTTGACCTACAATGCTTCAATTTGGTACACGTATTTAGATTCACGTGTAGATTACTGAAAAATTATATAGAACTTTCGAAAAGGCGGTCTTCATAGTGTTTACTAGCCAAAAAGTACGATTTTTCAAAGAAAATTCGAAAAAAAGACCATTTCCCCCCACTTCATCTGTCAAACTCTTTGACCTACAATGCTTTAATTTGGTACACGTATGTAGATTCACGTGTAGATAACTGGAAAATTATATAGAACTTTCGAAAAGTCGGTCTTCATAGTGTTTACTAGCCAAAAAGTACGATTTTTTAAAGAAAATTCGAAAAAAAGACCATTTCCCCCCACTTAATCCTTCAAACTCTTTGACCTACAATGCTTCAATTTGGTACACGTATTTAGATTCACGTGTAGATTACTGGAAAATTATATAGAACTTTCGAAAAGGCGGTCTTCATAGTGTTTACTAGCCAAAAAGTACGATTTTTTAAAGAAAATTCGAAAAAAAGACCATTTTCCCCAACTTAATCTTCCAAACTATTTGACCTAGATGCTGCAATTTGGTACACGTATGTAGATTTACGTGTAGATTATAGGACAATTATACAGAACTTTCGAAAAGGCGGTCTTCATAGTGTTTACTAGCCAAAAAGTACGATTTTTCAAAGAAAATTCGAAAAAAAGACCATTTCCCCCCACTTAATCTTTCAAACTCTTTAAACTACAATGCTACAATTTGGTACACGTATTGAGATTCACGTGTAGATTACTGGAAAATTATATAGAACTTTCGAAAAGACGGTCTTCATAGTGTTTACTAGCCAAAAAGTATGATTTTTTAAAGAAAATTCGAAAAAAAGACCATTTTCCCCAACATAATCTTCCAAACTATTTGACCTTGAATGCTGCAATTTAATACACGTATGTAGATTTACGTGTAGATTACTGGAAAATTATATAGAACTTTCGAAAAGTCGGTCTTCATAGTGTTTACTAGCCAAAAATTACGATTTTTTAAAGAAAATTCGAAAAAAAGACCATTTTCCCCAACTTAATCTTCCAAACTATTTGACCTAGAATGCTGCAATTTGGTACACGTATCTAGATTTACGTATAGATTATAGGACAATTATACAGAACTTTCGAAAAGGCGGTCTTCATAGTGTTTACTAGCCAAAAAGTACGATTTTTCAAAGAAAATTCGAAAAAAAGACCATTTCCCCCCACTTCATCTGTCAAACTCTTTGACCTACAATGCTTTAATTTGGTACACGTATGTAGATTCACGCGTAGATTACTGGAAAATTATATAGAACTTTCGAAAAGGCGGTCTTCATAGTGTTTACTAGCCAAAAAGTACGATTTTTTAAAGAAAATTCGAAAAAAAGACCATTTCCCCCCACTTAATCCTTCAAACTCTTTGACCTACAATGCTTCAATTTGGTACACGTATTTAGATTCACGTGTAGATTACTGGAAAATTATATTGAACTTTCGAAAAGGCGGTCTTCATAGTGTTTACTAGCCAAAAAGTACGATTTTTTAAAGAAAATTCGAAAAAAAGACCATTTTCCCCAACTTAATCTTCCAAACTATTTGACCTAGAATGCTGCAATTTGGTACACGTATGTAGATTTACGTGTAGATTATAGGACAATTATACAGAACTTTCGAAAAGGCGGTCTTCATAGTGTTTACTAGCCAAAAAGTACGATTTTTCAAAGAAAATTCGAAAAAAAGACCATTTCCCCCCACTTCATCTGTCAAACTCTTTGACCTACAATGCTTTAATTTGGTACACGTATGTAGATTCACGTGTAAATAACTGGAAAATTATATAGAACTTTCGAAAAGTCGGTCTTCCTAGTGTTTACTAGCCAAAAAGTACGATTTTTTAAAGAAAATTCGAAAAAAAGACCAATTCCCCCCACATAATCTTTCAAACTCTTTGACCTACAATGCTTCAATTTGGTACACGTATGTAGATTTACGTGTAGATTACTGGAAAATTATATAGAACTTTCGAAAAGGCGGTCTTCATAGTGTTTACTAGCCAAAAATTACGATTTTTCAAAGAAAATTCGAAAAAAAGACCATTTCCCCCCACTTCATCTGTCAAACTCTTTGACCTACAATGCTTTAATTTAGTACACGTATGTAGATTCACGTGTAGATAACTGGAAAATTATATAGAACTTTCGAAAAGTCGGTCTTCCTAGTATTTACTAGCCAAAAAGTACGATTTTTTAAAGAAAATTCGAAAAAAAGACCAATTCCCTCCACATAATCTTTCAAACTCTTTGACCTACAATGCTTCAATTTGGTACACGTATGTAGATTTACGTGTAGATTACTGGAAAATTATATAGAACTTTCGAAAAGTCGGTCTTCATAGTGTTTACTAGCCAAAAATTACGATTTTTTAAAGAAAATTCGAAAAAAAGACCATTTTCCCCAAATTAATCTTCCAAACTATTTGACCTAGATTGCTGCAATTTGGTACACGTATGTAGATTTACTTGTAGATTATAGGACAATTATACAGAACTTTCGAAAAGGCGGTCTTCATAGTGTTTACTAGCCAAAAAGTACGATTTTTCAAAGGAAATTCGAAAAAAAGACCATTTCCCCCCACTTAATCTTTCAAACTCTTTAAACTACAATGCTACAATTTGGTACACGTATTTAGATTCACGTGTAGATTACTGGAAAATTATATAGAACTTTCGAAACGGCGGTCTTCATAGTGTTTACTAGCCAAAAAGTACGATTTTTCAAAGAAAATTCGAAAAAAAGACCATTTCCCCCCACTTCATCTGTCAAACTCTTTGACCTACAATGCTTTAATTTGGTACACGTATGTAGATTCACGCGTAGATTACTGAAAAATTATATAGAACTTTCGAAAAGGCGGTCTTCATAGTGTTTACTAGCCAAAAAGTACGATTTTTTAAAGAAAATTCGAAAAAAAGACCAATTCCCCCCACATAATCTTTTAAACTCTTTGACCTACAATGCTTTAATTTGGTACACGTATGTAGATTTACTTGTAGATTACTGGAAATTATATAGAACTTTCGAAAAGTCGGTTTTTTATAGTGTTTACTAGCCAAAAAGTACGATTTTTTAAAGAAAATTTGAAAAAAAGACCATTTCCCCCCACTTAATCCTTCAAACTCTTTGACCTACAATGCTTCAATTTGGTACACGTATTTAGATTCACGTGTAGATTACTGGAAAATTATATAGAACTTTCGAAAAGTCGGTCTTCATAGTGCTTACTAGCCAAAAAGTACGATTTTTTAAAGAAAATTCGAAAAAAAGACCAATTCCCCCCACATAATCTTTCAAACTCTTTGACCTACAATGCTTCAATTTGGTACACGTATGTAGATTTACGTGTAGATTACTGGAAAACTATATAGAACTTACGAAAAGGCGGTCTTCATAGTGTTTACTAGCCAAAAAGTACGATTTTTTAAAGAAGATTCGAAAAAAAGACCATTTTCACCAACTTAATCTTCTAAACTATTTGACCTAGAATGCTGCAATTTGGTACGCGTTTGTACATTTAAGTGTAGATTACTGGAAAACTATAAAGAACTTTCGAAAAGGCGGTCTTCATAGTGTTTACTAGCCAAAAAGTACGATTTTTTAAAGAAAATTCGAAAAAAAGACCATTTTCCCCCACCTAATCTTTCAAACTATTTGACCTACCATGCTGCAATTTGGTACACGTATGTAGATTTACGTGTAGATTACTGGAAAATTATATATAACTCTTAAAAAGGCGGTCTTCATAGTGTTTACTAGCCAAAAAGTACGATTTTTTGAAGAAAATTCGAAAAAAGACCATTTTTCCCCACCTAATCTTTCAAACTATTTGACCTACAATGCTGCAATTTGGTACACGTATGTAGATTTACGTGTAGATTACTGGAAAATTATATAGAACTCTTAAAAAGGCGGTCTTCATAGTGTTTACTAGCCAAAAAGTACGATTTTTTGAAGAAAATTCGAAAAAAGACCATTTTTCCCCACCTAATCTTTCAAACTCTTTGACCTACAATGCTTCAATTTGGTACACGTATGTAGATTTACGTGTAGATAACTGGAAAATTATATAGAACTTTCGAAAAGTCGGTCTTCATAGTGTTCACTAGCCAAAAAGTACGATTTTTTATAGAAAATTCGAAAAAAAGACCATTTCCCCCCAACTTAATCTTTTAAACTCTTTAACCTACAATGCTTTAATTTGGTACACGTATTTAGATTCAGGTGTAGATGACTGGAAAATTATATAGAACTTACGAAAAGGCGGTCTTCATAGTGTTTACTAGCCAAAAAGTACGATTTTTTAAAGAAAATTCGAAAAAAAGACCATTTTCACCAACTTAATCTTCTAAACTATCTGACCTAGAATGCTGCAATTTGGTACGCGTTTGTACATTTAAGTGTAGATTACTGGAAAACTATAAAGAACTTTCGAAAAGGCGGTCTTCATAGTGTTTACTAGCCAAAAAGTACGATTTTTTTAAAGAAAATTCGAAAAAAAGACCATTTTCCCCCACCTAATCTTTCAAACTATTTGACCTACAATGCTGAATTTGGTACACGTATGTAGATTTACGTGTAGATTACTGGAAAATTATATAGAACTCTTGAGAAGGCGGTCTTCATAGTGTTTACTAGCCAAAAAGTACGATTTTTTAAAAAAAATTCAAAAAAAGACCATTTCCCACCACTTAATCTTCAAAACTATTTGACCTAGAATGCTGCAATTTGGTACACGATTGTACATTTAAGTGTAGATTACTGGAAAACTATAAAGAACTTTCGAAAAGGTGGTCTTCATAGTGTTTACTAGCCAAAAAGTACGATTTTTTAAAGAAAATTCGAAAAAAAGACCATTTTAACCCACCTAATCTTTCAAACTATTTGACCTACAATGCTGCAATTTTGTACACGTATGTAGATTCACGTGTAGATTACTGGAAAATTATATAGAACTTTCGAAAAGTCGGTCTTCATAGTGTTCACTAGCCAAAAAGTACGATTTTTTATAGAAAATTCGAAAAAAAGACCATTTCCCCCCAACTTAATCTTTTAAACTCTTTAACCTACAATGCTTTAATTTGGTACACGTATTTAGATTCAGGTGTAGATGACTGGAAAATTATATAGAACTTACGAAAAGGCGGTCTTCATAGTGTTTACTAGCCAAAAAGTACGATTTTTTTAAAGAAAATTCGAAAAAAAGACCATTTTCCCCCACCTAATCTTTCAAACTATTTGACCTACAATGCTGAATTTGGTACACGTATGTAGATTTACGTGTAGATTACTGGAAAATTATATAGAACTCTTGAGAAGGCGGTCTTCATAGTGTTTACTAGCCAAAAAGTACGATTTTTTGAAGAATATTCGAAAAAAAGACCATTTTTCCCCACCTAATCTTTCAAACTATTTGACCTACAATGCTGCAATTTGGTACACGTATGTAGATTTACGTGTAGATTACTGGAAAATTATATATAAACTTTCGAAAAGGCGGTCTTCATAGTGTTTACTAGCCGAAAAGTACGATTTTTTAAAGAAAATTCGAAAAAAAGACCATTTCCCCCCACATAATCTTTCAAACTCTTTGACCTACAATGCTTCAATTTAATACACATATGTAGATTTACGTGTAGATTACAGGAAAATTATAGAGTACATTTGAAAAGGCCGTCTTCATAGTGTTTACTAGCCAAAAAGTACGATTTTTTAAAAAAAATTCAAAAAAAGACCATTTCCCACCACTTAATCTTCAAAACTATTTGACCTAGAATGCTGCAATTTGGTACACGATTGTACATTTAAGTGTAGATTACTGGAAAACTATAAAGAACTTTCGAAAAGGTGGTCTTCATAGTGTTTACTAGCCAAAAAGTACGATTTTTTAAAGAAAATTCGAAAAAAAGACCATTTCCCCCCACATAATCTTTCAAACTCTTTGACCTACAATGCTGCAATTTTGTACACGTATGTAGATTCACGTGTAGATTACTGGAAAATTATATAGAACTTTCGAAAAGTCGGTCTTCATAGTGTTCACTAGCCAAAAAGTACGATTTTTTATAGAAAATTCGAAAAAAAGACCATTTCCCCCCAACTTAATCTTTTAAACTCTTTAACCTACAATGCTTTAATTTGGTACACGTATTTAGATTCAGGTGTAGATGACTGGAAAATTATATAGAACTTACGAAAAGGCGGTCTTCATAGTGTTTACTAGCCAAAAAGTACGATTTTTTAAAGAAAATTCGAAAAAAAGACCATTTTCACCAACTTAATCTTCTAAACTATCTGACCTAGAATGCTGCAATTTGGTACGCGTTTGTACATTTAAGTGTAGATTACTGGAAAACTATAAAGAACTTTCGAAAAGGCGGTCTTCATAGTGTTTACTAGCCAAAAAGTACGATTTTTTTAAAGAAAATTCGAAAAAAAGACAATTTTCCCCCACCTAATCTTTCAAACTATTTGACCTACAATGCTGAATTTGGTACACGTATGTAGATTTACGTGTAGATTACTGGAAAATTATATAGAACTCTTGAGAAGGCGGTCTTCATAGTGTTTACTAGCCAAAAAGTACGATTTTTTGAAGAATATTCGAAAAAAAGACCATTTTTCCCCACCTAATCTTTCAAACTATTTGACCTACAATGCTGCAATTTGGTACACGTATGTAGATTTACGTGTAGATTACTGGAAAATTATATATAAACTTTCGAAAAGGCGGTCTTCATAGTGTTTACTAGCTGAAAAGTACGATTTTTTAAAGAAAATTCGAAAAAAAGACCATTTCCCCCCACATAATCTTTCAAACTCTTTGACCTACAATCCTTCAATTTGGTACACATATGTAGATTTACGTGTAGATTACAGGAAAATTATAGAGTACATTTGAAAAGGCCGTCTTCATAGTGTTTACTAGCCAAAAAGTACGATTTTTTAAAAAAAATTCAAAAAAAGACCATTTCCCACCACTTAATCTTCAAAACTATTTGACCTAGAATGCTGCAATTTGGTACACGATTGTACATTTAAGTGTAGATTACTGGAAAACTATAAAGAACTTTCGAAAAGGTGGTCTTCATAGTGTTTACTAGCCAAAAAGTACGATTTTTTAAAGAAAATTCGAAAAAAAGACCATTTTAACCCACCTAATCTTTCAAACTATTTGACCTACAATGCTGCAATTTTGTACACGTATGTAGATTCACGTGTAGATTACTGGAAAATTATATAGAACTTTCGAAAAGGCGGTCTTCATAGTGTTTACTAGCCAAAAATTACGATTTTTTAAAGAAAATTCGAAAAAAAGACCATTTTCCCCCACCTAATCTTTCAAACTCTTTGACCTACAATGCTTTAATTTGGTACACGTATGTAGATTTACGTGTAGATTACTGGAAAATTATATAGAACTTTCGAAAAGTCGGTCTTCATAGTGTTTACTAGCCAAAAAGTACGATTTTTTAAAGAAAATTCGAAAAAAAGACCATTTCCCCCACATAATCTTTCAAACTCTTTGACCTACAATGCTTCAATTTGGTACACGTATGTAGATTTACGTGTAGATAACTGGAAAATTATATAGAACTTTCGAAAAGTCGGTCTTCATAGTGTTTACTAGCCAAAAAGTACGATTTTTTGAAAAAAATTCAAAAAAATGACCATGTCCCCCCACTTTATCTTTCAAACTCTTTGACCTACAATGCTTCAATTTAGTACACGTATGTAGATTTACGTGTAGATTACTGGAAAATCATATAGAACTTTCGAAAAGTCGGTCTTCATAGTGTTTACTAGCCAAAAAGTACGATTTTTTAAAGAAAATTCGAAAAAAAGACCATTTTCACCAACTTAATCTTCCAAACTATTTGACCTACAATGCTTTAATTTGGTACACGTATGTAGATTTACGTGTAGATTACTGGAAAATTATATAGAACTTTCGAAAAGTCGGTCTTCATAGTGTTTACTAGCCAAAAAGTACGATTTTTTAAAGAAAATTCGAAAAAAAGACCAATTCCCCCCACATAATCTTTTAAACTCTTAGACCTACAATGCTTCAATTTAGTACACGTATGTAGATTTACGTGTAGATGACTGGAAAATCATATAGAACTTTCGAAAAGGCGGTCTTCATAGTGTTTACTAGCCAAAAAGTACGATTTTTTAAAGAAAATTCGAAAAAAAGACCATTTCCCCCCACATAATCTTTCAAACTCTTTGACCTACAATGCTTCAATTTGGTACACGTATGTAGATTTACGTGTAGATAACTGGAAAATTATATAGAACTTTCGAAAAGTCGGTCTTCATAGTGTTTACTAGCCAAAAAGTACGATTTTTTAAAGAAAATTCGAAAAAAAGACCATTTTCACCAACTTAATCTTCTAAACTATCTGACCTAGAATGCTGCAATTTGGTACACGTTTGTACATTTAAGTGTAGATTACTGGGAAGCTATAAAGAACTTTCCAAAAGGCGGTCTTCATAGTGTTTACTAGCCAAAAAGTACGATTTTTTAAAGAAAATTCGAAAAAAAGACCATTTTCCCCCACCTAATCTTTCAAACTATTTGACCTACAATGGTGCAATTTGGTACACGTATGTAGATTTACGTGTAGATTACTGGAAAATTATATAGAACTTTCGAAAAGTCGGTCTTCATAGTGTTTACTAGCCAAAAAGTACGATTTTTTAAAGAAAATTCGAAAAAAAGACCATTTTCACCAACTTAATCTTCCAAACTATTTGACCTACAATGCTTTAATTTGGTACACGTATGTAGATTTACGTGTAGATTACTGGAAAATTATATAGAACTTTCGAAAAGTCGGTCTTCATAGTGTTTACTAGCCAAAAAGTACGATTTTTTAAAGAAAATTCGAAAAAAAGACCAATTCCCCCCACATAATCTTTTAAACTCTTTGACCTACAATGCTTCAATTTAGTACACGTATGTAGATTTACGTGTAGATTACTGGAAAATTATATAGAACTTTCGAAAAGTCGGTCTTCATAGTGTTTACTAGCCAAAAAGTACGATTTTTTAAAGAAAATTCGAAAAAAAGACCAATTCCCCCCACATAATCTTTTAAACTCTTTGACCTACAATGCTTCAATTTAGTACACGTATGTAGATTTACGTGTAGATTACTGGAAAATTATATAGAACTCTTGAAAAGGCGGTCTTCATAGTGTTTACTAGCCAAAAAGTACGATTTTTTGAAGAAAATTCGAAAAAAAGACCATTTTTCCCTACCTAATCTTTCAAACTATTTGACCTACAATGCTGCAATTTGGTACACGTATGTAGATTTACGTGTAGATTACTGAAAATTTATATAGAACTTTCGAAAAGGCGGTCTTCATAGTGTTTACTAGCCGAAAAGTACGATTTTTTAAAGAAAATTCGAAAAAAAGACCATTTCCCCCCACATAATCTTCCAAACTCTTTGACCTACAATGCTTCAATTTGGTACACGTATGTAGATTTACGTGTAGATTACAGGAAAATTATAGAGTACATTTGAAAAGGCCGTCTTCATAATGTTTACTAGCCAAAAAGTACAATTTTTTGAAAAAAATTCGAAAAAATGACCATTTTTCACTACCAAATCTTTCAAACTATTTGACCTACACTGCTGCAATTTAGTACACGTATGTAGATTTACGTGTAGATTACTGGAAAATTATATAGAACTTTTAAAAAGGCGGTCTTCATAGTGTTTACTAGCCAAAAATTACGATTTTTTAAAGAAAATTCGAAAAAAAGACCATTTCCCCCCACTTAATCTTTCAAACTCTTTGACCTACAATGCTTCAATTTGGTACACGTATGTAGATTCACGTGTAGATTACTGGAAAATTATATAGAACTTTCGAAAAGGCGGTCTTCATAGTGTTTACTAGCCGAAAACTACGATTTTTTAAAGAAAATTCGAAAAAAAGACCATTTCCCCCCACATAATCTTTCAAACTCTTTGACCTACAATGCTTCAATTTGGTACACGTATGTAGGTTTACGTGTAGATTACTGGAAAATTATATAGAACTTTCGAAAAGTCGGTCTTCATAGTGTTTACTAGCCAAAAAGTACGATTTTTTAAAAAAATTCGAAAAAAGACCATTTCCCACCACTTAATCTTCAAAACTATTTGACCTAGAATGCTGCAATTTGGTACACGATTGTACATTTAAGTGTAGATTACTGGAAAACTATAAAGAACTTTCGAAAAGGTGGTCTTCATAGTGTTTACTAGCCAAAAAGTACGATTTTTTAAAGAAAATTCGAAAAAAAGACCATTTTAACCCATTTAATCTTTCAAACTATTTGACCTACAATGCTCCAATTTTGTACACGTATGTAGATTCACGTGTAGATTACTGGAAAATTATATAGAACTTTCGAAAAGGCGGTCTTCATAGTGTTTACTAGCCAAAAAGTACGATTTTTTGAAAAAAATTCAAAAAAATGACCATGTCCCCCCACTTAATCTTTCAAACTCTTTAACCTACAATGCTTCAATTTGGTACACGTATGTAGATTTACGTGTAGATTACTGAAAAATTATATAGAACTTTCGAAAAGTCGGTCTTCATAGTGTTTACTAGCCAAAAAGTACGATTTTTTAAAGAAAATTCGAAAAAAAGACCATTTTCACCAACCTAATCTTCCAAACTATTTGACCTACAATGCTTTAATTTGGTACACGTATGTAGATTTACGTGTAGATTACTGGAAAATTATATAGAACTTTCGAAAAGTCGGTCTTCATAGTGTTTACTAGCCAAAAAGTACGATTTTTTAAAGAAAATTCGAAAAAAAGACCAATTCCCCCCACATAATCTTTTAAACTCTTTGACCTACAATGCTTCAATTTAGTACACGTATGTAGATTTACGTGTAGATGACTGGAAAATCATATAGAACTTTCGAAAAGGCGGTCTTCATAGTGTTTACTAGCCAAAAAGTACGATTTTTTAAAGAAAATTCGAAAAAAAGACCATTTCCCCCCACATAATCTTTCAAACTCTTTGACCTACAATGCTTCAATTTGGTACACGTATGTAGATTTACGTGTAGATAACTGGAAAATTATATAGAACTTTCGAAAAGTCGGTCTTCATACTGTGTACTAGCCAAAAAGTACGATTTTTTAAAGAAAATTCGAAAAAAAGACCATTTCCCCCCACTTAATCTTTTAAACTCTTTAACATACAATGCTTTAATTTGGTACACGTATTTAGATTCAGGTGTAGATGACTGGAAAATTATATAGAACTTACGAAATGGCGGTCTTCATAGTGTTTACTAGCCAAAAAGTACGATTTTTTAAAGAAAATTCGAAAAAAAGACCATTTTCACCAACTTAATCTTCTAAACTATCTGACCTAGAATGCTGCAATTTGGTACGCGTTTGTACATTTAAGTGTAGATTACTGGAAAACTATAAAGAACTTTCGAAAAGGCGGTCTTCATAGTGTTTACTAGCCAAAAAGTACGATTTTTTTAAGAAAATTCGAAAAAAAGACCATTTTCCCCCACCTAATCTTTCAAACTATTTGACCTACAATGGTGCAATTTGGTACACGTATGTAGATTTACGTGTAGATTACTGGAAAATTATATAGAACTCTTGAAAAGGCGGTCTTCATAGTGTTTACTAGCCAAAAAGTACGATTTTTTGAAGAAAATTCGAAAAAAAGACCATTTTTCCGCACCTAATCTTTCAAACTATTTGACCTACAATGCTGCAATTTGGTACACGTATGTAGATTTACGTGTAGATTACTGGAAAATTATATAGAACTTTCGAAAAGGCGGTCTTCATAGTGTTTACTAGCCGAAAAGTACGATTTTTTAAAGAAAATTCGAAAAAAAGACCATTTCCCCCCACATAATCTTCCAAACTCTTTGACCTACAATGCTTCAATTTGGTACACGTATGTAGATTTACGTGTAGATTACAGGAAAATTATAGAGTACATTTGAAAAGGCCGTCTTCATAGTGTTTACTAGCCAAAAAGTACGATTTTTTGAAAAAAATTCGAAAAAATGACCATTTTTCACTACCAAATCTTTCAAACTATTTGACCTACAATGCTGCAATTTAGTACACGTATGTAGATTTACGTGTAGATTACTGGAAAATTATATAGAACTTTTAAAAAGGCGGTCTTCATAGTGTTTACTAGCCAAAAATTACGATTTTTTAAAGAAAATTCGAAAAAAAGACCATTTCCCCCCACTTAATCTTTCAAACTCTTTGACCTACAATGCTTCAATTTGGTACACGTATGTAGATTCACGTGTAGATTACTGGAAAATTATATAGAACTTTCGAAAAGGCGGTCTTCATAGTGTTTACTAGCCGAAAAGTACGATTTTTTAAAGAAAATTCGAAAAAAAGACCATTTCCCCCCACATAATCTTTCAAACTCTTTGACCTACAATGCTTCAATTTGGTACACGTATGTAGGTTTACGTGTAGATTACTGGAAAATTATATAGAACTTTCGAAAAGTCGGTCTTCATAGTGTTTACTAGCCAAAAAGTACGATTTTTTAAAAAAAATTCGAAAAAAGACCATTTCCCACCACTTAATCTTCAAAACTATTTGACCTAGAATGCTGCAATTTAGTACACGATTGTACATTTAAGTGTAGATTACTGGAAAACTATAAAGAACTTTCGAAAAGGTGGTCTTCATAGTGTTTACTAGCCAAAAAGTACGATTTTTTAAAGAAAATTCGAAAAAAAGACCATTTTAACCCACCTAATCTTTCAAACTATTTGACCTACAATGCTCCAATTTTGTACACGTATGTAGATTCACGTGTAGATTACTGGAAAATTATATAGAACTTTCGAAAAGGCGGTCTTCATAGTGTTTACTAGCCAAAAATTACGATTTTTTAAAGAAAATTCGAAAAAAAGACCATTTTCCCCCACCTAATCTTTCAAACTCTTTGACCTACAATGCTTCAATTTGGTAAACGTATGTAGATTTACGTGTAGATTACTGGAAAATTATATAGAACTTTCGAAAAGGCGGTCTTCATAGTGTTTACTAGCCAAAAAGTACGATTTTTTAAAGAAAATTCGAAAAAAAGACCATTTTCCCCCACCTAATCTTTCAAACTATTTGATCTACAATGCTGCAATTTAGTACACGTATGTAGATTTACGTGTAGATTACTGGAAAATTATATAGAGCTTTCGAAAAGGCGGTGTTCTTAGTGTTTACTTGCCAAAAATACGATTTTTTGAAAACAATTCGAAAAAATGACCATGCCCCCACCCCCCTAATCTTCAAAACTGTTTGACCTAGAATGCTGCAATTTGGTACACGTATGTAGATTTACGTGTAGATTACTGGAAAATTATATTGAACTTTCGAAAAGGCGGTCTTCATAGTGTTTACTAGCCAAAAAGTACGATTTTTTAATGAAAATTCGAAAAAAGACCATTTTCCCCCACTTAATCTTCCAAACTATTTGACCTAGAATGCTGCAATTTGGTACACGTATGTAGATTTACGTGTAGATTACAGGAAAATTATACAGAACTTTCGAAAAGGCGGTGTTCTTAGTGTTTACTTGCCAAAAATACGATTTTTTGAAAAAAATTCGAAAAAATGACCATGCCCTTACCCCCCTAATCTTCAAAACTGTTTGACCTAGAATGCTGCAATTTTATACACGTATGTAGATTTACGTGTAGATTACTGGAAAATTATATAGAAGTTTGTTAATGTTAGTCTTCATAAAATGTACTATCCGAAATAACCAGTACAAAAAGCAGGCGCATGTCCCCTACAATTAAGGGTTTTGTGGCTTTCTCTTAATCCCTACTAACCTTTCTCTCACAAACAACCAGAAAAATTGTAAAAAACTAGTCTCCTCTCTTTGTCAGTCTCTAATTCTGTTTCTCTTGTATAATATATTATGTTTCCGGAATTATTTAGGTTTTTCCTTATCTAATTAGGTGTTTCCGTAACAATTAAAATTTTTCCGTAACCATTCGGGTGTTCCAAAACCATTCGGCTGTTTCCGGAACCATTCTGGTGTTTCTGGAATTATCCGGGTGTTTCTGTAACTATTCGGGTGTTTCCGTAACCATTTGAGTGTTTCCGTAACGATTCGGGTGTTTCTGTAACCATTCGGATGTTTCCGAAATCAATCGAATGTTTCCGGAATCATTCGGGTGTTTCCGTAACCATTCGGGTGTTTTCGTAACCATTTGGGTGTTTCCATAACCATTCGGGTGTTTCTGTAACCATTCGGGTGTTTACCGAATCATTCGGATGTATTTTTATACATATAACATATACATCTTAATTCTAACGCACAACTTATAAATTAAAATATTTGACGCTGAAAGGTCTCAAACGCGCGACCCCTGGGCCTAAAGCCCGACGCTATAACCACTATGCTATACGCTCGCTGGTAGCCGTTTCACGAACCGCCTAGGGCGATTGGTTAGGTATCAACAAGCAAGAAGTTGGAAATATAAAAAAAAAATATTGAGGACCATTTATTTTTTATTGAAAAACATGTATGGTTTTTTTTATGAATTTAAATTAAAAGCATTTTTTATTTAAAATAACGAACGTCATATTTGTGCTATGAAAGATAAAAACAAAAAACGAACTTCCGATTTTATGTCAAGAAGTGAATAACCGTTCCGAGAGAAAAGAACTAGAAAACACGTGTTCTTATTTACATAAAAATGTAAACAGAGATCAGTGGTTAAGTGATAAATTCGGAACTTAAAGAAAAATAAATGGAAAAGGAAAAACTGAGAAGAAACAAGAATTGAATTGACTTCGCAATTTTAATTATAAATTAACAAAAGGTAAGTTAAATAAATACATTATTCTAAAAGTAAATAATATCAAATTTCATGGTTAGGTAAGGTTAAAGTTTTAAACAATTCTTTCTACTTGAATATTTTTCTGAATAATTTCAATTAAATTAAAATTCTATTTAAATTACTAATTAAATATCAATTAAACTTTATTAAACTTTAACTTTCAAAGTCTAACTTTCGAAAACAGTCTTAATTTAAAATTATAAGAAAAAATAAAAATAGTTCTTTAAATAACTTTAATTAAACTTTAAGACAAAAAATTAATAGAATCAATTACAAGTTTTAAGTAAATTTATTAAATTTAAAATGTATTTTATTTTAATAATATAAAAAAATGTAACTTACTTTTCTTTTAGGTATCAATTACAAATTTCCACGAGTCGGCTTTATTTTTTCCAAAACTCAGTTGACAAAATATCCATTTCACCGAATTTAATTTATCCAAAATTGCATTTATCAGAAATTTCATTTATCCAAAAAAGCATTTATCAGAATTTTTTTTTGTCCGAAATTTAAATTATCAGATATCTAATTTATCCGAAAATGCATTTACCAGAAAACTTGTTTGTCCGAAAGGTAAGTTGTCAGAAATCCAATCCATCCAAAATTGTATTTATCAGAAATTTAATCTATCCGAAATAGCATTCATCTGAAATCTCGTTTGTCAAAAAATTGAATTATCAAGAATCTAATTTGTCCAAAATAGCATTTAATAGAAATGTCGTTCCTGAAAAAATTAAATTATTACGAATTTCATATATCAAATATTGTAATTATCAGAAATCTCATTAGTCCGAAATTGCATTTGTCAGAAACCTAATTTATTAGACAAAGAATTTGATAGAAATCTCATCTATCCGAAATAGCATTTATAAGAAATCTAGTTTCCTTAACTGTATTTATCAAAAAAACCATTTATCCAAATGTGCATTTTACAGAAATCTCATTTGACAGAAATATTATTTATCAGAAATTTCATTTGTCAAAAATGTCAATTATCAGTAATTTTATTTATCGAAAATTGCATTTATCAGAAATCTCATTTCTCAGAAATTGCATTATCAGAAATCTCATTTGTCAAGAATGTCAATTATCAGTAATTTTATTTATCGAAAATTGCATTTATCAGAAATCTCATTTCTCAGAAATTGCATTATCAGAAATCTCATTTGTCAAGAATGTCAATTATCAGTAATCTTATTTATCAAAAATTGCATTTATTAGAAATCTCATTTCTCAGTGATTGCAGTTATCAGAAATCTCATTTATCAGAAATGTCATTGATCAGAAATATTATTTTTCAGAAATCTCTTTTGTCAAAAATGTTAATTATCAGTAATCTTATTTGTCAAAAATTGCATTTATCAGAAGTCTCATTTGTCTGATACTGTATTTATCAGAAATCTCATTTGTCCAAAACATCAACTATCAAAAACCTCATTTATCCAAATTTTAATTTCTCCAAAAACCTAATTTATCAAAAATTGAATTTATCAGACTTCTTAATTGTCCGAAATGGCATTTAACAGAAATCTAATTTGTCAAAATTTCCGAATATCAAAAATCTAATTTGTCCAAAATTGCATTTATCAGAAATTTTATTTGTCAAAACATGCATTTATCAAAAATCGCATTTGTCTGAAATCTCACTAATAGGAAGTCTTATTTATCCAGAAGATTATTCTCCATAACATTCAAATGTGCAAAAGTTCATGTACAAGAAATCTAATTTTCCCAAACTTCTATTATCCCAAAATTTCTCTTTCCAAGCGAGCTGCCCGTCCCTGGTCTGGTCGGTAAAACAGAGTGCAGTTCAGAATAAATTGGAAGTGACATCTACTCTGTTTCTGCGAATAGACCAGGGACGAACAACTCGCTTGGAAACAGAAATGTTGGGATAATGGAACTTTGGGAAAATGAGATTTCTTGTACATAAACTTTTGCACAATTAAAGGTTATGGAGAATAATCTTTTGGATAAATGAGACTTCCTATAAGTGAGATTTCGGACAAATGCGATTTTTGATAAATGCATGTTTTGACAAATAAAATTTCTGATAAATGCAATTTTGGACAAATTAGATTTTTGATATTCGGAAATTTTGACAAATTAGATTTCTGTTAACTGCAATTTCGGAGAACTAAGAAGTCTGATAAATTCAATTTTTGATAAATTAGGTTTTTGGACTATTTAAAATTTGGATAAATGAGATTTTTGATAGTTGATTTTTTTGACTAATGAGATTTCTGATAAATGCAGTATCAGACAAATGAGACTTCTGATAATAAAAATTTTTGAGAAATGCCATTTCTGATAAATGCAATTTATGACAAATAAGATTACTGATAATTAACATTTTTTACAAAAGAGATTTCTGAAAAATAATATTTCGGATCAATGAGATTTCTGATAAATGCAATATCGGATAAATCAGATTTCTGATAATTGCAATCTCTGAGAAATGAGATTTCTAATAAATGCAATTTTTGATAAATAAGATTACTGATAATTGACATTCTTCTCAAATGAGATTTCTGATAATTGCAATTTCTGAGAAATGAGATTTCTGATAAATGCAATTTTCGATAAATAAAGTTACTGATAATTGACATTTTTGACAAATGAAATTTCTGATAAATAATATTACAGACCATATATCACACACAATTGCTAAAGCATCTAAGGCCCTGGGCTTTGTTGTCAGAAATGCTTCAAGTTTTACCAACATTACTGCTCTAAAAGTTTTGTACTTCTCGCTGGTAAGACCATTGATTGAATTTGCTTCCATAATTTGGAGACCTTATCAGGTGTGTTTCTCACGATCCTTGGAGCGCATCCAAAATAGATTCTTGCGCTTTGCTGCCAGGCAAACGGGTATACCTTACAATTTTTTCAACCATGATTATTCTGAACTAAGAGCTATTTTTAATATACCGTTATTAGCTGATAGATTTTTATTTATTGATTTACTTTTTGTCTTTAAGGCAGTAAATGGTTTAATTAATTGTCCAAAACTAGTTTGTTTATTCAAGGATCGTCTCTACGCTACAAGCAGATCGTTGAGAAACCCCCCATTATTTAGAGAGGTTACATCAAGAAGTAATTTTGAATTTAATGCTTTTTTGCAAATACTCCTTAGAGAGGCCAATCAGGCAAACGTTAATGCAAACTTCATAGGATTGTCATTGAGCGCATTTAAATCAAGACTGCGCAATCTTGTATTGTATAAAAATGTTCGGCAGTCATAAGAATCTGGCCTTAAATAACTTTCTCTCTTTCTTTTTTACTATAAGTAGCATCTTATAGCACATTTTGTCGCAAAATATCTGTACACGCATTATGTAATTGGGTTCCATAACCCGTTTGTTATCTAAATAAATAAAATTTCGGACAAATGAGATTTCTGTTAAATTCTTTGTCTAATAAATTAAGTTTCTGACAAATGCAATTTCCGACTAATGAGATTTCTAATAAATACAATTTTTGATAAATGAAATTTGTAAAAATTTTATTTTTTGAAGAACGAGATTTCTATTAAATGCTATTTCGGACAAGTAAGATTTTCGATAAATGCGTTTTTGTATGAATGACATTTCTAATAATTGAAATTTCTGTTAAGTAAGATTTTTAGTAAATGACATTGCCTACAAATAAGATTTTTGATAAACACACTTTCGAATAGATGCAATTTCTGAGAAATTCAATTTCGGAAACATTAAATTTCTGATAAATGCAATTTCGGACAGATGCCATTTCTGAGAAATGCAATCACGGAAACATTAGTTTGCTGATAAATGCAATTTTTGATAAAGAAGATTTCAGATAATTCAAATTACTGACAAATTAGATTTTTGATCAATACAATTTCAGACAAATGAGATTTCCGAGAAATGCGTATTTGGATAAATGAGATTTCTGATAAATGCAATTTTGGTTAAATAAAAGTCAGTCAAATGGATATTCTGACAATCGATTTTTGGAGAAAATGTGGGAGACCCATTTCCACAACAAAATAGCAATAAAATTCTACAAAAGTGAAACTAAAATAGGAAAAACTCAGAAGAAAGAAGAGTTGGCTTGATTTATCAATTTTAGATTGATAATATCAATAAAAGGTGAGCAAAAGAAATACATTATTCTAAAAATAAATAAAATTAAGTTTCGTGGTTAAGTATGGTTAAAATATTAAATAATTCTTACACTTGAGTTTTTTCTAAATAGTTTCATTTAAATTAAAGTTTTATTAAAATTAATAATTTAATATTAATTACATTTTATTAAATTAAACTTTTGAAGTTAGCATTAATGTAATTATAGAAAAATAATCAAAATAGTATTTAAAATAAGTTTAATTAAATTTTAAGATAGAATTTTAAAATAATAGATTCTAATTTTTAAGTAAATTTATTAAATTTAAAATGTATTTTATTTAATAGTATAAAAAACTGTAATTTTTAGGGTTCCGTACCGTAAAACGGAACCCTATTAAAATCACTATGTGTGTCCGTTTTCGCACCCCTTCTAACTTCTAAACTATATGAGCTAAAGTCTTCAAATTTAGTCCACATATGTAATTTCACCTTGGATTTACGAAAATGATATGGAAAACGCGATTCCAGCTCATGAACATGCCGAAATCCAGCAAAAACCACTTTTTTGCCCTAAAATTGAAATAAATGACCATGTCTCCCCCCCCCCTAATCTTCTAAACTATTTGACTTAAAATGCTGAAATTTGGTACACATATGTAGATTCACGTGTAGATTACAGGAAAATTATAGAGAACTCTCGTAAAGACTGTCTTCATAGTGTTTACTAGCCAAAAAGTACGATTTTTTGAAAAAAATTCAAAAAAATGACCATGTCCCCCCCCCTAATCTTCGAAACTACTTGACCTAGGATGCTGAAATTTGGTACACATATGTAGATTTACGTGTAGATTACAGGAAAATTATAGAGAACTCTCTTAAAGACTGTCTTCATAGTGTTTACTAGCCAAAAAGTACGATTTTTTGAAAAAAATTCAAAAAAATGACCATGTCCCCCCCCCCCTAATCTTCTAAACTATTTGACTTACGATGATGAAATTTGGTACACATATGTAGATTTACGTGTAGATTACAGGAAAATTATACAGAACTTTCGTAAAGACTGTCTTCATAGTGTTTACTAGCCAAAAAGTACGATTTTTTGAAAAAAATTCAAAAAAATGACCATGTCCCCCCCCCCCCCCCTAATCTTCTAAACTATTTGACCTAGGATGCTGAAATTTGGTACACATATGTAGATTTACGTGTAGATTACAGGAAAATTATACAGAACTTTCGTAAAGACTGTCTTCATAGTGTTTACTAGCCAAAAAGTACGATTTTTTGAAAAAAATTCGAAAAAATGACCATGTCCCCCCCCCCTAATCTTCCAAACTACTTGACCTAGGATGCTGAAATTTGGTACACATATGTAGATTTACGTGTAGATTACAGGAAAATTATAGAAAACTTTCGTAAAGACTGTCTTCATAGTGTTTACTAGCCAAAAAGTACGATTTTTTGAAAAAAATTCAAAAAAATGACCATGTCCCCCCCCCTAATCTTCGAAACTACTTGACCTAGGATGCTGAAATTTGGTACACATATGTAGATTTACGTGTAGATTACAGGAAAATTATAGAGAACTCTCTTAAAGACTGTCTTCATAGTGTTTACTAGCCAAAAATTACGATTTTTTGAAAAAAATTCAAAAAAATGACCATGTCCCCCCCCCCTAATCTTCTAAACTATTTGACTTAGGATGATGAAATTTGGTACACATATGTAGATTTACGTGTAGATTACAGGAAAATTATAGAGAACTCTCGTAAAGACGGTCTTCATAGTGTTTACTTGCCAAAAAGTACAATTTTTTGAAAAAAATTCAAAAAAATGACCATGTCCCCCCCCCTAATCTTCTAAACTATTTGACTTAGGATGATGAAATTTGGTACACATATGTAGATTTACGTGTAGATTACAGGAAAATTATAGAGAACTCTCGTAAAGACGGTCTTCATAGTGTTTACTTGCCAAAAAGTACAATTTTTTGAAAAAATTCAAAAAAATGACCATGTCCCCCCCCCCCCCCCTAATCTTCTAAACTATTTGACTTAGGATGCTGAAATTTGGTACACATATGTAGATTTACGTGTAGATTACAGGAAAATTATAGAGAACTCTCGTAAAGACGGTCTTCATAGTGTTTACTTGCCAAAACCTACGATTTTTTTAAAGAAAATTCGAAAAAATGACCGAGCCCCCCCCCCCCCCCCTTTTAAATCGTTTGTAGTATTTGACTTGGGATCCCGGGAACAAGGGTTTATATATAATCAGATATATTTCAGATATCATCAGATATATTGTAGATATAATCAGATATATTTTAGATCTAATGATATATGATTTGATCTATTCAGATATAATCAGATATAATCAGTTATTTAAACATATATCTGCTTATATATATTTAGATATAATCAGATCTAACTAGATATATTTAGATATAATCAGATCTGATATTATATCTGTTTATATCTAGATAGATATCGCCTGATGTGAGGTCATATCTAACTAGATATATTTTAACATAGTCAAATCTGATATTATACCTTTCTATATCTAATTAGATATTGTCAGATATGAAGTCAGATATAATCATTTTGTTAACAGATTTAATCATACATAATATCAGATCAAACTATATCTAATAAAAATATAATTTATTTATAATATATATAAATAATATAGTTTGGACTTTTTCAAATTTCAAAAATTTTTATTTTTTTATTAGATATAGTTTGATCTGATATTATATATGATTAAATCTGTTAACAAAATGATTATATCTGACTTCATATCTGACAATATCTAATTAGATATAGAAAGGTATAATATCAGATTTGACTATGTTAAAATATATCTAGTTAGATATGACCTCACATCAGGCGATATCTATCTAGATATAAACAGATATAATATCAGATCTGATTATATCTAAATATATATAAGCAGATATATGTTTAAATAACTGATTATATCTGATTATATCTGAATAGATCAAATCATATATCATTAGATCTGAAATATATCTGATTATATCTACAATATATCTGATGATATCTAAAATATATCTGATTATATCTAAACCCTTTTTCCCGGGGATATAATCTACTTTTTATTTTATTAGTAATTTGCCGATTTCATTGAAATTAAATAAAAAATTCAATATAGTGCATTAAAATTTTGTTATTTGTTATAAGTTTTAAAATAATTTTAACTATATTAGTATATAAAGTTATAGAAAAATGACTTTGTTATTTGAAATATATATACAATTGCTATTGCATTTCAATCTCTATTTCATATAGTTAAAAAAATTATAGAGGTACGGAACCCTTCGACTTGGTGCGAGTATAACTCGTACTTGCCCGATTTCTTTTTTCTTTCAGACATTAGTTATAAATTTATACAAAAAAAATTGTATTCAACTTCTACAACAGTGGGAAAACATCAGAAATATGACCCATACTTTTTTAAAAAGATAACTAAATAATCAACCCCTAGGAACCACCTCTCAAGAAAATAGTCTAAAAAAATCTGAAAAAGTGTATCAATTTCTAGAAAAAAATTTTAATCAAGTTCTAAAATAATTGACCCTCTTTATAATTGTGCTTTCTGATTTGTCCAATAGATAATAAGAAAAATAATCAATCTTTAAGAACCACCCCTTAAGAAAACAATTGAAAAAAGTAGAAAAGATACTAATTTCTAGAGAAAAATTGTAATCAAGTTCTAAAATGGTGGAAAATCATCAGAAATAAGACCTTTAATTTTTCCAAAGGATAACAAGAATAATAATCAAGACCTCTGAAACATTAGTAAAGTTCTAAATTGGTGGAACATCATCAGGATTATCCCCCTTAATTTTTAAATGGATAAAAAGAATAATCAACTCCTAGAAACCACCCTTAAAGAAAATATTGGAAAAAAATCTAAAAAAAGTTATCAATTACTACAAAAAAATTGTAATCAAATTCTAATAAGTAGGAACATCATCAGAAATATGCCTACTACTTTTCCAATGGATAACCAGAATTAAAAATCCCCAGGAATTACCCTTAAAGAAAATAGCCGAAAAAAGTCTGAAAAACTGTATAGCAAATGGAATATAAAGATTATCACTTTCAACTAGTGACAATAGCTCAGTTGACTAATACTCTGCATGATTCTGGGACAAAGATCGAGTCAGGGTCCGAATCTTGCTACCGGATTTTTTTTTACTATTTATCCAATATTAATTATTTTTAATTACCTGTCAAAAAATTAAAATATTGAATTTAAAAAAGTTAAAAAAAACACTGCAATTTTTGTTTTAAAATTTCAACAAATACTTTTTCAGATTTTAAAATAATTTTTGAGAAAACAATAAACCTTATCAAGTTTCTGATTAAATATCAGTTTTTAAAACCAATTCTACAAGTTTCTGTGATAATACTGTTTGTTTTATTTAAACACTTTTATTAAATCAAAAATTTCTTGAGGCTATCAAAAATATGCAAAATGTTATTTTATGGCTTATAAAAAACAAATAATATGTTTTACAGCATAACTAAGCAATAAAAAGTCATATTAAACCAATCTTCGAATTGGTTTAAGAATTTTTTTTCTGTGACATGAGAATTTTAAATTCTTTAGCATATCTTGAAAATAAATATACAAAATTGCGTAGACTATTTTAATCAATTTGACTGCGATATGAATAAAGTGAACTAAGCAGGAAAATATTTTAGTTTATTGTCTTTAATTTTTGGAATGAAAATACACAAGGAAGAAACTATCACTGTTCATTAGGGAGTTTCAAAAACAGACATTTTTGAATTTTGTTTCAGGAAAAAAATTGACTACAAATCCGAAAAAGTAAACACCTATTTTTTTTTTGATCCGACAATATTAAAGTGTGCCGCCAGCACCCCCTAATTTGACATTGAAAATGCGTAGGAAAAATGGATTTTTTTAAAAAACTTAAAAACAATAATGAAAATATTATTCAAAAAGACTCTGAAGTTTATGAGCCCTTGCAAAATCGATTATTATTATTTTTTTTACTAATACACTCCTTTGGCGGCCCTTTAAATAAAGCATCCCCAAACGTAAATTTAGCATTTAAGCTTAAATATGTCTAAAATATTACTTTTCTACTTAGTTTTTTTACAAGCTTCATTAAGGGGGGGGGGGGGGGTAAGGTTTGACAACTTTTTTTTTTCCATTTTTTTAAAAAATTTTTACTGAAAGTACAATATCTGAAAAATATTGTATTACATTTTTAGACCATTCAGAGCAAAACTAACGAAGTTACAGTAGATAACCGTACCTCTAACTTAGTTTGGCGCGCCTTTTAGCTACCTGCGCTCAGTGGCGAGCAGTCTTGCCAGATACCCT
Organism: Ganaspis brasiliensis; assembly: GCA_037103525.1. Lineage (NCBI taxonomy): Eukaryota > Metazoa > Arthropoda > Insecta > Hymenoptera > Figitidae > Ganaspis > Ganaspis brasiliensis. The sequence continues at coordinate 1,016,072 of JAZKLR010000014.1, forward strand.
TACTCATCGTAATTGCGCATGCTCTTCGCCTCAACACTCATTGGTCAGAAACATCGAAAAGTCTGATTTCCGATGGTAACTTTGATTCTGATCAATTACTGTTGAGGATTTAGAGCATGCGCAATTACGATGAGTGAGGGTATCTGGCAAGACTGGTGGCGATCTATTTTCCCAAAAGAGTCATTTTTAAAGTCGGTGACCAACCTACCGGAAAAACTACTGAACCGATCGTTTTGAAATTTTGTACACTTATTCTACATATAAATAGCTCTCATGTGACGTTAAGTTTTTAAATTTTTTAAAATTATTAACAATTTTACAATAACAAATAGGTCGATTTTTTCGTCAAAAATCGTCATTTTGTCTTCCAAATGGTGTCAAAAATTAAAAAATTCAAAAAACTCTTCGTCACGTGAGAGATAAAGTAATAAACTAAACAAAACATTTTCACATTTTGGTTTTAGTTGATCCAGTGATGCTGTAGGCTGGTCACCGCACAAACACTTTTTTTCTAGGCACCTGCGGAGATCTGCAATAACTTCGTTATTTCTATCTATTTTTTAACAAATTTTTTTTTTTAATATCCTTCAAATGTTACACTATCATATAATAATATGTAAAATGAATCGACAGCAATAATTTCTTCTAAAAAAATGCATAAAAAAAGGTCTTTTTTAGACGAAACAAACCTTACTCCCCCCCCCCCTTTAAAGTACAGAACTTAATTGATTGTTAATTAATTTTTATTTGTTTAAACAAATAAGTTTGTTTAAAGTCTCCATTTATTCTGTTGTAATAAAATATATTAACAGCTAATCGTCTCTTTAACAACTGAAAAGATAGAAAAAAATTATTGACTTATTCCTCATTTGTTTAAAAGATTCAAATTGTTTAAAAAAAAAATTTAATGAAATTTACCTAAAAACTTGTAGTTTTTTGCATAATTTATTTTATAACTGGTTTATTCATCTCCAATTGGAAACAAATTTTCAATTTTTTAAATATTTTTAATTTGTTTAAATGATTTTAATTTGATTAAACAAATAGTTTTGTGCATTTTTTTCGTTTCCCATAAAATATTATATTACCTTACGATCTTTTTAGTAACTAAAGAGATACAAAAAATTAATGACTACTGTTTATTTGTTTACACAATTAAAATTTTCTAATTGCTTAAATAATTTTTATTTGTCTAAACAATATTTCTCTCGAGTTTTTAAAAGTAAGCAAGTTTTTTTATAGTTCAAAATTCTTTAAACAACAACTTCATGAGAAGTTAATTTTAAACAATTTTAATTGTTTAAACAAATAAACAGTAGTCATTAATTTTTTGTATCTCTTTAGTTACTAAAAAGATCGTAAGGTAATATAATATTTTATGGGAAACGAAAAAAATGCACAAAATTATTTGTTAAAACAAATTAAAAAACCACTGCCAACTTTGTACCTCAAGTATTTATTTGGGGTAAGTAATTTTTGGTATTCAGTTTTTGAGAACATTGCTTCCTCATAGATGTTACTTCAAACATCACTAAGTCTTAATTAATAGCACGCAGAAAAATATTAAATAGGCCAATAAAAGCATTTTTAAATTATCTACGAAACGAGCAAAAATTACTCTTCATAAAATTTATATCAAAAGCAAACACACAAAAAAAACAAAAAAATTAATTATTAAGAAAATTTCATTATTAAAAGTTTTAAATTCTTGGAACCTTTATAATTCGAAACAAGATTGCTGTACAAGGTTCACAAATAGCTTATTTAATGTGTTTTTTAATCACCTACATAATAATGAAAATATATTAAGGCTAGTAATAAAGCATAAAAATAAAATTATTAAAAAACGATATTTTCAAATGTTAGAATTTAAGAACGCCCGCCCTTTATTTTAATTACCTATAGTGCCGCTAGGCTGCGCGGTAGAAATCGTAAGCCACTTGCATACAACCGACTTCACTTCAAAGTTGACGTTGAAATAGTGTGATTCTCCTCGTGTGTAAGATTAGATTAAAACGTGTTACCAGTTCATAAATAAATAATTACTTTATAATAAATAACGTTCAGTTTATTGGTTCCCGAGATCCTAACCATCCAACAGGTTATGGAGCCCAGAAAGATTTAAAAAGAGTGTTCACGATTCCACCGCGCGAATTAAGGTTAGAAAAAGTGAAAAAGTGAGAAAGTTGAATTCAAAGAAAACAAGGACTTTACAAGTGAGGAAAATGACGAATGAAGAGAAGAATAAACCTGGTACGAGCGGAACTGGTGAGTAAATTAAATAAGTGAATAAAAATAACAAATAAGAAAAAGATGTGCTTCGTTAAAAATTAATAAAATTCTTGCCTCAAAACACGTGGTACAAAGCAGGCATGCACGTGTACATAAAAATGTATATAAAACGCGTTTATGAGTTAAATAAATTAAAGTTTATATAAATGATGAGTTTATTGAAATATGTGTTAGTAGAATGTGTTAGAATAAATTCATAAAATCAAAAATTGAGCATACAGGCACAGTGTGAGAGTGACGAAGAGAGAGATAGTGCGCGCTGGTTCGGTTTTTCTCTCTCTCTCTCTCTTCCCCTGAATCGCTTTTGTACAAAAATAAAATCAAAATAAACAAGATAAGTCATGACTTTAATATATAAAGATTCGAATCAAATAAGGAGAGAATATCATACGATGACATATTAGAATAAAATAACGATGCGAATAAAATAAAATTCAATAATAATAAAAATATAACTTGAAAATAATTTCTTTATAAATAAACATAAACAAATGTATGGTGAGTATAAATGAATGGGTAAGTTGAGAAAAGAATACAAATAATAAAGCGCTAATAAGAAAAATAAATTTCAGATGATGCGGTATTAGACAAACTATGGAAAAGTTTAAATCAAACTTTTGGTTTAAACAAAAACCATCCAAATGACGAAAGTTATATTATGATTGAAAGAGAGAACGTCAAACTAAATGTCAAAAACAAAGCAGATTATCATACAGGTGAGTTTACAAATAATTATTTAATATAGGAAAATAAAATATTTTTTCTAAAACTCATGAGTATAAATTAAAATTGATTAAAATATTGCAATTAAAAATAATCAATAAGTGACAATAACCGAGAAGTTTGCTTGGAGGTGTATAACTGATGTTCAAGGGTACATCGACGGCATCCTAGGTTAGACATAATGATGGTCTTGCTGTGCGGATCATCACGTGTCTAATCGTTCTGAAGTTAGCCATACTTGATGTTCGGTCAACTGACTTTAGAACACAGTCCTATGTCAACATAAAAATTTAACAAAATATTTATTCTCCACATACAGAAAAGCGAATGATGACAAAAGGTGAATGGGAGGCACTCCAATCATGGTTGGAAGGGCACATGTTACAAGATCAGCCTACCATCATGCCTAGGACTTTCTCGAAGGGTTCGGCTACCGAAAAGATGAAAAGTGAAGCGGTAGATGAGTCAGTAGATGAAATGGATGTGGATGAAGAGGAGAAAATTGTAATCGACGAGAAAGATGAGACAGGAAAGAAGACAGGAGAGAAAAGAGGTGTAGAAGAGAAAGGCGAGATAGGAGAGACTAGTGGAGAAAAACAAAAGGACTCAGCAACCGAACCTTTAAAAATTGGTAATTTAAAACTACACTCTGAGATTTTTAAACCCAAACCTATATTTAAAAGTAACGTTAAATGTGATTTTCATATTGGACAATTTAAATTAACAAGAAAACTTGAACCCTCTGATTTACCACCCCAGACTAATCAAAACAAAAATTCAACAGTTATTAATAAAATAGATGAGCAGGAGAATAAAATTGACAAGTTGATAGATATCATAAAAAATTTTTGTGCGCTTCCAATACAATCAACAGAGCACTTAACTGGTGCTATGAATCAAATAAAAGATGCGATAAACTTCATACAAAAAGATTGTACAACTCGTGAAACATTAAAACAATTGACAGATTTACTTAGAGAAAACTACGCGAAACAATTTACACAAACACATGACACTGTAAAAACATTAAGCGAAATAGCCACAACTTTTAGACAAGCACAGCTAGATTTGATACGCAAAAATAAAAAGGTAAGCGATAAACAGTTAAAAGCAGATGAGAAAGGAACAAATAACTTGAAAAATGAAATAGTTAAATTTGAAATCGTTAATAAAGGAGGGAATTATAAAAGGGATTATAAATTAACAAACAGTATAAAATTCGAACACTTTAGAGATTATTTTACTTCGGAATTGAGATCTAGCGACCTTTTGCATATAATTGATGATAATTACAATAAAGATGAGATTGGTGAGAAATTGTTAAGTGAACAAAAATTCAAGGTTCGGGACATTTTGATTAATCATTTAGATAACAATTATCATGCGAAGGTCATGCAGTTTCAAGATCCGAAGCAAATTTTGAACAAATTAGCTGAAATTAAAAGATGTGAAGTGAATATCAATTCACACACTGTCAGAAAACAATTATACAATATAAAGTATATTTTTGGAAAAACAACGGCGGGAGAATTTATTGAAAAATTTGAAGACACGATTAGAAATTTCGAAAATTCTGAAGGTTCTGTTCCTTTCTCTGAAGACGAGAAAAGAGATGCGTTTTATAATGCTATTATGGTTTCTGTACCTTCAGTACAAACTATCGAATTTTTATCGAAAAACACAAAAGGGAAAAGTGTTTCTTATGATCAATTAAAATTATTGGTTATGCAGGACGAGACAACAAGGCGAGAAAAAGATGACGAGAAAGAAGTAAGAGCGGTGAACATGGCCAAAAATGATCCGAAGGTCAGATGCTACGAGTGTCAAGATCAAGGACACATAGGTGCGGATTGTCCAAATCGTGGCAAAGGAAGGAAGTGTTACAAATGTAACAAATTTGGCAACCACGTAGCGGCCAATTGTCCAAAAAACGCAAATAATTTCGAATTCAGTACCAGAGGAAGGGGTTACAGAGGAGGAGGTAGTTCAAGGTATAATAATTCAAATAATTTAAACAATCAAGGGCACATTTTAAAAAGAAACATTAACGTTAATTACACAGTCCCACAAAAAAAAAAAGTGTCATGTACTTTTGACCGGAATACCTTAGCCCTATGTATTTTGACGCGCTGAACACGAATCCGAAGTCCATTTTGCTCCATCACGTCAGGATTTTTTTCTAACCTCAAAATCAATAAAATGACACGTTATGTTCATAAGCATGTGAACATAACGAACATCACGTCAGGATTTTTTTCTAACCTCAAAATCAATAAAATGACACGTTATGTTCATAAGCATGTGAACATAACATTCGCCTTGGGCGAATAGAAAGCTTGGATTGTGACCTTTAAAACGCTTTTTTAAAAATTGTTCTACGATGATTTTTAACGAAGTTATGATGTTTTATTTAAAATATAAATTTTTTCCAAATGTAAATAACACTTCAATTATTGATGTGGTATGGTGTAATGGAAAAAAATGATTTTAAATAAAACATCATAACTTCGTTAAAAATCATCGTAGAACAATTTTTAAAAAAGCGTTTTAAAGGTCACAATCCAAGCTATCTATTCGCCCTAGGCATGTATTAATGTTAAGTCGGGTTCACATGCTAATGAACAAAAAGTGTCATTTTATTGATTTTGAGGTTAGGAAAAAATCCTGACGTGATGGAGCAAAACTGACTTCAGATTCGTGTTCAGCGCGTCAAAATACATAGGGCTAGGGTATTCCGGTCAAAAGTACATGACACTTTTTTTTTGTGGGGCTGTGTTATCCTAATTACGGTAAAAGAGGGCGAGGTAATTGTGTTAGAGGTGGGTTTAAAAATTACAATCAGAGGTACCAAGGTAAAAATTACCAAAAGAAAAACGAAAAACAAGAAAAACAAACTAAAAAGGAAAATCAATCAACTAAAAATGATAGTATAGGTGAGCAAAACAAAATATACAATTTTAATAATAATAATTCATTTTATGCCGATATGTCCAATTATAATAATGACATAAATTTCAATGATGTGGTCAAAATCAAATTTTTTGCTGACTCGGGTGCAACTGATCATATATCAAATTCAAAAATAATATTTAATACTTTAGATGAAATAGATTGCGGGGTTATCAAATGCGCGAACAAAAATAAATCAGCGGACTTAAAAACGGAGGGAGTAGGCAAAATAGAAATAAAATTACACAATGGTGAGATATTCAAATTAGACAAGGTCATGTTAGCTAAAGCTTTAAAAGAGAATTTGCTTTCCTTAAGAAAGTTTGCGGAAATGGGTTTGGCTATTTATTTAGGTAAAGAAAAAATCGACATATTTGATCCAATATCAAATGAAAAATTGCTAACAGGTGTGTACAAAAGACCGTTTTGGGAAATAGAGTTAGAAATAAAAGATATCTCAACTAGCGATAGAAATTTCGAAGATTTAATAAATAAAGATGTGTTCATAAATTTAACAGAAAAAGAACATAGTGTTCATAGATATCTCACGAGAAGCATAGTAAATAAAGAAAAATTAATAGAATCCATTAAAAATAATGAATCTCTTGTTTTGAACAAAGAAAACGAAATTAAAGTCACAAACAAAGAAAATAAGACTGAAAATTTACAAATTGAAGCAATAGAGAAAAACAATAAAATTCCCTATGAGCAATCAAATTTTGATGTGACCATATGGGACAGAAAATTTCATAATATAGAAGAGTTGCCGATAGTAGAATTACCTGAAGATGAGAATTTCTTATTAAATAATACAAAAACTAATGTACAAAATAAAGCTCTATTATGGCATGGAAGATTTGGACATGCGTCCATAGATTATCTTAAAGCATTACAAAGAAAATTTCCAGAAAATAAAGATTTAAATTCTGTGGTCTTCGATAAAACGCTTTTAGATTGTGAAGTGTGTTTGACTAGTAAAATTAATAGATTACCGTTTCTTACAACAAGAAATAGAGCGACTTCTCCCTTACAGATTATACATTCAGATGTAATGGGACCTATTACTCCCACAACATATCCTAAAAATTACAAATATGTTTCCGTTTTTATTGACGACTAGTCAAGACTAGGCATGACTCATCCCATGAAAACGAAGAGTGAAACTGGCAAATGTCTAGAATATTTCGTAAGAAGTGCACGAAATTTATTAGGATACGATGCGAAGGTGTGTTATTTACGCTCAGATCAGGGTACGGAATTTACAGGTGGGTACACGATTGAAGTATTGCAAAAATTAGGTGCAGAATTACAATTAGCGTGTCCTGACACACCAGAACATAACGGAGTTTCGGAGAGATTCAATCAAACTATACAAAAGAAGGCGCGTTGTTATATGTTTGATTCGAAATTGCCGGAATATTTATGGGATTTAGCTTTGACCGCCTCAGTGTACGCTTATAATCGAACTCCACACAAGTCGAATAATATGATAATACCTTTAGAAAAATTTAACCCTAATTACAATTTTAATATAGACCAGATTAAACGATTTGGTTGTATAGCGTATATCAAAATTCAAAGAAAAGTCGGTCCCAAATTTAGAGCGGAAGGAAGACGTGTTATACTGGTGGGATATACACCGATGGGATATCAATTGTTAAAACCGGAAGATGGGAAATATTATGAAAGCAGGAACGTAAAATTTAATGAAAAACTAGTTTACGGAGACAAATACAAAAGAAATGATATTCAAATTTTTCCACTTATTGAAGGTGAGACAAACAAAGAAAAATGGTTCACTGAATTTGTAGATGAGAAAATTAAAAATGAAGAAACAATAAAACCGGAGGGAGAACTTAATAGAAAAAGAGGTAGGACACAGAAAAATATAGTAAATACTAGCAAACAAATTGAAACTGAAATGGAAAATAATAAAATTGAAAACGAAAAAGAAGATGAAATAACTAGACAAATCAATGAAGATGAGACAGAAGCACAATTCAAATTAGATGATGAAACAACTCACGCTCTATTAGCTAATATCAATACAGATCCGGTGAATTATAAAGATGCGATGAAATCGCTGGAAAAGAACGTATGGAAAGAAGCGATAAATGAAGAGATAATGTCGCTAAAGAAGATGAGAGTGTGGAAAATAGTGGAAAGACCGAACAAAACAAAATATGGCAAAAAGACTGTGGTGATAGATTCTAAATGGATATTTAAGAGAAAATTAGATTCAAATGGATGTGAAAAATTCAAGGCGAGACTAGTGATAAGAGGTTTTAAAGACAAAAATATTTACGAATTAGCAGAAACATATGCACCGGTGTCAAGATTACCGTTGGTGCGTGCAGTCTTAGCCATTGCTAATAAATATGATTTAAAATTGTGTCAATTTGACGTTAAAACAGCATTTTTAAATGGTGAGATCAAAGATGAAGAAATATATATGGAAATACCTGAAGGAACTGAACACACTAAAGAGGAGAGAGAAAGAAAGGTGTGCAAATTAGAACGAGCAATGTATGGTTTACGAATTAGTTCTAAAAGATGGAACGACAAATTTACAAAAGCAGTCTTGAGTATTGGTTTAGAAAATTCCGATGTAGAACCATGTTTATTTACTTGGAGAGAGGGTGAGAAATTTTTAATTTTAATTTTATACGTGGATGATACTCTTATAGCGAGCAATGATGAGAATAAAATAGAAGAAGTCAAAAATAAATTAAGTAAAGAAATTGAAATTGTCTGTCTAGGTGAGCCTAAAGAGTTTTTGAGTATTCAAATAAATCGTGACAAAACTAATAAAATTATAGAATTACATCAAGAATTATTGTCAATATACAACTCAATTAAATTAATTCTAATAAAACCACTATTACCTATGATTCTATAGTGCGATAACAAAGCGGCGAGTATCAGTGCAGAAACAAACGGTGGGAATAAATTAAGACATATCATTGAAATTAAAGAGCATCATGATAAGGAGTGTGTCAAAAGAAAATTGACGTTATAAAATGGATTAAGTCACGAGAACAAATAGCTGACATATTTACAAAACCATTGTCTTTTGAATTACATAAGACTCTGGTTGATAAGATTATGAATTTAAATAACTAAACACTATTTTTGTTCACAGATACTAATTGAGGAGAAAGAAGTACCAACACGATGATTATTACCTAAAAATCTAAAAGTATATTTTGTTAAGTATTAAAACAAGGCTGATTTAAGTTTAATTGTTAAAGTAAATAAAGGACAGACGGGAGGGAGTGTTAGAATTTAAGAACGCCCGCCCTTTATTTTAATTACCTATTGTGCCGCTAGGCTGCGCGGTAGAAATCGTAAACCACTTGCATACAACCGACTTCACTTCAAAGTCGACGTTGAAATAGTGTGATTCTCCTCGTGTGTAAGATTAGATTAAAACGTGTTACCAGTTCATAAATAAATAATTACTTTATAACAAATAACGTTCAGTTTATTGGTTCCCGAGATCCTAACCATCCAACATCAAAATTTTACGATTTTTAAAATGCTATTAACTTTGTTTAAATATCACTAGAGGGTTCACTAATAGCTCAATTAATGCGTTTTCAAAAAATAAAACGAACAAAATACTTATATTTTAACTTTTTTTTAAAAAAAATATACAATTTCGCAAGAAAACGATTTTTTCAACATTTTTAAATGTGAAAAAAATAGTTACAATTTATAGATCAGGTTCAAACGTATATCAGAATTTGTCCCCCTGAGGAACCTATAATTTTGTAAAAAAACATAATTCTGCACCGAAAAAAATGAATAGGCGATTTGACTATGCTCATAGTTACGAGAGGAGCCCTCGTAACTTGACATAGTCAAATCGCCTATTCATTTTTTTCGGTGTAAGTATTATAGTTTTTGAGATATTGGGCCAAACGTAATGTAGACGTACACACACACACACACATACGGACCGTTTTTTAAAACTTAATTTTCTACATCCTAAGGTCGAAATATGTCCAGATGTGTCAAAAAATCGAAATCAAGAATTTGAGGGTAAAACATTACTTCCTCTATGAGGACGCAATTATTTGAACAAATGAAAAATATTTAAACAATTGAAAATTTGTTTCTAATTGAAGATGAATAAACTAGTTATAAAAAAAATTATGCAAAAAACTACAAGTTTTTAGGTATGATTAATGAAAAATTGATTTTAAACAATTTTACTTGTTTAAAAAAATGAGGAGTAAGTCAATAATTTTTTTCTATCTTTTCAGTTATTAAACAGTCAGTTAGCTATTAATATACTCTATTAAAACAGAATAAATTAAGATTTTAAACAAACTAATTTGTTTAAACAATTAAACATTAATTAACAATCAATTAAGCGCTGTAATTTAATGAAGCCTGTAAAAAAACGATGTAAAAAAGTAATATTTTAGACCTATTTAAGGTTAAATGATAAATTTACGCTTGCGGATGCTTTATTTAGAGGCCTCCCAAAGAAGTGTATTTGTAAAAATATAATAATAATCGACATTATCTTCGAGTTTAAACATTTTGAAAGGCTGATAAAGCTCTGAGTCTTTTTAAATAATATTTTCATTATTTTTTTTAAATTTTTTAAAGACATCCATTTTTCCCATGCATTATAAATGGCAAGATAGGGGGTGCAGGCGGCACCCCTTAATATTGTCGGATGAAAAAAAAGCTGTTTACTTTTTTTTGGTTTGTAGGTAGTTTTTTTTGTTCCGGAAACAAAATTCAAAAATGTCCATTTTTTAAAACACCCTACTGTGCATATCTTAACATTTTTTCTCCGTATAGCGTTACAAATATAAAGATGAATACAATTATAAAATATAAAGATAAATTTAAGAATTAAAGTCAAAAATTATATTATAGTATTTGTTAACCTCAGCGACGAAGAGCATTAAAACAAAAACCATTCTCCAATTAGCAAAGAAGGGACATTTTAATTTAAAGGTATTTAATGACCTTTTTCCTTTCAAGAAAACACTCATTTTTGTTCACTTCATGTATGTTAAATAAATTATTTAATAACAAATATCATTTGTGAAAAAAAAATAAAATTAGTGGTTTTTACAAAACTTTTCATGACTGGCGCGGCAACACAGTGATGCCAGATGAAGACCGAAGTCGACCCCTACCATGACTCCCGAGCAAAGCTCAAACACTTGTAAATGATAGTCTGTCGGTGTGAGTATTTTTCGTTTACCGTAAGGTCGCGCGCACCTAACATTTTTACTAGCCTAAACTAAGGCGCAAAATTCAAACCGACAATTTTAAACTTTAAAACATAATAATTATTCAATTAATCCCTATTAAAAAATTGGACGTCGTACACGAAGTCGTGAACTACGTCGTAAACTACGTCGCAAATCAGGTCAAACACGATGTCGTAAACAACTTCGTTTAATGCAACGTATTTTCAGAGAGTACACGACGTCGAATTTTTCAATAAGAATTTATATTCATCCATTTAATAAAAAAATTAAATAAAATAACAACTAAATTATAATTATTATTAAAGTCTAGTAAAATAAAACGTTAATTAACGTTAACGTTATTTATCGAGTTTTTGTCGAAATTCGACAAAATCTCATGCGTTTTAACAAATCTCGTTTCCTGGCACCTAGATTAGACAAAACAAATTTTTTTGAAAAAGATTTCTGTTCCTATTATTAAAAACACTCTGAAAAAAGGTAATTAGCATTTGGATTATTTGATATAACGTTATTTATCAAGTTTTTGTCAAAATTCGACAAAATCTTATGCATTAAGACAATTCTCATTTTCCTGGCACCTCGTGTTTGCAAAAAAAAATTTTTTTTAAAAAAGATTTCTCTTCCTATTATTCGAAAACTATCGAAAAAAATTAATTAGCTTTTGGATTTTTCGATTTAACGTTATTTAACGAGTTTTTTGCAAAATTCGAACAAATCTTATGCATTTTGACCATTCTCATTTCCCTGGTACCTAGTTTTGGCAAAAAACAATTTTTTATCTAAATTTATCAAGTCCTAATTAAGTCCAAAAATCATCAAGCCCTAATTAAATCCTAACATTAATAGGTCTTTATTATTTCCGACGAGTGTCAAGACCTAATTAAGTCCTAAAATATCCAAATCCTAAATACGTAATAAAATAATCAAATCCTAATAAAGTCCGAATTTCGTCTTAACTTTATCAAGTTTTCATTAAGTCCTTCAATTGTCAAGTCCTGAAGTGATCAAGTCCTAAATAAGTCCTAAAATAATCAAGTCCTAATTAAGTCCTAAAATAATCAAGTACTAATTAAGTCCTAAAATCATCAAGTCCTAATTGAGTCGTAAAATAATCAAGTCCTAATAAGGTCCTAAAATTATCAAGTCCTAATAAAGTCCTAAAATAATCAAGTCCTAATTAAGTCCTAAAATAATCAAGTCCTAATTAAGTCCTGAAACTATCACGTCCTAATTAAGTCCTAAAATTATCAAGTCCTAATTAAGTCCTAATCAAGTCCTAAAATCATCAAGTCCTAATTAAGTCCTAAAATTATCAACTCCCAATAAAGACCTAAAATAATCAAGTCCTAATTAAGTCCTAAAATCATCAAGTCCTAATTAAGTCCTTAAATAATCAAGTCCTAATTAAGTCCTAAAATTATCAAGTCCTAATAAAGTCCTAAAATAATCAAGTCCTAATTAAGTCCTAAAATAATCAAGTTCTAATTAAATCCTAAAATCATCAAGTCCGAATTAAGTCCCAAAATAATTAAGTCCTAATTAAGTCCTAAAATCATCAAGTCCTAATTAAGTCCTAAAATTATCAAGTCCTAATTAAGTCCTAAAATAATCAAGTCCTAATTAAGTCCTAAAATTATCAACTCCTAATAAAGTCCTAAAATAATCAAGTCCTAATTAAGTCCTAAAACTATCAAGTCCTAATTAAGTCTTAAAATTATCAAGTCCTAATTAAGTCCGAAAATTATCAAGTCCCAATTAAGTCCTAAAATAATTAAGTCCTAATAAGGTCCTAAAATTATCAAGTCCTTATAAAGTCTTAAAATAATCAAGTCCTAATTAAGTCCTAAAATAATCAAGTCCTAATTAAGTCCTAAAATTATCACGTCCTAATTAAGTCCTAAAATAATCAAGTCCTAATTAAGTCCTAAAATTATCAACTCCTAATAAAGTCCTAAAATAAACAAGTCCTTAATAAGTCCTAAAATAATCAAGTTCTAATTAAGTCCTAAAATCATCAAGTCCTAATTAAGTCCTAAAATTATCACGTCCTAATTAAGTCCTAAAATAATCAAGTCCTAATTAAGTCCTAAAATTATCAACTCCTAATAAAGTCCTAAAATAATAAAGTCCTAATTAAGTCCTAAAATAATCAAGTTCTAATTAAGTCCTAAAATCATCAAGTCCGAATTAAGTCCTAAAATAATTAAATCCTAATTAAGTCCTAAAATCATCAAGTCCTAATTAAGTCCTAAAATTATCAAGTCCTAATTAAAACCTAAAATAATCAAGTCCTAATTAAGTCCTAAAATAATCAAGTCCTAATTAACTCCTGAAATAATCAAGTCTTAATCAAGTCCTAAAACTATCAAGTCCTAATTAAGTCCTAAAATTATCACGTCCTAATTAAGTCCTAAAATAATCAAGTCCTAATTAAGTCCTAAAATAATCAAGTCCTAATAAAGTCCTAAAATAATCAAGCCCTAAGTAAGTCCTAAAACAATCAAGTCCTAATTAAGTCCCAAAACAATCAAGTCCTAATTTAGTCCAAAAATTATCACGTCCTAATTAAGTCCTAAAATAATCAAGTCCTAATTATGTCCTAAAATTATCAAGTCCTAATTAAAACCTAAAATAATCAAGTCCTAATTAAGTCCTAAAATAATCAAGTCCTAATTAAGTCCTGAAATAATCAAGTCTTAATCAAGTCCTAAAACTATCAAGTCCTAATTAAGTCCTAAAATTATCACGTCCTAATTAAGTCCTAAAATAATCAAGTCCTAATTAAGTCCTCAAATAATCAAGTCCTAATAAAGTCCTAAAATAATCAAGCCCTAATTAAGTCCTAAAACAATCAAGTCCTAATTAAGTCCTAAAACAATCAAGTCCTAATTAAGTCCTAAAATAATCAAGTCCTAATTAAGTCCTAAAACTATCAAGTCCTAATTAAGTCTTAAAATTATCAAGTCCTAATTAAGTCCGAAAATTATCAAGTCCCAATTAAGTCCTAAAATAATTAAGTCCTAATAAGGTCCTAAAATTATCAAGTCCTTATAAAGTCTTAAAATAATCAAGTCCTAATTAAGTCCTAAAATAATCAAGTCCTAATTATGTCCTAAAATAATCAAGTCCTAATTAAGTCCTAAAATAATCAAGTCCTAATTAAGTCCTCGAATTATCAAGTCCTAATTAAGTCCTAAAATTATCACGTCCTAATTAAGTCCTAAAATAAACAAGTCCTAAATAAGTCCTAAAATAATCAAGTTCTAATAAAGTCCTAAAATAATCAAGTCCTAATTAAGTCCTAAAACTATCAAGTCCTAATTAAGTCTTAAAATTATCAAGTCCTAATTAAGTCCGAAAATTATCAAGTCCCAATTAAGTCCTAAAATAATTAAGTTCTAATAAGGTCCTAAAATTATCAAGTCCTTATAAAGTCTTAAAATAATCAAGTCCTAATTAAGTCCTAAAATAATCAAGTCCTAATTAAGTCCCAAAACAATCAAGTCCTAATTTAGTCCTAAAATTATCACGTCCTAATTAAGTCCTAAAATAATCAAGTCCTAATTATGTCCTAAAATTATCAAGTCCTAATTAAAACCTAAAATAATCAAGTCCTAATTAAGTCCTAAAATAATCAAGTCCTAATTAAGTCCTGAAATAATCAAGTCTTAATCAAGTCCTAAAACTATCAAGTCCTAATTAAGTCCTAAAATTATCAAGTCCTAATTAAGTCCTAAAATAATCAAGTCCTAATTAAGTCCTAAAATAATCAAGTCCTAATAAAGTCCTAAAATAATCAAGTCCTAATTAAGTCCTAAAACAATCAAGTCCTAATTAAGTCCTAAAACAATCAAGTCCTAATTAAGTCCTAAAATAATCAAGTCCTAATAAGTCCTAAAACTATCAAGTCCTAATTAAGTCTTAAAATTATCAAGTCCTAATTAAGTCCGAAAATTATCAAGTCCCAATTAAGTCCTAAAATAATTAAGTCCTAATAAGGTCCTAAAATTATCAAGTCCTTATAAAGTCTTAAAATAATCAAGTCCTAATTAAGTCCTAAAATAATCAAGTCCTAATTATGTCCTAAAATAATCAAGTCCTAATTAAGTCCTAAAATAATCAAGTCCTAATTAAGTCCTCGAATTATCAAGTCCTAATTAAGTCCTAAAATTATCACGTCCTAATTAAGTCCTAAAATAAACAAGTCCTAAATAAGTCCTAAAATAATCAAGTTCTAATAAAGTCCTAAAATAATCAAGTCCTAATTAAGTCCTAAAACTATCAAGTCCTAATTAAGTCTTAAAATTATCAAGTCCTAATTAAGCCCGAAAATTATCAAGTCCCAATTAAGTCCTAAAATAATTAAGTTCTAATAAGGTCCTAAAATTATCAAGTCCTTATAAAGTCTTAAAATAATCAAGTCCTAATTAAGTCCTAAAATAATCAAGTCCTAATTAAGTCCCAAAACAATCAAGT
This sequence comes from Ganaspis brasiliensis, assembly GCA_037103525.1. Taxonomy (NCBI): domain Eukaryota; kingdom Metazoa; phylum Arthropoda; class Insecta; order Hymenoptera; family Figitidae; genus Ganaspis; species Ganaspis brasiliensis. The sequence goes on from JAZKLR010000014.1 coordinate 1,031,752, forward strand.
CCTAATTTAGTCCTAAAATTATCACGTCCTAATTAAGTCCTAAAATAATCAAGTCCTAATTATGTCCTAAAATTATCAAGTCCTAATTAAAACCTAAAATAATCAAGTCCTAATTAAGTCCTAAAATAATCAAGTCCTAATTAAGTCCTGAAATAATCAAGTCTTAATCAAGTCCTAAAACTATCAAGTCCTAATTAAGTCCTAAAATTATCACGTCCTAATTAAGTCCTAAAATAATCAAGTCCTAATTAAGTCCTAAAATAATCAAGTCCTAATAAAGTCCTAAAATAATCAAGCCCTAAGTAAGTCCTAAAACAATCAAGTCCTAATTAAGTCCCAAAACAATCAAGTCCTAATTTAGTCCAAAAATTATCACGTCCTAATTAAGTCCTAAAATAATCAAGTCCTAATTATGTCCTAAAATTATCAAGTCCTAATTAAAACCTAAAATAATCAAGTCCTAATTAAGTCCTAAAATAATCAAGTCCTAATTAAGTCCTGAAATAATCAAGTCTTAATCAAGTCCTAAAACTATCAAGTCCTAATTAAGTCCTAAAATTATCACGTCCTAATTAAGTCCTAAAATAATCAAGTCCTAATTAAGTCCTCAAATAATCAAGTCCTAATAAAGTCCTAAAATAATCAAGCCCTAATTAAGTCCTAAAACAATCAAGTCCTAATTAAGTCCTAAAACAATCAAGTCCTAATTAAGTCCTAAAATAATCAAGTCCTAATTAAGTCCTAAAACTATCAAGTCCTAATTAAGTCTTAAAATTATCAAGTCCTAATTAAGTCCGAAAATTATCAAGTCCCAATTAAGTCCTAAAATAATTAAGTCCTAATAAGGTCCTAAAATTATCAAGTCCTTATAAAGTCTTAAAATAATCAAGTCCTAATTAAGTCCTAAAATAATCAAGTCCTAATTATGTCCTAAAATAATCAAGTCCTAATTAAGTCCTAAAATAATCAAGTCCTAATTAAGTCCTCGAATTATCAAGTCCTAATTAAGTCCTAAAATTATCACGTCCTAATTAAGTCCTAAAATAAACAAGTCCTAAATAAGTCCTAAAATAATCAAGTTCTAATAAAGTCCTAAAATAATCAAGTCCTAATTAAGTCCTAAAACTATCAAGTCCTAATTAAGTCTTAAAATTATCAAGTCCTAATTAAGTCCGAAAATTATCAAGTCCCAATTAAGTCCTAAAATAATTAAGTTCTAATAAGGTCCTAAAATTATCAAGTCCTTATAAAGTCTTAAAATAATCAAGTCCTAATTAAGTCCTAAAATAATCAAGTCCTAATTAAGTCCCAAAACAATCAAGTCCTAATTTAGTCCTAAAATTATCACGTCCTAATTAAGTCCTAAAATAATCAAGTCCTAATTATGTCCTAAAATTATCAAGTCCTAATTAAAACCTAAAATAATCAAGTCCTAATTAGTCCTAAAATAATCAAGTCCTAATTAAGTCCTGAAATAATCAAGTCTTAATCAAGTCCTAAAACTATCAAGTCCTAATTAAGTCCTAAAATTATCAAGTCCTAATTAAGTCCTAAAATAATCAAGTCCTAATTAAGTCCTAAAATAATCAAGTCCTAATAAAGTCCTAAAATAATCAAGCCCTAATTAAGTCCTAAAACAATCAAGTCCTAATTAAGTCCTAAAACAATCAAGTCCTAATTAAGTCCTAAAATAATCAAGTCCTAATAAGTCCTAAAACTATCAAGTCCTAATTAAGTCTTAAAATTATCAAGTCCTAATTAAGTCCGAAAATTATCAAGTCCCAATTAAGTCCTAAAATAATTAAGTCCTAATAAGGTCCTAAAATTATCAAGTCCTTATAAAGTCTTAAAATAATCAAGTCCTAATTAAGTCCTAAAATAATCAAGTCCTAATTATGTCCTAAAATAATCAAGTCCTAATTAAGTCCTAAAATAATCAAGTCCTAATTAAGTCCTCGAATTATCAAGTCCTAATTAAGTCCTAAAATTATCACGTCCTAATTAAGTCCTAAAATAAACAAGTCCTAAATAAGTCCTAAAATAATCAAGTTCTAATAAAGTCCTAAAATAATCAAGTCCTAATTAAGTCCTAATTAAGTCTTAAAATTATCAAGTCCTAATTAAGCCCGAAAATTATCAAGTCCCAATTAAGTCCTAAAATAATTAAGTTCTAATAAGGTCCTAAAATTATCAAGTCCTTATAAAGTCTTAAAATAATCAAGTCCTAATTAAGTCCTAAAATAATCAAGTCCTAATTAAGTCCCAAAACAATCAAGTCCTAATTTAGTCCTAAAATTATCACGTCCTAATTAAGTCCTAAAATAATCAAGTCCTAATTATGTCCTAAAATTATCAAGTCCTAATTAAAACCTAAAATAATCAAGTCCTAATTAAGTCCTAAAATAATCAAGTCCTAATTAAGTCCTGAAATAATCAAGTCTTAATCAAGTCCTAAAACTATCAAGTCCTAATTAAGTCCTAAAATTATCACGTCCTAATTAAGTCCTAAAATAATCAAGTCCTAATTAAGTCCTAAAATAATCAAGTCCTAATAAAGTCCTAAAATAATCAAGCCCTAATTAAGTCCTAAAACAATCAAGTCCTAATTAAGTCCTGAAATAATCAAGTCTTAATCAAGTCCTAAAACTATCAAGTCCTAATTAAGTCCTAAAATTATCACGTCCTAATTAAGTCCTAAAATAATCAAGTCCTAATTAAGTCCTCGAATTATCAAGTCCTAATTAAGTCCTAAAATTATCACGTCCCAATTAAGTCCTAAAATAAACAAGTCCTAAATAAGTCCTAAAATAATCAAGTTCTAATAAAGTCCTAAAATAATCAAGTCCTAATTAAGTCCTAAAACTATCAAGTCCTAATTAAGTCTTAAAATTATCAAGTCCTAATTAAGTCCGAAAATTATCAAGTCCCAATTAAGTCCTAAAATAATTAAGTTCTAATAAGGTCCTAAAATTATCAAGTCCTTATAAAGTCTTAAAATAATCAAGTCCTAATTAAGTCCTAAAATAATCAAGTCCTAATTAAGTCCTAAAATTATCACGTCCTAATTAAGTCCTAATTAAGTCCTAAAATTATCAACTCCTAATAAAGTCCTAAAATAAACAAGTCCTAAATAAGTCCTTAAATAATCAAGTTCTAATTAAGTCCTAAAATCATCAAGTCCTAATTAAGTCCTAAAATTATCACGTCCTAATTAAGTCCTAAAATAATCAAGTCCTAATTAAGTCCTAAAATTATCAACTCCTAATAAAGTCCTAAAATAATAAAGTCCTAATTAAGTCCTAAAATAATCAAGTTCTAATTAAGTCCTAAAATAATCAAGTCCTAATTAAGTCCTAAAACTATCAAGTCCTAATTAAGTCCTAAAATCATCAAGTCCTAATTAAGTCCTAAAATTATCAAGTCCTAATTAAGTCCTAAAATAATCAAGTTCTAATTAAGTCCTAAAATAATCAAGTCCTAATTAAGTCCTGAAATAATCAAGTCTTAATCAAGTCCTAATTAAGTCCTAAAATTATCACGTCCTAATTAAGTCCTAAAATTATCAAGTCCTAATTAAGTCCTAAAATAATCAAGTTCTAATTCAGTCCTAAAATAATCAAGTCCTAATTAAGTCCTAAAATAATTAAGTTCTAATTAAGTCCTAAAATCATCAAGTCCGAATTAAGTCCTAAAATAATTAAGTCGTAATTAAGTCCTAAAATTATCACGTCCTAATTAAGTCCTAAAATAATCAATTCCTAATTAAGTCCTAAAATTATCAATTCCTAATTAAGTCCTAAAATTATCAAGTCCTAATTAAGTCCTAAAATAATCAAGTCCTAATAAAGTCCTAAAATAATCAGGTTCTAATTAGGTCCTAAAATTATCAAGTCCTAATTAAGTAATAAAATAATCAAGTCCTAATTAAGTCCTAAAATCATCAAGTCCTAATTAAGTCCTAAAACAATTGAGTCCTAATTAGGTCCTAAAACAATCAAGTCCTAATTAAGTCCTAAAATTATCAAGTCCTAATTAAGTCCTAAAACAATCAAGTCCTAATTAAGTCCTAAAATAATCAAGTCCTAATTAAGTCCTAAAATAATCAAGTTCTAATTAAGTCCTAAAATCATCAAGTCCGAATTAAGTCCTAAAATAATTAAGTCGTAATTAAGTCCTAAAATTATCACGTCCTAATTAAGTCCTAAAATAATTAATTCCTAATTAAGTCCTAAAATTATCAAGTCCTAATTAAGTCCTAAAATAATCAAGTCCTAATAAAGTCCTAAAATAATCAGGTTCTAATTAGGTCCTAAAATTATCAAGTCCTAATTAAGTAATAAAATAATCAAGTCCTAATTAAGTCCTAAAATCATCAAGTCCTAATTAAGTCCTAAAACAATTGAGTCCTAATTAGGTCCTAAAACAATCAAGTCCTAATTAAGTCCTAAAATTATCAAGTCCTAATTAAGTCCTAAAACAATCAAGTCCTAATTAAGTCCTAAAATTATCACGCCCTAATTAAGTCCTAAAATAATCAAGTCCTAATTAAGTCCTAAAATCATCAAGTCCTAATTAAATCCTAAAATAATCAAGTCCTAATTAAGTCCTAAAATAATCAAGTTCTAATTAAGTCCTAAAATCATCAAGTCCGAATTAAGTCCTAAAATAATTAAGTCGTAATTAAGTCCTAAAATAATCAAGTTCTAATTAAGTCCTAAAATTATCAAGTCCTAATTAAGTAATAAAATAATCAAGTCCTAATTAAGTCCTAAAATCATCAAGTCCTAATTAAGTCCTAAAACAATTGAGTCCTAATTAGGTCCTAAAACAATCAAGTCCTAATTAAGTCCTAAAATTATCAAGTCCTAATTAAGTCCTAAAACAATCAAGTCCTAATTAAGTCCTAAAATTATCACGTCCTAATTAAGTCCTAAAATAATCAAGTCCTAATTAAGTCCTAAAATCATCAAGTCCTAATTAAATCCTAAAATTATCACGTCCTAATTAAGTCCTAAAATAATCAAGTCCTAATTAAGTCCTAAAATCATCAAGTCCTAATTAAATCCTAAAATAATCAAGTCCTAATTAAGTCCTAAAATAATCAAGTTCTAATTAAGTCCTAAAATCATCAAGTCCGAATTAAGTCCTAAAATAATTAAGTCGTAATTAAGTCCTAAAATTATCACGTCCTAATTAAGTCCTAAAATAATCAATTCCTAATTAAGTCCTAAAATTATCAAGTCCTAATTAAGTCCTAAAATAATCAAGTCCTAATAAAGTCCTAAAATAATCAGGTTCTAATTAGGTCCTAAAATTATCAAGTCCTAATTAAGTAATAAAATAATCAAGTCCTAATTAAGTCCTAAAATCATCAAGTCCTAATTAAGTCCTAAAACAATTGAGTCCTAATTAGGTCCTAAAACAATCAAGTCCTAATTAAGTCCTAAAATTATCAAGTCCTAATTAAGTCCTAAAACAATCAAGTCCTAATTAAGTCCTAAAATTATCACGTCCTAATTAAGTCCTAAAATAATCAAGTCCTAATTAAGTCCTAAAACTATCAAGTCCTAATTAAGTCTTAAAATTATCAAGTCCTAATTAAGTCCGAAAATTATCAAGTCCCAATTAAGTCCTAAATTAATTAAGTCCTAATAAGGTCCTAAAATTATCAAGTCCTTATAAAGTCTTAAAATAATCAAGTCCTAATTAAGTCCTAAAATAATCAAGTCCTAATTAAGTCCTAAAATTATCACGTCCTAATTAAGTCCTAAAATAATCAAGTCCTAATTAAGTCCTAAAATTATCAACTCCTAATAAAGTCCTAAAATAAACAAGTCCTTAATAAGTCCTAAAATAATCAAGTTCTAATTAAGTCCTAAAATCATCAAGTCCTAATTAAGTCCTAAAATTATCACGTCCTAATTAAGTCCTAAAATAATCAAGTCCTAATTAAGTCCTAAAATTATCAACTCCTAATAAAGTCCTAAAATAATAAAGTCCTAATTAAGTCCTAAAATAATCAAGTTCTAATTAAGTCCTAAAATCATCAAGTCCGAATTAAGTCCTAAAATAATTAAATCCTAATTAAGTCCTAAAATCATCAAGTCCTAATTAAGTCCTAAAATTATCAAGTCCTAATTAAAACCTAAAATAATCAAGTCCTAATTAAGTCCTAAAATAATCAAGTCCTAATTAAGTCCTGAAATAATCAAGTCTTAATCAAGTCCTAAAACTATCAAGTCCTAATTAAGTCCTAAAATTATCACGTCCTAATTAAGTCCTAAAATAATCAAGTCCTAATTAAGTCCTAAAATAATCAAGTCCTAATAAAGTCCTAAAATAATCAAGCCCTAAGTAAGTCCTAAAACAATCAAGTCCTAATTAAGTCCCAAAACAATCAAGTCCTAATTTAGTCCAAAAATTATCACGTCCTAATTAAGTCCTAAAATAATCAAGTCCTAATTATGTCCTAAAATTATCAAGTCCTAATTAAAACCTAAAATAATCAAGTCCTAATTAAGTCCTAAAATAATCAAGTCCTAATTAAGTCCTGAAATAATCAAGTCTTAATCAAGTCCTAAAACTATCAAGTCCTAATTAAGTCCTAAAATTATCACGTCCTAATTAAGTCCTAAAATAATCAAGTCCTAATTAAGTCCTCAAATAATCAAGTCCTAATAAAGTCCTAAAATAATCAAGCCCTAATTAAGTCCTAAAACAATCAAGTCCTAATTAAGTCCTAAAACAATCAAGTCCTAATTAAGTCCTAAAATAATCAAGTCCTAATTAAGTCCTAAAACTATCAAGTCCTAATTAAGTCTTAAAATTATCAAGTCCTAATTAAGTCCGAAAATTATCAAGTCCCAATTAAGTCCTAAAATAATTAAGTCCTAATAAGGTCCTAAAATTATCAAGTCCTTATAAAGTCTTAAAATAATCAAGTCCTAATTAAGTCCTAAAATAATCAAGTCCTAATTATGTCCTAAAATAATCAAGTCCTAATTAAGTCCTAAAATAATCAAGTCCTAATTAAGTCCTCGAATTATCAAGTCCTAATTAAGTCCTAAAATTATCACGTCCTAATTAAGTCCTAAAATAAACAAGTCCTAAATAAGTCCTAAAATAATCAAGTTCTAATAAAGTCCTAAAATAATCAAGTCCTAATTAAGTCCTAAAACTATCAAGTCCTAATTAAGTCTTAAAATTATCAAGTCCTAATTAAGTCCGAAAATTATCAAGTCCCAATTAAGTCCTAAAATAATTAAGTTCTAATAAGGTCCTAAAATTATCAAGTCCTTATAAAGTCTTAAAATAATCAAGTCCTAATTAAGTCCTAAAATAATCAAGTCCTAATTAAGTCCCAAAACAATCAAGTCCTAATTTAGTCCTAAAATTATCACGTCCTAATTAAGTCCTAAAATAATCAAGTCCTAATTATGTCCTAAAATTATCAAGTCCTAATTAAAACCTAAAATAATCAAGTCCTAATTAAGTCCTAAAATAATCAAGTCCTAATTAAGTCCTGAAATAATCAAGTCTTAATCAAGTCCTAAAACTATCAAGTCCTAATTAAGTCCTAAAATTATCAAGTCCTAATTAAGTCCTAAAATAATCAAGTCCTAATTAAGTCCTAAAATAATCAAGTCCTAATAAAGTCCTAAAATAATCAAGCCCTAATTAAGTCCTAAAACAATCAAGTCCTAATTAAGTCCTAAAACAATCAAGTCCTAATTAAGTCCTAAAATAATCAAGTCCTAATAAGTCCTAAAACTATCAAGTCCTAATTAAGTCTTAAAATTATCAAGTCCTAATTAAGTCCGAAAATTATCAAGTCCCAATTAAGTCCTAAAATAATTAAGTCCTAATAAGGTCCTAAAATTATCAAGTCCTTATAAAGTCTTAAAATAATCAAGTCCTAATTAAGTCCTAAAATAATCAAGTCCTAATTATGTCCTAAAATAATCAAGTCCTAATTAAGTCCTAAAATAATCAAGTCCTAATTAAGTCCTCGAATTATCAAGTCCTAATTAAGTCCTAAAATTATCACGTCCTAATTAAGTCCTAAAATAAACAAGTCCTAAATAAGTCCTAAAATAATCAAGTTCTAATAAAGTCCTAAAATAATCAAGTCCTAATTAAGTCCTAAAACTATCAAGTCCTAATTAAGTCTTAAAATTATCAAGTCCTAATTAAGCCCGAAAATTATCAAGTCCCAATTAAGTCCTAAAATAATTAAGTTCTAATAAGGTCCTAAAATTATCAAGTCCTTATAAAGTCTTAAAATAATCAAGTCCTAATTAAGTCCTAAAATAATCAAGTCCTAATTAAGTCCCAAAACAATCAAGTCCTAATTTAGTCCTAAAATTATCACGTCCTAATTAAGTCCTAAAATAATCAAGTCCTAATTATGTCCTAAAATTATCAAGTCCTAATTAAAACCTAAAATAATCAAGTCCTAATTAAGTCCTAAAATAATCAAGTCCTAATTAAGTCCTGAAATAATCAAGTCTTAATCAAGTCCTAAAACTATCAAGTCCTAATTAAGTCCTAAAATTATCACGTCCTAATTAAGTCCTAAAATAATCAAGTCCTAATTAAGTCCTAAAATAATCAAGTCCTAATAAAGTCCTAAAATAATCAAGCCCTAATTAAGTCCTAAAACAATCAAGTCCTAATTAAGTCCTGAAATAATCAAGTCTTAATCAAGTCCTAAAACTATCAAGTCCTAATTAAGTCCTAAAATTATCACGTCCTAATTAAGTCCTAAAATAATCAAGTCCTAATTAAGTCCTCGAATTATCAAGTCCTAATTAAGTCCTAAAATTATCACGTCCTAATTAAGTCCTAAAATAAACAAGTCCTAAATAAGTCCTAAAATAATCAAGTTCTAATAAAGTCCTAAAATAATCAAGTCCTAATTAAGTCCTAAAACTATCAAGTCCTAATTAAGTCTTAAAATTATCAAGTCCTAATTAAGTCCGAAAATTATCAAGTCCCAATTAAGTCCTAAAATAATTAAGTTCTAATAAGGTCCTAAAATTATCAAGTCCTTATAAAGTCTTAAAATAATCAAGTCCTAATTAAGTCCTAAAATAATCAAGTCCTAATTAAGTCCTAAAATTATCACGTCCTAATTAAGTCCTAATTAAGTCCTAAAATTATCAACTCCTAATAAAGTCCTAAAATAAACAAGTCCTAAATAAGTCCTTAAATAATCAAGTTCTAATTAAGTCCTAAAATCATCAAGTCCTAATTAAGTCCTAAAATTATCACGTCCTAATTAAGTCCTAAAATAATCAAGTCCTAATTAAGTCCTAAAATTATCAACTCCTAATAAAGTCCTAAAATAATAAAGTCCTAATTAAGTCCTAAAATAATCAAGTTCTAATTAAGTCCTAAAATAATCAAGTCCTAATTAAGTCCTAAAACTATCAAGTCCTAATTAAGTCCTAAAATCATCAAGTCCTAATTAAGTCCTAAAATTATCAAGTCCTAATTAAGTCCTAAAATAATCAAGTTCTAATTAAGTCCTAAAATAATCAAGTCCTAATTAAGTCCTGAAATAATCAAGTCTTAATCAAGTCCTAATTAAGTCCTAAAATTATCACGTCCTAATTAAGTCCTAAAATTATCAAGTCCTAATTAAGTCCTAAAATAATCAAGTTCTAATTCAGTCCTAAAATAATCAAGTCCTAATTAAGTCCTAAAATAATCAAGTTCTAATTAAGTCCTAAAATCATCAAGTCCGAATTAAGTCCTAAAATAATTAAGTCGTAATTAAGTCCTAAAATTATCACGTCCTAATTAAGTCCTAAAATAATCAATTCCTAATTAAGTCCTAAAATTATCAATTCCTAATTAAGTCCTAAAATTATCAAGTCCTAATTAAGTCCTAAAATAATCAAGTCCTAATAAAGTCCTAAAATAATCAGGTTCTAATTAGGTCCTAAAATTATCAAGTCCTAATTAAGTAATAAAATAATCAAGTCCTAATTAAGTCCTAAAATCATCAAGTCCTAATTAAGTCCTAAAACAATTGAGTCCTAATTAGGTCCTAAAACAATCAAGTCCTAATTAAGTCCTAAAATTATCAAGTCCTAATTAAGTCCTAAAACAATCAAGTCCTAATTAAGTCCTAAAATAATCAAGTCCTAATTAAGTCCTAAAATAATCAAGTTCTAATTAAGTCCTAAAATCATCAAGTCCGAATTAAGTCCTAAAATAATTAAGTCGTAATTAAGTCCTAAAATTATCACGTCCTAATTAAGTCCTAAAATAATTAATTCCTAATTAAGTCCTAAAATTATCAAGTCCTAATTAAGTCCTAAAATAATCAAGTCCTAATAAAGTCCTAAAATAATCAGGTTCTAATTAGGTCCTAAAATTATCAAGTCCTAATTAAGTAATAAAATAATCAAGTCCTAATTAAGTCCTAAAATCATCAAGTCCTAATTAAGTCCTAAAACAATTGAGTCCTAATTAGGTCCTAAAACAATCAAGTCCTAATTAAGTCCTAAAATTATCAAGTCCTAATTAAGTCCTAAAACAATCAAGTCCTAATTAAGTCCTAAAATTATCACGCCCTAATTAAGTCCTAAAATAATCAAGTCCTAATTAAGTCCTAAAATCATCAAGTCCTAATTAAATCCTAAAATAATCAAGTCCTAATTAAGTCCTAAAATAATCAAGTTCTAATTAAGTCCTAAAATCATCAAGTCCGAATTAAGTCCTAAAATAATTAAGTCGTAATTAAGTCCTAAAATAATCAAGTTCTAATTAAGTCCTAAAATTATCAAGTCCTAATTAAGTAATAAAATAATCAAGTCCTAATTAAGTCCTAAAATCATCAAGTCCTAATTAAGTCCTAAAACAATTGAGTCCTAATTAGGTCCTAAAACAATCAAGTCCTAATTAAGTCCTAAAATTATCAAGTCCTAATTAAGTCCTAAAACAATCAAGTCCTAATTAAGTCCTAAAATTATCACGTCCTAATTAAGTCCTAAAATAATCAAGTCCTAATTAAGTCCTAAAATCATCAAGTCCTAATTAAATCCTAAAATTATCACGTCCTAATTAAGTCCTAAAATAATCAAGTCCTAATTAAGTCCTAAAATCATCAAGTCCTAATTAAATCCTAAAATAATCAAGTCCTAATTAAGTCCTAAAATAATCAAGTTCTAATTAAGTCCTAAAATCATCAAGTCCGAATTAAGTCCTAAAATAATTAAGTCGTAATTAAGTCCTAAAATTATCACGTCCTAATTAAGTCCTAAAATAATCAATTCCTAATTAAGTCCTAAAATTATCAAGTCCTAATTAAGTCCTAAAATAATCAAGTCCTAATAAAGTCCTAAAATAATCAGGTTCTAATTAGGTCCTAAAATTATCAAGTCCTAATTAAGTAATAAAATAATCAAGTCCTAATTAAGTCCTAAAATCATCAAGTCCTAATTAAGTCCTAAAACAATTGAGTCCTAATTAGGTCCTAAAACAATCAAGTCCTAATTAAGTCCTAAAATTACCAAGTCCTAATTAAGTCCTAAAACAATCAAGTCCTAATTAAGTCCTAAAATTATCACGTCCTAATTAAGTCCTAAAATAATCAAGTCCTAATTAAGTCCTAAAACTATCAAGTCCTAATTAAGTCTTAAAATTATCAAGTCCTAATTAAGTCCGAAAATTATCAAGTCCCAATTAAGTCCTAAAATAATTAAGTCCTAATAAGGTCCTAAAATTATCAAGTCCTTATAAAGTCTTAAAATAATCAAGTCCTAATTAAGTCCTAAAATAATCAAGTCCTAATTATGTCCTAAAATAATCAAGTCCTAATTAAGTCCTAAAATAATCAAGTCCTCATTAAGTCCTCGAATTATCAAGTCCTAATTAAGTCCTAAAATTATCACGTCCTAATTAAGTCCTAAAATAAACAAGTCCTAAATAAGTCCTAAAATAATCAAGTTCTAATAAAGTCCTAAAATAATCAAGTCCTAATTAAGTCCTAAAACTATCAAGTCCTAATTAAGTCTTAAAATTATCAAGTCCTAATTAAGTCCGAAAATTATCAAGTCCCAATTAAGTCCTAAAATAATTAAGTTCTAATAAGGTCCTAAAATTATCAAGTCCTTATAAAGTCTTAAAATAATCAAGTCCTAATTAAGTCCTAAAATAATCAAGTCCTAATTAAGTCCTAAAATTATCACGTCCTAATTAAGTCCTAATTAAGTCCTAAAATTATCAACTCCTAATAAAGTCCAAAAATAAACAAGTCCTAAATAAGTCCTAAAATAATCAAGTTCTAATTAAGTCCTAAAATCATCAAGTCCTAATTAAGTCCTAAAATTATCACGTCCTAATTAAGTCCTAAAATAATCAAGTCCTAATTAAGTCCTAAAATTATCAACTCCTAATAAAGTCCTAAAATAATAAAGTCCTAATTAAGTCCTAAAATAATCAAGTTCTAATTAAGTCCTAAAATCATCAAGTCCGAATTAAGTCCTAAAATAATTAAATCCTAATTAAGTCCTAAAATCATCAAGTCCTAATTAAGTCCTAAAATTATCAAGTCCTAATTAAGTCCTAAAATAATCAAGTCCTAATTAAGTAATAAAATAATCAAGTCCTAATTAAGTCCTGAAATAATCAAGTCTTAATCAAGTCCTAAAACTATCAAATCCTAATTAAGTCCTAAAATTATCACGTCCTAATTAAGTCCTAAAATAATCAAGTCCTAATTAAGTCCTAAAATTATCAACTCCTAATAAAGTCCTAAAATAATCAAGTCCTAATTAAGTCCTAAAACTATCAAGTCTTAATCAAGTCCTAAAACTATCAAGTCCTAATTAAGTCCTAAAATTATCACGTCCTAATTAAGTCCTAAAATAATCAAGTCCTAATTAAGTCCTAAAATCATCAAGTCCTAATTAAATCCTAAAATAATCAAGTCCTAATTAAGTCCTAAAATAATCAAGTTCTAATTAGGTCCTAAAATCATCAAGTCCGAATTAAGTCCTAAAATAATTAAGTCGTAATTAAGTCCTAAAATTATCACGTCCTAATTAACTCCTAAAATAATCAATTCCTAATTAAGTCCTAAAATTATCAAGTCCTAATTAAGTCCTAAAATAATCAAGTCCTAATAAAGTCCTAAAATAATCAGGTCCTAATTAGGTCCTAAAATTATCAAGTCCTAATTAAGTAATAAAATAATCAAGTCCTAATTAAGTCCTAAAATTATCACGTCCTAATTAAGTCCTAAAATAATCAAGTCCTAATTAAGTCCTAAAATCATCAAGTCCTAATTAAATCCTAAAATAATCAAGTCCTAATTAAGTCCTAAAATTATCACGTCCTAATTAAGTCCTAAAATAATCAAGTCCTAATTAAGTCCTAAAATTATCAAGTCCTTATAAAGTCTTAAAATAATCAAGTCCTAATTAAGTCCTAAAATAATCAAGTCCTAATTAAGTCCTAAAATTATCACGTCCTAATTAAGTCCTAAAATAATCAAGTCCTAATTAAGTCCTAAAATTATCAACTCCTAATAATGTCCTAAAATAAACAAGTCCTAAATAAGTCCTAAAATAATCAAGTTCTAATTAAGTCCTAAAATCATCAAGTCCTAATTAAGTCCTAAAATTATCACGTCCTAATTAAGTCCTAAAATAATCAAGTCCTAATTAAGTCCTAAAATTATCAACTCCTAATAAAGTCCTAAAATAATCAAGTCCTAATTAGGTCCTAAAATAATCAAGTTCTAATTAAGTCCTAAAATCATCAAGTCCGAATTAAGTCCTAAAATAATCAAGTCCTAATTAAGTCCTAAAACTATCAAGTCCTAATTAAGTCTTAAAATTATCAAGTCCTAATTAAGTCCGAAAATTATCAAGTCCCAATTAAGTCCTAAAATAATTAAGTTCTAATAAGGTCCTAAAATTATCAAGTCCTTATAAAGTCTTAAAATAATCAAGTCCTAATTAAGTCCTAAAATAATCAAGTCCTAATTAAGTCCTAAAATTATCACGTCCTAATTAAGTCCTAATTAAGTCCTAAAATTATCAACTCCTAATAAAGTCCAAAAATAAACAAGTCCTAAATAAGTCCTAAAATAATCAAGTTCTAATTAAGTCCTAAAATCATCAAGTCCTAATTAAGTCCTAAAATTATCACGTCCTAATTAAGTCCTAAAATAATCAAGTCCTAATTAAGTCCTAAAATTATCAACTCCTAATAAAGTCCTAAAATAATAAAGTCCTAATTAAGTCCTAAAATAATCAAGTTCTAATTAAGTCCTAAAATCATCAAGTCCGAATTAAGTCCTAAAATAATTAAATCCTAATTAAGTCCTAAAATCATCAAGTCCTAATTAAGTCCTAAAATTATCAAGTCCTAATTAAGTCCTAAAATAATCAAGTCCTAATTAAGTAATAAAATAATCAAGTCCTAATTAAGTCCTGAAATAATCAAGTCTTAATCAAGTCCTAAAACTATCAAATCCTAATTAAGTCCTAAAATTATCACGTCCTAATTAAGTCCTAAAATAATCAAGTCCTAATTAAGTCCTAAAATTATCAACTCCTAATAAAGTCCTAAAATAATCAAGTCCTAATTAAGTCCTAAAACTATCAAGTCTTAATCAAGTCCTAAAACTATCAAGTCCTAATTAAGTCCTAAAATTATCACGTCCTAATTAAGTCCTAAAATAATCAAGTCCTAATTAAGTCCTAAAATCATCAAGTCCTAATTAAATCCTAAAATAATCAAGTCCTAATTAAGTCCTAAAATAATCAAGTTCTAATTAGGTCCTAAAATCATCAAGTCCGAATTAAGTCCTAAAATAATTAAGTCGTAATTAAGTCCTAAAATTATCACGTCCTAATTAACTCCTAAAATAATCAATTCCTAATTAAGTCCTAAAATTATCAAGTCCTAATTAAGTCCTAAAATAATCAAGTCCTAATAAAGTCCTAAAATAATCAGGTCCTAATTAGGTCCTAAAATTATCAAGTCCTAATTAAGTAATAAAATAATCAAGTCCTAATTAAGTCCTAAAATTATCACGTCCTAATTAAGTCCTAAAATAATCAAGTCCTAATTAAGTCCTAAAATCATCAAGTCCTAATTAAATCCTAAAATAATCAAGTCCTAATTAAGTCCTAAAATTATCACGTCCTAATTAAGTCCTAAAATAATCAAGTCCTAATTAAGTCCTAAAATTATCAAGTCCTTATAAAGTCTTAAAATAATCAAGTCCTAATTAAGTCCTAAAATAATCAAGTCCTAATTAAGTCCTAAAATTATCACGTCCTAATTAAGTCCTAAAATAATCAAGTCCTAATTAAGTCCTAAAATTATCAACTCCTAATAATGTCCTAAAATAAACAAGTCCTAAATAAGTCCTAAAATAATCAAGTTCTAATTAAGTCCTAAAATCATCAAGTCCTAATTAAGTCCTAAAATTATCACGTCCTAATTAAGTCCTAAAATAATCAAGTCCTAATTAAGTCCTAAAATTATCAACTCCTAATAAAGTCCTAAAATAATCAAGTCCTAATTAGGTCCTAAAATAATCAAGTTCTAATTAAGTCCTAAAATCATCAAGTCCGAATTAAGTCCTAAAATAATCAAGTCCTAATTAAGTCCTAAAACTATCAAGTCCTAATTAAGTCTTAAAATTATCAAGTCCTAATTAAGTCCGAAAATTATCAAGTCCCAATTAAGTCCTAAAATAATTAAGTTCTAATAAGGTCCTAAAATTATCAAGTCCTTATAAAGTCTTAAAATAATCAAGTCCTAATTAAGTCCTAAAATAATCAAGTCCTAATTAAGTCCTAAAATTATCACGTCCTAATTAAGTCCTAATTAAGTCCTAAAATTATCAACTCCTAATAAAGTCCAAAAATAAACAAGTCCTAAATAAGTCCTAAAATAATCAAGTTCTAATTAAGTCCTAAAATCATCAAGTCCTAATTAAGTCCTAAAATTATCACGTCCTAATTAAGTCCTAAAATAATCAAGTCCTAATTAAGTCCTAAAATTATCAACTCCTAATAAAGTCCTAAAATAATAAAGTCCTAATTAAGTCCTAAAATAATCAAGTTCTAATTAAGTCCTAAAATCATCAAGTCCGAATTAAGTCCTAAAATAATTAAATCCTAATTAAGTCCTAAAATCATCAAGTCCTAATTAAGTCCTAAAATTATCAAGTCCTAATTAAGTCCTAAAATAATCAAGTCCTAATTAAGTAATAAAATAATCAAGTCCTAATTAAGTCCTGAAATAATCAAGTCTTAATCAAGTCCTAAAACTATCAAATCCTAATTAAGTCCTAAAATTATCACGTCCTAATTAAGTCCTAAAATAATCAAGTCCTAATTAAGTCCTAAAATTATCAACTCCTAATAAAGTCCTAAAATAATCAAGTCCTAATTAAGTCCTAAAACTATCAAGTCTTAATCAAGTCCTAAAACTATCAAGTCCTAATTAAGTCCTAAAATTATCACGGCCTAATTAAGTCCTAAAATAATCAAGTCCTAATTAAGTCCTAAAATCATCAAGTCCTAATTAAATCCTAAAATAATCAAGTCCTAATTAAGTCCTAAAATAATCAAGTTCTAATTAGGTCCTAAAATCATCAAGTCCGAATTAAGTCCTAAAATAATTAAGTCGTAATTAAGTCCTAAAATTATCACGTCCTAATTAACTCCTAAAATAATCAATTCCTAATTAAGTCCTAAAATTATCAAGTCCTAATTAAGTCCTAAAATAATCAAGTCCTAATAAAGTCCTAAAATAATCAGGTCCTAATTAGGTCCTAAAATTATCAAGTCCTAATTAAGTAATAAAATAATCAAGTCCTAATTAAGTCCTAAAATTATCACGTCCTAATTAAGTCCTAAAATAATCAAGTCCTAATTAAGTCCTAAAATCATCAAGTCCTAATTAAATCCTAAAATAATCAAGTCCTAATTAAGTCCTAAAATTATCACGTCCTAATTAAGTCCTAAAATAATCAAGTCCTAATTAAGTCCTAAAATTATCAAGTCCTTATAAAGTCTTAAAATAATCAAGTCCTAATTAAGTCCTAAAATAATCAAGTCCTAATTAAGTCCTAAAATTATCACGTCCTAATTAAGTCCTAAAATAATCAAGTCCTAATTAAGTCCTAAAATTATCAACTCCTAATAATGTCCTAAAATAAACAAGTCCTAAATAAGTCCTAAAATAATCAAGTTCTAATTAAGTCCTAAAATCATCAAGTCCTAATTAAGTCCTAAAATTATCACGTCCTAATTAAGTCCTAAAATAATCAAGTCCTAATTAAGTCCTAAAATTATCAACTCCTAATAAAGTCCTAAAATAATCAAGTCCTAATTAGGTCCTAAAATAATCAAGTTCTAATTAAGTCCTAAAATCATCAAGTCCGAATTAAGTCCTAAAATAATCAAGTCCTAATTAAGTCCTAAAATTATCACGTCCTAATTAAGTCCTAAAATAATCAATTCCTAATTAAGTCCTAAAATTATCAAGTCCTAATTAAATCCTAAAATAATCAAGTCCTAATTAAGTCCTAAAATTATCACGTCCTAATTAAGTCCTAAAATAATCAAGTCCTAATTAAGTCCTAAAATTATCAAGTCCTTATAAAGTCTTAAAATAATCAAGTCCTAATTAAGTCCTAAAATAATCAAGTCCTAATTAAGTCCTAAAATTATCACGTCCTAATTAAGTCCTAAAATAATCAAGTCCTAATTAAGTCCTAAAATTATCAACTCCTAATAATGTCCTAAAATAAACAAGTCCTAAATAAGTCCTAAAATAATCAAGTTCTAATTAAGTCCTAAAATCATCAAGTCCTAATTAAGTCCTAAAATTATCACGTCCTAATTAAGTCCTAAAATAATCAAGTCCTAATTAAGTCCTAAAATTATCAACTCCTAATAAAGTCCTAAAATAATCAAGTCCTAATTAGGTCCTAAAATAATCAAGTTCTAATTAAGTCCTAAAATCATCAAGTCCGAATTAAGTCCTAAAATAATTAAGTCGTAATTAAGTCCTAAAATTATCACGTCCTAATTAAGTCCTAAAATAATCAATTCCTAATTAAGTCCTAAAATTATCAAGTCCTAATTAAGTCCTAAAATAATCAAGTCCTAATTAAGTAATAAAATAATCAAGTCCTAATTAAGTCCTGAAATAATCAAGTCTTAATCAAGTCCTAAAACTATCAAATCCTAATTAAGTCCTAAAATTATCACGTCCTAATTAAGTCCTAAAATAATCAAGTCCTAATTAAGTCCTAAAATTATCAACTCCTAATAAAGTCCTAAAATAATCAAGTCCTAATTAAGTCCTAAAACTATCAAGTCTTAATCAAGTCCTAAAACTATCAAGTCCTAATTAAGTCCTAAAATTATCACGTCCTAATTAAGTCCTAAAATAATCAAGTCCTAATTAAGTCCTAAAATCATCAAGTCCTAATTAAATCCTAAAATAATCAAGTCCTAATTAAGTCCTAAAATAATCAAGTTCTAATTAGGTCCTAAAATCATCAAGTCCGAATTAAGTCCTAAAATAATTAAGTCGTAATTAAGTCCTAAAATTATCACGTCCTAATTAACTCCTAAAATAATCAATTCCTAATTAAGTCCTAAAATTATCAAGTCCTAATTAAGTCCTAAAATAATCAAGTCCTAATAAAGTCCTAAAATAATCAGGTCCTAATTAGGTCCTAAAATTATCAAGTCCTAATTAAGTAATAAAATAATCAAGTCCTAATTAAGTCCTAAAATTATCACGTCCTAATTAAGTCCTAAAATAATCAAGTCCTAATTAAGTCCTAAAATCATCAAGTCCTAATTAAATCCTAAAATAATCAAGTCCTAATTAAGTCCTAAAATTATCACGTGCTAATTAAGTCCTAAAATAATCAAGTCCTAATTAAGTCCTAAAATTATCAAGTCCTTATAAAGTCTTAAAATAATCAAGTCCTAATTAAGTCCTAAAATAATCAAGTCCTAATTAAGTCCTAAAATTATCACGTCCTAATTAAGTCCTAAAATAATCAAGTCCTAATTAAGTCCTAAAATTATCAACTCCTAATAATGTCCTAAAATAAACAAGTCCTAAATAAGTCCTAAAATAATCAAGTTCTAATTAAGTCCTAAAATCATCAAGTCCTAATTAAGTCCTAAAATTATCACGTCCTAATTAAGTCCTAAAATAATCAAGTCCTAATTAAGTCCTAAAATTATCAACTCCTAATAAAGTCCTAAAATAATCAAGTCCTAATTAGGTCCTAAAATAATCAAGTTCTAATTAAGTCCTAAAATCATCAAGTCCGAATTAAGTCCTAAAATAATTAAGTCGTAATTAAGTCCTAAAATTATCACGTCCTAATTAAGTCCTAAAATAATCAATTCCTAATTAAGTCCTAAAATTATCAAGTCCTAATTAAGTCCTAAAATAATCAAGTCCTAATAAAGTCCTAAAATAATCAGGTCCTAATTAGGTCCTAAAATCATCAAGTCCTAATTAAGTCCTTAAATAATCACGTCCTAATTAAGTCCTAAAATTATCAAGTCCTAATTAAGTACTAAAATCATCAAGTCCTAATTAAGTCCTAAAATCATCAAGTCCTAATTAAGTCCTAAAACAATTGAGTCCTAATTAGGTCCTAAAACAATCAAGTCCTAATTAAGTCCTAAAATTATCAAGTCCTAATTAAGTCCTAAAACAATCAAGTCCTAATTAGGTCCTAAAATAATCAAGTTCTAATTAAGTCCTAAAATCATCAAGTCCGAATTAAGTCCTAAAATAATTAAGTCGTAATTAAGTCCTAAAATTATCACGTCCTAATTAAGTCCTAAAATAATCAATTCCTAATTAAGTCCTAAAATTATCAAGTCCTAATTAAGTCCTAAAATAATCAAGTCCTAATAAAGTCCTAAAATAATCAGGTCCTAATTAGGTCCTAAAATCATCAAGTCCTAATTAAGTCCTTAAATAATCACGTCCTAATTAAGTCCTAAAATTATCAAGTCCTAATTAAGTACTAAAATCATCAAGTCCTAATTAAGTCCTAAAATCATCAAGTCCTAATTAAGTCCTAAAATTATCACGTCCTAATTAAGTCCTAAAATAATCAAGTCCTAATTAAGTCCTAAAATTATCAACTCCTAATAAAGTCCTAAAATAATCAAGTCCTAATTAGGTCCTAAAATAATCAAGTTCTAATTAAGTCCTAAAATCATCAAGTCCGAATTAAGTCCTAAAATAATTAAGTCGTAATTAAGTCCTAAAATTATCACGTCCTAATTAAGTCCTAAAATAATCAATTCCTAATTAAGTCCTAAAATTATCAAGTCCTAATTAAGTCCTAAAATAATCAAGTCCTAATTAAGTAATAAAATAATCAAGTCCTAATTAAGTCCTGAAATAATCAAGTCTTAATCAAGTCCTAAAACTATCAAATCCTAATTAAGTCCTAAAATTATCACGTCCTAATTAAGTCCTAAAATAATCAAGTCCTAATTAAGTCCTAAAATTATCAACTCCTAATAAAGTCCTAAAATAATCAAGTCCTAATTAAGTCCTAAAACTATCAAGTCTTAATCAAGTCCTAAAACTATCAAGTCCTAATTAAGTCCTAAAATTATCACGTCCTAATTAAGTCCTAAAATAATCAAGTCCTAATTAAGTCCTAAAATCATCAAGTCCTAATTAAATCCTAAAATAATCAAGTCCTAATTAAGTCCTAAAATAATCAAGTTCTAATTAGGTCCTAAAATCATCAAGTCCGAATTAAGTCCTAAAATAATTAAGTCGTAATTAAGTCCTAAAATTATCACGTCCTAATTAACTCCTAAAATAATCAATTCCTAATTAAGTCCTAAAATTATCAAGTCCTAATTAAGTCCTAAAATTATCAACTCCTAATAAAGTCCTAAAATCATCAAGTCCTAATTAAGTCCTAAAACAATTGAGTCCTAATTAGGTCCTAAAACAATCAAGTCCTAATTAAGTCCTAAAATTATCAACTCCTAATAAAGTCCTATAATAATCAAGTCCTAATTAAGTCCTAAAATAATCAAGTCCTAATTAAGTCCTAAAACAATTGAGTCCTAATTAGGTCCTAAAACAATCAAGTCCTAATTAAGTCCTAAAATTATCAAGTCCTAATTAAGTCCTAAAACAATCAAGTCCTAATTAGGTCCTAAAATAATCAAGTTCTAATTAAGTCCTAAAATCATCAAGTCCGAATTAAGTCCTAAAATAATTAAGTCGTAATTAAGTCCTAAAATTATCACGTCCTAATTAAGTCCTAAAATAATCAATTCCTAATTAAGTCCTAAAATTATCAAGTCCTAATTAAGTCCTAAAATAATCAAGTCCTAATAAAGTCCTAAAATAATCAGGTCCTAATTAGGTCCTAAAATCATCAAGTCCTAATTAAGTCCTTAAATAATCACGTCCTAATTAAGTCCTAAAATTATCAAGTCCTAATTAAGTACTAAAATCATCAAGTCCTAATTAAGTCCTAAAATCATCAAGTCCTAATTAAGTCCTAAAATTATCACGTCCTAATTAAGTCCTAAAATAATCAAGTCCTAATTAAGTCCTAAAATTATCAACTCCTAATAAAGTCCTAAAATAATCAAGTCCTAATTAGGTCCTAAAATAATCAAGTTCTAATTAAGTCCTAAAATCATCAAGTCCGAATTAAGTCCTAAAATAATTAAGTCGTAATTAAGTCCTAAAATTATCACGTCCTAATTAAGTCCTAAAATAATCAATTCCTAATTAAGTCCTAAAATTATCAAGTCCTAATTAAGTCCTAAAATAATCAAGTCCTAATTAAGTAATAAAATAATCAAGTCCTAATTAAGTCCTGAAATAATCAAGTCTTAATCAAGTCCTAAAACTATCAAATCCTAATTAAGTCCTAAAATTATCACGTCCTAATTAAGTCCTAAAATAATCAAGTCCTAATTAAGTCCTAAAATTATCAACTCCTAATAAAGTCCTAAAATAATCAAGTCCTAATTAAGTCCTAAAACTATCAAGTCTTAATCAAGTCCTAAAACTATCAAGTCCTAATTAAGTCCTAAAATTATCACGTCCTAATTAAGTCCTAAAATAATCAAGTCCTAATTAAGTCCTAAAATCATCAAGTCCTAATTAAATCCTAAAATAATCAAGTCCTAATTAAGTCCTAAAATAATCAAGTTCTAATTAGGTCCTAAAATCATCAAGTCCGAATTAAGTCCTAAAATAATTAAGTCGTAATTAAGTCCTAAAATTATCACGTCCTAATTAACTCCTAAAATAATCAATTCCTAATTAAGTCCTAAAATTATCAAGTCCTAATTAAGTCCTAAAATTATCAACTCCTAATAAAGTCCTAAAATCATCAAGTCCTAATTAAGTCCTAAAACAATTGAGTCCTAATTAGGTCCTAAAACAATCAAGTCCTAATTAAGTCCTAAAATTATCAACTCCTAATAAAGTCCTATAATAATCAAGTCCTAATTAAGTCCTAAAATAATCAAGTCCTAATTAAGTCCTCAAATTATCAAGTCCTAATTAAGTCCTAAAATTATCACATCGTAATTAAGTCCTAAAATAATCAAGTCCTAATTAAGTCCTAAAATAGTCAAGTCCTAATAAGGTCCTAAAACAATCAAGTCCTAATTAAGTCCTAAAATTATCACGTCCTAATTAAGTCCTAAAATAATCAAGTCCTAATTAAGTCCTAAAATTATCAACTCCTAATAAAGTCCTAAAATAATCAAGTCCTAATTAAGTCCTAAAATAATCAAGTTCTAATTAAGTCCTAAAATTATCACGTCCTAATTAAGTCCTAAAATAATCAATTCCTAATTAAGTCCTAAAATTATCAACTCCTAATAAAGTCCTATAATAATCAAGTCCTAATTAAGTCCTAAAATAATCAAGTCCTAATTAAGTCCTAAAATAATCAAGTCCTAATTAAGTCCTAAAATAATCAAGTCCTAATTAAGTCCTAAAATTATCACGTCCTAATTAAGTCCTAAAATAATCAAGTCCTAATTAAGTCCTAAAATTATCAACTCCTAATAAAGTCCTAAAATAAACAAGTCCTAAATAAGTCCTAAAATAATCAAGTTCTAATTAAGTCCTAAAATCATCAAGTCCTAATTAAGTCCTAAAATTATCACGTCCTAATTAAGTCCTAAAATAATCAAGTCCTAATTAAGTCCTAAAATTATCAACTCCTAATAAAGTCCTAAAATAATAAAGTCCTAATTAAGTCCTAAAATAATCAAGTTCTAATTAAGTCCTAAAATCATCAAGTCCGAATTAAGTCCTAAAATAATTAAGTCCTAATTAAGTCCTAAAATCATCAAGTCCTAATTAAGTCCTAAAATTATCAAGTCCTAATTAAGTCCTAAAATAATCAAGTCCAAATTAAGTCCTAAAATAATCAAGTCCTAATTAAGTCCTAAAATTATCAACTCCTAATAAAGTCCTAAAATAAACAAGTCCTAAATAAGTTCTAACATAATCAAGTTCTAATTAAGTCCTAAAATCATCAAGTCCTAATTAAGTCCTAAAATTATCACGTCCTAATTAAGTCCTAAAATAATCAAGTCCTAATTAAGTCTTAAAATTATCAAGTCCTAATTAAGTCCGAAAATTATCAAGTCCCAAATAAGTCCTAAAATAATTAAGTCCTAATAAGGTCCTAAAATTATCAAGTCCTTATAAAGTCTTAAAAAAAAGCAAGTCCTAATTAAGTCCTAAAATAATCAAGTCCTAATTAAGTCCTAAAACTATCACGTCCTAATTAAGTCCTAAAATAATCAAGTCCTAATTAAGTCCTAAAATTATCAACTCCTAATAAAGTCCTAAAATAAACAAGTCCTAAATAAGTCCTAAAATAATCAAGTTCTAATTAAGTCCTAAAATGATCAAGTCCTAATTAAGTCCTAAAATTATCACGTCCTAATTAAGTCCTAAAATAATCAAGTCCTAATTAAGTCCTAAAATTATCAACTCTTCATAAAGTCCTAAAATAATAAAGTCCTAATTAAGTCCTAAAATAATCAAGTTCTAATTAAGTCCTAAAATCATCAAGTCCGAATTAAGTCCAAAAATAATTATATCCTAATTAAGTCCTAAAATCATCAAGTCCTAATTAAGTCCTAAAATTATCAAGTCCTAATTAAGTCCTTAAATAATCAAGTCCTAATTAAGTCCTAAAATAATCAAGTCCTAATTAAGTCCTGAAATAATCAAGTCTTAATCAAGTCCTAAAACTATCAAGTCCTAATTAAGTCCTAAAATTATCACGTCCTAATTAAGTCCTAAAATAATCAAGTCCTTATTAAGTCCTAAAATTATCAACTCCTAATAAAGTCCTAAAATAATCAATTTCTAATTAAGTCCTAAAATTATCAACTCCTAATAAAGTCCTATAATAATCAAGTCCTAATTAAGTCCTAAAATAATCAAGTCCTAATTAAGTCCTAAAACAATTGAGTCCTAATTAGGTCCTAAAACAATCAAGTCCTAATTAAGTCCTAAAATTATCAAGTCCTAATTAAGTCCTAAAACAATCAAGTCCTAATTAGGTCCTAAAATAATCAAGTTCTAATTAAGTCCTAAAATCATCAAGTCCGAATTAAGTCCTAAAATAATTAAGTCGTAATTAAGTCCTAAAATTATCACGTCCTAATTAAGTCCTAAAATAATCAATTCCTAATTAAGTCCTAAAATTATCAAGTCCTAATTAAGTCCTAAAATAATCAAGTCCTAATAAAGTCCTAAAATAATCAGGTCCTAATTAGGTCCTAAAATCATCAAGTCCTAATTAAGTCCTTAAATAATCACGTCCTAATTAAGTCCTAAAATTATCAAGTCCTAATTAAGTCCTGAAATAATCAAGTCTTAATCAAGTCCTAAAACTATCAAGTCCTAATTAAGTCCTAAAATTATCACG
This sequence comes from Ganaspis brasiliensis, assembly GCA_037103525.1. Lineage (NCBI taxonomy): Eukaryota > Metazoa > Arthropoda > Insecta > Hymenoptera > Figitidae > Ganaspis > Ganaspis brasiliensis. Next base: position 1,056,731 of record JAZKLR010000014.1, read on the forward strand.
TCCTAATTAAGTCCTAAAATAATCAAGTCCTTATTAAGTCCTAAAATTATCAACTCCTAATAAAGTCCTAAAATAATCAAGTCCTAATTAAGTCCTAAAACTATCAAGTCCTAATTAAGTCCTAAAATCATCAAGTCCTAATTAAGTCCTAAAATTATCAAGTCCTAATTAAGTCCTAAAATAATCAAGTTCTAATTAAGTCCTAAAATAATCAAGTCCTAATTAAGTCCTGAAATAATCAAGTCTTAATCTAGTCCTAAAACTATCAAGTCCTAATTAAGTCCTAAAATTATCACGTCCTAATTAAGTCCTAAAATAATCAAGTCCTAATTAAGTCCTAAAATAATCAAGTCCTAATAAAGTCCTAAAATAATCAAGCCCTAAGTAAGTCCTAAAACAATCAAGTCCTAATTAAGTCCTAAAACAATCAAGTCCTAATTTAGTCCTAAAATTATCACGTCCTAATTAAGTCCTAAAATAATCAAGTCCTAATTATGTCCTAAAATAATCAAGTCCTAATAAAGTCCTAAAATAATCAACTCCTAATAAAGTCCTAAAATAATCAAGTCCTAATTAGGTCCTAAAATAATCAAGTTCTAATTAAGTCCTAAAATCATCAAGTCCGAATTAAGTCCTAAAATAATCAAGTCCTAATTATGTCCTAAAATAATCAAGTCCTAATAAAGTCCTAAAATAATCAACTCCTAATAAAGTCCTAAAATAATCAGGTCCTAATTAGGTCCTAAAATCATCAAGTCCTAATTAAGTCCTTAAATAATTACGTCCTAATTAAGTCCTAAAATTATCAAGTCCTAATTAAGTCCTAAAATCATCAAGTCCTAATTAAGTCCTAAAACAATTGAGTCCTAATTAGGTCCTAAAACAATCAAGTCCTAATTAAGTCCTAAAATTATCAAGTCCTAATTAAGTCCTAAAACAATCAAGTCCTAATTAAGTCCTAAAATTATCACGTACTAATTAAGTCCTAAAATAATCAAGTCCTAATTAAGTCCTAAAATTATCAACTCCTAATAAAGTCCTAAAACAATTGAGTCCTAATTAGGTCCTAAAACAATCAAGTCCTAATTAAGTCCTAAAATTATCAAGTCCTAATTAAGTCCTAAAACAATCAAGTCCTAATTAAGTCCTAAAATTATCACGTACTAATTAAGTCCTAAAATAATCAAGTCCTAATTAAGTCCTAAAATTATCAACTCCTAATAAAGTCCTAAAATAATCAAGTCCTAATTAAGTCCTAAAATAATCAAGTTCTAATTAAGTCCTAAAATTATCACGTCCTAATTAAGTCCTAAAATAATCAATTCCTAATTAAGTCCTAAAATTATCAACTCCTAATAAAGTCCTATAATAATCAAGTCCTAATTAAGTCCTAAAATAATCAAGTCCTAATTAAGTCCTCAAATTATCAAGTCCTAATTAAGTCCTAAAATTATCACATCGTAATTAAGTCCTAAAATAATCAAGTCCTAATTAAGTCCTAAAATAGTCAAGTCCTAATTAAGTCCTAAAACAATCAAGTCCTAATTAAGTCCTAAAATTATCACGTCCTAATTAAGTCCTAAAATAATCAAGTCCTAATTAAGTCCTAAAATTATCAACTCCTAATAAAGTCCTAAAATAATCAAGTCCTAATTAAGTCCTAAAATAATCAAGTCCTAATTAAGTCCTAAAATTATCAAGTCCTAATTAAGTCCTAAAATAATCAAGTCCTAATTAAGTCCTAAAATAATCAAGTCCTAATTAAGTCCTGAAACAATCAAGTCTTAATCAAGTCCTAAAACTATCAAGTCCTAATTAAGTCCTAAAATTATCACGTCCTAATTAAGTCCTAAAATAATCAAGTCCTAATTAAGTCCTGAAATAATCAAGTCTTAATCAAGTCCTAAAACTATCAAGTCCTAATTAAGTCCTAAAATTATCACGTCCTAATTAAGTCCTAAAATAATCAAGTCCTAATTAAGTCCTAAAATAATCAAGTCCTAATAAAGTCCTAAAATAATCAAGCCCTAAGTAAGTCCTAAAACAATCAAGTCCTAATTAAGTCCTAAAACAATCAAGTCTTAATCAAGTCCTAAAACTATCAAGTCCTAATTAAGTCCTAAAATTATCACGTCCTAATTAAGTCCTAAAATAATCAAGTCCTAATTAAGTCCTAAAATAATCAAGTCCTAATAAAGTCCTAAAATAATCAAGTCCTAAATAAGTCCTAAAATAATCAAGTTCTAATTAAGTCCTAAAATCATCAAGTCCTAATTAAGTCCTAAAATTATCACGTCCTAATTAAGTCCTAAAATAATCAATTCCTAATTAAGTCCTAAAATTATCAACTCCTAATAAAGTCCTATAATAATCAAGTCCTAATTAAGTCCTAAAATAATCAAGTCCTAATTAAGTCCTCAAATTATCAAGTCCTAATTAAGTCCTAAAATAATCAAGTCCTAATTATGTCCTAAAATAATCAAGTCCTAATAAAGTCCTAAAATAATCAACTCCTAATAAAGTCCTAAAATAATCAGGTCCTAATTAGGTCCTAAAATCATCAAGTCCTAATTAAGTCCTTAAATAATTACGTCCTAATTAAGTCCTAAAATTATCAAGTCCTAATTAAGTCCTAAAACAATCAAGTCCTAATTAAGTCCTAAAATTATCACGTACTAATTAAGTCCTAAAATAATCAAGTCCTAATTAAGTCCTAAAATTATCAACTCCTAATAAAGTCCTAAAACAATTGAGTCCTAATTAGGTCCTAAAACAATCAAGTCCTAATTAAGTCCTAAAATTATCAAGTCCTAATTAAGTCCTAAAACAATCAAGTCCTAATTAAGTCCTAAAATTATCACGTACTAATTAAGTCCTAAAATAATCAAGTCCTAATTAAGTCCTAAAATTATCAACTCCTAATAAAGTCCTAAAATAATCAAGTCCTAATTAAGTCCTAAAATAATCAAGTTCTAATTAAGTCCTAAAATTATCACGTCCTAATTAAGTCCTAAAATAATCAATTCCTAATTAAGTCCTAAAATTATCAACTCCTAATAAAGTCCTATAATAATCAAGTCCTAATTAAGTCCTAAAATAATCAAGTCCTAATTAAGTCCTCAAATTATCAAGTCCTAATTAAGTCCTAAAATTATCACATCGTAATTAAGTCCTAAAATAATCAAGTCCTAATTAAGTCCTAAAATAGTCAAGTCCTTATTAAGTCCTAAAACAATCAAGTCCTAATTAAGTCCTAAAATTATCACGTCCTAATTAAGTCCTAAAATAATCAAGTCCTAATTAAGTCCTAAAATTATCAACTCCTAATAAAGTCCTAAAATAATCAAGTCCTAATTAAGTCCTAAAATAATCAAGTTCTAATTAAGTCCTAAAATTATCACGTCCTAATTAAGTCCTAAAATAATCAATTCCTAATTAAGTCCTAAAATTATCAACTCCTAATAAAGTCCTATAATAATCAAGTCCTAATTAAGTCCTAAAATAATCAAGTCCTAATTAAGTCCTAAAATAATCAAGTCCTAATTAAGTCCTAAAATAATCAAGTCCTAATTAAGTCCTAAAATTATCACGTCCTAATTAAGTCCTAAAATAATCAAGTCCTAATTAAGTCCTAAAATTATCAACTCCTAATAAAGTCCTAAAATAAACAAGTCCTAAATAAGTCCTAAAATAATCAAGTTCTAATTAAGTCCTAAAATCATCAAGTCCTAATTAAGTCCTAAAATTATCACGTCCTAATTAAGTCCTAAAATAATCAAGTCCTAATTAAGTCCTAAAATAATCAAGTTCTAATTAAGTCCTAAAATCATCAAGTCCGAATTAAGTCCTAAAATAATTAAGTCCTAATTAAGTCCTAAAATCATCAAGTCCTAATTAAGTCCTAAAATTATCAAGTCCTAATTAAGTCCTAAAATAATCAAGTCCTAATTAAGTCCTAAAATAATCAAGTCCTAATTAAGTCCTGAAACAATCAAGTCTTAATCAAGTCCTAAAACTATCAAGTCCTAATTAAGTCCTAAAATTATCACGTCCTAATTAAGTCCTAAAATAATCAAGTCCTAATTAAGTCCTGAAATAATCAAGTCTTAATCAAGTCCTAAAACTATCAAATCCTAATTAAGTCCTAAAATTATCACGTCCTAATTAAGTCCTAAAATAATCAAGTCCTAATTAAGTCCTAAAATAATCAAGTCCTAATAAAGTCCTAAAATAATCAAGCCCTAAGTAAGTCCTAAAACAATCAAGTCCTAATTAAGTCCTAAAACAATCAAGTCTTAATCAAGTCCTAAAACTATCAAGTCCTAATTAAGTCCTAAAATTATCACGTCCTAATTAAGTCCTAAAATAATCAAGTCCTAATTAAGTCCTAAAATAATCAAGTCCTAATAAAGTCCTAAAATAATCAAGTCCTAAATAAGTCCTAAAATAATCAAGTTCTAATTAAGTCCTAAAATCATCAAGTCCTAATTAAGTCCTAAAATTATCACGTCCTAATTAAGTCCTAAAATAATCAATTCCTAATTAAGTCCTAAAATTATCAACTCCTAATAAAGTCCTATAATAATCAAGTCCTAATTAAGTCCTAAAATAATCAAGTCCTAATTAAGTCCTCAAATTATCAAGTCCTAATTTAGTCCTAAAATTATCACATCGTAATTAAGTCCTAAAATAATCAAGTCCTAATTAAGTCCTAAAATAGTCAAGTCCTAATTAAGTCCTAAAACAATCAAGTCCTAATTAAGTCCTAAAATTATCACGTCCTAATTAAGTCCTAAAATAATCAAGTCCTAATTAAGTCCTAAAATTATCAACTCCTAATAAAGTCCTAAAATAATCAAGTCCTAATTAAGTCCTAAAATAATCAAGTTCTAATTAAGTCCTAAAATTATCACGTCCTAATTAAGTCCTAAAATAATCAATTCCTAATTAAGTCCTAAAATTATCAACTCCTAATAAAGTCCTATAATAATCAAGTCCTAATTAAGTCCTAAAATAATCAAGTCCTAATTAAGTCCTAAAATAATCAAGTCCTAATTAAGTCCTAAAATAATCAAGTCCTAATTAAGTCCTAAAATTATCACGTCCTAATTAAGTCCTAAAATAATCAAGTCCTAATTAAGTCCTAAAATTATCAACTCCTAATAAAGTCCTAAAATAAACAAGTCCTAAATAAGTCCTAAAATAATCAAGTTCTAATTAAGTCCTAAAATCATCAAGTCCTAATTAAGTCCTAAAATTATCACGTCCTAATTAAGTCCTAAAATAATCAAGTCCTAATTAAGTCCTAAAATTATCAACTCCTAATAAAGTCCTAAAATAATAAAGTCCTAATTAAGTCCTAAAATAATCAAGTTCTAATTAAGTCCTAAAATCATCAAGTCCGAATTAAGTCCTAAAATAATTAAGTCCTAATTAAGTCCTAAAATCATCAAGTCCTAATTAAGTCCTAAAATTATCAAGTCCTAATTAAGTCCTAAAATAATCAAGTCCTAATTAAGTCCTAAAATAATCAAGTCCTAATTAAGTCCTGAAACAATCAAGTCTTAATCAAGTCCTAAAACTATCAAGTCCTAATTAAGTCCTAAAATTATCACGTCCTAATTAAGTCCTAAAATAATCAAGTCCTAATTAAGTCCTGAAATAATCAAGTCTTAATCAAGTCCTAAAACTATCAAGTCCTAATTAAGTCCTAAAATTATCACGTCCTAATTAAGTCCTAAAATAATCAAGTCCTAATTAAGTCCTAAAATAATCAAGTCCTAATAAAGTCCTAAAATAATCAAGCCCTAAGTAAGTCCTAAAACAATCAAGTCCTAATTAAGTCCTAAAACAATCAAGTCTTAATCAAGTCCTAAAACTATCAAGTCCTAATTAAGTCCTAAAATTATCACGTCCTAATTAAGTCCTAAAATAATCAAGTCCTAATTAAGTCCTAAAATAATCAAGTCCTAATAAAGTCCTAAAATAATCAAGTCCTAAATAAGTCCTAAAATAATCAAGTTCTAATTAAGTCCTAAAATCATCAAGTCCTAATTAAGTCCTAAAATTATCACGTCCTAATTAAGTCCTAAAATAATCAATTCCTAATTAAGTCCTAAAATTATCAACTCCTAATAAAGTCCTATAATAATCAAGTCCTAATTAAGTCCTAAAATAATCAAGTCCTAATTAAGTCCTCAAATTATCAAGTCCTAATTAAGTCCTAAAATTATCACATCGTAATTAAGTCCTAAAATAATCAAGTCCTAATTAAGTCCTAAAATAGTCAAGTCCTAATTAAGTCCTAAAACAATCAAGTCCTAATTAAGTCCTAAAATTATCACGTCCTAATTAAGTCCTAAAATAATCAAGTCCTAATTAAGTCCTAAAATTATCAACTCCTAATAAAGTCCTAAAATAATCAAGTCCTAATTAAGTCCTAAAATAATCAAGTTCTAATTAAGTCCTAAAATTATCACGTCCTAATTAAGTCCTAAAATAATCAATTCCTAATTAAGTCCTAAAATTATCAACTCCTAATAAAGTCCTATAATAATCAAGTCCTAATTAAGTCCTAAAATAATCAAGTCCTAATTAAGTCCTAAAATAATCAAGTCCTAATTAAGTCCTAAAATAATCAAGTCCTAATTAAGTCCTAAAATTATCACGTCCTAATTAAGTCCTAAAATAATCAAGTCCTAATTAAGTCCTAAAATTATCAACTCCTAATAAAGTCCTAAAATAAACAAGTCCTAAATAAGTCCTAAAATAATCAAGTTCTAATTAAGTCTTAAAATCATCAAGTCCTAATTAAGTCCTAAAATTATCACGTCCTAATTAAGTCCTAAAATAATCAAGTCCTAATTAAGTCCTAAAATTATCAACTCCTAATAAAGTCCTAAAATAATAAAGTCCTAATTAAGTCCTAAAATAATCAAGTTCTAATTAAGTCCTAAAATCATCAAGTCCGAATTAAGTCCTAAAATAATTAAGTCCTAATTAAGTCCTAAAATCATCAAGTCCTAATTAAGTCCTAAAATTATCAAGTCCTAATTAAGTCCTAAAATAATCAAGTCCTAATTAAGTCCTAAAATAATCAAGTCCTAATTAAGTCCTGAAACAATCAAGTCTTAATCAAGTCCTAAAACTATCAAGTCCTAATTAAGTCCTAAAATTATCACGTCCTAATTAAGTCCTAAAATAATCAAGTCCTAATTAAGTCCTGAAATAATCAAGTCTTAATCAAGTCCTAAAACTATCAAGTCCTAATTAAGTCCTAAAATTATCACGTCCTAATTAAGTCCTAAAATAATCAAGTCCTAATTAAGTCCTAAAATAATCAAGTCCTAATAAAGTCCTAAAATAATCAAGCCCTAAGTAAGTCCTAAAACAATCAAGTCCTAATTAAGTCCTAAAACAATCAAGTCTTAATCAAGTCCTAAAACTATCAAGTCCTAATTAAGTCCTAAAATTATCACGTCCTAATTAAGTCCTAAAATAATCAAGTCCTAATTAAGTCCTAAAATAATCAAGTCCTAATAAAGTCCTAAAATAATCAAGCCCTAAGTAAGTCCTAAAACAATCAAGTCCTAATTAAGTCCTAAAACAATCAAGTCCTAATTTAGTCCTAAAATCATCAAGTCCTAATTAAGTCCTAAAATAATCAAGTCCTAATAAAGTCCTAAAATAATCAAGCCCTAAGTAAGTCCTAAAACAATCAAGTCCTAATTAAGTCCTAAAACAATCAAGTCTTAATTAAGTCCTAAAATTATCACGTCCTAATTAAGTCCTAAAATAATCAAGTCCTAATTAAGTCCTAAAATAATCAAGTCCTAATAAAGTCCTAAAATAATCAAGCCCTAAGTAAGTCCTAAAACAATCAAGTCCTAATTAAGTCCTAAAACAATCAAGTCTTAATCAAGTCCCAAAACTATCAAGTCCTAATTAAGTCCTAAAATTATCACGTCCTAATTAAGTCCTAAAATAATCAAGTCCTAATTAAGTCCTAAAACAATCAAGTCTTAATCAAGTCCTAAAATAATCAAGCCCTAAGTAAGTCCTAAAACAATCAAGTCCTAATTAAGTCCTAAAACAATCAAGTCTTAATCAAGTCCTAAAACTATCAAGTCCTAATTAAGTCCTAAAATTATCACGTCCTAATTAAGTCCTAAAATAATCAAGTCCTAATTAAGTCCTAAAATAATCAAGTCCTAATAAAGTCCTAAAATAATCAAGCCCTAAGTAAGTCCTAAAACAATCAAGTCCTAATTAAGTCCTAAAACAATCAAGTCCTAATTTAGTCCTAAAATCATCAAGTCCTAATTAAGTCCTAAAATAATCAAGTCCTAATAAAGTCCTAAAATAATCAAGCCCTAAGTAAGTCCTAAAACAATCAAGTCCTAATTAAGTCCTAAAACAATCAAGTCTTAATTAAGTCCTAAAATTATCACGTCCTAATTAAGTCCTAAAATAATCAAGTCCTAATTAAGTCCTAAAATAATCAAGTCCTAATAAAGTCCTAAAATAATCAAGCCCTAAGTAAGTCCTAAAACAATCAAGTCCTAATTAAGTCCTAAAACAATCAAGTCTTAATCAAGTCCTAAAACTATCAAGTCCTAATTAAGTCCTTAAATTATCACGTCCTAATTAAGTCCTAAAATAATCAAGTCCTAATTAAGTCCTAAAATAATCAAGTCCTAATAAAGTCCTAAAATAATCAAGCCCTAAGTAAGTCCTAAAACAATCAAGTCCTATTTAAGTCCTATAACAATCAAGTCTTAATCAAGTCCTAAAACTATCAAGTCCTAATTAAGTCCTAAAATTATCACGTCCTAATTAAGTCCTAAAATAATCAAGTCCTAATTAAGTCCTAAAATAATCAAGTCCTAATAAAGTCCTAAAATAATCAAGCCCTAAGTAAGTCCTAAAACAATCAAGTCCTAATTAAGTCCTAAAACAATCAAGTCCTAATTTAGTCCTAAAATCATCAAGTCCTAATTAAGTCCTAAAATAATCAAGTCCTAATAAAGTCCTAAAATAATCAAGCCCTAAGTAAGTCCTAAAACAATCAAGTCCTAATCAAGTCCTAAAACTATCAAGTCCTAATTAAGTCCTAAAATTATCACGTCCTAATTAAGTCCTAAAATAATCAAGTCCTAATTAAGTCCTAAAATTATCAACTCCTAATAAAGTCCTAAAATAATCAAGTCCTAATTAAGTCCTAAAATAATCAAGTTCTAATTAAGTCCTAAAATTATCACGTCCTAATTAAGTCCTAAAATAATCAATTCCTAATTAAGTCCTAAAATTATCAACTCCTAATAAAGTCCTAAAATAGTCAAGTCCTAATTAAGTCCTAAAACAATCAAGTCCTAATTAAGTCCTAAAATTATCACGTCCTAATTAAGTCCTAAAATAATCAAGTCCTAATTAAGTCCTAAAATTATCAACTCCTAATAAAGTCCTAAAATAATCAAGTCCTAATTAAGTCCTAAAATAATCAAGTTCTAATTAAGTCCTAAAATTATCACGTCCTAATTAAGTCCTAAAATAATCAATTCCTAATTAAGTCCTAAAATTATCAACTCCTAATAAAGTCCTATAATAATCAAGTCCTAATTAAGTCCTAAAATAATCAAGTCCTAATTAAGTCCTAAAATAATCAAGTCCTAATTAAGTCCTAAAATAATCAAGTCCTAATTAAGTCCTAAAATTATCACGTCCTAATTAAGTCCTAAAATAATCAAGTCCTAATTAAGTCCTAAAATTATCAACTCCTAATAAAGTCCTAAAATAAACAAGTCCTAAATAAGTCCTAAAATAATCAAGTTCTAATTAAGTCTTAAAATCATCAAGTCCTAATTAAGTCCTAAAATTATCACGTCCTAATTAAGTCCTAAAATAATCAAGTCCTAATTAAGTCCTAAAATTATCAACTCCTAATAAAGTCCTAAAATAATAAAGTCCTAATTAAGTCCTAAAATAATCAAGTTCTAATTAAGTCCTAAAATCATCAAGTCCGAATTAAGTCCTAAAATAATTAAGTCCTAATTAAGTCCTAAAATCATCAAGTCCTAATTAAGTCCTAAAATTATCAAGTCCTAATTAAGTCCTAAAATAATCAAGTCCTAATTAAGTCCTAAAATAATCAAGTCCTAATTAAGTCCTGAAACAATCAAGTCTTAATCAAGTCCTAAAACTATCAAGTCCTAATTAAGTCCTAAAATTATCACGTCCTAATTAAGTCCTAAAATAATCAAGTCCTAATTAAGTCCTGAAATAATCAAGTCTTAATCAAGTCCTAAAACTATCAAGTCCTAATTAAGTCCTAAAACTATCACGTCCTAATTAAGTCCTAAAATAATCAAGTCCTAATTAAGTCCTAAAATAATCAAGTCCTAATAAAGTCCTAAAATAATCAAGCCCTAAGTAAGTCCTAAAACAATCAAGTCCTAATTAAGTCCTAAAACAATCAAGTCTTAATCAAGTCCTAAAACTATCAAGTCCTAATTAAGTCCTAAAATTATCACGTCCTAATTAAGTCCTAAAATAATCAAGTCCTAATTAAGTCCTAAAATAATCAAGTCCTAATAAAGTCCTAAAATAATCAAGCCCTAAGTAAGTCCTAAAACAATCAAGTCCTAATTAAGTCCTAAAACAATCAAGTCCTAATTTAGTCCTAAAATCATCAAGTCCTAATTAAGTCCTAAAATAATCAAGTCCTAATAAAGTCCTAAAATAATCAAGCCCTAAGTAAGTCCTAAAACAATCAAGTCCTAATTAAGTCCTAAAACAATCAAGTCTTAATTAAGTCCTAAAATTATCACGTCCTAATTAAGTCCTAAAATAATCAAGTCCTAATTAAGTCCTAAAATAATCAAGTCCTAATAAAGTCCTAAAATAATCAAGCCCTAAGTAAGTCCTAAAACAATCAAGTCCTAATTAAGTCCTAAAACAATCAAGTCTTAATCAAGTCCTAAAACTATCAAGTCCTAATTAAGTCCTAAAATTATCACGTCCTAATTAAGTCCTAAAATAATCAAGTCCTAATTAAGTCCTAAAACAATCAAGTCTTAATCAAGTCCTAAAATAATCAAGCCCTAAGTAAGTCCTAAAACAATCAAGTCCTAATTAAGTCCTAAAACAATCAAGTCTTAATCAAGTCCTAAAACTATCAAGTCCTAATTAAGTCCTAAAATTATCACGTCCTAATTAAGTCCTAAAATAATCAAGTCCTAATTAAGTCCTAAAATAATCAAGTCCTAATAAAGTCCTAAAATAATCAAGCCCTAAGTAAGTCCTAAAACAATCAAGTCCTAATTAAGTCCTAAAACAATCAAGTCCTAATTTAGTCCTAAAATCATCAAGTCCTAATTAAGTCCTAAAATAATCAAGTCCTAATAAAGTCCTAAAATAATCAAGCCCTAAGTAAGTCCTAAAACAATCAAGTCCTAATTAAGTCCTAAAACAATCAAGTCTTAATTAAGTCCTAAAATTATCACGTCCTAATTAAGTCCTAAAATAATCAAGTCCTAATTAAGTCCTAAAATAATCAAGTCCTAATAAAGTCCTAAAATAATCAAGCCCTAAGTAAGTCCTAAAACAATCAAGTCCTAATTAAGTCCTAAAACAATCAAGTCTTAATCAAGTCCTAAAACTATCAAGTCCTAATTAAGTCCTTAAATTATCACGTCCTAATTAAGTCCTAAAATAATCAAGTCCTAATTAAGTCCTAAAATAATCAAGTCCTAATAAAGTCCTAAAATAATCAAGCCCTAAGTAAGTCCTAAAACAATCAAGTCCTATTTAAGTCCTAAAATTATCACGTCCTAATTAAGTCCTAAAATAATCAAGTCCTAATTAAGTCCTAAAATAATCAAGTCCTAATAAAGTCCTAAAATAATCAAGCCCTAAGTAAGTCCTAAAACAATCAAGTCCTAATTAAGTCCTAAAACAATCAAGTCCTAATTTAGTCCTAAAATCATCAAGTCCTAATTAAGTCCTAAAATAATCAAGTCCTAATAAAGTCCTAAAATAATCAAGTCCTAATAAAGTCCTAAAATAATCAAGCCCTAAGTAAGTCCTAAAACAATCAAGTCCTAATCAAGTCCTAAAACTATCAAGTCCTAATTAAGTCCTAAAATTATCACGTCCTAATTAAGTCCTAAAATAATCAAGTCCTAATTAAGTCCTAAAATTATCAACTCCTAATAAAGTCCTAAAATAATCAAGTCCTAATTAAGTCCTAAAATAATCAAGTTCTAATTAAGTCCTAAAATTATCACGTCCTAATTAAGTCCTAAAATAATCAATTCCTAATTAAGTCCTAAAATTATCAACTCCTAATAAATTCCTATAATAATCAAGTCCTAATTAAGTCCTAAAATAATCAAGTCCTAATTAAGTCCTCAAATTATCAAGTCCTAATTAAGTCCTAAAATTATCACATCGTAATTAAGTCCTAAAATAATCAAGTCCTAATTAAGTCCTAAAATAGTCAAGTCCTAATAAGGTCCTAAAACAATCAAGTCCTAATTAAGTCCTAAAATTATCACGTCCTAATTAAGTCCTAAAATAATCAAGTCCTAATTAAGTCCTAAAATTATCAACTCCTAATAAAGTCCTAAAATAATCAAGTCCTAATTAAGTCCTAAAATAATCAAGTTCTAATTAAGTCCTAAAATTATCACGTCCTAATTAAGTCCTAAAATAATCAATTCCTAATTAAGTCCTAAAATTATCAACTCCTAATAAAGTCCTATAATAATCAAGTCCTAATTAAGTCCTAAAATAATCAAGTCCTAATTAAGTCCTAAAATAATCAAGTCCTAATTAAGTCCTAAAATAATCAAGTCCTAATTAAGTCCTAAAATTATCACGTCCTAATTAAGTCCTAAAATAATCAAGTCCTAATTAAGTCCTAAAATTATCAACTCCTAATAAAGTCCTAAAATAAACAAGTCCTAAATAAGTCCTAAAATAATCAAGTTCTAATTAAGTCCTAAAATCATCAAGTCCTAATTAAGTCCTAAAATTATCACGTCCTAATTAAGTCCTACAATAATCAAGTCCTAATTAAGTCCTAAAATTATCAACTCCTAATAAAGTCCTAAAATAATAAAGTCCTAATTAAGTCCTAAAATAATCAAGTTCTAATTAAGTCCTAAAATCATCAAGTCCGAATTAAGTCCTAAAATAATTAAGTCCTAATTAAGTCCTAAAATCATCAAGTCCTAATTAAGTCCTAAAATTATCAAGTCCTAATTAAGTCCTAAAATAATCAAGTCCAAATTAAGTCCTAAAATAATCAAGTCCTAATTAAGTCCTAAAATTATCAACTCCTAATAAAGTCCTAAAATAAACAAGTCCTAAATAAGTTCTAAAATAATCAAGTTCTAATTAAGTCCTAAAATCATCAAGTCCTAATTAAGTCCTAAAATTATCACGTCCTAATTAAGTCCTAAAATAATCAAGTCCTAATTAAGTCTTAAAATTATCAAGTCCTAATTAAGTCCGAAAATTATCAAGTCCCAAATAAGTCCTAAAATAATTAAGTCCTAATAAGGTCCTAAAATTATCAAGTCCTTATAAAGTCTTAAAAAAAAGCAAGTCCTAATTAAGTCCTAAAATAATCAAGTCCTAATTAAGTCCTAAAATTATCACGTCCTAATTAAGTCCTAAAATAATCAAGTCCTAATTAAGTCCTAAAATTATCAACTCCTAATAAAGTCCTAAAATAAACAAGTCCTAAATAAGTCCTAAAATAATCAAGTTCTAATTAAGTCCTAAAATGATCAAGTCCTAATTAAGTCCTAAAATTATCACGTCCTAATTAAGTCCTAAAATAATCAAGTCCTAATTAAGTCCTAAAATTATCAACTCTTCATAAAGTCCTAAAATAATAAAGTCCTAATTAAGTCCTAAAATAATCAAGTTCTAATTAAGTCCTAAAATCATCAAGTCCGAATTAAGTCCAAAAATAATTATATCCTAATTAAGTCCTAAAATCATCAAGTCCTAATTAAGTCCTAAAATTATCAAGTCCTAATTAAGTCCTTAAATAATCAAGTCCTAATTAAGTCCTAAAATAATCAAGTCCTAATTAAGTCCTGAAATAATCAAGTCTTAATCAAGTCCTAAAACTATCAAGTCCTAATTAAGTCCTAAAATTATCACGTCCTAATTAAGTCCTAAAATAATCAAGTCCTTATTAAGTCCTAAAATTATCAACTCCTAATAAAGTCCTAAAATAATCAATTTCTAATTAAGTCCTAAAATTATCAACTCCTAATAAAGTCCTATAATAATCAAGTCCTAATTAAGTCCTAAAATAATCAAGTCCTAATTAAGTTCTAAAATAATCAAGTCCTAATTAAGTCCTAAAATAATCAAGTCCTAATTAAGTCCTAAAATTATCACGTCCTAATTAAGTCCTAAAATAATCAAGTCCTAATTAAGTCCTAAAATTATCAACTCCTAATAAAGTCCTAAAATAAACAAGTCCTAAATAAGTCCTAAAATAATCAAGTTCTAATTAAGTCCTAAAATCATCAAGTCCTAATTAAGTCCTAAAATTATCACGTCCTAATTAAGTCCTAAAATAATCAAGTCCTAATTAAGTCCTAAAATTATCAACTCCTAATAAAGTCCTAAAATAATAAAGTCCTAATTAAGTCCTAAAATAATCAAGTTCTAATTAAGTCCTAAAATTATCACGTACTAATTAAGTCCTAAAATAATCAAGTCCTAATTAAGTCCTAAAACAATCAAGTCTTAATCAAGTCCTAAAATAATCAAGCCCTAAGTAAGTCCTAAAACAATCAAGTCCTAATTAAGTCCTAAAACAATCAAGTCTTAATCAAGTCCTAAAACTATCAAGTCCTAATTAAGTCCTAAAATTATCACGTCCTAATTAAGTCCTAAAATAATCAAGTCCTAATTAAGTCCTAAAATAATCAAGTCCTAATAAAGTCCTAAAATAATCAAGCCCTAAGTAAGTCCTAAAACAATCAAGTCCTAATTAAGTCCTAAAACAATCAAGTCCTAATTTAGTCCTAAAATCATCAAGTCCTAATTAAGTCCTAAAATAATCAAGTCCTAATAAAGTCCTAAAATAATCAAGCCCTAAGTAAGTCCTAAAACAATCAAGTCCTAATTAAGTCCTAAAACAATCAAGTCTTAATTAAGTCCTAAAATTATCACGTCCTAATTAAGTCCTAAAATAATCAAGTCCTAATTAAGTCCTAAAATAATCAAGTCCTAATAAAGTCCTAAAATAATCAAGCCCTAAGTAAGTCCTAAAACAATCAAGTCCTAATTAAGTCCTAAAACAATCAAGTCTTAATCAAGTCCTAAAACTATCAAGTCCTAATTAAGTCCTTAAATTATCACGTCCTAATTAAGTCCTAAAATAATCAAGTCCTAATTAAGTCCTAAAATAATCAAGTCCTAATAAAGTCCTAAAATAATCAAGCCCTAAGTAAGTCCTAAAACAATCAAGTCCTATTTAAGTCCTAAAACAATCAAGTCTTAATCAAGTCCTAAAACTATCAAGTCCTAATTAAGTCCTAAAATTATCACGTCCTAATTAAGTCCTAAAATAATCAAGTCCTAATTAAGTCCTAAAATAATCAAGTCCTAATAAAGTCCTAAAATAATCAAGCCCTAAGTAAGTCCTAAAACAATCAAGTCCTAATTAAGTCCTAAAACAATCAAGTCCTAATTTAGTCCTAAAATCATCAAGTCCTAATTAAGTCCTAAAATAATCAAGTCCTAATAAAGTCCTAAAATAATCAAGCCCTAAGTAAGTCCTAAAACAATCAAGTCCTAATCAAGTCCTAAAACTATCAAGTCCTAATTAAGTCCTAAAATTATCACGTCCTAATTAAGTCCTAAAATAATCAAGTCCTAATTAAGTCCTAAAATTATCAACTCCTAATAAAGTCCTAAAATAATCAAGTCCTAATTAAGTCCTAAAATAATCAAGTTCTAATTAAGTCCTAAAATTATCACGTCCTAATTAAGTCCTAAAATAATCAATTCCTAATTAAGTCCTAAAATTATCAACTCCTAATAAAGTCCTATAATAATCAAGTCCTAATTAAGTCCTAAAATAATCAAGTCCTAATTAAGTCCTCAAATTATCAAGTCCTAATTAAGTCCTAAAATTATCACATCGTAATTAAGTCCTAAAATAATCAAGTCCTAATTAAGTCCTAAAATAGTCAAGTCCTAATAAGGTCCTAAAACAATCAAGTCCTAATTAAGTCCTAAAATTATCACGTGCTAATTAAGTCCTAAAATAATCAAGTCCTAATTAAGTCCTAAAATTATCAACTCCTAATAAAGTCCTAAAATAATCAAGTCCTAATTAAGTCCTAAAATAATCAAGTTCTAATTAAGTCCTAAAATTATCACGTCCTAATTAAGTCCTAAAATAATCAATTCCTAATTAAGTCCTAAAATTATCAACTCCTAATAAAGTCCTATAATAATCAAGTCCTAATTAAGTCCTAAAATAATCAAGTCCTAATTAAGTCCTAAAATAATCAAGTCCTAATTAAGTCCTAAAATAATCAAGTCCTAATTAAGTCCTAAAATTATCACGTCCTAATTAAGTCCTAAAATAATCAAGTCCTAATTAAGTCCTAAAATTATCAACTCCTAATAAAGTCCTAAAATAAACAAGTCCTAAATAAGTCCTAAAATAATCAAGTTCTAATTAAGTCCTAAAATCATCAAGTCCTAATTAAGTCCTAAAATTATCACGTCCTAATTAAGTCCTAAAATAATCAAGTCCTAATTAAGTCCTAAAATTATCAACTCCTAATAAAGTCCTAAAATAATAAAGTCCTAATTAAGTCCTAAAATAATCAAGTTCTAATTAAGTCCTAAAATCATCAAGTCCGAATTAAGTCCTAAAATAATTAAGTCCTAATTAAGTCCTAAAATCATCAAGTCCTAATTAAGTCCTAAAATTATCAAGTCCTAATTAAGTCCTAAAATAATCAAGTCCAAATTAAGTCCTAAAATAATCAAGTCCTAATTAAGTCCTAAAATTATCAACTCCTAATAAAGTCCTAAAATAAACAAGTCCTAAATAAGTTCTAAAATAATCAAGTTCTAATTAAGTCCTAAAATCATCAAGTCCTAATTAAGTCCTAAAATTATCACGTCCTAATTAAGTCCTAAAATAATCAAGTCCTAATTAAGTCTTAAAATTATCAAGTCCTAATTAAGTCCGAAAATTATCAAGTCCCAAATAAGTCCTAAAATAATTAAGTCCTAATAAGGTCCTAAAATTATCAAGTCCTTATAAAGTCTTAAAAAAAAGCAAGTCCTAATTAAGTCCTAAAATAATCAAGTCCTAATTAAGTCCTAAAATTATCACGTCCTAATTAAGTCCTAAAATAATCAAGTCCTAATTAAGTCCTAAAATTATCAACTCCTAATAAAGTCCTAAAATAAACAAGTCCTAAATAAGTCCTAAAATAATCAAGTTCTAATTAAGTCCTAAAATGATCAAGTCCTAATTAAGTCCTAAAATTATCACGTCCTAATTAAGTCCTAAAATAATCAAGTCCTAATTAAGTCCTAAAATTATCAACTCTTCATAAAGTCCTAAAATAATAAAGTCCTAATTAAGTCCTAAAATAATCAAGTTCTAATTAAGTCCTAAAATCATCAAGTCCGAATTAAGTCCAAAAATAATTATATCCTAATTAAGTCCTAAAATCATCAAGTCCTAATTAAGTCCTAAAATTATCAAGTCCTAATTAAGTCCTTAAATAATCAAGTCCTAATTAAGTCCTAAAATAATCAAGTCCTAATTAAGTCCTGAAATAATCAAGTCTTAATCAAGTCCTAAAACTATCAAGTCCTAATTAAGTCCTAAAATTATCACGTCCTAATTAAGTCCTAAAATAATCAAGTCCTTATTAAGTCCTAAAATTATCAACTCCTAATAAAGTCCTAAAATAATCAATTTCTAATTAAGTCCTAAAATTATCAACTCCTAATAAAGTCCTATAATAATCAAGTCCTAATTAAGTCCTAAAATAATCAAGTCCTAATTAAGTTCTAAAATAATCAAGTCCTAATTAAGTCCTAAAATAATCAAGTCCTAATTAAGTCCTAAAATTATCACGTCCTAATTAAGTCCTAAAATAATCAAGTCCTAATTAAGTCCTAAAATTATCAACTCCTAATAAAGTCCTAAAATAAACAAGTCCTAAATAAGTCCTAAAATAATCAAGTTCTAATTAAGTCCTAAAATCATCAAGTCCTAATTAAGTCCTAAAATTATCACGTCCTAATTAAGTCCTAAAATAATCAAGTCCTAATTAAGTCCTAAAATTATCAACTCCTAATAAAGTCCTAAAATAATAAAGTCCTAATTAAGTCCTAAAATAATCAAGTTCTAATTAAGTCCTAAAATTATCACGTACTAATTAAGTCCTAAAATAATCAAGTCCTAATTAAGTCCTAAAACAATCAAGTCTTAATCAAGTCCTAAAATAATCAAGCCCTAAGTAAGTCCTAAAACAATCAAGTCCTAATTAAGTCCTAAAACAATCAAGTCTTAATCAAGTCCTAAAACTATCAAGTCCTAATTAAGTCCTAAAATTATCACGTCCTAATTAAGTCCTAAAATAATCAAGTCCTAATTAAGTCCTAAAATAATCAAGTCCTAATAAAGTCCTAAAATAATCAAGCCCTAAGTAAGTCCTAAAACAATCAAGTCCTAATTAAGTCCTAAAACAATCAAGTCCTAATTTAGTCCTAAAATCATCAAGTCCTAATTAAGTCCTAAAATAATCAAGTCCTAATAAAGTCCTAAAATAATCAAGCCCTAAGTAAGTCCTAAAACAATCAAGTCCTAATTAAGTCCTAAAACAATCAAGTCTTAATTAAGTCCTAAAATTATCACGTCCTAATTAAGTCCTAAAATAATCAAGTCCTAATTAAGTCCTAAAATAATCAAGTCCTAATAAAGTCCTAAAATAATCAAGCCCTAAGTAAGTCCTAAAACAATCAAGTCCTAATTAAGTCCTAAAACAATCAAGTCTTAATCAAGTCCTAAAACTATCAAGTCCTAATTAAGTCCTTAAATTATCACGTCCTAATTAAGTCCTAAAATAATCAAGTCCTAATTAAGTCCTAAAATAATCAAGTCCTAATAAAGTCCTAAAATAATCAAGCCCTAAGTAAGTCCTAAAACAATCAAGTCCTATTTAAGTCCTAAAACAATCAAGTCTTAATCAAGTCCTAAAACTATCAAGTCCTAATTAAGTCCTAAAATTATCACGTCCTAATTAAGTCCTAAAATAATCAAGTCCTAATTAAGTCCTAAAATAATCAAGTCCTAATAAAGTCCTAAAATAATCAAGCCCTAAGTAAGTCCTAAAACAATCAAGTCCTAATTAAGTCCTAAAACAATCAAGTCCTAATTTAGTCCTAAAATCATCAAGTCCTAATTAAGTCCTAAAATAATCAAGTCCTAATAAAGTCCTAAAATAATCAAGCCCTAAGTAAGTCCTAAAACAATCAAGTCCTAATCAAGTCCTAAAACTATCAAGTCCTAATTAAGTCCTAAAATTATCACGTCCTAATTAAGTCCTAAAATAATCAAGTCCTAATTAAGTCCTAAAATTATCAACTCCTAATAAAGTCCTAAAATAATCAAGTCCTAATTAAGTCCTAAAATAATCAAGTTCTAATTAAGTCCTAAAATTATCACGTCCTAATTAAGTCCTAAAATAATCAATTCCTAATTAAGTCCTAAAATTATCAACTCCTAATAAAGTCCTATAATAATCAAGTCCTAATTAAGTCCTAAAATAATCAAGTCCTAATTAAGTCCTCAAATTATCAAGTCCTAATTAAGTCCTAAAATTATCACATCGTAATTAAGTCCTAAAATAATCAAGTCCTAATTAAGTCCTAAAATAGTCAAGTCCTAATAAGGTCCTAAAACAATCAAGTCCTAATTAAGTCCTAAAATTATCACGTGCTAATTAAGTCCTAAAATAATCAAGTCCTAATTAAGTCCTAAAATTATCAACTCCTAATAAAGTCCTAAAATAATCAAGTCCTAATTAAGTCCTAAAATAATCAAGTTCTAATTAAGTCCTAAAATTATCACGTCCTAATTAAGTCCTAAAATAATCAATTCCTAATTAAGTCCTAAAATTATCAACTCCTAATAAAGTCCTATAATAATCAAGTCCTAATTAAGTCCTAAAATAATCAAGTCCTAATTAAGTCCTAAAATAATCAAGTCCTAATTAAGTCCTAAAATAATCAAGTCCTAATTAAGTCCTAAAATTATCACGTCCTAATTAAGTCCTAAAATAATCAAGTCCTAATTAAGTCCTAAAATTATCAACTCCTAATAAAGTCCTAAAATAAACAAGTCCTAAATAAGTCCTAAAATAATCAAGTTCTAATTAAGTCCTAAAATCATCAAGTCCTAATTAAGTCCTAAAATTATCACGTCCTAATTAAGTCCTAAAATAATCAAGTCCTAATTAAGTCCTAAAATTATCAACTCCTAATAAAGTCCTAAAATAATAAAGTCCTAATTAAGTCCTAAAATAATCAAGTTCTAATTAAGTCCTAAAATCATCAAGTCCGAATTAAGTCCTAAAATAATTAAGTCCTAATTAAGTCCTAAAATCATCAAGTCCTAATTAAGTCCTAAAATTATCAAGTCCTAATTAAGTCCTAAAATAATCAAGTCCAAATTAAGTCCTAAAATAATCAAGTCCTAATTAAGTCCTAAAATTATCAACTCCTAATAAAGTCCTAAAATAAACAAGTCCTAAATAAGTTCTAAAATAATCAAGTTCTAATTAAGTCCTAAAATCATCAAGTCCTAATTAAGTCCTAAAATTATCACGTCCTAATTAAGTCCTAAAATAATCAAGTCCTAATTAAGTCTTAAAATTATCAAGTCCTAATTAAGTCCGAAAATTATCAAGTCCCAAATAAGTCCTAAAATAATTAAGTCCTAATAAGGTCCTAAAATTATCAAGTCCTTATAAAGTCTTAAAAAAAAGCAAGTCCTAATTAAGTCCTAAAATAATCAAGTCCTAATTAAGTCCTAAAATTATCACGTCCTAATTAAGTCCTAAAATAATCAAGTCCTAATTAAGTCCTAAAATTATCAACTCCTAATAAAGTCCTAAAATAAACAAGTCCTAAATAAGTCCTAAAATAATCAAGTTCTAATTAAGTCCTAAAATGATCAAGTCCTAATTAAGTCCTAAAATTATCACGTCCTAATTAAGTCCTAAAATAATCAAGTCCTAAGTAAGTCCTAAAACAATCAAGTCCTAATTAAGTCCTAAAACAATCAAGTCTTAATCAAGTCCTAAAACTATCAAGTCCTAATTAAGTCCTAAAATTATCACGTCCTAATTAAGTCCTAAAATAATCAAGTCCTAATTAAGTCCTAAAATAATCAAGTCCTAATAAAGTCCTAAAATAATCAAGTCCTAAATAAGTCCTAAAATAATCAAGTTCTAATTAAGTCCTAAAATCATCAAGTCCTAATTAAGTCCTAAAATTATCACGTCCTAATTAAGTCCTAAAATAATCAATTCCTAATTAAGTCCTAAAATTATCAACTCCTAATAAAGTCCTATAATAATCAAGTCCTAATTAAGTCCTAAAATAATCAAGTCCTAATTAAGTCCTCAAATTATCAAGTCCTAATTAAGTCCTAAAATTATCACATCGTAATTAAGTCCTAAAATAATCAAGTCCTAATTAAGTCCTAAAATAGTCAAGTCCTAATTAAGTCCTAAAACAATCAAGTCCTAATTAAGTCCTAAAATTATCACGTCCTAATTAAGTCCTAAAATAATCAAGTCCTAATTAAGTCCTAAAATTATCAACTCCTAATAAAGTCCTAAAATAATCAAGTCCTAATTAAGTCCTAAAATAATCAAGTTCTAATTAAGTCCTAAAATTATCACGTCCTAATTAAGTCCTAAAATAATCAATTCCTAATTAAGTCCTAAAATTATCAACTCCTAATAAAGTCCTATAATAATCAAGTCCTAATTAAGTCCTAAAATAATCAAGTCCTAATTAAGTCCTAAAATAATCAAGTCCTAATTAAGTCCTAAAATAATCAAGTCCTAATTAAGTCCTAAAATTATCACGTCCTAATTAAGTCCTAAAATAATCAAGTCCTAATTAAGTCCTAAAATTATCAACTCCTAATAAAGTCCTAAAATAAACAAGTCCTAAATAAGTCCTAAAATAATCAAGTTCTAATTAAGTCTTAAAATCATCAAGTCCTAATTAAGTCCTAAAATTATCACGTCCTAATTAAGTCCTAAAATAAGCAAGTCCTAATTAAGTCCTAAAATTATCAACTCCTAATAAAGTCCTAAAATAATAAAGTCCTAATTAAGTCCTAAAATAATCAAGTTCTAATTAAGTCCTAAAATCATCAAGTCCGAATTAAGTCCTAAAATAATTAAGTCCTAATTAAGTCCTAAAATCATCAAGTCCTAATTAAGTCCTAAAATTATCAAGTCCTAATTAAGTCCTAAAATAATCAAGTCCTAATTAAGTCCTAAAATAATCAAGTCCTAATTAAGTCCTGAAACAATCAAGTCTTAATCAAGTCCTAAAACTATCAAGTCCTAATTAAGTCCTAAAATTATCACGTCCTAATTAAGTCCTAAAATAATCAAGTCCTAATTAAGTCCTGAAATAATCAAGTCTTAATCAAGTCCTAAAACTATCAAGTCCTAATTAAGTCCTAAAATTATCACGTCCTAATTAAGTCCTAAAATAATCAAGTCCTAATTAAGTCCTAAAATAATCAAGTCCTAATAAAGTCCTAAAATAATCAAGCCCTAAGTAAGTCCTAAAACAATCAAGTCCTAATTAAGTCCTAAAACAATCAAGTCTTAATCAAGTCCTAAAACTATCAAGTCCTAATTAAGTCCTAAAATTATCACGTCCTAATTAAGTCCTAAAATAATCAAGTCCTAATTAAGTCCTAAAATAATCAAGTCCTAATAAAGTCCTAAAATAATCAAGCCCTAAGTAAGTCCTAAAACAATCAAGTCCTAATTAAGTCCTAAAACAATCAAGTCCTAATTTAGTCCTAAAATCATCAAGTCCTAATTAAGTCCTAAAATAATCAAGTCCTAATAAAGTCCTAAAATAATCAAGCCCTAAGTAAGTCCTAAAACAATCAAGTCCTAATTAAGTCCTAAAACAATCAAGTCTTAATTAAGTCCTAAAATTATCACGTCCTAATTAAGTCCTAAAATAATCAAGTCCTAATTAAGTCCTAAAATAATCAAGTCCTAATAAAGTCCTAAAATAATCAAGCCCTAAGTAAGTCCTAAAACAATCAAGTCCTAATTAAGTCCTAAAACAATCAAGTCTTAATCAAGTCCCAAAACTATCAAGTCCTAATTAAGTCCTAAAATTATCACGTCCTAATTAAGTCCTAAAATAATCAAGTCCTAATTAAGTCCTAAAACAATCAAGTCTTAATCAAGTCCTAAAATAATCAAGCCCTAAGTAAGTCCTAAAACAATCAAGTCCTAATTAAGTCCTAAAACAATCAAGTCTTAATCAAGTCCTAAAACTATCAAGTCCTAATTAAGTCCTAAAATTATCACGTCCTAATTAAGTCCTAAAATAATCAAGTCCTAATTAAGTCCTAAAATAATCAAGTCCTAATAAAGTCCTAAAATAATCAAGCCCTAAGTAAGTCCTAAAACAATCAAGTCCTAATTAAGTCCTAAAACAATCAAGTCCTAATTTAGTCCTAAAATCATCAAGTCCTAATTAAGTCCTAAAATAATCAAGTCCTAATAAAGTCCTAAAATAATCAAGCCCTAAGTAAGTCCTAAAACAATCAAGTCCTAATTAAGTCCTAAAACAATCAAGTCTTAATTAAGTCCTAAAATTATCACGTCCTAATTAAGTCCTAAAATAATCAAGTCCTAATTAAGTCCTAAAATAATCAAGTCCTAATAAAGTCCTAAAATAATCAAGCCCTAAGTAAGTCCTAAAACAATCAAGTCCTAATTAAGTCCTAAAACAATCAAGTCTTAATCAAGTCCTAAAACTATCAAGTCCTAATTAAGTCCTTAAATTATCACGTCCTAATTAAGTCCTAAAATAATCAAGTCCTAATTAAGTCCTAAAATAATCAAGTCCTAATAAAGTCCTAAAATAATCAAGCCCTAAGTAAGTCCTAAAACAATCAAGTCCTATTTAAGTCCTATAACAATCAAGTCTTAATCAAGTCCTAAAACTATCAAGTCCTAATTAAGTCCTAAAATTATCACGTCCTAATTAAGTCCTAAAATAATCAAGTCCTAATTAAGTCCTAAAATAATCAAGTCCTAATAAAGTCCTAAAATAATCAAGCCCTAAGTAAGTCCTAAAACAATCAAGTCCTAATTAAGTCCTAAAACAATCAAGTCCTAATTTAGTCCTAAAATCATCAAGTCCTAATTAAGTCCTAAAATAATCAAGTCCTAATAAAGTCCTAAAATAATCAAGCCCTAAGTAAGTCCTAAAACAATCAAGTCCTAATCAAGTCCTAAAACTATCAAGTCCTAATTAAGTCCTAAAATTATCACGTCCTAATTAAGTCCTAAAATAATCAAGTCCTAATTAAGTCCTAAAATTATCAACTCCTAATAAAGTCCTAAAATAATCAAGTCCTAATTAAGTCCTAAAATAATCAAGTTCTAATTAAGTCCTAAAATTATCACGTCCTAATTAAGTCCTAAAATAATCAATTCCTAATTAAGTCCTAAAATTATCAACTCCTAATAAAGTCCTAAAATAGTCAAGTCCTAATTAAGTCCTAAAACAATCAAGTCCTAATTAAGTCCTAAAATTATCACGTCCTAATTAAGTCCTAAAATAATCAAGTCCTAATTAAGTCCTAAAATTATCAACTCCTAATAAAGTCCTAAAATAATCAAGTCCTAATTAAGTCCTAAAATAATCAAGTTCTAATTAAGTCCTAAAATTATCACGTCCTAATTAAGTCCTAAAATAATCAATTCCTAATTAAGTCCTAAAATTATCAACTCCTAATAAAGTCCTATAATAATCAAGTCCTAATTAAGTCCTAAAATAATCAAGTCCTAATTAAGTCCTAAAATAATCAAGTCCTAATTAAGTCCTAAAATAATCAAGTCCTAATTAAGTCCTAAAATTATCACGTCCTAATTAAGTCCTAAAATAATCAAGTCCTAATTAAGTCCTAAAATTATCAACTCCTAATAAAGTCCTAAAATAAACAAGTCCTAAATAAGTCCTAAAATAATCAAGTTCTAATTAAGTCTTAAAATCATCAAGTCCTAATTAAGTCCTAAAATTATCACGTCCTAATTAAGTCCTAAAATAATCAAGTCCTAATTAAGTCCTAAAATTATCAACTCCTAATAAAGTCCTAAAATAATAAAGTCCTAATTAAGTCCTAAAATAATCAAGTTCTAATTAAGTCCTAAAATCATCAAGTCCGAATTAAGTCCTAAAATAATTAAGTCCTAATTAAGTCCTAAAATCATCAAGTCCTAATTAAGTCCTAAAATTATCAAGTCCTAATTAAGTCCTAAAATAATCAAGTCCTAATTAAGTCCTAAAATAATCAAGTCCTAATTAAGTCCTGAAACAATCAAGTCTTAATCAAGTCCTAAAACTATCAAGTCCTAATTAAGTCCTAAAATTATCACGTCCTAATTAAGTCCTAAAATAATCAAGTCCTAATTAAGTCCTGAAATAATCAAGTCTTAATCAAGTCCTAAAACTATCAAGTCCTAATTAAGTCCTAAAACTATCACGTCCTAATTAAGTCCTAAAATAATCAAGTCCTAATTAAGTCCTAAAATAATCAAGTCCTAATAAAGTCCTAAAATAATCAAGCCCTAAGTAAGTCCTAAAACAATCAAGTCCTAATTAAGTCCTAAAACAATCAAGTCTTAATCAAGTCCTAAAACTATCAAGTCCTAATTAAGTCCTAAAATTATCACGTCCTAATTAAGTCCTAAAATAATCAAGTCCTAATTAAGTCCTAAAATAATCAAGTCCTAATAAAGTCCTAAAATAATCAAGCCCTAAGTAAGTCCTAAAACAATCAAGTCCTAATTAAGTCCTAAAACAATCAAGTCCTAATTTAGTCCTAAAATCATCAAGTCCTAATTAAGTCCTAAAATAATCAAGTCCTAATAAAGTCCTAAAATAATCAAGCCCTAAGTAAGTCCTAAAACAATCAAGTCCTAATTAAGTCCTAAAACAATCAAGTCTTAATTAAGTCCTAAAATTATCACGTCCTAATTAAGTCCTAAAATAATCAAGTCCTAATTAAGTCCTAAAATAATCAAGTCCTAATAAAGTCCTAAAATAATCAAGCCCTAAGTAAGTCCTAAAACAATCAAGTCCTAATTAAGTCCTAAAACAATCAAGTCTTAATCAAGTCCTAAAACTATCAAGTCCTAATTAAGTCCTAAAATTATCACGTCCTAATTAAGTCCTAAAATAATCAAGTCCTAATTAAGTCCTAAAACAATCAAGTCTTAATCAAGTCCTAAAATAATCAAGCCCTAAGTAAGTCCTAAAACAATCAAGTCCTAATTAAGTCCTAAAACAATCAAGTCTTAATCAAGTCCTAAAACTATCAAGTCCTAATTAAGTCCTAAAATTATCACGTCCTAATTAAGTCCTAAAATAATCAAGTCCTAATTAAGTCCTAAAATAATCAAGTCCTAATAAAGTCCTAAAATAATCAAGCCCTAAGTAAGTCCTAAAACAATCAAGTCCTAATTAAGTCCTAAAACAATCAAGTCCTAATTTAGTCCTAAAATCATCAAGTCCTAATTAAGTCCTAAAATAATCAAGTCCTAATAAAGTCCTAAAATAATCAAGCCCTAAGTAAGTCCTAAAACAATCAAGTCCTAATTAAGTCCTAAAACAATCAAGTCTTAATTAAGTCCTAAAATTATCACGTCCTAATTAAGTCCTAAAATAATCAAGTCCTAATTAAGTCCTAAAATAATCAAGTCCTAATAAAGTCCTAAAATAATCAAGCCCTAAGTAAGTCCTAAAACAATCAAGTCCTAATTAAGTCCTAAAACAATCAAGTCTTAATCAAGTCCTAAAACTATCAAGTCCTAATTAAGTCCTTAAATTATCACGTCCTAATTAAGTCCTAAAATAATCAAGTCCTAATTAAGTCCTAAAATAATCAAGTCCTAATAAAGTCCTAAAATAATCAAGCCCTAAGTAAGTCCTAAAACAATCAAGTCCTATTTAAGTCCTAAAACAATCAAGTCTTAATCAAGTCCTAAAACTATCAAGTCCTAATTAAGTCCTAAAATTATCACGTCCTAATTAAGTCCTAAAATAATCAAGTCCTAATTAAGTCCTAAAATAATCAAGTCCTAATAAAGTCCTAAAATAATCAAGCCCTAAGTAAGTCCTAAAACAATCAAGTCCTAATTAAGTCCTAAAACAATCAAGTCCTAATTTAGTCCTAAAATCATCAAGTCCTAATTAAGTCCTAAAATAATCAAGTCCTAATAAAGTCCTAAAATAATCAAGCCCTAAGTAAGTCCTAAAACAATCAAGTCCTAATCAAGTCCTAAAACTATCAAGTCCTAATTAAGTCCTAAAATTATCACGTCCTAATTAAGTCCTAAAATAATCAAGTCCTAATTAAGTCCTAAAATTATCAACTCCTAATAAAGTCCTAAAATAATCAAGTCCTAATTAAGTCCTAAAATAATCAAGTTCTAATTAAGTCCTAAAATTATCACGTCCTAATTAAGTCCTAAAATAATCAATTCCTAATTAAGTCCTAAAATTATCAACTCCTAATAAATTCCTATAATAATCAAGTCCTAATTAAGTCCTAAAATAATCAAGTCCTAATTAAGTCCTCAAATTATCAAGTCCTAATTAAGTCCTAAAATTATCACATCGTAATTAAGTCCTAAAATAATCAAGTCCTAATTAAGTCCTAAAATAGTCAAGTCCTAATAAGGTCCTAAAACAATCAAGTCCTAATTAAGTCCTAAAATTATCACGTCCTAATTAAGTCCTAAAATAATCAAGTCCTAATTAAGTCCTAAAATTATCAACTCCTAATAAAGTCCTAAAATAATCAAGTCCTAATTAAGTCCTAAAATAATCAAGTTCTAATTAAGTCCTAAAATTATCACGTCCTAATTAAGTCCTAAAATAATCAATTCCTAATTAAGTCCTAAAATTATCAACTCCTAATAAAGTCCTATAATAATCAAGTCCTAATTAAGTCCTAAAATAATCAAGTCCTAATTAAGTCCTAAAATAATCAAGTCCTAATTAAGTCCTAAAATAATCAAGTCCTAATTAAGTCCTAAAATTATCACGTCCTAATTAAGTCCTAAAATAATCAAGTCCTAATTAAGTCCTAAAATTATCAACTCCTAATAAAGTCCTAAAATAAACAAGTCCTAAATAAGTCCTAAAATAATCAAGTTCTAATTAAGTCCTAAAATCATCAAGTCCTAATTAAGTCCTAAAATTATCACGTCCTAATTAAGTCCTACAATAATCAAGTCCTAATTAAGTCCTAAAATTATCAACTCCTAATAAAGTCCTAAAATAATAAAGTCCTAATTAAGTCCTAAAATAATCAAGTTCTAATTAAGTCCTAAAATCATCAAGTCCGAATTAAGTCCTAAAATAATTAAGTCCTAATTAAGTCCTAAAATCATCAAGTCCTAATTAAGTCCTAAAATTATCAAGTCCTAATTAAGTCCTAAAATAATCAAGTCCAAATTAAGTCCTAAAATAATCAAGTCCTAATTAAGTCCTAAAATTATCAACTCCTAATAAAGTCCTAAAATAAACAAGTCCTAAATAAGTTCTAAAATAATCAAGTTCTAATTAAGTCCTAAAATCATCAAGTCCTAATTAAGTCCTAAAATTATCACGTCCTAATTAAGTCCTAAAATAATCAAGTCCTAATTAAGTCTTAAAATTATCAAGTCCTAATTAAGTCCGAAAATTATCAAGTCCCAAATAAGTCCTAAAATAATTAAGTCCTAATAAGGTCCTAAAATTATCAAGTCCTTATAAAGTCTTAAAAAAAAGCAAGTCCTAATTAAGTCCTAAAATAATCAAGTCCTAATTAAGTCCTAAAATTATCACGTCCTAATTAAGTCCTAAAATAATCAAGTCCTAATTAAGTCCTAAAATTATCAACTCCTAATAAAGTCCTAAAATAAACAAGTCCTAAATAAGTCCTAAAATAATCAAGTTCTAATTAAGTCCTAAAATGATCAAGTCCTAATTAAGTCCTAAAATTATCACGTCCTAATTAAGTCCTAAAATAATCAAGTCCTAATTAAGTCCTAAAATTATCAACTCTTCATAAAGTCCTAAAATAATAAAGTCCTAATTAAGTCCTAAAATAATCAAGTTCTAATTAAGTCCTAAAATCATCAAGTCCGAATTAAGTCCAAAAATAATTATATCCTAATTAAGTCCTAAAATCATCAAGTCCTAATTAAGTCCTAAAATTATCAAGTCCTAATTAAGTCCTTAAATAATCAAGTCCTAATTAAGTCCTAAAATAATCAAGTCCTAATTAAGTCCTGAAATAATCAAGTCTTAATCAAGTCCTAAAACTATCAAGTCCTAATTAAGTCCTAAAATTATCACGTCCTAATTAAGTCCTAAAATAATCAAGTCCTTATTAAGTCCTAAAATTATCAACTCCTAATAAAGTCCTAAAATAATCAATTTCTAATTAAGTCCTAAAATTATCAACTCCTAATAAAGTCCTATAATAATCAAGTCCTAATTAAGTCCTAAAATAATCAAGTCCTAATTAAGTTCTAAAATAATCAAGTCCTAATTAAGTCCTAAAATAATCAAGTCCTAATTAAGTCCTAAAATTATCACGTCCTAATTAAGTCCTAAAATAATCAAGTCCTAATTAAGTCCTAAAATTATCAACTCCTAATAAAGTCCTAAAATAAACAAGTCCTAAATAAGTCCTAAAATAATCAAGTTCTAATTAAGTCCTAAAATCATCAAGTCCTAATTAAGTCCTAAAATTATCACGTCCTAATTAAGTCCTAAAATAATCAAGTCCTAATTAAGTCCTAAAATTATCAACTCCTAATAAAGTCCTAAAATAATAAAGTCCTAATTAAGTCCTAAAATAATCAAGTTCTAATTAAGTCCTAAAATTATCACGTACTAATTAAGTCCTAAAATAATCAAGTCCTAATTAAGTCCTAAAACAATCAAGTCTTAATCAAGTCCTAAAATAATCAAGCCCTAAGTAAGTCCTAAAACAATCAAGTCCTAATTAAGTCCTAAAACAATCAAGTCTTAATCAAGTCCTAAAACTATCAAGTCCTAATTAAGTCCTAAAATTATCACGTCCTAATTAAGTCCTAAAATAATCAAGTCCTAATTAAGTCCTAAAATAATCAAGTCCTAATAAAGTCCTAAAATAATCAAGCCCTAAGTAAGTCCTAAAACAATCAAGTCCTAATTAAGTCCTAAAACAATCAAGTCCTAATTTAGTCCTAAAATCATCAAGTCCTAATTAAGTCCTAAAATAATCAAGTCCTAATAAAGTCCTAAAATAATCAAGCCCTAAGTAAGTCCTAAAACAATCAAGTCCTAATTAAGTCCTAAAACAATCAAGTCTTAATTAAGTCCTAAAATTATCACGTCCTAATTAAGTCCTAAAATAATCAAGTCCTAATTAAGTCCTAAAATAATCAAGTCCTAATAAAGTCCTAAAATAATCAAGCCCTAAGTAAGTCCTAAAACAATCAAGTCCTAATTAAGTCCTAAAACAATCAAGTCTTAATCAAGTCCTAAAACTATCAAGTCCTAATTAAGTCCTTAAATTATCACGTCCTAATTAAGTCCTAAAATAATCAAGTCCTAATTAAGTCCTAAAATAATCAAGTCCTAATAAAGTCCTAAAATAATCAAGCCCTAAGTAAGTCCTAAAACAATCAAGTCCTATTTAAGTCCTAAAACAATCAAGTCTTAATCAAGTCCTAAAACTATCAAGTCCTAATTAAGTCCTAAAATTATCACGTCCTAATTAAGTCCTAAAATAATCAAGTCCTAATTAAGTCCTAAAATAATCAAGTCCTAATAAAGTCCTAAAATAATCAAGCCCTAAGTAAGTCCTAAAACAATCAAGTCCTAATTAAGTCCTAAAACAATCAAGTCCTAATTTAGTCCTAAAATCATCAAGTCCTAATTAAGTCCTAAAATAATCAAGTCCTAATAAAGTCCTAAAATAATCAAGCCCTAAGTAAGTCCTAAAACAATCAAGTCCTAATCAAGTCCTAAAACTATCAAGTCCTAATTAAGTCCTAAAATTATCACGTCCTAATTAAGTCCTAAAATAATCAAGTCCTAATTAAGTCCTAAAATTATCAACTCCTAATAAAGTCCTAAAATAATCAAGTCCTAATTAAGTCCTAAAATAATCAAGTTCTAATTAAGTCCTAAAATTATCACGTCCTAATTAAGTCCTAAAATAATCAATTCCTAATTAAGTCCTAAAATTATCAACTCCTAATAAAGTCCTATAATAATCAAGTCCTAATTAAGTCCTAAAATAATCAAGTCCTAATTAAGTCCTCAAATTATCAAGTCCTAATTAAGTCCTAAAATTATCACATCGTAATTAAGTCCTAAAATAATCAAGTCCTAATTAAGTCCTAAAATAGTCAAGTCCTAATAAGGTCCTAAAACAATCAAGTCCTAATTAAGTCCTAAAATTATCACGTGCTAATTAAGTCCTAAAATAATCAAGTCCTAATTAAGTCCTAAAATTATCAACTCCTAATAAAGTCCTAAAATAATCAAGTCCTAATTAAGTCCTAAAATAATCAAGTTCTAATTAAGTCCTAAAATTATCACGTCCTAATTAAGTCCTAAAATAATCAATTCCTAATTAAGTCCTAAAATTATCAACTCCTAATAAAGTCCTATAATAATCAAGTCCTAATTAAGTCCTAAAATAATCAAGTCCTAATTAAGTCCTAAAATAATCAAGTCCTAATTAAGTCCTAAAATAATCAAGTCCTAATTAAGTCCTAAAATTATCACGTCCTAATTAAGTCCTAAAATAATCAAGTCCTAATTAAGTCCTAAAATTATCAACTCCTAATAAAGTCCTAAAATAAACAAGTCCTAAATAAGTCCTAAAATAATCAAGTTCTAATTAAGTCCTAAAATCATCAAGTCCTAATTAAGTCCTAAAATTATCACGTCCTAATTAAGTCCTAAAATAATCAAGTCCTAATTAAGTCCTAAAATTATCAACTCCTAATAAAGTCCTAAAATAATAAAGTCCTAATTAAGTCCTAAAATAATCAAGTTCTAATTAAGTCCTAAAATCATCAAGTCCGAATTAAGTCCTAAAATAATTAAGTCCTAATTAAGTCCTAAAATCATCAAGTCCTAATTAAGTCCTAAAATTATCAAGTCCTAATTAAGTCCTAAAATAATCAAGTCCAAATTAAGTCCTAAAATAATCAAGTCCTAATTAAGTCCTAAAATTATCAACTCCTAATAAAGTCCTAAAATAAACAAGTCCTAAATAAGTTCTAAAATAATCAAGTTCTAATTAAGTCCTAAAATCATCAAGTCCTAATTAAGTCCTAAAATTATCACGTCCTAATTAAGTCCTAAAATAATCAAGTCCTAATTAAGTCTTAAAATTATCAAGTCCTAATTAAGTCCGAAAATTATCAAGTCCCAAATAAGTCCTAAAATAATTAAGTCCTAATAAGGTCCTAAAATTATCAAGTCCTTATAAAGTCTTAAAAAAAAGCAAGTCCTAATTAAGTCCTAAAATAATCAAGTCCTAATTAAGTCCTAAAATTATCACGTCCTAATTAAGTCCTAAAATAATCAAGTCCTAATTAAGTCCTAAAATTATCAACTCCTAATAAAGTCCTAAAATAAACAAGTCCTAAATAAGTCCTAAAATAATCAAGTTCTAATTAAGTCCTAAAATGATCAAGTCCTAATTAAGTCCTAAAATTATCACGTCCTAATTAAGTCCTAAAATAATCAAGTCCTAATTAAGTCCTAAAATTATCAACTCTTCATAAAGTCCTAAAATAATAAAGTCCTAATTAAGTCCTAAAATAATCAAGTTCTAATTAAGTCCTAAAATCATCAAGTCCGAATTAAGTCCAAAAATAATTATATCCTAATTAAGTCCTAAAATCATCAAGTCCTAATTAAGTCCTAAAATTATCAAGTTCTAATTAAGTCCTTAAATAATCAAGTCCTAATTAAGTCCTAAAATAATCAAGTCCTAATTAAGTCCTGAAATAATCAAGTCTTAATCAAGTCCTAAAACTATCAAGTCCTAATTAAGTCCTAAAATTATCACGTCCTAATTAAGTCCTAAAATAATCAAGTCCTTATTAAGTCCTAAAATTATCAACTCCTAATAAAGTCCTAAAATAAACAAGTCCTAAATAAGTCCTAAAATAATCAAGTTCTAATTAAGTCCTAAAATGATCAAGTCCTAATTAAGTCCAAAAATTATCACGTCCTAATTAAGTCCTAAAATAATCAAGTCCTAATTAAGTCCTAAAATTATCAACTCTTCATAAAGTCCTAAAATAATAAAGTCCTAATTAAGTCCTAAAATAATCAAGTTCTAATTAAGTCCTAAAATCATCAAGTCCGAATTAAGTCCAAAAATAATTATATCCTAATTAAGTCCTAAAATCATCAAGTCCTAATTAAGTCCTAAAATTATCAAGTCCTAATTAAGTCCTTAAATAATCAAGTCCTAATTAAGTCCTAAAATAATCAAGTCCTAATTAAGTCCTGAAATAATCAAGTCTTAATCAAGTCCTAAAACTATCAAGTCCTAATTAAGTCCTAAAATTATCACGTCCTAATTAAGTCCTAAAATAATCAAGTCCTTATTAAGTCCTAAAATTATCAACTCCTAATAAAGTCCTAAAATAATCAATTTCTAATTAAGTCCTAAAATTATCAACTCCTAATAAAGTCCTATAATAATCAAGTCCTAATTAAGTCCTAAAATAATCAAGTCCTAATTAAGTTCTAAAATAATCAAGTCCTAATTAAGTCCTAAAATAATCAAGTCCTAATTAAGTCCTAAAATTATCACGTCCTAATTAAGTCCTAAAATAATCAAGTCCTAATTAAGTCCTAAAATTATCAACTCCTAATAAAGTCCTAAAATAAACAAGTCCTAAATAAGTCCTAAAATAATCAAGTTCTAATTAAGTCCTAAAATCATCAAGTCCTAATTAAGTCCTAAAATTATCACGTCCTAATTAAGTCCTAAAATAATCAAGTCCTAATTAAGTCCTAAAATTATCAACTCCTAATAAAGTCCTAAAATAATAAAGTCCTAATTAAGTCCTAAAATAATCAAGTTCTAATTAAGTCCTAAAATCATCAAGTCTGAATTAAGTCCTAATATAATTAAGTCCTAATTAAGTCCTAAAATCATCAAGTCCTAATTAAGTCCTAAAATTATCAAGTCCTAATTAAGTCCTAAAATAATCAAGTCCAAATTAAGTCCTAAAATAATCAAGTCCTAATTAAGTCCTAAAATTATCAACTCCTAATAAAGTCCTAAAATAAACAAGTCCTAAATAAGTTCTAAAATAATCAAGTTCTAATTAAGTCCTAAAATTATCAACTCCTAATAAAGTCCTAAAATAATCAAGTCCTAATTAAGTCCTAAAATAATCAAGTTCTAATTAAGTCCTAAAATTATCACGTCCTAATTAAGTCCTAAAATAATCAATTCCTAATTAAGTCCTAAAATTATCAACTCCTAATAAAGTCCTATAATAATCAAGTCCTAATTAAGTCCTAAAATAATCAAGTCCTAATTAAGTCCTCAAATTATCAAGTCCTAATTAAGTCCTAAAATTATCACATCGTAATTAAGTCCTAAAATAATCAAGTCCTAATTAAGTCCTAAAATAGTCAAGTCCTAATAAGGTCCTAAAACAATCAAGTCCTAATTAAGTCCTAAAATTATCACGTGCTAATTAAGTCCTAAAATAATCAAGTCCTAATTAAGTCCTAAAATTATCAACTCCTAATAAAGTCCTAAAATAATCAAGTCCTAATTAAGTCCTAAAATAATCAAGTTCTAATTAAGTCCTAAAATTATCACGTCCTAATTAAGTCCTAAAATAATCAATTCCTAATTAAGTCCTAAAATTATCAACTCCTAATAAAGTCCTATAATAATCAAGTCCTAATTAAGTCCTAAAATAATCAAGTCCTAATTAAGTCCTAAAATAATCAAGTCCTAATTAAGTCCTAAAATAATCAAGTCCTAATTAAGTCCTAAAATTATCACGTCCTAATTAAGTCCTAAAATAATCAAGTCCTAATTAAGTCCTAAAATTATCAACTCCTAATAAAGTCCTAAAATAAACAAGTCCTAAATAAGTCCTAAAATAATCAAGTTCTAATTAAGTCCTAAAATCATCAAGTCCTAATTAAGTCCTAAAATTATCACGTCCTAATTAAGTCCTAAAATAATCAAGTCCTAATTAAGTCCTAAAATTATCAACTCCTAATAAAGTCCTAAAATAATAAAGTCCTAATTAAGTCCTAAAATAATCAAGTTCTAATTAAGTCCTAAAATCATCAAGTCCGAATTAAGTCCTAAAATAATTAAGTCCTAATTAAGTCCTAAAATCATCAAGTCCTAATTAAGTCCTAAAATTATCAAGTCCTAATTAAGTCCTAAAATAATCAAGTCCAAATTAAGTCCTAAAATAATCAAGTCCTAATTAAGTCCTAAAATTATCAACTCCTAATAAAGTCCTAAAATAAACAAGTCCTAAATAAGTTCTAAAATAATCAAGTTCTAATTAAGTCCTAAAATCATCAAGTCCTAATTAAGTCCTAAAATTATCACGTCCTAATTAAGTCCTAAAATAATCAAGTCCTAATTAAGTCTTAAAATTATCAAGTCCTAATTAAGTCCGAAAATTATCAAGTCCCAAATAAGTCCTAAAATAATTAAGTCCTAATAAGGTCCTAAAATTATCAAGTCCTTATAAAGTCTTAAAAAAAAGCAAGTCCTAATTAAGTCCTAAAATAATCAAGTCCTAATTAAGTCCTAAAATTATCACGTCCTAATTAAGTCCTAAAATAATCAAGTCCTAATTAAGTCCTAAAATTATCAACTCCTAATAAAGTCCTAAAATAAACAAGTCCTAAATAAGTCCTAAAATAATCAAGTTCTAATTAAGTCCTAAAATGATCAAGTCCTAATTAAGTCCTAAAATTATCACGTCCTAATTAAGTCCTAAAATAATCAAGTCCTAATTAAGTCCTAAAATTATCAACTCTTCATAAAGTCCTAAAATAATAAAGTCCTAATTAAGTCCTAAAATAATCAAGTTCTAATTAAGTCCTAAAATCATCAAGTCCGAATTAAGTCCAAAAATAATTATATCCTAATTAAGTCCTAAAATCATCAAGTCCTAATTAAGTCCTAAAATTATCAAGTTCTAATTAAGTCCTTAAATAATCAAGTCCTAATTAAGTCCTAAAATAATCAAGTCCTAATTAAGTCCTGAAATAATCAAGTCTTAATCAAGTCCTAAAACTATCAAGTCCTAATTAAGTCCTAAAATTATCACGTCCTAATTAAGTCCTAAAATAATCAAGTCCTTATTAAGTCCTAAAATTATCAACTCCTAATAAAGTCCTAAAATAAACAAGTCCTAAATAAGTCCTAAAATAATCAAGTTCTAATTAAGTCCTAAAATGATCAAGTCCTAATTAAGTCCAAAAATTATCACGTCCTAATTAAGTCCTAAAATAATCAAGTCCTAATTAAGTCCTAAAATTATCAACTCTTCATAAAGTCCTAAAATAATAAAGTCCTAATTAAGTCCTAAAATAATCAAGTTCTAATTAAGTCCTAAAATCATCAAGTCCGAATTAAGTCCAAAAATAATTATATCCTAATTAAGTCCTAAAATCATCAAGTCCTAATTAAGTCCTAAAATTATCAAGTCCTAATTAAGTCCTTAAATAATCAAGTCCTAATTAAGTCCTAAAATAATCAAGTCCTAATTAAGTCCTGAAATAATCAAGTCTTAATCAAGTCCTAAAACTATCAAGTCCTAATTAAGTCCTAAAATTATCACGTCCTAATTAAGTCCTAAAATAATCAAGTCCTTATTAAGTCCTAAAATTATCAACTCCTAATAAAGTCCTAAAATAATCAATTTCTAATTAAGTCCTAAAATTATCAACTCCTAATAAAGTCCTATAATAATCAAGTCCTAATTAAGTCCTAAAATAATCAAGTCCTAATTAAGTTCTAAAATAATCAAGTCCTAATTAAGTCCTAAAATAATCAAGTCCTAATTAAGTCCTAAAATTATCACGTCCTAATTAAGTCCTAAAATAATCAAGTCCTAATTAAGTCCTAAAATTATCAACTCCTAATAAAGTCCTAAAATAAACAAGTCCTAAATAAGTCCTAAAATAATCAAGTTCTAATTAAGTCCTAAAATCATCAAGTCCTAATTAAGTCCTAAAATTATCACGTCCTAATTAAGTCCTAAAATAATCAAGTCCTAATTAAGTCCTAAAATTATCAACTCCTAATAAAGTCCTAAAATAATAAAGTCCTAATTAAGTCCTAAAATAATCAAGTTCTAATTAAGTCCTAAAATCATCAAGTCTGAATTAAGTCCTAATATAATTAAGTCCTAATTAAGTCCTAAAATCATCAAGTCCTAATTAAGTCCTAAAATTATCAAGTCCTAATTAAGTCCTAAAATAATCAAGTCCAAATTAAGTCCTAAAATAATCAAGTCCTAATTAAGTCCTAAAATTATCAACTCCTAATAAAGTCCTAAAATAAACAAGTCCTAAATAAGTTCTAAAATAATCAAGTTCTAATTAAGTCCTAAAATTATCAACTCCTAATAAAGTCCTAAAATAATCAAGTCCTAATTAAGTCCTATAACTATCAAGTCCTAATTAAGTCTTAAAATTATCAAGTCCTAATTAAGTCCGAAAATTATCAAGTCCCAAATAAGTCCTAAAATAATTAAGTCCTAATAAGGTCCTAAAATTATCAAGTCCTTATAAAGTCTTAAAATAATCAAGTCCTAATTAAGTCCTAAAATAATCAAGTCCTAATTAAGTCCTAAAATTATCACGTCCTAATTAAGTCCTAAAATAATCAAGTCCTAATTAAGTCCTAAAATTATCAACTCCTAATAAAGTCCTAAAATAAACAAGTCGTAAATAAGTCCTAAAATAATCAAGTTCTAATTAAGTCCTAAAATGATCAAGTCCTAATTAAGTCCTAAAATTATCACGTCCTAATTAAGTCCTAAAATAATCAAGTTCTAATTAAGTCCTAAAATCATCAAGTCCGAATTAAGTCCAAAAAGAATTAAATCCTAATTAAGTCCTAAAATCATCAAGTCCTAATTAAGTCCTAAAATTATCAAGTCCTAATTAAGTCCTTAAATAATCAAGTCCTAATTAAGTCCTAAAATAATCAAGTCCTAATTAAGTCCTGAAATAATCAAGTCTTAATCAAGTCCTAAAACTATCAAGTCCTAATTAAGTCCTAAAATTATCACGTCCTAATTAAGTCCTAAAATAATCAAGTCCTTATTAAGTCCTAAAATTATCAACTCCTAATAAAGTCCTAAAATAATCAAGTCCTAATTAAGTCCTAAAACTATCAAGTCCTAATTAAGTCCTAAAATCATCAAGTCCTAATTAAGTCCTAAAATTATCAAGTCCTAATTAAGTCCTAAAATAATCAAGTTCTAATTAAGTCCTAAAATAATCAAGTCCTAATTAAGTCCTGAAATAATCAAGTCTTAATATAGTCCTAAAACTATTAAGTCCTAATTAAGTCCTAAAATTATCACGTCCTAATTAAGTCCTAAAATAATCAAGTCCTAATTAAGTCCTAAAATAATCAAGTCCTAATAAAGTCCTAAAATAATCAAGCCCTAAGTAAGTCCTAAAACAATCAAGTCCTAATTAAGTCCTAAAACAATCAAGTCCTAATTTAGTCCTAAAATCATCAAGTCCTAATTAAGTCCTAAAATAATCAAGTCCTAATAAAGTCCTAAAATAATCAAGCCCTAAGTAAGTCCTAAAACAATCAAGTCCTAATCAAGTCCTAAAACTATCAAGTCCTAATTAAGTCCTAAAATTATCACGTCCTAATTAAGTCCTAAAATAATCAAGTCCTAATTAAGTCCTAAAATTATCAACTCCTAATAAAGTCCTAAAATAATCAAGTCCTAATTAAGTCCTAAAATAATCAAGTTCTAATTAAGTCCTAAAATTATCACGTCCTAATTAAGTCCTAAAATAATCAATTCCTAATTAAGTCCTAAAATTATCAACTCCTAATAAAGTCCTATAATAATCAAGTCCTAATTAAGTCCTAAAATAATCAAGTCCTAATTAAGTCCTCAAATTATCAAGTCCTAATTAAGTCCTAAAATTATCACATCGTAATTAAGTCCTAAAATAATCAAGTCCTAATTAAGTCCTAAAATAGTCAAGTCCTAATAAGGTCCTAAAACAATCAAGTCCTAATTAAGTCCTAAAATTATCACGTGCTAATTAAGTCCTAAAATAATCAAGTCCTAATTAAGTCCTAAAATTATCAACTCCTAATAAAGTCCTAAAATAATCAAGTCCTAATTAAGTCCTAAAATAATCAAGTTCTAATTAAGTCCTAAAATTATCACGTCCTAATTAAGTCCTAAAATAATCAATTCCTAATTAAGTCCTAAAATTATCAACTCCTAATAAAGTCCTATAATAATCAAGTCCTAATTAAGTCCTAAAATAATCAAGTCCTAATTAAGTCCTAAAATAATCAAGTCCTAATTAAGTCCTAAAATAATCAAGTCCTAATTAAGTCCTAAAATTATCACGTCCTAATTAAGTCCTAAAATAATCAAGTCCTAATTAAGTCCTAAAATTATCAACTCCTAATAAAGTCCTAAAATAAACAAGTCCTAAATAAGTCCTAAAATAATCAAGTTCTAATTAAGTCCTAAAATCATCAAGTCCTAATTAAGTCCTAAAATTATCACGTCCTAATTAAGTCCTAAAATAATCAAGTCCTAATTAAGTCCTAAAATTATCAACTCCTAATAAAGTCCTAAAATAATAAAGTCCTAATTAAGTCCTAAAATAATCAAGTTCTAATTAAGTCCTAAAATCATCAAGTCCGAATTAAGTCCAAAAATAATTATATCCTAATTAAGTCCTAAAATCATCAAGTCCTAATTAAGTCCTAAAATTATCAAGTCCTAATTAAGTCCTTAAATAATCAAGTCCTAATTAAGTCCTAAAATAATCAAGTCCTAATTAAGTCCTGAAATAATCAAGTCTTAATCAAGTCCTAAAACTATCAAGTCCTAATTAAGTCCTAAAATTATCACGTCCTAATTAAGTCCTAAAATAATCAAGTCCTTATTAAGTCCTAAAATTATCAACTCCTAATAAAGTCCTAAAATAATCAATTTCTAATTAAGTCCTAAAATTATCAACTCCTAATAAAGTCCTATAATAATCAAGTCCTAATTAAGTCCTAAAATAATCAAGTCCTAATTAAGTTCTAAAATAATCAAGTCCTAATTAAGTCCTAAAATAATCAAGTCCTAATTAAGTCCTAAAATTATCACGTCCTAATTAAGTCCTAAAATAATCAAGTCCTAATTAAGTCCTAAAATTATCAACTCCTAATAAAGTCCTAAAATAAACAAGTCCTAAATAAGTCCTAAAATAATCAAGTTCTAATTAAGTCCTAAAATCATCAAGTCCTAATTAAGTCCTAAAATTATCACGTCCTAATTAAGTCCTAAAATAATCAAGTCCTAATTAAGTCCTAAAATTATCAACTCCTAATAAAGTCCTAAAATAATAAAGTCCTAATTAAGTCCTAAAATAATCAAGTTCTAATTAAGTCCTAAAATCATCAAGTCTGAATTAAGTCCTAATATAATTAAGTCCTAATTAAGTCCTAAAATCATCAAGTCCTAATTAAGTCCTAAAATTATCAAGTCCTAATTAAGTCCTAAAATAATCAAGTCCAAATTAAGTCCTAAAATAATCAAGTCCTAATTAAGTCCTAAAATTATCAACTCCTAATAAAGTCCTAAAATAAACAAGTCCTAAATAAGTTCTAAAATAATCAAGTTCTAATTAAGTCCTAAAATTATCAACTCCTAATAAAGTCCTAAAATAATCAAGTCCTAATTAAGTCCTATAACTATCAAGTCCTAATTAAGTCTTAAAATTATCAAGTCCTAATTAAGTCCGAAAATTATCAAGTCCCAAATAAGTCCTAAAATAATTAAGTCCTAATAAGGTCCTAAAATTATCAAGTCCTTATAAAGTCTTAAAATAATCAAGTCCTAATTAAGTCCTAAAATAATCAAGTCCTAATTAAGTCCTAAAATTATCACGTCCTAATTAAGTCCTAAAATAATCAAGTCCTAATTAAGTCCTAAAATTATCAACTCCTAATAAAGTCCTAAAATAAACAAGTCGTAAATAAGTCCTAAAATAAT
The DNA here is from genome assembly GCA_037103525.1 of Ganaspis brasiliensis. Lineage (NCBI taxonomy): Eukaryota > Metazoa > Arthropoda > Insecta > Hymenoptera > Figitidae > Ganaspis > Ganaspis brasiliensis. The sequence goes on from JAZKLR010000014.1 coordinate 1,098,367, forward strand.
CAAGTTCTAATTAAGTCCTAAAATGATCAAGTCCTAATTAAGTCCTAAAATTATCACGTCCTAATTAAGTCCTAAAATAATCAAGTTCTAATTAAGTCCTAAAATCATCAAGTCCGAATTAAGTCCAAAAAGAATTAAATCCTAATTAAGTCCTAAAATCATCAAGTCCTAATTAAGTCCTAAAATTATCAAGTCCTAATTAAGTCCTTAAATAATCAAGTCCTAATTAAGTCCTAAAATAATCAAGTCCTAATTAAGTCCTGAAATAATCAAGTCTTAATCAAGTCCTAAAACTATCAAGTCCTAATTAAGTCCTAAAATTATCACGTCCTAATTAAGTCCTAAAATAATCAAGTCCTTATTAAGTCCTAAAATTATCAACTCCTAATAAAGTCCTAAAATAATCAAGTCCTAATTAAGTCCTAAAACTATCAAGTCCTAATTAAGTCCTAAAATCATCAAGTCCTAATTAAGTCCTAAAATTATCAAGTCCTAATTAAGTCCTAAAATAATCAAGTTCTAATTAAGTCCTAAAATAATCAAGTCCTAATTAAGTCCTGAAATAATCAAGTCTTAATATAGTCCTAAAACTATTAAGTCCTAATTAAGTCCTAAAATTATCACGTCCTAATTAAGTCCTAAAATAATCAAGTCCTAATTAAGTCCTAAAATAATCAAGTCCTAATAAAGTCCTAAAATAATCAAGCCCTAAGTAAGTCCTAAAACAATCAAGTCCTAATTAAGTCCTAAAACAATCAAGTCCTAATTTAGTCCTAAAATCATCAAGTCCTAATTAAGTCCTAAAATAATCAAGTCCTAATAAAGTCCTAAAATAATCAAGCCCTAAGTAAGTCCTAAAACAATCAAGTCCTAATCAAGTCCTAAAACTATCAAGTCCTAATTAAGTCCTAAAATTATCACGTCCTAATTAAGTCCTAAAATAATCAAGTCCTAATTAAGTCCTAAAATTATCAACTCCTAATAAAGTCCTAAAATAATCAAGTCCTAATTAAGTCCTAAAATAATCAAGTTCTAATTAAGTCCTAAAATTATCACGTCCTAATTAAGTCCTAAAATAATCAATTCCTAATTAAGTCCTAAAATTATCAACTCCTAATAAAGTCCTATAATAATCAAGTCCTAATTAAGTCCTAAAATAATCAAGTCCTAATTAAGTCCTCAAATTATCAAGTCCTAATTAAGTCCTAAAATTATCACATCGTAATTAAGTCCTAAAATAATCAAGTCCTAATTAAGTCCTAAAATAGTCAAGTCCTAATAAGGTCCTAAAACAATCAAGTCCTAATTAAGTCCTAAAATTATCACGTGCTAATTAAGTCCTAAAATAATCAAGTCCTAATTAAGTCCTAAAATTATCAACTCCTAATAAAGTCCTAAAATAATCAAGTCCTAATTAAGTCCTAAAATAATCAAGTTCTAATTAAGTCCTAAAATTATCACGTCCTAATTAAGTCCTAAAATAATCAATTCCTAATTAAGTCCTAAAATTATCAACTCCTAATAAAGTCCTATAATAATCAAGTCCTAATTAAGTCCTAAAATAATCAAGTCCTAATTAAGTCCTAAAATAATCAAGTCCTAATTAAGTCCTAAAATAATCAAGTCCTAATTAAGTCCTAAAATTATCACGTCCTAATTAAGTCCTAAAATAATCAAGTCCTAATTAAGTCCTAAAATTATCAACTCCTAATAAAGTCCTAAAATAAACAAGTCCTAAATAAGTCCTAAAATAATCAAGTTCTAATTAAGTCCTAAAATCATCAAGTCCTAATTAAGTCCTAAAATTATCACGTCCTAATTAAGTCCTAAAATAATCAAGTCCTAATTAAGTCCTAAAATTATCAACTCCTAATAAAGTCCTAAAATAATAAAGTCCTAATTAAGTCCTAAAATAATCAAGTTCTAATTAAGTCCTAAAATCATCAAGTCCGAATTAAGTCCTAAAATAATTAAGTCCTAATTAAGTCCTAAAATCATCAAGTCCTAATTAAGTCCTAAAATTATCAAGTCCTAATTAAGTCCTAAAATAATCAAGTCCAAATTAAGTCCTAAAATAATCAAGTCCTAATTAAGTCCTAAAATTATCAACTCCTAATAAAGTCCTAAAATAAACAAGTCCTAAATAAGTTCTAAAATAATCAAGTTCTAATTAAGTCCTAAAATCATCAAGTCCTAATTAAGTCCTAAAATTATCACGTCCTAATTAAGTCCGAAAATAATCAAGTCCTAATTAAGTCTTAAAATTATCAAGTCCTAATTAAGTCCGAAAATTATCAAGTCTCAAATAAGTCCTAAAATAATTAAGTCCTAATAAGGTCCTAAAATTATCAAGTCCTTATAAAGTCTTAAAAAAAAGGAAGTCCTAATTAAGTCCTAAAATAATCAAGTCCTAATTAAGTCCTAAAATTATCACGTCCTAATTAAGTCCTAAAATAATCAAGTCCTAATTAAGTCCTAAAATTATCAACTCCTAATAAAGTCCTAAAATAAACAAGTCCTAAATAAGTCCTAAAATAATCAAGTTCTAATTAAGTCCTAAAATGATCAAGTCCTAATTAAGTCCTAAAATTATCACGTCCTAATTAAGTCCTAAAAAAATCAAGTCCTAATTAAGTCCTAAAATTATCAACTCTTCATAAAGTCCTAAAATAATAAAGTCCTAATTAAGTCCTAAAATAATCAAGTTCTAATTAAGTCCTAAAATCATCAAGTCCGAATTAAGTCCAAAAATAATTATATCCTAATTAAGTCCTAAAATCATCAAGTCCTAATTAAGTCCTAAAATTATCAAGTCCTAATTAAGTCCTTAAATAATCAAGTCCTAATTAAGTCCTAAAATAATCAAGTCCTAATTAAGTCCTGAAATAATCAAGTCTTAATCAAGTCCTAAAACTATCAAGTCCTAATTAAGTCCTAAAATTATCACGTCCTAATTAAGTCCTAAAATAATCAAGTCCTTATTAAGTCCTAAAATTATCAACTCCTAATAAAGTCCTAAAATAAACAAGTCCTAAATAAGTCCTAAAATAATCAAGTTCTAATTAAGTCCTAAAATGATCAAGTCCTAATTAAGTCCTAAAATTATCACGTCCTAATTAAGTCCTAAAATAATCAAGTCCTAATTAAGTCCTAAAATTATCAACTCTTCATAAAGTCCTAAAATAATAAAGTCCTAATTAAGTCCTAAAATAATCAAGTTCTAATTAAGTCCTAAAATCATCAAGTCCGAATTAAGTCCAAAAATAATTATATCCTAATTAAGTCCTAAAATCATCAAGTCCTAATTAAGTCCTAAAATTATCAAGTCCTAATTAAGTCCTTAAATAATCAAGTCCTAATTAAGTCCTAAAATAATCAAGTCCTAATTAAGTCCTGAAATAATCAAGTCTTAATCAAGTCCTAAAACTATCAAGTCCTAATTAAGTCCTAAAATTATCACGTCCTAATTAAGTCCTAAAATAATCAAGTCCTTATTAAGTCCTAAAATTATCAACTCCTAATAAAGTCCTAAAATAATCAATTTCTAATTAAGTCCTAAAATTATCAACTCCTAATAAAGTCCTATAATAATCAAGTCCTAATTAAGTCCTAAAATAATCAAGTCCTAATTAAGTTCTAAAATAATCAAGTCCTAATTAAGTCCTAAAATAATCAAGTCCTAATTAAGTCCTAAAATTATCACGTCCTAATTAAGTCCTAAAATAATCAAGTCCTAATTAAGTCCTAAAATTATCAACTCCTAATAAAGTCCTAAAATAAACAAGTCCTAAATAAGTCCTAAAATAATCAAGTTCTAATTAAGTCCTAAAATCATCAAGTCCTAATTAAGTCCTAAAATTATCACGTCCTAATTAAGTCCTAAAATAATCAAGTCCTAATTAAGTCCTAAAATTATCAACTCCTAATAAAGTCCTAAAATAATAAAGTCCTAATTAAGTCCTAAAATAATCAAGTTCTAATTAAGTCCTAAAATCATCAAGTCCGAATTAAGTCCTAATATAATTAAGTCCTAATTAAGTCCTAAAATCATCAAGTCCTAATTAAGTCCTAAAATTATCAAGTCCTAATTAAGTCCTAAAATAATCAAGTCCAAATTAAGTCCTAAAATAATCAAGTCCTAATTAAGTCCTAAAATTATCAACTCCTAATAAAGTCCTAAAATAAACAAGTCCTAAATAAGTTCTAAAATAATCAAGTTCTAATTAAGTCCTAAAATTATCAACTCCTAATAAAGTCCTAAAATAATCAAGTCCTAATTAAGTCCTATAACTATCAAGTCCTAATTAAGTCTTAAAATTATCAAGTCCTAATTAAGTCCGAAAATTATCAAGTCCCAAATAAGTCCTAAAATAATTAAGTCCTAATAAGGTCCTAAAATTATCAAGTCCTTATAAAGTCTTAAAATAATCAAGTCCTAATTAAGTCCTAAAATAATCAAGTCCTAATTAAGTCCTAAAATTATCACGTCCTAATTAAGTCCTAAAATAATCAAGTCCTAATTAAGTCCTAAAATTATCAACTCCTAATAAAGTCCTAAAATAAACAAGTCGTAAATAAGTCCTAAAATAATCAAGTTCTAATTAAGTCCTAAAATGATCAAGTCCTAATTAAGTCCTAAAATTATCACGTCCTAATTAAGTCCTAAAATAATCAAGTTCTAATTAAGTCCTAAAATCATCAAGTCCGAATTAAGTCCAAAAAGAATTAAATCCTAATTAAGTCCTAAAATCATCAAGTCCTAATTAAGTCCTAAAATTATCAAGTCCTAATTAAGTCCTTAAATAATCAAGTCCTAATTAAGTCCTAAAATAATCAAGTCCTAATTAAGTCCTGAAATAATCAAGTCTTAATCAAGTCCTCAAACTATCAAGTCCTAATTAAGTCCTAAAATTATCACGTCCTAATTAAGTCCTAAAATAATCAAGTCCTTATTAAGTCCTAAAATTATCAACTCCTAATAAAGTCCTAAAATAATCAAGTCCTAATTAAGTCCTAAAACTATCAAGTCCTAATTAAGTCCTAAAATCATCAAGTCCTAATTAAGTCCTAAAATTATCAAGTCCTAATTAAGTCCTAAAATAATCAAGTTCTAATTAAGTCCTAAAATAATCAAGTCCTAATTAAGTCCTGAAATAATCAAGTCTTAATATAGTCCTAAAACTATTAAGTCCTAATTAAGTCCTAAAATTATCACGTCCTAATTAAGTCCTAAAATAATCAAGTCCTAATTAAGTCCTAAAATAATCAAGTCCTAATAAAGTCCTAAAATAATCAAGCCCTAAGTAAGTCCTAAAACAATCAAGTCCTAATTAAGTCCTAAAACAATCAAGTCCTAATTTAGTCCTAAAATTATCACGTCCTAATTAAGTCCTAAAATAATCAAGTCCTAATTATGTCCTAAAATAATCAAGTCCTAATAAAGTCCTAAAATAATCAACTCCTAATAAAGTCCTAAAATAATCAAGTCCTAATTAGGTCCTAAAATAATCAAGTTCTAATTAAGTCCTAAAATCATCAAGTCCGAATTAAGTCCTAAAATAATCAAGTCCTAATTATGTCCTAAAATAATCAAGTCCTAATAAAGTCCTAAAATAATCAACTCCTAATAAAGTCCTAAAATAATCAGGTCCTAATTAGGTCCTAAAATCATCAAGTCCTAATTAAGTCCTTAAATAATTACGTCCTAATTAAGTCCTAAAATTATCAAGTCCTAATTAAGTCCTAAAATCATCAAGTCCTAATTAAGTCCTAAAACAATTGAGTCCTAATTAGGTCCTAAAACAATCAAGTCCTAATTAAGTCCTAAAATTATCAAGTCCTAATTAAGTCCTAAAACAATCAAGTCCTAATTAAGTCCTAAAATTATCACGTACTAATTAAGTCCTAAAATAATCAAGTCCTAATTAAGTCCTAAAATTATCAACTCCTAATAAAGTCCTAAAACAATTGAGTCCTAATTAGGTCCTAAAACAATCAAGTCCTAATTAAGTCCTAAAATTATCAAGTCCTAATTAAGTCCTAAAACAATCAAGTCCTAATTAAGTCCTAAAATTATCACGTACTAATTAAGTCCTAAAATAATCAAGTCCTAATTAAGTCCTAAAATTATCAACTCCTAATAAAGTCCTAAAATAATCAAGTCCTAATTAAGTCCTAAAATAATCAAGTTCTAATTAAGTCCTAAAATTATCACGTCCTAATTAAGTCCTAAAATAATCAATTCCTAATTAAGTCCTAAAATTATCAACTCCTAATAAAGTCCTATAATAATCAAGTCCTAATTAAGTCCTAAAATAATCAAGTCCTAATTAAGTCCTCAAATTATCAAGTCCTAATTAAGTCCTAAAATTATCACATCGTAATTAAGTCCTAAAATAATCAAGTCCTAATTAAGTCCTAAAATAGTCAAGTCCTAATTAAGTCCTAAAACAATCAAGTCCTAATTAAGTCCTAAAATTATCACGTCCTAATTAAGTCCTAAAATAATCAAGTCCTAATTAAGTCCTAAAATTATCAACTCCTAATAAAGTCCTAAAATAATCAAGTCCTAATTAAGTCCTAAAATAATCAAGTTCTAATTAAGTCCTAAAATTATCACGTCCTAATTAAGTCCTAAAATAATCAATTCCTAATTAAGTCCTAAAATTATCAACTCCTAATAAAGTCCTATAATAATCAAGTCCTAATTAAGTCCTAAAATAATCAAGTCCTAATTAAGTCCTAAAATAATCAAGTCCTAATTAAGTCCTAAAATAATCAAGTCCTAATTAAGTCCTAAAATTATCACGTCCTAATTAAGTCCTAAAATAATCAAGTCCTAATTAAGTCCTAAAATTATCAACTCCTAATAAAGTCCTAAAATAAACAAGTCCTAAATAAGTCCTAAAATAATCAAGTTCTAATTAAGTCCTAAAATCATCAAGTCCTAATTAAGTCCTAAAATTATCACGTCCTAATTAAGTCCTAAAATAATCAAGTCCTAATTAAGTCCTAAAATTATCAACTCCTAATAAAGTCCTAAAATAATAAAGTCCTAATTAAGTCCTAAAATAATCAAGTTCTAATTAAGTCCTAAAATCATCAAGTCCGAATTAAGTCCTAAAATAATTAAGTCCTAATTAAGTCCTAAAATCATCAAGTCCTAATTAAGTCCTAAAATTATCAAGTCCTAATTAAGTCCTAAAATAATCAAGTCCTAATTAAGTCCTAAAATAATCAAGTCCTAATTAAGTCCTGAAACAATCAAGTCTTAATCAAGTCCTAAAACTATCAAGTCCTAATTAAGTCCTAAAATTATCACGTCCTAATTAAGTCCTAAAATAATCAAGTCCTAATTAAGTCCTGAAATAATCAAGTCTTAATCAAGTCCTAAAACTATCAAGTCCTAATTAAGTCCTAAAATTATCACGTCCTAATTAAGTCCTAAAATAATCAAGTCCTAATTAAGTCCTAAAATAATCAAGTCCTAATAAAGTCCTAAAATAATCAAGCCCTAAGTAAGTCCTAAAACAATCAAGTCCTATGTAAGTCCTAAAACAATCAAGTCTTAATCAAGTCCTAAAACTATCAAGTCCTAATTAAGTCCTAAAATTATCACGTCCTAATTAAGTCCTAAAATAATCAAGTCCTAATTAAGTCCTAAAATAATCAAGTCCTAATAAAGTCCTAAAATAATCAAGCCCTAAGTAAGTCCTAAAACAATCAAGTCCTAATTAAGTCCTAAAACAATCAAGTCCTAATTTAGTCCTAAAATCATCAAGTCCTAATTAAGTCCTAAAATAATCAAGTCCTAATAAAGTCCTAAAATAATCAAGCCCTAAGTAAGTCCTAAAACAATCAAGTCCTAATTAAGTCCTAAAACAATCAAGTCTTAATTAAGTCCTAAAATTATCACGTCCTAATTAAGTCCTAAAACAATCAAGTCTTAATCAAGTCCTAAAACTATCAAGTCCTAATTAAGTCCTAAAATTATCACGTCCTAATTAAGTCCTAAAATAATCAAGTCCTAATTAAGTCCTAAAATAATCAAGTCCTAATAAAGTCCTAAAATAATCAAGCCCTAAGTAAGTCCTAAAACAATCAAGTCCTAATTAAGTCCTAAAACAATCAAGTCCTAATTTAGTCCTAAAATCATCAAGTCCTAATTAAGTCCTAAAATGATCAAGTCCTAATTAAGTCCTAAAATTATCACGTCCTAATTAAGTCCTAAAATAATCAAGTTCTAATTAAGTCCTAAAATCATCAAGTCCGAATTAAGTCCAAAAAGAATTAAATCCTAATTAAGTCCTAAAATCATCAAGTCCTAATTAAGTCCTAAAATTATCAAGTCCTAATTAAGTCCTTAAATAATCAAGTCCTAATTAAGTCCTAAAATAATCAAGTCCTAATTAAGTCCTGAAATAATCAAGTCTTAATCAAGTCCTAAAACTATCAAGTCCTAATTAAGTCCTAAAATTATCACGTCCTAATTAAGTCCTAAAATAATCAAGTCCTTATTAAGTCCTAAAATTATCAACTCCTAATAAAGTCCTAAAATAATCAAGTCCTAATTAAGTCCTAAAACTATCAAGTCCTAATTAAGTCCTAAAATCATCAAGTCCTAATTAAGTCCTAAAATTATCAAGTCCTAATTAAGTCCTAAAATAATCAAGTTCTAATTAAGTCCTAAAATAATCAAGTCCTAATTAAGTCCTGAAATAATCAAGTCTTAATCTAGTCCTAAAACTATCAAGTCCTAATTAAGTCCTAAAATTATCACGTCCTAATTAAGTCCTAAAATAATCAAGTCCTAATTAAGTCCTAAAATAATCAAGTCCTAATAAAGTCCTAAAATAATCAAGCCCTAAGTAAGTCCTAAAACAATCAAGTCCTAATTAAGTCCTAAAACAATCAAGTCCTAATTTAGTCCTAAAATTATCACGTCCTAATTAAGTCCTAAAATAATCAAGTCCTAATTATGTCCTAAAATAATCAAGTCCTAATAAAGTCCTAAAATAATCAACTCCTAATAAAGTCCTAAAATAATCAAGTCCTAATTAGGTCCTAAAATAATCAAGTTCTAATTAAGTCCTAAAATCATCAAGTCCGAATTAAGTCCTAAAATAATCAAGTCCTAATTATGTCCTAAAATAATCAAGTCCTAATAAAGTCCTAAAATAATCAACTCCTAATAAAGTCCTAAAATAATCAGGTCCTAATTAGGTCCTAAAATCATCAAGTCCTAATTAAGTCCTTAAATAATTACGTCCTAATTAAGTCCTAAAATTATCAAGTCCTAATTAAGTCCTAAAATCATCAAGTCCTAATTAAGTCCTAAAACAATTGAGTCCTAATTAGGTCCTAAAACAATCAAGTCCTAATTAAGTCCTAAAATTATCAAGTCCTAATTAAGTCCTAAAACAATCAAGTCCTAATTAAGTCCTAAAATTATCACGTACTAATTAAGTCCTAAAATAATCAAGTCCTAATTAAGTCCTAAAATTATCAACTCCTAATAAAGTCCTAAAACAATTGAGTCCTAATTAGGTCCTAAAACAATCAAGTCCTAATTAAGTCCTAAAATTATCAAGTCCTAATTAAGTCCTAAAACAATCAAGTCCTAATTAAGTCCTAAAATTATCACGTACTAATTAAGTCCTAAAATAATCAAGTCCTAATTAAGTTCTAAAATTATCAACTCCTAATAAAGTCCTAAAATAATCAAGTCCTAATTAAGTCCTAAAATAATCAAGTTCTAATTAAGTCCTAAAATTATCACGTCCTAATTAAGTCCTAAAATAATCAATTCCTAATTAAGTCCTAAAATTATCAACTCCTAATAAAGTCCTATAATAATCAAGTCCTAATTAAGTCCTAAAATAATCAAGTCCTAATTAAGTCCTCAAATTATCAAGTCCTAATTAAGTCCTAAAATTATCACATCGTAATTAAGTCCTAAAATAATCAAGTCCTAATTAAGTCCTAAAATAGTCAAGTCCTAATTAAGTCCTAAAACAATCAAGTCCTAATTAAGTCCTAAAATTATCACGTCCTAATTAAGTCCTAAAATAATCAAGTCCTAATTAAGTCCTAAAACTATCAACTCCTAATAAAGTCCTAAAATAATCAAGTCTAATTAAGTCCTAAAATAATCAAGTTCTAATTAAGTCCTAAAATTATCACGTCCTAATTAAGTCCTAAAATAATCAATTCCTAATTAAGTCCTAAAATTATCAACTCCTAATAAAGTCCTATAATAATCAAGTCCTAATTAAGTCCTAAAATAATCAAGTCCTAATTAAGTCCTAAAATAATCAAGTCCTAATTAAGTCCTAAAATAATCAAGTCCTAATTAAGTCCTAAAATTATCACGTCCTAATTAAGTCCTAAAATAATCAAGTCCTAATTAAGTCCTAAAATTATCAACTCCTAATAAAGTCCTAAAATAAACAAGTCCTAAATAAGTCCTAAAATAATCAAGTTCTAATTAAGTCCTAAAATCATCAAGTCCTAATTAAGTCCTAAAATTATCACGTCCTAATTAAGTCCTAAAATAATCAAGTCCTAATTAAGTCCTAAAATTATCAACTCCTAATAAAGTCCTAAAATAATAAAGTCCTAATTAAGTCCTAAAATAATCAAGTTCTAATTAAGTCCTAAAATCATCAAGTCCGAATTAAGTCCTAAAATAATTAAGTCCTAATTAAGTCCTAAAATCATCAAGTCCTAATTAAGTCCTAAAATTATCAAGTCCTAATTAAGTCCTAAAATAATCAAGTCCTAATTAAGTCCTAAAATAATCAAGTCCTAATTAAGTCCTGAAACAATCAAGTCTTAATCAAGTCCTAAAACTATCAAGTCCTAATTAAGTCCTAAAATTATCACGTCCTAATTAAGTCCTAAAATAATCAAGTCCTAATTAAGTCCTGAAATAATCAAGTCTTAATCAAGTCCTAAAACTATCAAGTCCTAATTAAGTCCTAAAATTATCACGTCCTAATTAAGTCCTAAAATAATCAAGTCCTAATTAAGTCCTAAAATAATCAAGTCCTAATAAAGTCCTAAAATAATCAAGCCCTAAGTAAGTCCTAAAACAATCAAGTCCTAATTAAGTCCTAAAACAATCAAGTCTTAATCAAGTCCTAAAACTATCAAGTCCTAATTAAGTCCTAAAATTATCACGTCCTAATTAAGTCCTAAAATAATCAAGTCCTAATTAAGTCCTAAAATAATCAAGTCCTAATAAAGTCCTAAAATAATCAAGCCCTAAGTAAGTCCTAAAACAATCAAGTCCTAATTAAGTCCTAAAACAATCAAGTCCTAATTTAGTCATAAAATCATCAAGTCCTAATTAAGTCCTAAAATAATCAAGTCCTAATAAAGTCCTAAAATAATCAAGCCCTAAGTAAGTCCTAAAACAATCAAGTCCTAATTAAGTCCTAAAACAATCAAGTCTTAATTAAGTCCTAAAATTATCACGTCCTAATTAAGTCCTAAAATAATCAAGTCCTAATTAAGTCCTAAAATAATCAAGTCCTAATAAAGTCCTAAAATAATCAAGCCCTAAGTAAGTCCTAAAACAATCAAGTCCTAATTAAGTCCTAAAACAATCAAGTCTTAATCAAGTCCTAAAACTATCAAGTCCTAATTAAGTCCTAAAATTATCACGTCCTAATTAAGTCCTAAAATAATCAAGTCCTAATTAAGTCCTAAAACAATCAAGTCTTAATCAAGTCCTAAAATAATCAAGCCCTAAGTAAGTCCTAAAACAATCAAGTCCTAATTAAGTCCTAAAACAATCAAGTCTTAATCAAGTCCTAAAACTATCAAGTCCTAATTAAGTCCTAAAATTATCACGTCCTAATTAAGTCCTAAAATAATCAAGTCCTAATTAAGTCCTAAAATAATCAAGTCCTAATAAAGTCCTAAAATAATCAAGCCCTAAGTAAGTCCTAAAACAATCAAGTCCTAATTAAGTCCTAAAACAATCAAGTCCTAATTTAGTCCTAAAATCATCAAGTCCTAATTAAGTCCTAAAATAATCAAGTCCTAATAAAGTCCTAAAATAATCAAGCCCTAAGTAAGTCCTAAAATAATCAAGTCCTAATTAAGTCCTAAAACAATCAAGTCTTAATTAAGTCCTAAAATTATCACGTCCTAATTAAGTCCTAAAATAATCAAGTCCTAATTAAGTCCTAAAATAATCAAGTCCTAATAAAGTCCTAAAATAATCAAGCCCTAAGTAAGTCCTAAAACAATCAAGTCCTAATTAAGTCCTAAAACAATCAAGTCTTAATCAAGTCCTAAAACTATCAAGTCCTAATTAAGTCCTTAAATTATCACGTCCTAATTAAGTCCTAAAATAATCAAGTCCTAATTAAGTCCTAAAATAATCAAGTCCTAATAAAGTCCTAAAATAATCAAGCCCTAAGTAAGTCCTAAAACAATCAAGTCCTATTTAAGTCCTAAAACAATCAAGTCTTAATCAAGTCCTAAAACTATCAAGTCCTAATTAAGTCCTAAAATTATCACGTCCTAATTAAGTCCTAAAATAATCAAGTCCTAATTAAGTCCTAAAATAATCAAGTCCTAATAAAGTCCTAAAATAATCAAGCCCTAAGTAAGTCCTAAAACAATCAAGTCCTAATTAAGTCCTAAAACAATCAAGTCCTAATTTAGTCCTAAAATCATCAAGTCCTAATTAAGTCCTAAAATAATCAAGTCCTAATAAAGTCCTAAAATAATCAAGCCCTAAGTAAGTCCTAAAACAATCAAGTCCTAATCAAGTCCTAAAACTATCAAGTCCTAATTAAGTCCTAAAATTATCACGTCCTAATTAAGTCCTAAAATAATCAAGTCCTAATTAAGTCCTAAAATAATCAAGTCCTAATAAAGTCCTAAAATAATCAAGCCCTAAGTAAGTCCTAAAACAATCAAGTCCTAATTAAGTCCTAAAACAATCAAGTCTTAATCAAGTCCTAAAACTATCAAGTCCTAATTAAGTCCTAAAATTATCACGTCCTAATTAAGTCCTAAAATAATCAAGTCCTAATTAGGTCCTAAAATAATCAAGTCCTAATTAAGTCCTAAAATAATCAAGTCCTAATTAAGTCCTAAAATCATCAAGTCCTAATTAAGTCCTAAAACAATTGAGTCCTAATTAGGTCCTAAAACAATCAAGTCCTAATTAAGTCCTAAAATAATCAAGTCCTAATTAAGTCCTAAAATCATCAAGTCCTAATTAAGTCCTAAAACAATTGAGTCCTAATTAGGTCCTAAAACAATCAAGTCCCAATTAAGTCCTAAAATAATTAAGTCGTAATAAGGTCCTAAAATTATCAAGTCCTTATAAAGTCTTAAAATAATCAAGTCCTAATTAAGTCCTAAAATAATCAAGTCCTAATTAAGTCCTAAAATTATCACGTCCTAATTAAGTCCTAAAATAATCAAGTCCTAATTAAGTCCTAAAATTATCAACTCCTAATAAAGTCCTAAAATAATAAAGTCCTAATTAAGTCCTAAAATAATCAAGTTCTAATTAAGTCCTAAAATCATCAAGTCCGAATTAAGTCCTAAAATAATTAAGTCCTAATTAAGTCCTAAAATCATCAAGTCCTAATTAAGTCCTAAAATTATCAACTCCTAATAAAGTCCTTAAATAAACAAGTCCTAAATAAGTCCTAAAATAATCAAGTTCTAATTAAGTCCTAAAATCATCAAGTCCTAATTAAGTCCTAAAATTATCAAGTCCTAATTAAGTCCTAAAATTATCAACTCCTAATAAAGTCCTAAAATAAACAAGTCCTAAATAAGTCCTAAAATAATCAAGTTCTAATTAAGTCCTAAAATCATCAAGTCCTAATTAAGTCCTAAAATTATCACGTCCTAATAAAGTCCTAAAATAATCAAGTCCTAATTAAGTCCTAAAATTATCAACTCCTAATAAAGTCCTAAAATAAACAAGTCCTAAATAAGTCCTAAAATAATCAAGTTCTAATTAAGTCCTAAAATCATCAAGTCCTAATTAAGTCCTAAAATTATCACGTCCTAATTAAGTCCTAAAATAATCAAGTCCTAATTAAGTCCTAAAATAATCAAGTCCTAATAAAGTCCTAAAATAATCAAGCCCTAAGTAAGTCCTAAAACAATCAAGTCCTAATTAAGTCCTAAAACAATCAAGTCCTAATTAAGTCCTGAAATAATCAAGTCTTAATCTAGTCCTAAAACTATCAAGTCCTAATTAAGTCCTAAAATTATCACGTCCTAATTAAGTCCTAAAATAATCAAGTCCTAATTAAGTCCTAAAATAATCAAGTCCTAATAAAGTCCTAAAATAATCAAGCCCTAAGTAAGTCCTAAAACAATCAAGTCCTAATTAAGTCCTAAAACAATCAAGTCCTAATTTAGTCCTAAAATTATCACGTCCTAATTAAGTCCTAAAATAATCAAGTCCTAATTATGTCCTAAAATAATCAAGTCCTAATAAAGTCCTAAAATAATCAACTCCTAATAAAGTCCTAAAATAATCAAGTCCTAATTAGGTCCTAAAATAATCAAGTTCTAATTAAGTCCTAAAATCATCAAGTCCGAATTAAGTCCTAAAATTATCACGTCCTAATTAAGTCCTAAAATAATCAAGTTCTAATTAAGTCCTAAAATAATCAAGTCCTAATTAAGTCCTGAAATAATCAAGTCTTAATCTAGTCCTAAAACTATCAAGTCCTAATTAAGTCCTAAAATTATCACGTCCTAATTAAGTCCTAAAATAATCAAGTCCTAATTAAGTCCTAAAATAATCAAGTCCTAATAAAGTCCTAAAATAATCAAGCCCTAATAAAGTCCTAAAATAATCAAGTCCTAATTAAGTCCTAAAATTATCACGTCCTAATTAAGTCCTAAAATCATCAAGTCCGAATTAAGTCCTAAAATAATTAAGTCCTAATAAAGTCCTAAAATAATCAAGTCCTAATTAAGTCCTAAAATTATCAACTCCTAATAAATTCCTAAAATAAACAAGTCCTAAATAAGTCCTAAAATAATCAATTTCTAATTAAGTCCTAAAATCATCAAGTCCTAATTAAGTCCTAAAATTATCACGTCCTAATTAAGTCCTAAAATAATCAAGTCCTAATTAAGTCCTAAAATAATCAAGTCCTAATAAAGTCCTAAAATAATCAAGCCCTAAGTAAGTCCTAAAACAATCAAGTCCTAATTAAGTCCTAAAACAATCAAGTCCTAATTAAGTCCTGAAATAATCAAGTCTTAATCTAGTCCTAAAACTATCAAGTCCTAATTAAGTCCTAAAATTATCACGTCCTAATTAAGTCCTAAAATAATCAAGTCCTAATTAAGCCCTAAAATAATCAAGTCCTAATAAAGTCCTAAAATAATCAAGCCCTAAGTAAGTCCTAAAACAATCAAGTCCTAATTAAGTCCTAAAACAATCAAGTCCTAATTTAGTCCTAAAATTATCACGTCCTAATTAAGTCCTAAAATAATCAAGTTCTAATTAAGTCCTAAAATAATCAAGTCCTAATTAAGTCCTGAAATAATCAAGTCTTAATCTAGTCCTAAAACTATCAAGTCCTAATTTAGTCCTAAAATTATCACGTCCTAATCAAGTCCTAAAATAATCAAGTCCTAATTATGTCCTAAAATAATCAAGTCCTAATAAAGTCCTAAAATAATCAACTCCTAATAAAGTCCTAAAATAATCAAGTCCTAATTAGGTCCTAAAATAATCAAGTTCTAATTAAGTCCTAAAATCATCAAGTCCGAATTAAGTCCTAAAATAATTAAGTCGTAATTAAGTCCTAAAATTATCACGTCCTAATTAAGTCCTAAAATAATCAATTCCTAATTAAGTCCTAAAATTATCAAGTCCTAATTAAGTCCTAAAATAATCAAGTCCTAATAAAGTCCTAAAATAATCAGGTCCTAATTAGGTCCTAAAATCATCAAGTCCTAATTAAGTCCTAAAACAATCAAGTCCTAATTAAGTCCTAAAACAATCAAGTCCTAATTATGTCCTAAAATAATCAAGTCCTAATAAAGTCCTAAAATAATCAACTCCTAATAAAGTCCTAAAATAATCAAGTCCTAATTAGGTCCTAAAATAATCAAGTTCTAATTAAGTCCTAAAATCATCAAGTCCGAATTAAGTCCTAAAATAATTAAGTCGTAATTAAGTCCTAAAATTATCACGTCCTAATTAAGTCCTAAAATAATCAATTCCTAATTAAGTCCTAAAATTATCAAGTCCTAATTAAGTCCTAAAATAATCAAGTCCTAATTAAGTCCTAAAATAATCAAGTCCTAATAAAGTCCTAAAATAATCAAGCCCTAAGTAAGTCCTAAAACAATCAAGTCCTAATTAAGTCCTAAAACAATCAAGTCCTAATTTAGTCCTAAAATTATCACGTCCTAATTAAGTCCTAAAATAATCAAGTCCTAATTATGTCCTAAAATAATCAAGTCCTAATAAAGTCCTAAAATAATCAACTCCTAATAAAGTCCTAAAATAATCAAGTCCTAATTAGGTCCTAAAATAATCAAGTTCTAATTAAGTCCTAAAATCATCAAGTCCGAATTAAGTCCTAAAATTATCACGTCCTAATTAAGTCCTAAAATAATCAAGTTCTAATTAAGTCCTAAAATAATCAAGTCCTAATTAAGTCCTGAAATAATCAAGTCTTAATCTAGTCCTAAAACTATCAAGTCCTAATTAAGTCCTAAAATTATCACGTCCTAATTAAGTCCTAAAATAATCAAGTCCTAATTAAGTCCTAAAATAATCAAGTCCTAATAAAGTCCTAAAATAATCAAGCCCTAATAAAGTCCTAAAATAATCAAGTCCTAATTAAGTCCTAAAATTATCACGTCCTAATTAAGTCCTAAAATCATCAAGTCCGAATTAAGTCCTAAAATAATTAAGTCCTAATAAAGTCCTAAAATAATCAAGTCCTAATTAAGTCCTAAAATTATCAACTCCTAATAAATTCCTAAAATAAACAAGTCCTAAATAAGTCCTAAAATAATCAATTTCTAATTAAGTCCTAAAATCATCAAGTCCTAATTAAGTCCTAAAATTATCACGTCCTAATTAAGTCCTAAAATAATCAAGTCCTAATTAAGTCCTAAAATAATCAAGTCCTAATAAAGTCCTAAAATAATCAAGCCCTAAGTAAGTCCTAAAACAATCAAGTCCTAATTAAGTCCTAAAACAATCAAGTCCTAATTAAGTCCTGAAATAATCAAGTCTTAATCTAGTCCTAAAACTATCAAGTCCTAATTAAGTCCTAAAATTATCACGTCCTAATTAAGTCCTAAAATAATCAAGTCCTAATTAAGTCCTAAAATAATCAAGTCCTAATAAAGTCCTAAAATAATCAAGCCCTAAGTAAGTCCTAAAACAATCAAGTCCTAATTAAGTCCTAAAACAATCAAGTCCTAATTTAGTCCTAAAATTATCACGTCCTAATTAAGTCCTAAAATAATGAAGTTCTAATTAAGTCCTAAAATAATCAAGTCCTAATTAAGTCCTGAAATAATCAAGTCTTAATCTAGTCCTAAAACTATCAAGTCCTAATTTAGTCCTAAAATTATCACGTCCTAATCAAGTCCTAAAATAATCAAGTCCTAATTATGTCCTAAAATAATCAAGTCCTAATAAAGTCCTAAAATAATCAACTCCTAATAAAGTCCTAAAATAATCAAGTCCTAATTAGGTCCTAAAATAATCAAGTTCTAATTAAGTCCTAAAATCATCAAGTCCGAATTAAGTCCTAAAATAATTAAGTCGTAATTAAGTCCTAAAATTATCACGTCCTAATTAAGTCCTAAAATAATCAATTCCTAATTAAGTCCTAAAATTATCAAGTCCTAATTAAGTCCTAAAATAATCAAGTCCTAATAAAGTCCTAAAATAATCAGGTCCTAATTAGGTCCTAAAATCATCAAGTCCTAATTAAGTCCTTAAATAATTACGTCCTAATTAAGTCCTAAAATTATCAAGTCCTAATTAAGTCCTAAAATCATCAAGTCCTAATTAAGTCCCAAAACAATTGAGTCCTAATTAGGTCCTAAAACAATCAAGTCCTAATTAAGTCCTAAAATTATCAAGTCCTAATTAAGTCCTAAAACAATCAAGTCCTAATT
Organism: Ganaspis brasiliensis; assembly: GCA_037103525.1. Lineage (NCBI taxonomy): Eukaryota > Metazoa > Arthropoda > Insecta > Hymenoptera > Figitidae > Ganaspis > Ganaspis brasiliensis. The sequence goes on from JAZKLR010000014.1 coordinate 1,116,523, forward strand.
AAGTCCTAAAATTATCACGTACTAATTAAGTCCTAAAATAATCAAGTCCTAATTAAGTCCTAAAAGTATCAACTCCTAATAAAGTCCTAAAATAATCAAGTCCTAATTAAGTCCTAAAATAATCAAGTTCTAATTAAGTCCTAAAATTATCACGTCCTAATTAAGTCCTAAAATAATCAATTCCTAATTAAGTCCTAAAATTATCAACTCCTAATAAAGTCCTATAATAATCAAGTCCTAATTAAGTCCTAAAATAATCAAGTCCTAATTAAGTCCTCAAATTATCAAGTCCTAATTAAGTCCTAAAATTATCACATCGTAATTAAGTCCTAAAATAATCAAGTCCTAATTAAGTCCTAAAATAGTCAAGTCCTAATTAAGTCCTAAAACAATCAAGTCCTAATTAAGTCCTAAAATTATCACGTCCTAATTAAGTCCTAAAATAATCAAGTCCTAATTAAGTCCTAAAATTATCAACTCCTAATAAAGTCCTAAAATAATCAAGTCCTAATTAAGTCCTAAAATAATCAAGTCCTAATTAGGTCCTAAAATAATCAAGTTCTAATTAAGTCCTAAAATCATCAAGTCCGAATTATGTCCTAAAATTATCATGTCCTAATTAAGTCCTCAAATAATCAAGTTCTAATTAAGTCCTAAAATAATCAAGTCCTAATTAAGTCCTGAAATAATCAAGTCTTAATCTAGTCCTAAAACTATCAAGTCCTAATTAAGTCCTAAAATTATCACGTCCTAATTAAGTCCTAAAATAATCAAGTCCTAATTAAGTCCTAAAATAATCAAGTCCTAATAAAGTCCTAAAATAATCAAGCCCTAATAAAGTCCTAAAATAATCAAGTCCTAATTAAGTCCTAAAATTATCACGTCCTAATTAAGTCCTAAAATCATCAAGTCCGAATTAAGTCCTAAAATAATTAAGTCCTAATAAAGTCCTAAAATAATCAAGTCCTAATTAAGTCCTAAAATTATCAACTCCTAATAAATTCCTAAAATAAACAAGTCCTAAATAAGTCCTAAAATAATCAATTTCTAATTAAGTCCTAAAATCATCAAGTCCTAATTAAGTCCTAAAATTATCACGTCCTAATTAAGTCCTAAAATAATCAAGTCCTAATTAAGTCCTAAAATAATCAAGTCCTAATAAAGTCCTAAAATAATCAAGCCCTAAGTAAGTCCTAAAACAATCAAGTCCTAATTAAGTCCTAAAACAATCAAGTCCTAATTAAGTCCTGAAATAATCAAGTCTTAATCTAGTCCTAAAACTATCAAGTCCTAATTAAGTCCTAAAATTATCACGTCCTAATTAAGTCCTAAAATAATCAAGTCCTAATTAAGTCCTAAAATAATCAAGTCCTAATAAAGTCCTAAAATAATCAAGCCCTAAGTAAGTCCTAAAACAATCAAGTCCTAATTAAGTCCTAAAACAATCAAGTCCTAATTTAGTCCTAAAATTATCACGTCCTAATTAAGTCCTAAAATAATCAAGTTCTAATTAAGTCCTAAAATAATCAAGTCCTAATTAAGTCCTAAAATAATCAAGTCTTAATCTAGTCCTAAAACTATCAAGTCCTAATTTAGTCCTAAAATTATCACGTCCTAATTAAGTCCTAAAATAATCAAGTCCTAATTATGTCCTAAAATAATCAAGTCCTAATAAAGTCCTAAAATAATCAACTCCTAATAAAGTCCTAAAATAATCAAGTCCTAATTAGGTCCTAAAATAATCAAGTTCTAATTAAGTCCTAAAATCATCAAGTCCGAATTAAGTCCTAAAATAATTAAGTCGTAATTAAGTCCTAAAATTATCACGTCCTAATTAAGTCCTAAAATAATCAATTCCTAATTAAGTCCTAAAATTATCAAGTCCTAATTAAGTCCTAAAATAATCAAGTCCTAATAAAGTCCTAAAATAATCAGGTCCTAATTAGGTCCTAAAATCATCAAGTCCTAATTAAGTCCTTAAATAATTACGTCCTAATTAAGTCCTAAAATTATCAAGTCCTAATTAAGTCCTAAAACAATCAAGTCCTAATTTAGTCCTAAAATTATCACGTCCTAATTAAGTCCTAAAATAATCAAGTTCTAATTAAGTCCTAAAATAATCAAGTCCTAATTAAGTCCTAAAATAATCAAGTCTTAATCTAGTCCTAAAACTATCAAGTCCTAATTTAGTCCTAAAATTATCACGTCCTAATTAAGTCCTAAAATAATCAAGTCCTAATTATGTCCTAAAATAATCAAGTCCTAATAAAGTCCTAAAATAATCAACTCCTAATAAAGTCCTAAAATAATCAAGTCCTAATTAGGTCCTAAAATAATCAAGTTCTAATTAAGTCCTAAAATCATCAAGTCCGAATTAAGTCCTAAAATAATTAAGTCGTAATTAAGTCCTAAAATTATCACGTCCTAATTAAGTCCTAAAATAATCAATTCCTAATTAAGTCCTAAAATTATCAAGTCCTAATTAAGTCCTAAAATAATCAAGTCCTAATAAAGTCCTAAAATAATCAGGTCCTAATTAGGTCCTAAAATCATCAAGTCCTAATTAAGTCCTTAAATAATTACGTCCTAATTAAGTCCTAAAATTATCAAGTCCTAATTAAGTCCTAAAATCATCAAGTCCTAATTAAGTCCTAAAACAATTGAGTCCTAATTAGGTCCTAAAACAATCAAGTCCTAATTAAGTCCTAAAATTATCAAGTCCTAATTAAGTCCTAAAACAATCAAGTCCTAATTAAGTCCTAAAATTATCACGTACTAATTAAGTCCTAAAATAATCAAGTCCTAATTAAGTCCTAAAAGTATCAACTCCTAATAAAGTCCTAAAATAATCAAGTCCTAATTAAGTCCTAAAATAATCAAGTTCTAATTAAGTCCTAAAATTATCACGTCCTAATTAAGTCCTAAAATAATCAATTCCTAATTAAGTCCTAAAATTATCAACTCCTAATAAAGTCCTATAATAATCAAGTCCTAATTAAGTCCTAAAATAATCAAGTCCTAATTAATTCCTCAAATTATCAAGTCCTAATTAAGTCCTAAAATTATCACATCGTAATTAAGTCCTAAAATAATCAAGTCCTAATTAAGTCCTAAAATAGTCAAGTCCTAATTAAGTCCTAAAACAATCAAGTCCTAATTAAGTCCTAAAATTATCACGTCCTAATTAAGTCCTAAAATAATCAAGTCCTAATTAAGTCCTAAAATTATCAACTCCTAATAAAGTCCTAAAATAATCAAGTCCTAATTAAGTCCTAAAATAATCAAGTTCTAATTAAGTCCTAAAATTATCACGTCCTAATTAAGTCCTAAAATAATCAATTCCTAATTAAGTCCTAAAATTATCAACTCCTAATAAAGTCCTATAATAATCAAGTCCTAATTAAGTCCTAAAATAATCAAGTCCTAATTAAGTCCTAAAATAATCAAGTCCTAATTAAGTCCTAAAATTATCAACTCCTAATAAAGTCCTAAAATAAACAAGTCCTAAATAAGTCCTAAAATAATCAAGTTCTAATTAAGTCCTAAAATCATCAAGTCCTAATTAAGTCCTAAAATTATCACGTCCTAATTAAGTCCTAAAATAATCAAGTCCTAATTAAGTCCTAAAATTATCAACTCCTAATAAAGTCCTAAAATAATAAAGTCCTAATTAAGTCCTAAAATAATCAAGTTCTAATTAAGTCCTAAAATCATCAAGTCCGAATTAAGTCCTAAAATAATTAAGTCCTAATTAAGTCCTAAAATCATCAAGTCCTAATTAAGTCCTAAAATTATCAAGTCCTAATTAAGTCCTAAAATAATCAAGTCCTAATTAAGTCCTAAAATAATCAAGTCCTAATTAAGTCCTGAAACAATCAAGTCTTAATCAAGTCCTAAAACTATCAAGTCCTAATTAAGTCCTAAAATTATCACGTCCTAATTAAGTCCTAAAATAATCAAGTCCTAATTAAGTCCTAAAATTATCAACTCCTAATCAAGTCCTAAAATAATCAAGTCCTAATTAAGTCCTAAAACTATCAAGTCCTAATTAAGTCCTCAAATCATCAAGTCCTAATTAAGTCCTAAAATTATCAAGTCCTAATTAAGTCCTAAAATAATCAAGTTCTAATTAAGTCCTAAAATAATCAAGTCCTAATTAAGTCCTGAAATAATCAAGTCTTAATCAAGTCCTAAAACTATCAAGTCCTAATTAAGTCCTAAAATTATCACGTCCTAATTAAGTCCTAAAATAATCAAGTCCTAATTAAGTCCTAAAATAATCAAGTCCTAATAAAGTCCTAAAATAATCAAGCCCTAAGTAAGTCCTAAAACAATCAAGTCCTAATTAAGTCCTAAAACAATCAAGTCTTAATCAAGTCCTAAAACTATCAAGTCCTAATTAAGTCCTAAAATTATCACGTCCTAATTAAGTCCTAAAATAATCAAGTCCTAATTAAGTCCTAAAATAATCAAGTCCTAATAAAGTCCTAAAATAATCAAGCCCTAAGTAAGTCCTAAAACAATCAAGTCCTAATTAAGTCCTAAAACAATCAAGTCCTAATTTAGTCCTAAAATCATCAAGTCCTACTTAAGTCCTAAAATTATCAAGTCCTAATTAAGTCCTAAAATAATCAAGTCCTAATTAAGTCCTAAAATCATCAAGTCCTAATTAAGTCCTAAAACAATTGAGTCCTAATTAGGTCCTAAAACAATCAAGTCCTAATTAAGTCCTAAAATAATCAAGTCCTAATTAAGTCCTAAAATCATCAAGTCCTAATTAAGTCCTAAAACAATTGAGTCCTAATTAGGTCCTAAAACAATCAAGTCCCAATTAAGTCCTAAAATAATTAAGTCGTTATAAGGTCCTAAAATTATCAAGTCCTTATAAAGTCTTAAAATAATCAAGTCCTAATTAAGTCCTAAAATAATCAAGTCCTAATTAAGTCCTAAAATTATCACGTCCTAATTAAGTCCTAAAATAATCAAGTCCTAATTAAGTCCTAAAATTATCAACTCCTAATAAAGTCCTAAAATAATAAAGTCCTAATTAAGTCCTAAAATAATCAAGTTCTAATTAAGTCCTAAAATCATCAAGTCCGAATTATGTCCTAAAATAATTAAGTCCTAATTAAGTCCTAAAATCATCAAGTCCTAATTAAGTCCTAAAATTATCAACTCCTAATAAAGTCCTTAAATAAACAAGTCCTAAATAAGTCCTAAAATAATCAAGTTCTAATTAAGTCCTAAAATCATCAAGTCCTAATTAAGTCCTAAAATTATCAAGTCCTAATTAAGTCCTAAAATTATCAACTCCTAATAAAGTCCTAAAATAAACAAGTCCTAAATAAGTCCTAAAATAATCAAGTTCTAATTAAGTCCTAAAATCATCAAGTCCTAATTAAGTCCTAAAATTATCACGTCCTAATTAAGTCCTAAAATCATCAAGTCCGAATTAAGTCCTAAAATAATTAAGTCCTAATAAAGTCCTAAAATAATCAAGTCCTAATTAAGTCCTAAAATTATCAACTCCTAATAAAGTCCTAAAATAAACAAGTCCTTAATAAGTCCTAAAATAATCAAGTTCTAATTAAGTCCTAAAATCATCAAGTCCTAATTAAGTCCTAAAATTATCACGTCCTAATTAAGTCCTAAAATAATCAAGTCCTAAATAAGTCCTAAAATTATCAACTCCTAATAAAGTCCTAAAATAAACAAGTCCTAAATAAGTCCTAAAATAATCAAGTTCTAATTAAGTCCTAAAATTATCACGTCCTAATTAAGTCCTAAAATAATCAATTCCTAATTAAGTCCTAAAATTATCAACTCCTAATAAAGTCCTATAATAATCAAGTCCTAATTAAGTCCTAAAATTATCACATCGTAATTAAGTCCTAAAATAATCAAGTCCTAATTAAGTCCTAAAATAGTCAAGTCCTAATTAAGTCCTAAAACAATCAAGTCCTAATTAAGTCCTAAAATTATCACGTCCTAATTAAGTCCTAAAATAATCAAGTCCTAATTAAGTCCTAAAATTATCAACTCCTAATAAAGTCCTAAAATAATCAAGTCCTAATTAAGTCCTAAAATAATCAAGTTCTAATTAAGTCCTAAAATTATCACGTCCTAATTAAGTCCTAAAATAATCAATTCCTAATTAAGTCCTAAAATTATCAACTCCTAATAAAGTCCTATAATAATCAAGTCCTAATTAAGTCCTAAAATAATCAAGTCCTAATTAAGTTCTAAAATAATCAAGTCCTAATTAAGTCCTAAAATAATCAAGTCCTAATTAAGTCTAAAATTATCACGTCCTAATTAAGTCCTAAAATAATCAAGTCCTAATTAAGTCCTGAAATTATCAACTCCTAATAAAGTCCTAAAATAAACAAGTCCTAAATAAGTCCTAAAATAATCAAGTTCTAATTAAGTCCTAAAATCATCAAGTCCTAATTAAGTCCTAAAATTATCACGTCCTAATTAAGTCCTAAAATAATCAAGTCCTAATTAAGTCCTAAAATTATCAACTCCTAATAAAGTCCTAAAATAATAAAGTCCTAATTAAGTCCTAAAATAATCAAGTTCTAATTAAGTCCTAAAATCATCAAGTCCGAATTAAGTCCTAAAATAATTAAGTCCTAATTAAGTCCTAAAATCATCAAGTCCTAATTAAGTCCTAAAATTATCAAGTCCTAATTAAGTCCTAAAATAATCAAATCCTAATTAAGTCCTAAAATAATCAAGTCCTAATTAAGTCCTGAAACAATCAAGTCTTAATCAAGTCCTAAAACTATCAAGTCCTAATTAAGTCCTAAAATTATCACGTCCTAATTAAGTCCTAAAATAATCAAGTCCTAATTAAGTCCTAAAATTATCAACTCCTAATAAAGTCCTAAAATAATCAAGTCCTAATTAAGTCCTAAAACTATCAAGTCCTAATTAAGTCCTAAAATCATCAAGTCCTAATTAAGTCCTAAAATTATCAAGTCCTAATTAAGTCCTAAAATAATCAAGTTCTAATTAAGTCCTAAAATAATCAAGTCCTAATTAAGTCCTAAAACAATTGAGTCCTAATTAGGTCCTAAAACAATCAAGTCCTAATTAAGTCCTAAAATTATCAAGTCCTAATTAAGTCCTAAAATAATCAAGTCCTAATTAAGTCCTAAAATAATCAAGTCCTAATTAAGTCCTGAAACAATCAAGTCTTAATCAAGTCCTAAAACTATCAAGTCCTAATTAAGTCCTAAAATTATCACGTCCTAATTAAGTCCTAAAATAATCAAGTCCTAATTAAGTCCTAAAATTATCAACTCCTAATAAAGTCCTAAAATAATCAAGTCCTAATTAAGTCCTAAAACTATCAAGTCCTAATTAAGTCCTAAAATAATCAAGTCCTAATAAAGTCCTAAAATAATCAAGCCCTAAGTAAGTCCTAAAACAATCAAGTCCTAATTAAGTCCTAAAACAATCAAGTCTTAATCAAGTCCTAAAACAATCAAGTCCTAATTAAGTCCTAAAATTATCACGTCCTAATTAAGTCCTAAAATAATCAAGTCCTAATTAAGTCCTAAAATAATCAAGTCCTAATAAAGTCCTAAAATAATCAAGCCCTAAGTAAGTCCTAAAACAATCAAGTCCTAATTAAGTCCTAAAACAATCAAGTCCTAATTTAGTCCTAAAATCATCAAGTCCTAATTAAGTCCTAAAACAATTGAGTCCTAATTAGGTCCTAAAACAATCAAGTCCTAATTAAGTCCTAAAATAATCAAGTCCTAATTAAGTCCTAAAATCATCAAGTCCTAATTAAGTCCTAAAACAATTGAGTCCTAATTAGGTCCTAAAACAATCAAGTCCCAATTAAGTCCTAAAATAATTAAGTCCTAATAAGGTCCTAAAATTATCAAGTCCTTATAAAGTCTTAAAATAATCAAGTCCTAATTAAGTCCTAAAATAATCAAGTCCTAATTAAGTCCTAAAATTATCAACTCCTAATAAAGTCCTAAAATAATAAAGTCCTAATTAAGTCCTAAAATAATCAAGTTCTAATTAAGTCCTAAAATCATCAAGTCCGAATTAAGTTCTAAAATAATTAAGTCCTAATTAAGTCCTAAAATCATCAAGTCCTAATTAAGTCCTAAAATTATCAACTCCTAATAAAGTCCTAAAATAAACAAGTCCTAAATAAGTCCTAAAATAATCAAGTTCTAATTAAGTCCTAAAATCATCAAGTCCTAATTAAGTCCTAAAATTATCAAGTCCTAATTAAGTCCTAAAATTATCAACTCCTAATAAAGTCCTAAAATAAACAAGTCCTAAATAAGTCCTAAAATAATCAAGTTCTAATTAAGTCCTGAAATCATCAAGTCCTAATTAAGTCCTAAAATTATCACGTCCTAATAAAGTCCTAAAATCATCAAGTCCGAATTAAGTCCTAAAATAATTAAGTCCTAATAAAGTCCTAAAATAATCAAGTCCTAATTAAGTCCTAAAATAATCAAGTCCTAATTAAGTCCTAAAATAATCAAGTCCTAATTAAGTCCTGAAATAATCAAGTCTTCATCAAGTCCTAAAACTATCAAGTCCTAATTAAGTCCTAAAATTATCACGTCCTAATTAAGTCCTAAAATAATCAAGTCCTAATTAAGTCCTAAAATTATCACGTCCTAATTAAGTCCTAAAATAATCAAGTCCTAATTAAGTCCTAAAATTATCAACTCCTAATAAAGTCCTAAAATAAACAAGTCCTAAATAAGTCCTAAAATAATCAAGTTCTAATTAAGTCCTGAAATCATCAAGTCCTAATTAAGTCCTAAAATTATCACGTCCTAATAAAGTCCTAAAATCATCAAGTCCGAATTAAGTCCTAAAATAATTAAGTCCTAATAAAGTCCTAAAATAATCAAGTCCTAATTAAGTCCTAAAATAATCAAGTCCTAATTAAGTCCTAAAATAATCAAGTCCTAATTAAGTCCTGAAATAATCAAGTCTTCATCAAGTCCTAAAACTATCAAGTCCTAATTAAGTCCTAAAATTATCACGTCCTAATTAAGTCCTAAAATAATCAAGTCCTAATTAAGTCCTAAAATTATCACGTCCTAATTAAGTCCTGAAATAATCAAGTCTTCATCAAGTCCTAAAACTATCAAGTCCTAATTAAGTCCTAAAATTATCACGTCCTAATTAAGTCCTAAAATAATCAAGTCCTAATTAAGTCCTAAAATTATCAAGTCCTAATTAAGTCCTAAAATTATCAACTCCTAATAAAGTCCTAAAATAAACAAGTCCTAAATAAGTCCTAAAATAATCAAGTTCTAATTAAGTCCTGAAATCATCAAGTCCTAATTAAGTCCTAAAATTATCACGTCCTAATAAAGTCCTAAAATCATCAAGTCCGAATTAAGTCCTAAAATAATTAAGTCCTAATAAAGTCCTAAAATAATCAAGTCCTAATTAAGTCCTAAAATAATCAAGTGCTAATTAAGTCCTAAAATAATCAAGTCCTAATTAAGTCCTGAAATAATCAAGTCTTCATCAAGTCCTAAAACTATCAAGTCCTAATTAAGTCCTAAAATTATCACGTCCTAATAAAGTCCTAAAATAAACAAGTCCTAAATAAGTCCTAAAATAATCAAGTTCTAATTAAGTCCTAAAATCATCAAGTCCTAATTAAGTCCTAAAATTATCACGTCCTAATTAAGTCCTAAAATAATCAAGTCCTAATTAAGTCCTAAAATTATCAACTCCTAATAAAGTCCTAAAATAATAAAGTCCTAATTAAGTCCTAAAATAATCAAGTTCTAATTAAGTCCTAAAATCATCAGGTCCGAATTAAGTCCTAAAATAATTAAGTCTTAATTAAGTCCTAAAATCATCAAGTCCTAATTAAGTCCTAAAATTATCAAGTCCTAATTAAGTCCTAAAATAATCAAGTCCTAATTAAGTCCTAAAATAATCAAGTCCTAATTAAGTCCTGAAATAATCAAGTCTTCATCAAGTCCTAAAACTATCAAGTCCTAATTAAGTCCTAAAATTATCACGTCCTAATTAAGTCCTAAAATAATCAAGTCCTAATTAAGTCCTAAAATTATCAACTCCTAATAAAGTCCTAAAATAATAAAGTCCTAATTAAGTCCTAAAATAATCAAGTTCTAATTAAGTCCTAAAATCATCAAGTCCGAATTAAGTCCTAAAATAATTAAGTCTTAATTAAGTCCTAAAATCATCAAGTCCTAATTAAGTCCTAAAATTATCAAGTCCTAATTAAGTCCTAAAACTATCAAGTCCTAATTAAGTCCTGAAATAATCAAGTCTTAATCAAGTCCTAAAACTATCAAGTCCTAATTAAGTCCTAAAATTATCACGTCCTAAGTAAGTCCTAAAACAATCAAGTCCTAATTAAGTCCTAAAACAATCAAGTCCTAATTTAGTCCTAAAATTATCAAGTCCTAATTAAGTCCTAAAATAATCAAGTCCTAATTAAGTCCTAAAACTATCAAGTCCTAATTAAGTCCAAAAATCATCAAGTCCTAATTAAGTCCTAAAATTATCAAGTCCTAATTAAGTCCTAAAATAATCAAGTTCTAATTAAGTCCTAAAATTATCACGTCCTAATTAAGTCCTAAAATAATCAAGTCCTAATTAAGTCCTAAAATAATCAAGTCCTAATAAAGTCCTAAAATAATCAAGCCCTAAGTAAGTCCTAAAACAATCAAGTCCTAATTAAGTCCTAAAACAATCAAGTCCTAATTTAGTCCTAAAAATATCACGTCCTAATTAAGTCCTAAAATAATCAAGTCCTGATTATGTCCTAAAATAATCAAGTCCTAATAAAGTCCTAAAATAATCAACTCCTAATAAAGTCCTAAAATAATCAAGTCCTAATTAAGTCCTAAAATAATCAAGTTCTAATTAAGTCCTAAAATCATCAAGTCCGAATTAAGTCCTAAAATAATTAAGTCGTAATTAAGTCCTAAAATTATCACGTCCTAATAAAGTCCTAAAATAATCAATTCCTAATTAAGTCCTAAAATTATCAACTGCTAATAAAGTCCTAAAATTATCAAGTCCTAATTAAGTCCTAAAATAATCAAGTTCTAATTAAGTCCTAAAATCATCAAGTCCGAATTAAGTCCTAAAATAATTAAGTCTTAATTAAGTCCTAAAATCATCAAGTCCTAATTAAGTCCTAAAATTATCAAGTCCTAATTAAGTCCTAAAATAATCAAGTCCTAATTAAGTCCTAAAATTATCAACTCCTAATAAAGTCCTAAAATAATCAAGTCCTAATTAAGTCCTAAAATAATCAAGTTCTAATTAAGTCCTAAAATCATCAAGTCCGAATTAAGTCCTAAAATAATTAAGTCGTAATTAAGTCCTAAAATTATCACGTCCTAATAAAGTCCTAAAATAATCAATTCCTAATTAAGTCCTAAAATTATCAACTGCTAATAAAGTCCTAAAATTATCAAGTCCTAATTAAGTCCTAAAATAATCAAGTTCTAATTAAGTCCTAAAATCATCAAGTCCTAATTAAGTCCTAAAATCATCAAGTCCTAATTAAGTCCTAAAATTATCAAGTCCTAATTAAGTCCTAAAATAATCAAGTTCTAATTAAGTCCTAAAATTATCACGTCCTAATTAAGTCCTAAAATAATCAAGTCCTAATTAAGTCCTAAAATAATCAAGTCCTAATAAAGTCCTAAAATAATCAAGCCCTAAGTAAGTCCTAAAACAATCAAGTCCTAATTAAGTCCTAAAACAATCAAGTCCTAATTTAGTCCTAAAATTATCACGTCCTAATTAAGTCCTAAAATAATAAAGTCCTGATTATGTCCTAAAATTATCACGTACTAATTAAGTCCTAAAATAATCAAGTCCTAATTAAGTCCTAAAATAATCAAGTTCTAATTAAGTCCTAAAATCATCAAGTCCGAATTAAGTCCTAAAATAATTAAGTCTTAATTAAGTCCTAAAATCATCAAGTCCTAATTAAGTCCTAAAATTATCACGTCCTAATTAAGTCCTAAAATAATCAAGTCCTAATTAAGTCCTAAAACTATCAAGTCCTAATTAAGTCCTGAAATAATCAAGTCTTAATCAAGTCCTAAAACTATCAAGTCCTAATTAAGTCCTAAAATTATCACGTCCTAAGTAAGTCCTAAAACAATCAAGTCCTAATTAAGTCCTAAAACAATCAAGTCCTAATTTAGTCCTAAAATTATCAAGTCCTAATTAAGTCCTAAAATAATCAAGTCCTAATTAAGTCCTAAAACTATCAAGTCCTAATTAAGTCCAAAAATCATCAAGTCCTAATTAAGTCCTAAAATTATCAAGTCCTAATTAAGTCCTAAAATAATCAAGTTCTAATTAAGTCCTAAAATTATCACGTCCTAATTAAGTCCTAAAATAATCAAGTCCTAATTAAGTCCTAAAATAATCAAGTCCTAATAAAGTCCTAAAATAATCAAGCCCTAAGTAAGTCCTAAAACAATCAAGTCCTAATTAAGTCCTAAAACAATCAAGTCCTAATTTAGTCCTCAAATTATCACGTCCTAATTAAGTCCTAAAATAATCAAGTCCTGATTATGTCCTAAAATAATCAAGTCCTAATAAAGTCCTAAAATAATCAACTCCTAATAAAGTCCTAAAATAATCAAGTCCTAATTAAGTCCTAAAATAATCAAGTTCTAATTAAGTCCTAAAATCATCAAGTCCGAATTAAGTCCTAAAATAATTAAGTCGTAATTAAGTCCTAAAATTATCACGTCCTAATTAAGTCCTAAAATAATCAATTCCTAATTAAGTCCTAAAATTATCAACTCCTAATAAAGTCCTAAAATTATCAAGTCCTAATTAAGTCCTAAAATAATCAAGTTCTAATTAAGTCCTAAAATCATCAAGTCCGAATTAAGTCCTAAAATAATTAAGTCTTAATTAAGTCCTAAAATCATCAAGTCCTAATTAAGTCCTAAAATTATCAAGTCCTAATTAAGTCCTAAAATAATCAAGTCCTAATTAAGTCCTAAAATTATCAACTCCTAATAAAGTCCTAAAATAAACAAGTCCTAAATAAGTCCTAAAATAATCAAGTTCTAATTAAGTCCTAAAATCATCAAGTCCTAATTAAGTGCTAAAATTATCAAGTCCTAATTAAGTCCTAAAATTATCAACTCCTAATAAAGTCCTAAAATAAACAAGTCCTAAATAAGTCCTAAAATAATCAAGTCCTAATTAAGTCCTAAAACAATCAAGTCCTAATTAAGTCCTAAAATTATCAACTCCTAATAAAGTCCTAAAATAATAAAGTCCTAATTAAGTCCTAAAATAATCAAGTTCTAATTAAGTCCTAAAATCATCAAGTCCGAATTAAGTTCTCAAATAATTAAGTCCTAATTAAGTCCTAAAATCATCAAGTCCTAATTAAGTCCTAAAATTATCAACTCCTAATAAAGTCCTAAAATAAACAAGTCCTAAATAAGTCCTAAAATAATCAAGTTCTAATTAAGTCCTAAAATCATCAAGTCCTAATTAAGTCCTAAAATTATCAAGTCCTAATTAAGTCCTAAAATTATCAACTCCTAATAAAGTCCTAAAATAAACAAGTCCTAAATAAGTCCTAAAATAATCAAGTTCTAATTAAGTCCTGAAATCATCAAGTCCTAATTAAGTCCTAAAATTATCACGTCCTAATTAAGTCCTAAAATCATCAAGTCCGAATTAAGTCCTAAAATAATTAAGTCCTAATAAAGTCCTAAAATAATCAAGTCCTAATTAAGTCCTAAAATTATCAACTCCTAATAAAGTCCTAAAATAAACAAGTCCTAAATAAGTCCTAAAATAATCAAGTTCTAATTAAGTCCTAAAATCATCAAGTCCTAATTAAGTCCTAAAATTATCACGTCCTAATTAAGTCCTAAAATAATCAAGTCCTAATTAAGTCCTAAAATTATCAACTCCTAATAAAGTCCTAAAATAATAAAGTCCTAATTAAGTCCTAAAATAATCAAGTTCTAATTAAGTCCTAAAATCATCAAGTCCGAATTAAGTCCTAAAATAATTAAGTCTTAATTAAGTCCTAAAATCATCAAGTCCTAATTAAGTCCTAAAATTATCACGTCCTAATTAAGTCCTAAAATAATCAAGTCCTAATTAAGTCCTAAAACTATCAAGTCCTAATTAAGTCCTGAAATAATCAAGTCTTAATCAAGTCCTAAAACTATCAAGTCCTAATTAAGTCCTAAAATTATCACGTCCTAAGTAAGTCCTGAAACAATCAAGTCCTAATTAAGTCCTAAAACAATCAAGTCCTAATTTAGTCCTAAAATTATCAAGTCCTAATTAAGTCCTAAAATAATCAAGTCCTAATTAAGTCCTAAAACTATCAAGTCCTAATTAAGTCCAAAAATCATCAAGTCCTAATTAAGTCCTAAAATTATCAAGTCCTAATTAAGTCCTAAAATAATCAAGTTCTAATTAAGTCCTAAAATTATCACGTCCTAATTAAGTCCTAAAATAATCAAGTCCTAATTAAGTCCTAAAATAATCAAGTCCTAATAAAGTCCTAAAATAATCAAGCCCTAAGTAAGTCCTAAAACAATCAAGTCCTAATTAAGTCCTAAAACAATCAAGTCCTAATTTAGTCCTAAAATTATCACGTCCTAATTAAGTCCTAAAATAATCAAGTCCTGATTATGTCCTAAAATAATCAAGTCCTAATAAAGTCCTAAAATAATCAACTCCTAATAAAGTCCTAAAATAATCAAGTCCTAATTAAGTCCTAAAATAATCAAGTTCTAATTAAGTCCTAAAATCATCAAGTCCGAATTAAGTCCTAAAATAATTAAGTCGTAATTAAGTCCTAAAATTATCACGTCCTAATTAAGTCCTAAAATAATCAATTCCTAATTAAGTCCTAAAATTATCAACTCCTAATAAAGTCCTAAAATTATCAAGTCCTAATTAAGTCCTAAAATAATCAAGTTCTAATTAAGTCCTAAAATCATCAAGTCCGAATTAAGTCCTAAAATAATTAAGTCTTAATTAAGTCCTAAAATCATCAAGTCCTAATTAAGTCCTAAAATTATCAAGTCCTAATTAAGTCCTAAAATAATCAAGTCCTAATTAAGTCCTAAAATTATCAACTCCTAATAAAGTCCTAAAATAAACAAGTCCTAAATAAGTCCTAAAATAATCAAGTTCTAATTAAGTCCTAAAATCATCAAGTCCTAATTAAGTCCTAAAATTATCAAGTCCTAATTAAGTCCTAAAATTATCAACTCCTAATAAAGTCCTAAAATAAACAAGTCCTAAATAAGTCCTAAAATAATCAAGTTCTAATTAAGTCCTAAAATCATCAAGTCCTAATTAAGTCCTAAAATTATCACGTCCTAATTAAGTCCTAAAATCATCAAGTCCGAATTAAGTCCTAAAATAATTAAGTCCTAATAAAGTCCTAAAATAATCAAGTCCTAATTAAGTCCTAAAATTATCAACTCCTAATAAAGTCCTAAAATAAACAAGTCCTAAATAAGTCCTAAAATAATCAAGTTCTAATTAAGTCCTAAAATCATCAAGTCCTAATTAAGTCCTAAAATTATCACGTCCTAATTAAGTCCTAAAATAATCAAGTCCTAATTAAGTCCTAAAATTATCAACTCCTAATAAAGTCCTAAAATAATAAAGTCCTAATTAAGTCCTAAAATAATCAAGTTCTAATTAAGTCCTAAAATCATCAAGTCCGAATTAAGTCCTAAAATAATTAAGTCTTAATTAAGTCCTAAAATCATCAAGTCCTAATTAAGTCCTAAAATTATCAAGTCCTAATTAAGTCCTAAAATAATCAAGTCCTAATTAAGTCCTAAAATAATCAAGTCCTAATTAAGTCCTGAAATAATCAAGTCGTCATCAAGTCCTAAAACTATCAAGTCCTAATTAAGTCCTAAAATTATCACGTCCTAATTAAGTCCTAAAATAATCAAGTCCTAATTAAGTCCTAAAATTATCAACTCCTAATAAAGTCCTAAAATAATCAAGTCCTAATTAAGTCCTAAAACTATCAAGTCCTAATTAAGTCCTGAAATAATCAAGTCTTAATCAAGTCCTAAAACTATCAAGTCCTAATTAAGTCCTAAAATTATCACGTCCTAAGTAAGTCCTAAAACAATCAAGTCCCAATTAAGTCCTAAAACAATCAAGTCCTAATTTAGTCCTAAAATTATCAAGTCCTAATTAAGTCCTAAAATAATCAAGTCCTAATTAAGTCCTAAAACTATCAAGTCCTAATTAAGTCCAAAAATCATCAAGTCCTAATTAAGTCCTAAAATTATCAAGTCCTAATTAAGTCCTAAAATAATCAAGTTCTAATTAAGTCCTAAAATTATCACGTCCTAATTAAGTCCTAAAATAATCAAGTCCTAATTAAGTCCTAAAATAATCAAGTCCTAATAAAGTCCTAAAATAATCAAGCCCTAAGTAAGTCCTAAAACAATCAAGTCCTAATTAAGTCCTAAAACAATCAAGTCCTAATTTAGTCCTAAAATTATCACGTCCTAATTAAGTCCTAAAATAATCAAGTCCTGATTATGTCCTAAAATAATCAAGTCCTAATAAAGTCCTAAAATAATCAACTCCTAATAAAGTCCTAAAATAATCAAGTCCTAATTAAGTCCTAAAATAATCAAGTTCTAATTAAGTCCTAAAATCATCAAGTCCGAATTAAGTCCTAAAATAATTAAGTCGTAATTAAGTCCTAAAATTATCACGTCCTAATTAAGTCCTAAAATAATCAATTCCTAATTAAGTCCTAAAATTATCAACTCCTAATAAAGTCCTAAAATTATCAAGTCCTAATTAAGTCCTAAAATAATCAAGTTCTAATTAAGTCCTAAAATCATCAAGTCCGAATTAAGTCCTAAAATAATTAAGTCTTAATTAAGTCCTAAAATCATCAAGTCCTAATTAAGTCCTAAAATTATCAAGTCCTAATTAAGTCCTAAAATAATCAAGTCCTAATTAAGTCCTAAAATTATCAACTCCTAATAAAGTCCTAAAATAAACAAGTCCTAAATAAGTCCTAAAATAATCAAGTTCTAATTAAGTCCTAAAATCATCAAGTCCTAATTAAGTCCTAAAATTATCAAGTCCTAATTAAGTCCTAAAATTATCAACTCCTAATAAAGTCCTAAAATAAACAAGTCCTAAATAAGTCCTAAAATAATCAAGTTCTAATTAAGTCCTAAAATCATCAAGTCCTAATTAAGTCCTAAAATTATCACGTCCTAATTAAGTCCTAAAATCATCAAGTCCGAATTAAGTCCTAAAATAATTAAGTCCTAATAAAGTCCTAAAATAATCAAGTCCTAATTAAGTCCTAAAATTATCAACTCCTAATAAAGTCCTAAAATAAACAAGTCCTAAATAAGTCCTAAAATAATCAAGTTCTAATTAAGTCCTAAAATCATCAAGTCCTAATTAAGTCCTAAAATTATCACGTCCTAATTAAGTCCTAAAATAATCAAGTCCTAATTAAGTCCTAAAATTATCAACTCCTAATAAAGTCCTAAAATAATAAAGTCCTAATTAAGTCCTAAAATAATCAAGATCTAATTAAGTCCTAAAATCATCAAGTCCGAATTAAGTCCTAAAATAATTAAGTCTTAATTAAGTCCTAAAATCATCAAGTCCTAATTAAGTCCTAAAATTATCAAGTCCTAATTAAGTCCTAAAATAATCAAGTCCTAATTAAGTCCTAAAATAATCAAGTCCTAATTAAGTCCTGAAATAATCAAGTCTTCATCAAGTCCTAAAAATATCAAGTCCTAATTAAGTCCTAAAATTATCACGTCCTAATTAAGTCCTAAAATAATCAAGTCCTAATTAAGTCCTAAAATTATCAACTCCTAATAAAGTCCTAAAATAATCAAGTCCTAATTAAGTCCTAAAACTATCAAGTCCTAATTAAGTCCTGAAATAATCAAGTCTTAATCAAGTCCTAAAACTATCAAGTCCTAATTAAGTCCTAAAATTATCACGTCCTAAGTAAGTCCTAAAACAATCAAGTCCTAATTAAGTCCTAAAATCATCAAGTCCTAATTAAGTCCTAAAATTATCAAGTCCTAATTAAGTCCTAAAATAATCAAGTTCTAATTAAGTCCTAAAATTATCACGTCCTAATTAAGTCCTAAAATCATCAAGTCCGAATTAAGTCCTAAAATAATTAAGTCCTAATAAAGTCCTAAAATAATCAAGTCCTAATTAAGTCCTAAAATTATCAACTCCTAATAAAGTCCTAAAATAAACAAGTCCTAAATAAGTCCTAAAATAATCAAGTTCTAATTAAGTCCTAAAATCATCAAGTCCTAATTAAGTCCTAAAATTATCACGTCCTAATTAAGTCCTAAAATAATCAAGTCCTAATTAAGTCCTAAAATTATCAACTCCTAATAAAGTCCTAAAATAATAAAGTCCTAATTAAGTCCTAAAATAATCAAGATCTAATTAAGTCCTAAAATCATCAAGTCCGAATTAAGTCCTAAAATAATTAAGTCTTAATTAAGTCCTAAAATCATCAAGTCCTAATTAAGTCCTAAAATTATCAAGTCCTAATTAAGTCCTAAAATAATCAAGTCCTAATTAAGTCCTAAAATAATCAAGTCCTAATTAAGTCCTGAAATAATCAAGTCTTCATCAAGTCCTAAAAATATCAAGTCCTAATTAAGTCCTAAAATTATCACGTCCTAATTAAGTCCTAAAATAATCAAGTCCTAATTAAGTCCTAAAATTATCAACTCCTAATAAAGTCCTAAAATAATCAAGTCCTAATTAAGTCCTAAAACTATCAAGTCCTAATTAAGTCCTGAAATAATCAAGTCTTAATCAAGTCCTAAAACTATCAAGTCCTAATTAAGTCCTAAAATTATCACGTCCTAAGTAAGTCCTAAAACAATCAAGTCCTAATTAAGTCCTAAAATCATCAAGTCCTAATTAAGTCCTAAAATTATCAAGTCCTAATTAAGTCCTAAAATAATCAAGTTCTAATTAAGTCCTAAAATTATCACGTCCTAATTAAGTCCTAAAATCATCAAGTCCGAATTAAGTCCTAAAATAATTAAGTCCTAATAAAGTCCTAAAATAATCAAGTCCTAATTAAGTCCTAAAATTATCAACTCCTAATAAAGTCCTAAAATAAACAAGTCCTAAATAAGTCCTAAAATAATCAAGTTCTAATTAAGTCCTAAAATCATCAAGTCCTAATTAAGTCCTAAAATTATCACGTCCTAATTAAGTCCTAAAATAATCAAGTCCTAATTAAGTCCTAAAATTATCAACTCCTAATAAAGTCCTAAAATAATAAAGTCCTAATTAAGTCCTAAAATAATCAAGATCTAATTAAGTCCTAAAATCATCAAGTCCGAATTAAGTCCTAAAATAATTAAGTCTTAATTAAGTCCTAAAATCATCAAGTCCTAATTAAGTCCTAAAATTATCAAGTCCTAATTAAGTCCTAAAATAATCAAGTCCTAATTAAGTCCTAAAATAATCAAGTCCTAATTAAGTCCTGAAATAATCAAGTCTTCATCAAGTCCTAAAAATATCAAGTCCTAATTAAGTCCTAAAATTATCACGTCCTAATTAAGTCCTAAAATAATCAAGTCCTAATTAAGTCCTAAAATTATCAACTCCTAATAAAGTCCTAAAATAATCAAGTCCTAATTAAGTCCTAAAACTATCAAGTCCTAATTAAGTCCTGAAATAATCAAGTCTTAATCAAGTCCTAAAACTATCAAGTCCTAATTAAGTCCTAAAATTATCACGTCCTAAGTAAGTCCTAAAACAATCAAGTCCTAATTAAGTCCTAAAATCATCAAGTCCTAATTAAGTCCTAAAATCATCAAGTCCTAATTAAGTCCTAAAATTATCAAGTCCTAAATAAGTCCTAAAATAATCAAGTTCTAATTAAGTCCTAAAATCATCAAGTCCTAATTAAGTCCTAAAATTATCAAGTCCTAATTAAGTCCTAAAATTATCAACTCCTAATAAAGTCCTAAAATAAACAAGTCCTAAATAAGTCCTAAAATAATCAAGTTCTAATTAAGTCCTAAAATCATCAAGTCCTAATTAAGTCCTAAAATTATCACGTCCTAATTAAGTCCTAAAATCATCAAGTCCGAATTAAGTCCTAAAATAATTAAGTCCTAATAAAGTCCTAAAATAATCAAGTCCTAATTAAGTCCTAAAATTATCAACTCCTAATAAAGTCCTAAAATAAACAAGTCCTAAATAAGTCCTAAAATAATCAAGTTCTAATTAAGTCCTAAAATCATCAAGTCCTAATTAAGTCCTAAAATTATCACGTCCTAATTAAGTCCTAAAATAATCAAGTCCTAATTAAGTCCTAAAATTATCAACTCCTAATAAAGTCCTAAAATAATAAAGTCCTAATTAAGTCCTAAAATAATCAAGATCTAATTAAGTCCTAAAATCATCAAGTCCGAATTAAGTCCTAAAATAATTAAGTCTTAATTAAGTCCTAAAATCATCAAGTCCTAATTAAGTCCTAAAATTATCAAGTCCTAATTAAGTCCTAAAATAATCAAGTCCTAATTAAGTCCTAAAATAATCAAGTCCTAATTAAGTCCTGAAATAATCAAGTCTTCATCAAGTCCTAAAAATATCAAGTCCTAATTAAGTCCTAAAATTATCACGTCCTAATTAAGTCCTAAAATAATCAAGTCCTAATTAAGTCCTAAAATTATCAACTCCTAATAAAGTCCTAAAATAATCAAGTCCTAATTAAGTCCTAAAACTATCAAGTCCTAATTAAGTCCTGAAATAATCAAGTCTTAATCAAGTCCTAAAACTATCAAGTCCTAATTAAGTCCTAAAATTATCACGTCCTAAGTAAGTCCTAAAACAATCAAGTCCTAATTAAGTCCTAAAATCATCAAGTCCTAATTAAGTCCTAAAATTATCAAGTCCTAATTAAGTCCTAAAATAATCAAGTTCTAATTAAGTCCTAAAATTATCACGTCCTAATTAAGTCCTAAAATCATCAAGTCCGAATTAAGTCCTAAAATAATTAAGTCCTAATAAAGTCCTAAAATAATCAAGTCCTAATTAAGTCCTAAAATTATCAACTCCTAATAAAGTCCTAAAATAAACAAGTCCTAAATAAGTCCTAAATAATCAAGTTCTAATTAAGTCCTAAAATCATCAAGTCCTAATTAAGTCCTAAAATTATCACGTCCTAATTAAGTCCTAAAATAATCAAGTCCTAATTAAGTCCTAAAATTATCAACTCCTAATAAAGTCCTAAAATAATAAAGTCCTAATTAAGTCCTAAAATAATCAAGTTCTAATTAAGTCCTAAAATCATCAAGTCCGAATTAAGTCCTAAAATAATTAAGTCTTAATTAAGTCCTAAAATCATCAAGTCCTAATTAAGTCCTAAAATTATCAAGTCCTAATTAAGTCCTAAAATAATCAAGTCCTAATTAAGTCCTAAAATAATCAAGTCTTAATTAAGTCCTGAAATAATCAAGTCTTCATCAAGTCCTAAAACTATCAAGTCCTAATTAAGTCCTAAAATTATCACGTCCTAATTAAGTCCTAAAATAATCAAGTCCTAATTAAGTCCTAAAATTATCAACTCCTAATAAAGTCCTAAAATAATCAAGTCCTAATTAAGTCCTAAAACTATCAAGTCCTAATTAAGTCCTAAAATCATCAAGTCCGAATTAAGTCCTAAAATCATCAAGTCCGAATTAAGTCCTAAAATAATTAAGTCGTAATTAAGTCCTAAAATTATCACGTCCTAATTAAGTCCTAAAATAATCAATTCCTAATTAAGTCCTAAAATTATCAACTCCTAATAAAGTCCTAAAATTATCAAGTCCTAATTAAGTCTTAAAATTATCAAGTCCTAATTAAGTCCTAAAACAATTGAGTCCTAATTAGGTCCTAAAACAATCAAGTCCTTATAAAGTCTTAAAATAATCAAGTCCTAATTAAGTCCTAAAATAATCAAGTCCTAATTAAGTCCTAAAATTATCACGTCCTAATTAAGTCCTAAAATAATCAAGTCCTAATTAAGTCCTAAAATTATCAACTCTTAATAAAGTCCTAAAATAAACAAGTCCTAAATAAGTCCTAAAATAATCAAGTTCTAATTAAGTCCTAAAATCATCAAGTCCTAATTAAGTCCTAAAATTATCACGTCCTAATTAAGTCCTAAAATAATCAAGTCCTAATTAAGTCCTAAAATTATCAACTCCTAATAAAGTCCTAAAATAATAAAGTCCTAATTAAGTCCTAGAATAATCAAGTTCTAATTAAGTCCTAAAATCATCAAGTCCGAATTAAGTCCTAAAATAATTAAGTCCTAATTAAGTCCTAAAATCATCAAGTCCTAATTAAGTCCTAAAATTATCAAGTCCTAATTAAGTCCTAAAATCATCAAGTCCTAATTAAGTCCTAAAATTATCAAGTTCTAATTAAGTCCTAAAATAATCAAGTCCTAATTAAGTCCTAAAATCATCAAGTCCTAATTAAGTCCTAAAACAATTGAGTCCTAATTAGGTCCTAAAACAATCAAGTCCTAATTAAGTCCTAAAATCATCAAGTCCTAATTAAGTCCTAAAACAATTGAGTCCTAATTAGGTCCTAAAACAATCAAGTCCTAATTAAGTCCTAAAATTATCAAGTCCTAATTAAGTCCTAAAACAATCAAGTCCTAATTAAGTCCTAAAATTATCACGTACTAATTAAGTCCTAAAATAATCAAGTCCTAATTAAGTCCTAAAATTATCAACTCCTAATAAAGTCCTAAAATAATCAAGTCCTAATTAAGTCCTAAAATAATCAAGTTCTAATTAAGTCCTAAAATTATCACGTCCTAATTAAGTCCTAAAATAATCAATTCCTAATTAAGTCCTAAAATTATCAACTCCTAATAAAGTCCTATAATAATCAAGTCCTAATTAAGTCCTAAAATAATCAAGTCCTAATTAAGTCCTCAAATTATCAAGTCCTAATTAAGTCCTAAAATTATCACATCGTAATTAAGTCCTAAAATAATCAAGTCCTAATTAAGTCCTAAAATAGTTAAGTCCTAATTAAGTCCTAAAACAATTAAGTCCTAATTAAGTCCTAAAATTATCACGTCCTAATTAAGTCCTAAAATAATCAAGTCCTAATTAAGTCCTAAAATTATCAACTCCTAATAAAGTCCTAAAATAATCAAGTCCTAATTAAGTCCTAAAATAATCAAGTTCTAATTAAGTCCTAAAATTATCACGTCCTAATTAAGTTTTAAAATAATCAATTCCTAATTAAGTCCTAAAATTATCAACTCCTAATAAAGTCCTATAATAATCAAGTCCTAAGTAAGTCCTAAAATAATCAAGTCCTAATTAAGTCCTAAAATAATCAAGTCCTAATTAAGTCCTAAAATAATCAAGTCCTAATTAAGTCCTAAAATTATCACGTCCTAATTAAGTCCTAAAATAATCAAGTCCTAATTAAGTCCTAAAATTATCAACTCCTAATAAAGTCCTAAAATAAACAAGTCCTAAATAAGTCCTAAAATAATCAAGTTCTAATTAAGTCCTAAAATCATCAAGTCCTAATTAAGTCCTAAAATTATCACGTCCTAATTAAGTCCTAAAATAATCAAGTCCTAATTAAGTCCTAAAATAATTAAGTCCTAATTAAGTCCTAAAATCATCAAGTCCTAATTAAGTCCTAAAATTATCAAGTCCTAATTAAGTCCTAAAATCATCAAGTCCTAATTAAGTCCTAAAATTATCAAGTTCTAATTAAGTCCTAAAATTATCAAGTTCTAATTAAGTCCTAAAATAATCAAGTCCTAATAAAGTCCTAAAATAATAAAGTCCTAATTAAGTCCTAGAATAATCAAGTTCTAATTAAGTCCTAAAATCATCAAGTCCGAATTAAGTCCTAAAATAATTAAGTCCTAATTAAGTCCTAAAATCATCAAGTCCTAATTAAGTCCTAAAATTATCAAGTCCTAATTAAGTCCTAAAATCATCAAGTCCTAATTAAGTCCTAAAATTATCAAGTTCTAATTAAGTCCTAAAATAATCAAGTCCTAATTAAGTCCTAAAATCATCAAGTCCTAATTAAGTCCTAAAACAATTGAGTCCTAATTAGGTCCTAAAACAATCAAGTCCTAATTAAGTCCTAAAATCATCAAGTCCTAATTAAGTCCTAAAACAATTGAGTCCTAATTAGGTCCTAAAACAATCAAGTCCTAATTAAGTCCTAAAATTATCAAGTCCTAATTAAGTCCTAAAACAATCAAGTCCTAATTAAGTCCTAAAATTATCACGTACTAATTAAGTCCTAAAATAATCAAGTCCTAATTAAGTCCTAAAATTATCAACTCCTAATAAAGTCCTAAAATAATCAAGTCCTAATTAAGTCCTAAAATAATCAAGTTCTAATTAAGTCCTAAAATTATCACGTCCTAATTAAGTCCTAAAATAATCAATTCCTAATTAAGTCCTAAAATTATCAACTCCTAATAAAGTCCTATAATAATCAAGTCCTAATTAAGTCCTAAAATAATCAAGTCCTAATTAAGTCCTCAAATTATCAAGTCCTAATTAAGTCCTAAAATTATCACATCGTAATTAAGTCCTAAAATAATCAAGTCCTAATTAAGTCCTAAAATAGTTAAGTCCTAATTAAGTCCTAAAACAATTAAGTCCTAATTAAGTCCTAAAATTATCACGTCCTAATTAAGTCCTAAAATAATCAAGTCCTAATTAAGTCCTAAAATTATCAACTCCTAATAAAGTCCTAAAATAATCAAGTCCTAATTAAGTCCTAAAATAATCAAGTTCTAATTAAGTCCTAAAATTATCACGTCCTAATTAAGTTTTAAAATAATCAATTCCTAATTAAGTCCTAAAATTATCAACTCCTAATAAAGTCCTATAATAATCAAGTCCTAAGTAAGTCCTAAAATAATCAAGTCCTAATTAAGTCCTAAAATAATCAAGTCCTAATTAAGTCCTAAAATAATCAAGTCCTAATTAAGTCCTAAAATTATCACGTCCTAATTAAGTCCTAAAATAATCAAGTCCTAATTAAGTCCTAAAATTATCAACTCCTAATAAAGTCCTAAAATAAACAAGTCCTAAATAAGTCCTAAAATAATCAAGTTCTAATTAAGTCCTAAAATCATCAAGTCCTAATTAAGTCCTAAAATTATCACGTCCTAATTAAGTCCTAAAATAATCAAGTCCTAATTAAGTCCTAAAATTATCAACTCCTAATAAAGTCCTAAAATAATAAAGTCCTAATTAAGTCCTAAAATAATCAAGTTCTAATTAAGTCCTAAAATCATCAAGTCCGAATTAAGTCCTAAAATATTTAAGTCCTAATTAAGTCCTAAAATCATCAAGTCCTAATTAAGTCCTAAAATTATTAAGTCCTAATTAAGTCCTAAAATAATCAAGTCCTAATTAAGTCCTAAAATAATCAAGTCCTAATTAAGTCCTGAAATAATCAAGTCTTAATCAAGTCCTAAAACTATCAAGTCCTAATTAAGTCCTAAAATTATCACGTCCTAATTAAGTCCTAAAATAATCAAGTCCTAATTAAGTCCTAAAATTATCAACTTCTAATAAAGTCCTAAAATAATCAAGTCCTAATTAAGTCCTAAAACTATCAAGTCCTAATTAAGTCCTAAAATCATCAAGTCCTAATTAAGTCCTAAAATTATCAAGTCCTAATTAAGTCCTAAAATAATCAAGTTCTAATTAAGTCCTAAAATAATCAAGTCCTAATTAAGTCCTAAAATAATCAAGTCCTAATTAAGTCCTAAAATCATCAAGTCCTAATTAAGTCCTAAAACAATCAAGTCCTAATTAAGTCCTAAAATTTTCAAGTCCTAATTAAGTCCTAAAACAATCAAGTCCTAATTAAGTCCTAAAATTATCACGTACTAATTAAGTCCTAAAATAATCAAGTCCTAATTAAGTCCTAAAATTATCAACTCCTAATAAAGTCCTAAAATAATCAAGTCCTAATTAAGTCCTAAAATAATCAAGTTCTAATTAAGTCCTAAAATTATCACGTCCTAATTAAGTCCTAAAATAATCAATTCCTAATTAAGTCCTAAAATTATCAACTCCTAATAAAGTCCTATAATAATCAAGTCCTAATTAAGTCCTAAAATAGTCAAGTCCTAATTAAGTCCTAAAACAATCAAGTCCTAATTAAGTCCTAAAATTATCACGTCCTAATTAAGTCTTAAAATAATCAAGTCCTAATTAAGTCCTAAAATTATCAACTCCTAATAAAGTCCTAAAATAATCAAGTCCTAATTAAGTCCTAAAATTATCAACTCCTAATAAAGTCCTATAATAATCAAGTCCTAATTAAGTCCTAAAATAATCAAGTCCTAATTAAGTCCTAAAATAATCAAGTCCTAATTAAGTCCTAAAATAGTCAAGTCCTAATTAAGTCCTCGAATTATCAAGTCCTAATTAAGTCTTAAAATTATCAAGTCCTAATTAAGTCCGAAAATTATCAAGTCCCAATTAAGTCCTAAAATAATTAAGTCCTAATAAGGTCCTAAAATTATCAAGTCCTTATAAAGTCTTAAAATAATCAAGTCCTAATTAAGTCCTAAAATAATCAAGTCCTAATTAAGTCCTAAAATTATCACGTCCTAATTAAGTCCTAAAATAATCAAGTCCTAATTAAGTCTTAAAATTATCAACTCCTAATAAAGTCCTAAAATAAAAAAGTCCTAAATAAGTCCTAAAATTATCACGTCCTAATTAAGTCCTAAAATAATCAAGTCCTAATTAAGTCCTAAAATTATCAACTCCTAATAAAGTCCTAAAATAATCAAGTCCTAATTAAGTCCTAAAATAATCAAGTTCTAATTAAGTCCTAAAATCATCAAGTCCGAATTAAGTCCTAAAATAATTAAGTCGTAATTAAGTCCTAAAATTATCACGTCCTAATTAAGTCCTAAAATAATCAATTCCTAATTAAGTCCTAAAATTATCAACTTCTAATAAAGTCCTAAAATTATCAAGTCCTAATTAAGTCTTAAAATTATCAAGTCCTAATTAAGTCCTAAAATCATCAAGTCCTAATTAAGTCCTAAAATTATCAAGTCCTAATTAAGTCCTAAAATAATCAAGTTCTAATTAAGTCCTAAAATCATCACGTCCTAATTAAGTCCTAAAATAATCAAGTCCTAATAAAGTCCTAAAATAATCAACTCCTAATAAAGTCCTAAAATAATCAAGTCCTAATTAAGTCCTAAAATAATCAAGTTCTAATTAAGTCCTAAAATCATCAAGTCCGAATTAAGTCCTAAAATAATTAAGTCGTAATTAAGTCCTAAAATTATCACGTCCTAATTAAGTCCTAAAATAATCAATTCCTAATTAAGTCCTAAAATTATCAACTTCTAATAAAGTCCTAAAATAAACAAGTCCTAAATAAGTCCTAAGATAATCAAGTTCTAATTAAGTCCTAAAATCATCAAGTCCTAATTAAGTCCTAAAATTATCACGTCCTAATTAAGTCCTAAAATCATCAAGTTCTAATTAAGTCCTAAAATTATCACGTCCTAATTAAGTCCTAAAATAATCAAGTCCTAATTAAGTCCTAAAATAATCAAGTCCTAATAAAGTCCTAAAATAATCAAGCCCTAAGTAAGTCCTAAAACAATCAAGTCCTAATTAAGTCCTAAAACAATCAAGTCCTAATTTAGTCCTAAAATTATCACGTCCTAATTAAGTCCTAAAATAATCAAGTCCTGATTATGTCCTAAAATAATCAAGTCCTAATAAAGTCCTAAAATAATCAACTCCTAATAAAGTCCTAAAATAATCAAGACCTAATTAAGTCCTAAAATAATCAAGTTCTAATTAAGACCTAAAATCATCAAGTCCGAATTAAGTCCTAAAATAATTAAGTCGTAATTAAGTCCTAAAATTATCACGTCCTAATTAAGTCCTAAAATAATCAATTCCTAATTAAGTCCTAAAATTATCAACTCCTAATAAAGTCCTAAAATTATCAAGTCCTAATTAAGTCTTAAAATTATTAAGTCCCAATTAAGTCCTAAAATAGTCAAGTCCTAATTAAGTCCTCAAATTATCAAGTCCTAATAAGGTCTTAAAATTATCAATTCCAAATTAAGTCCGAAAATTATCAAGTCCCAATTAAGTCCTAAAATAATTAAGTCCTAATAAGGTCCTAAAATTATCAAGTCCTTATAAAGTCTTAAAATAATCAAGTCCTAATTAAGTCCTAAAATAATCAAGTCCTAATTAAGTCCTAAAATTATCACGTCCTAATTAAGTCCTAAAATAATCAAGTCCTAATTAAGTCCTAAAATTATCAACTCCTAATAAAGTCCTAAAATAAACAAGTCCTAAATAAGTCCTAAAATAATCAAGTTCTAATTAAGTCCTAAAATCATCAAGTCCTAATTAAGTCCTAAAATTATCACGTCCTAATTAAGTCCTAAAATAATCAAGTCCTAATTAAGTCCTAAAATTATCAACTCCTAATAAAGTCCTAAAATAATAAAGTCCTAATTAAGTCCTAAAATAATCAAGTTCTAATTAAGTCCTAAAATCATCAAGTCCGAATTAAGTCCTAAAATAATTAAGTCCTAATTAAGTCCTAAAATCATCAAGTCCTAATTAAGTCCTAAAATTATCAAGTCCTAATTAAGTCCTAAAATCATCAAGTCCTAATTAAGTCCTAAAATTATCAAGTTCTAATTAAGTCCTAAAATAATCAAGTCCTAATTAAGTCCTAAAATCATCAAGTCCTAATTAAGTCCTAAAACAATTGAGTCCTAATTAGGTCCTAAAACAATCAAGTCCTAATTAAGTCCTAAAATCATCAAGTCCTAATTAAGTCCAAAAACAATTGAGTCCTAATTAGGTCCTAAAACAATCAAGTCCTAATTAAGTCCTAAAATTATCAAGTCCTAATTAAGTCCTAAAACAATCAAGTCCTAATTAAGTCCTAAAATTATCACGTACTAATTAAGTCCTAAAATAATCAAGTCCTAATTAAGTCCTAAAATTATCAACTCCTAATAAAGTCCTAAAATAATCAAGTCCTAATTAAGTCCTAATATAATCAAGTTCTAATTAAGTCCTAAAATTATCACGTCCTAATTAAGTCCTAAAATAATCAATTCCTAATTAAGTCCTAAAATTATCAACTCCTAATAAAGTCCTATAATAATCAAGTCCTAATTAAGTCCTAAAATAATCAAGTCCTAATTAAGTCCTCAAATTATCAAGTCCTAATTAAGTCCTAAAATTATCACATCGTAATTAAGTCCTAAAATAATCAAGTCCTAATTAAGTCCTAAAATAGTCAAGTCCTAATTAAGTCCTAAAATAATCAAGTCCTAATTAAGTCCTAAAATAATCAAGTTCTAATTAAGTCCTAAAATTATCACGTCCTAATTAAGTCCTAAAATAATCAATTCCTAATTAAGTCCTAAAATTATCAACTCCTAATAATGTCCTATAATAATCAAGTCCTAATTAAGTCCTAAAATAATCAAGTCCTAATTAAGTCCTAAAATAATCAAGTTCTAATTAAGTCCTAAAATTATCACGTCCTAATTAAGTCCTAAAATAATCAATTTCTAATTAAGTCCTAAAATTATCAACTCCTAATAAAGTTCTATAATAATCAAGTCCTAATTAAGTCCTAAAATAATCAAGTCCTAATTAAGTCCTAAAATAATCAAGTCCTAATTAAGTCCTAAAATAATCAAGTCCTAATTAAGTCCTAAAATTATCACGTCCTAATTAAGTCCTAAAATAATCAAGTCCTAATTAAGTCCTAAAACAATCAAGTCCTAATTAAGTCCTAAAATCATCAAGTCCTAATTAAGTCCTAAAACAATTGAGTCCTAATTAGGTCCTAAAACAATCAAGTCCTAATTAAGTCCTAAAATTATCAAGTCCTAATTAAGTCCTAAAACAATCAAGTTCTAATTAAGTCCTAAAATTATCACGTACTAATTAAGTCCTAAAATAATCAAGTCCTAATTAAGTCCTAAAATTATCAACTCCTAATAAAGTCCTAAAATAATCAAGTCCTAATTAAGTCCTAAAATAATCAAGTTCTAATTAAGTCCTAAAATTATCACGTCCTAATTAAGTCCTAAAATAATCAATTCCTAATTAAGTCCTAAAATTATCAACTCCTAATAAAGTCCTATAATAATCAAGTCCTAATTAAGTCCTAAAATAATCAAGTCCTAATTAAGTCCTCAAATTATCAAGTCCTAATTAAGTCCTAAAATTATCACATCGTAATTAAGTCCTAAAATAATCAAGTCCTAATTAAGTCCTAAAATAGTCAAGTCCTAATTAAGTCCTAAAACAATTAAGTCCTAATTAAGTCCTAAAATTATCACGTCCTAATTAAGTCCTAAAATAATCAAGTCCTAATTAAGTCCTAAAATTATCAACTCCTAATAAAGTCCTAAAATAATCAAGTCCTAATTAAGTCCTAAAATAATCAAGTTCTAATTAAGTCCTAAAATAATCAAGTCCTAATTAAGTCCTAAAACTATCAAGTCCTAATTAAGTCCTAAAATCATCAAGTCCTAATTAAGTCCTAAAATTATCAAGTCCTAATTAAGTCCTAAAATAATCAAGTTCTAATTAAGTCCTAAAATTATCACGTCCTAATTAAGTCCTAAAATAATCAAGTCCTAATTAAGTCCTAAAATAATCAAGTCCTAATAAAGTCCTAAAATAATTAAGCCCTAAGTAAGTCCTAAAACAATCAAGTCCTAATTAAGTCCTAAAACAATCAAGTCCTAATTTAGTCCTAAAATTATCACGTCCTAATTAAGTCCTAAAATAATCAAGTCCTGATTATGTCCTAAAATCATCAAGTCCTAATTAAGTCCTAAAACAATTGAGTCCTAATTAGGTCCTAAAACAATCAAGTCCCAATTAAGTCCTAAAATAATTAAGTCCTAATAAGGTCCTAAAATTATCAAGTCCTTATAAAGTCTTAAAATAATCAAGTCCTAATTAAGTCCTAAAATAATCAAGTCCTAATTAAGTCCTAAAATTATCACGTCCTAATTAAGTCCTAAAATAATCAAGTCCTAATTAAGTCCTAAAATTATCAACTCCTAATAAAGTCCTAAAATAATAAAGTCCTAATTAAGTCCTAAAATAATCAAGTTCTAATTAAGTCCTAAAATCATCAAGTCCGAATTAAGTCCTAAAATAATTAAGTCCTAATTAAGTTCTAAAATCATCAAGTCCTAATTAAGTCCTAAAATTATCAACTCCTAATAAAGTCCTAAAATAAACAAGTCCTAAATAAGTCCTAAAATAATCAAGTTCTAATTAAGTCCTAAAATCATCAAGTCCTAATTAAGTCCTAAAATTATCACGTCCTAATTAAGTCCTAAAATCATCAAGTCCGAATTAAGTCCTAAAATAATTAAGTCCTAATAAAGTCCTAAAATAATCAAGTCCTAATTAAGTCCTAAAATTATCAACTCCTAATAAAGTCCTAAAATAATCAAGTCCTAATTAAGTCCTAAAATAATCAAGTTCTAATTAAGTCCTAAAATTATCACGTCCTAATTAAGTCCTAAAATAATCAATTCCTAATTAAGTCCTAAAATTATCAACTCCTAATAAAGTCCTATAATAATCAAGTCCTAATTAAGTCCTAAAATAATCAAGTCCTAATTAAGTCCTCAAATTATCAAGTCCTAATTAAGTCCTAAAATTATCACATCGTAATTAAGTCCTAAAATAATCAAGTCCTAATTAAGTCCTAAAATAGTCAAGTCCTAATTAAGTCCTAAAATAATCAAGTCCTAATTAAGTCCTAAAATAATCAAGTTCTAATTAAGTCCTAAAATTATCACGTCCTAATTAAGTCCTAAAATAATCAATTCCTAATTAAGTCCTAAAATTATCAACTCCTAATAATGTCCTATAATAATCAAGTCCTAATTAAGTCCTAAAATAATCAAGTCCTAATTAAGTCCTAAAATAATCAAGTTCTAATTAAGTCCTAAAATTATCACGTCCTAATTAAGTCCTAAAATAATCAATTTCTAATTAAGTCCTAAAATTATCAACTCCTAATAAAGTTCTATAATAATCAAGTCCTAATTAAGTCCTAAAATAATCAAGTCCTAATTAAGTCCTAAAATAATCAAGTCCTAATTAAGTCCTAAAATAATCAAGTCCTAATTAAGTCCTAAAATTATCACGTCCTAATTAAGTCCTAAAATAATCAAGTCCTAATTAAGTCCTAAAACAATCAAGTCCTAATTAAGTCCTAAAATCATCAAGTCCTAATTAAGTCCTAAAACAATTGAGTCCTAATTAGGTCCTAAAACAATCAAGTCCTAATTAAGTCCTAAAATTATCAAGTCCTAATTAAGTCCTAAAACAATCAAGTTCTAATTAAGTCCTAAAATTATCACGTACTAATTAAGTCCTAAAATAATCAAGTCCTAATTAAGTCCTAAAATTATCAACTTCTAATAAAGTCCTAAAATAATCAAGTCCTAATTAAGTCCTAAAATAATCAAGTTCTAATTAAGTCCTAAAATTATCACGTCCTAATTAAGTCCTAAAATAATCAATTCCTAATTAAGTCCTAAAATTATCAACTCCTAATAAAGTCCTATAATAATCAAGTCCTAATTAAGTCCTAAAATAATCAAGTCCTAATTAAGTCCTCAAATTATCAAGTCCTAATTAAGTCCTAAAATTATCACATCGTAATTAAGTCCTAAAATAATCAAGTCCTAATTAAGTCCTAAAATAGTCAAGTCCTAATTAAGTCCTAAAACAATTAAGTCCTAATTAAGTCCTAAAATTATCACGTCCTAATTAAGTCCTAAAATAATCAAGTCCTAATTAAGTCCTAAAATTATCAACTCCTAATAAAGTCCTAAAATAATCAAGTCCTAATTAAGTCCTAAAATAATCAAGTTCTAATTAAGTCCTAAAATAATCAAGTCCTAATTAAGTCCTAAAACTATCAAGTCCTAATTAAGTCCTAAAATCATCAAGTCCTAATTAAGTCCTAAAATTATCAAGTCCTAATTAAGTCCTAAAATAATCAAGTTCTAATTAAGTCCTAAAATTATCACGTCCTAATTAAGTCCTAAAATAATCAAGTCCTAATTAAGTCCTAAAATAATCAAGTCCTAATAAAGTCCTAAAATAATTAAGCCCTAAGTAAGTCCTAAAACAATCAAGTCCTAATTAAGTCCTAAAACAATCAAGTCCTAATTTAGTCCTAAAATTATCACGTCCTAATTAAGTCCTAAAATAATCAAGTCCTGATTATGTCCTAAAATCATCAAGTCCTAATTAAGTCCTAAAACAATTGAGTCCTAATTAGGTCCTAAAACAATCAAGTCCCAATTAAGTCCTAAAATAATTAAGTCCTAATAAGGTCCTAAAATTATCAAGTCCTTATAAAGTCTTAAAATAATCAAGTCCTAATTAAGTCCTAAAATAATCAAGTCCTAATTAAGTCCTAAAATTATCACGTCCTAATTAAGTCCTAAAATAATCAAGTCCTAATTAAGTCCTAAAATTATCAACTCCTAATAAAGTCCTAAAATAATAAAGTCCTAATTAAGTCCTAAAATAATCAAGTTCTAATTAAGTCCTAAAATCATCAAGTCCGAATTAAGTCCTAAAATAATTAAGTCCTAATTAAGTTCTAAAATCATCAAGTCCTAATTAAGTCCTAAAATTATCAACTCCTAATAAAGTCCTAAAATAAACAAGTCCTAAATAAGTCCTAAAATAATCAAGTTCTAATTAAGTCCTAAAATCATCAAGTCCTAATTAAGTCCTAAAATTATCACGTCCTAATTAAGTCCTAAAATCATCAAGTCCGAATTAAGTCCTAAAATAATTAAGTCCTAATAAAGTCCTAAAATAATCAAGTCCTAATTAAGTCCTAAAATTATCAACTCCTAATAAAGTCCTAAAATAAACAAGTCCTAAATAAGTCCTAAATAATCAAGTTCTAATTAAGTCCTAAAATCATCAAGTCCTAATTAAGTCCTAAAATTATCACGTCCTAATTAAGTCCTAAAATAATCAAGTCCTAATTAAGTCCTAAAATTATCAACTCCTAATAAAGTCCTAAAATAATAAAGTCCTAATTAAGTCCTAAAATAATCAAGTTCTAATTAAGTCCTAAAATCATCAAGTCCGAATTAAGTCCTAAAATAATTAAGTCTTAATTAAGTCCTAAAATCATCAAGTCCTAATTATGTCCTAAAATTATCAACTCCTAATAAAGTCCTATAATAATCAAGTCCTAATTAAGTCCTAAAATAATCAAGTTCTAATTAAGTCCTAAAATTATCACGTCCTAATTAAGTCCTAAAATAATCAATTCCTAATTAAGTCCTAAAATTATCAACTCCTAATAAAGTCCTATAATAATCAAGTCCTAATTAAGTCCTAAAATAATCAAGTCCTAATTAAGTCCTCAAATTATCAAGTCCTAATTAAGTCCTAAAATTATCACATCGTAATTAAGTCCTAAAATAATCAAGTCCTAATTAAGTCCTAAAATAGTCAAGTCCTAATTAAGTCCTAAAACAATTAAGTCCTAATTAAGTCCTAAAATTATCACGTCCTAATTAAGTCCTAAAATAATCAAGTCCTAATTAAGTCCTAAAATTATCAACTCCTAATAAAGTCCTAAAATAATCAAGTCCTAATTAAGTCCTAAAATAATCAAGTTCTAATTAAGTCCTAAAATAATCAAGTCCTAATTAAGTCCTAAAACTATCAAGTCCTAATTAAGTCCTAAAATCATCAAGTCCTAATTAAGTCCTAAAATTATCAAGTCCTAATTAAGTCCTAAAATAATCAAGTTCTAATTAAGTCCTAAAATTATCACGTCCTAATTAAGTCCTAAAATAATCAAGTCCTAATTAAGTCCTAAAATAATCAAGTCCTAATAAAGTCCTAAAATAATTAAGCCCTAAGTAAGTCCTAAAACAATCAAGTCCTAATTAAGTCCTAAAACAATCAAGTCCTAATTTAGTCCTAAAATTATCACGTCCTAATTAAGTCCTAAAATAATCAAGTCCTGATTATGTCCTAAAATCATCAAGTCCTAATTAAGTCCTAAAACAATTGAGTCCTAATTAGGTCCTAAAACAATCAAGTCCCAATTAAGTCCTAAAATAATTAAGT
Source organism: Ganaspis brasiliensis (assembly GCA_037103525.1). Taxonomy (NCBI): domain Eukaryota; kingdom Metazoa; phylum Arthropoda; class Insecta; order Hymenoptera; family Figitidae; genus Ganaspis; species Ganaspis brasiliensis. The sequence goes on from JAZKLR010000014.1 coordinate 1,151,775, forward strand.
CCTAATAAGGTCCTAAAATTATCAAGTCCTTATAAAGTCTTAAAATAATCAAGTCCTAATTAAGTCCTAAAATAATCAAGTCCTAATTAAGTCCTAAAATTATCACGTCCTAATTAAGTCCTAAAATAATCAAGTCCTAATTAAGTCCTAAAATTATCAACTCCTAATAAAGTCCTAAAATAATAAAGTCCTAATTAAGTCCTAAAATAATCAAGTTCTAATTAAGTCCTAAAATCATCAAGTCCGAATTAAGTCCTAAAATAATTAAGTCCTAATTAAGTTCTAAAATCATCAAGTCCTAATTAAGTCCTAAAATTATCAACTCCTAATAAAGTCCTAAAATAAACAAGTCCTAAATAAGTCCTAAAATAATCAAGTTCTAATTAAGTCCTAAAATCATCAAGTCCTAATTAAGTCCTAAAATTATCACGTCCTAATTAAGTCCTAAAATCATCAAGTCCGAATTAAGTCCTAAAATAATTAAGTCCTAATAAAGTCCTAAAATAATCAAGTCCTAATTAAGTCCTAAAATTATCAACTCCTAATAAAGTCCTAAAATAAACAAGTCCTAAATAAGTCCTAAATAATCAAGTTCTAATTAAGTCCTAAAATCATCAAGTCCTAATTAAGTCCTAAAATTATCACGTCCTAATTAAGTCCTAAAATAATCAAGTCCTAATTAAGTCCTAAAATTATCAACTCCTAATAAAGTCCTAAAATAATAAAGTCCTAATTAAGTCCTAAAATAATCAAGTTCTAATTAAGTCCTAAAATCATCAAGTCCGAATTAAGTCCTAAAATAATTAAGTCTTAATTAAGTCCTAAAATCATCAAGTCCTAATTAAGTCCTAAAATTATCAAGTCCTAATTAGGTCCTAAAATAATCAAGTCCTAATTAAGTCCTAAAATAATCAAGTCTTAATTAAGTCCTGAAATAATCAAGTCTTCATCAAGTCCTAAAACTATCAAGTCCTAATTAAGTCCTAAAATTATCACGTCCTAATTAAGTCCTAAAATAATCAAGTCCTAATTAAGTCCTAAAATTATCAACTCCTAATAAAGTCCTAAAATAATCAAGTCCTAATTAAGTCCTAAAACTATCAAGTCCTAATTAAGTCCTAAAATCATCAAGTCCGAATTAAGTCCTAAAATCATCAAGTCCGAATTAAGTCCTAAAATAATTAAGTCGTAATTAAGTCCTAAAATTATCACGTCCTAATTAAGTCCTAAAATAATCAATTCCTAATTAAGTCCTAAAATTATCAACTCCTAATAAAGTCCTAAAATTATCAAGTCCTAATTAAGTCTTAAAATTATCAAGTCCTAATTAAGTCCTAAAATAGTCAAGTCCTAATTAAGTCCTCGAATTATCAAGTCCTAATAAGGTCTTAAAATTATCAATTCCAAATTAAGTCCGAAAATTATCAAGTCCCAATTAAGTCCTAAAATAATTAAGTCCTAATAAGGTCCTAAAATTATCAAGTCCTTATAAAGTCTTAAAATAATCAAGTCCTAATTAAGTCCTAAAATAATCAAGTCCTAATTAAGTCCTAAAATTATCACGTCCTAATTAAGTCCTAAAATAATCAAGTCCTAATTAAGTCCTAAAATTATCAACTCTTAATAAAGTCCTAAAATAAACAAGTCCTAAATAAGTCCTAAAATAATCAAGTTCTAATTAAGTCCTAAAATCATCAAGTCCTAATTAAGTCCTAAAATTATCACGTCCTAATTAAGTCCTAAAATAATCAAGTCCTAATTAAGTCCTAAAATTATCAACTCCTAATAAAGTCCTAAAATAATAAAGTCCTAATTAAGTCCTAGAATAATCAAGTTCTAATTAAGTCCTAAAATCATCAAGTCCGAATTAAGTCCTAAAATAATTAAGTCCTAATTAAGTCCTATAATCATCAAGTCCTAATTAAGTCCTAAAATTATCAAGTCCTAATTAAGTCCTAAAATCATCAAGTCCTAATTAAGTCCTAAAATTATCAAGTTCTAATTAAGTCCTAAAATAATCAAGTCCTAATTAAGTCCTAAAATCATCAAGTCCTAATTAAGTCCTAAAACAATTGAGTCCTAATTAGGTCCTAAAACAATCAAGTCCTAATTAAGTCCTAAAATCATCAAGTCCTAATTAAGTCCTAAAACAATTGAGTCCTAATTAGGTCCTAAAACAATCAAGTCCTAATTAAGTCCTAAAATTATCAAGTCCTAATTAAGTCCTAAAACAATCAAGTCCTAATTAAGTCCTAAAATTATCACGTACTAATTAAGTCCTAAAATAATCAAGTCCTAATTAAGTCCTAAAATTATCAACTCCTAATAAAGTCCTAAAATAATCAAGTCCTAATTAAGTCCTAAAATAATCAAGTTCTAATTAAGTCCTAAAATTATCACGTCCTAATTAAGTCCTAAAATAATCAATTCCTAATTAAGTCCTAAAATTATCAACTCCTAATAAAGTCCTATAATAATCAAGTCCTAATTAAGTCCTAAAATAATCAAGTCCTAATTAAGTCCTCAAATTATCAAGTCCTAATTAAGTCCTAAAATTATCACATCGTAATTAAGTCCTAAAATAATCAAGTCCTAATTAAGTCCTAAAATAGTTAAGTCCTAATTAAGTCCTAAAACAATTAAGTCCTAATTAAGTCCTAAAATTATCACGTCCTAATTAAGTCCTAAAATAATCAAGTCCTAATTAAGTCCTAAAATTATCAACTCCTAATAAAGTCCTAAAATAATCAAGTCCTAATTAAGTCCTAAAATAATCAAGTTCTAATTAAGTCCTAAAATTATCACGTCCTAATTAAGTTTTAAAATAATCAATTCCTAATTAAATCCTAAAATTATCAACTCCTAATAAAGTCCTATAATAATCAAGTCCTAAGTAAGTCCTAAAATAATCAAGTCCTAATTAAGTCCTAAAATAATCAAGTCCTAATTAAGTCCTAAAATAATCAAGTCCTAATTAAGTCCTAAAATTATCACGTCCTAATTAAGTCCTAAAATAATCAATTTCTAATTAAGTCCTAAAATTATCAACACCTAATAAAGTTCTATAATAATCAAGTCCTAATTAAGTCCTAAAATAATCAAGTCCTAATTAAGTCCTAAAATAATCAAGTCCTAATTAAGTCCTAAAATAATCAAGTCCTAATTAAGTCCTAAAATTATCACGTCCTAATTAAGTCCTAAAATAATCAAGTCCTAATTAAGTCCTAAAACAATCAAGTCCTAATTAAGTCCTAAAATCATCAAGTCCTAATTAAGTCCTAAAACAATTGAGTCCTAATTAGGTCCTAAAACAATCAAGTCCTAATTAAGTCCTAAAATTATCAAGTCCTACTTAAGTCCTAAAACAATCAAGTTCTAATTAAGTCCTAAAATTATCACGTACTAATTAAGTCCTAAAATAATCAAGTCCTAATTAAGTCCTAAAATTATCAACTCCTAATAAAGTCCTATAATAATCAAGTCCTAATTAAGTCCTAAAATAATCAAGTCCTAATTAAGTCCTCAAATTATCAAGTCCTAATTAAGTCCTAAAATTATCACATCGTAATTAAGTCCTAAAATAATCAAGTCCTAATTAAGTCCTAAAATAGTCAAGTCCTAATTAAGTCCTAAAACAATTAAGTCCTAATTAAGTCCTAAAATTATCACGTCCTAATTAAGTCCTAAAATAATCAAGTCCTAATTAAGTCCTAAAATTATCAACTCCTAATAAAGTCCTAAAATAATCAAGTCCTAATTAAGTCCTAAAATAATCAAGTTCTAATTAAGTCCTAAAATAATCAAGTCCTAATTAAGTCCTAAAACTATCAAGTCCTAATTAAGTCCTAAAATCATCAAGTCCTAATTAAGTCCTAAAATTATCAAGTCCTAATTAAGTCCTAAAATAATCAAGTTCTAATTAAGTCCTAAAATTATCACGTCCTAATTAAGTCCTAAAATAATCAAGTCCTAATTAAGTCCTAAAATAATCAAGTCCTAATAAAGTCCTAAAATAATTAAGCCCTAAGTAAGTCCTAAAACAATCAAGTCCTAATTAAGTCCTAAAACAATTAAGTCCTAATTAAGTCCTAAAATTATCACGTCCTAATTAAGTCCTAAAATAATCAAGTCCTAATTAAGTCCTAAAATTATCAACTCCTAATAAAGTCCTAAAATAATCAAGTCCTAATTAAGTCCTAAAATAATCAAGTTCTAATTAAGTGCTAAAATAATCAAGTCCTAATTAAGTCCTAAAACTATCAAGTCCTAATTAAGTCCTAAAATCATCAACTCCTAATAAAGTCCTAAAATCATCAAGTCCTAATTAAGTCCTAAAACAATTGAGTCCTAATTAGGTCCTAAAACAATCAAGTCCCAATTAAGTCCTAAAATAATTAAGTCCTAATAAGGTCCTAAAATTATCAAGTCCTTATAAAGTCTTAAAATAATCAAGTCCTAATTAAGTCCTAAAATAATCAAGTCCTAATTAAGTCCTAAAATTATCACGTCCTAATTAAGTCCTAAAATAATCAAGTCCTAATTAAGTCCTAAAATTATCAACTCCTAATAATGTCCTAAAATAATAAAGTCCTAATTAAGTCCTAAAATAATCAAGTTCTAATTAAGTCCTAAAATCATCAAGTCCGAATTAAGTCCTAAAATAATTAAGTCCTAATTAAGTTCTAAAATCATCAAGTCCTAATTAAGTCCTAAAATTATCAACTCCTAATAAAGTCCTAAAATAAACAAGTCCTAAATAAGTCCTAAAATAATCAAGTTCTAATTAAGTCCTAAAATCATCAAGTCCTAATTAAGTCCTAAAATTATCACGTCCTAATTAAGTCCTAAAATCATCAAGTCCGAATTAAGTCCTAAAATAATTAAGTCCTAATAAAGTCCTAAAATAATCAAGTCCTAATTAAGTCCTAAAATTATCAACTCCTAATAAAGTCCTAAAATAAACAAGTCCTAAATAAGTCCTAAATAATCAAGTTCTAATTAAGTCCTAAAATCATCAAGTCCTAATTAAGTCCTAAAATTATCACGTCCTAATTAAGTCCTAAAATAATCAAGTCCTAATTAAGTCCTAAAATTATCAACTCCTAATAAAGTCCTAAAATAATAAAGTCCTAATTAAGTCCTAAAATAATCAAGTTCTAATTAAGTCCTAAAATTATCACATCGTAATTAAGTCCTAAAATAATCAAGTCCTAATTAAGTCCTAAAATAGTTAAGTCCTAATTAAGTCCTAAAACAATTAAGTCCTAATTAAGTCCTAAAATTATCACGTCCTAATTAAGTCCTAAAATAATCAAGTCCTAATTAAGTCCTAAAATTATCAACTCCTAATAAAGTCCTAAAATAATCAAGTCCTAATTAAGTCCTAAAATAATCAAGTTCTAATTAAGTCCTAAAATTATCACGTCCTAATTAAGTTTTAAAATAATCAATTCCTAATTAAGTCCTAAAATTATCAACTCCTAATAAAGTCCTATAATAATCAAGTCCTAAGTAAGTCCTAAAATAATCAAGTCCTAATTAAGTCCTAAAATAATCAAGTCCTAATTAAGTCCTAAAATAATCAAGTCCTAATTAAGTCCTAAAATTATCACGTCCTAATTAAGTCCTAAAATAATCAATTTCTAATTAAGTCCTAAAATTATCAACACCTAATAAAGTTCTATAATAATCAAGTCCTAATTAAGTCCTAAAATAATCAAGTCCTAATTAAGTCCTAAAATAATCAAGTCCTAATTAAGTCCTAAAATAATCAAGTCCTAATTAAGTCCTAAAATTATCACGTCCTAATTAAGTCCTAAAATAATCAAGTCCTAATTAAGTCCTAAAACAATCAAGTCCTAATTAAGTCCTAAAATCATCAAGTCCTAATTAAGTCCTAAAACAATTGAGTCCTAATTAGGTCCTAAAACAATCAAGTCCTAATTAAGTCCTAAAATTATCAAGTCCTACTTAAGTCCTAAAACAATCAAGTTCTAATTAAGTCCTAAAATTATCACGTACTAATTAAGTCCTAAAATAATCAAGTCCTAATTAAGTCCTAAAATTATCAACTCCTAATAAAGTCCTATAATAATCAAGTCCTAATTAAGTCCTAAAATAATCAAGTCCTAATTAAGTCCTCAAATTATCAAGTCCTAATTAAGTCCTAAAATTATCACATCGTAATTAAGTCCTAAAATAATCAAGTCCTAATTAAGTCCTAAAATAGTCAAGTCCTAATTAAGTCCTAAAACAATTAAGTCCTAATTAAGTCCTAAAATTATCACGTCCTAATTAAGTCCTAAAATAATCAAGTCCTAATTAAGTCCTAAAATTATCAACTCCTAATAAAGTCCTAAAATAATCAAGTCCTAATTAAGTCCTAAAATAATCAAGTTCTAATTAAGTCCTAAAATAATCAAGTCCTAATTAAGTCCTAAAACTATCAAGTCCTAATTAAGTCCTAAAATCATCAAGTCCTAATTAAGTCCTAAAATTATCAAGTCCTAATTAAGTCCTAAAATAATCAAGTTCTAATTAAGTCCTAAAATTATCACGTCCTAATTAAGTCCTAAAATAATCAAGTCCTAATTAAGTCCTAAAATAATCAAGTCCTAATAAAGTCCTAAAATAATTAAGCCCTAAGTAAGTCCTAAAACAATCAAGTCCTAATTAAGTCCTAAAACAATTAAGTCCTAATTAAGTCCTAAAATTATCACGTCCTAATTAAGTCCTAAAATAATCAAGTCCTAATTAAGTCCTAAAATTATCAACTCCTAATAAAGTCCTAAAATAATCAAGTCCTAATTAAGTCCTAAAATAATCAAGTTCTAATTAAGTCCTAAAATAATCAAGTCCTAATTAAGTCCTAAAACTATCAAGTCCTAATTAAGTCCTAAAATCATCAACTCCTAATAAAGTCCTAAAATCATCAAGTCCTAATTAAGTCCTAAAACAATTGAGTCCTAATTAGGTCCTAAAACAATCAAGTCCCAATTAAGTCCTAAAATAATTAAGTCCTAATAAGGTCCTAAAATTATCAAGTCCTTATAAAGTCTTAAAATAATCAAGTCCTAATTAAGTCCTAAAATAATCAAGTCCTAATTAAGTCCTAAAATTATCACGTCCTAATTAAGTCCTAAAATAATCAAGTCCTAATTAAGTCCTAAAATTATCAACTCCTAATAATGTCCTAAAATAATAAAGTCCTAATTAAGTCCTAAAATAATCAAGTTCTAATTAAGTCCTAAAATCATCAAGTCCGAATTAAGTCCTAAAATAATTAAGTCCTAATTAAGTTCTAAAATCATCAAGTCCTAATTAAGTCCTAAAATTATCAACTCCTAATAAAGTCCTAAAATAAACAAGTCCTAAATAAGTCCTAAAATAATCAAGTTCTAATTAAGTCCTAAAATCATCAAGTCCTAATTAAGTCCTAAAATTATCACGTCCTAATTAAGTCCTAAAATCATCAAGTCCGAATTAAGTCCTAAAATAATTAAGTCCTAATAAAGTCCTAAAATAATCAAGTCCTAATTAAGTCCTAAAATTATCAACTCCTAATAAAGTCCTAAAATAAACAAGTCCTAAATAAGTCCTAAATAATCAAGTTCTAATTAAGTCCTAAAATCATCAAGTCCTAATTAAGTCCTAAAATTATCACGTCCTAATTAAGTCCTAAAATAATCAAGTCCTAATTAAGTCCTAAAATTATCAACTCCTAATAAAGTCCTAAAATAATAAAGTCCTAATTAAGTCCTAAAATAATCAAGTTCTAATTAAGTCCTAAAATAATTAAGTCTTAATTAAGTCCTAAAATCATCAAGTCCTAATTAAGTCCTAAAATTATCAAGTCCTAATTAAGTCCTAAAATAATCAAGTCCTAATTAAGTCCTAAAATAATCAAGTCTTAATTAAGTCCTGAAATAATCAAGTCTTCATCAAGTCCTAAAACTATCAAGTCCTAATTAAGTCCTAAAATTATCACGTCCTAATTAAGTCCTAAAATAATCAAGTCCTAATTAAGTCCTAAAATTATCAACTCCTAATAAAGTCCTAAAATAATCAAGTCCTAATTAAGTCCTAAAACTATCAAGTCCTAATTAAGTCCTAAAATCATCAAGTCCGAATTAAGTCCTAAAATCATCAAGTCCGAATTAAGTCCTAAAATAATTAAGTCGTAATTAAGTCCTAAAATTATCACGTCCTAATTAAGTCCTAAAATAATCAATTCCTAATTAAGTCCTAAAATTATCAACTCCTAATAAAGTCCTAAAATTATCAAGTCCTAATTAAGTCTTAAAATTATCAAGTCCTAATTAAGTCCTAAAATAGTCAAGTCCTAATTAAGTCCTCGAATTATCAAGTCCTAATAAGGTCTTAAAATTATCAATTCCAAATTAAGTCCGAAAATTATCAAGTCCCAATTAAGTCCTAAAGTAATTAAGTCCTAATAAGGTCCTAAAATTATCAAGTCCTTATAAAGTCTTAAAATAATCAAGTCCTAATTAAGTCCTAAAATAATCAAGTCCTAATTAAGTCCTAAAATTATCACGTCCTAATTAAGTCCTAAAATAATCAAGTCCTAATTAAGTCCTAAAATTATCAACTCTTAATAAAGTCCTAAAATAAACAAGTCCTAAATAAGTCCTAAAATAATCAAGTTCTAATTAAGTCCTAAAATCATCAAGTCCTAATTAAGTCCTAAAATTATCACGTCCTAATTAAGTCCTAAAATAATCAAGTCCTAATTAAGTCCTAAAATTATCAACTCCTAATAAAGTCCTAAAATAATAAAGTCCTAATTAAGTCCTAGAATAATCAAGTTCTAATTAAGTCCTAAAATCATCAAGTCCGAATTAAGTCCTAAAATAATTAAGTCCTAATTAAGTCCTAAAATCATCAAGTCCTAATTAAGTCCTAAAATTATCAAGTCCTAATTAAGTCCTAAAATCATCAAGTCCTAATTAAGTCCTAAAATTATCAAGTTCTAATTAAGTCCTAAAATAATCAAGTCCTAATTAAGTCCTAAAATCATCAAGTCCTAATTAAGTCCTAAAACAATTGAGTCCTAATTAGGTCCTAAAACAATCAAGTCCTAATTAAGTCCTAAAATCATCAAGTCCTAATTAAGTCCTAAAACAATTGAGTCCTAATTAGGTCCTAAAACAATCAAGTCCTAATTAAGTCCTAAAATTATCAAGTCCTAATTAAGTCCTAAAACAATCAAGTCCTAATTAAGTCCTAAAATTATCACGTACTAATTAAGTCCTAAAATAATCAAGTCCTAATTAAGTCCTAAAATTATCAACTCCTAATAAAGTCCTAAAATAATCAAGTCCTAATTAAGTCCTAAAATAATCAAGTTCTAATTAAGTCCTAAAATTATCACGTCCTAATTAAGTCCTAAAATAATCAATTCCTAATTAAGTCCTAAAATTATCAACTCCTAATAAAGTCCTATAATAATCAAGTCCTAATTAAGTCCTAAAATAATCAAGTCCTAATTAAGTCCTCAAATTATCAAGTCCTAATTAAGTCCTAAAATTATCACATCGTAATTAAGTCCTAAAATAATCAAGTCCTAATTAAGTCCTAAAATAGTTAAGTCCTAATTAAGTCCTAAAACAATTAAGTCCTAATTAAGTCCTAAAATTATCACGTCCTAATTAAGTCCTAAAATAATCAAGTCCTAATTAAGTCCTAAAATTATCAACTCCTAATAAAGTCCTAAAATAATCAAGTCCTAATTAAGTCCTAAAATAATCAAGTTCTAATTTAAGTCCTAAAATTATCACGTCCTAATTAAGTTTTAAAATAATCAATTCCTAATTAAGTCCTAAAATTATCAACTCCTAATAAAGTCCTATAATAATCAAGTCCTAAGTAAGTCCTAAAATAATCAAGTCCTAATTAAGTCCTAAAATAATCAAGTCCTAATTAAGTCCTAAAATTATCACGTCCTAATTAAGTCCTAAAATAATCAAGTCCTAATTAAGTCCTAAAATTATCAACTCCTAATAAAGTCCTAAAATAAACAAGTCCTAAATAAGTCCTAAAATAATCAAGTTCTAATTAAGTCCTAAAATCATCAAGTCCTAATTAAGTCCTAAAATTATCACGTCCTAATTAAGTCCTAAAATAATCAAGTCCTAATTAAGTCCTAAAATTATCAACTCCTAATAAAGTCCTAAAATAATAAAGTCCTAATTAAGTCCTAAAATAATCAAGTTCTAATTAAGTCCTAAAATCATCAAGTCCGAATTAAGTCCTAAAATAATTAAGTCCTAATTAAGTCCTAAAATCATCAAGTCCTAATTAAGTCCTAAAATTATTAAGTCCTAATTAAGTCCTAAAATAATCAAGTCCTAATTAAGTCCTAAAATAATCAAGTCCTAATTAAGTCCTGAAATAATCAAGTCTTAATCAAGTCCTAAAACTATCAAGTCCTAATTAAGTCCTAAAATTATCACGTCCTAATTAAGTCCTAAAATAATCAAGTCCTAATTAAGTCCTAAAATTATCAACTTCTAATAAAGTCCTAAAATAATCAAGTCCTAATTAAGTCCTAAAACTATCAAGTCCTAATTAAGTCCTAAAATCATCAAGTCCTAATTAAGTCCTAAAATTATCAAGTCCTAATTAAGTCCTAAAATAATCAAGTTCTAATTAAGTCCTAAAATAATCAAGTCCTAATTAAGTCCTAAAATAATCAAGTCCTAATTAAGTCCTAAAATCATCAAGTCCTAATTAAGTCCTAAAACAATCAAGTCCTAATTAAGTCCTAAAATTTTCAAGTCCTAATTAAGTCCTAAAACAATCAAGTCCTAATTAAGTCCTAAAATTATCACGTACTAATTAAGTCCTAAAATAATCAAGTCCTAATTAAGTCCTAAAATTATCAACTCCTAATAAAGTCCTAAAATAATCAAGTCCTAATTAAGTCCTAAAATAATCAAGTTCTAATTAAGTCCTAAAATTATCACGTCCTAATTAAGTCCTAAAATAATCAATTCCTAATTAAGTCCTAAAATTATCAACTCCTAATAAAGTCCTATAATAATCAAGTCCTAATTAAGTCCTAAAATAGTCAAGTCCTAATTAAGTCCTAAAACAATCAAGTCCTAATTAAGTCCTAAAATTATCACGTCCTAATTAAGTCTTAAAATAATCAAGTCCTAATTAAGTCCTAAAATTATCAACTCCTAATAAAGTCCTAAAATAATCAAGTCCTAATTAAGTCCTAAAATTATCAACTCCTAATAAAGTCCTATAATAATCAAGTCCTAATTAAGTCCTAAAATAATCAAGTCCTAATTAAGTCCTAAAATAATCAAGTCCTAATTAAGTCCTAAAATAGTCAAGTCCTAATTAAGTCCTCGAATTATCAAGTCCTAATTAAGTCTTAAAATTATCAAGTCCTAATTAAGTCCGAAAATTATCAAGTCCCAATTAAGTCCTAAAATAATTAAGTCCTAATAAGGTCCTAAAATTATCAAGTCCTTATAAAGTCTTAAAATAATCAAGTCCTAATTAAGTCCTAAAATAATCAAGTCCTAATTAAGTCCTAAAATTATCACGTCCTAATTAAGTCCTAAAATAATCAAGTCCTAATTAAGTCTTAAAATTATCAACTCCTAATAAAGTCCTAAAATAAAAAAGTCCTAAATAAGTCCTAAAATTATCACGTCCTAATTAAGTCCTAAAATAATCAAGTCCTAATTAAGTCCTAAAATTATCAACTCCTAATAAAGTCCTAAAATAATCAAGTCCTAATTAAGTCCTAAAATAATCAAGTTCTAATTAAGTCCTAAAATCATCAAGTCCGAATTAAGTCCTAAAATAATTAAGTCGTAATTAAGTCCTAAAATTATCACGTCCTAATTAAGTCCTAAAATAATCAATTCCTAATTAAGTCCTAAAATTATCAACTTCTAATAAAGTCCTAAAATTATCAAGTCCTAATTAAGTCTTAAAATTATCAAGTCCTAATTAAGTCCTAAAATCATCAAGTCCTAATTAAGTCCTAAAATTATCAAGTCCTAATTAAGTCCTAAAATAATCAAGTTCTAATTAAGTCCTAAAATCATCACGTCCTAATTAAGTCCTAAAATAATCAAGTCCTAATAAAGTCCTAAAATAATCAACTCCTAATAAAGTCCTAAAATAATCAAGTCCTACTTAAGTCCTAAAATAATCAAGTTCTAATTAAGTCCTAAAATCATCAAGTCCGAATTAAGTCCTAAAATAATTAAGTCGTAATTAAGTCCTAAAATTATCACGTCCTAATTAAGTCCTAAAATAATCAATTCCTAATTAAGTCCTAAAATTATCAACTTCTAATAAAGTCCTAAAATTATCAAGTCCTAATTAAGTCTTAAAATTATCAAGTCCTAATTAAGTCCTAAAATCATCAAGTCCTAATTAAGTCCTAAAATTATCAAGTCCTAATTAAGTCCTAAAATAATCAAGTTCTAATTAAGTCCTAAAATTATCACGTCCTAATTAAGTCCTAAAATAATCAAGTCCTAATTAAGTCCTAAAATAATCAAGTCCTAATAAAGTCCTAAAATAATCAAGCCCTAAGTAAGTCCTAAAACAATCAAGTCCTAATTAAGTCCTAAAACAATCAAGTCCTAATTTAGTCCTAAAATTATCACGTCCTAATTAAGTCCTAAAATAATCAAGTCCTGATTATGTCCTAAAATAATCAAGTCCTAATAAAGTCCTAAAATAATCAACTCCTAATAAAGTCCTAAAATAATCAAGTCCCAATTAAGTCCTAAAATAATCAAGTTCTAATTAAGACCTAAAATCATCAAGTCCGAATTAAGTCCTAAAATAATTAAGTCGTAATTAAGTCCTAAAATTATCACGTCCTAATTAAGTCCTAAAATAATCAATTCCTAATTAAGTCCTAAAATTATCAACTCCTAATAAAGTCCTAAAATTATCAAGTCCTAATTAAGTCTTAAAATTATTAAGTCCTAATTAAGTCCTAAAATAGTCAAGTCCTAATTAAGTCCTCAAATTATCAAGTCCTAATTAAGTCCTAAAATTATCAACTCCTAATAAAGTCCTAAAATAAACAAGTCCTAAATAAGTCCTAAAATAATCAAGTTCTAATTAAGTCCTAAAATCATCAAGTCCTAATTAAGTCCTAAAATTATCACGTCCTAATTAAGTCCTAAAATAATCAAGTCCTAATTAAGTCCTAAAATTATCAACTCCTAATAAAGTCCTAAAATAATAAAGTCCTAATTAAGTCCTAAAATAATCAAGTTCTAATTAAGTCCTAAAATCATCAAGTCCGAATTAAGTCCTAAAATAATTAAGTCCTAATTAAGTCCTAAAATCATCAAGTCCTAATTAAGTCCTAAAATTATCAAGTCCTAATTAAGTCCTAAAATCATCAAGTCCTAATTAAGTCCTAAAATTATCAAGTTCTAATTAAGTCCTAAAATAATCAAGTCCTAATTAAGTCCTAAAATCATCAAGTCCTAATTAAGTCCTAAAACAATTGAGTCCTAATTAGGTCCTAAAACAATCAAGTCCTAATTAAGTCCTAAAATCATCAAGTCCTAATTAAGTCCAAAAACAATTGAGTCCTAATTAGGTCCTAAAACAATCAAGTCCTAATTAAGTCCTAAAATTATCAAGTCCTAATTAAGTCCTAAAACAATCAAGTCCTAATTAAGTCCTAAAATTATCACGTACTAATTAAGTCCTAAAATAATCAAGTCCTAATTAAGTCCTAAAATTATCAACTCCTAATAAAGTCCTAAAATAATCAAGTCCTAATTAAGTCCTAAAATAATCAAGTTCTAATTAAGTCCTAAAATTATCACGTCCTAATTAAGTCCTAAAATAATCAATTCCTAATTAAGTCCTAAAATTATCAACTCCTAATAAAGTCCTATAATAATCAAGTCCTAATTAAGTCCTAAAATAATCAAGTCCTAATTAAGTCCTCAAATTATCAAGTCCTAATTAAGTCCTAAAATTATCACATCGTAATTAAGTCCTAAAATAATCAAGTCCTAATTAAGTCCTAAAATAGTCAAGTCCTAATTAAGTCCTAAAATAATCAAGTCCTAATTAAGTCCTAAAATAATCAAGTTCTAATTAAGTCCTAAAATTATCACGTCCTAATTAAGTCCTAAAATAATCAATTCCTAATTAAGTCCTAAAATTATCAACTCCTAATAATGTCCTATAATAATCAAGTCCTAATTAAGTCCTAAAATAATCAAGTCCTAATTAAGTCCTAAAATAATCAAGTTCTAATTAAGTCCTAAAATTATCACGTCCTAATTAAGTCCTAAAATAATCAATTTCTAATTAAGTCCTAAAATTATCAACTCCTAATAAAGTTCTATAATAATCAAGTCCTAATTAAGTCCTAAAATAATCAAGTCCTAATTAAGTCCTAAAATAATCAAGTCCTAATTAAGTCCTAAAATAATCAAGTCCTAATTAAGTCCTAAAATTATCACGTCCTAATTAAGTCCTAAAATAATCAAGTCCTAATTAAGTCCTAAAACAATCAAGTCCTAATTAAGTCCTAAAATCATCAAGTCCTAATTAAGTCCTAAAACAATTGAGTCCTAATTAGGTCCTAAAACAATCAAGTCCTAATTAAGTCCTAAAATTATCAAGTCCTAATTAAGTCCTAAAACAATCAAGTTCTAATTAAGTCCTAAAATTATCACGTACTAATTAAGTCCTAAAATAATCAAGTCCTAATTAAGTCCTAAAATTATCAACTCCTAATAAAGTCCTAAAATAATCAAGTCCTAATTAAGTCCTAAAATAATCAAGTCCTAATTAAGTCCTCAAATTATCAAGTCCTAATTAAGTCCTAAAATTATCACATCGTAATTAAGTCCTAAAATAATCAAGTCCTAATTAAGTCCTAAAATAGTCAAGTCCTAATTAAGTCCTAAAACAATTAAGTCCTAATTAAGTCCTAAAATTATCACGTCCTAATTAAGTCCTAAAATAATCAAGTCCTAATTAAGTCCTAAAATTATAAACTCCTAATAAAGTCCTAAAATAATCAAGTCCTAATTAAGTCCTAAAATAATCAAGTTCTAATTAAGTCCTAAAATTATCACGTCCTAATTAAGTCCTAAAATAATCAAGTCCTAATTAAGTCCTAAAATAATCAAGTCCTAATTAAGTCCTAAAATAATCAAGTCCTAATTAAGTCCTAAAATTATCACGTCCTAATTAAGTCCTAAAATAATCAAGTCCTAATTAAGTCCTAAAATTATCAACTCCTAATAAAGTCCTAAAATAATCAAGTCCTAAATAAGTCCTAAAATAATCAAGTTCTAATTAAGTCCTAAAATCATCAAGTCCTAATTAAGTCCTAAAATTATCACGTACTAATTAAGTCCTAAAATAATCAAGTCCTAATTAAGTCCTAAAATTATCAACTCCTAATAAAGTCCTAAAATAATCAAGTCCTAATTAAGTCCTAAAATAATCAAGTTCTAATTAAGTCCTAAAATTATCACGTCCTAATTAAGTCCTAAAATAATCAATTCCTAATTAAGTCCTAAAATTATCAACTCCTAATAAAGTCCTATAATAATCAAGTCCTAATTAAGTCCTAAAATAGTCAAGTCCTAATTAAGTCCTAAAACAATCAAGTCCTAATTAAGTCCTAAAATTATCACGTCCTAATTAAGTCTTAAAATAATCAAGTCCTAATTAAGTCCTAAAATTATCAACTCCTAATAAAGTCCTAAAATAATCAAGTCCTAATTAAGTCCTAAAATTATCAACTCCTAATAAAGTCCTATAATAATCAAGTCCTAATTAAGTCCTAAAATAATCAAGTCCTAATTAAGTCCTAAAATAATCAAGTCCTA
This sequence comes from Ganaspis brasiliensis, assembly GCA_037103525.1. NCBI lineage: Eukaryota > Metazoa > Arthropoda > Insecta > Hymenoptera > Figitidae > Ganaspis > Ganaspis brasiliensis. The sequence continues at coordinate 1,167,653 of JAZKLR010000014.1, forward strand.
ATTAAGTCCTAAAATAGTCAAGTCCTAATTAAGTCCTCGAATTATCAAGTCCTAATTAAGTCTTAAAATTATCAAGTCCTAATTAAGTCCGAAAATTATCAAGTCCCAATTAAGTCCTAAAATAATTAAGTCCTAATAAGGTCCTAAAATTATCAAGTCCTTATAAAGTCTTAAAATAATCAAGTCCTAATTAAGTCCTAAAATAATCAAGTCCTAATTAAGTCCTAAAATTATCACGTCCTAATTAAGTCCTAAAATAATCAAGTCCTAATTAAGTCTTAAAATTATCAACTCCTAATAAAGTCCTAAAATAAAAAAGTCCTAAATAAGTCCTAAAATTATCACGTCCTAATTAAGTCCTAAAATAATCAAGTCCTAATTAAGTCCTAAAATTATCAACTCCTAATAAAGTCCTAAAATAATCAAGTCCTAATTAAGTCCTAAAATAATCAAGTTCTAATTAAGTCCTAAAATCATCAAGTCCGAATTAAGTCCTAAAATAATTAAGTCGTAATTAAGTCCTAAAATTATCACGTCCTAATTAAGTCCTAAAATAATCAATTCCTAATTAAGTCCTAAAATTATCAACTTCTAATAAAGTCCTAAAATTATCAAGTCCTAATTAAGTCTTAAAATTATCAACTCCTAATAAAGTCCTAAAATAATCAAGTCCTAATTAAGTCCTAAAATAATCAAGTCCTAATTAAGTCCTAAAACAATCAAGTCCTAATTAAGACCTAAAATCATCAAGTCCTAATTAAGTCCTAAAACAATTGAGTCCTAATTAGGTCCTAAAACAATCAAGTCCTAATTAAGTCCTAAAATTATCAAGTCCTAATTAAGTCCTAAAACAATCAAGTTCTAATTATGTCCTAAAATTATCACGTACTAATTAAGTCCTAAAATAATCAAGTCCTAATTAAGTCCTAAAATTATCAACTCCTAATAAAGTCCTAAAATAATCAAGTCCTAATTAAGTCCTAAAATAATCAAGTTCTAATTAAGTCCTAAAATTATCACGTCCTAATTAAGTCCTAAAATAATCAATTCCTAATTAAGTCCTAAAATTATCAACTCCTAATAAAGTCCTATAATAATCAAGTCCTAATTAAGTCCTAAAATAATCAAGTCCTAATTAAGTCCTCAAATTATCAAGTCCTAATTAAGTCCTAAAATTATCACATCGTAATTAAGTCCTAAAATAATCAAGTCCTAATTAAGTCCTAAAATAGTCAAGTCCTAATTAAGTCCTAAAACAATTAAGTCCTAATTAAGTCCTAAAATTATCACGTCCTAATTAAGTCCTAAAATAATCAAGTCCTAATTAAGTCCTAAAATTATCAACTCCTAATAAAGTCCTAAAATAATCAAGTCCTAATTAAGTCCTAAAATAATCAAGTTCTAATTAAGTCCTAAAATTATCACGTCCTAATTAAGTCCTAAAATAATCAAGTCCTAATTAAGTCCTAAAATAATCAAGTCCTAATTAAGTCCTAAAATAATCAAGTCCTAATTAAGTCCTAAAATTATCACGTCCTAATTCAGTCCTAAAATAATCAAGTCCTAATTAAGTCCTAAAATTATCAACTCCTAATAAAGTCCTAAAATAAACAAGTCCTAAATAAGTCCTAAAATAATCAAGTTCTAATTAAGTCCTAAAATCATCAAGTCCTAATTAAGTCCTAAAATTATCACGTACTAATTAAGTCCTAAAATAATCAAGTCCTAATTAAGTCCTAAAATTATCAACTCCTAATAAAGTCCTAAAATAATCAAGTCCTAATTAAGTCCTAAAATAATCAAGTTCTAATTAAGTCCTAAAATTATCACGTCCTAATTAAGTCCTAAAATAATCAATTCCTAATTAAGTCCTAAAATTATCAACTCCTAATAAAGTCCTATAATAATCAAGTCCTAATTAAGTCCTAAAATAGTCAAGTCCTAATTAAGTCCTAAAACAATCAAGTCCTAATTAAGTCCTAAAATTATCACGTCCTAATTAAGTCTTAAAATAATCAAGTCCTAATTAAGTCCTAAAATTATCAACTCCTAATAAAGTCCTAAAATAATCAAGTCCTAATTAAGTCCTAAAATTATCAACTCCTAATAAAGTCCTATAATAATCAAGTCCTAATTAAGTCCTAAAATAATCAAGTCCTAATTAAGTCCTAAAATAATCAAGTCCTAATTAAGTCCTAAAATAGTCAAGTCCTAATTAAGTCCTCGAATTATCAAGTCCTAATTAAGTCTTAAAATTATCAAGTCCTAATTAAGTCCGAAAATTATCAAGTCCCAATTAAGTCCTAAAATAATTAAGTCCTAATAAGGTCCTAAAATTATCAAGTCCTTATAAAGTCTTAAAATAATCAAGTCCTAATTAAGTCCTAAAATAATCAAGTCCTAATTAAGTCCTAAAATTATCACGTCCTAATTAAGTCCTAAAATAATCAAGTCCTAATTAAGTCTTAAAATTATCAACTCCTAATAAAGTCCTAAAATAAAAAAGTCCTAAATAAGTCCTAAAATTATCACGTCCTAATTAAGTCCTAAAATAATCAAGTCCTAATTAAGTCCTAAAATTATCAACTCCTAATAAAGTCCTAAAATAATCAAGTCCTAATTAAGTCCTAAAATAATCAAGTTCTAATTAAGTCCTAAAATCATCAAGTCCGAATTAAGTCCTAAAATAATTAAGTCGTAATTAAGTCCTAAAATTATCACGTCCTAATTAAGTCCTAAAATAATCAATTCCTAATTAAGTCCTAAAATTATCAACTTCTAATAAAGTCCTAAAATTATCAAGTCCTAATTAAGTCTTAAAATTATCAAGTCCTAATTAAGTCCTAAAATCATCAAGTCCTAATTAAGTCCTAAAATTATCAAGTCCTAATTAAGTCCTAAAATAATCAAGTTCTAATTAAGTCCTAAAATCATCACGTCCTAATTAAGTCCTAAAATAATCAAGTCCTAATAAAGTCCTAAAATAATCAACTCCTAATAAAGTCCTAAAATAATCAAGTCCTAATTAAGTCCTAAAATAATCAAGTTCTAATTAAGTCCTAAAATCATCAAGTCCGAATTAAGTCCTAAAATAATTAAGTCGTAATTAAGTCCTAAAATTATCACGTCCTAATTAAGTCCTAAAATAATCAATTCCTAATTAAGTCCTAAAATTATCAACTTCTAATAAAGTCCTAAAATTATCAAGTCCTAATTAAGTCTTAAAATTATCAAGTCCTAATTAAGTCCTAAAATCATCAAGTCCTAATTAAGTCCTAAAATTATCAAGTCCTAATTAAGTCCTAAAATAATCAAGTTCTAATTAAGTCCTAAAATTATCACGTCCTAATTAAGTCCTAAAATAATCAAGTCCTAATTAAGTCCTAAAATAATCAAGTCCTAATAAAGTCCTAAAATAATCAAGCCCTAAGTAAGTCCTAAAACAATCAAGTCCTAATTAAGTCCTAAAACAATCAAGTCCTAATTTAGTCCTAAAATTATCACGTCCTAATTAAGTCCTAAAATAATCGAGTCCTGATTATGTCCTAAAATAATCAAGTCCTAATAAAGTCCTAAAATAATCAACTCCTAATAAAGTCCTAAAATAATCAAGTCCTAATTAAGTCCTAAAATAATCAAGTTCTAATTAAGACCTAAAATCATCAAGTCCGAATTAAGTCCTAAAATAATTAAGTCGTAATTAAGTCCTAAAATTATCACGTCCTAATTAAGTCCTAAAATAATCAATTCCTAATTAAGTCCTAAAATTATCAACTCCTAATAAAGTCCTAAAATTATCAAGTCCTAATTAAGTCTTAAAATTATCAAGTCCTAATTAAGTCCTAAAATAGTCAAGTCCTAATTAAGTCCTCTAATTATCAAGTCCTAATAAGGTCTTAAAATTATCAATTCCAAATTAAGTCCGAAAATTATCAAGTCCCAATTAAGTCCTAAAATAATTAAGTCCTAATAAGGTCCTAAAATTATCAAGTCCTTATAAAGTCTTAAAATAATAAAGTCCTAATTAAGTCCTAAAATAATCAAGTCCTAATTAAGTCCTAAAATTATCACGTCCTAATTAAGTCCTAAAATAATCAAGTCCTAATTAAGTCCTAAAATTATCAACTCCTAATAAAGTCCTAAAATAATAAAGTCCTAATTAAGTCCTAAAATAATCAAGTTCTAATTAAGTCCTAAAATCATCAAGTCCGAATTAAGTCCTAAAATAATTAAGTCCTAATTAAGTCCTAAAATCATCAAGTCCTAATTAAGTCCTAAAATTATCAAGTCCTAATTAAGTCCTAAAATCATCAAGTCCTAATTAAGTCCTAAAATTATCAAGTTCTAATTAAGTCCTAAAATAATCAAGTCCTAATTAAGTCCTAAAATCATCAAGTCCTAATTAAGTCCTAAAACAATTGAGTCCTAATTAGGTCCTAAAACAATCAAGTCCTAATTAAGTCCTAAAATCATCAAGTCCTAATTAAGTCCAAAAACAATTGAGTCCTAATTAGGTCCTAAAACAATCAAGTCCTAATTAAGTCCTAAAATTATCAAGTCCTAATTAAGTCCTAAAACAATCAAGTCCTAATTAAGTCCTAAAATTATCACGTACTAATTAAGTCCTAAAATAATCAAGTCCTAATTAAGTCCTAAAATTATCAACTCCTAATAAAGTCCTAAAATAATCAAGTCCTAATTAAGTCCTAAAATAATCAAGTTCTAATTAAGTCCTAAAATTATCACGTCCTAATTAAGTCCTAAAATAATCAATTCCTAATTAAGTCCTAAAATTATCAACTCCTAATAAAGTCCTATAATAATCAAGTCCTAATTAAGTCCTAAAATAATCAAGTCCTAATTAAGTCCTCAAATTATCAAGTCCTAATTAAGTCCTAAAATTATCACATCGTAATTAAGTCCTAAAATAATCAAGTCCTAATTAAGTCCTAAAATAGTCAAGTCCTAATTAAGTCCTAAAATAATCAAGTCCTAATTAAGTCCTAAAATAATCAAGTTCTAATTAAGTCCTAAAATTATCACGTCCTAATTAAGTCCTAAAATAATCAATTCCTAATTAAGTCCTAAAATTATCAACTCCTAATAATGTCCTATAATAATCAAGTCCTAATTAAGTCCTAAAATAATCAAGTCCTAATTAAGTCCTAAAATAATCAAGTTCTAATTAAGTCCTAAAATTATCACGTCCTAATTAATTCCTAAAATAATCAATTTCTAATTAAGTCCTAAAATTATCAACTCCTAATAAAGTTCTATAATAATCAAGTCCTAATTAAGTCCTAAAATAATCAAGTCCTAATTAAGTCCTAAAATAATCAAGTCCTAATTAAGTCCTAAAATAATCAAGTCCTAATTAAGTCCTAAAATTATCACGTCCTAATTAAGTCCTAAAATAATCAAGTCCTAATTAAGTCCTAAAACAAAAAAGTCCTAATTAAGTCCTAAAATCATCAAGTCCTAATTAAGTCCTAAAACAATTGAGTCCTAATTAGGTCCTAAAACAATCAAGTCCTAATTAAGTCCTAAAATTATCAAGTCCTAATTAAGTCCTAAAACAATCAAGTTCTAATTAAGTCCTAAAATTATCACGTACTAATTAAGTCCTAAAATAATCAAGTCCTAATTAAGTCCTAAAATTATCAACTCCTAATAAAGTCCTAAAATAATCAAGTCCTAATTAAGTCCTAAAATAATCAAGTTCTAATTAAGTCCTAAAATTATCACGTCCTAATTAAGTCCTAAAATAATCAATTCCTAATTAAGTCCTAAAATTATCAACTCCTAATAAAGTCCTATAATAATCAAGTCCTAATTAAGTCCTAAAATAATCAAGTCCTAATTAAGTCCTCAAATTATCAAGTCCTAATTAAGTCCTAAAATTATCACATCGTAATTAAGTCCTAAAATAATCAAGTCCTAATTAAGTCCTAAAATAGTCAAGTCCTAATTAAGTCCTAAAACAATTAAGTCCTAATTAAGTCCTAAAATTATCACGTCCTAATTAAGTCCTAAAATAATCAAGTCCTAATTAAGTCCTAAAATTATAAACTCCTAATAAAGTCCTAAAATAATCAAGTCCTAATTAAGTCCTAAAATAATCAAGTTCTAATTAAGTCCTAAAATTATCACGTCCTAATTAAGTCCTAAAATAATCAAGTCCTAATTAAGTCCTAAAATTATCACGTCCTAATTAAGTCCTAAAATAATCAAGTCCTAATTAAGTCCTAAAATTATCAACTCCTAATAAAGTCCTAAAATAAACAAGTCCTAAATAAGTCCTAAAATAATCAAGTTCTAATTAAGTCCTAAAATCATCAAGTCCTAATTAAGTCCTAAAATTATCACGTCCTAATTAAGTCCTAAAATAATCAAGTCCTAATTAAGTCCTAAAATTATCAACTCCTAATAATGTCCTAAAATAATAAAGTCCTAATTAAGTCCTAAAATAATCAAGTTCTAAATAAGTCCTAAAATCATCAAGTCCGAATTAAGTCCTAAAATAATTAAGTCCTAATTAAGTCCTAAAATCATCAAGTCCTAATTAAGTCCTAAAATTATTAAGTCCTAATTAAGTCCTAAAATAATCAAGTCCTAATTAAGTCCTAAAATAATCAAGTCCTAATTAAGTCCTGAAAAAATCAAGTCTTAATCAAGTCCTAAAACTATCAAGTCCTAATTAAGTCCTAAAATTATCACGTCCTAATTAAGTTCTAAAATAATCAAGTCCTAAATAAGTCCTAAAATTATCACGTCCTAATTAAGTCCTAAAATAATCAAGTCCTAATTAAGTCCTAAAATTATCACGTCCTAATTAAGTCCTAAAATAATCAAGTCCTAATTAAGTCCTAAAATTATCAACTTCTAATAAAGTCCTAAAATAATCAAGTCCTAATTAAGTCCTAAAACTATCAAGTCCTAATTAAGTCCTAAAATCATCAAGTCCTAATTAAGTCCTAAATTTATCAAGTCCTAATTAAGTCCTAAAATAATCAAGTTCTAATTAAGTCCTAAAATAATCAAGTCCTAATTAAGTCCTAAAATAATCAAGTTCTAATTAAGTCCTAAAATTATCACGTCCTAATTAAGTCCTAAAATAATCAAGTCCTAATTAAGTCCTAAAATAATCAAGTCCTAATTAAGTCCTAAAATAGTCAAGTCCTAATTAAGTCCTCGAATTATCAAGTCCTAATTAAGTCTTAAAATTATCAAGTCCTAATTAAGTCCGAAAATTATCAAGTCCCAATTAAGTCCTAAAATAATTAAGTTTTAATAAGGTCCTAAAATTATCAAGTCCTTATAAAGTCTTAAAATAATCAAGTCCTAATTAAGTCTTAAAATAATCAAGTCCTAATTAAGTCCTCAAATTATCAAGTCCTAATTAAGTCCTAAAATTATCACATCGTAATTAAGTCCTAAAACAATCAAGTCCTAATTAAGTCCTAAAATTATCAAGTCCTAATTAAGTCCTAAAACAATCAAGTTCTAATTAAGTCCTAAAATAATCAATTCCTAATTAAGTCCTAAAATTATCAACTCCTAATAAAGTCCTATAATAATCAAGTCCTAATTAAGTCCTAAAATAATCAAGTCCTAATTAAGTCCTCAAATTATCAAGTCCTAATTAAGTCCTAAAATTATCACATCGTAATTAAGTCCTAAAATAATCAAGTCCTAATTAAGTCCTAAAATAGTCAAGTCCTAATTGAGTCCTAAAACAATTAAGTCCTAATTAAGTCCTAAAATTATCACGTCCTAATTAAGTCCTAAAATAATCAAGTCCTAATTAAGTCCTAAAATTATCAACTCCTAATAAAGTCCTAAAATAATCAAGTCCTAATTAAGTCCTAAAATAATCAAGTTCTAATTAAGTCCTAAAATTATCACGTCCTAATTAAGTCCTAAAATAATCAAGTCCTAATTAAGTCCTAAAATAATCAAGTCCTAATTAAGTCCTAAAATAATCAAGTCCTAATTAAGTCCTAAAATTATCACGTCCTAATTAAGTCCTAAAATAATCAAGTCCTAATTAAGTCCTAAAATTATCAACTCCTAATAAAGTCCTAAAATAAACAAGTCCTAAATAAGTCCTAAAATAATCAAGTTCTAATTAAGTCCTAAAATCATCAAGTCCTAATTAAGTCCTAAAATTATCACGTCCTAATTAAGTCCTAAAATAATCAAGTCCTAATTAAGTCCTAAAATTATCAACTCCTAATAATGTCCTAAAATAATAAAGTCCTAATTAAGTCCTAAAATAATCAAGTTCTAAATAAGTCCTAAAATCATCAAGTCCGAATTAAGTCCTAAAATAATTAAGTCCTAATTAAGTCCTAAAATCATCAAGTCCTAATTAAGTCCTAAAATTATTAAGTCCTAATTAAGTCCTAAAATAATCAAGTCCTAATTAAGTCCTAAAATAATCAAGTCCTAATTAAGTCCTGAAAAAATCAAGTCTTAATCAAGTCCTAAAACTATCAAGTCCTAATTAAGTCCTAAAATTATCACGTCCTAATTAAGTTCTAAAATAATCAAGTCCTAAATAAGTCCTAAAATTATCACGTCCTAATTAAGTCCTAAAATAATCAAGTCCTAATTAAGTCCTAAAATTATCACGTCCTAATTAAGTCCTAAAATAATCAAGTCCTAATTAAGTCCTAAAATTATCAACTTCTAATAAAGTCCTAAAATAATCAAGTCCTAATTAAGTCCTAAAACTATCAAGTCCTAATTAAGTCCTAAAATCATCAAGTCCTAATTAAGTCCTAAATTTATCAAGTCCTAATTAAGTCCTAAAATAATCAAGTTCTAATTAAGTCCTAAAATAATCAAGTCCTAATTAAGACCTGAAATAATCAAGTCTTAATCAAGTCCTAAAACTATCAAGTCCTAATTAAGTCCTAAAATTATCACGTCCTAATTAAGTCCTAAAATAATCCAGTCCTAATTAAGTCCTAAAATAATCAAGTCCTAATAAAGTCCTAAAATAATCAAGCCCTAAGTAAGTCCTAAAACAATCAAGTCCTAATTAAGTCCTAAAACAATCAAGTCCTAATTTAGTCCTAAAATCATCAAGTCCTAATTAAGTCCTAAAATTATCAAGTCCTAATTAAGTCCTAAAATAATCAAGTCCTAATTAAGTCCTAAAATAATCAAGTCCTAATAAAGTCCTAAAATAATCAAGCCCTAAGTAAGTCCTAAAATCATCAAGTCCTAATTAAGTCCTAAAACAATTGAGTCCTAATTAGGTCCTAAAACAATCAAGTCCTAATTAAGTCCTAAAATTATCAAGTCCTAATTAAGTCCTAAAACAATCAAGTCCTAATTAAGTCCTAAAATTATCACGTACTAATTAAGTCCTAAATAATCAAGTCCTAATTAAGTCCTAAAATTATCAACTCCTAATAAAGTCCTAAAATAATCAAGTCCTAATTAAGTCCTAAAATAATCAAGTTCTAATTAAGTCCTAAAATTATCACGTCCTAATTAAGTCCTAAAATAATCAATTCCTAATTAAGTCCTAAAATTATCAACTCCTAATAAAGTCCTATAATAATCAAGTCCTAATTAATTCCTAAAATAATCAAGTCCTAATTAAGTCCTCAAATTATCAAGTCCTAATTAAGTCCTAAAATTATCACATCGTAATTAAGTCCTAAAATAATCAAGTCCTAATTAAGTCCTAAAATAGTCAAGTCCTAATTAAGTCCTAAAACAATCAAGTCCTAATTAAGTCCTAAAATTATCACGTCCTAATTAAGTCTTAAAATAATCAAGTCCTAATTAAGTCCTAAAATTATCAACTCCTAATAAAGTCCTAAAATAATCAAGTCCTAATTAAGTCCTAAAATTATCAACTCCTAATAAAGTCCTATAATAATCAAGTCCTAATTAAGTCCTAAAATAATCAAGTCCTAATTAAGTCCTAAAATAATCAAGTCCTAATTAAGTCCTAAAATAGTCAACTCCTAATTAAGTCCTCGAATTATCAAGTCCTAATTAAGTCTTAAAATTATCAAGTCCTAATTAAGTCCGAAAATTATCAAGTCCCAATTAAGTCCTAAAATAATTAAGTTTTAATAAGGTCCTAAAATTATCAAGTCCTTATAAAGTCTTAAAATAATCAAGTCCTAATTAAGTCTTAAAATAATCAAGTCCTAATTAAGTCCTCAAATTATCAAGTCCTAATTAAGTCCTAAAATTATCACATCGTAATTAAGTCCTAAAATAATCAAGTCCTAATTAAGTCCTAAAATAGTCAAGTCCTAATTAAGTCCTAAAATAATCAAGTCCTAATTAAGTCCTAAAATAATCAAGTTCTAATTAAGTCCTAAAATTATCACGTCCTAATTAAGTCCTAAAATAATCAATTCCTAATTAAGTCCTAAAATTATCAACTCCTAATAATGTCCTATAATAATCAAGTCCTAATTAAGTCCTAAAATAATCAAGTCCTAATTAAGTCCTAAAATAATCAAGTTCTAATTAAGTCCTAAAATTATCACGTCCTAATTAAGTCCTAAAATAATCAATTTCTAATTAAGTCCTAAAATTATCAACTCCTAATAAAGTTCTATAATAATCAAGTCCTAATTAAGTCCTAAAATAATCAAGTCCTAATTAAGTCCTAAAATAATCAAGTCCTAATTAAGTCCTAAAATAATCAAGTCCTAATTAAGTCCTAAAATTATCACGTCCTAATTAAGTCCTAAAATAATCAAGTCCTAATTAAGTCCTAAAACAATCAAGTCCTAATTAAGTCCTAAAATCATCAAGTCCTAATTAAGTCCTAAAACAATTGAGTCCTAATTAGGTCCTAAAACAATCAAGTCCTAATTAAGTCCTAAAATTATCAAGTCCTAATTAAGTCCTAAAACAATCAAGTTCTAATTAAGTCCTAAAATTATCACGTACTAATTAAGTCCTAAAATAATCAAGTCCTAATTAAGTCCTAAAATTATCAACTCCTAATAAAGTCCTAAAATAATCAAGTCCTAATTAAGTCCTAAAATAATCAAGTTCTAATTAAGTCCTAAAATTATCACGTCCTAATTAAGTCCTAAAATAATCAATTCCTAATTAAGTCCTAAAATTATCAACTCCTAATAAAGTCCTATAATAATCAAGTCCTAATTAAGTCCTAAAATAATCAAGTCCTAATTAAGTCCTCAAATTATCAAGTCCTAATTAAGTCCTAAAATTATCACATCGTAATTAAGTCCTAAAATAATCAAGTCCTAATTAAGTCCTAAAATAGTCAAGTCCTAATTAAGTCCTAAAACAATTAAGTCCTAATTAAGTCCTAAAATTATCACGTCCTAATTAAGTCCTAAAATAATCAAGTCCTAATTAAGTCCTAAAATTATCAACTCCTAATAAAGTCCTAAAATAATCAAGTCCTAATTAAGTCCTAAAATAATCAAGTTCTAATTAAGTCCTAAAATTATCACGTCCTAATTAAGTCCTAAAATAATCAAGTCATAATTAAGTCCTAAAATAATCAAGTCCTAATTAAGTCCTAAAATAATCAAGTCCTAATTAAGTCCTAAAATTATCACGTCCTAATTAAGTCCTAAAATAATCAAGTCCTAATTAAGTCCTAAAATTATCAACTCCTAATAAAGTCCTAAAATAAACAAGTCCTAAATAAGTCCTAAAATAATCAAGTTCTAATTAAGTCCTAAAATCATCAAGTCCTAATTAAGTCCTAAAATTATCACGTACTAATTAAGTCCTAAAATAATCAAGTCCTAATTAAGTCCTAAAATTATCAACTCCTAATAAAGTCCTAAAATAATCAAGTCCTAATTAAGTCCTAAAATAATCAAGTTCTAATTAAGTCCTAAAATTATCACGTCCTAATTAAGTCCTAAAATAATCAATTCCTAATTAAGTCCTAAAATTATCAACTCCTAATAAAGTCCTATAATAATCAAGTCCTAATTAAGTCCTAAAATTGTCAAGTCCTAATTAAGTCCTAAAACAATCAAGTCCTAATTAAGTCCTAAAATTATCACGTCCTAATTAAGTCTTAAAATAATCAAGTCCTAATTAAGTCCTAAAATTATCAACTCCTAATAAAGTCCTAAAATAATCAAGTCCTAATTAAGTCCTAAAATTATCAACTCCTAATAAAGTCCTATAATAATCAAGTCCTAATTAAGTCCTAAAATAATCAAGTCCTAATTAAGTCCTAAAATAATCAAGTCCTAATTAAGTCCTAAAATAGTCAAGTCCTAATTAAGTCCTCGAATTATCAAGTCCTAATTAAGTCTTAAAATTATCAAGTCCTAATTAAGTCCGAAAATTATCAAGTCCCAATTAAGTCCTAAAATAATTAAGTCCTAATAAGGTCCTAAAATTATCAAGTCCTTATAAAGTCTTAAAATAATCAAGTCCTAATTAAGTCCTAAAATAATCAAGTCCTAATTAAGTCCTAAAATTATCACGTCCTAATTAAGTCCTAAAATAATCAAGTCCTAATTAAGTCTTAAAATTATCAACTCCTAATAAAGTCCTAAAATAAAAAAGTCCTAAATAAGTCCTAAAATTATCACGTCCTAATTAAGTCCTAAAATAATCAAGTCCTAATTAAGTCCTAAAATTATCAACTCCTAATAAAGTCCTAAAATAATCAAGTCCTAATTAAGTCCTAAAATAATCAAGTTCTAATTAAGTCCTAAAATCATCAAATCCGAATTAAGTCCTAAAATAATTAAGTCGTAATTAAGTCCTAAAATTATCACGTCCTAATTAAGTCCTAAAATAATCAATTCCTAATTAAGTCCTAAAATTATCAACTTCTAATAAAGTCCTAAAATTATCAAGTCCTAATTAAGTCTTAAAATTATCAAGTCCTAATTAAGTCCTAAAATCATCAAGTCCTAATTAAGTCCTAAAATTATCAAGTCCTAATTAAGTCCTAAAATAATCAAGTTCTAATTAAGTCCTAAAATCATCACGTCCTAATTAAGTCCTAAAATAATCAAGTCCTAATAAAGTCCTAAAATAATCAACTCCTAATAAAGTCCTAAAATAATCAAGTCCTAATTAAGTCCTAAAATAATCAAGTTCTCATTAAGTCCTAAAATCATCAAGTCCGAATTAAGTCCTAAAATAATTAAGTCGTAATTAAGTCCTAAAATTATCACGTCCTAATTAAGTCCTAAAATAATCAATTCCTAATTAAGTCCTAAAATTATCAACTTCTAATAAAGTCCTAAAATTATCAAGTCCTAATTAAGTCTTAAAATTATCAAGTCCTAATAAAGTCCTAAAATAATCAAGCCCTAAGTAAGTCCTAAAACAATCAAGTCCTAATTAAGTCCTAAAACAATCAAGTCCTAATTTAGTCCTAAAATTATCACGTCCTAATTAAGTCCTAAAATAATCAAGTCCTGATTATGTCCTAAAATAATCAAGTCCTAATAAAGTCCTAAAATAATCAACTCCTAATAAAGTCCTAAAATAATCAAGTTCTAATTAAGTCCTAAAATCATCACGTCCTAATTAAGTCCTAAAATAATCAAGTCCTAATAAAGTCCTAAAATAATCAACTCCTAATAAAGTCCTAAAATAATCAAGTTCTAATTAAGTCCTAAAATTATCACGTCCTAATTAAGTCCTAAAATAATCAAGTCCTAATTAAGTCCTAAAATAATCAAGTCCTAATAAAGTCCTAAAATAATCAAGCCCTAAGTAAGTCCTAAAACAATCAAGTCCTAATTAAGTCCTAAAACAATCAAGTCCTAATTTAGTCCTAAAATTATCACGTCCTAATTAAGTCCTAAAATAATCAAGTCCTGATTATGTCCTAAAATAATCAAGTCCTAATAAAGTCCTAAAATAATCAAGTCCTAATTAAGTCCTAAAATAATCAAGTTCTAATTAAGTCCTAAAATCATCACGTCCTAATTAAGTCCTAAAATAATCAAGTCCTAATAAAGTCCTAAAATAATCAACTCCTAATAAAGTCCTAAAATAATCAAGTCCTAATTAAGTCCTAAAATAATCAAGTTCTCATTAAGTCCTAAAATCATCAAGTCCGAATTAAGTCCTAAAATAATTAAGTCGTAATTAAGTCCTAAAATTATCAAGTCCTAATTAAGTCCTAAAATAATCAAGTTCTAATTAAGTCCTAAAATTATCACGTCCTAATTAAGTCCTAAAATAATCAAGTCCTAATTAAGTCCTAAAATAATCAAGTCCTAATTAAGTCCTAAAATTATCACGTCCTAATTAAGTCCTAAAATAATCAAGTCCTAATTAAGTCTTAAAATTATCAACTCCTAATAAAGTCCTAAAATAAAAAAGTCCTAAATAAGTCCTAAAATTATCACGTCCTAATTAAGTCCTAAAATAATCAAGTCCTAATTAAGTCCTAAAATTATCAACTCCTAATAAAGTCCTAAAATAATCAAGCCCTAAGTAAGTCCTAAAACAATCAAGTCCTAATTAAGTCCTAAAACAATCAAGTCCTAATTTAGTCCTAAAATTATCACGTCCTAATTAAGTCCTAAAATAATCAAGTCCTGATTATGTCCTAAAATAATCAAGTCCTAATAAAGTCCTAAAATAATCAAGTCCTAATTAAGTCCTAAAATAATCAAGTTCTAATTAAGTCCTAAAATCATCACGTCCTAATTAAGTCCTAAAATAATCAAGTCCTAATAAAGTCCTAAAATAATCAACTCCTAATAAAGTCCTAAAATAATCAAGTCCTAATTAAGTCCTAAAATCATCACGTCCTAATTAAGTCCTAAAATAATCAAGTCCTAATAAAGTCCTAAAATAATCAACTCCTAATAAAGTCCTAAAATAATCAAGTCCTAATTAAGTCCTAAAATAATCAAGTTCTCATTAAGTCCTAAAATCATCAAGTCCGAATTAAGTCCTAAAATAATTAAGTCGTAATTAAGTCCTAAAATTATCACGTCCTAATTAAGTCCTAAAATAATCAATTCCTAATTAAGTCCTAAAATTATCAACTTCTAATAAAGTCCTAAAATTATCAAGTCCTAATTAAGTCTTAAAATTATCAAGTCCTAATAAAGTCCTAAAATAATCAAGCCCTAAGTAAGTCCTAAAACAATCAAGTCCTAATTAAGTCCTAAAACAATCAAGTCCTAATTTAGTCCTAAAATTATCACGTCCTAATTAAGTCCTAAAATAATCAAGTCCTGATTATGTCCTAAAATAATCAAGTCCTAATAAAGTCCTAAAATAATCAACTCCTAATAAAGTCCTAAAATAATCAAGTTCTAATTAAGTCCTAAAATCATCACGTCCTAATTAAGTCCTAAAATAATCAAGTCCTAATAAAGTCCTAAAATAATCAACTCCTAATAAAGTCCTAAAATAATCAAGTTCTAATTAAGTCCTAAAATTATCACGTCCTAATTAAGTCCTAAAATAATCAAGTCCTAATTAAGTCCTAAAATAATCAAGTCCTAATAAAGTCCTAAAATAATCAAGCCCTAAGTAAGTCCTAAAACAATCAAGTCCTAATTAAGTCCTAAAACAATCAAGTCCTAATTTAGTCCTAAAATTATCACGTCCTAATTAAGTCCTAAAATAATCAAGTCCTGATTATGTCCTAAAATAATCAAGTCCTAATAAAGTCCTAAAATAATCAAGTCCTAATTAAGTCCTAAAATAATCAAGTTCTAATTAAGTCCTAAAATCATCACGTCCTAATTAAGTCCTAAAATAATCAAGTCCTAATAAAGTCCTAAAATAATCAACTCCTAATAAAGTCCTAAAATAATCAAGTTCTAATTAAGTCCTAAAATTATCACGTCCTAATTAAGTCCTAAAATAATCAAGTCCTAATTAAGTCCTAAAATAATCAAGTCCTAATAAAGTCCTAAAATAATCAAGCCCTAAGTAAGTCCTAAAACAATCAAGTCCTAATTAAGTCCTAAAACAATCAAGTCCTAATTTAGTCCTAAAATTATCACGTCCTAATTAAGTCCTAAAATAATCAAGTCCTGATTATGTCCTAAAATAATCAAGTCCTAATAAAGTCCTAAAATAATCAAGTCCTAATTAAGTCCTAAAATAATCAAGTTCTAATTAAGTCCTAAAATCATCACGTCCTAATTAAGTCCTAAAATAATCAAGTCCTAATAAAGTCCTAAAATAATCAACTCCTAATAAAGTCCTAAAATAATCAAGTCCTAATTAAGTCCTAAAATAATCAAGTTCTCATTAAGTCCTAAAATCATCAAGTCCGAATTAAGTCCTAAAATAATTAAGTCGTAATTAAGTCCTAAAATTATCAAGTCCTAATTAAGTCCTAAAATAATCAAGTTCTAATTAAGTCCTAAAATTATCACGTCCTAATTAAGTCCTAAAATAATCAAGTCCTAATTAAGTCCTAAAATAATCAAGTCCTAATAAAGTCCTAAAATAATCAAGCCCTAAGTAAGTCCTAAAACAATCAAGTCCTAATTAAGTCCTAAAACAATCAAGTCCTAATTTAGTCCTAAAATTATCACGTCCTAATTAAGTCCTAAAATAATCAAGTCCTGATTATGTCCTAAAATAATCAAGTCCTAATAAAGTCCTAAAATAATCAACTCCTAATAAAGTCCTAAAATAATCAAGTCCTAATTAAGTCCTAAAATAATCAAGTTCTAATTAAGACCTAAAATCATCAAGTCCGAATTAAGTCCTAAAATAATTAAGTCGTAATTAAGTCCTAAAATTATCACGTCCTAATTAAGTCCTAAAATAATCAATTCCTAATTAAGTCCTAAAATTATCAACTCCTAATAAAGTCCTAAAATTATCAAGTCCTAATTAAGTCTTAAAATTATCAAGTCCTAATTAAGTCCTAAAATAGTCAAGTCCTAATTAAGTCCTCAAATTATCAAGTCCTAATAAGGTCTTAAAATTATCAATTCCAAATTAAGTCCGAAAATTATCAAGTCCCAATTAAGTCCTAAAATAATTAAGTCCTAATAAGGTCCTAAAATTATCAAGTCCTTATAAAGTCTTAAAATAATCAAGTCCTAATTAAGTCCTAAAATAATCAAGTCCTAATTAAGTCCTAAAATTATCACGTCCTAATTAAGTCCTAAAATAATCAAGTCCTAATTAAGTCCTAAAATTATCAACTCCTAATAAAGTCCTAAAATAAACAAGTCCTAAATAAGTCCTAAAATAATCAAGTTCTAATTAAGTCCTAAAATCATCAAGTCCTAATTAAGTCCTAAAATTATCACGTCCTAATTAAGTCCTAAAATAATCAAGTCCTAATTAAGTCCTAAAATTATCAACTCCTAATAAAGTCCTAAAATAATAAAGTCCTAATTAAGTCCTAAAATAATCAAGTTCTAATTAAGTCCTAAAATCATCAAGTCCGAATTAAGTCCTAAAATAATTAAGTCCTAATTAAGTCCTAAAATCATCAAGTCCTAATTAAGTCCTAAAATTATCAAGTCCTAATTAAGTCCTAAAATCATCAAGTCCTAATTAAGTCCTAAAATTATCAAGTTCTAATTAAGTCCTAAAATAATCAAGTCCTAATTAAGTCCTAAAATCATCAAGTCCTAATTAAGTCCTAAAACAATTGAGTCCTAATTAGGTCCTAAAACAATCAAGTCCTAATTAAGTCCTAAAATCATCAAGTCCTAATTAAGTCCAAAAACAATTGAGTCCTAATTAGGTCCTAAAACAATCAAGTCCTAATTAAGTCCTAAAATTATCAAGTCCTAATTAAGTCCTAAAACAATCAAGTCCTAATTAAGTCCTAAAATTATCACGTACTAATTAAGTCCTAAAATAATCAAGTCCTAATTAAGTCCTAAAATTATCAACTCCTAATAAAGTCCTAAAATAATCAAGTCCTAATTAAGTCCTAAAATAATCAAGTTCTAATTAAGTCCTAAAATTATCACGTCCTAATTAAGTCCTAAAATAATCAATTCCTAATTAAGTCCTAAAATTATCAACTCCTAATAAAGTCCTATAATAATCAAGTCCTAATTAAGTCCTAAAATAATCAAGTCCTAATTAAGTCCTCAAATTATCAAGTCCTAATTAAGTCCTAAAATTATCACATCGTAATTAAGTCCTAAAATAATCAAGTCCTAATTAAGTCCTAAAATAGTCAAGTCCTAATTAAGTCCTAAAATAATCAAGTCCTAATTAAGTCCTAAAATAATCAAGTTCTAATTAAGTCCTAAAATTATCACGTCCTAATTAAGTCCTAAAATAATCAATTCCTAATTAAGTCCTAAAATTATCAACTCCTAATAATGTCCTATAATAATCAAGTCCTAATTAAGTCCTAAAATAATCAAGTCCTAATTAAGTCCTAAAATAATCAAGTTCTAATTAAGTCCTAAAATTATCACGTCCTAATTAAGTCCTAAAATAATCAATTTCTAATTAAGTCCTAAAATTATCAACTCCTAATAAAGTTCTATAATAATCAAGTCCTAATTAAGTCCTAAAATAATCAAGTCCTAATTAAGTCCTAAAATAATCAAGTCCTAATTAAGTCCTAAAATAATCAAGTCCTAATTAAGTCCTAAAATTATCACGTCCTAATTAAGTCCTAAAATAATCAAGTCCTAATTAAGTCCTAAAACAATCAAGTCCTAATTAAGTCCTAAAATCATCAAGTCCTAATTAAGTCCTAAAACAATTGAGTCCTAATTAGGTCCTAAAACAATCAAGTCCTAATTAAGTCCTAAAATTATCAAGTCCTAATTAAGTCCTAAAACAATCAAGTTCTAATTAAGTCCTAAAATTATCACGTACTAATTAAGTCCTAAAGTAATCAAGTCCTAATTAAGTCCTAAAATTATCAACTCCTAATAAAGTCCTAAAATAATCAAGTCCTAATTAAGTCCTAAAATAATCAAGTTCTAATTAAGTCCTAAAATTATCACGTCCTAATTAAGTCCTAAAATAATCAATTCCTAATTAAGTCCTAAAATTATCAACTCCTAATAAAGTCCTATAATAATCAAGTCCTAATTAAGTCCTAAAATAATCAAGTCCTAATTAAGTCCTCAAATTATCAAGTCCTAATTAAGTCCTAAAATTATCACATCGTAATTAAGTCCTAAAATAATCAAGTCCTAATTAAGTCCTAAAATAGTCAAGTCCTAATTAAGTCCTAAAACAATTAAGTCCTAATTAAGTCCTAAAATTATCACGTCCTAATTAAGTCCTAAAATAATCAAGTCCTAATTAAGTCCTAAAATTATCAACTCCTAATAAAGTCCTAAAATAATCAAGTCCTAATTAAGTCCTAAAATAATCAAGTTCTAATTAAGTCCTAAAATTATCACGTCCTAATTAAGTCCTAAAATAATCAAGTCCTAATTAAGTCCTAAAATAATCAAGTCCTAATTAAGTCCTAAAATAATCAAGTCCTAATTAAGTCCTAAAATTATCACGTCCTAATTAAGTCCTAAAATAATCAAGTCCTAATTAAGTCCTAAAATTATCAACTCCTAATAAAGTCCTAAAATAAACAAGTCCTAAATAAGTCCTAAAATAATCAAGTTCTAATTAAGTCCTAAAATCATCAAGTCCTAATTAAGTCCTAAAATTATCACGTCCTAATTAAGTCCTAAAATAATCAAGTCCTAATTAAGTCCTAAAATTATCAACTCCTAATAATGTCCTAAAATAATAAAGTCCTAATTAAGTCCTAAAATAATCAAGTTCTAAATAAGTCCTAAAATCATCAAGTCCGAATTAAGTCCTAAAATAATTAAGTCCTAATTAAGTCCTAAAATCATCAAGTCCTAATTAAGTCCTAAAATTATTAAGTCCTAATTAAGTCCTAAAATAATCAAGTCCTAATTAAGTCCTAAAATAATCAAGTCCTAATTAAGTCCTGAAAAAATCAAGTCTTAATCAAGTCCTAAAACTATCAAGTCCTAATTAAGTCCTAAAATTATCACGTCCTAATTAAGTTCTAAAATAATCAAGTCCTAAATAAGTCCTAAAATTATCACGTCCTAATTAAGTCCTTAAATAATCAAGTCCTAATTAAGTCCTAAAATTATCACGTCCTAATTAAGTCCTAAAATAATCAAGTCCTAATTAAGTCCTAAAATTATCACGTCCTAATTAAGTCCTAAAATAATCCAGTCCTAATTAAGTCCTAAAATAATCAAGTCCTAATAAAGTCCTAAAATAATCAAGCCCTAAGTAAGTCCTAAAACAATCAAGTCCTAATTAAGTCCTAAAACAATCAAGTCCTAATTTAGTCCTAAAATCATCAAGTCCTAATTAAGTCCTAAAATTATCAAGTCCTAATTAAGTCCTAAAATAATCAAGTCCTAATTAAGTCCTAAAATAATCAAGTCCTAATAAAGTCCTAAAATAATCAAGCCCTAAGTAAGTCCTAAAATCATCAAGTCCTAATTAAGTCCTAAAACAATTGAGTCCTAATTAGGTCCTAAAACAATCAAGTCCTAATTAAGTCCTAAAATTATCAAGTCCTAATTAAGTCCTAAAACAATCAAGTCCTAATTAAGTCCTAAAATTATCACGTACTAATTAAGTCCTAAATAATCAAGTCCTAATTAAGTCCTAAAATTATCAACTCCTAATAAAGTCCTAAAATAATCAAGTCCTAATTAAGTCCTAAAATAATCAAGTTCTAATTAAGTCCTAAAATTATCACGTCCTAATTAAGTCCTAAAATAATCAATTCCTAATTAAGTCCTAAAATTATCAACTCCTAATAAAGTCCTATAATAATCAAGTCCTAATTAATTCCTAAAATAATCAAGTCCTAATTAAGTCCTCAAATTATCAAGTCCTAATTAAGTCCTAAAATTATCACATCGTAATTAAGTCCTAAAATAATCAAGTCCTAATTAAGTCCTAAAATAGTCAAGTCCTAATTAAGTCCTAAAACAATCAAGTCCTAATTAAGTCCTAAAATTATCACGTCCTAATTAAGTCTTAAAATAATCAAGTCCTAATTAAGTCCTAAAATTATCAACTCCTAATAAAGTCCTAAAATAATCAAGTCCTAATTAAGTCCTAAAATTATCAACTCCTAATAAAGTCCTATAATAATCAAGTCCTAATTAAGTCCTAAAATAATCAAGTCCTAATTAAGTCCTAAAATAATCAAGTCCTAATTAAGTCCTAAAATAGTCAAGTCCTAATTAAGTCCTCGAATTATCAAGTCCTAATTAAGTCTTAAAATTATCAAGTCCTAATTAAGTCCGAAAATTATCAAGTCCCAATTAAGTCCTAAAATAATTAAGTTTTAATAAGGTCCTAAAATTATCAAGTCCTTATAAAGTCTTAAAATAATCAAGTCCTAATTAAGTCTTAAAATAATCAAGTCCTAATTAAGTCCTAAAATTATCACGTCCTAATTAAGTCCTAAAATAATCAAGTCCTAATTAAGTCTTAAAATTATCAACTCCTAATAAAGTCCTAAAATAAACAAGTCCTAAATAAGTCCTAAAATTATCACGTCCTAATTAAGTCCTAAAATAATCAAGTCCTAATTAAGTCCTAAAATTATCAACTCCTAATAAAGTCCTAAAATAATCAAGTCCTAATTAAGTCCTAAAACTATAAAGTCCTAATTAAGTCCTAAAATCATCAAGACCTAATTAAGTCCTAAAATAATCAAGTCCTAATTAAGTCCTAAAATTATCAACTCCTAATAAAGTCCTATAATAATCAAGTCCTAATTAAGTCCTAAAATAATCAAGTCCTAATTAAGTCCTCAAATTATCAAGTCCTAATTAAGTCCTAAAATTATCACATCGTAATTAAGTCCTAAAATAATCAAGTCCTAATTAAGTCCTAAAATAGTCAAGTCCTAATTAAGTCCTAAAACAATTAAGTCCTAATTAAGTCCTAAAATTATCACGTCCTAATTAAGTCCTAAAATAATCAAGTCCTAATTAAGTCCTAAAATTATGAACTCCTAATAAAGTCCTAAAATAATCAAGTCCTAATTAAGTCCTAAAATCATCAAGTCCTAATTAAGTCCTAAAACAATTGAGTCCTAATTAGGTCCTAAAACAATCAAGTCCTAATTAAGTCCTAAAATCATCAAGTCCTAATTAAGTCCAAAAACAATTGAGTCCTAATTAGGTCCTAAAACAATCAAGTCCTAATTAAGTCCTAAAATTATCAAGTCCTAATTAAGTCCTAAAACAATCAAGTCCTAATTAAGTCCTAAAATTATCACGTACTAATTAAGTCCTAAAATAATCAAGTCCTAATTAAGTCCTAAAATTATCAACTCCTAATAAAGTCCTAAAATAATCAAGTCCTAATTAAGTCCTAAAATAATCAAGTTCTAATTAAGTCCTAAAATTATCACGTCCTAATTAAGTCCTAAAATAATCAATTCCTAATTAAGTCCTAAAATTATCAACTCCTAATAAAGTCCTATAATAATCAAGTCCTAATTAAGTCCTAAAATAATCAAGTCCTAATTAAGTCCTCAAATTATCAAGTCCTAATTAAGTCCTAAAATTATCACATCGTAATTAAGTCCTAAAATAATCAAGTCCTAATTAAGTCCTAAAATAGTCAAGTCCTAATTAAGTCCTAAAATAATCAAGTCCTAATTAAGTCCTAAAATAATCAAGTTCTAATTAAGTCCTAAAATTATCACGTCCTAATTAAGTCCTAAAATAATCAATTCCTAATTAAGTCCTAAAATTATCAACTCCTAATAATGTCCTATAATAATCAAGTCCTAATTAAGTCCTAAAATAATCAAGTCCTAATTAAGTCCTAAAATAATCAAGTTCTAATTAAGTCCTAAAATTATCACGTCCTAATTAAGTCCTAAAATAATCAATTTCTAATTAAGTCCTAAAATTATCAACTCCTAATAAAGTTCTATAATAATCAAGTCCTAATTAAGTCCTAAAATAATCAAGTCCTAATTAAGTCCTAAAATAATCAAGTCCTAATTAAGTCCTAAAATAATCAAGTCCTAATTAAGTCCTAAAATTATCACGTCCTAATTAAGTCCTAAAATAATCAAGTCCTAATTAAGTCCTAAAACAATCAAGTCCTAATTAAGTCCTAAAATCATCAAGTCCTAATTAAGTCCTAAAACAATTGAGTCCTAATTAGGTCCTAAAACAATCAAGTCCTAATTAAGTCCTAAAATTATCAAGTCCTAATTAAGTCCTAAAACAATCAAGTTCTAATTAAGTCCTAAAATTATCACGTACTAATTAAGTCCTAAAGTAATCAAGTCCTAATTAAGTCCTAAAATTATCAACTCCTAATAAAGTCCTAAAATAATCAAGTCCTAATTAAGTCCTAAAATAATCAAGTTCTAATTAAGTCCTAAAATTATCACGTCCTAATTAAGTCCTAAAATAATCAATTCCTAATTAAGTCCTAAAATTATCAACTCCTAATAAAGTCCTATAATAATCAAGTCCTAATTAAGTCCTAAAATAATCAAGTCCTAATTAAGTCCTTAAATTATCAAGTCCTAATTAAGTCCTAAAATTATCACATCGTAATTAAGTCCTAAAATAATCAAGTCCTAATTAAGTCCTAAAATAGTCAAGTCCTAATTAAGTCCTAAAACAATTAAGTCCTAATTAAGTCCTAAAATTATCACGTCCTAATTAAGTCCTAAAATAATCAAGTCCTAATTAAGTCCTAAAATTATCAACTCCTAATAAAGTCCTAAAATAATCAAGTCCTAATTAAGTCCTAAAATAATCAAGTTCTAATTAAGTCCTAAAATTATCACGTCCTAATTAAGTCCTAAAATAATCAAGTCCTAATTAAGTCCTAAAATAATCAAGTCCTAATTAAGTCCTAAAATAATCAAGTCCTAATTAAGTCCTAAAATTATCACGTCCTAATTAAGTCCTAAAATAATCAAGTCCTAATTAAGTCCTAAAATTATCAACTCCTAATAAAGTCCTAAAATAAACAAGTCCTAAATAAGTCCTAAAATAATCAAGTTCTAATTAAGTCCTAAAATCATCAAGTCCTAATTAAGTCCTAAAATTATCACGTCCTAATTAAGTCCTAAAATAATCAAGTCCTAATTAAGTCCTAAAATTATCAACTCCTAATAATGTCCTAAAATAATAAAGTCCTAATTAAGTCCTAAAATAATCAAGTTCTAAATAAGTCCTAAAATCATCAAGTCCGAATTAAGTCCTAAAATAATTAAGTCCTAATTAAGTCCTAAAATCATCAAGTCCTAATTAAGTCCTAAAATTATTAAGTCCTAATTAAGTCCTAAAATAATCAAGTCCTAATTAAGTCCTAAAATAATCAAGTCCTAATTAAGTCCTGAAAAAATCAAGTCTTAATCAAGTCCTAAAACTATCAAGTCCTAATTAAGTCCTAAAATTATCACGTCCTAATTAAGTTCTAAAATAATCAAGTCCTAAATAAGTCCTAAAATTATCACGTCCTAATTAAGTCCTTAAATAATCAAGTCCTAATTAAGTCCTAAAATTATCACGTCCTAATTAAGTCCTAAAATAATCAAGTCCTAATTAAGTCCTAAAATTATCACGTCCTAATTAAGTCCTAAAATAATCCAGTCCTAATTAAGTCCTAAAATAATCAAGTCCTAATAAAGTCCTAAAATAATCAAGCCCTAAGTAAGTCCTAAAACAATCAAGTCCTAATTAAGTCCTAAAACAATCAAGTCCTAATTTAGTCCTAAAATCATCAAGTCCTAATTAAGTCCTAAAATTATCAAGTCCTAATTAAGTCCTAAAATAATCAAGTCCTAATTAAGTCCTAAAATAATCAAGTCCTAATAAAGTCCTAAAATAATCAAGCCCTAAGTAAGTCCTAAAATCATCAAGTCCTAATTAAGTCCTAAAACAATTGAGTCCTAATTAGGTCCTAAAACAATCAAGTCCTAATTAAGTCCTAAAATTATCAAGTCCTAATTAAGTCCTAAAACAATCAAGTCCTAATTAAGTCCTAAAATTATCACGTACTAATTAAGTCCTAAATAATCAAGTCCTAATTAAGTCCTAAAATTATCAACTCCTAATAAAGTCCTAAAATAATCAAGTCCTAATTAAGTCCTAAAATAATCAAGTTCTAATTAAGTCCTAAAATTATCACGTCCTAATTAAGTCCTAAAATAATCAATTCCTAATTAAGTCCTAAAATTATCAACTCCTAATAAAGTCCTATAATAATCAAGTCCTAATTAATTCCTAAAATAATCAAGTCCTAATTAAGTCCTCAAATTATCAAGTCCTAATTAAGTCCTAAAATTATCACATCGTAATTAAGTCCTAAAATAATCAAGTCCTAATTAAGTCCTAAAATAGTCAAGTCCTAATTAAGTCCTAAAACAATCAAGTCCTAATTAAGTCCTAAAATTATCACGTCCTAATTAAGTCTTAAAATAATCAAGTCCTAATTAAGTCCTAAAATTATCAACTCCTAATAAAGTCCTAAAATAATCAAGTCCTAATTAAGTCCTAAAATTATCAACTCCTAATAAAGTCCTATAATAATCAAGTCCTAATTAAGTCCTAAAATAATCAAGTCCTAATTAAGTCCTAAAATAATCAAGTCCTAATTAAGTCCTAAAATAGTCAAGTCCTAATTAAGTCCTCGAATTATCAAGTCCTAATTAAGTCTTAAAATTATCAAGTCCTAATTAAGTCCGAAAATTATCAAGTCCCAATTAAGTCCTAAAATAATTAAGTTTTAATAAGGTCCTAAAATTATCAAGTCCTTATAAAGTCTTAAAATAATCAAGTCCTAATTAAGTCTTAAAATAATCAAGTCCTAATTAAGTCCTAAAATTATCACGTCCTAATTAAGTCCTAAAATAATCAAGTCCTAATTAAGTCTTAAAATTATCAACTCCTAATAAAGTCCTAAAATAAACAAGTCCTAAATAAGTCCTAAAATTATCACGTCCTAATTAAGTCCTAAAATAATCAAGTCCTAATTAAGTCCTAAAATTATCAACTCCTAATAAAGTCCTAAAATAATCAAGTCCTAATTAAGTCCTAAAACTATAAAGTCCTAATTAAGTCCTAAAATCATCAAGACCTAATTAAGTCCTAAAATAATCAAGTCCTAATTAAGTCCTAAAATTATCAACTCCTAATAAAGTCCTATAATAATCAAGTCCTAATTAAGTCCTAAAATAATCAAGTCCTAATTAAGTCCTCAAATTATCAAGTCCTAATTAAGTCCTAAAATTATCACATCGTAATTAAGTCCTAAAATAATCAAGTCCTAATTAAGTCCTAAAATAGTCAAGTCCTAATTAAGTCCTAAAACAATTAAGTCCTAATTAAGTCCTAAAATTATCACGTCCTAATTAAGTCCTAAAATAATCAAGTCCTAAATAAGTCCTAAAATTATGAACTCCTAATAAAGTCCTAAAATAATCAAGTCCTAATTAAGTCCTAAAATAATCAAGTTCTAATTAAGTCCTAAAATTATCACGTCCTAATTAAGTCCTAAAATAATCAAGTCCTAATTAAGTCCTAAAATAATCAAGTCCTAATTAAGTCCTAAAATAATCAAGTCCTAATTAAGTCCTAAAATTATCACGTCCTAATTAAGTCCTAAAATAATCAAGTCCTAATTAAGTCCTAAAATTATCAACTCCTAATAAAGTCCTAAAATAAACAAGTCCTAAATAAGTCCTAAAATAATCAAGTTCTAATTAAGTCCTAAAATCATCAAGTCCTAATTAAGTCCTAAAATTATCACGTCCTAATTAAGTCCTAAAATAATCAAGTCCTAATTAAGTCCTAAAATTATCAACTCCTAATAATGTCCTAAAATATTAAAGTCCTAATTAAGTCCTAAAATAATCAAGTTCTAAATAAGTCCTAAAATCATCAAGTCCGAATTAAGTCCTAAAATAATTAAGTCCTAATTAAGTCCTAAAATCATCAAGTCCTAATTAAGTCCTAAAATTATTAAGTCCTAATTAAGTCCTAAAATAATCAAGTCCTAATTAAGTCCTAAAATAATCAAGTCCTAATTAAGTCCTGAAAAAATCAAGTCTTAATCAAGTCCTAAAACTATCAAGTCCTAATTAAGTCCTAAAATTATCACGTCCTAATTAAGTTCTAAAATAATCAAGTCCTAAATAAGTCCTAAAATTATCACGTCCTAATTAAGTCCTTAAATAATCAAGTCCTAATTAAGTCCTAAAATTATCACGTCCTAATTAAGTCCTAAAATAATCAAGTCCTAATTAAGTCCTAAAATTATCACGTCCTAATTAAGTCCTAAAATAATCCAGTCCTAATTAAGTCCTAAAATAATCAAGTCCTAATAAAGTCCTAAAATAATCAAGCCCTAAGTAAGTCCTAAAACAATCAAGTCCTAATTAAGTCCTAAAACAATCAAGTCCTAATTTAGTCCTAAAATCATCAAGTCCTAATTAAGTCCTAAAATTATCAAGTCCTAATTAAGTCCTAAAATAATCAAGTCCTAATTAAGTCCTAAAATAATCAAGTCCTAATAAAGTCCTAAAATAATCAAGCCCTAAGTAAGTCCTAAAATCATCAAGTCCTAATTAAGTCCTAAAACAATTGAGTCCTAATTAGGTCCTAAAACAATCAAGTCCTAATTAAGTCCTAAAATTATCAAGTCCTAATTAAGTCCTAAAACAATCAAGTCCTAATTAAGTCCTAAAATTATCACGTACTAATTAAGTCCTAAATAATCAAGTCCTAATTAAGTCCTAAAATTATCAACTCCTAATAAAGTCCTAAAATAATCAAGTCCTAATTAAGTCCTAAAATAATCAAGTTCTAATTAAGTCCTAAAATTATCACGTCCTAATTAAGTCCTAAAATAATCAATTCCTAATTAAGTCCTAAAATTATCAACTCCTAATAAAGTCCTATAATAATCAAGTCCTAATTAATTCCTAAAATAATCAAGTCCTAATTAAGTCCTCAAATTATCAAGTCCTAATTAAGTCCTAAAATTATCACATCGTAATTAAGTCCTAAAATAATCAAGTCCTAATTAAGTCCTAAAATAGTCAAGTCCTAATTAAGTCCTAAAACAATCAAGTCCTAATTAAGTCCTAAAATTATCACGTCCTAATTAAGTCTTAAAATAATCAAGTCCTAATTAAGTCCTAAAATTATCAACTCCTAATAAAGTCCTAAAATAATCAAGTCCTAATTAAGTCCTAAAATTATCAACTCCTAATAAAGTCCTATAATAATCAAGTCCTAATTAAGTCCTAAAATAATCAAGTCCTAATTAAGTCCTAAAATAATCAAGTCCTAATTAAGTCCTAAAATAGTCAAGTCCTAATTAAGTCCTCGAATTATCAAGTCCTAATTAAGTCTTAAAATTATCAAGTCCTAATTAAGTCCGAAAATTATCAAGTCCCAATTAAGTCCTAAAATAATTAAGTTTTAATAAGGTCCTAAAATTATCAAGTCCTTATAAAGTCTTAAAATAATCAAGTCCTAATTAAGTCTTAAAATAATCAAGTCCTAATTAAGTCCTAAAATTATCACGTCCTAATTAAGTCCTAAAATAATCAAGTCCTAATTAAGTCTTAAAATTATCAACTCCTAATAAAGTCCTAAAATAAACAAGTCCTAAATAAGTCCTAAAATTATCACGTCCTAATTAAGTCCTAAAATAATCAAGTCCTAATTAAGTCCTAAAATTATCAACTCCTAATAAAGTCCTAAAATAATCAAGTCCTAATTAAGTCCTAAAACTATAAAGTCCTAATTAAGTCCTAAAATCATCAAGACCTAATTAAGTCCTAAAATAATCAAGTCCTAATTAAGTCCTAAAATTATCAACTCCTAATAAAGTCCTATAATAATCAAGTCCTAATTAAGTCCTAAAATAATCAAGTCCTAATTAAGTCCTCAAATTATCAAGTCCTAATTAAGTCCTAAAATTATCACATCGTAATTAAGTCCTAAAATAATCAAGTCCTAATTAAGTCCTAAAATAGTCAAGTCCTAATTAAGTCCTAAAACAATTAAGTCCTAATTAAGTCCTAAAATTATCACGTCCTAATTAAGTCCTAAAATAATCAAGTCCTAATTAAGTCCTAAAATTATGAACTCCTAATAAAGTCCTAAAATAATCAAGTCCTAATTAAGTCCTAAAATAATCAAGTTCTAATTAAGTCCTAAAATTATCACGTCCTAATTAAGTCCTAAAATAATCAAGTCCTAATTAAGTCCTAAAATAATCAAGTCCTAATTAAGTCCTAAAATAATCAAGTCCTAATTAAGTCCTAAAATTATCACGTCCTAATTAAGTCCTAAAATAATCAAGTCCTAATTAAGTCCTAAAATTATCAACTCCTAATAAAGTCCTAAAATAAACAAGTCCTAAATAAGTCCTAAAATAATCAAGTTCTAATTAAGTCCTAAAATCATCAAGTCCTAATTAAGTCCTAAAATTATCACGTCCTAATTAAGTCCTAAAATAATCAAGTCCTAATTAAGTCCTAAAATTATCAACTCCTAATAATGTCCTAAAATAATAAAGTCCTAATTAAGTCCTAAAATAATCAAGTTCTAAATAAGTCCTAAAATCATCAAGTCCGAATTAAGTCCTAAAATAATTAAGTCCTAATTAAGTCCTAAAATCATCAAGTCCTAATTAAGTCCTAAAATTATTAAGTCCTAATTAAGTCCTAAAATAATCAAGTCCTAATTAAGTCCTAAAATAATCAAGTCCTAATTAAGTCCTGAAAAAATCAAGTCTTAATCAAGTCCTAAAACTATCAAGTCCTAATTAAGTCCTAAAATTATCACGTCCTAATTAAGTTCTAAAATAATCAAGTCCTAAATAAGTCCTAAAATTATCACGTCCTAATTAAGTCCTAAAATAATCAAGTCCTAATTAAGTCCTAAAATTATCACGTCCTAATTAAGTCCTAAAATAATCAAGTCCTAATTAAGTCCTAAAATTATCAACTTCTAATAAAGTCCTAAAATAATCAAGTCCTAATTAAGTCCTAAAACTATCAAGTCCTAATTAAGTCCTAAAATCATCAAGTCCTAATTAAGTCCTAAATTTATCAAGTCCTAATTAAGTCCTAAAATAATCAAGTTCTAATTAAGTCCTAAAATAATCAAGTCCTAATTAAGACCTGAAATAATCAAGTCTTAATCAAGTCCTAAAACTATCAAGTCCTAATTAAGTCCTAAAATTATCACGTCCTAATTAAGTCCTAAAATAATCCAGTCCTAATTAAGTCCTAAAATAATCAAGTCCTAATAAAGTCCTAAAATAATCAAGCCCTAAGTAAGTCCTAAAACAATCAAGTCCTAATTAAGTCCTAAAACAATCAAGTCCTAATTTAGTCCTAAAATCATCAAGTCCTAATTAAGTCCTAAAATTATCAAGTCCTAATTAAGTTCTAAAATAATCAAGTCCTAATTAAGTCCTAAAATAATCAAGTCCTAATAAAGTCCTAAAATAATCAAGCCCTAAGTAAGTCCTAAAATCATCAAGTCCTAATTAAGTCCTAAAACAATTGAGTCCTAATTAGGTCCTAAAACAATCAAGTCCTAATTAAGTCCTAAAATTATCAAGTCCTAATTAAGTCCTAAAACAATCAAGTCCTAATTAAGTCCTAAAATTATCACGTACTAATTAAGTCCTAAATAATCAAGTCCTAATTAAGTCCTAAAATTATCAACTCCTAATAAAGTCCTAAAATAATCAAGTCCTAATTAAGTCCTAAAATAATCAAGTTCTAATTAAGTCCTAAAATTATCACGTCCTAATTAAGTCCTAAAATAATCAATTCCTAATTAAGTCCTAAAATTATCAACTCCTAATAAAGTCCTATAATAATCAAGTCCTAATTAATTCCTAAAATAATCAAGTCCTAATTAAGTCCTCAAATTATCAAGTCCTAATTAAGTCCTAAAATTATCACATCGTAATTAAGTCCTAAAATAATCAAGTCCTAATTAAGTCCTAAAATAGTCAAGTCCTAATTAAGTCCTAAAACAATCAAGTCCTAATTAAGTCCTAAAATTATCACGTCCTAATTAAGTCTTAAAATAATCAAGTCCTAATTAAGTCCTAAAATTATCAACTCCTAATAAAGTCCTAAAATAATCAAGTCCTAATTAAGTCCTAAAATTATCAACTCCTAATAAAGTCCTATAATAATCAAGTCCTAATTAAGTCCTAAAATAATCAAGTCCTAATTAAGTCCTAAAATAATCAAGTCCTAATTAAGTCCTAAAATAGTCAAGTCCTAATTAAGTCCTCGAATTATCAAGTCCTAATTAAGTCTTAAAATTATCAAGTCCTAATTAAGTCCGAAAATTATCAAGTCCCAATTAAGTCCTAAAATAATTAAGTTTTAATAAGGTCCTAAAATTATCAAGTCCTTATAAAGTCTTAAAATAATCAAGTCCTAATTAAGTCTTAAAATAATCAAGTCCTAATTAAGTCCTAAAATTATCACGTCCTAATTAAGTCCTAAAATAATCAAGTCCTAATTAAGTCTTAAAATTATCAACTCCTAATAAAGTCCTAAAATAAACAAGTCCTAAATAAGTCCTAAAATTATCACGTCCTAATTAAGTCCTAAAATAATCAAGTCCTAATTAAGTCCTAAAATTATCAACTCCTAATAAAGTCCTAAAATAATCAAGTCCTAATTAAGTCCTAAAACTATAAAGTCCTAATTAAGTCCTAAAATCATCAAGACCTAATTAAGTCCTAAAATTATCAAGTCCTAATTAAGTCCTAAAATAATCAAGTTTTAATTAAGTCCTAAAATAATCAAGTCCTAATTAAGTCCTGAAATAATCAAGTCTTAATCAAGTCCTAAAACTATCAAATCCTAATTAAGTCCTAAAATTAGCACGTCCTAATTAAGTCCTAAAATTATCAAGTCCTAATTAAGTCCTAAAATAATCAAGTTCTAATTAAGTCCTAAAATAATCAAGTCCTAATTAAGTCCTGAAATAATCAAGTCTTAATCAAGTCCTAAAACTAACAAGTCCTAATTAAGTCCTAAAATTATCACGTCCTAATTAAGTCCTAAAATAATCAAGTCCTAATTAAGTCCTAAAATTATCAACTCCTAATAAAGTCCTAAAATAATCAAGTCCTAATTAAGTCCTAAAACTATCAAGTCCTAATTAAGTCCTAAAATCATCAAGTCCTAATTAAGTCCTAAAATAGTCAAGTCCTAATTAAGTCCTCGAATTATCAAGTCCTAATTAAGTCTTAAAATTATCAATTCCTAATTAAGTCCTAAAATAATCAAGTTCTAATTAACTCCTAAAATAATCAAGTCCTAATTAAGTCCTGAAATAATCAAGTCTTAATCAAGTCCTAAAACTATCAAGTCCTAATTAAGTCCTAAAATTATCACGTCCTAAGTAAGTCCTAAAACAATCAAGTCCTAATTAAGTCCTAAAACAATCAAGTCCTAATTTAGTCCTAAAATTATCACGTCCTAATTAAGTCCTAAAATAATCAAGTCTTAATTAAGTCCTAAAACTATCAAGTCCTAATTAAGTCCTAAAATCATCAAGTCCTAATTAAGTCCTAAAATTATCAAGTCCTAATTAAGTCCTAAAATAATCAAGTTCTAATTAAGTCCTAAAATTATCACGTCCTAATTAAGTCCTAAAATAATCAAGTCCTAATTAAGTCCTAAAATAATCAAGTCCTAATAAAGTCCTAAAATAATCAAGCCCTAAGTAAGTCCTAAAACAATCAAGTCCTAATTAAGTCCTAAAACAATCAAGTCCTAATTTAGTCCTAAAATTATCACGTCCTAATTAAGTCCTAAAATAATAAAGTCCTGATTATGTCCTAAAATTATCACGTACTAATTAAGTCCTAAAATAATCAAGTCCTAATTAAGTCCTAAAATTATCAACTCCTAATAAAGTCCTAAAATCATCAAGTCCGAATTAAGTCCTAAAATAATTAAGTCGTAATTAAGTCCTAAAATTATCACGTCCTAATTAAGTCCTAAAATAATCAATTCCTAATTAAGTCCTAAAATTATCAAGTCCTAATTAAGTCCTAAAATAATCAAGTCCTGATAAAGTCCTAAAATAATCAGGTCCTAATTAGGTCCTAAAATCATCAAGTCCTAATAAAGTCCTAAAATAATCAAGCCCTAAGTAAGTCCTAAAATCATCAAGTCCTAATTAAGTCCTAAAACAATTGAGTCCTAATTAGGTCCTAAAACAATCAAGTCCTAATTAAGTCCTAAAATTATCAAGTCCTAATTAAGTCCTAAAACAATCAAGTCCTAATTAAGTCCTAAAATTATCACGTACTAATTAAGTCCTAAATAATCAAGTCCTAATTAAGTCCTAAAATTATCAACTCCTAATAAAGTCCTAAAATAATCAAGTCCTAATTAAGTCCTAAAATAATCAAGTTCTAATTAAGTCCTAAAATTATCACGTCCTAATTAAGTCCTAAAATAATCAATTCCTAATTAAGTCCTAAAATTATCAACTCCTAATAAAGTCCTATAATAATCAAGTCCTAATTAATTCCTAAAATAATCAAGTCCTAATTAAGTCCTCAAATTATCAAGTCCTAATTAAGTCCTAAAATTATCACATCGTAATTAAGTCCTAAAATAATCAAGTCCTAATTAAGTCCTAAAATAGTCAAGTCCTAATTAAGTCCTAAAACAATCAAGTCCTAATTAAGTCCTAAAATTATCACGTCCTAATTAAGTCTTAAAATAATCAAGTCCTAATTAAGTCCTAAAATTATCAACTCCTAATAAAGTCCTAAAATAATCAAGTCCTAATTAAGTCCTAAAATTATCAACTCCTAATAAAGTCCTATAATAATCAAGTCCTAATTAAGTCCTAAAATAATCAAGTCCTAATTAAGTCCTAAAATAATCAAGTCCTAATTAAGTCCTAAAATAGTCAAGTCCTAATTAAGTCCTCGAATTATCAAGTCCTAATTAAGTCTTAAAATTATCAAGTCCTAATTAAGTCCGAAAATTATCAAGTCCCAATTAAGTCCTAAAATAATTAAGTTTTAATAAGGTCCTAAAATTATCAAGTCCTTATAAAGTCTTAAAATAATCAAGTCCTAATTAAGTCTTAAAATAATCAAGTCCTAATTAAGTCCTAAAATTATCACGTCCTAATTAAGTCCTAAAATAATCAAGTCCTAATTAAGTCTTAAAATTATCAACTCCTAATAAAGTCCTAAAATAAACAAGTCCTAAATAAGTCCTAAAATTATCACGTCCTAATTAAGTCCTAAAATAATCAAGTCCTAATTAAGTCCTAAAATTATCAACTCCTAATAAAGTCCTAAAATAATCAAGTCCTAATTAAGTCCTAAAACTATAAAGTCCTAATTAAGTCCTAAAATCATCAAGACCTAATTAAGTCCTAAAATTATCAAGTCCTAATTAAGTCCTAAAATAATCAAGTTTTAATTAAGTCCTAAAATAATCAAGTCCTAATTAAGTCCTGAAATAATCAAGTCTTAATCAAGTCCTAAAACTATCAAATCCTAATTAAGTCCTAAAATTAGCACGTCCTAATTAAGTCCTAAAATTATCAAGTCCTAATTAAGTCCTAAAATAATCAAGTTCTAATTAAGTCCTAAAATAATCAAGTCCTAATTAAGTCCTGAAATAATCAAGTCTTAATCAAGTCCTAAAACTAACAAGTCCTAATTAAGTCCTAAAATTATCACGTCCTAATTAAGTCCTAAAATAATCAAGTCCTAATTAAGTCCTAAAATTATCAACTCCTAATAAAGTCCTAAAATAATCAAGTCCTAATTAAGTCCTAAAACTATCAAGTCCTAATTAAGTCCTAAAATCATCAAGTCCTAATTAAGTCCTAAAATAGTCAAGTCCTAATTAAGTCCTCGAATTATCAAGTCCTAATTAAGTCTTAAAATTATCAATTCCTAATTAAGTCCTAAAATAATCAAGTTCTAATTAACTCCTAAAATAATCAAGTCCTAATTAAGTCCTGAAATAATCAAGTCTTAATCAAGTCCTAAAACTATCAAGTCCTAATTAAGTCCTAAAATTATCACGTCCTAAGTAAGTCCTAAAACAATCAAGTCCTAATTAAGTCCTAAAACAATCAAGTCCTAATTTAGTCCTAAAATTATCACGTCCTAATTAAGTCCTAAAATAATCAAGTCTTAATTAAGTCCTAAAACTATCAAGTCCTAATTAAGTCCTAAAATCATCAAGTCCTAATTAAGTCCTAAAATTATCAAGTCCTAATTAAGTCCTAAAATAATCAAGTTCTAATTAAGTCCTAAAATTATCACGTCCTAATTAAGTCCTAAAATAATCAAGTCCTAATTAAGTCCTAAAATAATCAAGTCCTAATAAAGTCCTAAAATAATCAAGCCCTAAGTAAGTCCTAAAACAATCAAGTCCTAATTAAGTCCTAAAACAATCAAGTCCTAATTTAGTCCTAAAATTATCACGTCCTAATTAAGTCCTAAAATAATAAAGTCCTGATTATGTCCTAAAATTATCACGTACTAATTAAGTCCTAAAATAATCAAGTCCTAATTAAGTCCTAAAATTATCAACTCCTAATAAAGTCCTAAAATCATCAAGTCCGAATTAAGTCCTAAAATAATTAAGTCGTAATTAAGTCCTAAAATTATCACGTCCTAATTAAGTCCTAAAATAATCAATTCCTAATTAAGTCCTAAAATTATCAAGTCCTAATTAAGTCCTAAAATAATCAAGTCCTGATAAAGTCCTAAAATAATCAGGTCCTAATTAGGTCCTAAAATCATCAAGTCCTAATTAAGTCCTTAAATAATCACGTCCTAATTAAGTCCTAAAATTATCAAGTCCTAATTAAGTCCTAAAATCATCAAGTCCTAATTAAGTCCTAAAATCATCAAGTCCTAATTAAGTCCTAAAACAATTGAGTCCTAATTAGGTCCTAAAACAATCAAGTCCTAATTAAGTCCTAAAATTATCAAGTCCTAATTAAGTCCTAAAACAATCAAGTCCTAATTAAGTCCTAAAATTATCACGTACTAATTAAGTCCTAAAATAATCAAGTCCTAATTAAGTCCTAAAATAATCAAGTCCTAATTAAGTCCTAAAATCATCAAGTCCTAATTAAGTCCTAAAACAATTGAGTCCTAATTAGGTCCTAAAACAATCAAGTCCTAATTAAGTCCTAAAATTATCAAGTCCTAATTAAGTCCTAAAACAATCAAGTCCTAATTAAGTCCTAAAATTATCACGTACTAATTAAGTCCTAAAATAATCAAGTCCTAATTAAGTCCTAAAATTATCACGTCCTAATTAAGTCCTAAAATAATCAAGTCCTAATTAAGTCCTAAAATTATCAACTCCTAATAAAGTCCTAAAATAATCAAGTCCTAATTAAGTCCTAAAACTATCAAGTCCTAATTAAGTCCTAAAATCATCAAGTCCTAATTAAGTCCTAAAATAGTCAAGTCCTAATTAAGTCCTCGAATTATCAAGTCCTAATTAAGTCTTAAAATTATCAATTCCTAATTAAGTCCTAAAATAATCAAGTTCTAATTAACTCCTAAAATAATCAAGTCCTAATTAAGTCCTGAAATAATCAAGTCTTAATCAAGTCCTAAAACTATCAAGTCCTAATTAAGTCCTAAAATTATCACGTCCTAAGTAAGTCCTAAAACAATCAAGTCCTAATTAAGTCCTAAAACAATCAAGTCCTAATTTAGTCCTAAAATTATCACGTCCTAATTAAGTCCTAAAATAATCAAGTCTTAATTAAGTCCTAAAACTATCAAGTCCTAATTAAGTCCTAAAATCATCAAGTCCTAATTAAGTCCTAAAATTATCAAGTCCTAATTAAGTCCTAAAATAATCAAGTTCTAATTAAGTCCTAAAATTATCACGTCCTAATTAAGTCCTAAAATAATCAAGTCCTAATTAAGTCCTAAAATAATCAAGTCCTAATAAAGTCCTAAAATAATCAAGCCCTAAGTAAGTCCTAAAACAATCAAGTCCTAATTAAGTCCTAAAACAATCAAGTCCTAATTTAGTCCTAAAATTATCACGTCCTAATTAAGTCCTAAAATAATAAAGTCCTGATTATGTCCTAAAATTATCACGTACTAATTAAGTCCTAAAATAATCAAGTCCTAATTAAGTCCTAAAATTATCAACTCCTAATAAAGTCCTAAAATCATCAAGTCCGAATTAAGTCCTAAAATAATTAAGTCGTAATTAAGTCCTAAAATTATCACGTCCTAATTAAGTCCTAAAATAATCAATTCCTAATTAAGTCCTAAAATTATCAAGTCCTAATTAAGTCCTAAAATAATCAAGTCCTGATAAAGTCCTAAAATAATCAGGTCCTAATTAGGTCCTAAAATCATCAAGTCCTAATTAAGTCCTTAAATAATCACGTCCTAATTAAGTCCTAAAATTATCAAGTCCTAATTAAGTCCTAAAATCATCAAGTCCTAATTAAGTCCTAAAATCATCAAGTCCTAATTAAGTCCTAAAACAATTGAGTCCTAATTAGGTCCTAAAACAATCAAGTCCTAATTAAGTCCTAAAATTATCAAGTCCTAATTAAGTCCTAAAACAATCAAGTCCTAATTAAGTCCTAAAATTATCACGTACTAATTAAGTCCTAAAATAATCAAGTCCTAATTAAGTCCTAAAATAATCAAGTCCTAATTAAGTCCTCAAATTATCAAGTCCTAATTAAGTACTAAAATTATCACATCGTAATTAAGTCCTAAAATAATCAAGTCCTAATTAAGTCCTAAAATAGTCAAGTCCTAATTAAGTCCTAAAACAATCAAGTCCTAATTAAGTCCTAAAATTATCACGTCCTAATTAAGTCCTAAAATAATCAAGTCCTAATTAAGTCCTAAAATTATCAACTCCTAATAAAGTCCTAAAATAATCAAGTCCTAATTAAGTCCTAAAATTATCACGTCCTAATTAAGTCCTAAAATAATCAAGTCCTAATTAAGTCCTAAAATTATCAACTCCTAATAAAGTCCGAAAATAAACAAGTCCTTAATAAGTCCTAAAATAATCAAGTTCTAATTAAGTCCTAAAATCATCAAGTCCTAATTAAGTCCTAAAATTATCACGTCCTAATTAAGTCCTAAAATAATCAAGTCCTAATTAAGTCCTAAAATTATCAACTCCTAATAAAGTCCTAAAATAATAAAGTCCTAATTAAGTCCTAAAATAATCAAGTTCTAATTAAGTCCTAAAATCATCAAGTCCGAATTAAGTCCTAAAATAGTTAAGTCCTAATTAAGTCCTAAAATCATCAAGTCCTAATTAAGTCCTAAAATTATCAAGTCCTAATTAAGTCCTAAAATAATCAAGTCCTAATTAAGTCCTAAAATAATCAAGTTCTAATTAAGTCCTGAAACAATCAAGTCTTAATCAAGTCCTAAAACTATCAAGTCCTAATTAAGTCCTAAAATTATCACGTCCTAATTAAGTCCTAAAATAATCAAGTCCTAATTAAGTCCTAAAATTATCAACTCCTAATAAAGTCATAAAATAATCAAGTCCTAATTATGTCCTAAAACTATCAAGTCCTAATTAAGTCCTAAAATCATCAAGTCCTAATTAAGTCCTAAAATCATCAAGTCCTAATAAAGTCCTAAAATAATCAAGCCCTAAGTAAGTCCTAAAACAATCAAGTCCTAATTAAGTCCTAAAACAATCAAGTCCTAATTTAGTCCTAAAATTATCACGTCCTAATTAAGTCCTAAAATAATCAAGTCCTAATTATGTCCTAAAATAATCAAGTCCTAATAAAGTCCTAAAATAATCAACTCCTAATAAAGTCCTAAAATAATCAAGTCCTAATTAAGTCCTAAAATAATCAAGTTCTAATTAAGTCCTAAAATCATCAAGTCCGAATTAAGTACTAAAATAATTAAGTCGTAATTAAGTCCGAAAATTATCACGTCCTAATTAAGTCCTAAAATAATCAATTCCTAATTAAGTCCTAAAATGATCAACTCCTAATAAAGTCCTAAAATTATCAAGTCCTAATTAAGTCTTAAAATTATCAAGTCCTAATTAAGTCCTAAAATAGTCAAGTCCTAATTAAGTCCTAAAATTATCACGTCCTAATTAAGTCCTAAAATAATCAAGTCCTAATTAAGTCCTAAAATAATCAAGTCCTAATTAAGTCCTAAAATTATCAACTCCTAATAAAGTCCTAAAATAAACAAGTCCTAAATAAGTCCTAAAATAATCAAGTTCTAATTAAGTCCTAAAATCATCAAGTCCTAATTAAGTCCTAAAATTATCACGTCCTAATTAAGTCCTAAAATAATCAAGTCCTAATTAAGTCCTAAAATCATCAAGTCCTAATTAAGTCCTAAAATTATCAAGTCCTAATTAAGTCCTAAAATAATCAAGTCCTAATTAAGTCCTAAAATAATCAAGTCCTAATAAAGTCCTAAAATAATAAAGTCCTAATTAAGTCCTAAAATAATCAAGTTCTAATTAAGTCCTAAAATCATCAAGTCCGAATTAAGTCCTAAAATAATTAAGTCCTAATTAAGTCCTAAAATAATTAAGTCCTAATTAAGTCCTAAAATCATCAAGTCCTAATTAAGTCCTAAAATTATCAAGTCCTAATTAAGTCCTAAAATAATCAAGTCCTAATTAAGTCCTAAAATAATCAAGTCCTAATTAAGTCCTGAAATAATCAAGTCTTAATCAAGTCCTAAAACTATCAAGTCCTAATTAAGTCCTAAAATTATCACGTCCTAATTAAGTCCTAAAATAATCATGTCCTAATAAAGTCCTAAAATAATCAAGTCCTAATTAAGTCCTAAAACTATCAAGTCCTAATTAAGTCCTAAAACAATCAAGTCCTAATTTAGTCCTAAAATTATCAAGTCCTAATTAAGTCCTAAAATAATCATGTCCTAATTAAGTCCTAAAACTATCAAGTCCTAATTAAGTCCAAAAATCATCAAGTCCTAATTATGTCCTAAAATTATCAAGTCCTAATTAAGTCCTAAAATAATCAAGTTCTAATTAAGTCCTAAAATTATCACGTCCTAATTAAGTCCTAAAATAATCAAGTCATAATTAAGTCCTAAAATAATCAAGTCCTAATAAAGTCCTAAAATAATCAAGCCCTAAGTAAGTCCTAAAACAATCAAGTCCTAATTAAGTCCTAAAACAATCAAGTCCTAATTTAGTCCTAAAATTATCACGTCCTAATTAAGTCCTAAAATAATTAAGTCGTAATTAAGTCCTAAAATTATCACGTCCTAATTAAGTCCTAAAATAATCAATTCCTAATTAAGTCCTAAAATTATCAACTCCTAATAAAGTCCTAAAATTATCAAGTCCTAAATAAGTCCTAAAATAATCAAGTTCTAATTAAGTCCTAAAATCATCAAGTCCTAATTAAGTCCTAAAATTATCACGTCCTAATTAAGTCCTAAAATAATCAAGTCCTATTTAAGTCCTAAAATAGTCAAGTCCTAATTAAGTCCTCGAATTATCAAGTCCTAATTAAGTCTTAAAATTATCAATTCCAAATTAAGTCCGAAAATTATCAAGTCCCAATTAAGTCCTAAAATAATTAAGTCCTAATAAGGTCCTAAAATTATCAAGTCCTTATAAAGTCTTAAAATAATCAAGTCCTAATTAAGTCCTAAAATAATCAAGTCCTAATTAAGTCCTAAAATTATCACGTCCTAATTAAGTCCTAAAATAATCAAGTCCTAATTAAGTCCTAAAATAATCAAGTCCTAATTAAGTCCTAAAATTATCAACTCCTAATAAAGTCCTAAAATAAACAAGTCCTAAATAAGTCCTAAAATAATCAAGTTCTAATTAAGTCCTTAAATCATCAAGTCCTAATTAAGTCCTAAAATTATCACGTCCTAATTAAGTCCTAAAATAATCAAGTCCTAATTAAGTCCTAAAATCATCAAGTCCTAATTAAGTCCTAAAATTATCAAGTTCTAATTAAGTCCTAAAATCATCAAGTCCGAATTAAGTCCTAAACTAATTAAGTCGTAATTAAGTCCTAAGATTATCACGTCCTAATTAAGTCCTAAAATAATCAATTCCTAATTAAGTCCTAAAATTATCAACTCCTAATAAAGTCCTAAAATTATCAAGTCCTAATTAAGTTTTAAAATTATCAAGTCCTAATTAAGTCCTAAAATAGTCAAGTCCTAATTAAGTCCTCGAATTATCAAGTCCTAATTAAGTCTTAAAATTATTAATTCCTAATTAAGTCCTAAAATAATCAAGTTCTAATTAACTCCTAAAATAATCAAGTCCTAATTAATTCCTGAAATAATCAAGTCTTAATCAAGTCCTAAAACTATCAAGTCCTAATTAAGTCCTAAAATTATCACGTCCTAAGTAAGTCCTAAAACAATCAAGTCCTAATTAAGTCCTAAAACAATCAAGTCCTAATTTAGTCCTAAAATTATCACGTCCTAATTAAGTCCTAAAATAATCAAGTCTTAATTAAGTCCTAAAACTATCAAGTCCTAATTAAGTCCTAAAATCATCAAGTCCTAATTAAGTCCTAAAATTATCAAGTCCTAATTAAGTCCTAAAATAATCAAGTTCTAATTAAGTCCTAAAATTATCACGTCCTAATTAAGTCCTAAAATAATCAAGTCCTAATTAAGTCCTAAAATAATCAATTCCTAATTAAGTCCTAAAATTATCAACTCCTAATAAAGTCCTAAAATTATCACGTCCTAATTAAGTCCTAAAATAATCAAGTCCTAATTAAGTCCTAAAATAAACAAGTCCTAAATAAGTCCTAAAATAATCAAGTTCTAATTAAGTCCTAAAATCATCAAGTCCTAATTAAGTCCTAAAATTATCAAGTCCTAATTAAGTCCTAAAATTATCAACTCCTAATAAAGTCCTAAAATAAACAAGTCCTAAATAAGTCCTAAAATAATCAAGTTCTAATTAAGTCCTGAAATCATCAAGTCCTAATTAAGTCCTAAAATTATCACGTCCTAATTAAGTCCTAAAATAATCAAGTCCTAATTAAGTCCTAAAATTATCAACTCCTAATAAAGTCCTAAAATAATAAAGTCCTAATTAAGTCCTAAAATAATCAAGTTCTAATTAAGTCCTAAAATCATCAAGTCCGAATTAAGTCCTAAAATAATTAAGTCTTAATTAAGTCCTAAAATCATCAAGTCCTAATTAAGTCCTAAAATTATCAAGTCCTAATTAAGTCCTAAAATAATCAAGTCCTAATTAAGTCCTAAAATAATCAAGTCCTAATTAAGTCCTGAAATAATCAAGTCTTCATCAAGTCCTAAAACTATCAAGTCCTAATTAAGTCCTAAAATTATCACGTCCTAATTAAGTCCTAAAATAATCAAGTCCTAATTAAGTCCTAAAATTATCAACTCCTAATAAAGTCCTAAAATAATCAAGTCCTAATTAAGTCCTAAAACTATCAAGTCCTAATTAAGTCCTAAAACAATCAAGTCCTAATTTAGTCCTAAAATTATCAAGTCCTAATTAAGTCCTAAAATAATCAAGTCCTAATTAAGTCCTAAAACTATCAAGTCCTAATTAAGTCCAAAAATCATCAAGTCCTAATTAAGTCCTAAAATTATCAAGTCCTAATTAAGTCCTAAAATAATCAAGTCCTAATTAAGTCCTAAAATAATCAAGTCCTAATAAAGTCCTAAAATAATCAAGCCCTAAGTAAGTCCTAAAACAATCAAGTCCTAATTAAGTCCTAAAACAATCAAGTCCTAATTTAGTCCTAAAATTATCACGTCCTAATTAAGTCCTAAAATAATCAAGTCCTGATTATGTCCTAAAATAATCAAGTCCTAATAAAGTCCTAAAATAATCAACTCCTAATAAAGTCCTAAAATAATCAAGTCCTAATTAAGTCCTAAAATAATCAAGTGCTA
Organism: Ganaspis brasiliensis; assembly: GCA_037103525.1. Taxonomy (NCBI): domain Eukaryota; kingdom Metazoa; phylum Arthropoda; class Insecta; order Hymenoptera; family Figitidae; genus Ganaspis; species Ganaspis brasiliensis. Next base: position 1,210,550 of record JAZKLR010000014.1, read on the forward strand.
ATTAAGTCCTAAAATCATCAAGTCCGAATTAAGTCCTAAAATAATTAAGTCGTAATTAAGTCCTAAAATTATCACGTCCTAATTAAGTCCTAAAATAATCAATTCCTAATTAAGTCCTAAAATTATCAACTCCTAATAAAGTCCTAAAATTATCAAGTCCTAATTAAGTCCTAAAATAATCAAGTTCTAATTAAGTCCTAAAATCATCAAGTCCGAATTAAGTCCTAAAATAATTAAGTCTTAATTAAGTCCTAAAATCATCAAGTCCTAATTAAGTCCTAAAATTATCAAGTCCTAATTAAGTCCTAAAATAATCAAGTCCTAATTAAGTCCTAAAATTATCAACTCCTAATAAAGTCCTAAAATAAACAAGTCCTAAATAAGTCCTAAAATAATCAAGTTCTAATTAAGTCCTAAAATCATCAAGTCCTAATTAAGTCCTAAAATTATCACGTCCTAATTAAGTCCTAAAATCATCAAGTCCGAATTAAGTCCTAAAATAATTAAGTCCTAATAAAGTCCTAAAATAATCAAGTCCTAATTAAGTCCTGAAATTATCAACTCCTAATAAAGTCCTAAAATAAACAAGTCCTAAATAAGTCCTAAAATAATCAAGTTCTAATTAAGTCCTAAAATCATCAAGTCCTAATTAAGTCCTAAAATTATCACGTCCTAATTAAGTCCTAAAATAATCAAGTCCTAATTAAGTCCTAAAATTATCAACTCCTAATAAAGTCCTAAAATAATAAAGTCCTAATTAAGTCCTAAAATAATCAAGATCTAATTAAGTCCTAAAATCATCAAGTCCGAATTAAGTCCTAAAATAATTAAGTCTTAATTAAGTCCTAAAATCATCAAGTCCTAATTAAGTCCTAAAATTATCAAGTCCTAATTAAGTCCTAAAATAATCAAGTCCTAATTAAGTCCTAAAATAATCAAGTCCTAATTAAGTCCTGAAATAATCAAGTCTTAATCAAGTCCTAAAACTATCAAGTCCTAATTAAGTCCTAAAATTATCACGTCCTAAGTAAGTCCTAAAACAATCAAGTCCTAATTAAGTCCTAAAACAATCAAGTCCTAATTTAGTCCTAAAATTATCAAGTCCTAATTAAGTCCTAAAATAATCAAGTCCTAATTAAGTCCTAAAACTATCAAGTCCTAATTAAGTCCTAAAATCATCAAGTCCTAATTAAGTCCTAAAATTATCAAGTCCTAATTAAGTCCTAAAATAATCAAGTTCTAATTAAGTCCTAAAATTATCACGTCCTAATTAAGTCCTAAAATAATCAAGTCCTAATTAAGTCCTAAAATAATCAAGTCCTAATAAAGTCCTAAAATAATCAAGCCCTAAGTAAGTCCTAAAACAATCAAGTCCTAATTAAGTCCTAAAACAATCAAGTCCTAATTTAGTCCTAAAATTATCACGTCCTAATTAAGTCCTAAAATAATCAAGTCCTGATTATGTCCTAAAATCATCAAGTCCTAATTAAGTCCTAAAACAATTGAGTCCTAATTAGGTCCTAAAACAATCAAGTCCCAATTAAGTCCTAAAATAATTAAGTCCTAATAAGGTCCTAAAATTATTAAGTCCTTATAAAGTCTTAAAATAATCAAGTCCTAATTAAGTCCTAAAATAATCAAGTCCTAATTAAGTCCTAAAATTATCACGTCCTAATTAAGTCCTAAAATAATCAAGTCCTAATTAAGTCCTAAAATTATCAACTCCTAATAAAGTCCTAAAATAATAAAGTCCTAATTAAGTCCTAAAATAATCAAGTTCTAATTAAGTCCTAAAATCATCAAGTCCGAATTAAGTCCTAAAATTATCAACTCCTAATAAAGTCCTAAAATAATCAAGTCCTAATTAAGTCCTAAAATAATCAAGTTCCAATTAAGTCCTAAAATTATCACGTCCTAATTAAGTCCTAAAATAATCAATTCCTAATTAAGTCCTAAAATTATCAACTCCTAATAAAGTCCTAAAATAATCAAGTCCTAATTAAGTCCTAAAATTATCACGTCCTAATTAAGTCCTAAAATAATCAAGTCCTAATTAAGTCCTAAAATTATCAACTCCTAATAAAGTCCTAAAATAAACAAGTCCTAAATAAGTCCTAAAATAATCAAGTTCTAATTAAGTCCTAAAATCATCAAGTCCTAATTAAGTCCTAAAATTATCACGTCCTAATTAAGTCCTAAAATAATCAAGTCCTAATTAAGTCCTAAAATTATCAACTCCTAATAAAGTCCTAAAATAATAAAGTCCTAATTAAGTCCTAAAATAATCAAGTTCTAATTAAGTCCTAAAATCATCAAGTCCGAATTAAGTCCTAAAATAATTAAGTCCTAATTAAGTCCTAAAATCATCAAGTCCTAATTAAGTCCTAAAATTATCAAGTCCTAATTAAGTCCTAAAATAATCAAGTCCTAATTAAGTCCTAAAATAATCAAGTTCTAATTAAGTCCTGAAACAATCAAGTCTTAATCAAGTCCTAAAACTATCAAGTCCTAATTAAGTCCTAAAATTATCACGTCCTAATTAAGTCCTAAAATAATCAAGTCCTAATTAAGTCCTAAAATTATCAACTCCTAATAAAGTCCTAAAATAATCAAGTCCTAATTATGTCCTAAAACTATCAAGTCCTAATTAAGTCCTAAAATCATCAAGTCCTAATTAAGTCCTAAAATTATCAAGTCCTAATTAAGTCCTAAAATAATCAAGTTCTAATTAAGTCCTAAAATAATCAAGTCCTAATTAAGTCCTGAAATAATCAAGTCTTAATCAAGTCCTAAAACTATCAAGTCCTAATTAAGTCCTAAAATTATCACGTCCTAATTAAGTCCTAAAATAATCAAGTCCTAATTAAGTCCTAAAATAATCAAGTCCTAATAAAGTCCTAAAATAATCAAGCCCTAAGTAAGTCCTAAAACAATCAAGTCCTAATTAAGTCCTAAAACAATCAAGTCCTAATTTAGTCCTAAAATTATCACGTCCTAATTAAGTCCTAAAATAATCAAGTCCTAATTATGTCCTAAAATAATCAAGTCCTAATAAAGTCCTAAAATAATCAACTCCTAATAAAGTCCTAAAATAATCAAGTCCTAATTAAGTCCTAAAATAATCAAGTTCTAATTAAGTCCTAAAACCATCAAGTCCGAATTAAGTACTAAAATAATTAAGTCGTAATTAAGTCCTAAAATTATCACGTCCTAATTAAGTCCTAAAATAATCAATTCCTAATTAAGTCCTAAAATTATCAACTCCTAATAAAGTCCTAAAATTATCAAGTCCTAATTAAGTCTTAAAATTATCAAGTCCTAATTAAGTCCTAAAATAGTCAAGTCCTTATTAAGTCCTAAAATTATCACGTCCTAATTAAGTCCTAAAATAATCAAGTCCTAATTAAGTCCTAAAATAATCAAGTCCTAATTAAGTCCTAAAATTATCAACTCCTAATAAAGTCCTAAAATAAACAAGTCCTAAATAAGTCCTAAAATAATCAAGTTCTAATTAAGTCCTAAAATCATCAAGTCCTAATTAAGTCCTAAAATTATCACGTCCTAATTAAGTCCTAAAATCATCAAGTCCGAATTAAGTCCTAAAATAATTAAGTCCTAATAAAGTCCTAAAATAATCAAGTCCTAATTAAGTCCTAAAATTATCAACTCCTAATAAAGTCCTAAAATAAACAAGTCCTAAATAAGTCCTAAAATAATCAAGTTCTAATTAAGTCCTAAAATCATCAAGTCCTAATTAAGTCCTAAAATTATCACGTCCTAATTAAGTCCTAAAATAATCAAGTCCTAATTAAGTCCTAAAATTATCAACTCCTAATAAAGTCCTAAAATAATCAAGTCCTAATTATGTCCTAAAACTATCAAGTCCTAATTAAGTCCTAAAATTATCAAGTCCTAATTAAGTCCTAAAATAATCAAGTCCTAATTAAGTCCTAAAATAATCAAGTCCTAATTAAGTCCTGAAATAATCAAGTCTTCATCAAGTCCTAAAAATATCAAGTCCTAATTAAGTCCTAAAATTATCACGTCCTAATTAAGTCCTAAAATAATCAAGTCCTAATTAAGTCCTAAAATAATCAAGTCCTAATTAAGTCCTGAAATAATCAAGTCTTCATCAAGTCCTAAAAATATCAAGTCCTAATTAAGTCCTAAAATTATCACGTCCTAAGTAAGTCCTAAAACAATCAAGTCCTAATTAAGTCCTAAAACAATCAAGTCCTAATTTAGTCCTAAAATTATCAAGTCCTAATTAAGTCCTAAAATAATCAAGTCCTAATTAAGTCCTAAAACTATCAAGTCCTAATTAAGTCCTAAAATCATCAAGTCCTAATTAAGTCCTAAAATTATCAAGTCCTAATTAAGTCCTAAAATAATCAAGTTCTAATTAAGTCCTAAAATTATCACGTCCTAATTAAGTCCTAAAATAATCAAGTCCTAATTAAGTCCTAAAATAATCAAGTCCTAATAAAGTCCTAAAATAATCAAGCCCTAAGTAAGTCCTAAAACAATCAAGTCCTAATTAAGTCCTAAAACAATCAAGTCCTAATTTAGTCCTAAAATTATCACGTCCTAATTAAGTCCTAAAATAATCAAGTCCTGATTATGTCCTAAAATCATCAAGTCCTAATTAAGTCCTAAAACAATTGAGTCCTAATTAGGTCCTAAAACAATCAAGTCCCAATTAAGTCCTAAAATAATTAAGTCCTAATAAGGTCCTAAAATTATCAAGTCCTTATAAAGTCTTAAAATAATCAAGTCCTAATTAAGTCCTAAAATAATCAAGTCCTAATTAAGTCCTAAAATTATCATGTCCTAATTAAGTCCTAAAATAATCAAGTCCTAATTAAGTCCTAAAATTATCAACTCCTAATAAAGTCCTAAAATAATAAAGTCCTTATTAAGTCCTAAAATAATCAAGTTCTAATTAAGTCCTAAAATCATCAAGTCCGAATTAAGTCCTAAAATTATCAACTCCTAATAAAGTCCTAAAATAATCAAGTCCTAATTAAGTCCTAAAATAATCAAGTTCCAATTAAGTCCTAAAATTATCACGTCCTAATTAAGTCCTAAAATAATCAATTCCTAATTAAGTCCTAAAATTATCAACTCCTAATAAAGTCCTAAAATAATCAAGTCCTAATTAAGTCCTAAAATTATCACGTCCTAATTAAGTCCTAAAATAATCAAGTCCTAATTAAGTCCTAAAATTATCAACTCCTAATAAAGTCCTAAAATAAACAAGTCCTAAATAAGTCCTAAAATAATCAAGTTCTAATTAAGTCCTAAAATCATCAAGTCCTAATTAAGTCCTAAAATTATCACGTCCTAATTAAGTCCTAAAATAATCAAGTCCTAATTAAGTCCTAAAATTATCAACTCCTAATAAAGTCCTAAAATAATAAAGTCCTAATTAAGTCCTAAAATAATCAAGTTCTAATTAAGTCCTAAAATCATCAAGTCCGAATTAAGTCCTAAAATAATTAAGTCCTAATTAAGTCCTAAAATCATCAAGTCCTAATTAAGTCCTAAAATTATCAAGTCCTAATTAAGTCCTAAAATAATCAAGTCCTAACTAAGTCCTAAAATAATCAAGTTCTAATTAAGTCCTGAAATAATTAAGTCTTAATTAAGTCCTAAAACTATCAAGTCCTAATTAAGTCCTAAAATTATCACGTCCTAATTAAGTCCTAAAATAATCAAGTCCTAATTAAGTCCTAAAATTATCAACTCCTAATAAAGTCCTAAAATAATCAAGTCCTAATTATGTCCTAAAACTATCAAGTCCTAATTAAGTCCTAAAATCATCAAGTCCTAATTAAGTCCTAAAATTATCAAGTCCTAATTAAGTCCTAAAATAATCAAGTTCTAATTAAGTCCTAAAATAATCAAGTCCTAATTAAGTCCTAAAATAATCAAGTCCTAATTAAGTCCTAAAATAATCAAGTTCTAATTAAGTCCTGAAATAATTAAGTCTTAATTAAGTCCTAAAACTATCAAGTAATAATTAAGTCCTAAAATTATCACGTCCTAATTAAGTCCTAAAATAATCAAGTCCTAATTAAGTCCTAAAATTATCAACTCCTAATAAAGTCCTAAAATAATCAAGTCCTAATTATGTCCTAAAACTATCAAGTCCTAATTAAGTCCTAAAATCATCAAGTCCTAATTAAGTCCTAAAATTATCAAGTCCTAATTAAGTCCTAAAATAATCAAGTTCTAATTAAGTCCTAAAATAATCAAGTCCTAATTAAGTCCTGAAATAATCAAGTCTTAATCAAGTCCTAAAACTATCAAGTCCTAATTAAGTCCTAAAATTATCACGTCCTAATTAAGTCCTAAAATAATCAAGTCCTAATTAAGTCCTAAAATAATCAAGTCCTAATAAAGTCCTAAAATAATCAAGCCCTAAGTAAGTCCTAAAACAATCAAGTCCTAATTAAGTCCTAAAACAATCAAGTCCTAATTTAGTCCTAAAATTATCACGTCCTAATTAAGTCCTAAAATAATCAAGTCCTAATTATGTCCTAAAATAATCAAGTCCTAATAAAGTCCTAAAATAATCAACTCCTAATAAAGTCCTAAAATAATCAAGTCCTAATTAAGTCCTAAAATAATCAAGTTCTAATTAAGTCCTAAAACCATCAAGTCCGAATTAAGTACTAAAATAATTAAGTCGTAATTAAGTCCTAAAATTATCACGTCCTAATTAAGTCCTAAAATAATCAATTCCTAATTAAGTCCTAAAATTATCAACTCCTAATAAAGTCCTAAAATTATCAAGTCCTAATTAAGTCTTAAAATTATCAAGTCCTAATTAAGTCCTAAAATAGTCAAGTCCTTATTAAGTCCTAAAATTATCACGTCCTAATTAAGTCCTAAAATAATCAAGTCCTAATTAAGTCCTAAAATAATCAAGTCCTAATTAAGTCCTAAAATTATCAACTCCTAATAAAGTCCTAAAATAAACAAGTCCTAAATAAGTCCTAAAATAATCAAGTTCTAATTAAGTCCTAAAATCATCAAGTCCTAATTAAGTCCTAAAATTATCACGTCCTAATTAAGTCCTAAAATCATCAAGTCCGAATTAAGTCCTAAAATAATTAAGTCCTAATAAAGTCCTAAAATAATCAAGTCCTAATTAAGTCCTAAAATTATCAACTCCTAATAAAGTCCTAAAATAAACAAGTCCTAAATAAGTCCTAAAATAATCAAGTTCTAATTAAGTCCTAAAATCATCAAGTCCTAATTAAGTCCTAAAATTATCACGTCCTAATTAAGTCCTAAAATAATCAAGTCCTAATTAAGTCCTAAAATTATCAACTCCTAATAAAGTCCTAAAATAATCAAGTCCTAATTATGTCCTAAAACTATCAAGTCCTAATTAAGTCCTAAAATTATCAAGTCCTAATTAAGTCCTAAAATAATCAAGTCCTAATTAAGTCCTAAAATAATCAAGTCCTAATTAAGTCCTGAAATAATCAAGTCTTCATCAAGTCCTAAAAATATCAAGTCCTAATTAAGTCCTAAAATTATCACGTCCTAATTAAGTCCTAAAATAATCAAGTCCTAATTAAGTCCTAAAATAATCAAGTCCTAATTAAGTCCTGAAATAATCAAGTCTTCATCAAGTCCTAAAAATATCAAGTCCTAATTAAGTCCTAAAATTATCACGTCCTAAGTAAGTCCTAAAACAATCAAGTCCTAATTAAGTCCTAAAACAATCAAGTCCTAATTTAGTCCTAAAATTATCAAGTCCTAATTAAGTCCTAAAATAATCAAGTCCTAATTAAGTCCTAAAACTATCAAGTCCTAATTAAGTCCTAAAATCATCAAGTCCTAATTAAGTCCTAAAATTATCAAGTCCTAATTAAGTCCTAAAATAATCAAGTTCTAATTAAGTCCTAAAATTATCACGTCCTAATTAAGTCCTAAAATAATCAAGTCCTAATTAAGTCCTAAAATAATCAAGTCCTAATAAAGTCCTAAAATAATCAAGCCCTAAGTAAGTCCTAAAACAATCAAGTCCTAATTAAGTCCTAAAACAATCAAGTCCTAATTTAGTCCTAAAATTATCACGTCCTAATTAAGTCCTAAAATAATCAAGTCCTGATTATGTCCTAAAATCATCAAGTCCTAATTAAGTCCTAAAACAATTGAGTCCTAATTAGGTCCTAAAACAATCAAGTCCCAATTAAGTCCTAAAATAATTAAGTCCTAATAAGGTCCTAAAATTATCAAGTCCTTATAAAGTCTTAAAATAATCAAGTCCTAATTAAGTCCTCAAATAATCAAGTCCTAATTAAGTCCTAAAATTATCATGTCCTAATTAAGTCCTAAAATAATCAAGTCCTAATTAAGTCCTAAAATTATCAACTCCTAATAAAGTCCTAAAATAATAAAGTCCTTATTAAGTCCTAAAATAATCAAGTTCTAATTAAGTCCTAAAATCATCAAGTCCGAATTAAGTCCTAAAATTATCAACTCCTAATAAAGTCCTAAAATAATCAAGTCCTAATTAAGTCCTAAAATAATCAAGTTCCAATTAAGTCCTAAAATTATCACGTCCTAATTAAGTCCTAAAATAATCAATTCCTAATTAAGTCCTAAAATTATCAACTCCTAATAAAGTCCTAAAATAATCAAGTCCTAATTAAGTCCTAAAATTATCACGTCCTAATTAAGTCCTAAAATAATCAAGTCCTAATTAAGTCCTAAAATTATCAACTCCTAATAAAGTCCTAAAATAAACAAGTCCTAAATAAGTCCTAAAATAATCAAGTTCTAATTAAGTCCTAAAATCATCAAGTCCTAATTAAGTCCTAAAATTATCACGTCCTAATTAAGTCCTAAAATAATCAAGTCCTAATTAAGTCCTAAAATTATCAACTCCTAATAAAGTCCTAAAATAATAAAGTCCTAATTAAGTCCTAAAATAATCAAGTTCTAATTAAGTCCTAAAATCATCAAGTCCGAATTAAGTCCTAAAATAATTAAGTCCTAATTAAGTCCTAAAATCATCAAGTCCTAATTAAGTCCTAAAATTATCAAGTCCTAATTAAGTCCTAAAATAATCAAGTCCTAACTAAGTCCTAAAATAATCAAGTTCTAATTAAGTCCTGAAATAATTAAGTCTTAATTAAGTCCTAAAACTATCAAGTCCTAATTAAGTCCTAAAATTATCACGTCCTAATTAAGTCCTAAAATAATCAAGTCCTAATTAAGTCCTAAAATTATCAACTCCTAATAAAGTCCTAAAATAATCAAGTCCTAATTATGTCCTAAAACTATCAAGTCCTAATTAAGTCCTAAAATCATCAAGTCCTAATTAAGTCCTAAAATTATCAAGTCCTAATTAAGTCCTAAAATAATCAAGTTCTAATTAAGTCCTAAAATAATCAAGTCCTAATTAAGTCCTAAAATAATCAAGTCCTAATTAAGTCCTAAAATAATCAAGTTCTAATTAAGTCCTGAAATAATTAAGTCTTAATTAAGTCCTAAAACTATCAAGTAATAATTAAGTCCTAAAATTATCACGTCCTAATTAAGTCCTAAAATAATCAAGTCCTAATTAAGTCCTAAAATTATCAACTCCTAATAAAGTCCTAAAATAATCAAGTCCTAATTATGTCCTAAAACTATCAAGTCCTAATTAAGTCCTAAAATCATCAAGTCCTAATTAAGTCCTAAAATTATCAAGTCCTAATTAAGTCCTAAAATAATCAAGTTCTAATTAAGTCCTAAAATTATCAACTCCTAATAAAGTCCTAAAATAATAAAGTCCTTATTAAGTCCTAAAATAATCAAGTTCTAATTAAGTCCTAAAATCATCAAGTCCGAATTAAGTCCTAAAATTATCAACTCCTAATAAAGTCCTAAAATAATCAAGTCCTAATTAAGTCCTAAAATAATCAAGTTCCAATTAAGTCCTAAAATTATCACGTCCTAATTAAGTCCTAAAATAATCAATTCCTAATTAAGTCCTAAAATTATCAACTCCTAATAAAGTCCTAAAATAATCAAGTCCTAATTAAGTCCTAAAATTATCACGTCCTAATTAAGTCCTAAAATAATCAAGTCCTAATTAAGTCCTAAAATTATCAACTCCTAATAAAGTCCTAAAATAAACAAGTCCTAAATAAGTCCTAAAATAATCAAGTTCTAATTAAGTCCTAAAATCATCAAGTCCTAATTAAGTCCTAAAATTATCACGTCCTAATTAAGTCCTAAAATAATCAAGTCCTAATTAAGTCCTAAAATTATCAACTCCTAATAAAGTCCTAAAATAATAAAGTCCTAATTAAGTCCTAAAATAATCAAGTTCTAATTAAGTCCTAAAATCATCAAGTCCGAATTAAGTCCTAAAATAATTAAGTCCTAATTAAGTCCTAAAATCATCAAGTCCTAATTAAGTCCTAAAATTATCAAGTCCTAATTAAGTCCTAAAATAATCAAGTCCTAATTAAGTCCTAAAATAATCAAGTTCTAATTAAGTCCTGAAATAATTAAGTCTTAATTAAGTCCTAAAACTATCAAGTCCTAATTAAGTCCTAAAATTATCACGTCCTAATTAAGTCCTAAAATAATCAAGTCCTAATTAAGTCCTAAAATTATCAACTCCTAATAAAGTCCTAAAATAATCAAGTCCTAATTATGTCCTAAAACTATCAAGTCCTAATTAAGTCCTAAAATCATCAAGTCCTAATTAAGTCCTAAAATTATCAAGTCCTAATTAAGTCCTAAAATAATCAAGTTCTAATTAAGTCCTAAAATAATCAAGTCCTAATTAAGTCCTAAAATAATCAAGTCCTAATTAAGTCCTAAAATAATCAAGTTCTAATTAAGTCCTGAAATAATTAAGATTTAATTAAGTCCTAAAACTATCAAGTCCTAATTAAGTCCTAAAATTATCACGTCCTAATTAAGTCCTAAAATAATCAAGTCCTAATTAAGTCCTAAAATTATCAACTCCTAATAAAGTCCTAAAATAATCAAGTCCTAATTATGTCCTAAAACTATCAAGTCCTAATTAAGTCCTAAAATCATCAAGTCCTAATTAAGTCCTAAAATTATCAAGTCCTAATTAAGTCCTAAAATAATCAAGTTCTAATTAAGTCCTAAAATAATCAAGTCCTAATTAAGTCCTGAAATAATCAAGTCTTAATCAAGTCCTAAAACTATCAAGTCCTAATTAAGTCCTAAAATTATCACGTCCTAATTAAGTCCTAAAATAATCAAGTCCTAATTAAGTCCTAAAATAATCAAGTCCTAATAAAGTCCTAAAATAATCAAGCCCTAAGTAAGTCCTAAAACAATCAAGTCCTAATTAAGTCCTAAAACAATCAAGTCCTAATTTAGTCCTAAAATTATCACGTCCTAATTAAGTCCTAAAATAATCAAGTCCTAATTATGTCCTAAAATAATCAAGTCCTAATTAAGTCCTAAAATAATCAAGTTCTAATTAAGTCCTAAAATCATCAAGTCCGAATTAAGTACTAAAATAATTAAGTCGTAATTAAGTCCTAAAATTATCACGTCCTAATTAAGTCCTAAAATAATCAATTCCTAATTAAGTCCTAAAATTATCAACTCCTAATAAAGTCCTAAAATTATCAAGTCCTAATTAAGTCTTAAAATTATCAAGTCCTAATTAAGTCCTAAAATAGTCAAGTCCTAATTAAGTCCTAAAATTATCACGTCCTAATTAAGTCCTAAAATAATCAAGTCCTAATTAAGTCCTAAAATAATCAAGTCCTAATTAAGTCCTAAAATTATCAACTCCTAATAAAGTCCTAAACTAAACAAGTCCTAAATAAGTCCTAAAATAATCAAGTTCTAATTAAGTCCTAAAATCATCAAGTCCTAATTAAGTCCTAAAATTATCACGTCCTAATTAAGTCCTAAAATAATCAAGTCCTAATTAAGTCTTAAAATCATCAAGTCCTAATTAAGTCCTAAAATTATCAAGTCCTAATTAAGTCCTAAAATAATCAAGTCCTAATTAAGTCCTAAAATAATCAAGTCCTAATAAAGTCCTAAAATTATCAACTCCTAATAAAGTCCTAAAATAAACAAGTCCTAAATAAGTCCTAAAATAATCAAGTTCTAATTAAGTCCTAAAATCATCAAGTCCTAATTAAGTCCTAAAATTATCACGTCCTAATTAAGTCCTAAAATAATCAAGTCCTAATTAAGTCCTAAAATAATCAAGTCCTAATTAAGTCCTAAAATAATCAAGTCCTAATTAAGTCCTAAAATTATCAACTCCTAATAAAGTCCTAAAATAAACAAGTCCTAAATAAGTCCTAAAATAATCAAGTCCTAATTAAGTCCTAAAATTATCACGTCCTAATTAAGTCCTAAAATAATCAAGTCCTAATTAAGTCCTAAAATAATCAAGTCCTAATTAAGTCCTAAAATTATCAACTCCTAATAAAGTCCTAAAATAAACAAGTCCTAAATAAGTCCTAAAATAATCAAGTTCTAATTAAGTCCTAAAATCATCAAGTCCTAATTAAGTCCTAAAATTATCACGTCCTAATTAAGTCCTAAAATAATCAAGTCCTAATTAAGTCCTAAAATCATCAAGTCCGAATTAAGTCCTAAAATAATTAAGTCCTAATTAAGTCCTAAAATAATTAAGTCCTAATTAAGTCCTAAAATCATCAAGTCCTAATTAAGTCCTAAAATTATCAAGTCCTAATTAAGTCCTAAAATAATCAAGTCCTAATTAAGTCCTAAAATAATCAAGTCCTAATTAAGTCCTAAAATAATCAAGTCTTAATCAAGTCCTAAAACTATCAAGTCCTAATTAAGTCCTAAAATTATCAATTCCAAATTAAGTCCGAAAATTATCAAGTCCCAATTAAGTCCTAAAATAATTAAGTCCTAATAAGGTCCTAAAATTATCAAGTCCTTATAAAGTCTTAAAATAATCAAGTCCTAATTAAGTCCTAAAATAATCAAGTCCTAATTAAGTCCTAAAATTATCACGTCCTAATTAAGTCCTAAAATAATCAAGTCCTAATTAAGTCCTAAAATAATCAAGTCCTAGTTAAGTCCTAAAATTATCAACTCCTAATAAAGTCCTAAAATAAACAAGTCCTAAATAAGTCCTAAAATAATCAAGTTCTAATTAAGTCCTAAAATCATCAAGTCCTAATTAAGTCCTAAAATTATCACGTCCTAATTAAGTCCTAAAATAATCAATTCCTAATTAAGTCCTAAAATTATCAACTCCTAATAAAGTCCTTAAATTATCAAGTCCTAATTAAGTTTTAAAATTATCAAGTCCTAATTAAGTCCTAAAATAATCAAGTCTTAATTAAGTCCTAAAATTATCAACTTCTAATAAAGTCCTAAAATAAACAAGTCCTAAATAAGTCCTAAAATAATCAAGTTCTAATTAAGTCCTAAAATCATCAAGTCCTAATTAAGTCCTAAAATTATCACGTCCTAATTAAGTCCTAAAATAATCAAGTCCTAATTAAGTCCTAAAATCATCAAGTCCGAATTAAGTCCTAAAATAATTAAGTCCTAATTAAGTCCTAAAATAATTAAGTCCTAATTAAGTCCTAAAATCATCAAGTCCTAATTAAGTCCTAAAATTATCAAGTCCTAATTAAGTCCTAAAATAATCAAGTCCTAATTAAGTCCTAAAATAATCAAGTCCTAATTAAGTCCTGAAATAATCAAGTCTTAATCAAGTCCTAAAACTATCAAGTCCTAATTAAGTCCTAAAATTATCAATTCCAAATTAAGTCCGAAAATTATCAAGTCCCAATTAAGTCCTAAAATAATTAAGTCCTAATAAGGTCCTAAAATTATCAAGTCCTTATAAAGTCTTAAAATAATCAAGTCCTAATTAAGTCCTAAAATAATCAAGTCCTAATTAAGTCCTAAAATTATCACGTCCTAATTAAGTCCTAAAATAATCAAGTCCTAATTAAGTCCTAAAATAATCAAGTCCTAATTAAGTCCTAAAATTATCAACTCCTAATAAAGTCCTAAAATAAACAAGTCCTAAATAAGTCCTAAAATAATCAAGTTCTAATTAAGTCCTAAAATCATCAAGTCCTAATTAAGTCCTAAAATTATCACGTCCTAATTAAGTCCTAAAATAATCAATTCCTAATTAAGTCCTAAAATTATCAACTCCTAATAAAGTCCTTAAATTATCAAGTCCTAATTAAGTTTTAAAATTATCAAGTCCTAATTAAGTCCTAAAATAGTCAAGTCCTAATTAAGTCCTCGAATTATCAAGTCCTAATTAAGTCTTAAAATTATTAATTCCTAATTAAGTCCTAAAATAATCAAGTTCTAATTAACTCCTAAAATAATCAAGTCCTAATTAATTCCTGAAATAATCAAGTCTTAATCAAGTCCTAAAACTATCAAGTCCTAATTAAGTCCTAAAATTATCACGTCCTAAGTAAGTCCTAAAACAATCAAGTCCTAATTAAGTCCTAAAACAATCAAGTCCTAATTTAGTCCTAAAATTATCACGTCCTAATTAAGTCCTAAAATACTCAAGTCTTAATTAAGTCCTAAAACTATCAAGTCCTAATTAAGTCCTAAAATCATCAAGTCCTAATTAAGTCCTAAAATAGTCAAGTCCTAATTAAGTCCTAAAATCATCAAGTCCTAATTAAGTCCTAAAATTATCAAGTCCTAATTAAGTCCTAAAATAATCAAGTCCTAATTAAGTCCTAAAATAATCAAGTTCTAATTAAGTCCTGAAATAATTAAGTCTTAATTAAGTCCTAAAACTATCAAGTCCTAATTAAGTCCTAAAATTATCACGTCCTAATTAAGTCCTAAAATAATCAAGTCCTAATTAAGTCCTAAAATTATCAACTCCTAATAAAGTCCTAAAATAATCAAGTCCTAATTATGTCCTAAAACTATCAAGTCCTAATTAAGTCCTAAAATCATCAAGTCCTAATTAAGTCCTAAAATTATCAAGTCCTAATTAAGTCCTAAAATAATCAAGTTCTAATTAAGTCCTAAAATAATCAAGTCCTAATTAAGTCCTGAAATAATCAAGACTTAATCAAGTCCTAAAACTATCAAGTCCTAATTAAGTCCTAAAATTATCACGTCCTAATTAAGTCCTAAAATAATCAAGTCCTAATTAAGTCCTAAAATAATCAAGTCCTAATAAAGTCCTAAAATAATCAAGCCCTAAGTAAGTCCTAAAACAATCAAGTCCTAATTAAGTCCTAAAACAATCAAGTCCTAATTTAGTCCTAAAATTATCACGTCCTAATTAAGTCCTAAAATAATCAAGTCCTAATTATGTCCTAAAATAATCAAGTCCTAATAAAGTCCTAAAATAATCAACTCCTAATAAAGTCCTAAAATAATCAAGTCCTAATTAAGTCCTAAAATAATCAAGTTCTAATTAAGTCCTAAAATCATCAAGTCCGAATTAAGTACTAAAATAATTAAGTCGTAATTAAGTCCTAAAATTATCACGTCCTAATTAAGTCCTAAAATAATCAATTCCTAATTAAGTCCTAAAATTATCAACTCCTAATAAAGTCCTAAAATTATCAAGTCCTAATTAAGTCTTAAAATTATCAAGTCCTAATTAAGTCCTAAAATAGTCAAGTCCTAATTAAGTCCTAAAATTATCACGTCCTAATTAAGTCCTAAAATAATCAAGTCCTAATAAAGTCCTAAAATAATAAAGTCCTAATTAAGTCCTAAAATAATCAAGTTCTAATTAAGTCCTAAAATCATCAAGTCCGAATTAAGTCCTAAAATAATTAAGTCCTAATTAAGTCCTAAAATAATTAAGTCCTAATTAAGTCCTAAAATCATCAAGTCCTAATTAAGTCCTAAAATTATCAAGTCCTAATTAAGTCCTAAAATAATCAAGTCCTAATTAAGTCCTAAAATAATCAAGTCCTAATTAAGTCCTGAAATAATCAAGTCTTAATCAAGTCCTAAAACTATCAAGTCCTAATTAAGTCCTAAAATTATCAATTCCAAATTAAGTCCGAAAATTATCAAGTCCCAATTAAGTCCTAAAATAATTAAGTCCTAATAAGGTCCTAAAATTATCAAGTCCTTATAAAGTCTTAAAATAATCAAGTCCTAATTAAGTCCTAAAATAATCAAGTCCTAATTAAGTCCTAAAATTATCACGTCCTAATTAAGTCCTAAAATAATCAAGTCCTAATTAAGTCCTAAAATAATCAAGTCCTAATTAAGTCCTAAAATTATCAACTCCTAATAAAGTCCTAAAATAAACAAGTCCTAAATAAGTCCTAAAATAATCAAGTTCTAATTAAGTCCTAAAATCATCA
Source organism: Ganaspis brasiliensis (assembly GCA_037103525.1). NCBI lineage: Eukaryota > Metazoa > Arthropoda > Insecta > Hymenoptera > Figitidae > Ganaspis > Ganaspis brasiliensis. Next base: position 1,226,878 of record JAZKLR010000014.1, read on the forward strand.
AGTCCTAATTAAGTCCTAAAATTATCACGTCCTAATTAAGTCCTAAAATAATCAAGTCCTAATTAAGTCCTAAAATTATCAAGTCCGAATTAAGTCCTAAAATAATTAAGTCCTAATTAAGTCCTTAAATAATTAAGTCCTAATTAAGTCCTAAAATCATCAAGTCCTAATTAAGTCCTAAAATTATCAAGTCCTAATTAAGTCCTAAAATAATCAAGTCCTAATTAAGTTCTAAAATAATTAAGTCCTAATTAAGTCCTGAAATAATCAAGTCTTAATCAAGTCCTAAAACTATCAAGTCCTAATTAAGTCCTAAAATTATCAATTCCAAATTAAGTCCGAAAATTATCAAGTCCCAATTAAGTCCTAAAATAATTAAGTCCTAATAAGGTCCTAAAATTATCAAGTCCTTATAAAGTCTTAAAATAATCAAGTCCTAATTAAGTCCTAAAATAATCAAGTCCTAATTAAGTCCTAAAATTATCACGTCCTAATTAAGTCCTAAAATAATCAAGTCCTAATTAAGTCCTAAAATAATCAAGTCCTAATTAAGTCCTAAAATTATCAACTCCTAATAAAGTCCTAAAATAAACAAGTCCTAAATAAGTCCTAAAATAATCAAGTTCTAATTAAGTCCTAAAATCATCAAGTCCTAATTAAGTCCTAAAATTATCACGTCCTAATTAAGTCCTAAAATAATCAATTCCTAATTAAGTCCTAAAATTATCAACTTCTAATAAAGTCCTTAAATTATCAAGTCCTAATTAAGTTTTAAAATTATCAAGTCCTAATTAAGTCCTAAAATAATCAAGTCCTAATTAAGTCCTAAAATTATCAACTCCTAATAAAGTCCTAAAATAAACAAGTCCTAAATAAGTCCTAAAATAATCAAGTTCTAATTAAGTCCTAAAATCATCAAGTCCTAATTAAGTCCTAAAATTATCACGTCCTAATTAAGTCCTAAAATAATCAAGTCCTAATTAAGTCCTAAAATCATCAAGTCCGAATTAAGTCCTAAAATAATTAAGTCCTAATTAAGTCCTAAAATAATTAAGTCCTAATTAAGTCCTAAAATCATCAAGTCCTAATTAAGTCCTAAAATTATCAAGTCCTAATTAAGTCCTAAAATTATCAAGTCCTAATTAAGTCCTAAAATAATCAAGTCCTAATTAAGTCCTGAAATAATCAAGTCTTAATCAAGTCCTAAAACTATCAAGTCCTAATTAAGTCCTAAAATTATCAATTCCAAATTAAGTCCGAAAATTATCAAGTCCCAATTAAGTCCTAAAATAATTAAGTCCTAATAAGGTCCTAAAATTATCAAGTCCTTATAAAGTCTTAAAATAATCAAGTCCTAATTAAGTCCTAAAATAATCAAGTCCTAATTAAGTCCTAAAATTATCACGTCCTAATTAAGTCCTAAAACAATCAAGTCCTAATTAAGTCCTAAAACAATCAAGTCCTAATTTAGTCCTAAAATTATCACCTCCTAATAAAGTCCTAAAATAAACAAGTCCTAAATAAGTCCTAAAATAATCAAGTTCTAATTAAGTCCTAAAATCATCAATTCCAAATTAAGTCCGAAAATTATCAAGTCCCAATTAAGTCCTAAAATAATTAAGTCCTAATAAGGTCCTAAAATTATCAAGTCCTTATAAAGTCTTAAAATAATCAAGTCCTAATTAAGTCCTAAAATAATCAAGTCCTAATTAAGTCCTAAAATTATCAAGTCCCAATTAAGTCCTAAAATAATTAAGTCCTAATAAGGTCCTAAAATTATCAAGTCCTTATAAAGTCTTAAAATAATCAAGTCCTAATTAAGTCCTAAAATAATCAAGTCCTAATTAAGTCCTAAAATTATCACGTCCTAATTAAGTCCTAAAATAATCAATTCCTAATTAAGTCCTAAAATTATCAACTCCTAATAAAGTCCTTAAATTATCAAGTCCTAATTAAGTTTTAAAATTATCAAGTCCTAATTAAGTCCTAAAATAGTCAAGTCCTAATTAAGTCCTCGAATTATCAAGTCCTAATTAAGTCTTAAAATTATTAATTCCTAATTAAGTCCTAAAATAATCAAGTTCTAATTAACTCCTAAAATAATCAAGTCCTAATTAATTCCTGAAATAATCTAGTCTTAATCAAGTCCTAAAACTATCAAGTCCTAATTAAGTCCTAAAATTATCACGTCCTAAGTAAGTCCTAAAACAATCAAGTCCTAATTAAGTCCTAAAACAATCAAGTCCTAATTTAGTCCTAAAATTATCACGTCCTAATTAAGTCCTAAAATAATCAAGTCTTAATTAAGTCCTAAAACTATCAAGTCCTAATTAAGTCCTAAAATCATCAAGTCCTAATTAAGTCCTAAAATTATCAAGTCCTAATTAAGTCCTAAAATAATCAAGTTCTAATTAAGTCCTAAAATTATCACGTCCTAATTAAGTCCTAAAATAATCAAGTCCTAATTAAGTCCTAAAATAATCAATTCCTAATTAAGTCCTAAAATTATCAACTCCTAATAAAGTCCTAAAATTATCACGTCCTAATTAAGTCCTAAAATAATCAAGTCCTAATTAAGTCCTAAAATAAACAAGTCCTAAATAAGTCCTAAAATAATCAAGTTCTAATTAAGTCCTAAAATCATCAAGTCCTAATTAAGTCCTAAAATTATCAAGTCCTAATTAAGTCCTAAAATTATCAACTCCTAATAAAGTCCTAAAATAAACAAGTCCTAAATAAGTCCTAAAATAATCAAGTTCTAATTAAGTCCTGAAATCATCAAGTCCTAATTAAGTCCTAAAATTATCACGTCCTAATTAAGTCCTAAAATCATCAAGTCCGAATTAAGTCCTAAAATAATTAAGTCCTAATAAAGTCCTAAAATAATCAAGTCCTAATTAAGTCCTAAAATTATCAACTCCTAATAAAGTCCTAAAATAAACAAGTCCTAAATAAGTCCTAAAATAATCAAGTTCTAATTAAGTCCTAAAATCATCAAGTCCTAATTAAGTCCTAAAATTATCACGTCCTAATTAAGTCCTAAAATAATCAAGTCCTAATTAAGTCCTAAAATTATCAACTCCTAATAAAGTCCTAAAATAATAAAGTCCTAATTAAGTCCTAAAATAATCAAGTTCTAATTAAGTCCTAAAATCATCAAGTCCGAATTAAGTCCTAAAATAATTAAGTCTTAATTAAGTCCTAAAATCATCAAGTCCTAATTAAGTCCTAAAATTATCAAGTCCTAATTAAGTCCTAAAATAATCAAGTCCTAATTAAGTCCTAAAATAATCAAGTCCTAATTAAGTCCTGAAATAATCAAGTCTTCATCAAGTCCTAAAACTATCAAGTCCTAATTAAGTCCTAAAATTATCACGTCCTAATTAAGTCCTAAAATAATCAAGTCCTAATTAAGTCCTAAAATTATCAACTCCTAATAAAGTCCTAAAATAATCAAGTCCTAATTAAGTCCTAAAACTATCAAGTCCTAATTAAGTCCTGAAATAATCAAGTCTTAATCAAGTCCTAAAACTATCAAGTCCTAATTAAGTCCTAAAATTATCACGTCCTAAGTAAGTCCTAAAACAATCAAGTCCTAATTAAGTCCTAAAACAATCAAGTCCTAATTTAGTCCTAAAATTATCACGTCCTAATTAAGTCCTAAAATAATCAAGTCCTGATTATGTCCTAAAATAATCAAGTCCTAATAAAGTCCTAAAATAATCAACTCCTAATAAAGTCCTAAAATAATCAAGTCCTAATTAAGTCCTAAAATAATCAAGTTCTAATTAAGTCCTAAAATCATCAAGTCCGAATTAAGTCCTAAAATAATTAAGTCGTAATTAAGTCCTAAAATTATCACGTCCTAATTAAGTCCTAAAATAATCAATTCCTAATTAAGTCCTAAAATTATCAACTCCTAATAAAGTCCTAAAATTATCAAGTCCTAATTAAGTCCTAAAATAATCAAGTTCTAATTAAGTCCTAAAATCATCAAGTCCGAATTAAGTCCTAAAATAATTAAGTCTTAATTAAGTCCTAAAATCATCAAGTCCTAATTAAGTCCTAAAATTATCAAGTCCTAATTAAGTCCTAAAATAATCAAGTCCTAATTAAGTCCTAAAATTATCAACTCCTAATAAAGTCCTAAAATAAACAAGTCCTAAATAAGTCCTAAAATAATCAAGTTCTAATTAAGTCCTAAAATCATCAAGTCCTAATTAAGTCCTAAAATTATCAAGTCCTAATTAAGTCCTAAAATTATCAACTCCTAATAAAGTCCTAAAATAAACAAGTCCTAAATAAGTCCTAAAATAATCAAGTTCTAATTAAGTCCTAAAATCATCAAGTCCTAATTAAGTCCTAAAATTATCACGTCCTAATTAAGTCCTAAAATCATCAAGTCCGAATTAAGTCCTAAAATAATTAAGTCCTAATAAAGTCCTAAAATAATCAAGTCCTAATTAAGTCCTAAAATTATCAACTCCTAATAAAGTCCTAAAATAAACAAGTCCTAAATAAGTCCTAAAATAATTAAGTTCTAATTAAGTCCTAAAATCATCAAGTCCTAATTAAGTCCTAAAATTATCACGTCCTAATTAAGTCCTAAAATAATCAAGTCCTAATTAAGTCCTAAAATTATCAACTCCTAATAAAGTCCTAAAATAATAAAGTCCTAATTAAGTCCTAAAATAATCAAGATCTAATTAAGTCCTAAAATCATCAAGTCCGAATTAAGTCCTAAAATAATTAAGTCTTAATTAAGTCCTAAAATCATCAAGTCCTAATTAAGTCCTAAAATTATCAAGTCCTAATTAAGTCCTAAAATAATCAAGTCCTAATTAAGTCCTAAAATAATCAAGTCCTAATTAAGTCCTGAAATAATCAAGTCTTCATCAAGTCCTAAAAATATCAAGTCCTAATTAAGTCCTAAAATTATCACGGCCTAATTAAGTCCTAAAATAATCAAGTCCTAATTAAGTCCTAAAATTATCAACTCCTAATAAAGTCCTAAAATAATCAAGTCCTAATTAAGTCCTAAAACTATCAAGTCCTAATTAAGTCCTGAAATAATCAAGTCTTAATCAAGTCCTAAAACTATCAAGTCCTAATTAAGTCCTAAAATTATCACGTCCTAAGTAAGTCCTAAAACAATCAAGTCCTAATTAAGTCCTAAAACAATCAAGTCCTAATTTAGTCCTAAAATTATCAAGTCCTAATTAAGTCCTAAAATAATCAAGTCCTAATTAAGTCCTAAAACTATCAAGTCCTAATTAAGTCCTAAAATCATCAAGTCCAAATTAAGTCCTAAAATTATCAAGTCCTAATTAAGTCCTAAAATAATCAAGTTCTAATTAAGTCCTAAAATTATCACGTCCTAATTAAGTCCTAAAATAATCAAGTCCTAATTAAGTCCTAAAATAATCAAGTCCTAATAAAGTCCTAAAATAATCAAGCCCTAAGTAAGTCCTAAAACAATCAAGTCCTAATTAAGTCCTAAAACAATCAAGTCCTAATTTAGTCCTAAAATTATCACGTCCTAATTAAGTCCTAAAATAATCAAGTCCTGATTATGTCCTAAAATCATCAAGTCCTAATTAAGTCCTAAAACAATTGAGTCCTAATTAGGTCCTAAAACAATCAAGTCCCAATTAAGTCCTAAAATAATTAAGTCCTAATAAGGTCCTAAAATTATCAAGTCCTTATAAAGTCTTAAAATAATCAAGTCCTAATTAAGTCCTAAAATAATCAAGTCCTAATTAAGTCCTAAAATTATCACGTCCTAATTAAGTCCTAAAATAATCAAGTTCTAATTAAGTCCTAAAATCATCAAGTCCGAATTAAGTCCTAAAATTATCTTTTCCTAATAAAGTCCTAAAATAATCAAGTCCTAATTAAGTCCTAAAATAATCAAGTTCCAATTAAGTCCTAAAATTATCACGTCCTAATTAAGTCCTAAAATAATCAATTCCTAATTAAGTCCTAAAATTATCAACTCCTAATAAAGTCCTAAAATAATCAAGTCCTAATTAAGTCCTAAAATTATCACGTCCTAATTAAGTCCTAAAATAATCAAGTCCTAATTAAGTCCTAAAATTATCAACTCCTAATAAAGTCCTAAAATAAACAAGTCCTAAAAAAGTCCTAAAATAATCAAGTTCTAATTAAGTCCTAAAATCATCAAGTCCTAATTAAGTCCTAAAATTATCACGTCCTTATTAAGTCCTAAATTAATCAAGTCCTAATTAAGTCCTAAAATTATCAACTCCTAATAAAGTCCTAAAATAATAAAGTCCTAATTAAGTCCTAAAATAATCAAGTTCTAATTAAGTCCTAAAATCATTAAGTCCGAATTAAGTCCTAAAATAATTAAGTCCTAATTAAGTCCTAAAATCATCAAGTCCTAATTAAGTCCTAAAATTATCAAGTCCTAATTAAGTCCTAAAATAATCAAGTCCTAATTAAGTCCTAAAATAATCAAGTTCTAATTAAGTCCTGAAACAATCAAGTCTTAATCAAGTCCTAAAACTATCAAGTCCTAATTAAGTCCTAAAATTATCACGTCCTAATTAAGTCCTAAAATAATCAAGTCCTAATTAAGTCCTAAAATTATCAACTCCTAATAAAGTCCTAAAATAATCAAGTCCTAATTATGTCCTAAAACTATCAAGTCCTAATTAAGTCCTAAAATCATCAAGTCCTAATTAAGTCCTAAAATTATCAAGTCCTAATTAAGTCCTAAAATAATCAAGTTCTAATTAAGTCCTAAAATAATCAAGTCCTAATTAAGTCCTGAAATAATCAAGTCTTAATCAAGTCCTAAAACTATCAAGTCCTAATTAAGTCCTAAAATTATCACGTCCTAATTAAGTCCTAAAATAATCAAGTCCTAATTAAGTCCTAAAATAATCAAGTCCTAATAAAGTCCTAAAATAATCAAGCCCTAAGTAAGTCCTAAAACAATCAAGTCCTAATTAAGTCCTAAAACAATCAAGTCCTAATTTAGTCCTAAAATTATCACGTCCTAATTAAGTCCTAAAATAATCAAGTCCTAATTATGTCCTAAAATAATCAAGTCCTAATAAAGTCCTAAAATAATCAACTCCTAATAAAGTCCTAAAATAATCAAGTCCTAATTAAGTCCTAAAATAATCAAGTTCTAATTAAGTCCTAAAATAATCAAGTCCTAATTAATTCCTGAAATAATCAAGTCTTAATCAAGTCCTAAAACTATCAAGTCCTAATTAAGTCCTAAAATTATCACGTCCTAAGTAAGTCCTAAAACAATCAAGTCCTAATTAAGTCCTAAAACAATCAAGTCCTAATTTAGTCCTAAAATTATCACGTCCTAATTAAGTCCTAAAATAATCAAGTCTTAATTAAGTCCTAAAACTATCAAGTCCTAATTAAGTCCTAAAATCATCAAGTCCTAATTAAGTCCTAAAATTATCAAGTCCTAATTAAGTCCTAAAATAATCAAGTTCTAATTAAGTCCTAAAATTATCACGTCCTAATTAAGTCCTAAAATAATCAAGTCCTAATTAAGTCCTAAAATAATCAATTCCTAATTAAGTCCTAAAATTATCACGTCCTAAGTAAGTCCTAAAACAATCAAGTCCTAATTAAGTCCTAAAACAATCAAGTCCTAATTTAGTCCTAAAATTATCACGTCCTAATTAAGTCCTAAAATAATCAAGTCTTAATTAAGTCCTAAAACTATCAAGTCCTAATTAAGTCCTAAAATCATCAAGTCCTAATTAAGTCCTAAAATTATCAAGTCCTAATTAAGTCCTAAAATAATCAAGTTCTAATTAAGTCCTAAAATAATCAAGTCCTAATTAATTCCTGAAATAATCAAGTCTTAATCAAGTCCTAAAACTATCAAGTCCTAATTAAGTCCTAAAATTATCACGTCCTAAGTAAGTCCTGAAACAATCAAGTCCTAATTAAGTCCTAAAACAATCAAGTCCTAATTTAGTCCTAAAATTATCACGTCCTAATTAAGTCCTAAAATAATCAAGTCCTAATTAAGTCCTAAAATAAACAAGTCCTAAATAAGTCCTAAAATAATCAAGTTCTAATTAAGTCCTAAAATCATCAAGTCCTAATTAAGTCCTAAAATTATCAAGTCCTAATTAAGTCCTAAAATTATCAACTCCTAATAGAGTCCTAAAATAAACAAGTCCTAAATAAGTCCTAAAATAATCAAGTTCTAATTAAGTCCTGAAATCATCAAGTCCTAATTAAGTCCTAAAATTATCACGTCCTAATTAAGTCCTAAAATCATCAAGTCCGAATTAAGTCCTAAAATAATTAAGTCCTAATAAAGTCCTAAAATAATCAAGTCCTAATTAAGTCCTAAAATTATCAACTCCTAATAAAGTCCTAAAATAAACAAGTCCTAAATAAGTCCTAAAATAATCAAGTTCTAATTAAGTCCTAAAATCATCAAGTCCTAATTAAGTCCTAAAATTATCACGTCCTAATTAAGTCCTAAAATAATCAAGTCCTAATTAAGTCCTAAAATTATCAACTCCTAATAAAGTCCTAAAATAATAAAGTCCTAATTAAGTCCTAAAATAATCAAGTTCTAATTAAGTCCTAAAATCATCAAGTCCGAATTAAGTCCTAAAATAATTAAGTCTTAATTAAGTCCTAAAATCATCAAGTCCTAATTAAGTCCTAAAATTATCAAGTCCTAATTAAGTCCTAAAATAATCAAGTCCTAATTAAGTCCTAAAATAATCAAGTCCTAATTAAGTCCTGAAATAATCAAGTCTTCATCAAGTCCTAAAACTATCAAGTCCTAATTAAGTCCTAAAATTATCACGTCCTAATTAAGTCCTAAAATAATCAAGTCCTAATTAAGTCCTAAAATTATCAACTCCTAATAAAGTCCTAAAATAATCAAGTCCTAATTAAGTCCTAAAACTATCAAGTCCTAATTAAGTCCTAAAATAATCAAGTCTTAATCAAGTCCTAAAACTATCAAGTCCTAATTAAGTCCTAAAATTATCACGTCCTAAGTAAGTCCTAAAACAATCAAGTCCTAATTAAGTCCTAAAACAATCAAGTCCTAATTTAGTCCTAAAATTATCAAGTCCTAATTAAGTCCTAAAATAATCAAGTCCTAATTAAGTCCTAAAACTATCAAGTCCTAATTAGGTCCAAAAATCATCAAGTCCTAATTAAGTCCTAAAATTATCAAGTCCTAATTAAGTCCTAAAATAATCAAGTCCTAATTAAGTCCTAAAATAATCAAGTCCTAATAAAGTCCTAAAATAATCAAGCCCTAAGTAAGTCCTAAAACAATCAAGTCCTAATTAAGTCCTAAAACAATCAAGTCCTAATTTAGTCCTAAAATTATCACGTCCTAATTAAGTCCTAAAATAATCAAGTCCTGATTATGTCCTAAAATAATCAAGTCCTAATAAAGTCCTAAAATAATCAACTCCTAATAAAGTCCTAAAATCATCAAGTCCTAATTAAGTCCTAAAATTATCAAGTCCTAATTAAGTCCTAAAATAATCAAGTCCTAATTAAGTCCTAAAATAATCAAGTCCTAATTAAGTCCTGAAATAATCAAGTCTTAATCAAGTCCTAAAACTATCAAGTCCTAATTAAGTCCTAAAATTATCAATTCCAAATTAAGTCCGAAAATTATCAAGTCCCAATTAAGTCCTAAAATAATTAAGTCCTAATAAGGTCCTAAAATTATCAAGTCCTTATAAAATCTTAAAATAATCAAGTCCTAATTAAGTCCTAAAATAATCAAGTCCTAATTAAGTCCTAAAATTATCACGTCCTAATTAAGTCCTAAAATAATCAAGTCCTAATAAAGTCCTAAAATAATCAAGCCCTAAGTAAGTCCTAAAACAATCAAGTCCTAATTAAGTCCTAAAACAATCAAGTCCTAATTTAGTCCTAAAATTATCACGTCCTAATTAAGTCCTAAAATAATCAAGTCCTAATTATGTCCTAAAATAATCAAGTCCTAATAAAGTCCTAAAATAATCAACTCCTAATAAAGTCCTAAAATAATCAAGTCCTAATTAAGTCCTAAAATAATCAAGTTCTAATTAAGTCCTAAAATAATCAAGTCCTAATTAATTCCTGAAATAATCAAGTCTTAATCAAGTCCTAAAACTATCAAGTCCTAATTAAGTCCTAAAATTATCACGTCCTAAGTAAGTCCTAAAACAATCAAGTCCTAATTAAGTCCTAAAACAATCAAGTCCTAATTTAGTCCTAAAATTATCACGTCCTAATTAAGTCCTAAAATAATCAAGTCTTAATTAAGTCCTAAAACTATCAAGTCCTAATTAAGTCCTAAAATCATCAAGTCCTAATTAAGTCCTAAAATTATCAAGTCCTAATTAAGTCCTAAAATAATCAAGTTCTAATTAAGTCCTAAAATTATCACGTCCTAATTAAGTCCTAAAATAATCAAGTCCTAATTAAGTCCTAAAATAATCAATTCCTAATTAAGTCCTAAAATTATCACGTCCTAAGTAAGTCCTAAAACAATCAAGTCCTAATTAAGTCCTAAAACAATCAAGTCCTAATTTAGTCCTAAAATTATCACGTCCTAATTAAGTCCTAAAATAATCAAGTCTTAATTAAGTCCTAAAACTATCAAGTCCTAATTAAGTCCTAAAATCATCAAGTCCTAATTAAGTCCTAAAATTATCAAGTCCTAATTAAGTCCTAAAATAATCAAGTTCTAATTAAGTCCTAAAATAATCAAGTCCTAATTAATTCCTGAAATAATCAAGTCTTAATCAAGTCCTAAAACTATCAAGTCCTAATTAAGTCCTAAAATTATCACGTCCTAAGTAAGTCCTGAAACAATCAAGTCCTAATTAAGTCCTAAAACAATCAAGTCCTAATTTAGTCCTAAAATTATCACGTCCTAATTAAGTCCTAAAATAATCAAGTCCTAATTAAGTCCTAAAATAAACAAGTCCTAAATAAGTCCTAAAATAATCAAGTTCTAATTAAGTCCTAAAATCATCAAGTCCTAATTAAGTCCTAAAATTATCAAGTCCTAATTAAGTCCTAAAATTATCAACTCCTAATAGAGTCCTAAAATAAACAAGTCCTAAATAAGTCCTAAAATAATCAAGTTCTAATTAAGTCCTGAAATCATCAAGTCCTAATTAAGTCCTAAAATTATCACGTCCTAATTAAGTCCTAAAATCATCAAGTCCGAATTAAGTCCTAAAATAATTAAGTCCTAATAAAGTCCTAAAATAATCAAGTCCTAATTAAGTCCTAAAATTATCAACTCCTAATAAAGTCCTAAAATAAACAAGTCCTAAATAAGTCCTAAAATAATCAAGTTCTAATTAAGTCCTAAAATCATCAAGTCCTAATTAAGTCCTAAAATTATCACGTCCTAATTAAGTCCTAAAATAATCAAGTCCTAATTAAGTCCTAAAATTATCAACTCCTAATAAAGTCCTAAAATAATAAAGTCCTAATTAAGTCCTAAAATAATCAAGTTCTAATTAAGTCCTAAAATCATCAAGTCCGAATTAAGTCCTAAAATAATTAAGTCTTAATTAAGTCCTAAAATCATCAAGTCCTAATTAAGTCCTAAAATTATCAAGTCCTAATTAAGTCCTAAAATAATCAAGTCCTAATTAAGTCCTAAAATAATCAAGTCCTAATTAAGTCCTGAAATAATCAAGTCTTCATCAAGTCCTAAAACTATCAAGTCCTAATTAAGTCCTAAAATTATCACGTCCTAATTAAGTCCTAAAATAATCAAGTCCTAATTAAGTCCTAAAATTATCAACTCCTAATAAAGTCCTAAAATAATCAAGTCCTAATTAAGTCCTAAAACTATCAAGTCCTAATTAAGTCCTAAAATAATCAAGTCTTAATCAAGTCCTAAAACTATCAAGTCCTAATTAAGTCCTAAAATTATCACGTCCTAAGTAAGTCCTAAAACAATCAAGTCCTAATTAAGTCCTAAAACAATCAAGTCCTAATTTAGTCCTAAAATTATCAAGTCCTAATTAAGTCCTAAAATAATCAAGTCCTAATTAAGTCCTAAAACTATCAAGTCCTAATTAGGTCCAAAAATCATCAAGTCCTAATTAAGTCCTAAAATTATCAAGTCCTAATTAAGTCCTAAAATAATCAAGTCCTAATTAAGTCCTAAAATAATCAAGTCCTAATAAAGTCCTAAAATAATCAAGCCCTAAGTAAGTCCTAAAACAATCAAGTCCTAATTAAGTCCTAAAACAATCAAGTCCTAATTTAGTCCTAAAATTATCACGTCCTAATTAAGTCCTAAAATAATCAAGTCCTGATTATGTCCTAAAATAATCAAGTCCTAATAAAGTCCTAAAATAATCAACTCCTAATAAAGTCCTAAAATCATCAAGTCCTAATTAAGTCCTAAAATTATCAAGTCCTAATTAAGTCCTAAAATAATCAAGTCCTAATTAAGTCCTAAAATAATCAAGTCCTAATTAAGTCCTGAAATAATCAAGTCTTAATCAAGTCCTAAAACTATCAAGTCCTAATTAAGTCCTAAAATTATCAATTCCAAATTAAGTCCGAAAATTATCAAGTCCCAATTAAGTCCTAAAATAATTAAGTCCTAATAAGGTCCTAAAATTATCAAGTCCTTATAAAATCTTAAAATAATCAAGTCCTAATTAAGTCCTAAAATAATCAAGTCCTAATTAAGTCCTAAAATTATCACGTCCTAATTAAGTCCTAAAATAATCAAGTCCTAATTAAGTCCTAAAATAATCAAGTCCTAATAAAGTCCTAAAATAATCAAGCCCTAAGTAAGTCCTAAAACAATCAAGTCCTAATTAAGTCCTAAAACAATCAAGTCCTAATTTAGTCCTAAAATTATCACGTCCTAATTAAGTCCTAAAATAATCAAGTTCCAATTAAGTCCTAAAATTATCACGTCCTAATTAAGTCCTAAAATAATCAATTCCTAATTAAGTCCTAAAATTATCAACTCCTAATAAAGTCCTAAAATAATCAAGTCCTAATTAAGTCCTAAAATTATCACGTCCTAATTAAGTCCTAAAATAATCAAGTCCTAATTAAGTCCTAAAATTATCAACTCCTAATAAAGTCCTAAAATAAACAAGTCCTAAAAAAGTCCTAAAATAATCAAGTTCTAATTAAGTCCTAAAATCATCAAGTCCTAATTAAGTCCTAAAATTATCACGTCCTTATTAAGTCCTAAATTAATCAAGTCCTAATTAAGTCCTAAAATTATCAACTCCTAATAAAGTCCTAAAATAATAAAGTCCTAATTAAGTCCTAAAATAATCAAGTTCTAATTAAGTCCTAAAATCATTAAGTCCGAATTAAGTCCTAAAATAATTAAGTCCTAATTAAGTCCTAAAATCATCAAGTCCTAATTAAGTCCTAAAATTATCAAGTCCTAATTAAGTCCTAAAATAATCAAGTCCTAATTAAGTCCTAAAATAATCAAGTTCTAATTAAGTCCTGAAACAATCAAGTCTTAATCAAGTCCTAAAACTATCAAGTCCTAATTAAGTCCTAAAATTATCACGTCCTAATTAAGTCCTAAAATAATCAAGTCCTAATTAAGTCCTAAAATTATCAACTCCTAATAAAGTCCTAAAATAATCAAGTCCTAATTATGTCCTAAAACTATCAAGTCCTAATTAAGTCCTAAAATCATCAAGTCCTAATTAAGTCCTAAAATTATCAAGTCCTAATTAAGTCCTAAAATAATCAAGTTCTAATTAAGTCCTAAAATAATCAAGTCCTAATTAAGTCCTGAAATAATCAAGTCTTAATCAAGTCCTAAAACTATCAAGTCCTAATTAAGTCCTAAAATTATCACGTCCTAATTAAGTCCTAAAATAATCAAGTCCTAATTAAGTCCTAAAATAATCAAGTCCTAATAAAGTCCTAAAATAATCAAGCCCTAAGTAAGTCCTAAAACAATCAAGTCCTAATTAAGTCCTAAAACAATCAAGTCCTAATTTAGTCCTAAAATTATCACGTCCTAATTAAGTCCTAAAATAATCAAGTCCTAATTATGTCCTAAAATAATCAAGTCCTAATAAAGTCCTAAAATAATCAACTCCTAATAAAGTCCTAAAATAATCAAGTCCTAATTAAGTCCTAAAATAATCAAGTTCTAATTAAGTCCTAAAATAATCAAGTCCTAATTAATTCCTGAAATAATCAAGTCTTAATCAAGTCCTAAAACTATCAAGTCCTAATTAAGTCCTAAAATTATCACGTCCTAAGTAAGTCCTAAAACAATCAAGTCCTAATTAAGTCCTAAAACAATCAAGTCCTAATTTAGTCCTAAAATTATCACGTCCTAATTAAGTCCTAAAATAATCAAGTCTTAATTAAGTCCTAAAACTATCAAGTCCTAATTAAGTCCTAAAATCATCAAGTCCTAATTAAGTCCTAAAATTATCAAGTCCTAATTAAGTCCTAAAATAATCAAGTTCTAATTAAGTCCTAAAATTATCACGTCCTAATTAAGTCCTAAAATAATCAAGTCCTAATTAAGTCCTAAAATAATCAATTCCTAATTAAGTCCTAAAATTATCACGTCCTAAGTAAGTCCTAAAACAATCAAGTCCTAATTAAGTCCTAAAACAATCAAGTCCTAATTTAGTCCTAAAATTATCACGTCCTAATTAAGTCCTAAAATAATCAAGTCTTAATTAAGTCCTAAAACTATCAAGTCCTAATTAAGTCCTAAAATCATCAAGTCCTAATTAAGTCCTAAAATTATCAAGTCCTAATTAAGTCCTAAAATAATCAAGTTCTAATTAAGTCCTAAAATAATCAAGTCCTAATTAATTCCTGAAATAATCAAGTCTTAATCAAGTCCTAAAACTATCAAGTCCTAATTAAGTCCTAAAATTATCACGTCCTAAGTAAGTCCTGAAACAATCAAGTCCTAATTAAGTCCTAAAACAATCAAGTCCTAATTTAGTCCTAAAATTATCACGTCCTAATTAAGTCCTAAAATAATCAAGTCCTAATTAAGTCCTAAAATAAACAAGTCCTAAATAAGTCCTAAAATAATCAAGTTCTAATTAAGTCCTAAAATCATCAAGTCCTAATTAAGTCCTAAAATTATCAAGTCCTAATTAAGTCCTAAAATTATCAACTCCTAATAGAGTCCTAAAATAAACAAGTCCTAAATAAGTCCTAAAATAATCAAGTTCTAATTAAGTCCTGAAATCATCAAGTCCTAATTAAGTCCTAAAATTATCACGTCCTAATTAAGTCCTAAAATCATCAAGTCCGAATTAAGTCCTAAAATAATTAAGTCCTAATAAAGTCCTAAAATAATCAAGTCCTAATTAAGTCCTAAAATTATCAACTCCTAATAAAGTCCTAAAATAAACAAGTCCTAAATAAGTCCTAAAATAATCAAGTTCTAATTAAGTCCTAAAATCATCAAGTCCTAATTAAGTCCTAAAATTATCACGTCCTAATTAAGTCCTAAAATAATCAAGTCCTAATTAAGTCCTAAAATTATCAACTCCTAATAAAGTCCTAAAATAATAAAGTCCTAATTAAGTCCTAAAATAATCAAGTTCTAATTAAGTCCTAAAATCATCAAGTCCGAATTAAGTCCTAAAATAATTAAGTCTTAATTAAGTCCTAAAATCATCAAGTCCTAATTAAGTCCTAAAATTATCAAGTCCTAATTAAGTCCTAAAATAATCAAGTCCTAATTAAGTCCTAAAATAATCAAGTCCTAATTAAGTCCTGAAATAATCAAGTCTTCATCAAGTCCTAAAACTATCAAGTCCTAATTAAGTCCTAAAATTATCACGTCCTAATTAAGTCCTAAAATAATCAAGTCCTAATTAAGTCCTAAAATTATCAACTCCTAATAAAGTCCTAAAATAATCAAGTCCTAATTAAGTCCTAAAACTATCAAGTCCTAATTAAGTCCTAAAATAATCAAGTCTTAATCAAGTCCTAAAACTATCAAGTCCTAATTAAGTCCTAAAATTATCACGTCCTAAGTAAGTCCTAAAACAATCAAGTCCTAATTAAGTCCTAAAACAATCAAGTCCTAATTTAGTCCTAAAATTATCAAGTCCTAATTAAGTCCTAAAATAATCAAGTCCTAATTAAGTCCTAAAACTATCAAGTCCTAATTAGGTCCAAAAATCATCAAGTCCTAATTAAGTCCTAAAATTATCAAGTCCTAATTAAGTCCTAAAATAATCAAGTCCTAATTAAGTCCTAAAATAATCAAGTCCTAATAAAGTCCTAAAATAATCAAGCCCTAAGTAAGTCCTAAAACAATCAAGTCCTAATTAAGTCCTAAAACAATCAAGTCCTAATTTAGTCCTAAAATTATCACGTCCTAATTAAGTCCTAAAATAATCAAGTCCTGATTATGTCCTAAAATAATCAAGTCCTAATAAAGTCCTAAAATAATCAACTCCTAATAAAGTCCTAAAATCATCAAGTCCTAATTAAGTCCTAAAATTATCAAGTCCTAATTAAGTCCTAAAATAATCAAGTCCTAATTAAGTCCTAAAATAATCAAGTCCTAATTAAGTCCTGAAATAATCAAGTCTTAATCAAGTCCTAAAACTATCAAGTCCTAATTAAGTCCTAAAATTATCAATTCCAAATTAAGTCCGAAAATTATCAAGTCCCAATTAAGTCCTAAAATAATTAAGTCCTAATAAGGTCCTAAAATTATCAAGTCCTTATAAAATCTTAAAATAATCAAGTCCTAATTAAGTCCTAAAATAATCAAGTCCTAATTAAGTCCTAAAATTATCACGTCCTAATTAAGTCCTAAAATAATCAAGTCCTAATTAAGTCCTAAAATAATCAAGTCCTAATAAAGTCCTAAAATAATCAAGCCCTAAGTAAGTCCTAAAACAATCAAGTCCTAATTAAGTCCTAAAACAATCAAGTCCTAATTTAGTCCTAAAATTATCACGTCCTAATTAAGTCCTAAAATAATCAAGTTCCAATTAAGTCCTAAAATTATCACGTCCTAATTAAGTCCTAAAATAATCAATTCCTAATTAAGTCCTAAAATTATCAACTCCTAATAAAGTCCTAAAATAATCAAGTCCTAATTAAGTCCTAAAATTATCACGTCCTAATTAAGTCCTAAAATAATCAAGTCCTAATTAAGTCCTAAAATTATCAACTCCTAATAAAGTCCTAAAATAAACAAGTCCTAAAAAAGTCCTAAAATAATCAAGTTCTAATTAAGTCCTAAAATCATCAAGTCCTAATTAAGTCCTAAAATTATCACGTCCTTATTAAGTCCTAAATTAATCAAGTCCTAATTAAGTCCTAAAATTATCAACTCCTAATAAAGTCCTAAAATAATAAAGTCCTAATTAAGTCCTAAAATAATCAAGTTCTAATTAAGTCCTAAAATCATTAAGTCCGAATTAAGTCCTAAAATAATTAAGTCCTAATTAAGTCCTAAAATCATCAAGTCCTAATTAAGTCCTAAAATTATCAAGTCCTAATTAAGTCCTAAAATAATCAAGTCCTAATTAAGTCCTAAAATAATCAAGTTCTAATTAAGTCCTGAAACAATCAAGTCTTAATCAAGTCCTAAAACTATCAAGTCCTAATTAAGTCCTAAAATTATCACGTCCTAATTAAGTCCTAAAATAATCAAGTCCTAATTAAGTCCTAAAATTATCAACTCCTAATAAAGTCCTAAAATAATCAAGTCCTAATTATGTCCTAAAACTATCAAGTCCTAATTAAGTCCTAAAATCATCAAGTCCTAATTAAGTCCTAAAATTATCAAGTCCTAATTAAGTCCTAAAATAATCAAGTTCTAATTAAGTCCTAAAATAATCAAGTCCTAATTAAGTCCTGAAATAATCAAGTCTTAATCAAGTCCTAAAACTATCAAGTCCTAATTAAGTCCTAAAATTATCACGTCCTAATTAAGTCCTAAAATAATCAAGTCCTAATTAAGTCCTAAAATAATCAAGTCCTAATAAAGTCCTAAAATAATCAAGCCCTAAGTAAGTCCTAAAACAATCAAGTCCTAATTAAGTCCTAAAACAATCAAGTCCTAATTTAGTCCTAAAATTATCACGTCCTAATTAAGTCCTAAAATAATCAAGTCCTAATTATGTCCTAAAATAATCAAGTCCTAATAAAGTCCTAAAATAATCAACTCCTAATAAAGTCCTAAAATAATCAAGTCCTAATTAAGTCCTAAAATAATCAAGTTCTAATTAAGTCCTAAAATAATCAAGTCCTAATTAATTCCTGAAATAATCAAGTCTTAATCAAGTCCTAAAACTATCAAGTCCTAATTAAGTCCTAAAATTATCACGTCCTAAGTAAGTCCTAAAACAATCAAGTCCTAATTAAGTCCTAAAACAATCAAGTCCTAATTTAGTCCTAAAATTATCACGTCCTAATTAAGTCCTAAAATAATCAAGTCTTAATTAAGTCCTAAAACTATCAAGTCCTAATTAAGTCCTAAAATCATCAAGTCCTAATTAAGTCCTAAAATTATCAAGTCCTAATTAAGTCCTAAAATAATCAAGTTCTAATTAAGTCCTAAAATTATCACGTCCTAATTAAGTCCTAAAATAATCAAGTCCTAATTAAGTCCTAAAATAATCAATTCCTAATTAAGTCCTAAAATTATCACGTCCTAAGTAAGTCCTAAAACAATCAAGTCCTAATTAAGTCCTAAAACAATCAAGTCCTAATTTAGTCCTAAAATTATCACGTCCTAATTAAGTCCTAAAATAATCAAGTCTTAATTAAGTCCTAAAACTATCAAGTCCTAATTAAGTCCTAAAATCATCAAGTCCTAATTAAGTCCTAAAATTATCAAGTCCTAATTAAGTCCTAAAATAATCAAGTTCTAATTAAGTCCTAAAATAATCAAGTCCTAATTAATTCCTGAAATAATCAAGTCTTAATCAAGTCCTAAAACTATCAAGTCCTAATTAAGTCCTAAAATTATCACGTCCTAAGTAAGTCCTGAAACAATCAAGTCCTAATTAAGTCCTAAAACAATCAAGTCCTAATTTAGTCCTAAAATTATCACGTCCTAATTAAGTCCTAAAATAATCAAGTCCTAATTAAGTCCTAAAATAAACAAGTCCTAAATAAGTCCTAAAATAATCAAGTTCTAATTAAGTCCTAAAATCATCAAGTCCTAATTAAGTCCTAAAATTATCAAGTCCTAATTAAGTCCTAAAATTATCAACTCCTAATAGAGTCCTAAAATAAACAAGTCCTAAATAAGTCCTAAAATAATCAAGTTCTAATTAAGTCCTGAAATCATCAAGTCCTAATTAAGTCCTAAAATTATCACGTCCTAATTAAGTCCTAAAATCATCAAGTCCGAATTAAGTCCTAAAATAATTAAGTCCTAATAAAGTCCTAAAATAATCAAGTCCTAATTAAGTCCTAAAATTATCAACTCCTAATAAAGTCCTAAAATAAACAAGTCCTAAATAAGTCCTAAAATAATCAAGTTCTAATTAAGTCCTAAAATCATCAAGTCCTAATTAAGTCCTAAAATTATCACGTCCTAATTAAGTCCTAAAATAATCAAGTCCTAATTAAGTCCTAAAATTATCAACTCCTAATAAAGTCCTAAAATAATAAAGTCCTAATTAAGTCCTAAAATAATCAAGTTCTAATTAAGTCCTAAAATCATCAAGTCCGAATTAAGTCCTAAAATAATTAAGTCTTAATTAAGTCCTAAAATCATCAAGTCCTAATTAAGTCCTAAAATTATCAAGTCTTAATTAAGTCCTAAAATAATCAAGTCCTAATTAAGTCCTAAAATAATCAAGTCCTAATTAAGTCCTGAAATAATCAAGTCTTCATCAAGTCCTAAAACTATCAAGTCCTAATTAAGTCCTAAAATTATCACGTCCTAATTAAGTCCTAAAATAATCAAGTCCTAATTAAGTCCTAAAATTATCAACTCCTAATAAAGTCCTAAAATAATCAAGTCCTAATTAAGTCCTAAAACTATCAAGTCCTAATTAAGTCCTAAAATAATCAAGTCTTAATCAAGTCCTAAAACTATCAAGTCCTAATTAAGTCCTAAAATTATCACGTCCTAAGTAAGTCCTAAAACAATCAAGTCCTAATTAAGTCCTAAAACAATCAAGTCCTAATTTAGTCCTAAAATTATCAAGTCCTAATTAAGTCCTAAAATAATCAAGTCCTAATTAAGTCCTAAAACTATCAAGTCCTAATTAGGTCCAAAAATCATCAAGTCCTAATTAAGTCCTAAAATTATCAAGTCCTAATTAAGTCCTAAAATAATCAAGTCCTAATTAAGTCCTAAAATAATCAAGTCCTAATAAAGTCCTAAAATAATCAAGCCCTAAGTAAGTCCTAAAACAATCAAGTCCTAATTAAGTCCTAAAACAATCAAGTCCTAATTTAGTCCTAAAATTATCACGTCCTAATTAAGTCCTAAAATAATCAAGTCCTGATTATGTCCTAAAATAATCAAGTCCTAATAAAGTCCTAAAATAATCAACTCCTAATAAAGTCCTAAAATCATCAAGTCCTAATTAAGTCCTAAAATTATCAAGTCCTAATTAAGTCCTAAAATAATCAAGTCCTAATTAAGTCCTAAAATAATCAAGTCCTAATTAAGTCCTGAAATAATCAAGTCTTAATCAAGTCCTAAAACTATCAAGTCCTAATTAAGTCCTAAAATTATCAATTCCAAATTAAGTCCGAAAATTATCAAGTCCCAATTAAGTCCTAAAATAATTAAGTCCTAATAAGGTCCTAAAATTATCAAGTCCTTATAAAATCTTAAAATAATCAAGTCCTAATTAAGTCCTAAAATAATCAAGTCCTAATTAAGTCCTAAAATTATCACGTCCTAATTAAGTCCTAAAATAATCAAGTCCTAATTAAGTCCTAAAATAATCAAGTCCTAATAAAGTCCTAAAATAATCAAGCCCTAAGTAAGTCCTAAAACAATCAAGTCCTAATTAAGTCCTAAAACAATCAAGTCCTAATTTAGTCCTAAAATTATCACGTCCTAATTAAGTCCTAAAATAATCAAGTCCTGATTATGTCCTAAAATAATTAAGTCCTAATTAAGTCCTAAAATAATTAAGTCCTAATTAAGTCCTAAAATCATCAAGTCCTAATTAAGTCCTAAAATTATCAAGTCCTAATTAAGTCCTAAAATAATCAAGTCCTAATTAAGTCCTAAAATAATCAAGTCCTAATTAAGTCCTGAAATAATCAAGTCTTAATCAAGTCCTAAAACTATCAAGTCCTAATTAAGTCCTAAAATTATCAATTCCAAATTAAGTCCGAAAATTATCAACTCCCAATTAAGTCCTAAAATAATTAAGTCCTAATAAGGTCCTAAAATTATCAAGTCCTTATAAAGTCTTAAAATAATCAAGTCCTAATTAAGTCCTAAAATAATCAAGTCCTAATTAAGTCCTAAAATTATCACGTCCTAATTAAGTCCTAAAATAATCAAGTCCTAATTAAGTCCTAAAATAATCAAGTCCTAATTAAGTCCTAAAATTATCAACTCCTAATAAAGTCCTAAAATAAACAAGTCCTAAATAAGTCCTAAAATAATCAAGTTCTAATTAAGTCCTAAAATCATCAAGTCCTAATTAAGTCCTAAAATTATCACGTCCTAATTAAGTCCTAAAATAATCAAGTCCTAATTAAGTCCTTAAATCATCAAGTCCGAATTAAGTCCTAAAATAATTAAGTCCTAATTAAGTCCTAAAATAATTAAGTCCTAATTAAGTCCTAAAATCATCAAGTCCTAATTAAGTCCTAAAATTATCAAGTCCTAATTAAGTCCTAAAATAATCAAGTCCTAATTAAGTCCTAAAATAATCAAGTCCTAATTAAGTCCTAAAATAATCAAGTCTTAATCAAGTCCTAAAACTATCAAGTCCTAATTAAGTCCTAAAATTATCAATTCCAAATTAAGTCCGAAAATTATCAAGTCCCAATTAAGTCCTAAAATAATTAAGTCCTAATAAGGTCCTAAAATTATCAAGTCCTTATAAAGTCTTAAAATAATCAAGTCCTAATTAAGTCCTAAAATAATCAAGTCCTAATTAAGTCCTAAAATTATCACGTCCTAATTAAGTCCTAAAATAATCAATTCCTAATTAAGTCCTAAAATTATCAACTCCTAATAAAGTCCTTAAATTATCAAGTCCTAATTAAGTTTTAAAATTATCAAGTCCTAATTAAGTCCTAAAATAATCAACTCCTAATTAAGTCCTAAAATTATCAACTCCTAATAAAGTCCTAAAATAAACAAGTCCTAAATAAGTCCTAAAATAATCAAGTTCTAATTAAGTCCTAAAATCATCAAGTCCTAATTAAGTCCTAAAATTATCACGTCCTAATTAAGTCCTAAAATAATCAATTCCTAATTAAGTCCTAAAATTATCAACTCCTAATAAAGTCCTTAAATTATCAAGTCCTAATTAAGTTTTAAAATTATCAAGTCCTAATTAAGTCCTAAAATAATCAAGTCCTAATTAAGTCCTAAAATTATCAACTCCTAATAAAGTCCTAAAATAAACAAGTCCTAAATAAGTCCTAAAATAATCAAGTTCTAATTAAGTCCTAAAATCATCAAGTCCTAATTAAGTCCTAAAATTATCACGTCCTAATTAAGTCCTAAAATAATCAAGTCCTAATTAAGTCCTAAAATCATCAAGTCCGAATTAAGTCCTAAAATAATTAAGTCCTAATTAAGTCCTAAAATAATTAAGTCCTAATTAAGTCCTAAAATCATCAAGTCCTAATTAAGTCCTAAAATTATCAAGTCCTAATTAAGTCCTAAAATAATCAAGTCCTAATTAAGTCCTAAAATAATCAAGTCCTAATTAAGTCCTGAAATAATCAAGTCTTAATCAAGTCCTAAAACTATCAAGTCCTAATTAAGTCCTAAAATTATCAATTCCAAATTAAGTCCGAAAATTATCAAGTCCCAATTAAGTCCTAAAATAATTAAGTCCTAATAAGGTCCTAAAATTATCAAGTCCTTATAAAGTCTTAAAATAATCAAGTCCTAATTAAGTCCTAAAATAATCAAGTCCTAATTAAGTCCTAAAATTATCACGTCCTAATTAAGTCCTAAAATAATCAAGTCCTAATTAAGTCCTAAAATAATCAAGTCCTAATTAAGTCCTAAAATTATCAACTCCTAATAAAGTCCTAAAATAAACAAGTCCTAAATAAGTCCTAAAATAATCAAGTTCTAATTAAGTCCTAAAATCATCAAGTCCTAATTAAGTCCTAAAATTATCACGTCCTAATTAAGTCCTAAAATAATCAATTCCTAATTAAGTCCTAAAATTATCAACTCCTAATAAAGTCCTTAAATTATCAAGTCCTAATTAAGTTTTAAAATTATCAAGTCCTAATTAAGTCCTAAAATAGTCAAGTCCTAATTAAGTCCTCGAATTATCAAGTCCTAATTAAGTCTTAAAATTATTAATTCCTAATTAAGTCCTAAAATAATCAAGTTCTAATTAACTCCTAAAATAATCAAGTCCTAATTAATTCCTGAAATAATCAAGTCTTAATCAAGTCCTAAAACTATCAAGTCCTAATTAAGTCCTAAAATTATCACGTCCTAAGTAAGTCCTAAAACAATCAAGTCCTAATTAAGTCCTAAAACAATCAAGTCCTAATTTAGTCCTAAAATTATCACGTCCTAATTAAGTCCTAAAATAATCAAGTCTTAATTAAGTCCTAAAACTATCAAGTCCTAATTAAGTCCTAAAATCATCAAGTCCTAATTAAGTCCTAAAATAGTCAAGTCCTAATTAAGTCCTAAAATCATCAAGTCCTAATTAAGTCCTAAAATTATCAAGTCCTAATTAAGTCCTAAAATAATCAAGTCCTAATTAAGTCCTAAAATAATCAAGTTCTAATTAAGTCCTGAAATAATTAAGTCTTAATTAAGTCCTAAAACTATCAAGTCCTAATTAAGTCCTAAAATTATCACGTCCTAATTAAGTCCTAAAATAATCAAGTCCTAATTAAGTCCTAAAATTATCAACTCCTAATAAAGTCCTAAAATAATCAAGTCCTAATTATGTCCTAAAACTATCAAGTCCTAATTAAGTCCTAAAATCATCAAGTCCTAATTAAGTCCTAAAATTATCAAGTCCTAATTAAGTCCTAAAATAATCAAGTTCTAATTAAGTCCTAAAATAATCAAGTCCTAATTAAGTCCTGAAATAATCAAGTCTTAATCAAGTCCTAAAACTATCAAGTCCTAATTAAGTCCTAAAATTATCACGTCCTAATTAAGTCCTAAAATAATCAAGTCCTAATTAAGTCCTAAAATAATCAAGTCCTAATAAAGTCCTAAAATAATCAAGCCCTAAGTAAGTCCTAAAACAATCAAGTCCTAATTAAGTCCTAAAACAATCAAGTCCTAATTTAGTCCTAAAATTATCACGTCCTAATTAAGTCCTAAAATAATCAAGTCCTAATTATGTCCTAAAATAATCAAGTCCTAATAAAGTCCTAAAATAATCAACTCCTAATAAAGTCCTAAAATAATCAAGTCCTAATTAAGTCCTAAAATAATCAAGTTCTAATTAAGTCCTAAAATCATCAAGTCCGAATTAAGTACTAAAATAATTAAGTCGTAATTAAGTCCTAAAATTATCACGTCCTAATTAAGTCCTAAAATAATCAATTCCTAATTAAGTCCTAAAATTATCAACTCCTAATAAAGTCCTAAAATTATCAAGTCCTAATTAAGTCTTAAAATTATCAAGTCCTAATTAAGTCCTAAAATAGTCAAGTCCTAATTAAGTCCTAAAATTATCACGTCCTAATTAAGTCCTAAAATAATCAAGTCCTAATTAAGTCCTAAAATAATCAAGTCCTAATTAAGTCCTAAAATTATCAACTCCTAATAAAGTCCTAAAATAAACAAGTCCTAAATAAGTCCTAAAATAATCAAGTTCTAATTAAGTCCTAAAATCATCAAGTCCTAATTAAGTCCTAAAATTATCACGTCCTAATTAAGTCCTAAAATAATCAAGTCCTAATTAAGTCTTAAAATCATCAAGTCCTAATTAAGTCCTAAAATTATCAAGTCCTAATTAAGTCCTAAAATAATCAAGTCCTAATTAAGTCCTAAAATAATCAAGTCCTAATAAAGTCCTAAAATAATAAAGTCCTAATTAAGTCCTAAAATAATCAAGTTCTAATTAAGTCCTAAAATCATCAAGTCCGAATTAAGTCCTAAAATAATTAAGTCCTAATTAAGTCCTAAAATAATTAAGTCCTAATTAAGTCCTAAAATCATCAAGTCCTAATTAAGTCCTAAAATTATCAAGTCCTAATTAAGTCCTAAAATAATCAAGTCCTAATTAAGTCCTAAAATAATCAAGTCCTAATTAAGTCCTGAAATAATCAAGTCTTAATCAAGTCCTAAAACTATCAAGTCCTAATTAAGTCCTAAAATTATCAATTCCAAATTAAGTCCGAAAATTATCAAGTCCCAATTAAGTCCTAAAATAATTAAGTCCTAATAAGGTCCTAAAATTATCAAGTCCTTATAAAGTCTTAAAATAATCAAGTCCTAATTAAGTCCTAAAATAATCAAGTCCTAATTAAGTCCTAAAATTATCACGTCCTAATTAAGTCCTAAAATTATCACGTCCTAATTAAGTCCTAAAATAATCAATTCCTAATTAAGTCCTAAAATTATCAACTCCTAATAAAGTCCTAAAATTATCAAGTCCTAATTAAGTCTTAAAATTATCAAGTCCTAATTAAGTCCTAAAATAGTCAAGTCCTAATTAAGTCCTAAAATTATCACGTCCTAATTAAGTCCTAAAATAATCAAGTCCTAATTAAGTCCTAAAATAATCAAGTCCTAATTAAGTCCTAAAATTATCAACTCCTAATAAAGTCCTAAAATAAACAAGTCCTAAATAAGTCCTAAAATAATCAAGTTCTAATTAAGTCCTAAAATCATCAAGTCCTAATTAAGTCCTAAAATTATCACGTCCTAATTAAGTCCTAAAATAATCAAGTCCTAATTAAGTCTTAAAATCATCAAGTCCTAATTAAGTCCTAAAATTATCAAGTCCTAATTAAGTCCTAAAATAATCAAGTCCTAATTAAGTCCTAAAATAATCAAGTCCTAATAAAGTCCTAAAATAATAAAGTCCTAATTAAGTCCTAAAATAATCAAGTTCTAATTAAGTCCTAAAATCATCAAGTCCGAATTAAGTCCTAAAATAATTAAGTCCTAATTAAGTCCTAAAATAATTAAGTCCTAATTAAGTCCTAAAATCATCAAGTCCTAATTAAGTCCTAAAATTATCAAGTCCTAATTAAGTCCTAAAATAATCAAGTCCTAATTAAGTCCTAAAATAATCAAGTCCTAATTAAGTCCTGAAATAATCAAGTCTTAATCAAGTCCTAAAACTATCAAGTCCTAATTAAGTCCTAAAATTATCAATTCCAAATTAAGTCCGAAAATTATCAAGTCCCAATTAAGTCCTAAAATAATTAAGTCCTAATAAGGTCCTAAAATTATCAAGTCCTTATAAAGTCTTAAAATAATCAAGTCCTAATTAAGTCCTAAAATAATCAAGTCCTAATTAAGTCCTAAAATTATCACGTCCTAATTAAGTCCTAAAATAATCAAGTCCTAATTAAGTCCTAAAATAATCAAGTCCTAATTAAGTCCTAAAATTATCAACTCCTAATAAAGTCCTAAAATAAACAAGTCCTAAATAAGTCCTAAAATAATCAAGTTCTAATTAAGTCCTAAAATCATCAAGTCCTAATTAAGTCCTAAAATTATCAAGTCCTTATAAAGTCTTAAAATAATCAAGTCCTAATTAAGTCCTAAAATAATCAAGTCCTAATTAAGTCCTAAAATTATCACGTCCTAATTAAGTCCTAAAATAATCAATTCCTAATTAAGTCCTAAAATTATCAACTCCTAATAAAGTCCTAAAATTATCAAGTCCTAATTAAGTCCTAAAATAATCAAGTCCTAATTAAGTCCTAAAATAATCAAGTCCTAATTAAGTCCTGAAATAATCAAGTCTTAATCAAGTCCTAAAACTATCAAGTCCTAATTAAGTCCTAAAATTATCAATTCCAAATTAAGTCCGAAAATTATCAAGTCCCAATTAAGTCCTAAAATAATTAAGTCCTAATAAGGTCCTAAAATTATCAAGTCCTTATAAAGTCTTAAAATAATCAAGTCCTAATTAAGTCCTAAAATAATCAAGTCCTAATTAAGTCCTAAAATTATCACGTCCTAATTAAGTCCTAAAATAATCAAGTCCTAATTAAGTCCTAAAATAATCAAGTCCTAATTAAGTCCTAAAATTATCAACTCCTAATAAAGTCCTAAAATAAACAAGTCCTAAATAAGTCCTAAAATAATCAAGTTCTAATTAAGTCCTAAAATCATCAAGTCCTAATTAAGTCCTAAAATTATCACGTCCTAATTAAGTCCTAAAATAATCAATTCCTAATTAAGTCCTAAAATTATCAACTCCTAATAAAGTCCTTAAATTATCAAGTCCTAATTAAGTTTTAAAATTATCAAGTCCTAATTAAGTCCTAAAATAATCAAGTCCTAATTAAGTCCTAAAATTATCAACTCCTAATAAAGTCCTAAAATAAACAAGTCCTAAATAAGTCCTAAAATAATCAAGTTCTAATTAAGTCCTAAAATCATCAAGTCCTAATTAAGTCCTAAAATTATCACGTCCTAATTAAGTCCTAAAATAATCAAGTCCTAATTAAGTCCTAAAATCATCAAGTCCGAATTAAGTCCTAAAATAATTAAGTCCTAATTAAGTCCTAAAATAATTAAGTCCTAATTAAGTCCTAAAATCATCAAGTCCTAATTAAGTCCTAAAATTATCAAGTCCTAATTAAGTCCTAAAATAATCAAGTCCTAATTAAGTCCTAAAATAATCAAGTCCTAATTAAGTCCTGAAATAATCAAGTCTTAATCAAGTCCTAAAACTATCAAGTCCTAATTAAGTCCTAAAATTATCAATTCCAAATTAAGTCCGAAAATTATCAAGTCCCAATTAAGTCCTAAAATAATTAAGTCCTAATAAGGTCCTAAAATTATCAAGTCCTTATAAAGTCTTAAAATAATCAAGTCCTAATTAAGTCCTAAAATAATCAAGTCCTAATTAAGTCCTAAAATTATCACGTCCTAATTAAGTCCTAAAATAATCAAGTCCTAATTAAGTCCTAAAATAATCAAGTCCTAATTAAGTCCTAAAATTATCAATTCCAAATTAAGTCCGAAAATTATCAAGTCCCAATTAAGTCCTAAAATAATTAAGTCCTAATAAGGTCCTAAAATTATCAAGTCCTTATAAAGTCTTAAAATAATCAAGTCCTAATTAAGTCCTAAAATAATCAAGTCCTAATTAAGTCCTAAAATTATCAAGTACCAATTAAGTCCTAAAATAATTAAGTCCTAATAAGGTCCTAAAATTATCAAGTCCTTATAAAGTCTTAAAATAATCAAGTCCTAATTAAGTCCTAAAATAATCAAGTCCTAATTAAGTCCTAAAATTATCACGTCCTAATTAAGTCCTAAAATAATCAATTCCTAATTAAGTCCTAAAATTATCAACTCCTAATAAAGTCCTTAAATTATCAAGTCCTAATTAAGTTTTAAAATTATCAAGTCCTAATTAAGTCCTAAAATAGTCAAGTCCTAATTAAGTCCTCGAATTATCAAGTCCTAATTAAGTCTTAAAATTATTAATTCCTAATTAAGTCCTAAAATAATCAAGTTCTAATTAACTCCTAAAATAATCAAGTCCTAATTAATTCCTGAAATAATCTAGTCTTAATCAAGTCCTAAAACTATCAAGTCCTAATTAAGTCCTAAAATTATCACGTCCTAAGTAAGTCCTAAAACAATCAAGTCCTAATTAAGTCCTAAAACAATCAAGTCCTAATTTAGTCCTAAAATTATCACGTCCTAATTAAGTCCTAAAATAATCAAGTCTTAATTAAGTCCTAAAACTATCAAGTCCTAATTAAGTCCTAAAATCATCAAGTCCTAATTAAGTCCTAAAATTATCAAGTCCTAATTAAGTCCTAAAATAATCAAGTTCTAATTAAGTCCTAAAATTATCACGTCCTAATTAAGTCCTAAAATAATCAAGTCCTAATTAAGTCCTAAAATAATCAATTCCTAATTAAGTCCTAAAATTATCAACTCCTAATAAAGTCCTAAAATTATCACGTCCTAATTAAGTCCTAAAATAATCAAGTCCTAATTAAGTCCTAAAATAAACAAGTCCTAATTAAGTTTTAAAATTATCAAGTCCTAATTAAGTCCTAAAATAATCAAGTCCTAATTAAGTCCTAAAATTATCACGTCCTAATTAAGTCCTAAAATAATCAAGTCCTAATTAAGTCCTAAAATCATCAAGTTCTAATTAAGTCCTAAAATCATCAAGTCCTAATTAAGTCCTAAAATTATCACGTCCTAATTAAGTCCTAAAATAATCAAGTCCTAATTAAGTCCTAAAATCATCAAGTCCGAATTAAGTCCTAAAATAATTAAGTCCTAATTAAGTCCTAAAATAATTAAGTCCTAATTAAGTCCTAAAATCATCAAGTCCTAATTAAGTCCTAAAATTATCAAGTCCTAATTAAGTCCTAAAATAATCAAGTCCTAATTAAGTCCTAAAATAATCAAGTCCTAATTAAGTCCTGAAATAATCAAGTCTTAATCAAGTCCTAAAACTATCAAGTCCTAATTAAGTCCTAAAATTATCAATTCCAAATTAAGTCCGAAAATTATCAAGTCCCAATTAAGTCCTAAAATAATTAAGTCCTAATAAGGTCCTAAAATTATCAAGTCCTTATAAAGTCTTAAAATAATCAAGTCCTAATTAAGTCCTAAAATAATCAAGTCCTAATTAAGTCCTAAAATTATCACGTCCTAATTAAGTCCTAAAATAATCAAGTCCTAATTAAGTCCTAAAATAATCAAGTCCTAATTAAGTCCTAAAATTATCAATTCCAAATTAAGTCCGAAAATTATCAAGTCCCAATTAAGTCCTAAAATAATTAAGTCCTAATAAGGTCCTAAAATTATCAAGTCCTTATAAAGTCTTAAAATAATCAAGTCCTAATTAAGTCCTAAAATAATCAAGTCCTAATTAAGTCCTAAAATTATCAAGTACCAATTAAGTCCTAAAATAATTAAGTCCTAATAAGGTCCTAAAATTATCAAGTCCTTATAAAGTCTTAAAATAATCAAGTCCTAATTAAGTCCTAAAATAATCAAGTCCTAATTAAGTCCTAAAATTATCACGTCCTAATTAAGTCCTAAAATAATCAATTCCTAATTAAGTCCTAAAATTATCAACTCCTAATAAAGTCCTTAAATTATCAAGTCCTAATTAAGTTTTAAAATTATCAAGTCCTAATTAAGTCCTAAAATAGTCAAGTCCTAATTAAGTCCTCGAATTATCAAGTCCTAATTAAGTCTTAAAATTATTAATTCCTAATTAAGTCCTAAAATAATCAAGTTCTAATTAACTCCTAAAATAATCAAGTCCTAATTAATTCCTGAAATAATCTAGTCTTAATCAAGTCCTAAAACTATCAAGTCCTAATTAAGTCCTAAAATTATCACGTCCTAAGTAAGTCCTAAAACAATCAAGTCCTAATTAAGTCCTAAAACAATCAAGTCCTAATTTAGTCCTAAAATTATCACGTCCTAATTAAGTCCTAAAATAATCAAGTCTTAATTAAGTCCTAAAACTATCAAGTCCTAATTAAGTCCTAAAATCATCAAGTCCTAATTAAGTCCTAAAATTATCAAGTCCTAATTAAGTCCTAAAATAATCAAGTTCTAATTAAGTCCTAAAATTATCACGTCCTAATTAAGTCCTAAAATAATCAAGTCCTAATTAAGTCCTAAAATAATCAATTCCTAATTAAGTCCTAAAATTATCAACTCCTAATAAAGTCCTAAAATTATCACGTCCTAATTAAGTCCTAAAATAATCAAGTCCTAATTAAGTCCTAAAATAAACAAGTCCTAAATAAGTCCTAAAATAATCAAGTTCTAATTAAGTCCTAAAATCATCAAGTCCTAATTAAGTCCTAAAATTATCAAGTCCTAATTAAGTCCTAAAATTATCAACTCCTAATAAAGTCCTAAAATAAACAAGTCCTAAATAAGTCCTAAAATAATCAAGTTCTAATTAAGTCCTGAAATCATCAAGTCCTAATTAAGTCCTAAAATTATCACGTCCTAATTAAGTCCTAAAATCATCAAGTCCGAATTAAGTCCTAAAATAATTAAGTCCTAATAAAGTCCTAAAATAATCAAGTCCTAATTAAGTCCTAAAATTATCAACTCCTAATAAAGTCCTAAAATAAACAAGTCCTAAATAAGTCCTAAAATAATCAAGTTCTAATTAAGTCCTAAAATCATCAAGTCCTAATTAAGTCCTAAAATTATCACGTCCTAATTAAGTCCTAAAATAATCAAGTCCTAATTAAGTCCTAAAATTATCAACTCCTAATAAAGTCCTAAAATAATAAAGTCCTAATTAAGTCCTAAAATAATCAAGTTCTAATTAAGTCCTAAAATCATCAAGTCCGAATTAAGTCCTAAAATAATTAAGTCTTAATTAAGTCCTAAAATCATCAAGTCCTAATTAAGTCCTAAAATTATCAAGTCCTAATTAAGTCCTAAAATAATCAAGTCCTAATTAAGTCCTAAAATAATCAAGTCCTAATTAAGTCCTGAAATAATCAAGTCTTCATCAAGTCCTAAAACTATCAAGTCCTAATTAAGTCCTAAAATTATCACGTCCTAATTAAGTCCTAAAATAATCAAGTCCTAATTAAGTCCTAAAATTATCAACTCCTAATAAAGTCCTAAAATAATCAAGTCCTAATTAAGTCCTAAAACTATCAAGTCCTAATTAAGTCCTGAAATAATCAAGTCTTAATCAAGTCCTAAAACTATCAAGTCCTAATTAAGTCCTAAAATTATCACGTCCTAAGTAAGTCCTAAAACAATCAAGTCCTAATTAAGTCCTAAAACAATCAAGTCCTAATTTAGTCCTAAAATTATCAAGTCCTAATTAAGTCCTAAAATAATCAAGTCCTAATTAAGTCCTAAAACTATCAAGTCCTAATTAGGTCCAAAAATCATCAAGTCCTAATTAAGTCCTAAAATTATCAAGTCCTAATTAAGTCCTAAAATAATCAAGTCCTAATTAAGTCCTAAAATAATCAAGTCCTAATAAAGTCCTAAAATAATCAAGCCCTAAGTAAGTCCTAAAACAATCAAGTCCTAATTAAGTCCTAAAACAATCAAGTCCTAATTTAGTCCTAAAATTATCACGTCCTAATTAAGTCCTAAAATAATCAAGTCCTGATTATGTCCTAAAATAATCAAGTCCTAATAAAGTCCTAAAATAATCAACTCCTAATAAAGTCCTAAAATAATCAAGTCCTAATTAAGTCCTAAAATAATCAAGTTCTAATTAAGTCCTAAAATCATCAAGTCCGAATTAAGTCCTAAAATAATTAAGTCGTAATTAAGTCCTAAAATTATCACGTCCTAATTAAGTCCTAAAATAATCAATTCCTAATTAAGTCCTAAAATTATCAACTCCTAATAAAGTCCTAAAATTATCAAGTCCTAATTAAGTCCTAAAATAATCAAGTTCTAATTAAGTCCTAAAATCATCAAGTCCGAATTAAGTCCTAAAATAATTAAGTCTTAATTAAGTCCTAAAATCATCAAGTCCTAATTAAGTCCTAAAATTATCAAGTCCTAATTAAGTCCTAAAATAATCAAGTCCTAATTAAGTCCTAAAATTATCAACTCCTAATAAAGTCCTAAAATAAACAAGTCCTAAATAAGTCCTAAAATAATCAAGTTCTAATTAAGTCCTAAAATCATCAAGTCCTAATTAAGTCCTAAAATTATCAAGTCCTAATTAAGTCCTAAAATTATCAACTCCTAATAAAGTCCTAAAATAAACAAGTCCTAAATAAGTCCTAAAATAATCAAGTTCTAATTAAGTCCTAAAATCATCAAGTCCTAAATAAGTCCTAAAATTATCACGTCCTAATTAAGTCCTAAAATCATCAAGTCCGAATTAAGTCCTAAAATAATTAAGTCCTAATAAAGTCCTAAAATAATCAAGTCCTAATTAAGTCCTAAAATTATCAACTCCTAATAAAGTCCTAAAATAAACAAGTCCTAAATAAGTCCTAAAATAATTAAGTTCTAATTAAGTCCTAAAATCATCAAGTCCTAATTAAGTCCTAAAATTATCACGTCCTAATTAAGTCCTAAAATAATCAAGTCCTAATTAAGTCCTAAAATTATCAACTCCTAATAAAGTCCTAAAATAATAAAGTCCTAATTAAGTCCTAAAATAATCAAGATCTAATTAAGTCCTAAAATCATCAAGTCCGAATTAAGTCCTAAAATAATTAAGTCTTAATTAAGTCCTAAAATCATCAAGTCCTAATTAAGTCCTAAAATTATCAAGTCCTAATTAAGTCCTAAAATAATCAAGTCCTAATTAAGTCCTAAAATAATCAAGTCCTAATTAAGTCCTGAAATAATCAAGTCTTCATCAAGTCCTAAAAATATCAAGTCCTAATTAAGTCCTAAAATTATCACGGCCTAATTAAGTCCTAAAATAATCAAGTCCTAATTAAGTCCTAAAATTATCAACTCCTAATAAAGTCCTAAAATAATCAAGTCCTAATTAAGTCCTAAAACTATCAAGTCCTAATTAAGTCCTGAAATAATCAAGTCTTAATCAAGTCCTAAAACTATCAAGTCCTAATTAAGTCCTAAAATTATCACGTCCTAAGTAAGTCCTAAAACAATCAAGTCCTAATTAAGTCCTAAAACAATTAAGTCCTAATTTAGTCCTAAAATTATCAAGTCCTAATTAAGTCCTAAAATAATCAAGTCCTAATTAAGTCCTAAAACTATCAAGTCCTAATTAAGTCCTAAAATCATCAAGTCCAAATTAAGTCCTAAAATTATCAAGTCCTAATTAAGTCCTAAAATAATCAAGTTCTAATTAAGTCCTAAAATTATCACGTCCTAATTAAGTCCTAAAATAATCAAGTCCTAATTAAGTCCTAAAATAATCAAGTCCTAATAAAGTCCTAAAATAATCAAGCCCTAAGTAAGTCCTAAAACAATCAAGTCCTAATTAAGTCCTAAAACAATCAAGTCCTAATTTAGTCCTAAAATTATCACGTCCTAATTAAGTCCTAAAATAATCAAGTCCTGATTATGTCCTAAAATCATCAAGTCCTAATTAAGTCCTAAAACAATTGAGTCCTAATTAGGTCCTAAAACAATCAAGTCCCAATTAAGTCCTAAAATAATTAAGTCCTAATAAGGTCCTAAAATTATCAAGTCCTTATAAAGTCTTAAAATAATCAAGTCCTAATTAAGTCCTAAAATAATCAAGTCCTAATTAAGTCCTAAAATTATCACGTCCTAATTAAGTCCTAAAATAATCAAGTCCTAATTAAGTCCTAAAATTATCAACTCCTAATAAAGTCCTAAAATAATAAAGTCCTAATTAAGTCCTAAAATAATCAAGTTCTAATTAAGTCCTAAAATCATCAAGTCCGAATTAAGTCCTAAAATTATCTTTTCCTAATAAAGTCCTAAAATAATCAAGTCCTAATTAAGTCCTAAAATAATCAAGTTCCAATTAAGTCCTAAAATTATCACGTCCTAATTAAGTCCTAAAATAATCAATTCCTAATTAAGTCCTAAAATTATCAACTCCTAATAAAGTCCTAAAATAATCAAGTCCTAATTAAGTCCTAAAATTATCACGTCCTAATTAAGTCCTAAAATAATCAAGTCCTAATTAAGTCCTAAAATTATCAACTCCTAATAAAGTCCTAAAATAAACAAGTCCTAAATAAGTCCTAAAATAATCAAGTTCTAATTAAGTCCTAAAATCATCAAGTCCTAATTAAGTCCTAAAATTATCACGTCCTTATTAAGTCCTAAATTAATCAAGTCCTAATTAAGTCCTAAAATTATCAACTCCTAATAAAGTCCTAAAATAATAAAGTCCTAATTAAGTCCTAAAATAATCAAGTTCTAATTAAGTCCTAAAATCATCAAGTCCGAATTAAGTCCTAAAATAATTAAGTCCTAATTAAGTCCTAAAATCATCAAGTCCTAATTAAGTCCTAAAATTATCAAGTCCTAATTAAGTCCTAAAATAATCAAGTCCTAATTAAGTCCTAAAATAATCAAGTTCTAATTAAGTCCTGAAACAATCAAGTCTTAATCAAGTCCTAAAACTATCAAGTCCTAATTAAGTCCTAAAATTATCACGTCCTAATTAAGTCCTAAAATAATCAAGTCCTAATTAAGTCCTAAAATTATCAACTCCTAATAAAGTCCTAAAATAATCAAGTCCTAATTATGTCCTAAAACTATCAAGTCCTAATTAAGTCCTAAAATCATCAAGTCCTAATTAAGTCCTAAAATTATCAAGTCCTAATTAAGTCCTAAAATAATCAAGTTCTAATTAAGTCCTAAAATAATCAAGTCCTAATTAAGTCCTGAAATAATCAAGTCTTAATCAAGTCCTAAAACTATCAAGTCCTAATTAAGTCCTAAAATTATCACGTCCTAATTAAGTCCTAAAATAATCAAGTCCTAATTAAGTCCTAAAATAATCAAGTCCTAATAAAGTCGTAAAATAATCAAGCCCTAAGTAAGTCCTAAAACAATCAAGTCCTAATTAAGTCCTAAAACAATCAAGTCCTAATTTAGTCCTAAAATTATCACGTCCTAATTAAGTCCTAAAATAATCAAGTCCTAATTATGTCCTAAAATAATCAAGTCCTAATAAAGTCCTAAAATAATCAACTCCTAATAAAGTCCTAAAATAATCAAGTCCTAATTAAGTCCTAAAATAATCAAGTTCTAATTAAGTCCTAAAATAATCAAGTCCTAATTAATTGCTGAAATAATCAAGTCTTAATCAAGTCCTAAAACTATCAAGTCCTAATTAAGTCCTAAAATTATCACGTCCTAAGTAAGTCCTAAAACAATCAAGTCCTAATTAAGTCCTAAAACAATCAAGTCCTAATTTAGTCCTAAAATTATCACGTCCTAATTAAGTCCTAAAATAATCAAGTCTTAATTAAGTCCTAAAACTATCAAGTCCTAATTAAGTCCTAAAATCATCAAGTCCTAATTAAGTCCTAAAATTATCAAGTCCTAATTAAGTCCTAAAATAATCAAGTTCTAATTAAGTCCTAAAATTATCACGTCCTAATTAAGTCCTAAAATAATCAAGTCCTAATTAAGTCCTAAAATAATCAATTCCTAATTAAGTCCTAAAATTATCACGTCCTAAGTAAGTCCTAAAACAATCAAGTCCTAATTAAGTCCTAAAACAATCAAGTCCTAATTTAGTCCTAAAATTATCACGTCCTAATTAAGTCCTAAAATAATCAAGTCTTAATTAAGTCCTAAAACTATCAAGTCCTAATTAAGTCCTAAAATCATCAAGTCCTAATTAAGTCCTAAAATTATCAAGTCCTAATTAAGTCCTAAAATAATCAAGTTCTAATTAAGTCCTAAAATAATCAAGTCCTAATTAATTCCTGAAATAATCAAGTCTTAATCAAGTCCTAAAACTATCAAGTCCTAATTAAGTCCTAAAATTATCACGTCCTAAGTAAGTCCTGAAACAATCAAGTCCTAATTAAGTCCTAAAACAATCAAGTCCTAATTTAGTCCTAAAATTATCACGTCCTAATTAAGTCCTAAAATAATCAAGTCCTAATTAAGTCCTAAAATAAACAAGTCCTAAATAAGTCCTAAAATACTCAAGTTCTAATTAAGTCCTAAAATCATCAAGTCCTAATTAAGTCCTAAAATTATCAAGTCCTAATTAAGTCCTAAAATTATCAACTCCTAATAGAGTCCTAAAATAAACAAGTCCTAAATAAGTCCTAAAATAATCAAGTTCTAATTAAGTCCTGAAATCATCAAGTCCTAATTAAGTCCTAAAATTATCACGTCCTAATTAAGTCCTAAAATCATCAAGTCCGAATTAAGTCCTAAAATAATTAAGTCCTAATAAAGTCCTAAAATAATCAAGTCCTAATTAAGTCCTAAAATTATCAACTCCTAATAAAGTCCTAAAATAAACAAGTCCTAAATAAGTCCTAAAATAATCAAG
The DNA here is from genome assembly GCA_037103525.1 of Ganaspis brasiliensis. NCBI lineage: Eukaryota > Metazoa > Arthropoda > Insecta > Hymenoptera > Figitidae > Ganaspis > Ganaspis brasiliensis. Next base: position 1,264,140 of record JAZKLR010000014.1, read on the forward strand.
TTCTAATTAAGTCCTAAAATCATCAAGTCCTAATTAAGTCCTAAAATTATCACGTCCTAATTAAGTCCTAAAATAATCAAGTCCTAATTAAGTCCTAAAATTATCAACTCCTAATAAAGTCCTAAAATAATAAAGTCCTAATTAAGTCCTAAAATAATCAAGTTCTAATTAAGTCCTAAAATCATCAAGTCCGAATTAAGTCCTAAAATAATTAAGTCTTAATTAAGTCCTAAAATCATCAAGTCCTAATTAAGTCCTAAAATTATCAAGTCCTAATTAAGTCCTAAAATAATCAAGTCCTAATTAAGTCCTAAAATAATCAAGTCCTAATTAAGTCCTGAAATAATCAAGTCTTCATCAAGTCCTAAAACTATCAAGTCCTAATTAAGTCCTAAAATTATCACGTCCTAATTAAGTCCTAAAATAATCAAGTCCTAATTAAGTCCTAAAATTATCAACTCCTAATAAAGTCCTAAAATAATCAAGTCCTAATTAAGTCCTAAAACTATCAAGTCCTAATTAAGTCCTGAAATAATCAAGTCTTAATCAAGTCCTAAAACTATCAAGTCCTAATTAAGTCCTAAAATTATCACGTCCTAAGTAAGTCCTAAAACAATCAAGTCCTAATTAAGTCCTAAAACAATCAAGTCCTAATTTAGTCCTAAAATTATCAAGTCCTAATTAAGTCCTAAAATAATCAAGTCCTAATTAAGTCCTAAAACTATCAAGTCCTAATTAGGTCCAAAAATCATCAAGTCCTAATTAAGTCCTAAAATTATCAAGTCCTAATTAAGTCCTAAAATAATCAAGTCCTAATTAAGTCCTAAAATAATCAAGTCCTAATAAAGTCCTAAAATAATCAAGCCCTAAGTAAGTCCTAAAACAATCAAGTCCTAATTAAGTCCTAAAACAATCAAGTCCTAATTTAGTCCTAAAATTATCACGTCCTAATTAAGTCCTAAAATAATCAAGTCCTGATTATGTCCTAAAATAATCAAGTCCTAATAAAGTCCTAAAATAATCAACTCCTAATAAAGTCCTAAAATAATCAAGTCCTAATTAAGTCCTAAAATAATCAAGTTCTAATTAAGTCCTAAAATCATCAAGTCCGAATTAAGTCCTAAAATAATTAAGTCGTAATTAAGTCCTAAAATTATCACGTCCTAATTAAGTCCTAAAATAATCAATTCCTAATTAAGTCCTAAAATTATCAACTCCTAATAAAGTCCTAAAATTATCAAGTCCTAATTAAGTCCTAAAATAATCAAGTTCTAATTAAGTCCTAAAATCATCAAGTCCGAATTAAGTTCTAAAATAATTAAGTCTTAATTAAGTCCTAAAATCATCAAGTCCTAATTAAGTCCTAAAATTATCAAGTCCTAATTAAGTCCTAAAATAATCAAGTCCTAATTAAGTCCTAAAATTATCAACTCCTAATAAAGTCCTAAAATAAACAAGTCCTAAATAAGTCCTAAAATAATCAAGTTCTAATTAAGTCCTAAAATCATCAAGTCCTAATTAAGTCCTAAAATTATCAAGTCCTAATTAAGTCCTAAAATTATCAACTCCTAATAAAGTCCTAAAATAAACAAGTCCTAAATAAGTCCTAAAATAATCAAGTTCTAATTAAGTCCTAAAATCATCAAGTCCTAATTAAGACCTAAAATTATCACGTCCTAATTAAGTCCTAAAATCATCAAGTCCGAATTAAGTCCTAAAATAATTAAGTCCTAATAAAGTCCTAAAATAATCAAGTCCTAATTAAGTCCTAAAATTATCAACTCCTAATAAAGTCCTAAAATAAACAAGTCCTAAATAAGTCCTAAAATAATCAAGTTCTAATTAAGTCCTAAAATTATCAACTCCTAATAAAGTCCTAAAATAATAAAGTCCTAATTCAGTCCTAAAATAATCAAGATCTAATTAAGTCCTAAAATCATCAAGTCCGAATTAAGTCCTAAAATAATTAAGTCTTAATTAAGTCCTAAAATAATCAAGTCCTAATTAAGTCCTAAAATTATCAAGTCCTAATTAAGTCCTAAAATAATCAAGTCCTAATTAAGTCCTAAAATAATCAAGTCCTAATTAAGTCCTGAAATAATCAAGTCTTCATCAAGTCCTAAAAATATCAAGTCCTAATTAAGTCCTAAAATTATCACGGCCTAATTAAGTCCTAAAATAATCAAGTCCTAATTAAGTCCTAAAATTATCAACTCCTAATAAAGTCCTAAAATAATCAAGTCCTAATTAAGTCCTAAAACTATCAAGTCCTAATTAAGTCCTGAAATAATCAAGTCTTAATCAAGTCCTAAAACTATCAAGTCCTAATTAAGTCCTAAAATTATCACGTCCTAAGTAAGTCCTAAAACAATCAAGTCCTAATTAAGTCCTAAAACAATCAAGTCCTAATTTAGTCCTAAAATTATCAAGTCCTAATTAAGTCCTAAAATAATCAAGTCCTAATTAAGTCCTAAAACTATCAAGTCCTAATTAAGTCCTAAAATCATCAAGTCCAAATTAAGTCCTAAAATTATCAAGTCCTAATTAAGTCCTAAAATAATCAAGTTCTAATTAAGTCCTAAAATTATCACGTCCTAATTAAGTCCTAAAATAATCAAGTCCTAATTAAGTCCTAAAATAATCAAGTCCTAATAAAGTCCTAAAATAATCAAGCCCTAAGTAAGTCCTAAAACAATCAAGTCCTAATTAAGTCCTAAAACAATTGAGTCCTAATTAGGTCCTAAAACAATCAAGTCCCAATTAAGTCCTAAAATAATTAAGTCCTAATAAGGTCCTAAAATTATCAAGTCCTTATAAAGTCTTAAAATAATCAAGTCCTAATTAAGTCCTAAAATAATCAAGTCCTAATTAAGTCCTAAAATTATCATGTCCTAATTAAGTCCTAAAATAATCAAGTCCTAATTAAGTCCTAAAATTATCAACTCCTAATAAAGTCCTAAAATAATAAAGTCCTAATTAAGTCCTAAAATAATCAAGTTCTAATTAAGTCCTAAAATCATCAAGTCCGAATTAAGTCCTAAAATTATCTTTTCCTAATAAAGTCCTAAAATAATCAAGTCCTAATTAAGTCCTAAAATAATCAAGTTCCAATTAAGTCCTAAAATTATCACGTCCTAATTAAGTCCTAAAATAATCAATTCCTAATTAAGTCCTAAAATTATCAACTCCTAATAAAGTCCTAAAATAATCAAGTCCTAATTAAGTCCTAAAATTATCACGTCCTAATTAAGTCCTAAAATAATCAAGTCCTAATTAAGTCCTAAAATTATCAACTCCTAATAAAGTCCTAAAATAAACAAGTCCTAAATAAGTCCTAAAATAATCAAGTTCTGATTAAGTCCTAAAATCATCAAGTCCTAATTAAGTCCTAAAATTATCACGTCCTTATTAAGTCCTAAAATAATCAAGTCCTAATTAAGTCCTAAAATTATCAACTCCTAATAAAGTCCTAAAATAATAAAGTCCTAATTAAGTCCTAAAATAATCAAGTTCTAATTAAGTCCTAAAATCATCAAGTCCGAATTAAGTCCTAAAATAATTAAGTCCTAATTAAGTCCTAAAATCATCAAGTCCTAATTAAGTCCTAAAATTATCAAGTCCTAATTAAGTCCTAAAATAATCAAGTCCTAATTAAGTCCTAAAATAATCAAGTTCTAATTAAGTCCTGAAACAATCAAGTCTTAATCAAGTCCTAAAACTATCAAGTCCTAATTAAGTCCTAAAATTATCACGTCCTAATTAAGTCCTAAAATAATCAAGTCCTAATTAAGTCCTAAAATTATCAACTCCTAATAAAGTCCTAAAATAATCAAGTCCTAATTATGTCCTAAAACTATCAAGTCCTAATTAAGTCCTAAAATCATCAAGTCCTAATTAAGTCCTAAAATTATCAAGTCCTAATTAAGTCCTAAAATAATCAAGTTCTAATTAAGTCCTAAAATAATCAAGTCCTAATTAAGTCCTGAAATAATCAAGTCTTAATCAAGTCCTAAAACTATCAAGTCCTAATTAAGTCCTAAAATTATCACGTCCTAATTAAGTCCTAAAATAATCAAGTCCTAATTAAGTCCTAAAATAATCAAGTCCTAATAAAGTCCTAAAATAATCAAGCCCTAAGTAAGTCCTAAAACAATCAAGTCCTAATTAAGTCCTAAAACAATCAAGTCCTAATTTAGTCCTAAAATTATCACGTCCTAATTAAGTCCTAAAATAATCAAGTCCTAATTATGTCCTAAAATAATCAAGTCCTAATAAAGTCCTAAAATAATCAACTCCTAATAAAGTCCTAAAATAATCAAGTCCTAATTAAGTCCTAAAATAATCAAGTTCTAATTAAGTCCTAAAATCATCAAGTCCGAATTAAGTACTAAAATAATTAAGTCGTAATTAAGTCCTAAAATTATCACGTCCTAATTAAGTCCTAAAATAATCAATTCCTAATTAAGTCCTAAAATTATCAACTCCTAATAAAGTCCTAAAATTATCAAGTCCTAATTAAGTCTTAAAATTATCAAGTCCTAATTAAGTCCTAAAATAGTCAAGTCCTAATTAAGTCCTAAAATTATCACGTCCTAATTAAGTCCTAAAATAATCAAGTCCTAATTAAGTCCTAAAATAATCAAGTCCTAATTAAGTCCTAAAATTATCAACTCCTAATAAAGTCCTAAAATAAACAAGTCCTAAATAAGTCCTAAAATAATCAAGTTCTAATTAAGTCCTAAAATCATCAAGTCCTAATTAAGTCCTAAAATTATCACGTCCTAATTAAGTCCTAAAATAATCAAGTCCTAATTAAGTCCTAAAATCATCAAGTCCTAATTAAGTCCTAAAATTATCAAGTCCTAATTAAGTCCTAAAATAATCAAGTCCTAATTAAGTCCTAAAATAATCAAGTCCTAATAAAGTCCTAAAATAATAAAGTCCTAATTAAGTCCTAAAATAATCAAGTTCTAATTAAGTCCTAAAATCATCAAGTCCGAATTAAGTCCTAAAATAATTAAGTCCTAATTAAGTCCTAAAATAATTAAGTCCTAATTAAGTCCTAAAATCATCAAGTCCTAATTAAGTCCTAAAATTATCAAGTCCTAATTAAGTCCTAAAATAATCAAGTCCTAATTAAGTCCTAAAATAATCAAGTCCTAATTAAGTCCTGAAATAATCAAGTCTTAATCAAGTCCTAAAACTATCAAGTCCTAATTAAGTCCTAAAATTATCACGTCCTAATTAAGTCCTAAAATAATCAAGTCCTAATAAAGTCCTAAAATAATCAAGTCCTAATTAAGTCCTAAAACTATCAAGTCCTAATTAAGTCCTAAAACAATCAAGTCCTAATTTAGTCCTAAAATTATCAAGTCCTAATTAAGTCCTGAAATAATCAAGTCTTAATCAAGTCCTAAAACTATCAAGTCCTAATTAAGTCCTAAAATTATCACGTCCTAATTAAGTCCTAAAATAATCAAGTCCTAATAAAGTCCTAAAATAATCAAGTCCTAATTAAGTCCTAAAACAATCAAGTCCTAATTAAGTCCTAAAACAATCAAGTCCTAATTTAGTCCTAAAATTATCACGTCCTAATTAAGTCCTAAAATAATCAAGTCCTGATTATGTCCTAAAATCATCAAGTCCTAATTAAGTCCTAAAACAATTGAGTCCTAATTAGGTCCTAAAACAATCAAGTCCCAATTAAGTCCTAAAATAATTAAGTCCTAATAAGGTCCTAAAATTATCAAGTCCTTATAAAGTCTTAAAATAATCAAGTCCTAATTAAGTCCTAAAATAATCAAGTCCTAATTAAGTCCTAAAATTATCATGTCCTAATTAAGTCCTAAAATAATCAAGTCCTAATTAAGTCCTAAAATTATCAACTCCTAATAAAGTCCTAAAATAATAAAGTCCTAATTAAGTCCTAAAATAATCAAGTTCTAATTAAGTCCTAAAATCATCAAGTCCGAATTAAGTCCTAAAATTATCTTTTCCTAATAAAGTCCTAAAATAATCAAGTCCTAATTAAGTCCTAAAATAATCAAGTTCCAATTAAGTCCTAAAATTATCACGTCCTAATTAAGTCCTAAAATAATCAATTCCTAATTAAGTCCTAAAATTATCAACTCCTAATAAAGTCCTAAAATAATCAAGTCCTAATTAAGACCTAAAATTATCACGTCCTAATTAAGTCCTAAAATAATCAAGTCCTAATTAAGTCCTAAAATTATCAACTCCTAATAAAGTCCTAAAATAAACAAGTCCTAAATAAGTCCTAAAATAATCAAGTTCTAATTAAGTCCTAAAATCATCAAGTCCTAATTAAGTCCTAAAATTATCACGTCCTTATTAAGTCCTAAAATAATCAAGTCCTAATTAAGTCCTAAAATTATCAACTCCTAATAAAGTCCTAAAATAATAAAGTCCTAATTAAGTCCTAAAATAATCAAGTTCTAATTAAGTCCTAAAATCATCAAGTCCGAATTAAGTCCTAAAATAATTAAGTCCTAATTAAGTCCTAAAATCATCAAGTCCTAATTAAGTCCTAAAATTATCAAGTCCTAATTAAGTCCTAAAATAATCAAGTCCTAATTAAGTCCTAAAATAATCAAGTTCTAATTAAGTCCTGAAACAATCAAGTCTTAATCAAGTCCTAAAACTATCAAGTCCTAATTAAGTCCTAAAATTATCACGTCCTAATTAAGTCCTAAAATAATCAAGTCCTAATTAAGTCCTAAAATTATCAACTCCTAATAAAGTCCTAAAATAATCAAGTCCTAATTATGTCCTAAAACTATCAAGTCCTAATTAAGTCCTAAAATCATCAAGTCCTAATTAAGTCCTAAAATTATCAAGTCCTAATTAAGTCCTAAAATAATCAAGTTCTAATTAAGTCCTAAAATAATCAAGTCCTAATTAAGTCCTGAAATAATCAAGTCTTAATCAAGTCCTAAAACTATCAAGTCCTAATTAAGTCCTAAAATTATCACGTCCTAATTAAGTCCTAAAATAATCAAGTCCTAATTAAGTCCTAAAATAATCAAGTCCTAATAAAGTCCTAAAATAATCAAGCCCTAAGTAAGTCCTAAAACAATCAAGTCCTAATTAAGTCCTAAAACAATCAAGTCCTAATTTAGTCCTAAAATTATCACGTCCTAATTAAGTCCTAAAATAATCAAGTCCTAATTATGTCCTAAAATAATCAAGTCCTAATAAAGTCCTAAAATAATCAACTCCTAATAAAGTCCTAAAATAATCAAGTCCTAATTAAGTCCTAAAATAATCAAGTTCTAATTAAGTCCTAAAATCATCAAGTCCGAATTAAGTACTAAAATAATTAAGTCGTAATTAAGTCCTAAAATTATCACGTCCTAATTAAGTCCTAAAATAATCAATTCCTAATTAAGTCCTAAAATTATCAACTCCTAATAAAGTCCTAAAATTATCAAGTCCTAATTAAGTCTTAAAATTATCAAGTCCTAATTAAGTCCTAAAATAGTCAAGTCCTAATTAAGTCCTAAAATTATCACGTCCTAATTAAGTCCTAAAATAATCAAGTCCTAATTAAGTCCTAAAATAATCAAGTCCTAATTAAGTCCTAAAATTATCAACTCCTAATAAAGTCCTAAAATAAACAAGTCCTAAATAAGACCTAAAATAATCAAGTTCTAATTAAGTCCTAAAATCATCAAGTCCTAATTAAGTCCTAAAATTATCACGTCCTAATTAAGTCCTAAAATAATCAAGTCCTAATTAAGTCCTAAAATCATCAAGTCCTAATTAAGTCCTAAAATTATCAAGTCCTAATTAAGTCCTAAAATAATCAAGTCCTAATTAAGTCCTAAAATAATCAAGTCCTAATAAAGTCCTAAAATAATAAAGTCCTAATTAAGTCCTAAAATAATCAAGTTCTAATTAAGTCCTAAAATCATCAAGTCCGAATTAAGTCCTAAAATAATTAAGTCCTAATTAAGTCCTAAAATAATTAAGTCCTAATTAAGTCCTAAAATCATCAAGTCCTAATTAAGTCCTAAAATTATCAAGTCCTAATTAAGTCCTAAAATAATCAGGTCCTAATTAAGTCCTAAAATAATCAAGTCCTAATTAAGTCCTGAAATAATCAAGTCTTAATCAAGTCCTAAAACTATCAAGTCCTAATTAAGTCCTAAAATTATCACGTCCTAATTAAGTCCTAAAATAATCAAGTCCTAATAAAGTCCTAAAATAATCAAGTCCTAATTAAGTCCTAAAACTATCAAGTCCTAATTAAGTCCTAAAACAATCAAGTCCTAATTTAGTCCTAAAATTATCAAGTCCTAATTAAGTCCTAAAATAATCAAGTCCTAATTAAGTCCTAAAACTATCAAGTCCTAATTAAGTCCTAAAATTATCAAGTCCTAATTAAGTCCTAAAATAATCAAGTTCTAATTAAGTCCTAAAATTATCACGTCCTAATTAAGTCCTAAAATAATCAAGTCCTAATTAAGTCCTAAAATAATCAAGTCCTAATAAAGTCCTAAAATAATCAAGCCCTAAGTAAGTCCTAAAACAATCAAGTCCTAATTAAGTCCTAAAACAATCAAGTCCTAATTTAGTCCTAAAATTATCACGTCCTAATTAAGTCCTAAAATAATCAAGTCCTGATTATGTCCTAAAATCATCAAGTCCTAATTAAGTCCTAAAACAATTGAGTCCTAATTAGGTCCTAAAACAATCAAGTCCCAATTAAGTCCTAAAATAATTAAGTCCTAATAAGGTCCTAAAATTATCAAGTCCTTATAAAGTCTTAAAATAATCAAGTCCTAATTAAGTCCTAAAATAATCAAGTCCTAATTAAGTACTAAAATTATCACATCGTAATTAAGTCCTAAAATAATCAAGTCCTAATTAAGTCCTAAAATAGTCAAGTCCTAATTAAGTCCTAAAACAATCAAGTCCTAATTAAGTCCTAAAATTATCACGTCCTAATTAAGTCCTAAAATAATCAAGTCCTAATTAAGTCCTAAAATTATCAACTCCTAATAAAGTCCTAAAATAATCAAGTCCTAATTAAGTCCTAAAATAATCAAGTTCCAATTAAGTCTTAAAATTATCACGTCCTAATTAAGTCCTAAAATAATCAATTCCTAATTAAGTCCTAAAATTATCAACTCCTAATAAAGTCCTAAAATAATCAAGTCCTAATTAAGTCCTAAAATTATCACGTCCTAATTAAGTCCTAAAATAATCAAGTCCTAATTAAGTCCTAAAATTATCAACTCCTAATAAAGTCCTAAAATAAACAAGTCCTAAATAAGTCCTAAAATAATCAAGTTCTAATTAAGTCCTAAAATCATTAAGTCCTAATTAAGTCCTAAAATTATCACGTCCTAATTAAGTCCTAAAATAATCAAGTCCTAATTAAGTCCTAAAATTATCAACTCCTAATAAAGTCCTAAAATAATCAAGTCCTAATTAAGTCCTAAAATTATCACGTCCTAATTAAGTCCTAAAATAATCAAGTCCTAATTAAGTCCTAAAATTATCAACTCCTAATAAAGTCCTAAAATAATCAAGTCCTAATTATGTCCTAAAACTCTCAAGTCCTAATTAAGTCCTAAAATCATCAAGTCCTAATTAAGTCCTAAAATTATCAAGTCCTAATTAAGTCCTAAAATAATCAAGTTCTAATTAAGTCCTAAAATAATCAAGTCCTAATTAAGTCCTGAAATAATCAAGTCTTAATCAAGTCCTAAAACTATCAAGTCCTAATTAAGTCCTAAAATTATCACGTCCTAATTAAGTCCTAAAATAATCAAGTCCTAATTAAGTCCTAAAATAATCAAGTCCTAATAAAGTCCTAAAATAATCAAGCCCTAAGTAAGTCCTAAAACAATCAAGTCCTAATTAAGTCCTAAAATCATCAAGTCCTAATTAAGTCCTAAAATTATCAAGTCCTAATTAAGTCCTAAAATAATCAAGTCCTAATTAAGTCCTAAAATAATCAAGTCCTAATTAAGTCCTGAAATAATCAAGTCTTAATCAAGTCCTAAAACTATCAAGTCCTAATTAAGTCCTAAAATTATCACGTCCTAATTAAGTCCTAAAATAATCAAGTCCTAATAAAGTCCTAAAATAATCAAGTCCTAATTAAGTCCTAAAATTATCACGTCCTAATTAAGTCCTAAAATAATCAAGTCCTAATAAAGTCCTAAAATAATCAAGTCCTAATTAAGTCCTAAAACAATCAAGTCCTAATTAAGTCCTAAAACAATCAAGTCCTAATTTAGTCCTAAAATTATCACGTCCTAATTAAGTCCTAAAATAATCAAGTCCTGATTATGTCCTAAAATCATCAAGTCCTAATTAAGTCCTAAAACAATTGAGTCCTAATTAGGTCCTAAAACAATCAAGTCCCAATTAAGTCCTAAAATAATTAAGTCCTAATAAGGTCCTAAAATTATCAAGTCCTTATAAAGTCTTAAAATAATCAAGTCCTAATTAAGTCCTAAAATAATCAAGTCCTAATTAAGTCCTAAAATTATCATGTCCTAATTAAGTCCTAAAATAATCAAGTCCTAATTAAGTCCTAAAATTATCAACTCCTAATAAAGTCCTAAAATAATAAAGTCCTAATTAAGTCCTAAAATAATCAAGTTCTAATTAAGTCCTAAAATCATCAAGTCCGAATTAAGTCCTAAAATTATCTTTTCCTAATAAAGTCCTAAAATAATCAAGTCCTAATTAAGTCCTAAAATAATCAAGTTCCAATTAGGTCCTAAAATTATCACGTCCTAATTAAGTCCTAAAATAATCAATTCCTAATTAAGTCCTAAAATTATCAACTCCTAATAAAGTCCTAAAATAATCAAGTCCTAATTAAGTCCTAAAATTATCACGTCCTAATTAAGTCCTAAAATAATCAAGTCCTAATTAAGTCCTAAAATTATCAACTCCTAATAAAGTCCTAAAATAAACAAGTCCTAAATAAGTCCTAAAATAATCAAGTTCTAATTAAGTCCTAAAATCATCAAGTCCTAATTAAGTCCTAAAATTATCACGTCCTTATTAAGTCCTAAAATAATCAAGTCCTAATTAAGTCCTAAAATTATCAACTCCTAATAAAGTCCTAAAATAATAAAGTCCTAATTAAGTCCTAAAATAATCAAGTTCTAATTAAGTCCTAAAATCATCAAGTCCGAATTAAGTCCTAAAATAATTAAGTCCTAATTAAGTCCTAAAATCATCAAGTCCTAATTAAGTCCTAAAATTATCAAGTCCTAATTAAGTCCTAAAATAATCAAGTCCTAATTAAGTCCTAAAATAATCAAGTTCTAATTAAGTCCTGAAACAATCAAGTCTTAATCAAGTCCTAAAACTATCAAGTCCTAATTAAGTCCTAAAATTATCACGTCCTAATTAAGTCCTAAAATAATCAAGTCCTAATTAAGTCCTAAAATTATCAACTCCTAATAAAGTCCTAAAATAATCAAGTCCTAATTATGTCCTAAAACTATCAAGTCCTAATTAAGTCCTAAAATCATCAAGTCCTAATTAAGTCCTAAAATTATCAAGTCCTAATTAAGTCCTAAAATAATCAAGTTCTAATTAAGTCCTAAAATAATCAAGTCCTAATTAAGTCCTGAAATAATCAAGTCTTAATCAAGTCCTAAAACTATCAAGTCCTAATTAAGTCCTAAAATTATCACGTCCTAATTAAGTCCTAAAATAATCAAGTCCTAATTAAGTCCTAAAATAATCAAGTCCTAATAAAGTCCTAAAATAATCAAGCCCTAAGTAAGTCCTAAAACAATCAAGTCCTAATTAAGTCCTAAAACAATCAAGTCCTAATTTAGTCCTAAAATTATCACGTCCTAATTAAGTCCTAAAATAATCAAGTCCTAATTATGTCCTAAAATAATCAAGTCCTAATAAAGTCCTAAAATAATCAACTCCTAATAAAGTCCTAAAATAATCAAGTCCTAATTAAGTCCTAAAATAATCAAGTTCTAATTAAGTCCTAAAATCATCAAGTCCGAATTAAGTACTAAAATAATTAAGTCGTAATTAAGTCCTAAAATTATCACGTCCTAATTAAGTCCTAAAATAATCAATTCCTAATTAAGTCCTAAAATTATCAACTCCTAATAAAGTCCTAAAATTATCAAGTCCTAATTAAGTCTTAAAATTATCAAGTCCTAATTAAGTCCTAAAATAGTCAAGTCCTAATTAAGTCCTAAAATTATCACGTCCTAATTAAGTCCTAAAATAATCAAGTCCTAATTAAGTCCTAAAATAATCAAGTCCTAATTAAGTCCTAAAATTATCAACTCCTAATAAAGTCCTAAAATAAACAAGTCCTAAATAAGTCCTAAAATAATCAAGTTCTAATTAAGTCCTAAAATCATCAAGTCCTAATTAAGTCCTAAAATTATCACGTCCTAATTAAGTCCTAAAATAATCAAGTCCTAATTAAGTCCTAAAATCATCAAGTCCTAATTAAGTCCTAAAATTATCAAGTCCTAATTAAGTCCTAAAATAATCAAGTCCTAATTAAGTCCTAAAATAATCAAGTCCTAATAAAGTCCTAAAATAATAAAGTCCTAATTAAGTCCTAAAATAATCAAGTTCTAATTAAGTCCTAAAATCATCAAGTCCGAATTAAGTCCTAAAATAATTAAGTCCTAATTAAGTCCTAAAATAATTAAGTCCTAATTAAGTCCTAAAATCATCAAGTCCTAATTAAGTCCTAAAATTATCAAGTCCTAATTAAGTCCTAAAATAATCAAGTCCTAATTAAGTCCTAAAATAATCAAGTCCTAATTAAGTCCTGAAATAATCAAGTCTTAATCAAGTCCTAAAACTATCAAGTCCTAATTAAGTCCTAAAATTATCACGTCCTAATTAAGTCCTAAAATAATCAAGTCCTAATAAAGTCCTAAAATAATCAAGTCCTAATTAAGTCCTAAAACTATCAAGTCCTAATTAAGTCCTAAAACAATCAAGTCCTAATTTAGTCCTAAAATTATCAAGTCCTAATTAAGTCCTAAAATAATCAAGTCCTAATTAAGTCCTAAAACTATCAAGTCCTAATTAAGTCCTAAAATTATCAAGTCCTAATTAAGTCCTAAAATAATCAAGTTCTAATTAAGTCCTAAAATTATCACGTCCTAATTAAGTCCTAAAATAATCAAGTCCTAATTAAGTCCTAAAATAATCAAGTCCTAATAAAGTCCTAAAATAATCAAGCCCTAAGTAAGTCCTAAAACAATCAAGTCCTAATTAAGTCCTAAAACAATCAAGTCCTAATTTAGTCCTAAAATTATCACGTCCTAATTAAGTCCTAAAATAATCAAGTCCTGATTATGTCCTAAAATCATCAAGTCCTAATTAAGTCCTAAAACAATTGAGTCCTAATTAGGTCCTAAAACAATCAAGTCCCAATTAAGTCCTAAAATAATTAAGTCCTAATAAGGTCCTAAAATTATCAAGTCCTTATAAAGTCTTAAAATAATCAAGTCCTAATTAAGTCCTAAAATAATCAAGTCCTAATTAAGTACTAAAATTATCACATCGTAATTAAGTCCTAAAATAATCAAGTCCTAATTAAGTCCTAAAATAGTCAAGTCCTAATTAAGTCCTAAAACAATCAAGTCCTAATTAAGTCCTAAAATTATCACGTCCTAATTAAGTCCTAAAATAATCAAGTCCTAATTAAGTCCTAAAATTATCAACTCCTAATAAAGTCCTAAAATAATCAAGTCCTAATTAAGTCCTAAAATAATCAAGTTCCAATTAAGTCTTAAAATTATCACGTCCTAATTAAGTCCTAAAATAATCAATTCCTAATTAAGTCCTAAAATTATCAACTCCTAATAAAGTCCTAAAATAATCAAGTCCTAATTAAGTCCTAAAATTATCACGTCCTAATTAAGTCCTAAAATAATCAAGTCCTAATTAAGTCCTAAAATTATCAACTCCTAATAAAGTCCTAAAATAAACAAGTCCTAAATAAGTCCTAAAATAATCAAGTTCTAATTAAGTCCTAAAATCATCAAGTCCTAATTAAGTCCTAAAATTATCACGTCCTAATTAAGTCCTAAAATAATCAAGTCCTAATTAAGTCCTAAAATTATCAACTCCTAATAAAGTCCTAAAATAATCAAGTCCTAATTAAGTCCTAAAATTATCACGTCCTAATTAAGTCCTAAAATAATCAAGTCCTAATTAAGTCCTAAAATTATCAACTCCTAATAAAGTCCTAAAATAATCAAGTCCTAATTATGTCCTAAAACTCTCAAGTCCTAATTAAGTCCTAAAATCATCAAGTCCTAATTAAGTCCTAAAATTATCAAGTCCTAATTAAGTCCTAAAATAATCAAGTTCTAATTAAGTCCTAAAATAATCAAGTCCTAATTAAGTCCTGAAATAATCAAGTCTTAATCAAGTCCTAAAACTATCAAGTCCTAATTAAGTCCTAAAATTATCACGTCCTAATTAAGTCCTAAAATAATCAAGTCCTAATTAAGTCCTAAAATAATCAAGTCCTAATAAAGTCCTAAAATAATCAAGCCCTAAGTAAGTCCTAAAACAATCAAGTCCTAATTAAGTCCTAAAACAATCAAGTCCTAATTTAGTCCTAAAATTATCACGTCCTAATTAAGTCCTAAAATAATCAAGTCCTAATTATGTCCTAAAATAATCAAGTCCTAATAAAGTCCTAAAATAATCAACTCCTAATAAAGTCCTAAAATAATCAAGTCCTAATTAAGTCCTAAAATAATCAAGTTCTAATTAAGTCCTAAAATCATCAAGTCCGAATTAAGTACTAAAATAATTAAGTCGTAATTAAGTCCTAAAATTATCACGTCCTAATTAAGTCCTAAAATAATCAATTCCTAATTAAGTCCTAAAATTATCAACTCCTAATAAAGTCCTAAAATTATCAAGTCCTAATTAAGTCTTAAAATTATCAAGTCCTAATTAAGTCCTAAAATAGTCAAGTCCTAATTAAGTCCTAAAATTATCACGTCCTAATTAAATCCTAAAATAATCAAGTCCTAATTAAGTCCTAAAATAATCAAGTCCTAATTAAGTCCTAAAATTATCAACTCCTAATAAAGTCCTAAAATAAACAAGTCCTAAATAAGTCCTAAAATAATCAAGTTCTAATTAAGTCCTAAAATCATCAAGTCCTAATTAAGTCCTAAAATTATCACGTCCTAAGTAAGTCCTAAAACAATCAAGTCCTAATTAAGTCCTAAAACAATCAAGTCCTAATTTAGTCCTAAAATTATCAAGTCCTAATTAAGTCCTAAAATAATCAAGTCCTAATTAAGTCCTAAAACTATCAAGTCCTAATTAAGTCCTAAAATCATCAAGTCCAAATTAAGTCCTAAAATTATCAAGTCCTAATTAAGTCCTAAAATAATCAAGTTCTAATTAAGTCCTAAAATTATCACGTCCTAATTAAGTCCTAAAATAATCAAGTCCTAATTAAGTCCTAAAATAATCAAGTCCTAATTAAGTCCTAAAATAATCAAGTCCTAATTAAGTCCTAAAATAATCAAGTCCTAATTAAGTCCTGAAATAATCAACTCCTAATAAAGTCCTAAAATAATCAAGTCCTAATTAGGTCCTAAAACTATCAAGTCCTAATTAAGTCCTGAAATAATCAAGTCTTAATCAAGTCCTAAAACTATCAAGTCCTAATTAAGTCCTAAAATTATCACGTCCTAAGTAAGTCCTAAAACAATCAAGTCCTAATTAAGTCCTAAAACAATCAAGTCCTAATTTAGTCCTAAAACTATCAAGTCCTAATTAAGTCCTAAAATAATCAAGTCCTAATTAAGTCCTAAAACTATCAAGTCCTAATTAGGTCCAAAAATCATCAAGTCCTAATTAAGTCCTAAAATTATCAAGTCCTAATTAAGTCCTAAAATAATCAAGTCCTAATTAAGTCCTAAAATAATCAAGTCCTAATAAAGTCCTAAAATAATCAAGCCCTAAGTAAGTCCTAAAACAATCAAGTCCTAATTAAGTCCTATAACAATCAAGTCCTAATTTAGTCCTAAAATTATCACGTCCTAATTAAGTCCTAAAATAATCAAGTCCTGATTATGTCCTAAAATAATCAAGTCCTAATAAAGTCCTAAAATAATCAACTCCTAATAAAGTCCTAAAATAATCAAGTCCTAATTAAGTCCTAAAATAATCAAGTTCTAATTAAGTCCTAAAATCATCAAGTCCGAATTAAGTCCTAAAATAATTAAGTCGTAATTAAGTCCTAAAATTATCACGTCCTAATTAAGTCCTAAAATAATCAATTCCTAATTAAGTCCTAAAATTATCAACTCCTAATAAAGTCCTAAAATTATCAAGTCCTAATTAAGTCCTAAAATAATCAAGTTCTAATTAAGTCCTAAAATCATCAAGTCCGAATTAAGTCCTAAAATAATTAAGTCTTAATTAAGTCCTAAAATCATCAAGTCCTAATTAAGTCCTAAAATTATCAAGTCCTAATTAAGTCCTAAAATAATCAAGTCCTAATTAAGTCCTAAAATTATCAACTCCTAATAAAGTCCTAAAATAAACAAGTCCTAAATAAGTCCTAAAATAATCAAGTTCTAATTAAGTCCTAAAATCATCAAGTCCTAATTAAGTCCTAAAATTATCAAGTCCTAATTAAGTCCTAAAATTATCAACTCCTAATAAAGTCCTAAAATAAACAAGTCCTAAATAAGTCCTAAAATAATCAAGTTCTAATTAAGTCCTAAAATTATCACGTCCTAATTAAGTCCTAAAATAATCAAGTCCTAATTAAGTCCTAAAATTATCAACTCCTAATAAAGTCCTAAAATAAACAAGTCCTAAATAAGTCCTAAAATAATCAAGTTCTAATTAAGTCCTAAAATAATCAAGTTCCAATTAAGTCTTAAAATTATCACGTCCTAATTAAGTCCTAAAATAATCAATTCCTAATTAAGTCCTAAAATTATCAACTCCTAATAAAGTCCTAAAATAATCAAGTCCTAATTAAGTCCTAAAATTATCACGTCCTAATTAAGTCCTAAAATAATCAAGTCCTAATTAAGTCCTAAAATTATCAACTCCTAATAAAGTCCTAAAATAAACAAGTCCTAAATAAGTCCTAAAATAATCAAGTTCTAATTAAGTCCTAAAATCATCAAGTCCTAATTAAGTCCTAAAATTATCACGTCCTAATTAAGTCCTAAAATAATCAAGTCCTAATTAAGTCCTAAAATTATCAACTCCTAATAAAGTCCTAAAATAATCAAGTCCTAATTAAGTCCTAAAATTATCACGTCCTAATTAAGTCCTAAAATAATCAAGTCCTAATTAAGTCCTAAAATTATCAAGTCCTAATTAAGTCCTAAAATAATCAAGTTCTAATTAAGTCCTAAAATAATCAAGTCCTAATTAAGTCCTGAAATAATCAAGTCTTAATCAAGTCCTAAAACTATCAAGTCCTAATTAAGTCCTAAAATTATCACGTCCTAATTAAGTCCTAAAATAATCAAGTCCTAATTAAGTCCTAAAATAATCAAGTCCTAATAAAGTCCTAAAATAATCAAGCCCTAAGTAAGTCCTAAAACAATCAAGTCCTAATTAAGTCCTAAAACAATCAAGTCCTAATTTAGTCCTAAAATTATCACGTCCTAATTAAGTCCTAAAATAATCAAGTCCTAATTATGTCCTAAAATAATCAAGTCCTAATAAAGTCCTAAAATAATCAACTCCTAATAAAGTCCTAAAATAATCAAGTCCTAATTAAGTCCTAAAATAATCAAGTTCTAATTAAGTCCTAAAATCATCAAGTCCGAATTAAGTACTAAAATAATTAAGTCGTAATTAAGTCCTAAAATTATCACGTCCTAATTAAGTCCTAAAATAATCAATTCCTAATTAAGTCCTAAAATTATCACGTCCTAATTAAGTCCTAAAATAATCAAGTCCTAATTAAGTCCTAAAATAATCAAGTCCTAATTAAGTCCTAAAATTATCAACTCCTAATAAAGTCCTAAAATAAACAAGTCCTAATTATGTCCTAAAATAATCAAGTCCTAATAAAGTCCTAAAATAATCAACTCCTAATAAAGTCCTAAAATAATCAAGTCCTAATTAAGTCCTATAACAATCAAGTCCTAATTTAGTCCTAAAATTATCACGTCCTAATTAAGTCCTAAAATAATCAAGTCCTGATTATGTCCTAAAATAATCAAGTCCTAATAAAGTCCTAAAATAATCAACTCCTAATAAAGTCCTAAAATAATCAAGTCCTAATTAAGTCCTAAAATAATCAAGTTCTAATTAAGTCCTAAAATCATCAAGTCCGAATTAAGTCCTAAAATAATTAAGTCGTAATTAAGTCCTAAAATTATCACGTCCTAATTAAGTCCTAAAATAATCAATTCCTAATTAAGTCCTAAAATTATCAACTCCTAATAAAGTCCTAAAATTATCAAGTCCTAATTAAGTCCTAAAATAATCAAGTTCTAATTAAGTCCTAAAATCATCAAGTCCGAATTAAGTCCTAAAATAATTAAGTCTTAATTAAGTCCTAAAATCATCAAGTCCTAATTAAGTCCTAAAATTATCAAGTCCTAATTAAGTCCTAAAATAATCAAGTCCTAATTAAGTCCTAAAATTATCAACTCCTAATAAAGTCCTAAAATAAACAAGTCCTAAATAAGTCCTAAAATAATCAAGTTCTAATTAAGTCCTAAAATCATCAAGTCCTAATTAAGTCCTAAAATTATCAAGTCCTAATTAAGTCCTAAAATTATCAACTCCTAATAAAGTCCTAAAATAAACAAGTCCTAAATAAGTCCTAAAATAATCAAGTTCTAATTAAGTCCTAAAATTATCACGTCCTAATTAAGTCCTAAAATAATCAAGTCCTAATTAAGTCCTAAAATTATCAACTCCTAATAAAGTCCTAAAATAAACAAGTCCTAAATAAGTCCTAAAATAATCAAGTTCTAATTAAGTCCTAAAATAATCAAGTTCCAATTAAGTCTTAAAATTATCACGTCCTAATTAAGTCCTAAAATAATCAATTCCTAATTAAGTCCTAAAATTATCAACTCCTAATAAAGTCCTAAAATAATCAAGTCCTAATTAAGTCCTAAAATTATCACGTCCTAATTAAGTCCTAAAATAATCAAGTCCTAATTAAGTCCTAAAATTATCAACTCCTAATAAAGTCCTAAAATAAACAAGTCCTAAATAAGTCCTAAAATAATCAAGTTCTAATTAAGTCCTAAAATCATCAAGTCCTAATTAAGTCCTAAAATTATCACGTCCTAATTAAGTCCTAAAATAATCAAGTCCTAATTAAGTCCTAAAATTATCAACTCCTAATAAAGTCCTAAAATAATCAAGTCCTAATTAAGTCCTAAAATTATCACGTCCTAATTAAGTCCTAAAATAATCAAGTCCTAATTAAGTCCTACAATTATCAAGTCCTAATTAAGTCCTAAAATAATCAAGTTCTAATTAAGTCCTAAAATAATCAAGTCCTAATTAAGTCCTGAAATAATCAAGTCTTAATCAAGTCCTAAAACTATCAAGTCCTAATTAAGTCCTAAAATTATCACGTCCTAATTAAGTCCTAAAATAATCAAGTCCTAATTAAGTCCTAAAATAATCAAGTCCTAATAAAGTCCTAAAATAATCAAGCCCTAAGTAAGTCCTAAAACAATCAAGTCCTAATTAAGTCCTAAAACAATCAAGTCCTAATTTAGTCCTAAAATTATCACGTCCTAATTAAGTCCTAAAATAATCAAGTCCTAATTATGTCCTAAAATAATCAAGTCCTAATAAAGTCCTAAAATAATCAACTCCTAATAAAGTCCTAAAATAATCAAGTCCTAATTAAGTCCTAAAATAATCAAGTTCTAATTAAGTCCTAAAATCATCAAGTCCGAATTAAGTACTAAAATAATTAAGTCGTAATTAAGTCCTAAAATTATCACGTCCTAATTAAGTCCTAAAATAATCAATTCCTAATTAAGTCCTAAAATTATCAACTCCTAATAAAGTCCTAAAATTATCAAGTCCTAATTAAGTCTTAAAATTATCAAGTCCTAATTAAGTCCTAAAATAGTCAAGTCCTAATTAAGTCCTAAAATTATCACGTCCTAATTAAGTCCTAAAATAATCAAGTCCTAATTAAGTCCTAAAATAATCAAGTCCTAATTAAGTCCTAAAATTATCAACTCCTAATAAAGTCCTAAAATAAACAAGTCCTAAATAAGTCCTAAAATAATCAAGTTCTAATTAAGTCCTAAAATCATCAAGTCCTAATTAAGTCCTAAAATTATCACGTCCTAAGTAAGTCCTAAAACAATCAAGTCCTAATTAAGTCCTAAAACAATCAAGTCCTAATTTAGTCCTAAAATTATCAAGTCCTAATTAAGTCCTAAAATAAACAAGTCCTAAATAAGTCCTAAAATAATCAAGTTCTAATTAAGTCCTAAAATCATCAAGTCCTAATTAAGTCCTAAAATTATCACGTCCTAAGTAAGTCCTAAAACAATCAAGTCCTAATTAAGTCCTAAAACAATCAAGTCCTAATTTAGTCCTAAAATTATCAAGTCCTAATTAAGTCCTAAAATAATCAAGTCCTAATTAAGTCCTAAAACTATCAAGTCCTAATTAAGTCCTAAAATCATCAAGTCCAAATTAAGTCCTAAAATTATCAAGTCCTAATTAAGTCCTAAAATAATCAAGTTCTAATTAAGTCCTAAAATTATCACGTCCTAATTAAGTCCTAAAATAATCAAGTCCTAATTAAGTCCTAAAATAATCAAGTCCTAATTAAGTCCTAAAATAATCAAGTCCTAATTAAGTCCTAAAATAATCAAGTCCTAATTAAGTCCTGAAATAATCAACTCCTAATAAAGTCCTAAAATAATCAAGTCCTAATTAGGTACTAAAACTATCAAGTCCTAATTAAGTCCTGAAATAATCAAGTCTTAATCAAGTCCTAAAACTATCAAGTCCTAATTAAGTCCTAAAATTATCACGTCCTAAGTAAGTCCTAAAACAATCAAGTCCTAATTAAGTCCTAAAACAATCAAGTCCTAATTTAGTCCTAAAACTATCAAGTCCTAATTAAGTCCTAAAATAATCAAGTCCTAATTAAGTCCTAAAACTATCAAGTCCTAATTAGGTCCAAAAATCATCAAGTCCTAATTAAGTCCTAAAATTATCAAGTCCTAATTAAGTCCTAAAATAATCAAGTCCTAATTAAGTCCTAAAATAATCAAGTCCTAATAAAGTCCTAAAATAATCAAGTCCTAATAAAGTCCTAAAATAATCAACTCCTAATAAAGTCCTAAAATAATCAAGTCCTAATTAAGTCCTAAAATAATCAAGTTCTAATTAAGTCCTAAAATCATCAAGTCCGAATTAAGTCCTAAAATAATTAAGTCGTAATTAAGTCCTAAAATTATCACGTCCTAATTAAGTCCTAAAACAATCAAGTCCTAATTAAGTCCTAAAACAATCAAGTCCTAATTTAGTCCTAAAATTATCACGTCCTAATTAAGTCCTAAAATAATCAAGTCCTGATTATGTCCTAAAATAATCAAGTCCTAATAAAGTCCTAAAATAATCAACTCCTAATAAAGTCCTAAAATAATCAAGTCCTAATTAAGTCCTAAAATAATCAAGTTCTAATTAAGTCCTAAAATCATCAAGTCCGAATTAAGTCCTAAAATAATTAAGTCGTAATTAAGTCCTAAAATTATCACGTCCTAATTAAGTCCTAAAATAATCAATTCCTAATTAAGTCCTAAAATTATCAACTCCTAATAAAGTCCTAAAATTATCAAGTCCTAATTAAGTCTTAAAATTATCAAGTCCTAATTAAGTCCTAAAATAGTCAAGTCCTAATTAAGTCCTAAAATTATCACGTCCTAATTAAGTCCTAAAATAATCAAGTCCTAATTAAGTCCTAAAATAATCAAGTCCTAATTAAGTCCTAAAATTATCAACTCCTAATAAAGTCCTAAAATAAACAAGTCCTAAATAAGTCCTAAAATAATCAAGTTCTAATTAAGTCCTAAAATCATCAAGTCCTAATTAAGTCCTAAAATTATCACGTCCTAAGTAAGTCCTAAAACAATCAAGTCCTAATTAAGTCCTAAAACAATCAAGTCCTAATTTAGTCCTAAAATTATCAAGTCCTAATTAAGTCCTAAAATAATCAAGTCCTAATTAAGTCCTAAAACTATCAAGTCCTAATTAAGTCCTAAAATCATCAAGTCCAAATTAAGTCCTAAAATTATCAAGTCCTAATTAAGTCCTAAAATAATCAAGTTCTAATTAAGTCCTAAAATTATCACGTCCTAATTAAGTCCTAAAATAATCAAGTCCTAATTAAGTCCTAAAATAATCAAGTCCTAATTAAGTCCTAAAATAATCAAGTCCTAATTAAGTCCTAAAATAATCAAGTCCTAATTAAGTCCTGAAATAATCAACTCCTAATAAAGTCCTAAAATAATCAAGTCCTAATTAGGTCCTAAAACTATCAAGTCCTAATTAAGTCCTGAAATAATCAAGTCTTAATCAAGTCCTAAAACTATCAAGTCCTAATTAAGTCCTAAAATTATCACGTCCTAAGTAAGTCCTAAAACAATCAAGTCCTAATTAAGTCCTAAAACAATCAAGTCCTAATTTAGTCCTAAAACTATCAAGTCCTAATTAAGTCCTAAAATAATCAAGTCCTAATTAAGTCCTAAAACTATCAAGTCCTAATTAGGTCCAAAAATCATCAAGTCCTAATTAAGTCCTAAAATTATCAAGTCCTAATTAAGTCCTAAAATAATCAAGTCCTAATTAAGTCCTAAAATAATCAAGTCCTAATAAAGTCCTAAAATAATCAAGCCCTAAGTAAGTCCTAAAACAATCAAGTCCTAATTAAGTCCTAAAACAATCAAGTCCTAATTTAGTCCTAAAATTATCACGTCCTAATTAAGTCCTAAAATAATCAAGTCCTGATTATGTCCTAAAATAATCAAGTCCTAATAAAGTCCTAAAATAATCAACTCCTAATAAAGTCCTAAAATAATCAAGTCCTAATTAAGTCCTAAAATAATCAAGTTCTAATTAAGTCCTAAAATCATCAAGTCCGAATTAAGTCCTAAAATAATTAAGTCGTAATTAAGTCCTAAAATTATCACGTCCTAATTAAGTCCTAAAACAATCAAGTCCTAATTAAGTCCTAAAACAATCAAGTCCTAATTTAGTCCTAAAATTATCACGTCCTAATTAAGTCCTAAAATAATCAAGTCCTGATTATGTCCTAAAATAATCAAGTCCTAATAAAGTCCTAAAATAATCAACTCCTAATAAAGTCCTAAAATAATCAAGTCCTAATTAAGTCCTAAAATAATCAAGTTCTAATTAAGTCCTAAAATCATCAAGTCCGAATTAAGTCCTAAAATAATTAAGTCGTAATTAAGTCCTAAAATTATCACGTCCTAATTAAGTCCTAAAATAATCAATTCCTAATTAAGTCCTAAAATTATCAACTCCTAATAAAGTCCTAAAATTATCAAGTCCTAATTAAGTCTTAAAATAATCAAGTTCTAATTAAGTCCTAAAATCATCAAGTCCGAATTAAGTCCTAAAATAATTAAGTCTTAATTAAGTCCTAAAATCATCAAGTCCTAATTAAGTCCTAAAATTATCAAGTCCTAATTAAGTCCTAAAATAATCAAGTCCTAATTAAGTCCTAAAATTATCAACTCCTAATAAAGTCCTAAAATAAACAAGTCCTAAATAAGTCCTAAAATAATCAAGTTCTAATTAAGTCCTAAAATCATCAAGTCCTAATTAAGTCCTAAAATTATCAAGTCCTAATTAAGTCCTAAAATTATCAACTCCTAATAAAGTCCTAAAATAAACAAGTCCTAAATAAGTCCTAAAATAATCAAGTTCTAATTAAGTCCTAAAATCATCAAGTCCTAATTAAGTCCTAAAATTATCACGTCCTAATTAAGTCCTAAAATCATCAAGTCCGAATTAAGTCCTAAAATAATTAAGTCCTAATAAAGTCCTAAAATAATCAAGTCCTAATTAAGTCCTAAAATTATCAACTCCTAATAAAGTCCTAAAATAAACAAGTCCTAAATAAGTCCTAAAATAATCAAGTTCTAATTAAGTCCTAAAATCATCAAGTCCTAATTAAGTCCTAAAATTATCACGTCCTAATTAAGTCCTAAAATAATCAAGTCCTAATTAAGTCCTAAAATTATCAACTCCTAATAAAGTCCTAAAATAATAAAGTCCTAATTAAGTCCTAAAATAATCAAGATCTAATTAAGTCCTAAAATCATCAAGTCCGAATTAAGTCCTAAAATAATTAAGTCTTAATTAAGTCCTAAAATCATCAAGTCCTAATTAAGTCCTAAAATTATCAAGTCCTAATTAAGTCCTAAAATAATCAAGTCCTAATTAAGTCCTAAAATAATCAAGTCCTAATTAAGTCCTGAAATAATCAAGTCTTCATCAAGTCCTAAAAATATCAAGTCCTAATTAAGTCCTAAAATTATCACGTCCTAATTAAGTCCTAAAATAATCAAGTCCTAATTAAGTCCTAAAATTATCAACTCCTAATAAAGTCCTAAAATAATCAAGTCCTAATTAAGTCCTAAAACTATCAAGTCCTAATTAAGTCCTGAAATAATCAAGTCTTAATCAAGTCCTAAAACTATCAAGTCCTAATTAAGTCCTAAAATTATCACGTCCTAAGTAAGTCCTAAAACAATCAAGTCCTAATTAAGTCCTAAAACAATCAAGTCCTAATTTAGTCCTAAAATTATCAAGTCCTAATTAAGTCCTAAAATAATCAAGTCCTAATTAAGTCCTAAAACTATCAAGTCCTAATTAAGTCCTAAAATCATCAAGTCCAAATTAAGTCCTAAAATTATCAAGTCCTAATTAAGTCCTAAAATAATCAAGTTCTAATTAAGTCCTAAAATTATCACGTCCTAATTAAGTCCTAAAATAATCAAGTCCTAATTAAGTCCTAAAATAATCAAGTCCTAATAAAGTCCTAAAATAATCAAGCCCTAAGTAAGTCCTAAAACAATCAAGTCCTAATTAAGTCCTAAAACAATCAAGTCCTAATTTAGTCCTAAAATTATCACGTCCTAATTAAGTCCTAAAATAATCAAGTCCTGATTATGTCCTAAAATCATCAAGTCCTAATTAAGTCCTAAAACAATTGAGTCCTAATTAGGTCCTAAAACAATCAAGTCCCAATTAAGTCCTAAAATAATTAAGTCCTAATAAGGTCCTAAAATTATCAAGTCCTTATAAAGTCTTAAAATAATCAAGTCCTAATTAAGTCCTAAAATAATCAAGTCCTAATTAAGTCCTAAAATTATCACGTCCTAATTAAGTCCTAAAATAATCAAGTCCTAATTAAGTCCTAAAATTATCAACTCCTAATAAAGTCCTAAAATAATAAAGTCCTAATTAAGTCCTAAAATAATCAAGTTCTAATTAAGTCCTAAAATCATCAAGTCCGAATTAAGTCCTAAAATTATCTTTTCCTAATAAAGTCCTAAAATAATCAAGTCCTAATTAAGTCCTAAAATAATCAAGTTCCAATTAAGTCCTAAAATTATCACGTCCTAATTAAGTCCTAAAATAATCAATTCCTAATTAAGTCCTAAAATTATCAACTCCTAATAAAGTCCTAAAATAATCAAGTCCTAATTAAGTCCTAAAATTATCACGTCCTAATTAAGTCCTGAAATAATCAAGTCCTAATTAAGTCCTAAAATTATCAACTCCTAATAAAGTCCTAAAATAAACAAGTCCTAAATAAGTCCTAAAATAATCAAGTTCTAATTAAGTCCTAAAATCATCAAGTCCTAATTAAGTCCTAAAATTATCACGTCCTTATTAAGTCCTAAAATAATCAAGTCCTAATTAAGTCCTAAAATTATCAACTCCTAATAAAGTCCTAAAATAATAAAGTCCTAATTAAGTCCTAAAATAATCAAGTTCTAATTAAGTCCTAAAATCATCAAGTCCGAATTAAGTCCTAAAATAATTAAGTCCTAATTAAGTCCTAAAATCATCAAGTCCTAATTAAGTCCTAAAATTATCAAGTCCTATTTAAGTCCTAAAATAATCAAGTCCTAATTAAGTCCTAAAATAATCAAGTTCTAATTAAGTCCTGAAACAATCAAGTCTTAATCAAGTCCTAAAACTATCAAGTCCTAATTAAGTCCTAAAATTATCACGTCCTAATTAAGTCCTAAAATAATCAAGTCCTAATTAAGTCCTAAAATTATCAACTCCTAATAAAGTCCTAAAATAATCAAGTCCTAATTATGTCCTAAAACTATCAAGTCCTAATTAAGTCCTAAAATCATCAAGTCCTAATTAAGTCCTAAAATTATCAAGTCCTAATTAAGTCCTAAAATAATCAAGTTCTAATTAAGTCCTAAAATAATCAAGTCCTAATTAAGTCCTGAAATAATCAAGTCTTAATCAAGTCCTAAAACTATCAAGTCCTAATTAAGTCCTAAAATTATCACGTCCTAATTAAGTCCTAAAATAATCAAGTCCTAATTAAGTCCTAAAATAATCAAGTCCTAATAAAGTCCTAAAATAATCAAGCCCTAAGTAAGTCCTAAAACAATCAAGTCCTAATTAAGTCCTAAAACAATCAAGTCCTAATTTAGTCCTAAAATTATCACGTCCTAATTAAGTCCTAAAATAATCAAGTCCTAATTATGTCCTAAAATAATCAAGTCCTAATAAAGTCCTAAAATAATCAACTCCTAATAAAGTCCTAAAATAATCAAGTCCTAATTAAGTCCTAAAATAATCAAGTTCTAATTAAGTCCTAAAATCATCAAGTCCGAATTAAGTACTAAAATAATTAAGTCGTAATTAAGTCCTAAAATTATCACGTCCTAATTAAGTCCTAAAATAATCAATTCCTAATTAAGTCCTAAAATTATCAACTCCTAATAAAGTCCTAAAATTATCAAGTCCTAATTAAGTCTTAAAATTATCAAGTCCTAATTAAGTCCTAAAATAGTCAAGTCCTAATTAAGTCCTAAAATTATCACGTCCTAATTAAGTCCTAAAATAATCAAGTCCTAATTAAGTCCTAAAATAATCAAGTCCTAATTAAGTCCTAAAATTATCAACTCCTAATAAAGTCCTAAAATAAACAAGTCCTAAATAAGTCCTAAAATAATCAAGTTCTAATTAAGTCCTAAAATCATCAAGTCCTAATTAAGTCCTAAAATTATCACGTCCTAATTAAGTCCTAAAATAATCAAGTCCTAATTAAGTCCTAAAATCATCAAGTCCTAATTAAGTCCTAAAATTATCAAGTCCTAATTAAGTCCTAAAATAATCAAGTCCTAATTAAGTCCTAAAATAATAAAGTCCTAATTAAGTCCTAAAATAATCAAGTTCTAATTAAGTCCTAAAATCATCAAGTCCGAATTAAGTCCTAAAATAATTAAGTCCTAATTAAGTCCTAAAATAATTAAGTCCTAATTAAGTCCTAAAATCATCAAGTCCTAATTAAGTCCTAAAATTATCAAGTCCTAATTAAGTCCTAAAATAATCAAGTCCTAATTAAGTCCTAAAATAATCAAGTCCTAATTAAGTCCTGAAATAATCAAGTCTTAATCAAGTCCTAAAACTATCAAGTCCTAATTAAGTCCTAAAATTATCACGTCCTAATTAAGTCCTAAAATAATCAAGTCCTAATAAAGTCCTAAAATAATCAAGTCCTAATTAAGTCCTAAAACTATCAAGTCCTAATTAAGTCCTAAAACAATCAAGTCCTAATTTAGTCCTAAAATTATCAAGTCCTAATTAAGTCCTAAAATAATCAAGTCCTAATTAAGTCCTAAAACTATCAAGTCCTAATTAAGTCCTAAAATTATCAAGTCCTAATTAAGTCCTAAAATAATCAAGTTCTAATTAAGTCCTAAAATTATCACGTCCTAATTAAGTCCTAAAATAATCAAGTCCTAATTAAGTCCTAAAATAATCAAGTCCTAATAAAGTCCTAAAATAATCAAGCCCTAAGTAAGTCCTAAAACAATCAAGTCCTAATTAAGTCCTAAAACAATCAAGTCCTAATTTAGTCCTAAAATTATCACGTCCTAATTAAGTCCTAAAATAATCAAGTCCTGATTATGTCCTAAAATCATCAAGTCCTAATTAAGTCCTAAAACAATTGAGTCCTAATTAGGTCCTAAAACAATCAAGTCCCAATTAAGTCCTAAAATAATTAAGTCCTAATAAGGTCCTAAAATTATCAAGTCCTTATAAAGTCTTAAAATAATCAAGTCCTAATTAAGTCCTAAAATAATCAAGTCCTAATTAAGTACTAAAATTATCACATCGTAATTAAGTCCTAAAATAATCAAGTCCTAATTAAGTCCTAAAATAGTCAAGTCCTAATTAAGTCCTAAAACAATCAAGTCCTAATTAAGTCCTAAAATTATCACGTCCTAATTAAGTCCTAAAATAATCAAGTCCTAATTAAGTCCTAAAATTATCAACTCCTAATAAAGTCCTAAAATAATCAAGTCCTAATTAAGTCCTAAAATAATCAAGTTCCAATTAAGTCCTAAAATTATCACGTCCTAATTAAGTCCTAAAATAATCAATTCCTAATTAAGTCCTAAAATTATCAACTCCTAATAAAGTCCTAAAATAATCAAGTCCTAATTAAGTCCTAAAATTATCACGTCCTAATTAAGTCCTAAAATAATCAAGTCCTAATTAAGTCCTAAAATTATCAACTCCTAATAAAGTCCTAAAATAAACAAGTCCTAAATAAGTCCTAAAATAATCAAGTTCTAATTAAGTCCTAAAATCATCAAGTCCTAATTAAGTCCTAAAATTATCACGTCCTAATTAAGTCCTAAAAAAATCAAGTCCTAATTAAGTCCTAAAATTATCAACTCCTAATAAAGTCCTAAAATAATCAAGTCCTAATTAAGTCCTAAAATTATCACGTCCTAATTAAGTCCTAAAATAATCAAGTCCTAATTAAGTCCTAAAATTATCAACTCCTAATAAAGTCCTAAAATAATCAAGTCCTAATTATGTCCTAAAACTATCAAGTCCTAATTAAGTCCTAAAATCATCAAGTCCTAATTAAGTCCTAAAATTATCAAGTCCTAATTAAGTCCTAAAATAATCAAGTTCTAATTAAGTCCTAAAATAATCAAGTCCTAATTAAGTCCTGAAATAATCAAGTCTTAATCAAGTCCTAAAACTATCAAGTCCTAATTAAGTCCTAAAATTATCACGTCCTAATTAAGTCCTAAAATAATCAAGTCCTAATTAAGTCCTAAAATAATCAAGTCCTAATAAAGTCCTAAAATAATCAAGCCCTAAGTAAGTCCTAAAACAATCAAGTCCTAATTAAGTCCTAAAACAATCAAGTCCTAATTTAGTCCTAAAATTATCACGTCCTAATTAAGTCCTAAAATAATCAAGTCCTAATTATGTCCTAAAATAATCAAGTCCTAATAAAGTCCTAAAATAATCAACTCCTAATAAAGTCCTAAAATAATCAAGTCCTAATTAAGTCCTAAAATAATCAAGTTCTAATTAAGTCCTAAAATCATCAAGTCCGAATTAAGTACTAAAATAATTAAGTCGTAATTAAGTCCTAAAATTATCACGTCCTAATTAAGTCCTAAAATAATCAATTCCTAATTAAGTCCTAAAATTATCAACTCCTAATAAAGTCCTAAAATTATCAAGTCCTAATTAAGTCTTAAAATTATCAAGTCCTAATTAAGTCCTAAAATAGTCAAGTCCTAATTAAGTCCTAAAATTATCACGTCCTAATTAAGTCCTAAAATAATCAAGTCCTAATTAAGTCCTAAAATAATCAAGTCCTAATTAAGTCCTAAAATTATCAACTCCTAATAAAGTCCTAAAATAAACAAGTCCTAAATAAGTCCTAAAATAATCAAGTTCTAATTAAGTCCTAAAATCATCAAGTCCTAATTAAGTCCTAAAATTATCACGTCCTAAGTAAGTCCTAAAACAATCAAGTCCTAATTAAGTCCTAAAACAATCAAGTCCTAATTTAGTCCTAAAATTATCAAGTCCTAATTAAGTCCTAAAATAATCAAGTCCTAATTAAGTCCTAAAACTATCAAGTCCTAATTAAGTCCTAAAATCATCAAGTCCAAATTAAGTCCTAAAATTATCAAGTCCTAATTAAGTCCTAAAATAATCAAGTTCTAATTAAGTCCTAAAATTATCACGTCCTAATTAAGTCCTAAAATAATCAAGTCCTAATTAAGTCCTAAAATAATCAAGTCCTAATAAAGTCCTAAAATAATCAAGCCCTAAGTAAGTCCTAAAACAATCAAGTCCTAATTAAGTCCTAAAACAATCAAGTCCTAATTTAGTCCTAAAATTATCACGTCCTAATTAAGTCCTAAAATAATCAAGTCCTGATTATGTCCTAAAATCATCAAGTCCTAATTAAGTCCTAAAACAATTGAGTCCTAATTAGGTCCTAAAACAATCAAGTCCCAATTAAGTCCTAAAATAATTAAGTCCTAATAAGGTCCTAAAATTATCAAGTCCTTATAAAGTCTTAAAATAATCAAGTCCTAATTAAGTCCTAAAATAATCAAGTCCTAATTAAGTCCTAAAATTACCACGTCCTAATTAAGTCCTAAAATAATCAAGTCCTAATTAAGTCCTAAAATTATCAGCTCCTAATAAAGTCCTAAAATAATAAAGTCCTAATTAAGTCCTAAAATAATCAAGTTCTAATTGAGTCCTAAAATCATCAAGTCCGAATTAAGTCCTAAAATTATCAACTCCTAATAAAGTCCTAAAATAATCAAGTCCTAATTAAGTCCTAAAATAATCAAGTTCCAATTAAGTCCTAAAATTATCACGTCCTAATTAAGTCCTAAAATAATCAATTCCTAATTAAGTCCTAAAATTATCAACTCCTAATAAAGTCCTAAAATAATCAAGTCCTAATTAAGTCCTAAAATTATCACGTCCTAATTAAGTCCTAAAATAATCAAGTCCTAATTAAGTCCTAAAATTATCAACTCCTAATAAAGTCCTAAAATAAACAAGTCCTAAATAAGTCCTAAAATAATCAAGTTCTAATTAAGTCCTAAAATCAACAAGTCCAAATTAAGTCCTAAAATTATCACGTCCTTATTAAGTCCTAAAATAATCAAGTCCTAATTAAGTCCTAAAATTATCAACTCCTAATAAAGTCCTAAAATAATAAAGTCCTAATTAAGTCCTAAAATAATCAAGTTCTAATTAAGTCCTAAAATCATCAAGTCCGAATTAAGTCCTAAAATAATTAAGTCCTAATTAAGTCCTAAAATCATCAAGTCCTAATTAAGTCCTAAAATTATCAAGTCCTAATTAAGTCCTAAAATAATCAAGTCCTAATTAAGTCCTAAAATAATCAAGTTCTAATTAAGTCCTGAAACAATCAAGTCTTAATCAAGTCCTAAAACTATCAAGTCCTAATTAAGTCCTAAAATTATCACGTCCTAATTAAGTCCTAAAATAATCAAGTCCTAATTAAGTCCTAAAATTATCAACTCCTAATAAAGTCCTAAAATAATCAAGTCCTAATTATGTCCTAAAACTATCAAGTCCTAATTAAGTCCTAAAATCATCAAGTCCTAATTAAGTCCTAAAATTATCAAGTCCTAATTAAGTCCTAAAATAATCAAGTTCTAATTAAGTCCTAAAATTATCACGTCCTAATTAAGTCCTAAAATTATCACGTCCTAATTAAGTCCTAAAATAATCAAGTCCTAATTAAGTCCTAAAATTATCAACTCCTAATAAAGTCCTAAAATAATCAAGTCCTAATTAAGTCCTAAAATAATCAAGTCCTAATAAAGTCCTAAAATAATCAAGCCCTAAGTAAGTCCTAAAACAATCAAGTCCTAATTAAGTCCTAAAACAATCAAGTCCTAATTTAGTCCTAAAATTATCACGTCCTAATTAAGTCCTAAAATAATCAAGTCCTAATTATGTCCTAAAATAATCAAGTCCTAATAAAGTCCTAAAATAATCAACTCCTAATAAAGTCCTAAAATAATCAAGTCCTAATTAAGTCCTAAAATAATCAAGTTCTAATTAAGTCCTAAAATCATCAAGTCCGAATTAAGTACTAAAATAATTAAGTCGTAATTAAGTCCTAAAATTATCACGTCCTAATTAAGTCCTAAAATAATCAATTCCTAATTAAGTCCTAAAATTATCAACTCCTAATAAAGTCCTAAAATTATCAAGTCCTAATTAAGTCTTAAAATTATCAAGTCCTAATTAAGTCCTAAAATAGTCAAGTCCTAATTAAGTCCTAAAATTATCACGTCCTAATTAAGTCCTAAAATAATCAAGTCCTAATTAAGTCCTAAAATAATCAAGTCCTAATTAAGTCCTAAAATTATCAACTCCTAATAAAGTCCTAAAATAAACAAGTCCTAAATAAGTCCTAAAATAATCAAGTTCTAATTAAGTCCTAAAATCATCAAGTCCTAATTAAGTCCTAAAATTATCACGTCCTAATTAAGTCCTAAAATAATCAAGTCCTAATTAAGTCCTAAAATAATCAAGTCCTAATTAAGTCCTAAAATTATCAACTCCTAATAAAGTCCTAAAATAAACAAGTCCTAAATAAGTCCTAAAATAATCAAGTTCTAATTAAGTCCTAAAATCATCAAGTCCTAATTAAGTCCTAAAATTATCACGTCCTAAGTAAGTCCTAAAACAATCAAGTCCTAATTAAGTCCTAAAACAATCAAGTCCTAATTTAGTCCTAAAATTATCAAGTCCTAATTAAGTCCTAAAATAATCAAGTCCTAATTAAGTCCTAAAACTATCAAGTCCTAATTAAGTCCTAAAATCATCAAGTCCAAATTAAGTCCTAAAATTATCAAGTCCTAATTAAGTCCTAAAATAATCAAGTTCTAATTAAGTCCTAAAATTATCACGTCCTAATTAAGTCCTAAAATAATCAAGTCCTAATTAAGTCCTAAAATAATCAAGTCCTAATAAAGTCCTAAAATAATCAAGCCCTAAGTAAGTCCTAAAACAATCAAGTCCTAATTAAGTCCTAAAACAATCAAGTCCTAATTTAGTCCTAAAATTATCACGTCCTAATTAAGTCCTAAAATAATCAAGTCCTGATTATGTCCTAAAATCATCAAGTCCTAATTAAGTCCTAAAACAATTGAGTCCTAATTAGGTCCTAAAACAATCAAGTCCCAATTAAGTCCTAAAATAATTAAGTCCTAATAAGGTCCTAAAATTATCAAGTCCTTATAAAGTCTTAAAATAATC
This sequence comes from Ganaspis brasiliensis, assembly GCA_037103525.1. Taxonomy (NCBI): domain Eukaryota; kingdom Metazoa; phylum Arthropoda; class Insecta; order Hymenoptera; family Figitidae; genus Ganaspis; species Ganaspis brasiliensis. The sequence goes on from JAZKLR010000014.1 coordinate 1,297,509, forward strand.
AAGTCCTAATTAAGTCCTAAAATAATCAAGTCCTAATTAAGTCCTAAAATTACCACGTCCTAATTAAGTCCTAAAATAATCAAGTCCTAATTAAGTCCTAAAATTATCAGCTCCTAATAAAGTCCTAAAATAATAAAGTCCTAATTAAGTCCTAAAATAATCAAGTTCTAATTGAGTCCTAAAATCATCAAGTCCGAATTAAGTCCTAAAATTATCAACTCCTAATAAAGTCCTAAAATAATCAAGTCCTAATTAAGTCCTAAAATAATCAAGTTCCAATTAAGTCCTAAAATTATCACGTCCTAATTAAGTCCTAAAATAATCAATTCCTAATTAAGTCCTAAAATTATCAACTCCTAATAAAGTCCTAAAATAATCAAGTCCTAATTAAGTCCTAAAATTATCACGTCCTAATTAAGTCCTAAAATAATCAAGTCCTAATTAAGTCCTAAAATTATCAACTCCTAATAAAGTCCTAAAATAAACAAGTCCTAAATAAGTCCTAAAATAATCAAGTTCTAATTAAGTCCTAAAATCAACAAGTCCAAATTAAGTCCTAAAATTATCACGTCCTTATTAAGTCCTAAAATAATCAAGTCCTAATTAAGTCCTAAAATTATCAACTCCTAATAAAGTCCTAAAATAATAAAGTCCTAATTAAGTCCTAAAATAATCAAGTTCTAATTAAGTCCTAAAATCATCAAGTCCGAATTAAGTCCTAAAATAATTAAGTCCTAATTAAGTCCTAAAATCATCAAGTCCTAATTAAGTCCTAAAATTATCAAGTCCTAATTAAGTCCTAAAATAATCAAGTCCTAATTAAGTCCTAAAATAATCAAGTTCTAATTAAGTCCTGAAACAATCAAGTCTTAATCAAGTCCTAAAACTATCAAGTCCTAATTAAGTCCTAAAATTATCACGTCCTAATTAAGTCCTAAAATAATCAAGTCCTAATTAAGTCCTAAAATTATCAACTCCTAATAAAGTCCTAAAATAATCAAGTCCTAATTATGTCCTAAAACTATCAAGTCCTAATTAAGTCCTAAAATCATCAAGTCCTAATTAAGTCCTAAAATTATCAAGTCCTAATTAAGTCCTAAAATAATCAAGTTCTAATTAAGTCCTAAAATTATCACGTCCTAATTAAGTCCTAAAATTATCACGTCCTAATTAAGTCCTAAAATAATCAAGTCCTAATTAAGTCCTAAAATTATCAACTCCTAATAAAGTCCTAAAATAATCAAGTCCTAATTAAGTCCTAAAATAATCAAGTCCTAATAAAGTCCTAAAATAATCAAGCCCTAAGTAAGTCCTAAAACAATCAAGTCCTAATTAAGTCCTAAAACAATCAAGTCCTAATTTAGTCCTAAAATTATCACGTCCTAATTAAGTCCTAAAATAATCAAGTCCTAATTATGTCCTAAAATAATCAAGTCCTAATAAAGTCCTAAAATAATCAACTCCTAATAAAGTCCTAAAATAATCAAGTCCTAATTAAGTCCTAAAATAATCAAGTTCTAATTAAGTCCTAAAATCATCAAGTCCGAATTAAGTACTAAAATAATTAAGTCGTAATTAAGTCCTAAAATTATCACGTCCTAATTAAGTCCTAAAATAATCAATTCCTAATTAAGTCCTAAAATTATCAACTCCTAATAAAGTCCTAAAATTATCAAGTCCTAATTAAGTCTTAAAATTATCAAGTCCTAATTAAGTCCTAAAATAGTCAAGTCCTAATTAAGTCCTAAAATTATCACGTCCTAATTAAGTCCTAAAATAATCAAGTCCTAATTAAGTCCTAAAATAATCAAGTCCTAATTAAGTCCTAAAATTATCAACTCCTAATAAAGTCCTAAAATAAACAAGTCCTAAATAAGTCCTAAAATAATCAAGTTCTAATTAAGTCCTAAAATCATCAAGTCCTAATTAAGTCCTAAAATTATCACGTCCTAATTAAGTCCTAAAATAATCAAGTCCTAATTAAGTCCTAAAATCATCAAGTCCTAATTAAGTCCTAAAATTATCAAGTCCTAATTAAGTCCTAAAATAATCAAGTCCTAATTAAGTCCTAAAATAATCAAGCCCTAAGTAAGTCCTAAAACAATCAAGTCCTAATTAAGTCCTAAAACAATCAAGTCCTAATTTAGTCCTAAAATTATCACGTCCTAATTAAGTCCTAAAATAATCAAGTCCTAATTATGTCCTAAAATAATCAAGTCCTAATAAAGTCCTAAAATAATCAACTCCTAATTAAGTCCTAAAATAATCAAGTTCTAATTAAGTCCTAAAATCATCAAGTCCGAATTAAGTCCTAAAATAATTAAGTCCTAATTAAGTCCTAAAATAATTAAGTCCTAATTAAGTCCTAAAATCATCAAGTCCTAATTAAGTCCTAAAATTATCAAGTCCTAATTAAGTCCTAAAATAATCAAGTCCTAATTAAGTCCTAAAATAATCAAGTCCTAATTAAGTCCTGAAATAATCAAGTCTTAATCAAGTCCTAAAACTATCAAGTCCTAATTAAGTCCTAAAATTATCACGTCCTAATTAAGTCCTAAAATAATCAAGTCCTAATAAAGTCCTAAAATAATCAAGTCCTAATTAAGTCCTAAAACTATCAAGTCCTAATTAAGTCCTAAAACAATCAAGTCCTAATTTAGTCCTAAAATTATCAAGTCCTAATTAAGTCCTAAAATAATCAAGTCCTAATTAAGTCCTAAAACTATCAAGTCCTAATTAAGTCCAAAAATCATCAAGTCCTAATTAAGTCCTAAAATTATCAAGTCCTAATTAAGTCCTAAAATAATCAAGTTCTAATTAAGTCCTAAAATTATCACGTCCTAATTAAGTCCTAAAATAATCAAGTCCTAATTAAGTCCTAAAATAATCAAGTCCTAATAAAGTCCTAAAATAATCAAGCCCTAAGTAAGTCCTAAAACAATCAAGTCCTAATTAAGTCCTAAAACAATCAAGTCCTAATTTAGTCCTAAAATTATCACGTCCTAATTAAGTCCTAAAATAATCAAGTCCTGATTATGTCCTAAAATCATCAAGTCCTAATTAAGTCCTAAAACAATTGAGTCCTAATTAGGTCCTAAAACAATCAAGTCCCAATTAAGTCCTAAAATAATTAAGTCCTAATAAGGTCCTAAAATTATCAAGTCCTTATAAAGTCTTAAAATAATCAAGTCCTAATTAAGTCCTAAAATAATCAAGTCCTAATTAAGTACTAAAATTATCACATCGTAATTAAGTCCTAAAATAATCAAGTCCTAATTAAGTCCTAAAATAGTCAAGTCCTAATTAAGTCCTAAAACAATCAAGTCCTAATTAAGTCCTAAAATTATCACGTCCTAATTAAGTCCTAAAATAATCAAGTCCTAATTAAGTCCTAAAATTATCAACTCCTAATAAAGTCCTAAAATAATCAAGTCCTAATTAAGTCCTAAAATAATCAAGTCCTAAATAAGTCCTAAAATAATCAAGTTCTAATTAAGTCCTAAAATCATCAAGTCCTAATTAAGTCCTAAAATTATCACGTCCTAATTAAGTCCTAAAACAATCAACTCCTAATAAAGTCCTAAAATAATCAAGTCCTAATTAAGTCCTAAAATTATCACGTCCTAATTAAGTCCTAAAATAATCAAGTCCTAATTAAGTCCTAAAATTATCAACTCCTAATAAAGTCCTAAAATAAACAAGTCCTAAATAAGTCCTAAAATAATCAAGTTCTAATTAAGTCCTAAAATCATCAAGTCCTAATTAAGTCCTAAAATTATCACGTCCTAATTAAGTCCTAAAATATTCAAGTCCTAATTAAGTCCTAAAATTATCAACTCCTAATAAAGTCCTAAAATAATCAAGTCCTAATTAAGTCCTAAAATTATCACGTCCTAATTAAGTCCTAAAATAATCAAGTCCTAATTAAGTCCTAAAATTATCAACTCCTAATAAAGTCCTAAAATAATCAAGTCCTAATTATGTCCTAAAACTATCAAGTCCTAATTAAGTCCTAAAATCATCAAGTCCTAATTAAGTCCTAAAATTATCAAGTCCTAATTAAGTCCTAAAATAATCAAGTTCTAATTAAGTCCTAAAATAATCAAGTCCTAATTAAGTCCTGAAATAATCAAGTCTTAATCAAGTCCTAAAACTATCAAGTCCTAATTAAGTCCTAAAATTATCACGTCCTAATTAAGTCCTAAAATAATCAAGTCCTAATTAAGTCCTAAAATAATCAAGTCCTAATAAAGTCCTAAAATAATCAAGCCCTAAGTAAGTCCTAAAACAATCAAGTCCTAATTAAGTCCTAAAACAATCAAGTCCTAATTTAGTCCTAAAATTATCACGTCCTAATTAAGTCCTAAAATAATCAAGTCCTAATTATGTCCTAAAATAATCAAGTCCTAATAAAGTCCTAAAATAATCAACTCCTAATAAAGTCCTAAAATAATCAAGTCCTAATTAAGTCCTAAAATAATCAAGTTCTAATTAAGTCCTAAAATCATCAAGTCCGAATTAAGTACTAAAATAATTAAGTCGTAATTAAGTCCTAAAATTATCACGTCCTAATTAAGTCCTAAAATAATCAATTCCTAATTAAGTCCTAAAATTATCAACTCCTAATAAAGTCCTAAAATTATCAAGTCCTAATTAAGTCTTAAAATTATCAAGTCCTAATTAAGTCCTAAAATAGTCAAGTCCTAATTAAGTCCTAAAATTATCACGTCCTAATTAAGTCCTAAAATAATCAAGTCCTAATTAAGTCCTAAAATAATCAAGTCCTAATTAAGTCCTAAAATTATCAACTCCTAATAAAGTCCTAAAATAAACAAGTCCTAAATAAGTCCTAAAATAATCAAGTCCTAATTAAGTCCTAAAACAATCAAGTCCTAATTTAGTCCTAAAATTATCAAGTCCTAATTAAGTCCTAAAATAATCAAGTCCTAATTAAGTCCTAAAACTATCAAGTCCTAATTAAGTCCAAAAATCATCAAGTCCTAATTAAGTCCTAAAATTATCAAGTCCTAATTAAGTCCTAAAATAATCAAGTTCTAATTAAGTCCTAAAATTATCACGTCCTAATTAAGTCCTAAAATAATCAAGTCCTAATTAAGTCCTAAAATAATCAAGTCCTAATAAAGTCCTAAAATAATCAAGCCCTAAGTAAGTCCTAAAACAATCAAGTCCTAATTAAGTCCTAAAACAATCAAGTCCTAATTTAGTCCTAAAATTATCACGTCCTAATTAAGTCCTAAAATAATCAAGTCCTGATTATGTCCTAAAATCATCAAGTCCTAATTAAGTCCTAAAACAATTGAGTCCTAATTAGGTCCTAAAACAATCAAGTCCCAATTAAGTCCTAAAATAATTAAGTCCTAATAAGGTCCTAAAATTATCAAGTCCTTATAAAGTCTTGAAATAATCAAGTCCTAATTAAGTCCTAAAATAATCAAGTCCTAATTAAGTACTAAAATTATCACATCGTAATTAAGTCCTAAAATAATCAAGTCCTAATTAAGTCCTAAAATAGTCAAGTCCTAATTAAGTCCTAAAACAATCAAGTCCTAATTAAGTCCTAAAATTATCACGTCCTAATTAAGTCCTAAAATAATCAAGTCCTAATTAAGTCCTAAAATTATCAACTCCTAATAAAGTCCTAAAATAATCAAGTCCTAATTAAGTCCTAAAATAATCAAGTCCTAAATAAGTCCTAAAATAATCAAGTTCTAATTAAGTCCTAAAATCATCAAGTCCTAATTAAGTCCTAAAATTATCACGTCCTAATTAAGTCCTAAAACAATCAACTCCTAATAAAGTCCTAAAATAATCAAGTCCTAATTAAGTCCTAAAATTATCACGTCCTAATTAAGTCCTAAAATAATCAAGTCCTAATTAAGTCCTAAAATTATCAACTCCTAATAAAGTCCTAAAATAAACAAGTCCTAAATAAGTCCTAAAATAATCAAGTTCTAATTAAGTCCTAAAATCATCAAGTCCTAATTAAGTCCTAAAATTATCACGTCCTAATTAAGTCCTAAAATAATCAAGTCCTAATTAAGTCCTAAAATTATCAACTCCTAATAAAGTCCTAAAATAATCAAGTCCTAATTAAGTCCTAAAATAATCAAGTCCTAAATAAGTCCTAAAATAATCAAGTTCTAATTAAGTCCTAAAATCATCAAGTCCTAATTAAGTCCTAAAATTATCACGTCCTAATTAAGTCCTAAAACAATCAACTCCTAATAAAGTCCTAAAATAATCAAGTCCTAATTAAGTCCTAAAATTATCACGTCCTAATTAAGTCCTAAAATAATCAAGTCCTAATTAAGTCCTAAAATAATCAAGTCCTAATAAAGTCCTAAAATAATCAAGCCCTAAGTAAGTCCTAAAACAATCAAGTCCTAATTAAGTCCTAAAACAATCAAGTCCTAATTTAGTCCTAAAATTATCACGTCCTAATTAAGTCCTAAAATAATCAAGTCCTAATTAAGTCCTGAAATAATCAAGTCTTAATCAAGTCCTAAAACTATCAAGTCCTAATTAAGTCCTAAAATTATCACGTCCTAATTAAGTCCTAAAATAATCAAGTCCTAATTAAGTCCTAAAATAATCAAGTCCTAATAAAGTCCTAAAATAATCAAGCCCTAAGTAAGTCCTAAAACAATCAAGTCCTAATTAAGTCCTAAAACAATCAAGTCCTAATTTAGTCCTAAAATTATCACGTCCTAATTAAGTCCTAAAATAATCAAGTCCTAATTATGTCCTAAAATAATCAAGGCCTAATAAAGTCCTAAAATAATCAACTCCTAATAAAGTCCTAAAGTAATCAAGTCCTAATTAAGTCCTAAAATAATCAAGTTCTAATTAAGTCCTAAAATCATCAAGTCCGAATTAAGTACTAAAATAATTAAGTCGTAATTAAGTCCTAAAATTATCACGTCCTAATTAAGTCCTAAAATAATCAATTCCTAATTAAGTCCTAAAATTATCAACTCCTAATAAAGTCCTAAAATTATCAAGTCCTAATTAAGTCTTAAAATTATCAAGTCCTAATTAAGTCCTAAAATAGTCAAGTCCTAATTAAGTCCTAAAATTATCACGTCCTAATTAAGTCCTAAAATAATCAAGTCCTAATTAAGTCCTAAAATAATCAAGTCCTAATTAAGTCCTAAAATTATCAACTCCTAATAAAGTCCTAAAATAAACAAGTCCTAAATAAGTCCTAAAATAATCAAGTTCTAATTAAGTCCTAAAATCATCAAGTCCTAATTAAGTCCTAAAATTATCACGTCCTAAGTAAGTCCTAAAACAATCAAGTCCTAATTAAGTCCTAAAACAATCAAGTCCTAATTTAGTCCTAAAATTATCAAGTCCTAATTAAGTCCTAAAATAATCAAGTCCTAATTAAGTCCTAAAACTATCAAGTCCTAATTAAGTCCTAAAATCATCAAGTCCAAATTAAGTCCTAAAATTATCAAGTCCTAATTAAGTCCTAAAATAATCAAGTTCTAATTAAGTCCTAAAATTATCACGTCCTAATTAAGTCCTAAAATAATCAAGTCCTAATTAAGTCCTAAAATAATCAAGTCCTAATAAAGTCCTAAAATAATCAAGCCCTAAGTAAGTCCTAAAACAATCAAGTCCTAATTAAGTCCTAAAACAATCAAGTCCTAATTTAGTCCTAAAATTATCACGTCCTAATTAAGTCCTAAAATAATCAAGTCCTCATTATGTCCTAAAATCATCAAGTCCTAATTAAGTCCTAAAACAATTGAGTCCTAATTAGGTCCTAAAACAATCAAGTCCCAATTAAGTCCTAAAATAATTAAGTCCTAATAAGGTCCTAAAATTATCAAGTCCTTATAAAGTCTTAAAATAATCAAGTCCTAATTAAGTCCTAAAATAATCAAGTCCTAATTAAGTCCTAAAATTATCACGTCCTAATTAAGTCCTAAAATAATCAAGTCCTAATTAAGTCCTAAAATTATCAACTCCTAATAAAGTCCTAAAATAATAAAGTCCTAATTAAGTCCTAAAATAATCAAGTTCTAATTAAGTCCTAAAATCATCAAGTCCGAATTAAGTCCTAAAATTATCAACTCCTAATAAAGTCCTAAAATAATCAAGTCCTAATTAAGTCCTAAAATAATCAAGTTCCAATTAAGTCCTAAAATTATCACGTCCTAATTAAGTCCTAAAATAATCAATTCCTAATTAAGTCCTAAAATTATCAACTCCTAATAAAGTCCTAAAATAATCAAATCCTAATTAAGTCCTAAAATTATCACGTCCTAATTAAGTCCTAAAATAATCAAGTCCTAATTAAGTCCTAAAATTATCAACTCCTAATAAAGTCCTAAAATAAACAAGTCCTAAATAAGTCCTAAAATAATCAAGTTCTAATTAAGTCCTAAAATCAACAAGTCCAAATTAAGTCCTAAAATTATCACGTCCTTATTAAGTCCTAAAATAATCAAGTCCTAATTAAGTCCTAAAATTATCAACTCCTAATAAAGTCCTAAAATAATAAAGTCCTAATTAAGTCCTAAAATAATCAAGTTCTAATTAAGTCCTAAAATCATCAAGTCCGAATTAAGTCCTAAAATAATTAAGTCCTAATTAAGTCCTAAAATCATCAAGTCCTAATTAAGTCCTAAAATTATCAAGTCCTAATTAAGTCCTAAAATAATCAAGTCCTAATTAAGTCCTAAAATAATCAAGTTCTAATTAAGTCCTGAAACAATCAAGTCTTAATCAAGTCCTAAAACTATCAAGTCCTAATTAAGTCCTAAAATTATCACGTCCTAATTAAGTCCTAAAATAATCAAGTCCTAATTAAGTCCTAAAATTATCAACTCCTAATAAAGTCCTAAAATAATCAAGTCCTAATTATGTCCTAAAACTATCAAGTCCTAATTAAGTCCTAAAATCATCAAGTCCTAATTAAGTCCTAAAATTATCAAGTCCTAATTAAGTCCTAAAATAATCAAGTTCTAATTAAGTCCTAAAATTATCACGTCCTAATTAAGTCCTAAAATTATCACGTCCTAATTAAGTCCTAAAATAATCAAGTCCTAATTAAGTCCTAAAATTATCAACTCCTAATAAAGTCCTAAAATAATCAAGTCCTAATTAAGTCCTAAAATAATCAAGTCCTAATAAAGTCCTAAAATAATCAAGCCCTAAGTAAGTCCTAAAACAATCAAGTCCTAATTAAGTCCTAAAACAATCAAGTCCTAATTTAGTCCTAAAATTATCACGTCCTAATTAAGTCCTAAAATAATCAAGTCCTAATTATGTCCTAAAATAATCAAGTCCTAATAAAGTCCTAAAATAATCAACTCCTAATAAAGTCCTAAAATAATCAAGTCCTAATTAAGTCCTAAAATAATCAAGTTCTAATTAAGTCCTAAAATCATCAAGTCCGAATTAAGTACTAAAATAATTAAGTCGTAATTAAGTCCTAAAATTATCACGTCCTAATTAAGTCCTAAAATAATCAATTCCTAATTAAGTCCTAAAATTATCAACTCCTAATAAAGTCCTAAAATTATCAAGTCCTAATTAAGTCTTAAAATTATCAAGTCCTAATTAAGTCCTAAAATAGTCAAGTCCTAATTAAGTCCTAAAATTATCACGTCCTAATTAAGTCCTAAAATAATCAAGTCCTAATTAAGTCCTAAAATAATCAAGTCCTAATTAAGTCCTAAAATTATCAACTCCTAATAAAGTCCTAAAATAATCAAGTCCTAATTAAGTCCTAAAATAATCAAGTTCTAATTAAGTCCTAAAATCATCAAGTCCTAATTAAGTCCTAAAATTATCACGTCCTAATTAAGTCCTAAAATAATCAAGTCCTAATTAAGTCCTAAAATCATCAAGTCCTAATTAAGTCCTAAAATTATCAAGTCCTAATTAAGTCCTAAAATAATCAAGTCCTAATTAAGTCCTAAAATAATCAAGTCCTAATAAAGTCCTAAAATAATAAAGTCCTAATTAAGTCCTAAAATAATCAAGTTCTAATTAAGTCCTAAAATCATCAAGTCCGAATTAAGTCCTAAAATAATTAAGTCCTAATTAAGTCCTAAAATAATTAAGTCCTAATTAAGTCCTAAAATCATCAAGTCCTAATTAAGTCCTAAAATTATCAAGTCCTAATTAAGTCCTAAAATAATCAAGTCCTAATTAAGTCCTAAAATAATCAAGTCCTAATTAAGTCCTGAAATAATCAAGTCTTAATCAAGTCCTAAAACTATCAAGTCCTAATTAAGTCCTAAAATTATCACGTCCTAATTAAGTCCTAAAATAATCAAGTCCTAATAAAGTCCTAAAATAATCAAGTCCTAATTAAGTCCTAAAACTATCAAGTCCTAATTAAGTCCTAAAACAATCAAGTCCTAATTTAGTCCTAAAATTATCAAGTCCTAATTAAGTCCTAAAATAATCAAGTCCTAATTAAGTCCTAAAACTATCAAGTCCTAATTAAGTCCAAAAATCATCAAGTCCTAATTAAGTCCTAAAATTATCAAGTCCTAATTAAGTCCTAAAATAATCAAGTTCTAATTAAGTCCTAAAATTATCACGTCCTAATTAAGTCCTAAAATAATCAAGTCCTAATTAAGTCCTAAAATAATCAAGTCCTAATAAAGTCCTAAAATAATCAAGCCCTAAGTAAGTCCTAAAACAATCAAGTCCTAATTAAGTCCTAAAACAATCAAGTCCTAATTTAGTCCTAAAATTATCACGTCCTAATTAAGTCCTAAAATAATCAAGTCCTGATTATGTCCTAAAATCATCAAGTCCTAATTAAGTCCTAAAACAATTGAGTCCTAATTAGGTCCTAAAACAATCAAGTCCCAATTAAGTCCTAAAATAATTAAGTCCTAATAAGGTCCTAAAATTATCAAGTCCTTATAAAGTCTTAAAATAATCAAGTCCTAATTAAGTCCTAAAATAATCAAGTCCTAATTAAGTACTAAAATTATCACATCGTAATTAAGTCCTAAAATAATCAAGTCCTAATTAAGTCCTAAAATAGTCAAGTCCTAATTAAGTCCTAAAACAATCAAGTCCTAATTAAGTCCTAAAATTATCACGTCCTAATTAAGTCCTAAAATAATCAAGTCCTAATTAAGTCCTAAAATTATCAACTCCTAATAAAGTCCTAAAATAATCAAGTCCTAATTAAGTCCTAAAATAATCAAGTTCCAATTAAGTCCTAAAATTATCACGTCCTAATTAAGTCCTAAAATAATAAATTCCTAATTAAGTCCTAAAATTATCAACTCCTAATAAAGTCCTAAAATAATCAAGTCCTAATTAAGTCCTAAAATTATCACGTCCTAATTAAGTCCTAAAATAATCAAGTCCTAATTAAGTCCTAAAATTATCAACTCCTAATAAAGTCCTAAAATAAACAAGTCCTAAATAAGTCCTAAAATAATCAAGTTCTAATTAAGTCCTAAAATCATCAAGTCCTAATTAAGTCCTAAAATTATCACGTCCTAATTAAGTCCTAAAATAATCAAGTCCTAATTAAGTCCTAAAATTATCAACTCCTAATAAAGTCCTAAAATAATAAAGTCCTAATTAAGTCCTAAAATAATCAAGTTCTAATTAAGTCCTAAAATCATCAAGTCCGAATTAAGTCTTAAAATAATTGAGTCCTAATTAAGTCCTAAAATCATCAAGTCCTAATTAAGTCCTAAAATTATCAAGTCCTAATTAAGTCCTAAAATAATCAAGTCCTAATTAAGTCCTAAAATAATCAAGTTCTAATTAAGTCCTGAAACAATCAAGTCTTAATCAAGTCCTAAAACTATCAAGTCCTAATTAAGTCCTAAAATTATCACGTCCTAATTAAGTCCTAAAATAATCAAGTCCTAATTAAGTCCTAAAATTATTAACTCCTAATAAAGTCCTAAAATAATCAAGTCCTAATTATGTCCTAAAACTATCAAGTCCTAATTAAGTCCTAAAATCATCAAGTCCTAATTAAGTCCTAAAATTATCAAGTCCTAATTAAGTCCTAAAATAATCAAGTTCTAATTAAGTCCTAAAATAATCAAGTCCTAATTAAGTCCTGAAATAATCAAGTCTTAATCAAGTCCTAAAACTATCAAGTCCTAATTAAGTCCTAAAATTATCACGTCCTAATTAAGTCCTAAAATAATCAAGTCCTAATTAAGTCCTAAAATAATCAAGTCCTAAAAAAGTCCTAAAATAATCAAGCCCTAAGTAAGTCCTAAAACAATCAAGTCCTAATTTAGTCCTAAAATTATCAAGTCCTAATTAAGTCCTAAAATAATCAAGTCCTAATAAAGTCCTAAAATAATCAAGTCCTAATTAAGTCCTAAAATAATCAAGTTCCAATTAAGTCCTAAAATTATCACGTCCTAATTAAGTCCTAAAATAATAAAATCCTAATTAAGTCCTAAAATTATCAACTACTAATAAAGTCCTAAAATAATCAAGTCCTAATTATGTCCTAAAACAATCAAGTCCCAATTAAGTCCTAAAATAATTAAGTCCTAATAAGGTCCTAAAATTATCAAGTCCTTATAAAGTCTTAAAATAATCAAGTCCTAATTAAGTCCTAAAATAATCAAGTCCTAATTAAGTACTAAAATTATCACATCGTAATTAAGTCCTAAAATAATCAAGTCCTAATTAAGTCCTAAAATAGTCAAGTCCTAATTAAGTCCTAAAACAATCAAGTCCTAATTAAGTCCTAAAATTATCACGTCCTAATTAAGTGCTAAAATAATCAAGTCCTAATTAAGTCCTAAAATTATCAACTCCTAATAAAGTCCTAAAATAATCAAGTCCTAATTAAGTCCTAAAATAATCAAGTTCCAATTAAGTCCTAAAATTATCACGTCCTAATTAAGTCCTAAAATAATAAATTCCTAATTAAGTCCTAAAATTATCAACTCCTAATAAAGTCCTAAAATAATCAAGTCCTAATTAAGTCCTAAAATTATCACGTCCTAATTAAGTCCTAAAATAATCAAGTCCTAATTAAGTCCTAAAATTATCAACTCCTAATAAAGTCCTAAAATAAACAAGTCCTAAATAAGTCCTAAAATAATCAAGTTCTAATTAAGTCCTAAAATCATCAAGTCCTAATTAAGTCCTAAAATTATCACGTCCTAATTAAGTCCTAAAATAATCAAGTCCTAATTAAGTCCTAAAATTATCAACTCCTAATAAAGTCCTAAAATAATAAAGTCCTAATTAAGTCCTAAAATAATCAAGTTCTAATTAAGTCCTAAAATCATCAAGTCCGAATTAAGTCTTAAAATAATTGAGTCCTAATTAAGTCCTAAAATCATCAAGTCCTAATTAAGTCCTAAAATTATCAAGTCCTAATTAAGTCCTAAAATAATCAAGTCCTAATTAAGTCCTAAAATAATCAAGTTCTAATTAAGTCCTGAAACAATCAAGTCTTAATCAAGTCCTAAAACTATCAAGTCCTAATTAAGTCCTAAAATTATCACGTCCTAATTAAGTCCTAAAATAATCAAGTCCTAATTAAGTCCTAAAATTATTAACTCCTAATAAAGTCCTAAAATAATCAAGTCCTAATTATGTCCTAAAACTATCAAGTCCTAATTAAGTCCTAAAATCATCAAGTCCTAATTAAGTCCTAAAATTATCAAGTCCTAATTAAGTCCTAAAATAATCAAGTTCTAATTAAGTCCTAAAATAATCAAGTCCTAATTAAGTCCTGAAATAATCAAGTCTTAATCAAGTCCTAAAACTATCAAGTCCTAATTAAGTCCTAAAATTATCACGTCCTAATTAAGTCCTAAAATAATCAAGTCCTAATTAAGTCCTAAAATAATCAAGTCCTAAAAAAGTCCTAAAATAATCAAGCCCTAAGTAAGTCCTAAAACAATCAAGTCCTAATTTAGTCCTAAAATTATCAAGTCCTAATTAAGTCCTAAAATAATCAAGTCCTAATTAAGTCCTAAAACTATCAAGTCCTAATTAAGTCCAAAAATCATCAAGTCCTAATTAAGTCCTAAAATTATCAAGTCCTAATTAAGTCCTAAAATAATCAAGTTCTAATTAAGTCCTAAAATTATCACGTCCTAATTAAGTCCTAAAATAATCAAGTCCTAATTAAGTCCTAAAATAATCAAGTCCTAATAAAGTCCTAAAATAATCAAGCCCTAAGTAAGTCCTAAAACAATCAAGTCCTAATTAAGTCCTAAAACAATCAAGTCCTAATTTAGTCCTAAAATTATCACGTCCTAATTAAGTCCTAAAATAATCAAGTCCTGATTATGTCCTAAAATCATCAAGTCCTAATTAAGTCCTAAAACAATTGAGTCCTAATTAGGTCCTAAAACAATCAAGTCCCAATTAAGTCCTAAAATAATTAAGTCCTAATAAGGTCCTAAAATTATCAAGTCCTTATAAAGTCTTAAAATAATCAAGTCCTAATAAAGTCCTAAAATTATCAAGTCCTAATTAAGTCTTAAAATTATCAAGTCCTAATTAAGTCCTAAAATAGTCAAGTCCTAATTAAGTCCTAAAATTATCACGTCCTAATTAAGTCCTAAAATAATCAAGTCCTAATTAAGTCCTAAAATAATCAAGTCCTAATTAAGTCCTAAAATTATCAACTCCTAATAAAGTCCTAAAATAATCAAGTCCTAATTAAGTCCTAAAATAATCAAGTTCTAATTAAGTCCTAAAATCATCAAGTCCTAATTAAGTCCTAAAATTATCACGTCCTAATTAAGTCCTAAAATAATCAAGTCCTAATTAAGTCCTAAAATCATCAAGTCCTAATTAAGTCCTAAAATTATCAAGTCCTAATTAAGTCCTAAAATAATCAAGTCCTAATTAAGTCCTAAAATAATCAAGTCCTAATAAAGTCCTAAAATAATAAAGTCCTAATTAAGTCCTAAAATAATCAAGTTCTAATTAAGTCCTAAAATCATCAAGTCCGAATTAAGTCCTAAAATAATTAAGTCCTAATTAAGTCCTAAAATAATTAAGTCCTAATTAAGTCCTAAAATCATCAAGTCCTAATTAAGTCCTAAAATTATCAAGTCCTAATTAAGTCCTAAAATAATCAAGTCCTAATTAAGTCCTAAAATAATCAAGTCCTAATTAAGTCCTGAAATAATCAAGTCTTAATCAAGTCCTAAAACTATCAAGTCCTAATTAAGTCCTAAAATTATCACGTCCTAATTAAGTCCTAAAATAATCAAGTCCTAATAAAGTCCTAAAATAATCAAGTCCTAATTAAGTCCTAAAACTATCAAGTCCTAATTAAGTCCTAAAACAATCAAGTCCTAATTTAGTCCTAAAATTATCAAGTCCTAATTAAGTCCTAAAATAATCAAGTCCTAATTAAGTCCTAAAACTATCAAGTCCTAATTAAGTCCAAAAATCATCAAGTCCTAATTAAGTCCTAAAATTATCAAGTCCTAATTAAGTCCTAAAATAATCAAGTTCTAATTAAGTCCTAAAATTATCACGTCCTAATTAAGTCCTAAAATAATCAAGTCCTAATTAAGTCCTAAAATAATCAAGTCCTAATAAAGTCCTAAAATAATCAAGCCCTAAGTAAGTCCTAAAACAATCAAGTCCTAATTAAGTCCTAAAACAATCAAGTCCTAATTTAGTCCTAAAATTATCACGTCCTAATTAAGTCCTAAAATAATCAAGTCCTGATTATGTCCTAAAATCATCAAGTCCTAATTAAGTCCTAAAACAATTGAGTCCTAATTAGGTCCTAAAACAATCAAGTCCCAATTAAGTCCTAAAATAATTAAGTCCTAATAAGGTCCTAAAATTATCAAGTCCTTATAAAGTCTTAAAATAATCAAGTCCTAATTAAGTCCTAAAATAATCAAGTCCTAATTAAGTACTAAAATTATCACATCGTAATTAAGTCCTAAAATAATCAAGTCCTAATTAAGTCCTAAAATAGTCAAGTCCTAATTAAGTCCTAAAACAATCAAGTCCTAATTAAGTCCTAAAATTATCACGTCCTAATTAAGTCCTAAAATAATCAAGTCCTAATTAAGTCCTAAAATTATCAACTCCTAATAAAGTCCTAAAATAATCAAGTCCTAATTAAGTCCTAAAATAATCAAGTTCCAATTAAGTCCTAAAATTATCACGTCCTAATTAAGTCCTAAAATAATAAATTCCTAATTAAGTCCTAAAATTATCAACTCCTAATAAAGTCCTAAAATAATCAAGTCCTAATTAAGTCCTAAAATTATCACGTCCTAATTAAGTAATAAAATAATCAAGTCCTAATTAAGTCCTAAAATTATCAACTCCTAATAAAGTCCTAAAATAAACAAGTCCTAAATAAGTCCTAAAATAATCAAGTTCTAATTAAGTCCTAAAATCATCAAGTCCTAATTAAGTCCTAAAATTATCACGTCCTAATTAAGTCCTAAAATAATCAAGTCCTAATTAAGTCCTAAAATTATCAACTCCTAATAAAGTCCTAAAATAATAAAGTCCTAATTAAGTCCTAAAATAATCAAGTTCTAATTAAGTCCTAAAATCATCAAGTCCGAATTAAGTCTTAAAATAATTGAGTCCTAATTAAGTCCTAAAATCATCAAGTCCTAATTAAGTCCTAAAATTATCAAGTCCTAATTAAGTCCTAAAATAATCAAGTCCTAATTAAGTCCTAAAATAATCAAGTTCTAATTAAGTCCTGAAACAATCAAGTCTTAATCAAGTCCTAAAACTATCAAGTCCTAATTAAGTCCTAAAATTATCACGTCCTAATTAAGTCCTAAAATAATCAAGTCCTAATTAAGTCCTAAAATTATTAACTCCTAATAAAGTCCTAAAATAATCAAGTCCTAATTATGTCCTAAAACTATCAAGTCCTAATTAAGTCCTAAAATCATCAAGTCCTAATTAAGTCCTAAAATTATCAAGTCCTAATTAAGTCCTAAAATAATCAAGTTCTAATTAAGTCCTAAAATAATCAAGTCCTAATTAAGTCCTGAAATAATCAAGTCTTAATCAAGTCCTAAAACTATCAAGTCCTAATTAAGTCCTAAAATTATCACGTCCTAATTAAGTCCTAAAATAATCAAGTCCTAATTAAGTCCTAAAATAATCAAGTCCTAAAAAAGTCCTAAAATAATCAAGCCCTAAGTAAGTCCTAAAACAATCAAGTCCTAATTAAGTCCTAAAACAATCAAGTCCTAATTTAGTCCTAAAATTATCACGTCCTAATTAAGTCCTAAAATAATCAAGTCCTAATTATGTCCTAAAATAATCAAGTCCTAATAAAGTCCTAAAATAATCAACTCCTAATAAAGTCCTAAAATAATCAAGTCCTAATTAAGTCCTAAAATAATCAAGTTCTAATTAAGTCCTAAAATCATCAAGTCCGAATTAAGTACTAAAATAATTAAGTCGTAATTAAGTCCTAAAATTATCACGTCCTAATTAAGTCCTAAAATAATCAATTCCTAATTAAGTCCTAAAATTATCAACTCCTAATAAAGTCCTAAAATTATCAAGTCCTAATTAAGTCTTAAAATTATCAAGTCCTAATTAAGTCCTAAAATAGTCAAGTCCTAATTAAGTCCTAAAATTATCACGTCCTAATTAAGTCCTAAAATAATCAAGTCCTAATTAAGTCCTAAAATAATCAAGTCCTAATTAAGTCCTAAAATTATCAACTCCTAATAAAGTCCTAAAATAAACAAGTCCTAAATAAGTCCTAAAATAATCAAGTTCTAATTAAGTCCTAAAATCATCAAGTCCTAATTAAGTCCTAAAATTATCACGTCCTAATTAAGTCCTAAAATAATCAAGTCCTAATTAAGTCCTAAAATCATCAAGTCCTAATTAAGTCCTAAAATTATCAAGTCCTAATTAAGTCCTAAAATAATCAAGTCCTAATTAAGTCCTAAAATAATCAAGTCCTAATAAAGTCCTAAAATAATAAAGTCCTAATTAAGTCCTAAAATAATCAAGTTCTAATTAAGTCCTAAAATCATCAAGTCCGAATTAAGTCCTAAAATAATTAAGTCCTAATTAAGTCCTAAAATCATCAAGTCCTAATTAAGTCCTAAAATTATCAAGTCCTAATTAAGTCCTAAAATAATCAAGTCCTAATTAAGTCCTAAAATAATCAAGTCCTAATTAAGTCCTGAAATAATCAAGTCTTCATCAAGTCCTAAAACTATCAAGTCCTAATTAAGTCCTAAAATTATCACGTCCTAATTAAGTCCTAAAATAATCAAGTCCTAATTAAGTCCTAAAATTATCAACTCCTAATAAAGTCCTAAAATAATCAAGTCCTAATTAAGTCCTAAAACTATCAAGTCCTAATTAAGTCCTAAAATTATCACGTCCTAAGTAAGTCCTAAAACAATCAAGTCCTAATTAAGTCCTAAAACAATCAAGTCCTAATTAAGTCCTAAAATTATCACGTCCTAATTAAGTCCTAAAATAATCAAGTCCTAATTAAGTCCTAAAATAGTCAAGTCCTAATTAAGTCCTCGAATTATCAAGTCCAAATTAAGTCTTAAAATTATCAAGTCCTAATTAAGTCCGAAAATTATCAAGTCCCAATTAAGTCCTAAAATAATTAAGTACTAATAAGGTCCTAAAATTATCAAGTCCTTATAAAGTCTTAAAATAATCAAGTCCTAATTAAGTCCTAAAATAATCAAGTCCTAATTAAGTCCTAAAATTATCACGTCCTAATTAAGTCCTAAAATAATCAAGTCCTAATTAAGTCCTAAAATTATCAACTCCTAATAAAGTCCTAAAATAAACAAGTCCTAAATAAGTCCTAAAATAATCAAGTTCTAATTAAGTCCTAAAATCATCAATTCCTAATTAAGTCCTAAAATTATCACGTCCTAATTAAGTCCTAAAATAATCAAGTCCTAATTAAGTCCTAAAATTATCAACTCCTAATAAAGTCCTAAAATAATAAAGTCCTAATTAAGTCCTAAAATAATCAAGTTCTAATTAAGTCCTAAAATCATCAAGTCCGAATTAAGTCCTAAAATAATTAAGTCCTAATTAAGTCCTAAAATCATCAAGTCCTAATTAAGTCCTGAAATAATCAAGTCTTCATCAAGTCCTAAAACTATCAAGTCCTAATTAAGTCCTAAAATTATCAAGTCCTAATTAAGTCCTAAAATAATCAAGTCCTAATTAAGTCCTAAAATCATCAAGTCCTAATTAAGTCCTAAAACAATTGAGTCCTAATTAGGTCCTAAAACAATCAAGTCCTAATTAAGTCCTAAAATCATCAAGTCCTAATTAAGTCCTAAAACAATTGAGTCCTAATTAGGTCCTAAAACAATCAAGTCCTAATTAAGTCCTAAAATTATCAAGTCCTAATTAAGTCCTAAAACAATCAAGTCCTAATTAAGTCCTAAAATTATCACGTACTAATTAAGTCCTAAAATTATCACATCGTAATTAAGTCCTAAAATAATCAAGTCCTAATTAAGTCCTAAAATTATCAACTCCTAATAAAGTCCTAAAACAATCAAGTCCTAATTAAGTCCTAAAATTATCAAGTCCTAATTAAGTCCTAAAATTATCACGTCCTAATTAAGTCCTAAAATAATCAAGTCCTAATTAAGTCCTAAAATTATCAACTCCTAATAAAGTCCTAAAATAATAAAGTCCTAATTAAGTCCTAAAATAATCAAGTTCTAATTAAGTCCTAAAATCATCAAGTCCGAATTAAGTCTTAAAATAATTGAGTCCTAATTAAGTCCTAAAATCATCAAGTCCTAATTAAGTCCTAAAATTATCAAGTCCTAATTAAGTCCTAAAATAATCAAGTCCTAATTAAGTCCTAAAATAATCAAGTTCTAATTAAGTCCTGAAACAATCAAGTCTTAATCAAGTCCTAAAACTATCAAGTCCTAATTAAGTCCTAAAATTATCACGTCCTAATTAAGTCCTAAAATAATCAAGTCCTAATTAAGTCCTAAAATTATTAACTCCTAATAAAGTCCTAAAATAATCAAGTCCTAATTATGTCCTAAAACTATCAAGTCCTAATTAAGTCCTAAAATCATCAAGTCCTAATTAAGTCCTAAAATTATCAAGTCCTAATTAAGTCCTAAAATAATCAAGTTCTAATTAAGTCCTAAAATAATCAAGTCCTAATTAAGTCCTGAAATAATCAAGTCTTAATCAAGTCCTAAAACTATCAAGTCCTAATTAAGTCCTAAAATTATCACGTCCTAATTAAGTCCTAAAATAATCAAGTCCTAAAAAAGTCCTAAAATAATCAAGCCCTAAGTAAGTCCTAAAACAATCAAGTCCTAATTAAGTCCTAAAACAATCAAGTCCTAATTTAGTCCTAAAATTATCACGTCC
Source organism: Ganaspis brasiliensis (assembly GCA_037103525.1). NCBI lineage: Eukaryota > Metazoa > Arthropoda > Insecta > Hymenoptera > Figitidae > Ganaspis > Ganaspis brasiliensis. The sequence continues at coordinate 1,317,873 of JAZKLR010000014.1, forward strand.
TAATTAAGTCCTAAAATAATCAAGTCCTAATTATGTCCTAAAATAATCAAGTCCTAATAAAGTCCTAAAATAATCAACTCCTAATAAAGTCCTAAAATAATCAAGTCCTAATTAAGTCCTAAAATAATCAAGTTCTAATTAAGTCCTAAAATCATCAAGTCCGAATTAAGTACTAAAATAATTAAGTCGTAATTAAGTCCTAAAATTATCACGTCCTAATTAAGTCCTAAAATAATCAATTCCTAATTAAGTCCTAAAATTATCAACTCCTAATAAAGTCCTAAAATTATCAAGTCCTAATTAAGTCTTAAAATTATCAAGTCCTAATTAAGTCCTAAAATAGTCAAGTCCTAATTAAGTCCTAAAATTATCACGTCCTAATTAAGTCCTAAAATAATCAAGTCCTAATTAAGTCCTAAAATAATCAAGTCCTAATTAAGTCCTAAAATTATCAACTCCTAATAAAGTCCTAAAATAAACAAGTCCTAAATAAGTCCTAAAATAATCAAGTTCTAATTAAGTCCTAAAATCATCAAGTCCTAATTAAGTCCTAAAATTATCACGTCCTAATTAAGTCCTAAAATAATCAAGTCCTAATTAAGTCCTAAAATCATCAAGTCCTAATTAAGTCCTAAAATTATCAAGTCCTAATTAAGTCCTAAAATAATCAAGTCCTAATTAAGTCCTAAAATAATCAAGTCCTAATAAAGTCCTAAAATAATAAAGTCCTAATTAAGTCCTAAAATAATCAAGTTCTAATTAAGTCCTAAAATCATCAAGTCCGAATTAAGTCCTAAAATAATTAAGTCCTAATTAAGTCCTAAAATCATCAAGTCCTAATTAAGTCCTAAAATTATCAAGTCCTAATTAAGTCCTAAAATAATCAAGTCCTAATTAAGTCCTAAAATAATCAAGTCCTAATTAAGTCCTGAAATAATCAAGTCTTCATCAAGTCCTAAAACTATCAAGTCCTAATTAAGTCCTAAAATTATCACGTCCTAATTAAGTCCTAAAATTATCAAGTCCTAATTAAGTCCTAAAATAATCAAGTCCTAATTAAGTCCTAAAATAATCAAGTCCTAATAAAGTCCTAAAATAATAAAGTCCTAATTAAGTCCTAAAATAATCAAGTTCTAATTAAGTCCTAAAATCATCAAGTCCGAATTAAGTCCTAAAATAATTAAGTCCTAATTAAGTCCTAAAATAATTAAGTCCTAATTAAGTCCTAAAATCATCAAGTCCTAATTAAGTCCTAAAATTATCAAGTCCTAATTAAGTCCTAAAATAATCAAGTCCTAATTAAGTCCTAAAATAATCAAGTCCTAATTAAGTCCTGAAATAATCAAGTCTTAATCAAGTCCTAAAACTATCAAGTCCTAATTAAGTCCTAAAATTATCACGTCCTAATTAAGTCCTAAAATAATCAAGTCCTAATAAAGTCCTAAAATAATCAAGTCCTAATTAAGTCCTAAAACTATCAAGTCCTAATTAAGTCCTAAAACAATCAAGTCCTAATTTAGTCCTAAAATTATCACGTCCTAATTAAGTCCTAAAATAATCAAGTCCTAATTATGTCCTAAAATAATCAAGTCCTAATAAAGTCCTAAAATAATCAACTCCTAATAAAGTCCTAAAATAATCAAGTCCTAATTAAGTGCTAAAATAATCAAGTTCTAATTAAGTCCTAAAATCATCAAGTCCGAATTAAGTACTAAAGAATTAAGTCGTAATTAAGTCCTAAAATTATCACGTCCTAATTAAGTCCTAAAATAATCAATTCCTAATTAAGTCCTAAAATTATCAACTCCTAATAAAGTCCTAAAATTATCAAGTCCTAATTAAGTCTTAAAATTATCAAGTCCTAATTAAGTCCTAAAATAGTCAAGTCCTAATTAAGTCCTAAAATTATCACGTCCTAATTAAGTCCTAAAATAATCAAGTCCTAATTAAGTCCTAAAATAATCAAGTCCTAATTAAGTCCTAAAATTATCAACTCCTAATAAAGTCCTAAAATAAACAAGTCCTAAATAAGTCCTAAAATAATCAAGTTCTAATTAAGTCCTAAAATCATCAAGTCCTAATTAAGTCCTAAAATTATCACGTCCTAATTAAGTCCTAAAATAATCAAGTCCTAATTAAGTCCTAAAATCATCAAGTCCTAATTAAGTCCTAAAATTATCAAGTCCTAATTAAGTCCTAAAATAATCAAGTCCTAATTAAGTCCTAAAATAATCAAGTCCTAATAAAGTCCTAAAATAATAAAGTCCTAATTAAGTCCTAAAATAATCAAGTTCTAATTAAGTCCTAAAATCATCAAGTCCGAATTAAGTCCTAAAATAATTAAGTCCTAATTAAGTCCTAAAATCATCAAGTCCTAATTAAGTCCTAAAATTATCAAGTCCTAATTAAGTCCTAAAATAATCAAGTCCTAATTAAGTCCTAAAATAATCAAGTCCTAATTAAGTCCTGAAATAATCAAGTCTTCATCAAGTCCTAAAACTATCAAGTCCTAATTAAGTCCTAAAATTATCACGTCCTAATTAAGTCCTAAAATAATCAAGTCCTAATTAAGTCCTAAAATTATCAACTCCTAATAAAGTCCTAAAATAATCAAGTCCTAATTAAGTCCTAAAACTATCAAGTCCTAATTAAGTCCTAAAATTATCACGTCCTAAGTAAGTCCTAAAACAATCAAGTCCTAATTAAGTCCTAAAACAATCAAGTCCTAATTAAGTCCTAAAATTATCACGTCCTAATTAAGTCCTAAAATAATCAAGTCCTAATTAAGTCCTAAAATAGTCAAGTCCTAATTAAGTCCTCGAATTATCAAGTCCAAATTAAGTCTTAAAATTATCAAGTCCTAATTAAGTCCGAAAATTATCAAGTCCCAATTAAGTCCTAAAATAATTAAGTACTAATAAGGTCCTAAAATTATCAAGTCCTTATAAAGTCTTAAAATAATCAAGTCCTAATTAAGTCCTAAAATAATCAAGTCCTAATTAAGTCCTAAAATTATCACGTCCTAATTAAGTCCTAAAATAATCAAGTCCTAATTAAGTCCTAAAATTATCAACTCCTAATAAAGTCCTAAAATAAACAAGTCCTAAATAAGTCCTAAAATAATCAAGTTCTAATTAAGTCCTAAAATCATCAATTCCTAATTAAGTCCTAAAATTATCACGTCCTAATTAAGTCCTAAAATAATCAAGTCCTAATTAAGTCCTAAAATTATCAACTCCTAATAAAGTCCTAAAATAATAAAGTCCTAATTAAGTCCTAAAATAATCAAGTTCTAATTAAGTCCTAAAATCATCAAGTCCGAATTAAGTCCTAAAATAATTAAGTCCTAATTAAGTCCTAAAATCATCAAGTCCTAATTAAGTCCTGAAATAATCAAGTCTTCATCAAGTCCTAAAACTATCAAGTCCTAATTAAGTCCTAAAATTATCAAGTCCTAATTAAGTCCTAAAATAATCAAGTCCTAATTAAGTCCTAAAATCATCAAGTCCTAATTAAGTCCTAAAACAATTGAGTCCTAATTAGGTCCTAAAACAATCAAGTCCTAATTAAGTCCTAAAATCATCAAGTCCTAATTAAGTCCTAAAACAATTGAGTCCTAATTAGGTCCTAAAACAATCAAGTCCTAATTAAGTCCTAAAATTATCAAGTCCTAATTAAGTCCTAAAACAATCAAGTCCTAATTAAGTCCTAAAATTATCACGTACTAATTAAGTCCTAAAATTATCACATCGTAATTAAGTCCTAAAATAATCAAGTCCTAATTAAGTCCTAAAATTATCAACTCCTAATAAAGTCCTAAAACAATCAAGTCCTAATTAAGTCCTAAAATTATCAAGTCCTAATTAAGTCCTAAAATTATCACGTCCTAATTAAGTCCTAAAATAATCAAGTCCTAATTAAGTCCTAAAATTATCAACTCCTAATAAAGTCCTAAAATAATAAAGTCCTAATTAAGTCCTAAAATAATCAAGTTCTAATTAAGTCCTAAAATCATCAAGTCCGAATTAAGTCTTAAAATAATTGAGTCCTAATTAAGTCCTAAAATCATCAAGTCCTAATTAAGTCCTAAAATTATCAAGTCCTAATTAAGTCCTAAAATAATCAAGTCCTAATTAAGTCCTAAAATAATCAAGTTCTAATTAAGTCCTGAAACAATCAAGTCTTAATCAAGTCCTAAAACTATCAAGTCCTAATTAAGTCCTAAAATTATCACGTCCTAATTAAGTCCTAAAATAATCAAGTCCTAATTAAGTCCTAAAATTATTAACTCCTAATAAAGTCCTAAAATAATCAAGTCCTAATTATGTCCTAAAACTATCAAGTCCTAATTAAGTCCTAAAATCATCAAGTCCTAATTAAGTCCTAAAATTATCAAGTCCTAATTAAGTCCTAAAATAATCAAGTTCTAATTAAGTCCTAAAATAATCAAGTCCTAATTAAGTCCTGAAATAATCAAGTCTTAATCAAGTCCTAAAACTATCAAGTCCTAATTAAGTCCTAAAATTATCACGTCCTAATTAAGTCCTAAAATAATCAAGTCCTAAAAAAGTCCTAAAATAATCAAGCCCTAAGTAAGTCCTAAAACAATCAAGTCCTAATTAAGTCCTAAAACAATCAAGTCCTAATTTAGTCCTAAAATTATCACGTCCTAATTAAGTCCTAAAATAATCAAGTCCTAATTATGTCCTAAAATAATCAAGTCCTAATAAAGTCCTAAAATAATCAACTCCTAATAAAGTCCTAAAATAATCAAGTCCTAATTAAGTCCTAAAATAATCAAGTTCTAATTAAGTCCTAAAATCATCAAGTCCGAATTAAGTACTAAAATAATTAAGTCGTAATTAAGTCCTAAAATTATCACGTCCTAATTAAGTCCTAAAATAATCAATTCCTAATTAAGTCCTAAAATTATCAACTCCTAATAAAGTCCTAAAATTATCAAGTCCTAATTAAGTCTTAAAATTATCAAGTCCTAATTAAGTCCTAAAATAGTCAAGTCCTAATTAAGTCCTAAAATTATCACGTCCTAATTAAGTCCTAAAATAATCAAGTCCTAATTAAGTCCTAAAATAATCAAGTCCTAATTAAGTCCTAAAATTATCAACTCCTAATAAAGTCCTAAAATAAACAAGTCCTAAATAAGTCCTAAAATAATCAAGTTCTAATTAAGTCCTAAAATCATCAAGTCCTAATTAAGTCCTAAAATTATCACGTCCTAATTAAGTCCTAAAATAATCAAGTCCTAATTAAGTCCTAAAATCATCAAGTCCTAATTAAGTCCTAAAATTATCAAGTCCTAATTAAGTCCTAAAATAATCAAGTCCTAATTAAGTCCTAAAATAATCAAGTCCTAATAAAGTCCTAAAATAATAAAGTCCTAATTAAGTCCTAAAATAATCAAGTTCTAATTAAGTCCTAAAATCATCAAGTCCGAATTAAGTCCTAAAATAATTAAGTCCTAATTAAGTCCTAAAATCATCAAGTCCTAATTAAGTCCTAAAATTATCAAGTCCTAATTAAGTCCTAAAATAATCAAGTCCTAATTAAGTCCTAAAATAATCAAGTCCTAATTAAGTCCTGAAATAATCAAGTCTTCATCAAGTCCTAAAACTATCAAGTCCTAATTAAGTCCTAAAATTATCACGTCCTAATTAAGTCCTAAAATAATCAAGTCCTAATTAAGTCCTAAAATTATCAACTCCTAATAAAGTCCTAAAATAATCAAGTCCTAATTAAGTCCTAAAACTATCAAGTCCTAATTAAGTCCTAAAATCATCAAGTCCTAATTAAGTCCTAAAATTATCAAGTCCTAATTAAGTCCTAAAATAATCAAGTTCTAATTAAGTCCTAAAATAATCAAGTCCTAATTAAGTCCTGAAATAATCAAGTCTTAATCAAGTCCTAAAACTATCAAGTCCTAATTAAGTCCTAAAATTATCACGTCCTAATTAAGTCCTAAAATAATCAAGTCCTAATTAAGTCCTAAAATAATCAAGTCCTAAAAAAGTCCTAAAATAATCAAGCCCTAAGTAAGTCCTAAAACAATCAAGTCCTAATTAAGTCCTAAAACAATCAAGTCCTAATTTAGTCCTAAAATTATCACGTCCTAATTAAGTCCTAAAATAATCAAGTCCTAATTATGTCCTAAAATAATCAAGTCCTAATAAAGTCCTAAAATAATCAACTCCTAATAAAGTCCTAAAATAATCAAGTCCTAATTAAGTCCTAAAATAATCAAGTTCTAATTAAGTCCTAAAATCATCAAGTCCGAATTAAGTACTAAAATAATTAAGTCGTAATTAAGTCCTAAAATTATCACGTCCTAATTAAGTCCTAAAATAATCAATTCCTAATTAAGTCCTAAAATTATCAACTCCTAATAAAGTCCTAAAATTATCAAGTCCTAATTAAGTCTTAAAATTATCAAGTCCTAATTAAGTCCTAAAATAGTCAAGTCCTAATTAAGTCCTAAAATTATCACGTCCTAATTAAGTCCTAAAATAATCAAGTCCTAATTAAGTCCTAAAATAATCAAGTCCTAATTAAGTCCTAAAATTATCAACTCCTAATAAAGTCCTAAAATAAACAAGTCCTAAATAAGTCCTAAAATAATCAAGTTCTAATTAAGTCCTAAAATCATCAAGTCCTAATTAAGTCCTAAAATTATCACGTCCTAATTAAGTCCTAAAATAATCAAGTCCTAATTAAGTCCTAAAATCATCAAGTCCTAATTAAGTCCTAAAATTATCAAGTCCTAATTAAGTCCTAAAATAATCAAGTCCTAATTAAGTCCTAAAATAATCAAGTCCTAATAAAGTCCTAAAATAATAAAGTCCTAATTAAGTCCTAAAATAATCAAGTTCTAATTAAGTCCTAAAATCATCAAGTCCGAATTAAGTCCTAAAATAATTAAGTCCTAATTAAGTCCTAAAATCATCAAGTCCTAATTAAGTCCTAAAATTATCAAGTCCTAATTAAGTCCTAAAATAATCAAGTCCTAATTAAGTCCTAAAATAATCAAGTCCTAATTAAGTCCTGAAATAATCAAGTCTTCATCAAGTCCTAAAACTATCAAGTCCTAATTAAGTCCTAAAATTATCACGTCCTAATTAAGTCCTAAAATAATCAAGTCCTAATTAAGTCCTAAAATTATCAACTCCTAATAAAGTCCTAAAATAATCAAGTCCTAATTAAGTCCTAAAACTATCAAGTCCTAATTAAGTCCTAAAATTATCACGTCCTAAGTAAGTCCTAAAACAATCAAGTCCTAATTAAGTCCTAAAACAATCAAGTCCTAATTAAGTCCTAAAATTATCACGTCCTAATTAAGTCCTAAAATAATCAAGTCCTAATTAAGTCCTAAAATAGTCAAGTCCTAATTAAGTCCTCGAATTATCAAGTCCAAATTAAGTCTTAAAATTATCAAGTCCTAATTAAGTCCGAAAATTATCAAGTCCCAATTAAGTCCTAAAATAATTAAGTACTAATAAGGTCCTAAAATTATCAAGTCCTTATAAAGTCTTAAAATAATCAAGTCCTAATTAAGTCCTAAAATAATCAAGTCCTAATTAAGTCCTAAAATTATCACGTCCTAATTAAGTCCTAAAATAATCAAGTCCTAATTAAGTCCTAAAATTATCAACTCCTAATAAAGTCCTAAAATAAACAAGTCCTAAATAAGTCCTAAAATAATCAAGTTCTAATTAAGTCCTAAAATCATCAATTCCTAATTAAGTCCTAAAATTATCACGTCCTAATTAAGTCCTAAAATAATCAAGTCCTAATTAAGTCCTAAAATTATCAACTCCTAATAAAGTCCTAAAATAATAAAGTCCTAATTAAGTCCTAAAATAATCAAGTTCTAATTAAGTCCTAAAATCATCAAGTCCGAATTAAGTCCTAAAATAATTAAGTCCTAATTAAGTCCTAAAATCATCAAGTCCTAATTAAGTCCTGAAATAATCAAGTCTTCATCAAGTCCTAAAACTATCAAGTCCTAATTAAGTCCTAAAATTATCAAGTCCTAATTAAGTCCTAAAATAATCAAGTCCTAATTAAGTCCTAAAATCATCAAGTCCTAATTAAGTCCTAAAACAATTGAGTCCTAATTAGGTCCTAAAACAATCAAGTCCTAATTAAGTCCTAAAATCATCAAGTCCTAATTAAGTCCTAAAACAATTGAGTCCTAATTAGGTCCTAAAACAATCAAGTCCTAATTAAGTCCTAAAATTATCAAGTCCTAATTAAGTCCTAAAACAATCAAGTCCTAATTAAGTCCTAAAATTATCACGTACTAATTAAGTCCTAAAATTATCACATCGTAATTAAGTCCTAAAATAATCAAGTCCTAATTAAGTCCTAAAATTATCAACTCCTAATAAAGTCCTAAAACAATCAAGTCCTAATTAAGTCCTAAAATTATCAAGTCCTAATTAAGTCCTAAAATTATCACGTCCTAATTAAGTCCTAAAATAATCAAGTCCTAATTAAGTCCTAAAATTATCAACTCCTAATAAAGTCCTAAAATAATAAAGTCCTAATTAAGTCCTAAAATAATCAAGTTCTAATTAAGTCCTAAAATCATCAAGTCCGAATTAAGTCTTAAAATAATTGAGTCCTAATTAAGTCCTAAAATCATCAAGTCCTAATTAAGTCCTAAAATTATCAAGTCCTAATTAAGTCCTAAAATAATCAAGTCCTAATTAAGTCCTAAAATAATCAAGTTCTAATTAAGTCCTGAAACAATCAAGTCTTAATCAAGTCCTAAAACTATCAAGTCCTAATTAAGTCCTAAAATTATCACGTCCTAATTAAGTCCTAAAATAATCAAGTCCTAATTAAGTCCTAAAATTATTAACTCCTAATAAAGTCCTAAAATAATCAAGTCCTAATTATGTCCTAAAACTATCAAGTCCTAATTAAGTCCTAAAATCATCAAGTCCTAATTAAGTCCTAAAATTATCAAGTCCTAATTAAGTCCTAAAATAATCAAGTTCTAATTAAGTCCTAAAATAATCAAGTCCTAATTAAGTCCTGAAATAATCAAGTCTTAATCAAGTCCTAAAACTATCAAGTCCTAATTAAGTCCTAAAATTATCACGTCCTAATTAAGTCCTAAAATAATCAAGTCCTAAAAAAGTCCTAAAATAATCAAGCCCTAAGTAAGTCCTAAAACAATCAAGTCCTAATTAAGTCCTAAAACAATCAAGTCCTAATTTAGTCCTAAAATTATCACGTCCTAATTAAGTCCTAAAATAATCAAGTCCTAATTATGTCCTAAAATAATCAAGTCCTAATAAAGTCCTAAAATAATCAACTCCTAATAAAGTCCTAAAATAATCAAGTCCTAATTAAGTCCTAAAATAATCAAGTTCTAATTAAGTCCTAAAATCATCAAGTCCGAATTAAGTACTAAAATAATTAAGTCGTAATTAAGTCCTAAAATTATCACGTCCTAATTAAGTCCTAAAATAATCAATTCCTAATTAAGTCCTAAAATTATCAACTCCTAATAAAGTCCTAAAATTATCAAGTCCTAATTAAGTCTTAAAATTATCAAGTCCTAATTAAGTCCTAAAATAGTCAAGTCCTAATTAAGTCCTAAAATTATCACGTCCTAATTAAGTCCTAAAATAATCAAGTCCTAATTAAGTCCTAAAATAATCAAGTCCTAATTAAGTCCTAAAATTATCAACTCCTAATAAAGTCCTAAAATAAACAAGTCCTAAATAAGTCCTAAAATAATCAAGTTCTAATTAAGTCCTAAAATCATCAAGTCCTAATTAAGTCCTAAAATTATCACATCCTAATTAAGTCCTAAAATAATCAAGTCCTAATTAAGTCCTAAAATCATCAAGTCCTAATTAAGTCCTAAAATTATCAAGTCCTAATTAAGTCCTAAAATAATCAAGTCCTAATTAAGTCCTAAAATAATCAAGTCCTAATAAAGTCCTAAAATAATAAAGTCCTAATTAAGTCCTAAAATAATCAAGTTCTAATTAAGTCCTAAAATCATCAAGTCCGAATTAAGTCCTAAAATAATTAAGTCCTAATTAAGTCCTAAAATCATCAAGTCCTAATTAAGTCCTAAAATTATCAAGTCCTAATTAAGTCCTAAAATAATCAAGTCCTAATTAAGTCCTAAAATAATCAAGTCCTAATTAAGTCCTGAAATAATCAAGTCTTCATCAAGTCCTAAAACTATCAAGTCCTAATTAAGTCCTAAAATTATCACGTCCTAATTAAGTCCTAAAATAATCAAGTCCTAATTAAGTCCTAAAATTATCAACTCCTAATAAAGTCCTAAAATAATCAAGTCCTAATTAAGTCCTAAAACTATCAAGTCCTAATTAAGTCCTAAAATCATCAAGTCCTAATTAAGTCCTAAAATTATCAAGTCCTAATTAAGTCCTAAAATAATCAAGTTCTAATTAAGTCCTAAAATAATCAAGTCCTAATTAAGTCCTGAAATAATCAAGTCTTAATCAAGTCCTAAAACTATCAAGTCCTAATTAAGTCCTAAAATTATCACGTCCTAAGTAAGTCCTAAAACAATCAAGTCCTAATTAAGTCCTAAAACAATCAAGTCCTAATTAAGTCCTAAAATTATCACGTCCTAATTAAGTCCTAAAATAATCAAGTCCTAATTAAGTCCTAAAATAGTCAAGTCCTAATTAAGTCCTCGAATTATCAAGTCCAAATTAAGTCTTAAAATTATCAAGTCCTAATTAAGTCCGAAAATTATCAAGTCCCAATTAAGTCCTAAAATAATTAAGTACTAATAAGGTCCTAAAATTATCAAGTCCTTATAAAGTCTTAAAATAATCAAGTCCTAATTAAGTCCTAAAATAATCAAGTCCTAATTAAGTCCTAAAATTATCACGTCCTAATTAAGTCCTAAAATAATCAAGTCCTAATTAAGTCCTAAAATTATCAACTCCTAATAAAGTCCTAAAATAAACAAGTCCTAAATAAGTCCTAAAATAATCAAGTTCTAATTAAGTCCTAAAATCATCAATTCCTAATTAAGTCCTAAAATTATCACGTCCTAATTAAGTCCTAAAATAATCAAGTCCTAATTAAGTCCTAAAATTATCAACTCCTAATAAAGTCCTAAAATAATAAAGTCCTAATTAAGTCCTAAAATAATCAAGTTCTAATTAAGTCCTAAAATCATCAAGTCCGAATTAAGTCCTAAAATAATTAAGTCCTAATTAAGTCCTAAAATCATCAAGTCCTAATTAAGTCCTGAAATAATCAAGTCTTCATCAAGTCCTAAAACTATCAAGTCCTAATTAAGTCCTAAAATTATCAAGTCCTAATTAAGTCCTAAAATAATCAAGTCCTAATTAAGTCCTAAAATCATCAAGTCCTAATTAAGTCCTAAAACAATTGAGTCCTAATTAGGTCCTAAAACAATCAAGTCCTAATTAAGTCCTAAAATCATCAAGTCCTAATTAAGTCCTAAAACAATTGAGTCCTAATTAGGTCCTAAAACAATCAAGTCCTAATTAAGTCCTAAAATTATCAAGTCCTAATTAAGTCCTAAAACAATCAAGTCCTAATTAAGTCCTAAAATTATCACGTACTAATTAAGTCCTAAAATTATCACATCGTAATTAAGTCCTAAAATAATCAAGTCCTAATTAAGTCCTAAAATAATCAAGTCCTAATTAAGTCCTAAAACTATCACGTCCTAATTAAGTACTAAAATAATCAAGTACTAATTAAGTCCTAAAATTATCAACTCCTAATGAAGTCCTAAAATAAACAAGTCCTAAATAAGTCCTAAAATAATCAAGTTCTAATTAAGTCCTAAAATCATCAAGTCCTAATTAAGTCCTAAAAGTATCACGTCCTAATTAAGTCCTAAAATCATAAAGTCCTAATTAAGTCCTAAAATTATCAAGTCCTAATTAAGTCCTAAAATAATCAAGTCCTAAATAAGTCCTAAAATAATCAAGTCCTAATTAAGTCCTAAAATTATCACGTCCTAATTAAGTCCTAAAATTATCAACTCCTAATAAAGTCCTAAAATAATAAAGTCCTAATAAAGTCCTAAAATAATCAAGTCCTAATTAAGTCCTAAAACTATCAAGTCCTAATTAAGTCCTAAAATCATCAATCCTAATTAAGTCCTAAAATTATCAAGTCCTAATTAAGTCCTAAAATAATCAAGTTCTAATTAAGTCCTAAAATAATCAAGTCCTAATTAAGTCCTGAAATAATCAAGTCTTAATCAAGTCCTAAAACTATCAAGTCCTAATTAAGTCCTAAAATTATCACGTCCTAATTAAGTCCTAAAATAATCAACTCCTAATAATGTCCTAAAATAATCAAGTCCTAATTAAGTCCTAAAATAATCAAGTTCTAATTAAGTCCTAAATCATCAAGTCCGAATTAAGTCCTAAAATAATTAAGTCGTAATTAAGTCCTAAAATTATCACGTCCTAATTAAGTCCTAAAATAATCAATTCCTAATTAAGTCCTAAAATTATCAACTCCTAATAAAGTCCTAAAATTATCAAGTCCTAATTAAGTCTTAAAATTATCAAGTCCTAATTAAGTCCTCAAATTATCAAGTCCTAATTAAGTCCTAAAAGTATCAAGTCCTAATTAAGTCCTAAAATCATCAAGTCCTAATTAAGTCCTAAAATAATCAAGTCCTAATTAAGTCCTAAAATTATCAACTCCTAATAAAGTCCTAAAATAATCAGGTCCTACTTAGGTCCTAAAATCATCAAGTCCTAATTAAGTCCTTAAATAATCACGTCCTAATTAAGTCCTAAAATTATCAAGTCCTAATTAAGTCCTAAAATCATCAAGTCCTAATTAAGTCCTAAAATTATCAAGTCCTAATTAAGTCCTAAAATAATCAAGTCCTAATTAAGTCCTAAAATCATCAAGTCCTAATTAAGTCCTAAAACAATTGAGTCCTAATTAGGTCCTAAAACAATTAAGTCCTAATTAAGTCCTAAAATTATCAAGTCCTAATTAAGTCCTAAAACAATCAAGTCCTAATTAAGTCCTTAAATTATCACGTCCTAATTAAGTCCTAAAATAATCAAGTCCTAATTAAGTCCTAAAATTATCAACTCCTAATAAAGTCCTAAAATAATCAAGTCCTAATAAGGTCCTAAAATAATCAAGTTCTAATTAAGTCCGAAAATAATCAAGTCCTAATTAAGTCCTAAAATAATCAAGTCCTAATTAAGTCCTAAAATAGTCAAGTCCTAATTAAGTCCTAAAATAATCAAGTCCCAATTAAGTCCTAAAAGTATCAAGTCCTAATTAAGTCCTAAAATCATCAAGTCCTAATTAAGTCCTAAAATAATCAAGTCCTAATTAAGTCCTAAAATTATCAACTCCTAATAAAGTCCTAAAATAATCAGGTCCTAATTAGGTCCTAAAATCATCAAGTCCTAATTAAGTCCCTAAATAATCACGTCCTAATTAAGTCCTAAAATTATCAACTCCTAATAAAGTCCTAAAATAATCAGGTCCTACTTAGGTCCTAAAATCATCAAGTCCTAATTAAGTCCTTAAATAATCACGTCCTAATTAAGTCCTAAAATTATCAAGTCCTAATTAAGTCCTAAAATCATCAAGTCCTAATTAAGTCCTAAAATTATCAAGTCCTAATTAAGTCCTAAAATAATCAAGTCCTAATTAAGTCCTAAAATCATCAAGTCCTAATTAAGTCCTAAAACAATTGAGTCCTAATTAGGTCCTAAAACAATTAAGTCCTAATTAAGTCCTAAAATTATCAAGTCCTAATTAAGTCCTAAAACAATCAAGTCCTAATTAAGTCCTTAAATTATCACGTCCTAATTAAGTCCTAAAATAATCAAGTCCTAATTAAGTCCTAAAATTATCAACTCCTAATTAAGTCCTAAAATCATCAAGTCCTAATTAAGTCCTAAAATTATCAAGTCCTAATTAAGTCCGAAAATAATCAAGTCCTAATTAAGTCCTAAAATAATCAAGTCCTAATTAAGTCCTAAAATAGTCAAGTCCTAATTAAGTCCTAAAATAATCAAGTCCCAATTAAGTCCTAAAAGTATCAAGTCCTAATTAAGTCCTAAAATCATCAAGTCCTAATTAAGTCCTAAAATAATCAAGTCCTAATTAAGTCCTAAAATTATCAACTCCTAATAAAGTCCTAAAATAATCAGGTCCTAATTAGGTCCTAAAATCATCAAGTCCTAATTAAGTCCCTAAATAATCACGTCCTAATTAAGTCCTAAAATCATCAAGTCCTAATTAAGTCCTAAAACAATTGAGTCCTAATTAAGTCCTAAAACAATTAAGTCCTAATTAAGTCCTAAAATTATCAAGTCCTAATTAAGTCCTAAAACAATCAAGTCCTTATTAAGTCCTAAAATTATCACGTCCTAATTAAGTCCTAAAATAATCAAGTCCTAATTAAGTCCTAAAATTATCAACTCCTAATAAAGTCCTAAAATAATCAAGTCCTAATTAAGTCCTAAAATAATCAAGTTCTAATTAAGTCCTAAAATAATTAAGTCCCAATTAAGTCCTAAAATAATCAAGTCCTAATTAAGTCCTAAAATTATCAAATCCTAATAAAGTCCTAAAATAATCAAGTCCTAATTAAGTCCTAAAACTATCAAGTCCTAATTAAGTCTTAAAATTATCAAGTCCTAATTAAGTCCGAAAATTATCAAGTCCCAATTAAGTCCTAAAATAATTAAGTCCTAATAAGGTCCTAAAATTATCAAGTCCTAATAAAGTCTTAAAATAATCAAGTCCTAATCCAGTCCTAAAATCATCAAGTCCTAATTAAGTCCTAAAATCATCAAGTCCTAATTAAGTCCTAAAATTATCACGTCCTAATTAAGTCCTAAAATAATCAAGTCCTAATTAAGTCCTCAAATTATCAAGTCCTAACTAAGTCCTAAAATTATCACATCGTAATTGAGTCCTAAAATAATCAAGTCCTAATTAAATCCTAAAATAGTCAAGTCCTAATTAAGTCCTAAAATAAATAAGTCGTAATTAAGTCCTAAAATTATCACGTCCTAATTAAGTCCTAAAATAATCAATTCCTAATTAAGTCCTAAAATTATCAACTCCTAATAAAGTCCTAAAATTATCAAGTCCTAATTAAGTCTTAAAGTTATCAAGTCCTAATTAAGTCCTAAAATAGTCAAGTCCTAATTAAGTCCTCGAATTATCAAGTCCTAATTAAGTCTTAAAATTATCAACTCCTAATAAAGTCCTAAAATAATCAAGTCCTAATTAAGTCCTAAAATAATCAAGTTCTAATTAAGTCCTAAAATTATCAAGTCCTTATAAAGCCTTAAAATAATCAAGTCCTAATTAAGTCCTAAAATAATCAAGTCCTAATTAAGTCCTAAAAATATCACGTCCTAATTAAGTCCTAAAATAATCAAGTCCTAATTAAGTCCTAAAATTATCAACTCCTAATAAAGTCCTAAAATAAACAAGTCCTAAATAAGTCCTAAAATAATCAAGTTCTAATTAAGTCCTAAAATCATCAAGTCCTAATTAAGTCCTAAAATTATTACGTCCTAATTAAGTCCTAAAATCATCAGGTCCTAATTAAGTCCTAAAATTATCAAGTCCTAATTAAGTCCTAAAATAATCAAGTCCTAATTAAGTCCTAAAATTATCACGTCCTAATTAAGTCCTAAAATAATAAAGTCCTAATTAAGTCCTAAAATTATCAACTCCTAATAAAGTCCTAAAATAATAAAGTCCTAATTAAGTCCTAAAATAATCAAGTTCTAATTAAGTCCTAAAATCATCAAGTCCGAATTAAGTCCTTAAATAATTAAGTCCTAATTAAATCCTAAAATCATCAAGTCCTAATTAAGTCCTAAAATTATCAAGTCCTAATTAAGTCCTAAAATAATCAAGTCCTAATTAAGTCCTAAAATAATCAAGTCCTAATTAAGTCCTGAAATAATCAAGTCTTAATCAAGTCCTAAAACTATCAAGTCCTAATTAAGTCCTAAAATTATCACGTCCTAATTAAGTCCTAAAATAATCAAGTCCTAATTAAGTCCTAAAATTATTAACTCTTACTAAAGTCCTAAAATAATCAAGTCCTAATTAAGTCCTAAAACTATCAAGTCCTAATTAAGTCCTAAAATCATCAAGTCCTAATTAAGTCCTAAAATTATCAAGTCCTAATTAAGTCCTAAAATAATCAAGTTCTAATTAAGTCCTAAAATAATCAAGTCCAAATTAAGTCCTGAAATAATCAAGTCTTAATCAAGTCCTAAAACTATCAAGTCCTAATTAAGTCCTAAAATTATCACGTCCTAATTAAGTCCTAAAACAATTGAGTCCTAATTAGGTCCTAAAACAATCAAGTCCTAATTAAGTCCTAAAATTATCAAGTCCTAATTAAGTCCTAAAACAATCAAGTCCTAATTAGGTCCTAAAATTATCAAGTCCTTTTTAAGTCTTAAAATTATCAAGTCCTAATTAAGTCCTCAAATTATCAAGTCCTAATTAAGTCCTAAATTTATGAAGTCCTAATTAAGTCCTAAAATCATCATGTCCTAATTAAGTCCTAAAATTATCACGTCCTAATTAAGTCCTAAAATAATCAAGTCCTAATTAAGTCCTAAAATTATCAACTCCTAATAAAGTCCTAAAATAATCAACTCCTAATTAAGTCCTAAAATAATTAAGTCCTAATAAAGTCCTAAAATAATCAAGCCCTAAGTAAGTCCTAAAACAATCAAGTCCTAAATAAGTCCTAAAATAATCAAGTTCTAATTAAGTCCTAAAATCATCAAATCCTAATTAAGTCCTAAAATTATCAAGTCCTAATTAAGTCCTAAAATAATCAAGTCCTAATTAAGTCCTAAAATCATCAAGTCCTAATTAAGTCCTAAAACAATTGAGTCCTAATTAGGTCCTAAAACAATCAAGTCCTAATTAAGTCCTAAAATTATCATGTCCTAATTAAGTCCTAAAATTATCAACTCCTAATAAAGTCCTAAAATAAACAAGTCCTAAATAAGTCCTAAAATAATCAAGTTCTAATTAAGTCCTAAAATCATCAAGTCCTAATTAAGTCCTAAAATTATCAAGTCCTAATAAAGTCCTAAAATAATCAAGCCCTAAGTAAGTCCTAAAACAATCAAGTCCTAAATAAGTCCTAAAATAATCAAGTTCTAATTAAGTCCTAAAATCATCAAGTCCTAATTAAGTCCTAAAATTATCAAGTCCTAATTAAGTCCTAAAATAATCAAGTCCTAATTAAGTCCTAAAATCATCAAGTCCTAATTAAGTCCTAAAACAATTGAGTCCTAATTAGGTCCTAAAACAATCAAGTCCTAATTAAGTCCTAAAATTATCAAGTCCTAATTAAGTCCTAAAACAATCAAGTCCTAATTAAGTCCTAAAATTATCAAGTCCTTTTTAAGTCTTAAAATTATCAAGTCCTAATAAAGTCCTCAAATTATCAAGTCCTAATTAAGTTCTAAATTTATGAAGTCCTAATTAAGTCCTAAAATCATCAAGTCCTAATTAAGTCCTAAAATTATCACGTCCTAATTAAGTCCTAAAATAATCAAGTCCTAATTAAGTCCTAAAATAATCAACTCCTAATAAAGTCCTAAAATAAACAAGTCCTAAATAAGTCCTAAAATAATCAAGTTCTAATTAAGTCCTAAAATCATCAAGTCCTAATTAAGTCCTAAAATTATCACGTCCTAATTAAGTCCTAAAATAATCAACTCCTAATTAAGTCCTAAAATAATTAAGTCCTAATAAAGTCCTAAAATAATCAAGCCCTAAGTAAGTCCTAAAACAATCAAGTCCTAAATAAGTCCTAAAATAATCAAGTTCTAATTAAGTCCTAAAATCATCAAGTCCTAATTAAGTCCTAAAATTATCAAGTCCTAATTAAGTCCTAAAATAATCAAGTCCTAATTAAGTCCTAAAATCATCAAGTCCTAATTAAGTCCTAAAACAATTGAGTCCTAATTAGGTCCTAAAACAATCAAGTCCTAATTAAGTCCTAAAATTATCAAGTCCTAATTAAGTCCTAAAACAATCAAGTCCTAATTAAGTCCTAAAATTATCAAGTCCTTTTTAAGTCTTAAAATTATCAAGTCCTAATTAAGTCCTCAAATTATCAAGTCCTAATTAAGTCCTATATTTATGAAGTCCTAATTAAGTCCTAAAATCATCAAGTCCTAATTAAGTCCTAAAATTATCACGTCCTAATTAAGTCCTAAAATAATCAAGTCCTAATTAAGTCCTAAAATTATCAACTCCTAATAAAGTCCTAAAATAAACAAGTCCTAAATAAGTCCTAAAATAATCAAGTTCTAATTAAGTCCTAAAATCATCAAGTCCTAATTAAGTCCTAAAATTATCACGTCCTAATTAAGTCCTAAAATAATCAACTCCTAATTAAGTCCTAAAATAATTAAGTCTTAATAAAGTCCTAAAATAATCAAGCCCTAAGTAAGTCCTAAAACAATCAAGTCCTAAATAAGTCCTAAAATAATCAAGTTCTAATTAAGTCCTAAAATCATCAAGTCCTAATTAAGTCCTAAAATTATCAAGTCCTAATTAAGTCCTAAAATAATCAAGTCCTAATTAAGTCCTAAAATCATCAAGTCCTAATTAAGTCCTAAAACAATTGAGTCCTAATTAGGTCCTAAAACAATCAAGTCCTAATTAAGTCCTAAAATTATCAAGTCCTAATTAAGTCCTAAAACAATCAAGTCCTAATTAAGTCCTTAAATAATCAAGTCCTAATTAAGTCCTAAAATCATCAAGTCCTAATTAAGTCCTAAAACAATTGAGTCCTAATTAGGTCCTAAAACAATCAAGTCCTAATTAAGTCCTAAAATTATCAAGTCCTAATTAAGTCCTAAAACAATCAAGTCCTAATTAAGTCCTAAAATTATCAAGTCCTTTTTAAGTCTTAAAATTATCAAGTCCTAATAAAGTCCTCAAATTATCAAGTCCTAATTAAGTCCTAAATTTATGAAGTCCTAATTAAGTCCTAAAATCATCAAGTCCTAATTAAGTCCTAAAATTATCACGTCCTAATTAAGTCCTAAAATAATCAAGTCCTAATTAAGTCCTTAAATAATCAAGTCCTAATTAAGTCCTAAAATCATCAAGTCCTAATTAAGTCCTAAAACAATTGAGTCCTAATTAGGTCCTAAAACAATCAAGTCCTAATTAAGTCCTAAAATTATCAAGTCCTAATTAAGTCCTAAAACAATCAAGTCCTAATTAAGTCCTAAAATTATCAAGTCCTTTTTAAGTCTTAAAATTATCAAGTCCTAATAAAGTCCTCAAATTATCAAGTCCTAATTAAGTCCTAAATTTATGAAGTCCTAATTAAGTCCTAAAATCATCAAGTCCTAATTAAGTCCTAAAATTATCACGTCCTAATTAAGTCCTAAAATAATCAAGTCCTAATTAAGTCCTAAAATTATCAACTCCTAATAAAGTCCTAAAATAAACAAGTCCTAAATAAGTCCTAAAATAATCAAGTTCTAATTAAGTCCTAAAATCATCAAGTCCTAATTAAGTCCTAAAATTATCACGTCCTAATTAAGTCCTAAAATAATCAACTCCTAATTAAGTCCTAAAATAATTAAGTCCTAATAAAGTCCTAAAATAATCAAGCCCTAAGTAAGTCCTAAAACAATCAAGTCCTAAATAAGTCCTAAAATAATCAAGTTCTAATTAAGTCCTAAAATCATCAAGTCCTAATTAAGTCCTAAAATTATCAAGTCCTAATTAAGTCCTAAAATAATCAAGTCCTAATTAAGTCCTAAAATCATCAAGTCCTAATTAAGTCCTAAAACAATTGAGTCCTAATTAGGTCCTAAAACAATCAAGTCCTAATTAAGTCCTAAAATTATCAAGTCCTAATTAAGTCCTAAAACAATCAAGTCCTAATTAAGTCCTAAAATTATCAAGTCCTTTTTAAGTCTTAAAATTATCAAGTCCTAATTAAGTCCTCAAATTATCAAGTCCTAATTAAGTCCTAAATTTATGAAGTCCTAATTAAGTCCTAAAATCATCAAGTCCTAAATAAGTCCTAAAATAATCAAGTTCTAATTAAGTCCTAAAATCATCAAGTCCTAATTAAGTCCTAAAATTATCAAGTCCTAATTAAGTCCTAAAATAATCAAGTCCTAATTAAGTCCTAAAATCATCAAGTCATAATTAAGTCCTAAAACAATTGAGTCCTAATTAAGTCCTAAAACAATCAAGTCCTAATTAAGTCCTAAAATTATCAAGTCCTAATTAAGTCCTAAAATTATCAACTCCTAATAAAGTCCTAAAATAAACAAGTCCTAAATAAGTCCTAAAATAATCAAGTTCTAATTAAGTCCTAAAATCATCAAGTCCTAATTAAGTCCTAAAATTATCAAGTCCTAATTAAGTCCTAAAATAATCAAGTCCTAATTAAGTCCTAAATTTATGAAGTCCTAATTAAGTCCTAAAATCATCAAGTCCTAATTAAGTCCTAAAATTATCACGTCCTAATTAAGTCCTAAAATAATCAAGTCCTAATTAAGTCCTAAAATTATCAACTCCTAATAAAGTCCTAAAATAAACAAGTCCTAAATAAGTCCTAAAATAATCAAGTTCTAATTAAGTCCTAAAATCATCAAGTCCTAATTAAGTCCTAAAACAATTGAGTCCTAATTAGGTCCTAAAACAATCAAGTCCTAATTAAGTCCTAAAATTATCAAGTCCTAATTAAGTCCTAAAACAATCAAGTCCTAATTAAGTGCTAAAATTATCAAGTCCTTTTTAAGTCTTAAAATTATCAAGTCCTAATTAAGTCCTCAAATTATCAAGTCCTAATTAAGTCCTAAATTTATGAAGTCCTAATTAAGTCCTAAAATCATCAAGTCCTAATTAAGTCCTGAAATTATCACGTCCTAATTAAGTCCTAAAATAATCAAGTCCTAATTAAGTCCTAAAATTATCAACTCCTATTAAAGTCCTAAAATAAACAAGTCCTAAATAAGTCCTAAAATAATCAAGTTCTAATTAAGTCCTAAAATCATCAAGTCCTAATTAAGTCCTAAAATTATCACGTCCTAATTAAGTCCTAAAATAATCAACTCCTAATTAAGTCCTAAAATAATTAAGTCCTAATAAAGTCCTAAAATAATCAAGCCCTAAGTAAGTCCTAAAACAATCAAGTCCTAAATAAGTCCTAAAATAATCAAGTTCTAATTAAGTCCTAAAATCATCAAGTCCTAATTAAGTCCTAAAACAATTGAGTCCTAATTAGGTCCTAAAACAATCAAGTCCTAATTAAGTCCTAAAATTATCAAGTCCTAATTAAGTCCTAAAACAATCAAGTCCTAATTAAGTCCTAAAATTATCAAGTCCTTATTAAGTCTTAAAATTATCAAGTCCTAATTAAGTCCTAAAATTATCAAGTCCTTATTAAGTCTTTAAATTATCAAGTCCTAATTAAGTCCTCAAATTATCAAGTCCTAATTAAGTCCTAAAATTATGAAGTCCTAATTAAGTCCTAAAATCATCAAGTCCTAATTAAGTCCTAAATTTATCATGTCCTAATTAAGTCTTAAAATAATCAAGTCCTAATTAAGTCCTAAAATCATCAAGTCCTAATTAAGTCCTAAAATAATCAAGTCCTAATTAAGTCCTAAAATTATCACGTCATAATTAAGTCCTAAAATAATCAAGTCCTAATTAAGTCCTAAAATAATCAAGTCCTAATTAAGTCCTAAAATTATCACGTCCTAATTAAGTCCTAAAATAATCAAGTCCTAATTAAGTCCAAAAATTATCAAGTCCTAATAAAGTCATAAAATTATCAAGTCCTAATTAGGTCCTAAAATTATTAAGTCCTAATTAAGTCCTAAAATGATAAAGTCCTAAATAGGTCCTCAAATAATCAAGTCCTAAATAAATCCTAAAAATATTAAGTCTTAATTAAGTGCTAAAATGATAAAGTCCTAATTAAGTCCTTCAATTGTCAAGTCCTAATTTAGTCCTAAAATAATCAAGTCCTAATTAAGTCCTAAAATCACCAAGTCCTAAATAGGGCGATTATCGGAATATTCCCGAGAGGAGAAGTGCCTACCCCCACCACCGGGCACTACCGAGCATCCCAGCGCTCGGTCTGCCATTGTCTGCTAATGCGTTTTTCTATAACCTCATTAAAGACCATTAGGTCGGTAATGAGGTTTTACAAAAAATTTTTTTTTTTTAAATTTTGATATAAAATTACTTTTAGCGTTAGATTCGTAATCTGTGTTCCTTGACGATTACGAGCATATAAAATTTTTTTCAAAATTTCCAATTTTTAATGTTTTTTACTTTATAAACAAATAGTTTTCAGCCATAAAAAATTTGTTAATTTCCGTAATTTTTTAATATTTTTTTTAGGTATTTCAAATGTAAATACAGTAGGAACTCGGTTATCCGGATACATGCCTGCATCCATTAGTCCGGATAATCGAATCTCTACTGTATTTTATTTGTTGTACCACCTTTCGTGTCCGACCTTTCCATGTCAGTAAATGTCCACTTTTTTCCCTACTAATTTGAATTTTCCCTTCACACTTTTTCCAGGCTTAGGACTGGCAGCACGGTACTTCATTATGCTGGCGTGTTTAAAAAATTTGTTTTTTCGAAAAACACAAATGTTGAAATGTTTAAAATTATAACCTTTTACAAGGTCTGAAAATTAATTGTATCACAGACGTTTTCTAACCTTTTACAAGGTCTGAAAATTAATTGTATCACAGACGTTTTCTAATCTTTTACTAGGTCTGAAAATAACACATGTTTTATTGTTTAATTAGTATGTCTGTGCAAGTCAAGTCTTTGGTTGAAATGAGCGGCACGGTTTAAAATAGCTTTTTTAAAAGCGTTTCAAACGATTATAATTTCGATATTTGAATATCGCGCTCAATTTTTCTTAGTATGAATTTAGTACACGGTGGCGCTGATGTCGCTATTGCTCATGCGCTTTCAACAAGTTTTCCTCTGCCACTCTTTGCGTGACTTTCAAACCGGAAAGATGGCTACTGCAGGCAATATTTCTTTGAGGGAAACAACATCGAGAAAAGGTAAAACTCTTTTAATTTACAATGACTTTAAATTTTGTTTCCATAAAAATTTAATTGTATCTGGTGAGGAAAGATGGAAGTGTGTTAACATTGGATGTAAAGCATATTTGCGTATAAGTAGTTTACCGCGGTCCGTGTTTTTAGAAAAGTGTTCCCTATTTCATAATCATCCCCCTGTAGATAAATTAACTTTGCAAAAAGAATCCCTTGCTGCTGGTGTAAAACGTAAAGCCGTAGAAGATATTTGTGAAAGGCCGTCAAAAGTTGTTTATTCGTGTGTTACCCCAGAACATCGTGATTTAAAAATTAATGATATTCGTAATGTGAAACAGGTATTATATCGTGCGCGTATGAAAGAACAACCTGTGCTTCCTACAAATTTAATTGAAACTTCTGATACTTTAAATGATTCCCCTCCTAAAACTAAATTCGGTGAGAACTTTTTGCTTTTAAATGACCCAGTTTTAAACATTGTAATTTTTGGAATAAAAAAAAATTTAGAATTCCTTTCTAAGTCAGAAACCATTTACGTTGACGGTTCGTTTGATTATGCAACTTCTTTTTTTAAACAAATTTTTACCCTCCACGGTTATTTTAATGGTCATTATATCCCTCTGGCCTTTTGTTTACTTAAAAATAAATGTGAATCTACCTATAAGAATTGCTTTCAAGCACTGTGTTCTTTGTGTAGTGAAAACGGTTTTATTTTAAATCCCTCCGCAATAGTTGTAGATTTTGAAAAGGCAATACACAATGCAATAAATAACGTTTGGCCAAGTACAAAAATAATTGGTTGTAGATTCCATTTGTCCCAAGCATGGTTTCGGAAAATACAAGAATTGGGCCTTGTTACTGAATATAAAAATAAAGATTCCATTGTCGGAAAATGGTTGCGCGTTTGCTTTGGTTTGATGTTTCTGGATGCAGAAGAAGTCAAACATTGTTTTATGTATGACTTACTGCCCATTATCCCACTTGATGATAAAGTTATTAATTTTGCGATGTACCTTACTTTAAATTATATTAGCGATAAATCACTATTTTGTCCAAAATTGTGGGCAAAGAAAACCTCAGATTTAACGCGAACGACAAATGCGTGTGAGTCGTTTCACTCCCGATTCAATAAATCCTTTTATCATACTCACCCCTCAATTTTCAAAACAATTGATGTTTTACTGGAAGTTCAAATGGATACCCATTATAAATGTAATAGTATTAATATTCCTTATGCCTTTCAAAATTCCGATTCTAAACAAAAATATGACTTTGTTAAAAATAAAATTTTTGAATTTGATACGAAACAAATATCGCGCTTTGCATTTGTTAAATCCGTCTCTTCTTATTACCGAATACAATAAGTTTTTTTCACAAAATTTTTAGTCATCTTATTTTAAAGAGTTTTATAACAAAAACCGATACTACTACAATAGTTGCTCAGCCGCAGCAAACGCATTGGCTCAAATTCGTGATTTTTATTGAAACGAGCGAGATTGATTGAAACGCTTTTAAAGTCTGTGATACAATTAATTTTCAGACCTTGTAAAAGGTTAGAAAACGTCTGTGATACAATTAATTTTCAGACCTTGTAAAAGGTTAGAAAACGTCTGTGATACAATTAATTTTCAGACCTAGTAAAAGGTTAGAAAACGTCTGTGATACAATTAATTTTCAGACCTTGTAAAAGGTTAGAAAACGTCTGTGATACAATTAATTTTCAGACCTTGTAAAAGGTTAGAAAACGTCTGTGATACAATTAATTTTCAGACCTAGTAAAAGGTTAGAAAACGTCTGTGATACAATTAATTTTCAGACCTTGTAAAAGGTTAGAAAACGTCTGTGATACAATTAATTTTCAGACCTTGTAAAAGGTTATAATTTTAAACATTTCAACATTTGTGTTTTTCGAAAAAACAAATTTTTTAAACACGCCAGCATAATGAAGTACCGTGCTGCCAGTCCTAAGCCTGGAAAAAGTGTGAAGGGAAAATTCAAATTAGTAGGGAAAAAAGTGGACATTTACTGACATGGAAAGGTCGGACACGAAAGGTGGTACAACAAATAAAATACAGTAGAGATTCGATTATCCGGACTAATGGATGCAGGCATGTATCCGGATAACCGAGTTCCTACTGTATTTACATTTGAAATACCTAAAAAAAATATTAAAAAATTACGGAAATTAACAAATTTTTTATGGCTGAAAACTATTTGTTTATAAAGTAAAAAACATTAAAAATTGGAAATTTTGAAAAAAATTTTATATGCTCGTAATCGTCAAGGAACACAGATTACGAATCTAACGCTAAAAGTAATTTTATATCAAAATTTAAAAAAAAAAAAATTTTTGTAAAACCTCATTACCGACCTAATGGTCTTTAATGAGGTTATAGAAAAACGCATTAGCAGACAATGGCAGACCGAGCGCTGGGATGCTCGGTAGTGCCCGGTGGTGGGGGTAGGCACTTCTCCTCTCGGGAATATTCCGATATGTGCCCCCTAAATACGTCCTAAAATTATTTAGTCTTAGTAAGTTCTAAAATTTTCAAGTTCTAAATAAGTCCTACAATTGTCAAGTCCTACTTTACTCCTAAATACGTCCTTAAATTATCAAATCCTATTATAGTCCTAAATTTATCGAGTCCTTATTTCGTTTTTAATTTATCAAGTATTTATTAAGTCCTTTAATTATCAAGTCCTAATTAGGTTCTTTAATTGTCATGTCCTAATTAGGTTCTTTAATTGTTGTGTCCTAATTAAGTCCTTAAATCACCAAGTCCTAATTAACTCCTAAAATTGTCAAGTCCTAATTAAGTCCAACAATTGTCAAGACCTAATAAAGTCATAAAATCGCCAAGTGATAATAAAGTCCTAAATACATGATGTCCTAAATTAATCCTAAAATTATCAGAGCTTAATAAAGTCCTAAAATCAACATGTCCTAATTTCATCTTAAAGTTATCAGGTCTTAAATAAGTATTTTAATTGTGAAGTCCTTATTTCGTCCTAAAATTATCTAGTAGTAAGTCCTTAATTTATCATGTCCTTAATATGTCCTAATATTATCAGGTCCTAATTACTTTCAAAATTATTAATTCTTAAGAAGGTCATTAAATTGTCAAATTTAAATTAAGTTTAAAAAAAATCAGGTCATAATTATGTCGTTAAACTAACAAATCCCAATTTAGTCTTAAAATTGACAAACCCTAATTAAGACTCGATATTATTAAGTCCGAATTATGTCCAATGTTATCAAGTCCTAAATAAGTCCTGGAATTATCAGTTCCTAATTAAATCCTGTAATTTTCAAATTGTAATTAAATCCTAAAATTATGAATTCCTAATTTTCTAATTTTTTAAATTATATATTCCTACAATTCATAATAATTTAGTTCGTAAATTGCATCTTATTTACATACGGCCAAAAATACTATGTGAAACATCTTCTCAATTTTTACAGGTAATTAATGAAGCACTGATGAAGGCCCACATTGTGGTTGAAACGTCTTATACAAATATTGATTTTTTTTTAATTTCTGATTCTAAAATCCATGCAATTACATTTACAATTTATTAAACAAGGATTAAAATAATAAACATGAATATTGATAATGTGAATTTATCATTCGGTTAAAATTTTCATAACTAGGATGAATTAATCAATCACTCCAAGTCAATAAAAACACAGTTTTTTAACGTTTCGACTGTTTATACTGCAGAATTTTAAAAATTAATAAAGTTATAATTTTTTTGTTATAAATTTAATGTAAAAATCGTTAATAAATGTCTAGTTTCTGAAGAATGCAGTATAAACTGTCGAAACGTTAAAAAGCGGTGTTTTTATTGACTTGGAATGGAAAAGTTCATATCCCGCTTGAAATTCATTTTTTTTAAACGGAAAAACATTTTATATGGAACCAATTCAAAAATTGGTTTCATGTAATATTATTTATTTACTTTCTAACGGATTAATACTTTTTGGTAGATGATAATCAAGTTATCTTGGATTAAATGGAATTGCTTAATTAAAATAAAGTTTCCATTAAAAAGTCCGTAATAGTACATTGTGTACCGAGGAGGCAAAATAAGCCTTTTTTCGCCGTGCGAAATTTTGCTAAACGAGGCACTGACGAAGCCAACGAGCTAAAGGCGAGTGGCGAAAGTCGAAGCCGAGTATTACAAAATTTTGCAAGGCGGAAAAGCTTGCCTCCGAGGTCCACATAGTGCTTTATATAACAAAAGCATTAAAACATCACTGACTGACACTTTAGGTTGTCTCATAGATGAAACAAACTCCTGACGCGATGCAGTTATGATTTACTGTTAATTTTAACTCAAAAAACCTTGTAAAATTCATTTATTAACCGAATTTAAGTTTAATTTAATTCGCGAACGAACACGAAAATTGTGATTATTACATATTTATCATTTTTATTTATCTTACTACTATTACTATTATTGTTATTATTAAATTAAAAATAATATTATAAGAAATAATAGTTATGATAATTATGATTTAATATTTATTAATCATAATCTTAAGAGGTTAATATAATAACCTATTTCGAAACGTCTTAAAATTTGTTTGTTATTATTATTATTATGTTTTTATTAAAAAAGATTAAAGGGCATAATCCTGATGATGTGCCACCAATTCAGAACTTGATTACAATTTTTTTGTAGAAGATGATACATTTTTTTAGATCTTTTGTCGACTATTTTCCTGAAAGGTGGTTACTAGGGATTATTTATTTTTGTTATCCATTGAAAAAGTTAGTGAGCACATTTCTGATGATGTCCCAACATATTAGAATTCGATTACAATTTTTTGGTAGTAATTGATAACTTTTTTCTACTTCTTTTCCACTATTTTCTTTAAAGGTAGTTTCTACGGGTTGGTTATTCTTGTTATTCATTGGAAAAATTAAGAGGCATAATCCTGATGATTTTCCACTAATTTAGAAATTGATTAAAATTTTTTTTGTAGAAATTGATACATCTTTTCTGATCTTTTTTCGACTATTTTCTTTAAGGGTGTTTCCTAGGAGTTTGATTGTTCTTGTTATCAATTGTAGAAATAAGAAAGTATCTTGCTGATGATGTTCCACCAATTTAGAACTTGAGTAGTATTTTTTTGTAAAAATTTATAATTGATACCTAAAAAAAATAGGATACAGTTTTTTTATACGTGGACCAGATCGCGAAAAATGAAACTACGGAAAGAAATTTACTTTCAAATTCCATGGGTTCTTGATTATTTGCAGGCTATATACATCTCAAAGTATTGAATGAAATAAATATCAATGCGAAATCAGTTGTCTGTTTAAAAACTCAGGCTTGTTTCTTTGTAGTATCGAGATTAATAAAATTGAACAAAAACGTAACACGAAACAAAAAGTTGCATTTTATTGAATAAATGTTACTTTTTACGTACTGTCCGTTATTTGCAGATAGAGTTAGGTTAACTGAAAGTAGCTAAATTAAATACTTAAAAGAAAAAAATTTTTATGACATTTGTAATGTAAAATAATTCAACCGTTTTTTTTAAGGGGGGGGGGTAGGGTTTTCAATTTTTTTTTTCGTTTTTTTTATTTTTTTATCTAAATGTATAATATTTCAACAATATTGTGTCAAAATTTCAAGTCGATCGGAGAAAAATTGACGACGTTATGAGTATTTTTAGACCTGCCTGATTTTCATATCTGTCCGGTCCGAGCGCGCTATTGTTATCTTGCAGCTGATTCGATTTTTATATAATACCTTAAAACAGGAGTAAAAAATACTTTAGACATCATGGATGATGGAAACATACCTTATAAACCTGGAATCAATGATTTAGTTTGAGGTAAGCCGATAAAACTCGCTTATGAACGTCTTTAGTGTTCAAAACTTTAAAGCGTTTTTCCCAAAAGTCACATTTTCAAAGTCGGTGCCCCTCGTAACTCCAAAACTACTCAACCGAACCTTTTGAAATTTGGAACACTATTTCTGTATAAAATTTACGAGGTAGTGACGAAGCCCTTTTTTAATTTTTTTTTTCTTCTTTTTTTTACAATAAAAAATAAGCTGATTTTTTGGGTAAAAATCACGTTTTTCACTTCAAAGTGTTCCCAAAAATCAAAAAATTAAAATTTAGAAAATCCCCCTCGACATTACCTGGGGAAATCGATCTTCTGACGAAAAATCTTTGGTTTTTTCATTTCAAATGATTTTGCACCTAGTTATGAGGGGCACCGCAATTCATCTTTTTTCTGAGGCGCCTCACAATAATTGCTGCCATTGCCCTATTTTCAGATATTTTTCAGTAAAAATTTGACACAACATTCTTTAAATGTTGTACATTAATGTCCATTAAGTTTTAATTAACTGATATTAACTGTGTCATCAGAAAAAATTAACAAAAAAGTGCCTTTTTTGCACGAATTAACCCTACCCCACCCCCCTTAATGTAACGTAACAGTCCAAAATCCCAAAAAGTTTTTTGACGCAAAATCTATAACGTCAACTAAATACAATGACTTAATATTTTTTGAGCATTTTTATGTTATTTTCTAAATAAAATATAAAATCAGCAACATATTCAATTGTTTCTGTTTTCAGAGCCAAAATCAATTTGTAACGTAACAGTCTTTTTTCACCCATATCACAATATCCCGAAAAAAGTATCTTGATCTGTGAATAAAAACCATGTATTCCTATGTATTTTGATGCACTGAATCTGAAATTGACACAAATTGTTTGAACATTAAAAATATACATTCATTAAGGGCATGTGATGGATTATGACGTCACTGGTATAGGCAAACTTTGTCTGTAACTCTTCTCTTAAAATATTGAATATTTTGTCACGAAACTTGGTGCATTTACTTAAAACGTCTTTAGGAAGGTCTCTCTGACCTGAATTTGCTTGAATTTTAGCCCAAAATTAATTTTGGAAAATTTTAGAAAAATTGCATTTTTTTCAAAACTAATTTTGATTCAGAAAGACCTTCCTAATAATATTTTAGGTAATACTACCAAGTTTCGTGACAAAATGTTCAATATTTTGGCAGAAAAGTTACGGAAAAATTTTGCCTAAACCAGTGACGCCATATCCATCATATCCCCTTAATACATTATATTTAAAAAAAGCGACGCGAAAATAGCGCAAATTGTACAAAAGATAGAAAATGTCATCCATGTTGGATCAAACTTTATCTTATTGATTTAAATTAATAAAAGCAGTATATGGAGATTTTTGGGGTCGGTGATAATGAATTCGCTCATAATTTTTCAACATTTAAAATAGCTGATGTATAATGGCGGAAAAAAAAGCATAATTTTCTACAAACTTAATGAAACACAGTATTTATGAGTTTTTGGGATAGCTGATAACGATTTTATTCATGATTTTTCAAAATTTTAAATGGCAAATGCAAAATGGCAGACAAAAATTTTAAAGTATTGTTTAAATTAATGAAACAGAAGAATACTATATAATGTTACCCCTAAAGTCGCAGTTTGTTACATTATATACAAATGCTTTCAATTTGATAGCATGGTACTATCAAATCGAAAGTATCTGACTTTAAAGCAATAACACCATACTTTTGGGAGATAAATATAATGAGTCAAAATAAATATTAATTCTCATTAACTGGTAACATCCTATCAGTTGTACGGAATCTTTGTATTTATTTATTATATTTTATATTTATTATTTATACTATTTTATAACATTTTTACATTATTTTTATACATATAACATATACATCTTAATTCTAACGCACAACTTATAAATTAAAATATTTGACGCTGAGAGGTCTCGAACGCGCGACCCCTGGGCCTAAAGCCCGACGCTCTAACCACTATGCCATACGCTCGCTGGTAGCCGTTTCACGAACTGCCTATATAAGCTACAATCCAAGAGGTGGGGGAAGAACATTGCCAAGACCTACGCGCAAATGGGGCCAAATACAGTGCCTAATATTCAATAACATCTGCTATTGGCAGTCCGCAAATACGCCGTTTATTCGAAACGAAAGCATATGCTATCAAATCTAAAGCAGGGTGTTTACAATTCTACAGTTTCTTATATGATTCAAATACTCAAATATTTTTTTCAAAAATACCATGACAACATTTTAAGAGAACTATGTTAAATAAATATTAAAATATGCTATTGATTTAAGTAAATTAACAATTGAGTAGATAGCAGCGATTTAATAGCAGCATGCTATTATTTCAAAAACTTCAGACTTTTGCTTTAAAGGTTTATGCTTATGAACTAATAAATCTGTCAATGAAGTAATGACATGGAATTCAATAGCATGAAGGTATTTGATTCAATAGCATTTTTTTCTCAGTGTGGTTAGAGCGTCGGGCTTTAGACCCAGGGGTCGCGCGTTCGAGACCTCTCAGCGTCAAATATTTTAATTTATAAGTTGTGCGTTAGAATTAAGATGTATATGTTATATGTATAAAAATAATGTAAAAATGTTATAAAATAGTATAAATAATAAATATCAAATATAATAAATAAATACAAAGATTCCGTACAACTGATAGGATGTTACCAGTTAATGAGAATTAACATTTATTTTGACTCATTATATTTATCTCCCAAAAGTATGGTGTTATTGCTTCGAAGTCAGATACTTTCGATTTGATAGCACCATGCTATCAAATTGAAAGCATCTGTATATAATGTAACAAACTGCTACTTTAGGGGTAACATTATATACTATTCTTCTGTAAGAATGGCTTATTGATACAATAAAACTTATTTTATTAAATTTACAGCATATACATATATTTCAAAACAATTTGCTGATAATGCAACTAATCATGGTTTAATTCAATAGAAGCGACACTGTAGAATCATAAAAGCAGTGCTTTAGATTTAATAGCATATGCTAATGGCAGCCCGCAATGACACTATTGAATGAATCAAAGACAGATGTTATTGATTCAATAGTATTTTTTTCCCAGTGTAGGCATCTGTCAGCCTTCAAATATCTGGTTTCTTAAATGCAAATTTATGTGGTTTAATCGACTTCTTTTTACTGGGCAATATCAGGTATAATTTGTAATTTGTTGCTGTCAACAACAGTCATAAGTAAGCAAAATGTTTTATAGTCTTAAACATTGCATAGTTTTAGTCTTTAAATATTCAAAAAGTATTTATACGCAACATCCGAAGGATATCCTGGGAATATCTTAGGGATATCTTCAGGATACCCTACAAACATCCTAGGGACATTTTCAGGATATTTTAATATTATTTCAGGATGTCCTGAGGATATCCTTTGGATTTGAGGATGGCCATTAAACATTACTGAAGAGTAACAAGGATTCTTAACATTTTGAATACCAAGTGCTAAGTAGCTGAGAGGCTTGCTTAAGTGTACGGTTAAAATTGGCGCTATTTATAGTTAGGTCGGTTCGATCCCCGTATACTCGTAAGATTTTTCCGATGCGTTTAATCATTAAATGAGTAAAGTATATATAGGGAAAAACAAAAAAATTATAAATAAAAAAATATAAGAACTACTTTATGATAAATTTTTTTTAAGAATATTCCTATTGCGGCGTTTTAGATATTCTCAAGATATCCTTATGATTTCCGGAGGATGTCCTAGGGATATCCTTTTGTTATGAGGGATAAAGGTTTTTTATGTTTTCAATCATTCAGTGGGCTTCAATGGACCCAGACGCGTAAGTATACCAAGTTTTATTTAATTTATTAAGATTCACCCGAGATATGACGAGTTATGTTTTAAAATTTAATTAAAATTGAAAACAAAATTTTTCACTTTTTGTTCATTATTGTTCAAAATATTACTTTTATAAAAAAAATGTTAATGACAAAAAAGTTACACAATTTTATTCTCTATAAGACTATGTTTTTAAAAAATTAAAATTTCGACTTTTATTTTTGGCGCTTTTTGCCGAGCTTGACTGACTTCAAAACCATTCACCAAGCTCAGATCGAGTTATTTGATCCAGACGCTCAATTATTGACATTTGGTCACATTCTGGCAAATGTCCATTTATAAAAAACGAATTCAGGCACTTACTCTAAAAATTTTTTTTTAATTTATTAAACAATCAGCCAAGGAAGATCTTCGTGCAATTTAAGAAGCTTTTAATTTAAAAAAAGCATGTTAACCCGTCAAGAATTCTAACCTGAAAGTTAATTTGTTCACGAAAAGCAGGTTTTGTCCCACTATGTCAGTCCAATTTTTTTTGGTTAAAAAACAACCAAAAAACAACAAAACCAATGCAAAACAAAATAAAAGTACAAAAAACACAAAAAAAGAGAAATACAATAAAAAATTATCCATTTAAAGACTATTTTTTAATCTTCTCGCGGTGAAGCGCGAAAGTGAACTCCCTCATAAAACAGGACATCCTGTATATCCGGGTGCTGTTAGGGCTATTAGGCTGATATTAAAGTACGGTCACAGCTCTGCAGCCTGCATGCATGCGCACTCAGCGACGTGAGATAGAAAAAGACAGAAAAAAGTATGTGAATTTTCTGTCTTTTGCAATCTTTCTAGCTGCAGAGCTGTAAGAACCTTATTGAAGTAATGACAGATCAAGAAGTACAAACGGGTAAAAACAGCAAAGAGCAGCACCACACTGTGATAAACCACTTTATTCCTCAATTAGAGCCAACGGCCTCAATTTCAGAAGATAATACAAATATTTTGATCAGTGGCATGGGTTTAGAAGCAAGAGATTTTACTTATTTACTTCCCCCACAGCAAAAGGATATCCCCATAGGACATCCTATGGATATCCTATAAGGATAATGGATATCCAAAAAACGTCCTCATTAAGTCCTGGGACATCCCAAGGACATCCTATGGATATCCTAATTTCCGCACGAAAGGATATTTTATATAGATCCTCATAAAATCCATGTGTAAAAATATGGATATCCCATAGATATCCGAACCTAACAATAAAAAAATACTTCGTGATATTTCACTGAAATTTGGGATACTTAGTAGATATCCGTACGACGACCTGGATATACCAGGGACTTCCCCAAGCCTTCTAAATTTCATTTCTCATGAGATAGAACAGATGCTCCGACTGGAGAAAATCATTACTACTTGATGCTAGAAATATTTTTAACTTTTACAAATCAATTTTTTAAAAAGCTAACAAAACGAAATATACAATTTAAGATAAATTTGTAAGAAATGAAGTACACATATAACGGCAACAAATTTGTACGATGTAAATCTAAATTTCGTATAATGGCATATACACAATACAATTTAGGTGTGTAAAGTTTAATTTATAATAATAAAAGTCTAAATTCTAAACGCATAAAATTTTAATACTAATTTATTTCTTCGGAGAACATCCAGAGGACATCCAAAGGATATCCGGAGTACATTCGAAGGATATCCAAAGGATATCCGGAGTACATGCGAAGGATATCCAGATGATATCCTGTAATATCCGTGAGACGTCCAGAGGTTATCCTAATTTTTCCTCACTTGGATATCCTGAAAATCTTCTTCTGATAACCAGAGGACGTCTCTAGGATGTCTACAGGACATATTCCGAATATCCTTAGATATCTGTTGCTGTGAGGGAAGTTACCACGATTATCCATTCATTATTTTAAACCCTTCTGTAATCATGTGGTTTACTATGTGTTTTACCAGGTCATTTATCAAGTGTTTTAACAAATATCTTATCATGTGATTTTTCAGCTGGTTTACTGTGTGGTAAACCACAAGGTATTTTTCAACAGGGTATTGACTTACGCCCCTCTCCACATCAGATTGTCTAATTAGTGGTGTTTCTATAAGTTGAATTTTGTAATTTTGTTGAGAAATTCTGAGCGGTAAAGATTGAACTTTTAAATTCTTACCTAGCGCAACCGAAAAAACGGCCAGTCTTCAGTAGGGTGGCCCAAATAACTTTTTTCTTGGAAAAGGGCATGACACCCCCGGAATTTGTTCCAATGCAAAAAAAAGTGAATACGTATTTTTAGATTTTTCAAAATTTTGATATTAACTGGTGCCGCCGGGCACCTTAATTTTCCCATGTAAAATGCATGGGAAAATTTTCAATTTTCGAAAAATCAAAATCATTCGCAAGAGTTTGACAAAAGTTAACATTAAGTTCATGGATCTCATAGTAGACTCTCTGACGATTAATTTGGCCTATATAACTTTTAATTTTGATAATCCTATCCATGTATAAAACTACCCCAAAGTTGCCCCCTTTTTAAATTTTTGCACCTATACCCACTTTGCTCAAGTTAAATCCATGTTTGACATCTTTATAAACAGAAATAGTTATTATTATTTATCTTAACCTATTAATTAATGTTTTATTAACTTTTTTACGAATATTTTTAATTATTTGACAATTGTTTAAACAAATTAATTTGTTTAATCAATTAATTTTTTCTAAAAACCATACAAATGACTTTTTTATGTATATATTTTTATTTTTTTATGCTTAAACAAATTAATTAGTTTAAACAGTTAGATTTTTCTAAAAAATTATACAAATTCCTTTTTTCCATTTTTTTTGCAATGTTTAAATTCATGTAAATTTAAAACGAAAACATTACAAAAAAAAAATAAAAAAGTCATTTGTATAATTTTTTTAAAAAAATTTAAGTGTTTAAACTAATTAGTTTGTTTGAACATAAAAAACACAAAAATGTACACATAAAAAAGTCATTTGTATGGTTTTTTAGAAAAAATTAATTGTTTCAACAAATTAATTTGTTTAAACAATTGTCAAATAATTAAAAATATTCGTAAAAAAATTAATAAAACGTTAATTAATAGGTTGAGATAAATAATAATAACTATTTCTGTTTATAAAGATGTCAAACATGGATTTTCTTGGGCAAAGTGCGTATAGGTACAAAAATTTAAAAAAGGGTCAACTCTGGGGTAGCGGTGCCCGGCGGTACCCGTTAATATCAAAAATTTAAAAAACCAAAAATACGTATTCACTTTTTTCGCATTGGAACAAATTCCAGGGGTATCATGCCCTTTTCGACGAAAAAAATTTTTACAATGCATTTTTGGGCCACCCTATTCTTCAGTTTTGGTTATATCGTTAAAATATTCAACTTCTCAAATAAAACACTTATGGAAATTCTGATATTATTATTTAAATTTTTTACAACCTTGTGTATGGCCTGGTGTTGGACAGCTCAGTAAACGATGCCTGCCAAATTTAATTTCATCATATGGCTTTAAATGAACATTTGCTTCAGCGCCACTGCTGTGAGATATCATTGATAAACAGTCAGGTAATAATAATTTTAATTTTCCTGATCCCGTTATGTGGTCTGCATGCACATGAGTGTTTACTGTAAAAGATTGGTAAACCATTATATTTATAAATTTACTGATGATTTACAATAATAGTAATACAACCCTCCTTAGCGGGTTCACTTGTAGTAAAATTAAGATAAATAGAGCGTATTGATTCCTACTCACTCCTATTCTGTCCATTTTGCTACAAAAATTGAGTAAAATAATTTGCACAGCAATTTTGAAAAAATTTTCTGTGTAATTTGGGGCGTAAACCTGGGCGTGTCTTTTTTCAAGTAGTAGGGGTCTTCGAGTAAGACTTGATTGTTTAAGAGGGATTATGAAACAAATTTGTAGTGTTGTAGTGGGGATTGTCTTTCTATTTTAAAACTTCTATTTTAGACTTTGTCATTGACAGGTTCCAAACAAACCTGGTTTGGTTTGTTGTCCTTATGCCTCTTTCGGTCTAATAGCTGGATTCCAACAGAGGTAGAGAATTATAAATACATATCGTTCATCCCAAATCGAACGTACGCAACTCTTTTGGGACATTTGGAAGTCGCGTAACTTTTAAAAGCCGATTGGAAAGTACGTATCTTCAGTATTGTTTTCAGAAACTACTTATGTTCTGTATGTACAAAAAATTCACTAAAAAATAATGGCTTTTCATGGATATTAAACTTTAATATTCAGATATTAAAATCAGTATCAAGATATTAATATCTAGATATTCAAACTTAATATCATAGATAGTAACGTTGTTAGTTTTGTTTTTTCATAAAATCCATTTATTTTTTTCTCCCAGCTTACATTACTACTTATGTAAATAAATCCAAACAAAATTTCCATTCTCAATTTAATATCATAGAAATTAAAAATATTAATTTTAATGTCTAAGATATTAAGTTTATAAATATCTATTTTTCGCAACGTAGATGGATACGCTGTTTCCAAGCCTTTCCACAAAGATACGTACTTTGTGCTTTGTTGTTAAAAGTAACGCGTTTTCCAAATTGTGACAATCATTTACGGACTTTCGACTTGGGGTGAACGATTTATATGGGATACTCTTTGTCAAGCAGGCCACTCTATCTCTTCATTTTTGATTTGATAAAAAAAAAAATCAAAACCTTCTGGAAAAATAAGCTTAAAATGTCTATTTTTGTTCTCATTGAAACAACTATGAGAAATTTTAATATTTGTGAGAAATCATATAAGATGTTGTCAGAGATTGTTAAAATGAAAAAAGAACTAGCTAAGGGGAAAAATGAAGTGATATCAGAATTAAAACAGTAAAATGTATTATTATGGTTTACTAATGGAGTAACTTACATTAAAATATTCTAAATACATATTTTTGAAAATGTTGTTTGAACATGGAATAAAAGTTTTTAGGATATTTTAAAAACAGTTGCAACTTATCCCTATTTTCTACCTTTTAAGCCCTATGGGAAATGACAATCGGCTAGAGCTTGGCTTAAGCTTGGCCAATATTGGACCAATATTAGCCCAATCTTGGGCCGATCTTAAGCATCGGCAAATTTCCCATAGGGAGAACATGAAAAATATGTTTTGCGTAAGTTCTGAAAACTTTTTATGTCTAGTCATTAAAAGTTCAAAAAAAATAAGTTGAATTTTTTGTAAATCTAGCAAAATAAAACAAAATATTATGTTGAGACACTTCAAATACGTTTATGGAACTTTTCTGGAAAGTCCTAGTAACACGTTTTAACACAGACATATGACTTTAGTCAGACTCTTATAAATGTTGATATAATATCATAGACGGCTTCCACGTAGATGATGTTACTCTTCTTTCGAGAATTTTAATTTCCCTCTACACGGAAAGAAATATATTGGTTTTGTACCCTTAGATTACTCTATAGTATATTCCTATTTGCGTTTGCTGACCTATAAAAGCAACAATATATAGTTTTGCAGTATTAGGTATCGCCATAGGAAATACTTATCATAGACATACTTTTATATAGTAAGAACATAATAGTCTAAACGCAAAGACGTTATAGACCAAAAGCAAGAAACATCGTATAATGCAATAGCAAAGACTATAACAGGATTTGACTGTTATTCCGGTGCAACGAGATATTAGGCACACGCCTACTTACCCTCTCCAATCGTCTGACGTAATGGCTATTCTCATTTCAAATCATACAGGCCGAGTATGTTCAAAATTCAAAATCATGTTTAACATGATTTTTATTGTTTTTTACACGGAGAAAAATGGATTATACAAAAGTAATTGTCTTGGATTATTAAAAGAAATATCATACTGAATATAATCTGTATTATACCATTTATAATCTATAATCTACTTTTTATTGTTTTCAAATAATACCAAGTATAAATAATGGATTATAAGAATTATAATTTCAATTCAATTGATGTACAATTCCAGATTATTAATAGTCTAAGTTTAACATACAACTTAATTACAACTTAACATTAAATCAAGTTGAAATTTATGAAGTTTAGAAAACTAAACAATTAATTTTTTAAAAATTGATTAAATACTATTTTTTTATTATATACTTTAATACTAAAATTCAAAAGTTAATTTATTAACCACTTCGGGAGTATGACGCCAGGGACATTTTCCTTGTGGGGCACCTCTCTCCGGGGTGCCCTGGGGAGGGAAATTGAAATCCACATGGGGCTACGTAAAAATTAAAATCAAAGAATTGAAAACTTATTTTTGTCAAACAGGGCTGTCGCAAGCAGTATGGAAGGTATGGAGTACTCCATACATGGAAGTTAACCTTATTTGGAATTCCATACACGAAAAATGGAAAAGCTTT
Organism: Ganaspis brasiliensis; assembly: GCA_037103525.1. Lineage (NCBI taxonomy): Eukaryota > Metazoa > Arthropoda > Insecta > Hymenoptera > Figitidae > Ganaspis > Ganaspis brasiliensis. Next base: position 1,357,092 of record JAZKLR010000014.1, read on the forward strand.
CGCTCCCCACCCTTCTATACTTCCTTTATCCCCTTTCTCTTAAACCTTTACCAAAAAATCCACACCTGAAAAATGTTGGCTGCGCCGCCCCTGTTGTCAACAAACATCCTGCTTCAGGATGATCCGCCAGGGGTCATTTCTATGCTGGGGAGACTTGCACCCATGTGAAAATAAAAATTAAAAAATTGAAAATTTATTTTTGTCAAGAAGTATATCGTATATTTTCAATTTTTTATTTTAATTTTCACATGGGTACAAGTATGCCCCGCATAGAAATGACCCCTGGCGGATTATCCTGAAACGGGATGTTTGTTGATAAAAATAAGTTTTCAATTCTTTGATTTTAACTTTCACATTGGTGCAAGTCGTCCCCCTCCCCACATAGAAATTACCTCCAGTGGGTTACAGAACAGTTATGATTCACTTTTTAATAATTAAATATTATATTTTTTCATAATAATTTGTATAATTTAATTTTATATATATCGTTTTTAAAATTACAAAACTTTACATTTTTTTATAATAATAATTAAAATTTTTTGATCCTAATATTTAACTCTTTGACGGTTAACCCCGAGTATACTCGAAGTAACGTTTTTCTTTATATTTTAATAACCGATCATCGGATTAATTTCCCCATAAGCTTAAATTAAAGCTAAATATATGTGTTTTCTAGTGCCCAATCATTTAGCCAATCAAAATTAATTTATACAAAGTTATGTTGTGTTAAAATATGTTAATAATATACATGCATCTTTCTATGACATGATCGAATTTACACCAAAGATCCATATCGGATCCGCCATTTTGAATTTTTGAAATCTAACTTCAGATTTGTAATCTGCGACCCCAAAAACTATAGTAGAACCTGATATTATACATTTTTCTATACAGGAATAATTTCACCGTTTCGGTACAATTTCTCGACACTTAATTCAGCCGTCAGAGGGTTAATATTATGTTCATCATTTTTAAAACTCGATTTAATTACTTTCTGCTTCCTCTTGGAGAAAATATTCAACATTTTTTCATCCAAACTTAATTTATACATAGTGACGTTACAAAATTCATAGAAAATTTTGTAACTCACAAATTTTACAGTAATCGATTGATTAACTAAATAGATCGTTATAAGCTAATTTATTTGTTTTATCAAGCAACCACTCCACGAACAGCAATCACAAATTCTTAAGACTTGTTAGTTTTAATTTATGATAATTCTTCCATGATTGAACTGAGAGACAATTTCCTGAAGAAGAGTTGCTAAGACTTCCATTTTCGTCGTCGGCGATTGGTGAGACGCAATTTTCAGCACATAGAAATCGTTTAGACTAAATGACATAAGCAAATTCTGGTTAATGCTAAAACTGTTTTGGAAGGACTCAGGTACATTGGTCGCTTTGTCAATATTAGAACCTCCCAGTTGTCGATAAGCTAAGTAAATAATCGTCAATTTTAATCATTTCGGCAATATTATTGAGGTCAAGAGGACCCTACCATAGGGATAACAAGTTAAGACTAGAAATATTGATTCTAGTTCTTTACTTTTGTTGACTTCATTGTTCTTGTGGTTAAAAAGAAGAAAAGTCCTATTTAATTAAGGGCGAGTTCAATTTGTTGTTAAGTCGCACACAAGGTCTATTTTGTTAAGGTGGGCCAGTTGACGTCAGACGACATGATTGTAGGAAGGAATTCCCAAGGAAAGAGGTTCAATTTCCATGAGGACTATTTTGAATTGAAAATAGTTATGCGCCAGAATTAGAGTCCAAAATGGTCAGCCAGTCAAGATTCTAGGGGAACCACGCAAGTAGCCAATCAGTGACAAGGAACAGGGGAGAGGCGTCGGCAAGAAAGGGAGAAAGGGGGAGCACTTCACTTCGTTCTAGCTGAGTGTATTAAAAAGATATCTGAGAACAATTTTTTAAAATTATTAATAAAATAAGCAAAAGATATAGTCGAAATTACATGAGAGAGATTATAAACAATAACAATAGAGAGAAAGTTGATTAAATAGATATATAAAGAAAAGTTTTATAATTTGAAAGACAAAATATTCTGAAAAATAAAAAGGTATGTTGAACTATTATCGAGATCCGACGCCTAACCTCATGGTCGAACTTGAATCCAACCTGAATGTATTTAATTAACTAAATTATTAATATTAATCTATTAAGAATTAGTCGATTCAATTTCGATCAAACTCTAGTCGGCTAGCAATCGGTTAATTGTTAGTCTAGAAAGAAAATTAAGGATCGTTAACATTGAAATATTTTATGTGTTCCGATTTTAAACGAATATTATATTGAATTTTATTGAGACTATGAACCCCTTTTTGTTATTAACTAAAAATTCTTAAATGGAAACGTTCACGACGGTTATCTAGATCATTAAAATGGAAATGTTTGGCTAAATTTTACGTAAAATGGAGTGGTTCCGAGTCTTAGGTTAGGTTTACCGCGTGTGAGATATCAGCATTTAGAGTTTTATGTAAACAATACAACTGAAATTTTGTTGAAATTAAGATAGAAACACAAGAAGAAAATTATTAAAGTTAACGTATATTGAATAGAACTGTTGATGTGGATTGAGATATCAGATAAATTATCAGAGAATGAATTCGCCGAAACCTAGGTTATGTTTACCACGTGTCATGAGATTATTCTGATTAATAAATATAACATCCGTTCGTAATTAAGGTTTAAAACTTGAAATTCATTTGTGTGAATCTAATTAATGAGTCCTTCCTTTTTTTTTAATTTTCTCAAAATTATAATTTGAAATTAGCAAATGTTCATTCAGATTCGAATATTGAATTGAATGATATACTTTGTTCCACACCAATATTTAAAATAAGAAAGTGGTTATTTAGGATTGATTATATAATCGGTAAAGATTTTTAGAGAATTATTGATAATCAGTTGTGATCCAACGTCGACATTTGAAATTTCAAAGTAATTATTTAAGTATGACTGTGGAGTCAATGGATTGACTATTATCATGCGATGAAGTTAATAGAAGTTTTACGTTACTAATCAAGTTAGTTGGTAAATCGATTAATTGTAAACTCTTTTGATTTCACCTTAAACAAATAAGAAATCACTGTTTTTGTAAAACAAAATTATTGAATTACAGATGAAATAAGGGGTACAAATTAATTGAGCTTTATATATAAAATGTTACAGACAAATTCGTCGAAAATAAAAAAGTTTTTTTTTACTAATTGGGACAAATAATTGCGTTTATATCGATTAAACAAATTTGAAATATTTAGAAAATAATATTGTTAGAAGCATCCATAATCTCTTTAATTTGTCCCAGATTTCATTTGTATCGGAAGTAATCTGTCAATTAATTGTTAGAAATTCTTGTTAAATAAACGATATTATCGATATGTCAAAAACCGAATTTCACGTGTTGCCCGAATTACGATTAAAATTTTGGTTTATATTTTTTTTTTGTAATAGGAATCTATTATAGGCGGTATAAAATTTATAGTTGACGTATAAGATGTTTTGTTTCGATCGAGTATCAAGCTCATTTTTTTTTTACCTAGATTATAATTCAATTTTAAATTACTATTAAATTGTTTTGTTAAATTAACATTAATTGTTATTATTTCACCGCAAAGTCGAGATTTATTTCCCAAACACCCATCCCTGAGTTGCTCCTCGCTGGCCAGGCTAAGTTCGATAATTATGGTTTGACGACTCGGACATAAATAAAGTAAAACTCTGATAAGACTGCTAGGATAACTGTCGTTAAGTTCTTTGATGTATTCAGGTAATTTTGTTGGTGAAGTCAGACATTTTTTTTTTGGTGAAGTCGTTAAGCGATTTCGAAAAAAGTCTGGCGCTCATCCCTTTGGTTTATTCGTTAAGCTTTGGTTTTGTTAAGTTAAAGTTTTAAATTATTTATGAGATTTACTTATTGAGTTCCGAGTCAAAATAGTTAATAAATCCTCAATGTGGCTGGGGTAAACGATGTGTCAAAATATACGTTTAGGAAAATTTAGTGAATTATTTCGATTAACTAGTTAGGGCATCAACTTTTCGTTAACATTAATTTTGTTTTTATAAATAATTCCACGTATCACCAATAAATAAATATGGCACATCACAATGGCGCCCAACGTGGGGCATGCCACAATTAAGTTTTGGGAAATGTTAAATTAAAAGTAAAAAAAAAAAAAGATCGTTATTTTGTTGAGATACCGGTTGATTGTTACTGATGATATCTCATGAGACAATTATTGTTGAGTCAGTTAGTGAATAAATCAACATTGGACCACGACTAATTAGTTGAGATTAAATATAAAATTTTTTTTTGAGATAAATGACGTGCGCGGGACCGACTTATCAAAGTTCTCGCAACCACTCCTAATTCGTTTTGATCAGGTAAGTTATTTCTTGACGATCAGAACACTGGTCGATATTAAAGATTACTAAGAATTAATTACTGAATTTTATGTAATTGCAAATATATGACAATTTATGAATGTTTACTAAAGGAATATTAGAACAATTCGTAACGGGTTTTTAGTTTTACGTTAAGGAATAATAAAACTTAGGAAGTTTCTTTGATTTAATTGAATTTGTTTGCGCTATGATGGCTGCATCTCACAGAAAATCGGGTAAGTTTATGTAAAGTACCCTTATTTCCTACCGATTTATTAAATATCCCATCCAAAGATGTAAAATCCAAAATTTAAGAAATGCGAATTGAAAATTCAATGTTGACTTGAGATTAACAAAAGAAAGTCAGGCAATAATAAATTTTGTTGTTATAATATTTACAATTTAAAAATGACTGGAAAGAAGTTACATGACTGGATTTACGAGTTAAATAAAGACCAACTAATCGCCAAGTTAGAATTAAGGGTGTTACCCATAAACGGTATCGTCCCAGTATTGTGGGAAAGGCTACTTAAATATTTAAACAACCCTTCGACATCTGATGATTCAGGCTTTGTTGGAGAACACCACCACAGGCCAGAAGGATATGCAACTGATCATCCAAAACTAGAAACAATTTTTGAAGAATCAGAAGAAGCGGAATCCGACGTGCAAGATAAAAATAAAGACAACGAAGATGAGGAAGAAACTTCTCTCTACCCCCCGGAGTTTTTGGTTCTAACCAGCGGTTGCCGCGAACCCCTCCCACTACTTGTACTTCTAATATTACCCCTTTTGCCGCCAGTATGCCGCGTCACTCTGGTACAGTAAAAAGACCAAATAAAATGGGTTCAACAAGTAATTCGAATCAGAAAGCAAGTCAAGTCAGGGACAGGGGCAAAGAGTCAAGGCAAAGACATCCAAATGTTACCGATAAACACAACGATTATCAAACTCCTTCTAGAAAGAATTATTCGGAAATTGACAAAAATAGAACTCGTTTTAGGGATAGACTAAACTTAGATTCTCACGGGTCCAATAAAGATAATAACTATGATTATCAATCCAATAAAAATCGTCAACCTTATGACGACCCTCAAAATAATAATAGCCGTCAACAAAATGACGACTATCAATCAAATCAAAATCTTCAACCTTATGACGATCCTCACAATAATAATAGCCGTCAGCAATATGTCGACTACCGTTCTAATCAAAATCGTCAGTCTTATGACGATTATCGATTGACTAAAAATCGTCAATCTTATGACGATTCTCGAAATAAGAACAGCCGTCAGCAATATGACGACTACCGATCTAACCAAAATCGTTTATCTTATGACGATCCTACAAATAAGGATAGCCATCAACAATATGACGACTATCGATCTGGGAAAAATCGTCAGTCTTATGACGATTATCGATCTGAAGAAAATCGTCAACCTCATGACGACCCTCAAAATAAGGGTAGCCGTCAACGATATGACGATTATCGGTATGATCAAGATCGTCAACATTATGACGATTCTCAAAATAAGGATAGCCGTCAGCAAAATGACGACTATCGATCTAACCAAAATCATCAGTCTTACGATGACTCCCAAAATAAGGGTAGCCGTCAACAATATGACAATTATCGATCTGATCAAAGTCGGCAACCTTATGACGGTCCTCAAAATAAGAATAGCCGCCAGCGAAATGACGACTATCAATCTAACTAAAATCGTCAGTCTTTAGTGATAGCTGGCGTCAGCGTCATGACGATTACCGGTTTGATGCAAGTTACCAAGCTCGTGACGACTTTTGGTCTAACAATCGTCAACGTTGTAACAATACGCGGGTCAATAGCAATCGTCAGACTAATGACGAAAACATAAATAATGAAAATCAACGTTATGATGACTATCAGTTTATTGATGATCAGGGTCATCGTGACGAATTCACTTTCGCTAGTCGTGACGATCATTCTGGGAATTATCGCCCCCCCCCCATGACGAACATCGAAATAAGTCCGGTCCGCAAGCAAGAGTTTACCAACAAAAGAATTATAGTCGACCGTCACACACCGATAATAAATTTTCAAATAGTCGCCATCCTCATGACGACAACTTATACCATGAAGCTAGACATTACTATAACCATAACAGGGAAAAGAACCTTCCAAACTATCATGATAGTTACAATTCCGAAGAATATCCGTATTTCAATAATGATTTTAGGTTTGAATATGATAACCGATGGAGCCGAAATTATACAACTTCTGGGGCTCTGCGATCCAACGTTTACAATAAGACAGAAACAAATTCACAGTTTAGAAATCGCCAGTATCCGACATTTTTTGAATCAGGTCCTTATTCAATGCCAGATAATTCCTATTAGCCGAATAATCAATATCAGTTTGATGGTCGAGTAGGTCCAGAAACTCAATTTAGATCCAATCAGAATCGTGGGTCAGGAAATAGGAACCCCGAGTTTAATTATCATAATAACGATTATTCCCATCATACCAAATATCGACAAAGTAGTGTATTAATCAGTCCATCAGCTATCTTTGACACCATGAGAAAATGGAATATTAAATATGCAGGCACGCCTCAAGATGACGCTGAGTCCTTTTTGAGACGAGTGGAAGAAGGAAAAATCCTTTTTAAAATAAATGACGATAACTTACTGAGAACTCTACCCTTCCTGTTAACAGGAGTAACCTTGAGTTGGTTCAGGAATTCCCACCAGCGCTGGCGATCTTTCGAAGACTTTAGCTGCGATTTTAGGTATCGATTTACAGATGTAGATTTTCAATTTGAATTACGCCAAGAAGTCCATAACCGAACTCAAGGTGAATCAGAGAGAGACGCCGATTATTTAACATGTATGTGGTCGTTAATAGAAAGGTTAGTCCCTCCATTATCCGAACCTGAACAAATAAGTTTTTTTTTTATAGTTATTATACACTCGTTTTAACGACCTTACTGGCCCAATGAGTGTCCCCCGTAGGGAGTTCCTAGAATTGTACTTTTGCATATATTCTTTATAAGTGTTTGTGCGTCTACAGAACGGCTTGAAATTAGGAGTACTCGCATTTGCCTGGACCACCCGGTATATTGGGTTTGCTCGCCAGTGGAGAGGGAAAACTGTAGAAAAACCTTTTCATAGTACAACCGGTTTATCGACAGTCGAATTCTAGTGATCTGCACAAGTCGATTACCGACAGTGCATATCATTATTCCTCGACGTCAAACCTTCCACTGAAGTTATCTCACGAGTTAGAAAAATCCCAGACTCATCGGGGCGCGAACCCAGCAAGCTGGACTTGGCGCGACCGCAGAGTCAAGTATTTAACCAACTGAGCTAACTCCGTGGTTGAACAAATAAGTTACGCACATCGTAACATGTTACCACGACTCCAAGTATTAGTCAGACGACACGAAGCATATACTAAGCAAGAATTGGAAGATTTGGCTATAGCCGCGGAGAAAACACATCGAGTAGCTAAATCATACAGGCCCTCCCCCCTTACCCGAAAAGTCCCTTCTTCCCGACTTGGCTTATCGAGAATCTAGAAGTCGTAGTATGCCTAGAAAAAGAGAAAACGTTCATTCATTGTTAGAGTCGGATAATGATGAAAGTGACGTGGAATTTAATAATTACACGAATGAAAGACAGAATCATAAGTCCCAGAATAGTACTCGGAAAAGTCCCAATAATAAAGTTTCGCTGAATAATAAACGAACGATTAGCGATGAGAATAAAAATTCAGAATCCGCGGTGACAAGTAGTTCCAATCCTGTAAACGTTGAACCTCGACCCCTAAAATGTTGGAATTGTAATCAGGAAGGCCATAGAAACCTATCTTGTCAAGAGCCAAAGACAATTTATTGTTTCGGGTGCGTTAGGAAAAACGAATCCCGGATTACATGTACCAATTGCTTGGGAAACGAAAAACGGAGCCGTTAGAAGGGTCTGTAACGACTCCTAAACTTAAACCTACTGTAGAGCCCACACAAGAATTAATAAAAGCCATTAACTCACTATTGGAATTCAGGTTACCAGAGGAGGATCCGAAAGTCCCTGAAGATAGTCCCGAATCGATTTCCGAAGTCGAAGAATCAAAATTTGAGAACCCTAAGCCTTTAACAGATGGTTCTTTAGATCTCACGCTTGGTGAAGATTTAAAGTCTATAATTAAACATTATAAGTTATTTGAACTGTCAGAGATGGCCAATGGTCCATTAGTAGACGATCCAAATACACCCCTTATGTTTATGACAATATTAGTAGGAGGTGTCCTGATAAGCTCTATGTTTGATACCGGGGCTACAAGGACTTTTATAGGTCCTGAAGGTCATGAACTTATAGCACATCTCCAAATTCCTATAACACAAAGAAAAGGTCGAGTCAAATTAGCGTACAGTAGTATCGAATTAATATCAAAAGAGATTAAATTACCCCTACAACTCGAGGATGAGTTTCGAGAAATGAATGTCAGGCTTATGGACACACTTCCTTTTAAAATCATCCTTGGTTTAGATTTCATAGGATCGTTCCGCTTTATACCCGACGTCGTAGGTTTGTGTTGGAATTTTCTAGAAAAGCCAGATAAATCATATCCATTCTATACTGTAGATGAAGTTATCGATTCGTGTAATGGTCTTAGAGAACTATCACGTGATCAAGCAGACATTTTAGCGGATTTTATTAAAAAAAAATACCGCCATACGATGGTAAAGCGGGAATAACAAACTTGGCCGAACATGTAATAGATGTAGGTGATAATCGAGCGGTTAAGCAGAGGCATTACCTAGTCTCTCCTGAAGTAATGGAAGCTATTAACCAGGAAGTAAACAAGTCCTTTTGGACTTACTAACTCGCCCGCAACGTTTCAGAGGCTAGTAGACAAGATCATTGGCCCAGAGATGGAACCTCACGTGTTTGCGTATCTAGATGATATAATCATCATAACTGAAACGTTTGAAGAACACCTTGAGTGGCTCCTGAAGGTGTTGGCCAAGTTACAAGGAGCCGGTCTCCAAATTAACGTGGATAAGTGTGAGTTTTGCTGTCCCCAAGTTAAATACCTCGGCTATTTCGTAAATGAAAGAGGATTAACAGTTGACGAAGACAAAGTTAAACCTGTTGCTGAGTATCCGACCCCTCGTAACGTGAAGCAAGTGCGCAGATTTATGGGAATGGCGTCGTGGTATCGACGCTTCACTGGCTGCATCTCTCACATCACTATTAAAAAACAAACAAGTCTGGTTATGGGGCGAAGAACAATGTCTGGCGTTCGAAAACTTAAAAAAGCACTTAACCGAAGCGCCTGTATTAGTATGCCCGAATTTCGAGATACCGTTCAAACTACAGACTGACGCTAGTCAGAACGGGATAGACGCAGTTATCACACAAACAGTAGACAATGTGGAACATGTTATTTCTTACGCTAGCCGAGTCCTTAACGACGCTGAACAGAAGTACTCGGTTACAGAGAAGGAGTGTCTCGCGGTCGTATGGGCCATTCAGAAATTCAGATGCTACGTAGAAGGCTATCACTTCACTGTGATAACTGATCAAGCCTGTTTGATGTGGCTTAATAACTTAAAGAATCCGACTGGAAGATTAGCTCGGTGGGCACTGGCACTACTCGAATATGATTATAAAATCATCCACAGAAAAGGAGCAATGCACAATGTCCCCGACGCACTCTCGAGGTTATACGAACCTAACGAAGTTCTTCTTGTTATGATCGATCCTAAAAGTTCATGGTATTTGCGAAAGTTTGTAGCGGTATCAGACACTCCTGAAAAATTCCCTCCTTGGAAGATTGTCGAAGAGAAGTTATACTATTATTGCCCAGATTCTCTTATCGACTAAATCGATGAAGATCTCAATGCCTGGAAGCTCGTACCAAACGATGATCAGATAACATTAGTGATTTCCGAAGCACACGACCCTCCACAGTCAGGCCACTTAGGAGTACATAAGACTCACGCCAGAGTTATGAAAGACTATTGTTGGCCAAATTGTTTTAGGGACGTTAGCGCTTATATACACAACTGCCCTACCTGCCAAGCTTGCAAGGTAGACCAGGATGTCCCTCTGGGACTTATGACTCAGAGAATCATTGAAGAACCATGGGCCGTTTATAGGCCCATGGTTTATAAACGGTACGATTAGATCGATGGCGCAAGAATTCGAGATTTATCATACCACTACCCCTCCTTATCATTCTCAGTCGAACCAGGTAAAGAGGGTTAATCGGGTCTTGAAGACTATGATAATCTCATATATTAAGAACGATCAGAAAACCTGGGATGAAAATCTAGCCGAATTCAGGTTTGCATATAATACAGCTCGCCATTCAAGCTTGAAAGCAACCCCAGCATTCCTCAACCTAGGTCGCGAACCAAAGCCACTGGTTTCGTTGCGAAAGCGAGAGAAAAAGCCGACTGAAGTTGTACATCGAGACCCGAAATTGTGAGAGGAGCGGATGAAAAGGATTAGCGCTCTGAAAAATCTTGTAATCGAAAATTTAGACGAAGCCTTCTGGAAGCAGTCAAGGTATTATAATCAAAGGCGTAGAAGTTTACAATATCACTTGGGTGACCTAGTACTGTCTAAGAGTAGACAGTTAGTTAAGTTGTGCCCTAAATATATAGGTCCCCACAAGATTAGTAAAGTCATTTCGGCTAACGTTTATGAGATTAGTGATTTAAAGGGGGTCAAGATAGGAAAAATCCATATTCAAGATCTAAAACCTTATCATGAATAATGTTTAAATTGTATAATAAAATAAGGATTTATATATATAAATGATGTTCATAGTATTACCTTTGTTTTCTAGAATTGTCGCTGAGTTAGCTGAACTTGCTGAAATTATTAGCCATGGGCGAGAATCATAATTAATTATCTTTAAATAGCCCTAAGCCCGAAGTTGTGCCCAAAAAAGAGTGGGAAGATTTCAAAAAGGAGATACGCGAGAAAGGTGATCAGCTATTGGAAAGAGGTCGTCATCTGTAGAATGAACATTATAAAACTAAGCAAATCATGAATCAACAAAAATTGCTGATCGAGTCCCTTGATCAAACCATTTCCGATCTCAGGAATCAGATCGACGAAATGATTTTTAATGAACCCGTCACTCTGGACCGGCGCACTCAAACGATAGAGGAAGAATTGTTGGAATCGGTTCAGATATTGGCTGCTCCGTCAGATCTGAATCTTAATCAGGCTGAACAGCTCAATCCACTTGTAGAACGCGAGGAAGCGGAAGAACAAATACTTGAGCCAGAGTTAGGGTTAAACCCTGTATTAGTTGATGATGAGGATTCACGGCCTGTGGATTATGAAGAACCAAATAAGCCAGAACAATTAGTCGAGGGAGTAGTGGAGGACGCTCCAGAGCCTATTGCCCCACTAGACCAGTTACCAGAGCTAAATATCGAGCTTCAACCGGTTCACTTCGTTAGACCACAAAACGCGGAATTTCGACATCCAATTACTCGTCCTCTAGTACCATATTGGAGAAATACCCGCAGAGCTAGGTGTTGGAACTGTGGCAGCTCTGAACACAATTACATTTCCTGCAAAAGAGTTTTTAAAGATACCTTTTGTTTCCATTGCGGCTGCCCAGGGTATAAGACCCGTTATTGTCCGTCTTGTGAAGGAAAAAGCCTAATAGAAGGTGTACATTATCACCGAAGTTTTGCTCATTAATTTAAGGAAACTTCTTTTTGTTCGCTAATATGTAATTTAAATTTTTTTTTAAAATCATTCTCATCAATTGTTAAGAGGATTATTTTTAGTTCAAAGTCTCTATCTGAGACGAAAATTTAGAATAGTAAACTTTATGTTTATTTTTGGCATTCTAACAGATAGAAAATGGGCTACCCCATAAATATACAAAATATCAGACTAAGAATTTTTTGTTTTGATACGTCGATATTGTTTTATTAAATTTCACTATAGATACACTTAGTCATATCCTTAAGAAATTTATCAGACAAAAATTTTGTTTAAAAAACAATACTAGATTATATTATCGGGTATTAATTAAAAATATCTGCACCTTACAGGCAGTACACTGGGAGTGATGAGTCCTGTCGCGGCGGTTCCAACCGTGGCAGGTACGAGTCTGATGTGACCGTAGCTCTGCCGAGGTGGATCTGCGGTAGGGTGTCAGGAGCCAGCCCCTTCGGGATTGATCGGCAAGTGCGTAATGGATGTAAGGGGTCGGAACCTTCATTGCTACTGGCGAGTCCGTTCCGTCCGTGTATTCCGGGAACGGCTAAGCGTGTTGATTGGGCCTCAGGGATCTGGGGTAGGACCGCAGTGTCCAAGGGTACACCTGTTCCCAATCAAGGCGGCCCGCCACTTTACGCACAAGGCGCTGGTAAACAAGATAGTATGGATACCAACGTGGAAAATTTAAACCAGGACATGGAGGTAAACGAAGACCAAGTAGAGGCTTTGCCATCTACGTCCGGCCAAGTTAATCTTCTTCCGAGTGTCCGGATTGGTGAGCAGGAACGATTTAGGGCAAACGTCGTCCAACAGTTGGGCGAAATCCCAGAGTTCTTTGCAACCATTAAAAAGGGCATAGGTAAGCAGAAAAACATTAAGATGGAAGTCCAAGAGGCAATTACAGCGCTCGAGGTCTGCTTATTAAAAAGCAGACCCAGACGTCTGCAAAGGCAGCCTTGAATAATGCTAGCTTGAAAAAGACAGGCGACGACAAAAAACGTCCCCGCACGGAAGGTGATAGCCCACCCACGCCAAAAGAAAGGGAATTAAAACGAAGAGTCCCACAAACAAGGCGTGGGCTTTCTTCGGCGACAGCGGAAACGCCTGTTAAGGCCGGCGAGGCAGCCAACAATGTAGAAAGCGTTCAGCCAAGGAGGACATGTGCTCAGGTCCTTCAAGGCATAGAAATGGCCGCCGGTCCCTCTGGTACTCAGCCTGCAAAGGCCACAACAGCCCCAGACGAAGAAGGCTTTGAGCCTTTTAAAGATAAAAAAAGGAGGCTCGTAGGCGTTATAAAGCCAAGAAAAAGGAGAAGCAGGCCGAGAAGCCCCGAAAAGAGAAAGCTTCTCTTCCGAGACTTAGGCAAACCGAAGCCGTCAGGATTTCAGCGAAGGATTCTAATTCCTACGCTGAAATCCTGAAGGACTTGAAGAAAACCCTCAAGCCAGAGGATTCAGGGGCAGAGACGAGGGTGAGACGAGGCTCGATAAAAGAGGAATCTTGGTCGGAGAAATGATCTCCAGGAACAACCTGATGGTTGCGAACCAGGGGAGATCTTGGACCTTCAGGAGAAACGGGAAGGTATCAATCATTGATCTCACGATCACATCGATCCCCCTGCATAAAAGTATGAAAAATTGGTGCGTCCTGGAGGATTATACTCACAGCGACCACCAGTATATCGAGTTTACAGTTTCAAGGGGAAACACACTGAGGGCCAGGAACCACGGAGCTCTTCGTGAGAACGGCCCAAAGTGGAACATTAAGAAACTTAACAAGGAGAAGTTCAGCCGGTCCCTAGAAGAATCCCGCCTCATTGAGGAGCTGGGATGGGTGAAGAGGCCGAACACTCTAGACGGGGAGGTGCGGACGGTGAGAAATATTATTGTCCCCGCATGCGACGCGTCTATGCCGCGTTGTAGAAGCACAACCCCAAGAAGAAGAAATGTATACTGGTGGTCAGAGGAATTGGCCTCTTTGCGAAAGGCATGCCTCAAAGCAAGAAGGAGATATGACCGTTCAAACGGAGATCCTCTGCTGAAGGAGGCATATACAGAGGCCAAGAGAATCCTCAGGAAGGAGATACGCGCTGCAAAAAGAAAAAGCTGGAAGAACCTAATCGGTGACGTCGAAAATGACCCATGGGGTCTGGCTTATAAAATCGTTACCAAGAAATTGTTATCGAGGCAAAAGACCCCCGGTCTAGACAACCCCGATTGGGTCCAGCAAATTATAAAGGTCTTGTTTCCTCCAGCAGAACCATGACCTAGGATGGACTGGAGTGACTGTCAAGTCGGTGAGGATCAACTCTTCACTCTTACAGAATTGCAGAATGCAGGCAGCAGGTTGAAGCCAGGCAAGGCGCCTGGAATCGATGGGATAAGCAACGAGATCCTTAAACAAGTGATCGTTGCTTCACCTCAGATTCTCTTAGAATGCTACAACAGCTGCCTAAACAGAGGAGAGTTTTTCCGCGACTGGAAAAGGCAGAGGCTGGTCCTCCTAAGGAAAGGAAACAAACCTCTAAATAAAGTCTCATCCTACAGGCCTATATGCCTGTTAGATACGATGGGTAAGCTTCTAGAGGACATGGTTCTGCAGAGAATGCAATCTCACTTGACCGGAGAGAATAGTCTGTCTGACAACCAATTTGGTTTCCGCAAAGGCCTGTCCACAGTAGACGCCATTCAGAAGGCGGTGGACTTAGCCAGAGAAGGAAAAAACCAACTGGGACCAGGGAAGAAAAAGAGCTTCAGCGCGTTGGTAGCCATTGATATACGCAACGCGTTTAATACCGCGCGATGGGAAGATCTCATCAAGTCGATGAGAAACAAAGGAATACCGCCCTACCTGTTGCGGATAATGGATAATTATCTTAGCGACAGGTGGGTAATATACGAGGGTGACACCTGCACTCTGAAAGAGGAGATGCAGAGAGGTGTCCCCCAAGGCTCGAGGATAGGACCATTCGTATGGAATGTCTCGTATGACGACTTCTTGCGAATGGGTCTACCTAAAGGCGCGGTGATCATCGGCTTCGCGGACGACGCGTTGATAGTATGCACTGCTGAAACTGTAGAAGCCTTGGGCGTATTAGTGAACGAATGTCTAAGACGGGCAAAGCTCTGGCTGGAGGCCAGAGGCCTCCAAATGGCTCTGGATAAGACCGAAGCGCTGCTAGTCACAGACAGACGTAGTTATACAGCCCCTGGTGTTCAGATAGATGGATTGGAGGTCCAATGGAGGAATCATATCAAATATTTAGTTGTCGAACTCGACAAATTTCTGAATTTTAAACACCATATAGCCGTATCATGTCGGAAGGCCGAACAGTGTTCGGCAAGTTTAGCTCGTCTAATGCCGAACATTGGTGGGCCTTCTGAAGCAAAGAGGAGACTGGTGGCGAGTGTTGCCCTTTCAAAGCTGCTATACGCAGCACCTGTATGGGCTCTTACCCTGCGAAATGACAGAAGTAAAACCATCTGTAAAAGGATACTGTCCGCGCAAAGAAGTGTTACTACACGTATCATTTCGGCCTATCGGACAGTACCGACGTGTGCTCCTCAGGTCCTTGCCAGCGTCCTGCCGGCAGATCTTTTGGCACAAGAAAGGGAGGAAGTTTTCCTCCTTTTCAAGAAGAGAAATTCTTCCGCATATACGGAGAATAATAGACCCAGCAAGGACCAAAGTCGCCGAGATGCGAGAAGCAGACTCGTTGACAGATGGCAAGAACGATGGAGCGGGGAGGAGACAGGCCGATGGACGTATCGGCTGATACCTACACTCGCCACTTGGATGAGTAGGAAGCACGGATTGGTTTTCTACTATTGAACCTAATCTCTCACAGGGCACGGGTGTTTCGGCTCTTATCTGGAGCGATTTAAAAAAGTCGATAGCTCGGAGTGTGTGTACTGCAAGTTCCCAGTGGACGACCCAGAGTACACACTCTTTAGCTGTAAGCGTTGGGACGCGGAGAGGCAGGTTATGTTTACTGGTGTTAATCGCAAGGTCACACCAGAGAACATGATCCCGCTTATGACTCGCTCTCCCGAGGATTGGCGAACCATCGAGACCTTCATACATTATGTTATGAGGGTCAAAGATCTCGATGGTCGCCAAAGAATGGAGGTCCCGTAGAATAAGGGAGAAAGTCGCTTTGGCGTCAGAGGAGGGGATATAAGACCACTCCCGATGGCGATACGCGCGAAAAGTGCTAGCCGTGAGTGGTCTTAAGGTCCCCAAATAAGGGTGTGTTTTTAGCGGGTCGGCAGAACATCGCCACCCCCGCATAACCCTGTAGTACGGGCTACAGGGTACCTGGTAGCAGGTTTTCACATCCTACGCAAAAAAAAAAAAAAAATATCTGATGATTTTGAATTGTGTAAAATGAACAATTAGCTTATCAAATACACAATTTAATTATTGAATCGGGGAGAATTAAAACTATTGGCTATATCCTTAATTTCCTGTTAAATTGCATTTTTGTTTTTGTATTGTCAATTTACTAGATATATACGATTAATTGCTTGGCCAATCGTAGAGAAAAATTTTGGTTTGGAATCGAGAATATCAATTGATCAACTAAATAGATCGTTATAAGCTAATTTATTTGTTTTATCAAGCAACCACTCCACTAACGGCAAGCACAAATTCTTAAGACTTGTTAGTTTTAATCTATGATAATTCTTCCATGCTTGAACTGAGAGACAATTTCCTGAAGAAGAGTTGCTAAGACTTCCATTTTCGTCGTCGGCGATTGGTGAGACGCAATTTTCAGCACATAGAAATCGTTTAGACTAAATGACATAAGCAAATTCTGGTTAATGCTAAAACTGTTTTGGAAGGACTCAGGTACATTGGTCGCTTTGTCAATATTAGAACCTCCCAGTTGTCGATAAGCTAAGTAAATAATCGTCAATTTTAATCATTTCGGCAATATTATTGAGGTCAAGAGGACCCTACCATAGGGATAACAAGTTAAGACTAGAAATATTGATTCTAGTTCTTTACTTTTGTTGACTTCATTGTTCTTGTGGTTAAAAAGAAGAAAAGTCCTATTTAATTAAGGGCGAGTTCAATTTGTTGTCAAGTCGCACACAAGGTCTATTTTGTTAAGGTGGGCCAGTTGACGTCAGACGACATGATTGTAGGAAGGAATTCCCAAGGAAAGAGGTTCAATTTCCATGAGGACTATTTTGAATTGAAAATAGTTACGCGCCAGAATTAGAGTCCAAAATGGTCAGCCAGTCAAGATTCTAGGGGAGCCACGCAAGTAGCCAATCAGTGACAAGGAACAGGGGAGAGGCGTCGGCAAGAAAGGGAGAAAGGGGGAGCACTTCACTTCGTTCTAGCTGAGTGTATTAAAAAGATATCTGAGAACAATTTTTTAAAATTATTAATAAAATAAGCAAAAGATATAGTCGAAATTACATGAGAGAGATTATAAACAATAACAATAGAGAGAAAGTTGATTAAATAGATATATAAAGAAAAGTTTTATAATTTGAAAGACAAAATATTCTGAAAAATAAAAAGGTATGTTGAACTATTATCGAAATCCGACGCCTAACCTCATGGTCGAACTTGAATCCAACCTGAATGTATTTAATTAACTAAATTATTAATATTAATCTATTAAGAATTAGTCGATTCAATTTCGATCAAACTCTAGTCGGCTAGCAATCGGTTAATTGTTAGTCTAGAAAGAAAATTAAGGATCGTTAACATTGAAATATTTTATGTGTTCCGATTTTAAACGAATATTATATTGAATTTTATTGAGACTATGAACCCCTTTTTGTTATTAACTAAAAATTCTTAAATGGAAACGTTCACGACGGTTATCTAGATCATTAAAATGGAAATGTTTGGCTAAATTTTACGTAAAATGGAGTGGTTCCGAGTCTTAGGTTAGGTTTACCGCGTGTGAGATATCAGCATTTAGAGTTTTATGTAAACAATACAACTGAAATTTTGTTGAAATTAAGATAGAAACACAAGAAGAAAATTATTAAAGTTAACGTATATTGAATAGAACTGTTGATGTGGATTGAGATATCAGATAAATTATCAGAGAATGAATTCGCCGAAACATAGGTTATGTTTACCACGTGTCATGAGATTATTCTGATTAATAAATATAACATCCGTTCGTAATTAAGGTTTAAAACTTGAAATTCATTTGTGTGAATCTAATTAATGAGTCCTTCCTTTTTTTTTAATTTTCTCAAAATTATAATTTGAAATTAGCAAATGTTCATTCAGATTCGAATATTGAATCGGATGATATACTTTGTTCCACACCAATATTTAAAATAAGAAAGTGGTTATTCAGGATTGATTATATAATCGGTAAAGATTTTTAGAGAATTATTGATAATCAGTTGTGATCCAACGTCGACATTTGAAATTTTAAAGTAATTATTTAAGTATGACTGTGGAGTCAATGGATTGACTATTATCATCTGATGAAGTTAATAGAAGTTTTACATTACTAATCAAGTTAGTTGGTAAATCGATTAATTGTAAACTCTTTTGATTTCACCTTAAACAAATAAGAAATCGCTGGTTTTGTAAAACAAAATTATTGAATTACGGATAAAGTAAGGGGGACAAAGTCGAGATTTATTTCCCAAACACCCATCCCTGAGTTGTTCCTCGCTGGCCAGGCTAAGTTCGATAATTATGGTTTGACGACTCGGACATAAATAAAGTAAAACGCTGATTAGACTGTTAGGATTAGGATGTCGTTAAATTCGTTGATGTCTTCAGGTCATTTTGTTGGTGAAGTCGTTAAGCGATTCCGAAAGAAGTCTGGCGCTCAACTCTTTGGTTTATTCGTTAAGCTTTAGTTTTGTTAAGTTAAAGTTTTAAATTATTTATGAGATTTACTTATTGAGTTCCAAGTCAAAATAGTTAATAAATCCTCAATGTGGCTGGGGTAAACCTATGTGTCAAAATATACGTTTAGGAAAATTTAGTGAATTATTTCGATTAACAAGTTAGGGCATCAACTTTTAGTTAACATTAATTTTGTTTTTTTAAATAATTTCACGTATCACCAATAAATAAATATGGCACATCACAACATGTTTGAATTTTAGTGCGCGTTTAATGTAGTGTTATGAATTTTGATATAAAAATGTCTTATTTAAATTTTCAATGGTTGGAAATACTTTAGCTAGATATTATTTAATAAAGGATTGTAAAATTTTCCTAATAAAAAAAAATTAACACTCTACCTTTATTTTTATGGATGATATTTATTTGTTAATTAATTTTTTATAAATATTTATTTATAAATCATAAAATTATCCCAAATACTTTATTTAGGGCTCGTTGGATGCGCATTTTGATAAGCTTTTATGTGGTGTATTGAGAATTGCCGTAACTAAATTTTTTTGTAAATTATTTCAATTTTTATAAATTTTTTTAATTAATTAAACAATAATTCGAAAACAACAAAAAACGTTATTTTGTTCTTTTGGTATGTTTAAAGTACACAACTTGAGCTTTCTTTTAAGACAAAAAAAAGTAAAAAAGGGTTCACTTTGAAAAAAAAGTTAAAAAAGAAATTTTAAGTTTCAAAAAAGGGGTAAATTTTGATTTAAAAAAACAACTTTTTCACCATGTGAAAGAGCAGGAAAAAACCTTTCGAAAACATACAGGTGAAATTTTTTTTCATTTCGTTATTTAGCGGCTACGATTTTTTGAAATACTCAATGTTCTTACTTTACCCAAATCTTCAACCCCCTCCCCTTCTACAATTTTAAATTAAATAGCATAATATTTGGTAGTTAAAATACTTACCCATAGCACTAAAGTTTGTGCAAATATTAGTCCGATCCAACAATTTTTTATTTTGACGCTGGACACTTGAGAAAATTTGCCCCTTATATATTTTTATGCTGCATTTATACTCTACCCTAATTGTAAGTTTATCGTAAGCTTACCTTGGCCTTATCATAAGCTTAACTCAGTCTTACCGTAAGCATACCTTAACCTCACAGTAACTTTAACTTTATCTTACCGTAACCATATACGTAACATAAATTGCAACCTTATAGGGTCTATTACTTGAGTAAAAAATTTTCCAGGTTTAAGTTATTTTCATTGTTTTAACTTATGAAACAGGACATTGCACCTCTTAACATCCAGTAAAACATGTAGCTTTAAACATGATTTTCTCTAAATGAGTGTTTTCTAGTGTTACAGTACCTTCCATAACTTTTATGGATCAATAGATTTTAATGAATGAGTGCTTAAATAAAAAATTATTATATTTCATAGGCTTTGTAATTTTTATTTTTTTAAAAACAAAATTTGAAACATCATTAAACAGGGTAAAATATCATTTTGTCGATCAAACTGCTATTTTTCTGCGAAAGCCTTTTTTGAAAAAATGGAAAATGAAAACCCCCCTCTTCTCCAAAGCATAAACTGTTAATAAATTGTAAAAACTTGTTGTTCTATAAACAATTATTAATAGTATTTAATTGAAGGTAAAAGATTCAGTAATTTTCATTACTTTTAAGTATTTAAAAAAATAAAACAATTTTTAAGTAATAGAGGAGACTGGGGCTAAGAGTTAAATTGGCAAAAGCTTCAATTGGCATTATCTTTCAAGTGATAACATTTGTAAAGCTAAATTTTTGACCATAGAAGGCTCTTATGACTAGAAACAAACATCCATGATTATGAGATATTCAGTTTAAAGTTGACATATATATTACATGAAATATGTTTTGAGCACTGCCACGTAAATTTTTACGATGCCGAAAGTTTCGACTTTTGATTACTGTTTTTCATATATTTTAAGAAAAATCAGTATTTGAAGGGATTCGATTTGTCAACGAAAAATATTTTAATTTTAATTTTAGAAATATGACAAGTCTCTTCATTACCTGGGCGCCAAGAGGTATTAAGGGTGTGGGGACTGACGAGAGGAAGGGGCAATTTTACATTAAATAAAATTTTTTCCGCATCCATCGTCCTCACATTCGTTTCCGGGCATTCAAGTGTCGAAATCGTCACTACTTTGTGTGTCGCCGGCAGCACGAAGGTGATTATTTTATTTTAATTAAGCTAATAGTTCAATCAAACATTACATGAAAAGTATATTCAAATAATGTTTAGCAGTTACATAGAAAGTAGTAAAGAGGACTACTTTTTTAATTATAAAAACAGTTTTATGTGTATTAAAGTTTGCTACTTTTATGTAATTAACAATAAATAGTTACATTGACATAAGTTGTAGATCAAAAAAATAATATGGCTTTTATTCCTACACTAAAAGAAAAAAGTAGTAGTGGGTTACTACTTTTTAACTACTCTGCTTAGTTCAATAGGTCCTCAACTGAATTTGAAACCTTATTTTGACTACAATAAAAATGGTTAAAAGAATTAAGAATGTAGTTGGTGGAATAAGATTTTGTAATTAATTTGACTAAATTCAAAGAGGTTAAAATAACTAAGTTTTAAGTAGTAAAGTCTACTACTTAAAGTAATTCAATAGGCTTTAAGAACTTTTTTGTAGTACAGTCAATAAATTTTTTCCAATTGAAACTACTACTTTAAATAGTTGATTCTACTTAAAGTAATTCGATAGGCTTCAACAACATTTTTCTTGTAGAGTGAACTAGTAAATGTAGTTATATGTTCTGTCTAACAAAGCAAAAATCAACAGTCCTGTGTAGTAAAAACAACTACTTAAAGTAGTAAAATGAAATTGTTTATTACTAACTATTATTACTATCGACCTACATTTTTAAACCTCCTCTTTACTGCTTTCGTTTATATGTACCTTACGATAATTAATTCTTATATACTTAACAGAGAAAAATCTCTAACCGCCGGGGATTGAACACACAACCCTAACATTCGTAATCCGGTAACATAACCATCCAACCACGTACGCACGCTACGATAGACGGCATAATACCTAAAGACATTCTTGTTATAGTTCAACAAATTATTGTACAGTTAATTCTACTATCTAAAGTAGTCATATTTACTACTATTGATAGTTCTTTTTATTACCTCATATAAATTAATACTTCTCAAACTCTATAACAAAGATTACACAGAAACTTTTTAAACTGCAAAAATTAGTAAAACTTACTACAAAACAATACACTGAGAAAAAAATGCTATTAAATCAATTACATATTGGTTTGATCTAACAAATGGCATATTTAATATCGTTCGAACAAATATGTAATGATTTTAATAGTGCGTACTTTCATTTTTAATATTATTAAAACTATTGCATATACTATTGCTTATATGCATGATGCTATAAAATGAATGTTGCTGCATTTTAAGTTTTATTGACTGTTACATTAAAAAGAAATAGTTATTTATTTCATTTAAGAAAATTAATTTATTGAACCAAAAGCAAAAGATAACTGTAAAATAAAAAAAAATATCGGTCTTTTTCTTATTCAGCTTTATTTTACACCGGCTCAACCCCTCCCTCAGTCTTGAACTGTTGTACACTACCTTATTTCGTCGTACATATTTTTTTTATTTCAGAATATTTTTAATTTTAGTGAAAAATATCTAGCTGTAGCAATATCACGGAGACGGTCACCCATATAATCTCTAACCAGTAACCACGCTTGACTTTGCTTAACTTTCGTGATCGCGAGGCCAGAGCCGCTCCGCAACCTGGTAATGAGGATTGAAATAATTCTTTTTTTCTTTAATATAAGCTAACGGTTTCAGAATATTATTTTGCCATGTCCTCAAGATTTTCTTAATAATTATAATAGTCTATGAAAATGCCCCTTCATTCGTCAAGTTATCGTTTTCTCTAAAGACCCTTTTAAAAATTGTATTTTTGAATATATGTGACCGCGTCTTTCGAGTAAAATGAGTTTAAAGTTTTTCATTAAAATATACTCGATTACTGGGAATGTTGCATATTAATAATTACCCAGATAGATGTTTCTTATGTAATTTTTTCCGCCAAATACGATTTTCGTAATAAAACAATTGTTTAAACATCGCTGTTATTGTTATAAACAAATTATGTTGCAAAAATCAAATGCTTAAAATTTCAAATCGAATTTAAACAATTTCTAATTGATCTAGAGATCTGAAAATTTATATGCACATTCAGAACTAACAACAATACCATAATTCACAATTTATTATTGATCTATTTAACTAGGTCGCTAATGACGGGTATACATCGTAACTCGTCTCCGAGAGTTAAGATTTAATTTTTCTCAGATAGTTTTGATATTCATATTTAAGGTTCAATGCAATAATTATTTGTTTAAAGCAGGAATAATTGTATCAAAAATTTCCAAAAAAATAACAATTTTACAATTTTAAAAAATTCATAACCTTTTAATTATTGATTTTAATAAAAAATACCAAGAATCATTTTTCTTTTAAAAAGACCTATATTTCATAAAAAATTTTTGTCAGAGTTGAGTAGTAAAAGTTAAAAATTTTGTCGGAGTAAAGATTTTTTTTTAAATTTGTTTTTGATCAGGACTGATCGCATTACATTTTTAAGACCTTGAAGTACACGAAACCGTCAACAACCAAAAATCGATTTTTTTGGTCATAAGTACCATTTTCTCAGACGCGGTTACATAATTTACTTTGTTATATTTTATTTATTTTTTATTTATTTATTTATAAAGTTCCTAGGTTTTAAATTAAAAAATGCAAAAATGCATTTTATTATTTCTATATTTTATATAATACAATTCAATAAATAGTTTTACTGATCTATTAAATGTACTTTCAATTTTATAGCATCTGCATTTGAACGTATGTGAATATGCCGTTTATAATAACAAAAGCAGGTGCTATTGATTCAAAAGCATACTGCATCATCTGAAATATATATTTGTACAAACTGTAAATAATATTTATTGATATAACAAGTTATATTTATTTGAAACCATATAAAATAACTTAAAATTAACTATTTCTCTCTATCTTATGACTACTTTAAATAATTCTATTAAAAACATCATGATTTTAATTTAAAAGTATGAATTGTTATATTTTAATATGTATTAGTATAATTGATTACAGATATTATTGATTAAAAAGAATTGAATTCAATAGCATCGGCACTATTGATTCAACAGTTTCTTTTTCTCAGTGTATGAACTATTACATACGACTTCTAATACAGAGCTCTTAACCACCCTGGTAGAAAAATTTCGTGGCGCTAGATAGGTACCAGTTTAGATTTTCAAGACCCTAAGATGGAGCTATGTATATATGTAACGCACTTTCAAGCTAGCGACTAGCCTGGAAACTCGACTGGCGCCAGTCTCGCGACAAGAATGAATTTTGAGGTTACATTTTTGTGAATTGACAACTCGCTAGCCAGCAGTCGGCGTGGAAGCTAGTCTGGCGCCAGTCTTGCGACTAGAATGGATTTTGAGGTTAAGTTTATGTGAATTGACAATCTAGCAGAATCGATTAGAGCCATGACTGGGTCTACATAGAATTGCAAAACTATTTTTCCAGCCTTGGTGCTAGCTATGTCCAGTTTTCCACTTGTAATTTCTACACGGGCACTGCTCTACCTTGAATCTTGAATATAGTTTTTCTTAGAATGTATATAATTATATCGCCCAACTTCATAATTTCTAATAATATTTATAATTTTCAATAAATTTGTTTATTTATTAAAAATTTTTAATCTGGTAAGAAATAATTATATCTGGTCAGATAGAGACAAAATCCAGATATGATTATATATAAACAATTATATCTAATTATATCTGATTATATCAGGGCCGCCGAGAGAAAATCCGGGCCAGGGGATTAATTTTTGCGGGCCCATATACATTTTTTGCAAAAATTTGTTTAAAAAAGTTTTATGTAGGTAATAAATAATAATGATGATAACTAACAATGAAAGAATAATTATTATTTTTATTCTATTTTCCATATAAATAAATAAATTTAATAATAAATAAATGTCGTTTTCGTGCTTTTTTGCAAGTAAAGGTATCTATAAGAGCTCCGACATCCAATTTTCTTGCTAACTGAGTTCTACGCAAAGAATACCCAAATCGCCCACACATCACCGGAAATCCCCTGAATTTTCCCTGAATATTAGTCGACATTTCCCGAATATTCGAACCTAATATTCAGGGAAGTTTAGTGGAAGCATTAAAATGTCCGCCAAGGGAATATTAGACGCAAAATTTCACTGAAAATGTATTTAAAATTTTCAGGGAATTTCTGAGTCTAATATTCTTAGAATATTCAGGGAAAGTTAAAAAAAAATATCCAAAATTTTTTTTGATCTGATAATTGATCAAAATTATATGTTATATTTGACAATTACTGTAGAATTCTAAAAGATTAAAAACTACTGTTCAGCCGTAAGTGCTACAGAAATCAAGTTCGATTAGTGCGCATCATGAACAATGAATTTACGAATACTATGAATATTGAAGAAATATTAGATGTGGAAATTCCCTGCAAATTAGAAATATATTTTCAGGGAACTTTAGGGTCCAATATTTCCTTTGGCGGACATTTCTGGTGCTGTGTGGGTCTAAAGTACGTGTTTGTGAAAAACAAGAACGAATAAAACTTTTTATTCTCGAAAGCATGCTGAAAGATTCGACCAATTTGACCAATTTTCTACTAATATCCCGAATATTTTCTAGGGAAGTGGAAATTTCAATATCCTGAGGATATCCTTAGAATGTCAAAGGATATCTTCAGGACATTTTCAGGTTATCCTACAACCATCGGATGTTAGACGGTCAAAAATAATAAATCATAAGTTTAAGGTTAAAAATAATACGAAACCAAAGCAAGAAACTTGTTGAAAAAGCATAAAACGAAAACAGTAAAAAACGTTTACCTGTAGCCAGTAATGCATTCGATCCGAGAAAATCGTTTAACACGCTTGACTTTACTCAAATCTAAAAAAATTGTACGATATGTTTACTCGATTAGTCTTTTCTTTTGTACATTCTCTTGTCTTTTGTTCAATTTTATGATCAATCTAAATTAATCCAACTAGTAAAATCTGATCAATTCTATATGGAGCCTCAACACTAGTTTTTATAAAAACTAGTGTCAATTTTCACTAATTTTCGTAAAAGTTTCATTAGGGTTAATCTAGCGAAAATCGTCTAGAGCCGGTTGCTCGATGATTTTAAACAAACCTGAAATTATTATATAATACTCTAGTATACAATTTAATTATCATTTAAGGTTTAACATTGCTGAAAATATATTAGTTCTTTTCAAATATTAAAAAGAGTCGATAGATTTTAGGGTAATGAATGATCCCTTTTACAACGATGCAGAAAAAGTCGTTGTAAAATGCAAAATATATGTAACAAGTATTTTTTATATTACACGTTTACATAATCCTATATGGTTGATTCTGGCGTAACTACTATTTCAAAACAAGTTTTGGTAAAAAAATAAATTTTTTTTAATGTTTCTCTGTGTTATGATAATTCATAACATAATTAATATTAAAATAAATAAATTAAACTTTATTTCACATTTCCTCACTTGAAGAAATTCGATTTTTACACCCATTCGCCATTTTTCGAAATGCGGAGGAAATAAACTCACTTCGGTGAAAATACTTATAAACTGCTTAAATCAAAGAACAGCAAATAAAAGAAACATTTATTTTATTAATGACAATAGAAAAGAATGCATGAAAAATAATGCACACGTGAAAGATATAAGGAAATTTTAAGTTTACTCGTGATTTTCAAAGTAACTACTTTAGATTATGCTAGACTTAAATCAACGGCATGCAACAATTTTTACAAGCGTCATGAAATATATTATTGTTAAATGAGCATTAGGTACTTGCAACCTTTTACCAAGATTGAGTGGCAGGCATAATCGCAATTAATTTTATTAACTGAATTAATCGGTTAATTTAATTAATTTAATTTGGACTTGTTAGGCGAAAGTAACGCGGAAATATAAAATTTCGAAACGATGTTGTTCGTGCTGGATTTATGTGAACGTTTCCAAAGTTTAACCTTTTAACCTTTTACAAATCTTTCCTAAAAATCTCCCTAAAGCCCTTAGAAAAGAAAACAAAAAAAAAAAAAGAAAGAAAGAAAGAAAGAAAAAGAGAATGAATATTCAGTTCAGGCAATCATGAATTTGCAACTTAAGGCTGTTGCGTATGGTGTCATCGAACTCTTTTTAAATGTAAATAACTGCTGGGGTAAGGATAACGAAACCTTGGTTTGGAAATTGCAAACATGCAACGCTAAACAAAAGGGGTTGTCCTAAAGAAAAAACAGAGTTGAAGATTCTCCAATAAACAGTTAATAAGTTGTGAAATGGCTGTGCCATTTCCGTCGATATACCTGCAACACGCCGAAAGTGCAAGTCTGCAAAATTCACATTGAGCAATAGTTCAATGTTCTAAATTTTATTGCCAATGAACTTACACATGGTCAATATCCCACCCAAAGAGTCCCAACGTTTCTATAAAAGTTAAGCACGAACAAAATAATTTCGCAGTACACGTTTTGTTCTTACGGAAGCTCTGTTCCTCACAGAGCAACGCTTAAATCGAAACACCGGGACCAAGCCCGACCGCGAGTTAAGTTCGAATTTGAAGGTCCACTACTAGATAGTGACCAAAGTTCGAGCGGTCGATAACTAAAATTCGAAAACTTTTGCTTAATTAAAGTCCAGCGGAAAAGCAAATTTTGGTGAAAATTCAAATATTGATTAAATTCAATTATTTAAATTTTTGTCAAACATTTGACCGGTCAGTCCGCATGCGTAGTGCCTATCCGTCCAAGTTTGTTAGGAACCGCAAGTGCGTAATTGTGCGCGTTTAAAATAAAGACAATAGTGCCACAGAGGTGACACACATCAAGAAATCTCTGCCCGTCGGAAATCAATCAATTGTAACAACACTTCGCTGACTTTCGACGGTAAACTTAAGTCGTAGAGTAAGTAAGTAAACATTTCAGAATGTATCGTTACATGCGTTTATTTTAATAATTTTGCAATTGTTTCTAATTTTAAATTTAAATTCAATTGTTGTTTGTTTTAGATATTTTGAATATGTTCAAGAATAAATTTAATTCAATAAAAAGGGAAAGTTTATAATTTTTTCTCTTCTTTTTCTATTATCCTTGAATTCATTATGTCACTAAAGTAAATTAATTTATCAAAATGGTTTTCACAGTCCGCTTATTTATTTAAAGAGGATAAACGATCCCGCAAAATTTAAACAAGGTCTATTGATCTTGGAAGCTTGGTGCCTCCGCAAATAAAAAATAAAGGACCATCTCAAAAGTCGTTATTTCATTTAAAAGCTTTTAATTTTCGAACAGCTATTTTTCTTTTAAACATTAAATAAATTATTTTGGTTTGTTACAAGCTTCTGGTGGCAGCGGTGGGATCTTTCCTCTCGCGACTGTAGGCCATCTTTTTTTTACTATTTACTAGCCTTGGTAATTGATGGTAAATGTTTAAAATTATTTTTATTGTGGCAGCAAAGGCATTTTGAATGCCTTTTATTCAATGAACTATTCTAATATCTTCTCCTTACTTATTTTTATAGTTTCTATGTTTTTCTATTAAATGATTTTTGGGTAATGTCTTAAACAAGACGGAAAACTAAATTAAGAAAATAGCAGCAAGTGATGAAAAATAAATCGAGTCAAAGTATCGTCGGTTAGCGACCACCTGTAAGAAATCGAAAACTATTACTCTCAAGTAAACGGTAAGCGGCGACGTGATTTTAGTGATGCAGTTAATCAATGCAACTTTCGGGTCTAGTAATTTAAAAATAGAAAAAAAATCAATTTTGCTCTTACGTCATAAATTATTGGATTCGTATTCTCTTCTTTTTAATCGCTGACTAAATTCAAGAATTCGCGGTTAAAGACGACAAAAAGTACGGACCTAATCCCTAACCTACTAACCCAATTTTTATTATTATCATTTTTATCAAAAAGAGAAACACACAACCATAACCTGAATTTTGACTCCATGAGTTTTTCACAAAACAGGGTTAATTAAAACAATTCGTTTTAATTGACCATGGCTTCCTAGCTGTTGCAAGTACGTACTAAGAAGCTAGAAAACTCACTGCAATTTTGAGTAGAGATTATTAAGAAATTATTAATTGCTTTATAATCCGGATCACTCGAAAGAGCTGGAATAGTACAGTCTTCTCTGTATGCAAATGCGTACGCGCAAAGTCTGCCATATTGTGGTAAAATCGTGAAATCAAAAATCCCATCCGTAACTTCACCAATTATGAGATTGTTACAAAAACAGAGTTCTTGAAAACAAATCTTGTTATCAGCAACCGCGACTCACTAGCTGTTGCTAAAACAAAACTGAAAAGTTTGAAAACTCCTCTGCGATTTCGAGTAAAAACTACAAGAAAAATTATATCCTAATTTTCTTTTAATCTTACCTGCTTGGAAAAGCTGGATTAGTACAACTCATCGAAATTTGGAATGCGTACGTGCAAAGTGTGTTGCTAGTGTAACAATTAATCATTTGGGTAAGTTATACAACCTTGGTAGTTGAGCATAACCATGGCTTTCTAGCTGTTGTAAGTGCGTACTAGAAAGCTAGAAAACTCACTGCAATTATGAGTAGAGATTATTAAGAAATTATTAATTTCTTTATAATCCGGATCACTCGAAAGAGCTGGAATAGTACAGTCTTCTCTGTATGCAAATGCGTACAGGCAAAGTCTGCCATATTATGGTAAAGTTTTAAAATCAAAAATCCTTTCACAGCTTTACTAGTTACGAGATTGTTACGAAAACAATGTTCTTGAAAACAGATTTTTGTTCTTATGAACTACAACTCACTAGCTGTTGCTAACACAAATCTGAAAAGTTTGAAAACTTCTCTGCAATTTCGAGTTAAGACTATAAGAAAAATTATATCCTAATTTTCTTTTAATCTTACCTGCTTGGAAAAGCTGGAATAGTACAACTTATCAATATTTGGTATGCGTACGCGCAAAGTTTGTTGCCAGTGTAACGATTTGAGAAAGTAACACTACCTTTCCAAAAAGCCGTTTCTAAAGTTCCTGTTTCTCAAAATGGCTTGTCAAAATGTCTTGCGAACTACTTCTGGGCGAACCCCCGTATAAGAAAAAGAAAAGATCAGGCAGAAAACATACACGAAAGGAAGCAGTGCCTGCTCCCGAACTTTTAGAGAACCTTCAACTTTCAGAACTTGAAAAAAATATTGAATTTCTAGAATTTCACGAAAATATTGAATTTCCAGAATTTCACAAAAATATTGAACTTCCAGAACATTACGAAAATATTGAAGTTCCGGCAAATCAAGAAGTTCTAGAAATTCTCGAATCTTTCCAAGATCCTGAAATTCGAAAAACCCCATCCTATTCCCAAATCTACTATAACCTCACTAAACCACAAATAAAGGTTCATCCAGTCTGCACAGTTTTACCTAGACGTAAGCCACTGTCCCTCGACGTGCAACGGAAGCAATACCAGAACGTGCACCGGAAGTAGTACCGGAACGCGTACCGGAAGCACCGGCTGGATACAAGGAAAGTGATCTGGATGTAGATATTGCCTGGGCAGTGCAACAGATAGCTCTCCGCCAAGAAAATCGGTCGAGACCGGCACACTCGGAACCCTTGTTGGTAAATTCAAGTTCATCAGACTCCTCAGATTACGATTCAGATAATGATGACGTGTTAATTGTAGATGGATAGGTGATATTTTACCATCGAATTTTGAATTTTCAAAAACTATGTGATACTATGCCAAATTTCTTGTTTCCGCGAGTAAATAGATCGGTAATAGGATTCTCGCGGGACGATTGGGCCGAAATCTCGGAAAGAGTAGAACAAGTAGAAGAATATAACGAACAGCTGTATATCCATCAGCTAGGCTTGAACTGTCGCGCAGAACGTATAGAAAAGCGTGTAAACTTTTTGTTCCAATGGCTACTTGCTCTTTCAGCAAAGGCGGATCCAGACGAGGGTTTTGGTAGAAAGAGACAAGAATATAGTGCTATCTTTTTCTCTCTCATATGATAATCTAAGGCTTTTGGGAGGGGCGATCGCCCCCATCGCCCCCTGTTGGATCCGCACCTGTCTTTCAGGTTCTAATGATAATTTGTCAAAAAGTGTTATCGATCTTAGAGAAAAGGTCGAGCAACAGCAACAATCCATAAATTCGTTGATCGAAGAATTTCAACAGCTTTGCCTAAAATAGATTGAGATCAATGACACCTGAGTGGATAAACATTCCTCTAGATAATTCGGTCGAACAATTAGTACAACTCGAACAGAGGCTTGTGAGTGCGATCAATAGGAGCACTGACCTAACTCAACGTAACACTAACCTAGATTTGAAAATCCGGTGCTTGCAGAAAAAATCCGAGTTTTATTCATCTTTGATTAAAATCACCCACGATCAAACTACGCGATTAAAAACGTTCATTTCTAATCTTGAGAAAGTGATGCGTAGCTTGAGAATAAACTAAACTTTCTGACCAACCACAATAAATCGATTTGTAAATTTTCCCTGACCTTTAGGCTATTCTCGCTTCGCTAGCTTGCAGGAATACTCCGCGGTGGCGAAAATTGACTTACTAATATAAAAAGAACAAGGTACAAACCACAATTGGTTCTAGTTTTTAAGATCTGGCCCTAACCAGAATCAGGACACAACAGCTGCCATGGCTTCTGTCCTTGAGTGTATGACCTTACAACAGAGTACCTACCACATACCTCCTTTTGATGGGCGAAATCCCCCCTCAAGGAATTTTTACAAGATGTAACCAACGGTGCCGTTTTTAGCACCGAAGCCACTGAACCGGGCTTTGTTAAAGCTATCCTTAGTAAGTTAAAAGGCGCGGCACGCGAAAGTGTTCGAAATAAGCGTTTCGATCATGGCAATGAACTAATTTTACATCTAAAGAAACGATTTGCATCAACCAAGAAATACCAATGGTATTTCGAGAGTATCATGACTATTAGATTAAATAAACCGAAACTGTTAGTGACTATAACGATCGCTTACAAGGACTAATAAGCGGCGCCAAGCACGCCCTTGAAGCAAAGTACAATAAGAAGTACGTGCCTGCGGGATCAGGATCGCAACCGAAAGTAACGAAAAGCGAGATCATAATGCAGCCGATTATCGATTCACTAGGCAAGCAGAAAAATCAGCCCCTAACGAAAGACGAAGATTAGGTAGTGACAGAGAACCCACTTCTATTAGACCTTCGCGAAACCCTTCTAATGATGTCTTGCAATTCACCCCCGAACAACTAGCCTCGTTCTATCAGTCGATGATGCCTCAATTTGCTCCACCGATGCCGTATGCACCCCCTGTCCTGCAGATGCCGTACCAGCCACCCCCGAAACAACAAACGTCTACCCCTTATCAGCAGGTCGACCATCCAAGACAAAATTCGGGGTTTAGGCCAAGTCACACCCCTCCACGCTCAGCGTCCCCAGGACCACAAGCAAATAAAAATTTACAACAAGGTAGTTTAAACTATCAACAGACTCGACGTTCCGACGCGATGGCGAGTCCTCTTCCCCAGCGTCAGAAGAACGTCCACTTCTCGGAGGATTCGGTAGGGTCCTTAGAGCAGGAACCCAGACCGAGGACTCCCCAGTAGTCAGATTGGCTGCACCCGAATTTCGAGAACTAAAGACCAATTTTCTTGTAGATCCGGGATCTGACACAAACTTGATTAAACCATGCGCCTTGAAACCCGAGCTCATACCCACAAGAACTAAATTCGCCGAGATTGTCGGGATTACAAATCATACCGTGAGAACCTTAGGGACTGTCAACATCGCGCTTTCGAACACCCCAGTCGAGTTCCATGTAGTTCAAAACAACTTCCCTATTTCCGCCCACGGTATTCTAGGACGACCATACCTACGAAAAAAGCAAGCCCAAATATCCTTTAGGCGGATGGAAGCCGGCAAAAGATTGAAGCCAGGCAAGGCGCCTGGAATCGATAGGATAAGCAACGAGATCCTTAAACAAGTGATCGTTGCTTCACCCCAGATTCTTCTAGATTGCTTCAACAACTGCCTAAAAAGAGGAGAGTTTTTCCGCTACTCGAAAAGACAGAGGCTGGTCCTCCTAAGGAAAGGTAACAAACCTCTAGATAGGGTCTCATCTTACAGGCCAATATGCCTGTTAGATACGATGGGCAAACTTCTACAGGATATGGTTCTGCAGAAGATGCAGCTCCACATGACCGGAGAGAAGAGTCTATTCGAGCACCAATTTGGTTTCCGTAAAGGCTTGTCCACTGTAGATGCCATTCAGGAGACAGTGGACCTAGCCAGGGAAGGAAAGGATAAATTAGGCCCGGAGAAGAAAAAGAGCTTCTGCGCGTTGGTAGCTATAGACATACGCAACGCGTTTAATACCGTGAGATGGGAAGATCTTATCAAGTCGATGAGAAACAAAGGAATACCGCCCTACCTGTTGCGGATAATGGATAATTATTTTAGCGACAGGTGGGTAATATATGGGGGAGACACCTGCACTCTGAAAGAAGAGATGCAAAGAGGTGCCCCTCAAGGCTCAAGGATAGGACCATTCGTATGGAACGTCTCCTATGATGAATTCTTGCGAATGGGTCTACCTAAAGGCGCGGTAATCACCGGCTTCGCGGACGACGCGTTGGTCGTATGCTCTGCCGAGACTGCAGAAGCTCTTGGAAACTTGGTGAACGAATGTCTGCGACTAGCAAAGAGCTGGCTGGATGCCAGAGGTCTTCAAATGGCTCTGGACAAAACAGAAGCGCTCATGGTCACAGACAGGCGTAAGTCCCAACTTCCCCGAATCGAAGTAGACTGATTCGAGGTCAAGTGAAGCACACATATAAAGTACCTAGGAGTGGAACTTGACAAGTTTATGAATTTTAAGCACCATATCGCTGTGGCGTCTGACAAGGCTGCAAAATGTGCGCTAAGTTTAGCCCGTATAATGCCGAACGTCGGTGGGCCTTCCGAAAGTAAAAGAGGATTGGTGGCGAGTGTTTTCCACTCAAAGCTGCTCTTGGCAGCACCAGTGTGGGCTCCCTTTCTGCGAACAGACAGAAGCAAGACCATCTTGAACCAGATACTGTCTGCGCAAAGGATTATTACCAAGCGTATAATCTCTGCTTACAAGACAGTATCTGCCAGTGCTGCTCAGGTCCTTGCCAGCGTCCCGCCGGCAGACCTTTTGGCGCAAGAAAGAGAGGAAATTTTCCTCTTTGTCAAAGATAGAATGTCCACCCGTTATACGGATGACAATAGACCCAGCAAGGACCAAATCCGCCGAGATGCGAGAAGCAGACTCGTCGAAAGATGGCAAGCAAGATGGAGCGGGAAGGAAAAAGGTCGATGGACACATCGGCTTATACCGACACTCGCCAAATGGATAGATAGAAGGCATGGAGAAGTCGCGTACTACCTAACTCAAGCGCTCACAGGTCATGGGTGTTTTAACTCGTACCTGGAGCGCTTTAAGAAGATTGACAGCTCAGAATGTGTGTACTGCAAGTTCCCAGTGGACGACCTAGAACACACACTTTTCAGTTGTAAGCGCTGGGACGCGGAAAGACAGGTCATGTTCGCCAGTGTAAACTGCAAAGTTACACCGGAGAACATGATCCTGCTTATGACTCGTTCTGCTGAGGATTGGCGGACCATCGAGACCTTCATACACTATGTTATGAGGGTCAAAGATCTCGATGGTCGTCAAAGAAAGTAGGTCCCGTTTGATGAAGAAGAAAATCGCGTAAGCGATGGAGTCGGAATATAAGATCACCGCTGACGGCGATACGCCACTGAATGCGGGCTTTACCTAGGGGTGATCTTAAGGTCCCAAATAAGGGTGTGCTTTTAGCGGGTCGGCAGAACATCGCCACCCCCGAATAACCCTGTAGTACGGGCTACAGGGTACCCAAAGGCAGGTTTTCACATCCTACGCAAAAAAAAAAAAGCCCAAATATCCTTTAGGCACAACGCTCTAATTACAATAAGCGATCCAATAACACCCATCCCTTTCATTGACCCGGAGTCCTTAAGAGCAAGGGAAGGGCTTAGGTCCGACATCAAACCCTTCGCGCGGATCCTCCGCATCAAGGCAAGGAGCAGAAGACCAGTCGCGATTGATGTAACTAACCCAGAAATTGTGGAAGGATATCTTCCTCGAATGCACACTCCTAAGGGCATCTATCTAGGAGAGTCTGTAGTCTCTAGTAGAGATGGTGTTTGCCATGCCATGGCAATCAACACCACTGAGGACGATATCGACGTACACGTGGCCCCGCAAGAATTGATTCCGTTCGATTTCTGCAAATTCCCTGGTGAAGAGTTGTCTGACTCTAAACCAGAGAATTCGCCAACGGAAAGTGATTACCATAACCGGGTTAAAAGGGTTAAGAGTGCATTGCACACTTCTCACCTGAATTCAGAAGAAAAGGAAATGGTGGATCGATGAGCATAGGACTACTCTGATATTTTTCACCTAAACGGAGAAATGCTGACGTGTACTCATCTGATACAACATCGAATCCCAACTACTGACGATAAGGTGATCAGAAAGAAACAATATAGATCACCTAACGAGGCCCTTGAGCAAATAGATGCTCAACTACTTACGCAATTGAATAGTGGAATAATCGGTCATTCAAACTCGGATTACAATTCACCACTTTTAATCGTGCATAAAAAACTCGATGCTTCTGTCGAAAAGAAGTGGAGAGTTGTAATCGATTATCGAGCATTAAACTAAAAGGTAATAGGTGATGCTTTCCCCCTTCCCAACATCAGTGCCATCTTTGATAGGCTTGGAAATATGATATATTTTACCGTTTTCGATCTTGCCAGTGGATTTCACCAAGTTGAGACCCACCCGGACGACAGGCACAAAACTGCCTTTTCGTCTCGCAATGGTCATTTCGAATATCGAAGAATGCCGATGGGTATTAAAAATGCCCCTCCCACCTTTCAACGATTACTTAACAGTGTGCTGAGTGCTATGCTAGATACCGAAGCATTCGTGTATCTTGACTATATCGTCATTCACTCAGACACACTTGAAGAACACGACAAACGAGCCAGGCGGCTTTTCAATCGACTCCGTAAAGCAAACTTAAAATTGCAACCCGATAAGTGTGATTTTCTTAGGACGGAAGTGGCCTATCTCGGCTACGTAATCAGCGGCAATGGTGTTAAACCAAATCCGGATGGGGCAATGCTGACCTAAAAAAAGAATGCGGTAGATTTTCCCATTGCATACTACTCTAAGGTGTTGAATGCAAATGAAGACCAATATACTAAGGCCGAAAAGGAGTGCCTCTCCGCCCTATACGCAGTCGAAAATTTTAGACCCTATCTTTATGGTCGAGAATTTACCTTGGCATGCGATTTCGAGCCCGTACACTGGATATCCTACATAGATAATCCCGGAGTAAGGCTTTCAAGATGGCGGCTGAGACTCCAAGACTATCTTTATAAATTTGAGTACAAGCCAGGTAAAATTAATCGGATTGTAGAAGCGTTATCTAACAATCCCGTGAACGACGATCAAGTAAGTGGGGATAAGAATCTTTCCTCGGAAACGGAATAGACCGACTGCTCTGATGACTTTGAGGACCACAGTGTACAAGACCCTGCTCTCAAACAAGATGTGGAAGTGGAACAATTACTGGCTCTTCCCATAACCAGTTCTTCTTCTAGGAAGAAAAACGAAAAGAATAGTGCGGAAACAGATCCTACCAAACCAGTGAAGGCTAAAAAGGACATCCCAACAAAACCAGGGCCCACTAGACCTCTCACGCGTTCACAGAGCTTAAGGGAAGGTAAAACATTCCTGAGGCCAATGCCTGCATTTAAGATTCCCACGATCCCAGTTTCAAAAATTACAAAGAAACAACTGTCGACCTTGTTATCTTCACGCCCTGGTAAGTCCTCGGGAACCTTGGAAAAAAATATTGCGGCTAAGGAAAAATTAAAAACTGTCCTTAAAAAGACCAAAGTTGTTCCTTCAACTGCTACGCCCATTCGCGCAGATGGCTCCCCTGTCCCTGGACCATCCTCTAAGCTAGAGAACATCATCCCTAAACCCAGAGGAAAACCCAAAGAGACTACCAAACCCAAAGAACCTGACGGAGATGACCCTTATATCTCACCCACTGAGGAGACAAAAATATTGATCTAAACGTCAGCTGTATAGCTTAACGTTTAAGGAAACGTGATGCTGTACTCTCTACACAGGATGCAGGTTCCCAACCAGCAAGCACTTCTTCATCATTGGATGACAGTCACTCTGGAAGTGATGCAGATAAAGATTCTGATCCCCCAGTGTTTCGAAAAAGTAACAGTGTTTCCTAGTGTTCCTCCCAGTCCTGTGTGTAAAGCCACTCCCTGCCCTAAAAACATTTTTAGCCCCAGCTCACCCTCTGGTCCTTGGATTCCTCCGTTACCAACGCCATACACAGACGTTTACGTAGATGGCGCGTGTTGTGACAATGGCGATGAAAAACCTCGTGCTGGAATAGGAGTCTGGTTTGGTCTAGACCACCCTCTTAACGTCTCTCGACGATATAAGGGTAGGCAGACTAACAATGCCTCGGAAATTGAAGCAGCTACCATGGCTATTCGACAAGCGAGAAAGGCTGGAATTCGTCAACTAAGAATCAAAGCGGATTCAAAAGTTCTCGTGCAAGGAATAACGGAGTGGGTGCCAAAATGGCAGAAAAACGAATGGAAAACAACCGATAATAAACCTGTTAAAAATCAAAAAGCCTACGAGAGATTGATAAAGGCCCTAAAACATGTCAATGTTGTTTGGGAACTTGTCCCTGGTCACGAAGAGATTAATGGGAACGAAAATGCCGACCGACTGACAAGAGAAGGAGCCCTTTTAGAACCTCCCTCAGAATCATCCTCATCGGAATCATCAGACGAAGAACCCGCGCCAGAACTTCCCTTGGACGAGATAATCAGCACTGGAGCCTCTCGCGCCCCTGATAGTGATGAGTCTTCCGGAGATGAAGATTTAGTGGATTCCGTTAGCACTAGAGAGAATAGCCTCAATCAATCTATCAAAAGGTTTGAAGAGACTCTAATTAGAAAAGGAATAAACCCTTCAGACCTTTCTAACCAGACTCTAGCGTGGGACCACGAAGGACTCGATTAAACCCTAAGACGACCCTGTGTATCTAAAGAAGAAAGCGACGAGGAGTATATTAATTATTTAGAAAGCCTAGATCCATGCACAGAACACGATGACTACTTATTCTCCAAGAGGGTGAATGACTTCCTCCGAAAATTTAATAAGGAACGTTCCACAAGCCCAAGAGCTGAAAAGTTATCCACCTCCACTAGGGAAGTTGTTCCACCAGTAATCGGTGCCACAAAGAGCACTCCTAAAGCTGGTCCCCAACTCTCAAGATAAGAAAAAGCACTGTTCGCTTCATGGATGTTCCTGAAATCTTGGAGGAAAATGAAGAAACATTCCCAAGATTACCAGCATCAACACCTGGATCATGGTCAACCATCCCAGGTGCACAATCGACCCCTTTCACAGAATCCAAAGACAAGAATGAAGAACGGATGGAAGAAAGTGTTAAACGAAAAGTGAATATTGCGCCTCGAAGATTACAACCCAGTGATACAGTGAAGTGCGCGCCCCTGTGAGTTCGTTAATAAACATAGACGTCCCTTTTTGTGATCTTTCTTCATCCCCCTCCTTCCGTAAGCTATCGGCACCGAGATTCATGTTCCAAAAACTAGTGATGACACTGCAGGCGCGATAGCAACCGTTGTACATCAATGTACGGAACCCTTGACATATAAGAAAGACAATTATGCACATTTTATTTCAGAAGATTGCGAACCGGTAGATTCAATAGCCAAACTATTGATAGCCACCGAGAAAAACGATTTTCAAGACATTCGCGACAGTAAACCAATTAAAGGTCAAGTTTACGTCACTCTAAATGGCCGCTACAGGGTGTACTCTATTATAGTTAAAAGACGACACTTTGACGAGCTCGATTGAAGAGACTTAATTCAAGGGCTAAAAAACTTACAGTACGCTCTTTCCCTTGACAATCAAAAACATTCCGCGGTGGCGATATAAATATCACCCTATGCCACGGAAAAATTGAGTCCCCTCCTGTAGAAATGCGGCTAAAAATAATCGCTGAATTTCACAACAGCCTAATAGGGGGACATAAGGGAAACACAAAGACCTACCGAAGAATTAGGGAACGATACTATTGGCCTAGGATGCAAAATGAAGTTACTGAGTTTATCCGAAGATGTAAGAGTTGCTTTGAGAATAAACTCGCAAGAGCCCGAACTCGCAAACCCATGTTGATAACGGACACCCCAGCGTGCCCTTTTGACAAAGTGTCCTTAGACACCGTAGAAAAACTCCGAACCACCCCTAACGGAAACCGCCACATTTTGACAATAAAAGACAATTTTAGTTAATATTGCATAGCGGTCCTAATACCCGACATTAGAACCACCACGATCGCGCATGCCGTTGTAACCCATTTATTTGTACTGCATGGTGCCCCACGGTGCGTGTTGACAGATAGAGGGGGAAGCTTCATAAGCTCGCTAATGCGAAAACTCGAAAATATTTTTGGAGTAAAAAAATTAACCACTTCAGACTACCGACCCCAAGCCAATGGAGCTTTAGAAAGAAGCCACATTGAACTGATGGATTATATTAAACACTATGCGGAGGACTTTGACAATTGGGATCGTCTGCTCCTCTTCGCCATGTTTAATTATAATACTTCCGTTCATTACTCCACCAACTTTACTCCATTCGAATTGGCCTTCGGAAGGGTCGCTCGAATTCCGAGCTCTTTACCCTTGGGCCCTGACTTGGAGACATATGGGTCCTACCTCAAGGACTTCATTACGAGAATGCATGAGCTGCAAAACATGGCGGCGAAAAGTCTACAAAATGCGAAACAACGATTGAAGGGATATTTCGACCGGAAGTCGCGTCCTTCAAAGGTTAAAATTGGAGACCAAGGGTATGTATTTAAAGAAGTTAGGGCCAATAAGTTTGACAACCGCGCCCATGGTCCTTACTCT
Source organism: Ganaspis brasiliensis (assembly GCA_037103525.1). Lineage (NCBI taxonomy): Eukaryota > Metazoa > Arthropoda > Insecta > Hymenoptera > Figitidae > Ganaspis > Ganaspis brasiliensis. The sequence continues at coordinate 1,397,313 of JAZKLR010000014.1, forward strand.
GTTGTAGGGATCACACAAAACAACAACGTCATTTTAGAAAATGACGATGGCGAAAGATTCGCCAAACTGTTACATCCCAGTAACCAAATTTTTATTTTTTAATGTCATTATAAATCTTATATTTCTGAAAACATCTTAGCAGCTGCGAGATAAATGACTCATCAGTATATAGTTTCACATTTTATTCACTAATTTTGCAAATTCGTTCAATATGTTTTAACAGCTGCAAAGATAGATGAAATTACAATATTAGCAAATGCAAATGATATCAATCCATTGTTTAGTCTCAAGGATATTCTAGTCTAAAAATGCAAGTAGAAACGATTAGTAACTTGATACTATCCGTTCCTACGACCGTGAGGAATGTACGTGACTTTTGTAAAAGGTCACACGTGCATTCTTCCTTAGATAAGCAAAACAAAATCTGGACGAGTCTATGAGAGTTTGGCTAGTTGTTTAAACTATATTAAATACCGCATTTCTGGAAAGCAGAAAGAAATATGAGACAAGAGAGTATCGATGTCATTCGCGAGTGCGAGCGCACGTGCACTTTTTAAAGCTTCATCAATTTTATCTTCTGCCAATTGAATTAAAGACACGCCTGTTCCTAGGAAAGGGTAAAAATCATATTCTTTTTACCTCCTACCATTCCAATCATTGACATGCCTGTTCCTAGGAAAGGGTAGCTATTTTCTTTAAATACAAGCGACACTTAGAATAATTTGTCTGATACTCCGGTAGCTTTGAAAGCGCGATATCGTCGAGTGACCCGTCGGGCGTCATATACTGTTTTCACCGTAAGACTTGCGGTAACAACAGTATGTAACTGTTGTGTTGGCCAATTTGTAGACCGTTAGAAAGAACTGCTTTCTACACCCAAGCCTACAAATTGGCATACGCGTTATAATCGCCGTTGTCGTGAGCCGGTTGAGGCAGTATTGGCCCCGCCGTATTAGTCCGAGTCGAGCACTTTTAAGGAAGTGTCTTGGTGAAGAACTAATTGTTAAGTGATCCGTCGGAATCGAAAATAAAAGCAGCATCTTGTATCACGTATTGCTAGGAAAATCACAAGTGATACCGTAGACTTTATAGGGAGCATCGTGCTCGTTAATTTGTGTTCAAACGAGATATAACTTTAAAGAAAAGCATTTGGTGAAGTGTACATCATTATAGTTTATATCAACGATACGGCATCGATTGAGTGACATCTTGGTTATCACAACGATCCTACGCTATTCCTTGTCTCCAAAAAACCTAACAATCTTATGTAAGTATCTCGCATCTAATAACTGACTTGAATATTGTTTAATAATATAAAATTATAAAAGAATATTGATTTACGTATGACGATTGGACCGAATGAATGACTGCGCATTACGATTATGTACGAATTATAACTATAATAACATTTTACTTATATTGAATGCTTATAGTACAAAATATTCATAATTCTGTCTAGCCAATACTGGCTAATACTGGTCCAGTATTGGCCTCTTTTATTTGAACTTTAAACAGTTTAATATCAATTTAGATAACATAATAAAACATATACACTGTCTTGTTCATTTGAATCACTCTCTTCAATACTGGCTCAGTATCGGCCGAACACTTGTTTAATACTGGCATTCAGCAAAAGCACTCATTATTTGTCTATTATAAAACTATGAATATTAGGAGTTGTTATGATTGATTTTCTCATGTTTTGACAATCTTATATTATCAGATTAAATTGAGTATTTTCTGTAATCCTGTCATATCAGATGAATTACTATAATAAACATCATGTAAGAAATATTTGATTATTTATTGACTCAGATCCCATAGATCTGTTAGTGAAAACGTTCCCTAATAAAAATAAATATAAAAGCTAGCCTCTTGCTAGCTGATCAGATTGTTGCTATTCCTTTCTTATTTAAATATTATTTTAAATAACCTCGCCTTCGCTCGGATGTAACACAAACACAAAGACAAAATAATGGTTACTAATTTGTAATCATTATCAGTGAATTATTAATTAATGATTTTTAATTTCTAGGTGGATTTCAATTGTCAATACGGAAGTTTCAATTGTGCTATACCTTCTTTGCACTACCACAGTTGCCCTTGGGATCAACATTACTGATGACCAGAAGGAGTACCAGGGTCAGACATACCAGATTACTCCATTCAAGGCGGGCAGCGGACTTTACTATGAGCACGTGGGAGAAGTGAGGAGATCTATGGCCAACTGAAGGATTGCCATTTTTCTCGATATTGGCAGACAACGCAGGCAGTTCGACGATTTACTGGCTAGACGGAAACGTCTACAAAATCAATGCGCAACTTCCAACAGCTCATGCGAACGATGGGTCAGATCGTTCCAGTGGGAAGATCGCTGGGAAATGGCCTCAGAGCTCCAAAGACAATTCTGAACCCAAATAGAAGAATTGGAGAACAAAAAGCTGAATTTATCCAAGAAATTGGGCTCTCAACTTAGGGCAAGAAGATCAGCCCCATTATTTGGATTTTTGGGAAGGATCGCTAACCCATTAGCGGGTGTACTTACCTATGACGAGGGAGAAAGTTATGCTGCTGCAATTCAAGAGCTAAACTCCGCTCAAGCTAATCTTTCCCGTTTAGCGGGGAAACAGACTCATGTTGTCCGCTCCCAACTCAACACACTGCATTCCAGGGTCCATCAACAAGGTGTGCAATTGCAAGAGCTGCACGACAAGTTTCAATCACTATTGGACAAGTCTAGAGAAGACTTTGCAATTGAAAATAAGCAAGTTGACGCTGCCTTGTCTCTAATGTATGCCATTAGGGTAGGATTGGACCACAACATCAAGGCGACCACTACCATGCTGACAGCTGTACATGAAGCAAGGCGCGGAAATCTTCACCCCGGTCTCATCTCTTCAGAGCAACTTGTGCCAATTTGAAGGATTATCCAGGACAAGCTGCCAGATGTTAGCTTTCCGCTTCCTGGACCAAAAATCAGTGTCAACGAACTTGTCGAGCTATCTACGGTTACTGTCCAGTGTGAAAATGACGAAATTAGGGTGCTGATTGATGTACCACTACTGGAAAAGGATAACTACCAATCTTTTAGAATGCACACCCTCCCAATTGTTCAAGATTCTTTGGAGAACGGCACTGGAATGGCATATGTGAAATCGGAACACCATTACTTAATCATGAGCGACGACCATCAAACATATCTCCTTCTGAAAGAACAGGACTGGAACTCCTGCCGGACCAGAGCTGCCTATAACGCTTGTGTCATTCCCTATATACGATCGTCAGGAACGTTCCTCCTGCGAAGCAGAGTTATTAATCCGACCAACACCTGATTCACTTAAGATTTGTGACATCCGAATCACTTCCCATCCAGGATCCTACTGGAGGCTCCTGATTGACATGGCCGGATGGATGTTCTCCTTTGCCACACCAAAATCTTTGGCAATAATTTGCCACGCAATAGACCCCGTTGAGGTCCTCCACGATGGAACAGGAATCTTGAAGTTGGCCCCTGGATGCTTTATAAAGACCAAGGACATTACCATTCCTGACAGTACTGCTCCAGCCGAACAAACAGAAATTATCTACGAAGCCACGATACACTTGAACCTTACAGAATTATCGCCCATCTTGTCAAAATATAGTCACTTGGGAGATGAGTTTATATCTCGATTAAACGACAACGGAGGAGAAGCCTACAAAATATCCTCTTTCGAAGCTAATTCCAGGACATTAGATGATCTTGAGCAACAACTGGAGGATTTTGCCCTTCAACGACATCTGAAGGACAAGCAGAGTTTTCTGACCTATGGATCTTACGGAGGAATTATGCTAGTGGGAACCATCATGGCCATATACTGTTGCCGAAATCCTCTAAAGCGAGGAATCCACTTGTTGTGCAAGACTCGCCGTCAACAAGGCGCCATTTCAACAGAAACGGTGCTAGAAAGAACTGACATCACTTCAGAGAACGAGGAAAGAAGACGGTCTATTGCAACAAGCGAATTCAATGTTGTAAAGGACTTCGAAGGTCCTTCCGCTTCAAGGATTAACAATGTTACGCCACAGGTACACACTTACCCGCATGGAATTTTTTCCGTGCCATCCTTTACCAATCTGTCGTTTATGGCTGGCCTGGATCCACGCTGGTTGTATCAAAGTAACAGTGCCAGTACAGAGCCACACTAAATTCACTTTTTAAATTGTTTTACGATAAAATTCCAAAATGTTCTTTAATTGATATTAATTTAGTATAAATATAAGTATTTTATTAAGTGAATTCAATTTTTATTATTTTGATTAATAGTTACAATCTAGTTAATCAGGTTTTGTATTACGGTGTTAAGAAATCGATTAAATCTGTTATATGTGGTATATGTGTGTACATGTATATATAGGTATATGTATATATGTGTACATGTGAATGCATGCGTGATATGTGTATATTAAAATTGCATTGATTCGGGTATCGGATTACACTGGCGTGGGCCTAGATCTGGCATGACTCTAGGATGCGTTATTTTTTTACCAACGTTGGCTCTGGAGCAGTACTGGCACGACACTTGACCTGTCCATCTATGGATCCTATTCCTATTTCTTTTTCATACTCGGAAGAATTCCAAATGTCAATAATTGCCGTCTCAGTACTAGAACATTTTCTACCCTCCGATTGTCAATAAATTCAAATTAAAATCAATATATCATTACCATTATTAACTTACATAATTACTATTATTTATTTATTGTTATTATTTTTATTACTACTATTAATTTGAATAATAACTATTTTGGATTTATTTATTCTAACTAAATTATTATTTACGAGGTATTACTGTTATTATTACTATTTTTATTACTATTCTAATTATTTATTTAACTAGTAAATAGTGTTTTAATTATTTATTATTATTCTTACCATATTATCTATTATTATTATAATTAATATTAGTTTATTAGTTATTATTATCTCAATTAGTTCTATAGTTTATTATTTTTTTTATCATTTAAATTAGAGTTATTTTAATTAATTATTATTACTCTAATTATTTTATTATTGTTTTAATTAATTATTATTTATTATTACAATTTATTAATTATTTATTACTAGTATTATTATTACTATAATTAATTTAATAATTACTATTTTTTTTAAATTAACACTTTATTATTAATATTTTATTTACTATTAATGTTATTATTACAACTTTAATTGTTTATTATTAACTTTAATTAATTATTTTACTAGTAAATATTGCTTTAATTATCTATTACTATTATCATAATTAATTATTAATTGTATATTGTTTTTATCATTATTAGTTTTTTTTATTAGTTATTATTATTACTTTATTCATCTAATTAATTATCACAGGCCCACAAATAGAAGCAGAAGTGGACATGTTCTAAGTCCAGTGAACCTTTATGTTTTTGGGGTCGCTGATTACGATCCCGGTGTCCACAGAACTCTATCACGTCTAGTTCAAGGTCACGTCAAGGTCAAGCATCTAAATTTTAAAAATAAAATTTTTTTGATCCCGGATTCTGAAAGAGCAGGAAATTTTACTTTCGGATATGCCTTGACCGATTTTTTAATCAAACCTTTAGAGGTCATTCGAAGGTCGTTTAGGGGTCAAATATTTAATGTCATCTCTCGCATGCATGGAATTTTAGCCAATGCATGGTATTTAATTTTCTATAAAAAGTGTAAATTTTTGTTTTTGGGGTCGCTGATTACAATCCTGGTGTCCATATAACTCCATCACATAAATTTCAAGGTCACATCAAGGTCAAGCATCTTATTTTCCGAAATATTTGACCTAAAAATGACCTTCAAATTACTTTTAAGGGTTTAATTAAAAAATCGGTCTAGGCATATCCGGACGTAAAATTTCCTGCTCTTTCAGAATCCGGGGTCAAAAAAATTTTATGTTTAAAATTTAGGTGCTTGACCTTGAAGTGAGCTTGAACTAGATGTGATAGATTTCTGTGGACACCGGGATCGTAATCAGCGACCCCAAAAACATAAAGGTCCACTGGACTCAGAACATGTCCACCTCTGCTTCTATTTGTGGGCCTGTGATTATTATTATTTATATTTGCATTTGTTAATTATTATTTAAACATATTATTTTATACTATGTTTTCACGATTATAGTTATTCTTATTATTATTATTATTCCGAATAATTATTTGTCATTATTTATTATTTTTCTTAGTACTAATTTAAATAACTACTATTTTTTTTTATCTAATAATTCTAACTAAATTAACCCATTTATTATTTATATTTTATTTACTATCACAGCTACTATGTTTATTTTAATCGTTTATTATTAACATTTTTATTATTTATTTAGTTAGTAAATGTTTTAATTGTCTATTATTATTATTTGCTTACCTGTTGTTAGTTTATTATTACTATTATCCTTATTAGAATTATTTTTAATCAATTATTGTTATTTTACCTATTTATTTATTGTTGTTTTAATTAATTATTATTATTATTATTTTTTTTTTGTTACAAAACAAGTTTAGGAGAGGAAAAAATGCCTTTACGCACTTGTTCGTGTGGGACTCAACCACGTGCTGTGGTAATACCGCACTAAAACAACCTCTCCCATTCTTGCTTTACATATTCTAATCCACTATTGCTCCATCCGTCCTGGAGGGTACGCCAAAGCGTGATTCATTTGCTAGAGTTGTTATTCTCGTTTCTTGCACTGTTGTTCTCACCCATTGCCGCTGATGTTCTTAAGCGGTGGTCAAGAACGTTGTTGGATGCTTTTTTAGAGCTACCGAATAGGATCTTATAATGAACAGTGCTGCTGAACCAGATTGAGAGAGTTCAGAAGAACAGCCTTCTGCATGCGAACCGCCAACGCATCAGCCTTGTGCTCACAGCTAGAAATCTTTTGTATTTGGCTCACGAATGAAGCTTGCATCCCTCCTAAACAACCGAGTATAAGAACAATTAATCTGACCCTGTAGCCTGGATATATTTTACTCAATTCAAACAGAAGGCCTTGATACTTTGTCCGTTTCTCATCCTCCTTTTGAGTGATATTGCTCTCAGCAGGTGCTGAAAACTCTATCACACAAATGACCTTACTTTTATGATCCTGGAGCACTATATCAGGCTTATTGGCACTGACACGATGAGTCGTGGAAAAAGAAAAATTCCAGTAGATCTTACACTGATCATTTTTCACAACGAACTCCTGATCCCCTTGGGCATACGGCAAGATGGGTTCCATATCTATACCATATTGGTGTCGAAGGTGATAATACAACACCTTAAGCGCAGCATTGTGTCTTTCTATATATCTGCAACATGCATACTTCGGGCACGCACTTAGAATATGAATAAGTATTTCCGGATATTTTTTGCACGCACGACAGTTGGTATTGTCGACAGATATATGCATCACTCGACTGCGATACACCAAAATATTTATCACTCCATCCTGGCAAGAAAATAAAAATCCTTCAGTCTCCGATTTCAAACCAGCAGATTTGAGGAAAGCAAATGACAAAACCCCAGACAATCCCAACTCTTTTATGAGACTGAAGAACCGTCCATGCACAGGCTTGCCAATATGTTCCTGTAACAGAAGAGCATGTTCTGCTTCCTTGACACGTTTTTTAAGCATCAATGGTGTTAAATATGCTAAACCGTGTTGTATATCCCTGATTTCAAATGGGAGACTAACTTCACTTGCAGCTCTTTCTGCCGCTCGATATAAAAACACCCCAACATTTGCAATTTCATGATGGTGATGAAGACACTCTAAATTTAAAAGACCTCTTCCTCCTTGATCTCGTGAAAGGTAAATACGAGGTACGGAAGACCTAGGACTTCGATGTATAGTCATCATCTTGCGAGTTTCTCTATCTAGTTCCTTCAACTCATTCACATTCCACTTAACTGCTCCAAATGTATAGAGTAGTAAAGGAATGGCTAATTTATTTGTGGCTTGTATCTTATTCTTTCCAGTTAGTTCAGAAGCCCATATTTTTCTAAGAAGACCATGGTATTTCATATGGAGGTGATCTTTAAGCCCACACAAATCTTGACTTTCCGATTGAGGAATGTCAAGATATGTGTAAGTTTCCCCAACACCAAGGTGATGAATGGTATTGCCACCAATGAGCTGAACATTCTCAGAGTCGCTCGACATTTCAGCTGTTTCTCGTCTCCCTTTAATTAAATGGATAACAGCACATTTATCCAATCCAAAATCCATACCAATAGCTCTGGAGTACTCGGCTACTGCAAACACCAGAATTTTTAATTCGTCCTTGCTAGATCCATATTGCTTAAGATGGTCCATATAAAACAGATGGTTGATCTTATGGACTCTATTTCTGGGTTTTCCACACATGTATCCAGAGTATTTTTCTCGGAGTACTACAGACAGAGGCAAGAGGGAGATGCAAAAAAGCAGAGGACTAAGGGAGTCTCCTTGGAAAACTCCTCTTCTAAACGAGATGATGTTAGTCATCACCTGCTGTTTGTTGGATGTTATAACAAACCTTGTCCTCCACATGCGCATTAGCTCCTTTAAGCATCTCACAATGTTCGGATGTACCTCTAAGCATTCAAGGAGCTTGATGATCAGCTCATGACTTGTAGAATCAAATGCCTTTCGGTAATCAATCCAAGCCATTGACAGGTTACGTCGATAAAATATCGAGTCTTGGGTAATACACCTATCAATCAATAGGTTCTCCCTACAACCCGCCAGGCCTCTCTTGCACCCTCGCTGCTCGCTTATTGCACTCCAAACTGGCTCGATGGATGTCAAAATCCTCTCTTTGAGGATGCCAGTAAATAGCTTGTAGCAGGTGTTAAGACAAGCTATTGGTCTATAATTTTTTGGATTAGATGAATCTCCAGATTTTGGTAAGAGTACCGTTCATCCTTCCACCAACCACTGTGGTATTGGATGTTGACCGTTGAGAAAGGTAGAGAATATTCGAGCCAAATGTTGGTGAGTTGAATAGAACTTCTTCCACCAAAAGTTATTAATCTTATCCGGCCCGGGTGCTAAAAAGTTCTTTGTTTTAGCAACTATGTTTCTCTCCTCCTCTTTAGTAATTGGTGGACTTACCTCTGTAGGATGGTCAAGCCCCTGTCTAAAACACAAGCTACGAAAGAGTGTTAATGATGACTCTTCATCGTTCACTGAGTGGGCTTTCCCATAGATGTTACTCCAGAAGTTTTCAATCTCTTCACGACATGGGGGTCTTTCGACAGTTGGCGATGGTGGACTGAACAGGCGAGAAGGATTAGTAGCATAGGTATTATTTTGCTTTATCCATTTAACCCGCCGTTCTAAACGCTCTCTTATCACAACAAGAGAACGTATCTTCTCAATCCAATGTTGCTTGATGGTCTGCAACTTCGATTTCTTCAGAGTGTAATGCAATCTTTTTAGAGTCTGGCCTATTTCCAAAACCCTGGATGTAAATTTTCTTTTCGATTCAAGGTATACAATCAGAATCTGCAATTGAAAAGCATGCCTTCGAACCACCCCAATCTTAAACTGTACTTGTCTGATTCGTTTAATGGTCCTATCGACGCGGTCTGTAACATATTTTCTGTTACTTTCACGAAGCAGGACCTTTGCTTTTTCATACACAGCACAATTTAATGTCCAGAGATCTACATCCTCTGGGACTTATCAGAGCTCGTGATTCCCTGCAGCGATTTTGTCCATTTTTATGGAAACCTTTAGATGCACTTTGGTTTCCCTAGACCTCATGTTCCCTTCTTCGGTCGTTGGTGTAGGTGTTACTGTTGGAACCTGAAGGTTCTCTGAAGTTAGTCCGTCCATTTAAAACGTACTCTAGCTTGTCCCGGGTCAATGCCTGGTCGTTGCCTGGGTTCTGTCCCATTGCTACTCCCAACTGAACCCTGATCTCCATCCGAGAGAGGCCTATTGTAGATTGCACTGCGCGTTACATTCGTCGTTACCGCAAATACTCTGTGTGGGAAGTTATCCCAACACAGAGTGGACAATTATATCGGGTGCCCACCCCTATCTGACTTTTGTTCCGCCCCGGGTATTCTAATTTCCTCGGTACCTCCCATATCTGAGAGGCCTTCCCCTATCCGCCACCTGGGGAGGCGCCCGATTGGGGTATCAGAAACCCCAGCTCAAATGACATTCAAGTACTTGACCCAGTTGGCTCAGAAATTCTGTGATATCCCGTAAAGGGTACCACAGGTCCCTTACTAACCCGATCAAATACCTACACAATGTTCTGTAATGGTCATCTTAGTACTGAGCCAAGTCGGACCAGTATCTTTGAGCTGCTTGGTAACGGATAAACCAAGCAACCCATTTCGTGTATTATTATTATTACTATTATTATTATTTTTATTAATATTAATTTTAGTTATGATTATTATCAATGTAATAATATATATGATTACTATTTATTATACTTGTATATTGAAATTATTTTCATCTATTTTTATGCTGTGTATACTATGCGTATATGTGTGCAAGTATATATTACATGTACGTCACATATTCACTTATGTTTATTGTATCGATATTATATATTATATTATATATTTGTTAGTCGTTTTTTACACGTATTACTTTATTATTACTTTTATGATTGTAGTGGTTATTGTTATTATTATTCTTATTTTAATAGAATTATTCTTATTCTAACTAATTATTGTGTATTTTATTTTTAACATTTATTCATTATTGTTTTCATTAATCATTATTAATTATTTTTATTCATTTTTTTTTTTGCGTAGGATGTGAAAACCTGCTCTTAGGTACCCTGTAGCCCGTACTACAGGGTTATGCGGGGGTGACGACTTGCCGACCCGCTAAAAACACACCCTTATCTGGGGACCTTAAAACCACTCCCGGCTAGCCAATTTTAGACGTATTGCCATCAGGAGTGGTCCTATATACCCTATTCTGTCACTGACGCGACTTCCTACATAATCCTACGGGATCTCCATTCTTTGGCGACCATCGAAATCTTTGACCCTCATAACATGGTGTATGAAGGTCTCGATGGTACACCAATACTCGATAGAGCGAGTCATAAGCATGGTCATGTTCTCCGGTGTAACTTTGCAGTTTACACTGGCGAACATCACCTGCCTCTCCGCGTTCCAACATTTACAGCTGAAGAGTGTGTGCTCTGGATCGTCCACTGGGAACCCGCAGTACACATACTCCAAGCTGGCAATCTTCTTGAATCGCTCAAGGTACAATGTAAAAAATACTTCGGGAATATTACGTCAGTATTGTAATGTTACTTTAGAAACTTTCTGTAATATTACTGTTTGGCAAGTAGGAATAATACTACTCAACTTGTACTTCTATAGCTTTCAGCAATGTAATATTACATTTTTTAGTAAATGTACATTCAGGGTTGTGAATGTACTACTTTGGTAGTAGGTAATAAAAGCACCTACTTCTATAGCAGGAATTTTACATTCGCAAACAATTTTACCAAGGGAATTAAAATCACAAGTTTGGTTGTTCATTTTACCACTTTGATATAGGTTATTTTACTGATAAAAATCTGTTTTTTTACGTAAGTGATAGTGGAAATATTCCATATTAAAAATAGTATTATCACTTTTAAATGTGAAAATCCCACTACAGAAGTAGGTAAAAATCGCTCCTACTTCCATAGTGGTAACATTACCGAATCATTTTTTTCAGTGTATGAGCCAAAACATCCATGCCCTGTGAGGGCCTGGGTTAAGTAGTAGGAAACTACTCCGTGTTTCCTACTTATCCAGGTGGCGAGTGTTGGTATCAGCCAATACGTCCATCGGCCTGTCTCCTCCCCGCTCCATCTTTCTTGCCATCTGACGACGAGTCTGCTTCTCGCATATTCGGCGAATTTTGTCCTTGCTGGGTCGATTGTCATCCTTATAATGGGTGGACATCCTATCTTTGAAAAGGAGGAAAACCTGCTTCCTTTCTCGTGCCAAAGTTCTGCCAGCGTGACGCTGGCAAGAACCTGAACAGCACACGTGGGTACTGTCCGATATGCCGAAATGATACGTTTAGTAACAGTTCTTTTACAGATGGTTTTACTTCTGTCATTTCGCAGGGTAGGAGCCTATACAGGTGCTGCGTATAGCAGCTTTCATAGGGCAGCACTCGCCACCAGTCTTCTCTTCGATTCAGAAGGCCTCCCAATGTTCGGCATTAGGCGAGCCAAATTTGCCGAACACTGTTCGGCCCTCTGACATGCTACAGCGATGTGATGTTTGAAATTCAGGAATTTGTCCAATTCTACACCTAAGTATTTTATGTTTCCTTCACTTGACCTCGAATCCGTCTATCTGGATACCAGGGGCTGTATAACCACGTCTGTCTGTGACTAGAAGCGCTTCTGTCTTTTCCAGAGCCATTTGTAGGCCTCTGTCTTCAAGCCAGCGCTTTGCCCGTCTCAGACATTCGTTCGCCAATACGCCTAGGGCATAACTCGGGAACTATTTGGCCAATTAAGTTCATCTTTTTTTTTTTAAACTCAAAATTTTATATACTTTTTCTTTTATGGAAGCCTGCCGAAAACTTAAGGTCTTCAATTGTATGCCAAAATAAAGGGTTTAAGCCAAAAACATCGACCTTCCGAGTTATTACCGTCTAGAAGTACCTGTTGACTGGACTATGCATGTAGAAGGACTTGAGCCCCGACTAGGGTCTATTCCATGCCAGAACGAAAATTCGGTAGCAAAAATTGCTATACAAAATTGAATAAAAACAAGGTATAGTATTTTGTTCTATTTCAAAGCCTGTGCGAAACTTTTTTTTTTTATTTTATTTTATTTTCTTTTTAACGACCTTAAGTATACTTTTATATATTCTGTTTCCATTTCTTTACGAACTTTTTGACAGATATATTAAAAGTGAAAATCGGACTGTTTTCGAAAGCCTTGAATTTTCTTGCGGATAGTAAATTTCTTGAAGAAGAGATATTTTATTTTTTGTTTTGACATTAATTCCAAACGTTCGATTTCTTTTACACTGCTTCTGACTCGTGCAATGTCACAACCGACCTGTCATTGCACACATGAATATTTATTTCTTTATACGAGTTTAAATCTACACAATTTGTTTATAAAATAAAGATAAAAAGAAAAAGCACCCCAGCTAAAAAAGAGTGAATACAATTTTTATAAACATATTTTATTGTAATTTAAATATGTACACTTTGTATATAAAAATTACATAATTGACATAAAATTTACATATACAATATAAATTATACGTATACAATGTACATTGATTGTATATAAAAATTATATAATGTTAAAAATTTTTTTTGTATAAATACATATGAATTTGTATAAAATCAATATACATTGTATATAATTAATAGGTAAAACTACAGTTAAGCGGCTGTTCCGAATTTTGAAGTTTTTTAATCTGGACCAAACCTAAGTGATGTATTTTAACACCAAAACAAACAATCTGGTGGGGAAGGTTGAAAAAGTTAAATTAAAAACCTGCGCTTTTCAAAAAACTTCATTTTTTAACTATAGAAGTAAAGCATATTATTTTACTTTTTCAAGGAAAATCACGGTTAAACTCGAGTTTAGTAGCCGCTTACTGAAGTTGGCTGCAGAATATGTCCTTTCTTAATAGGTACACTGAAAAAAATATTTCCGTGGAACTGCAATAATTATGGGCAGATTGTCAATATTTTATTGCTGTTTTGGGAACTGCTATACGTATTTGTGTTTTAGCCATACGAATGTGTGATGCAGCACTTGATATTTGTGAAACTGCGAGTGACATTGTAAGGTTAGGTAAAATCGACAGTGGCGCACCGATGCATTATGTCAAACTCCTACATAACCTGGCAACCATAGTCAAATGTCTAATCTGATCACAGTATTTTTTTCAGTGTATAATAATGTAATGCAATTCTTACAAAATACGGGGAATCCCATATTTTTTATTTTTCTCTAATATAAAATAGAAGGAGGCATATATATTTTTATATACAGTGAATACTCCCTATAGCAGACACCGGCGGTGCAAGAGGAAATTGTCTGTTAACGGAGGTGTCCGCTATTAGGAGGTTTCACTATATATATAGATTTATATAATATTTTGTATGATTTCATTTTTCTTTATTATTAAAACACAAAAGCTAGACAATCACGATCTTTTGTACATAAATAAATATTTAATTGCATTTTTTTATAATACAGTGGAACCTCGATTAACGAATCGAATCGAAAGTTTGGATAATACAAATTAAAAGTATTTTTATATAACTGTAAAGAAACACGATTGAAGAGATAAACTTTATATTTCTTAAATTTAATATGTTTATTTTAAATGCATATTCAATTAATTAATATATTTATAAAACATAGTACCTATTTAGAATTTTGAAAAAATTTTTGACAGTGGGACGTATGGCGACATTAAAAATGTGTTGCATTTTTAAAGCATTTGTGTGTCCGTTAACAGAGGTGTCCGCTTTTGAGAGGGTCCGCTATTAAGAGGTTTTCATCTCATATAGAACCATATAATTTTGCCGGGACTTTTCAATTTCGTCCTTTAAAGGAGGTGTCCGATATTTGGAGGTGACCGCTAAGAGAGGTTTCACTGTATAAACTGTATATGTTAGGGAAAAAACGTGCAGCGCGGCCATGGGCCGCACAATATGTGCCGTTCCAGTATATATATTCTAGTATATATTCATAATATACTATTTTAAAGTGATTTCCTCTGAAAAAGTTAAAAAAAATGCTTTACCCCACCGGATTATTTGTTTTGGTGTTAAAATACACCAACTGTATTTCTATAAATTAAAATTAGTTTAGTAAGGTTAATATTCTTTATATTTATTAAAAAATTAATTTAGTAATTATCAATTCCGTTGTTTATTATTTTCATTTTTCCCTTTTTAAATTAAATTATAATGCTTCTCAGGGTGTTTTATTTATAATTCAAATTATGTATGAGTTAATGACTATTAAAGCACCATTTTTATAATTTTTTATAAGAATAAATCGTAAATAAGCACATTTCAATTACGTAGAAAGTAAAAAAGAAATTCACTATTGAATAATAAATATTTTAAAAATTGACCGCCAATAAGAATAACTAGAATGACTACGTGACTCAGTTAAGCAATGTGACTAGCACTCGTAACCTTTTCCTGTCAAAATCCAGTGGCGTCTATTAGCTGAAAATACCGTTGACACCGTGAAATCTTGGGGAATCAGTTTTATCATTTAACTTTTCTTTTTCTATGAAAATATGTGATCTAATGTGATACTAGTGTTCGTTATTTATAAAAAGTAGTGCATAATATACTTTTGTGCTATTTAGAGTGCCCTTTCTCTCTTTTTTTGTAGGAAATATATCCCGATTAATTGGAACTTGAGTTCTAATCAACAAAATAAGCAATTCTATAATTAGAACTTTCCAAGTTCCAATTACAAAACATGGAGTTCTAATAAATCCTTATTTACAGGGTTGTGCCAATGTTGGTTATGAGACAAAAGGACAATGTTCAGCCTTAATCGATCATACACACATAACCGAAAATATTGTTGAATATAAAATACTAGCATGTTGTAATTAAGAGGTTAGTTTGTGCTTATTTTCATATTTTCAAGAATTTATTGTTCATATTAATAGTTATTTATGACACAAGGACCCTAAATGGCACTTTATAGTACGAGTATGTATCGTAATACGAGCCTAAGTCCAATCGCAGCCGAGGCAAAGCCGAGGTGAAATGCAGATATGAAGCCGAGGCTCCACCGAAAAGTAGCCGAGGCTCTGATGTGACTGGGGCGAATTGTACAATACACGAGAACTTAAGTGCCGAAAGGGTCCAAGTGTCATATAACATTTTTTATCACACAAAAAACTAAGAATTCGAACCTAAGGAGAGGTGGTTATCGTAAAAAAAGGGCCTCCGGGGGCATTTCTAGGTGGGAGTAGGTCGACAGACTTAGAAATGCCCCCGGAGGACGGCGAAACCGTGAACAGCTGTGAACTTTGGGCAGCTGTACTACATAAAGACCAGCATCAGCCAATCAGATTGCGAGTTCATTTACTTCACGGCCTAGGCAGAGAAATGAGCTCTTAAAGGTTCCCAAACAAGCCGTGAAATCTAACTTTTGATGTAAGTGTGATAAAAAATATATTTTTATAACACATGTAGTCTTTTTATACATAAAAATTCATATTTAAAAGTGCTAAAAAATAATTTTTATTTTTAATTGTTTATTGATGCAAAATATTTACTGGAAGTTAACCCTCAATTTTACTATCCGACATGACTTAAGGATTTTTTTATTTTTTTATCATCATAGATGAAAGTTTGTAGTTCAGACGATAACTACAGATATAAATTTTAAGAAAATAATGAATTTTTTAATTGTATTTAATCCAATATCTAGATATCATGTTGGCCAGTAAAATTTAAGGTTAAATTCAAACAGATATATTTCGCAGAAATAAACAATCAAAAATAAAATATTTTTTGGCACTTAATATAAAAAATAAATTTTTTAAAATATGAACAATAAACTCATAATGACCCTTTATAATAACGTATACTTTAGTTTTATACACTGAAAAACTTTGTAGATCAATATTTACTAAACTCGACATTTAATTTTAGTAAAATAACTATATCATACTAGGAAAAAAATTGAACACTATTATTATTTCACAGTTTGACTATTAAAATGTAAAATTAAAAATTCAATTTTTAGTAGTCTGTTGATTAAAATTTTATCCTGAAAGGAAGAAAAGGTATAGAGCGGAAAAACAACACTTCGTCGAATCGCCATATGACAGCTAACCTAACCTCAATGCTACCTTCAATAATATAATATATTCATAAGTTGTAACTTATGTTACAACATATATCTTAACCTAAAATACAGATAAAATAACATTCGCTTTGTATTCGAATGAAACATTGTTTTTAACACACACCCAAAAATTTCAAAATATGTAAGATTGAATATTATTAATCAGGTCAAATTTTCGAAGGAACATAATTGATTTTCATTTAAGTAGAATCTCCTTTGAAGATGATAGTACATTTGTACGTAGGCTTATGTTTTGTTACATGTCCGAGCAATGTTCGTTTGCATGCGTGCAGCTTTGATCGACTGACTACTAAATTTTAAGGCCAGGTTCCTCCAAAAAAATGGTTCAAAATGGCTGCACAGAAAATGTCTGTTCAAAAAAATCCCTTTTGTAAGTGGGTGTCACGATATCTCTGGATCCATTTAATTGAAAGCAAAAATCAAAATGGTTTTTTATTCTGTATGACATTGGCTATGGTGTGAACTAGAATAAAACATTTTCACAAAAAAAAAAAAAAAAATGTCGGACTTTTCAATTTTTAACCCTTTTTTCACTTTTAATTGTTTATAACTTTTTTAAATGATGATGAATATTTTTGGTTCTAGTTCACACCAAAGAGAGACATTTGAAGAGTAAAATGACGTTTGGTTAATGTTGTTAAAAGACATTTTTTCGAGAAAAACGTGGTTTCGAGAAAAAGGCGATTAAAGGTTTTGTTCGTGAAAAATCGTAAAAAAGTGAATTTTACACATGTATCCAATCCGGCTGCATACACAACTTCTTCCTGGTCATCATAGGTGTCATTTTCAAGAATTTTTGCATTTCTTGCTGCAGTCCTGTAATCTTTAGACGCTTCTGTGGCCGCTCGAGCGGCCGGATTTACCGCATAGCGCGCACCGCTCTCCCCTCTTATATATCTACTCCTCGGTCGTGCGCACCTTCGAGACTAACTCTATATTATTTCTAAGAGTATTTTCTAGCAATTTACGGGGGAAAACAATTTTAGATTTTTTGAAAATTGTTTGGAGGAACCTGGCCTTAATAAAAAATAAATCATATATTGTTAATCAACTTACATTAACTGAAATATTTTATGTAGTGACCACTTTTTCCCCACTTTGATAATCAGTTTACTAAAATTAAATTGCGAGTTAAGCGAATAATAATCTGTAAAGTTTTTGAGTGTATTACAAATTTTGTTTAGGTTTTTTAAAATACTTCAGTTTTGTGATTAAAAACTCTAATTGTAAAACAGTTATTAAACTTATTTATAAAAAAAGAAAAGAAATAATAGTCTATAACCTAACCTAAAAACATTTAAATATAAAACAATTTTTTTTTATTTGCCAGAGTATACAGCCCACGATCATATAAGATCTTTTTATTTTTGTACTATTTATTTTGCGTTATAAATACTATTTTGAACCGTATATTAAAAATATTTGACTCATTATTATCTAAACTAAAAATAATTATGTTTATTATTGGGAGACAACACCATTTTACTAAATGCAATTTATTACATATTATAAATTAATTATCTACATTTAACAGTGTTACTCTGTGTGTAATATGTAGTACGAATGTCTTCAACTTTCTTATGAACCCCTGCAGCGTGCGTTGCGTAGATAGTTGGTTAGGGTTGCGGACTGTTAGTGTTAGGGTCGTGCGTTCGATTCCCAGCGGAAGGGAATTTTTCTCTTTGGTAAGCGATTATATAAATTATAATAAACATATAAATGATAAAAAAAGATTATAATGGGTATAATCTTAGAATATATGCTTCAGAAACCTTGTATCGAAATATTTTTAGGAATTTTTGTTTTTGTGTATAATGTACGCATAATTGGGTAGATTAAAGGTTTTAATATTGGGTTTATATTGAAGTAATAATATTGGGCATAGATTAATTTTGAGGCTCGGACCGAAGTGACAGTCCAATATTGGTAGAAACATTGGCCCAATGTAAATCCCCAATATCGAAGCTCTTGCCGATGGATTACACTGCTCGGGTAGTTAAAAGGTTTAACTCGATTTTTTCGGATAAAAGATCCCAATTAACTGTCAGGGTTACATATTATAGGTTTAAAATCAGTTTTACAAACATTATGATGTGACAATTGTGACACAAATAAGTGTTATAACCGTTTTATTTTAATTTTAAAGATTTATTTTTAAACAAAAATAATAAATGTTATTTGATGATGAGATTTATGAAGACCAAGTTTATTGCAAATTGAGCGGTTATAATATAGCAGTTGTAAAAGGAAATCAAAGGAGTTTTCTATTAAATTAGTTATTTAGAATTTAAGTTAAAATAGTTGAACTTTATCCCATCCGGGATGCGCCCGGCAGTGATTTAGTGAATAAATCACGGCCGTCCTTCCATTTAGAACTAATCTCCTTCAACTTCAAAATCCGCCGGCCAGCTCTGTTAGGCGGAGAGGGGCGTGAGCCGACGAGCAACCAACGCTGGCCCAGTGCTGAAAAGTGAAAACGAGAGGAGCTTCCCCTGGAGTTTTCCCCCCATTTTAAATAAATAAAGCACTGATTAATAAAATAAAATAAATATAAATTTATTTAATAAACATTAACTATTCGGAAAAAGTGGATTTTTGTCCCAAGATTTTACAAAATGTAGCCTCTGAGAGAGGAAATTATATCGACCAGAAATCCACAAAATAAATGATTACTAAACTTGAAACTGAGATTGTGCAAGATACCCTTAAATATAAGGCCATTCTAAGGCCGGACAATTAGAATAATAATTACTAAAATCTCATGTGAACGGTCGAGCCGCCAGTGGCCATGAGCACGTGGCGGATAATTACAATTTTAATAACGTGAGTCGCTTACCCATTGTTTAAACAATACGACGACACAGGGCCAATAACGGCCAGCACAGAATTTAATTTTATAATTAAATTTATAATAAAAAGGAGTCGTTTCGACTCAAAAATAGAAAAGTCTCAAACTTTTATTCGTGGAACCAACTGTTACCCACGAGGGCTCAACCAGGAAGAAGGAGCGAGGTTCGTGGAAATTCGGACGCTCTTCCGAAAATTTCCTGTCTCTCTCCTTGATTGTCGGATCTCATTCATCGATAATGAGATCCATTTGTAGATTCGCTCGCTGCGCCGTGAGATGTCCCTTGATGTCCTATTTCGGCTTCTAGACAGACAGGTTCCACCATGAGAGGGCGGAAATCACATCTACCCCTTGTAATTAAAACATTAAAATAAAGAATGGTAAATAAGCGACTCTTATAAATATTTAATTTTTGACAGAGGCGTGAAATTTCTGGTCGACGATAAGTGAATGGACATAGTCCATCCTAGCGCTTCCTGTTTGAGTTTATTCAACGCGGAAGGCTCCTTCTATAAAGGGAAAAGTTGCTTACAGAACGTGCAGATAAAATCTGCAACGTTACAACTCCTCCCCCCCCTAGAAGGAGCCTAGGGGCTTGTTTTGACTTTCAAACCCAGACTCTAGGTTTGCGACTCACTTTCAAGGACCATCGTACTTCAGCGACTGGCGAGTCGATCGACCAAACATTCCATGTCTCTGTCATTTTTCTAGTATCATAAAATACTAGGATCGACAGTTAATTAAATGATAAATAATAGGAATCAAATTATAATCTAGCCAAGAATATATCAGAATTACATTCTGAACTTAAATTACGACCATCATAAGGATGGTTTAAATCTTATTTAATGTGACTTCTGGTCATAAGAAAAAGTAAAAGAAATCTTAAATGGGATTAGTTGGAATATTTCCTTTCCCCAAAAAAAAATACGTGGAGGTTGGAACTACACGGAAAGCTCATAACACGCTATGAGAATTTTTTTTTTTGAAGCTTAGTATAAGCAAGAAAACCAACTATTTACAAAAATAATTCTATTTATTCATGGGTTCTATACATCACCCAAAAAAAAGACAAATATCACCACTCTTGAGGAAGAGGATGGAAAGGGTGTGTTGGGAATCATTTGAACGAATAAAAGGGATAAATAGAATAGTGAATCAGAAAGAGGAATAAAGCATGTTATATTATCTTTATTACTCGATATAGCCAATCTTAAAATCTGCAATGGAATGGTTTAAAGTTCAAGTGGTTTAAACTACATTTTCCTCACGGGCGTGGTATGGTTTTAGGTCTTTAACATGAAAAGTACCTAGCGATCGACCATTTTCGTTCGCAAGTTCATAAACCAGGGGCGATCGCGCCCGAATTATTTGAAAAGGACCATGGACTTGTTTATCTAGCTTCGAGGAGGTTCGTTTTTCCTTAGAAGAAAGGGTGACTAACTTTTTAAGAACTCGATCGCCTACTTGATAATCGAAATGTCTTCGACTTTTATTGTAATACCGAATTTGTTTAACGTAAGCTTCCTCTAAGTGGAGGGTGACTAAACCACTCAATTCTTTTAGGCGCTCCATTCGTGCGATCCACGTGTCTCGAACAGGTTCCGGAATTTCGGGAGGTCCTTCTTCCTCCCGTCGTAAACTAACTTTAGGGCGAGGATCACGACCGAGATTTAGAAAGGCTGGACCCACCTTTGTTGTTGAATTTACCGCGGTATCATACGCGAATCGAAATTCGTGAAGGTGGACATCCCAGTCAGTTTGATCTGTGTCCACGAAAGTTTTTAACATCGTCTTAAGCACGCGGTTCATCCTTTCGGTCGGATTCGCCTGGGGGTGGTAGGCCGGGTTGGTAGAGTGGTGAATTTAAAAAAAGTCGGTGACCTCTTTCATCACTTTGTTGATGAATTCGGTCCCGTTGTCGGTGTGGAGCACTTCTGGTTTGCCCCAACGAGATATCACCAGGTCGTCTAAGGCGAAGCTAATGTTTTTAGCTGTGGCCGTTCTCATGGCCATGCACTCGATATATTTTGAGAAATAATCGTGGAAGACGATTATGTAGCAGTTTCCTGCTTTACTTCGAGGCAAAGGTCCCATGCAATCTGTAGAGACGACAGACCATGGTCGGTTTACTACTCTTCGGCCCATAAGGCCAGGACGTGGCAGTTGCGAAGCTTTTGTCCTTTGGCAGAGATCGCACTTGTTAACGTAGTTCGAGACGTCTCGAAAAATGCCAGGCCAGTGGTAGGAAAGAGTAGGTCTTATCAATGCAAAGGTGGCCTGCCTGAGCTTCGTCGTGCGATTCATTGAGAACCACGAAGCGCTTTTCCAATAGAAGGACTAGCTTCCAGGCGTCTTCGTCCTCAATGATAGGGTCAATGACCGGGTTAGGGCGGTATAAATACAATTTTCCATCCGTCACTTTTCATCCATGGAATTTGCGGGGGTTAGCTAGGACATCCGCCAATCTTTTCTGATACCACAGATCTGCGCTTTCGACAATAGCGCAGACCCCCTCCGCCCCTAGATCTTCATACATTCTGGATAGCGCGTCAGGAACGTTATGGAGCGAGCCTTTTCTGTGCTTTATGACATAGGAGTACTCTTGTAAGTCTAGTGACCATCTCGCCAATCTACCTGTAGGGTTGTGTAGGTTATGTAACCATCGAAGGTTACTGTGATCTGAGATCACTGTAAAATGAAACCCTTCCAGATAGTGGCGGAACTTTTTAATGGACCACAGGACTGCAAGACATTCTTGCTCAGTAGTCGAGTATCTCCTTTTCGCATCGCTCATCGTTTTACTAGCGTAGGCTATCCCTCGTTCTTCTCCTTCCTGTTCTTGTGTAAGAACGGCCCCTAGTCCAAAACTGCTTGCATCTGTTTACAAGACGAAGGGGACTGAGAAGTCTGGATATGCAATGATCGGGCTAGAGGTTAAGGTGGTTTTTAGGGTCTCGAAAGCTGCCTCTTGCTCTTCAGACCATTCCCAACTCTGGTTTTTCCTTAGCGGCCTATTCAAAGGTTCTGTTAGAGAGGCAAAATTTTGGATAAACCTTCGGTACCAACTCGCCATGCCCAGGAAGCGTCTCAGTTGCTTCAAATTTTTAGGGGCAGGGTAGTCAAGGACAGATGCTACTTTTTCAGGATCGGGTTGCATGCCATTGGCGTTGATACGATAACCCAAGTATCGTACCTCTTCCTGACAAAATTTGCTTTTCTCCCGACTGATTGTAAGGCCAGCCTCGTGGATGGCATGTAGCACTTTTTCCAACCAATATAGATGCTCCTCAAATGTTTTCGTGACGATAATAATATCGTCGAGATAAGCGAAACAATGAGGACGCATCTCAGGACCGATGATTTTATCAATCAGTCGTTGGAAAGTGGCAGGAGCTCTGGAAAGGCCAAATGGCATACGCCGGTATTGAAAAAGGCCCCTGCCAGGAACGGTAAAGGCAGTAAATTCTTTACTGCTGTCCTCGAGTGGTACCTGATGGTAGGCTAGGCTCAAATCCAGAGTGGAAATGTACCTAGCAGACTGGAGCTTGTCCAGTATGTCCTCCATGAAGGGAAGGGGGTAGGCGTCTCCCTTGGAGACAGCATTAATTTTCCTGTAATTAATGCACATCCGGTAGGTGCCATTTGATTTTTTAACCATTACTACCGGACTTGACCATTCAGAATTGGATGGCTCTATAATATTTTCCTTTAGGAGCTTATCCACTTCTTCGTGCATTGATTTCAGGACAATAGGAGACACTCTGTAATGTCTCTGTTTTTTAGCGGGGCAACTTTGGACAGCAATCCTATGATTGATTAAAGTTGTTTTCCCGATTTTCGGCTTGTCTTGGATTGAGACGGATAGAAAAGTGTTTAGCCGCTCTCTTTTGACATCCCTTAGCTCCGCGATGCCGCAGCATTCTTCTGGAGGTAAATCGTGATTTGAGTCAAGGCCAGGACGGTGTGTTGTACCGTTTCCATAGTAGATAAGCTGACCTTGAAGGGGAGGTTTTGCGATATACCAGCAATCGCGATACCCATCTTGAACGATCCCGAATTTTCTGAAACAATCCTAACCTATTATGCATTCGGGATTTAGTCTTTTAGTTACCCTAAAGAGGAAATCATTTTTGATCCCATCCACGTCTACCGGTAGTTGGATGAGTCCCAAGATTGAGGATATAGAGAAATTTGCGGTAACCATATGGTTGGCTGTTGGCTCTATTAGCTCGCGTTTATTCAGGGCAAGCAAACGCTTGGTTAGTTCAAGTGAAATGAATGAACGTGAGGAGCCGCCATCAAGGAGCCTGCAGATCGGTTCCTGACCTATTAGAATCTGTGCGTAGTGTCGCGAAGCATCTTCCGACGTGTCAATGTTCCCGCAGTGGTCCAGTCTATAATTTATATCCTCCGGAGGAATAGGTAAAAGGGTTTCGCCAGATAGAGTATTTGAGTCACCTGACGTAGTAGGGGACGTCCGTAAGTCTGTCTGAGGGGAAACCGGGACCGTTACTCTTTCTCCCCTTCCTCGTTTCCCTGGGGGTTGCAGGTCTTGCAATTTTTCTTTACGATATCGTCGGCTCCACAGCCGAAGCAGAAGATGCCTCTTCTTTTAGCTTTACAATTCCTGAATTTTTACCGTTGGTTTGTTTTTATGGCTGTGGGCTGGCTTAGAGGAGGGGGGAGCTGTGGTACTGATCGCAGCTATTTGCTCCGCCATCATAGTTTTGATAAGTTCTTGCATTTTCTCAAAATTTGTGTTTCCAATTGCATTGCAACTCGAGGCCTGGTCCTCTGCAATTGAGGCAATTGGAATCTGCTTTTTCGCAGGAGGTCCTTGACGGACATTTTTCTTGCTTGGCCGATAAGCGTACTCTGGGATAAAACTTTCCTCTGAAGCCGGAGGGGGGGTATCGGCTTTGCAAAAGAGGAAGGTCCTCTTTAGATCCTGAGCAAGGGCCGCCAGTTCGTTATAAGAGCTAAACTCTCTACGTCGAATGGCTAAACGAAGCCTTTGTCTCATGTTGTCATGAACTCTATCTAGTTGCTCCTCTAAAGGGACTTTTCTCGGAAAGAGATCAAACAGACCCATTAGGTAGGTAAGGTAGTCGACGGTTGGCTCCTCAGCTCCTTGTTTGCGTTGAAGAATTTGTTCTTCAAGACGTCTTTGGTAATTAATGTCGCCAAAGCGTGCGCAAAAGTCTGCTTTGAATTGGTCCCAATTTTGCCAATAGGGACGGTTCTGCCTGAACCACATCAAAGCTAAACCTTCCAGAAGGAATGGAATTGCGAGGAGCATTTCCCTGTCGTCGACTGAATCGACTGCTCTGCCCTCTTCAACTCTTTCAAGGAATGTTATCACGCTACTTTCGCCGCGACCTAAGAAAGAGACGTTCCACGTCTTTACGATTAGAGCGACGCTTCTATTACGGTAACGTGGTGTCGAGTTAGCCGATTCGTGGTGGGGGTAATTGCTTCCTGCGTTTTGACGATACCCTGACCCTCTTGTTTGTGTCCTAGATGTGAAGCCCACCTGTTCCGGTGGTGTTCTAGGGTTGTAAGAAGCTCTATTCGGAGCTTGCATAAGGGGAGGGTTGCCGTGGCCATTGTTTTGACTGGCCTCATGCCAATAATCCGCGCCTCTTTGTGGGTCTGTCCCACTTTGCTGCCCGTGATCACCAGGTGGTGTTGTGGGGCTGAATGGAGTGCCCGTAGGGGTCGATGTGGGGGTGTTTTGCGGAGGAGCTTCTGCTCTAGAAGCATTGACGCGAGGTTGTGTACCCGAAAAGAATTGGCTATAATCGGACCGTCTTGTTTCGTCCGTCTCAATAAAGGCAGGTCCATAATTGGGCCTACGTGTGGTTACATTGTTGAAAATTGTTGAGGGTATTCCTCCAAAGTGGTTTGTCGTAGCCCGTGTACTCGGAATGGGAGAGAAAATACTGGTAAATACCGGCGGTAGGGTGGTTGTGATACCAGCCGTCGAAGAGACGGTAGTGTGTACCGTATTCGGTTTCGAGGTCGGTAACGAGCTTTTGATTGGAACGGATGTGAGGGGGATTACCTCTGGTCTCAACGGCTCACTTCCGGATTGTTGACCTGGTGAAAAGTCACTAAGATCGGCAGAATCATCTAAGGCGAACATGGCGTTCGGTCTTAAGAGCCGTCGCGAGGATGAAAAGTCAGGGTGGACATTTACTGACGTGTCATCGTCTCCAAGGGTCCACACGACATTTGAGTCTACTAACCGTTCGAAATATCGCACTTATCTGTCCGTGATTACTTCACGTGTGCCCGTATTATTAACCATGTGGTTTTTTAATAAGCCCCTAATTGCTTCGGTGGGGGTAGCATGTATCCAGTTATAATTCTGTTCCGACATTTTTTTTAAAATCTAATTATTAAACGAAAATTAATTTAGAGAAAGCGTAGTGTAAAAAAAAATTTTCGACTTCGTTCCGATTCCGAGTTAAGGGAAACGAATAAATAAAACAATAATTATTAATTTAATTATTTAGTAAACATTTAATAAACAACACGAAAGTTCCTAAAATTCAATTAATTTTTTATTCATTTCCAGTATTCAATTCACTGGTTTAGTCGTGAGAGCGGTTGTAAGTTTTTTTTCAGGATTGAGAAAATAGAGTTTTTGAGAAAAATAAGATTATTTCAATCAGTTGGCATTCCAACAAAAGAAGAGGTTTTAGTTATATCAAAAAATAATTTAAGTTTTCTATTGGTCTATTTAAAGTTAATAAAAAAAATTTTAATAAGTTTTAAGTTAGGAACATTTTTTTGTTTCTTGTGTTTGTGACATTTAAAGAAGACAAAGAAAAATTTTAAAGAAAATCGCCAAGATTCACTTTCATTTCTTCTTATTTTAATTTTTTATTTACATTTAAAAAAAAAATTTTAGTGAACTTTGATTTTAATTTTAATTTCTTTTGAATTTTTAATTCACTTTTAATTTTAATGTTAATTTTAAATTTTATTTTTATTTTTAATTTTAATTCGATTTTATTTTGATTTTAGGTTAACTTCATTATTATTTAATTTAATTTCAACTTTGTTCTACTTTTAAATTTTAATTTTGTTTTTAGTTTTAATTTTAGCTTTTATTTTATTTTTCAATTTTTAATGTTAATTTAAATTTTAGTTTGACTAGTTTATTTTTGATCCTTTCTATTTGAAAGGTTATTAATTTAATTATACTATTTGAGAGAAATTGATGAATTTAAAACTCTATTTGCTGTTCCGAATTACACTTTATTTTATATTCGTGGGACGGTAAGAATACGCGGGGAAAGGTGGTTGTTGCTGTACTACTCACAGCTTGTTCTCTTTCTCCCTCACTCTCGCAGCGCGTCGTTCGTAGGTGCTTCTGCTGCGCGCGGGAAAGGACGGTTGCCGTTATGCTGTTCTCGGCGGTTGTCATTCTCCGTCACTCTCACGGCGTGTCGTTCGTAGGTGCTTCTGTTGAGCGCGGGGAAAAGGGGTGGCACTAACACACACGTATTGCCGGCTTTTTATATAATCTTGTTTTTTACCGGTCGCGTGGATGTCGGAGGGTTTCTTTGCGCACTTATGGTTTTGTTCCCGTTCACGATGCTTTCGGTTTTTGGCGGTTTTATTCCGGATTTTCACTTTTTTTTTAAACCACTCGCGACTTGTACCACGTTCATTTCCGGATTATAAATTCTGAATTAATAGCGTGAGAAAACATTTAATTATTCGACGAAATTACACTGACCTTATTGGTGATCGTTAACACTTTTTTTTGAGCCGTCCAAAAGTGTCAGTCTTGATGGTAGTTGAAAGACTATTTTTCAGACGGTGCTTTTGTGATCTGTCACTTTCTTCGGCGGACATATGTAATTCTTCCGTCGTGAGACACAAAGGTTGCCGGAGGTGACCGATCGTTTGTGTCGGAATTCTGGTTAATTTGTCGCACCGTTTTCGTACATTTTATTCTTGTTTCGTCGAGAATATTATAATTCTATATACATTTGTTTTCTGAAAATTGGTAATTTATAAATGGTTTTCAGGATTTGGAATGGGAACTATTGGAACTTCTTTGTTGGGACAACACTATTTAAAAAAAGAACACGTAGTTAAATATACATTTAAATATACATTTAAAAATAGTAAAATTTCAATTTTAAAATAAAGAATTTTTCGCCATAAAAATTATTCCTGCAGATAGCTGCTTCAAGTCGCTCGAAATATTCAGAGAGAAAATAATGCCGCTTTTGATTGCTCGTCTGACCCAACACGTTGTGGCGCCATTTTATAACCGTTTTATTTTAATTTTAAAGATTTATTTTTAAACAAAAATAATAAATGTTATTTGATGATGAGATTTATGAAGACCAAGTTTATTGCAAATTGAGCAGTTATAATATAGCAGTTGTAAAAGGAAATCAAAGGAGTTTTCTATTAAATTAATTATTTAGAATTTAAGTTAAAATAGTTTAACTTTATCCCATCCGGGATGCGCCAGGCAGTGATTTAGTGAATAAATCACGGCCGTCCTTCCATTTAGAACTAATCTCCTTCAACTTCAAAATCCGCCGGCCAGCTCTGTTAGGCGAAGAGGGGCGTGAGCCGACGAGCAACCAACGCTGGCCCAGTGCTGAAAAGTGAAAACGAGAGGAGCTTCCCCTGGAGTTTTCCCCCCATTTTAAATGAATAAAGCACTGATTAATAAAATAAAATAAATATAAATTTATTTAATGAACATTAACTATTCGGAAAAAGGGGACTTTTGTCCCAAGATTTTACAAAATGTAGCCTCTGAGAGAGGAAATTATATCGACCAGAAATCCACAAAATAAAAGATTACTAAACTTGAAACTGAGATTGTGCAAGATACTCTTAAATATAAGGCCATTCTAAGGCCGGACAATTAGAAAAATAATTACTAAAATCTCATGTGGACGGTCGAGCCGCCAGTGGCCATGAGCACGTGGCGGATAATTACAATTTTAATAACGTGAGTCGCTTACCCATTGTTTAAACAATACGACGACACAGGGCCAATATCGGCCAGCACAGAATTTAATTTTATAATTAAATGTATAATAAAAAGGAGTCGTTTCGACTCAAAAATAGAAAAGTCTCAAACTTTTAGTCGTGGAACCAACTTTTACCCACGAGGGCTCAACCAGGAAGAAGGAGCGAGGTTCGTGGAAATTCGGACGCTCTTCCGAAAATTTCCTGTCTCTCTCCTTGATTGTCGGATCTCATTCATCGATAATGAGATCCATTTGTAGATTCGCTCGCTGCGCCGTGAGATGTCCCTTGATGTCCTATTTCGGCTTCTAGACAGACAGGTTTCACCATGAGAGGGCGGGAATCACATCCACCCCTTTTTCCCTCGATGTACAACCCTCGGTTGTACCCATCGCAGAAACCTGGCTGCACCCTGGCATCCTTTTGTGAACCCTCAGATGAAGAGGCCGAGCGAATCAGAACGTAATTAAAACATAAAAATAAAGAATGGTCAATAAGCGACTCTTATAAATATTTAATTTTTGACAGAGGCGTGAAATTTTTGGTCGACGATGAGTGCAAGGCCGTAGCCAGGGGGAAGCAAAGTTCCCGAAACATTCGGAAAAATTTCCAAACATTCGGAAAAAATGTTTACCTGCAAAAGGGTCGACTTATGACTAACCCTCATAAATTTGAAGGATTATAGTACCTGCTGTTTCGAAATGTTTAAAATAAAAATTAAATGTTTATTTTAACATTATACTTATTTTTTATGAACTTATATTACTTTTATGTTTTATGTATATAACACATCTTTTGGCATCTAAATTCGAAAATGCTATCCATTTTTTCTTCACATTAAGGGTTTGCGAGATAATTTATAACTTTTACAGATATAATTATTTTATTATAAATTTTAGATATTTGTAATCGTGAAACATCACAGATTATAAATACACTATTTAAATACTTAAATTGTTGAAATTGCAAATTTTTTAAGTCATAAAATTTTAATCCATTGGAACAATAGACCAAAGGATCTACTGTTCAAGTAGAGTGAGCAAGATAAAAATCGAAACTTTCTGAGAAATTCATTCAATATATTTATGGCTTCTTTCAAACTCAGGTAATCTATACATCAGGGAGTTCCACGTTACAGCGTACATATTTAAGGGTCATAATGTACACAAAAAAACTAAAAAATAAGTCCTCTTGACTTTTTAAAAAAAATAATTAGAACTCTAGTTAGCGCGATTCAAAGTTGACCAATCGCGTGCTAGCTTTACTCGATCCCCAAAGGCGTAGGACGAACACCGGATAATCGCAAGACCATTCCTGACATTAAAAAAAAAAAAATTTCTTTGACCAAACTAATTGGATCAACAACCGACAGACAACCAACATTATTTACAACAAATTCGAAATTGTTTAAACAAAGTTAGTTAACAAATTCCCAAAACGGATAATTTGCACCAAAAATTGATTTTTCTTTCTCCGAATTTTCAAGATTTACATAAACTAAAAATTGACAACATTGTTAACAACAAATTCGAAACCGTTTAAACAAAGTTAGTTAACAAATTCCCAAAACGGTCAATTTCAACTAAAATTTGATGTTTTTTCAAGAAAATATGAAGAAGAACATAAAATAATAGTTGGCAACATTGTTATAAAAAAATTCAAAATAGTTTAAATAATGTTAGTTAACATATTCCCAAAACGGACAATTTACACAAAAAATTGATTTTTCTTTCTCCGAATATACAGAGTTACATAAACTAAATTTTACCAACAGTCTTAACAACAAATTCGAAATTGTTTAAACAAAGTTAGTTAACAAATTCCAAAAACGGTTAATTTCTACTAAAATTTGATTTTTCTTTCACGAAAATATGAAGAATAACATGAAATAGTAATTGGCTACATTGTTATAAAAAAATTCGAATTTGTTTAAATAATGTTAGTTAACAAATTCCCAAAACGGACAATTTGCACCAAAAATTGATTTTTCTTTCTTCGAATATACAGAGTTACATAAACTAAATTTTAACAACATTGTTAACAACAAATTCGAAATTTTTTAAACAAAGTTAGTTAACAATTTCCTAAAACGGTCAACATATACTAAAATTTGATGTTTTTTCACAAAAATATGAAGAATAACATAAAATAGTAGTTGGCAACAATGGTATCAAAAATTCTAAATTGTTTAAATAATGTTAGTTAACAAATTCCCAAAAAGGACAATTTGGACGAAAAATTGATTTTTCTTTCTCCGAATTTTCAAGATTTACATAAACTAAAATTTGACAACATTGTTAACAACAAATTATTAATTATTTAAACAAAGTTAGTTAACAAATTCTCAAAAGCGGACAATTTCCATCGAAAATTGATTTTTTTCCGAAATATTAAGAGTAATACAAACTTAAAGTTGAAGACCTTGTTAACAACAAATTCGAATTTGTTTTAACAATGTTGGTTAACAAATTCCCAAAACTGTCAGTTTCTACTAAAAGTTGATTTTTCTTTCACAAAAATATAAAGAATAACATAAAATAATAGTTAACAAGATTGTTATCAAAAAATTCGAATTTGTTTAAATAATGTTAGATTACAAATTACCAGAACTGCCAATTTTCACCAAAAGGAATCATTCTTCTTACAAAAAATAAAGTAAATACAAACTATAAATTGACAACAATGTAAACAACAAATTCGAGATTTACATAAACTAAAACTTGACAACATTGTTAACCGCGAATTCGAAATTGTGTAAACAATGTTATTTAAAAAATTTCCAGAAATGTCAATTTCCACCAAAACCGATGATTCTTTTTTAAATAATTAAAATGAATAAAAACTTAAAATTGACAACATTGTTAACAATAAATTTGAAATTGTTTTAACAATGTAAGTAAACAAATTACTAGAATTGTCAATCACCACCAAAAATTAATTTTTCTTGCTTAGAAATATTATGAGTAACAAAATCTAAAAATTGTTAACATTGTTAACAACAAATTCGAAATTGTTTTAACAAAGTAAGTTAAGAAATTACCAAAACTATTAATTGCCACCAAAAATTAATATTTCTTTCTTTAAAATATTATGAGAAACATTATTTAAAAAATTGACAACATTCAAGTGACCCCTCCTGGTGTCACCTTGTCGTGGTGAGGGGGCTTACGACCGGCCAAGCGCTTGTCCTTTAGACGCCTTTACTGGACGATCTGTTCGGCTCTTCTCAGAACTCATCGACTCCCGATGTCTGGCGAGTTTGGGCACAGGGGAATGAACGGGACCCCGTTAATTCGGGTAGCCGCCGTTTTTCGAACCTGTGCACTAGCTATCCTGTGCAGATGATGTTAATTCAGATTCCACATGGGGGTTAACCATCCTCATCAGCTGTGGGCGACATGGGTTCTGGGAGGAATAGGACACTCCTGCCTTCTTGGTTTTTCTAAGTTGGTGTGGAATAGCCTCGATCCAGGGTTGGCGCCCAATCTAAGGTTCCACACTGTGCCGAGAGATGGATGGCACCAGGGTTACAAAATTCGACGTGAAGCTGTCGGGGATGGTGCGAACGTCGCCCAACCTACGTGCTCTTCAATTTCGCGTCTGTAAAGAGCAGGCGTCGGTTGTTGATGCCGGGGGCCTGGGCGACGGGCGCGCTGTCGTCGCCAGTGACACTTTCGGAGGTGTCGCGAGCTGTGCTAGGATACCGGGCGCCCTCCTAGCGTACAAATGCTTTACCTACACATCGGATCTCTGTGTGGGTGGACCGTTTTTTCTCCCAGGCTCGTGGGAATCACATGGAAGGTTTCACATTTAAATTAAACGACGAAGAATGGCGCCCAGATGAAGTTGGTGATAATTCCAAGGCATCGAGTAAATCTGGCAGAAGCGATGATGGCCCAGGCCCATTGACTTTAAGGATGGAGGACCTGTCAAGGTCGAGGAGAAATAGTGCCGCGAGTGTCAGCAGCTGTGGTAGTGTTTTCAGCTACGCTACGGCAGAGGACTTCGCATTTTGCGAAGGTTTGCGCAGCAAGTGCTTAAAACTTCGAGAGGAAGAAGACAACATCCTCCAGGAGATGGAGACTGAACTCTCCAAGATGATGGAGAAGCTGAAGGTTCAACAAAATGTGGCTGAGACGATCCAAACTGACTTGAAGAAATTCAGCCAGTGGATCCCAGCAATGAAAAAGAAGCACGAAGAGGCAAAATTGGCCGATGAAAGGCTCAATGAAAACGTTGTCGGCACGCAGCACTCCGCAGTAGAGAAGAGAAAGTTTAGAGAACGCTTCCAAGCTAGGTCTATAAGAAACCTGGTTCAGGAATGCGAAAGAAAGAAAAGAAAAGTTAAGGACCGTTTTCCTCCTAAGCTGACTACAAAAAAAAGGAAGCATGGTGAGGCAGCGAAGGTGAAGGCCTCAAAGAACAAAAATGGAAGGGAGGGACCGAAGGAACCTATCCTCAAAATTGCTGTGGAGCCGCATAGGCCTAAAGGGTCGTCAATCCTTGTTCGCGTTTGTCAGGGACAGACTTTTGCGTCTGTCCTTGGCAGACTCAAAAGGAAAGTGGACCCTGGCTCATGCCAGACCACTGTAACCACACGAATTTTTAAGTTAACAAAATTAAGATATTTATTGTCATAAATGTGGAATAGAAAATGTTTACATTAAGTTTACATAAATATAATCGTAATTAATTAATCATAAAAGCGTAAATTATAAAAAACGTAAATTATAAAGCGTTAATTTTAAAATGAGAGATCGTATCGCGATGATCGTATAAACTTAAACTCGCGACGGCGATGCACGAAAAACGCTTTCAAAATTGTCGAATGTTTAAATTTTATCGCAATAGTGCAGTAGCTTCGCTACATTTAAATGGCCTTACAACTTTTCGAGCGTTGCTCGTTCCTAACCTAACACAAATTCAAAGAAAAGTATTAATAAAATAATTAGAAATCAATACGTAAAAAAAATAAACTAGTGGCCTTGTCACTTTACGAGCTTTGCTCGCATGCAAAGTGAGTAATACTCACTTGAGAGGAGGATAAGGATAAAAAAAGGCCTAAACTTTATTAAAATCTTCGTATATCGCCAGCCCCTACGATAAGGATCTCCAGACCCACGATCGTAGCTTGACGGGGCTAGCTTCGTTGTTGAATTCTAAAAATGACCTCAAGGAATCGAGCTCCGTGGTTGAGCTCTGTAAAGAAGCTCCGTGGTTGAGTTTTGTGGAATGAGCTCCGTAAAATAAGCGAGCTTCGTTGGCGGTCAAATACTCCTAGTGGTATTACCACTCTTAAAGCTGGAGCTGTTAGCAGTATCACTGCTCTAGTCGATCTGAGGTTTCAGACCGGCGAACGCGTATTAACGTACTTTAACGTGTTGAGCGCGGCACATGCGCAGCATGCTCCTCGTCGTGATTGGCCGCTCGCGCGCGCTTATTGGCCTTCAAGCTTTGCCGGGGTAACTTTGCCGCGATTGGCTCTTGCGTGAATTCGGGGGAAAAGGATTTGCCACGATTATAGAAACCACTTCGTTTCTTGCGACTTAGTCGCGATCGTGCATCGCTCTACTCGAAACCGTCGGTCTATTGAATTTTTAATTTTTCTAGTATTCGACAAGCTAGCTCAGTCGCGTACGCGTACGTTTCGTGCATCGATTGTTGCTTCGTGTCTCTACGCCGGGTTCTCACAGTCTCCGAGGCAGTAGGTGGAATGGGTACCGTCAGGCGACCAGAGGACCAGAGGGTGACCCTGGAAATCCGTGACATTAGCGGCTCAACCGAAAAGGAGGAAGTGGTATCTGCTCTCGAAGTAGTTCTTAATACTCCTCGAGAGAAAAGACAAGTAACGGTCCTGCACCAAACAAGAGA
Organism: Ganaspis brasiliensis; assembly: GCA_037103525.1. Taxonomy (NCBI): domain Eukaryota; kingdom Metazoa; phylum Arthropoda; class Insecta; order Hymenoptera; family Figitidae; genus Ganaspis; species Ganaspis brasiliensis. The sequence continues at coordinate 1,431,917 of JAZKLR010000014.1, forward strand.
GGCGAACAAAATCGCCATCTTGATCACAGATCGCGAGGAAGCGGAACGCTTAGAAAGACTCGGCAGAATAAAATTGGGCTTCTTAAGTTGCCTCATTAGGAGAAGGCTTATGGTCAGAAGGTGCCACAGGTGCCTTGATTACGGCCATAAGAAAGCAGACTGCAAGGGAGTAGACAGATCCTCCGCTTGCTTTAAGTGTGAGTCTACTGGACACTCTCTTGCATCATGTAGTAAGGAAGCGTTCTGCTTCCTCTGTGCGGCCGAGGCTGAAAATGAGGCGGAAACGACTCATGTTGCAGGTTCAGGAAAGTGCGCCTTCTTCTTGAGGCGTTTTTTGAACTGATTGACGGTCGATCGGGTCCCTTGGCTCCACTTGCGTGCGTCAAGGGCCCCAATAACCGTCAATGATATTAGGTCCCGTTTGAAAGTATGAAATCGCTTTGGCGACAGAGAAGGGGATATAAGACCACTCCTGAAGGCGATACGCGTGGAAAGTGCTAGCCGGGAGTGGTCTTAAGGTCCCCAAATAAGGGTGTGATTTTAGCGGGTCAGCAGAATATTGCCACCCCCGCATAACCCTGTAGTACGGTCTCCAGGGTACCTAGTAACAGGTTTTCACATCCTACGCAAAAAAAACATTGTTAAGGGCATGTAATAGAGAATGACGTCACCAGTACAATCAAAATTTTTCCGTAAACTTTCTCTTAAAATAATAAATATTTTGACGTCAAACTTTGTAGAATTACTTAGAATATCTTTAAGAAGGTTTAATTTTTCGAAAATCAGCTAATGTTGTAGAAAGTTAACTTTAAGGCAAAATTTAAACAAACTTGGGTCAGAGAGACCTTCTCAATGGTATTTTTACTAATTCAATGAAGTTTGAAGTCAAAATATTTATTATTTTAAGAGAAAGTTTACTGACAAATTTTGCTTATACCAGTGACGTCTTTCTCCATCACATGCCCTTAACGACAAATTCAAAATTGTTGAAACTATTTCATATTTTTGAAGCAACATCCATCGAAAGAGTCATAAGATTGCGAGTTTCAATTTACGTTCTTTTCATGGAAGGTAAGAAAAAATTTTACATATTTTCACTTGTTCGAAGAAATATTTATTTATAAATTTTGCTTGTACTGGTGACGTCATTCTCCATCACATGCCCTTAACAATGTTTTTTTGCGTAGGATGTGAAAACCTGCATACTATGTACCCTGTAGCCCGTACTGCAGGGTTATGCGGGGGTGGCGATGTTCTGCTGACCCGCTAAAAACACACCCTTATTTGGGGACCTTAAGACCACTCCCGGCTAGCACTTTCCGCGCGTATCGCCATCAGGAGTGGTCTTATATCCCCTTCTTTGTCGCCAAAGTGATTTCATCCCTCCAAACGGGACCTAATATCATTGACGGTTATTGGGGCCCTTGACGCACGCAAGTTGAGCCAAGGGACCCGATCGACCTAAAACTGGGGCACTTTCCTGAGCCTGCAACATGAGCCGTTTCCGCCTTATTTTTAGCCTCGGCCGCACAGAGGAAGCAGAACGCTTCCTTACCACATGCTGCAAGAGAGTGTCCTGTAGACCCATACTTAAAGCAAGCGGAGGATCTGTCTACTCCTTTGCAGTCTGCTTTCTTATGGCCGTCATCAAGGCACCTGTGGCACCTTCTGACCATAAGCCTTCTCCTAATGAGGCAACTTAAGAAGCCCAATTTTATTCTGCCGAGTCTTTCTAAGCGTTCCGCTTCCTCGCGATCTGTGATCAAGATGGCGATTTTGTTCGCCTCTCTTGTTTGGTGCAGGACCGTTACTTGTCTTTTCTCTCGAGGAGTATTAAGAACTACTTCGAGAGCAGATACCACTTCCTCCTTTTCGGTTAAGCCGTTAAGGTCACGGATTTTTAGGGTCATCCTCTGGTCCTGTGATCGCCTGACGGTGCCCATTCCACTTACTGCCTCGGAGACTGTGAAAGAATCCGGCGTAGAGACACGAAGCAACAATCGATGCACGAAACGTACGCGTACGCGACCGAGCTAGCTTGTCGAAAACTAGAAAAATCAAAAATTCAATAGACCGACGGTTTCGAGTAGAGCGATGCACGAACGCGACTAAGTCTCAAGAAACGAAGTAGTTTCTATAAACGTGGCAAATCCTTTTCCCCTGAATTCACGCAAGAGCCAATCGCGGCAAAGTTACTTCGGCAAAGCGCAAAGAGCCAATAAGCCATTCTACGGAGCTCATTCCACAGAGCTCAACCGCGGAGCTTATTTACAGAGCTGAACCGTGGTGCTCGATTCCTTGAGGTCATTTTTAGAATTCAACAACGAAGCTAGCCCCGTTAAGCTACGATCGTGCGTCTCGAGATCCTTATCGTAGGGGCTGGCGATATACGAAGATTTTAATAAGGTTAACGCCTTTTTTTATCCTTATCCTCCTCTCAAGTGAGTAATACTCACTTTGCATGCGAGCAAAGCTCGTATAGTGGCAAGGCCACTAGTTTATTTTGTTACGGATTGATTTCTAATTATTTTATTAATACTTTTCTTTGATTTGGTGTTCGGTTAAATTTTTATTTTTTTGTTTTCAAAATGCCCGCCACCAGCAGCAAAGCATCTTCTGTTTCTATTCAGAGTGTTCTGAGTTGCTTTTCTGGCCATTTCAGGGGTGATTGATTCAAATGCTGCTTGAATTCTAGCTGTTAACTAAAATTGCGCTTCGTTTTCGTTGCGTGGCAGAGGATCAGAGTAAAGAAGGGATGTGCCTTGAGCCCATAAGAGATATGAATAACCAATAAGGAATAAACCTTATAGCTAGACAGTTCAGTAACACACACCGTTGGCTCAACTATCAGACCCAGGTTCGTCCGACGGTCTCGTATTGGTTTTTATTTAGATTTTATTTATATTATTATCGGCAGCTTACTTACAAACTAATCACCAATTTTTTTTAATAATTGTTTGGTTTTCGCAACCAAATTATGTTTGGATGTCACAAACAATTTCTGTTTGGTTGTCACACCTAATTATGTTTGGTTGAACCAAATAAGAGCAACAAAATAATATTGTTGTCCCAAACAACTTGATGTGTTACGCCAACCAGATCGTTTTGTTATACCAACAAAATATTGTCGTTACCACCAACAATGGTCGACTAAAAATATTGTTGGTAAAACTAAACCTTTTTTCTCAGTGTAGACACTTAATATTTCAAAGAAAAAAAAATCAATTTTTAGTGAAAATTAACTGTTCTACGAATTTGTTAACTTACATTGTTTAAACTATTACAATTTTGTTTTTAACAATGTTGTCAATTTTTAGATTGTGTTACTCTTAATATTTCGGAGTAAGCAAAATTAATTTTTAGTGAAAATTGACTTTCTGGGAATTTCTTAACTAACATTGTTTAAACAACTTCTTATTTGTCGTTAACAATGTTTTCAAATATTAGTTTATGTAAATCTTGAAAATTCGAAGAAAGAGAAATCAATATTTTGGTGCAAATTGTCCGTTTTGGGAATTTGTTAAGAAACATTGTTTAAACAATTTCGAATTTGTTGTTAACAATGTTGTCAATTTTTTTTTATGTAAATCTTGAAAATTCGGAGAAAGAAAAATCAATTTTTGGTGCAAATTGTCCGTTTTGGGAATTTGTTAACTAACATTATTTAAACAATTTAGAATTTTTGATAACATTGTTGCCAATTACTATTTTATGTTATTCTTCATATCTTCGTGAAAGAAAAATCAAATTTTAGTAGAAATTTACTGTTTTGGGAATTTGTTGACTAACTTTGTTTAAACAATTTCGAATTTGTTGTTAAGACTGTTGTTAAATTTTCGTTTATGTAACTCTGTATATTCGGAGAAAGAAAAATCAATTTTTGGTGCAAATTGTCCGTTTTGGGAATTTGTTAACTAAAATTATTTAAACAATTGAGAATTTTTGATGACAATGTTGCCAACTATTATTTTATGTTATTCTTCATATTTTCGTGAAAAAACATCAAATTTTAGTAGAAATTGACCGTTTTGGAAATTTGTTAACTAACTTTGTTTAAACAATTTCGAATTTGTTGTTAACAATGTTGTCAATTTTTAGGTTATGTAAATCTAGAAAATTCAGAGAAAGAAAAATCAATTTTTCGAGCAAATTGTCCGTTTTGGGAATTTGTTAACTAACATTATTTAAACAATTTCGAATTTTTTTATAACAATGTTGCCAACTATTATTTTATGTTATTCGTCATATTTTTGTGAAAAAACATCAAATATTAGTAGAAATTGACCGTTTTAGGAATTTGTTACCTAACTTTGTTTAAACAAATTCAAATATGTTGTTAACAATGTTTTCAAATTTTAGTTTATGTAAATCTTAAAAATTCGAAGAAAGAAAAATCCATTTTTGGTGCAAATTGTCCGTTTTGGGAATTTGTTAACTAACATTATTTAAACTATTTTGAATTTTTTTATAACAATGTTGACAACTATTATTTTATGTTCTTCTTCATATTTTCTTGAAAAAACATCAAATTTGAGTAGAAATTGACCGTTTTGGGTATTTGTTAACTAACTTTGTTTAAACGGTTTCGAATTTGTTGTTAACAATGTTGTCAATTTTTAGTTTTTGTAAATCTCGAATTTGTTGTTTACATTGTTGTCAATTTATAGTTTGTGTTTACTTTATTTTTTGTAAGAAGAATGATTCCTTTTTGTGAAAATTGACAGTTCTGGTAATTTGTAATCTAACATTATTTAAACAAATTCGAATTTTTTGATAACAATCTTGTCAACTATTATTTTATGTTATTCTTTATATTTTCGTGAAAGAAAAATCAACTTTTAGTAGAAACTGACAGTTTTGGGAATTTGTTAACTAACTTTGTTGAAACAAATTCGAATTTGTTGTTAACAAGGTCTTCAACTGTAAGTTTGTATTACTCTTAATATTTCGGAAAAAAAATCAATTTTCGATGGAAATTGTCCGTTTTGGGAATTTGTTAACTAACTTTGTTTAAATAATTTCGAATTTGTTGTTAACAATGTTGTCAAATTTTAGTTTATGTAAATCTTGAAAATTCGGAGAAAGAAAAATCAATTTTTCGTTCAAATTGTCCGTTTTGGGAATTTGTTAACTAACATTATTTAAACAGTCTCGAATTTTTGATAACATTGTTGCCAATTACTATTTTATGTTATTCTTCATATTTTCGTGAAAGAAAAATCAAATTTTAGTAGAAATTTACAGTTTTGGGAATTTGTTAACTAACTTTGTTTAAACAATTTCGAATTTGTTGTTAACAATGTTGTCAATTTTTAGTTTATGTAAATCTTGAAAATTCGGAGAAAGAAAAATTAATTTTTTGTGCAAATTGTCCGTTTTGGGAATTTGTTAACTAACATAATTTAAAAAATTTAGAATTTTTGATAACATTGTTGCCAACTACTATTTTATGTAATTCTTCATATTTTCGTGAAAAAACATCAAATTTTAGTAGAAATTGACCGTTTTGGGAATTTGTTAACTAACTTTATTTAAACAATTTCGAATTTGTTGTAAACAATGTTGGTTGTGTGTCGGTGGTTGTTGATCCAATTAGTTTGGTCAAAGAAATATCTTTTTTTTTAATGTCAGGAATGGTCTTGCGATTATCCGGTGTTCGTCCTACGCCTTTGGGGATCCAGTAAAGCTAGCACGCAATTGGTCAATTTTGAATCGCGCTAACTAGAGTTCTAATTATTTTTTTGAAAAAGTCAAGAGGACTTATTTTTTAGTTTTTTTGTGTACATTATGACCCCCAAATATGTACGCTGTAACGTGGGACTCCTTGTATAATGAGGGACAAATACTGTTTTCCTAATATTTTGGGAATTTTTCTGTACTTTAGAACCGAATTATTCTATTGCTAATCTTTTTCGAACTTTTTCTAAAAAGTTAGGTAATAACCCCATTATTTTCGGTAAATGAATTTTTCCTATGAGATTTGGGAATATTCCCTTTTTTTGTAAGGGAAAAATCCCAAAATTTCTTACAGTGTAACTAGATATATTTAGATATAATCAGATCTGATCTCGGATCTGATATTCTATTTGTTTATATCTAGGTAGATATCGCCTGATTTGAGGTCAAATCTAACTAGATATATTAGAACATAGTCAGATCTGATATTATATCTTTCTACATCTAATTAGATATTAGTTAAAACGCTTTAATGTCCGAGGTTTGGTTAAATTTTAAAAATTTCTAATGACCCTTTCGGACAAGTCGGTTATTAAATATGTATTTTTATTAAACAGATAAAAACACTACATTACACGGAAAAAAATAGTACGTGAGTCTTTAATTGAAAATGCTTGACTTTTGGATAAGACACAAGTTTCTGAAAATTTCCAGAAGTTTACTTTAATCATATTAGGATTTGCACGAAACAGTACAAACTAGTCAAAGATTTATTAAAGTTCAGTCAAGGATTGAAATAGAACTGCTATTCCACGAGTACTCGAAAAATCCGTTTACTTTTCTAGAGTGGGTTTAGGACGGATATGCGTAGTGAGCATCTGCGCATTATCAGCTGTCTGCAGCTGGAGGTGGCTCGAGATGCTTCCACAGCAAAATGTCGTCGTATATCGTAAAAGAAGCGCATTAGATTTGTTTTTGTATAAAAACATTGATCTTAAAATGGTGCGGGAAAGGAATTTTTATATGTTTCTCTAATTTTGATCGGTAAGTCATATAAACGAAAACCAAAATTGATTTCAAGTGCGAGGTGGCCGTGGTGTTTAAGTGTTCGGTTTCGCGTTTGTGTAGGTCTAGGTACATAGGTTCGAAACTTTGAAATAATAAATTAATTTTCTAATTGTGTTAATAGTATACGATAGTGTATTAAATGATCCTGGGTACGAATCTGTTAAATAAATAATATTGTGGTTAGTGTAAATCACAAAAATTAATTTTTTTTTTGCACAAATAAAAGAATTTAACAGTCAACGAAAATTTCATAGACTTTCTTTGAAATTTTAGTGCATGAGTATTTATTCGTCAATGGACTTTTGGCCCTATCCAAAAGTCAAGTACTAAGTTAAGGAAACATTTCAGTACTATTTTTCTCAGTGTAGTGCGACGTTTCGAGAATAAACCATTCTTATTTTCAAGGACTGTAAAAAATATAATGACAATCAGTTTTTTTGATATTAAAACTATTTTCTACCACACATGCACGAAAACCTCGTGTTTTCGTTCACGTTAAGCGGGGCAGAACTCACAGTTTTTAGGTCAGTGAACGTTACCCAAATAGCTCGTAATATTGCAGCAACGTTGTCCATGTCCACATTGTTCCAACGTTGCCCTGCAATGTTGCTGCAACGTTGCACTGCAATGTTGATGCAACGTTGCACTGCAATGTTGCTGCAACGTTGCACTGCAATGTTGATGCAACGTTGCACTGCAATGTTGATGCAACGTTGCACTGCAATGTTGATGCAACGTTGCACTGCAATGTTGATGCAACGTTCCCCTGCAATGTTGCCGCAACGTTGCAGCAACTTTCAAAATATAGCAGTTCAAAATTTTATAAAGGCTTCATTAACTTTTAAAAATAGTACTTAGTAAAGATGACATTTACGGAATAAAAGGAAAGTTCAACCAATGCAAATTGGTAACTGTTCATTTTTTTGTATAATCAACGTTGTATTTATGCGTTGTATTGAGCAACTATATTATTGCAACGTTGCAGCAACATTGCAGTGCAACGTTGCGGCAATATTGCAGGGCAACGTTGCGGCAACATTGCAGGAAACGTTGCAGCAACATTGCGCGGCAATATTGCCAACATTGCACTGCAATGTTGCTGCAACGTTGCTGCAATATTACGTGCTATTAATGACGTTAGAGATAAAAAAACTTCCGAACAGTGAAAAAAACTCTCATCGCGCAGGCGATGAACTTCACTGTTCGGAAGTTTTTTATCTCTAACGTCACTAACCTGAAAACTGCGAGTGCTGACCCGCTAACGCGAACGAAACACGAGATTTTCGTACATATGTGATAGAAAATAGCATATGCACCTCGGGAGGCCGATTTTTTGTCTCCCACAATGTTCTCCGAACTCGTTCTTCGAACATTTGTGCTTGACAAAAAAACACAGACTTCCTTCCCTTGATGCATAATATACTATTTTGTATAAAAATATATCGCACTTTTTATAAAGACACTCACCAATATTTTCACAACAAGATAAATTGGATCACAAATCAAAAATGAGTCAAAAGTATGTCATTTTACAATAATTTTTTTAAAAAGAACTTTTTTTTTATATCAAGAAAAAATTAACATTTTAGAATTTTGTGTCTTCTATTCTAGTTCTTGTTAGTAAAAGTTCAGACTAGCTACTGACAACTTATATTTATTAACAGGGATTTATACAATGAAGAGGGATCAATATTAAACAAAGACAAATTATATAGTAAAATATATAGTAAAATTATATGTAAAATGACATACTTTTGACTCATTTTTGATTTGTGATCCAATTTATCTTGTTGTGAAAATATTGGTGAGTGTCTTTATAAAAAGTGCGATATATTTTTATACAAAAAATAGTTTTAATATCAAAAAAACTGATTGTTATTATATTTTTTACTGTCCTTGAAAATGAGAATGGTTTATTCTCGAAACGTCGAACTAATGTAGTGTTTTTATCTGTTTAATAAAAATACATATTTAATAACCGACTTGTCCAAAAGTGTCATTAGAAATTTTTAAAAAATAAAAAAAAATAATTAGATATTGTCAGATATAAAGACAGGTTTAATAATTTTGTTTAAACCTGTCTTTATATCTGACAATATATGTTATATATTAAGTTATGAAAAACTATTTTTGTTGCAAATGTCATGTTGATTCAATGTACCGGGGAACAATGAACCACCTGGAATTTCAGTGTATTTTCGATTTCCAGAGTAGTATGCCTGATTATAAAACTAGGTATTCGTACAGCATGTTACAGCGATTGTTATCAGTACTCTTCTCAACATATCAAAACTAAAATGCCATTTTAGCTAGTTAACTTAAATTTGAGGTATATTTATGTTATACAATATCAATTAAAAAGTGTTATGTAATAATTTTTTATAGTATTTGATAGAAAATAAGTTTTTTTACAAAGTGAAAATTGCAATATTATTATTGTTAAACATTTTTAGTGTTTTTATAGAGGTGGTTCACTGTGTACGCAGGTTGTTGAAAATGAAAATAGCTTATTAGCTTAGAAAAATCCTAAATTTTATTATTTAATGAAAATAAATCGTGTATAATATGTGTGCATTACCTAGAGAAGTCAGTGGAGGACCCAGACTTGGTTCCAGGAGGAGGTTATACATGAGAGAGAAAGAGACAACACTATAGTGTTCTCTCTCTCTCTCTCTCTCTCTCTCTCTCTCTTTCTCTCATGCAAATCTAAGTTAGCTCCAGGGGGGGGGGTCATGGCCCCCATTACCACCCCCGTGGATCAGGCACTGAGAAAAGTGTTGTAGTTTTATATTTATGCAAAGAAGTGCTTGAAATTGGTGAAATTGAAAAAGTACTATGACCTTGAAAAAAAACCCGATACATTGATGGACACTCTTCTCTAATTATAACATCTGCGAGGATCACTGGAATATCGCGAATGCGTAAATCTCTTATACCTGCGCAGAAATTCAAATCTACCGTGCTCGCGTATGCGCAGATCGATTTGGTGGCTCAGAACCGGCCTAGCTTATCTACTATCTAGTTAGATCTGAAATGTATCTGATTATATCTACAATGTATCAGATGATATCTGAAATATATATCTCATTATATTTAAACCCTTTTTCTCATGTAATTTTTAATTTCTTTGAACATTTTTTTCTCTTAAATTTTTTAACCAATAAATTCAAGTAAATTAAAAACATTGTGTTCCTTGCTTCAATACAAATCAATTGGCCTTAATAAAGTATATATTTTGTTAAAATTTTAAAGAATAAATCGCAAATTTCAAATTAAGAAAACTGACGTTTTCAGTTTTTAAAAAAATTAATTGAGGAAGCAAAATGTTAATAAAATTAACATAATATTCGGCTTTTTAATATTATCATCCACCATACTGAATTTGCTTTTTGATTTTTGAAAATTTGGTACCAGATTTGTAATTAGCGACCCCAAGAATCCCCGATAAACGAGTTTCAAGTTAATTTAATTAATTTTTAATATTGTTATCCGCCATATCAGATCCGCTATTTTGAATTTTGAAAATATAATGGCAAATTCGTAATCAGCGACTCCCGAAAACCCCCGAATAATTTTTACTTTTGCAAAAATCAAAGTTTGAAACTACATTCACATACCAAATAAGAACTTGATCCAAAATCTAGTTTTTGTATTAAGGTGGGTGGGGGTAACATCTCTTCCTACTGAAAATTCTTTTAAGGTTTCCTATAAGGGTACCTATATGTGACTGTCCATGAGAAAACGTGCCTTAGCTCCCAAACGTCAACTTTACATGGTGAGCGTTCAAAGTTGCAACAATGCATTGAAGACAATGTAACGTACCTACGCTTCTTACTTAATAATGCAAAAATTTCTTTAAAACAACTATTTTTTATTTATGGAAATAAAAGAGCACATAAACATTTGTCAGTTGGCATTAAAAAATCAAAATTTATTTTTTGGAGCTAAGGCACATTTTGTCATGGACAGTCACATATAGGACCCTATATAAGAAACTTTTTGGGTAAATAAATGACTGCATGTTTACCTATATATAATCCTACATATGCTTAGTAGTTTTTTATTGCATCTAACGCTAAGCTGTAGCTTTTTTGGCCTTATTAATGTAACGTGTTTCGTGTATAGAACACGAATTCCAAATAATTTTTGCACTTTAAGCACTTTGTCAGAAAAATTTAAATCATCTACTTTGAATCCCTTATAGCATCCTATATATTTATCTATAATAATGTGTGTGTCATTTCATATTGGTAATATTTATTTTTTTTGTAGGTGCCTACACAGGATTCTATATAGGTGCCCTTATAGGATGCCTTGAAGGAAACCTTAAAAGAATTTGCAGTAGGGCTTTTTTGCCAAAAAGCAAGTTTTTACCTATTAATACTAGGATTGCCGATTGCAAAGTCGTTGTTTCCGTACTTTTGCTAAGATCTACACAATAAACTACATCAGTAAACGCTATCAGGAACTCGATACGCAATGTAGTTTTTGATTTAAGAGGGACAAACAACCCTGTTTTGCAAAGAAATTAAAATTTTCACTTGTCAAAGTTATTCCAAAATGAACTCTAATCATGTTCGCAATAATGTTGTTGTAAAATTTAGATAAATAAACACCACTCTGACAAGTTTAAAAAAATTGGTCGAATAATATGAGGGGGGGGGGGGTGAACTGTATTTTAGAAAAATGAAAGCAAAGGAAAGGTATTTTGGAAAAAAATTGTGTTTATTTCTTGATAAAACTCTACTTACCACTACGAACCACGTTTATTATATTACTTTTTAAATCTACACAGAACAATACGTAAGTGTACTAAAAATCAGCACAAACAGTCGAATACTGGCAACATATAAAGCGTGACAAAACGTAATAAATAGGGTTCCGTTTGGACACTTCATGTACGGAACTAACCCCTATATCCTGTATGTCTCAACACAATCCTATAAACACTATGATACAATTTAACAGCGATCTTTCATTTAGCTTACCTGCATATTTTAAATTAAGCCCCAGCTCTTTGATTATTGTGAAATCTCTTTCAGACCAATCCAGAACAGGATCAATGAAAACAGCTTCTTTACTGCTCACGTCGGCTAGCAAATATGTATACGTACTGGAGATGGGATCAAAAAGCTGTAAAATTTTTGAAAATTAATTGTCAAAAATGAATAACTTGTAGTGTTATCAATTGAATATTTTACAATTTCTTCCAAATTAGTTTGAAAAACTATTTTCCCTTTTTTTATACCATTTTATTATTATTGATCTTTTCTTTTTTTATAAAACAAGTTATGGGTTGAACAAATGCACATGTTCGTGTAAGACTCATTCACACCCTGCGGCAATACCTCACTAAAACAAACTATTCCATTCTTTGATTACTTACGCTTCTGCTCCTTCTGTCGTGGAAGGTGAGCAAGAATACCTCATAACAAAAGGATATCTCTGGGATATCTCGCTGAAATTTGGGATATCCTAGGGATATTCCTGGGACACAAAGGATATCCTAGGGGCATCCCCAGGATATCCAAATATCCGCCTCATGAGATATACTCTAATGATTTAGAAAAAAATTTGGAGGTAAGAGGATTTGAACCCGCGCCCTTGCGCATAGCAAGCGTGGTCGTAACCAACTAAGCCATTGAAGGTTGTTATAAGTAGTAAAGAAAAACATTAGTACTTGATGCAAAGAATATTAGTTAAACTTAAGAAATTATTTTTTAAAAAGCTAAACATGTATCTAGTAATTATCTTAAGCAAATAAAAATATTTGTTACTACTAATTATTCTATGATACATTTTGGTTACAAGTAATGAATATTATAATTATAATAAACAATAAGTAATAGCCCGAGGTCATCTCGATGGTATATTGCAAATATTATATCCCACGTGGGATATCCCTGGGATGACCCTGGGACATCTCGATGGGATATTGCAAATGTTATATCGTCGGGGCTAGTGCAATACCGCGAATCTACATATTTCCATAAAGACTTTGTTGCATGCCAAATTGCACTAAAAATAACTCTTATGGAAATATGTAGATTCGAGGTATTTGTTGCACTAGCCCCGACGATATCCCACTGGGATATCCCTGGGATAACCCTGGGGATATCGAAACTTCCGTCCCGTGAGATATTCCAGGGTTATCCCTGAAAGGTCCCGGGATTATAATGAGATATCCACGAGATATCCTATGCTGTGAGGGACATAATTCTTTTGTTCTTACGCAGTGGCCAAAAACGTTGTTGGATGCTTTTTTTTGCAGCTATCGATCACGATGTTACAAAAAACAGTGCTGTCTAACAAGATTGAGTAACTTGCAGATAGAAAACTTTTTGCATACGCCAATACATCAGCTTGACGTTCGCAGTTTTGACAATCTGACATCATTTTCAAAGAATTCAAAATGACGACTCCAAGATTACGCTTCCTTGAAACTCCAGGTTTACTTGATGAATCCTTTTTTATGGAATTTAGCCTATTTCCCGCTCTGGGTTAATGGGAAAATACTTCGTCTTCCACGAACTTAAGCTAAAAGGTGCAAGGATGATAAATTAACGTTTACAAGTCAGTTTATCATATTCATTGTTAACTACCACAATTTAATTCTTTTGTCGCTCACCACGAGGTCCTAAGCTAACCTCAATCGTCGCACACTCCAGTTCACACAACTGACCGCAACCACTGATCGGAACAGAATCTGTTCACACACGCACTTATCGTTCTAAAAAACCAAATTTACTTGTTAATAAGGCGCTCTCACACATACATGGAAGTACATGGGAGAAAGCTTAAAGTATCCTCACACACCCCTCTCAGAGTGACAACGAATAATAAAAATACAATGTTAATTAATTAATTAATTTTGTCTACTTCCTAAATATCTGTGTAATTTATTACAATTGTTGTGTCTGTGCTTGTGTAAATGTTTCACTATTTATCCCTCTTGGTGATTCGTTATCCATACAATGGTTTTAAATTTTAATAGTTTTTTGTCAACTGCGATGTTAATTAATTAATTTTGTCTACCTCCTAATATTTGTGTGATTTGTTACAATTGCTGTGTATGTGTTTGTGTGAATGTCTTACTATTTATCCCTCATGATGATTCGTTATCGATACATTTTTTTTAAAACTTCATAGTCTTTTGTCATCTGCGACTAAGTGATTTTTCACTAATTCACTTTGGTTTCGTCATTACCTTACTTAAATCGATTTACAAAGAGCTTTTCATTTTAATACATATTTAATAAAAATCGAAAATCTTTCTTATCAAAAATCGGTCAGTATGATAAAAGTTGTTGCAACTATTTTTTTTATTAAAAAAACCATTTTTTCTTACATGATTTCTCTCATGTACAAATCGTTTTTTCTTACATGATCTCTCTACATGATTTAAATTTTACTAACCTGAAAAACGTAGGTTTTTCATCACTTTTCACTGGTGCACACAGAATCTGAGGAGTATAATTTCTGCTAAGTGAATGATATGTTTCATCGCTTACATTACTATATTAAATGTTATCTTGCTGAACTCCTGCGTAAAATCGCCGGGACAAATTCTTTTTTTTTTACTAAAACGTTACTTCGAACAGGCACTGCGCCCGATTCATTGTTTAATTTATTTGAGAAAACTCGAGTCGACTCCGAGCTCTCTCTACGTCTGCTTGCTAAACATCTGGAATAACATCGCTTCTGTTGAGGATATTCGGATCGGTTCTAACATTATTATTTCGATTTCTATCATTGTTTATCGGCGTTTCATTTACACGACCATATTGATTCGTATTGTCTGCATTTTCATTGTTCGTCAATTTTATATTTACATTTGGTGCCGAAACACTCGGTTCCTTGTCACGAAGGAAAAATTCAGGCTTAACAATCTCAATGGACACCCGTTTCGCTGCCCCTTTTATTTCGATCTCATACACACGATCGTAATCCGTCGAAGTACCCTGTGAGGATACGAGTAAGGTCTTTGTAATGGTGAGTCCAGAATAGAGAAATCTACATGTGGACCTACATGCAGGTCTGACGTCACCCATTGAAAATCCCATTGTGACGTCAGACCTACATGTAGGTCCTACATGTAGATTTCTCTATTCTGGACTCACCATAATGGTCTGCGTGCTGGTCCGACGCGGAGAAACACGTGAGTCTGTATCCTATGACAACCAGTAAGCTGTAAAAAGCTTCCCATCAGCCCCGATTCAAATTGAGTTCCTTGATTCGTTGTTATCGTTTTGGGCACGCTAAAACGTGCAATCCAACTATCATAAAATGCGTGACAAACTGTATCGGTTCTAATATCTCTGAATGGAACCGATTCTGATAATCTGCTAAACCTATCCATGCACTCGGATAAGCCGGTGAGTGAAAATCATCAGATAATCGTTTACGCAAGTCTAATGGAATAAATGGACGCGATATGCCATTTGAGATGTCGCAAACGATCGAGATTTTACTGGGTCAGACTTTCAATCTCTAATGGTATGATCCATTTATCATTGTTATGAGCATTTTATAAATAAAGCAACAAAGAAATCTGGTAGTGTGCCACGTGACGCACACTGCGACGACAAAAATTCCTCATGCCTTAAAAACGCCTTCAATCTGACACCGTTCTCGGCCTGTGAAAATTAATAGTTGCCGATACTCTTTCACGAGTTGGTCTGATTTCATTAGCGTCAGTAACATAGCCCAAAAATTCTATTTCTGATTGACAGAATTGACAGATGGATTGATCAGAATTTGGTAATAAGCCATGTAGGGTAAGTCGAGGAGATATGTATCACTTTTTATGTTTTTTTATATAGGGGAGAGTGGCCATCAATGTACCAGTTTTTTCAATGAACCATTTCAATTTTTTCAGAAACAATTAAATAAAAATTCTCCTAATTTTAAATATAAATGAAGTTTGCGTAAACACACTACGTCCATAAATTTGAGACGTGTGGATTTATTCTTTACGCAGAAAACTGGAAAAAACTGTTTTTGATGTACTGAAGAAAAAATTTACCTAAAATACAAACACGTTTTTTAATTGAAATAAGGCCATTTAAAAATAAATGTACTTACGATTTATTTTGTTTTGGGCCTTAACTACAATATTCTAATAAGATAAAGATTTTAAAATATTGGATTAAGTTATAAAAAACCATTTTTGTTGCAAATGTCATGTTGATTCAATGTACCGGGGAACAATGAACCACCTGGAATTTCAGTGTATTTTCGATTTCCAGAGTGGTATGCTTGATTATAAAACTAGGCATGCATACAGCATGTTACAGCGATTGTTATCAGTACTTTTCTCAACATAGCAAAACTAAAATGCCATTTTAGCTAGTTAACTTAAATTTGAGGTATATTTATGTTATACATTATCAATTAAAAAGTGTTAAGTAACAATTTTTTATAGTATTTGATAGAAAACAAGTTTTTTTACAAAGTGAAAATTGCAATATTATTATTGTTGAACATTTTTAGTATTTTTATAGAGGTGGTTCATTGTGTACCCAGTTTGTTGAAAATGAAAATAGCTTGTTACTTTAGAAAAATCCTAAATTTTATTATTTAATCAAAATAAATCGTGTAAAATAGGTGTGCATTACCTAGATAAGTGTTGTAGTTTTATATTGATGCAAAGAAGTGCTTGAAATTGGTGAAATTCAATAAGTACTATGACCTTGAAAAAAACCCGGTACATTGATAGCCACTCTCCCCTACAGCCAAGAATTTGTAAAAAAATCGATTTTGAACACGTGTACGTTTTAGTTTCACTTCTTGTGAAAGAAGACATACGTATGAAAATTTATTTCTGTCTATATTTTACACCATACTAGACGTCTAAAAAAAGGAAAAATTCGAGAGAAGATAGATCCTTCAAGGAGACATAAATCAAGAAGCAAAAATGAGTGTTAGTATCTCATTTCATACAAATATGTACTGTTAATAACCTATTTTTATCTTAAAGAGACCGGAAAATAGGAGAAGGAAGCACATACAAAAACTGTTTGTGAACTAATCTGAAATATGAATAGGGGAGGGTGGTCCCAAACCGACCCCCTGAAAGGCAAAAGCCAAAAAGGTGCCAAAACCTTGTTTGATTGCTGAGGTCAAATTTTTTTTCAGTGAAGGAATCATTTTTCTATGTTTCCACTGGTTGCGGAGGCTCTGGATCTCATTAAGTAAAAGATACAGAGAGACAATCGAAAACTGACGTTTTTGATAATCTCAAAAAGGGTGGTATGAAACCGACCTCCTATTTTTATTTCAGAAAATAGCGAAAACAAACAAAATTTTAAACTTGCATTGTAATTTGAATTAAAAAACAACAAAATAGAATAAACTTTAATTACTTTTACTTTATTTAAATACATTATTTAAGGTCTTTTTCAGAATAACAGTAAAAGAATTATCATTACAATAAAAAATGAGTGTTTTTAGTTTGATCTTAATTACAAGCTATATTATCTTAGCTTAATTATTGTTATTTTATTAAAATACATTTGTAGGTATTATTTGGTAATTAAAAATAATTTAGTAACTATTACAATGCAAGAAAAAGGGGAGGGGGTAGGTTTCGGACCACCCTCACTATTTTCACATAATGTCTTGCCGATCATTCATGTCAATGAAAGCGTTTGAATTTAAAACTCAATTCAACACTTTTAACTTAAATTCAAGATAGGTCGAAAACAAAAAATATTATTGCAAAAAACTAATTTTACGTGAAATTCCGAGGTACAATATAACCAAGAGATTATTACCTGTGGTCAAAATGTCAAAGTTATGAAAGTGTTCTTTTGATGGTATTCACGATTTGTCTAGTAACACGATCTCTGAGAAACAGAGGGGGGTCGGTGTGGTACGAGGGGTCGGTATGGTACCACCCTCCTCTAAGTAAAAGCATCATATATATACTAAAGGTAAATGTTTTGTTGCTCTCCATTGTCAATAAATAAAGGAAATAGTTGATCCGTTGGAGCCAAATTATGTAGGTTTTTGATTTTTAAACAAAAAAACAAAAAACACTAACCACATAAATTAAAACGTTTTTTATTGTACGTTTCGTCAACATTTCGTCGACCACTTCAGGCTGTAAATACAAAATATACACACTTGAAAAATTATTTTTAACATGAACAAAACACACTTTATAAAAAATACAAGTCTAATGAATTTAATACCTTAAAAAACGGAAACGTCAGAATTAAAAGTAAACATCACTAAGCAGTGACACCGTCAAACGTGTTGTCATGTTAAATGCAATAGACAAACTGACGAAAAATAATACAGAAATTACAAATTCAGACTAAGGAAAATAAACGTAAACAGATATTGACAAATTTAAAATAATAAACAAGAAATTGAAATAATGAGCCTGGTGAATAAGAATTAAGAAACGGAGAATTTTGTCTGTAGAAGTAGCTTATAATTTTTGTTTAAATTGTCTATATTTTGCTTAATGTTAAAGCTATTAGGGTCGTGGTTAATAAAAATTATTTCGGAAATTCGACGCCTACGAATTTTGGATTTTTGTTAGTTTTATGCTCACGAACTCTAGTTTCAAGCAATCTTTTGGTTTCACCATAATATGATGCGTTACAATCTTTGTAGGGAATTCTATATACCACTCCACATTTTTTCCACTTGTCAATTTACAATATTATTAAGCGACTTTTGAACTTTAGGAATAGTACAGATATTGTAGTTTTTAAATTGTTGTTTGCATTTTGTATAAAAATGTTTATTCTTAAAAGGGATGACAATTTTTTGTTGTTTTGCATATAGAGCTTTTTTTAAATTAGAAAATTCCACATTGTTATTTTTTGTTTTTGATTTTAAATAATGAAGTCTCTCAGAAATGCAATCGTTGACAAAGTTTACTGGGTAGTTATTATTAGAGAGTAAACTCTTCGTTAATTTAATGTTTTTTCTGTGTGAAAACTCTTATGTGAAAGAGAAGTAGCTCTGTCAACGAGGTTAAAAACAATATTACGCTTTTGGTTAATCGGGTGATTTGATAAAAAATTAAGAAGTCTGCCCGAAGCTGTAGGTTTATTATACCAGTCAAAAATAAAACGGTTATTTTTTCTTATCAAAGTTAAGTCTAGAAAATGTATTTTTTGGTCAATTTCCATTTCATGTGTAAATTGAAGCTTTTTATGATATGAATTAAAAACTTCTAATACTAGGCTAACAAAATCTTTGTGTACACAAAGAATAGTGTCGTCCACGTACCGGAAGTAAAAAGGTATTATGCAATTGTGTTTATTTTTCAGAATTTTTAAACAATTTGTTTCTAAATCGTCCATGCAAAAAAGTGTTATTGAATAAAAATTTTGTGATGTCAATAATATCGGTATAGGGTAAGTCACATTTACTGCAAATTTGATTGTAACGTTTATCTAAGCTCTCTATTACTAGTTCACAAGGAACGTTGGTAAATAAAGAGTTCACATCCAGTGACATTATCACATGATCTTTTGGAATGTTAAAATTTGTTAATTTTTCTTTGAGTTCAAAACTGTTATTAATGTGAGAATTAGGAATTGAAACTGTATTTTTTAGTTTGTCATTAAGAATTTTTGCAAGGACATGATTTGGAGAATTCACACAAGAAACGATTGGTCTAAGAGGAGCATTTGTCTTGTGTATTTTGGGTAAACCGTAAAACATAGGCAGAGTAGTGTCTGTTTGTGTAAGAGCATTGTTATGAAATACTGAAGACAGAAAACCATTTTGATTCAACTCCTTAAGAAAATCAGAAACATTTGACTGTAAATTTTTAATCGGATTTGACTTTATAGGTTCATATACCTCTTTATCGTTCAAGAGAATATTCGCCTTCGCAACATAATTAGATTTTTTCAAACACACCGTGCAGTTTCCTTTGTCAGCAGTAGTAAAAAATAAATTGTCATTATTCTTAAGAAATTGTTTAGTCAAATTAAGTTTCTTAGAAAATTCTCTATCTTCATGAGTAATTTTTTGTAAGCCATTTTTGTTTAATAAAAAACGTTTTAATTTATGTGGTTAGTGTTTTTTGTTTTTTTGTTTAAAAATCAAAAACCTACACAATTTGTCTCCAACGGATCAACTATTTCTTTTATTTATATATACTAAACCACGGAGTTAGCTCAGTTGGTTAAATACTAGACTCTGCGGTAGCGCCAAGTCAAAATTGCTTGGTTCGCGCCCCGAAAAGGCTGGTAATTTTCTGGCTCGTGAGATAACCTTAGTGGAAGGTTTGACATCGAGAAATAATGATATGCACTGTCGGTAATTGACCTGTGCAGACCATTAGAGCTCGACTGTCGATAAACCGGTTGTACTCAGGAGAGGTTTTTCTACAGTTTTCCCTCTCCACTGTTGAGCAAACCTAATAATGGATGGTCCAGGTAAATGCGAGTACTCCTAATTTCAAGCCGTTCTGTAGACGCAAAAATTTAAAAAAGTATGTGCAATAATTATTTAAAAAAAGAAAAATTTCAAGGGAACACTTGTATGGGCGTAAGGCTAAAAAACGAGTGTAAAATTAGAATAAGAATCTTATATAGACCAAATCGCGAAAAATGAAACCACAGAAAAAAATTTACTTTCAAATTCCATGGGTTCTTGATTATTTGCAGGCTATATACATCTCAAAGTATTAAATGAAATAAATATCAACGCAAAATCAGTTGTCTGTTCAAAAACTCACGCTTGTTTCTTTGTAGTATCTAGTTTAATAAAATTAAACAAATACTTAACACGAAACAGAAAGTTGCATTTTATTGAATAAATATTACTTTTTACGTACTATTCATTATTTTCGGATAGAATTAGGTTAACTGAAAGTAACTAAATTAAATATTTAAAAGAAAAAATTTTTATAACATTTGTAATGCAAAAGAATTTGACCGCTTTTTTTAATGTAACGTAACAGTCCAAAATCCCAAAAAGTAGTTTGACGCAAAATCTGTCACATCAACTAAATACAATGACTTAATTTTTTTCGAGCATTTTTATGTTATTTATTAAATAAAATATAAAATCAGCAACATATTTAATTGTTTCTGTTTTCAGAGCCAAAATCAATTTGTAACTTAACAGTCTTTTTTCACCCGTAACACAACATCCCGAAAAAAGTATCTTGATCTGTAAATAAAAACCATATATTCCTATGTATTTTGATGCACTGAATCTGAAATTGACACAAATTGTTTGAACATTAAAAAGATACATTCATTAAGAGCATGTGATGACATATGACGTCACTGGTATAGACAAACTTTGTTTGTAACTTTTCTCTTAAAATATTGAATATTTTGTCACGAAACTTAGTACATTTACTTAAAACTTTTTTAAGAAGGTCTCTCTGATCCGAATTTGCTCGAATTTTGGTCCAAATTAAATTTGGAAAATTTTAGAAAAATTGCATTTTTTTAAAACTAATTTTAGGCCAGACAGACCTTCCTAATAATATTTTAGGTAATTCTACCAAGTTTCGTGACAAAATGTTCAATATTTTGGCAGAAAAGTTACGGAAAAATTTTGCCTAAACCAGTGACGTCATATTCCATCACATCCGCTTAATACATTATATTTAAAAAAAGCGAAGCGAAAATAGAGCAAATTGTACAAAAAATAGAAAATGTCATCCATGTTAGATCAAACTTTATCTTATTGATTAAGATTAATGAAACCCAGTATATAGGGATTTTTGGGGTCGGTGATAATGAATTCGCTCATTATTTTTTAAAATTAAAAATAGCAGATGTATGATGGCGGACAAAAAAGCATAATTTTCTACAAACTTAATGAAACACAGTATTTATGAGTTTTTGGGATCGCTGATAACGAATTTATTTATGATTTTTTAAACTTTTAAATGCAAAATGTCAGACAAAAATGTTAAATTATTGATTAAATTAATGAAACTCAATATAGATTCTTATCATACTATTTAAGGTCAGGATTTATTCATAATCTTGAAAACCATGAATCTAGATTCAAAACGTACATCCAAATTTGAGTTTTATTAACATTTTTATAAATTTTCTTTTTTTCAGACATTTTGATTTTGCAATTATCAACTTTAAAAAGTCATGGATAGATTTATTATCAGCGATCCTATAAATCCCCATATAGTGAGTTTAATTAAGCATTTCTTAAAAAAAATTTATTTTTGTCTGCTATATTAGCGATTTTAACTTGTTTTTTAAGGTTAAGTTCTAACTCAGACCCGTCTGGCCAATTCTGATCTTGAATTTGGAATTAGCTCTTCCAAATTCGTAGGAATATATGGGTCTTGTTCCCAGATCAAGATTTTTGTTTTGTGTGGCTGTGTAATTAGAGTGTTGTTGCTTGCTTGAAACTTTATATAAATCCATTGTAATTTTTATTTGTTTAATCGTAAGACAACTGAGTTAATGTTCATTGTGTAAAATAAAGCAATGGAAGCCATTTTTAATACCTAATTTTACTTTTTACATGAACATAAATCGCACAGGTAACGTAACAGTCTTTTCGTGTAACGTAACAGTCCAAACATTTTTGTTTCTAAAAAATTAAAAAAAAATTTTTTAGTGTTATTGACATTTATTTTATTACTTGCATTTAAAAGCTACGAAATTATCTACTACACGTTAAAAATAGTCCACTAGAAGAACAGGCTTTTTCAACAATGTAGGACAGCTCTAAAGCTTACTTCCAAAACTATGTAACGTAACAGTCCGTACTAAAACATTCATAACTCTAAAATAACAAAACATACGGAAATGTTTATATTAGTAAAAAATGTTATTAGAGAAAAATATTTTGAGATGCATGCATTAAAGATATTGAAACAATTCAATTACGTGTGGTTTTGGAAACTTTTTGTTGAAATGTGCGAACAAATGTAACGTAACAGTCCGCGATATGGTCTATTTAGGTATATATATAGACAATATAAATTGAAAATATCACTTATTGATAAATAAAAAATTTACCTATTCATAAATAGTGCTTCGTGTAAATAGAGCACTGGATTTTGCGAATTTACGCGGAGACTGTCGCACTCTCAACCTCCAAGTACCGTTTTTTTGTCTTTCATCAACAACGCCCTATTGAGAAATATGACGTCCTTTTCTACGTCATATTTATTCTTTTTTACTTTTGGAAAATTTGAATATTTAATATTGAATAGTATAGGTATATTCTATTTAATAAAGAATTAGTATAGTAATAGGAAAATAGGAAGGACATCGGAATTTGTTTTTTATTTGACAAAATGGTATACATATATAAATTATAATCTACATTCTCTGCGAAAAAAACACAAGACATACTAAAATTGAAAACAAACAACAACAAATAGCAAATAAAACAATATCACTTATTTAAACAAATAACATTTAATAACACAGACACACAAAAAAAATAAACTTCCCTGGCCTGGCTATGAGACCGAAATTTTTCTATGTATTTTGATGCGCTAAATAATTCACTATTTACGCGTTTTTAACATTTTAAAAAATCATATGTTAAGTAAAATATCATATCTTCGTTAAAACTCATCGTAGAACAATTTTTAAAAAAGCGTTTTAAAGGTCATAAACCAAGCTTTCTATTGATCCTAGGCATGTATTAAAATTAAATCGGGTTCAGATTCTAATAAACAAAAAGTGTCATTTTATTGATTTTGAGGTTAGGTTCAAAATCCCTCTCGAGGTGTCACCTTGTCGTGGTGAGGGGGCTTAGGACCGGCCAGGCACTTGTCCTTCGGTCGCCATCCCTAGACGAGCTGTTCGGCTCTTCCCAGGACTCACCGATTCCCAATGTCTGACGAGTTTGGGCACCGGGGAACGAACGGGACCCCGTTAATTCGGATACTCGCCGCTCTTGTACTTTGTGCACTAGCGACTTCTGCGGATGATGTTATTTTGCATTCCAAATGGGGGCTAACCATCTTCGTCAGCGGTGGACGACTTGGATTCTGGGAGGAATGGGACACTCTTGCCGGCTTGGCATACCAAGTTGTGTGGAGTAGTCTCGATCTGGTGCTGACGGCAGTTGGACCGGTTGTCTGTCCGATCTGACCAACGACACCCCCAATCCAAGGTGTTTTTACCGTGCCGAGGGATGAATGGCACTAGGGTTAAGAAATCCGAAGTAGAGCTGAAAAGGGTGGCGCGGAAGGGGTCCAACCCAGAAGAAAAGCTGGGGCCTGGGCGCCGAACGCGCGGCCCTGGTCAGTGAAATGGCTGGAGGTGTCGCGCACGAGACTCTGGGACACCCGGCGAACTCTCAGTAGTATGTAGTCCTACCCCTGCAAGCGGGGCTCTGCAGGGGCCGAATTCTTTTCCCTAGCTTCTCGTGGGAACAAAATGACGGACCCAAATAATTAAAACCTTAAAAATTTGAACATTGAGACCAGCCAAAAGGATGTGGCGGCTGAGGCTAAGGTCCCATCTGGGGCTGAAAGTTCAAAGGTCCCTATCCCGACAGCTGGTACTCACCCATCATCTGGAACTTTGGGCTCTTCGTGGTCTGTTGAGCCAGGTGAAAATGCAACTAAATCTACCGACTTGGCTAGAAGGCCTCTCGGAAGGAAACACCTCCCCGGTTTTGTAAAAAGACGGTGGAGATTGAAGCTGGCACAGGCCAAAAAAGGAGAGGCAGTTGGTCCCTCCGGTGATTCGGGCGGTTCCGCTCCTGGGGTGGATGGCGATCCGGGTTTGGGTAAACCAGTTGGATCTGAGTCTACCAAGAGGAAAAGGGGACCTAAATCGTCGCCCCCGGGGGAACCAGCGGTCTCTAAAAGACCAAAACGAAGCCAAACTGCTGTCTCTCAGGAGACACAGGGAAGTACTAGAACGGCTATCCCGCCGTCGCTCTTACTGGGGAGCAATTCGAGCTCTTAGGAGGGCCGTAACGCCGCTCCTTGTAAGACAAACGACTGAAAGATTGCCGAGGTTTGAGGCTTCCTTCTGTAGGGGAGGAGTCTTTCTTTTCGTCGCTTTCAACCCAGCGGCTAAGGACTGGCTCACCAGTGCAGTGGAAGGTCTGAAGCCTTGGAAAGGGGCGAAGCTTCATGTTACTGGGGTGGAGGTACAGCAAAGGATGCTGAAGGCCACCTTATGGATTCCGGGTGAGCCGGAAGAAGTGAAGGAGGTACTAAAGGCACTGGAGGAGTACAACCCTTCACTAAAAACTTCGTCTTGGCGAATAGTCAGGACGGAAGACACTCAGGTGGCTGGAGCAGCAAAGGGAATAAATTCCTCTTAGTTGTGCAGGTCCCTGAGAGACAGGCGAGGGTTATAGCAGTCCTTGACTACAGGCCATTCTACCACCTGTGCAGAGTGACTTTTAAAGTCACTGGCCGAGTGGAGAATGAGCCCGGGACGAGTGAAAGAAGTGAGAAGCTACCTTAATGGCAACTGATGCACTTTAATTTACTCAAATTATCTTGCATCATTGCAAAGACGCCTCAGCAGTACTGATGAGGGGTATGGCAAGGATGCACACAGGTATCTCGTTGATCCAAGAACCTTGGGTTGTACGAGATACTATTAGAGATCTTCAGGGAAAGAGCTTCATTTGTTACAGGGACCCCAAGGCTAAGAGAACAAGAGCGTGCATCCTGGTGAAAGGTGTATCTGTTACTCCTTTGTTGGACATTTGCACTGGAGACTTAATAGCGGTGATCACTGACTTTGAGGGAATTGGAAGGACCGTCATTGGATCGGCTTACTTTCCCTACGACGGCAGGACCAATCCACCAATAGGGGTTGCAAAACTAGTTGAGTACTGTACGGTAAGGGGGCTTCCCCTGTTGATGGGGTGTGATGTTAATTCGCACCACACAATATGGGGGAGCTCTGATATTAATTAAAGAGGTTTGAATTTGTTGGATTATCTAATTAATACTGATTTAGACATCCTAAATACAGGTTCAACACCGACTTTCAGGACTAAGAATAGAGAGGAGGTGCTAGATATTACACTCGGCGCTGATTCCATATTCAATAAGATAAGAAAGTGGAGAGTATCTGATGAAACTTCACTTTCTGATCATTTACAGATAACCTTCGGGCTGATGACCACGGTTGGTTCCACACCTAAATGGTTCCGTAATCCTAGGAAAAAGGATTGGGCTGGCTATGGGACTGAGTTTAAGAAATCGCTGTTTGGATTTCCAAAGAAAATCAGGGATACTGAGACTCTTGATAGGGCCGCAGAGAATTTTACATAAGCCGTTCAAACGGCCTTTGAGTGTAGTTGTGTTCCAACTAAAACTCATAGGGCTACTACCACCTGTTGTTGGAATAATAAATCTTAACAACTAAAATGTAAAACTTTTTTAAGACGTAGCACAAATAGGTTTCTGTATAATAACTTTTGCTGGAAATTTTACATAAGGGGATTATGGATAAATAGATCAAACTGTAATTTCTTACTTCAAGATAATAACATTGTAATTATAAAAGGGATTTCTACGTGCTTCTGTAACTTTACAGTTGCTGGTGAATTTAATACTATGAAGGTAGGTGCTTTTATTACCTACCAAACATGTACTACCAAAGCAGTACATTCACAACCCTAAATGTACATTTACTGAAAAATGTAATATTACATTGCTGAAAGCTGTAGAAATACAAGTTGTTTGGTATTATTCCTACTTTCCAAAGAGTAATATAACAAAAAGTTCCTAAAGTAACATTACAATACGGACGTAATTTTCCTGAAGTATTTTTTACAGTGTTGAGAATATAATAAAATAGTATAACAAAATAAAATTGCTTCAAGTTGTAATAAATGATAAATAACTAAATAAACATTTTTTTAAATTTAAATTTAAAGGTTTGCTTGTTTTAAGAAACGGAAAACATGTGATACGGCTTTAAGAGAGGGGTTAACTAAGAATTGATATCTGCAAAAAGGTGGAGGATAGCGCTTTAATAAGATCGTTTCTTATATTATCATATTTAGGGCATGCCCATAAAATATGATCAAGGTCTTCTTCAACTCTAGCTGCACAAGTGCAGCTGCTAGAAGAGATACCATTTTTTCCTCGCTAAACTTGCATTCCCGGAGTAATAATTACTTCTCATTCGGCACAATGATACTATCCATTCTCTGCGGGCTAGGAAGGAAGCGAACCATTGTTTCATTTTGGATTGATAGTACCGTTGTGTATATAAAGCACCCTTAGTTCTTCCAATTTCTTGGAAGAAGAGACCGCAGCCGTTTATTAAGTCTTGACGTGCAGAGGAGAAATAGTCCGAAGACTGAAGTTGAAAATTTAACATGAGGGCGTTTACTGCCGCTGATTTTCCTGTTACGTCGGCTTCTTCGTTACCTGGAATATCGAGGTGTGCGAGAATCCAAACTAGTGACACTTGATACCCAAGATTATTGAGAAAATGTAACCTGTTCCTAATTAAGAAAATTAGGTAGGACTTAATGGAATAAGTGGTTTTGATATTAATACTCTTTAAAACACTTATCGAATCAGTAAAAATCGCGGAGATATATAATTTTGATTTTAAAATCTAGTCTAAGGTAAATAAAATTGCTTTGGCTTCTATTGAAAAAATTAAGGCATGGTGATTAATTTTATAAGATTCAGAAAGACTCAAAGAAGGACAAACCAAAGCGCAACCAGCGCAAATATTATTAATTTTAGAACCATCTGTGTTGAAATGAGTTGAATTTTTAAAATGCGTATCTAGTAAAGATTGGAACAGAAGGGTAGGGGAAGGGGAAGATTGAATATCTTTGCCAAGGTCCAAAACTATTTCTGGTTCATGCAAGTGATCCTTATAAGAGAATTCATAGTAGGGTTGCATTAAATTTTCGCGTATATTTATTCTGAAATTTTTAATTTGATAAAAAGCAAATAAAAGGGGAAAAGCTCTTTTTGATGTTGAATCTAAAGATGAAGAGAGTGTTGTCAGATAATTTTTAATGGTGTGAGAATAATCAGAAAAGGTTTTTAGGAGATATTTCTTTGCTGAGTAATGAAATCTTGTTCTCAATGGGGGTTCGCACGCTTCTGCCATCATAACGTTGATTGGGGTACTGTTTCTGTACCCCATAGCGAGTCTCAAAGCTTAATTACGAATTTTTCTTACAGTATTCCTAAGTATTTTGCTTCTGAGGAAGGTGTGATAGTAGTATTATTTAGTGTTAGATTATATTGTGGATCGTTGCGATTTAGTTTTTTATTACTTGAAAATATTACGAGTTTTGTTTTTTTCGGGCTGATGTCCAGTCCTTTTTGAGTAAGGAATTCTGACAGATCGTTAAGGCAGGTTTCAAGCGAGTTAAGAACTTTTCTTATATCGTCGGATCGTCCTATTATAATTAAGTCGTCAGCAAACTCAATTATTTTGCAATCATTGGAAACTAGAGAGCGGAGTTTTCTGGTGTAGATTGCGAAATTAATCGGACTAATTTTATTGTAAATGTCTAAGAGAGTGGTCTTGGCAGATTCTGGAAATTTTATGATAATATTGAAATCAATCCTGTCCAAGCCTGCTGAAGACTTGACTTTACTAGTCTCTATTGCAATATTAAGTTCCTTAAAAGAAAAGGGGGATTCTAAAAGGTTATTTGAATTGAAATCATTGGGGAAGCTGTCGTGAAAAACTGTAGGCGGGCATAGTTCGTCTATCATTGAGAGTAGTTGATCGATTACTTTTTTGTCTGCCGAGCAAGAAGCTGTTGCTAGCATGGCAAGTCTATTTTTAAAGCATTGTATTATTTCCCAAAATCTAGAAATGGGAGTTTCCCTGTCCAAGTATTCGCAGAAATTGCGAAAGGAATTGTGTTTAGCGGTCTTAAAGGTTCGTTTCGCCTTTGCTTGTGCTTTTTGATAAGCAATAAAATTATCATAGTTAGAACAAGCTTTGGATGCAGCCAATGACTCATCCCACCAGGGAGCCGGAACGAATGATTTTTTATTTTTAATTCTAGTGTTGCTTGAAGAGCGATTACAAGGAGGACATGCCGTTTCAATTTCAGAGTTGACTGAGTCCGCAAAACGGTTGTAAGCCTCGATAGGGTCTGTATCCGGTGAAGAGAAAAAATCGTTTTCTTGTCTGATAAAAAGAGATATATTGTTAGAGAAAGTAAACCAAGAGATATCTTTGAGATTATATTTATGAGATGTAAACACGGCGATTGGAATTGAAATAGAAAATGTAGTGAGAACAGGGAAATGATCGCTCCCCATTGTATCGTTTAGTACTTCCCAAGAAGAGGATGGAAATAAGTCTGGAGAAACAAAAGGGATATCTAGCGTATAACCTGGATTAGGCGGGCGACCTATATATGTGCACTTGCCGCTATTTAAGGGGATGAGATCTGTGTTATCTAAGCCATCGAACAATTTTCCACCATTAGGGCAAGTATCCTTGCTACCCCAAAGCCGGTGATGAATGTTAAAGTCGCCTCCTACAAATATTGAATCGCAATTAGTTGATGTTATAGCATTCCAAAAGTTTTTCCAGATGTTCAGTGGAGTGACCTTACTTGGCACTCTATAAGCTGAGACTATTAACAAATTGCCACTAGATGTTTCTATTGAAATTGCTAGAGATTCTAATTACAAATACACGGATGGGATTGATGTTATTCTAGAGAAAGACAAGTCTTTTCTGATGGCGATTAAGAGTCCGCCATCCTTGTTACAAGTTCTGTCAGCTCTGATAATATTAAATATTTTGAGAGTGTGTAGGTTGTCTTTTTTGTTAGGAAGGAGAAATGTTTCGCATAATAGAAGTATATCAAAATCTTTAGATTTTTTCAGAATATCGTGAGTCTTTTTAGAAACTCCACGACAGTTCCATTGCATAATTCTAAGATTAGATAAACTAGCTATTATGAGGTGTTGTTAAGTCAAACAAGAAAAGAATGTTTTTTTAATGTTAAGGAGTATGTTCTGATTGCGTTTTGTTTTTTCAAGAGTATTGTGAGTTAAACCAGTCATCATATTTGATAACATGGAGAAGAAAGTCATGAAAGTGTCAACGTTAAATGTGGAAGTTAATACATCTTCAGAGGAAGAATTTATCACTTCGAGTGACGCTTTCTGCGAAGGTTCGTTTCGTAGAATGATGTTCTAATAAGGGTTGAGATGAAGGAGCTGGGGTATCACCCAACTGCGGAAAGTTGGAGAAATTCATGGGGTTTAACTCAGTATTCTTTTTATTTGGACGTAACGCAGCCTTTGCTTCCTCAAAGGAAAGTTTTTTTCCGTTGCTAGAAGACGAATCTCCTTTTGAAAAAGGTACTCTGGGCATTGTTTCGAGGAAGGATTGTGTGGACCATTGCAATTTGCATACTTCGGGATTTCAAGATTGGTTAAGACATGGATTTTCTTTATTGTGTGGGGCAAAGCCTTCACATTTCTCGCATTTTTCTTAAGATTTACAATTTTTCGCGATGTGTCCAAAGCAAAAACATTTACGACACATTTTGGGATCTGGAATACGGACGAACCGGTTTAGAACCCTTATAAATTGAGATTCTCTCCGGAAGTGACGTGCCCTGAAAAGTAAGCAATACGGTTGTCAAAGGAACGTACTTTACTTGATTTTCCTCGTTTATCGTCCTACGGTCAAATTTGCGAACGTCGATAATTTTGCAATCTTTACCGTAATTGCCAAGAATTGCCAAAGTTTTGTTTTTAAATACATATCATCAATCGAAAGGCCATGAAAAACTTTATAGAAACTTTTTTTATCTAATTGTTAACTAGTAAAAAATCACTAAAATTTTCGTTTTACCGTGAAAGCGTCAACCGGCGCACGTATTATAAACAAAGAATTAAGAGTTCAACTTACGAAAGAGAAATGAAAAGGAGAGCAAAAAGATAAAATATTTGCTAAATTCCTTATTATTGAAATATAATTAAACTTCTTTGAATTGAGATTTGGGTTATTAACAATAAGGGTTAAGAAAATTATATAAATTAAATAAATAAATGCTACAGTAGACAAATTAATAAATAAACATTTGTCAATAAACATTCTTAAAAGGGGCATTATTATAGCAACAATAATGATGGAAATAACAACGATTATTGTTATTGTTGTTGTTAAGATCATTTTTCGTATTTATTATTATCTATGAGATCATATATTTTTTTAATCATTATGATAATCATATATGATCATAATTATTTAAATACTAAAAATAATATTAAACGAGGGACTATGCGATGATCTCATTCAACCTCAATAATAAGCTCCACCCCTTATAGAGGAGGGTGGTACCATACCGACCCCTCGTACCATACCGACCCCCCTCTGTCTCAGAGATCGTGTTACTAGACAAATCGTGAATACCATCAAAAGAACACTTTCATTGTTACATCCGAGCGAAGGCGAGGTTATTTAAAATAATATTTAAATAAGAAAGGAATAGCAACAATCTGATCAGCTAGCAAGAGGCTAGCTTTTATATTTATTTTTATTAGGGAACGTTTTCACTAACAGATCTATGGGATCTGAGTCAATAAATAATCAAATATTTATAACATGATGTTTATTATAGTAATTCATCTGATGTGACAGGATTACAGAAAATACTCAATTTAATCTGATAATATAAGATTGTCAAAACATGAGAAAATCAATCATAACAACTCCTAATATTCATAGTTTTATAATAGACAAATAATAAGTGCTTTTACTGAATGCCAGTATTGAACAAGTGTTCGGCCGATACTGAGCCAGTATTGAAAAGAGTGATTCGAATAAACAAGACAATGTATATGTTTTATTATGTTATCTAAATTGATATTAAACTGTTTAAAGTTCAAATAAAAGAGGCCAATACTGGACCAGTATTAGCCAGTATTGGCTAGACAGAATTATGAATATTTTGTACTATAAGCATTCAATATAAGTAAAATGTTATTATAGTTATAATTCGTACATAATCGTAATGCGCAGTCATTCATTCGGTCCAATCGTCATACGTAAATCAATATTCTTTTATAATTTTATATTATTAAACAATATTTAAGTCAGTTATTAGATGCGAGATACTCACATAAGATTGTTAGGTTTTTTGGAGACAAGGAATAGCGTAGGATCGTTGTGATAACCAAGATGTCACTCAATCGATGCCGTATCGTTGATATAAACTATAATGATGTACACTTCACCAAACGCTTTTCTTTAAAGTTATATCTCGTTGGATCACAAATTAACGAGCACGATGCTCCCTATAAAGTCTACGGTATCACTTGTGATTTCCCTAGCAATACGTGATACAAGATGCTGCTTTTAATTTCGATTCCGACGGATCAATTTACAATTAGTTCTTCACCAATACACTTCTTTAAAAGTGCTCGACTCGGACTAATACGGCGGGGCCAATACTGCTTCAACCGGCTCACGGCAACGGCGATTATAACGCGTATGCCAATTTGTAGGCTTGGGTGTAGAAAGCAGTTCTTTCTGCCGGTCTACAAATTGGCCAACACAACAGTTACATACTGTTGTTACCGCAAGTCTTACGGTGAAAACAGTATATAACGCCCGACGGGTCACTCGACGATATCGCGCTTTCAAAGCTACCGGAGTATCAGACAAATTATTCTAAGTGTCGCTTGTATTTAAAGAAAATAGCTACCCTTTCCTAGGAACAGGCGTGTCAATGATTTGAATGGTAGGAGGTAAAAAGAATATGATTTTTACCCTTTCCTAGGAACAGGCGTGTCTTTAATTCAATTGGTAGAAGATAAAATTGATGAAGCTTCAAAAAGTGCACGTGCGCTCGCACTCACGAATAACATCGATACTCTCTTGTCTCATATTTCTTTCTGCTTTCCAGAAATGCGGTATTTAATATAGTTTAAACAACTAGCCAAACTCTCATAGACTCGTCTAGACTTTGTTTTGCTTATTTAAGGAAGAATGCACGTGTGATCTTTTACAAAAGTCACGTACATTCCTCACAGTCGTAGGAACGGATAGTATCAAGTTACTAATCGTTTCTAGACGATATTATGAGAATATGAACCTTTTACATAAAACGGTAAAATCAACTAGTTTGTCAGCAACTTGCATTTTTAGACTAGAATATTCTTGAGACTAAACAATGGATTGATATCATTTGCATTTGCTAATATTGTAATTTCATCTATCTTTGCAGCTGTTAAAACATATTAAACTAATTTGCAAAATTAGCGAATAAAATATGAAACTATATACTGCTGAGTAATTTATCTCGCAGCTGCTAAGATGTTTTCAGAAATATAAGATTTATAATGACATTAGAAAATAAAAATTTGGTTACTGGGATGTAACATTCATAACTTTGACATTTTGACCATAGGTAATAATCTTTTGGTAATATTGTAACTCGGAATTTTACGTAAAATTAGTTTTTGCAATAATATTTTTTGTTTGTGACCTATCTTCAATTTATGTTAAAAGTGTTGAATTAAGTTTAGAAAAATGTAAGTATAATTTTTTTTGGTTGCTTATGGCCTCAACTTTTATACACAATATTCAAATTCAAACGCTTTCATTGACATGAATGATCGGCAAGACATTATGTGAAAATAGTGAAGATGGTCCGAAATCGACCCCCTCCCCCTTTTCTTGCATTGTAATAGTAGCTAAATTATTTGTAATTACCAAATAATACCTACAAATGTATTTTAATAAAATAACAATAATTAAGCTAAATAATATAGCTTATAATTAAGATCAAACTAAAAACACTCATTTTTTGTTGTAATGATAATTTTTTTACTCTTATTCTGAAAAAGGCCTTAAATAATGTATTTAAATAAAGTAAAAGTAATTTAAGTTTATTCTATTTTGTTGTTTTTTACTTCAAATTACAATACAAGTTCAAAATTTTGTTTGTTTTCGCTATTTCCTGCAATAAAAATAGGGGATCGGTTTCATACCACCCTTTTTGAGATTGTTGAAAACGTCAGTTTTTGAGTTTCTATATGTATCTCCCACTTAATGAGATCCAGAGCCTCGGCAACCAGTGGAAACATAGAAAAATAATTCCTTTTCTAAACAAAAATTTGACCTCAGCAATCAAACAAATTTTTGGCATCTTTTTGGCTTTTGTCTTTTAGGGGGTCGGTTTGGGACCACCCTCCCCTACTCTTCTTCTTTGTTAGAGATGACCTGAGCTTAGTTCATCCCCACCTCATCGCTCTATGTAATACATCGATGATTTAGACATGAATAAGGAAAAACCAACACCAGATCACTGGTCATCTCTATATAAGGAAGTCAGTTTTCTCCCAGAATTCGACTTCTGCGACACTTAACTTCCAACCTGCGAAGAGTGAAGTTCAACTTTTGCCAAGTCCCATCGGTTAACGACCTTTTGTTTTATTTGTGGAACTGGTACTAGATTGAAAACTTAATTAAGTAAAATCAATTGTCAGGAATACTCAAAAATCAATAATCGGGCATTGATGTAAAGCTTTAGTCGAAACGCAAAATTTAATTGTAAATTTTTAAATAAGCAAAACGATTATACTCGCGTTGACTCCCAACCAACAAACATTTTCAACTTGATAATTGTGAATTCGATCTGACAAGCCGAATAATCGGTAAGAATTAGACAAGTTAGGGGAGACAGCTGCACGCACGTACGCAAAAACACAACTAGCACGGGTGCAGGGCGTCAAAGCCCCTTTGCAGGAACGCTGCTTACCAAAGAAGAATAAGCACCAGCCAAATAATAAAAAAAAGATCACGTCGATAAGATTTCCTGTTTATTAAGAACAATTGAGCCCAATTTAATTGATACTTTTTCAGATAATAAGGAAAAAAAGCACACGATGTGTTAAAACGTGCCCGTCCGCCTTGTTGTCCAAAACGGAACTCATTTTTAATTTTTATTTACACGCATGCGCGAATAACGGGACAGTTTATGTTAAAGACAAACATACTGATATAATATATATATATATATATATATATGTATATTAGGGTGGTCCTTAAAATGAGAATTTTCGAATTTTAAAGTACTCACCCCCACATTTTGTTACTAATCGAAAAAGAAGAGATACGTATTTTTTTATTTTTTTTTATTCTAATATTTGATGGTGCCTCATCGACCCTGAAATTTCCCATGTATTTTGCATGGGGAAAAAACAATTTTTCGTAGATTTGCAATAAAATCATAAAAAATCAACATTTTTTTACCGGATTACTCTGTTTCTCTTAAAAAATGTTCAAACAATGACATTCAATAATTTATTTATGAATTTTTTATTATTAACTATTTTTTACAGGGCCGTAAAAATATCCCATAAATTGCAAAATTATGGAAAAATCGTTAAAAAATATTTCTTATCACATTTTACAATATTTTCCACTAAAATTCTGTTTAATTACATGAAAATTAACAACTAACAATTGTTGCATGTGTTTTTTAATTTGTTTAAACAAATTAATATTGTTTATTTGCAACTTTTCATCTAATAGAGCTAGAGAGCTGTAACTTTTTCCTAATTTTGCAACTATCTTAGCCTAGTGAAGCGCAATATTACTAAAAAACTAAAATATACAATTACAAAAATTGTTTAAACAAATTCATATCGTTTATTTGCAACTTTTCATCTTATAGAGCTAGAGAGCTGTAATTTTTTCCTAATTTTGCAACTATCCAAGCCTAGTGAAGCCCAATATTAGTAAGAAACAAAAATATACCATTATAAACAATTTTTAAACAAACTAATATTGTTGATTTGCAACTTTTTATCTAATAGGGCTAGAAAGCTGTAACTTTCTTTATATTCGCAAGCTTTTATTTTTGGAAAGGTAAGAATGAATGTAAAACACAATAATTGTGCAGAAATTCTGCAGTTTACTTTTTAAACAAAACGCGACAAATTTCTTTACCATTACAGCATTGTTTCTGTTAACATTTTTTTATTTCAGTCTGAGAGTCTGGGAACTGTTTACTATATTCCGTAACAACTTATAGAAAGTGCTGTTATTGATCCTCATCTCTTACTATTAGATCATT
The DNA here is from genome assembly GCA_037103525.1 of Ganaspis brasiliensis. Taxonomy (NCBI): domain Eukaryota; kingdom Metazoa; phylum Arthropoda; class Insecta; order Hymenoptera; family Figitidae; genus Ganaspis; species Ganaspis brasiliensis. The sequence goes on from JAZKLR010000014.1 coordinate 1,467,662, forward strand.
ATAATCTGTCATTAATTTAACATTTCACTCCGCAATATCAATAGTCACTTTTTAATCCTGGACATAATTTTTAAACAAACTTTTGCCGCAGTAAAAAAAGACAAACTTGAAGAGACAAATTGATAAATTCCCAAGAATTAATAACTTATCATCACTTACAATTCTCTTAATTTCATTGATAAAAAATTAGAAAATATACCATATTAATATGTTGAAAAAATTTGAATGATTGTTGATTTTACTTTGCTGTTAGTACTGGGCTTTATGTAGCTTAAAAAGTTGCAAAATTAAGAAAAAATTAAAACACTCAAGCTCAATTAATTAAAAAGTTGCATATAAACAATATTAATTTCTTTAAACGATTTTCGTAATTGTGGTTTTTGTTTATTATTAGTATCGGGCTACACTAGGCTTCAATAGTTGCAAAATTAGGAAAAAGTTACAGGTCTCTAGCTCTATTAGATGAAAAGTTGCAAATAAACAATATTAATTTGTTTAAACAATTTTTATAATTGTATATTTTTGTTTCTTACTAATATTGGGCTTCACTAGGCTTCAATAGTTGCAAAATTAGGAAAAAGTTACAGGTCTCTAGCTCTATTAGATGAAAAGTTGCAAATAAACAATATTGATTTGTTTAAACAATTTTTATAATTGTATATTTTAGTTTTTTACTAATATTGGGCTTCACTAGGCTTGGATAGTTGCAAAATTAGGAAAAAATTACAGCTCTTTAGCTCTATTAGATGAAAAGTTGCAAATAAACGATATAAATTTGTTTAAACAATTTTTTTAATTGTATATTTTAGTTTTTTAGTAATATTGCGCTTCACTTGGCTAGGATAGTTGCAAAATTAGGAAAAAGTTACAGCTCTCTAGCTCTATTAGATGAAAAGTTGCAAATAAACAATATTAATTTGTTTAAACAATTTAAAAAACACATGCAACAATTGTTAGTTGTTAATTTCCATGTAATTAAACGGAATTTTAGTGGAAAATATTGTAAAATGTGATAAGAAATATTTTTTAACTATTTTTCCATAATTTTGCAATTTATGGGATATTTTTACGGCCCTGTAAAAAATAGTTAATAATAAAAAATTCATAAATAAATTATTGAATGTCATTGTTTGAACATTTTTTAAGAGAAACAGAGTAATCCGGTAAAAAAATGTTGATTTTTCATGATTTTATTGCAAATCTACGAAAAATTGTTTTTTCCCCATGCAAAATACATGGGAAATTTCAGGGTCGATGAGGCACCATCAAATATTAAAATAAAAAAAAAATAAAAAAATACGTATCTCTTCTTTTTCGATTAGTAACAAAATGTGGGGGTGAGAACTTTAAAATTCGAAAATTCTCATTTTAAGGACCACCCTAATGTATATATGTTACGTACCAAGCCCGGAATTGTACAGACCGCGAAGTGTACAGCGATTTTTGTACTGAGCGCAGCTGGTACAAGGCATTTTGTACAGAGCTGGAGTTCCCGGGCTTTGTACAGAGATTTCTGTACTGAGCGAGCTCGGTACAACGCGTTTTGTACTGAGCGAGCTCGGTACAGCGCGTTTTGTACTGATCGAGCTCGGTACAACGCCTTTTGTACTGAGCGAGCTCGGTACAACGGTTTTTGCACAGAGCTGTAGAAATTTATTCCTAGTCTTTTTTATTCGAAGAATTTAACAAAAAACTAATTTATATTAATATATTTAATATAAAATTAGTAATTTTTTTTATTATTCTTATTATTATTATTATGTCTAAAAAATGTGCTTGTAAAAGGAAAAATCTTTTATGTAATTCAAGGTGCCATAACTCACTAAGTTGTAAAAATAAATAGATTATTATAAAATTTAAAATTTAAAATAATAATATTCATTGTTAATGTGTGGACGAGAAATATGTAAAATTGCACTTTAAAACATTTCTAGTCAACTTGAGTTCTTTTTAACTAATCTGAGTAATTCCATTGAATCTCTATTATATTTAATAAATTTATGGCTTATACATTTCAATTATTTGTCTTTTTTCCTTTCATTTAAAAAGTTAAGAAAATTATTTCTAAATCGATCAAGAGTTAATAATTCCGAAAATTCAAAATATTTTATTATAATAATTATTATAATACAAAAAGATGAAACGTAGGTTGCTATTATTAATTTTTAAAATTAATTAAATCTCAATAACTGGCCAAACTACCCCGTTATTTAAATTACTCAAGCGGTCGACACACGACAAACCAATTCGAACCTCAGGGGAGATTCCACGAGAATTTCCACCTCCGATGGCCACGAAGATGCGACGAATTACGCAAATTGACACCAAGACAACAGACTTACGACTCACCAACGACGAATAACTCCACAACCCTCGACGAGATCCTTGGAACTGTCCTCTGGGAAGGTGACACCACAACTCCAATTCGCTTCCTTTGAGGAAACTGGAAAGGTTATTATCCGCCAACAACTAACACCGCGAAATAAAACACTACTTTTTCTATATAAATAATAGTAATTCTTTAATCTAAGCAGTAAGCTTCCTCAACACCAATCCTTCACACATAAATCAAAATTAATAACACTCAATATCAATAGTTCTAATCACTTAGAATAATCACTACAATCCGCGATACGTGCTACTCGTCACACGCTCGATTAATAAGTGACGAAGCACGTGGCGACTTCCCTCTCGTCCCGCTGTATGTTGCCCGCCGAAAAATTGGTTCCTCTCCTTCGACTTCCTATTCACCCTCCGCCCTCTTGTCCGTCCTTCGTCTAGGATTGGTTGCTACGCTGCTCGCGGATTTGAACCTGTAACGCGAAAACTGACGACTGGCGCAGATGGAAAAGGGGAGAGGTGACTGCTGAATTCAGAATATTCAACGTCCAAGAAATTAACCAAAATTTACGAGGGAAACTACTTATTAGCGGAAAAACGTCAGTCAGGCTCGTCTCACTAAAAGTCGAACCCTGGCGCAGATGTTTAACTAATAATTTTCCCTTATTTAACTTATTCAAAATAATACTTCAACTCTTAAGTAACGAAACACTTCGTTACAATTCCCCCCCCTAGGCCGATACTGGCTAGTATCGCCGATACATCACTCCACCTCTGGACTTAATGGAAGAGAGGGCCCTGATGGCGCCTTCTCCTTTCCTCCAGAAATTCCATCTTAACTCTAGCCACTTCCTCCGGTGGCAATCCCACTAACAGCTGGGATAACTCCCGCAATTCCTTCATAAGACCTCTATCATCAGCCATCCCCGGTTGCATTAACGGCGGACGAGCTGCTCGCTCTTTTCTTAAGGCAGCTTGCCTTTCTGCCGCCAATGCCAGCGGCGACTCTCGCACACTAGGCAACCCCAACCATCCTTCCGGCACTTCCGGCAACTCCAGCTCCATCTGCTGATGACGCACAAGAGACATCACTGCGCCTGGTTGCGGGGCCACAAACCGCACAGACGGCAATCTAGCTTCTTCCAGGGCTGCGATCTCCATGAACGGCCCACTTCTCCTTGGTTGTGGAGCCATTGACACCACAGGAATCGGACGTGCAGGCCGAGGAACTGGAGCTTCCTGCTCCCATTCCCGGTTCTGGTAATATCCGTCACGGCACAATCTGAACCGAGCATGGTTCCTCGCCCCGTACTTCTTCTCCATGTCCCGGAGATGCACTTCACCGCATCTGGGGCACTCTGTCAACACAACTCCCTTTCGACCACAATTGGAGCAGAACGGACCCTGTGACGGATATGGGCACTTTTTGCGGTCATGTCCTCGCTTCCAACAATTGAAGCACGAGCCCGGGGGGGGATCAAGATCCGGATCGGTCGGAATGGGCTTCAATCCCCCGAACATGACTCCACCCAGCCGAACAGGTAACTCCTTCTTCCTTGGTTTCTGTTCTGGAGGGGACGGAATCGGCGCCATCGTGAGAGGTTCCATTGATCGTGGTGGCGTGGGAGGGCGCTTCGGTTTTGGTGACCGATCTCGTGGACTAACGAAGTCCTCCTTCGCTAATGTCCTCGCCCTCTTCTTCCTCTCTTCAACCAATTTTACCCGAAGATCCTTTAACAGCTCCTGCTGCTCATCAACCAACACCACCACCTGCTCTCCAGCAGCTTCATTCTCCTCAACAATTATCTCCAGTTCGGCCTGGGCGGCTCGACTCTCCCACGCGAATCTAGATTCCCCGGGACGTCTCGGACTAATTGGGGGACCCACTTTACTCTTTTTTTTATTTTTGGACTTCCGATCCAATTTCTTTTTCGGAATTGCCCCAGATGAAGCGGAAGTTCCCGGTTCTGGAACCACCACTGGCGCAGATGCGGCTTTCGCCAACAATTGGAAACTTGAGGTTCCTGATTCAGGAGCCTCCATGGGCGCAGATGAAGTTTTCGGGACTTCCGACGGTTTAGAGGTTCCTGAATCAGGAGCCTCCTCAAACGCAGATGCCGATGCTGGCTTCCTTTGTGCCTTATTGTTCTCCAACTGCTGCAGTTGGGCCTTGGTCTCGTCGAGCTTCCGGAAATACTCCGCCATCTCCCGCTCCGTCTGTTCTGCCATTACCTCCAAGTACTCCATGTCCTCATTGTCCCACTCAGGCGGGTAAGGAAATCCAGTCCGGTAATATGGAGAAGTCCTCCCATCCTGACTGGTCCTAGTCCTCTTTCCCCTTGAATATGGACGATGGGACATCTTCTACAGAACCTAAAACAGACAAAACGAACAACACAATCATATATTAATTCTTACCACGTGGAGGCAGATAGCGCTTAAGATCCGAAACATGGACCTTGGGGACTCTCCGTCTGTCATCCGCACTCAACTCGTAGACCGTTGGGGATAATTGCCGGACTATTTCGAACGGCCCCTCGTATTTCGGTGCAAGTTTCGCGGAAAACCTCTGACTAGCATTGGAAAGTTTATGTGTCCTCCACAAAACCTTGTCCCCCACGCTGAAGTTTGCCTCTCGTTTGTTCTTGTTATACTGCTTCGTCTGCTTCTCACGTTCTTTATCCACGAATCTCGAAACCAAGTCTCTCAAGGCATCCAGCCTACGCATACGATCTACCCAAACTTCCGGATTAATCCTCTGGACACTGGTCTTCCCTTCTACCTCTCGTCGCAGACTTTTTACTGGCTTAGGCTGACGTCCATAATTCAGGAACGCTGGACTAACTTTCGTAGTCGACTGAACTGCTGTGTTTACCGCGTGTCTGAATTCGTGGAGGTGCTTATCCCAGTCTCGATGATCCTGTCCCACAAAGGTTGCAATCATCGTTTTCAGTGTGCGATTGCTCCTTTCCACAGGGTTAGCTTGTGGATGGTATGGTGGCGTGGTAAGATGTCGAACACCATACTCTTCCAAGGTCGTCTTCAGGAATTTGTTGTCGAACTCTTTGCCGTTGTCGGTGAGCAGAAACTCAGGCGTTTCCCACCGGAACAAGACCAGCTCCTCAAACGCTTTGGCAATCGCTTTGCCATCAGCTGATCGTATCGGCTTGACTTCGATCCATCTTGTGAACAAATCCTGAAAGACAACTAGGTGTTTGTTCTGACCTTTGCTGGATGGAAATTCCATACAGTCGGCAGCCACCACAACCCAAGGACGCTCCACTATCCGTTGTCCCATCATACCTTTAGCTCCCTCTTGCGAGACTTTATAACACTGACACTCCAAGCACTCTCTTACGTAATTGTGGACATCCATCCACATTCCTTGCCAGTAATATTCCCGTGCAACTCTGTAGTACGTCTTTTCGACACCTAAGTGTCCCGAAGATGTCTCCGCATGCGCGTTACTGAGAACTCTTTCACGATGTTCCTGTGGTACAACTAATTTTCAACCGTCCTCATCCCCGATAATTGGTGTTAAGAGAGGATCATACCGGCGACGGTATAGTCTCTTATCTTCCACCATCCAGTCAGGAAAACGTTCCGGAAATTTCTCAACCAATTCCAATCTTTTGATGTACCACTGGTCGCAGATGGTTTCGAACGCGTCTATATTCAAAACTTCCTCTTCAAACATTCTGAAAAGAGCGTCTGGAACATGGTGATAAGCTCCTTTCCGATGAACGATCTCGAAATCCCATTGCTGCATTTCGAGAGCCCATCGAGCCAATCGTCCTGAAGGCTCTTTCAAGTTCCTTAACCATTTCAATGCGATGTGGTCGGTAATAGCCTTGAACTTGTACCCTTCAATGTACGGTCTCAGCTTTTTAATCGACCACAATAACGCAAGACACTCTTTCTCAGTTACACTGTAGTTTCTCTCCGGCGCAGATAACACTTTGCTAATATACACGATTGGATGTTCTCCATCATCCGATTCTTGTGTAAGCACTGCTCCCATCGCATAATCACTCGCGTCACACTGAATTGAAAAAGGTTTGGTGAAATCGGGACGGGCAAGAACTGGTGCAGAAACCAACTTCTGCTTCAACGCTAGGAAAGCTTCCTCTTGACCTTCCCCCCACTCCCACTTTCGACCTTTTTGCAGCAGCTTTAACAATGGGAGTTTCAGCTCGCTATCCTTTTCAATAAATCTTGCGTACCAGCCTACCATTCCTAAGAATCGTCGAAGTTGCTTCAGATTAACCGGTGCTGGATAATTCAAAACTGGCTCGACCTTGGCAGGATCTGGACGTAAACCATCTCTATCCAAAACATAACCCAAATACGAAACACTGGAGCAGCCAAATTCACACTTTTTCGGATTCACAACCAATCCCGCAGATGCTAGCTTCTTCAAAACAATTTCAAGCCACTTTACGTGCTCCTCGAAGCTATCAGTGACGATAATAATATCGTCCAAATATCCAAACACCACGGGCTCAAATTCCGGCCCAAACAATGAATCAATCAATCTTTGAAAGGTCATCGGAGCATTCGTGAGTCCGAACGGCATCCTCTTGAACTGCCAAAGTCCGGAACCTGGAATTGCAAACGCCGTGAATTTCTTGCTCCCTGCAGACATCGGAACCTGATGATAAGCTTGTTTTAAATCGATCTTCGAGATGTACCGTGCTTTCCTCAATTTATCCAAAATGGAATCCATACTTGGGATGGGATAAGCATCACGTACTGTCACCTTATTCAAATCTCTATAATCGATGCAGAATCTCAGCGATCCGTCTGCCTTCTTCACAATCACCGGCGCGCTACTCCACTCACTTGCTGACCTCTCGATTATCCCTTTTTCACACATTCCTCTGACCTCCTGATTGGCCCATTCAAGAATCTTCGGAGACATTCGTCTCGAGCGATGCTTGACTGGTGTTGGATCCGTCACGCAGATGTTATGTTCCGTCATCGTCGTCATGCCGTGTTCTGCCGATTCTGGTAGTACTAGCTTCTCGACTAATTCTTGAACTCGTCCACGTTGGTCCCCAGTCAGTTCAGAGATTCCCGCACACTCAGCAAAAACATTATCTTCACTTCTCTGGATGGTACTTTCATCATACTCATGCCATTGCTGATTCACTCGCCACAATCCCTTTCCAAATTGGGTATCCATTTTCCATTTCTTACAGAAATCCATGCCCAATATGAGGTCATGTGACAGTGCATTTATGGCTTTCACCTCAAATGGGTGTGATATCCCATCAACCGTCAACCAAAGTTTCAGTTTTCCCAGTATGGCAGTTGAACCTCCTAAGGTGCTGCGTATTGCTGCCCTAACTGATAACAACTTCTGTTTAAAACGTTCAGCCAACTGAGGACCAACAACCGATGTGGTGGCACCTGGATCCCACAGTGCAAGGTATGGCTGACCGCAGATCACAATCCTCATAAAGAAACGGTTTTCCTCACTCGTACTATCCACATTGTCATATTCGAACCAAGGTTCAGCTGCATACAATGCAGCTTCCCCCCTCTCCTGGACAACACGTGCTGGATCATCCACAGCACTAACTCCTTCATGACGAGGGCTTGCAGAAGTTCTGCTCTCCGTCACAAAGGTGCAGAAATCATTGGAGACTGTTGGGGGTGTACTTCCTGTCCCCTCTTGTACTCCTATCTTCCTGCCACACTCACACACCACAACAGTCGACTCCACTGTCCCACTTTCCGTCGGGGGCAGATTTATCTTATCAATCAACTCAGACATGCAGGAGCTGTTGGAAATCAAGGAAGGTGAATCCTCTTCACTCGTCCGTTCCTCCGAATGCTCGCTGCTACTCTCTCTCACAATAACTGGTAACTCCACTGTTCCACTTTCCGTCGTGGGCAGTTGGGTACCATACACATCAGCAGCACTTCTGGAACTATTAGAGGTTACTGGAGGTGAATCCTCTTCACTCATCCGTTCCTCTGGTTGCTCGCTGCTACACTCTCTCACAATCACTGGTGAACCGCCTGTTCCGCCCGAGACATCCCACTTGACGTGCCCGCCGGAACCAGACTTAACCGTCGCCCCAGATTTCAAAATACTTCTTAATTGTTGAGTAGACTGCTCACATCGGCTCTCAAGAGGACATGAGCTCCGTCCACTCCTCATGTTGTCCAGGTTCGTTTCCTCGATCTCGTATAAATTTCCTCGCTCTAAATCACACACTAACACGTTCTCTGCAATCTCTTTTCCCACTGGTGCCTCAGGAACCTCTTCACTATACACCATGGGTATCACTTCCACAAACACATCATCCCGTCCAGATGGTGGGGGCACTATTGTCTCCTTTCGTTTGGTGCCTGGGGGGGAAGGTTGGTCTGTCCCCCCCCTTGGCCGTTTCCCATCATCTGTCGAATCCACTCACAATTCGGACAAAATCTAAACGTATTACCTTTCGTACCACACACTTGACAAACACGGTAAGTGGTGGGGGCAGGCTTATCAGGACAGTCGGTTGCGAAGTGTCCCGGTGTACGACATCGATAACACGTGCGTTGTGGGCACTCTGAAGCTCGATGTCCCACCACTTGACAACGAAAACACACTCCAAAAAATTGTCTAGGACTACTTGGCGCAGATGGTGAAGCCGGACGTTGAACTCTCAACGGTCTAAAGGATGGGACGGTCCTAGGGACAGCACCAAGAAGAAGGTGCAACCCTCTCAGCATAAGTCGTCTGTGGGACAGCAGGAGGTGGCATTGTTTTTGCCGTAGCCGTGGATTGTTTTGATTGAGTTCCGGCCGAGGAACTAATTGCATCCACATCGAAGCTTTCCTCCTTTTTCCCACTTTCTGACTTTTGCTTTGGCTTGCTTTTCTTCTTCGCTGTTTGTTTTCCCTTTTTCTTCGGTGTTGCACTGTCCGATTCACCAGACGACGACCTCGATTCCTCGATTAACGCATCCACCTTAGAACTTCGTCCCGTTCCTCTTGGTGCCGCAGATGGAATCCTCATCTTGTCCTTGGTGGGGGGTGGGACATAACGTTTGTCCAGGTCTTTGACTCGCTCATAACGGCGAAGTATCGTCTCCAGATCCTCTATATTCTCAAAACCGGAATATGTGAGCTGTCGTCGGTATTCCGGAGTTAATCCTTTATAAACAATCTTCAAAAATTGTTCCGACATCAGAGGGCGTTTTAAATGTCCCATGATAAGTTTCAAGTTGAGAAGATACGAAGAAATCTTCTCTCCTTTTGCCTGAGTTCGGCTTCTCAACTCATCTAGCACATCATCTTCCTCCACCGATGTCGCGAATTCACGCTTAAAAAGCTTCTTGAAAACTCTCCAAGAATTAATCTCCTTCCTTACGACTCGAAACCAACGGCTTGCGGATAATTTCAAGACACTTGGAATTGCTTCCAACATGTCTTGATCGCAGATGGCGTTGCATTTCCTACACTCTTCCGCTCTTTCCAAAAAGTCCTCTGGATCTTCTTTTTCACCACCCGAAAATTTAATATCCCACTCCTTTAACAGTTTAACCACCCGACTACTAATAAAACGATCGCGTCCCTGCGAACGCCCATTTTCGGCCCCATCTCGCTCAAACTCGTCCTCAAATTCGGAGTCACTAGATAAAAATGGCAACGTGTGACTCGAACCTCCCGTTGACCGCCTATCTTCTCGACGGCGATTTCTTTGGTCTTCATTCCCTCTATTACTTTTAAAAGTCGGCTCTTCGCTATTAAAATTTCTCCTATTCCTCTCAAAACTCGGTTGACCCCGCGTGAACTTTGGTGCTTGTTCATCAAAAGATGGTCCGTCATTCATTCCACCTGTTGTGTTTCTTCTGAAACTCGGTCCCTGTCTTGCGAAGTCTGGTCCTCGCCTACCGAAATTCGGAACTTCTCCGGCCTCCGGTCTGCTTCCGCCATTTCGCCGGTTATTATTGGAGTTCCTATCGTCTCGGTTGTCCTGCTCTCGCAATGGGCTCGGTAATCCAGCACTTCGTCTCGTCCACTCTTCCCCTTCCACGGGACTTATTACTCTTCTCAAAGTCTCTGGTGGTGTGGGTAAGTCGGGCCCAGATCCAAAAACTCCTATTGGTGGGATAATTGACCCTTGAATATTGGTTTCGGTCCTACTAAAGATGGACGACCAATTAGGCTGTGCCGCCTGATTTGTACTGAGAAACTCTCTCAGCTCAGGACACAATTGCGCACGCGCGGTCCACTCACTGTACCCTAAGAGGTTAGGGCTCATGGTCGCAGATGGGATTACTCCGTGTGACCCGGCCCAGGTCGAGCAAGTTAAAGCACCACTTCCGGCTCCCGAAGTAGTTGTCAGTACTGACGTTGTTGTCGCACATGTTGTTGTCAATACTGGGGCTGGAGCAGCAGTGGTAGTAACCGGTACACTGCAAGTCGGAACTTCTACTCGTTCCGTATTATTATGTGTTCCAGCTACGTTCTCCACGTCATTGCCCAAGTTGCTTGGTTGCTCCTGTTCTATCCCCACCAATGCTTCCGGAAGAAAAACCGATTGCGAATCACCATTATCGTATTTATCGTACCACGGCACTAAATGCGAATCTGGGTAAAACAATTTAATTTCGAGTCGCAAAAGTCTTTCCCGTAGCACTTGCAGCGACCCCAACGTACTACAATCTTGTAGCTCCAATTCCTCGACCACCCTCTCACGATCCATTTTTGAAATTCCCTGCCATAATGTTCGCACTTGTTGACTCTCCAAATATCTCAAAACTTTTGCCCGGTATACTTCCATTTTAAGTAAAAAAAAAATTCAAAATTTAAAAGTCAATCACTAAAGAGTAACAAAATTCCAACTAATCACTTTTTCAAAAATTCCCAAATAATCCCACTCTTAAACTTCAAAATTCCCAAAGTTAACTCAAAACACGCGAACCGATCTTCCCCCACTCCTGTTGTCACTCAGGTGTCCGGGTTACTTGCTGAGGTTACTCCACGCTGACGACCGATCGCGTTAACACTTTTAAATTACTCCTTTAATGACGTTACGGGGATCCAACGCTTGGTTTGTCGGATGACAGGCGGAGATGCAGGGAATAAAAAAAATGAAAATTGTTAACAATAAAATTGTCAAATTGGCACAGATGAGCACAAATAATAAAACAAATAAATTAGCATAAAACCATAATCAAATAAAATCACAAAATCAGTAAACAAAATCAATACTTCTCATAAAAATCAATAAATAATAATGTTAACAGTTTGTTAACACATTAGCCAAAACATAAAAATTGGTAAAAACCACCACCAACAATAAATAAATAATCAACAATGATAAATAACAATTAAAATAAATTGTCGTGTTAACACTTTGTTAACACAGGCGCAAATGATAATAAATGATCAACCACCTACTTAAAAAAAAAATAAGATCAAGATAATATAAAATACTCAAATTACTCAACCGAAAAATAAAAATTCATTAACTTAAATAAATTAACTGAATTTTCAAAAACAAAAAGAAAATAATTAGTAAATCACAGTGTTAACAGTTTGTTAACACCTGCACCATGAAATCTAAAATTTTCTTAACCCCAGTCAAAAGACATTTGGTTTCAAAAAAAAACAGAAAACAAAAATTTTTAATAAAAATTCAAAACTGAATTTTGACCGCAGAAGATTCACTAAAAACTTCAATTTTATTCCTAACAACTCTTTCTTTTAAAAATCCACATTAATTAAAATTTTACCTAACATCACTTAACTTCAGTTAATTTGATCAAAATTACCACTTACTACTTCCCACAATTTGAAACTATTATTTATTTAAAAATAAATTTTTAATTTAATATCAAAAATTAATTTTCAACAATTCTTAAAAATTCCACCAACTCGAATAATCACAATCATAAAAATAATTTTAAAATTAGAGAATTCCAGGCGCAAATGAAAAATCCAATAAAATAAAAATTATTAATTTTTACTTAGCCATAAACTTTCCAATGGCTATTTCCGATTAATTCATCGGAAAAGATGGCACTCGAATTACACCATATGCGAACACAAGGTGTTTAACGAATATTCCACGGAAAATTAATTAACAGATTTTTCAAATAATTGACGCGCCGGCGCAGATGGTACGCGAAATTTTACTCATTAAATAAAATCGAAATTTTCTCTAATTCAAATTAAATCACTATTTTTTCAAACAATCACTTCAATTTAACAAGTTGATTTGCTAAATTAAAAAAAAAATTTTAATTTATACACTGTTCAATTTTGCGAAAATTTCACCAAGTTAATTTTGCACGTGCAAAATTTTCTCAACTTCCGGTGAAATTGATGATTTAATTAATTTCTCACAAACTTCAAATTCACAAAATTATTTGATCCATCTGATCAAATAATATAATCAAAAATTCACTAATCACTTTAAATAATCTTGAACAATCAAATTTGTTCAGAATCTCGAAAACTACTTTCAACGAAATTAAATTTCCTCACCACGTGCTCGCGCTTCCGGTTACCGGTCTCCGACCACGTTTTCACGAAAACGAACAAAATCAAAATTTAACGCGTTAGAAATTGAAATATCAATTTCTTGGCGCAAATGATTCTTTTAAAAATTTTCTACATTACATAAAACTTCTTTTAAAATTAAAACTTCCGACTATTTATTCACATTTAAACACGAAAAATGAACCGACTTTTAATTTTCACACTTTTAAAATTTCAAACGACCGAATTATCACACTTTGAAAAATCGTTATTAGCGATTTTTCACCTTATTCAACACTTTAAAAATTTCCGAACAACACTTAAACACGACTTTTAATCGAGCGACTTTCAAAAAAAGAAATTTTAATCCGGACAATCATTAATTTTTCTCAACAATTAAAAATTTGTCAAATTTAGCGTAAAGGCGCAGATGTTAAATTTTCCGCCCCACGTTGGGCGCCATTGAAACGTAGGTTGCTATTATTAATTTTTAAAATTAATTAAATCTCAATAACTGGCCAAACTACCCCGTTATTTAAATTACTCAAGCGGTCGACACACGACAAACCAATTCGAACCTCAGGGGAGATTCCACGAGAATTTCCACCTCCGATGGCCACGAAGATGCGACGAATTACGCAAATTGACACCAAGACAACAGACTTACGACTCACCAACGACGAATAACTCCACAACCCTCGACGAGATCCTTGGAACTGTCCTCTGGGAAGGTGACACCACAACTCCAATTCGCTTCCTTTGAGGAAACTGGAAAGGTTATTATCCGCCAACAACTAACACCGCGAAATAAAACACTACTTTTTCTATATAAATAATAGTAATTCTTTAATCTAAGCAGTAAGCTTCCTCAACACCAATCCTTCACACATAAATCAAAATTAATAACACTCAATATCAATAGTTCTAATCACTTAGAATAATCACTACAATCCGCGATACGTGCTACTCGTCACACGCTCGATTAATAAGTGACGAAGCACGTGGCGACTTCCCTCTCGTCCCGCTGTATGTTGCCCGCCGAAAAATTGGTTCCTCTCCTTCGACTTCCTATTCACCCTCCGCCCTCTTGTCCGTCCTTCGTCTAGGATTGGTTGCTACGCTGCTCGCGGATTTGAACCTGTAACGCGAAAACTGACGACTGGCGCAGATGGAAAAGGGGAGAGGTGACTGCTGAATTCAGAATATTCAACGTCCAAGAAATTAACCAAAATTTACGAGGGAAACTACTTATTAGCGGAAAAACGTCAGTCAGGCTCGTCTCACTAAAAGTCGAACCCTGGCGCAGATGTTTAACTAATAATTTTCCCTTATTTAACTTATTCAAAATAATACTTCAACTCTTAAGTAACGAAACACTTCGTTACAATTCCCCCCCCTAGGCCGATACTGGCTAGTATCGCCGATACATCACTCCACCTCTGGACTTAATGGAAGAGAGGGCCCTGATGGCGCCTTCTCCTTTCCTCCAGAAATTCCATCTTAACTCTAGCCACTTCCTCCGGTGGCAATCCCACTAACAGCTGGGATAACTCCCGCAATTCCTTCATAAGACCTCTATCATCAGCCATCCCCGGTTGCATTAACGGCGGACGAGCTGCTCGCTCTTTTCTTAAGGCAGCTTGCCTTTCTGCCGCCAATGCCAGCGGCGACTCTCGCACACTAGGCAACCCCAACCATCCTTCCGGCACTTCCGGCAACTCCAGCTCCATCTGCTGATGACGCACAAGAGACATCACTGCGCCTGGTTGCGGGGCCACAAACCGCACAGACGGCAATCTAGCTTCTTCCAGGGCTGCGATCTCCATGAACGGCCCACTTCTCCTTGGTTGTGGAGCCATTGACACCACAGGAATCGGACGTGCAGGCCGAGGAACTGCACTCTTGTCCGTCCTTCGTCTAGGATTGGTTGCTACGCTGCTCGCGGATTTGAACCTGTAACGCGAAAACTGACGACTGGCGCAGATGGAAAAGGGGAGAGGTGACTGCTGAATTCAGAATATTCAACGTCCAAGAAATTAACCAAAATTTACGAGGGAAACTACTTATTAGCGGAAAAACGTCAGTCAGGCTCGTCTCACGAAAAGTCGAACCCTGGCGCAGATGTTTAACTAATAATTTTCCCTTATTTAACTTATTCAAAATAATACTTCAACTCTTAAGTAACGAAACACTTCGTTACAAAGAATAAGAATAATAAAAAAAATTACTAATTTTATATTAAATATATTAATATAAATTAGTTGTTTGTTAAATTCTTCGAATAAAAAAGACTAGGAATAAATTTTTACAGCTCTGTACAAAATGCCTTGTACCAACCGCGCTCAGTACAAAAATCGCTGTACACTTCGCGGTCTGTACAATTCCGGGCTTGGTACGTAACATATATAATAAAATATAACATAAAATATAAATATAATAAAAAATATATAATATAATATATAAATGTGTTAAATATATAAACGCATGCGCGAATAAAATGGCCGTTCCTTGTTCAGCGTCGCAAGTGTGTAACTAGATTGATGTCTTCAACGTTCTGTTATTGTTGTTTTCATTTCGTATATTATTAAATGTTATTTTTGTACCCGGGAAAAAGGTTTTAGATATAATTAGATATATTTCAGATATAATCAGATATATTATAGATATAATCAGATACATTTCAGATCTAATGATATATGATTTAATCTATTTAGATATAATCAGATATTATTATTATATTTTAAACTATTTTACTACAACTATATTTATACGGAAATAACAGCAAATTTCTGAAAATTCGCTGCCATGTGGAGCTAAACCGCATCCTTTTAATCCAAATATATTGTACAAAATAAAAATTTCTTCTTAATATTTTGCTGAAATGAAAATAAATAATAAATTGATAAATTATTTAATATTATAACAGTATTTTAGATATTAGTTAACATATATAAAATTGTATAAAACAACAGCAAATACAATATTTAATAATGAATATATCGTTTCATTCTTTGGATAATTTGAAATCGAGATCGAGCAGAGTAAGCCGGTATAGATAAGCTACCTTATAGAATAATATTTTAAAATAACCGCCACAGATAAAGAAGTTTTTCTGCATGAAGCACACTGAACACTTCTGTTACGTTCAAGATAAGAAAACCCCTTGAAATTATAACCTAAGTTCATCTTTTTAAATCAATTTCTTTAAAGAACTTGATTTCGGATGAGGAAAAGTCAATGAGTTAACTAAGAATTAAATAAAACTAGTTCTTTGAACATCAAAAGGTTCAGAAAATTATACAATTTCGTTATGAGATTTGAACCTTACTTTTGAAGAGGAAATACTCCTGTATAATATCCTGAAGAGGCTCGTGTAAGTTATCTTGTACGAAGATCTATGTAGACAATTAGTCTGGAAACTGGGTAGGTATTATCCTTGGCGTTGATATTTGATTAGGTTGCTTGTTGACTCAAGGATTATCTGCAGCACGTTGCGTTTTTAAGAATGCGAATAAATACACAAGTGATTGTAGTCCACAGGTGGTTTTGAGAAAAGATTGTTTACACACAAAATGGTACAAGTTACAGGGTTTAACTTGTCTCGAATAGAAAATCGTTTGATTATCAACTCCCAATAGAATCTCTCACTGTTGTGCACTAATTCATGAATCAATTAACTTATTGATTGGTTGATGATTGACTATAAAATATCCACTTTATTTGTCAAACTCCGATGATTTGAATTAAGAATGAGTGAGTAAATTTACTATCGATTAGTTGATGTAGAGAATCACAATCGAGTATTGGTATCAAATCTTGCACTGAATTTCGGGTAAAGTCTTACTGGTGAAAAATCTCGGTATCTAGTTTCGGTGTTAATGTCATGACGATACTAAACTGAACTGCACTTTACTAAACTTGAAGAACTGAAGAATTACTGTGTTACTGAAGAACTGAAGAACTGTCTTAACAACACTGACTAACTGAAGAACGAACTTGCTGACTTAAATTAAAGAACTAGTTACTGTCTGTAGCTTACCTTTTGGGGGTTTATATATGGGCATTTCCAAGTGGGATTTACCTATCAAAAATTAAATTAAGTTTAATGTATATTTTTCAATTCTAGGGTGAAAAATATTGTATACGTAATTTTTTATTTAAATTTTGAAGGCAAAGTTTTTGAGTTACGAATATTTAAAATTTTGATTTTGCAAATTTAGACCTTTTTTCAATTCTTTATAGTTTGCAAAATATTGAAGATACAAAATTTATGTAAAGAGATAAAATACTTATTTTCTTGTCAACTTTACAATTATTTTAGCAAGAAAATTGATTCGTGTTGTTTTAATAACAAAATAACCATATTTATAAACAAATTACTTTTTTTCAAATTTAAGCGTGAAAAAAAAAAATTTTTTTTTCTTTAAATAAACTTAAAAATGTTACAAATAAAATGCAATAAGTCCCATAATGATGGGACTTAATTTAATTTTTAATAGGTAAATCCCACTTGGAAATGCCCATATATATTTCCCCGTTGATTTGGTCACTACTTCCTCTTGGTCATACATATTATTAATATACTTCCTCTCAAAAGCAGGTTCAATTAATATACATGCTTTTTATTATCTCCTTATCTCACATAGAATCTTTGGGTTTGCATTATATCGGAAACTTTTATAAACAAAATTTGTTTGATTTTACTTGTACTTTAAGAAAAAAATTAGAATTTTTTTTTAATATAAAATAGAATTTATCAATCTTTCCGAGTAAGTATATTTTGGTTAAAAAATAACACAAGAAGGTTAAACGTTTCGACGGCACCGCCGTCCTCTTCAGAACTGTAATTTATTAATATTGTAAGTATAATTTTTTTACAAATTAGAAAAAGGAAAAATATACAAAAAAATATATTATTTTTTTAAAATACCTTAATAATTAGTAAAACACTAAACACACATCACATATATGTCAAATTGACATTTGTCGGAGATTTTGTCAATAAAATAGAATCTGTATTAAAAAGTTTTTTGAAGCTTCAATCATTTTCGTAAAACCCATTTTTCGGAATCAGGAGGTCTCAAAACGTCGAGAAATGTCGGTTTTAGCAAAAGTTAAAAAGGGCACAAATTTAAGACCTCATTTAGGATGAGAATGTAAGAAAGGTACCTTTTTTTGTTTTGTTAAAAAAAATTTTGTAACCGAGTTCTGAGCATTTAAAAAATTTAGTGTAAAGAGCGGTGTGTGAGTAAAATTTCTGGTATTTTTTTTTCAAATTTCTCTATTTTCTTTAAAAATCAATATTTTTTAACTCTATTTCTTGATTTTAGTAGTGGTTTAAGTACTCTTTCTTTACCTTTTTGAAATTTCAAAATTTTTGAAAATAAACAAAATGGCAGTCATTTTTCAAAAATTCAATTTTCTCAACAACAGCATTTTTTATTTTTTTGAAAAATTTTTTTGTGGTTAGAAAATATGAAAACAAATTATTTTTAGTAGGGTAATGTCACAATGAGTGGATCGCTTAAGCTTTTTTTCGAATAAATTTTTTATGAAAGTAAATTAATTGTAGTTCTCTATTCCAAGCTTTAGTTTAAATCCCTAGATAAGAGTTTATGTCATGAGAGCTTTGATTTTGTTATTCACAAAAAATAAAATTGACGTAAAAAATATGCGTTTTTTTAGGAATGAAAAAAATGTAACCTTGAGTGGACCACTTCTAAAAAATTGCAGAAAATAGTATATTATACATCAAGGGAGGGAAGTCCGTGTTTTTTTGTCAAGCACAAATGTTCGGAGAACATTGTACAAAATGTACGAAAATCTCGTGTTTTGTACGCGTTAGCGGGTCAGCACTCGCAGTTTTCAGGTTAGTGACGTTAGAGATAAAAAAACTTCCGAACAGTGAAAAAAACTGTCATCGCGCAGGCGCATTGCGGCGCGCCGCAAAGGCGTGGGGCTAAAAGTTAAAAACGTAGTGGGGCTAAATGTTAAATGAATTATTCTCCATTTTTTGCAGTTTTCTTGTGTGTTTCGGTTATTTTTTGTATTTAACTCATTACCTTTATTATACATTTCGAATATTTGTGCATAGAACAAATAAAAAAGGAATAACAAGAGAAAGTAAATTTTGCAGCGAAAAACTACAAGAATATAAAACAAACTGATAGCTGTTCACTCTTCTTTTTCTAGCATGTGTACTTTTCAAGAAAGACAGGAGTTTTTTGTATTAAATTTATCATTAATATGTTCTTTAACTTATCTTTTTCTTAAGAAGGCTAAAAAAATGTTTTCAGTAAGCTAGAAAGACGTCTTAACTTTTAGCCTTGCCCTGGGGCTAAAAGTTAAAAAAAATTGAAGTTTGGGAAAACAGTTAAAACATACATTTTTCGAAAAAAAAAAAATCGCAAAACATATTATGAAAAGTTGTTGAGGACAGATTTATCTACAAGGTACATGAATTTACATATATTAATTTAGGGATTTAGTGTCTCAAAAAAAAAAAATTTCCAAAAATTTAACTTTTAGCCCCAGTCTCCCCTATGCTGTTGTTTTTAATATATTTATTATTTATTAGTTCGCGTTGTCAAAATTAGATAAAATTGTTTTCAACCAAATACATATTTATTTAAAGGTTGTTCTTTTTGTTTCCAGTTTTTTGGTCATAAGTCAGTTGAGTTAGTTGTTTTTCATTTCATTTTATTATAACGTTTCGGTTGCATTTTTCAACCCTCTTCAGATCTATTTATCTATTTACACAGTCTTTATTATAACCTAAACGTCAGTTGTTTTATTATTCAGGACAGAGTCCGTCGTTGATATACATTTTTTCGTCAGTTTTTTAAAAAATAAATAACTAAACCTATTGTGGGGGATTCGCCCTAAAATATGGTGTGAACGTAGACTTTTGTAAACGGGCCTGAATGATGTCCCCCTTCGCCCTTGGCAGGATGAGGAAAAGGGGTGCTAAGAGGAGAGATCCTCAGATCTGCTTCCTGCTTGAAACTGTGCGGTCGTGGTGAGAAATCTGTGATACTATTTCTGTAAATTTTTAATGTGTTAAATACATAAAGATATTTTATACCCAGTTAAAATACAGTGTGTTATTGAGTGCTTAACCCCAGCTATACGTTAATATTAAATATCTGATGGACATCGGAACAATTATAATAAAAATAATCAGTACAATCCACATCTGATTAATTAATTAATAATTACAACCGGAAGTTGTCCATAGTGGTGACCCTGACGTGATTCAGCTGGCTGAAAATAAAGAAAAAGTAAATCAAGAAAAATCACGAGCATCTCAGACTGGTGTCTGCATCGAATTTTCGCAAATATTAGCGAAAAAATTAAGCTGATTTCTCGACGCAACAGTTTTTCTCACCGAGCACATGGCGACCGCATGGTGAAATCGTGAGCATCCACGCATTTTGCACCATCATTTTCAGTTTTTCTGACTGGATTTAAATGCTCTTTAATACGAAAAAACCTGAAAAGCAAAATTTAAGAGGTATTTCAATTAATTTTGCACTAAATTTCGACGCTAAGAAGCACATCCTTGTGACAACGCTTTTTGCATCCTGAGTGGCTGCCTAACCTCAAACCAGCAATTTTTCATCGCAGTTGACGGTTTAAACTACGGAATTGACGATTCAGATGAGGCTAGGAATTTATTTTTTCCTGCCCTGTTCCTGTTTGCTGAGAACGGATCGACCTGGAGGTCCCTGCACCAGGAGGTGGTCCTGTGTTCGAGCTCATCTTGCAAACAACGCTCTTAATTATACGCATGGGCATTGCACTGTGCCCATGCAAAAGGTATATTGACGAACGAGCATCAACATAAATTCCGAGACGTTTGACGTATTTTGCTGCTCAGGGCGCCGACGAGTCCTCCAGGGTGCAGAGTCATCGAGCTGGTGGTAGACATATTCTCCGGGGAAATCAACTTAAAATGGCCTGTGAAGGTCATCAGTCACATTTTTGTAAAATATCATTCAGGATTGCGTTAGGTAAAAATTGTGTGTGTTCTATGTGTGTGTGTCCATATTTTTCAAATTTTTGTTTATCAAATTTCTTAATGAAAAAGCGAACGTTTTTTGACATGAAATCGTGCGTCAATTATTAATGAATTTTTATTAGACAGGGACCGCGTCTGGTTTTCGAAAATTAACGTGACATTTTCTAAACATAATTTTCTTGTTTTAATTCTTTTTCAACGGTCGAGTGCACGGAGCCAAATGAGCAGTTAACGTTATATTTTGATAAAAATTATTTTATTAACGAGTTTTCTAACGCGTGTTTTCAGGATTGAAATGTTATTTATAAAATTTCACCTTTGCAAATAATTAATAATTTGGATAAATTAAAGATAATAAATAATAATTAACTTTTCTTTTAAATAATAAATAATCTTGTGACGCTAAAGTAAAGTGAACGCGTGCATTAACGATTATTCCGAATTTATCGACATTTTTTTTTTTACTCGAGATTTCGTTTGGCGTGGTGCTTTCCGCATTTTGTTTTTTCTGTAGTTCGTGTGGATAAAATAAAGCGCACTCCGCCGAAGGTCCTTCCTAACGGTAGTAAAGTTATTAAAAATAAACCGAATATTGATAAAGGTGAAAAAAGTTCGGGATTAGGTACGCAGTACGTAAAACCGACCGGGGAAACTAATAGCGAATTGACGCTCACGAATAAAAGTGACAAATCGGAAGGGTTGTAGGAACGTTGGAGCTTAATAAAAGTAATTCGAATTTTTGCGCGGTAACAAACATGCCCGAAGTAACAGCGCCTCGTGGGGAGCAAACGCTCACACGGTTGCCACCATTTAACAGGAACAATCCTGACATGTGGTTTAACCAGGTCGAAAGACTATTTACCCGGTATAATATCGCGACAGAGCTAGACAAGGCCGATATTCTTATAGCTGGAATCGATTCGGAAATTTTAACGTGTGTCCGTGGTCTGGTTTTGGAAAAGCCTCCGAATGCTGAAGTTTACACAAAGATAAAAGCGGGTATTTTATCGAGTTACGGTACAAGCGATGAAAGTAGAATGCGACAATTGTTTAAGGGGGAAATTTTAAACGGTAAACCGTCTTTTATTTTGAGTCAAATGCACAATATAGCTAGAGATAAATGCAGTGATGCTGTTCTTCGGTCTTTATTTATGGAGCAGCTTCCGCCGCTGTGCAGACAAATTCTTGCCCCGAGTTCCACTAAAGATTTGACCGAGTTCGCACAAATGGCCGATAAAATAATTGACGCAGAAATTCATTCATCTAGTTTAGCCCGGCAATCTTCGTCGAACGTCGCTGCGATCGAATCGACGAGTAACGGTATGGAAGCTCGAATCGACGCTATTATGACGGAGCTTAGCAACATTAAAGAAAGGGTAAATCAAGTTTCCTCGGGACGTGGCGGTTTTCGTGGTCATTTTCGTGGTCGTTCGCGGCCTTTTGATCGACGTGGAAGATCGCGGAGTCGTCCTAGGTCAGAGCAGCGTGACGAAATTTGTTGGTACCACCGCAAATTTAATAAAAATGCAACTAGGTGTTTATTGCCTTGCAAATGGACCGAAACGCAAAGTACGGGAAACTAAGATTGCCGCGCCGAATTTACGCTATCGGTCAGAACGGCGGCTCGAAGCGTTTATTTATAACGGATAAGACCACTCGATTAGTTTTTTTGGTTGATACAGGGTCGGATATTTCAATTATTCCTTTTAAAGGTAGTAAGGCTTGTCCTCCCGCTGCATTAACATTATTCGCTGCGAATAATTCACGGATCGCGACTTACGGAACGAGACGATTGAGTCTCGACTTAGGTTTTCGCCTACAACTCTCGTGGGAATTATGTGTGGCGGACGTCCCTTACCCTATTCTGGGAGCTGACTTTTTGTCCTTTACGGATTGCTAGTGGATTTACGTTCTCGAAAACTGATCGATTCTCTGACTAAGATAGAGACCTCAGGAACGCTCAAGTTAGCCCCAATATTTAGTGTTAGTACGATTGATCGGTCGTCAGAATTCGCGCATTTATTGAACCAATTTCCGGAAGTGACAAATCCAAAAGGTCCAGCTACGGTATTTAAGTGTAACACAGTTCATTTTATTCGCACATCCGGTCAACCAGTTGCTCAGCGCGCGCGACGTTTAGCTCCCGACAAATTGCAGATTGCAAAGCAGCAGTTTAAAGAAATGACTGAGGCCGGTTTATGCCATCCTTCTGGAAGTCCGTGGGCTTCGCCGATATTAATGCGTTTAAAAAAAGATGGTAGCTGGCGTATCTGCGGAGATTATCGTCGTCTTAATGCCGTTACCGAGCCGGACAGATACCCCGTGCCGTACCTACACGATTTTGCAGCGAACCTACACGGGAAAAAGATATTTTCAAAAATTGACTTATTTAAAGCGTATCATCAGATACCCGTCGCGCCGGAAGACGTCCCAAAAACTGCTGTTATAACGCCTTTTGGCTTATACGAATTTACAGCAATGACTTTCGGGCTCAGGAACGCAGGTCAAACCTTCCAACGGTATATATTTGCCGCGTTAGGTGACCTTAATTTTGTATTCGCGTACATTGATGATATATTAATCGCTTCTTCGAGCCGTGAGGAACATGAAAGGCACATTCGGATTGTTTTAGAAAGGCTGCGCGAATTCGGACTGCCAATAAACATAGCAAAATGCCAATTCGGTAAAGTTGAGCTGGAATTTCTTGGCCACATGGTAAATCAGCAAGGCTGTAAGCCTACCCTTGAAAAAGTAGAAGCAATTGCAAAATGGCCGAAACCAGTCACTCGAGTGGAACTGCGACGTTGGCTCGGCATGGTTAATTTTTACCTCCGAAGCCTTCGTCACGCAGCACAAACTCAAGCGCCACTTCATCAGCACCTCTGCGATGTTCGCAAGAACGACAAGAAGAAAGTTGAGTGGAACGCAGAGTCCGAGGCGGCCTTCGAAAAAATTAAGGCGGAATTAGCAGCGGTGATAGTTTTAGCACACCCGTGTAACGAGTCAGAAACGCGTTTAATTACGAACGCCTCTGATACCGGGATCGGCGCAGCTTTAGAACAATTTACGAGCGGTTCTTGGAGACCTTTATCATTTTTTTCTCGCAAATTAACTCCCACGCAGCAAAGGTACAGCACGTACGATCGCGAATTAACGGCAGTTTTCGAGGCGATAAAATATTTTTGTCACTTCTTGGAAGGGCGCGAATTTACGATTTTTACGGATCACAAACCGCTCGTCTACGCACTATCTCAACGTTCGGACAAAGTTTCGCCTAGACAGCAAAGGCAGATCGCCTTTATTTCTCAATTCACGAACAAAATCGAACATATTCCGGGTGAACAAAATGTCGTAGCGGACGCGTTATCTCGTCTCGACATGATAAACATGCTGTCAGAATTCGAGTTTAGAGATTTCGCGAAGGCTCAAGCTAACGATCCAGAATTGAAGATCATTTTGGAGTCCAATAGTTCGTCGCTTAAGCTAAAAAAGTTATCGTTGGGAAGTGACGATACAGAAGTCATATACGACGTGTCTCAGGAATCGGTGCGTCCGTTCGTGCCGAAAGTTTTTCGATATAAAATATTTCAAATTTTTCATAATCCTGCACATCTGAGTGGCAGAACTACCGTGAAAAATATCCAAAAAAAATTCGTGTGGCCATTTATGAATCGGGACGTGAAAAACTGGTCCAAGGGATGTCTTAGCTGTCAGCGCGCAAAAATAGGCAGACATATTCATCTCAAGCCTGAGCATTTCAAAATTCCTAAGACCCGTTTTCGACATGTTCACATGGACATTGTGGGACCTTTGCCCAGAGTTGATGATTTTCGATATTGCTTAACATTGATGAATCGTTTCACGCGTTGACCTGAGGCGGTTCCGATTAAAAATATTAGCACAGAGACAATTTGCCGAGCTTTTTACGATAACTGGATTTCGCGATTTGGTTGCCCGGAAACGGTAACGACCGACCAAGGAACTCAATTCGAGTCAAGGTTGTTTTCGGAATTACGTCGTGTAATAGGGTGCGATCGTGTACGCACAACGGCTTATCACCCGGCATCTAACAGCCTCATCGAGAGGTGGCACAGAACGTTGAAAGGTGCAATAATGTGTCATGCAGGTGTGGAATGGACGCGAAGTTTATCAACCGTTTTGTTGGGATTACGTGTCAACATCATGGAAAACGGAGTATCTCCGGCGGAATGCGCTTTAGGAACCACTTTACGTGTGCCAGGCGAAATGGTCGTGCCCGAGGACGAAGCGGCCGATCCGAAGCTCTTTCAGTCAGAATTTCGGCGTTTTATGCACGGAATTCGTGCAGTGCCGGTAAGGCACCATGACAATAGGAAAATCTTTGCGCATAAGGAAATCAACTCGTGTACTCACGTTTTTCTCCGTGCACCGCCGAATAAAAAGTCGTTGCAATGCCCATATTCTGGGCCTCATAAAGTAATTAAAAGAGTATCCGATCGGGTAATCGAAATAGATGTAAACGGAAAATCAAAATCCGTCTCGCTCGAAAACGTAAAACCCGCGCATTTTATACCACACGATGAGTGGAGTTTAATTCACGATACTAATAAAGAGAAAAATGTCAACGATAAAATAAGTCAAAGAAATTCGACTAGTGCCGGATCAGAAAATTCAGCGATTCCTATTGTAAATACAGAGGTAGATCCGTGGGACATTGTAAATGACCCTTTTGGGCCATGCTTCGATTCGAATAATGTAATTATTAACGACGAGCCTCAGACATTACAAGACGACACGTCTAAAAACGCCGTTTTAAATAATTTGGATATCGAATCTACGTCCTATAGTGAAATTGTAAAAAATACAAAAAACCTAGTATTATCAACGTCGAAATTGTTAAAAAAGCGACGAAACCGGTAACGACAAATTGTGAATCGGGAAAAAGTCCGAAAGGAATCGCGTTGACAAATGTTAAAAATAATGACTGCAAAAACAATAAACACTTAATGAATAGTAAATTAATTCAGACAATGCCAAAGGCTGATAATAATTCCGTAGTTAAAATAGATAATAATCGCGACAAGCGTGTCAGATTTGTACCCGCGATTTTGCGAAGGCCAGTCGCGGCGAAAAAGATTAGTTTAAATTCAGAAAGGGTGGAAACACCGAAAATTTCAGTAGATCAAAAATCAACTACACCACAAACCAGTTTCACGATTGAACAAAAAGAGAAACGCACCAAATTTATCCCCTCAATACTAAAAAAAACCGAATAGAACAAATTTGTAAAGAATGAATGTGTTTTTTTTTCTTTTTATTTATGGGTTCGTTCCTCCTAAAAATTAAATATTTTTTGTTGCCACTTGGGGGGAGTGTGTAGGGGATTCGCCCTAAAATATGGTGTGAACGTAGACTTTTGTAAACGGGCCTGAATGATGTCCCCCTTCGCCCTTGGCAGGATGAGGAAAAGGGGTGCTAAGAGGAGAGATCCTCAGATCTGCTTCCTGCTTGAAACTGTGCGGTCGTGGTGAGAAATCTGTGATACTATTTCTGTAAATTTTTAATGTGTTAAATACATAAAGATATTTTATACCCAGTTAAAATACAGTGTGTTATTGAGTGCTTAACCCCAGCTATACGTTAATATTAAATATCTGATGGACATCGGAACAATTATAATAAAAATAATCAGTACAATCCACATCTGATTAATTAATTAATAATTACAACCGGAAGTTGTCCATACTATATTTTAAAAATCGGTTACATTTAGAATATTATTTTAATTAAAATTAAAATTAAAATAATATTCTAAATGTAACCGTTTTTTAAAATATTAATATATTAATTAAAATTAAAATTAAAATAATATTCTAAATGTAACCGTTTTTTAAAATATAGGTTTAGTTCTTTATTTTTTAAAAAACTGACGAAAAAATGTATATCAACTACGGACTCTGTCCTGAATAATAAAACAACTGACGCTTAGCTTATAAAAAAGACTGTGTAAATAGATAAATAGATCTGAAGAGGGTTGCAAAATGCAACCGAAACGTTATAATAAAATGAAATAAAAAACAACTAACTCAACTGACTTATGACCAAAAAACTGGAAAAAAACAGAACAACCTTTAAATAATTATACAATTTTGGTACAAACTAAAAAATAACATCACCTTCTATATAAATACATATTTACTAGGGTGTCCGTTATTTTGCGAAAGTTGGAATTTCTTAGGTCGCCGGGCTGAATTTGCTCTAGAATGTAAAAAAATGAGATGTGCACGAGGACAGCCCAATTAATTAATATTAACCCGTGCCACCGAAGAGTTAAAGTTTACATGGGGTTTTACATGGGATAAGTACACTTTCGTACATTTTGTATAATAACTTTTCTTTTCGTTAATATTTTTCCTTTGACAATATGTATATTTATGGTTTTTGAGGTGCTCAACTCGAATCCGATATCAAAAATAAGGTTTGACAGCTGCCAGCTGTCAAAAAAGCTGTCAATTTTTTGAAGTCGCCAGTTTTATGGAATTTTACATTAATTTACTCCTAGAATGTAATTTAAGAACACTAAGGTCAATCCAAATAGCAATATGTAATATTGATAGTTGACAGCTGTCAATTAAGCTGTCAAACTTTAAAAAACGAGAGTTTTTTACATGTTTTTACATTAAATTACCCACATATGCATATAAAATTATTTTAACATCACTGAGATAAGCCTTAATAGAAATATGTTATATTGACAGCTGTCAACTGTCAATGAAGCTGTCAAACTTTTGAGAAGGAGACTTTTTACTTTAAATTATTAATATCCATGTCAGGTATATGAGACATTATATGATGACGTATATTATGACAGCTGTCAATTAAGCTATCAAGTTTTTAAAAACCTGAGTTTTTGACAGTTATGACATTAAATTAGCCACTTACCCATAAAAGTATTTTAAGAAAACTGAGATAAACCTAAATAGAAATATGTAATATTGACAATTGACAACTGTCAATTACGCTGTCAAACTTTTGAAAAGAAGTCTGTTTACATTAAATTACTTATATATGTACACATATATATATATATATGTGTGTGTTTTTAAGAACAATGTGAATAATTCTAATAGAAATATGTTTTCTTCAAATAACAGCTGTCAATTAAGCTGTCAAGATTTTAAAAACGAGAGTTTCTGGCCATTTTTAAACTATATTACTCACATACTCATATAAAAGTATTTAAGAACACTAAGTTAACACTAAGTTAACTAAATATAAATGGTCAAGTCCATACCAAGTGATCATACTAATTTCAGTCACATTAATTAATATTTATGAAATTGATGATTTGGGTTCCTTCAGTGGTTAAAAAAAAGAAATTTTAAGTATTTTTGAAAATATTCAAATTCAAAATTTTGAGTATTATTTTTTTTTGTTTAATCATAACTTCCGTAATTTTCAAGCAATTTAGATCAATTTTTTTTAAATTACTCGAATTTGAATGCTCTTTTAAGAAAAATTATAACAAAGAAAAAATTGTTTATAATTAAATTTTTATTAACAAAAAAAAATTATTTATCTAAAAAAAAATCAAAATCATATCTTCGATTTTTTTCAAAAAATTCATAAACATAGCCTATAATGTGCTTAAAAATTTAAGCCAAAGAACAGGATGGTATGTCCTATAGAAAAAAATTATTAAGTTACGCTAGCGTGGACTGGTGTCGCCACGCCGCTACTTAGCGCGTAGCTCCGTAGTAACCTAAATGTATGTATATAATTATTTAAAATAAATATAGCTACAGTATTGTGTTTAAATTATAGGCTTGAATAAATCTTACTGATTTTTTCTTAATACATGCATATATGTTAAGTTTAATCAACTAAAATCCATAACGATTTCAGAATTTCAATATCAATAATCGTCTTTCTATCGTACTTTTTGGATTGTACTGTGTGCTGAAGTAGAAAATAGTTTTTTTTCATTTGAGGCATGTAAAATAAAATTGCTTACTTAAATTTTAACTGTTATGAAATATGGGGGATTTCATATCAACTGATCAAGGTGAAAAAAAAATTTTCACTTGTGACTTTCCAATTCAGGTATTTTGTAGTCCTATTGGATGGTAATTATGAGTAAAATTTTTTTTACATTTCGAGTAATATTTACTGAGGGGGAGGGGGTGAAAATTTTGGGTTACCGTCTTATTTGGTAATTTTTTGCTCTTAAATAAATAAGTAAAAAATTTTCAGTAATACCATTTTCGATAGATTTTTTCATGCCCTTTCGTTTGATAATATGCATTTTTGAGAAAAAAAATTTTTTGACCTTCAAAAATGAAGGTCAAAAATAAATTTTGGTTTTTTTGGTTCCGAGACCGGGTTTTTTGTATTTTTTATTTTTTTAAACGAAAGCTAAGACTTTTTCCTATAAGAACCCATAAATAAACTTATGGGACCGAAATATTTGATAAATGAAAATTAACAGTTTTGTACTCGCTCGGGCGCTGCGGATCAGTGCGCGACTCAGGGCAGTGTTTGGTATTATTAGTAGTGGTATATAGGAGGATATTTTAACGCTCTCTGTTTTTTACTGGGTTGAGATTGTCATCGATTGAATGCCTGCATTACGTTAACGTAAAAATTTTAAAAAAAATTTAAATAAAAAAATTAAATTGATGAAATATCAAATTATTGAGAACATTAGAGTGGGTTTGGAGTGTACAGCAAAAAAGTTGGTTGAACTGTTATGCTCTGTCCCATAAAAGGTCTCTAATTATTTTATAAGTGTGTATTTATAAATACATACATATATATATATATATTATACATATTGTATTCTAAAAATCGGTTAATATTAATATAATGATATGCTGGTATAGAATTAAAAATTGATACCCCAGAGGAAAAAGCTCTTTTTTGATTTTCGTAAATTGGCCACAGAATTATCCCAAAAAATTCTTATAAGTCTTAACTCAATCATTTCTAAACAATTATTTTTAAAAATTCTAAAATTTATTGAATTACTAATTTTTATTATCTATTTTTTTTTATATAGTTGCAAAAAGTTACCATAAAAATATAATATTTCAAACTAATTTTAATACATTAATTCTTAGATATTTCTCTAAAGTTTCTCACTAAAAATGATATAATGTGACAAATTATTAACTTTACTTAATGGATTTTTCCTCATTACTTGAAACATTTAATTAGTATTAATTAATAATTGATAACAGGTTCCTATCAATTTCACTTATGTGTAAAAAATCTTTATTAATTCTAATCAGATTCTATAGAATTTAAAGAATAATTTTATTTTAATTACTTTATTTAAAAGACAATAATTTGTTTAAATAAATACTCAAACTTTACTGAAAATTTAATTCTCATTACCAACTGTTCTAAAGAAACCTTATTGTTTTTAACTTAAAAAGTTAACAAATTAAAAAAAATACAAGCTTCTAGGTTTATTTGTGCAATTTTTATTATCAATTATTAATAATAAATTGTTTTAAAAAATGAAAAATTCATGAAAATACAGTAGAACTTCGATAACTCGAATTTCAAGGGGAACGCTAAAAACTTCGAGTTAATGAGTTTTCAACTTAACGAGGATTTCGAGATATAAAGGTTTTATTGATCACAATTTCGACTTACAGAGGCATAATTATAATGTATATTTTTCGACTTGTAGAGTAATATAAAATATAAAATCGACTTAAATGTCGAATTAATAATAATTTAAGTTAGGAAAATAAACTTAAAAAAAATTTATTAATAAAAGAAAAAATTTTAAAAAATCTGTTCTTGTAAAGAAAATTCGACTTACAGAGTCAGCTTTTCGAACTTCGAGTTATAGAGTATAAAAATGCTTTATTAGTACCTCAAGGGGAATGATATTTTCTTCGAGTTAAAAACTGAAAATAATTCGAGATATTGAGTATTTAAGGCTTCAACGGGAGGGGAATGCTATTTTTTTTCGACTTACTGAGGAATTCGACTTAACGAGGTTCGAGTTATCGAGGTTCTACTGTACAACTTAAATAATTTTAATGTATTAAAATTAGTTTGAAATATTATATTTTTATGGTAACTTTTTGCAACTATATAAAAAAAAATAGATAATAAAAATTAGTAATTCAATAAATTTTAGAATTTTTAAAAATAATTGTTTAGAAATGATTGAGTTAAGACTTATAAGAATTTTTTGGGATAATTCTGTGGCCAATTTACGAAAATCAAAAAAGAGCTTTTTCCTCTGGGGTATCAATTTTTAATTCTATACCAGCATATCATTATATTAATATTAACCGATTTTTAGAATACAATATGTATAATATATATATATATATGTATGTATTTATAAATACACACTTATAAAATAATTAGAGACCTTTTATGGGACAGAGCATAACAGTTCAACCAACTTTTTTGCTGTACACTCCAAACCCACTCTAATGTTCTCAATAATTTGATATTTCAACAATTTAATTTTTTTATTTAAATTTTTTTCAAAATTTTTACGTTAACGTAATGCAGGCATTCAATCGATGACAATCTCAACCCAGTAAAAAACAGAGAGCGTTAAAATATCCTCCTATATACCACTACTAATAATACCAAACACTGCCCTGAGTCGCGCACTGATCCGCAGCGCCCGAGCGAGTACAAAACTGTTAATTTTCATTTATCAAATATTTCGGTCCCATAAGTTTATTTATGGGTTCTTATAGGAAAAAGTCTTAGCTTTCGTTTAAAAAAATAAAAAATACAAAAAACCCGGTCTCGGAACCAAAAAAACCAAAATTTATTTTTGACCTTCATTTTTGAAGGTCAAAAAATTTTTTTTCTCAAAAATGCATATTATCAAACGAAAGGGCATGAAAAAATCTATCGAAAATGGTATTACTGAAAATTTTTTACTTATTTATTTAAGAGCAAAAAATTACCAAATAAGACGGTAACCCAAAATTTTCACCCCCTCCCCCTCAGTAAATATTACTCGAAATGTAAAAAAAATTTTACTCATAATTACCATCCAATAGGACTACAAAATACCTGAATTGGAAAGTCACATGTGAAAATTTTTTTTTCACCTTGATCAGTTGATATGAAATCCCCCATATATTCGTAAAGAATTTTCTGAATTGACAATTATAATTACAATAAGATTACAAATAATTTAATTTAATATTTAAATATAAATAATGCAAGTAGAACAAAAAAATTTTAGCTCATCAAAATATGATGTGTAATATATAATATTACCTATATAAAAATGAAAAAAAAAATTCTTTTTGTCTATTTTCCAATTTTTGTTTTTTAAAAAATAAATATTTTTCAAAATCCATTCGATTGATTGTAAGGATTCATTGAAAATAAGTGAAAAAAAATTGTCGATAAAAAATAATAAAAATAGTCAACGGAGTTTAAAATTAAAGATGAGAAATCGAAAAAATGTATACCATTGTTCTGGGGTGTCAATTTCTTTCCTACTTTATTTTGGATCTAGAATTAAGATGTATTACACTAGTTTACAGCGATTTTGATCCACAACATTTGACTCTCATTTCCCATGTAAAATGATCCGCTGAATCCGAAAATGATGCCCAAAGTTAAGAAAGTAGAACAGTTTTTAAGATATTCTTGTTTTTTCATATTTTTCGTTACGAAAATTTTTTTTTTCACTAAAATGTAAATATCTTTAGTTCCAGTTGACGGATTTTAATTCCTTTTTTTTTAAATTAAAGGTAATTAAATTTCCAATCAACGATTTGTACAATATTTTTTAATTCAATCATTCCCTTAAACGCTATTGATGATTATATCGAAAATTTTACTTCAAATTTACAAAAATTTAAAATAAAGGCTGGATTCTGTTATTGATTGCGCTAAAATAAAATTTTTTAAGAGCTGATTCATTCTTGGTCATTTAAGTCTGATCTATTACGATGAAAATGAGCGGTTATTTAACAAATATGATTAAAAAATATCAAAGTTATAAGCTTTTCGGGAAAAAATGCAAAATTACGATTTTTAGATATTTTCATGATTAACTTGATTTTATTGCCTGTAATGTTAATATAAAATTTTCTCACGTATTAAAAGTGTCTTGTGCTTGATTTTGACCTTATTTTATGCTCAGTTTGAGTTTCTCTAATGAGAAACCAACAAAAGTCACCCATCATCGCCTCATTTAGAATTCTTTAATGCAAATTAATCGAAATCCGACAGAAAAAAATTTTTTACTACGATATAGTTAACCTCTGAAAAGTGGAAATTTCAATATAGAGAAAAAAATTGTTGTATTTGATTTTTGATTTATTCTTTTATTTTCGTAGCATACTGACTAAAAACATTGTAAAACGCACTAAACCTCTTTATATATATATACATATATATATATTTTTTTTTCACAATATATTTTTGTAACGCGTTAGTTTAAAAAAAATTGAATTTTATAAGAATATAAGTTGTGATAAACATTGAATTAAAAGTACGCTGTCAAAATTAAGATGGCTTCATATTGAATCAGCGATTGACATAGAATTTTGTCGTAGGTAGGTGTCGAAATATTCTAAATAATTAATTTTAGAACTTAATCATACGCAACGATTTTACAACGAAATTACACTATTTACACACTTCACAAATTTTAAAATTAAACTATTCTCTGTTATTTCATTATTATAAAATTTTAACCGGAATGGGGAGTTAAGAATACATAACCTCTACCTGTCAAAATTACTTTCACAACGAAGTTACACAATTTACAAAATATTTACAAATGTCACCACACAGCACCGAATTATTCATTATATATTATAACTTTAGTAACAAACGTAAACATACAAAATTTTAACAGAAATGAGAAGTTAAGAATACATAACCGCTACCTGTCAAAATCACTTTTACAACGAAATTACATAATTTACACAATATTAACAAATGTTTGTCCACACAATACACTATTATTCCATAATAACATAAATAAATACTTACTAAAAGAATATATATCTCTTTTACTAATAGAAAACGTAAACACACTTTATATTTCACACAGCCAACTTTACTGTTTACAAAAAACACGTGGCGGAACTGAATTGCCAATATAATTACATCCAATAAATGAATTGTTATTTAAGTGAACGTCAATTCATTTTAACAACAATTTTCACAAAATTAATGTAAATATATATTATTAATAACAAACTTTCAATTTTTACAATTTAAAGAAATATTAATCGATTAGTACATTATCGAAAATATCGAACAACTAATTGACCAATAGGAAACGCAAGAAATGAGTTACGCTTGAACGTAGCCAAAAGGGTTCTCGTTTTTCTTTTAGGACTATTGTACATTCTCTCATCCTTGAAAGCATGCCTTTTCTGTAAAATATTAGACTACTTTCAAGGACAAGCTTTTCTGCTTAAATCTAAATTGTTAATTCTAGGGGATTTCAATGTACCAAATTTCTCTAATTATTTAAAGTCTATAAATTCTAATTTTGTGATTGGCCATAACACGAAGGTAGAATTATTATTCAATTTTGTTCAATCGTTTTGTTTACAGCAAGTTAACTCCGTAAGTAATTTTTATTGCCAATTTTTGGATTTAGAATTTTTTAATGACTTTTTAACTGTTAATCAAGCATTAAGCCCTTTAGTTAAACCAGATAAATATCATCCTCCTCTTTCTTTTATTTTAAACCTTATCTCTTATTCTTCGTGTCTTGACCATGACTCATCACCTAGTCATGTACGTTTTGATCTTAAAAGAGGAAATTATGAATCTCTCCACAATGAATTCCTTTCTTTTGACTCTTTTTTTATCTTCTAACAGTTATGACATTGACTCTGAATGTTTTAGATTAACCAATTATTTTTAGAATCTGATAGTTACACATATTCCTGTAAAAGTATCTTTTTCTAAAAAGCAACAAAAATATCCTCATTGGTTCACTGTCAAAATAATAAATTGCATGAAATTAAAGCATACATTGACTCGGAAATTCCGAAGATTTCCAACAACTGATGATCAGAAGATTCAATTACAAGCCCTTAATCAATATTTAAGACTAAAAATCCGCTCTGCTTTTGATTCACACCAACAAGCCCCTGAAAATCGTATATTTTCTAATCCTAAATCTTTCTGGAGTGGTTTCAATGGTACTGTCTCTGCAAATCGCTTACCGGACATCATGATTTGTCAAGATGGTAATCTCAATAACTATCAAAACATAGTGGATCCTTTGCTGTTCAGTTTGCTTCCGTATTTAATGCTGATGTACACCCGAAAATTAAATGTCACTCATTATCGACTCTAAACTCTACCTCTGTTTTTCAACTAACAGTTTCAGTTGTAAAAAATACTATTCAATCTTTAAAGACCACCAATACAGCGGGAATTGATAACATTCCATAATTTTTAATTACAGATGTCAGTTGACTTATTACCAAATTCCTATGTCGACTTTTTAACAAAATTTTAATTAACAGGTACTTTCCTGATTGTTGGAAAATTAAAAGGATTGTACCAGTTTTTAAGAATGGTAACGTGAACGATATCTTGAACTATCACCCTATCTCTTTCATCATCAATTTTGCCAAGGGTTTTGAAAGGTCTATTGTTTCTCTGCTAAACTCAGCATTATCGACTGTTCTCTCTGGTGCTCCACATGACGGCGTGCCAAATAGATCAATTGTCACAAATCTGGTG
Source organism: Ganaspis brasiliensis (assembly GCA_037103525.1). Classification (NCBI taxonomy): domain Eukaryota; kingdom Metazoa; phylum Arthropoda; class Insecta; order Hymenoptera; family Figitidae; genus Ganaspis; species Ganaspis brasiliensis. The sequence goes on from JAZKLR010000014.1 coordinate 1,503,213, forward strand.
ACAATTATTCAGTACATCAATAATGCTTTTGTATCTAATCAACAAGTTGACGTAATTTATATCGACTTTTCAAAGGCATTTGATAAGGTCAATCATGCTATTTTGGTTGAGAAGCTATTACTATTAAATATTCCTCCTAACCTAGTCTCCACCTTAGAATCTTATTTAACTAATAGAAAAAACTTTGTTTGTTATGAGGGATACTCTTCAGAACCCTTTTTCTCGACCTCTGGGGTTCCACAAGGATCAGTTTTAGGTACGGTTTTATTTTCAATTTATATTAATGATGCAGTGGATATCCTAGATGCCGAGAAAATTTTATTTGTTGATGACTTTAAAATTTACACTACTATTTCCTCTTTATGCGACTTCATTAACTTGCAAAAAAATCTAGACTCTCTTTCCGCATGGTGTATTAAAAATAAAATAGAAATTAACTGTAATAAATGTTGTGTAGTATCCTTTTTTAAAAACAATCTTCAGTACATATGCGATTATAAAATCAATGGAATCTCCCTGGAGCGAAAGCAGTCCACTCGTGATCTAGAATTTATTTTTTGTCAGAATTTAAATTTTAAAGACCACATTTTGTTAACAACCAATTTTACCTCGCGAGCTTTATGCTATTTATTCAGACGTACAAAAAAGTTTCGGAATAATAAGGTATTTATCACTCTTTTTAATACATTTGTCAGATCAAAACTTGAATACGCATCAATAGTATGGGAACCACATCTAAAAAAGATATTCAAACACTAAACAAAATTCAAAAGCGTTTCTTAAAATATTGTGTCTTCATTCAAACCCACAATTACCCTCTTCGTCGATCCGACTATGTACACTTATGCGAACAATTTAATGTACCTTCTTTATAGCAAAGGCGCGAAATTGCAAAATACAAATTTATATTTAATTTAGTTAACAATATTATCAATGCTCCAAATTTGTTATCTATGTTAATATTTATAGTGCCCAGTTATGGCACTTGTGCGTATATACCATTCTATACTGAGTTACTATCTGTCCCCATTGGCTACCGAGCACCAATGTAAAAATGTCGGAGCTAACTAATGCACTCGTTTCAAAGAAAAAAAAAGTTACAATATTGACTTGTTCAACATTTCTCCTCTTAAATTTATAAATCTCATTTCCAAGTCGATCCTAACTCTAGATTCATAATTGATATCTATGTATTCAAACATCTATAATTTTATATTTTTGTATAATATATGTAGTGCCCAATAATTACCATATTAGCTATTAACTTTAAAATGAAATGAATAAATAAATAAATAAATTGTTTCTTTAAAATGTAATAACCTTTAATTTCAAAATATTAAAAAGAAGATTTTTGAAAAGTACGAATTTTGTATGTTTTCTTCTTATTAAGGATAATTTATTCTTATTTAATATAAAATTTTGATTAGAAAGTATATATTAAAATAAACTAATTTTTTAATTTTTATAACCGACATATTGGACCAGTCATTTTGAATTTTTCAAATCTACTTTCAGATTTGTAATCAGCGACCTTGAGAACCTTTAAATTCCATGTTACATTAAAACAAACCAATTTTTTAATTTTTAGGTCAGCCATATTGCATCCACCATTTTAAATTTCTGAAGTCAGACTTTAGATCTGTTATCAGCGGCCTCAAAAACTGCTAGAAATAAGGTGTCGTAAAATAGCATTAAAGCCTCTTTGAGCAAATAATTTGGACTTTCTAGAATCGGGTTTTATGTCCCGCTTTAAATACGAAAATATCGAAAAGTGGCAAAAAGTGTTTATAGTTACGGAAACCTTAGGTCGTAATTAACATTCTCCCATGAATAACTTTTTAAACAATTTTTTAGAATTTAACTTTTTACATATTGAAATTCGTAATATACAAGTAGCTGATAAACTTATCTTTGTCGTCAGTTTTTAAATATAAACATTAAAAATAGAATAATTTATCTAACACTATCTTACAGTGTGAAAATTAATCTATAAAATTCATATAGGATTGTTTAAAATTTGATGATTTAATAGGTCACGAGTTGCGTTCAATTAAAGATATGATTTTTAGACCAAAATCAACTGTGCGTGAGTTTGCGCCAGTTTAAGCATTAATACAGTAATATAAATTTTTTTAAATGATTGAATCATAAAAAAACAGATGTTCTAGATATTATAAAACATAAAAACACTAAAAATTTTTTTTTTAAGACATCGATTTTCCGACTTTTGTCCACCTAGAATCATGTTTCAGACCACTGTGCGCCAGTAATAAACGAGAAAATTATTTGGGTGCGACTTCTGATAAGAACCGTTCAATTGAGACTAAAAAATGCAGGAGACGCTTTACAGTTATGTGTGTAGTCGAGACTATAAATTTGTGAGCGATTGTGTACCTTCGTCCCGTGTACAATATGCTAATTTGTGTGTGGGTTTGTGAAGATGTCTTTTAGAGCTATTAAGCTATTGAGCTATTGAGCCTTGCTCAAATTAAAACTAACGCTCTAGGACCTGACGGCATCTCCATTAAAATGATTCGAATCGCCCACCCAGTCATTTACCCAGTAATTGAACATATTTGCAACTACTCACTACAAACTGGGACTTTCCCAGAATTATGGAAGAAAAGTACAACTCGACCCATTCCAAAGGTACAAAACCCAGGTAGCCCTTCCGATTTTAGGCCTATCTCCATCATTTGTGCTCTTTCTAAACTATTGGAAAGGATAGTGTGCCAACAGTTGACCGAATACTTGAGTAAAAACAACTTATTCGACCCATTACAATTTGGCTTTCGGTCTAAGCATAGCACATGTACTGCATTACTTAAACTCACTTCAGCTATTAAACTCGCGATGAACTCTAAAAACATTACAGTGGCAGTGTTTTTTGATTTTTCTAAGGCATTTGATTTAGTAGATCATAATCTACTTATCTCTAAACTTAAATTGTTCAAAATTTCTGATTCTGTGAGATCTTGGTAATCGTACCTTAGTGGTAGGTATCAGAGAGTGGATACTAGCTACGGCAATTCAGATTGGGGTAAGGTCAAATGTGGGGTACCTCAGGGTTCATCTCTAGCTCTGCTATTATTTAATTTATATATTTCGGATTTGGGGGGGAACCTTCGTTTCTCCAAGCATATAAAGTTTGCAGATGATTTCAAAGTTTATATCTCAGGAGTTTTAAGCTCATTGTCGGTCTTACTTGATAGAGTTCAATCTGATATTGACACTACGGTACTATGGGCGAAAAATAATGGGTTGGCTCTCAACCCAGCTAAAATGCAAGCTATAGTCTTTGGTACTGGTAATAGCCCTTCAATGGATGCCTTATCAACTTTGCCCTCACTTTTAGTGGAAGGTTCGCCTGTTATGTTTAAAGAGTTGGTAATAGATCTGGAAGTGATTTTAGACCGTACCCTGTCTTGGAAAGAGTATGTTTTTTCTATCTCGCGCAAAGTTCATATAATCCCTGGCGACTTCGCAAAGGTCAAGGAGCGTCAAAATTTGACCCTGTTTGACCCTGTTTCACCCTGTTTCACCCTATCACGAAATTCGCATAGAAAAACATAAATAAAGTGAAAAGTGTTTTTGGGATTTCTTAATTAAGTCCTAATGCAAGTTTGTACGTGTTTATTTTTTATGAAAAGCCAATTAATTAATCATTTCGTTATTTAAAACTTTAAATATGGATCGATAAATGTGTTCGCCATAAGTTACTAGATTTTTCATAATCAAGAAATCCGTTAGCTGGCGCCGCACGGTACTTACTTGTTATGGTTTTAAAGGAAAAAGTCACAGGTGAGAGTGTTTATGTATATTTATTTCTTTTTTTCAAGAAAGAGAAGTTAAATAAGTTTTAAATGAATAATATTAACTTAAAAATAAATAGACTTTTAGACAACTAATATATATACCTGCATTATTTATTTTTCTTTCTCACTCTTCTTTTTTGATTGATTACCTTATGTTCTTTTATTTTGTTAGAAGTATTTTTATATTAATTGTTACTCGATATACTTTTCTTTAATATTAAAACCATCTTTACCTTGTTAATTATCTTTAGTTTTTCTATATTGCTCAGTATTATTTTTATATTGTATAATTGTTTTTTCTTTTTAATCATCTTACTACTGTATGTATCATACTTTTGGTTCCTTGAAGGGCTATTTAGCCCTAGGATCCTGTATTCTTTAAATAAATAAATAAATAAATAAATTACTTAAATAAACGAAAATTGAGTCTGGTTTCAAGTTTATAAGCCGTGTCGAATACGCAAAGTTCGACACGGCGCGGCGTGCGTACGCCTTGTACCTCTCGGCCATTCAGTTATTGGAATGTATTCCAGAAAGTGTTCTACATGTTTTAACTTTAATTCTCCTTGGTAAAATATAAGAACATTTTCTGAACTTCATTCCTAGAGCTAGATGGCCGAAAGGTACAAGGCGTATGCACGCCGTGTCGAACCTTGCATGTTCGAACCACGGGTGAGCCCAATTTTTTAAAAATATTGTATTTAATGTAAAATAACTTTGTAATATAACCTCATTATCCCTGTAATATTACATCAATATCACTGTAATATTACATCAATATCACTGTAATATTACTTGTAATATTCCCTTGAGGCGGGCATTTCAATATCACGTCAATATAACTGTAATATCACCCGGTAATATTACTAATATTACAATATAATGTTACTGTGGTATTCATGTAATGTTACGTGCTGCTTGTAAACATTTTCAATATTAAAAGTATATAATAAAAAATGAAAAATTACTATATCTCAAAGAAATTTGAATATTTAAAATTTTAATTTATCTCAACAACAATTTTGTAATAATTTGTAAAAAAGTGTAATTGAGTAACCGGATGCAATAACCAGTTAGGCGCTCGAACATGAGTAAAAATATTGTCCAAGACAAATCTTTGTAGTAGATTTTTAAACTGTTTAAAAATTCTGTTTTAAAATATGATGTTATAGAGAAGAAAAAAGCGCATCTTTTTTTAAATTTTTTGTAAAATATATAGGTACTTTTAATAATAAAAATTAAAAATACGAAAAAAAATTTTTGTAAAATCAATTACCTTTTAATAAATATCACATAATTTATCAACTATTTATTATTGAAATTAATTAAAAATTGATACAGGTATGGCTTCGTGCACAAATTACGTAACAGGTTTTAGGTGAGAAGGGGTGTTCTCATTTTGTTACGTAACACTTAGACTACATAAAAAAGTGAAAAGTACGTAATAAAATATAATTTTAAGGGTGTACTTCCGAAAAGCTCGAACCTCCAATCTTTTTGATACTTCGTATACTTACGTAATTTGATGCGCTGATTACGAAAATCATAGTGAAAATTGCCGTAAATTTGAATTTCATGGTAAAAAAGATGTATAAAGAATCATGAAAGAATCTCCGTTTTGACATTAATTTGCAGATCGCAGTTATATACGATAATCTGTCATTTTCATAATGTTAAACTGGCAATTAATGTTTTTACTACCGAAAATGTATTTTCACATTAAATTAATTTTTACCAAATACCTAATTCCTCAAAATAACAAACCATTCCCATAATTACTTATTTGTGCAATTTAATGTCGTTTTCCCTAGAAAGAAGTCAAATATGTGACTTGGAAAGTTAAAAGGGACCTTACGTCAAAAAATCGATTTTTTTACTGGTAGGTGATTCTGAAAGAGAAAAACTCACTCTTTTGAATGTACTAAACAGAAAAAACCGATCTTTTTGAAGGTTTATTAAATTAATAATTCACAGTGAAAAATATAGAATTGGAAACAAAAATAAATACAATTTTTGCCCTTTATTATTTTAGCAAATTAACATTTCAAATTGAAAATGTTGCTTATCCTTAGTTGTTGAAATTTATTTGATTGATTATTAAAAATTAAAATACAATTACCAAATAAAAATACATTCGATTTTCTATGATTTTTAAAAATTAATTAATGTAATAAAGTGGAAGTTAAAATAGAAAATTATTAATTAATAACAATTAAATATTTTTGCTATTAGCAAGTAATAAAATTAGAGACAAAAAATATGTACAATTTACATAATTTCGTTATAAATTTTACACCATTTTGGTCCTAAAGGTTAAAATTATAAAAATATAAATTTACAAATTTAGAGTTTATTGTCCAAAAAGAAAATAAATCCATAATATTGAAACGAATTATTCTGATTATCTTTTTCATTAGTACTATATTTGTTCCAATTTATATATTCTTTTCTTTCTGATTTTGTTGTTTTCGTCATCTTCTTAAACTTTTTCATATTTGGTTTGATTTCTCATAACATATAACAAAAATATTTGTTTTATAAAGGCATTCTTCTTATGTTTTTAGGGCTAGAGTAATCGGTATTAAATAGATGATATAAGAAATCTGTATCAAGCTATAAGAAAATAGTAATGATAAATAAATAATTAGATAATGTTTTACGGCATGTTCAGGTAGTGAGGCTATATTTTTTTTATAACTAAATTTACCCTATAAATTTATTTTTTAATTTTTGTATTCTTTTCTCTGCTTTACAAATCAATAACTTTTGTAAAAATGTATTTTTACATTATGATTTCTAATTTTACTTATTTAATTATTAATTCTCTGAAATTAAAATTTTAAATCAATTAAAAAATTTATATTTTATTTTTTAATGATGGTCAATTAAAATGTAAATGTGTGTTATGGGTCATTCTCTGGAAAAAAAGCCACCCAAAAAAAAATTTTTTCGTTAATGATTTTATGTCATAATATACATAAAAAAATATAAAAAGTAGGGTGTTAGGTCAGTGTAATGCGTGGTTACCATATTATCAAGGGTTAAATTTTAAGGTAGCATAGTGTTCATCTAACAATAACTTTCTTCCTAATCATTGAATTTAAAAATCTTATAGATGTTTTTTATGTAGAATTTTCCAAACTTTTAAATTATATAACGAACAATTTTGAAAAATTTAGTTTTGACCAGAAAAATTCAAAAATTATTTTTTAATGCAATTTTTAATACCCGTGCCCCCCCTAAGATTTTTTCTATCATTGTCTAAAAATTTTCCTTATTTAATAAGCTTTTTACCTCTTAAATGGCATTTTTGGACAGCAAGGTGTGTACGAGCTACAATTGAATTTTCACTTAAAACAACTGACTAATTTGTAACTTATGATCTCGGGTGACTTATAATAATTCCTGCATTGTTTGAAACTGTTCCAGAATTATTTTAAAATGATTTCTAACCATTTTTGCGACTATTAAAAAACATTAGATGCGAATTAATGGGTTAATTCAAGTGAAAATTCAATTGTAGCTCGTATACACCTTGCTATCCCAAAATGCCATTTAAGAGGTAAAAAGCTTATTAAATAAGGGAAATTTCTGGACAATGATAGAAAAAATCCTAGGGGGGGGCACGGGTATTAAAAATTGCATTAAAAAATAATTTTTGAATTTTTCTGGTCAAAACTAATTTTTTCAAAATTGTTCGTTATATAATTTAAAAGTTTGGAAAATTCTACATAAAAAACATCTATAAGATTTTTAAATTCAATGATTAGGAAGAAAGTTATTGTTAGATGAACACTATGCTACCTTAAAATTTAACCCTTGATAATATGGCAACCACGCATTACACTGACCTAACACCCTACTTTTTATATTTTTTTTATGTATATTATGACATAAAATCATTAACGAAAAAAATTTTTTTTGGGTGGCTTTTTTTCTAGAGAATGCCCCTTATTTAAATCTGCTTTCCAGCTCTTAATAAATTTTATAAAGTACAACATAAATAAAAATAAAAAAATGAAATATCATGAAATTAAATTGAAAAAATTGAGCACATTTTCCAATGTTTTATGTCTACTTTATAATTTGTTCCTATTTTAAAAATGTCCTTTCTCTATAAATTAAAACTTTCTTTCACTATTTTAATTAAAAATACCTAATACATTAAATTTCACCTATTAAATTGGATTTTTTATCTCAAATTGCTTATTTTTTTTGCGTGAGTAAATTATTAAACTTATTCACTGAGAAATAAGTTAACTAAATATAATCAATTTTTGATTAAATTTAGCAGAGAGAGGTTGTTGATACAGCACCTGCAAAGCTCTTTGTTTATTATTAGCAGATTAAATGCTACTGTTAACCTTGAAGTTTGGTTGTGATCGCCAGTAGCTTGTGTGTTTTGTTCAGAGTCCCTTAACGTAGAAATTGGCTAGAGGCTTATTTTCTCAGTGTTTAATTTATTCTAATTATAATATAGGTTTTGAAATTCGGGTGATATTTTATTCAGCTTAATTGGATTACAAAAAATAAGATTGACTAAAATATATTTTTCACTAAATTACTGATTTGCCAAACTCATTAGGCTAGAAATTAATTAAAATCAAGGGCCCAAAAATTTTCAGAAAAATCCACTTATCACAAAAAAATTTCAATTGAATTCTTTAATCTTCACTTCAGCTCTTCAATTTTTAATTATTTTTTTTAATTTTCAATTATACGTTCTTCTTTTTTCAATTATTTTATTCTATATTTAATAATTCTCGCATTTTCTCAATTATAAATTTTTTTTCTTGAAATTTCAATATACAATTCTTCAATTTCCATTTATTTTCTATAATTGTTTCCATAATTTTCATCAGTCTTGAGTTAACAATTTATTATTCTCCTTCAGTTTTATGATTATTCATTAATTTTAACCATTTTTAAAGTTCCGTACACCTTCGGTGTTCGGCGGAACCCTTATAGCGAGACTCCTGCGTCGGTAGCCAAAAACCATTCCTCCCCCCCTTAACTTCTAAACTATTTGACCTAGAGGGCAAAATTTTGGTACACTTATGTATTTTCACGTGTAAATTGCACAAAAAATATAGAAAACATGATTCAAGGTGATGTTCATAGCGTTGTCAAGGAAATAACAACTTTTTTTTTGCAAAAATGCATTAAAAAGGTACCTTCCCCCCCCCCCCCCCCTTAACTTCTAAACTATTTGACCTAGAGGGCTGAAATTTGGTACACTTATGTATTTTCACGTGTAGATTGCACGAAAAATATAGAGAACATGATCTGAATTGATGGCCATAGCGTTGTCAAGGAGAAACTGCAAATATCCGAAAAAAAAGTTTTTTTTCTCTAACTTTGCCATTATTTGATCTAGAGGGCTAAAATTTGGTACACTCGTGTATTTTTGCATGCAGATTATGGAAAAATTATGTTTGGAAATCAAATTGAATGTTATGAGGTCACAAAAAAAAATTCAAAAAATCACCAAAAAGAGGTTTAGATCCCTATGCTAGAGGTCACCCTAATTGTCCTATACAGTACCCTTTAAACCAATAAAATTTTTATTTGTATACTCAGAATTTTAAAAAACGATATAAAACGCAATTGAAAATTGTTATTACTTTTTTTTACAAAATAATTGAAAAATTATGAAAAAAACAAAAAAAAATTTTTAATCTTATACAATGATTGATCAAGGCTGCCACAGGACCTATAATCAAGTCTGTTATAAGCCCTGAAACCCTATAAAAATTTCAGGGCCTCCCCCTAAAAAAAAATTCTTGATTTTTATGTTATTTCATGTACTTGAAGGTAGAAGTATTTTCATAATTTGTAAGTTCTAATTAATTTTCATAATCTGTACATAAAAATATACAAATGTATCAAATTTTAGCCCTCTAGTTCAAATAGTTTCAAAGTTATGAGGAAAAAACTTTTTTTTCGGAAATTTGCAGTTTTCCTTTTTTTGACAACATTTTGACTGTCAATCAAGATAATGTTCCCTATAATTTTCCTGTAATCTACACGTAAAAATTCATATGTGTATCAAATTAAAGCTCTCTGTTTGTTAAAAAGGTATATCTTTGTTTCGTAAATGTACGGAACCCTAGATTTTGGTACGAGTGTAACTCGTACTTGCCCGATTTTAATTTTGTTTAAATACCGATTATTCTCGGTTATTATACCATTTTGCGATTATTTTTTAATTAGCAAAATAAAACGCATGCAAGCGCGCGATTAGTTTTTCATACATTTTAGAAATCATAAAATACACTAATAAATTAGGATGAGAATGTAATAACAATTCGGCAAATAATATTTATCTAATAAGAAGAAGTAAATATTTTAAATATAATATTTAAAAATCAATTAATAAAAATAAAATAAATATTTATTTAGGACAAAATTTATAATATTTTATAATTAAAAATAAAATTGCAAAAAATAATTGAAATTAAACAAAATAATTGCAAATTTTGCAAATTAATTGAAAAAAAATATGGAATCAATTAAAAATTGGGGAAAGTAATTTAAACAATAATAAAAATGTTATAAACACAAAGAAAATAGTTTAAATTTGAGAAAAATATTTGAGAATCTTAAAAGTAAAGTAAAACAAAATTGAATAATGAAAAATTAGAAAAAAATAATTGAAAATTGAAAAAACATGATTAAAAATTGAAATAAATAAATAAAATTAAAAAAAATAATTAAAATTTGAGAAAATAATTAAACAAATTACATAAAATACTTTCTTCCATTCATGCACAAAAACTCACGTTTTTGTACGCGTGAGCCATGGTTGAAAATCAAAGTTTTAAGGTGTGATGACGTCAGAGGGGAAAAAAGACTCAGGGTAGTGAAAAAAAGATGATGCGCAGACGCAAAGCAACTGCTCATCATCTTTTTTTCACTACCCTGAGTCTTTTTTCCCCTCTGACGTCATCTCACCTAAAACTTTGACTTCAACCATGCTTCACCTGCACAAACGTGAGTTTTGCTCATTTGTGAAAGAAAATAACGTATGAACCGCGGGTTCATACCTTTATTGACTCACACAATGTTCTCCGAACTCGTCTTCGTACTCGTTTCACTCGTGCTTCGACTCGTTCATCGAAAATTATGCTCGTCAAAAAACTCGAGTTTTCCACCCTTGGTGCATAATATACTATTAAATAAAGGAAAGTTAAACAAAATTTGAGAAAAATACAAAAAACTTTCAGAAGTTCATTGAAATAAAATAAAATAATTAAAAATTAGAGAAGATAAATGATAAAAGATAAACATAATTTAAAATTGAACAGAACAAGTTTAAATTAAAGAGAAATAAGTAAAAACTTTTTGGCAATTATGAAAAAGAACGAGAAAAAGAACGAAAGTAATTGAAAATTGAAGAAAATAATATAAATAATGAAATAATTGAAAAGTCAGATAATTAGTTAACATTTTTTGAAATTATGAAACAAATGTAAAGAATTGAAAATTGAAGGAAATAAATTTTGGAAAATAATTGAATAATGTTTTTAAATTTTAAAACTTGACGAAAATAATTAAAATATGATACAAACAATGATAAATTGTAAAAAATAAATGACATTTAAGTGTGATAATTGAAAAAATTACAGAATTTTTTTTAAATAAAGAAAAAATAATGGAAATTTAAAAAAATACATGAAGGTCTTAGAAATCAATTAAAAAAAAATAACTAAAAATTGTACAAAATAATTGAAGAAATAAGCTAAAAGTAATTGAAATTTACGATAATTAATAAAAAAAAAATTGAAATTATGAAAACAAATGAAAATAATTAAAAATTGAAGAAAACAACTGAAATTTTAAAAAAATTCTTAAAAATTGAGGAAAATAATTTTAGAAAATGTGAATAACTACAAATTGGAGAAAAGACTGGAAGAATGCTAAAAATAATTGAAATTTACGATAATTAATCAAATGAAAGACAAGATTCATCGATCTTAGGAAGGTTAGATAAAAATAAAAAACTTTAAGAAATTTTTTGTTTTTTTGCACACAGCAACGTTTCGTTGGCTCGGGTTTGCCAACCTCGTCAGGCTGTAAAATTTATTCAAAAAGCACTTTGTTAACACAACAGTGTTCACAAGATTATAATTAAAATAAATTAAAAAACAATTATGGTAAAAGACAAATAAATATAAATAAAAAATTAAACAAGAATATAAAATTATTTACCTAAATTTGTTAAAACATAAATATTTTTAATACGTCAAATAATAAAATAAATATTTACAATGAAATTGAAATAAAATAATTTCAGGAGAACGTAACATTCTGTCGATGGGTATGTCAGAACTGAATTAAAATTAGAAATTTCGTCGATTGTACACAATAATAAAGGGTCATTAGTCTTTAGACGTCCCTGAATCCAACAAAACAATAATACTAATATTAAGAAATCGATCATGAATTTAATTTTCTTAGTAACGAAAAGAAAACCTTACTTAAAGGAAAACTGTCTTCAATTTTTTTTATTGTTGAATTATTGGAATTTATATGAATCATTTCAGAGATTCTTCTCTTTTTCCAATTATTTTCATAATCTAGGATTTTTATATTATTCCAATCAAACTCATGACCGATCTCACAACGATGGTGTCCAATAACAGTATTGACATTTGTATTTTTTTGTGTTCTCTAATACATGAGAACGGTCATGAGTTTGATTGGAATAATATAAAAATCCTAGATTATGAAAGTAATTGGAAAAAGAATCTCTGAAATGATTCATATAAATTCCAATAATTCAACAATAAACAAAATTGAAGACAGTTTTTCTTTAAATAAGGTTTTCTTTTCGTTACTAAGGAAATTAAATTCATGATCGATTTCTTAATATTAGTATTATTGTTTTGTTGGATTCAGGGACGTCTAAAGACTAATGACCCTTTATTATTGTGTACAATCGACGAAATTTCTAATTTTAATTCAGTTCTGACATTATCATCGACAGAATGTTACGTTCTCCTGAAATTATTTTATTTCAATTTCATTTTAAATATTTACTAGCGTAATGAACCTCGCTCGCTAACGCTCGCTCGGTGATTATTATTTATTTAATTGCTTATTGATGTGGACATTTTATAAAATGTTAGTGAACTTATTGTTCATTGAATGTTTAATATTTATTTTACAAATTTTCTATATTCTAATAATTTTTATTGTCATATTTTATTATTAAAATTTGTTTTAAAAATTAATTATTATATTAAGGAGGGGGGGGGGGGGTATGGTTTCACGGGCGAAAAAAACACCTTTTAAACTATTTTTTTTTACGAAACTACTAAATATTTTTAAATGATTTTACTTTTACATTATTTTGTAACATTTTAAGTGAGTTCTCACTTAAAAGAAAAAAAAATATTTGAAATTAAAGGACTTGCAGCCACTTGATGTAGACTATGTCAAAAATTGAGTCTGTTGCGGTGCCCCTAATTAAAAATCGTGGAATCATCTGAAACTCATGGGGTTAAAAAAATTAGTTATTTGGAAGTATATCTCCCAACCAACGGTCCCCTTTTATTAAATTTTTTTTTTTTTTTTAAAGGTCGGTTAAGGTAAAAGTAAGTTTTTATCCTAAAAAAGCACTATTTTGTCCCTGTATAATCGATTAAAAGCAAAAAAAATAAAATAAAAGGGGACCGTTTAGGGCTGCGCACGATACGATACGATACGATATTTTACAGAGTCTCGTCTCGGTCTCGAAAAATTGGAAAATTGGTGGTCTCGTCTCGGTATCGTCTCGGTCTCGTCACGCTTGGTATCGACTCGGTATCGCCTTCATAATTGTGGTCTCGTCTAGTCTCGACCTTAAGAATATCGAAAAAATAAAACATAGTAATTGCAGAATACAATTGTTAATTTATTAATTGTAAAAAGATAAGTTTTGCAAATCAGCTGTTAATTGTTAAAAACGTTTCGGGTCTTGTTGATTTAATAGTGTCGCTATCGCTTACAAATTCTCAGCTAAATAAGATTAAAAATAAGATGTTGTTTAAAATGTGATTCTGACAAGCAGCAAAATTAACAATAAGTGAAATGTTGGACAGTACTTTTAAACCGATTCTTCACATTCTTCTTCGACAACCTCGACTTCTATACTTGCATCTTAGAAATGATTTTTGGTGTTAAATCATCAGTTGAAGAATCTTGTTAACAAAAGATCAGTAATTTTTATTTTTATTTTCTGTTATGATTATTTTTTTATAATTATAATTGCATATTTTTGAAAAAAGGTTAGTCGAATTATACATTATATAGCTTTTAAAAATAGATATCTATATCTGTTATCCGTAGTAAAGAAGTTCATAATTATAGTTACTTTCCTATTGCGGTCCTATTCGCTTTTTTCGTGGAATCGTCTCGGTATCGTCTCGGAAATTTTTTTGCTGTATCGTCTCGATATCGTTTTGGAAATCGAGACGATACCGAGCCGAGACCGAGACCGGTCTCGGTCTCGTGCGCAGCCCTAGGACCGTTGGCTGGGAGTCAAATATATATTATAAATAAATATATATAAATATATATACCTATCCAAGACGTCCACGTCGTGGGACTTGGGCAACATTGTATAAAAAATATATATAATGGCTAACATTAGAAGGGTTTAAAAATCAAAATATGCTTCACAAACAATTTATTAACTAAAACTTAAAAACAATGTATTAACACAAAAAAAGTATAAAATGTATTATTTCTAAACCAATTATTTCAAAATCTAAGAAAAATATACTTAAAGTAGGATACGAAATAAAAAATTAATTTAAAAAAACTAATAAAAAAAAATTGCGCGTAGGTTTTTGCCGATTTAACACATGCGCAGCAGTTTTTTACTAACATTACACATGCGCAGTAGCTTTCTACAAACGTTAGGTATGCGCAGTGGTATAAATCGTAACAAATAATGATTGCCTAACAATTTCAACATGAATTGACATTAAAAAACCTGTTAGCAAAAAAGTTTAATCCAATGTTTAAAACATATAATTTTAAAGACTAAATTGAACGCAAAACATTTTACAAGTGGAGAAAAACCAAATTTTAATTTTCGTTAAACTTAAAAAAAAAAAAAAAGTTGAATAAAGGTACTTTTGCGCATGTGCACTTACAATACTACAGTGTTACTCATGCGCAATAATAAAACGGATTTCTACAGCGCAGTTATTAAAAAAAGTATACTATATGTACTGAAAATATACTTATCTGGTAAAGTACAGCACTGCGCATGCGTAATTTTTAAATTTGGTCAGAGCACATGTGTGACTATCACTGTGCATCATTGCGCATGTGTAACAGAAATACAAAACAACTGCGCATGTGGAATGTTTGTGTTGTAGTGCGCACGTTTACACAGTTGTGGTTCACTACTGCGCATGTGCAACAATATTTTGTGCATGAAAAAATGTTCAGTTTAAGGGGTTACACCTAGATGTTTAGGTCCAAAAAATCGATTTTTGCGTTTTTGCATTTTCTAAGAGTATAATACCTAAAGATTATGAATCTGAAGTCGGTTTTTAAAAATTAAAAATGGCGGATCCAATATGGCGACCAAAATTTTAAAAAATGTTGTGATTTGCTTAAAACTTGTTACTCGGGGGTTTTCGGGGTCGCTGATTACGAATCTGGAATCAGTTTTTCAAAATTCAAAATGGCGGATCCAATATGGCGACCAAAATTTAAAAAAATGTTTTGATTTGCTTAAAACTTGTTGCTAGGGGGTTTTCGGGGTCGCTGATTACGAATCTAAAGTCAATTTTTCAGAATTCAAAATGTAGGGTCTAATGTGTCGGACAAAATTTTAAAAAATATTTTTATTTTCTTGAAACTTGTTTCTCGGGGGTTTTACGGGATGCTGCTTACACTGAATAAACGCTTGTTTCCTTTTAAGAATTATTTTGGGCTCCTATTTAGGAATAAAATATTAGAATAAAAAATTTTTATTAGATTCAAAATATTTTCTTAAATTTGAAGTCAGCTTTCGATTTAATATGCTGTATCCAATTTGGTGGACAAACTTTTTAAAAATCTTTTTGATTTGCTTGAAAATAGTTACTCGGGGTCTGTGATGTTGCTGATTGCAAATTTAAAGATAATTTTGAAACTGCTATTATGAAGTCTAGGCCATAACCGAAAACACTGTCACAAATTTTAAAATTATAAATGAAAGTAATGTGTCTACTGTTGTCCCATCGTCTTGTATGTGATTTTTCTTTCTTGAAGAATTAAAAATTTAATTGTTTTTACTGTTTATATTGAAAAAATTAAACAAAAATCAAAGTTACTATTCACGTTTACATGGTAAAAACAAGAATGAAAACAAGACCATACGCTCTGGATTTACTGTAAAAAGATATTTCAAAAATTTGAAATCGGATCAAAATAAATCTGCTGCATACTGCTACATACTGTTTTAATCAAAACAATTTTCTATGTTACCGTTCGTATTCTAAAAAATGACTACAAATAAAAAAAAACTTACCAACTTATACTTAGTATTATTTTATTAACTACTTGATGTAATTAAAAAATGTACCCTTAAAAACTGATTGCAATTCTGCAATACATGTGTGTCAAATGTAATTATACATATTAAATATAATAAATTTGTATATTTAATTTAATATAAACGTGTGTTATATTTGCTTCACATAACAGTATGTTACATTTTTGTTGAAGAAGGATATTATAGTATTTTGATATTTATATACATGTACACGGAAAAAAATTATTCATGAATAAGTACGGAATTTATTCATAAGTTTGGGACAATAGAGAAAATTTGACGATTCTTGATAAACTTTCATTACCAATTCACGAAAATTCAGAGCAAATCGCGGAACTGTAAAGTAGAAACTAAAATTTGGTTCAGCACTTTATATTTCAGTAAATACTACTGAAACGGTTCCTGACTTTTATACATTAGGAGGCGTGGCCCCAAGCCCACTGTCTTGTAGCGCACTGCAAGCCGTTGCTCGTATATAACGTACATGTAAAGACTTGCAACTGCGCCAGTGGCTTGGCGGATACAGCGTTCGGCTTTAGAGTGAGGGATCGCGAGTTCGAGTTTTCCAGCTTCGGATTTTTCGGTTTCAGATTTTTAAATGTTTCATTTAAATCATCAATCTGCAGTAAATGTTATGTTTGAAATCGGACAGACAGGAGTCAAAATATAAATTTTATTTTCCATCTAATCTATAAGAATTTTTCAGGAACTAGTTTAACATTTACCTAAAATGTTTAGATTTGAATTAGTACTGAATTTCCATCCTTGCCCCAAACTCAAGTACAAAGTTCCTTAATATTTCAAGAATTATTTCTTTCCGTGTATTGCATAAATTTGCTTCCCAAACTTGTATATTACATTTCTCTGGATGAAATGTATTATAAAAGCATAGTTTTCTTGAAATTTTGTAAGGTGAAATTATGCTGTAATGTAATTTGTTTAGAAAAATATAAATGTTTGGGAAGCAAATATATGCAATACATAAATATGCATATCAAAACGCTGGGAAATCTTCACATCCAAAGAAATGTAATACACTTTTATGTAAAGCAAATATGAAGTGCATGTAAATCAAGTGAAATATACAAATCTACCATAAATTTATACATTTATACAAAATTACATTTTGCACAAATGTATTTTAAAATTACACTCTTTTTTAACAGTATATTTTTTAATTACATCAAATAATTAATCAAATACTAAGTATTGGTCGGTATGTTTTATTTTGATTTGTGCCGCTTTTTACAATATAACTGGTAGCATAGAAAATTGTCTCGATTAAAACGGTATACAGCAGTTTCATTTTAATCTCATTTTAGTTTATTTAAATACATTTTTACAATAAAACATAAACGAGTGGTCTTGTTTTCGGTCTTTTTTTCAATGTGAACGCAAATAGTTAATGAGGTGCAATTCATTACTTGTTATGTTTTACTTCAATGTTTGTTACTTTATTTCAATATAAACGGTATTACTGACGCGCATTATATTTTAGTTTGTTTTCAATTTGATCATTTGTCTCATTGTGAACAATAATAAAAAATTTCCACGAAGGCTAGTGGAGTCTAATAAAGTGAAAAAATCTAGATCAAATAAGAAAAAGCAGTATTTTAATCCAAAAGTAGAAAAAAGTGACAATCAGATGCTTAGTCCATCAAAAAAGAAAATTAGATTACAAGACGATGATTTGAAGCAAATCAAAAAGTTTTTATAATTTTGTCCGACATATAAGATCCTGCATTTTGAATTCTGAAAAATTGACTTTAGATTTGTAACCAGTGACCCCGAAAACCCCCGAATAACAAGTTTCAATCGAATTAAATAGTTTTTTAAAATTTTGTCCGCCATATTGGATCAATCATTTTCAATTTTAAAAAATTGACTTCAGATCTGTAATCAGCGACCCCAAAAACCTCTGAGTAACAAGTTTCAAGCAAATCAAAAACTTTTTTAAATTTTGTCCGCTATATTGGATCCGCCATTTTGAATTTTAAAAAACTGACTTCAGATTCGTAATCAGCGACCTCAAAAACCCCCGAGTAACAAGTTTCCAGCAAATCAAAAACTTTTTAAAAATTTTGTCCGCCATTTTGAATTTTGAAAAACTGACATCAGATTCGTAATCAGCGACCCCAAAAACCCCTGAGGAACAAGTTTCAAGCAAATCAAAACATTTTTTAAAATTTTATCCGCCATATTGGATCCGCCATTTTGAATTTTGAAAAACTGACTTCAGATTCGTAATCAGCGACCCCAAAAACCACCGAGTAACAAGTTTCAAGCGAATCTGATTAATTTTTTATAAAAATTTTGGTCACTCCGTTCTAAAAACTTTAAATGCGTTATTCTCGAAATTACATTTTTCAAGAAATACCCATGCGGTGGACAAGATTTCTCAAAAACTACTGAACCGATCGGCTTCAAATTTATAGGGATTATTTGACACATAAATAGCTAGTTCGTGAACGAAGGATTTTTTATTTGAATAAAAACTTTTATTTTTATTAATGAAAATCCAAAATTTTTTGCTTAAAAAATCGTGTTTTTGACAAAAATGGCTGCCATTTTGTTAAAAATTAAAAATTTTTAAAACCCTTCGTTCACGAACTGCATATGGCATCGTACTAACAGAAAATTTTTGGATTTTTGATTTCAGACTAGCTTTTCCTGAAAAAAGCTGTCCACCGCAAAACCATTTTTAAAAAATGCATTTTTTATGAACCTATTGCAAGTTAAATATTTTTAAATATTTTTTGGTTGTTTAATTATTTTTAAGTGTTAAAATATATGCACTTTCAAATAAATTATTACTTTTTTTAAAAAAGTTTTATGAAAAAGAAAAAAAAATTGTCAAATATTACTGTTTTTTTGCCTTTGGCAACTAGGCGTAACCCCTTAACATGCTTGACACGAATAGTGCCAGTGCGCATTGTTACAAACTGTAATAACATGGTAAAATGAACATTTTTGTAAGTTGCCTATTGGAAAAAGTAGGTGAACTTTAAAGTGTGTACGACGATGAACGAAGTTTTCTCGGTATCGTATTAATATAATAGAAGATTACCATGTACAATTTTATTAATTCTGGCAGAACTTTAAAACTCTTTATTCTCAATAAATAAGTAAATTTTTACAAAACTTTTCTAAACACTAATTAATTGGAAGATTTTCTGACAGTAAGTTAAATAATTATAACCCCCCCCCCCCATCAGTACCTCCAGAAAATGGTATTTTAAAGTATGAAAAATTGAAAACTTTCAGAACAAAATTTGTTACATTCTATAAATATTTTAAAGGAAAAAAGAATAAAATGAATAAAATTGAATACATTTTTAACGTTTTTATTAGTTTTTATATTCAATAATATAAATATTTCTATTAAATTTCTTAAATTTTAATATTTAGATTGAATTTGAATATTCTTTTCTATTATTGGTCATTAATTACAATAATAATAGAAAAAAACCAATTTTAACCGATATTTTACATAATAGTACTTTTGCGGAAGTGCACTTACAATAAGCATATTCAAGTTGGGTGGGGAGAAATTCAAAATGGTGGCTACCTGGATGACAGGTTTGCATTGCAGTCAATGGGACGAAATCAGTTTTTGTACACTAACTTTTAAAAAACAAATTTTCGAACCTATGTTTATTAACAAATTATTTTTCATTTATCGAAAGCTATTTTTTAAAATAATAAAAAGTCATATAAATATTTTACACAATTTTATTATTTTAAAAAATAGCTTTCGATAAATGAAAAATAATTTGTTAATAAACATAGGTTCGAAAATTTGTGTTTTAAAAGTTATTGTACAAAAACTGATTTCGTCCCATTGACTGCAATGCAAACCTGTCATCCAGGTAGCCGCCATTTTGAATTTCTCCCCACCCAACTTGAATATACTTATGCTACAGTGTTACGCATGCGCAATAATAAAACAGATTTTTACTGCGTACTTATTAAAAAAAGTTTACAATATGTACTGAAAATATACTTATCTGGTAAAGTACAGCACTGCGCATGCGTAATTTTTAAATTTGGTCAGATCACATGTGTGACTATCACTGTGCATCATTGCGCATGTGCACCGAGAAAATAAAAAAGTTGTACTCACCGGAAACTCAAGTAAATACGCGTGAACTAAGCTAAAGTCAGTGTTACTCGAGACCCAAGTAGTTTTAACTTTGGTCTGCAGTAGAATCTTTATGTTCATAATTGTACTCGAAAGAAACAAGCTAAATAGGTTAGTTCGTGTTTTTTGTATTTTTGATATTCACTTCATTTATAAATTGGCATATAGTTTAATGGGAACCAGTTAATATAAATAATCCGTTTGATGGCCTGTACTGGTTTGATTTCGATAGTATAAAATATATAACCTCTTTATGTAATGTTATAAATATTATATTTTTTTGTAGTCTGGAAAAGGGTTAGAATCTCAACCCAAAACGTCAACTTAAAATAAAAAAAACTATCGAAATCAAACCAGTACAGGCCATCAAACGAATTATTTATAAATTGGTAAACATTTTTAAAAAACAATACATCATTTCTATAACCTGAAACAAAATGTGCTTTATTTCAAAATAAAAAAGTATAGTAAATTCAATCGTATGCAGTTTAAAATGTTTAACGTGAATTACTAATCAAAGGAGTTGTTTAACCTCTGAAAAAAGTCTACAATATTGAAAACAGCATATGTTTAAATTAACTCAATTTAATAAAATCCAGACGAAAATAACATTCAAAAGGAAGAATTAAAAACGCCAATGTTTCAGCTTTCAAAGTACTTGAAAAATAATTTTTTTCACCTCATACTTATAAATAAAATATAATACGATTATGGTAGTAGGCAATACTGATCATGGCACAATTTAACCTATTTAATTAGAGTGACATTATCGAAATAGAACTGTTACTGTAAGCCCAAGTTAAAACTACTTGGGTCACAAGTAACGCTGACATTAGCTTAATTCACGCGTATTTACTTGAGTTTTCTGTACGCACCACTTGTTTTTTCTCTCGGTGTGTAACAGCAATACAAAACAACTGCGCATGTGAAATGTTTGTGTTGTAGTGCGCACGTTTACACAGTTGTGGTGCACTACTGCGCATGTGCAACAATATGTTGTGCATGAAAAAATATTTAGTTTAAACATGCTTGACACGAATAGTGCCAGTGTGCATAGTTACAAATTGTAATAACATGGTAAAATGAACATTTTTGTAAGTTGCCTATTGGAAAAAGTAGGTGAACTTTGAAGTGTGTACGACGATGAACGAAGTTTTCTCGGTATCGTATTAATATAATAGAAGATTTTATTATTTGACGTATTAAAAATATTTATGCTTTAACAAATATAGGTAAATAATTCTATATTCTTGTTTAATTTTTTATTTATATTTATTTGTCTTTTACCATAATTGTTTTTTAATTTATTTTAATTATAATCTTGTGAACAGTGTTGTGTTAAAAAAGTGTTTTTTGAATAAATTTTACAGCCTGACGAGGTTGGCAAACCCGAGCCAACGAAACGTTGCTGTGTGCAAAAAAATAAAAAATTTCTTGAAGTTTTTTATTTTTATCTAACCTTCCTAAGATCGATTAATCTTGTCTTTAATAATACAATTTGGAAGGAAATACTACTACAATAATTAATAAAATTGTTTGGAAATTATGAAAACAAATAAAAATAATTAAAAATTGAAGAAAATAATAGAAATTTGAGAAAAATACTTTAAAATCATTGAAGAAAATATTTGAATTTTCAGAAAAATACTCAAAAATTTTAGAAAATAATTTTAGAAAATAAGAATAATAATTAACAATCGAGGAATATAATTGAAAAATGATCAAATTAATTCAAAATTGAAAAAAATAATTAAAATATGCTGAAAATAATTTAATATTGAGAAAGAAGATTCAATTATGATGAAAATAATTTAAATATGAAAAATTGAAAACATTTAATAAAATTTAAGAGAAATAACTAAATAAATTATAGAATATATGTTTAAAGAAAATAAGAATTACAAATTACTTACATATTTTTAATTAAAGAGAATAATTAAAAAATCGCAGAAATAACGAAAATTGATGAAAATAATTGCAATATCGTATAAATAACTGAAATTTTTAAAAGTAATTCCAAAATAATGAATACTTGCGATATTAACCTCGCTCGCTTGATAATGATTATTTTTTAATTGCTTATTGATGTGAACATATTATAAAATATTAGTGAACTTATTTGTCATTGAACTTTTATTAATTGTTTAAAAAGTTTTTATATTTTAATAATTTATATTGATATAATTAATCATTATAAAAATTTTATTAATTTAATGATTATAAACGACATCTTAATTCTTTTCAATCTATTTTGAATTTTATATATGCTAATGATTAACGTTTCTTAATACAATTTTTTTCTTTATCATGTATTATCCACTGTACAAACCTTAGCCGTATTTATCAAAAGTTAAAGAGTTATTAATTTTATAATATTTATTTATTATATGTATATATAATTAATATAACATTCATTTTTATGAATGAATTTTTTTTCTTTGATAATTATCTAAAAATAAGTAATAATAATAACTGATTTTTTTTAAAAATAAATAATATTTTATTAATTAGGTATATAATATAAATTTTTTAAAATTAAATAAAATTAAAATTAATATCATTTATAAAAATAATTATTTTATTACTTTGTCATTTAATATTAAAATTTACATATTAAGGGCATGTGAGGGAGAATGACGTCACTGGTATAGGCAAAATTTGTCCGTAAGCTTTCTCTTAAAATAATAAATATTTTGACACCAAACTTTGTGGAATTTCTTAAAAAACCATTAAGAAGGTCTCTCAAACCCAATTTTGTTTAAAATTTGCCTTAAAGTTAATTTTTTAAAGAATTATTTGATTTTCGAAAAATAAAAAAAATTATGTTTAAGGCAAAATTTAAACAAAATTGGGTCAGAGAGACATTTCCAATGATATTTTGTGTAATTTTACAAAGTTTAGTGTCAAAATATTTATTATTTTAAGAGAAAGCTTACGGACAAATTTTGCCTATACCAGTGACGTCATTCTCCCTCACATGCCCTTAATAAATAAAATAAAATATTTTTCATTGATTTATTATTTGTTTGCTATATTAATTTTTTTTTCTCTTATTTTATATTTTTATTATTTAAACATCATAATTAATTTTTTTCTTTAATTGTAAAAATTATGAGATTCAGAATGGTTATGGGCGATTGCCCCCTTCTCAAAGCCTTATAATTATTTGAGAGATAAAAATATAACACTATAATATCGTACCTTTTTCTTTATCATGTAATACCTCCAAGAACCTTGACTGTAGGTATTTATTGAAGGTAGAGAATTATTAATTTGAAAATGTTTATTTATTTTCTGTATATATATTTATTATAATATTCATATTTATATACATAAATAATGTTAACAAATTTTAATTATTTTTTGCTGCTTTCAGTATTGCATTAAACATTGCAGTAAACATTGGTTCGAAATTTTTTTGTACTTTTTGTTGATTAATTTTTTTGTATCTTTTGCCACCATTTGTTCCTTGATAATTATCTAAAATAAATAATAGTAATAAATTAGTTTTTTTGTAAAATTAATTAGGTACAAAATAAATAAATAAAAAATAAATTAATAAAATGGTTAACAATAAAAAAAAATTTCATTTCTTATGCCCGATTTAACCTTATATCAAGCTTCGCGAAGTGATTTTAAAATTAAATTTTTAGAGTGTCACTCTTACAATCAAGCCGAATAACTTTTGCCCCCTTGAAACTTATAAAGGTTTTAAAAAACGTTTTGTATTTAGTTTATTATTTATGTTACAAAGCTTAAAAATGTCTCAATTTAATATCAGTTCTTGATCTTTAATATTATAAAAAACAAAATCTAAAAAAATATATGTGACTTGGACAGTGAAAAGGGGGCTTACATGTCAAAAAAAAATTTTTTTTTGGTTTACACCACGTGAAAGAGCGTCAAAAAATCTATCAGAATCTGCAAAAAAATGAAAAACGATTTTTTGACACGTAAGCCCCCTTTTCACTTTCCAAGTCACATATTGTTAATGTTTATAATTAATATTTTGATAAAAGTATGGTTTTTTTTTGTAAATAATATTGTTTTCTAAGAGATTATCCCAAGCAGCACGTAATATTACATGAATATCACAGTGACATCATATTGTAATATTCGTAATATTACGGGGTGATATTACTGTGATATTGACGTGATATTGAAATGTCCGCCTCAAGGTAATATTACAAGTAATATTACTGTAATATTACAAGTAATATTACTGTAATATTACTTGTAATATTACCTTAAGGCGGACATTTCAATATCACGTCAATATTACGTCAATATCACTGTAATATCACCCCGTAATATTACCAATATTACAATATGATGTCACTGTGATATTCATGTAATATTACGTGCTGCTTGGGATCATGCTTAAATTACACTTATGTCATTTGATAGCTAATTTTATCAAATTTTAAATTCATTTTTTTCAATTTTATATAGGTAATATTTTTATTTAAAATTATAAAATTAGTAATTATTTTTGAATTTTTGATAACTCAAGAACGATTATCTTATTAAAAAAAAATTTAAGATTATAAATAGTTCATTTTTCTATGTAGAAGTTAGCGGCAATATATATTTTATTTTATTTTTTAAATATTATAATATTAAGTAAAAAAAATTAGGTTTTATAAGTGTTTGTTTTACAAATACGTAACGCTTTTATAAAGATATTATGATCTCTCCGTCCCTCTACGTAACGCACCGTAATTAATTGCATACCTTTTGCGTCCTTCTATAATTTGTTATTTAACTTTCTTATTGTTGCTAATCATTACTCATTATTTATTGTACAGCTATCGCCAGATATGCTTTAACCTTTTAACACGTAGGTCATATGGAAATATGTTAAAGCATATCTGGCGATCAGTATATACAATTGATTAATTTCAATGATAATTTTTCTAAAGTTAGTGATATTTCTTATAATAATTTTAAAAAAATAATGATAAAATAAAAAAAAAGTTTCTTAAACAATACTAAACATTTATAACCAAAATCAATACCAAGATTTAAAAATAAAAATCACAACTCATGCTCAGAAGGATCCTTGTATAGCTAAATATGCGCAGTAACAAAAACTTAAAAAAAAAGTTTGTTAAGAAAATTTTTCATGCATGTAAAGCTCAATAAACATGTAAACAGAAATTTCGGATACATTGAGTACGATATGCATTTTTTAAAAGTAAATCGTGTCTAAATTATTTTACATATAACAAGAAATAAATATTTGATTTTTGTTAGACTTAAAAAAAAACCGAAAAATTCGAAAGAATTGTAGCAACTACTAAGCATCTTTAAATCCAACAGTACTTTCCTAGTGCAAAACAGCGCATGTGTAGCATTCATGATTCACTTCTGCGCATCTGTAGCACTCAATTTTCACTACTGAGCATGTGAAATTGACCTAGTTAACTACTGCGCATGTGAAGAAGTAACGTATAACTACTGCGCACATGTAGAGCTCACGATAAACTCTTGCGCACATGTGGCGCTCACGATGAACTATCTCGGACATGTAGCGCTCAATGTGAACTACTGCGCATGTGTTACTGCGCATAAAAATGTATTTTAATCAGGAAAAGTGAGTAGACTTAATAGAAGTGGTAAATGAACGAACGAACGAACAAACGAAAGAACGAACAAAAAAATTTTCAATTTTTCGAAAGTCAACATCATTTTTATGTATTAATGCACTATTTTGCATATGCAACTGCGTATAAAAATGCTTCACTACATAAAGGACTCACTATTTTTTAATATACCAATAGGAAAAAGTAGGTTAACTTAATAAAATGGGCAAACTAACGAAAAAATGAACGAAAAACTGGTAACATTTTAACATAGTTGTTTCAAAAATTGAAATCATAGAGAACGTAATAAAACTTTCATCAAAAAAAGTTTAATATTCAATACGTATTTCTATAAAATATAAAATTAATTTACGGCATATCTTCTGAGATATGATTATTTAAAAGTCACTATTCTTACACAGATGTTTTAAGTGTTTAAAGTAAAAAGGTAAACTTGTTGCAACATTTTAATAAGTTGTTTATGGCATCCTGCAAGCATTGTGAAATAGTGTTTAATCCTCCATTAGATTCTTAAGAGATTTTTAATATTCCCTATAATACTGGTTTTCCCCTGTTCTGCGACCATGCCTGTTCCCTTTATCTTCTCCTATATAATGGAACTGGAGTCTTAGTTGGTGGGGGTTACCACTTTACTGAGTGAGCAGGGTCCTCATATCGTCACGAGGTAGTACCCTCTTGTCCCCCCATCAACGGCGTCGTGCACAGGCTGTTGTAGCCCTGGTGCAGTTGACGGATTTAGGTGGTTCCCTTTTGGCTCCCCACCAATTGACATCGTAGGCGGTTGGCTTGGTGGCGCTCAGGCTCTCCACGGCGTATTGGGGAGTTCTTCTTTGGCTCGCGCCGAGTCAACATTGTGTTGACTGATAGTGCACCTGTTCCCATCTTGAAGTCTACGTCGTGTCTGGCCTTGCGCCTGTGGCCTTCTTACAGTCCAGATCGGGCGAGTCTACTTGTGCCTTTTCCAGACGGTTTCTTAACTGGATATAATTTGTATGTACATTGGGTGTACAAATGTGACGTATTCGTTATAGTGTCATTTTAATAAACTATATCCTTTTGAACTAAAGTGCTGTGAGTTTTTTTGTAAAGTACCACCAACCATCATTTCTAACATTTTTGTGACCTACATAAATATATATATATTTGTATAGTTAATATACAAGGATATCGTTTATTAAAATGACACTATAACGAATACGTCACATTTGTACACCCGATGTACATACAAATTATATCCAGTTAAGAAACAGTCTGGAAAATGGACGAGTAGACGCGCCAGATCTCGACTGTAAGAAGGGCACAGGCGCACGGCCAGACACGAGGTAGACTCCCAAGATGGGAACAGGTTAACTGTCAGTACCGCGCTGCCCCTGAGCCGTTCCAACGTAGAGTAACGTTCGCTGCCTCTGTGCTGTACCATCCGGTATCAGCGCCATGCTTCATGAGAGCCGCTTTGTCAAGAGAGGAAGTCGAGGCATAGTGGATTTTTGACGAGATTGCTTTGTTTTTTGCTCGGATACCTCAGCTTGTTGGCGGACTGCAGTTCGTCTGTGAGTTTCTTTGTAGGAGTGAAGTTGCTATTTTACAGGGTACCAATGCCGCGTCAGTGCTTATGATAGAAAGAGGTATTGTAGCATGGTTATTTAATTGAATTGAGGTTCGCACTTGTAGCACTGAAAAAAAAAATTTGCTGTTGGCAATAAGTTCTGGGATTGTAACTATTTCCGCTGTTGACCTCTGATTATTATATGGGTTTTGCATTGATGCATTTTGTTGATGTCGTTATATGGATGCATTTACAGTTGATGTTGGTTACATTGGCGCAATCCAATGGTATACCTTTTATTTTAATGATCTATCATCTCCGGGTTTTGTAAGACACGTCTAACATTAAAGTGATTACTGGGTTCCATACATGTTAGACCGTGGTGGATAACCGTCTTACACTCGTTTACTTCTGAGATGATTAGAAATAAACCGCATTTGGGATTACCGCTTAAACCGCATTTTGGTGTTATCGCTTCCTTATAAGAGACATTCTTAAGGAAATTTCTATAAACTGTACTGTTTTATCCATCTATTCATTGTTGCTCAATCCTCTGTTCACTTACACGAGTCAAACCGCTAACTTACCAGGTATCCTTAGCTGCCCCTGAACTGATGCATCTTAGGAGGTCTCACGCTTCACACTGCCTGGGTGCTACGCCACCTCGTAGAGCTATTAGCTCTGTGGAAGTACCACCGTTCTACAGCGTTGCCAACGTACCCTTGAGCTGACTTGTCCTGCAGCTTTCTCATGCTGCTACTGAGTTCATCAGGCCCTTAGCAGCGTTACCCTGTCTGAGAGCTGCTTTGTCCAGCAGCGCTATCACAAGGCTCGTGAGACCAGCTTTATAGAAGATGAACCATTCTGCAGACTTGCCAGGCTGCCCTTGATCTGAGTCACCCCACAGCGCTTTAAGTTGCCACTGGGCTACGCCATCTCGCAGAGCTACCCAGCTCTGTGGGAGTTTAATACTTCTTATACATGTTTCATTTTATTGCACTCTTTCTGAAATCTTCTCTATCATTTTAGTCATTGTGTTAAACCGCTATTCTTGTGAGTTAAAGTTGGACTTAAACCTCTTTGAATCAATCTTGCAAGCCTGACAGGGTACTTTCCACTATACTTTTTCTGTTATTGAGTAAATTTTCAGCGCAGTGTGTGAATAAATACAATTGGTTCGACTGTTCTCCGGCGTTTCTGGCATATCGAAAAGCTGATTCATCCTACAGAGTCGAGATGCTCATTACCAACGCTGCGCAACTTTCAATTGGGGAAGGTGTTCCACAGCACCATCTTTCATACAAGCAGTATTTCAGCTTTGCTGAACTGCCTATAAGTTAACTGCAATGCTTCCAGCCTGCACAAGGGATCAGTCCACCTTGCCACATTGTGCAGCTTCCAGCGAGAGAGCCGCTTTGCAGTGCTTCCTGCAAGCTAAATCTTTCACTGGCGCTGTTAAGTAACCTGATCGCTGCCCTACTACCTGGGGTTTTAGCCATTCAGCAGCGATGCATGCTGCTTAGAGACTAGGTGCTACAGATTTTCTGAGCCAGCTCTCAGTCCTAGCGGTCTGGCGTATGTGCCACGTTGTCTTTGAGTCAAGCTATATTGCAATGGATTCATAAACTGACTTACATTTAAGTTAAGCAATTCTGTTCCAAATTCATATCACTTTTGTCATCTCACAGAACGCTTAAGTTTTCTTCCCAGGTTTAAAGGATCTCTTAAATTCTTTAAGTTTATTAATCAGATGTTTACCTTACAGCAGCCTGAGATGGTCGCAGTCAGGCATTTACAATTCACTTTCCCTTTTTGTGACCATTTCGTTAAATGACTTTAACGAAACGGGGGAGAATGATTAAAGTGTTTAAAGTAATAAGGTAATCTTGTTGCAACATTTTAATAGGTTATTGTAATATTATGAATTTATTTCCATAATATTATGAATTTATCACTCAGTTAATAATTATTGAAAAGATATTATCGATTTCACTGAGTCAAATAAAACGAAAAAATCTTCACTTTTTTAACGTTTCAACAGCTATGCTGCCCTCATCAGAAACTAAAATTTATTAATAACATGTTTAACAAAAAATTAATTTACAAATTATGCATATAATAAAATGAAATGGTGTCAACAATAATTACCGTAAAAAATTAACAATAAATAAATTAAATATAAAGACGATGACAAATTTTTGACAACAAGTGTCTCGTCCGTTTACTAAAATTAAACTGAGGTAATTAGAATATTATTGAACTAATCAATGCGATCGGATTATTATAAGTCATTGTGTACAAAATATAAGGGTACATTCTTGATTGTCGAAAGTTAAAATAAAATTAAATTTAAATTATACTTTGAAAAAATATTACAAACTTAAAAATTTGTTTATAAATTATATGAAGTAGATTATTTAAAAAAACACATTTTTTTGATTGACTAGGTAATATTTTTTTATGTAAAAAAATGTGTTTTTTTAAATAATCTACTTCATATAATTTATAAACAAATTTTTAAGTTTGTAATATTTTTTCAAAGTATAATTTAAATTTAATTTTATTTTAACTTTCGACAATCAAGAATGTACCCTTATATTTTGTACACAATGACTTATAATAATCCGATCGCATTGATTAGTTCAATAATATTCTAATTACCTCAGTTTAATTTTAGTAAACGGACGAGACACTTGTTGTCAAAAATTTGTCATCGTCTTTATATTTAATTTATTTATTGTTAATTTTTTACGGTAATTATTGTTGACACCATTTCATTTTATTATATGCATAATTTGTAAATTAATTTTTTGTTAAACATGTTATTAATAAATTTTAGTTTCTGATGAGGGCAGCATAGCTGTTGAAACGTTAAAAAAGTGAAGATTTTTTCGTTTTATTTGACTCAGTGAAATCGATAATATCTTTTCAATATTTTAATAGGTTGTTTATGGCATCCTGCAAGCATTGTAAAATAGTGTTTAATCCTCCATTGGATTCTTAAGAGAGTTTTAATATTCCCTATAATACGGGTTTTCCCCTGTTCTGCGACCTTGCCTATTCCCTTTATTTTCTCCTTTATGATGGAACTGGAGTTGGTGGGAGTTACCACTTTACTGAGTGAGCAGGGTCCTCATGTCGTCACGAGGTAGTACCCTTTTGTCCCCCCACCAACGGCATCGTGCACAGGCTGTTGTAGCCCTGGTGCAGTCGACGGATTTAGGTGGTTCCCTCTTGGCTCCCCACCAATTGACATCGTAGGCGGTTGGCTTGGTGGCGCTCAGGCTCTCCACGGCGTATTGGGGAGTTCTTCTTTGGCTCGCGCCGAGTGAACATCGTGTTGACTGGTGTCTACGTCGTGTCTGGCCGTGCGCCTGTTGCCTTCTTACAGTCAAGATATGGCGCGTCTACTCGTGCATTTTCCAGACGGTTTCTTAACTGGATATAATTTGTATATACATCGGGTGTACAAATGTGACGTATTCGTTATAGTGTCATTTTAATAAACTATATTCTTGTATATTAACTATTCAAAAATATATATATTTTTGTAGGTCACAAAAATATTAGAAATAATGGTTGGTGGTACTTCACAAAAAAACTCACAGCACTTTAGTTCAAAAGGATATAGTTTATTAAAATGACACTATAACGAATACGTCACATTTGTACACCCGATGTACATACAAATTATATCCAGTTAAGAAACCGTCTGGAAAAGGCACAAGTAGACTCGCCCGATCTGGACTGTAAGAAGGCCACAGGCGCAAGGCCAGACACGACGTAGACTTCAAGATGGGAACAGGTGCACTATCAGTCAACACAATGTTGACTCGGCGCGAGCCAAAGAAGAACTCCCCAATACGACGTGGAGAGCCTGAGCGCCACTAAGCCAACCGCCTACGATGTCAATTGGTGGGGAGCCAAGAGGGAACCACCTAAATCCGTCGACTTCTATCCTATGAGCATAACGATTTTTGAGTTTTATTTGTTTTTAAAAATATTGTAAATGAACAAACTACAATGATTTATTCCTGACTACTATCTATGAATATTTTAAGAAATAAATAAATATTTATGAATTAATAACCATTTTAACGTCCATTTTAACCATTTTAACGTTTTGCTTTTTAAGCAACCTTCTTGTTTAGAGCAGATTTCTGGATATCTACAGTTTTTGAATCAATGGAAGCAGAAAATTAATTGCAAAAAATTTTCCAAGATACTCTGCAAACGATTTTTAAGATTCTCTGCAAACGATTTTCTGCTTTCATTGACACAAACACTGTAGATATACAGAATTCTGCTCTATAAAAAAAGTTTACTCAAAAAGCAAAACGATGAAATAACATCACATGAACCACATGAACCACATGAAGTCGAATAATCTTGTAAATATGTATATATATGTATAGTTGTAAATACGTTTTGGTCTATTTTTAACAATAATTTACGTAGTATTGATGAGCTTCAACAATAGCGAAACCAGAAAATTGTTTCAGTTTTTTCTTTTTACTTTTTTCAATTTTTAAAAATAAATTAATAGAAATAACTACTAGGCTTAAAGTGTAAGTCACAAAAAACCAATGGTTGGAGTTTAGTAGTAAAGTAAGATTAAATTAATCTGCAACGCTTTTTTATACCTTACAGTTTTTTGAGTTACTGTCCAGGCCCGTAGCCAGAAATTTTTGTCGGGGGTGGAGGGCCAAAATTCCATGCCCGTAGCACCCGCAGCAAAAAAGTTTTTCTCAGAAAAAAAAAATTTCAACGAGTAAAAAAATTTTCGGGGGGGACCGGTCCCCCTGGGCCCTCCCTAGCTACGTACCTGTTACTGTCGACAAAGAAAAATTTGTATAATATATTATTCATTGTTTCACAATTGTTAGACTATTAATTCAGATCGGCCAATTTATTACCTTCAATTGCATTTAAATTTCTGCCTTACTTGCGGTAAAATTAATTGAATGAAAACTACTTTTAAACTTTTTGACACTACCATTGGTTATTAATTCATAAATATTTATTTATTTCTTATAATATTCATAGATAGTAGTCAGGAATAAATCATTGTAGTTTGTTCATTTACAATATTGTTAAAAACAAATAAAACTCAAAAATCGTTATGCTCATAGGATGGAAGATGTGCAGCGTAATACACTTTTGCCGATATCTCGAGAACTAAGAGACCCTCCATCAATTTTTTTTTTTTAAATAAAGGTAAAATAAAAAGCTTTCATTATATTGTGACGAAAATAAAAAATATGAATTAGCACACATAGAAAAAAATGTTAAAAATTTTTTTTGTATTTTTCTACATGAATTTTTGAAGTTTTTAAATCTACTTCAAATTTATTTAAAACCTTATAGTTTTTCACATACACCCTATAAATTTCATTGAAATCGGTTAAAAACTCTTTAAATGACAAGAACTTGAAAAAATAAAGGGTAAAAAATTCAAAGTGACGTAATTCCTAAAATTTTTGAAATTTTTTAAAAATACTTGACTAAGTTATTACTACCCCTAAATACTACAAATTGACCTACTTTGATCAAAATCAAAAACTTGACTTGCAACTTTGATCTTTTTGGTATGGAAACTCTCTTTATTTTAATAAATTATGTAACTAATGAGCATGGTTATTCATTTATATAGTTATTAATTTAATTATAATTGTTTAAGAGTATTTAAACATTTAATTATGTAACCAAGTTTTTTTTAAAGAAGCGTTTCATATTGGAGTACACATTTATTTCACATGTCCCTATTCATGAAACACTACTGCAAACATAACCTCAAATATTTTCAGAACTTCTACATTTTTGTTTCATTAGAAAAATTAGTTGAATAATTATCTTCTGAAATAAAATTTGTTTTTCGAACACCATTATTTATAACTAATATTTCAATTATTCCGAAAAGTTAAGAGAATTGAAATTATTTATTGATTTAAAAACCCTGTTTCATAATAGGGAAGTTAAAAATGAAACTGTGGTACATGTTGTCAACCAACGTTTCATAATAGGTACATGTGTTTCGTTCAACATTTTTATTTATATTATATTCTGTTCATAATAAATAACCATTTTAGGACTTAATATCTAATTCAGAAAGATCACTCTTTTAAACTATACTTCATTTGTCAGCATTGGCACTCTTCATTACGAGAAATTTAACATCAAACTTTAGACGTCTTAAAAAGTGTTTCATAATGGGTACCGTTACCTTATATTTTAAACTTCTTCAAAAACCATAATAAATTTTTAAAGTATTTTTCGAAACTTTTTTTTTTACACAAATGACAATTAAAAACCAGCACAACATGACACTAACGACGAAAGTTACCTTATTCTTTCAATTCAAATTTCAGGGACTAACTTCACTTCAGTTTTTAAAACGCGGACAGAAAAAGATGAATAAATATAAATACTATAACTAACTTCAGGAGTTTACGGAGATTATTATTATTTAATTGTTAATATTTTGTTTTAATAGTTAATTATTTTACTCATGTTATAATTTTTCTTTTAATTATCAATTATTTTTTAAAATTTCAATTTGTTTCTTTAATCACCAATTTATATTTTTATTTTTTAATTATTTTTTTTCAATTCTTAATTTTTTTTACAATTTTCAATTATTTTTAGCGATTTTCAATTAATTCCTCAATATTCAATAATTCACGGATTTCTTTAATTATTTTTTTCACTCATAAAAAATGTTTTAATATTTCAATGCAATTATTCAATTCTAGTACTATACTTTTCAATTCTCAGTAATTTTTTTTAAATTTAAAGTCCACTTTTCAATTTTTAATTATTTTCTTTAATATTAAAAAATTATCGCGTTCTTTCTATTATTTTTTTCGATTATCATTAAGTTTCTTTAATTTTATATACAATTGTTTAGTTATTGTTTTTAATTTTTAATTACATTCTTCAGTTTTTAATTGTTTTCTTCTTCATTAATTAATTTTAGCTTTTTTCAATTAATTTTGTTCAATTTTTAAGTATATTCTTTAAATTTCAATTGCATTCTTCAATTCTCAATCATGTTTTTCTATTTTGAATCGAGTTGTAAAATGTGCTATTATTTCCAAAAATTATTCCTATAATTTTATTTATTTTTCAATTTGCAATTATTTTCTTTAAATTTTTAAAGAAATAAAAATATTTCTTGTTTATTGTTTTCAATTACACAGGCCGACAAAATTTCATTAACTGCATGTTGCCTGAAATGTCACAGCCGATTCTTATAGCATTTTGTTCGTAGAATACGAATTTAGCCTTGAAAATATTGGATTGGCTCTAGTTTTCGAGCAATTTAGGTTTTAATATGCAAAAAAACGCCTTTTCGGCATTATTTGAATGTCTGTAAAACAATAAACCACAACAGTCAATCTTCCTGCATAGGACCAAATGCAAGCTTAAACATTGCTCTTTGAGACCCAAAAAAAAAAATTTAAGTATTGCATACTTTAATAGCATGTGATGGTGAATGACGTCACTGGTATAGGCAAAATTTGTTCGCAAACTTCCTCTTAATCAAAAACATACAACATATTTTCATACAGAACAATTTTTTTTTTATCGAATGTATTCAATAGTTTTTGAGGTCGCTGATTACGAATTCGACATCAGATTTAAAAAATTCAAAATGGCGGATCCAATATGGCGGACCAAGAATTAAAAATCTGCCGGGTTTAATTGAAACATGTTACTGGGGGGTTTTCGGGGTTGATGAATACGAATCTGACATTAGATTTTTGAAATTCAAAATGGCGGATCCAATATGTCGGACAAAAATTTAAAATCTGCCGGATTTAATTGAAACATGTTAATTGGGGGTTTTTGTGGTCGTTGAATGCGAATTTGACAATAAATTTTTTAAATTTAAAATAGCGGATCTAATATGTCGGACAAAAAATTAAAAATCTGTCAGATCCAGTAGGAACATGTTACTTGTGGATTTTTGGGGTCGCTGAATACGAATCTGACAGATTTATAAAATTCAAAATGCAGGATCCAATATGTCGGAATGAAAATAAAAAATCTGCCATATTTACTTGAAACTCATTACTCCTGAGTGTTCGAGGTCGCTAAATGCGAATCTGACATTAGTTTTTTAAAATTTAAAATGGCGGATCCAATATGGCTGACAAAGGATTAAAAATCTGCCGGATTTAATTGAAACATGTTACTTGGGGTACTTTACTGGACGGGTAAAATCATTTTATCTAACCTTAAAATGTCGGGTAACGACAATTTTGACTTACCTTTGTTGGTTGGGTCTCGAAATTTTTATCTCTCCTTCACTGGACGGGTGAAAGTAATTTTATCTTACCTTTAATGGTAGGGCAACGATAACTTTATCTTAACTTTCTTGGTTGGGTAAAGACATTTTTATTTCTCCTTTACTGGACGGGTGAACGACATATTGTATCAGCCATTTTGAATTTTGAAAACCTGATCACACATTCGTAATCTGTATTCGCAAAACCTCCAAATACAAAGTTTCATTAAGATCTGAAGTTTTTTAAAAAATTTTTCCGCCATATTAGGTGCGCCATTTGGGTTTTGAAAATCTTAGAACAGATTTACAATCAGCGGTCTCAAAAACCTCTATATACCATGTTTCATAAAAATGTAAATTTAAAAAGAAATTGTCGCCCATTTTGGATCCGCCATTTTAAATTTAAAAATTTTGATAACCGATTTGTAAGCAGCGACCCTAGAAATCCCCAGATACAAATTTTTACGTAAATTGGTTTACATGATCAAAAGTTATGTTGTTTTAATCACTTTTCTGGGACTAGGTACATCACATTGGATATTAAAGGTTATGTATAATACTTAGGTTTTTGTTTTTGGGTCTAAAAGGGTAATGTTTGAGCCAACATTTTGTCCAATGCTGACAGATTTATTGTTTTGCTTTATTGTTTTACGTACACTCAAAAAGTACCAAAAATGCGTGTTTTTACACATTTAAACCAAAATTGCTTGAAAACTAGAGCCAATCCAAAAATTTCAAGGTCAAATTTGGATTCTGCGGACAAAATCCTATAAGAATTAGCTTCCATTGATTGGGCAACAAAATTTTGTCGGCCTGTGTTATTACTGTTTTCGGCTTCCGTTTCCGGTACCGATAAGTAGTTGACGCGTTTGTGAGAGGGAAATAGTTTTGTGAAAAATTCATAAATAATAACTGAAGGGTGGGCTGTGGAGTGATTGGTAAGTGTAGAGTGAAGTGTGAGGGTGTGAATGAAAAGAGTGGATGAAGAGGTAATTGAATGAATGAAGTGTAAAAAGCGGCAAAAAAGAAGAAAAATTGTGAGGTTATGGTGACGGCATGCGAAGTAAGTGAGAGGTAGTATAGAGAGAGAGAGTGATAGAGTGTCGATAAGGTAGAACTTGGCAATGTCGAATAAAGAGGAAAGCAATGATGCAAGTGGTAAAAGCGGGAATGAGCCTAAGGCGCGAAAATTTGAAAAGGAATTTGACGGGAAAAGTGTTAAATGTAAGGATTGTCAAGTTTTACTTAGGATAATTAAAAGAACAGTAAAGGAGAACGATGAGGACTTAGATGAAGTTTGGGATGAAATAAACGAAATTAGGAAATTAGACAAAAAAAGGTTTAAACAGATTGAGGGATTACGAAAGGCAATGAAAGCGATGTTAGAGATGATTGAGAAGTGGGAGGTAAGGTGGGAAGAGGAGAAAGAAGATATGTGGAAAAGTATGGAGGAGTTAGAAAAAGAAATAACAGAGAGTGAGGAGAGAAGGACGAAAGAATATGTAGAAAGGGAGAGGGTAACATTAAATGAAGGAGTAGAAGAAAAAGAGGGGAGTAGAGAAAAAGTAGATGACGATTTAAAAATAAAAATGGGGGAATTAGCGATGAGAGTAGAAGTGATGGAGAAGGAGAAGAGAAAAAGAAATATTGTGATTAAAGGTATGAAGGTAGGATGGAGAGAAGGCAGAGAGGAGGTAGGAAAACTGTTGTTAAGAATTGGGGCGAAAGTTAAGATCAAGAACGTTAAGGGTGTGAGAGGAGAGGATATGGAAAAACCGAAATTATAGATTGTGGAATTAGAAGATGAGAATGCTAGGATGGAAGTAATGAGATTAAAAAGTAGGTTGAAAGGAAGTATGGAGAGAATAGATGTTGATAGAACATGGAGAGAGAGAAGGATAAAATGGCTGCTTGAGCAAAAAGCGTGGGTGGAAAGAAGAAACGGAAGAGTGGTGAAAGTGAATAGAGAAAGTGTTTGGGTGGATGGAGTGGAATGGTTGGTAAAAGAGGATACACAAGGGGTTATCAAAGTGGGACCGGAAATAGGTTTAGAAGAGGAAGGGAGAAGGTAAAAAGAGCAATTGAAAAGAAGTAACTGGGTTAGTGGATGAATGGAAATGTTGGGAGGATTGGAAGAGGAATATATGAAAATGATGAGTGAATGGGTATGTTTAGAATGTGAGATAAGAATGATAAAGGAAAGAGTGAGAAATAGGGTTTTAATAAAAGGGTGGCCGAAAAGGTAGATTAACCCTGAAAAGGAAAAAAAAAGGATCAGGAAACGGAATCCCAGGCACTTGGCAGTTAGTTAAGTAAAATATTAGAAGAGCGGCGATTAGGTTAAGTTGATTATGTATTAAAAGTTAAGTTTAAGGAAGGATAAATGTAAGCGTTGTTGTACTTAATTTGTATTTGAATGTAGAGGGAGCGGAGGCCCTCGAACCCGTAAGGCATGAGTAAATAAATTATAATAATTTTTACTGTTTTCAGTTGTCATTTTCAAGTATTCCATTCAATTATTAATTATTTTCCGCAATTTTGAATGATTTTATAAAATTTTTTCAATTATTATCTTAAAATTCTATTATTATTCTTTACTTTTTAAAATTATTTTGTTTGGATGTGTATTAATCTAGTCATTTTTTTAATTTTGTTTTTAATTATCAATTATTTTCATCATTTTGTAATTTTTTTCTTAAGATCAATTATTGTTTAGAAATTTCCATTTAATTCTTCAATTTCCAATTTATTTCTTCAATTTTTAATTATTTTCTTTAATTGTCAAATATTTTCTGTACTTTTCAAATATTTCTGTCGATTTTCAATTAGTTTCTCAATATTCAATAAATCTTGGATTTTTTCAACTATTATTTTAATGCAGAAAAACTGTTTTAAAATTTCAATTCAATTATTCAATTCTAGAACTTACTATTCCCTTCAATTTTCAGTTATTTTCTTTAAATTTAAATTCCACTTTAAAGTTTTTAATTATTTTCTTTAAATTTTAATTGCATTCTTTAATTTTTAATTGCTTTCTTCAATTTTTAATTATCTTTTTTTAAATACCTATTCATTATTTTTTTCAAATTTTAATTCAGTTGTTAAATGCGCAATTATTTCCAGCAATTATTCCTACCATTTTCTTAATTTTCAATTTGCAAATTGCAATTAAATTTTTTTTTAATTTTAATATTTATTGTTTAATTTTTTCAATTTCTTTATACAGTTATATGTGACCGCGTCTGCCCAAAAAAAATTTTTCGACCGGAACTGGTCGTATTTCATTTTTTAAACCTTAAATTACATAAAACCATCAAAAACAAAACAACGATTTTTTTGGTCTTGAACATCTTTTTCTCAGACGCAGTCACATATATTAATTTAGCCATTTATCAATTTTGTTTTTCATAGACAATTATTTTCATCATTTTTCACATATTTGTTTCAAATTTTCAATTATTTTCCACATTTTTCAATTCTTTATAATTTTCCACAATTTTCAATTACCTCCTATAATTTTGTCAATTTTCAATTATTATCTTAAAGTTTTATAATTATTCTTTGATTTTTAAAATTATTTTGTTGGTTTGTTAATCTAGACATTTTTTAATTTTTTTTTCAATTGTCAATTATTTTCATCATTTTTTAATTTTGTTTTCAAATTAGCAGTTATTTTGTAAAATAATTGTTAAAATTGTTAAAATAATTTTTTTGTGGTTAATTTTGAATTTCCAAATTGAAATTATTCAATAACAAAATAAATATTTGTCTTCTTTTTATTCA
Source organism: Ganaspis brasiliensis (assembly GCA_037103525.1). Lineage (NCBI taxonomy): Eukaryota > Metazoa > Arthropoda > Insecta > Hymenoptera > Figitidae > Ganaspis > Ganaspis brasiliensis. Next base: position 1,542,932 of record JAZKLR010000014.1, read on the forward strand.
AAACATGATTAAAGTGCACAAATAAATAATTATGGCAATTTTCAGTAATATTTTTTAAGTAGATTTCTAAGAAACAAAATTTGAAAAATGACAAAAATTGACAGATTTTTTTTTGTTGGCGCTTGCTCGTTTAATAAAAATTTAAGGCTGAAAAATAAAAAAAATTAGCTAAAACAACTTCAGCAGTTGAATTTAGATACTTCAATAATACATATAATATAGGTTATAATATTTTTTAAAACATGTCAGCGACCAAATTTCGTCGAATGTCAGTGGTTTGACCGAAAAAGAAACTGCATGTGGCCCCTTTCTGAGGGCAACGTGACTTACAAATAGGATAAATACCCGTGATCTTTGACATTTATTTCTTAAAAAATTAGACATTTTTTTGAAGTATGGTTTTTTTTGACAAATTGTGGGGAATTAGTTATTTTAGAAAAATTAATTTAATGTGAAAATACATTTTCGGGAGTGAAAACATTAATTTTAAGTTTGACATTGAAAATGACAGATTCTCGTGCGTGTTACTAATCTGAAAATTAATGTCAAAACGGAGGATAAATTTATTTTATCATTTGTGAAAGCATCTGAAAGAAACATTGAAAAAATTCCTCATCTCAAAAACTTTGGCAATAAAAAGGTTTTTTTCCTAAAAAGCGTCTGGATTTTAAAGAAAGAAATTGTGAAATATGAGGTAAATATTGGCCAGCTGATCGGTGTGGTCGTTATATGTCAGGGTGCTGCTTGATAAAAACATTGATGGAAATTTCGTTTTTGAAAAGAAAAATAGAAACTTGTAGGAATTTAATTAATTTTTTTTTTAAGTTATACACTTGTTTTATCGACCTCACAGGCCCAATGAGTGTCCCCCGTAGGGAGTTCCTAGAATTCAGTACTTTTTAGGGTTCCGTACACAAAGTGTCCAAACGGAACCCTTATGTTTTCACTCGTTTGTCCGTCGCCCAGAACCATTACCCCCCCCCCCCCCCCCCCTAGCGGCCAAACTATTTGAGATAGAGAGTTGAAATTTGGTACACTTATGTATTTTCACGTGTAGATTACAGGAAATAAATAGCGAACATGATTGAACGTGATGTTCATAGCGTTGTCAAGGAAATAACAAGATTTTGTTCAAAAAATGCATTAAAATGCCTATTTACCCCCCCCCCCCCCTTATCTCCTAAACTATTTGACCTAAAGTATTGAAATTTGGTACACATATGTATTTTCGCGAGTAGAGTTCAGGAAAAATATAGACAACATGATTGGAGTTGATGGTCATAGCGTTGTCAAGGAAAAACTTTTTTTTTTAAAAAAACGTGTCCCCCCCCCTTATCTTCCAAACCATTTGACCTAGAGGTTTGAAATTTGGTATACCTAGGTATTTTTACGTGTAGATTACAGGAAAAATATAGCGAACGTTGCTGGACTTAATTTTCAAAAGTTATTAATGAAAAGTTGAAAAATGACAAAAAACCCCTATGCTAGAGCTCAACGTATTTATCCTGAAAGGTTGGGAATTGGTTAAAAATGTGTAATTTTATGCAGAATTTTTTATAAAACCATAAAAATTGTGGTTTAAATTTATTATCATAACATTTTTTCCAAAAAACTGAAATTTTACCAAAAAAAAAATTTTTTTCTTCTAAACAGCTACAATATTTTATAGTTTCAGATTATTTTTTTATACAAAATGTTTATGTTTATGTTTAAATTACTTTAAAAGTTATAAATAAAAAAAAAATTAAAAAAAAAAATTTTTTTGGCTTTAAAATTCAAAATTATATAAAAAAGCTTAGTCTATTTAATTGGAAATTTTTAATCTTATAAAAATCATTAAGTTTATACTCAAATTTCTTTAAAAATAAAAAAACTTATTTTAATTTATCATTATTTAAATTATTATTCAAATAATCCAAATAATAAATTTCTAATAAATAATTAAAATAAATCGTTAAAAATAAATAATTAAAAAAAAATGTCAATCCATTTTATTATTTTATAAAAAAAAACATAAATAATAATAAAAATGTTGTATTTTTATTATTGATTTATTTCTTATGTTAAAAAAATAAATTAAATAAACTAAAAAAATTGAAAAAAGATTTTTTTTATTAAAAATTTAAGGTAATTAAAGCTTAGTGTCATGTATGACTATTGATCATTTTTATTGTTTTTTTTTTGAAATTTAATTGTTATTCACCAAATTAAATTCAATTTTAATTATTACGAGTTTCACATACTTCATACATAAAAACAAACATTAATTAGGTCATTTTACATCATAAAGAAATTGTCTTCGCAACATTATGAAATTATATTGCATTTTCAGATAAAATAATCATTAAGAAATGCTTCGTCAAAACTTCTCTGAGAGATTTAAAAAACAAACATATGCGAAATCTTATTATTAAAGAAAGAATTAATCAATACCGAAAAATGCAACTTAGGTAAATTGATTAAGAAATAAAACATGATCTTAATATTTAGCCGGTTACACTTTCATGCTGAATAAACTAATTTCGAAATTTGTGATTATGATTTGTGAAATATAACACAAATAATCTTCCGAATTTGTTGCAATTACAGCAATCGAATGAGAAACAAACTAACAATTATGATTTCTTAACGATTCTGTAAGATATAAAAGATCACGAAAAGTGATGAAGGAAAGAGTCGCCAGCTGATTTCCATAAGGACAGCCGTAGAATTTAGATTTTGATTCAAGCTCTGAGCAAGAGCTAATAAGTTGAATCTCTGTGTTGAGATTCATAGGAAGATAAAGTTAGAAGTTATATTCGAGTTGAAAGTGAGACATTTATTCTAGGTTGCATATTTTTGATTTTGATATTCAAAGTAGACGGGAATATATTGGATCGCGGAAGTAGCTGAATCATTTAAAGACACGAACAAATGGACAATTACATATTAAATGAAATCGCAATAGTTTAATAAAGTGGTGAAATCAATAAAAAGGAAGTGAGAAACGAACTCAGTAAAAGAACTTGAACTTCGAAAAATTGTGTAAATCGGATTGGGTTGCAAAACGGAATGAGGAAAAGAATGAATAAAAAATAACTTGTCGTAATTCATTGAAATAAAAGGAAGTATTTATTATTCTCAGATTTAAAAATTTTTTTTGACTCAAGAGTTTTTCGTTATTTTATTTACTTTAAATAATATTGTTTTCTTTGTGTATATCTATTAGATGTCTTTCTTTCTATTTAATGAAGTAATACCCGAGCAAATACCAGGAATAACGAGAGTTAATTTGAGATCGAGAAGTATCGAATTAAGTAACGCTGAGTTTTACATTACTACCTTAGAAAAACACAACTACATCGAAGCTTCGCTTTTAAAAGTAGAATTTTGGCCGTGTAATCCGGAAAGAGTTGAATTATTGGGAAAATTATTTTACGTAGTGGGAGGAATAGAGATAAAATTAGAGTAATTGAACCAATTTTAAGAAATCAAGAAAGTAAAAAATTAGTGATCGTGGGGTGGAAATCCGCAGGGTGCTACGGTTGGATCTCACACGCGTTAATTAGTTCTTATTTTGGGACTTTAGGAATTCCGTCCATGAATTTACAGCTACCACTAAATTAATAGAAATCGATATTTAATTTAAACCACTATGCCCGAAACACTTAATCAAGAAGGAAATACAGGGGGTGGAAATGGGAATGAAAATAGAAATCTACTTGATCGTTCTAACCCTTTTGAACAAGAAAGGCAAGATAATTTAAATGCATCCACCTTGGCCGAAGTTTATAGTAATCGTACGGATTTAGGATTTTTACCAAGTATTAGAACTGCTAGGAATATGACTGAAACAAATTCTGAAAATGCAGCCATAATGGCAGCACAATCAATAGCAGATTCACTTGCTGTTCAACAAGCAGTGAATCACATACCCGTTTTTGATGGCAAAAATATGCCAGTACGAGATTTTATACAAGACATAGTGGACGCATCGTCCTATGTCACTCCTTCCTGCGAAATGTCTTTGACAACTGCAGTCTTGAGTAAGTTATCAGGAAATGCGCGTGATTGTACTAGGAATAAGTCATTTCAAAATCTAACAGATTTAATAGATTTATTAAAGGAAAGATTCGCGTCAGGTTTGCCGTATGAAAAATATTTAAGGGAAATAATGGATTTGCGGATGTTCAGAGGAGAAAATGTCAATGATTTAAATGACCGACTACAAGGTTACATCAGTGGCGCTAGAGCCGCTTTACATGCCAAATATGAGAATGAAACTGTCAAACAGGTAATGTTGACAGTAAATGATATTGCTCTACGATCATTTGTTCGTGCTTTACCCGACGAAATTTCGTCTATAGTAGATACTAAAGATCCTACAACTTTAGAACAGGCAGTAATTTATGCTAAACATGCGCAAGAAGTGAAGGGCCATTTGGAACAAAGAGGTTATTCCACATACCTCACTCAACATAGAATTGAAGGGAGAAGACCATTTAATGGTGGAAGACGATATGAAAGAGAAAATTCTCAAAGAGCAGGAAATTTTCAACCCTTAGAAAGAAAGGAGTACATGCCGGGGAGTTATCGCAATTATCATGACAGATATCAGAGGATAGATGATAGACTCCAAGGAAATGGATATAGGGGGGACCAAAGGGTACAGATAAATAGTAATTGGAGAAACACGTACAACAATAGTAGAGACAATATGGGTATGCATCATCACTTAAATAATGAACAAAACAATGTAGAAAGAGAAAATAGGAAAATCGGTTTTTTAAACGGGAATCAAGTTTGAACGACAGACGCGCTCTCGGACTTGAGCAGCCAGGCGCGTCCAGGAGTGTTGAGATTCAGAGAACTTCAGCAGAATACTTAATCAACGAAATAGTAAATGAATCGCCAGTAGTGCGATTAGATGGTGAGGAGTTAGTCGAAGGGAAGGCCAATTTTTTTATAGATACTGGAGCTGATATAAATGTAATAAAGGATATATCATTAAATAAGGAAGTTGTTATTGATAGAAGGGATATAGCATATATTACGGGTATAGCAGCAACGAAAGTTTATACTCTTGGAACGGTGGAAATTACTATTTTTGGAAAGAAAAACCTGTTTCATGTGGTAGACTCAAATTTTCCTATTACTTCTGTGGGAATATTAGAAAGACCCTTTTTAAGAGAAGAAAGATCTAACATTTCTTTTTTTATAATGCATTAATTGTACAATCTAGGCCAGTAAATCCTATACCTTTTGTGGATGCTGAATCTCTACGAGCGAGTAAATCTTTAGAAAAAGAGGTCAAATCAGTACCAAGAATATTAAGAATCAAAGCTCGATCAAGACAAATAATAGAGATCCCAGTACAAAATACAAATTTAAAGGAGGGTTATTTACCGAGATTGGAGTTAAAAAAGGATTATTTTTGGGAGAAGCGTTGGTAAAACAAGAACAAGGACATTGCAGGATTAGAGCAATAAATAGCACAGAAAAAGATATAAATGTCACTATACAACCACAGGAAATTTTACCATATGATTACTTAGCCTCAGGAAAATTTTATGATAATGAAAATACCGAAATCGCAAAAAAAAAGAGTGAAACTTATCTGGGAAAAATTAAAATTAGAAAATTTAAATCAAGAAGAGAAAAATGATGTAAAGAAATGGGTAGAAATGGGACAGGAAAGGTTTTATTTGCCAGGGGATAAATTACCCGTAACACCTCTAGTTACTCATCAAATCCCCACCGCAGATGAAATCCCAGTAAAATGTAAACAATATAGGCAGACACCTGAATATGAAGAAGCTGGGAAACAATTAATAGAAAAAATGTACAATGAAGATTTAATTACAGATTCAAAATCAAATTATAATTCTCCAGTATTGATAGTTCCAAAAAAAGCTGATGCTCAAGGAAATAAAAAATGGCGTTTGGTAATAGGTCGAGTCCATACCAAGTGATCACACCAATTTCAGTCATATTAAGTAATATTTACGAAATTGATATTATGGGTTCCTTTAGGAGTAAAAAAAATAAATTTTAATTATTTTTAAAAAATTCAAAATATTTTCGAAAATATTGAAATTCAAAATTTTGAGTACTATTTTTTTTGTTTTATCATAACTTCTGTAATTTTGAAGCAATTGAGATCATTTTTTTTTAAATTACTCGTATTTAAATACTCTTTCAAGAAAAATTATAATAATTAAGAAATTGTTTATAATTAAATTTTTATTAAAAAAATTAAATTATTTATTTAAACAAAATCTAAAGTATATCATCGATCTTTTTCAAAAAATTCATAAACATAGCCTATAATGTGCTTAAAAATTTAAGCCAAAGAAAAAGATGGTATGTATTATAGTTTTTGAGAAAAAAATTATTAAGTTATGCTAGCGCGGCGCAGACCGGTGTCACCGCTACTCAACGCGTAGTTCCGTAGTAATCGAAATGTATGTATATTTTTACATAATGTAAATATAGTTAGTGTATTATATTTAAATTATAAGCTTCAGAAAGTCACACTGATCTTTTCATAGTACATGGACATCAAACTTTAGAATTAAAAAAATCGGAGAAAATAATTAAAGTAAAAAAAATGTAATTAAAAAATTGGTAATTTATAGAAAAATAATAAAAATAACTAAAAATTGGGAAAATTATTAAAATTTAAGAATAATAATTGAAAATTTGTTAAATCAATTGAAAAATAATTAATATAATTAAAAACTGGTAAAAATAAGTGAAAATAAGTGAATAATTAAAATAATTTAAAACTGAAGAAAGAAAAATAATGGACTGGTAAAATTATCAAAATTCGCGATGTTCAGGGGTGTTAATTTTTTTTCTTATGCAATTTTAGACCTAAAATTATGGGGTAATGTCAAAAATAGAGAAACAAATAATTTGCGGAATTTGAGAAATTTATTCTAAGAAAAACTTAAATTTTAAATATTAAACCTCTTTCACAATTTTCATTTTTTCCATCGACAATTTTTTTGTGGGATTTTTAAATGATTTTCTACAATCCATCGTATGGATTTTGAAAAATAAAATTTCGAAAATGACCAAAAAAATATTGTTTTTTAATTTTTATGTAATACCATAATTCTACATCTTAATTGATGTAAGAAAAAAAAATGACACCTCTGAGCATCAAAAATTTTGTTGAGTTAAAATTTCACCTATCTCTCCCCTTAAAGAATGATAAAAATAGTTTGAAAATAGTTGAAAGAAATGAAAACTATAATAAATTTAAAAGATGACAAAATTTTATAAGGAGAAAAATGATTAAAAATTTGAAACATAAAGTATGAAACATAAAATTTGTCAGTACTGCGAAGTACTGACAAACTTCGCAGGTGTTGACAGATTGAATTAATAAATGAAATTTGAAGATTATTATAAATAACTATTTTTAATCAATGTTTGTAAAAAAAAATTTCAAATTTCAAATTTTAGGTCTAAAATTGCATAAGAAAAAAAATTAACACCCCTGAACATCGCGAATTTTGATAATTTTACCAGTCCATTATTTTTCTTTCTTCAGTTTTAAATTATTTTAATTATTCACTTATTTTCACTTATTTTTACCAGTTTTTAATTATATTAATTATTTTTCAATTAATTTAACAAATTTTTAATTATTATTCTTAAATTTTAATAATTTTCCCAATTTTTAGTTATTTTTATTATTTTTCTATAAATTACCAATTTTTTAATTACTTTTTTTTACTTTAATTATTTTCTCCGATTTTTTTAGTTCTAAAGTTTGATGTCCATGTACTATGAAAAGATCAGTGTGACTTTCTGAAGCTTATAATTTAAATATAATACACTAACTATATTTACATTATGTAAAAATAAACATACATTTCGGTTACTACGGAACTACGCGTTGAGTAGCGGTGACACCGATCCGCGCCGCGCTAGCATAACTTAATAATTTTTTTCTCAAAAACTATAATACATACCATCTTTTTCTTTGGCTTAAATTTTTATGCACATTATAGGCTATGTTTATAAATTTTTTGAAAAAGAACGATGATATACTTTAGATTTTGTTTAAATAAATAATTTAATTTTTTAATAAAAATTTAATTATAAACAATTTCTTAATTATTATCATTTTTCTTGAAAGAGTATTTAAATACGAGTAATTTAAAAAAAAATGATCTCAATTGCTTCAAAATTACAGAAGTTATGATAACACAAAAAAAATAGTACATAAAATTTCAAATTTGAATATTTTCGAAAATATTTTGAATTTTTTAAAAATAATTAAAATTTATTTTTTTTACTCCTAAAGGAACCCAAAATATCAATTTCGTAAATATTACTCAATATGACTGAAATTGGTGTGATCACTTGGTATGGACTCGACGAATTAAAAATGCTGCAGCTACTTTTCAACGTCTTATGGATAATGTGGTGGCTGGGTTACAAGAAGCGGAACTATTTTTTTATTTAGATGATATTATAGTTTTTTCAGAAACCTTGGAAGAGCATGATAAAACTATAATCAGATTGTTAGAAAGGTTAAGTAAAGCTAGAGTAGCGTTAGAACCAGAAAAATGTGCTTTCCTATGTAAAGAAGTATCATATTTGGGACATGTAATAGGACCAGAAGAAATACGTGCAGACCCCAAGAAGTTAGAAGCCATAAAAGATTTCCCACAGCCTACCAGAGCAAAGTCTATTAAAGAATTTTTAGGTATAACAGGATATTATCGACGATTCATAGAGGGATATGCTAAAATAGCAAAACCGCTATACAATTTACTAAAGAAAGAACAAAAATTTATTTGGGGAACAGAAGAAAAGAAAAGTTTTAATAAATTAAAAATGGCGTTATGTCAAGACCCTATCTTACAGCATCCTGACTTTAACAAAATGTTTCGAGTAACAACAGATGCTTCCGAACACGCAGTAAGTGCTGTGTTAACACAAGAAAAAGACGGTATTGACCTCCCGGTAGCATATTTTTCAAAAACATTAGTAGGCGCTGAAGAAAATTACGATCATACGGAAAAAGTTTAGCAGTCGTTCAAGCCTTGGAACATTTTAGACCCTTTATTTACGGAACAAAATTTGACTTTTTTGTGATCACGAACCTCTCAAAATAGTGGACAATGGGAAAAAGCCTACTATACGAATGACAAAATGGCTACTTAGTTTAGAAGATTACCAATACGAATTCATATGTAAACCGGGAAAAATAAATCGATGGTTACCAGGATTATCGGAAAACCCGAAGAAAAATGAAGAAGAAAGCATCGAAGAAAATAGATTCAAAGAAGAATTAGGAACCACTGTTGAATCAAAAGAAAAATTAGATGTAAAGAAGGCATTTCCCATAAGTAGTGGAGCAAGAAAAAGCAAATTAAAAGCTAACGAAGAGCTATCAAAATTAATGACGGGAAATAAAAAGAAAAGCAGAACAGAACTAGAGACCAAGGAAGTGCAAAATAAAAATCCCAAAATTCAAGACAGAGCAAGGGCAAAATCCGACTCTAGTATAGAAATACCGAATCCTGAAGAAGTTACTAATAGGAAACCAAGAGGACGCCCAAAAGGAAGTGTTAAAACACAACCATCGCTAACTGAAGAAATTAATCAGCCAATTGCTTCGAGATTAAGACCACGAAAACCCGAAGATAGAGAAAGATTAAAAAACATACCAGATGAGTACGATGAGGGAATAGAGCAAAACAACGAAGAGGAAAACTTTGAAGAAGAAGAAATACCAGAGGTACAACCAATTCCTATTCTTAGGAAAAGTCACAGTGTACTCTCACCATTAAGTGAAGCTAAAAATGATGAAGAAATGAGTCAAGAAGAAGACTTAGAATCCGAAAATGCTATTGAAAAAGAATTAGAGGAGGAAGAAATAGCAGTGTTTATAGAACCTCCTGTAGAATCATCTGAAGATGAAGAAGAAGATGAAAGAAATTTTCAATCAATTGATACAAGGAGACCTAGTAGAGCAATAGATCCTAAATTTTTGAAGGAGATTCATGACTCAATAAGAATGTACGATGACTCAATAGGGAATCACCAATCATATTTTTGGGATAATCAAATGTTTGAAGAAAATGAAGAGGAACAGGATAATCAATATGAAAATGAAGAAAATGACGTTCCATCAAGGCACACCGAAAGGAAAATTTAATTCGATTGACGAAATAATTGCAGAATTACAAGATATACAAAAGAATTTACCCGAAGTCAATCAAATGGGAGAAGAACAAGGAGGAGATAAAGAAATTGAACAAGAAACTATAGCTGAGACAGGAAGAAATAAAAAATCAGTAACATTTACAACACAGCTTTTACAAGGAAGACCACAAGCTAGATCTACACCATTTGACAGAGGAATAATATTAGAAGAAACCGAACAAGAATCAGAATTGGAAGACAAGAGAAAACGAATGATACCTAGAAACTTGATAAAAGAACAAAAAGTAGTACGAGCAGAAAACAAAACAGCAATTAATAGACCGAGTATAGGACTAGGAATTGAAATGACACATACGGAATATGGAGACATTATAGATAAGAATGATAAGGAGTTGGAAGTTGAAAACTCTCTGAATAGGATGGAAATATTAGAATATGATCGAGAATCAATTACTAGTACTAGAGACAACTATGTACATTTTATGTCAGCTGATTTGGAACTAAGCTCTACAACAAGCAAGCAAATGGTAGCAATAGGTGCAATAGACCTTTTAGAAATGAAAAGTAAGAAACCCCAAGTAGGACAAATACTAATCACCAGCAGGGGAAAATATTTTATTTACACAGTTATAGCCAAGAAAACCTTTTATGAAGAACTAAAAGTAGATAATTTTAGGAAAATATTATGCAACTTAAAGAAGACATTGCTAGATTCAGGGATAAAAAGGGTGCGTATTCCACGAAACGATGTTTTTTTTTAATGAAATGGATCCTAATTGAATAAATGAAATTGCTACAATCTTCAAAAACAATGAAATTAAATTCAAGGTATGTTACGGCGAAAATACTATTCCTCCTGAAGAACAAAGAGCTAAAACAATAGCTGAGTGCCATGATAGTATAATAGCTGGACACAAAGGTGTAAATAAAACTTATCATTGAATTAGAGAAAGATTCAACTGGCCAGGATTAAGACAGGATATAATTGAATATATAAGAAAATGTCGAAGTTGTGCCCAAAAGAAAATAGTCAGAACTAAAAATAAAGAACCAATGATAATAACTGACACACCCTTAGATGTATTTGACAAAGTATCCTTAGATACAGTTGGGAAACTACCCACAACTTCAAATGGCAATTGTCATATACTCACTATGCAAGATCAGTTAAGCAAATGTTGCATTTTTGTAGCTGTACCAGATATTAGTGCTTTCTATAGCACATGCAATAGCCACCAAACTATTTTTGGTTCATGGAGCACCAAGATGTATATTAACGGATCAAGGCAGAACTTTTACTAGTAATATGCTTAGACACTTAGCAAGTATATTCAAGGTCAACCAAGTCGCAACTACAGCGTATCGGCCTCAGACGAACGGAGGATTGGAACGTAGTCATGCTGTACTAGCAGATTTTATTAGACAATATGCAAAATCTTCGGATGATTGGGATGAGCTTTTACCATATGCAATGTTCGCATATAATACTTCTGTGCATAAAGCTACGAAATTTACTCCCTTTGAAGTAGCTTTTGGAAGAATTGCCAGGACTCCCACCTCTTTTCCAACAGAACAAAAACTACAAACTTATGAAACTTATTTAAGAGAATTAATTACAAGACTCATCGAAATAAGGAACATAGTAGCGAAAAATCTCATCAAAGCTAAGGAAACCCAAAAAGAGATGTACGATAAATCTTCCAGACCACTGGACATAGAAATATGAGATTTAGTGGACGTTAAAGAAGAGGTTAGAACAGGGAAATTTTCACCATATTATCATGGTCCCTATGAAGTAGTAGGAATCACAGAAAAGAATAATCTAATCTTGAGCGATGCAGACAGGAAAAGATTTAGAAAACACAAGGATCAAGTGAAGAGAGCATATTTATGACAACTTATCTATAGAAATCTACAAATAGATGATCAAGGTTTTGTTCATGTTTACACCGACGGAGCTTGCAAATCAAATGGGAAAGAACAAGCACAAGCTGGTATAGGAATATGGTTCAACCACAAACATCCATGTAATGTCAGTGAAAAAGCTAGAAATAAACAATCAAATAATAGCGCCGAAATTGAAGCTAGTGAACGGGCTATTGAAATCGTAAAAAATTTAGGATACAGAAAAATTAGAATTCATTCAGACTCAAAATTTGCGATCGAAGGCATAGAGAAATGGCTACCAAGATGGGAAATTAATGGATGGAAAACCAGTAGGAAACGCGAAGTGACTAACAAACAAGCCTCTGAAAAAATAAAAAGTGGGGCAATAGGTTTAACTCTAGAACTAATCTATGAACCAGGACATAGTGGCATTGTAGGTAATGAAGAAGCAGACAAGCTTGCTAAAAGTAGCATAAAATAATATTGTTCTTATTTTTGTTGTTGTTCTTGTTTTATTTCCCAAAACGAGCAAAATAGCTTACAAGAGAATTTATGTATGTTACAGAAGACGACAAATGGAAATAGGCATATTGACTTTGGATATGCTAATCCTAAGCAATATTGGAGTTACTATACAAGAAGAAACAGACAGTATAAGGATATTACCTTTTAAAAAAAGCACAGGTTTATACTATGAATTAAAATCCAATCTACACCAAATAGAAAGCATGTGAAGAACTGCTGTAATATTAAATTTGGAAAAATTCACTGAGCAATTGCCACACATAGTGGACAATTATCGGAATTTGATTATACCGTGCGAAACTATTAACAGAGCAGATTGTGAAAATGTTCTGGATATCCATACTATGAAAGGAAGGATACGTCTAGTGGAAGACCAGTTGGCACAATTACAAGACGTCCTAAAGGAGTTACGAAAATCCAGCCTTACAGAAACCCAAAAACCTCTTAGTAAATCAATTAAAAAACGAGGCACCCCTTGGTTTGGTTTTATAGGGAAAATATTAGGACCTGTTACAGGTATTTTAACATATGATGATGGAGATAAATACGGGGATGCTCTTTATTAAATGCTTTATTAAATACGGGGATGCTTTATTAGGTGAAGCACAAAGAAATGTTTCTCATCTAGTTGGAGAACAAACTCATGTAGTAAGAGCAGAAATACAGAATTTATACCATATTGCGGAAGAACAACACAACAACTCTGTAATTCATTTAGGACGACTAAATGCTATTTAAAATCATCTTATGCAAGCAGAAGATAAAATAGTGAACATCAATTATACAGCATGGTTATCAGATACTGTAACCAAATGGAAACATCAATTAGACAATTACGAACATACAATAGAGCAAACCTTACAAGTGCTATATCAAGCTAGAGAAGGGAAATTACACGCAAGAATGTTAACGAACCAGCATTTCAGAGAAATAGTAAAAGAAGCTCAAAGTCATGTTGGCGAATTGGAATTTCCTATACACATAAGTAAGATCAATGTAGCAGCTTCAAGCAAAATATCTACTGTAAGTTTTTTAATGGATAAAGCTAGACTAGTAATGGCTTTGGATATTCCTCTAATTTCCAAAGAAGAATATTTGATATATCGAATGCACGAACTCCCAGTATTGCAAAGCGAAAATTCAATAGGAAAGCGTGCATATGTATCTCCAAATGCGACATTTTTAATAATAGGAGGAGCAGAAAGAAAATATTTCTACATGAACCATGAACAAATTAGAGACTGTTATGTTGTAAATAATAAATATCTATGTTCTCCATCAGAATTAATATTAGATTCAGTACTAATCCCAAGCTGCGAAACACAGCTATTGAAAGGCGCAAACAATAACACACTTAAAAATTGCGATATTAGAATAACTAATAATTTACAACCTTATTGGCAACCTTTAAGAGCCATTGGAGGTTGGTTATTTTCGATAATAAAGGAAGAAACTGTACATATACTTTGTCCAAATAAATCAACCTCTAAACACGTAATAAAGGGAATAGGTATTATACAAATAGCCCAAGGTTGCAAATTGGAAACAGACGAATCATGGTTACCTACTCTTAATTATATTCAAAATCCACAGCAATACTCCTACGAACTAGAAATAGATTTAAAGTTAGAAATTGTAGCCCCAACTTTAGTAGGTTACAAAATCGAAAACTTAAAAGATGAAGAAAATATTCTTCCACATTTATGAGAAAGTAGAGATAGTGATTTAAAACTAGCTCAATTGGAAGCAGAGTTTAAACAACAAAGTAAACATAAATTAGGACATAACAAAATAGATTATTTTAGTCCTTCTGCATTAGGAGTTTCTACTATACTACTAATATTATTCATAATTTATGTTATTATTAAGTGTACAAAAACAACAAAAACAACATTAGAAATAGGACTACCAGAAACAAGATTACGTCCAGTAGAAGTTCGAAACGGAGCTATATACGACCTTCCTTGCGTCAATACTCAGGAACAAACTCCTGCCAGTACAGGGCCTCCTCCAATAGCCCAACGAACGAAAGCAGTAAATAACAACAGGACTAAGAATCCCTTCACGAGAACTAGAACTCCATCTTCAATACCTCTTCAAAACATAGAAGTGGCCTAAGAAGGAACGATTTTTCTTTCGAAATGAAAGAGAAAACGAGTATGTAAATAATACCTGTAAATATGAATTTATTAAAAAACTAACTTTCTTATAATATATCTAACTAACAAATTTTTATGTATACATTTAAATATTCATATCATATCCAGAATTCTAATTATTTATTTTATACAAAGGTAATTTACTAACTAAATTAAGTTTTAGATTAAAAATATTTTATTGAAATACTTGAAAATTTTTTTTCTTTAAATACTAAATTTTTTTTCTTAACACTAACATTTTTGTCCATCTTTTATATTTTTATCGTAGTAATAAAGGGAAAATAAATACAACACAATATGAGGTAATTTTATTTTTATTTTTAATGCACTTAAAATAGGATGGGCTATACAAATAACAAATGTTAACAGAAATGGGTTTTAATATGTATATACATTTTTTTTATTGTTTTATTCTTATTCATGTAATTTGTTTTTCTTTTTGGTTACGCAAATTGATAGAAGCAATGCTAGAGTGGAGTCCAAACTGTCTCTAGAGGCACATTCCACCTCGTCTCCCATCTTGGATGATATACGATGAACTCATTCCAATCTTCATTGAATTTTTGTACATAAATTAGCTGTAGTTTCTTATCTTCTGCAGCGTACCCTCTTGTTGGGGGCACATACGGCAGGTCTCCAAATTAACTAGAAACAAAACAAAACACATTCTATTAATCATACAATCATGTCAAATATTATATAAAGGTACAATTAAAAGTAAAAGAGACTATACTAATAAAATAATTAATATTTCAAGACAATCTTAAGGAACATTCAAGAAGGTTCTATTCAAATCAGCACAAGACAATAAAAAACTAATAATAACTCTAGAATTTTACGCTTTTTGAAATTTTTTTTTTTAAACTTCATCTACCGTCTAATATTTTTTTTTATTTTCTATTCCCATACTTACACTACCACAGTGTTCCTATCCAAGCATCCTACAAGTATAGACATTTTTTCTTCCGGTGCTACTAACACCCTGCTCGGATTTTGATAATGTTCATTAACCCAATAACTCCGGACGAGGTAAATCAAATTCGCTGCATCCCACATATACTCCTGAAACCAATAGGCAGAAAGGAATGGTTTAGTTTTTTTATTTTTGGCCGGTACATCTAAAGGCCAGTGGTGTCCCGGAAATTTCCTAATCGGAGCCGGGGTCCAATCTTCAAGTAATGTCATACACCTATATTAACAAAATCATAGAATATGTAAATTAACATTTTTTTTTTTCTCTTTCTCTTTTTAAATATCTGTCATATTTTTACTAATAAACATCAACTTAACAATTCTAATTATATTCAATACTTTAAAAACTAAATACTACTTACCCAGGCTGTCCCAAACATAACTGTTCCATTTGAGCATTAACAATTTTTAATTGTTTCTCTCTAAGAAACAAATCTTCATCAGGAGTACTTATCTCCATCATTGAGAAGTCCTTCTGGAGAAGATCAAACTCACTAACCACAGACATTATTCCCGAAGTTGATTTAACGACAAGACGTTTTAATACGAAAAAGACACAAGTCGATCTCAATAGATTTTACAATAATTACCCTGCTTATATAGCTAACAGCTCATACAAATTTTCTTTTGCAATCACAAGAATTATGAAATTATAAAAAATGAGTTCACGAAAAGAAAAGCATCAGTTATGACTTAATAATTATGTCCTCATTTATTTTCATCAGGACATGAAAGATTTTTTTCCACAATTTTATATTTTCTTTAAAAATTTTTTTTTTTTTTAAAAAAGGGGACAATTCATGAAAATTTTCTTTTCCAATATTTTAGTTTTTTTTCAAAATTTTTTCAAAAAAGACAGACAATTCATGGAAATTTTCTTTTCAGTATTTTATTTTTCTCAAAAAATTTTTTTTTCAAAAAGAGAGACAATTAATGGAAATTTTCTTTTCAGTATTTTATTTTTTTTCAAAAAAGGGGGGCATTCATGGAAATTTTCTTTTCCAATATTTTAGTTTTTTTTTCAAAAAAGACGGACAATTGATGGAAATTTTATTTCAGTATTTTATTTTTCTCAAAAAATTTTTTTTAAAAAAAGGGGGGCAGCAATAAGGACATTATTCTGATTAATACGTCCTTATTCTATTTTATTTTCTATTTTCAATATTGCTACTTCAACTTCAAATATTTTTGTTTTTCTTTTCATTACTCTGTTTCTAGAAACGCCTAAGGATATAAACCTTTTTATCTAAAATTCGTGATGCTAAAAGAGCATTCAGAAATTCTCTAAAATTTAAAGAAATCAGGAGTTTGTTAAAAAAAAAAAAAGCAAACATATAGACAAACGAAACTTAAAGGTTAACATCATTTAGCCAATTACAATGAAATTCAAATTATTCCAATTAAATTCTTTTAGCTTATTTTTTTTTATGAAGACAAGTAACAATTTTTTTTCTACCTTTTGTTATTGCAAAATTGAAATGAGATTTTCAAACTATAGAATTGAATTTAATTACAGTTTAAATTTTCGAGTTATAAGAAAGATTGCAGTTTCAGACAAAGTTATAGTAACGAATAATTGGAATCAATTTCCATATATAATCAATATGTTTATTATTTTCCAGTTTTTTTCCGTGTAACATTGTATTAATTTCATTAAATCATGTAAAGTCCTATGGACTAATTTAAAAAACGAAGAATTCGGACTACATCCAAGACGCAACTACCTCACACCTGCATGCTGCCAAGGGACGCCAGCATATAAAAGGGGGCATTTGTCATGTATGTCTATTGGTCATTTTTATTGTTTTTTTTTTGGAAATTTAATTGTTATTCATCAAATTAAATTCAATTTTAATTATTACGAGTTTCACTTCATACATAAAAACAAACATTAATTAGGTCACTTTACATCATAAAGAAATTGTCTTCGCAACATTATGAAATTATATTGCATTTTCAGATAAAATAATCATTAAGAAATGCTTCGTCAAAACTTTTGTGAGAGATTTAAAAAACAAACATATGCGAAATCTTATTATTAAAGAAAGAATTAATCAATACCGAAAAATGCAACTTAGGTAAATTGATTAAGAAATAAAACATGATCTTAATATTTAGCCGGTTACACTTTCATGCTGAATAAACTAATTTTGAAATTTGTGATTATGATTTGTGAAATATAACACAAATAATCTTCCGAATTTGTTAAAATTACAGCAATCGAATGAGAAACAAACTAACAATTATGATTTCTTAACGATTCTGTAAGATGTAAAAGATCACGAAAAGTGATGAAGGAAAGAGTCGCCAGCTGATTTCCATAAGGACAGCTGTAGAATTAAGATTTTGATTCAAGCTCTGAGCAAGAGCTAATAAGTTAAATCTCTGTGTTGAGATTCATAGGAAGATAAAGTTAGAAGTTATATTCTAGTTGAAAGTGAGACATTTATTCTAGGTTGCATATTTTTGATTTTGATATTCAAAGTAGACGGGAATATATTGGACAACGATTGTGAAATATTATTACATGAATTGAAATCTCTCAGGTGAGTAATACGAAGCTCATTACACTTGACACACATTAATTTTCTGAATATTAAAGAATAGATATTGTATTGAAATATGAAAAGCATGTCAAATTGAATAAAAAGTTTCTTGATCAATGTTTAGAATTGTGTAATCGAAACAGTTGAAGATTATATTGGGTAAATAAACCATTTTTAAAACTGATTTGTTGAATTGAACTATTTTATTTAAATCGATTTTTGGATTTGATAATATTATACAAAATATTCATTTTGTATCTATCACTTAGCTTTAATAAAAAAAAGTAGTAGGATTTGAAAGGATTGTTAGATTGTTGGATTAAGTTTTTAAAATTTATTATTAGAAAATAAAAATAAATTAATTCTAAATTTGTAGAAATGTGTTATTGAAAAGCTTCTCTAAAAAACAATTAACTATAAAATTCAAAAAATGACTAATAAATAATTGAAATAAGCATAAATTATGCTTATGTTTTATAGGGGTATATTTTTAATTATAGATTATACGTGAAAAATCGCATTTAACATGATTAACTTGTACTATCGCTAAAAGTTAAAAGGGGTTTATTAAAATATTAAAATATCTATATTATATCAATAGCGAAGAATTTCAGATCTCTAGTTCATATAGTTAAAAGTAAGGGATGTACGGAACCCTTCGTTTTAGGGCGAGTGTAACTCGCACTTGCCTGATTTTTGTTTATAAGTAGTTTTTTGGGATACAAATAAACATTTCAAGTATTAATTTAAAAATTGTTATAATTATTCAAGATATTTGCATTGCAAATTTGTTGGTACTTTTTTCAATGTGTTATATGTTCCTTAATTTTCAAAAATACAAAAAAGTCAAGAATCCTTTTTTAAGTAAAAAATACTGAATTTTAATAAAAAAATATTAATTTTTTCAATTATTTATATAAAAATTAATGTTTATTTTTTTTTAAACAATCGCGCAATCTCTTTTTACACTAAAAAAAATTTCTTCATAAACTTTGGGATGTTTATAAGAATAAGAATTTTATGAATCCTAATGATCATTAATTTGGGGGATTCATTTCAATGTATTTTGTCTAAACACATTTGTATGTCATTGAAAACCATTGAATCCGCCATATGTAAATATGGAAATAACTTTTTCAACTTTACTTTGTCTTAAACTTTTATTCAGTACACATTAGCATAATTTTTTCTTTTACTAAAGAAAAATTGTAAATTGTTTTAAAATTATTTAATTTTTACTTTTTGAATGATCCATATTTTATTTACAAATCACAAAATGTTAAAATTCATTTCCTATTATGATATTTTAAGTGAACTGTTTAATATTTATTGTTTCTACTTTATAATACTTCATAGATAAATTGCTTTCTTTGTTTTATTACAATATTATTTATTTATTTATTTGTTTTGCACAGAGAGGTAATTGAGCTGCGTGTAAATGTCTTATTAAGTTAATTTCATTTTATTTAATAGGTAATTTAGTGGAACTATTGGCAGTACCTTACAGAAGAGAGCGTAGGGTATTACTTTTTGTTAAACAGAATTTGTTAATGTCGAATGCGTGCCACGCATACATACCGCGTTGCGCTGAACACAGTTTAATTTTTTCTGACTTGACAACTAAGAAGTCTAAATTTTGAAGATTTATTATTTGAAAAGAAAAACAGATGCCATCTTGAAAATTGGTGTATTTATAAAGACATCCCAAAGTTTATAAAAAAAATTTTTTTAGTGAAAAAAGAGATTGCGCCTTTGTTAAAAAAAAATAAATGAACATTAATTTTTAAATAAATAATTGAAAAAATTAATATTTTTTAATTTTCAATTTTTTTTATTAAAATTCAGTATTTTTTACTTAAAAAAGGATTCTTGACTTTTTTCGTATTTTTGAAAATTAACGAAGATATAACACATTGAAAAAAAAGTACCAACAAATTTGCAATGCAAATATCTTGAATAATTATAACAATTTTTAAATTAATACTTGAAATATTTATTTGTATCCCAAAAAACTGCTTATAAACAAAAATTGAGAAATATCTGAGATACCGACCTTAACTTTCCTCCGAAATGACCCATACGTAAAAGATATGCAGGAGAAAGATGTACGGATTTGTGATGAGAAAATGAAAAGAAGTCACGCAAAATATCAAAAACAATAACGTAATGTGTAGTTCCCGTAGGTTTAGGGATAAAGTCGCTAAGGCGATAGAGTAGGGGATATAAGACCACTCCTGATGGCGATACGTGCGGAAAGTGCTAGCCGGGAGTGGTTTTAAGGTCCCCAAGTAAGGGTGTGTTTTTAGCGGGTCGGCAGAACATCGCTACCCCCGCATAACCCTGTATTGCGGGCTACAGGGTACCTGATCGCAGGTTTTCACATCTTTCGCAAAAAAAATAAAAATAAAAAAAATAAACGTAATCGATGAGGAAAAAATAGATGTTTCGGAACATACAGGTAAAAAAATGGAGTCATTCATGCGAATGTAAACAACATTGATATTCGCGACTTTGCTTATGCAGAAAAAAATATTAAGGGGGTTGACCCGTGTGCCTGCCATTTTTTTAACTGTTTTTTGGGATTTTTTTCTGATGGACGATTAAAACTTACAACTTTGAATTTTCTACCATACATTTAGTAACTATTACTAATTTAACTATTTTAATCTGTGTGACTGTAGCTACGAGCTGAACTAGGATTATTTGAAAATATTAAAAAATAAAAGTTTTACGCGACTTTGAATTTTTATTTCTAAAAAAACTCTATTTTAAAAGTATGAAAAGACCGGTGGGTTATCATAGATTTTATGTCAAGTATATAAAGAAAATACGCCTTTAAATGTAAAATTTTTTTACTTTTTAATTGTCATGATAATATTCTGCTAGTATGTTGATAAATTTTAACTTTTCCACCCCATCAATTATAAGAAAAACGTAAAGAATCAGCATTTCAAAACATTTGTGTTCAATTTTATTAGATTTTATTGGTGTTAGACGAAAAAACAAAATTATATTTTACAAATTTTAAAATGTTTTTAAATTTAATTAAAATAGTATAAAATTTTATCAAAGTTTACAAATTTTACAACATAAGTGGGATGGGGGGGGTTGAGATAAATATCTCACATAATTAAAAAAAAATGTAACAACTACTAAGCTTAGTGAGATCCCACACTGCATTATTGCGCATGTGTTATTGTCATAGAGCATTACTGCGCATGTGTTATTGCCATAAACATCTAGTGCGCATGCGTCATGAACATAATGATCAAGTGCGCTCAAGAATTAATGATATTTTAAGAAGGAAATTCCCGGTCGGTTTGTAATTGAAAAGAAGATTTCGACCTTACCGGTAAAGCGACATCTATTACTCGATGCCTATTACGCTCTTGGTTCGAGCTTTTGGTGGTAAATTTAAATTTAAATTCGATTGGTTTTTCGAATTTAAATTATACTTTAAAATTTTTTTCTGAAAAAATAAGCCGTGGAAGAGCACACCGTGCAACCGAGAGGACTCGAACCCCTGCCAATGGATGCCTATCCGGGGACTTATACCCTATTAGTGCACCTTGCCAACACGACATGACTCTCCACTTTCTCATTCTTCCAGAACAAGCCCATACTGACGTCAAAGGCTATCTTTAATTTTAAGAAGTAAATTCCCGGTCGTTCCCGGTTGTTCTGGAAGAATGAGAAAGTGGAGAGTCATGTCGTGTTGGCAAGGTGCACTAATAGGGTATAAGTCCCCGAATAGGCATCCATTGGCAGGGGTTCGAGTCCTCTCGGTTGCACGGTGTGCTCTTCCACGGCTTATTTTTTCAGAACAAAATTTTAAAGTATAATTTAAATTCGAAAAACCAATCGAATTTAAATTTAAATTTACCACCAAAAGCTCGAATCAAGAGCGTAATAGGCATCGAGTAATAGATGTCGCTTTACCGGTAAGGTCGAAATCTTCTTTTCAATTAATGATATTGATTTACTGCGTATACAAATGGACCATTTTAATCAACTGCGCATGCGTCACTATCATGGCACATTACTACACTTAATTGTATAAGTGACAAAGTTATATGAATGTTAATAGTTCAAAACAATTATAGGTGAATTGATTTTAAAAGTTGCTTATAAAGAAAAGTAGTGAACCAAGTGGGAGGGAAAGAACGACTGAACGACGAATTTCTGTTGACGACAAAGGTTTCGTTTTAATATAATAAGAGATTACTACGTAGAAATTCTCGAAAATTTTAAAACCCTTATTTCTAATTGAATAAGTGAATGTTTAAAAAAAAAATTTTACACTACAATTAACATGAAATTTTCTAATTGTACGTTGATTAATTTTTAACCTAACCCCCCGCGTACCCCAAGAAAAGGTTTTTAAAAGTATGAAAAAACTAGTGGGTTATCATAGATTTTATGTCAAGTATATAAAGAAAATACGGCTTTAAATGTAAATATTTTTTACTTTTTAATTGACATGATAATATTCTGATAGTATGTTGATAAATTTTAACTTCTCCACCCCTTTAATTATAAGAAACACGTAAAAAATCAGCATTTCAAAACATTTGTGTTTAATTTTATTAGATTTTATTGGTGTTGGACGAAAAAACAAATATATATTTTACAAATTTTAAAATGTTTTTAAATTTAATTAAAATAATATAAAATTTCAGCAAAGTTTACAAATTTTACAACATAAGTGGGATGGGGGGGAGGTTGAGATAAATATCTCACATAATTAAAAAAAAAAAAAAAAAAGGTGACAACTACTAAGCTTAGTTAGATCCCACACTGCATTATTGCGCATGTGTTATTGTCATAGAGCATTACTGCGCATGTGTAATTGCCATAAACATCTGGTGCGCATGCGTCATGAACATAATGGTCAAGTGCGCATAAGAATTAATGATATTGATTTACTGCACATACAAATGGACCATTTTAATCAACTGCGCATGCGTCACTATCATGGCACACTACTAAACTTAATTTTTAAGTGACTAAGTTATATGAATGTTAATAGTTCAAAAAGCTTATAGGTGAATTGATTTTAAAAGTTGCTTATAAAGAAAAGTAGTGAACCAAGTGGAAGGGGAAGAACGACTGAACGACGAATTTTTGTTGACGACAAAGGTTTCGTTTTAATATAATAAGAGATACACGATGAATCAAAGATCACATCAATTTAAATTTATTGCAGTGTCTTCTTATCATTATTTTCTTTTTTTATTATATTATGTATTTCATTTATTTCACATAATTATACATAAATGAAACATTATTTTAAGAGATAATAAAATTTGGCGTGCGCTTTAGCGCGCACTTTTTTTTCTAGTGATTTATTAAAATTTTGGTTGGAAATACAGTAATTTAATGTGAAGCATAATATTATGAAGGTTGTTTTGAATGTAGAATTTAAATAGTTTCCCAAATCCTATATAATAATTTGCCAGTGTCCTTTTAGCTGAAAATTTTCGTTTCAAAATGGGCGGAGATTTGGCATTGTTCTCCTATTGTTCTCCTTTTGTCTGCATTACAATGAGTCTATTGTTCTCCTTTCGTCGAAATAACAATGAGATCATTATTAGCCTTTTGTCGAAATTACAATAACCTTATTATTAGCCTTTTGTCAAAATTACAATGAGGTGATTATTAACCTTTTCTTTACCTTTAAGGAGTAAGGGTACTCTGGGAGTTTACTTGAAATTACCAAATGATTCGATTGGTAATTTCTGTGGGTAAGGTTCGCCTCTTTTTGAAAAATGATGTTGATGAGAGGGGATAGTTTTGTTTTGTAAGGCCGAGTGAAAAGATCGTCCTGAGTCTAAAAACGCGAACAGGATCTGAGATAAATTTTTGACAGGTAAGTAATTTTACTTGTTTATTAGGATGGTCCAAAAATGTACAGTAAAACAATATTCCATAATTTATTTAATAATTTATTAATATTAACTATTTTTTAAAAGATTATAAACAACTCCCATAAATAAAAAAAAAATGACAAATTTGTTTAAATTCTAAATTAATAGTTTCTTAAGAATTTTTTAACAAAATTGTTACATATCGTCAATTTACGAATGTTTATAGATATTTTTAGGTACTTTTCATTTGTTTAAACAATTTATTATTGTTAATTTTCAGCTTTTATTCAAATAAACCTAGCGAGTTGTAGTTTTTTTTGACTTTTCTATTTTTTACATTTACATTTAAAAAAAGTATTTAGTAAAGTTAACCACAACAACAATTTGCAATTGTTTAAACAAATTATTGTTAATAATAATTAACTTTTTAACAAATGCACATAGAAAGACACAACTTTTTCCTAATTTTACAAATTAATAGGCTCTGGTTAGAAAAAGAAAAATTATTGACTATAAATTGTAATGTTTAATTTGTTTAAACATGATAGTTATAAATTAACAATAATACATTGTTTATACAATGTAAAAATATTAACTTCTAGTGAATAATTTTTCTTACTCTAACTAGAGCCCATTTATTTGTGAAATTAGGAAAAAATGGTATTTTTTAAGTTTATTTGTAAAAAATTAATTATTAATAACAATAATTTGTTTAAACAATTGCAAATTCTTGTCGTGGTAAATTTTACTGAATCCTTTTTTCACTTTAAATATAAAAAATATGTAAGTCCGAAAAAACTACAACTTTATAGGTTTATTTGAATAATAGCTGAAAATTAATAATAATAAATTTTTTGAACAAATTAAAAATAATAATTTATTGTCATTAATTTTTCTTTTTCTAACCAGAGACCATTAATTTGTAAAATTAGAAAAAAGTTGTGTCTTTCTAGGTGCATTTGTCAAAAAGTTAATTATTATTAACAATAATTTGTTTGAACAGTTTCAAATTGTTGTTGTGGTTAACTTTACTAAATACTTTTTTTAATTGTAAATGTAAAAAATAGTAAAGTAAAAAAAACTACAACTCGCTAGGTTTATTTGAATAAAAGCTGTAAATTAACAATAATAAATTGTTTAAACAAATAAAAAGTACTTAAAAATATCTATAAACATTCGTAAATTGACGATATGTAACAATTTTGTTAAAAAATCCTAAAGAAACTATTAATTTGTAATTTTAAAAAAATTATCATTTTTTTTTGCATTTATGGGGGTTGTTTATAACCCTATAAAAATAGTTAATATTAATAAATTATTAAATAAATTATGGAATATGGTGTTGTTTGAGGACTTTTCAAGATGTGATTCACTGTATTGCTGTTTTAAGTGATTTTTGAGGATTTGGTAGCGAATTTACGAAAAAGTTCGTTTTTCCCATGTAAAATCAATGGGATATTTCAAGGGGTTTAAGGTTATTTAAGATTTTTTTAAAATTATTTTTGATTATATTAATGTAACGTGTCATTGAGATGTAGTTGACATTTATTTTTATGTAAGAGAGAGGACCCCAAGGTGGACAAGGCCCCAAGATGGACATTTCCTATATAATTTTAAGGTGACAGCTCCTTATGCTTTCTGTCATTTTTGTTGTTTGTATAGACGAAGAAAATAAAGTTTTCTCATATTTTTTTCTTAATTTGGTAAATTTATTTAAATTTATGATTTTTTTCCAGCAGGGTTTTTTAAATAGCATAAAGATGAAATCAATTTTTAAGAAATTTATACTATACTTGTTGCATATGTTTTAAAATTCTGAAATCTTATGAATTGCATGAAATGTTTCAAAAGTTTCATAATTTATAATATAATATGTTTTAGTGAAAAAGAATACAATGGATTCTACAAATAAAAAAATATACTTTATAATAGATAAAAAAGATCAAAACATTCTTATTCGGGGAGAAATGCTTACTGATAATGAAATTTACAAATTTCAAGAACTATTAGAAGTCGGTTCTGGTGGTCATTTTCAAATTCAAAATGTGGGTTATTTACAAATGTTGGATGAAGTTAAACCCATTAGAAAAGATAAGAAACATTCAAATCCTATTCAGTGGTTCAAAAAAAAGGTCACTGGATTTGTACTTACTATGATTCAAATACTCTCTTTGTTTATGACAGCATGAATAATAAATTTTTAAACAATGATCAATGTCAATATCTAGCTAGATTATATCCGTTTAGACCTAATGTAGTTTTTATAATGAACTATCTTTCCTCGAACATCGACAAAAAAGGATGTGCGCGACAAATCAAAATGACTGAGAGAGATTGATTTATTTATATTTTTTTTTAAATAAAATAAGCTTTAGAATCATGTTTTATTGACATATATTCATTTGCGGTAACAGCTACACTTTGACGAATGTGTTCAGTTAGTAACGAATTAAAAAAATTAAAGAAGAAACGTATTATTTTTGGCACACCACACAAATTTCGGAGTATTTTTTGAGCGAAATTAAAAAAGAATTGTTTTATTGCTTCTAAAATAAAGTTAATAATTATAAGACTTTTTGAACTTTTAGTCTATGTATCATAACATGATATCTGATAAACAAACAGAACAGTTTGTTAAAAAGATACAAGATGCATCTTCTTGCTATGTCAAAAAGTGATTTATCTCTCCTCGTGATCCATTTCTCCTTTATTTAACCTATAAAAAATACGATGGGTATTGCAAAAGAAAGAATATTTTTTAGTTTGAATAAGAAAGATTTAGAAATTCTCATTGAAGGAGAAATCCTAAATAATAATAATCATATATACAATTTTCAAAAACTATCCCACGCCGAAAAACTCCCGGGAATTTCCCGGGAATCATTCCCGGGATTTTCCCGGGAGTCATTCCCGGGAGATTCCCGGAAAATTCCCGGGAATTTTATGATAATTTCCCGGGAATTTCCCGGGAAATTTTTAGCAATTTCTCGGAAGCTTTTCAGAATTCAGAACTATTGTGTACCGAAGTCCCCAACTAATGTCAGTTCACAAAAAATAACCAAAAATTGTAAAAATCGGAAAATACAAGGTGACCAACTGCACAACCAATATCCAGTTCTATTCAAAACAACTTCTTCGGGAAAGTTAACCTCAAATTGTGAAAATAGAAAATTACAAGGTGACAAACTGCACCACCGATGTCCAGGTCAATTCGGATCCACTTCTTCTGGGAAGATAATCTCAAATTGAGAAAATCGAAAACTACAAGGTGACAAACTGCACCACCGATGTCCAGGTCAATTCGGATCCACTTCTTCTGGGAAGATAACCTCAAATTGAGAAAATCGAAAACTACAAGGTAACAAAACTGCGCCACCAATGTCCAGGTCGATTCGGATCAATTTCTTCCGGGAAGTTAACCTCAAATTGTAAAAATTGAAAACTACAAGGTGACCAACAGCACCACCGATGTCCAGGTCGATTCGGATCAATTTCTTCTGAGAAATTAACCTCAAATTGTGAAAATCGAAAACTACAAGGTGACCAACTGCACCTCCAGATTTCAGGTCACTTCGAATCATCTTCTTCTGGGAAGTTGACCTGAAATTGAGAAAATCGAAAATTACAAGGTGACTAAACTGCGCCACCAATGTCCAGGTCAATTCGGATCAACTTCTTCTGGAAAGTTAACCTCAAATTGAGAAAATCGAAAACTACAAGGTGACTAAACTGCGCCACCAATGTCCAGGTCAATTCGGATCAACTTCTTCTGAAAGTTAACCTTAAATTAAGAAAATCGAAAACTACAAGGTGACAAAATTGCTCCACCAATGTCCAGGTCGATTCTGATCATCTTCTTCTAGGAAGTTGACCTCAAACTCTGAAAATCATAAACTACAAGGTGACTAACTGCACCACAAATGTCAAGGTGGCTTCGGATCAATTTCTTCCGGGAAGTTAACCTCAAATTGTAAAAATTGAAAACTACAAGGTGACTAAACTGCGCCACCAATGTCCAGTTCAATTCGGATCATTTTTTTCTGGAAAGTTAACCTTTAATTAAGAAAATCGAAAACTACAAGGTGACAAAATTGCTCCACCAATGTCCAGGTCGATTCGGATCAACTTCTTCTGGGAAGTTGATCTCAAACTGTGAAAATCATAAACTACAAGGTGACCAACAGCACCACCAATGTCCAGGTGGATTCGGATCAACAAATTGTGGGTAGTTAACCTTAAATTGTAAAAATCGGAAACTACAAGGTGACCAACTGCACCACTAATGTCCAGGTGGATTCGGATCAACGAATTCTGGTAAGTCAACCTCAAATTGTAAAAATCGAAAACTACAAGGTGAACAAATTTACCACCAATGTCCAGGTCGATTCGGATCAACTTCTTCTGGGAAGTTGACCTCAAACTGTGAAAATCATAAACTACAAGGTGACCAACTGCACCACCAATGTCCAGGTGGATTCGGATCAACGAATTCTGGGAAATTAACCTCAAATTGTAAAAATCGAAAACTACAAGGTGAACAACTTTACCACCAATGTTCAGGTCGATTTGGATCAACTTCTTCTGAGAAGTTAACCTCAAATTGTAAAAATCGAAAACTACAAGGTGACCAACTTCACTACTAAGGTCCAGGTCGATTCGGATCAATTTCTTCTGGAAAGTTAAGCTTAAATTGAGAAAATCGAAAACTACAATGTGACCAACTGCGCTACAGATGCCCAGGTATCTTCAAGTCAACTTTTTCGGGGTAGTTAACCTCAAATATTTAATATCAAAAGCTACTATATGAACAACTACCATACCCATGTCTAGGTTGTTTTAGATCAACTTCTTCTGGGAAGTTAACCTCAAATTGTGAAAATCGAAAACTACAAGGTGACCAACTGCACCACCGATGTCCAAGTCGATTTGAATTAACTTCTTCTGGGAAGTTATCCTCAAATAGTGAAAATTGAAAACTATAAGATAACCAACCAATGTCCAGGTCGATTTGGATCAATTTCTTCTGAGAAGTTAACCTCAAATTGTGAAAATTGAAAACTACAAGGTGATCAACTGCACCTCCAGAGTTCAGGTCAATTCGAATCATCTTCTTCTGGGAAGTTGACCTCAAATTGTGAAAATCAAAAACTACAAGGTGACCAACTGCAAAACTGATGTCCATGTCGATTCGGATCAAATTCTTTGGGGAAGTTAACCTCAAATTTTTAATATTAAAAACTAAAATATGCACAACTACCATACTCATGTCCAAGTGGTTTCGGGACAACTTCTTTGGGAAATCAACCTTGAATTTTTAAAATCGAATACAGATACTAATTGCACAACAGATGTCCAGGTTGATTCTCTTCAACTTTTTCTGGGAAGTTAACCTTAAATTGTGATAATCGAAAGCTACAATGTGACCAACCCTTACCATGTTCTAGTCGTTTCGTGTCGACATCTTCGGGTAAGTTAACCTATAATTGTAAAAAATAATAACTACAACGTAATTAACTACGCCATCGATGTTTATTTATTTTTTAGTCAATTTTTGCCCCTCTGCGTAAGAGTTAGCCTTAAATTGTAAACATTAATAACCACAACTGCGCCATAGATGTCGAGTTATTTTCAAGTCAACTTTTTCGTGGAAGTTAACCTTAAATTGTTGAATTCAATAACTACAATGTGACTAACTGCGCTACAGATGCCCAGGTATCTTCAAGTCAACTTTTTCGGGGTAGTTAACCTCAAATATTTATTATCAAAAGCTACTATATGAACAACTACCAAACCCATGTCTAGGTTGTTTTGGATCAACTTTTTCTGGGAAGTTAACCTCAAATTGTGAAAATCGAAAACTATAAGGTGACCAACTGCGCAACCGTTGTTCAGTTCGATTCGAATCAACTTCTTAGTGGAAGTTAACCTTAAATTTTGGAAATTGGTAACTACAATGTGCCCAATTACTTTTACGTAGTCCCGGTGGTGTTAGAACTACTTCTGCGGGAAAGTTAACCTTTAATTGTGGAAAATTATATCTACAATATGACCAACTGCGCCACAGATGTCCAAGTATTTTCTATTCAAATTTTTCGGGTAAGTTAACCTTAAAATTTTTAAAATTGGTAACTACAATGTGTCTAATTACCCTTACGATGTCCAGTTGGTTTTAGGTCAATTTCTTCGAGGAAGTTAATCTCAATCTTTTGGAAATCGGAAACTACAATATGACCAACTGCACCACCGATGTCTTAAGTATTTGTGAGACAACTTTTTTAGGGTAGTTAACCTCAAGTATATAAATCAGAAACTACAATGTGCCTAACTACCCTACCTATCTCTAGGTGGTTTTGTGGCAATTTCCTTGGGGGAATTCACCTCAAATCGTGAATATTGGAAACTACAATGTACCTTACTACATAACCAATCTGTAGGTCATGTCGGGTCAACTTCCTCAGGGAAGTTAATCTCAAATTGTGGGTTTCGGAAAATAAAATCTTCCCCACTGCGTAAAAGTAAAGCAAGGCATATTTA
Source organism: Ganaspis brasiliensis (assembly GCA_037103525.1). Classification (NCBI taxonomy): domain Eukaryota; kingdom Metazoa; phylum Arthropoda; class Insecta; order Hymenoptera; family Figitidae; genus Ganaspis; species Ganaspis brasiliensis. Next base: position 1,573,592 of record JAZKLR010000014.1, read on the forward strand.
TGCAAACTTTTAATTGATTGGAGTTAATGTTTTATAAACAATGAATGAATTACAAAAATTAATTTTTTTATTGCAAAGTTGAAACATCGCAAGTTTGACTACTACTGTACTACTGTACTGTACCAATTACATTTACAATATTTTTTCTATTTTTAAATTATAAGATAAACAGTCTTTTAACATTTTATTTTTTTTCCATGTTATTTGGAAACTGGCAAATGTAGTCTTGTACCACTAACACTTTTGATCCTAGTTTGTGAACTGGTATAGCATGTATGCAGTATGATTCATATGCATGTTGTATACTATGATTAAAAGTAAATCTAAGCTCTCTACTTTTTATTTCCTCACTTAGATTGTTGGAAATTATAATTTGACGTAATACTGCATATAAAATATCTTTTACTTGCACAAAGCATTTAATTGCACCGAACAAAACTATTCCATTTTTTTTCCCATTGTACATAGTAATTTTTCCGTTTTTTTTTGACGTTTATACAGTTCTGACGTAAAAATTTCACCGTTTTTAACGCATCTGCTAAAAGTTTTAACAACTTGTTCCTGAATCTGTTCCTCTGTAAAGTTTGTCGCAAAAAGAATAGCTCTAAGATCACTATTTGTGAAATCATATTTAACTGCCGGTCCGTGTGGACGAGATTTGACTTGATCTTCTTCTCTTTTGGGATTTATAAGGTACTTTATGCTTCGATAAGCTTCAAAAATTTTGATGGTATTTGAGAGTTCTACATCGATTTTATTGGATCCATGAGCCATTTTTATAAGTTGACCATTGTGATCCTCTGACGAAAAGGCTGACCAAACCCAGAGCGGTCCCCATATTCTGACCGAAGCTGTGAGATGTAGCAATTGATGAACATTGTACGAACATTTATTACGACCGTATAATTCTTCTACATCAATAACGAAGATGTGTAATAAAGTTTCAGCAAAATCAAGTTCAGTTGGGGTTATTTCTTCTTGTGACAATAAATAAATCGCTTGAGAAAGTAATAAAAAATGATCATAATGAGCCGCGTTTAAACGATTTTTTAAAACAATTGGTCCATAATATAAGAGGAACGCTCTGAGTTCGGAAGCCTTCCAGTCTCTAAAATGAGATAGTTTTGTCGGTGTTCGCGTCACATTATCAGGTGGTGTAATTGATTCTAAAATTACATCAATTTCATCTCGAAAAACTTTAGATAAATAAAAATCTTCATTATGGTTACTACTGCTACACCACATAATTATAAGAGCAAGCACAACACCCAGTAGAACAGCGTGCATATAATCAGGGACGAAACCCTTTGACCTGTCAAAATGTGGCATGATTGTTACAACTGACCTACCTTTCACGCCTTTGAAGTGAAATATATGATCATAACTCTCAACAATACTGGTTTGTTTCGCCATACGTTCAGCTGTCCTTAATGGTGGCTCATCGTGAACTATTGGAAAAATCCAATTTGACCCTGAACCGGTCGCGCAACTTTCCCCTTTTGCTTCGCAGTTTGAACACCCATTTTCACCGTTGTATTGCATTAAATTTTGTACGGCTGCTTTTGCTGGAGCATCTAAGCTTGCAAGAGGAGCTACAACTTTACTAGTAATTGTAAGATTTAACATCAGATGGTGCCACTGAAATCCGTTTGCATACAGATTTTCTAAAGTCGTTGCAAAAGGTTTTAAATACGAGTTCATGTCAGGTTTTTTACAAGATCGAACAGTATAGAAAATACCACATACAAATTGAAAATTTCTTCTAAATTTTGGAGCTATATTCACTATTTGCGCATAAACTGGCCACATATGACTTCTTCCACTCTTAGAGACTTGCACACCATCCGTGAACCAAATCAAACACAAGTCATATTGTCCAGGTATGGCAGTAACCTTTAAACGCCGATATTCCGTACCTGACGTTAAATCATACAAATTATCATTATTTTTATTCGCGCACTCGTTTTGAAAAGAATCTATTAGGGTATGAAGATTTCGAACTTCAAAGGCGTTTCGTAGATCCGATTCTAGATTAAATTCTAAGAAAAAACTGTTCAGTTCTGTACATTCGCAACGACCACATTTCTCTATTTGCTCTGCAGACCATTCTCCTAAATAGTAAAAACAACTTGAACATACTCTGTGCTTTTTTGAAAAATGTGACTCTGAAGAAGGTAATACTTTATCGATTAGTTTTAAAAGTTTATATTTTGTTTTGGGAAGCGTATGACCAAATGGTAACAATAAATCTATGGTGGTCAGCACGTCTTGCAAAGCTTGCTTACTTAAACGATTCGTAACGTAAACCTTTAAAATTTGATACAATGCATCGCCGCCACTGAGTGTTGCGTCTGCGTAAATTGGTTGGTGAAGCCATCCTACTTCATTTTCATCATCACTGCTGTCAACGCCATCTACTTCAGATATTGACGATACTCCTGACAAAAATGATTCAGAAGAGGAAGACTCGTTTAGTAAACTTGCAGTAGAAGTATTTGTTGATTCATTTTCTAATTCGGACGATTGATTATTTAAAGTAGAAGCGTTTAAGTTTGAGCTCGATGAACTGGACATTGCAGACAAAGGTATACTTTCCGGTGAACCTACTGCTTCACTTGTCTCTGCACTACCCTCACTTTCCGCATCAGACGCATGATTATTACGAAAGGATGTGTTCGAATTTGAATTACACGATAAATTATCCGCTAGAGACAACGTAGGTGTAAGTAACGATTCTCTTCTATCCGCATCATTTTCATTTCCTATTTCTGGCGTATGAATATTTGGAAAGGAAGCACTAGACGTAGAACTTAATGAAAAACCAGACATTGGAGATGACACTGTATTTGACATAAGGTCACTTCCTTCGGTATTCTGGTTTTCGAGGTCAGACATTTCAATATCAGATGAGGGTGCGTTGGACGTAGAATCATTATCCTGATCACTAGATTCGCTATCACTATTCGAACTCTGCAAGTATGAACACACAGATATATATATATATATATATATATATATATATAAAGTCAATTCACGGTGAAAGGAACCTTCACTGCAAAGCATTAGATTTTGAGATTTTATTACGAATCGTTAGAATTTGAATTTCTCGTTCACATACAGAAATCAAAACTTCTTTATGTCTATTAGTTCTTGAGTTATATGCATTAAATCAAAGGCATAACCTAACAATGACGAAGACAGGCTCCACTTCAAACGACTGTTCTGTAAAATTCATTTCTTGCAGCTAAGGTCCCTTTCACCGTGAATCCACACATAATATATTTCTTTGCATATAATTCATATGTGTTAGGGCGACCTTAATATTCAGGAAAGTTAGAATTTCTTAGGTCACCGGGCTGAATTTGCTTTAGAATTCGAAAAAAATGAGCTATGCACAAGGACAGCTCAATTGACCAATATTAATCCGTGCCACCGAAGGGTTAAAGTTTACATGGGGATTGACATAGGATTAGTGCACTTTTTACATTTTGTATGATAACTTTTTTTCTAATTATCTTGTGCTTTGACGATATGTATGTAACGGTTTATTTTTTAGGGGTTTTATTAAATATTATAAGACAAAGGAAATGACCTAAGGGAGGTAAATAAGTGTAAAAAATTTATTTTGTACTTGTATTTATTATAACGTGGTTACAAGTCCTAATAAACGTAGCAGGTAGGTATTCTACAATTTTAACAAAAATTATAGTTTAATCAACAGTCGCAGAAAACTATTCTTTCTTCCAGGTTTGACTGGGCGCAGATCAATGGCTTAGAATAGACAGCAATCATCATCTCCGTAAGTTACAAAAATAGAATGTTTATTAATAGAAAATTAATAAACAGTCTCTTTTCCTTTTAGGTTCGACAAGGCGCAGTTTAACGGCAAAGGCAACACAGCAATCATCACCTCGGTTAGTACGTTCGGGATTTCCGCACTAACACTCGCGATTTTAGTCGTTCGGAAAAAACACTCGCGGCTTTTCAGGAGTTTAAACAGGTGGCGTTAGTTGTTCCCAGCAACCTTTCGGCATACCTTTCCTCCCTGCGCCTCCGGAATTACAGGTATCACCCAATTACTCTTCCACCGCAAGTCGTCCTCAAAAGCTGGCTTCTCTTATGAAGATCCGCTAGCTTACTTCCGGGCTGAACTGCCTCAAGTTGGAGCAGACTAGGATAATTATAGCCTAAACTCTCCAACTCGATAGCGGGCGAACTCTCCGCGGCAAGAGAACAGAGTTTTCTTGTGGCGAACTCGTCAACCTTTTTTGAAGCCACAGGGCTCCTTGCACTCGTCGTGTCGGCGCGGCGGCCCAATGTTTAGGCGTGATATTAGCAAATTTCGCCCTGCGTTTAAGAACGAGACTTGCATGGAATGTTTTATGTATATTTATGATTTTGGTGATGCTGAACACGAATCCGATGACAAAAATAAGTTTTGAGCGCTGCCAGCTGTCAAAAAAGCTGTCAATATTTTAATGATTTTGACAGCTAGCAGCTGGGAAAACTTTTGTTCCATATCGGATTCGTGTTCAGTACATCCAAAACCATAAATATACATATCGTCAAAGCAAAAGTTTAAAAAAAAAGTTATCATACAAAATGTAAAAAGTGCACTAATCCTATGTAAAACCCCATGTAAACTTTAACCCTTTGGTGGCACGGTTTAATATTGATCGATTAGGATGTTCTTGTTTACAGCTCATATTTTCCCATTCTAAGGCAAATTCAGCCCGGCGACCTAGGAAATTTCATGTTTCGCAAAATAACGGTCACCCTAATATGTATAATATATGTAATAGATGATACATAAAAAGTGTTATAATGGGTATTGGAAATTCTTCAAAATCCTATTTAAAATTTATAAAAAGCTACAAAATGAACAAAAAGACCGATCACTTTTGAAAAATAAATAAAACTTATTTATAAATACAAGACGAGACGAGTCTAAACGTAGTCTAAACTATGGCAAAATGCGAAAACATCTAAAAACTAAATAAGTTTACGATAGATGTTTAATAGCTCAATCCTCATAGCTCTGGGTATTTCAGGATATCTTAGGGACGTCAGGAATATCTGGACCTCCACGGTAATTTGGATACACCGAAAAAAATGAATAGGCGATTTGACTATGCTCCTAGTTACGAGAGGAGCCCACTAGGAATTCAGAGTCACATTAACTAGGATCCTGGATATCTTAACCAGGATTCCTGGTTAAAGTAACTCTGAATTCCTTGTGAGCTCCTCTCGTAACTAAGAGCATAGTCAAATCGCCTATTCATTTTTTTCGGTGTATGTATCTTGGGGACATCCCAGGGATATCCTCCCACACAGCACCAGAAATTCCCTGAATTTCCCCTGAATATTGGTCCACATTTCCCGAATATGAGAACCTAATATTAAGGGAAGTTTCGTGGAAGCATCAAAATGTCCGCCATAGGGAATATTGGACGCGAAATTTCCCTGAAAATGTATTTCTATTTTTCAGGGAATTTCGGCATCTTATATTCCTAGAATATTCAGGGAAAGTTGAAAAAAATTTCCAAAATTTTTTTTGATCTGGTAATTGATGAAAATTATATGTTATATTTGATACACCCGTAGGATTCTAGAACATTAAAAACTACTGCGCAGCCGTAAGTGTCACAGAAACCAAGTTCGACCAGTGCGCATCATGTACAGTGAATTTACGAATACTGTGAATATTGAAGGAATATTAGATGCAGAAAGACCCTGAAAATTAGAAATATATTTTCAGGGAAATTTCACGTACAATATTCCCCATGGCGGACATTTTGATGCTTCCACGAAACTTCCCTGAATATTAGGTTCGAATATTGAGGCGCATGAATATTCCCTTAATCTCATTTAGCCTAAATCTCATTAAGCCTAAAATCAAAAAGCCTAAAATGCATTCAGCCAAAATTCCATTTAACCTAAATTGCATTTAACCTAAATCGCGTTTAACCTAAATTCCATTAAACATAAATTTCATTTTACCTAAATCCCATTCAATCTAAATTCCATTTAACCTAAATCTCATTTAAACTAAATCTCATTTTACCGAAATTCCATTTAACCTAAATTCCATTTAACCTAAATTCCATTTAACCTAAATCCCATTTAACCTAAATCCCATTTAACCTAAATTCAATTTAACCTAAATCTCATTTAACCTAAATTCCACTTAACCTAAATCCCATTTAACCTAAAACGCATTTAGTCTAAATTCCATTTAACCTAAAACGCATTGAGCCTAAATCTCACTTTACCTAAATCCCATTGAACCTAAAATTTTTTTTAATGTAAGGATAAATATAGTTGAATCAAGTAAAGTTTTAGGTTCAATAGGATTTAGATGAAGTGAGATTTAGGCTCAATGCGTTTTAGGTTAAATGGAATTTAGGTTAAATGGAATGTAGACTAAATGCGTTTTAGGTTAAATGGGATTTAGATTAAGTGGAATTTAGGTTAAATGAGATTTAGGTTAAATGGGATTTAGGTGAAGTAAGATTTAGGCTGAATGCATTTTAGGTTAAATGGTATTTAGACTAAATGCGTTTTAGGTTAAATGGGATTTAGGTTAAGTGGAATTTAGGTTAAATGAGATTTAGGTTAAATGGGATTTAGGTGAAGTGAGATTTAGGCTGAATGCGTTTTAGGTTAAATGGAATTTAGGTTAAATGGGATTTAGGTTAAATGGAATTTAGGTTAAATGGGATTCAGGTTAAGTGGAATTTATGTTAAATGAGATTTAGGTTAAATGGGATTTAGGTGAAGTGAGATTTAGGCTGAATGCATTTTAGGTTAAATGGAATTTAGAATAAATGCGTTTTAGATTAAATGGGATTTAGGTTAAGTGGAATTTAGGTTAAATGAGATTTAGGTTAAACGGAATTTATGTTAAATGGGATTTAGGCTGAATGCATTTTAGGTTAAATGGAATTTAGACTAAATGCGTTTTAGGTTAAATGGGATTTAGGTTAAGTGGAATTTAGGTTAAATGAGATATAGGTTAAATGGGAATTAAGGTTAAGTGAGATTTAGGCTGATTGCATTTTAGGTTAAAAGGAATTTATACTAAATGCGTTTCAGGTTAAATGGGATTTAGGTTAAAAGGAATTTAGGTTAAATGAGATTTAGGTTAAACGGAATTTAGGTTAAATGGGATTTAGGTTAAATGGGATTTAGGTTAAATGGAATTTAGGTTAAATGGAATTTCGGTAAAATGAGATGTAGGTTAAATGATATTTAGGTTAAATGAGATTTAGGTTAAATGAAATTTAGATTGAATGGGATTTAGGTAAAATGAAATTTAGGTTTAATGGAATTTAGGTTAAACGCGATTTAGGTTAAATGCAATTTAAGTTAAATGCAATTTAGGTTAAATGGAATTTTGGCTGAATGCATTTTAGGCTTTTTGATTTTAGGCTTAATGGGATTTAGGCTAAATGAGATTTAGGGAATATTCATGCGCCTCCGAATATTCGGGAAATGTGGACCAATATTCAGGGGAAATTCAGGGAATTTCTGGTGCTGTGTGGGCTAATTACATGATATCTCTACGATGTCCACAGAATATTCTGAATATCCGGGTTCTGTAAGGGAAGTTTTTTAATATATTGATATATATTAAATTCTTAGATATTTTCTGTCTTTAAAATTAAAAAAAAAATTATTGCATACAAAAATTTGAGATAAAAGGTGGAGTTTTTAACCTTTAGAACACACTCTGGGTTTGTGAGACCCATACTTTTAGTTTAACCTTGAATATCTGGTAGGTATTTTAAAAATTACAGGGTCTGAGGTCCCTTAGTAATAGTCTTAGGTTCTAACTACACGTTCTAATTATCATCTTCTATATTACTTCAATAATTTGTCGCCAAGATATTGTAAAAAAAAGAGAAATTCAAAATCTTACAACAAATTGCGATTTTCAAAAGTTATACTGTGGGACTTATTTTTCGTTTATTGCATCACTTTTCGAGCGTATAAAACGAAAATATTTAATAAAAATATTAAAAATTACACTTTATTAACTAGGTGAAAATTATGTCCATTTCATGGACATTTCACTTCCAAGTAAGCAAAATAATTTGCTTCCTCACAAAGGAAGCAATAAATTAATAATATAAATGTTAATTTAAGAAGTTATTAAAAAAAAAAAAAATTAAATGTAAAAAAATGAAAAACCATGAATTATTTTACGAATTTTTGATAAATTATAAAAGTTATATAGGTCAATCGATTCGTTTTGAGATAAGAAATATAAATTTTGCATTTATTGAGTTGTGTTTTTAGCATGGAAAAATGTTGGGCAAAAAACGCTTCTTTCGATGAAAAAAGGTGCTCAACAAACTTTGATTCGGTATTTTCAAAAATCCCTATGTCCAAATTTAGATATTCATGAGCTTAATAATAAGTCATCCAAATTTTATTGTAAACTTTTTAATTTTTAAATAATTATTATATTTCTTTTGTGAACTTTTTTATTTATCTTTATATACGTTTTTTATTTTATTTTTATTCATTCTAATTTTTTAGTAGATTCTTACAAAATTTTTATATTTATTTAACTTTATACATTTTTTTTACAGTTCGTTAGATTAAGAAGAAATAAACATTTTTCAAATTTCTTTCTATTCATTTAATTTTCTTGTTGTTTCACAATTTTTTTAATCCTTCCTTGCATTTTAATTAATTCTTTAATTTTTGTTAATTCCCACCTACTTTTACAAGTTTTTGGCAAATAAAATCGGTATATGATAAAATATTACATAAATATAATTTTTGTCCATTGTTGCAGTCAATTGTTTATCTTCTAAGCTGCATATCAATTAAAACATATTAATTAATTGTTAAGAAAAAAATTAATAATTAAAAAAAAAATTTTTTCTTTATTTTGTATTTTTATACCTTAATAGTACATTGTGTACCGAGGAGGCAAAATAAGCCTTTTTTCGCTGAGCGAAATTTTGTCAATACGAGGCTTAGATGTAGCTAACGAGCCAACGGCGAGTGGCGAAAGTCAAAGCCGAGTAATACAAAATTTTGCAAAGCGAAAAAGCTTGCCTCCGAGGTGCACATAGTGCTTTATATAACAAAAGCATTAAAACATTATTGACACTTTAGGCGGCACGCGTCGCCTCGTCGTCTCGTAGATAAAACGAACTCCCAACGCGACAGATACGATTTACTGTTGATTTGAACTTAATAAACCTTGTAATATTAATTTATTGACCGAATTTAAGTTTAATTTGATTCGCGAACGCGAATAAACACGAAAATAGTGATGACAGTGAGTGACCTGTCAAACTGTAAACAAATAGAATTTTCAGGTTACGTCCGCTGTTACATTTAAACTGTTTAAAAAACAAATAATACCGAATTACTTTCACTAGTGACACACTGATGGCAGCACTGTATTTCAAATAATAAATGATATGACAAGATGTTCCAAGGCTCTAAATTGTTAAAAGTGATTAAATGCGCAAGCCCAGATTTTGAAAAAGTCCACTTTTGCGTACAGTACGTAAAAGTAGTCTTTTACGGACTACGCACATGCGCACTAGCAGCGCTAGTAGCCAATCACAGAAAAGGTCACTTTACGTACAAAAAATAGGCACAAAAACACATGTTTTAATGCTTCAGTTATATAAAATATATTTTAGAGACAAAAAAAAATTTATATTTCTATATAAAGTTTCAGTGGAGCATGAAAGGGTTAAAAAATCAATTTCCTTTTACTTCTTATAAAGGAAAAATGTTTTCTATTTACTTTGTTTGATATAATTTAATTTATGCTTTTCAAAATTTTGCGCGTCTTGTCACCAGAAGCAATACTGCCACCTAGTGGATTACTTTTCGGACAGAACCGGATATACATATCCGGTTTCTATCCGTTTTCTGTTCGTTACCATCCGACCTTAATCTGTCAAACATAATTGAAATTGTTTTTTTAAATTAGTTTAGAAACGTTTTTTATACGGTTGTGTACGAATCGTATGCGTTGGAGAAAATCGAAATTCCAATTAAACGTTCTTCATCCAGTTTCAACCGTCATCATACGTTTTTATCCGAAAGTTATACGTTTTTAATCCGAAAGTTATACGTTATTAATCCGATTTCTGTACGATCTTATCCGAAATGTAATCTGGTTTTTGTGTCCGATTTCTATCCGTCATTTTAATCAGGGTATATATATTCCCTAAATCGGTGAAGCAATACACACATCCAAAACCTAATAGCTAAGCCAAATGATGGAATCATTGTTTTTCGAGTTTCTTGACATGATTGACATATGTGACTGTCCATGACAAAACGTGCCTTAGCTCCAAAAAATAAATTTTCATTTTTTGATACCAATCGATAGAATTAAAAAATTGGGTCAAAATTAAAAAAATATATAAATAAAGTTTTATTTTTACTTTTTTTCTATCTAAATAATAAATTTTGTTTTTCGCTCTATAATTTTATGAAAATACACCATTTTTTGAAGAAATTGGTGGGTGACTCATCAAAATCGGTTTAAAATTGACCGAGATATAAAATAATTAACCCATTAACGCCCATGCTTAGGAAAAAATATGTATCAAAAAAGTGAATACGGCAAAGAAGACCGTTGACCCAAAAATTAATTTAGACATTAAAAATAGTTAAAAAAATAATTTGTTTAAAGAATTTGTTATAAACAAATAAAAAAATAATAAAAATTATACAAAATAAACAGCGCCAATCGATTGTACGCTAAAAATTACTAAAGGAACATGTGTGACATTTTTTCATTTTTCACTCCATTTGTTATAAATAATTGATAAACAATAACAATGACCATGAACCCATCTCAGCCCATGCTTAGGGAATTATAGATATCAAAAAAGTGAATACGGGAAAGAGGACCGTAGACCAAACAATGATTTTTGACATTAAAAATTGTTAAAAAAATAATTTGTTTAAACAATTTGTTATAAAAAAATAAAAAAATAACAAAAATTATAAAAAATAAACAGCGCCAATCGATTGTACGCGAAAAATCACTAAAGGAACATGTGTGACATTTTTTCATTTTTCACTCCATTTGTTATAAATAATTGATAAACAATAATAATGACCATGAACCCATCTCAGCCCATGCTTTGGGAAATATAAATATCAAAAAAGTGAATGCGGGAAAGATGACCGTTGACATAATAATGATTTTTGACGTTCAAAATTGTTAAAAAAAATTATTTGTTTAAAAAATTTGTTATAAACTAATAAAAAAATAATTAAAATTATAAAAAATAAACAGCGTCAATCGATTGTACGCGAAAAATTACTAAAGGAACATGTGTGACATTTTTTCATTTTTCACTATTTTTGCTAAAAATAATCTTTAAACAATAGCAATGACTTTAACCTAACCTCAGGCCATGCATTCGGAAATTAAACAAATAAACAAATTATTTTTTGAACAACTTTTGATGTCAAAAATTATTATTTTGCCTACGATCCTATTTCCGGTATTTTTTTTTTAGATAAATTTTCCGCACAGCATGGACTGAGATGGGTTCATGGTTATTGTTATTGTTTATCGATTATTTATAACATATGGAGTGAAAAATGAAAAAATGTCACACATGTTCCTTTAGTGATTTTTCGCGTACAATCGATTGGCGCTGTTTATTTTTTATAATTTTTGTTATTTTTTTATTTTTTTATAACAAATTGTTTAAACAAATTATTTTTTTAACAATTTTTAATGTCAAAAATCATTGTTTGGTCTACGGTCCTCTTTCCCGTATTCACTTTTTTGATATCTATAATTCCCTAAGCATGGGCTGAGATGGGTTCATGGTCATTGTTATTGTTTATCAATTATTTATAACAAATGGAGTGAAAAATGAAAAAATGTCACACATGTTCCTTTAGTAATTTTTAGCGTACAATCGATTGGCGCAGTTTATTTTGTATAATTTTTATTATTTTTTTATTTGTTTATAACAAATTGTTTAAACAAATTTTTTTTTAACTATTTTTAATGTCTAAAATAATTTTTTGGTCAACGGTCCTCTTTGCCGTATTCACTTTTTTGATACAAATTTTTCCCTAAACATGGGCGTTAATGGGTTAAGAAAATGTTGCATCAAAATTCAAAATAGTATAACTCCTACAATTTATGATATTTGAAAAATTCTTTTTGATGATTAATTTCTCTCATATTATAGTATAATTTCACTAATTATCATTAAATTCTGTGAACCAGTTGCAGATTGTGATATTTCTGACGTAGAATCACCCTTTTGTAAAATTTTTTTTTGACCGCAAGGTCGCATATGAAAACAGGAAACTTTCATTTGCAATAGATGCTTACTCTCAGTCTCTCTCTGCTACAAGTTCCTTTTAATATATAAAAAAATCATATTTCTTGTTTTAAAACAAATTGATTGAGCTATATAAAGTTTGTATTTTCCCCAAATTTTAAATGATTGAATAAATGAGGAAGTAAATCTGTTTGCTTACTTGGAAACAAAATGTTCCTGACATAAACATAATCCTCGGCTTGTTTATTATTTTTTCTTTTTTTTTAATTAAAAAAATGTCCATAAATTGGTCAAAAAATATAAAATCTGAACTTTTAACCAGTATAGAAATAAGTCTTAAAAAATTAAAATTTTCAGTATTTTTCATCGACAAATTTTTTACACGTTTTTTAAATGATTCTTTTGAATCTCTCATGGATTTTCAAAAATTTTAATTTACAAAAAATAAAATAATGTTGAAAAATCATAAAATGGTAAAATAATTATTTTCTTCATTTTTGATGATATACTACAAGGCTTCACAGTGACAATGAAGAATATTTTAGGGGAAATAGGGGACTTTTAGGGTACCTACTTTAAAAACTTTATAAATAAAGATAAATTAATTATATAAAGTAGAACCTAGACTTTATTTGGGTAGGACAAAAAAACAAGTTGTAGGATAACAAAAAAATTACAGAATTTTTAAATTAATAATAAAAAAAAAGGAGAGCTTCAGAAATATTTAAAAAAAGATAAGAATATAATGGTAAATTAAACAAATGGAAAATTTAAGTAATTAATTAAAAAATAATAAACAGAATTAAAAATTGCAAAAAAATCAACTAAAAAAGATTATAAAACTAATTAAAATAAAGAGTTTAAATTTGAGATAAATAATTGAAGATTCAATAAATCAGTTTAAAAATAAATTAAAAAATTAAAAATTGTTTCTATAATTGCAAAATTATAGAAACAACTAAAAATTGAGAAAATAACTGAAAATTGATGAAAGCAATCGAGAATTGAGAAAAATAATTAAAAATGTAGGAAACTTATTAAAAAATTATTAAAGTAATTTAAAATCGAAGAAATCACTGAGGAGGTTATAAAACAAATTAAAGATTAAAAAAAAGAATTAAAATTTAAGATTTATAAATGAAAATTGTAAATGAATCAAACTGAAAATAATTTTAAAAATTAAAAATTGAAGAAATAAATTTTTCAAAAATATAGAAATTATTGAAAATTGAAGACAGTAATTTAAAATTAAGAACATATTTGAAAATTAAATAAAACAATCAAGATTTGAGAAGAATAATTTTAAAAAATTACATGATATATATCAAATTAAAGAAATAATTGAAAAATAGCAAAAATAATGATAAATTTTTAAAAATAATTGAAAATTAAGGAAATTATTTACAAAATACCGAAAGTAATTGTAAATTTAAAAAAATAATTTTAAAAATCTAAAATTAATTAAAAATGTGTTTAATCAATTGAAATTTACAATAAATGATTAAAGGTATAGTAAATCAGTTAAAAAATAATTTTAAAAATTATAATTTGGATAAAAAAATTTCAAAATTATAGAAATAATTGGAAATTGAAGACAGTAATTTAAAATTTAGAAAGTATTTCAGAATTAAAAAAAGCAATCGAGAATTGAGAAGAATAATTGAAAAATGGCAAAAATAATGATAAATTTTTTAAAATAATTGAAATTTGAAAAAAATAATTGAAAAATTTTAAAATATATTAAAAATTTTTTTAATTAAATGAAATTTGAAATAAATAATTCAAGGTTTAGTAAATCAGTTAAAAAATAATTGAAAAATTGATAAAAAAAATTGAAACATTAAAGAAATTAATTTAAAAATGATGGAAATATTTGAAAAATAATACAAATGACTGAAGTTTGAGATAAATAAATAAAAAATGTAAAAAGTGTATGAAAAAATACTTTTCAAAACTAAAAATAGAAGTAGATATTTTCAAAATTATAGAAATAATCGAAAATTAAAGAAAATAAATAAAATTTATGAAAAATAAGTGATAAAATTACAAAAAATTTTTGAAATTTATTAAAATAACTAAAAAATGATAAACACAATGAAAAAATAATGAAAAAAATTCAAATGTAAAAAATAATTGCAAGTTTTGTAAATTAATTGAAAAATAATAAAAATATTTAATAAGTAGAAAAAAATAATTTAAATTGAATAAAATAATTTTAATTTGATAAAAATAACTGACAGTTTATGAAATTAGTCAAATAATAATGGAATACAAATAAGTATGAATAGTAGGAAAAAATTAAAAAATAATGATAAACATAATTGTAAATTGAAAAAAAGAATTGGAATCAGAGATGAAGGATTGAAAATTTAGAAAATCTATTGAAATATAATTTAATAAATGAAAAATTGGAGAAAATAATTTAAATATGATAGAAATAATTAATGATTGAAAAAATAATAAAAATGGAAAGAAGATTGAAAATAATTGAAAATCTCTAGATACCTTGACTTTAAATATACTTTCATGAAAAATAGGGGAAAAATAGGGGACATTTTCTAAATAGGGGACTTTTAGGGACCAATAGCAAAATAGGGGACATTTAAGGGAAATAGGGGACGGTCTGTAAAGCCTGTATACTATAATTTAAGATGTACAATTATGTTTAAAAAAAAAACTTGGCACCTCTGAAACCTCTCTGCTTAAATATTAATGTTCTTTTACAATTTTCATTATTTTTCAATGCCAATTTTCTTATACGATTTTTCAATGATTCTTTCAAACCTCTCCCATGGAATCTAAAAAATTTTAATTTTTTCAAAAAATTATTCTAAAATTAGAAAAAACTAAGATATTTTATTTTTAATCAATCTGCATGTTTTTAGGACCCAAGAGATACAAGAATAAATGTCATAAAAGTTTAAGGGGCTCAAAGTAAGGGGTGGTGCCTCCCCTTAATATTTTGAAAAGAGTTTCTAGTTTTTTAAAATATTTTTATGTCATTGTTTCATTCTTTTTTTTTTTATTTAATTTTTCTTTATTTCTTTATTAATGTCCATGACTTATTTTATTTAAAAGAATATTCTCATTCTTTTAATAGACTGTTTTCTTATTTTTTTTACATTTTTAAATTTTTTTATAATTTAATTATTATAATTATTGAATACATTATTATTATTACTGTTGATTATTATTATTATTATTATTTATTTTAATTAATTTTCTTAAATTGGCAATCATGTAAATTTGACAATATTTTTTTGAAATCTTCTCTTTTCTTCGACATAACTTGTTTAATTCTTATTTATTGTTTTATTCTTAATTATTTCTTATTAAATGTTCTTAGTTTAAAAAATAAACTACTTACAAATCAACATTTGAAGATTTTATATAGGTACTGATTTTATATATATACAAAAAAAATCAATTTTTGATTTAAGGGGAGGTTACCGTTCTAAATGGTGAAAAATTCATAAAATCTGGGAATTTTTTTTTTTTAATAGACGGAATTATTTTTGGAATTGCCGTTTTTTTTATTTAAATAGTGCATAATTATATAAACTTGTTACATATTTATATAAAAAAAAAATTAAAAATGGCGGCTGTAGCTTAACTTATCGAAGACCTTGCGCGCCGTATTTTTTTTTATGCGCCGTACGTTCCACAGCCTCATCAGGTTATCTGAGACGAAAATCCCTGATAAATTATTAAACTAGAATAAATTTAGGGGGCCTTATCGTTTTCCTTTTTTTTAAAAAAAAATTTTTTAATATTTTTTTTGACTCATAAACTAAAAAGAAAAAAGCTTAAAAATTAAGTTTGCTCTTCAAATAGCAGCCATTTTGCTAAAAAAATTTTTTAAAAAAAAAGGAAAACGATAAGGCCCCCTAAATTTATTCTAGTTTTATAATTTATCAGGAATTTTTGTTTCTGATAACCTGGCGAGGCTGTGGAACGTACGGCGCATAAAAAAATACGGCGCGCAGGGTCTTCTATAAGTTAAGCTACAGCCGCCACTTTTTTTTTTTTTTTAATTTAAATATGTAAAAAGTTTATATAATTATGTACTATTTTAATAAAAAAAACCGCATTTCCAAAAATATTTCCATCTATGAAAAAAAAATTTCCAAACTTCATGCATTTTTCACCATTGAGAACGGTAACCTCCCCTTAAATAAAAACAATCGGATTCTTTTATTTTTTTAAAACAATCATGATTTTTATTAGCCCTATCTTATTCCTTTATTTTATAAAACGTTTGAAAGAGAATGTTTTAATAAATTTATCTTAAATGAATAAAATTGAATATTACCATTTTTTTTACAGTTCCCGTTACTTTCTTTGGTCCTTGAATCAGCAACTGAAAAGTAATTTTAAATATGATCGGTAAATTAAAAACAGTGTTCCTAGAGGTCCTCAATAAATTGACATTTGTTGCCAATATTGTGACTGATGATATAGGAAGTTTATTTTATTGGCTCAAAATTAGCGTTCCCGTTTGCAATACATACTTCCTAAACATATCTTTTTATTTTTTTCTGAAAATCTATCTTTTTACCTCTCATGACAAAAACTGAATGAAGTTTTAAGTTGCAAATCACGAAATCGTTGATTCCTAAGAATGAGAGAGATAAAGAGAGAGAGACAGAAGATATTTTTGTCCATCTTTTCACTCATCAGAATAACGATTTCACGACTTGCGACTTAAAATCTCATATTGTTTGAGGTTTATTATATTATATATTTATGAAAGTTACCAACTTATACAAAAATCCCATCCCCAAATAAAATATAAAAAGCTCTGTAAAAAAAATTAAAAAATTCTTAAAAGAACAAACATTAGGAAGTCTAAGAAAATACTTCAAAAAATCCCTACGAAAATTACGAATTTGTTTTTCTTTTTAGTTAAAAAAAAAAAATATTAAAATCAATGAGAAAAGTGTAGAATTTATTGAATATAAAAATTTTTTAAATGTTATAAAAATAAAAAAATTATTGAAGAAATCAAGGAAACAGTCAATGAATAGATTTCTTTTTTAAATAACAGATTAAAAAAAATTACAGTTTTTTAAGAAACTGAAATTACAACGAAGAAATAGAAAATTTTTTGGAAAAATAAGAAAATCAAATGAATTAGAATGACATTTAGGAAGGAAAGACAAATAATTAATGAGTTTTGGAATAGTGATCAGTAATGAAAAAGAAAATCAAATTTCTTAGTTTTAATTAATATTTGTAAATGAGTTTAATTTTTCTCAAGAGATAAGTGATAAGAATATTACCAAACTAAATCCATAGTTCAAATCCAAATTAATCCAAGTTAGTCAAGTGAGTCCAAAATTATAATTTTCCAAATGAGTCCAAAATTAGAATCTTCCAAATTAGTCCAAAATTAGAATGTTTCAAGTGAGTCCAAAATTATAATTTTCCAAATGAGTCCAAAATTAGAATCTTCCAAATTAGTCCAAATATATAATTTTCAAAATGATATCAGGAATATTTACTTGAATGATTAAATTTTTTATCCTTTAATATTTAACAAGTTTAATAATTAAGTTAAACGTCTGACCTCAATGACTGATCGTGAAAAAGTGTTCAGATTTTTTTATTATTTTCCTTGGTTACCAACGTAACCAAGGTGAAGTTAGTATTCAAAAACTCATAAAACAAAAGAAATAACTAAAATCACTAAATTTAATAAATTGATTTTTAAATTCTATTGGTGGGATGAAAAAGAGACTAAATTTAAAATTTTCAACTGCATCTTGATTAATCTTCAGAATTAATTGTTTTAATAATTAATTCTATCCATAAGATGATAGATAATTAATTTTTTTCTTCCAATATTTTCTCAAAGAAATAAACCAGCCAACTGAGTCCGAGTGTCCCAAGAAAGTGATATTAAAAATGACTAATATCCAAATCTGCTGGATCCAATTGGAAATAGTCCTGTCTATATAAATTGATAATAATGTGGGCTTTGGTTAACCCGCAGCAACAAGAAATCCAATTTAATTGAATAATTAACGAAACCTTCCAAGATTTGAATAGGCCTGAGCGGTTATGGAAATTCAAAACCGGTTTCCGGTTTTCTAAAAAACCGGGTTGGCAATCGGTTTTCGGTATAAAAACCGAAACCGGTTTTTAAAAAAAAACCGGAAAACCGGTATTTTTGAAAAAACCGGAAAACCGGTATTTGTGAAAAAAACCGGAAAACCGGTTTTTTTTAAAAAACCGAATAACCGGTTATTTTAAAAAAACCTGAATAACCGGTTATTGAAAAAAACCTGAATAACCGTACCAGTTATTGAAGAGCAATCAAATAACAAGTTATTTAAAAGTAACTAAAGAAAACCTGTAATTCTAAAATAAAAAATAATTAGTAATTATAGTTTTCTTAACACATAATTTGTAACTTTAATTTTAAAGCCTTACTATTTACATTGAAAAGTTTACTACTTTTTCTGTGCACTAAAATTTAATCTTTTTTATTGTAATTTCACTTCGAAAATATCAATACTAGTATTAAATAAATTTTCAACATTCGATAAAATATCAAAAGTGAAATTATTTAACATATTGCTATTAAAATTGCAAATTATTATCAAATAATCAATTATAAATTCAAAAAAACAATTTTAAAATGTTTATTTTAAATTTCCCGCCAAGAATCTGAACACAATTTTCCTTATAAATAAAATATTATACGCTTTTCTGAATTGAATTATGTTGCAAAATAATTCGAAAGTTCCAAGATTAATATCATGTAAAAAAAAGTACAATTAAATCAATTTTAATAAGCGAAAATGAAGTTTTTGTGTGTTTCCCCATGCATTTTAATAAAATCCCACACAGAGTACCTTCAGCGCCGCCATCGGCCACTTTCAACATATGCGTTAATTTCAATGCATTGGTGTCCCTACTGAAAAATCCTATATAGGATCCTACATAGGATCCTATATAGAATCCATATGGATTCCTATGAGAATCCACGTAGGATCCTATATAGGATCCTATATAGGTATTGTCCTATAGGAATCCATGTGGATTCTCATAGGAATCTATGTGAATTCCTATAGGTCGCCTATAGGACAAGTCCTATATAGGATCCTATGTGGACTCTCCTATAGGAATACATGTAGGATCTCATATAGGATCCTATATAGGTATTGTCCTATAGGAATCCATGTGGATTCTCATAGGAATCTATGTGAATTCCTATAGGTCGCCTATAGGACAAGTCCTATATAGGATCCTATGTGGACTCTCCTATAGGAATACATGTAGGATCTCATATAGGATCCTACATAGGTGTCCCAAAAAAATTTTTGTACACCCCCCTACATAGGATCCTACGTAGGTTCCCATATAGGATCCTATATGGGAACCCATATAAGATCCTACATGGGTACCCCCAAAAAAATTTTTTGTACCCCTTCCTCATGCGCAGTCGTCTTTTACGTATTCTACAATACTTACGCCTGCGCAGTAAATATTTTTCGTCCTTATAATGGTGCTTAATGTATATTTGAATAAAGTTGCTAAAAAAAACAATTAATTCTGTGTACATATAGAATCCATATGGATTCCTATGAGAATCCACGTAGGATCCTATATAGGATCCTATATAGGTATTGTCCTATAGGAATCCATGTGGATTCTCATAGGAATCTATGTGAATTCCTATAGGTCGCCTATAGGACAAGTCCTATATAGGATCCTATGTGGACTCTCCTATAGGAATACATGTAGGATCTCATATAGGATCCTACATAGGTGTCCCAAAAAAATTTTTGTACACCCCCCTACATAGGATCCTACGTAGGTTCCCATATAGGATCCTATATGGGAACCCATATAAGATCCTACATGGGTACCCCCAAAAAAATTTTTTGTACCCCTTCCTCATGCGCAGTCGTCTTTTACGTATTCTACAATACTTACGCCTGCGCAGTAAATATTTTTCGTCCTTATAATGGTGCTTAATGTATATTTGAATAAAGTTGCTAAAAAAAACAATTAATTCTGTGTACATAATTTTTTTTGGGCGCCCATAAAAGATCCTATATAGGATCCTATATGGGAACCTACGTAGGATCCTATGTAGGGGGGTTTACAAAAATTTTTTTGGGACGCCTATGTAGGATCCTATATGAGATCCTACATGTATTCCTATAGGAGAGTCCACATAGGATCCTATATAGGACGTGTCCTATAGGCGACCTATAGGAATCCATATAGATTCCTATGAGAATCCACATGGATTCCTATAGGACAATACCTATATAGGATCCTATATAGGATCCTACGTGGATTCTCATAGGAATCCATATGGATTCTATATAGGATCCTATGTAGGATCCTATATAGGATTTTTCAGTAGGGGTCATCTGGCTGGTTTTAAGTTAAATATAACTTTTCAGAAATATCTTAACCTCACTTTATTTAAACATTAGTAACATTTTGAATAACAATAATATAATTAAACAATAATAATTAAAAATATGCATAATATGTACGATCACTTAGGAAAGCTTCAATTACAAAAAGCAAAATTAAAACAGATAAGTTTGAACAGATTTTAATTAAAGCTAGGAAACGAGTTGAACATAAAAAACAATTTGACAATCTAAGATAAATAGTTATTGTTATAATGAAATGATAAATGTCAGTTATTGCATTTGTTAATTTAGCAAATTTTAGCAAATATATATATTATTTAATTTTTTTTTAGTGACACTGCCTTAAAAAAGACTTATTTTGTTTACTTTCTTTACTTAGATTTACATTTCAGAAGATAATTATGTAGGTTTAACACTACAATTTTTTCTTCCATCGCATTTAGAGGTTAGAAAATCAAATAACGCGCTTGGGTTCTGCATATTCCTATGGCCTAACGCACAGTGAATCGTAATCGCTAATCCTTAATCGTAAGAATGAATCGTAATCGCTAATCCTTAATCGTAAGAATGAGAGGAAGGAGGACAGACATATATCTCTGTCCTGCTTCCTCTCATTATTACGATTAAGGATTAGCGATTACGATTCATTGTGCGTTATGCTGATTCCACACTCGTACCTAAAACCGATGCCGCCCCGACTTTCCGGGCCGACTTGCTTGCGATAGAAAAAGACAGAGACTCTCTCCGTCCTTTTCTGGCACGTGCAAGACGGCCCGGCAAGTCGGAGCGGCATCGGTTTTAGTTTCGAGTGAGGAATCAGCATATCACGTATAAAATTATAGAGGTTAGTTACGTACGTAATATACACGTAATATCTAGAGTATTAGGGTAAAATCCCATGTGAGCAGAAAGCGGTAAACCGAAAGCAGAAAATCATAAGAGTGAGAGAGACAGAAATATATCACTGACTCTCTCACTCTCATATTTTCTGCTTTCGGTGTTACGCTTCTGCTCACATGAGATTTTACCTTTATACGTTCTCAACCCTACCAATACATAAATATACGTATTTTACATAGTACATATAAATGACGCGTGACTTCCCACCACTGTTTCGAAATCTCTCAAACGAAGTGTTAATAATTTTGTGATTTAATCTGAAAACATTTTGTACGTTAAATTTACTATTAATTAAGAATATGGCAAACCATCAGGAAGAGAAAAAGTTTTTATTGGACTGTTTTACAGAGAACGGCAGGTTTTACATAGTAAATAAAACGTCTCTATTAGTAACCAACGACTTTGAAATAAAAGTGGGAGCTGTTGTACAGTTTGCCGAAATCGATGGTGATAAACAGTCGAGAATTCACAAGGGGAAAATTATAATGGAAGCAGGTAAAAAAGAAACTTATGTTTGTATTTATTTATTATAAAATGTAACATAATTTTTCAGTATCTATGGAAAATTTGGAAGAAGAGATGAATGAGAGGGTAGAAGAAATTAAAAGGATAAAAATCACAAAGGATGAGGTGAAAGAAAAGGAAAGATTACAGAACGAAGAAAAAAGATTAAAATTCATTAAAAAGGCAAGGGAGGCGAATGTTTTAATGTGCATAGAACTGGATAAAGAATTAAATTTGAAAAGAAAAGAAAAACAAGATTTCATGAACACTATGTCCAATGCTTTGAAATTGACTTCAACAATGAATCAAAAACTTTTACATATTAGAAAAGTATGTATTATATTTTTGAATATTAGAAAATACTAAAATTTTTAATTTATAATATTATATATATATATATATATATATATTATGAATAAGGAACTATGAGGATCAAGAATACATGGACATCAGTAGTCCACTACAAGATTGAAGACTTTCAAGGGTATCGAAATCAATTATGATTGGGTTGAATAATTTGCACTTATTTTAAGCTGTTCGTGAAAAATAAATATTTTCTTCATATATTGATGAAGTTTCGTAGTTTAAAATCCTAATTTTTCCAAGACCTATGACTTTTTAATGTTTGGAACTAATAATAACGTGCTTATTTATTTAATACTCTAAAAAATTGTTCATAATTTCTACGTAAACAACGCAAAAATGTAGCCTTAACATTAAATTTGGTTTTTCTTGAAATAAAAAAATTTATGTTACGGGCATGTGCTACGGAGTTCAATTTTTCCACTGAACTCCCGTGCAAAAATTTAACTCCCTAGCACATACCCTTAAGGATCATTTAAGTATTATATAAACACATACAGTAGAGCAATTCTGATATGAAAATTGTATGTCAATTACTTTTAAATTAATGATCAAACATGATTGATATAGAAGCGGATTCCATATAAAATCAGGTAGGATTTACACTTGGGATCACAGAATGAAATCACGATGAAATAGATTGCTTCTCAACGAAAATTTATTACTAATGTTATTAAAATTTTTTTTAAAAATATTGAAAGTGATTGAAAAACCATATAAGAATCTGAAAAGAAAACCTAAATATCTCAAATAGGTCGAAATTACCATTTAAAGAAATAATTAAGTTTTTCTACTAAAAATTTTTTAAATTTCAAATGCTCATAACTTCAAGGTAATTTTTTTCGATATTCACAAAAATTCGTGTTACCTACTTTTCTTTTAAAATCAACATATTTCATCCCTATAATAACAAGTGGAAATCCTGCCTGGTTTGAAATGGAACCATCCCAGACAAAAGTCGAAAATAACAGCATTTATTAAAAACAAATCGGACAAGTGCGATTTACACTCGCTTTAAAACCAAAGTGTTCCGAACCTTTATATCTTTCAAACTATTTAAGCTATAACAATATTCTAGATTTGCTAATGCTATATTATAAATCTTTTTTACAATTTTTATTGTTGAAATAAATAAATTTATTTTACTTTTATTAAATAAAACACTTTAAAAAAGTAATCAGATATTATTTGTTTAACAAAAATTAATATTTTAAGGAATTCAGACATGCTTACAAAAATTTATTAATTTTAATTAATTAAGCACTAAAAAGATAAATAATTTAATTAAATATTTCTATATTTCATGAAGAAAATAATAATTACAAATAATAATTGTTCTTATTATATTCGAATTATAATTAACTAATTATTTAATTAAACAATTCTTTTAACAAATAACTGCTGCTATTTATCAACTTTTCTCAGTAAGTTTTTTCTTTTATAATTTGGCATCCTTACATTAATTGTTATTTTGACGTTTGTCGCTCTTAAAAGACAAATTTAATTAGTTAATGTTGATTTACTAAAAATAATAGAGTGGCACAAATGGTGGAACTTCAGTTTTTTTATTATAAAAAAGGGCTAAATATTATTTTTTAATAATTTTTCGAAGTTTCAATAGTACTTAAAAAAAAATAATTTGAATCTCTTTTATAGTAACAAAATTGAAGGTTCATCACTTACGACACTCTGTTATTTCTAATTTCTAATAAATCAACATTTACTAGTTTATTATTTATTTTTTGGGAGAAACGTGAACATTAAAATCAGGTAAGAGCATTTTTGTTCACAGGTTTGATCAGTATTAAACCGAATTTTAATTCAGCAAAATTTTCTTTTAACAGAATTTCAAATAAATAAGAATTTTTAATGAAAGAAGTTTTAGGCATCTAAATTTGCATCTATTCTAATTTTTTACCTTCAAACACCGAATTTTTAATTGACCTAAACTGCGGAGGATCGAATAAAAATCTTACAGAAGAGTTTGGCGCAAAATTTAAAAATTTAGCAATCACAACATTCTTGAACCTGTAAATTGTCGAATTTTAAAATTCACTCGAAAACTTTTTTTCGGATTTTTATTGGGCTATTTGTAATTAACGTTAATTGGAAATTCAGTGTTAAAAGACTTGCATCAAAAATCAATTTGTGTTTATAGAATTCGAGACAAAAGAAAATTCGTGAAAATAACTGTAAATTCTTTCATTTAAAAATTTAACCTATTAAAAATACTGTTAAAAGAAACTTTTGATAAAATAAGAGAAATTCTATTACATAAAATTTTGGTGATCTAAAAACTCTTTTCATTAAATAAAATAATGACTAATTTAAATTTGATTGAAAGTAAATTCGAAAAATGAAAATTTGGCTGCAAACAAATTCTATTGAATGGGATTCTTTTATACTGTAATAAAAAATTTAGCTAATGAGTTATATGGAATATTCATGCACCTTTATCTATTTATTGAATCTATTATTAATAACAATATATAATTAACATTTTAATTTAATAAAGAATATTTTTCACTACTAATAAGTAACTATTATTATTATTATTTTCTTTTTTTAATAAAATTAGTAATTTTTAAACAGTTTTTAAGTCTTCCGATAAAGAGAATCAAAATAAAAAAAAAAAAAGGATAACTCTGCTTCAGATTTGAAAAGGTGGAAACAAAAAAATGAATAAATAATAACTAACTTCAGGCGTTGAAAAATAATGTTATTAGTAATTCTTTGTAAGGTACTAATATTGGTGGCAAAAGTGATTAAGTTCATTTCATTATTCATTTGTTATTATATTCCTTGTAAGAGTGTTAAACAAAATCAGAACATTTTTATCAAGATTTTTGACAATCACCATTGAATCTCGTAAAACTTTTTTTGATTATTATAATTTTTATCATGAGCGAGGAACTAGTTTTGATAGAAGGTAAAGATTATTATATTATTTTGGAAAAAAGTTGCATAAAATTCAACCCAAAAATAAAAGATTTAGAGCTCGGTACACCAATAACTTATTTTTGGCCAGAAGGAGCAGCAGTAAAAAAAAGTTATCCGGGAACCTTGATTGCAATTTCAAGTGAGTATAAAGATGTACATTTATAGTATAAAAGCAGGTAATTTCCAAAAGTGTCCCAGTAGTCGAACATACCTTTTTTAACCTATAACTATTATAAGTTACTGCGATTTTTTAATTTTTGACAATTTTAACATGAAATAAAGATACTCTTTTATTATATATTATACAATTAAAGATATTATAACAATTTGTTGCTATTAGAAAATTAATGTTGTGCGACTACCAGTACTGTCTGAAATTACCAGCGTCTACCTGATACATTTCAGTTATATTGTATATTTTATGTATATTTTGTTTTCATATTAATTTTACCGGTAAGTTTAATAACTGTATAGGAGAAAAAATTAGATCTCAAAATTTGGTAAAAACATGTTACACATAAAATGATTAAATAAACAACTTTTATACCCAGTAATTTTTTAAATTTAAACATCTTTCTTAATTTGTAGCTGATGAAAATGAATTAAGGAAAATACAAATGGAAAAAAAAGCAGCAGGGAAGAAAACGTCTTCCAGCAAGCGGAAAAACGATCCAGTTTCAAAAATAGATGCCACTCTTCAGAAGGTGAGATAAATTAATCATAGCTCTCCAACATTGATAACATGATTTTTTGAGCAAAAGAAATTTCTAATCTATCTTTATTTGCTTAACACGTGACATAATTTAAAAACAATTAATTTAAATTCAAGATATCACTAAAATATATGTGACGCTCCGTGAGAGAAGGGACCTATCGCTGAGAAAGCAAAGTTTAAAGGACGGATAGGCAAAGAGAAGGAAGAAAAATCGAGACGTTTAACATACCTATGTTTGAAGCTTCATAACAAGAAAACTAATTGCAGGAATCAAATTTTAATTTTTGAAACTCAAAAAGCAACTCAAAAACTATCAATTACCATAAAAAAAAATGAAAACAATAAAAGTCAATTTCACGAGACGGTCGTTCAAAGAAAATCCAAAAAATGCGATACACTTAGCACGCTTAGGTTTGAAGCATTATAACAAAAAGTGTACTTAATAAAAATTTTTTTTGAAACATGGAAATGAAAGAACAACTCAAAAACTATCTTTTAGCATAAAAAAATGAAAATTGATTTTTTCCGCGATAGGTCCCTTCTCTCGCGGAGCGTCACATATTCTCTTGTTTTGGGCAAAAAAATGAAAAACTATTAATTTAATAGTTTCTCAGTAATATATATTTCAATTAATGTGATATATGGCCAACTGATTTAACGAGTTTAAGAAAGAAATATGGTTTTAACAGGCACCTAAACGAATTCAAATCATTAAATAAACTATACAAAACTTAGATCGATGACAGGAATAGCTTATTTCATGATAAAATAAAATGATAATTTTTAGGTTATTTAGTCTACCTAGCTACCATCCTACCAACTCTATTATTTTCAAAGAAAATAAGCAAATATAATAAAAATTATATTAATTAATTAAAATTTATTTAAACATTATATAAGTAGAATTTAAATTTTTTTTTGTTTAACAATTTCAATTTTTTAGTTTTAATTTAAAAATATTTCAAAATTATTATTAATAAAATTACTATTATTATTTTTTTTTTAAAAGTAATTTATTTAAGAAAATTGTACTTCAAATAACTTCTATTACACTTCTTGAGTTATTTTAAGAGAAAAAGTTTCAAATGAACTTGAAAAGCTGTAATTGTAATTATTAATGTTACTTTTTTGAGGTTTTTAAGGCACCATGTGTAAAACTGAAATTTTATGCTTATTGCTTATCTTATATAATAAAAATAAGACAAAAATGTTTCAAAATGAAATTCTAAAGTAATTTTTACTAACTACAAAACAAATTATTGAAAAAAACTTGATTTTAAAGAATGCGCAAAATAACCCACCAAATTCTGGTTTTTCAGTTTTTTGCACTTTTTTCTTAAAATATGCAATAAAAAGTTAGCGCATCACGTGTACATCATCACAACTAAATTGTCAACAAGTATTATTAATACCTTTAGAAACACTTTTAAACTTCCGGAGATCTGAACAGAATTTTGAGAACATTGAAAATTTTCAGCTTGATTTTCACGACTTTACGATTTTTTTTCTGATTTCTGATAAAGAATTAAAGAAATTAATTTAGTACTGTCTGTAGCCTAGATATCAGAAAATATTTATACCAAGTAGCAATCTTGAGCAACTGAATATAAAGATTTTATTCATTAAAAACCTCGCATGCACAAAATAGCCTCACGGCGCACAAAATAGCCCCACTTGACGGTATATATTTTTATTATTTAATGTAAAATTGTTTCGAATATATAAATGTTCTAACAATTTTAATTTCTTAATTATAATTTAAAGTTATTTCAAAATACTTCCTCTTTGAGGAAGCAATTATTAAAACTTGTAAAATTAGTAAAAGAAAATTATATATTCGAAATAATTTTAATTAAATAATAAAAATACATGTATTAAAAAATTTTAAATGCAATAAATTTGATTTATTATTATTATTAATATTTTAATTTAAAACAAATACAAATAGCAGTATTCACAAAGAAGAATAATAATAATTTTGAAATAATTTTAAAGTACACTTTAAATTTTTTTGTTTGGAAAAATTTTTAATTTAAAGGAATTCCGAATTAATTGCATATAATGCCTATAAAAAAACTTTATGAAAAAATTAATTCTACTTGGTTAAAATAGATTATATTTGCTACCTTTATTTTATTAATTTTTAAAATAATTATTTTGAAATAATTGTCAATTAAATTTCAGATAGAAAGCTTTTTATACTGCTTTTTCAGCAATGTTTTAATTTAAAATAATAATAATTCAAATTAATTCTATTTTAAATTTTTTAATATCAGATATTATTTCTTATTTGAATTTAAAATTATTTCGACTAAGAGAACGCTTGAATGGATTACAATAAAATTTGGATGACTTATTAAGTTCATAAATATCTAAATTTGAACACAAGGATTTTTGAAAATACCGTAATTAAATTTTTTAGCACTTTTTTTCATCGAAAAAAATAGTTTTTTGCGAAAAGTGTATGATATGCTAAAAATACAACTTAATTAATACAAAAATCATATTTCGTTTCTCAAAACGAATCGATTGACCTATATAAGTTTTATAATTGATTAAAAATGCGTAAAATAATTCATGTTTTTTCAGTTTTTTGAATTTAAAATTCTTTTTTTTATAAATTCTTCTATTAACTTTTATATTAATAATTTATTACTTCCTCTATGAGGATGAAAATTATTTTGCTTATTTGGAAGCGAAAACAATAATAATGAATCAGTGGTCGAGTTTTTGCGATCAAAATAATTATTGGGACGCATGATTAAGTTCTAACATGAATAAATTAGAATTTTCATTTCATAGAATTTCATTAGGTAGAATTTTCTTGTAGCCGAAATTTCACATTTAATTTTCGAATTTATTTTCAATCAAATTTAAATGAATTCGAATTTTTACCTGATAGAATTTTTAGGTCACAGAATTCATATTTAACAGAATTTTCATTTAAAAGAATTTCAATTTAAACGAATTTTAATTTAGAAAAATTTTCATTTTACAGAATTTCAAGTTGTTCGATTTTTTAAATGACAGAATATTCATTTGACTGTATCTTCATTTATCGGAAATTGTATTAGTACGCATTGACATTTGATAGAAAACTTAAGACGTAAAATGTTCATTTGTTAGAAATTGCAAATGGCCGAAGAAGCATGCGGTAGACATATTTTGGTGCGAATTTTGGAATTGACCAATCCGAAAATATGAAAAAAAATCCCATTGACAATTTTAAAATTCACGCCAAAAATAATTCTGTCGAATGCTTTTTTGGCCATTTGCAATTTCTGACAAATGAACATTCTACGTTTTAAGTTTTCTATCAAATGTTAATTCGTACTAATACAATTTCGGACAAATGAAGATTCTGTCAAATGAATATTCTGGTATTTAAAAATTCGATGAACCTAAAATTCTGTAGAATACAAATTCTTCTAAATTAATATTCGTTTAAATTGGAATTCTTTTAAATGAAAATTCTGTTAAATATGAATTCGGTGACCTAAAAATTTTATTAGGTAAAAATTCGAATTCATTTCAATTCCATTGAAAATAAATTCGAAAATGTAAAATTTCGGCTACAAGAAAATTCTACCTCATGAAATTCTATGAAATGAAAATTCTAAATAATTAATTTTAGAACTTAATCATGCGTCCCTAATTATTTCTAACTAATTTAAATTAAGATAGAATTTTCACACAAATTTGGTTGGTTACTGGGATACGTTATTACATAATTAAGTATCATAAAAAATTTCTAATTTTTTAAACATTATGTCCGCCATATTGTATCCGACACTTTGAATTTTTTAAATCTGACTTCAAGTTTGTAACTAGGGACCCCAAAAACCCATTGATATCAAGTTTCACAAAATTGATTAATTTTAAAAATTTTATGTCCGCCGTACGGAATCCCCTATTTTTAATTTTTGAAATCTGACTTCAAATTTGTAATCAGAGACCTTAAAATTAATAGAAACCATAATTAGTAGTTTAAATTTTTCGATTTTTTTTTAGAATTAATATTTTTTGCTAACAATAACCTATTTTAGTTTATTTTTTGTCAACTTTTGGGTCCTGTAAAAAATAGTAAACTTAAAAATTGCATATGTAAATAATTGCATGTTATTCTTTGAACATATATGAAAAAAAAACAAAGTAGTACATTAAAAAAATTCAATTTTCAACGATTTTACAGAAAATCTACGAAAAAGTTTTTTTTTCTCATGCAAAATATATGCAAAATTTCAATAGCGTACATGCACCACTAAATATTAATTTAAAAAAAAGAAAAAAATTCGTATTTTTTTTCCAATTTATAAAAAAATGAGGGGCGAAATGGACAAAATTCCAAAATGTCATTTTTAACGGTCACATTAATCAACACATCACTTTCTCACTCACATGGTTTTTTATTTCTGCCGACGATGTTACGCCGACTTGGGACAATGCCATCCTATTATAAGGATATTTTTTAGTTCGCTGATTAAGGATTTTAGGAAAATAACAGAAAAAATTAAAAACAACAATTAACATTTAAAAATAAATTAATAAAACTGTTAAAATTAATTAATTATACTTGCAAACAATTTTTTTTCACAATTTAATACAGACAAACTTTATCGAATTAATAATAGATTAACGAACTTAAAATACTTAATTATATATAAAATTGATACAAAATTTATTTAATAATCCTAATATTAATTTTACAGAAGCAGTTTTTTGTCGATTCTGACGCAGTAACAATATTGAAGAAAATTGATTTGGTTTTAAGTTTGAACAAAGAGTTATCGCAAGAGCTGGAGTGTTTAAAAGAAGTAAAATATAGATTACTTAAGCATATATAAAATCCATTTGTAATAAGAGCTATTGAGAATTTAAAATTACCATTAGAAAAAAAACATTTTTTGGAATTTCTGGTCAGCCAATTAAAATCTTGTAATTCAAACAATAAAAAATTAAATAGAACGATTGGGAATGAAAATGTGAACTCTAACTTAAAGCTATTTGTAAAGTATGTAAAAAAGCACTAATCAATATTAAAAGTATAAAAATGTGTACAATTTATTTTTTAATAATAATAACTGACAGAGACCAACAAAATTAATTTTTTTTGATTTTAGATTTTTGAAAACATCGAGCGCATGTCAATTAAAATTTCTAATAAGTTAAAATCAGTACAACACATATGAAAAATTATAGTTGTATGTTATTAGAATGTTAATATTAATTTTTGATTATTTGTTATTGCAACAAAAACGAAAGTAAAAGTGTTATTTAAAAACAAAATTGTTTGTTTCATTTTTGAACCGAATAACATTAAATGAAAATTAATTTTTTATATTTTAACACCATACAACTATTATGTTTATGATATTTTACGTATTACTTTCAAATTTTAAGCAAATTCTGTTGACATTTGCTTGATGTTTTCAAAAAACTTGAAAAGACCATTAATATCGTGATAGTCCATGATAAGTGCTTTTTTATCAATTAATTTTGCAAACAGATTAATTAAGGTTCACAAAATTTATCACCTAATCTCGACTTGGTTCGATAGTTAATAATAATACTGAAATAGGAAATGTATTACATTTTAAAATTTTATAGCTTCTCCAAACTTCAAGACCAGTACAAGATGAGAATCCTGAGATAGATATGCAAAGCACGCCATTTGATACACCACCAAACCAATCTGATAAGACTAAAGAAAATGATTTGCTGGGATCTATTCATGATAATTCCGTTCGAAAAATAGAAGAAGAAATTAGGGAATATGGAGAAAGAATGGAAGAAGAAATGGAGGTTCCTGCAGGTTTACCATCGCAAGTTGAAAATGAAACAACAGGAGAAGCTAGTGAAGAACACGATGAAGAGGAGAGTATTTTTCTCTTTACAAAACAAACTGATAAGGTGAATAAATTAAACAAAGTTTATAATTAAGGGAGGTTTCTCATGAAAAAATAGATTTTTTTGCATAAATTTACTCCTTAACATGTCAAAAATGCCTTCCTAAAACTTCAAGTCGATCCAAGTGTAAGTTTTTGAGATAAATCCGTTACAGTGGCGAGCATCGATTCAGTTTAGCGGTGATCGTGTGTTATTCGAAGATGTCCGATCAAAACGTGAGTTACAAGGAACGTACAAAAGGTTCTAGAAGCGCTCCATATAGATGTCATTAAAAAAAACAAAAATTAAAAATTTTCGCTTTACTTCCTTTTTTACTAAAAATATACCCCTAAATTTTAAACTCGTTTTTCTCAAAATCATGTTTTTTTGATAGACGTAGTTCAGAGAACACGAAGAAAGCAATTGCCTTAAATCCTTTTGCATTTTGTTAGGCCCACCTGTCTTCACTTGATTCGAAAGCCCGCTATTTTTGTATTTTTTTAGTTTTAAGTAAAACTCCTAGTATACAGACTGCCCACACATGTATATTTTAAGATTTTCTTGGATTTTTAAATTTTCATTTTATTAAATGATATTTTAATTGAAATAATTAATTTATTCATATTTAATTTAATATTACTTTCATTATAGAAAATTCTCGTTTAAAACAATTTTATTCTAATTTTTCATGTGAACAAATACAATTAAGTACTTACTCTAAATTGTGTTAAAAGTTTATTTTTTCTGATTCTAACATGCGAGTATTTCAGGTCCTAAATTATAATGCAGAAAAAAATTAGCAAACGTAAACGACATTAATATCGGTCCGCTGAAAATATAACTGAACCTTATTATTCCTTATTAAAAATGTAGTAAAATAAAAATTTTTGTAATATAAACTTTTCAAAATTGTTCTTTCAATAAAAAATCGTTAAGGCCTTGAACAAAAGTAGCAATTTATTTAATGTCGGTAAATTTAAAAAGCTTTTTTGAATGTATTTCAGACAAATCAATGAACAGTTTTGGGAACTGTTTTAGAAAGTTATAAAAAGTGTCAGCAGTCTTTGTTTTATTCACAATTTTGAAAAACTGTTATATTGTCAACAAATTAATTACAGGAGATAAGGTAGAAATCTTTATTTTAGTCCCATGATCTTCCTTATGCACTTAAGGACGCTTATACTCTCAAGCGGTTCTCATTCTATCGGACCGTGACAGTGAATATTTTTTTAATTTCATTTCTTCTTATAATTTGGTTTCTAAATAGTATTTTGTAGCTAAAATCATTACACAAACAAATTTTATTGAAAAAAAAATTTTTCGTTCAAAATTTCAAGCTAATAAAATTTTTTCTTCCTGATTATTTACAAAAAAATGAAGAATTTCTACCCTTGAATAACATTTTTTCAACAACGGTACAGTAAATTAATTAAATATTGTTGTAAAAGTTTTATTGTATTACAGTTTAAAATATATTAGTTTTTTTTTTAAATTTGTAGGACCGTGTTTTTTTAATTAATTAAAATATAGTCATTTTTAGCGTTTTGTTACTGTTTCCATGTAAAAGTTCCAACTTTATAAATTTATATATTAAAAACAGAACGGTAAAATTCAATACAATTGTAACAGTACATGTAAAGTAATACATTTAACATGTCATTAAAATTTTATAAGAATTTGTAGAAATTGGTTTTTTGGATAAACCTTCTTAATCTGAAAGAAGTAAAAAATAAAGTGGAAAAACTTTTTTAAATTCTTATCTAATGAAAATTTATTACTAGTTATTGTAGTCCATTTACAACAAAAATCA
Organism: Ganaspis brasiliensis; assembly: GCA_037103525.1. Lineage (NCBI taxonomy): Eukaryota > Metazoa > Arthropoda > Insecta > Hymenoptera > Figitidae > Ganaspis > Ganaspis brasiliensis. The sequence continues at coordinate 1,607,414 of JAZKLR010000014.1, forward strand.
TAATTAGAAATCCGAAAATTGTCAGAATTTGATCAATTTAATTTAATCAATCTTAAATTGGTCGAAAATTCAATCGGTATTTTTCGTATTTTGACAGAATGATTTGCACGTAATAAAAAAATTTTTGTCCATATTTTGTACTGCCACAGCACACCAGCTTAAAATCTAAGTTAATATAAACGAAGAAATTTTTATAAATTGAAATTAATTTTTTTATATTGTTCATTAAGTACTACAAATTAATTAATTTTTAGTAAAAAACTACTAATTTGAAAGTAATATATCTACTAATTGAACAGTAAAATTTAATTAGTAATATTAGATATTTATTATTAGATATTTCTCTTACAAATTAGTATTCTTTAACGCCAACCGACAGATTTTTATTTGCTCTTTCATTTCCAAAACTAAAAAATTGCTGCATTAAAAAATTTTATTTGTTATTAAGCAATAAGCGTAGGCATGTTACATTGGTATCAATGCATTGATGAAACATCCGATGCTTTTTGGGTTGTTTTAACATCTATATTATAATATACTGGAAAGGAGAATGAAAAGTAAATCGACATTTTTATTTATAGACCACTGAATTGCTTGCTGGTAGTGGAATATTCGTAAATGCTCAAGATTTAAAAATCATCAAGAAGCAAGCAACCACTGCCACAACATTAGCAAGGAAGCTGTTGATTGCAATTTTCACGGAGAAAGCTCTCTTAACTCACAGTTTGGTGGGTATAAAAGTTGCGAATAAGGAACATCCCCAACCAGGTCTTCCACATAAGGCTATAGACACTTTATTAAGTAAGATTATCAACTAAATGTTCAGGGTTGCTATGATATCAAAGATAGAAGATTCTATCACTATTCCAGGCTTTCCAAACAATTTTTTCCAAAATTTCGTCTATTAAAGCATTTTATTTTGAGCTCTCTTAAATTGAATTAACGAAACTTCACTGATTGTATATTCACTGAACCTGTTTTATCGAGAGAGATTACTAATTTATAATTGAAATATCATTAATTCTTACGATAAGTGATTCACTTCGAGCTGATTCTCAGTAAAAGAAGTGAACTGTTAAAATTAAAAAATATAACAATTCAAGGTTTTTAAGACTTTCCATGACGGTAGCAACCCTGATATATATAAATGTAAACTACGAAAAACAAAGGATAAACTTAAAACAATTTTATTTCAGCTTATGTGCGTGAAACGTGCAAAAAAAAAAAAATAAAAGTTCAGTCAGATACTTCAATCAAAGACAGCCTTCGATACAAACTAAAAGAGCTAAAAAATCCAGGTGCTGGAAAAAAAGCAAAATAATATTTAAAGCAAAGTGACTTTTATTATTTGATGTTATCATCCCAGAATAAGTTTATAAAAAATAAAAGGAGTTTTAGTTCAATACAATGTGGCTGTTCATTTTCACAATTTAAGACTATGTATTTCTGCAAATAAGTAGGCAGGAAACGACCTTTACATTACACGGTGGGATTAATACATCAATATATATGAAAAATCATATACATAGAAAGAAGAAATCTTAAAAATATCTTAATACCATCTTAAAATAAAATACCAATTGGATAATTTGTAATATTTATTAGACTTTCAAAATTAATTTTAAAATTTCTAAAGACTTTTTTAATAAATATTAAATAAATTACTATACTTATTAAAAAAGTCTTCAGAAATTTTAAAATTAATTTTGAAAGTCTAATAAATATTACAAATTATCCAATTGGTATTTTATTTTAAGACAGTATTAAGATATTTTTAAAATATCTTCTTTCCGTGTAGAATGGAAATTATGTCGCTTTCAATTTTTGAGACCTTCTTTAATATTTTAAATTTAATAATCAGCAAGTTAAAGATATTGAACAGTTATTAAATATAATAATAATAATAATAAGAATAGATTTTAATGCTTGCTTGCTGACACACGTAAAAATATTAATAGAAAGGAAATAAAATTTCTTATTCGATTTAGGTTTTACTAAATTTTCCAAAGTTTTCTATTATCGATGAGCCTGAATCTGCTGTTAGACAACGTTGATAGAACACAACATAAATACCTGTTTAATATTTAAGGACATTTTAATTTACGATTTTGAAAAATGAGTATAACTATTCCGACGCAGTTGACCGGAAACGACCTGAACATCGGTTGGGTAGTTGGCAGGGACTGACACGAAAATCGAAACAAAATATATATCATTTTTGTTTCGTTTCGGTTTTGAAAACCTGAAACAAAATAGCAATTTAATTTTGTTTTGTGTTGAACCTGAAACGAAAGTCCTCTCAGAATTAAGTATCGGTTAATGCCCGAAACGAAAAGGCTTCGAATTTTGTTTTCGTTTCATGCCCGAAACGAAAATCCGCTCGAATTTCGTTTTTGTCTCTCATAAAAAGGCTCTAAATTTCACAAAAACAATTTTAAACACAATTCTTTTCTTGCAGGAGAAAAAAACCAAATTCAGAGTCTTTTTGTTTTGGGCATGAGACTAATAAACGAAATTCGGAGTTGATTTTCGTTTCGGGCATGAGACAAAAACGTAATTCAGAGTCTTTTCGTTTCATGCCCAATACAAAACAATATTGATTGTACATTTTTGTTTCGTCACAATTCAAAACAGAAACAGAATTTGGTTTTCGTGTCAGTACCTGGTAGTTGGGTACATTGTTGTTTTCGATGTTCACAATTTGAGGTTAACTTCCCCCAAGAAGTTCAGCCAAAGCGACGTGTTGACATCGGTTGGGCAGTTGAGTGTGTTATACTTATCGATTTTCAGGATTTTTGAGGTTAACTTCCCAAAAAAAGTTGACCCAAAAATACCTGGACATCTGTGGCGCAGTTGGCAACATTGTAGTTTTAGATTTTCACAATTTGAGGTTAACTTCCCCAAAGAAGTTGACCAGAAACGAACTGGACATCGGTTGGGTAGTAGGGTACATTGTTGTTTCCGACGTTCACAATTTAAGGTTAACTTCCCCGAAGAAGTTGACCAGAAACAACCTGGACATCGCTTGGGTAGTTGGGTACATTGTTGTTTCCGATGTTCACAATTTGAGGTTAACTTCCCCTAAGATGTTCACCCGAAGCGACGTGGACATCGGTTGGGCAGTTGGGTGAGTTGTACTTTTCGATTTTTAGGATTTTTGAGGTTAACTTCCCAGAAAAAGTTGGCCCAAAAATACCTGGACATCGCTGGCGCAGTTGGAAACATAATAGTTTCCGATGTTCACAATTTGAGGTTAACTTCCCCGAAGAAGTTGACCAGAAACAACCTGGACATCGCTAGGGTAGTTGGGTACATTGTTGTTTCCGATGTTCACAATTTGAGGTTAACTTCCCCTAAGATGTTCACCCGAAGCGACGTGGACATCGGTTGGGCAGTTGGGTGAGTTGTACTTTTCGATTTTCAGGATTTTTGATGTTAACTTCCCAGAAAAAGTTGACCCGAAACTACCGGGACATCGGTTTTGGTAGTTGGGTACATTGTTCTTTCGATTTTCACAATTTGAGGTTAACTTCCCCAAAGAAGTTGACTGGAAACGACCTGGACATCTTTTGTGCAGTTGGTCATCTTGTAGTTTTCGATTTTTTACAATTTAAGGTTATGTTTCCTGAACCGACCACGGTTGGGGACTTGGTTATAGAATGGTTCCCAATGTTTTATAGTTTCCGAGAAAATCCAGAAAAATTCCCGGGAAATTCCCGGGAGCGATTCCCGGGATATTTTCAAAAATTCCCGGGAATTTCCCGGGAATGACTCCCGGGAGATTCCCGGGATTGATTCCCGGGAAATTCCCGGGAAATTTTTTACGTGGGATTAGAAGTCGAATGTGGATGCTATTTTCAAATAAATATTATAAAAATAAAATAAAAGAAGGTTTTGTTTCCATTGTATAAAATAAATATAATAGAATACTTTTATTCATTAAAGAAAATTCAAAGATTTTAAAAAATTATTTTATTCACATTTTCATTTATTACGTTTTAAATAAAATAGCCCAAAATACTCCTAGGATACACCAATCATGCAGTTATGTTCAAGGTTATGTCAAAAAAAAATTTCTATTGCTTCAAGTTTATCTTTTGACTAAGATGTGCTTTTACTGTTTACATGGAATTCGAAGGACAAATAAAGATTTTATGTTTGATTTATGAAATTAATATATTTAAAAAATTATTATACTTACTTTTAGTTATAAATATGATTATAACTTTTTAAACTTAGCTACTTCTTAAAACAAAGAATGGAATACATTCTCATATTAGCCTTACATTTTATTGGGGTGCACTTCCGAAAACCCCATACCTCCGAATTTAATAAACCTTGGTATGTCTAGGTAATTTCATGCGCTGATTACGAAAATCATATTGAAAATACCCGCAAATTTGATTTTCGTGGTAAAAAACAAAAAAAAACCATAAAAATTGAAGTTTTTCGCATTTATGTCTTGAAATATTGAAAATATCAAAAATTGATTCATACAAAACTTGTAGTTCTTATTAAAATACACATTTTATGTGTACATCATTTTTTGCTAGAACCGATTAGTTTATGAGAAAAACGCAGAAAAGTAAAAAGTCATCGTAAAAAAGATCAATATCCACTTCAAAACAATGTGATGAATATTTAAGTTATTACCCACAGTTTTGATGTAACCTGTTGATTTGGCATGCCGGGATTCTATCAGAAGGCGCTAAAGATAGATTAAGGGGGGCTGCCCCCATCCCCGACGGGGACCAGGGGCGGAGCCACGGTGGGGGGCGTGGGGCGAAGCTCTCTAAACCATTGACAAGCTCGGAAGTTTGATAAATTTGGGGGGTCGGTGGGGCCTGCCCCCCCGCGGGGTCCAGAGGCGGAGCCCCGGTGGGGGGTTCGGGGGCAAAGCCCCCTGACAAACAAAAAACCTAATTCAAAAGAATAAATTCATTTCCAAAATTAATTTGGACTTCTTGTGTCAAGTTATAAATGTATCATTTTACATTTGGTTTCATGCTATACTTACCTTAATAGTGTTTGCGGGTGTACTTCCGAATAGAACCCCTGACTGATTTTAATGAAACTTGGTATACCTACGTATTTCGATACGCTAATTACGAAAATCATAGTGAAAACTGGCGCAAATTTTATTATCATGGTAAAAACCTTAAAAAACCATGAAACTGTAAGTTTTTTACATTTACTTCTTTAAAAATTTAAAATATCAAAAAATGTTTCATACAAAAGTTGTAGCCCTCTTTAAAATACACATTTTATGTATTTAGCATTTTTTACTAAAACTGCTAATTAAGGAAAAAATGCAACAAAACCAGAAATCATCATAGAAGCGACAAAATACCCACATTATATCAATATTAAATTACCTATAGCCGTAATTACGTTATTACGTAATATTACGTTCATTACGCTGCAATACATTCATTACCTATTATTACGTAATAACGTCAAATTACGTATTTACTACGTATTTACGTACAATTATGTAATAATGTTAACTTACGCATTTACGTACAATTATGTAATAAGGTAAACTTACGTATTTACGTACAATTATGTACATATATACAATAACGTGAAATTACGTCAATTACGTAATTTACGTAATTGCATGAACAAATTACGAAAATCATCTTAAAAAAAATGGGTAACTTGATCATTTTTATGATAGTATCATAAAAACCAACAGAACTATAGATTTCTACACCGTTGTCTACATTCCACTTTCAGTGTGGCACCCCAACCCCCTTCCCCCTAGATTGTCCAAGACATGAGAGGAATTAGGAGAAACTAGGTAAAAACCAACAGAACTATAGATTTTTGCACCTTTGTCTACATTCCACTTTCAGTATGGCACCCCCCCCCCCCTAGATTGTCCAAGACATGAGAGGAATTAGGAGATTACCCCTGCCCCCCTGTCAGGGGGGCAGGGGTAATCTACCCTGGGTAGAAACCAACAGAACTATAGATTTTTCCACCGTTGTCTACATTCTACTTTCAGTATGGCACCCCAACCCCCCCTAGATTGTCCAAGACATGAGAGGAATTAGGAGAAACTAGGTAAAAAGATTTTACCTAGTTTTTGTACCTAGTACAATGATTTTCGTAATTAGCGCATCAAAATACGTAAGTATACCAAGTTTTATGAAAATCGGAGGTACGCTCAACTTGATATCGTTAATACTGGCTAAGGTTTCTATTTGGTCGCTTCTCATGCCAAACTTACCTTACTGATGTTTAGTGCTTGAGAGTTGATCTGAAAGAAAAAATAAGTATTTTAGTTCTGCATTTTGTTTCATGACATACTTACCTTACTGATGTTTAGTGCTTGAGAGTTGATCTGAAAGAAAAAATAATTATTATAGTTCTGCATTTGGTTTCATGCTATAGTTACCTTACTGGTGTTTGGTGCTTGAGAGTGGATCTGAAAAGAAAAAAATTTATTTTAGCTTTGTGTTTGGTTTTATGTCATACTTACCTTATTGATATTTGGTGCTTTCATAGTCGATCTAAAAAGAAAAATAATTTATTGAGTTTCTCATTTTGTTTTATGGCATACTTAGTTCATTGATGTTTGATACTTTATAGTTGCCCTGAAAAGAAAATAAATTATTTTAAGTTCGCATACGATTTAACTTTTTACTTACTGTGGCTCTTGTGTGAGTATTTCATTAAGGAATGGATGAAAGGTATAACGTGTACTCGCTAAGTAGCATTTTGTGTAGCAAAGTTACAACTTTAGAATGGTTAAGAGAAATTGGTTTAATACCCAAAGAAAGGCAATGCCCTACACATAAGAAAAATATGACCCTGTATGAAGACAGACTTGTCTGTGGTGAGTTTGTGTGTCAAAAAAAGGGTAAGTACAACCATGCGAAGGCAGTAGCGATAAATACATGGTTTGAGAACTGCCATACTCCAATAGCCACTTGTGTATTATTGACATACTCCTTTTCCGTCAAACTAGATTACGTACAGACTATGCGGGAATCCAGTATAGTTAAAGAACAAACAGTTTCTAGTGAAACGATTGCCGACCGATTTTCATATTGTCGCGAGGTTTGAATGGCTTCCCTTGATAGTGAATTCGAAATCCAAGGCCCAATTGGGGGAGAAGGTAAAGTCGTGGAAATTGACGAGTGTAAAATCGGAAGGCGAAAATATCAACGAGGCAGAATCGTTGAAGGCTCATGGATCTTAGGCTTTATAGAGCGAGGTAGTCCTGAAAACTATCGATTGGAGATCTGTCCTGAAAACAAAAAGGGATAAAGAAACTTTGCTTCAATTAATTAAAAAACATGTGTTAGTAGGGACAGAGATCCATACAGACTGTTGGAAGGGTTACTTCGATCTTGAAGCTCATGGGTATGTGCATTTTACAGTGAATCATTCAGTAGAATTTGTAAATAGCGAAACTGGTGCACATACCCAAAATATAGAGTCATCCTGGCGTTCTATGCGACGTTTTCTATCTCGTGGTGGAATTCACAAAGACAAACTGTATGAGCATTTATGTGAATTTTTATGGCGGCGCAGGGTCAACAAGTTAAAACAAGATCCGTTCATACAACTTCTTAAAGATATCACAGCTATCTATCCAGGGGAAGCTTAATTTGAAGTAAATTCAAAAATTAAAATTAAATAATTATTAAATTAAAAAAAATTGAAAAAATTTGAAAAAAAGCATTAAAATTTTTAAAAATTAAAAAAAAATTATAAAAAATAAAAATGCACTTCTAAGACCTTTTTTCGACCTCCTCGTGGTGAAGTGTGTAAGTAGGTACACGTACCGAAACTAACAAAAAAAGGCAATATCTCAAGTTTCTAGTGTATCAATATGCTTTGACGTAATTTTAATTTAAAGAATGCTTTAAGCACTTACTTTCTATTAAAGTTTACGGCATCAAGTTGATTAGATGATACTAATACTTTGATCTATGTCATGGATTGAGCAGCGATTAGAAGTTTTTAAACATTGTGATTTTTATTAGAGTTATTGCTATCAATCTAATTAGATGATGCTAATACTTTGATCTGTGTCATGGGTCGAGCAGCGATTAGAGATTTTTCAACATTTTGGGCTCTGTTAGAGCAAACGGAGTCAAGTTGAAAAGATGATACTTTGATCTGTGTCATGGGTCGAGCAGCGATTAGAGATTTTTCAACATTTTGGGCTGCGGTTTTTACAAATTAAATGCAAAAACAATGAATTTAAGGATTTATGGTTTTTTATGATATTTTCCATGAAAATGATCCAGTCGCAAATTTTCACTATGATTTTCGTAATCAGCACATCAAATTACTTAAGAAATATTTGAGATGTTTCGAATATCCCTAATCTTGATATAGTGTGTGTATAGGCTGCTTTTGTGGTGATTTCTAGTTTTTTGCATTTTTCTCGTAAACTAATCGGTTTCAGCAAAAAATGGTGTACACATAAAATGTGTATTTTAGTAAGACCTACAACTTCTGTAGGACTCAATTTTTGATATTTTCAATATTTCAAGAAATAAATGCGAAAAACTTCAATTTTTAAGGTTTTCTATGTTTTTTACCACGAAAATCAAATTTGCGGGTATTTTCAATATGATTTTTGTAATCAGCGCATGAAATTACCTAGGCATACCAAGTTTTATTAAAATCGGAGGTATGGGGTATTCGGAAGTATATCCTTTATACAAAATGAAGCATTAGTATTTCTGTCGGGGAGTTTGTAAGCATTCTAGAGGAGTTTTGTAAAATAGAACCATGCAGAAAAGAAAATAGAATGACTCATCAGTTGTCTGATGAGACTGTGAACGCTTCCCCTTCTCTGGTCGTTATAGTAGGAGTGGTATTTTGACTGTTGTTGGTGAGATGCAAGGTGATTGGTCGAAAGTTGACGATTCGCAAACATACATACATACATAATTAACTTAATATTTTATTAATACCTTAAACGCAACTACCACGGGGCCATTGAGGCTAATGATTTGGATTTCCAAGTACTCGGTGACCTCTAGTTCTGGCATGTGTCATTCAAATAAATTTTCACCAAACGAGGAAATGGCAATTACTTTTGAGTATCTTTTGTTAATTACTTATTTTAGAGATAAAGATATTTTTTAGAAAAATAATATTGTAGAATCTTATAAAAATAAAAATAATCAAAATAAATATCAAAATTAAAGTGAAATAATATTTGAACTCAAGAGGAATTTTTAGTTTTCATCTAATCTTTGTAAAATTATGAAATAATAAGAACTGAAAACATTTCTATTATTTAAGTTTAACATCTCATTTCAATCATGTGAAACAGTAATAACTTCCTTCTGGTAAAAATTGACAAAAAGTTATTCTAGTTAAATTTAGTATAACAATAGTTATTAGCAAATTATTAATAAAATAATTAAATAAGTTAAGTATCTCCAAAAAGTTGTTTTTCAAAGAATTTTAGACGACACGTATTTTTTTGTTTGGCTGGAAAAAATTTTTTTATGAAGTTATAAAGATTTTAATTTTTAAAACTCTCGTTTACTTGAAATTTAAAAAAAAACCTTTTAAGTGTAATGACTTTTTAAATAATTTGGATATCTTATTCTTTTCTTAGGATCGGCCTGAAAGAGTTGTTAGTCCTCTTTAAAAATCTATTGAAAAATTTTTAAAATGTTCTAAAATAACAAAATGGCGGCCGTTTTACTAAAAAATTTTAAACTGTAATTACTCAAAAACCCTATCTTTTTTTTTGTTGAAGTTTTTTTTTTGGAAATTGTCGTCATAGTAAAGATTATTTTCCAAAGAAATTTAACTTGTGCCCGATTTTCGTAAAATAAAAAAAAATAATTTTTTTAAAGGAAAATTTTATTTATCTCAAAAAATACACTAGATATTAAAAAAATTTTGAAATAATAGTTGATCCTCTTCAAAAGATGTAAAAAAAGTTGCTCTTGATATTTTTCTATATTTCTCGTTTTTTCAACAAATTCCGTTAAAACTCGATAAAAAGCTAATTTTTAGAAAACTTTCCAATGTTTTTGGATGAAAATAAGCAAATAATTATAGAATTGTAATTTATCAGAAATATTTATATCTCAAACATATCTCATTTTTATTTTAATTGAATTTTTTACATATTTTTTTTAACTCCTTTCGTTAAAAATTCAAATTAAGAAATGCTTTTAGCTGAATAAAAATATTATTAAAGTGAATTTCACCAAATTTTGAATTATCAAGTTTAACATTTCTTAGAAAAAAGTATGTTGTCAAAATTTGTTGTCAAATAATAATTTTTTAACATTATATTTTTCTTAAGTAGGATGAATTGATCAATCACTCCAAGTCAATAAAAAACCACTTTTTTTAAACTTTTTATTGACTTGGAGTGATTGATCAATTCATCCTACTTATGAAAAAATTTTCACCAAGTGATAAATTCAAATTATCAATATTATATTTTTCTTCTTTGAATCTAGTGGAAATATGTAATTTTTATCCAATCTCGACAAATAATAGCTCATTTTTCTCTTTAAAACGTTATTTGTTGGCTTTCGTTGAATAACATTGTCTTTAAAAATATATCTAAATCAAATCTTATTTATCCAATAACTTTCGAATAAAATATTTTAAAAAATCCAACCAATAAACCAATATTAACCAACATTACCTGTTTATCAAAAGCAAGTGACTTAAAAAATCAAAGATATTGTAAAGTTTCATTTTCTGGTTTTCCATAATTTTTTTTCAGACATTCTTTGAAAAGTACTTTTTATTTAAACTAAAACTAGAATATTAAACATTAAAAAACAAAATAATTAAAGAAGACTTTGGGTTGAAAATTGTTTGTATTGGAAGTATAAACAAATCATAATTTATATTATGAATACAGAAATTTAAGGTATTTCTCTTTTTCTATTAGTTTCAAACAGTTGCTAAAAGTTTGTTGTAACAGATACTAATAACAATAACATTTTGTATGTTGCACCTGTCTAATAGATTACCTTTGAAATTCAACTGTGATAGACACACGGCACACTGTTAACTGCGCGCGCGAGCGCAGTCAAATATTTTACGAAACTCATTCGTAACTCGTACAAATGGACATTTTGATATTTAGATAGGACTATTTTGTACTTTCCACAAAATAATTTAATAACTTTTGCTAAATTAGTTTTATTTGAATTACAGAAGTTTTTTTTACAGACCTGTTTTATAAAATGTACAGAAAGTTTCGTAAATAGTTCAGAACAGTTTGACATTAAAAGCAGAAAATTTAGTAAACAATATGAAACTTTGCTTTGTAAAGCGATTTATCCAAGACTACTAAAATAATTTTGTAGTATTCGAAAAACTTTTTTTTTCCGTGTACACACGCACAGTGGGCCAGGTAACCCGAAATGTTTGCCAAAAGTCATAATTCCTAAATATCTAAAGTTTCCTACAATAAATTATGTTATCTAAAGTTCTTGGAGTCGCTGAATACAAATCAGAAGTCAGATTTAAAAAATTCAAAATGTCGGATCCAAAATTATTAATTATAAAATTTATGGCGGACATAAAAATTAAAAAATTAATTTAGTTTCATAAGACTTGGTATTCCGGGGTTTTGGGCTCGCTGGTTACAAATCTGAAGTCTGGTTTTCAAAATTCAAAATAGCGGATCCAATATGGCAAACGAATTTATAAAACTTTATTGAATCGCTTGAAACTTGTTTCTGGGGGGTTTTTAGGGTCGCTGATTACGATCTTATTATCTTTATAACATTTGGTTTATATAGGAATTTAGAAAGTTTGACTTATGGTTTAGTCTTATTCTAATCAATTACATAAAATTTCAATTTTAATTTTAAAATTTAAAATGGCATATCAAATATGGAGAAAAAATTCTTAGTTACTCTATTTTTATAAAAATTAGTGCCTACAGAATTTGGAGGCACTTATTACGAACATGAACTTAATTCAAACCTTAAATATACATATTAAAAGAGAAATCAAAGTTTAAAAAATCAAAATGTTTAATCTAATGCTGAGAAATCTAAAAAAATTTCTAAAGCAGTAACTCACGATAGAATCAACATTAAACAGTCAAAACATTTTAACATATTGAAAATAATATTGCCATGGAAACATAAAAACAAAAAAAGCTTATCATATTAAGTGGAGGGGATATTAATATTTCGACTCCCTTAAATAATCCTGATCTAAGTAAGCTATATTTTTTTTCATCATTTGGGTCCCAAAACATACAGGAAGGTCAGAAATATCCAATATGAACTTTCAAACGGTGTTGAAATTAAAATCTTTAAACATTAGAATGTTTGAAAATTGAACTTCTCTTATAATTTTTAATATTTTCGATTGACAATTTTTTACAAGATTTTGTAATAATTCTTCTAAATTAAAAATTCTAAAACGGCAAAATTATTTTTTTCTTAATTTTTGAAGATATTGTTATGTCCGGAACGGACATTCGCAGGTTACAAATCTATCTATTTTAATATTTTACCCCTGATTCATTTACAAAGCCAACGGACTTTGAACTAAGGGAACAGGGAAAAGAAAGTCCACTGAACAAGCATCAATTGGATTATATAATTCTCAAACATTTATTTTATTGAATACAATTTTTAGAGGAGTAAGAGAAGGAAGATGAGAGGAGAAATCCCTTGTTTTGTATCCTTGGTTGTTTTAAGAAATCGTCATTTACTGAAACAATGAATGATATTTAGCTAGGGAAATTATTTTGCTTGTGATAAAAGCCGAGTAAAATTCTTAACTTACTGTGTTTATTAGTTGAAGAATGTCTCAGTTGAATTCTCTGAATATACAGAGTGATCGTTCAAGATGTGTAGAAAGAAGGGTCGATGAGATTTATTAGCTTCGCAGGTTCGTGCTCTCCGGGAAAAAAATAGAAATAGGCCGCGACTCAATTCAAATCAAGTAAGGCAGTGCGTAGGTGTTGTTCTCCACTATCCCAATAGCATGTTTATATATATCAGCACGAAGGTGAAACCTGGTCCTTCCTCAAGTAATTGGTGAACGATCGAAGACAGCTGGCTCGATGATTTACAATTTTACTGTTCAATAAACTGTTTACTGTTTTTTTTTTTTGACACAAGGATTAAAGTCAAGGGTTAGAAGGATTTAAATTGTTAAAGGGTTAAAGGATTGGAAATTGTTACTGACAAATTATGTCAGGAGTTCTTACACCTTCACTAGATTCACAGTTTCACTTAATTTCTATACCAACAGTACTCCAATTTTATAATTATAATATTATGAAAAGTTTCTCACTCGCTACAACACGTAAATAATTATTCGCAACCGACACAGTACGAATTGACAATATTAACCGCAGAAATATGTTACGATAAGTGTGAGAACTATGTTTGAATATAAGACTTAGAATTGTAGACTATGCTACCAGTCAATCTTTACAGAAAGTGAACCGGAGGTGACCGTGGTGAAGCAAGAACTATTTAAAAATGACAAGTTCGATTATAGCGAGTTCCTCGGAGTCACAATTAAACAAATCAATTCCATATAATTATGGAGTAGAATTTGATTATTTAACTCGACCAACAATGACTGATAGATATAATGTTGCCGAGATATAAGATTTATATTGGCGCGTTACGAGACCGATACTGGGGAGATACAATATTCGCGGAGCTTAAGAAACTTCGTTGCGACTCCGGTGATGGTAGCTGAGGAACAGATTTTTGGTTTTGCTTAATTATTAAAGAAACCTCGGTTCTCTGTATTTTCATCCCTTCCAGGATTTAGCGTGGGTTTCATGAAAAACGCAGGGAAAATCATACATCCCACGCGAAAAAGGATGCTACACCTTAGGGTTGCAAATCCACATCCGGTTGGTCAATTAAACCTTCGAAAGAACAAATATTATTTAGACAAGGGGAGAGTTTGATCTCATAAATCTGTCTTAGCTCCCCTCGGTCATTTACCAAATCCCAAATTCTCAAACTCGTCAAGATTCAAGTATTGATTTTTAGAAAAATTCAAGAATGTAGTATGATATTTGTAAAGTTCATTGGCATCTGAACTCAACAAGTCACGGGGACGTGACAATATACTATAATTTTATTTATAAAATTATGTCAAAAAAAATTGGCACCTCTGAAAAATGAGTTGATATTTCATGGGTCTCTCTCCTTCATATTTAACTTCTTTTACAATTTTCACTTATTTTTCATCGCAAATTTTTTTACTAGCTTTTTTAATGATTCTTTAGTATCTCTCACATGGAATTAAAAAAAAATTTAATTTAAAAACAGAAATAAAAATGCTAAAATTACCAAAAATTAAGATTTTTTATTTTTAATCAATTTGCATATTTTTAGGACCTACATGATCCAAGAAAAAAAATATAGCTTACTAACGGCATGAAAATTTAAAGGGGTGAAAACTAGTGGTGATATCTCCCCTTAAAACCGGAATAAAATTTACATTCCTGACTCACTACTTTTTGATATCATTTTATGTTTTATGTCTTTGAAAATCCTAGGTAAGATGGCTTTTAACAAGTTTAGAATTTCTTAAAATTTAGTTCACAATGTTAGATTTCATTATGAACTATTAAAAATGACATTTTGGAATTTTGTCCATTTCCGACCCTCATTTTGGCACAAATTGAAAAAAAAATAGATACATATGAGGCATTCTTCGTCAACGAAAGCCCCCTTCTCTCCAAAATTAGTTCAAGGACAAAAAATCGGTCTTGGTCTAAAAAAATTTTAAAAAATAGTTACTTTTAATTGCCATGTGACGATTTTCAAAATTCAAAATGGTGGATCCAATAAAGCGGTCAACTTTTTTAAAATTTAGGCGCTTCACTTGAAATTTGTTACTCGGAGGTTTTTGGGGTCGCTGATCACGAATCTGGTATCACATTTTCAAAATTCAAAATGGCGGATCCAATATGTCAGAAAAAAATGTTAAAATTAAGCAATTATGTCGCGAAAACTAAGATTCTTGTCTTCCGCAAGCGTGGCAATGTTAATAATTTTACATCCTTTGGCTACGGGAGCAACAAATAGAGTCATTCACCAAGCTAAATTAAATTCATGGCGGTCTTATCAAAACTTGTATAGAAGCTTGGTATCAAGTACGCTTATGTATAGTACCGCCTTATGGGCTCCCGATCATCTTGATTTGATAAAAACGGTTCAAAGTAACTATTATAAAACTCTCTTAAAGCTACCTCGTAATACTCCAAATTACGCGGTTAGATTAAAAGTGGGTGTTGCACCTCTTTCTTAAGCTGTTTTCCGAGAGGTGATTTCATGGTTGAATAAAATAAGTTCCATGGACGAGGACAGATATCCGAAATTGTGCTTGGCGAGGCTGTGCGGGATGGCTGCTCAGTACCGGGACTACTCTAATAATTGGGTTCTTAAAATTAAATCTCTTTTCGAAGCCTGCAATGAGGTGGAGCGATGGCGATCCCTGTTGCGCGTGCATCAAGCTCAGGCCTGGCCTAGTATCTTGAATTCTTATAAAACTGCTGTCTTCAGTATTGACAAATTTGATTTAAATAATTCCAGCAGTCTTTTAGTTTTGCCGGTCTTGAATCCGAGAACGCAGATTTCCGCCGCTCCCTACCTCTACTCGAGCCTCCTGTTGCGGAGTAAGCGCGTTTTCGCACAGTTTCGTCTACTAAATTTTAGATGTAATTATATTTCAGTTTATAAAGAGATGTTATTGTTTTCATACACGGAGTATTGCGAGAAGTGTGACCGTGGTGAGATCGAGAGCTCACTTCATGTTTTAGCCGTTTGTCCGCGTTACAGTCAATTAAGAACTATTTTTTTGCCGGAAATTGCTAATGCTAGGAACTTAATTGATGCCTGGCATCAGCTGTTTGAAACTGCGAATAATAATAAAATCACTAATTTTGTAAATTTCCTTGCGGCAATACCTACTTGTCAATAACAATGTTGCATTAGCGAATGAAACTATCATTTGTAAGGGCAAGTCCCTACTATACAATTGTATTATTATTAAATAAATAAAAATTAAATCTAAATAATTAAAAACGGAAAAAAATTGAAATTGATGAAAATAATTGATAATTGAAGAATGTAAATGAAATTAAAGAAATATAATAAAGATGTTTAAAAACTTATTTAAAAAAGCACATAATTACTAAATACAGAAGGAAATATAATTGAAAACTGAAGAATTAAATTAAAAATTAAAAAAAAATGTTAAAATTAACCAATTTTTATGAAACTTAATTATGTACAAATATTACATTAATTATTTACATTAATTAAAATTAATAACTTCTTAATCATTATGCCCGACATATCGGATCCGCCATTTTTAATATTTCAATTATGACTTCAAATTTGTAATCAGCGACCTCAAAAACAATAGAAACCACACGGAAGAACTTTTGGTTTTAATAGTTAATATTATAATATGTATTTTTACAAAATTTTGATTGTAAATCAGGATATAACTGTAAAATGGTATTTTATACTACACTGAAAGACTTTGGTAATTAATTTTTACTATCATGTTTTTAATCTGGGATAATCGTGTAAAACAAAAAAATTTTCTAGCGAATATAGTAAATTTTCAATGCATGAAAGGAAAATTTTCTAAAAAAAGTGTAATTCTTTCTATCCTGAATTAAAATTTTTCAAAAAAAAACTGTAAATATTCCTATCCAGGTTTGAAACTTTACTATCCTCGCTGGGAAAATTTTTTTTTTTGCATGATTATCCCAGAATAATAGTTTTTATAGTAAAAACTAGTGAATAAACTATAAAAATTAATGTCAAAAGTCTTTGAGTGTACAGAACTAGAAGAATATACTTTTTTAACAGTTAATATTTATACATTTGGAAATTAAAATTTACTATTTAAAACTGGAAAGATTGCTTTTTTTAAAAGGAAAATGAAACTAGGAAAAAGTATAATCTAAAAAAAATAATTAAAATTATTTAATTTTTATTAAATAATAATTTTTATAAAAATATTTACAAAAATAGGTTAAAAATATTACTATATTCAATAGGAAGCAACAATAAAATAAGTTCATCTTGAACATCTTACTATTAAAAAGATTATATTTCAAAATAATGCTTTGTTGAAATTCCATTAACTATTGGAAAATTGGCGGCCATGACAGTTTAACCGTTGTGCGCGTCTTGTCACTGTTGATTTGCTTATTCGGATTATATAATTTCTCTCTTAAAAGAAACGATTAAATCATTAACGTTATCGTAAAGTGGGTGAAAAATAACACAATAAATACTTTCTATGTGATAGTTTTATTCAATATAAACCGGTTATATCATGTAAAAACTTTTAAGTCGATTTTGAATTTGGCGGATGTCAAACTTCAACTATTGTTCACAGATGGAAACTTGTGATTTTTGTGGATTTTTCTCAAAAGTGGTAATGTATTGTGTCGATTAGTATATAAGAAAACTTTTTCCTTCAAACATTATATATGTATTGTGCGATTCGTTAAGCATATATATGTGCGTGCGTATTATCGTTAGTGTTTAGGTTATGTTAGGATTTCGTTTGTGACGGTGATTGTGTTTATATGTATATAAAAGTGTTAAAAATATATGGAATGTCAATTACCACAGGTAACCTATAATAATATAATAATCATGAAGATCGGTTTATTTGCCTTTTTATAGGAATTACTTATTAATCTCGATTTTACTAATTCCAAAACTCAATAGCAATTTTCCCAACAAATTGGCGATTCAAGTTTCTTTTAACATTTCCTATCGAAAATAGTAAATATTAAATAGAAATAGTAAATTCTGAAAATATAACGATATATCCTGGTTTCCTATCGAAATTTTGTAAAAATAAATACTATAATATTAAGTATTAAAATCAAAAGTTTTCCGTGCATAATCAGCAGTGTAGAGTTCTCGTTTTTTTTTTAGATTGACAATAATGACCTATTTTGGTTTATTTTTGGTCAACTTTTGGGTCCTGCAAAAAATAGTAAACTTAACAAATTTCATATGTAAATAATTGCATGTTATTCTTTGAACATTTATGAAGAGAAACAGAGTAGTCCGGTAAAAAAATATTAATTTTCAATGATTTTACAGAAAGCCTACTAAAAAATGTATTTTCCGATGAAAAATACATGAAAAATTTCTATAGCGTATAGGCAACACTAAATATTAATTAACGAAAAAAACATGTATTTATTTTTTTTTAAATTGTGACAATATGAGGGGCGGAAGTGGCCAAAATTTAAAAATGTCATTTTTAACGGCCACCCTATTATACGTACAAAGTTCTTAAAAATTCGTAAACTTTATTAAAAAGAGGTCAACAGTATTGGAACTTTCATTCAAAACTTTTGAAAACTTGAAATTTGTAATCAGCGAACCTAAAAACCACTTAATAACAAGTTTCAAAAAAGGGGCCTTTTTCAAAAATCTAGCCGCCATATTCAATTCCTTATTCGAAATTTTCGAAACCTTTTTTTAAATTTATGATCAGCGTCTCCCAAAAAACTTGAGATTTCAAAATATATCAAAAACCGATAAGTTTTTTAAAATATCTTCCGTCATTTTGGATTTGACATTTTGAATTTTTTATACTAACTTCAGATTCGTACTCAGAGGACTCAAAAACTTTTAAATAATAAATTGCATGGAATTTGTTAGTTTAATACTTACTTTTCTAGGTAAACAGTATGTCTGACAGTAAAAGCTTGTATTCATTATTATACGGGTAGACAGGGCCGGATTTTTATATGTAGGCAAACTAGGCAACTGCCTAGGGGCCCCCACCAAAAGGGGCCCCCACCAGCTATAATATTTCCCACAAAAAGAACTTCGAAAAATATTTTTAAACATTTAAAAATCTGAAAAAAAAACCCAGTAAGAAAAAGAGAAAATTAAAAAATATTGAAATTTTATGATTTTTGAATGAAAAGGAAAACTGTTCAATCTTTTTTAATACCTTTTTTGTTCAATCTATTCGAATCCGGTGATACCACCAACTTTTATCGAAAAGTCAATTTTTACTAATACGTTTCTTAATATTTTACAATCCAAATGAATCCCTTTATAACGAAAAAAATAAAATGTATATATTTTAATACCCACAGTTCAGATTATTGAATCCAAATGAATCTCTTTATAATGAAAATAAAATTCAAATGAAATGAATATTTTCGAATACTCACTTTATATAGTACATACAGTTCTTTATATTTGTATAACATTATTTCTTCATGTTTGATTTTAATAAAATTAATCTAAAAAAATTGAGAAAGCTTAGTTACATATTTAAGAAATTGTTTTTTACCTTACATTTGATTTAGAGAAAACAAATATTTGAATATTGTATAGTATATCATTTACTATACTGATTATTTATATAAGTTACATGAATCTGAACTGTAGGTATTCCAAAATATACCTTTTTTATTATCAAGCGATTTATTTAGATTAAGTAAATCTGAATTATGTGTATTAAAAAACTCTCATTTTATTATTTTATTTATAGGAGGAATCATTTCGAATAAATAAATCTGAACTGTGGGTATTCGAAAACATACACTTTTTTCATTATAAAAGGGTTCATTTGGATTTAATAAATCTGTATTGCGGGTATTTTAAAATATGCATTTTACTTTTTTCTATTTTTATTAGAAAGGGATTTACTTGGATTCAATTAATTTTAACTGTGGATATTACAAAATAATAATTTTTTTTTCTTATTATAAATGCATTCATTTTGATTGAAAAATATTTAGAAACGTGTATTAAGAAGGATTGATTTTCGAGCAAAAGTAGATGCTATCGCCAGATACACATGTATTGGACAAAAAAGGTATTCAAAAGTATTAACAAATTCTAATACTTTTCAATTCCTCTCTTCTTACTGGGAGTTTTATAAAAATAATTGTAAGTTTTTAGAAATTCAAAAAGCCCGCTCATTAAAAAAGAGTCAAGTTTTGAAACTGCTTTTTCGACTTGAGTAAATTTCGGAAAAATCCATTCCTTGCATAGGCCCCCACCAGCGTCTGCCTATGGCCCCATGTTTGGTAAATTCGGGCCTGCGGGTAAACATTTTATGGAGAGCGCAAAGGTTAACGATTTTTCTGTATACTTTTATAATGTAAAAAAAGAGATTACAATGAATTAAAAGTATTTAGAAGATAAATTCAACATGTGCTAGTTAAAAATGTGGTTTTTTGTTATGAGTTACGTTTTAAAATTTAATGTTTGAAGTCATTCCATTCATTATGTGTAGGTAGCATGCATTCCTATAAGGATTTAAATTAGTTTTTATTGTATAGATAATGTAACCCCGTTGGGTGGTTGCTCAAAAATCTTTGTTAAAAAAGTTATATCAGATTCAGTGCTAAATTGGCAAAATTTAAATAAAGTTTTCACGCAAGTTCAAAGGTAGATAATTTCTATGATACTTAAAGCACATAATTGTCTTAAGAATTTTTTAGTTGTTTGCACTTCCAACTACTTCCACTATAAGTCACATCGCATATAATGTTTCGTTAAAAAAGTTTCACAGCTAAAACTAAAAAAAACAGCCAATGTAACGCACAAGAAACTGTCGATTTAGACACTTTAACTTACGTTCGTCGTTTCCTGCATAATTAAGGTAGTTCCCTTGGTTCAGTGGTTCTCAACTCTAATTTCATCATTTTTTACTTGTTTTTTATGTTTAATAAATAGCGCCAACTTTAAAGTATAGAGTCTTTCTCTTTTGTATTTATTTAAAAAAATGAATAAAACCTCAAAATGTGGATTTCAAAGTACTATTTTTCGAAATTTAGTACCGCAAGCCACATTTCTCAAAAAAGAATCTTATTCCTTATACTTTAAAATATTAAATAGTAGTTTTTATTTTTAAACCTAAAGAAAATTCATTGCGTGGTTAGTAAAATTGTATTTTTCAGCAATGCGTTTTACATTCTTCCATGTTAAAAGATCCAACTTTATTCTCAAATATCTTAATAAGTAGCACCGCTTCCTACCTTTAACAAAATATCATTGTATTCCTTGAATGTTCTATTATATGATACTTCAATTAAAAAAATATTCAAAGAAAAAAATTTTCCGAGAGAACTACCTTAAAAAACTTATTTAATCCATGATACTTTTCAAAAGCACAAAAATTTATCAAATTATGGTATTGCAAAATTATTTTTACAGTATTTAAAGTATCATAATAAGCGATAACATAAAGTTTAAAAGTTCTAGAGATATGCATACATACATACATACAGACATACAATTTTTCATATTGGTATGTATATATGAATTTCTTGATGTTCAAAACGAAAAATTATGCATGAAACTTAAAGTTCTAAGCAATGTACAGACAAAACTCTGATTGTATTAATATAGATATGTCAGAGTTTTTAAAGTTTAAAAAGCGCAAATTTTTAAAATATAGCACAAATGTGGCTGTGGTGGCCGCCATTTTAAAAATGTCAAATTCAGCCACTCAACATTCGATTGTCCATAAAAAATGGTAAATTCTAAGCTTTATAACTTTGTGCTACCTTAAAACCACAAGTAGACAAAGTCATTTGCCTTTGCACATGGAATGACGTACCCTATGCATATATACACTGAGAAAAAAATGCTATTGAATCAATGACATCTGTCTTTTATTCATTCAATAGTGTCATTGCGGGCTGCCATTAGCATATGCTATTAAATCTAAAGCACTGCTTTTATGATTCTACAGTGTCGCTTCTATTGAATCAAACCATGATCAGTTGCATTATCAGCAAATTGTTTTGAAATATATGTATATGCTGTAAATTTAATAAAATAAGTTCTATTGTATCAATAAGTCATTCCTACTTTTGGGAGATAAATATAATGAATCAAAATAAATATTAATTCTCATTAACTTTTGACATCTTATCAGTTGTACGGAATCTTTGTATTTATTTATTATATTTAATATTTATTATTTATACTATTTTATAACATTTTTACATTATTTTTATACATATAACATATAC
Organism: Ganaspis brasiliensis; assembly: GCA_037103525.1. NCBI lineage: Eukaryota > Metazoa > Arthropoda > Insecta > Hymenoptera > Figitidae > Ganaspis > Ganaspis brasiliensis. The sequence continues at coordinate 1,629,420 of JAZKLR010000014.1, forward strand.
TAGGGTGGTTCAAAAAATGGACATTTTTGAATTTTGTTTCCGGAACAAAAAAAATCGACTAAAAATGGAAAAAAAATTACCCCTATTTTTTTATTTTTTGATCCGACAATATTAAGGAATGCCGCCCGCACCCCCTATTTTCCCATTGACAATGCATGGGAAAAATGGATTTTTTTAAAAAATTTAAAAAAAATAATGAAAATATTGTTCAAAAAGGCTCAGAAGTTTATAAGCCCTTGCAAAATGTTCAAACTTGAAGATACCGTCTATTATTATATTTTTACAAATACACTCCTCTGGAGGGCCCCTAAATAAACCATCCCCAAACGTAAATTTAGCATTTAAGCTAAAAGATGTCTAAAATATTACTTTTTTACGTCGTTTTTACAGGCTTTATTAAATTATTAAATTACAGCACTCAATTAATTGTTAATTAATTTTTAACTGTTTAAACAATTTTAAATTGTTTAAACAAATTAATTTGTTTAAAATCTTTATTTATTCTGTTTCAATAAAATATATTATTAGCCAACTGTATGTTTAATAACTAAAGAAATCAAAAAAAATTATTGACTTACTTCTCATTTGTTTAATCAATTAAAATGGTTTAAAATCAATTTTTCATGAAATTTACCTAGAAACTTGTATTTTTTTTGCATAATTTATTAAAGAATTATAACTGGTTTATTCATCTCAAATTGGAAAGAAAATTTTAATTGTTTACATATTTTTAATTTGTTTAAATAATTTTAATTTGTTTAAATAATTTTAATTTGTTTAAAAAAATAATTTTTTGCATTTTTTTCATTTCCCATAAAATATTTTATTACCTTACGATCTTTTAAGTAACTAAAGAGATACAAAAAATTTGTGACTTACTGTTTATTTGTTTAAACAATTAAAATTGTTTAAAATCAGCTTTTTATGAAATCTCCCCATAGTTCTTAAAATATTATTAAGATATTTTAACCTTGATTATCTATTAAACGAAAGTTTTTATTAATCATAATTTAAAAATCTGAAAAACAGTATGACAATTCGTTATACATATTTCGATGAAGACATATTTATTTTGTATTGAAAATTTTGATTATAAAATATTAAAAGGTAATATTTGATGAATATATTTGTAGCGTCAATATTACAAAGTATATGTTGGTTGATTCCAAAATTAATTTTTTTCTTCGAAGATTAAGAAAAAAGTTAGTTTAATGGGCATTATAATTATAGATTAAAATTGTTTAAAATATTGTAAAATTGAATTCAATTAACAATAAGTCTCGAATAATAAAAATTTTAAAAAGGAATATTTTAAATGAATAAAATAAGCATTAAAAGCCTTATTTAAACAACTAATTGTAAGTTAAAGTAAGAATGGTTTAACATTTTAAAGACAAAATTAATTTAAAAATAAAAAACATTTTGAAAATTTAATTTATTAATTTCGTCTTAGAAAATGTTAAACAGTAATATCTTAAACAGTAACATTTTAATTTTCTGCTTTAAATTAGGTTTTTCATTTTATTCATTTTAATTTACGAGTAAAATATAAAAGATTCTATTTCTGAATCTTCGAAAAATAAAATGCAAAGAAAAAAACAATTTGTGACTTAATTCATTTCAAAACAGACAGTGACCCGACAGCGTTTTTTTCAAAGAATTTGGGACATATATTTTTTTTAATATAAAAGTGCTTTAATTCGTTTTTAACAATTAGTTAGAAAATTTAAAAAAATATTACTAATAATAGGGTCAAAATTTGTGAAATCAGCACGTATAAAAAAAAGATTTTTCTTTTTTATCGAAATATTGAAAAAATTATTATGTTAAATCCTAAAAATGTTTATACACAATTTATTGCAAAATGAAAAATTTAAACACTTTTTAAATAAAAGGCTATATTTTTTTAATGAGTTTTCCGATTTAAGTGTACCTTGGAGAGAATCAAAAGTCACAAAACAGACTTTCACTGACAGTTTAAAAATTTAAAAATAAATATTTTTTCCGTAATTTGTTTATAAATTGTTTATAAACAATTAATTTTTTAATGTTCTGGACCTTTTAAAAAACGGGAAAAGGTATTAAAGTACACTTCAAAATCTAAGAAATCAAAATCCATTGACAAAATTAACAAGCGATTAATTTTTTGAGTCATTCAATGAGAAATTCGTTCACTCAGAAAAAAAATTCAGTTCAATTAAACAAACCGTTTAGTTAACTTATTTTATTTAATACAACAAAAAAGTTTTATCAGATTAAATAAGCATTTGGTTCCTTTCAACAAATGCCCTGGTTTCCAGAAACAAAATTATTATTTAAATGTATTTGTTTCGTTCGACCAAACTCTTTCTTTGGACTAAAATAAGTGTTTAATAAAGCACCATTTATTTCAGTCAACAAAAAAGTTTGGTTTATTTAACCACATGTTTTGATCCGTTCAATTAAGGTTTGGTTGATTCAAATAGATATAATATATAGTCAAACTCGAGATGCGTTTAAACAAGCATCATGTCAATCGCGTCGTAGCGTATAAAGTGCTTTTCTATTATCATAACTTGTGTTTTATAAATTTAGTGAGTGTTGTTTTCTTATTTCAGAAATTGGATTACGTGGAAACTTAAATTCCTACTAAGTGAGCTATAGTGTGTTTTAGGTTATTAGTGTATTAAAGAGATTTTGATTGCCTGCAGGTTATGTTTAACACATTGTGTGTTTAACTGTGCTTGCAACATTTGAGTGACTTATTGTGACTTTTCTATTCTTTAATAAATTTGGTAGTAAAAGATTCTTCTATGGAGAAACGCTCCGTAAGAAAACAACCTTGAAGAGAAGAAAATGTTGTTTCTAAAAATGCTTAACTGTTATGCATTTTTCTATAACATCTGAATTTCTTAATATTTTATTTGCATATTTATTAGTTGATTTACAGTTTATTATGATGATTATTATTATTAATTTTGAAATCATAAATATAAAATTGGAAATTAATTAATAATATACCTACAAATAAAATATTTAATTAGGAAATTCAAACATTAAAGAAAAATAAATAACATTTGATTGTATAAACCAAAATATTTATTTGAACGAACCAAATAAATTTAATACAATTAATTTGTTTGTATGAAACAAACTTTTTGGTTAAATTAAATAAAACATTTAGTCAACTGTAATAAACCATTTGGTTAATTCAAACAAATGTGTATAATCAAATTATTTGGTTATATAAACCAAACATTTGTTTAACTGTATATCAATGCATTTTTTTGGTTGATTCAAACAAAATTTGGTTGTCGAAAAGAAATTTTTTTCTGAGTGTTTGATCGAAAATAGATATTAGTTTTTAGTTTTCTATTTTTCTTTAGTATTTTAGGTGCTAAATAAGTATGCCAAAAAATTTCGCAACATTTTTAATCACTTATTTAGCACCCAATGTACTACCAAATGACGAAGTGTAAGCAAATGCTATCCGAATTTCTCATGGCATATCCTAAAAATATAATCGCTCGTCAAATTCCTCAATGAATTTTGATTCCTTAGAGTTTTAAGTGTATTTTAATATCTTTTCCCGATTTTTAAAAGGTCCAGAACGTTAAAAAAAGTTAATCTTTTATAAACTATCTAATCCATAAACAATTTTTTGAAATTTTTTTTTTTCATTTTTAAACTATTTTATGCCCTTTGATTCTATCCAAGGTACACTTCAAAGAAAACTCTTTTTTTATGCCAATTTCACGAATTCTGACTTAATACTTAATTGGTTTTTTTCTCTTTATGATTGGAGATAAATTATGGTTTCGAGTAAAAAAAAAAATAATTTAACCTTGTAAAGAAGTTTCATCAGCAAAAAAAACAAAGAAAAAACAAAGAAACAAAATGTGTGTCGTCTATAATTCTTTGAAAAATAATATTTTTTTGTGTAAAATAATATTTCAAATTTGCTCATGTCCAGTTACTGTTTTGAAATGAATTAATCTGACTTACAATTAACCAACGTGAGACAGAATTTAAAATTGATATAATCGGCTTAAACCTGCTAATGGAATGAATGGACGGAAAAAATGACATCGATGATGAACGTCGGTGGTTGTGAAATAGAACAAAATAATTTGGACTAACTGTCATTTCAAAAAAGGATATTTTTCCTTGCGCTCCTTCTCTTTAGCCACTCCATTATTTTTTCTGAAAGATCAGATACACATTTTAGGTCTAATTTTTAAAAATGGCGTTAATTTTTGTGGAAATCAATTCAGAACATGATACTTACAATGAAAGAGGTGACTGCTTGTTAGAATACACGATTCTAACAACTAACAGTGTTACATCGTGTGTAAAAGTTTCTAAGATTTTAGAAAATAAGTTTTTTAATGTTATCTTCTTTTATGATATGTCTACAGGTGTTGCTTCCGTGGATAGTACCCGAGATTCCTTCCTAGAATGATTTATAAACATTTTTTTATTATTATTTTGCAAAGAATATATATGATGAGGGTGGAAATGATATTTATGATTTTAAATTCCCATTCATTTCTTGGTTCAACAGAATTTTTCTTTAAAAGATTTTTATACCTACATCAATTAACAGCAAATATTGCTTCGTACCAAAACGAACCGAATTCGATTAGATTTCGGTTAACTCAATACGTCAGGGTACTAAGACGTTAAACACTGTTGATAATTAACAAAATTATTCTGTAAATAATCTGAACCAATTAAGGTAAGTCTGACTATTACTGCGGTTCCCAGTAAAGAAAAAAGAAAAAGGCATGTTAAACATGAAGCTAGTTCAACTTACCTTTCTGCTTGTCCAACAACTTTTTCTTTACTGTGTTGTGACAATTACTGCAGATTTTTTATTTTGATTAAAAGTTGCTATTCAAATGTAGGGGAGAGTCGCCAGTTGTGAGACGGCTCCAGTTGTGAGACAGTCCATTTTTTTTAACACGAAAACACTCAGAAAAAAATTTCTTTTCAACAACCAAACTTTGTTTGAATCAACCAAAAAAATGCATTGATATACAGTTAAACAAATGTTTGGTTTATATAACCAATTAATTTGATTATACACATTTGTTTGAATTAACCAAATGGTTTATTACAGTTGACTAAATATTTTGTTTTATCCAACCAAAAAGTTTGCTTCATACAAACAAATTAATTGTATTAAATTTATTTGGTTCGTTCAAATAAATATTTTGGTTTATACAATCAAATGTTATTTATTTTTCTTTAATGTTTGAATTTTCTAATTAAATATTTTATTTGTATATTATTAATTAATTTCCAATTTTATATTTATGATTTCAAAGTAATAATAATAATCATCATAATAAACTGGAAGTTAACTGATCAATATGCAAATAAAATATTAAGAAATTCAGATGTTATAGAAAAGTGCATAATAGTTAAGCATTTTTAGAAACAAAATTTTCTTCTCTTCAAGGTTGTTTTCTTACGGAGCGTTTCTCTGTAGAAAAATCTTTTACTTCCAAATTTATTAAAGAATTGAAAAGTCACAACACTCAGAAAAAAAGTTCAGTTCAATTAAACAAACCGTTTAGTTAACTTAGTTTATTTGATACAACAAAAAAGTTTTATCAGATTAAATAAGCATTTGGTTCCTTGCAACAAATGCCTTGGTTTCAAGAAAGAAAATTATTATTTAAATGTATTTGTTTCGTTCGACCAAACTCTTTCTTTGTACTAAAATAAGTGTTTAATAAAACACCATTTATTTCAGTCAACAAAAAAGTTTGGTTTATTTAACCAAATGTTTTGATCCGTTCAATTAAAGTTTGGTTGATGCAAATAGATATAATATATAGTCCAACTCGAGATGCGTTTAAACAAGCGTCATGTCAATCGCGTCGTAGCGTATAAAGTGCTTTTCTATTATCATAACTTGGGTTTTATAAATTTAGTGAGTGTTGTTTTCTTATTTCAGAAATTATGGATTACGTGGAAACTTCCTACAAAGTGAGCTATAGTGTGTTTTAGGTTATTAGTGTATTAAAGAGATTTTGATTGCCTGCAGGTTATGTTTAACACATCGTGTGTTTAACTGTGCTTGTAACATTTGAGTGACTTATTGTGACTTTTCAATTGTTTAATAAATTTGGAAGTAAAAGATTTTTCTACAGAGAAACGCTCCGTAAGAAAACAACCTTGAAGAGAATAAAATTTTGTTTCTAAAAATGCTTAACTGTTATGCACTTTTCTATAACATCTGAATTTCTTAATATTTTATTTGCATTTTTATCAGTTAACTTCCAGTTTATTATGATGATTATTATTATTACTTTGAAATCATAAATATAAAATTGGAAATTAATTAATAATATACAAATAAAATATTTAATTAGAAAATTCAAACATTAAAGAAAAATAAATAACATTTGATTGTATAAACCAAAATATTTATTTGAACGAACCAAATAAATTTAATACAATTAATTTGTTTGTATGAAACAAACTTTTCGGTTGGATAAATCAAAATATTTAGTCAACTGTAATAAACCATTTGGTTAATTCAAACAAATGTGTATAATCAAATTATTTGGTTATATAAACCAAACATTTGTTTAACTGTATATCAATGCATTTTTTTGGTTGATTCAAACAAAGCTTGGTTGTTGAAAAGAAATTTTTTTCTGAGTGAATAAGTCACTCAAATGTTACAAGCACAGTTAAACACACGATTTGTTAAACATAACCTGCAGGCAATCAAAATCTCTTTAATACACTAATAACCTAAAACACACTATAGCTCACTTTGTAGGAAGTTTCCACGTAATCCATAATTTCTGAAATAAGAAAACAACACTCACTAAATTTATAAAACCCAAGTTATGATAATAGAAAAGCACTTTATACGCTACGACGCGATTGACATGACGCTTGTTTAAACGCATCTCGAGTTGGACTATATATTATATCTATTTGCATCAACCAAACTTTAATTGAACGGATCAAAACATTTGGTTAAATAAACCAAACTTTTTTGTTGACTGAAATAAATGGTGTTTTATTAAACACTTATTTTAGTACAAAGAAAGAGTTTGGTCGAACGAAACAAATACATTTAAATATTAATTTTCTTTCTTGAAACCAAGGCATTTGTTGCAAGGAACCAAATGCTTATTTAATCTGATAAAACTTTCTTGTTGTATCAAATAAACTAAGTTAACTAAACGGTTTGTTTAATTGAACTGAACTTTTTTTCTGAGTGAAATAAAAAGGCTGATTGTTATACATAAAAACATTTCTTTTTATACGAGCCAACTTTTGCGTATACACCGAAGCGGATATATGTATTGTTTGTGTTAGATGCCAACACTGTGTGTGAAAATCGACTAAAAAATCTTTTTTTCAATATGTGCAAAGTACTTTTTTTTAAGTTAATTAATTGGAAAAGCTAAATGTTTTGCATTTTTATTTAGTATTTTCCTTCTATTTTGTAATGCAATATTGCATTGTTTCAATCTACAGTTGGAAATATTTTTTTTTCCTTTTTCAAAATAGCGCCAATTTTCGGTTGTGAGACACAGCAAGTCACCAGTTGTGAGACGGTGGCGCCGCCCATCTGGAATAGCCTATATTTTTCGTTATGCAGCATAAAGCGCTCTGTTCAGTTTAGTTCGTTACGTACATTTGATAACACAACAAATATTTAAAGTGTGGGAACATGCGCACAAGTTATTTCATTTGCCTACATTGCGACAGCGATTTCGATGAAGAAAACTAAGTCATATTTCAAAGAATAAATATTATTATTTAGTATATAATAATATGTATTATCAATATATTTAGTTATTTATACTAGACATAATGTTTCATGCCAAATTTTTTAAATTTTAGCATTTTTTTTATAAGTGTCTCACAACTGGACACCTTTTTTTTTTTGACTAAAAAGATGTGCTCGGAAAATTGATCATAAAATTTTTCGAGTTCATCTGAACACTACACTTTCTAGGAATAAAAGTTGCGTATTTAAGTTACTTTTTAAACGGTGTATTTTATTTACGATTTCGTTTACCTATTTCCAATTTATAGATCAAAAATAAAACCCGTCTCACAATTAGCGACTCTCCCCTACATATTATTAATATGAATTATTGATAAAATTATTTGGAGCTATTTTTATGTTTAAATGTTATCTAACAGATTTTTCAGCAGGAGAATATATTTAAATTTATTTGTATTCTAGTTTATTAATTGAATTATTTTTTGTCTTACTGAATTCTCATCTATTTTCATTTATATTTTTACAAATGATCAATTAATTAAATTTTCAAGTAACCGTACTTATATTTAACGGTTTGATTTAACAGAATTTCTTTTCAAAAGAAATTGATAAAGGGCCATTGAAGTGTTAGGTAAACGTACTTTGAAATTTTTTTGAGCCCCCCCCCCCTTGATTGACAGCTTCTTTCAACGGATAAAAGTAACAGTTTTGTATTGCGTGTCAGAATTTCGGGAACCCTTTCCCCTTTATAATTCTTATACGTAATACTTGAACGATCCCTAAATTAGATATATAAAAATAAATTAAAGTCTTTGAACAGAAATTATATATATTCAACTCCTGCTAACAAACATTCTGTTCAATAACATTTTCTGTAAAAATGTTATGTAGCTAACGATTAAAGAACTACAAATTACATTGATTAATAAATTCTATTACGGAGGAATCAGAGACATACTTGAGAGGAGGTTATGTTTGCAATCATTATTTTGCTGTTTAAACTAGAAAAACTAACTCTACTGTAATTTTGTACATTTAAAAGGTGGCAAACTGCAACGAACATTATGCGTACGTCCTCATAAAAAAGACACACTTTGTCGATTTTATTTTCCAAGATATTCCCGCAAGAAAATTTTTGCCTGAATAACTACAAAAATTTCCGAATGGATTTTCAGACGGAAAACCGGGAGGATATTTTCTCGCGGGTTCGCATTTCTCTAAAGGAGGTTCAGATTTTCGATTTTTTTTATTGATGAAAAACAAATTAAGTAATGTTTCACGGCATATCACGCTTCTATCACAAGTTTATAGTAATTAAAAACACAAAATAATATTATTTTTAATTTTTAAAATGCATGCATGCTAATGGTAATCTTGAACTTTAAACTCGTTTTTTCAAAACTAGGGTTTTGACACTTTTAACTTTGAATGTTTGTAATTATATGAATTTTTCATCTACAAGGGTCAAAAAACTTTTAAAATGTTCGAAATTTAATAAAAAATTATGTCATACAGATGAGTCCAATAGTCCCAAAGTGGGCCTTTTTCATGCGGACGTATCCATATAATCCTTTAATAACTGGATAAAATTATATGATTTTAAATAAAAAAAAAATTTTTTATTATTAGATTTTCAAAGAAATGTCAAACCATTTTATTTCGACTGAATTATTGAATTCACTTTTCTGTAATAGCTTTTGGAATACGAAAAATTAGATTATTTTTCAAGTGAATTTTGAATTTATACTATTGTTGCATATGAATGAACTGCTTCAATCATTTGAAAATAATATGAATTTAATTACTCTAGACAAATACAAATAATTCTAAAGAAAATTCTAGGTTTTTTGTTGTTGCAAATTCTACTTATTGAAAAAATTACAGATTTCCGTAATTCCTATGCTGTCAACTCATAATTAAAAAAAAATTATTAATAATGATTTAAAAATAATTCCTTGTAATCTATACTTAAAGGGACCTGGTGGTCTAGAGCTTTGAAATTTAAGGTCTTTTAGGAATTTTTATAAAAGTTAAAATAATAAATAACGATATTAAAACTTTGCAGATATTTTTAAGAACTTATGATGTACACAAAAACAATTCTTATCATTTCAAAAAAATTTTAAGTAATTAAAACATGGCATTAATTAAAACCCTTTAAAAAAATGGACCTAGGTGGTGTGATGGATTTCTTCTCTTCTATTTATCTGAAAAATAAAAAACAAAAAATTTCGTTATTACTATGAGTACAGTTATGTCAGGAACTAAAATAAACAAAAAAATATTGAAAATTGACAAAATGGCGCGCTTTTGACACTCAAACTCTAAAAACAGGCTGCTTTTTTATTAATTTTCATGTGTAAAAAATACGAAGTTTTTGAAATAAAATATTGGTTCTAGTTCCGGCCATAAATGTACTCATACGGATTAAGAATTTTCTTGGTTTTTATATTTCAGATAAATAGAAGAGAAAAAATCCATCACACCACCTATGTCCATTTTTTTAGGGGTTTTAATTAATACCATTTTTTAATTAATTAAAAATTTTTTTAAAAATTAAAAAAATTGTTTTTGTGTACAGTATAAGTTCTTAAAAATATCTGAAAAGTTTTAATATCGTTGTTTATTATTTTAACCTTTAAGCAAATTCCTAAAAATACCTTAATTTTTAGAGCTCTAGATCACCGGGACCCCTTAAAAAATGTCATAAAATAATTGCTGAAAGTATAATTCTTTTTTAAAAAATTGGTCCGCGCGATCACTTTAGTTGAAATAAAATGGTTTGACCTAGAGAGTATTTTCTTTTGTTTCGAATCTCAACTATCTGAATCATCTTAACACCCGTCAAAATGCACATTATATCGAAAATATTATTTGTGTGTCACTGCGCCCGAGATATTGTCAATGTACGAACCTCCCTTGCCGATTATCTCTTGTTTTGCAATTTGTTAACCACTTTCCAAGTAGTAAATCGACTTCTCTCACCGGAAGCAGTCTACCGTACAGCTTAAGAACAGCTTCTAAACAATGAAAATATTGAATTACTAACGATATGAAGAGACAAGAGCTACTCTTGTTTAGGGTTATGGAGAGAAATTTCTTAATTTAAGGGCATGTGATGATAAAGCAAAATTTGTTCGTAAACTTTTTCTTAAAGTAGGGGAAAGTCGGGCAGCCCCGGCCCTTAAGCTTTTTAGTCAATAAATTGTGTAAATATTTCAAGAACAATAATTAAATTGTTTCATGGTGAAGACAAACTATTTGTCAACACTTAAAATGCTTCCAATAATAAAATAAACATATTAATTAAGAGATACATAAGGACAAATATGAGGAGTAAAATACTAACCCTCAAAAGTTCATCGGGTAAGTCCGGCCACAGTAAAAGAAACTTTTTATTTCAATTATATAACTCAGTAAAGTAACAACAAATTATGTCTTAAATAATCGTCAGAGAATCATTTATGGATATCAATTGAAAAATAAATTCAATAGTGTCAGAAATTACAAATATAATATCATTTTTATATGACGTTCAATGCGACACTCATTTCTTAACCCGGCGAGCGTAAGGTGAAACTTCGTAACACGGAGCGTAAGGTAGGGTATTTTTTACCCTGTAAAGATTTTCTGTTTGTAGATTAAAAAAAAGCTTCAACTCTTTGAAATTTTTTACCCTATTTGTTTTATGTTATCTAATAATGCAATTCCTTAATGTTTTGATAAATTTTTTATTTGTTTAAATAATTTATTAATGCAAAATTGCAACAATTCCGAAGCCAATATAGAGAAAAATGAATTACTATAAATTTATCAGCTTTTATTGGCATAACTTAGTATTAAATCAATAAAATAAATAAAAAATTAAGTTAAATTTGTAACAACAGTTATTTGACATTGTTTAAAGAAATAATTGTTGTTATTTATTAACATTTTTCTCATTGCACCTAGAAAGGTGCAGTTTTTTTCTAATTTTGCAATTTACGAAGCTAATTATTATAAACGATAAATATTAATGTTGAATCGCTATTTTTTCAATTATTAAAACAAATAATTGTTGTTATTTATTAACTTTTTTCCCATTGCACCTAGAATGATGCAGTTTTTTTCTAATTTTGGAATTTATGAACCTAATTTTAATAAACGATGAATATTAATGTTGAATCGATATTTTATCAATTGTTTAAACAAATAATTGTTATTATTTATTAACTTTTTTCCCATTGCACCTAGAAAAGTGCAGTTTTTTTCTAATTTTGAAATTTACGAAGCTAATTATAATAAACGATAAATATTAATGTTGTATCGCTATTTTTTCAATTATTTAAACAAATAATTGTTGTTATTTATTAACTTTTTTCCCATTGCACCTAGAATGATGCAGTTTTTTTCTAATTTTGCAATTTATGAACTTAATTTTAATAAACGATAAATATTAATGTTGAGTTCCTATTTTATCAATTGTTTAAACAAATAATTGTTGTTATTTATTAACATTTTTCTCATTGCACCTAAAAAAGTGCAGTTTTTTTCTAATTTTGCAATTTATGAACCTAATTTTAATAAACGATAAATATTAATATTGAAAAGATATTATCGATTTCACTGAGTCAAATAAAACTAAATAAATATTATAAATATTAATAAATATTATAAATTAAATAAATATTAATGTTGAGTCCCTATTTTATCAATTGTTGTTATTTATTAACTTTTTTCTCATTGCACCTAGAAAGGTGCAGTTTTCTTCTATTTTTGCAATTTATGAAGCTAATTATAATAACTGATAAATATTAATGTCAAATCGCTATTTTAGAAATCGTTTGAACAAATAATTGATTTTTTACTTACTTTTTACACGCCTTACATAGAAAGGCGCAATTATTTCTTAATTCTTCAATTTATAGAGATTAATGTAATAAAAGGAGAATACTAGTATCAATTATTTATTGGTACATATATTGTAACTTTAATCTGACAGAAGTAAGATTTACATTTGTAACATTGAGTTCAGGTATGGAGTTTTGAACTCCCGAACGTTTATAGACTAATTTATTTGAACATTTTATTATTTATTATCTTATTATTCTTTTATTTATTGATAACTAGAAGCTGAAAATAAAACTTTGTTAAATAGTTTACTTATAATTATTAAAATTAACAATTTTTCATAAACATTTTCTTCCAAGACACATTATTGTCCTTTTTTCATAAAAATATGTAAATAAAATTCAACAAAAATTAACATGCTTACATTTAGCAATGGGTAAATGAGATCATTAAAATATCATTTCAGTTGACTCCGCGTTTTCGTTTTCTTAGTGATGCAGGTACAGAGCAGGTACAGAAGAGCAGCCGCATAAGTAGCATTCAAGTGTAGTAAAAATAAAATTATTCTTCCTGATATCCAGCACATTCTTCGCATACTGGAATGAAGTGTTCCTTGCACAAGAATTTTTCACAACGATAGCAAACTGTTTTCGTTTTTCGATGCTTTTCATAGGGACATATTGCGCATCTTTTGATTGGTCTTAGAATCTTTTCAGGAGGTTCCTCCAAAGTCTCATCAGCAGTTTCACCAGCAAATTTTCGAATTCTCTTGCGAAGTTCTTTTGGTAAACGAGCATTATCTTTCCTTTTTTGTAGATGCTCCATAATAAAACTCATTCCCAAGTCTCGAAGAAAATCACGTCGGGCCCGAAAGCGTTGATTGTTGGCTTTGAACACTATTAGACTGTTTATACCAGCCATATTCAATACAGCATAAAAGATAACCATCGGCCATCGCTTTGTATTTCGAGAAACGTCATAATTACCACATAACTCATCGACAACATCTACACCACATTTGGTTTCGTTATAAAATGTAATCATTTCTGGTTTCTTTTTTGCCAAGGTCTCTTTGTCAATGTGTCATCGTGGTGTAACGTTGACATCACCAAGACGACCTTGCTTTTCTTTTTTACATATGAAACCAAACTGATATCTTTTTGGAATCCAAACAATGAACTGGAAATTTCTCTGTTACGTGTTTCTAGCATTTTTTTTGGCAACTCAGCTTTGTTTTTTCGGACAGTTCCGGTAATTGTCAGTTTGTGTTCTTTGAGCAAGTGCAACATCAATGGGTAACTTGTAAACCAATTATCGAAGGTAACATTGCGATTGGTTTTTGATATAGGAGCGACGAGCCTGTTAACTACATCGAAAGCTTTGTTGCTAAGAAAATATGGTCCTGGTGGTTGTTTTCCGGGATAGATTTCGAGGTTCAGAATGTAAAATGTTTTTGCATCTACCATGGCATAGATTTTTATTCCATATTTAGAAGGCTTGTTGGGCATGAATTGCCGAAAACTGCAGCGGCCCCGAAAAGACGGAAGTTGTTCATCGATGGTGACGTATTCTGATGGCGTATAAAATTTCTGACAATTGGTTACAAATTGCTCAAAGAATTATCGAACAGCGGCCAGATTATCCGTTTTTTTCCTTTCTTCTCGCGTGATCTTGTCATCTATTCGTATACAATTTTGAATAAATTGAAATCTCTTGAGAGTCATAGTTGTTCTAAAAATTTATATTCCTGTTCCGTCGCTTCTCCACAAATCTTTTAGGTTCTGTCTGTTTGATTTAAAACACCCAGCTAAATAGAGCAGTCCTATGAAAGCTTTCATTTCGCATAAGTTTACATCATGCATGATAAATTTCTTAGTGTTACGGTTTTGACATGCTTCTCGGTTTAGTTTGATTTGGTTGTTTGTATATAAAACAATTTCTTGTAACGTTTCGTCAGTAACAAACAATTTCCAACATTCAATTTCTGTCTTAGCATTTTGGCCAATCATTTTTACACCCGGACGCTCTCTAATAATATTTTCCGCTCTAGTACGAACATTAAATTTTCCTGGTACACATGACCATTTCGTACCATTTTTTCCAAGCAAAAATCTAGCGTTACTTACGGTTTCATTTTGTAGGTTCTCAGATTCTTCTTCTAGATCATCCTCAGCTTCGCTTATTTCTTGCTCTGTATCGCTTTCATAACTTCTTATACTTATGTGATCAATTTCAACCGTATCCGCATCCGAATCTCCCGAAAATTCTGCTTCAGCGTCTTCCCAGAGATTCACTAATATTCTTTGGTTTTCGTCATACGACATACTGAATTTTTGGTCTGAAATTATTAATGGGTTCGTTCTCGTTACCAACACTTACGTACACATTCATGCGCTCTTTACACATGCTGTAGAAATTAGTGTAAAAAGTACACAAAAGTGCAGCAAGTGTAAGCAACGAGAACATACCTAATGCACAGCAAAAATAAACATAACCTCAAAAGAGAAGTATCCTACATTATCTACTGTGACGCAAGTGTAATACGCTCCTCTCTCACTAGGGGAGCTTTGAATGCGCGGTTAAATTTAAATATTTATTTGAGTAGAATTATTTTATTTATCAACATAAGACATATTAAAAATAATAATGACCGTGGGGAAATCAAAAGAAGATTCTTTTCAGAAATTAAAAAATTTCTGTAAAAGATTTCAGTAAAATCTTTGAACAGTAAGAAAAGTTTTCTTGAAATTCATTCTTATTTTTCAAAAATAACTGTCGGGAGTTTTCTAAACAATTGCAAATAAAATTTCCATAAATTGAAAATTTAGAAAACAACTGCACCTTTCCAGGTGTAACAGAAAAGTAGTTAATAAATAACAACAATTGATAAAATAGCGATTCAATATTAATATTAGTCATTTAATATAATCCGATTCATAAATTGCAAAATTAGAAAAAACTGCATTTTTCAAGGTGCAATGAGAAAAAAGTTAATAAATAACAACAATTATTTGTTTAAATAATTGAAAAAATAGCGATTCAACATTAATATTTATCGTTTATTATAATTAGCTTCGTAAATTGCAAAATTTGAAAAAAACTGCACTTTTCTAGCTGCAATGGGAAAAAAGTTAATAAATAATAACAATTATTTGTTTAAACAATTGATAAAATATCGATTCAACATTAATATTCATCGTTTATTAAAATTAGGTTCATAAATTGCAAAATTAGAAAAAAACTGCACTTTCCTAGGTGCAATGGGAAAAAAGTTAATAAATAATAACAATTATTTGTTTAAACAATTCATAAAATATCGATTCAACATTAATATTCATCGTTTATTAAAATTAGGTTCATAAATTGCAAAATTAGAAAAAAACTGCACTTTCCAAGGTGCAATGGGAAAAAAGTTAATAAATAATAACAATTATTTGTTTAAACAATTGATAAAATATCGATTCAACATTTATATTCATCGTTTATTAAAATTAGGTTCATAAATTGCAAAATTAGAAAAAAACTGCACTTTCCTAGGTGCAATGGGAAAAAAGTTAATAAATAATAACAATTATTTGTTTAAACAATTGATAAAATAGCGATTCAACACTAATGTTTATCATTTATTATAATCAGCTTCATAAATTGCAAAATTAGAAAAAAACTGCATCTTTCTAGGGGGAAAGAGAAAAAAGTTGAAAATAACAACAATTATTTGTTTAAACAATGTTAAATAACTGTTGTAACAAATTTAACTTAATTTTTTATTTCTTTTATTGGTTAAATATTAAGTAATGTCAATAATAGCTGACAAATTTATAGGAATTTGATTCTGTCTATATTATCTTTAGAATTGTTATAAATTTACAATAATAAATTGTTTAAACAAATGAAAAATTAATCGTAACAAAAGCAGAATACATTATTTACCTTTAGTTAACAATTATAATTAATCACACTACTGTTTTTAACCTTTTTTTACAGTATACGAAGAAGGAAACTCTAAGTGTGTTTTATAGTCAACGTACATCTGTTCAGAATTGTTATAAATAAACAATAAGAAATGTAAAAAAAAAGTTTTTTTTATTCGTTATTGCTTTGTTGCCGTGCCCCGTGCAGCTATTAAAAATTACAGAGAAATTCATCAAGCCAAATTCAAATTATTGAGGAATAAGTATTTCACAGGATAAATTTTACCCTACCTTACGCTCGCCGGGTTAAATTGTCCGAACACTTTAAAGTTATATTTACAGAACAGTAGTTTTTTATAAAAAAGAAATGAAATAATGGAGTCACTATACTAAAAAAATAAGTTGAATTAAATGATACACCATTTCTAATTTGTTTCAATGATAA
Source organism: Ganaspis brasiliensis (assembly GCA_037103525.1). Classification (NCBI taxonomy): domain Eukaryota; kingdom Metazoa; phylum Arthropoda; class Insecta; order Hymenoptera; family Figitidae; genus Ganaspis; species Ganaspis brasiliensis. The sequence goes on from JAZKLR010000014.1 coordinate 1,646,350, forward strand.
AAATATGGCATTATACTTAAAATAAACAGTGGCCGCGGCTACCCGATGGCCGGTGCTACCCGACTTTCCCCTACTGAATGTTTTGACACCAAACTTTTTAGAAATACTCAAAATACCATTAGGAATATCTCTCTGACCCAATTTTGTTTCATTTTTGTCTTTAAACTAAATACTTTTCAAATTCACTAATTTTTCAAAATTTTGCAAAATTTGTGAAATTGATAAAAAAATTAGTTTAAAAACAAAAAATAAATAAAATTGGGTCAGAGAGACCTTCCTAATGGTATTTTGAGTAATTCTACAAAGTTTGGTGTCAAGACATTTAGTACTTTAGTACTTTAAGGGGGTCTTCTACTCTCGGGGTTTCAAAAAAAAAAAATTTTTTCTTTGTTTTTTATTTCAATCTATATGTATCTGAGAATACGCCACAGAAAGGATTTCGTGAGAATCACGTTCTTTTGCATGTTTCTGGGAACCGAAAAAACCCACGAATTTTTATTCATTTGTAACATTTGTTTATTTAGAATGATTCCATTTGTAATGATTGTATGTAATCTTTATGAGATTTATAGGACATGTAATGGCTTACAAATATAAAATTGACAAAATTAAATTATAAATATAAATTTTAAATAATATAATTAAAGATGAAAGGATAAGTGAAAGAAAAAGTGGATTATTTACAATTGAAATATGAATTTAATGAAACCAAATTTTAAAGAACAGAAATGATTTTACACAAAGATATGCATGTATTCACGAAATTTACTATAGAAAGCAAAAGACTTTCCAACATCAATTTATGAACGTCCTTTGGTGTTTCATAAACTGAAATTAATAAGCCTTGTTTAAATAGTGGGGATCATACTATTTTTCATACAAATTTCCTGAACAGACAATGCTAAACTCACTCACCAACATTCAGGTTCTTACAATCAAATCTGCTTCACAATTTCTTGAAAAGTACACACCACTTAAAAGTCCTTATAATCGGCGTTATGATCCTCAATCTTCTTCTGGATCCTCAATACGTACTCTTCGATGATCTTCACCAAAGTTGTAGGAAGGAAAGTGTAGGCGTCCCCACACTTTATACACACACGAGAAAGACACCAAAAAACAATAGTTAGGAAACTAAGTCCCAGTCAAGTTATAAATTTTACATATAAAATTTGAGAGAGGAAAATCACCTCTTACCTGTCTGGCCGACCAGAGGCGAATGAATCACCTTTTGTCCTTTACGTGTGATTAGGCAGATATCAAAAACCATTTAATTTGTCTTCACAGATATCTACCCATTAAACATTATCAACAAATTACCAAGTTATAATTTGTTTATCTTTGCTGATGTCTAAAGACCCCTATCAAAACAAAAAACCTTGTACGGACCCGATATTAGCAGATTAAATCATAAGTTACTACAATCAAGTTATACACCACGTGTTAACTTTAAACTCGTTTTCCCGAAAGTAGTATTTTTGAAGCTGCTGAGTAACACTTTATATAGTAAAAATGGTCCGATTTAAGGCCGTTGGAGACACAGAGTCCGCAGAGAATCTGTAGGGAAGATCAGTGGTTCTCAAAGACTGTCCCCATGCGTTTTGAAGACTTAGGAATTTTTCGCGACAAAGTCCAACACTTTTCCCACAAAAGAACATCGTACTGCAAATTATATTGAAATAAAGATTCAGAAAAATACTTACTTTTGATTAATCAAGTATTTCCTGAGCTTTAGTGTCTCGAGGAAATTCGTGTGATGAAAACAACCTCCAATGATGTTCCATGTTTGGCAATTTTTTTCCAATAAAACCAGACACTTTTTCCGAAAATGAAAATCGTACTGCACATTTAAATTTAATTAGCACTTTTTCACTTATTTTGTTTTTGGCATATGAGTTTTTAAATTGCGTCAGTCTCTCGAGGAAATCCAGAATCACTTGATTCGGACTTTGACAATTTTTCCGTCAAAACCCGACACTTTTTCCGCAAATGGTCATCGTAGTGTAAATTTAAATTTAACTAACACTTTTTCACTTATTTGGTTTTTGGCATTTGAGTTTTTAAATTGCGTTAGTCTCTCGAGGAAATAAAAAATCACTTGACACTTCACTCATTGATTCGGACATTGACAATTTTTTCCGTCAAAACCCGACACTTTTTCACTTATTTTGTTTTTGGCATTTGAGTTTTTAAATCGCGTCAGTCTCTCGAGGAAAGTAAATTTTTTTTCAATTTCATCAAAGAAAATGTCAAACAATATAGCAGAATATAGTTTGTCGTGCGCTGTTCTTATACGGCATTTTCGGGTACTAATTAACACGGCGCCGCCTTTGAAATTATAGACAGGCGTACATTATATTCATTATATTAATCAACCTATTTATAAAATTCAATGTTTAGATATTAATTGTAAAAATTTAATATAAAGAATTAATGTCAAGTTCCAAACATAATTTTGCTAACTTTTTACAAAAAATAAAACTTGTTTGTTATTTCAAGTGAAATTAGCTCTATTGAAAAGACGCATTTAAAATACTTTAAACCATTCAAATGCAACAAGTACATAATTTATTGTAAATCATGCATTAATAATTTCTAAACAATTTAAATATTTTTTAAAATCTAAGAGTTGAAGGAAAAACAGTAGGGTTATTTAATTTAATTTAGTTATTTAATTTTTTAAAATTAAATAAACAGAGCATTTGATAAATATTTTATACATAACGTAAAAATTAAAGAAATAATTAAAACGCAAGGAAGGACTAAAAAAATAGTGTAATATCAAGAAAATTAAATAAACAGGAAGAAAATGGAGAAATGTTTTTTTCTTAAATCTAACAAACTGTAAAAAATGTAAAAAGTAAAAAAGAATACGTAAGTAAGTTTGTAAAAAATCTCTCAATAAATAGACAAGATGTGAAAAGAAATTGAATAAATACAATTCAGTAATATTAATTATTTTCCATATTCACTATAATCCTTCCTTTGGTAATATCCTTACAAGATTTTTAAGAGATTTTAATTTACTTTTCATTTTATAATTTATTATTTTTACAACATTTTAAGATTTTGTCTCAGTTTAGGTATTTTTGATATTTTTTTTTTTTGTATTTGTCTCTTTTCTTTTTAGGATTTTCTTTAATTTTCTTCTTTTTATAAAAATTATTTAATATTATTTTACACAGTTTTCTTATTTATACATTCATTAAACTTTTTATTACGTTAATTTTAATAATTATTTCTATACTTTAAAAAATAAATACACTTATTTTTTGTAAATTTATTTAATTTCTTTTCACATCTTGTCTATTTCTTAAGAGATTTTTTACAAACTTACTACTTATTTTTTTTTACTTTTTACATTTTTTACAGTTTGTTAGATTAAGAAAAAAACATTTCTCCATTTTCTTCCTGTTTATTTAATTTTCTTGATATTACACTATTTTGTTAGTCCTTCCTTGCGTTTTAATTATTTCTTTAATTTTTACTTTATGTATAAAATATTTATCAAATGCTCTGTTTATTGAATTTTAAAAAATTAAATAACTAAATTAAATTAAATAACCCTACTGTTTTTCCTTCAACTCTTAGATTTTAAAAAATATTTAAATTGTTTAGAAATTATTAATGCCTGATTTACAATAAATTATGTACTTGTTGCATTTGAATGGTTTAAAGTATTTTCAATGCGTCTTTTCAATAGAGCTAATTTCACTTGAAATAACAAACAAGTTTTATTTTTTGTAAAAAGTTAGCAAAATTATGTTTGGAACTTGACATTAATTCTTTATATTAAATTTTTACAATTAATATCTAAACATTGAATTTTATAAATAGGTTGATTAATATAATGAATATAATGTACGCCTGTCTATAATTTCAAAGGCGGCGTCGTGTTAATTAGTACCCGAAAATGCCGTATCAGAACAGCGCACGACAAACTATATTCTGCTATATTGTTTGACATTTTCTTTGATGAAATTGAAAAAAAATTTACTTTCCTCGAGAGACTGACGCGATTTAAAAACTCAAATGCCAAAAACAAAATAAGTGAAAAAGTGCTAGTTAAATTTAAATTTACACTACGATGACCATTTGCGGAAAAAGTGTCGGGTTTTGACGGAAAAAATTGTCAATGTCCGAATCAATGAGTGAAGTGTCAAGTGATTTTTTATTTCCTCGAGAGACTGACGCAATTTAAAAACTCATATGCCAAAAACAAAATAAGTGAAAAAGTGCTAATTAAATTTAAATGTGCAGTACGATTTTCATTTTCGGAAAAAGTGTCTGGTTTTATTGGAAAAAATTGCCAAACATGGAACATCATTGGAGGTTGTTTTCATCACACGAATTTCCTTGAGACACTAAAGCTCAGGAAATACTTGATTAATCAAAAGTAAGTATTTTTCTGAATCTTTATTTCAATATAATTTGCAGTACGATGTTCTTTTGTGGGAAAAGTGTTGGACTTTGTCGCGAAAAATTCCTAAGTCTTCAAAACGCATGGGGACAGTCTTTGAGAACCACTGATCCCCCCTACAGATTCTCTGCGGACTCTGTGTCTCCAACGGCCTTAAATTTTTTTTTTAAATTACTCAGAAACGATGCAGCTATTTTTTCCCGTGTACGATTTTCAAAATTTTTTCCGTTTCTTTTATAGGCCATAAAAGTCGAAAAAAAAGTAAAAAATGAAAATTTTTCCCAATTTTCGCATAATTTGAACAAAATGCAAAATAAAAAAAATCTGTCACGGGAAAAAATAGTCTACGTAACTATAAACATAAAAAAATTCACTTTTTAAGTTTGGACTAACCCATTGGAAAAATCGTGACTCACGCGGGACCCTTGCATTTCTGAAACGCGTTTACGCAAGGGCATCTCTATGTCACTACCATTTTTTTCTTTCATCATGAATAATAAAATTTCGAAGTTATTGGATGTAGCTTGAAAATAAAAAAAATTGTTGAAAAATATTCAGCAAATCCTTCACAATTAATTCCCAAAAAAACCACTCAATTTCGGGCCTAGAGAGTAGAAGATCCCTGTTAATTCTTATGCTTTTCTTAGCTGGTACAAAATCAAAGAGAAGGAAAGGAAAGCGCATTTGGGGTGAAAGCAACAACACCGATAAATTTTAGTTAATTGAAGGTTTATTGCTAATTAATACAATATTTAAACAGCAGGTTGCAGAAAGTTCGTAGGTGAGGTTGTGAGGCGAATAAATGATAAGAGACAAATTCAAAAATTATTCAAATTCAGCAGGGCCGCCAACCTCAGTAAATATAATTTATTTTACCATATAAAAGGTGTCTTAGCAGCAGGGGCCAGAGCCCAGCTCCAGCGAGCAAACAAATCAGCAGAGGTTTTCACAGCACTTTTCACTATCACCTTTTAAAAACTACTGACTTCTAATATCTTTTCTACCTAAGCAGTCTCCCCGCATCCCCTTCATTCTCATTAAGATTTTCGGAAAATAGGGCTATTCTCAGGTAACCAACAATAAATAACTCAAACCAACTTATAAAGGTACCATTTAAATACATTCAAAAGGACAAGAGAAGAATAGGCAGGTCAAGTCATTAATTAGCAAGACTGTAAAAGTGACAATTCTTCTTCCTAACCATTTACAATTTTTCTTGCAATCAACAAAATTAAGTAAATTAAGAACCATTAACAATCCCCTTAAGAGACAGTTAACGGACAAATTCGGAGCTCACTCACTATTTTTGACATTTTTAAAGAGATTGTAACGTATTCAAAGTGCATAGTTAATAAAATAATCAAAAATGAAAATACAAATTCGGGCAGCTTTTTACAGAAGGGTACTTACGAAGTACGACGGAGTATAATTTAGTATCAGAAAATGCTTCTTTTTTTTGGGGGCATCCGACCAGCGAAAGTAAATTTTTGTCCTAAACTGAAGGACATCAGGGCACGCATCATATGATGAATTGTCAAACTAGGACTATTAAACTTCCCGTTGTTTGATAGAGCATCAATCTGTAAAATTATTCTAAATTAATATTACATAGAACAATTAACCTTTTATATTTAAATACAAGATTGTCGAAATTTTTTTCCAAATTTCCAATTTGTAACTTAAAATACTCAAAAATGTTTGTACTGTAATACTCAAGTACTAAAAAATCAAAAATGTTAGTATTAACTTTAAAGACGTTAATAACTATTAAACATTTTTAAAATTATTTTTTGATGAAGTGTTTTGAAGGCTTTTTGATATCAGAAACTTTATATACATCAAAGTACATTGTATGCATATTTTATACAGGCATCACAGTCACCTTATCACCTTTTTTAAATTTTGTCACCTTTTTCACCTTTTTTGATGATTTCTAACCTTTTTCATCTATTTTAATGACTTGTCACCTTTTTACATTTTTTTCAACTTTTTTGGGGTCAAAGAAAAGTAATATTTTAGTAAAAAAAGTTTTTTTTAAACTTTCAATATAATTCTTTAATTATCTTCTTTAATTTTCATTTATTACCTAACATTTTTACTATAATTTTCTTTAGTTTGTAATGGACAACTTACTATTCTTCTTTAATTTTGTAATTATCCTTCAATTTTTGTTTAATTATTTTGTTGTGTTGTAGATTATTCTCCACAGATTTCTATTTTTTTTTTACTTTTTTTTCAATTTCCAAGTATTTCTCTTAATATTTAGTAATTTTTCTTTTGACTAACAATTATTTTTTTACAAATTTAATTTAATTCTTTCATCTTTAATTTATTTCTTCAATTTTTAATACTTTCTCCAATTATAATTCTCGACATTTTCCAATTATTTCTTTCAATTATTAATTACTTTCCCACAATTTTTTCAATTATTCTCTTATTGTTTTGTTGTCTATTAATTTAGCTATTTTTCGAATTTTGTTTCCAATTGTCTATTATTTTCGTCATTTTTTAGATATTTTCTTCATTTTTTATTTAATCTCGTCATCTTTTAATTATTTCTTTCAATTATTAATTTTTTTCGCAATTGTCAATTATTTTCTACAAATTTTCCAATTTGCATTTATTCTTAAAGTTTATAATTATTCTTTAATATTTTGTTCTGTTGACAATTATTCTCGACAATTTTCTAATTTTTTTTCAATTGTCAAGTACTTACTTTTAATTTTTATTTAATTCCTTCATCTTAAATTTTTTTCTTCAATTCTTAATTATTTTCTTTTCTCAATTATTATTTTTAATTTAAAATTCCAGTCTTCAATTTTTAATTATTTTATTAAATATTCATTAATTCTTACCTTCTTTGAAATATCCATAATTTTTTTAATTTTGAATTTAATTCTTAAATTTTCAATTTGTTTCTTAATTTTTTTATTATTTTCTTTAATATTAATTTTTTTTTATTTTCAATCCAGTTATTCAATTTTTAATTATTTCTAACAGTTATTCCTTTAGTTCTTCAACTATTTTGTTTAAAGTAAATATTTATTGTTCAATTTTTTAAACGATTCTTTTCAATCGTGTTATTATGTGGCCATTATTCGAATTTTGGTTTTAACTATAAATTATTTCCTTTATTTTGCAGATAATTCTTCAATTTCGTAATTTTCATTATTTGAATTTGCAAAAATTTTTAGTTTTAAATGACTAACAGCAATGCACAGTTTGTCGCGCGCTTGGGCGTAATCGGAAAAAACCGGGAATTTAAGTTAAAAAAAAAAAACCACCCTAAACAAATCAAGATTTAAAAAATCTGCAAAATTGGTGTTCAGGGAAAATAAGAAGTTAGTCAGGGAAAAGCTCAGGGAATTTTGAAAATTAAATTTTGCGGACACCCTGTGAAGGTAAACCTTCCGTAAGCTTTATGTCTGCCTCAAGGGAAGCTTACATCGTAAGACTACAGTAAGCTGATTCAAATATTACAAAACCGACTACAAAATTTCTGAAGAATATTGCCATAAATTTTTAGATAACTAATACTGATAATTTATGGCAACATTTTTCAGAAATTTTGTAGTCGTTTTTGTAATACTTAAGTAAGTTTACCGTGGCCTTACGATGATAACCTTCTGAATGATATAAATTAACTTGGATTGAAATAATAATTTTCTAAATTTTTACCTATCTGACCAAAAGTTTCCGGATTTACCCCGGTCTCTCCTACAATAAACACATCACTCCTTTTTTTTGCATAGTGTAGTTTGAAGAATTTTATAAAATTTGTAAATTTGAATAAATCCAGAGATTCCTCCATGAGAAAGCAATAGGTGGTTTTTTTAGCTAGTAACAACTGCTGAAGTTTAATTTTCAATTGAAATTTCCTCTTTCAGATACTTACAAAGAGGCTTTAACGAATTTGAATTATGTCCTTTTGTCTCATTATGAATTAAATGGGAAGAAGATTCAAAGATTCACAAAATTTGACTTTGAGGAGGAACAAATTATTCCAAGAAGGAAGAGACACTCTCAAAAAAAATTTATTATTACGGGAGGAAAAGGTCAGTAAAAATTGGACCACAAACAACTAACTAGAAAAGCATATGACTTTGATTATAATCAAAGTAATATGATTGTTTAGTAATAATAATATTTAATTCTTGATATCTTAAATTTTTTTATTTATAATGGGTTTAGTTTAATAAAATCAGAATAAAACTAATTTAGTTTTAAATAAATAAACTAAATAAATTTAAAGAATAAAAGTAAATTAGTTTTATTCTGATTTTATTAAATTTAACCCATTATAAATAAAAATAATTATGGCTATCAAGATTTGAATATTACAAGATTGTATTGCATTATTATTTATTTAACAAACTTTAACTTATTCTTTAGTAAAGTCAGGGTGTCTAGATATCCGGGAAATACGAAAAGTTGACGAGAATTTAGGACATGGAAAAAAGGATTTGTAAAACGATCCGGAAATTTGTTAGACATTCCTGACATTTTTAGATATATCGCGAAAAATTCAATTTCAATATTGTATAAGTCGGTAAATTGACAAATCCAATTTCTAATAGGCAAATTGAGAACTACAAATTTTTGATAGAAAGAGGCTGTAAATAATATTATTAACCAAATTCAACGACTAGGAAAAAATCCTTGAACGAGTTTTTTGTAATAAAAAGGGGTTTTATATTTTTTAGCTGAAAATTCAATTCTTTTTATGTTATAAATTAAGAACAATTTTGTATAATGTTTTTGTTATATATTAAAGATTATTATTATCTGGACACCCTGTCAAATTTTGATTACGTATGTTTACCTAGAGAAAATCTTTTTATTAAAGAAATCACTTAATAGTTCATAATATTGGAATAAGTCATATAACTATTAAAATTTTTTAATTTGTAAACTTTAAATTTAGATTCTCTTAGTAGATTCAAGACTTTACACTGACAATGAAAAATATTTTAAGGGAAATATATAACGCTGGCCTACATGGCTTTTGCAAATAAAATGGAACCGAGTGTTTCCGAAATGTCCAAGATGTTAAAAACGCCATTTTGTTTTTTCAAAAAAACAAAAGTTGTGCTAGATTTGTGCTCTATTGTGCCGTAAATTTTTAAAAAAAAAAAATCAAAATTTGACCCAAAAAATTAAAAAAACATATTTTTTACCTAGAAACGCCATTTTGTTAAAACCACAAAATGAAGTCTGTGCTGGGTACCTCAAAACCTCCACAAAATTGTGCCTCAAAAAGAATTTAAAAATATTGAAAATATACCTATAATATATAATATAAATATAATTTCTTATTTTTACAAAATTATAAGTTTTTTTCTACTTTTGCTTTTTATTTATTTATTTATTTATTTATACATACACGGGCAAGATAGTTGCCGATTCGTACAGAGTACTATCAAAAGTATACTTTTGATATTTTTTCTCTTTTTTTTTTATTTATCTCTTTATTTGAGTATTTTCTTTAACTTTCCTTTTCTTCTGCAAATTATTTAATATTATTTTACACAATTTTGTTATTATAATATTCACTAAACCTTTTATTTGGTTGATTTTTTATTCAATTTTTTTCACATCTTGTCTATTTTTTGAGAGATTTTTTGCAAACTTACTTATTCTTCCATACAGTTTTTAGATTTTCTTTATTTTTCTTAATTTATTGTTGGACTTATTTTAAGTGTAATATTATAAAAATGTGTCTGGTTTAATTTGCTTAAACATTTTTATTTGTAAAGGATTTTCAAGCTTCTTTTGTGGACTTTTTTATTTTTTGTACTTTTTACATTTTTTTTTTTTTAGATTAAGAGAAAAACATTTCTCTATTTTTTTTCTATTTATTTAATTTTCTTGATGTTTCATAATTTTTTTAGTTCTTCCTTGCGTTTTAATTAATTCTTTAATTTTCGTCATCATTTTTACATTTCTAAAAAGGATATTTCCTTCTTTTCAATTGTTTAGTTTTTATTTTATAATTTTGAATTTTTGAAAACATTTATTTGGTGTTTTTATCTACATTTTCTAAATTTTTAAATTTTCTATTTTCTTGAAGGCTTTTATATTCTTTTATTTTATATTATGTGAATTTAATCTTGTAGGGGAGAGTAGTCAGAGTTGGACAGTGGTCAGAGTTGAATCATCGCGTTTATTTTGTTTTATTACAGTAGATCCATATGTCGTTGTGTGTAAATACTTGTTAGCAATGCCAGCAAACTTTTTACATGGATTGCAGTGAAGTGTGCGAACTATATAGACGTATTAAGCGAGTCCGTGTTATACGCCCAACAAAAAACGTTTTTGTAGTTTCAAAATTTGATAATTAAATGTAGAAGAAATATGCCAAAGACAAATTAAGTTGACTAAAATTGTTCATTAACATGTTATACGAAAATGTGGAACGTAATTTGGTGTTTGTATAAAGCGTTCATGCACGGAGAAAATGTTTCAGATAAAGTTTACCATGTTAGCATGATACACCTCGGATCAAAGTGATTTTTAGAAAACTTTACCATTCAATTTATAATAGAAATTATTCAAGAATTAGAAATGTTTTATACAAAAATATGGATACACATCACTCTCCAGCATGGTAATTTGATGGTCGGAGGGCGATTCCTCGATTGCCAGAAAGTTGAGTAGTATTATACACAGCACGTGGGAAAACTTTGCCATGCTGGATGACAAGGCGCTGAGCTCGAATTCTTGAGCTCAGCGCGCCTCGACAATGTTCTTGTCAAGGCTCCTGCTCACCAGCATGGTAAAGTTTTGCCAACTAGATGATCTTTTCTATTCAACCAAAAAATAAAAAGATTTCCTTCATATTAATTACAGATTTATTTCCTATAGAGATTACTTATTTCGCTAATTATAATTACATTTAACGATACAATCACGATCATAGTTTTAACCTTAAGATTAATTTAATATTCTTTTGAACTATATACAAGACGCGATTTACCTAAACTAAACTTACGCCGCAATATACAAATATCTAAATACACATTCACGCACACCGAACACGCTCGAATACATTTGGAATTAGAGATTCAAACTTTCCTTATATACTAACTGAGTAGAATTGTATCCCTTTATGAGAAACGGTTTTAATTCTTATATCTTTAGACTGAATAATTTTAATTTAAAACAATTATGTGTTAATTATTGCTTCCTTCCTTGATCAATTTTTTATATAAATCAAGTTTCAAAATTTTGGTAATTTCTATTAAATCTTTCTTTTTTGTCTTGCAATAATCTGTGAATCAAATTCAAAATGTTAATTTAGAACTTATTTTGTATTTTAAATTCTAAAAAGTACGACCAAAATATTATATTAATCTCAAATAGTTTTTTAATTTAAAAAAAAGTTTTATTTAATGTATAAAGTTATAATTATGCAGTTCATTAATTAAATAAAACTTAAAGGTCTTGTTATAAAAATAACTTGTAGATATTTTAAAAAATGTTTTTTATAATGTGTACAAATTTAAAAATTATCTAAATATTAAAAATAGGTGTAATTAACAAAATCTTTGACTTTATCTTTTATTCACTTTAGATCAATTTTACTTGTGTTAATTTCGATTTCCGAGACTCCTGTATTATATAATTTTTAAATAAAGTAATTTAATAATTAGACAGAAAATTCTTATTTATTAAAATTTTAATTCTTACAATGTTTAAAAAACCAAATATTCATTTATTAAAAATATATTATATGTATTATATATAAAAATATTAATATAAATGTTATTTAATATAATAATTTTTATAGAAACAAATTTGTATTTTCTGCATTAAAAGTTTAATAACCTAGAAAATCCTATCTGTTCTTTTAATCTGAATTAGTTAAAAATAATTAATTATTAATAATAATCAGAATTTTACTAAAATATTATCTATTTTGATATAACTTAAAAATAAACTAAACTAATAATTATTTATTTTTTACTAAATGATTAGTAGAAATATAGCTATTTGAATTAATAGCTAACTTTTTGATTTCAAGCTAGTTATTTTTAAGTAACTCAGATTTAGAGAATTTGTTAAACGTTATTTACGAAAATAAATATTATTTTGAATAAGAATTTGAATAAATAAAAGTTATTACAACTAAAAATTGAAAGTAATGAATTAAGTAGATCTTATAAAGGTATAATAAATGAAAAGTAAGAAAAATAATAATTTTAAAAAATGACATTTAGCTATTTAAAAATAGTAAAGAGTAAAAATTACCATAATTGAAAATTTTCAAAGCAAGAAAGAAACTTTAAAATATAAAAAATCTGCCTTTAAATTACAAGAAATTTTTATTTAAAAAAATTTACAAACATAGAAGTTTAGAAGTTGTAAAATATATGTTTGATAGTTTAATTTTACAATGATAAAAAAACCAAGAAAAGCATCATAACTGAAATATTTTAGGTAATTTTCTTTTTAATTAATGTAAAATACAAATATTGTTTAATTTATTATAAAATTTATTATTTTAGTATTAAATGTAAATAAATATTAAGAATTAAACTATTTACAGTAATACACAATTAAAGAATCAAAATATTATAAGAATTTAAAAAATAAACTAATTGAAAGAGTATTCAGTAAAATATGAAATATCTAACAAGTTTTCGTTTAAAATTTGTTTGTCATAGTTGCATGTTATATAATTCAACGTAAGCTAGGCTAGCCTCTAATATAAGTATTAAAATTAATAATTTAAAGATCATTCTTTTTCCTTTTAATAGAAAGAGTTCTTGTGGAATTAACAGACAAATAATATGTGATCGCATCTGCAAATTAAAAATGGAAAAAGAGGGAGAAAGTTTGATTTATCATGCGATAGGAATAAATTCCGAGTTTTGAGGAGAGTTTACCATGCTGGAGAGTCATTGGACTTGACGCTGAGCCCGAACTCCGATTACCCGTAGCATGGTAAACTTCTGCACATTTCTCGGCAAACTCTTTTCAACTTTAATGCACATTTTACAGCTTTAAGTGAGTAGTCTTTTTCAGTCTACTTTTGACTCTCGAGTACCACGTATATGGGAAAATTGTTCTTATTTTTTGAAAATAACTATCAGAATTTTGAACACAATATCTCAATTGCAACTTTGATCCGAGGTCCTGCATATAATATGGGAAAGATTACCTCAAACGTTTTCCCCGTGTGGTGTGTGTGTGTGATATGAAGCTAAACAACGCTTGAGTCAAGGTTGGTGCATCCAAAATTTTGCAATTCTGAAGCATTTTTGCAATCAAAATGAATTTGTTAACTTAAAAAGGTGTCAAAAACTTCATTTCTATTGGAAAGAAAGAAAATTCAAATTTTTGGTAATACTTTTTCACTTTCAGATCAATTTCGCTATACAAGAGGAAATATGATTTATTTCAATTTCATGTTTCCTTTTGTCATTTCCAAATGTATTTGAGTGCCATTCTATCATGCGAAGGTAAAGATATTGTCATTTTCAACCATTTATCTCCATATTTTATTGATTTTCTACAGTGACCCAACTCTGACTACCATGTTCAACTTTGACTACCTTTTGAATAGAACTTTCCAATAATATAAGAGACATCGCAAAATTCGGCCTACAGGAGAAGATATATAGAAAAGTCAAAACTATATCCAACTCTGTCTACTCTCCCCTACTAAATATTCTCATTTGAACATCGTTTTTCTATTTCATATTATTTCTTTTCTTTTTAAATTATTTACAATTTTACAAAATTTTATTAATTCTTTTTTTATTCAATGTGTAAAATAAATCTCTAATTTTTCTGATTTTAAAATTTTGTTCACTTTAGTAATATATTTGAACGTTTTGTTAATTATCATCTTATTTATTATTTTAATTTAAAAGAAATGTCCATAAATACTTTAATTTTTTGATAGAGTTTCTACTTTTTTATAAATAATTATGCCACTGTTTCATTCTTGTGTTGTTTTTATTTTAATTTATTCTTTATTTTTGTAATAAACTACTTAATAAACAACTCTAATAAACATTTTGATATTTTATATACTGATTATAATTATGGTGGATTTCACGTAAAATGTCCTGCCCCAAAAATAAAATATGTCCAATCTATTGCAAATTTTTTTTATGAGTTGTCCTATTGGATAGTAATTTATCGTATAAATATTTTAAAATTTTTTAAAAAATTGGGGCAGTGGGAGGGGGGGAAAGTTTGACGTTTTTTGGTAATTCACTCTTCTTTTCCTATTTCCACTGTTTTAATGAATGGATAAAAAAATTTTATGTGAAATGATTTTTGTAGATTTTTGCATAACCTTTCGATTGAAAAGGTCTATTTTATATTTTTTTAATAATTTGACCTTGATTTTTCGAAATTAAAAATAAATTTGAGTTTTTCTCAAAAATGGGTCTTTTTAATTTTTTTAAAAATATTTTTAAACGAAAGCTAAGGTTTTTTCCTATAAGAACCCAAAATTTCAAAAATGCGTTTTTTTCGTTTTCGAGAAATTAAATGATGAATACCGCGCGACGCCGGATTGTAAATAACAATAGATTGGTCATATTTTATTTTTGGGGCAGGACATTTTCCGTGAAATCCACCTTATGTAAAAAAAATTAACTTTTGATTTAAAAAAAAATCATGATTTTTATCAGCCCTGCACCCACACCCAATAAAAAATATTCTTCTTAAGAGAGTAACATTCCTTTCGTGAAAACCTCTTACGTTTTTACATTGTTTTGAGAGTATCCTACTTTTGAGAGGAAAATTCGCATCAAAATGAGAGGATTCATTTCAATATAAGTATATTTTTTTTCGGTGCATCAAATAAAACTATTATTGAAATTAATTTTACAAATTTTGTAAGATACAGTTGTATATTTTCCAAGAAAAAACACGATTAGCTAAAATGTGTTGTCAATTAATAATTATTTAACATTTTATGTTTTTTCTTTAAATTTAATGAATAATTGCACTTTTTATCCAATTCTGACAAGTAATAGCACATTTTTCTCGCTGAAACATTCTCCACAATTTTATTTGTTAAATAATATTTATCTTTAAAAAATACGTAAAGAAAACATTTTATTTGTTTAATAGTTTTTAAACAAAATATTATTTAACAAAACCTAAGAAATAAAATTGTAGAAAATGTTTCAACTAGAAAAATGAGTTATTATTTGTTAAAATTGTATGAAACTTGCAGTTATTCATTAAATTTAAAGAAAAAACATAAAATTTTAAGTAATGAGGACGTACATACAATTTTCTAAATAATCAATCTTTTCTAATTTAATTATTCGTTTACCGATTTCGACATTTTTAGGTTATGTAAAACAAATTTCAATGAAATGAAGGAAAAATCTAAAAGTTGTTGTTTATGAGTTGCAATTACATTAATAAGTTTATATTTAATTAATTTTATCAAATTCCACTTTTTGTTTTTATAAAACTTAAGGAATCAATTTTTTATATTAAAAATATTGCACCAAAAGAAACTTGCGACGGTGGTGCCCTCTGAGCTGAGCTTTACATATAATCATCCCCATTATTATTTGATAACAAAATTTGGTAACATTATTTTGAATAATATTTTTATTTATGTACTATTTAAAGTATTCCAAAAGTCCTGTATTTTGATATATTTACTCCTATTTCCCCTATAATATTTTTTATTGTCAGTGTACAGAAGGGATGATAATTAAAATATGAATATTAAGAGACATATGTATATGTATTTCAGTTGAATCTAAATTTAAAACACCAAGATTGTGTGGTTATTCTACCCGCCAGTTTCGTCCTATTGTTCAGAAACATCATCTAGGTATTAATAATCTACCAACAATAAGTAACACTATACCTGAAGCTTCGGAGAATTCTATAGGCATTTGTAATGAAGCATTAAAAGTTAATGACTTATATCAATTTGTATCAATGGAGTTTCAAGAAAGTAGTCAAACAAAAGTTAATGACTCAAGTCAAGTTCTGTCATTGGAATCTGAAGAAAGCAGTGAAAATAGTCAAAACGTACAATTACTTCCAAACAATTCGACAATAAGTCAATTTCTGTCACTGGAATCGGAAGAAGGCAGTGAAAATAGTCAAAACGTACAATTAATTCCAAATAATTCAACAATACAAAATGACCATTGTAATAACGAAAATTGGGATTCAAATGTACATCTCCTTAATCTTAACGATTCAGCAAGTTCTGATGAAGAGTCCGTGAATACTGACAGTGATAGTAGCTACGAAAATTTTGAACAAGTTGACGAGATTCCTTACGAAGCAAAAAGCAATCATAAGGGAAATAACCTGAAACAAGCATTATGTGATTGGGCATTAAAATTTCACATTACTCTGGTTGCAGTGACGGCATTATTATTAATTTTCGGAAAGTTTGTGGATGTTAAATTGCCTTCAGATGGACGCACCTTATTAGGAACACTAAGAAAAACTGAGAGAAGTGAAATAAGTTGCGGATTATATCACCATTTCGGTCTTAAAAGAGCCTTGAATGGTATTCTTCAAGAGCTAAGGGCTAATGGTGAAGAAGGAAGGGACATAAAACTAATTTTAAATATTGACGGCTTACCAGTTTCTAAGAGTGGAACTGACAGTGTATGGATGATTATGTGTTCGGAATTGAATTGTAACAACGTATATCCTGTTGGAGCGTTTTATGGGAAGAGTAAGCCGGAAGATGCTAATGAATTTCTCAGCCCATTTGTTAACGAGGCAATTTCTCTTTGTCGCAACGGATTGAAAAATCCGAAAGTTAATGTGTCAGTAGAAGCAATTGTTTGCGATGTACCTGACAAAGGTAGTTCTACCACAATTATCAAAAAGAGGAAAAAGAAGAGAAGAAGAGTATGTTTTCCAGGAATCTATCCATTTCAGTTAAAAACAGATGCTGAGTTTAACTCTCAAGAAACAGAAAATAATAAGAAAACAATTTTAATGGATATTCCTAGATTTGGCTGTGTCAGCTCAGTCCCTTTAGATTATTTGCATTTAATTCTATTAGGTGTTACGAAAACGTTAATTAAACTCTGGTTTACTGGACCGTATCAAGTTAGATTAAACTCCTCGGAAATTCAGAAAATTTCGGAAAGATTATTGCATTTGCGAAAAACTATTTCTGCAGAATTCAATAGAAAGCCAAGAACATTATTAGAGTACAAATATTGGAAAAGAACAGAATTTAGAACATTTTTATTGTATTCTCGAGTTGTCGCTTTGCAAGGTATTCTAAAAAATCATTTGTACAATCACTTTCTGCTGTTGCATACTGCTGTTTCAATTCTTATCAGCAAATGTCATCTTCACGATGCACGAAACATTGACTATGCTCATGAATTTTTGACAGCATTTGTTAAAGATTTCTCGAGATTTTATGGGCCTGAGTACGTATCCCATAATGTACACAATCTTCTTCATATATGTAACGACGTAATGAAGTATGGTCAGCTGGATAATTTTTGTACCTTTAGATTCGAAAATTACTTCTCAACAGTGAAAGAAATGATAAGAACTGGAGACAAACCGCTGCAGCAAATTGCCTGCAGATATAGTGAAATGGAGAAAATGCAGAAAAAACAAAGCTCAGATGTAAAAATACTTTTGCAACCCCATTGTACAGAACCAGTAACAAAAGATTGTCCACCAGTAACGCATAGGCAGTATAAAGTTTTCAAAAATAAGCATTTTTGTATAATCCAGTAAAAAAAAAAATAATTCGGCACACACGAAAATAATTGGGTATGAACGAGACCTGTACTCGGTCTGGTGTATAGACCGAATTGTGATGTTTTCCCGTATTATTTCTGATTGTGAGGAATTCAATTCTGTTGCCGTGATTGAATTGAGGTTATATGAGCAGAGTTTATGATGTAAATTGAAAGCAGGGGTGTTTTGATGTGTAAAAATGGCGGTTATAAAAATAATTTTGATAGTTTGTTAAAATATTAAAAAGTAAAATCTGACAGGAACGACTGGATTTACCACGCGATCAAGTCAGGTTCGTATGGTAAATATGATTTGAATGGCTGGATTTACCATAAGAACCTGACTTGATCGCATGGTAAATCCAGTCGTTCCTGTCACATTTTACTTTTTAATATTTTAACAAACTATCAAAATTATTTTCATAACCGCCATTTTTACACGTCAAAACACCCCTGCTTTCAAATTACATCATAAACTCTGCTCATATAACCTCAATTCAATCGCGGCAACAGAATTGAATTCCACACAATCGAAAATAATACAGGAAAACATCACAATTCGGTCTATACACCAGACCGAGTACAGGTCTCGTTCATACCCAATTATTTTCGTGCGTGCCGAATTATTTTTTTTTACTGGGAAACTGTAATAATGCGAAAGACAGGTGCGTTCTTCTTAATGATGGATCAATTTTAGTAATTGAAAGCGTAGTACAATTCAACAACAAGAACATTTATCTAATAGGAAAGAAACTTCAATTTGAAACGAGTCTTTATAATGTTCCTGATTCCAAGCAAATCAAAATTCACATCATGGATGGTAGTAATGAAGCGCTTTATGTAATTCCCTTTGATAAAGTTGCAGCAAAAGTGTGGAAAATACCTTCTTCGAAAGGACAAATAGTTATTCCACTTTTACACTACTGTTAAAATCAATTTTGAGTGATAAGGAATTGTTAGGTAAACTTTGCTATAAATTTGTTATATTATTACTTTCATAAGCTTTAATTCTTTTCTGATCACTTTCAATTTTTTTCAGACAATTCTCCAATCATCTTAAAATAAACAATGGCTTTTACATAAGGAAGAGAGTTACGTATCAAATTTTAGTGCGATAATTCAGTTAACTGGAAACTACACTCGATTTTTTCCTGGACAAAAATGATCTTCTAGTGAAGAAATTCATAACTTAAACGTGAAGCATAGACAATCACCTTATGATCTACTTTGTAAGTACTTTTAATTTATTTTAAATTCAAAAACTATAATTTCTAGGGTGGCGATTGTATTAGGAAAACGGGATAAACAGACATTTTTATATTGATTGGGAAATTCATCATAGAATCGGGGACTCCTTGATACTAGAGAATAAGTTTTATAACTCATTAGTACCTAATAATAATGATTTGGCAGAATATTATTAGGTAGAATTTTCTTTCTGTTGAGTTTTCAAACTTCGAATTTATTGTCAATCAAAATTCAGTGAATCCTACTTTTAACTAACTTTTTTTTAAAAAAATTTCACTTTAAGGGGGCATATGCAGTCAGCAACGCCTAAACAGACGGTTTTACTTGATTTTTTTTATAAGAAAATGAATAATGTTTTCGTATTTTAAATTCTTGCATAATATTAATCTACATTGCAAGAACATTTCCAGGGTGACCACGCGCCCTGGCGAATTTGCTAAACCGAAGTCTGACCGACTTTGGTCAGGTTTTGGTTTAGCTTGGTTTGAAGCAAAATATTGCAAATAGTTATTGTAATCTGATGAAAGAAATGATAAATCATGCCAAATTAATTTGTATTTAGTTGATTTGAGCAAGAATTATATTAAATAAAACCGTAATTAAAAACGAGACATATTGTTAATTACAGTTTTATTTAATGTAAGTATTGCTCAAATCAACTAAATACAAAATAATTTGGCATGGTTCATCATTTTTTTCATCAGATTACATTAACTAATTGCAATATTTTGCCTCAAACCAAACTCAACCATAACCTGACCAAAGTCGGTCAGACTTCGGTTTAGCAAATTCGCCAGGGCGTTAGTAAAGTCAGGGAAAAAATTTGTTGTCAGTGAAGTCAGGGATATGTCAGGGTGAAAAGTTTTTTGGCAGGGAAATTCAAGAAATTGAGACAGCCCACAAGTGATTCAATTTGTGATTCAAATCTGCCGACAACTCAACAATCATGAACCGATTCTTTTTTATTTCTTTTTAAATACTCATAAATGATTGTGCTATAGAACTTCACTACTAAAAAATCAAGATTTTTAACATTAAAAAAAATGTTAATAACTTTTAAAAACGTAAAAAATTATTTTTTGAGAAAGTTATTTGAAGGTTTTTCAATATCAGAAACTTTCTATACATCAAAGTACATTATAAATTTTATACACAAAAGTTATCTAAACTATTTTTAAACAGTCCAATTAATTAATTAATTAATTAAATAATTACTAATAATTAAGAAACATTTTGAGGTTATTTATTTGTTAAAAAAATTGTTTAAATGATTTAAAAATAGTTGATAAGTACTTAAAACTACTATCAATCTCTATGCCAATAATAATCAATTAATTTTACAAAAGAAACAAAATTTAAGTAATAAAAATTTTCGAAGCTATTTAATTGCTAACGAAGATTGGGTAAATAATTCAAAAATTGTTTGTAAATGCATTCTAAACTGTATTATAACTCCAGGCCAGTATTAATTAATTTCATAAAAAGAACGACATTGAAGTAAAGAAAGCTTTTAAAGTTATTTATTCGTTTAACTTACATTGTTTAAACAAATTAAAATTGTTAGTTAGTAACTAGATCTATTTGAAAATAGTTGAAATAATTTTTGTGTTTTAAATTTATAGTTGACTTTTGTGTATATATAGTTTTTTTAAATCGAAATACCTTGAAATTACTATCTCAAAAAATAAATTTTTATTTATTTTGTTTATTTAATACATATATACGGGTTCAGAAAACCCATTAATTAAATTACAAATATATTATAATATTAACTGGAGTGAATTGTGGTCGATTTTATATTAGTCGAAAAATATCTATATTACCAACGACCAAATATACAGTTTCGGGTGACCGATATAAAAGTGTTGAGTCTACCGTCAAAAAAGTCTAATTCATCGGAATAATAATTTGCCTCAATACAGAGTCTATTAAATATTGAGTTTTTTCCAAAATTTGTTCTGTGAAAAATAACATGAAAAGGCTGTGGATGTCGTAAGGATCTCTGTGGAGCAGAAAAGTTAACGCAAGACAGTACCGGGGGACTGTTAATAAGGCCATTAATTATTTTGTACAAAAATATAAGATCGTTGTATAAAAATCTAGACTCCAACCTAGGTATTCTCAACTGCGATCTCAATATTGAATAGTCATGATTTAAAACATCAAACTGTAAATGTAATTGGAAGGCAGCAAATCTTAAATAGCGGTTCTGAACCCTTTCCAGTCTAAGAGTATGGACTCTGTGAAAAGGGCACCAGATCACAGATCCAAACTCTAACGTAGAACGAACGAACGAAAAATACAGAACCATAAGGGCAGTCAAGCTTCTAAAATTGTGAGTATTTCTCTTTATAAAACCTAGAGTTTTAACAGCCTTGTTAACCACGTTAGAAATATGCAAGTTAAACGATAGGTCATTACAAAAAGTGATACCAAGGTCGCTTATATTAGAAACACGAATAAGTGAAATACCATTTAAGGTACAATCGTGGTGAAACGTCACTGACTTTTTAGAAAAAGAAATACAGGAACATTTAGAGACATTCAGTGACATTCCATTCACGACACACCAGTTAAATAAATTGTTTAAATCAAACTGTAGTAAAAAACAATCATATTGACTATGGATCACCTGATACATTTTTAAATCATCAGCATATAATAAAATTTTTGCAAATTTAAAAACAAACTTAACATCATTTATAAACAGTATAAATAGTAACGGGCCAAGGTTAGAACCCTGTGGAACCCCCGAGGGCGCTATAAATTCGCTCGAATACGAGTTACGAACTCTTACAAATTGAGGTCTATCTGATAAATAATCTGCAAGCCAAGACAGCAAACTAGAACCGACTCCAAGAAGTTTAAGCTTGGTTAATAGTATTTTATGATTGATTCTGTCAAAAGCTTTCTCCAGATCAGTGTAGATAGCATCTACTTGGAGACGCTTTTCAAGATTGCAAATTAAGCTCTCACTAAACACGGCAAGATTGGTGTTCACCGATCTACCCCTAACGAAACCGTGCTGCTCGTCTATCAGCAGAGAAAAAAAGGCCCTGTAAATGTTATCATAGACAATACTTTCGAAAATTTTTGAGAAACCATTAAGCAATGAGATAGGTCTATAATTACTTATATTGTTCTTGTCATTTTTCTTATGCACTGGAATGATAATGGCTGTCTTCCAGATTTTTGGAAATATACACTGCGAGAGAGACATATTAAACAATAAAGACAGAGGCGTAACTAATGACGAGCAACAGGATTTAATAAAAGAGATCGCAATATTATCAGAGCCAGGACCAGTGTTGGAATCTAGATTTACAATTTTTTTAAAAACTTGCTCATCAGTAATACTAAATGTGTTAAGATCGACAGAGCCACAGCCAACATGTATGCCACTCGTTTCATACGTCTCATTATCGTACACAGAGTCAAAATACATTAAGAACAATCGACAAATGTCAGTATCATTGTTGGCAGTTTCATTATTAAAAAACATTGAACTAGGCACTCTATTTTCTTTACGCAATTTGTTAACAAATGTCCAAAAGTGCTTAGGATCGGAGATTAATCGGGATTCAGCTCTATGAACGTAATCATTATAACATCGTTTTGATAAAGCCTTACAGTCACTGCGCAAAGATGAAAAGATGTTGTAATCAGACTCAGTCCTAGAGTTTTTATAATTTATGTGAGCAATTTTTTTTGCTTGCACCAAATGCCTCAATTCACCATTGAACCAAGGTGGAAACCTAGGGTGATGAGTCACTCTCAGTGGGGTAAACAAATTAATTACAGTATTTAAGTAAAAATAAAAAATATCGACAGCATCATTAACTTGCAATTCAGAAAATTCAGATATCCAATCAATAGAATTAAGATAGGTGTTTATTGATGAAATATCAGCATTGGCAAAATCATATCGGATATTTTTTGGAATATCAACATATGAAGAATCTGCGATGTTAATATGCGAGTACTCAAACACCAGAGGCGGATGATAATTATCCACCGGAAGCAACTCATCACTTGATAATTCAATACTAAAATTTGAAAAATTAACAAAAATAAGATCCAGAGTTGAGTTATGAGAATTTTTAATAAAATTTATCTGTCGTAAATGCAAATAGTCAAGTGTATCACGTAAAACATCAAAAGTTTGTATTCTCATTCGCGAGGTACCCGGAAGAAAAGTAGGTGAATTCTCGGGATTATCATTCCATATAACGTACGGTAAATTAAAATCACCCATGATTATGTATTTCGAGGTAGGAAATCTGCTGTAAAATTCATCAATAATTTGACAAACATCATGGTAAAGTTGAATCGAACTATTTGGCGGAATATAAAAAGCGCCTAAAACTATGTGTTGAGAAAAAAATTTGAAACTTATAAAAACATGTTCAATTGAAGTGTGATTAGAAAAAATTTGCGTACATTTAAGTGATTCTCTCGATGCAACCAGTACCCCGCCTCCTAGAAGACGAGAACTGGTGCTGACATTCCTGTCACATCTAAAAATGTCATATTCGCGAAAACCCAACTCTGAATTTACAATATCTCTATGTAACCATGTCTCAGTAAAAACATAAATATTAAAGAATAAAAGTGGTAGATACAAACATAACAGTTTTAATTTTGTGCGCAAACCTCTCACATTTTGATAAAAGACAGAGAACTTTGATTTCTCAGAAGAGATCCTGCTACTGCGCTGACTACTTAAAGAGAGAGCATCATGTGCGACAGAGGCTGACGCACGTTGGTTCACACACGCACTCACACCACAGTTATCGGTGTATCTGTGCCCACTTGTGCGATGACAGGGCATCCCCGGCGATAAACTATTTTGATCCCCACTTCTCCCGATTGTAGACGATGACTCAACTCCTTCTTCAACTCGTTCAGTTCCATCAACTGTCGTTTGGTCTTGTCGAAAACAATCCAACATGTTTTCAGATTCTGTTTCTCCGATTTTTTTTTGACAGAAAGTAATTCTCGGTGGAAAGTGTGAGCATGATTTTGAGAGTTGAATGTCAGTCTGATAGGTCGCGGACCCTTGCGAATCTGCGAAGGTAAACCCAGTCTAGTAATCTCAATATTTGAAAGTAGAGAGGGGGAAACCACATCATCAAGCATGCCAGACACCTGTGTATTTACATCGACAGAGATATCGCCCTGAGAAGAGGAATGACTGACAAGCTCGGGAACACCAAATAAAATTACATTATTTTTCTTCTTAATCCTATCCTCAAGCTCAATCAAACACTTATCATCATTCATTCCAGGGGTCTTAATATTATCAATCTGTGCTTTTAGAGCAATCACAGTACCTTCTACTGATGACATTCTTGTAGAAAGCCCCTCGATCCTTTCCTCGTGTACCTCGATTCTCTTTGTTACGAACTCGAGCTTAGCTGTCAGCTCATCAGACAAACCTTTTATAATATTGACAATAGAAGTCATATGTACAGAGAGTTCGTCTTTTATTGTTTGACGAACATCAGCAGGTGACATCGAGTATTCGGTTGCTGTCGACGTTGTTGGTAATGAGAAGGTTACTAAAGGTGCATCTTTGACTATTGGCGTAAGAGGACGGGGAGTACAGCACTTTGCAAATCCACCGTTTTCAAGTACAGTAGTCTTACTCTTGCAACTAGGGTGATAAGCAGATTCACATATTGGACAGTACACAGCGGTAGTAGTTGCGGCCTTGTTGCAGATGGGGCAGATATTTTTCTTCGTCGACATTGTGATCAATGTGATAATTTAAAGCAGAGTTTAGATTTTGAGGTTAAGGAACTCGCACAGCACAAAATGTCTAATTAGAAGTAGATAAGAAGCATAAGGTATCAACCCTATGCATAAGATCGATTCAGAAACGAAACCGGCACTGAACATAATAGCCAAACAGCACAAAACGTACAAAAACACCGGTATTTAGTCAAAAATAGTAATATATCTACAACACGTGTTTATAATACGGCCACCTAGCGGCAATTAATTAATTAATTTATATTTTTAAAAGTTATTAACATTTTGTTTAGTTAATAATAAAAGTCTAGATTTGTCAGTAGTTAAGCATTATAGTACAAATATTTATAAGTATTTAAAAAAATAACATTAAAATTGGTTCATTTTTGGGTTTTTAGCAGATTTTTGCCTTTGCTCTGCCAAAGAAATTTTTGTCAAGGAATATCGTTGTAAAATTAGTAAAATGTCAGAAATTAATAAACTGAGTCTAGTGGCCACCCTGATTTTGAAATTTTGTTTTCAAAAAAGTAATAAAAATTATTATTTTATAATGCATTTTTGAAAAAGTGTTACTGAAGATGGGTCCAGCAACAGTTACATTTCATCCAAGTCGGTGGCGTCCTATTTTTTAAAAATTTGTATTTCGAAATATATTAAAAAATAATGTTTTAAGAACTTGATTGCAAAATTCATTTGACTAAATATTTAATAGGTTAATCAAAAATTTATTTTTTTACCTTTGAAGTTCCAGATAATTGTAACTTTCATATATAGTTTCACTATAAATTAATTCAGTAAAAAATTTTTACACTTGTCCTGAAGTTACTTTTTAAAATAAACGTATTTAACTTTTCGTCGCCTACTAGGAGAGATATTCAGTTTCAAAAATAAAAAAAATTCCCAAATAAACGGATTTTTAGTCGATAATTTTCTCGTTGGAGCTACAAATTGGAAGAAAAGAGCATAAAGTCCTAAAACTTCAATAAAAAATAAGACTAATTAGTTCAGATTTAATTAAAAAAGTTCAAAAAATACCTGTAAATAAGATTTTTTAAATTTAGAGAAATCGTAAGTTTTAACTTCTTCTTTAAATAAAGTTTTCTCTACTTATTTAATTATTAAAGTTATTTTTATTATTCAAAAATAAAAATTTTATTAATTTTTAACATTGTAGGGGAGACCGGGGCTAGTTGTAACAGGGGTAAGAAGTAACACTCAATTTTCACAGTATATTTGACTTTATGACTTTAAGTATTCGACTATTTTTTATCTTTAGAACCATGAGAATAGATAAAAACTACCAGTAGGCTACTAGAAAGCATAATAAGAGATTTTTTGTAAATGCGTCAGTTTTGACAGGTAAACAAGGAAAAATGAAATTCATAAACTTTGATTTTTTAATACATAATATTATTTTATTATCTCTATTTTGAGCATAGATATTCTAAATACATCTGTCTTTACTATGCAATATTAAATTTTACTGAAAATAACAAAATAATATTAAAAAATTCAATTAACCTAACCTTCGTGCTTTGAGGCAGGTTGTAACAGTTTCTTGAGGTTAGTTGTAACATGCTTCGCGAGCATAATGTTTATATTTGTGTAACTAACTGGTAAGATTGCATGAAATAATGTTAATATTTTAAATTTATTTCAATTCCTAATTGTGAATTTATAATAAAAAGAATGCAAGGAAGAAAAAATTAAATTCAATTCAATACTTTTTCTCAGAGCTCCTTCTATGTGTCAAACATAACCTTAAATATAATTAAAAATTAAGAGTTCTAACTTTTAAAACTTGATACAGAAAAGTGAGAACATCAAAATCGGAAAAATATTGCTTACAGCTACATTGCAACTTAATATAAAGACTTAATTTATTAATTTTTATAATTAAAACAGTTAATAAAACATTATAAATTTTTTTATTGTTTTCTTACCTAAGTTGAAATTGGTGATTTCGATGTTAAATAATAAAATAAACATAATTTCAAGATTTTCATCCACAAATTTGCCATAAATAGATAAGAAATAGTTTAAAAAAATAAGATTTGATGAGAAATAAAAAATTATTAATTTGACAGGTTTGATTTTATGGTATATTATTATTAATTGGCAAGTTAAAAGACGGTAAAGTGTTTTAATACAGTAAGACGTTGTAAAAAACTTATTGTGGTACTTATTTTTCGAGAACAATAAGAAAATCGTATGATTTTATTATTGTTACAATGTGCCCCATTGGTGTTACAACTAGCCCCAGGGCGGGGCTAGTTGTAACAGTCAATTTTTTTTAAAAAACATTAATTGTAAGAAAAAGGTGTACTTTTAAATATTTTTTTGCTATGATTTGCTGCATGAATAACTGCTTTATCGATAAAAGCAATAATAGTTATAAAATACTTGATACATTTCACAATATATACAGTTTTCTGAAAATTGTTACAACTAGCCCCGGCCTCCCCTAGTAGGATAAATTACATTAAATTGTCTCATATTCTAATCAATTTTAATTTATAGTAAATATATTAATAAAAGTAACATTTTTCTTAACCTTCAAAGATAAGAAATTAATTTTTGATTAAACTATTAAATATTCTTTAAAATAAATTTTAGAAATACAAGTTCTTAAAACATTACTTTTTAATATATTTCAAAATAAAAACTTTAAAAAAATAGGGCGCGACCGATTTGGGTGAAATATAATTGTGCGACCATCTGCAAGTGGTCCTTCATTTTTAATTCAATTCAGAAAGATTATAGTTTTAGACATTACAATAAAGCTAATTCGACCTTAAAGGATTTTTCAAAATATTAAAAGTTATTAGAGTTATAGCAGTTGGAATGCTGATGCTACTTATTTTTTATTTACCGATTAAGTTGATAATTATTAAATCGATTTTAATTAAATCAACTTGAATTTTTAGGGAGTATTGTATATTTTATGTAAGAAAATATTTATTTGCATTTTTGCCCAGTTGAAAAGAAATTGGAACATGTTCTTGTACAGGCTCTTATACAAGTTTATCTTTTCTATGATATGATTAAGATTTTGTATAATTAATTGTATATGACAATGGCCGTGAGGTACTAAGGTATGTCGTTAGAGTAAGTGTTCTTATACAAGATCTTATACATGAACCTGTACAAGAACATGTTCCAATTTCTTGGACGGAATTCAGACATGTTCTTGTACAAATTCATGCCCCTCATCAGGTCCAAGAAATCCTACAAGAATTTGTCTAAGATCTTGTTCAAGTTTTTTCCACTGGGTGATTAATTTCGTCCCCTTTTGCTTCTATTTTTAAATATTATTCCTTATTCTTTTATCTTTAGTTTAAAAAAAAATCTTTGAAACTTGATTTGACCCTGAGGTATCGACACTTTTAGAAGATCGAACTTCTCTAATTCTGATAAAATTAACACTGTTCAAATTTGCATCATTATATTCATTCATTTTTTATCAATACTTATGCAAAAATTGATTCTTTATCAAGAATTTTTCATGTTTTGTTCAATTTATTTTATAATGATAGTAAAAAAATCAGTTAATCCCTGATCTATTTAATTTACGTTAATATTCAGTTTCTCTTATTCTTTTAGTACAAATATTCATTTAAAAAAGGGAGAAAATAGATAAAAAAAGAGTCAGGGAATTTTGATTTTGAGACTATAGTTGGACACCCTTGAGAGGTACGATCTTATAAAAGCAACGATACGTCAGAAGTTAATAAAGTCTTTAAAATGCTTATTTTTTTAATTAAAGATGAAAGAATGAAGCTTGAGGAATAATATTGTGTTTTAAAAAATAAAGTGGAAAAAAGTCGGAATTGATCAAAAATTCAAATAAATGTTTTCTTTCATTTCTCTGTCTTTCCAATTATAAAATTGAATTCTCATTCTACAATGAATATAAAATATAACCAAAATATTTCTTACTAATTCGCGTTGGATTTATTAAAATCGGTTTAACAATTATCCAGTTATCGATAATTGAAAAATAAGTAAATTTCAACAGCTATAACTCTCACCAATTTTACTATTTATTCAGAGAAACCTAAATTTACTATAATTTTAATTAACGCAAACCTACATTGGTTTTGACACCTGTCTCTCACCTCATTTTAGAAAAATATGTACCGTTTAAACCGTCTCTTGAAAAAAGTACTGCTATCCCTGTAAAAATAAAAACAAGCATTAAAATAATATAAGGCAACTGTAATAATTAATTAATTAAACTTACAATATCAAAATTTTAATTAGTTATAATTTTTTCTTCAGTTATGTCATTGCTGATCTCACAGCCCACAACCAGATCCATCTAAATAAATCACAAGTCTAGCACTTTCTTCAAACGGTGCGACATCCCAAATTTTCAGAAAGAACAGTTTCAAGACAACTGAATCCGAATCTCACTTTCACAACGGAAACTCGTAGTTAAAACTGTTTAGTTGTTAGAATCTAACAAGCAGTCACATCCTTCGTTGTAAGTATCATTTTTTGAATTCGCTATTTGATTTTAGAAATACAGATTTTTTTTCATCTTCACTTGCATTAAAATTTATTGCTTTTCACAAAAATTAACGCTGTTTTTAAAAATTAAGCCTGAAATATGTATCTGAACTTTCAGGAAAATAATGTAGTGGCTAAAGAAAACGAGCGCAAGGAAAAATATCCTTTTTTGAAAGGACAGTTGGTCAAAATTATTTTGTTTTACTTCACAACCACCGACGTTCATCATCGATGTCACCTGTTCCGTCCATTCATTCCTTCAGCATGTTTGAGCCGATTCTACTAATTTTACATTCTGTTGCACGTTTGTTAATTTTAAGTCAGATTAATACATTTCAAAATAGTAACCATATATAATAATAATATTACCTCAATATTACCATGCTTTCTTAAAATAATGTTGTAATATTACCTCAATATTACCATGCTTTTTAAAATAATCTTGTAATATTACCTCAATATCAACCTGTAAGATTACCCCAATGTCAACCTGTAATATTACCTCAATATCAACCGGTAATGTCACCTTGAGGCGGACATTTCAACATCGCGTCAATATCACTGCAATATCACCCCGTAATATTACCAATATTACAATATGGTATCACTGTGGTATTCGCGTAATATTACGTGCTGCTTGGGCACTTATTTTCCAAAAAACTATTTCCCCTTCACAAAACGCGTCAACTACTCATCGGTACCGGAAACGGAAGCCGTTTTATTTTGAATATGACATAGGTTTAACGTAAATTATTAAATTTACGTATTCATTGTGCGTTGGGCATTAGTCAGGTGCTCAACTAACTGTTTTGCTTTAAGGAGTTAGACCACTGTAAAGCACGAAACTTAGACCTAATTTTAAGATTTTTTTAAGGGAGCAGAATAAAATGAATTAATCCTGGTTTATTTATTATTATTAGGTATCTATTGAAATATAAAAAAATTATTTTACTATGTTGAAAAAGTTAAAATTGCGGCCTAGACGGTCGATTTAAAAAATTCATTTTCTTAAGGAGAGGTCTACGGCCGGTAGAAAATCTTTTCCAATTTTTGATCTAGAATCGAAACCCAAAATTTGTATGAATTTTCAACTCAAAAGCTAGAGAATTAACTAGGAGATTTTTTAAAAAAACGGTTTTCATAAAAATAGCATACATTTGAATAAAAATTTCAAGTTTTTCAGTAAAAAATCGATAGACAATTGTTAATAAAAAAATTTTTTTAACAAGAGAAAACCACCTACGTACTTTCATGAAGAATGTTACAATGTAGTTGCATACCAATTTTTAAGTAAATCGGCCAAAAATTGTGCGAAAAAAGTTACCGGACAGTTTGAAAAATGTGGTTTTGAGAAAAATGCGTTTAAAGTTTAAGAAGATAGACGTTTCTAATGCACTGCGCATAGTAGGTTTTTGCGCAGTTTCAAAATGTAAGCTATAAATATTATTTTCTTTCTATAATGAATATTGTTTCTTGTTTTTAAAACCCTATGGCACCTTTCTAGATAAAAAAAATTTTCCATTTTTTAAAAGGTTTACAGTAATCTAACCCCTCTTTGTAGGTAACATTTTTTTTATCTCTTCTGTCGTCCAAACTAATAGAAACCTCTAAATGTTAAAAATTCTTAGATATTTAAAAGAGGTGAACAAATCAAACGTGTAAAAAATATTTCGTCAAATTAAAAGAAAAACGTGAATAAAATGTGGTAGAACTTTTTTTATACTAATGCATTTACTATGTTTTATAGACTGAACATTTACATTTAAAGTGATATTTGATCGTATCGGATACATAATATATAACTCATCAAGAAAATTTTAATTTAGACGATATTAACGACTCAAGACGATATTTTTGTCAACAATATCGATACGATATTTAGATAGTCGAGAAATTTCGAGATCAATATCAATATTGTTCAAATATCGTATCGTCTTGATATCGTGAAGCACTACTTATGTCTTAAGGCTTATGTTTTAAGTATTTTATCTTACGTCTTGTGTTATGTGTTCCATTCTTATACTTTGAGTTTCATCTATTTTTGTTGTTATATCTGTAATGATAGGACTTTTTCTTAATTTAAAAAGTTGCTCCGGATTACGCTCGTCAGATTGTCTAGCGTTCATAACCTCAAAATTTAAATGGAATTTACAACCCAACGATGAATTTTGACTTATATACTAGCTGAAAATTAAAATAAAAGCAAATACAAAGTAAATCTTAGCCTGCTGGCTGACATTTATTGTTTAAGTTAATTTCTTAATTTCTAATAAGTTAGGTGTAGTCAGTTAAAACTCAAAATATTCTTAATTTAAGAAAAAAATTATATTTAAACAAAATAAGAATTAGCGTACAAAAATATAAAAGAATTTAATAACAAATTTTGATAGAATTCAGAATTTACACAATATTCTTAATCCCGACAATATTTAACGATCTCTTCAAACATCTTCTGATGATTTAACCTAAAGTGGCAGAACTCGAATTTCTAAGCTTGGATCTGTAACAGAGATTAATTTTCTTTTTCTAGTCTTAACAATAATATTTTCCCTTTATAAAAAAATAACCGAATTCTATAGATTTTCTCAGTTTTCTAGTTTTAAATTTTTCGACTATATAATATTACCCTTAAATTTTACAATAAAAATACTACCACCCTCTACCGCCTATTTTTCAACAAAGCCCTCCAAGGGCAGAGTTGAATCTATTCTTTGGCTAGAGAGAAAGCGTACAGAAGGACCTATATTTTCTCTCTCCAGCCAGGAACTGAGAAGAACGTAGTATAACAAGAATTTACAACGCCATGGAAGGACCCAAAGACGCTACAAATCCCTATTTTCGCTCACCAAACTAAAGAGAAGGACCTCTACTAGTACGGCGAACGTCCAGGTAAACCTTCACCTTAAAGGTTCCGGATTTTCTGTGCGAGTTTTAGGAGAGAAGGATCTCTGCCTAATCCTCGCACGTTCTCAGGGGTCAATCTGGTCTACCAGTCACCCAGAGCAAAGGAAAAATGTGGGGGAAGGACCCACGCACATCTCTCGCTTTACCTGAGCAGCCTAGCTTGGTATCGAGAAGGACCTCGAATCCCAACAACCAGACGACTAAATTTTCGGCAGCGCGTGCCGATTAATATAGTCAAGCTATCGTGACCTATGTGCCGGTGAGGCACACAGGTGGGGAGCGGTAGAGGTACAAGCTCGGTCGCACTGACTCGGGGTCATGAGCTGACCTGAACTTTACTATAGTGACGATGTGAATATAGTATAATTCACAAATTTTAAATTTCCAAATTTTACATCGTCACATTTCCCCCTCACTTTAAAAAGCGAAATAAATGAGCGTTAGAACAAAACAAAAATAATTTTTTAAATGCCACTTACGTCATGAGGTTTTGAAATATGTTTCACCCTCCCACTGTTCTGATCCAGTCGCAAGGCCCATCTTTTACCATCTGCTTTAAAACGGTACCGTCTTACTCCCACAGGAACTTGTACCCACGGTCCATTTGGTATTTTTGCAAACACCGATGGGAATGTTTTAAATCGTTCGTCGAGAGGGACGAATTCCAACGGAGCAGAGACGAGTGATTGTGGCTGGAGTTCTGGCGATGAATTCAAAACTTCCGTTGTAGAGGTTGGAATTTCCGGTGAAACTTTTGCTATTTCCGGAACTTCAAAACTTTCCAGAACCATATCTGGGATTTCTTTCGTGGACAGAAGTTCGACGGCTTCCAAAACAACGTCTGAAGTCTCTGCAAAAAATTCTGTATTTTCCTGCTGGACTCCGGGGAAGTCTTCCATGGGGATGAAAGGAGGAACTTCTATATTGTATTCGAATTATTGTTTTACCTCGGAAATATCCAATCCTAAACCCATGACATCCTGGCTGTAATCCATGGGTTCAAAACTGGAGCCGACATCAGTGCAGAAGCTTTTCAAATCATTGACTAGATCTTCTAAAGTCTCTGGACGGGAAAGACTAGAGTCCAGTGAGCTTTCAAGATGATTATTATTAACTATATCGCAATCATCTTGACTAGGTGCGAGATTGTCCAATTCTCGACTACTAGAGGGGGTACTAGAAATATTTACGTGTTCAGTGTTTCTCAACTGACTAGAAGACCTAGAAAGACTTTTTGATAAGTCTAGATTGCTCTTTCTTTTAGAAAATTTTTTTTCAATAATTTTTGGTTTAGTAACCGAAGACTTACTCCCGGTAGATTTTCTTCTTTCAATCTCCATTAATTTAGCTGGAGTAAGATGTAAAGCGTTCTTACTCAAACTTTTCGATTTTTTAATAAGTGTTGACGGTGGTGAAGTCAAGACGGCAGGCGGGGTAAACGATGCTGTAGGAGCATTGGTTGGTGCGGGGAGAGGTGCGTGTGCTGCTGCTGCTGCTGCTGGGGCTTCTTCGGAGCGGGGAGCGGTGACCACTGGAGGCGAAGAGGGGAGAACTAATACACTCTTAACTTGAGTTGCAGGAAGACGAACTGCACTTTTATTATTCTTTTGATTTTTTAGTTTTTCTCTTGAAACAAAATCAATTAATTTAAGGGTCGCACTAAACATTTCTTTGTTTTTTGTCGCCAAAATACCCGACACACTTTTAATTTTGCACGGTACTTCAAAGCTAGTAGCACGGCGTAAAGGTTTTAACTTAACCCATTTCGTAAAATGATCTTGAATAACGCAGAGAATGGTATTTCCTAAATTCGTACGAGGAAGTGGTCCAACGAAATCCACCGAAATCATTTCCCAAGGTGTATCCACTAGTGTTGCGTGCATTTTATTTGCTGGAGCTTGCTACGAAGCTTTATTCTTCTGACAATTTTCGCAAGTTCTCACATAGGTTGCTCCATCACGCAACATTCCAGGCCAATAAAAGAATTGTGCTAATCTAGCTAAAGTTTTAGCTACACCTAAATGACCTGCTGTTGGATCATCATGCACTTTTTTTAGAATTTCAAGACGTTGAAATTTCGGTACACAGAGTTTCCATTGATCTTCATACGATGTGTCATTAAAATCCACAGTATGAAGTACATGATGATACACTTTCCCCCCCTCAATTCGAAAATCAGGATTATTGCTAGGATCCTTTTTTACTAATTTAAAAATCCGATGATACCATGGACAATCAGATAATTTATTTATTGCAGAAATTGGTAAAGGTGAGCGTGAAAGAAAATCTGGAAGGCGATTTTCTATTCCTTTTTTATAATGTACTTCAAAATCCCACTGCGACAATTCCATGATCCACCTTGCAAGACGTCCAGAGGGAGTTTCAATTGATTCCAGCCACTTCAAGGATTGGTGATCTGTAATCACTATAAAATGGTATCCTTCGAGGTAGTGACGCATTTTCCAAATACCCCACTTAACTGCCAGACATTCCAATTCTGTTGCTGAATAGTTCTTTTCAGCCGGAGCTAGTGTTCTGCTGGCGTAAGCGATGATATTTTCCGTAGTATCCTCTCCTTGAGTCAGGACTACTCCTAATTCTTCAAGACTTGCATCAGTTTGAAGGAAGAAAGTTTTACTCCAATCCGGGCATGCCAATACTGGGGCTTCAGTGAGTCGTTTTTTCACTTCATTGAAAGCATTTTGTTGTGCTTCTTCCCAATTCCACGGTTCATCTTTTTTTAACAATTTGGTTAATGGTGAAATGATTAAAGATATATTATCGACAAAACGACGATACCAAGAAATCATTCCCAAGAATTGTCTCAGATCCTTGAGTGTAGTAGGTGAAGGTAAATCCAAGATGGCGGCGACCTTATCTGGATCTGGGTGAAGTCCATTTTCGTCGATGAGATGTCCCAAGTAACGAAGTTGATTTCTTGCAAATTCACATTTGTCAAAATTAGGAACGAGATTTGCTTGAAGTAATCTAGAAAAAACTTCAGAAAGAAGTTGCATATGTTCTTCAAAAGTTTCAGATACTATAACTATATCATCCAAATAAGAAAAAACTTTTGGAGCCAATTCTGGAGGAATAACTTGATCTATTAATCTTTGGAAAGTAGCAGGAGCAGAATGTAGTCCAAAGGGCATGACTATAAATTCAAAAAGTCCTAAACCAGGAACTGTAAATGCGGTCAATGGACAGCTAGACTCAGTTAATTTTACCTGCCAGTATCCGTTTTTTAAATCTATTGTTGATAAATATTTTGCTCCTTTTAATTGGTCCGAAATCGTATTAATCCTAGGCAAAGGATAAGCATCCTTTTTTGTGACTTTATTTAAACGTCTAAAGTCAATGCAAAATTTCCATTTTCCATTCTTCTTTTTAACCATTACCACTGGTGAACTCCAAGGACTTCGTGAACGACGAATAACTCCAGCTTCCAACATCTCGTCTACTTCTTTCTTCATTAATTCTTGCACCTGAGGATTTCGTGGTTGATATCGTTGTTTCAGGGGTGTTGAGTCTTCCAGACGAATTTCATGTTCAATGAGTGGAGTACTTCCTTGTACTTTTTTGAATTTTGCCTCTTGAGTTTCCAAAAACTCCTTCAAAACTTCCTTTTCAGATTCCCGAAGTTTCGTTAGTCCCAAAGTTGAAATCGGTGTAATTTTAATTTTTTTAAAATCTTTAAGCAAATCAATGCCATCGAGAAAAAATGAACAATTTAATTTATTTCTAATTACATCCATTCCTAAAACTATATCATGAGAAAGATTCTCCATTACCATCAATTTGTGCTTAATTCTTTTTCCATTGATCGTAATAAATGCATTAAAACTAAATTTAATTTCAATTTTTGTACCCTGTGCTTATTCAGCAATACAATTTTCTCTATTTAAAACACCACCCGAAGCTATAAGTCTATGTGCGGTATTAAAGTCTATAAACGAATTCACTGCACCAGTGTCCAATAAAGCACACACTATATAATTATTACATGTCACCGGAATCACTATTCTAATATCCTCAGAGGAAGAATTTAAGATTAATTCTCCTTTGGAATCTCGACGACTCCCCTCTGAGGATGGCAGCGACATTCTCTAGTCCAAATGTCAATTTTTCCGCAGTAAGAACAAAACTTTAACTGTTTGTTTTTACACTGAGGTCTACGATGTCCTCCTTGACTACATCTCCAACAGTGAGTTTTGGGATTATACGATGTTGATACTGCTGCAACTTTTAGAACATTAATAGGTTGTGATGTCTTCTCTGCCTTATATACCTCTCCAAGGGTAATTACCACCTCTTCAACCCTTTGGATTAGTGAAATTACTGTAACAACTTCATTTCTTTTAATATAAAGTCGATATTTAGGAAGCATGTTCCTATAAATAATATCCAACTCTAAAGTATTGGTATAAGCGCTATGTCTGCGCATAGAAGTTCTAAGAATATTCACAAAATCTCGAAAGGATTCCTGTTCCCCTTGAACTCTAGTGAAAATAGTTAATTCTAAATTATGTAACTCTAAAGGTGATAGAAAACATTGCCTTAAAGAGTCTATTAATTCTGTATAAGTAGAAATATACCGAATTTCATTCCGGTACCAAAGAAGTGCATCGCCTTTAAGTAATTCCGGGAAACCTCTGAGCATTTCCTCGTTGGTGAATCGGTACGCAGTCTGGAGTTCGTCTATTCGTTCCAGAAATGAGTAGGGGTCACGCCCATCAAAGTGACAACCCCACTTACGCATTTGGTCTATTACGTGTGTATTTATTGAGAACGCCGGTGTCGATTGTATATTTCGGCGGCCCAACATGATTGGTGTTTCCTGGATTCTTATTTCTCTGTCTTCGTTTCTCTCTCTTTCATTTCTTTCCTCTCGGTCTCCTCCTACTCCTCCCATTTCTCCTGCGCCATCATGATTCTCTCTCGCCGGACTTCCTCTTCTCTCTTCGTCCTTCTTCTTTTCCTCCGCTGCCTCGTCTCTACTTATATCATCTTCTTCATTATAATCTGTCGGGTCTTCTGGTTTTTTAAAAAAGCACCGGATTTGCTTTTACAAAAGCCACTATACGTTGCCTTAATTCGCGCACTGTTCCTGATGAATCGACATTGATTCTCTTCAATTCATCTTCTAACTGTTCCTTTGTTAAGTGGTAAATCCACGACACTCCCATTTTACAGTTTTTATTTCAATAATACACTAGTTCTTTTAATAAATAAACAATTTTACTCTTTTGTTAAGAACCTCACGACACAAGTGGCTCAAGAAAACTGAAAAAAAATACAAGAAAATTTATATCCTAGTTTGCGTTAGTTGATTTTCCATCAACATATCTAATAATGCAACGGGGTTACTTAACCCCATAGGCGGGAGAAGGTGGTATTTTTTTTCAACTAGAAAAACTAACAAAATACATTCAAACTAATTGTTCAATCCTCGAATGCATTTTACTAAACTAGAAAACCAGAAAACTGAGTATTTCTCTTCCGATAAATAGTTATTTAGTATCCAAAAAAAAAATTGTACATAAAAAAATCACGAATTTCTTTAATTTAATTTCTTTAACTTACTTATTAAATCGTCAAATCCGGATTTTCTCTTGTACCGTTTTGTGTATGGTCCACTCTAGCCAGAAAACGAATATTAACCATTCTAATTACCCTATGTTCAAGATTATCATCCCACATTCTAAATTTAAAGTAAATATAATCGAATGTTTGAATTCTAGTGTGATCCGTCATGGTAATTTTGATACTGCCAAAATTTTAAATAAATAAAAGCAAATACAAAGTAAATCTTAGCCTGCTGGCTGACATTTATTGTTTAAGTTAATTTCTTAATTTCTAATAGGTTAGGTGTAGTCAGTTAAAACTCAAAATATTCTTAATTTAAGAAAAAAGATAAAAATTATATTTAAACAAAATAAGAATTAGCGTACAAAAATATAAAAGAATTTAATAACAAATTTTGATAGAATTCAGAATTTACACAATATTCTTAATCCCGACAATATTTAACGATCTCTTCAAACATCTTCTGATGATTTAACCTAAAGTGGCAGAACTCGAATTTCTAAGCTTGGATCTGTAACAGAGATTAATTTTCTTTTTCTAGTCTTAACAATAATATTTTCCCTTTATAAAAAAATAACCGAATTCTATAGATTTTCTCAGTTTTCTAGTTTTAAATTTTTCGACTATATAATATTACCCTTAAATTTTACAATAAAAATACTACCACCCTCTACCGCCTATTTTTCAACAAAGCCCTCCAAGGGCAGAGTTGAATCTATTCTTTGGCTAGAGAGAAAGCGTACAGAAGGACCTATATTTTCTCTCTCCAGCCAGGAACTGAGAAGAACGTAGTATAACAAGAATTTACAACGCCATGGAAGGACCCAAAGACGCTACAAATCCCTATTTTCGCTCACCAAACTAAAGAGAAGGACCTCTACTAGTACGGCGAACGTCCAGGTAAACCTTCACCTTAAAGGTTCCGGATTTTCTGTGCGAGTTTTAGGAGAGAAGGATCTCTGCCTAATCCTCGCACGTTCTCAGGGGTCAATCTGGTCTACCAGTCACCCAGAGCAAAGGAAAAATGTGGGGGAAGGACCCACGCACATCTCTCGCTTTACCTGAGCAGCCTAGCTTGGTATCGAGAAGGACCTCGAATCCCAACAACCAGACGACTAAATTTTCGGCAGCGCGTGCCGATTAATATAGTCAAGCTATCGTGACCTATGTGCCGGTGAGGCACACAGGTGGGGAGCGGTAGAGGTACAAGCTCGGTCGCACTGACTCGGGGTCATGAGCTGACCTGAACTTTACTATAGTGACGATGTGAATATAGTATAATTCACAAATTTTAAATTTCCAAATTTCACATCGTCACATATCTGATGTCTTATGTTTTGAATCTTAAGGTTGAGTTTAATTGTTGAGTTTTATGTTAATAATTTTATTATTAAGACTTATGTTTAAAGTTTATATCTCATGATTTGATTTATATGTCTAAAGTCTTGTTTTATATGTTCCGATTCTTATGCTTAGAATTTGAGTTTTATTTAGTATTATGATGTGAATCTTAGGTTAATTACTATTCATGTCTTACGGTTTAAGTAATTTGGTAAAAGTTTTGGGCTCTATGCATTGAGTCTTTTTCCTTGAGTATTACATCTTGTATCTTAGGTTTTGAGTCTTGAATTTTCAATTCTTCCTTTTCTATTTAATGTTCTGTCCTTGTCAATGATGGAAATGCTTTATCATTTTCTATCTCATTATTTACTATCCTAGTCACATTCTTTCCTACAACTAAAAATCCAAAGAATGTTTAACTATGCTTTGGAATGTACCATAAGAATAAAATCTCTTAAATAGGTAACCAATCTTTTAATAAACAAAACCAAGAAAACAATAAATGATATTCTTGATTAATTAGGAACTAAAATGATGATTTTTAAACATTAAAACCTGTGATAAAAAATCTAATAAATAATGTATCATTTAATTAGAATA
Source organism: Ganaspis brasiliensis (assembly GCA_037103525.1). Taxonomy (NCBI): domain Eukaryota; kingdom Metazoa; phylum Arthropoda; class Insecta; order Hymenoptera; family Figitidae; genus Ganaspis; species Ganaspis brasiliensis. The sequence goes on from JAZKLR010000014.1 coordinate 1,686,436, forward strand.
AAATTTGTGGAAAAAATAACCAACATTTTAATAAACAAAACTCAGGAAGAAATAGATTATATTCTTGATAAACAAAAGCCGACAATATTCTTGATTTTTAAACATTTAATAATAAGAATAAAATTCCTGGAAGAATTAATTATTAATAAACAAAACTTAGGAACAAAAACCAACAAAATTTATGATTGTTTTAAAAAATCTCATCTGAAATGCACTATAAAATAGCAAAAACAGGCAATGGAATCTTATCAGAACCGGAACTTATATACACGATTGCGCAACACCTTTTAAACTAAACTCTTTTTCGATGCACTGCTAAAATTTAATTAGACTTATATTAAATTGGCACATTCTTTCACATGGTTAAAAATTCTTGAGAGAAATTATTAATAAATTTAGGAAGCAATAAATTATATTTTGACAAATTCTTAGAAATCGGAAACCATAATCGTTAAGAATTAAATATATAAGAGAATATTCACGTTAAAACTTGTCAAGGGTTGAACTTGTAAGTTCCTTTCTTATGACGTAAGAGACACGTTGAACCTTGCAGAAAAGATTGCGCGGAACACATGTGCAGATATCTGATCTCTGTGTAGATCCCTGATACCTGCGCAGATCTCTGATACCTGCGCAGAAATTCAAATATCCCGAGCTCGCGCATGGGCAGATCGATTTTGTGGGGGTAGAACCGGCCGAGCTTATCTACTGTTGCATCCGTTAGTTTTAGAGTTCGATTCCTCTAAGCGTGCGATTTTTCATTTGTATGTTTATAAGTGCGTTATTTAGGTCTAAACAATTCTTAAATAGTTATTATAAATAATAAATAAATAATGTATAAAATAAAAGTGTAAATATTGTTAACAATTAAATTTGTATAAACAAATTAAATTGTTAAATTCTAGGCAGTGATAATATTTTTTTAAAATAAATTTATAAGACCATATTTTATCAATACGTAAAATTAATTTCTTGTTGCAGTTGAATAGTATACTAGAAATAAATTTAATAACGGCACATCACTGATGCCATTATTGTACCATTACTGCGCCAGAGTTGGCATGCCGTACTGCGCCAGAGTTGGCATGCCGTACTGCACCAGTATTGGCAGTCAGTACACTGAGAAAATTATATCTGTAACGATTACAGAACTGCTATGGTACTGCTCGGACGAAAGACCACTTTCGGTAAATACCCAGTAAAAAGAGACTTATTGAGCAAGCGTTTTGGCTAGTTGAGCAAGCCGTCTGCTTAATTGTCCAAGCGGCATTTGGACAATCGGGGTGGTTGCTCGATCATCCAACGCATTATGCCCAATCATCCAAAAGGTATTTCGAGCTTAAAACTGGAGAAAAGCAACTTAACTTTTGAGAAAACATTAAGAAACGTTAAATTATGGATAAATGCAAAAAACTGTATAATAAAAATACGTATATTAAGAATAAATAACATTTCAGAAATAATTTCTCGGTATCGTCTCGGTCTCGTCACGCTTGGTATCGTCTTGGTATCGCCTTCATAATTGTGGTCTCGTCTAGTCTCGATCTTAACAACATCGAAAAAATAAAACATAGTAATTGCAGAATACAATTGCTAACTTATTTATTGTAAAAAGATAAGTTTTGCAAATCAGCTGTTAATTGTTAATTGTTATTAATATTGTCGCTATAGCTTACAAATTCTCAGCTAAATAAGATTAAAAATAAGATGTGGGCGTTTTCACGTCAGAAATATTAGAGTTGTCAAAGGGTTCATCGATTTTCTTGAAACTTCGTGGTATTATACTGCTATATAAGAAACTTTTTCCCTCCAAATGATTTTTAAAAAAATTCAAAATTTTAGAAGATACGCCATTTTGAATATCAACATTAATTTAACAAAATTGTTAATATCTCAAAATATTATAAAGATATTTTGATGAATCTTACACATGTTTTAGTTAAAAATATGTACTTTTAAATAAAAATAAAGTCAACGAAAAAAAAAGTTTTTCATGTAAAAAAATTAAAAAACCATTTTTAATTTAATTTTTTATTTACTTACTCCTCTCTGACAGAAATTTTATTAATATTTTTAAATTCTTTATGAATTTACCTTTAATTTAAAAAAAAAATTGATGGAGACTTTATTAGGTCCCGAGATATTAGACTTTTTGTACAATTTTTTCATGTAAAAAAATTAAAAAACAATTTTTAACTCAATTTTTTATTTACTTACTCCTTTCTGCCAGAAATTTTATTAATAATTTTAAATTCCTTATGAATTTACCTTTAATTTAAAAAAAAATTGATGGAGACTTTATTAGGACCCGAGATATTAGTCTTTTTGTACTACCGCGCGTGGTTGCGACAGCAAAACGCGGCGTGGCGCGCTGCATTGCTAAGCTTCTACTCCGTCGCATGGCATTGCCACGGCCGCTGCAACTACGCGCAGTTGTACAAAAAGTCTAATATCTCGGGTCCTAATAAAGTCTCCATCAATTTTTTTTTTAAATTAAAGGTAAATTTATAAGGAATTTAAAAATATTAATAAAATTTCTGTCAGAGAAGAGAAAGTAAATAAAAAATTGAATTAAAAATTGTTTTTTAATTTTTTTACATGAGAAAATTGTACAAAAAGTCTGATATCTCGGGACCTAATAAAGTCTCCATCAATTTTTTTTTTTTTAAATTAAAGGTAAATTCATAAGGAATTTAAAAATATTAATAAAATTTCTGTCAGAGAGGAGTAAGTGAATTAAAAATTGAATTAAAAATAGTTTTTTAATTCTTTTACATTGACTTTATTTTCATTTAAAAGTACATATTTTTAAATAAAACATGTGTAAGTTTCATCAAGATATCTTTATAATATTTTGAGATGTTAACAATTTTGTTAAATTAATGTTGATATTCAAAATGGCGTATCTTCTAAAATTTTGAATTTTTTTAAAAATCATTTGGAGGGAAAAAGTTTCTCATATAGCAGTATAATACCACGAAGTTTCAAGAAAATCGATGAACCCTTTGACAACTCTGATATTTCTGACGTGAAAAGGCCCATGTTTAAAATGTGATGCTGACAAGCAGCAAAATTAACAATAAGTGAAATGTTGGACAGTACTTTTAAACCGATTCTTCACATTCTTCTTTGACTACCTCGACTTCTATACTTGCATCTTAGAAATGATTTTTGGTGTTAAATCATCAGTTGAAGAATCTTGTTAACAAAAGATCAGTAATTTACATTTTCATTTTCCGTTATGATTATTTTTTTATAATTATAATTGAATATTTTTGAAAAAGGTTAGTCGAATTATACATTATATAGCTTTTAAAAATAGATATCTATATCTGTAATCCGTAGTAAAAAAGTTCATAATTATAGTTACTTCCCTATTGCGGTCTCGGCGAGAGTCTCGCCGAGATTCGCTTTTTTCTTGGTATCGTCTCGATATCGTCTCGGAAATTTTTTTCCGGTATCGTCTCGATATCTTCTCGGAAACGAGACGATACCGAGCCAAGACCGAGACTGGTTTTCGTCTCGTGCGCAGCCCTACTCTGGCGCAGTACAATTTTTGTTATTAATTTACTATTTATCATTATTATTGCTTATTTAAGCAAATAAAAAATAAAATTTATATTTTTGGAATACGAATATTACGTACAATTATATTATTAATCGAATGAAAACTTCGTCCTGCAAATTTTATTTTGAAATTTTATTAGTTAATTGAATTTGTTTAAACAAATTTTTACATATATGGTTGAAATTCGCTACACCTAAACAATTAAAACTATTTTATAAAACGAAAAATCGCACGCTGGTTGGGATGTATTGCTTGTGTGTGTGTGTTCATACATGTATATAAAGCTTAGCTTGTGTTGTACAAACTTGGCCTGAAAATTAGTGGTGGCCGATAGAATAATATTAGCTGGCTTGTGATGGAATTGTAATAAGGCCTACGAGCATTTTTAATATCAAATAGATGAAAATTTTATAAATGGCTGTTGGTTTCTTTCTATCTCAAGCTCTTTCAGAATATTTTTATGTTTTCATATTAATGTTAGTCACATTAGATAATAAAATTCTATTTGTCTATTGATACTAAAAATCTATCGGGCTATCAACTGATTTATTTCTACCAGATTTCTTTCCGTGTAATAAAATACTACAACAACATTTAAAATAATCGAAAAAAAAATACGACTGCCAAAACTGTACATCAATATTGGCGCAGTACACATACAGCGTTACAGCCAGTACCGCGCCGACTGTGGCAAGCCAACCCTTGGCAGAAATAAGAAGCGCGGTACCGCGCCAGCATTGGGCTGGTACTGACTGCCAATACTGGGCATTAATATTGGCGCAGTACTGATACAGCGTTACAGGCAGTACCGCGCCGACTCTGGCAAGCCAATCCTTGGCAGAAACAACAGGCGCGGTACCGCGCCAGTTGTAAGCATCGGCATAACCCAGAAATTTTTCATTGGATTAAAAAAATTATCCTCTTTCAGTTAATTCATGTATTCAACTCACACGTAACCTACATTTACTTACAGATACACCCTGTTGCTTACAAATATATATTTTTTTAACTATTTGAAAACAAATTCGCATGGTGAAAGATTCGAACTCGCGCGTCACGACCCTATCACGAACTTAAAACTACCGCTTAACGACCGCAGCTATCAACGCACATAACAGTTAGTTTTGACCTGTCTATATGAACTGCAACGTCATGTGTAGCGTTGGCTGTTGCCGAGTGAAGCTTATAGAAACCTTACAGCTTTATATTAATGATTTTTGTAATAGTTTAGTTCCTTTTCATGATAGACCACTGCACTAAAAGTTTTGTTTTTTTTGCTTACATTGTAATAATCTCAAAAAAAAAATTGATGCGATGTATAGTACAGCTTATGACAGATTATAAAACGTTTTGTAAAATTAGCTGATATGTTCTTAAAAATAATAAGGTTAATAAGTAAAAATAAAAGAAATGGTCATTTCGTCCGAGGAGTACCAGGTTCGTTTTGTAATAATTACAGATAGAATTTTCTCAGTGTACTGATAAGCGTTATCATCCCAGTATTCCACCAGAGTTGCGCCATTATTGGCTCCCAGTACTGCGCCAAGACTGTCCAGTACTGGCGCGCTAACGCGCCAGTTGTCAATTTTTCATTGGTTAGTATATAAGGAGATTAGAAGTCATGGTAAACATGTTAAAAGCGAGCGATAATGCGTAATGCTTCATTTAGGATTTAAATCGTATTTACGTAAGGTATAGATATATAAGCGAAATTATGTATAATTAACAAAAACACTTTTTTTCGATTACTGGAAGATGAGGAAAAAATAGGAAAAAACACTATTTTTTACAATACGACGACGTTTCGGTGGCTTGGTTTGCCACCATCATCAGGTCACTAGTTAAAAATTGTTAATCACATCGAAAAATTGTCAAAAAAGGCAAAATAACATTTTAAAATAATAAAATATTGTCATTAAATTAAAATAGAAAATCACCGGCATAGTTCAGCCAGTGATTAGTCAAAACTGAGGTGCGATATTGACGAATACGGATTATATAATCTGTATAGTGTTTTTGTTGTAAATATAATGGAAGAAAAAAATATTACTTATGTATAATTAAGGTTTAATACAGTTGTCCAGATTAACACTGTAATTAAGTTTGAAGTTGGGAGTCTTGTAAAGAGTGAATTAATTTGTGTATAGTAGTCGAACTAAATAAAAAAGTTTTTATTATTTTTATTAGATAAAAATTTGCTTTTTCCGTTTACACCCAATGGGAAATTGGCTAAATAATGGTCCCATGATTGGCGGACAAAAGTTTTCTTGGCAAACTATTGGAAAACAATATTGGACCACAATTAGTCAACCCTTAGGATGATAACGGGTTTGCCAGTCATTGGCAGCCATCATTGGTTCAATATTGGTTGCCAATGATAATGCCAATAAATAAAATGTTTTAAATTACCAATATTAAAATTTATATTTTTATAAAAAAAATTTATTTATTGTTTAAAATTTTTTTTTTTTTAAATATTTTAATTTATTTATTAATGCATGACAAGTATTAGTACAATAATTGGCTTTCAATATTGGTCTATCCTTGGGAGCCACTGAATAACCAACAATCTTATTTTACAATTCTATATGGAAATAGAGTTGTTAATTTAATCTTCAGCCAATATTTGGCAAAGAAGATTTTAGTGTTAGAAACATTAGAAATGTATTTTCGGAGGTACGCGATCAGGCCTTATATAAAAGAGCTGAAGAAACTCGATCGTGAGAGAGGCAGACCGATGCGCGCCCTATGCCAGTTTCCAAAACCACAAACGCGTGAGAATCCTCGGCGCGCCGATGCGGCATAGATGCGGCGGGAATCTTCCACTATTTGAATTTGATTTTTTTATGCATTTAATCCAAAACAAGAAAAGAAATATAATAATACAAAAATTATACAAATTCCTAAATTTGTATAGTTTTCTGATTGTTATTAAAAAGTAATATGCTTAATTATAAAGAAATACTTGTAATAAATATCCTCCATAAATAAGTGTTCAATTCTTAAAGATTTGTACATAGGATCCCATGTATGTATATGTGTTCCCTTACGAGATCCTTAATCTATTGAACAATTTAAATGAATCTACAAAAAGAATATTGTTAACAAAATAATTCATTTGTCAGTAACTGTTACACACCATATTTACAAGAACAAAAAAATCTACTGCGCAGCCGTAAGTGCTATAGAAAACTACTGCGCAGCATGTTAAGTTTTAAAAAATTGATTTGACATCCTAGATACATGGGATCCTATGTACAGTGTTCCCTCGAGGGTTCGTGCCAAAGTTCCCTGGCACACAGGATCCCATATGGGAATCCATGTTAGAACCTTTAAGGAATCCCATACGAGAACCCATACAGGAACACACGCGGGAACACATACGAAATTGTTAACTGGGATGGTTAATTTAATATTTTGAATACTATTAAAAAAAATTTAAGTTTAAAAAAATTAATGACATCAAAAATATTATTTTTCAATCTAAATTTAAAAAAAAATGTATATTAATTTAGCTTTATAAAACGGTGTTGATTTTTAAATTTAAAATTTAAAAATTTGTGTCTATGTATTAAGCTTTAAATTAATTTACATCTTATTTTAAGTGTTCCTTAAAAAACTTTAATTTTTATTTTTAAATTTTAAACCAAACATTTTTCTTTTTGAGCACATATTTTTGATATTCTTAATTTTTTTCAACTTAAATTTTGTTTTAATTGTATTCAAAATTTAAAAGTAACAATTTTTAATGCTTCATTATTTTATTAATTTAAATATTAATGGAAGTTTTGGAAAACTAACTTCCAGTAAATATATTTGAAATTATTTTTCGAGTTTAATATTAATTTTAATATAACAAGATTTAAAAAAATTTTAATTTAACTTTCAATTTTAAAAAGTTTTTTTTTTATTTATGAAAACTAATTTTAATTTTTTCATGTCCTTATCTTTTATTAAAAATAAATTAAAATCTGTTTTAAAAATAAAATATAAACTTTTTAAAGTTTAAAGTTAAATTGAAATTTCTTTAAAATTTCGGTATATTAAATTTAATTATAATCTTAAATAATAATTTCAAATATAATTACCTAAAGTTAGTTTCCAAAAACTTGAATTAATTTTAAAACGAATCTTTACAAATAGTAAAACTTGAACAGAAAGTATTAAAGGTTTCATTTAAATTTAAGAAATAATAGAGCATTAAAAATTGTTAATTAAAATTTTGAAATATAATTAATAAAAAATTAAGTTTAAAACAATTAATGATATCAAAAATTTAAAAATTTAAAAGTAAACATTTCGAATATTATTAAAAATGTGCTCAGAAAGAAAAGCTTTTTTTAAAATTTTTTAAACTTTTAAGTTAAGCAGAAAATAAGATGTAAACTAATTTAAAGCTTTCTACATAAATTCAAAAATTTTAATTTTAAAACTCAATGCCGTTTTGTAATAGCTACATTATAATAAGTTACATTTTTTAATTAAGATCGAAAAATAATATTTTTTATATCATTAATTTTTGTAAACCTTACTTTTTTAAAAATATTATTTAAAATGTAAAATTAACAATTTTCAATGCTCTATTATTTCTTTAATTTAAAGTTAGTTTTCAAAAACTTCAATTAAGTATCTTACAATTTAAAATCGAATCTTTACAAATAATAAAACTTGAACAAAAAAGAATTAAAGATTTCTTTTAAATTAAAAAAATAATAGAGCATTAAAAATTGTTAATTTAAATTTTTGAATTCAATTAAAACAAATTTGAAGTTTAAAAAAGTAAAGTTTCTGAGCCCATTTTTAATAATATTCGAAATGTTTACTTTTAAATTTAAAAATTTTTGATATCATTAATTTTTTTAAACTTAATTTTTTATTAATTATATTTCAAAATTTTAATTAACAATTTTTAATGCTCTATTATTTCTTAAATTTAAAAGAAACCTTTAATACTTTCTGTTCAAGTTTTACTATTTGTAAAGATTCGTTTTAAAATTAATTCAAGTTTTTGGAAACTAACTTTAAGTAATTATATTTGAAATTATTATTTAAGATTAATATTAAATTTAATAAATCGAAATTTTAAAAAAATTTCAATTTAACTTTAAACTTTAAAAAGTTTATATTTCATTTTTAAAAACGAATTTTAATTTAATTTTAATGAAAGATATGGACATTAAAAAAATAAGATGTAAACTAATTTAAAGCTTAATACATAGACACAAATTTTTAAATTTAAAATTTAAAAATCAACACCGTTTTATAAAGCTAAATTAATATGAATTTTTTTTAAAATTAAGATTGAAAAATAATATTTTTGATGTCATTAATTTTTTTAAACCTCAATTTTTTTTAATAGTACCGTCAAGTGGGGCTATTTTGTGCGCCGTGGGGCTATTTTGTGCACGCGAGGTTTTTAATGAATAAAATCTTTATATTCAGTTGCTTAAGTTTGCTACTTAGTATAAATACTTTCTAATATCTGGACTTCAGAGAGTACTTAATGAACGTACTTAATTCTTTGTCAGAAATTAGAAAAAAAAATCCTAAAGTCGTCAAAATCAAGCTGAAAAATTTCAATGTTCTCAAAATTCTGTTCAGATTTCCGGAAGTTTGAAAGTGTTTCTAAAGGTATTAATAATACTTGTTGACAATTTAGTTGAGATGATGTATACGTGATGCGCTAACTTTTTATTGCATATTTTAAGAAAAAAGTGTAAAAAACTGAAAAACCAGGATTTGGTGGGTTATTTTGTGCATTCTTTAAAATCAAGTTTTTTTCAATAATTTGTTTTGTAGTTAGTAATAAACAGTACAAAAAGCAGGCGCAATGCGCCTACAATTGAGGGTTTCGTGGCTTTTTTTAATAATCATATTGGCTAAATACCAATGACATACATTGGTGAACATAATCAATTTTTAATTTTTAACTCCATGTATCAAGGTTTAAAACGGTCTTAAAGAACAATAAAACAAATGACAAGGATCAGTATGTGAAATATCAATGTCTCAAACAATCAGTACAGTTTAAAATTCGTCTCCAAGTGGTAATAATCAAAGAAAAAACGTTAACGGTTTCAAACATATTTTGGTCTCGAATTTAATACATAAATCTAAGGTATTAATGTATTAAATAAGATTGTTTCCAGAACCAATCAGGTAATTCCGTAATCTTTCGGGTGTTTTTCGGAACTATTCGGGTGTTTCCGTAACCATTCGGGTGTTTCCGTAACCATTCGGGTGTATTCGGAATCTTTCGGTTGTTTTCAGAACTATTCGGGTGTTTCCGTAACCACTCGGGAGTTTCCGGAATCTTTCGCTTGTTTTCGGAACTATTCGGGTGTTTCCGTAACCATTCGAGTGTTTCCGTAACCATTCGGGTGTTTCCGTAACCATTCGAGTGTATTCGGAACCATTCGGGTGTTTCCGTAACCACTCAGGTGTTTCAGGAACCACTCGAGTGTTTCCATTACCATTCGGGTGTTTCGGGAACCTTTCGGTTGTTTTCGGAACTATTCGGGTGTTTCCGTAACCTTTCGGTTGTTTTCAGAACTATTCGGGTGTTTCCGTAACCTTTCGGTTGTTTTTCGGAACTATTCAGGTGTTTCCGTAACTATACGGGTCTATTCGGAACCATTCGGGTGTTTCCGTAACCATTCGGGTGTTTCCGTAACCATTTGGGTGTATTCGGAACCATTCGGGTGTTTCCGTAACCACTCAGGTGTTTCAGGAACCACTCGAGTGTTTCCGTTACCATTCGGGTGTTTCTGTAACCATTCAGGAGTTTCCGTAACTATTCGGGTGTATTCGGAAATATTCAGGTGTTTCCGTAAGCACTCGAGTGTTTCCGTTAATATTCGGGTGTTTTTCGGAACCTTTTGGGTGTTTTCGTAACCATTCGGGTGTTTCGGTAACCTTTCGGGTGTATCTGTAACCATTCAGTGTGTGAAATATTGTCTTAAACTATGAATTCAATTTAAAATACGTCTCAAAGTAGCAATAAATAAAGAAAAAACGTTAATGGATTCAAAGATACTTTGGTCTCAGATTTAATAAAAAAATCTAAGGTATATCTACCTAAGCAACACCAGCATCAAAAACCACCCTTTAGAATCATCCTTTTAACATTAATTAAAAAGAAAAGGAAAATTTTTATTAAAATACAAAAATTTTAAGAGAATTCGCCGGGTTTAAAAATCGCACAAATTATATTCTTATTAACCTTAACCCCTTTATGCGCCAAAAACCACCCTTTAAAATTGACCCTTAATCATTAATTATGTGTTGAACTCTCTCTCGCACACAACCTAAAATTGACAACTATTGGTTCGTGTGTTTCCGTCACTGTCTCTTACTATCACCCTCTCTCTCGCACACAACCTAAAATTGACAGCTACTGGTACGTGTGTTTCCGTCTCTGTCTCTCACTATCACCCTCTCTCTCGCACACAACCCAAAAATGACAGCTATTGGTTCGTGTGTTTCCGTCTCTGTCTCTCACTATCACCCTCGCTCTCGCACACAACCTAAAATTGACAGCTATTGGTTCGTGTGTTTCCGTCTCTGTCTCTCACTATCAACCTCTCTCTCGCACACAACCTAAAATTGACAGCTATTGCTTCGTGTGTTTCCATCTCTGTCTCTCACTATCACCCTCTCTCTCGCACACAACCCAAAATTGACAGCTATTGGTTCGTGTGTTTCCGTCTCTGGCTCTCACTATCACCCTCTCTCTCGCACACAACCTAAAATTGACAGCTATTGGTTCGTGTGTTGCCGTCTCTGTCTCTCACTATCACCCTCTATCTCGCACACAACCTAAAATTGACAGCTATTGGTTCGTGTATTTCCGTCTCTGTCTCTCACTATCACCCTCTCTCTCGCACACAACCAAAAATTGACAGCTATTGGTTCGTGTATTTCCGTCTCTGTCTCTCACTATCACCCTCTCTCGCGCACACAACCTAAAATTGACAGCTATTGGTTCGTGTGTTTCCGTCTCTGTCACTCACTATCACCCTCTCTCTCGCACACAACCTAAAATTGACAGCTATTGCTTCGTGTGTTTCCATCTCTGTCTCTCACTATCACCCTCTCTCTCGCGCACAACCTAAAATTGACAGCTATTGGCTGTGAACGACGGACGGACGGACGGACGACAAAGTCTCACTATAAGGGTTTCGGTCCCGAAACACGAAACCCTAAAAATTAATTTAGAATTTCGTTTTTAAACATTTTCGTCTTTTTTTTGTTATAAAAGACAAGAAATAAGCATAAAATTTCAGTTTTACACATGGTGCCTTAAAAACCTCAAAAAAGTAACATTAATAATTACATGATTTTCAAGCTAATTTTGAAACTTTTTCACTTAAAATAACTCAAGAAGTGTAACAAAATTTATTTTAAGTAAAATTTTCTTAAAGAAATAACTTTTTTTGTAAATCTACATTTTTGTGAAATTTTAGTGTTTTACTTTCAAATTAGTTAAAAAATTCCTGAAAAAAAAATATTTCTGGCTTTGTTTTTCTTTATTGTACTCTAGAATATCTAGAAATAATATTTCATACAGCAAAAACGGTAAAAAAATGTTTACTACAATTTTATAGGTAAGCAAACATTGGTGCACAAAATAGCCCGACCATGGGGTTTATTTTGTGCACAAATTTGAGTTTCTATAACTCAGACAAAAAATTTTTTCTTGTCGGCTAACTCTTAGGACACCTTTAGAAGGATGTCTACAACATAACTGAATAGATAAATTCTTTATTTTTTCAAATTCTGAATTTTAATGAAGCATAGAGTGTAAAAAGAGCGGTTTTGTGCACAAAATAGCCCCACTTGACGGTATTCAAAATATTAAATTAACCACGTTTAATGCTCTATTATTTCTGTAATTTAAAAGAAAGCTTTAATTATTTTCTGTTTAAGTTTTATTATTTGGAAGGATTCATTTTAATGATAATTGAAATTTTTGAAAACTAACTTTAAGTAATTGTATTGAAAATTATTATTCAAGTTTAATATTAATTTTAGTATAACAAAATTTAAAAATAATTTAATTTATTTTAAACTTTAAAAAGTTTATTTTTTATTTTTAAAATCAAATTTTGATTTTTTGTGCTCATATTTTTTATATATTCTGGATAGTTATATTTAGAAAGTCATTTTGTTGAAATAATTAATTTAATTAAATGATTCAAATTTAAAGTTTTTTACATATATTAAATTTTTTTTATTTTTAATTTGTATTCAAATTTGGAGAATTTGTTTCTCAGTTTTATCCAAAAAAATTATTATTTTTTGCATGTGAAAAACGGAAAGAATAACAAGTAAAGTTAAATCTTTATTAACTATCATTCTTTACAATTTGTTAAATTTTACTTTAAATTTGAACAAAAAAAATTGTGAGTTTGAAATTTAAATACTTACATGAATATTTGTATTTATGTGACTTAATTAAGTTTACATTTTAATAAAATTTAAGTCTTCTTTAATATTTTGTAATTGTTCATTTATTTTTTAATTTTAAATTTTTCGTTCTGTTTATTTTAGAAGCAAAGTTTTAATGTGATTATGTTTATTAATATTATTTTTAATATTAAATCTTTATTTTTATCAATTTAATTTCTTTCTGATTTCTTTAAAACTAATTAATTTATTTATAATTTCTATAACATGAACATCGATTAAAGTAGATTTAGGACAATAATTTTAAACCTTAGGACACACCTTTAAGAGTTTTTCAAATCTTCAAGAATTGAACACTTATTTATGGAGGATATTTATTATAAGTATTTCTTTATAATTAAGCATATTACTTTTTAATAACAATCAAAAAACTATACAAATTTAGGAATTTGTATAATTTAGTATTATTATATTTCTTTTCTTGTTTTAGATTAAATGCATAAAAAATTTAAATTCAAATAGTGGAAGATTCCCGCCGCATCTATGCCGCGTCTGCGCGCCGAGGATTCTCACGCGTTTGTGGTTTTGGAAACTGGGATAGGGCGCGCATCGCTCTGCCTCCCTCACGATCGAGTTTCTTCAGCTTTTTTATATAAGGCCTGATCCCGTACCTCCGAAAATACATTTCTAATGTGTCTAACACTGAAATCTTCATTGCCAAATATTGGCTGAAGATTAAATTGACAACTCTATTTCCATATAGAGTTGTAAAATAAGATTGTTGGTTATTCAGTGTCTCCCAAGGATAGACCAATATTGAAAGCCAATTATTGTACCAATACTTGTCATGCATTAATAAATAAATTAAAATATTTTTTAAAAAAAATAAATTTTTAAACATTAAATAAATTTTTTTTTATAAAAATATAAATTTTAATATTGTTAATTTAAAAAATTTTATTTATTGGCATTATCATTGGCAACCAATATTGAACCACTGATGGCTGCCAATGACTGGCAAACCCGTTATCATCCCAACGGTTGACCAACTGTGGTCCAATATTGGTTTCCATTAATGCGCGAATATTGGCACCATTGGCTCCCAATACTGGTCCATTAATGCGCCAATCGTTTGTTTCCCATTGGGCAACAGTCTTTGCGAAGCAAAACTATATCGCTACCTTAGCCAGTACAATGTAGGTACTATAGTAAAATAAGGTCATCTTATTTTACTGTAGTGCTGCTGTACTGACTACGGTTGAATACAGTAAATGTGAAATAGAACTTTTTGACTTCCTTTTAATGTAGACTATAGTAATCACTGACATTTGTTTTGTATTTATTCTTAATAAAATCTTAATAAGTACATTTAACTTTTCGAATGGGAACAAACAAAGCTTTTTAATTATTACAAAAAGTGGTCACATATCCGAGCAGTACTGTTCAACTATTGTAATCATTACAGTTTAATTTTTTTCCGTGTACATTTAACAAATTGATGAATTGTGAATAAAGTTGATATATGGAGTTACTTCATATATAAAACACACTGTTAAAAAAAACAAACGCACTTTACACCAAAAAGTGCGAAGAAAATGCCATGCATCCTTAAAAGTGTTGATTTTTTGTAAGTTACACTTTTAAATTGCAACGCCAGTGTTACGGTGCGAAGTTGTTATGACACATGAGACATCAACACTGATTGGTGCGAGTGCCACTCGCGATTACACATAACCTAAAAACACATCCATAAAAACACAAATTCTAAACTATCAATACACATTTTTACTCAAAAGTCATACACTCAAGTTAATATTTAAAAAAAATAAGAAGATATTTTTATCATTTATGGGAACACAATCAGGTTTTAGAATACAGACCAAATAAAATTTTTTGTAGAATTGAATATTTTTTAAACATTCTATGGCCAATAAATTTTCCAAATGTTATTTTAGAATCTTTAAGAAAATCCAAATTCAAAATTGAATTTAAAAAAAATAGATAACATTTTTATAATTTATGAGAACAAAATCAGGTTTTAGACCAGAGACCAAATATCAATTTTTGTAGAATCGAATATTTTTTACACATTCTATGGAAAAAAAAATTCCCAAATGTTATTTTATAATCTTTAAGAAAATATATAATCACAATTGAATTTAAAAAAAATAGATGACATTTTGATAATTTATGAGAACAAAATCAGGTTTTAAACCACAGAGCAAATGTCAATTTTTGTAGAATCGAATATTTTTTACACATTGTATGGAAAAAAAATTTCTTAAATATTATTTTTATAATATTTAAGAAAATCTAAATTAAGAACTGAATTTAAAAAAAATAGATGACATTTTTATAATTTATGGAAACAAAATCAGGTTGTATACTAGAGGCCAAATATCAATTTTTGTATGACTTAATATCTTTTCTAATTTCTATTCTATGTGTCATATAAATTTCCCAAATTTTAATTGTTATTTTTTAAGATATTTAATTTTTAATACTGTATTTAAAAAAAATTATATGATATTTCTATTATTTTATGGAATCAAAAACAGGTTTTAGAATAGAGACAAAATATTAATTTTGGTCAAACCGAATATTTTTTTCGAATTCTGTTCTATGTAGCACATAAATTTCCTAAATATTATTTTAGATTCTTTAAGATATTTTAAAAATGAGAAAAAATATCAATTTTTGTTGAATCGAATATTTTTTACCCATTCTATGGCAAATAAATTTCTCAAATATTATTTTATAATCTTTAAGAAAATCTAAATTCAGAATTAAATTTAAAAAAAATAGATGACATTTTTATAATTTATGAGAACAAAATCAGGTTTTAGACCAGAGAGCAAATGTCAATTTTTGTAGAATCGAATATTTTTTACACATTCGATGGCAAAGAAATTTCCCAAATATTATTTTATTATCTTTAAGAAAATCCAAATTCAGAATTGAATTTAAAAAAAAATAGCTGATATTTTTATAATTTATGAGAACGAAATTAGGTTTTAGACCTGAGACCAAATATCAATTTTTGTAGAATCAAATAATTTTTACACATTCTATGGAAATGAAATTTCCTAAATATTATTTTATAATCTTTAAGAAAATCCAAATTCAGAATTGAATTTAAAAAAAAATAACTCATATTTTTATTATTTATGAGAAGAAAATCAGGTTTTAGACCAGAGACGAAATGTCAATTTTTGTAGAATCGAATATTTTGTACACATTCTATGGAAACAAAATTCCCAAATATTATTTTATAATCTTTAAGAAAATCTAAATTCAGAATTGAATTTAAAAAAAATAGATGGCATTTTTATAATTTATGAGAACAAAATCAGGTTTTAGACCAGAGAGCAAATGTCAATTTTTGTAGAATCGAATATTTTTTACACATTCTATGGAAAAAAAAATTCCCAAATGTTATTTTATAATCTTTAAGAAAATATATATTCACAATTGAATTTAAAAAAAATAGATGACATTTTGATAATTTATGAGAACAAAATCAGGTTTTAGACCGCAGAGCAAATGTCAATTTTTGTAGAATCGAATATTTTTTACATATTGTATGGAAAAAAAATTTCTTAAATATTATTTTTATAATATTTAAGAAAATCTAAATTAAGAACTGAATTTAAAAAAAATAGATGACATTTTTATAATTTATGGAAACAAAATCAGGTTGTATACTAGAGGCCAAATATCAATTTTTGTATGACTTAATATCTTTTCTAATTTCTATTCTATGTGTCATATAAATTTCCCAAATTTTAATTGTTATTTTTTAAGATATTTAATTTTTAATACTGTATTTAAAAAAAATTATATGATATTTCTATTATTTTATGGAATCAAAAACAGGTTTTAGAATAGAGACAAAATATTAATTTTGGTCAAACCGAATATTTTTTTCGAATTCTATTCTATGTAGCACATAAATTTCCTAAATATTATTTTAGTTTCTTTAAGATATTTTAAATTCAGAAATGTATTATATAAATTATAAAAATATCATTTAATTTTTTTAAATACAATTTTAAATTTAAAATACCTTTAAGAATCTAAAAAAATAATTGGGAAATTTATGACACATAGATTAAAATTTGGAAAAAATATTCTGTTTTACAAAAATTGATATTTTGTGTCTATTCTAAAACTTGTTCTTGTTTCGATAAAATTTAAAAATATAATCTAATTTTTTTTAATACAGTTCTTATTTTAACATAGCCTAAGGAATTGCAAAACATATTTAGCAAATTTATATACCACATAGAATAGAATTTGGAAAAAGTATTCGGTTTTACAAAAATTGATATTTTGTCTCTATTCTAAAACCTGTTTTTGTTTTAATAAATTATAGAAATATCATCCAATTTTTTTTAAATACAGTTTTGAGTTAGGAATATCTTAAAAAAACTAAAACAATATTTTGGATATTTATTTGCCACATAGAATACATTTTGTAAAAAACATTCGATTCTACAACAATTGATATTTTTCTCTATTATAAAACCTGTTCCTGTTTTTCTAAATTATAAAAATAAATTCCAATTGTTTTTAAATACAATTCTGAATTTAAAATATCTTAAAGAAGCTGAATTAATATTCGGGAAATTTATATGCCACATAGAATAGACTAGAGAATTGAAAAAATTGATATGACATTATTTTCAATACTTTGTTTAGGTTATGTCGTCGAGTAATCTTTTTTTGTTTTTATTTACTTCTGTGTTTTATTGTTTTTCACTTTATATATTAAGTTACATTAGGTATATTATGTTTTTGATAAACTGGATTTATCATATTTAAATATTTAGTAATCATTTAGTTTACTAATAATGGGCTGTTTCAATTTTGAACGTGGGAAAAACATGTCGCGCGTTCGCGCATCGGAAACTTCTAGTCATGTCATATATATAGTTGTCTGCTAGTGGATTCAGTGAAAATGAAAATTAGAAGAAAACGTAAAAATGGCTATTCTCAGATGTTGACAAAGGGGGCGAAGAGAGGGACAGTTAGACAAAGAAACTGACAATCGCACTTTTTGGTGCGATTTGATAGTCCGTTTACACCGCTTGGTTGTAAATGCCAATTTGTTTTAAGTTTACACTCGGCCGGTGTAGTGCACCGCCAAAATCGCACCGATTTCTTAACACCGGTGTAAAGTTGTAAGCGCATATACCATTTTTTTAACAGTGCAATATTTTATTACTATTTGCAGAAAACAAAATTAGGAGATTGTCTTATCCTCAAATTCCCTATAATCAAACTTTCTTATAATTTTCACTTTTATGTAAGAATATGAGCATTGAGAACTACTGTTGCTGTCGTGCTCCGGGCTTCATCGAACTGGGGGCGGAGAAGAATTAACACGCCTTGGCTCGCGAAACAATGACTTTGACCGGTGGTACCTTGAGACAGCTTTTAGCCGAATTTATTTTTGAATAACAATTTACAATTAATTTTATGAATTTTAAATTACTTTTAAATATTTTATTATTAATCATTGTTTTATATTTAATGTTATTATTAGTATTATTCTTGATTCAGATTTCTTTAGAATTATTATTATTACTATTATATTACTATTATTATTAAGTGTATTATATAAATCAATATCCGTCAAGCTTGATCCTATAGCTTATGCCGGTAAATTTTCAGCCACTCGGGATATCGCAAATTAAAAATTTGACTTCAACACAATTCAGAATTTCCATGCAGCTAATATTGCGCCAGTACTCGCAGTCAGTACATTCTTAGTACTATCAGACAATACCGAACGTAGTTATCATTCCAGAGTTATGCCAATACTGCGCCAGACTAGGCTACCAGTACCACTCCGACATTGCCAGTATTGGCTCAATACTCAGCCAATGCTTAATTTTCTCTTGGGTTATTATATTAGTATATATAAACTATTTTATATTTTTTTAATAAAAATTAAATATTTTCATTTTAAATTACTTTATAGCAAAAAATTAAATAGGCAACATTTCATTGCAATTAGCAAAATAATAATTTGATATACAAAATACCTTCCTTAAGTTATTTATTCATCGGTCTAAAGAAAAAATTATAATAAAAATACGAATAAATATTTTGAAAAGATTTTCATAAATATTTTGGATTAATTATTAATTTAATATATTTGTTAAAAATTATTAGGTACTATAATTGTATCTAAAATAAAAAAAATTTTCGACTTTTTTCTAATTTTTCTTATGAAAGAAAATTGTGTATAACAAAATTTGAAAAAACTGATCAAATTGTATTGATCATTTTCTTTTAAATAATAAGAGGGATTAAAAACAATAATTATTATTTCATGAGTTATTCGAAATTGAAAACATTGTAATTTGCACTATTTTGATGTTTTATAAGTTACTAAAGCAATCATTCTGCTGGAACAGATGTAATTTAAAATTTCTAGATTAGTTTAAAACCAGTTCGAGAGAAAAATGTATTTTAAAGTTAAAAACAAAAATTTCAATTAATTCATAATATTTAAAACACATATAAACAGTTACACATACATTATTTATTGTTTATAAAAACTAAATTTACTTTTTTTGACAATTTATGTGCATACATATTTTTTTTATTTTCAGCAAAAATAGTATAATTTTTTGTCTAAAGACTTCATTATTTATCACTAAAAGTATTTTAGGACAAAAAAAACCCATTGTAAAAACAATTATTTAATTAGTTGTTCATGATATTTATCACTGCTACTGTGCATCTTTGAAGCTTGGTGCGCACTGCGCCATCTCGATTTACTTTTTCGTACAAAAAAACGCATTTCATTTGACTGACAACTTTGTCAAGCTGTCGGATAGGGCTGGCCTAATATTCGTCATTTTCTGCTATTTTGTTTTGAGAATATCTATATATGCTTACTTTCTTAACCTTAAATACTCTTTTAATTAATAAATGAACTGTGCATATTGTAAACTAAAAATTACCTGTCTAAAAAGGAAATCCTTTGAAAATGGGATGTTTTGTGTTGTTGAATTTGTTGAGAAATTTACTAGATGCGAATGTATTGTATATGCTACTTGCTTTTGTTTTGCATGGGCTTTTCTGAACAATATATTTATCATGTTTATTTATCAAGACAGAAGACAAACTCTGAATATAAAGAACACTTTAATCACGAAGGAATAATGAGACCGAACTTTAATGTATCCAGCAGTTAAAATTGAGCCAAATGTCTGCTTCGGTTAACAAAGTCAACTCTTAATATAAAGGTAATTCCAGAATAGGCCTTGGAAACATCGATATGCGGAAAAAATTTAAGGCCGGCGTCCCATGACTCCGTTTTGCGTTGCGTTGTAATAAGAAATAATAGAGCACACTTATACTTTGTCCTTTTCTATCTCATTACAATGCAATTCAAAACAGAGTCATGAGACGCCGCACAGTGGGTCAAAACTAGGTGGTCGTGGACAAATTCGTCTACAGGTCACAAATTTCACACATTTTCAAAGGTTTTTTTTTAAATGAAAGGTTATACACTGAAAAAAAAAATATTTGACTCAATTAATTCAGATTATTTGACAAATATTTACTTCGTTCAAATATTTTTTAGTTGGATTTAAAAAATATGTATTTGATTCAAATAACTTGAATTATTTGAATCACGTTTATTTAAACCAAATAAATCTTCTTTGGATCAAGTAAATAATTAATTTAATCTAATAAACGAATACATTTAATACAAATGCTAAATTATTTGAAACTATTCATTTATTTATTTCACTCAAGTATTTGGGTTTTTGGACACAAATAAAAATTATTTGACACAATTAATTTATTTTATGGATTAAAGTAAACCGAATTATTAAATATAAATAATGTATTATTTAATGCTAATATATTATTTTATAAAAACAAATAAAAAGTATTTCAGTCAAATAAATAATTGGTTGAAACGAAATTTGTGAATTATTTAAAACTATTCATTTAATTATTTCACTCAAGTATTTGGGTTTTTGAGACAAATAAAAATTATTTGACACAATTAATTTATTTTATGGATTAAAGTAAACCAAATTATTTAATATAAATAATATATTATTGAATGCTAATATATTATTTTATAAAAACAAATAAAAAGTATTTCCGTCAAATAAATAATTTATTGTAACGAAATTTGTGAGTTATTTAAAACTATTTATTTCTTTATTTTACTCAAATATTTGAGTTTTTAACGTTAATAAAAAGTATTGAACACAATTAAATTATGTTATGAGTCATATTAAATCAAATAATTTAATGCTAATATTTTCTTTTTTAAAAACAAATAAAAAGTATTCGGAACAAGTAAATAATTTATTGTAACTTATGTGTGAGGCTAAATAGGTGTTTTTGTAATTATGAAGTCAAGTCAGCGTGGCTTCGTGGGTAGCGTAAAAGTCTCGTATTGCGTGCGTCGCGGGTTCAATCCCACCATCCGTGCGAAATTTTATTTCATAGTTTATATGTTAGGTTATAATAAGTGTTAACTATATATAAATAAATAAGTGTAAAATAATCAGTATTTAAATAAATATGTAATAAATAATAAGAATGTTATGAATGAAAATCACCATACTCATAATAACATTAAATAAGAGTAAACTCAACAACAAAAGAGGGATTACATTTTATTTATGCAAACTAATATTTATTTGCTTCAAAAATATAAATGAAATAATTTTTATAATTGATTTAAATTATCAGTTATTAGCTCCAAATATTTAATTTAATTGACACAAATTACACTGAAAGAAATACTCTAGCTTTATCAGCCATATGATTATTGTTGACAGTTTTTGTAGAACTTCGAATACTATATGAATGAATATCCCATAATGCATCGGTGCGCCACTGACAGTTCTTTATAACCTAAAAATATACATCGCAGTTTCACCAGTCATATGACTAAAAGACAAATATATTATGGCAGTATCTATATTAGCAATATATTATGGGTAATTTATCCATAATTATGTCAGTACCGTGGAATTATTTCTTTCAGTGTACTGTTTATTTAATGCGATAAAATAAAATACTCAGGTCGAATAAAATATTATTTGAATGGAATAATTATCATAATTGATTTAAAACATTAGTTACTAGCTTTAAATATTTAATTTATTTGACACAAGTTACTGTTTATTTAATGCGATAAAATAAAATACTCAGGTTGAATAAAATATTATTTCAATGAAATAATTTTCATAATTGATTTAAAACATTATGTACTAGCTCCAATTATTCCATTTATTTGACTCAAGTAATTTGTATTTGATACAAACTAGTCTTTACTTAATACAATCAAATAAAATATTTAGGTCTAATAAATAGTTATTTGGTTCAAATACAGGTTTATTGGATAATAGACAAGTAAATAATTTAATTGGATCAAATAATTTTTATTTGATCCAAATAATTTTTTTTTTCAGTGTAAAATTACGGTTTGATCAACTCTAATCGAAATCTTCACAAACAGTATGTATATGAGGGGCAAAAATTCTAAAGTATACCAATCGAAAAAATGAAAAGGGCACAAAAGGCAGGGCATTTGCACAAAATGTAGTATTCTATGTCGGTACTCAAACCACCAATTATTATGAAATTCTAATGAAAATTGTAGAAGGGGTAGAGGGTTGAACAGGGGCCCAATGAGAAATGCCTGTGTAATGCCGATACTTACTATCGGCGCGGTACAGATCTAGGGTTCATGCCATTATTCAACCAAACTCTGGCAAGGTAATGCTGGCAGGTTACTGAAAGCATCTTTAATTCAGTCTTATGCCGATACTAATAAAAAAATAATTTTTTAATTTAAAAAAAAATATTTATTTTTTTGGTAATATTTTTAAGAAATTAGTTAATAGTTTCGTCGCACCGATCACTTCTAAGACCGTCTAGACTTGTTAAAGGCTGACAAGTTTCTTTTGCTGGTTATGTTTACAAAAGATTATTTAACAGCCAAAACATTTAAGGATCGTCACTCGTATGACGTAAATAATAAATAAACTATATACATTGCCTACATAATCAATCATTATTTTAAATCGCTTCCCCAAATTACTTCTCGACCCAGTTGAAAAAACATGTACATGAACACGTACACGAACGCGCACATGTACATGAACATGTACGTATTCATGTACGCGGTATTGAAACATGGTCATGTACACGAACACGTATACGTTCATGTACATCTTCATGAGCTTCATTAACCCTGTCGAAAGAAAACCACTGAAAAACCACTGAGATTGAACCACTGAAATTCCAGTGGTTTTTCAGTGGTTTCTCAGTTGTGATTTGGAACAATTCGCCACTGAAAATATCTATTGTGAGGGTTGATCTATGGCAGTTGGCCTGGAGGTCCCAAATCGTTTTATAGCCTTTACCCTCATAAAATGAAAGGAAAACATTCTTTTTTATAGTTTTAAATAATTTATATTATTTATTCCAATATTATATTTGTTGTTCAAAAATTCAGCCACTTATATATATATATATATATTATTACTATTAACGTAATACATACTTCTGTTAAAAAATCCGAAAATGACATCAGTTTTTTTATATCTGCTACCGTTTATGAGATACGATACTATTCATTTAAATTTAGGATTTTTGCAGAAATTTTTATATGTACGTAATTGTTAGAACTTACAGATTCTAAATTTAAAAGAAACAATTTTCTAACATTAAAATTTAAACAAATTTATTTGTTAAGAAACAAATTTTTCACTGTCAACTTTTAATATATTCAAGGCCTCGAGGAGGCTCCAGAGAGGTCATAAAACTTGAAGACTCCTGAATTTAATTAAAAATCGGGAACAAAATTTCTCTAATTTCGCATTAAAAAATTTAAAAACTGAATATTAATATTCTACGTGTTCTAACGATAAAGTATAGCTAAAAATTTCCTCAAATAAGTTACTTCTCATAATAATAAAAATAATTTTGAAAATTTACTTTCCTTAATTTTTAATAGTTTTTAGAATTTTTTTCGATATTCCTAATCGTAAAAATAATTAGATTTTATATTTTTATTTTGGAAATTCAATTTTTGAAATTGCAAAAGTTTTAAGTCATAAAAATTTTGGGTTAAAGGAACCATAAAAGGAAAAAAATTACAATTAGGAATCGGTGTTCGACTTGAATTTTCAGTTCAAATTGCTTGTAAATTTTTTTCGTTTAATAGTCGAAGTTTACTCCCCTACAAAAATATTTGTCATTTAAAACTATTGTACTATTGTTACCCCAACTCCAAAAAAATTCTATCTGAATATATACAGGTCAGACCACTGAAAAACCACTGAAAAACCACTGGGCCAGTGGTTTTTTCAGTGGTTTACTTTCGACAGGGAAGTCAATAATTCCATACGTGTTTAAGGGCATGAACATGTACACGAACACGTATATGTTCATGTACATGTTCATGAGCTCCATTAAGTCAATAATTCCATACATGTTCATGTGCATGAAAACCAACATGTTCGTGCACATGAACATATAACCGAACATGATTGAAATTTTGCAAAACTTCAAACGTTGCGCAGTAGTTTTCTATGGGAAATATGGCTGCACAGTTGTTTTTCAGGTATAAGGGTGGAGAAGTACCATAGGCATAGTTAATTTTGTTTAACATTTTCTAATAATTTAAAAAATTGTGTGCATGAACATGTACACGTTCATGCATACGTTCATGCACATGAACATGTGTATTGTTTTTGATTTAAAGGAGCTCATGAACATGAACATGAACGTATACGTGTTCGTGTACATGAACCACTGATCTCTATAATAACTGGATAGCGCATAGGCAAGACAAATCTGTGATCTATTGAAAACTGTCTTCATTGGCCCCGACTGACGCTCGTGTTTCTTTGGCAACTTTCGGATAGAACTGACTGTCAGCTAATGTCGGTTGAGTCACATGGGTGTTTCACGTGCGAGTGTTGACATTTTATTTTCTATACTAGCCAAAAATACGCGCGCCGAGGGGGTATTTTCTTTAAAAAAAGGCGTACAGAGTAATCCCTATTACGCATATTACAACTAATACGTGACTAATACACCTATTACACTAGTATTACGCCAATACGCTATAATACCAAAGTAATACAATATATTACGGTATATTACAGGAGTATTACACAATATTACAGGTGTAATACTGAATATTTTGAATGAAATAAATAAATAAATACTAAAAATTCAGTCATAAGAACATATTATTTACTTTAAATTCGTAAGTTACTCACATATAGAACGAAATGAACATTTTTCATTTATTTTCAACAATAAAAATGTATAAAACGAACGAGAACACTTTATTAAATTATCAAACACTCGACGAAACATTTAAAATCGAGCTTAGTGAACACAGTAGTCATAAAAACATATTATTTACTTTATTTAAATAAATAACTCACCTAGAACGAAATTAACAATTTTCATTAATTTATAAGAATAGAAAAGTATAAAACGAATTAGAACATTTTATTAAATTATCAAACACTCGATGAAACATTTAAAATCGAGTTTAATGAACACAATAACTTAAACTTATTTTCCTCAATTTGGGGACGTGGTACTGTGCAAATATAATTTTTAATATCGTAGTACCCATGAACATCCATATTTATAAGAGTCAATATTTTATTTTCTTCGATATTAAACCAAGAGCACATGGCCCCCAAACCTCGAGCATTATGCTCAGGAGCATTTATAGGAGCAGATATTTTCGAATACTCCTGATTTTTTCGGCTTAATCCAGTCAAATAACTAAATGCGAGAATTCGTCCAATGACAATAGATTTGTCTTCTGATGTAAAGGCGCACCAGTCGCCAACGGAAATAAATTGCTCTCGATGTGGATATTCTAATTCCTTAGAACACGAAAAAGTCTTATGCGAGATCTTATGAGATATAAGATCAGCTTTTACTCTTTGTAATCTGTCTGAATTCATATTCATATTTCCACTACTTCTTAACCACACTAATGTCTGTTTTTTAATAACAGCTGGATTGCCATTTCCATCTGATACCCTAACAAATGGACTTGCTTCAGTCACATTTACGTGATTAAACGTTTTTATACCTAATGCACCGGTCGATACAATAAACAAATCTTCCAGAAGATCGTTTAAATTGTCTTCACGATCTAATGCACTGTTAATTTCGCTGTCATCCTCGGTGTCATCAATTACTTGCTCAAAATTATCCATGAGAATATTATCTTGTTCACCTAAATCATCGTCATGATCTTCAGAAAACAAGTCGTCTTGATTTGTATCAACTTCAGTTGATGATAGATAACGCAAATCTGGTTTAGGTATAAAAGTTGCAGGTACCTTTTTTATTAACTCAAAGTCAGTAGCTCTCTTTATAGCGCGACGAAGAGAAATCATAACTGCAGTTTCAATTTCCGAGTCCTCTGGAAGAGAAGTGGGAATATAAGGCAAAGCATCAGATGTTTTTACAGCTTTATGGTGTCTCGAAAATACAAATTCTTCTCCTAACTTTAAATAAGTCGATGCTAATAAGTCAATTCTTCTAAAGTGATTTTGAAGATCCAAAATTGAAAATGATACAACCCCGCAGTGAGAAACTGTTGTTGATCTTAGTCTTCTAAATGTAGTTTCACATGGTTGACTTGATAACAACCATGGTAGAAATAAATTTGGTTCTTTGCTATTTCTAAATTTAATGATTGCTTGTATCAAGCAGTGAGCATTAATTTCAATGCAATAATAAACATTGGATGTAATGAAATTGTTACCAAGTGAATACCCATCTTGTTTTGAAACCCAAGATCTCCACATTCTCAAAAAAAAGACCCATTCCCAGATTTTTTCTATACGCTCCAAAGGTTTGAGATCCACTGAAACATACGCTTCAACAACCTCTCGCATCATGTCTAAATAAGTAGCTGTACCTTCACTGTTTGTGACCTCAGATCGCAAAAGGGTTGTAACTTTTACATCGCACATTTTTTGTACAGCTCTATAATTCATTTTGTCCTTCGGATTGATGTCAGACATGCATAGTTGGTGTTGATCTTTACTTGTCTTCTCTATTAGTTCTACAAGATGTCCGCGAGAAATAACAAATTTTTTTCCGAGTGGCAAAATGATAGATGGCTTAAGGTATCTACTTTTCAGCTTTGTTCCAATGTGAATTTGATCTTGAATACAAATCTGGTCCACCTCTTTATTCGCCTGAAACCACTTCCAAGATGTATCTGTTTTTGATGTGATGACATGCAAATTCATTGCCTTTAAAAGGCGGGTGTCACCGTCGGATGAAAAGCCAACTATCTCAATCCCTTCTTCTGAGCATTTTTCCTTCATCCATTGCCATCTTTTTGTAACTTGTAACGAATTAAACTTGTTATTTGTCCCGAACATTGCTAAACAGAATACAGCTGATCTATCGCAAAGAGGTTGAGCTATTATGCAATATACATAATTACTAGTATCGCAATTTTCAAAATAGTTACAAATTTTTTCTGCTGATGTTGCAGGATAAGATCCAACGATAGGCACTCCATTGACGTCTAATGGTAGTGTGAATCCAACAATTTGATTTGAAGCAGAGTGGTATTGTATGCGTCCATCTACTCTTGTAGCATCTTCAGAAATGTGCACTTTTAGAGGATAATTTCTTTCCTTAAGATATGTCTTCAGTTCTTTTATTCGAAATTCTCCTTCAACTAAAGATGAATTAGAATAAATTTTTTTTCGAACGGTTGAAATTGAAGGAAGTGACAGATTTTTAGAAAGAAACTCGTAAATTGATAATCCACCGATAGAATAAATAAGAAATGCAAGCTCTTTTATTACGTTACTATATCGTCGACCATTAGGCTTCTTATCAGCATTATCTAAAGCACATTCTAAAAGTAATTTTAACATATTATTTAAATCTTTTGGTTGGTTTGCAGACTGAGGCTTAGGAGCCATGGACAACACAAGTTTCTTTTTTAGGTCTTCATTTTCCTTCAAAATTAAATCTATCTTGTTTAAAATAGGTAAGTATTCCGTTATTTTATTACAATTTTCTGCAGCTGCATTTAATTTTCTCTCGTTTCGTTTGGAGCGACTAGATTGAATCTGCGTTTTGTGGAGAAAAGTCGCCACTCTGTTACCTTCTCCGGATCCTAAAAATTCGATTTTTGAGTATTTTTTAATTTATCCTGCGTATTTTCAGAATTGTTATCATCTTGATTTCGTCGAAGTGGATTGTCGTTTACTTCCTTTTCGAAACCTGGATGAGACATAATAATAGTATGATATGTATAATTGTATAATAACACAAATAACACAGGCCTGAAAAATTTCGTTCTTATTTGTTACAAAAAAAATGGGAGGTGATTCTTGTAGATTTTTTGACGCAGAATTAGAAGCTGATCTAAAAATGGTCCGATCACGTCAGCATTTTTTGTAATATTAGCTTAAATGGACAATAATGGCCATTTTTCTGGTTTAGCAACATTTTTTTCTCATTTTCCTAAATGGTATCGTATAGTACTACTCTTAAGCTTCAAAATACATTTTTGCAAATTATCTTATGATTTTTTAAAAAGAAGTTTTGCAGATTTGTTTTTTTTTTTCATTTAGAACTATAGTGTCTCTAAATTTCTGTGTATGAGTTTTCACTCCACAAAGAGTGAAGATTGAGACACTCTAATTAGAGTGAGAAATATAGTGAAAAAAAAAAAAAAAAAGCGTGAATATAGTGAATTTTCAATCCAATTAGAGCAAAAATTCACTCCAAGTAAAAATTGAACACTCACTCCAATTTTGGAGTGAATTTCGTTTCGAATTGCAGTGAAAATTTACTCTATTTAGTCTGCTCTCACACTGTTAGATTGATTTTCTCACTCTGATTGTAGTGGCTTAATTTTCACTCTTCGTGGAGTGAAAACTAACTTTCATAAATTTAGAGAGACTATAGCTCTAAATAAACAAATTCCAAATCTGCGTAACTTCTTTTTAAAAAATCGTAAGATAATTTGCAAAAATGTGTTTTGAAGCTTAAGAGTAGTACTATACGATACCATTTAAGAAAATACAGGGCTGATAAAAACATGATTTTTTTTAAAAGAATCAAAAAAATCCGATTTTTTTTATTTAAATCAAAAATTCATTTTTTAATTACAATCAGTATATAAACTCTCCAAATGTTTATTTGTAAGTAGTTTATTTTCAAACTGAGAAAATTTAATAAAAAATAATAAATAATAAAAGACTTAATCAAAATCAAATAAATTATGTCGAATAAATGAGAAAATTTCAAAAAAATTTCTTCAAATTCATATCATCGCAAAATTCAGAAAATTAGGTAAAAGCAACGAAAAAATAATAAATTAAAAAAAATAACAAGAACGTAAAAAGATTAGAAAAAAGACTATTAAAAAGATGAAAAAGTTCTTTTCAATAAAAAATGTCATGGGCATCATTAAAGGAAAGAAGCAAGAATTTTAAAAAAACATCACAAGAATGAAGCAGTGACATAAAACTATTTAAAAAAGTAGAAACACTTATCAAAAAATTAAACTATCTACGGACATTTTTTTAAAATTTTTAAAATAAATAAGAAAATAATTCAAAAAACGTTAAAATATATTTGCTAAAGAGAACAAAATTTTAAAAGTATAAAAATTAGAGAATTATTTCACAAATTGAAAAAAAAATGATTAAGATTTTGGAAAATTTTTAAAAAATTTAAAAGAAAAAAATTCTCTGAAATAAAATAACGATGTTAAAATGAAAATATTTAGTACAAGCTTAAATTAAAAAAAAAATAAAATAAAAGAATAAAAATCTGCAAAAAAAAGTAGAAAATTGAGGAATTAAGAAAACGATAAAAGCATCAAACATGTATTCCAAATATTTGTAATTACAACATAAAAACAAAAAAATAAAAATGAAGGAACAAGGTTTTTAAGAAATGGAAAAGTGATGACAAAAATTAAAGAACTAATTAAAACGCAAAAAGGACTGAAAAATGACTGAGAAAAATTGAAAAAAATATCCAAAAAATGATGAAAATAATTCACAATTGCAAATAAAATTCAAATAATGACTAGCTTAACAGACAACTAAAAAAAATAATTGGTAAAATTAAACAAGAAATATTAAATTTAAAGAAAATAATTGCAAATTGAAAATTTAAGAAAATTATAGAAAAAATTGTTAATAATAATTGTACACTGAACAATTGGATTGAAAATCGAAAAAAAATTAAAATTAAAGAAAATAATTAAAAAATAAAAAATGGAATTGAAATTTTATAAGTATAATTTAAAATTGAAACTGAAAAATCGAATTGAGATTTGCAAAAAATTGATTTTTAACGAAAATAAGTGAACAATTGAATTTAAAATCAAAGAAACTTATTAATAGTCGAAACTAACAAGACTTTGCAGGCCTGTGTAATAATAATATTAATAATAATAATAAAAATCTTTCAAACCTGCATCTGCAACGGTACTTTCTGTTTCATCTTCAGAAGAGGAATCACGAATTTCGATTCTTTTTCGTTTTAAAACATTTTGTTTTTCGATTTTCTGATTAGTTTGATCACTCAACGGTTCACTTAAATTTTGGTCAGTTTCTTGACTTAAAGATCGCTCCTGCATCTTAGCAAACATTTTTGCAATGGATATAGTCGATTTATCAGGATTTTTTTTAGAAGAATGCGTGCTAACGTGGCTGTAAAAATTCGAAGTGTTCCATCGTTTCTTATTTCTTGTAATTTTAGTAGATTTTTCACAACCAGCAATAGGACATTGTAGTATTGCAAAATGAGAGCCAAGACCATCTGCTGCTACGTTAGCTGAAACTGTAGGCAAGGATACATTAGGATAAGTTTCCGCCAGGTATTTGTTAACATTTGTATCTAAGATTGATTTTAAATCAACTATAATATCCACTGCTGACGTTTCACTATCTTGCGTCCTTTGGCCTTTGGAAGAAATTGGTGAAAAAGCATCACTTCGAGGTTCACGAGAATGATTAAATCTTCTTTGAGACGCCATTATTTTTTTAGCTAACCTGACTATTTCGTTCATTGCGTGCTCAATACCTCCTAGAAAAACAAATTTTTCAGGGTGGTCCTTAAAAATTCCATAATATTTTTCACGCTCTTCTTTTTCGATAATATGATGCAGAGTAGTTTGCATAAAAAGTTCAATTTTTTTCCGATCTTCTTGAGAAAATCTTTCTAAAGAAAAAAGATTATCATATTTCATTGCTTTTAAAATCAACTTTAATTCTTCCGGAATAAAAGCAAATTCTGTCTCAAAAAGAACCCAGAGATCATCTCCCGTTACCTATGATAAAATTAATTACTTAAAATAATAAATAAAAAACACTTCAGATATTTCAATGTAAAATACACTTTGAAAGCAAAGAAATTACCTGCAAACTTGCTTGAAAATCTGCCATAATAAGTTTTGTTAATACTTTTCCAGGTTTTTGAATGTAAATTTTCTTTGAAAATCGACGATATATAGTTATATTTCAAAAAATATTCAATGAAGAAGATTATTAATGTCAACACTTTCCTATATAACTAAACTTTCTTATTTAACCCATAACTGCCTATGTACTGATTAGAAGAAAAGAGATCTATCAAAATTAATTACCTCAAATTAATTAGAAAATAGTTTAGAAAACAGTTTTGTACACAAAACTTGAGCTTTGGAGGTTATACAGCAGGGATTAGAAATTCAGAATACAAAATGAGGTCAATGCAAGTTCTTAACATAGTACATTCACTTTGCAGACAGATGGCCTAGCAGTAATAGCTTGTATTGGCGCCTAATTCAAACAATTAGAAGTGAAATATATTTTATCTAACTAATTAATTATTTAATGACTTAAGCTATTCAAATAACAGTTACTATTACGCACTATTACAGGACTATTACACGATATTACTTGCTATTACATAACTATTACCATCAATACGCAATATTACTGACTATTACGCATTATTACACGATATTACGAGTAATACATAGCTATTACCAGAGAGGTGTACACTCCAATACACAAGAAAATACCCCCTCGACGCGCGCTAAGCGCGCGAGAATTACATTTTACAATTTACTAGTATGGCTTCAATACAAAAAATAAACTGAACTTATTTAGATTAAATTAATTATACCATCAAATTAAATGTGCATTATTTTTTATTTATTAAATGTGTTATAAATTAATAAATACAAAGAAATTTTGGAGAATAAGTTCGATTTTCTTCCTAAGTTAAAATTAAAAAGTTTTTATAGTACGTTACAAAAAATTAGAATACTTTTTTAAATAGTTTTTTGAACAAAATATTTTTTATTAATACAATTTTCTATACAAATTTATTTTATTCCAAACTTCTATTGACATGAAATCTTTATTTTTAAATTTTCTTCAAACAATACGAAATTCGATTAGTAACAAATCATTCTCAAAAATGTCTATCGATATAAATTTTAATTTTTCCAAATTAAAAAATTCTCAACTTCTATTAATTTAACTTTAAATTGTTTCAAACTTCAATTATAATCAAAATTGCAATATAACCAAAGTTTTAAGATTTATAACTCAAGTTTAAAATTTTTAATTTAATTCAATTTGCAAAAGTGAAAGACTGAAATAATTTGTGTTTTTTTAGAAATAAAAAATGAGTTCATTTTATTTTATTTCAATCTTTAACTTTTACAAATTAAATTATATTAAAAATTTTAAACTTGATTTTATTAATATTAATTCAAATTGTTTCCAATTTTAATTAGTTTACTCTAAAAACAAGTGTCTTGAAAGTGTATTAAAATAAGATATGTAGGAATTATGAATTATTCAAATTTGAATAATAATAAACTACAATTGATATTTAAAACTTTTAATGGTCTAAGCTTTAATCAATCCATGTTAAAATTATTATAAACTTATGAATATTTTTTAATTTTAACAATGCATATTTAAATTAGAAATTTCAAACTTCAACTAATATTAAAAACTTCAAATAATAAAAAATGTGTATTATACCATTAAAACTTAGATTAATCCAAACTTTATGATTACAATTTCTACTATTTAAGTCTAAAAATATTTTAAAAAATTGGAAACAATGGAACCTGAAATTATTTGCAAATAAATTAATACTTGAATTTACAGATTCTAAATTTTTTTTATTGATGCAAACTTAATTTTCTAAGAATTATTTGAAACAATTTAAAATCTTAATTTCCAAAAATCTATAAATATCATTCAATTTAAACTTCTACGCTTAAAATTTTAAGGAATTTTTATATCAACCGAAAATATATTTAGTTTTACAAATGTAAGTCTACCAAAAAAAAATCAATAAATTATAAAGACGGAATTTAAAAGCCTTAAAAAATATAGAAAAACTGTGCTCGCTTTCTTCAATTTAATTTTATGATATTCATTTCTATTCTTATTTATGTTGTATCCAATAAAATTATAATTAAATCATCAAATATATTGGAAACATTAAATAATTTTAAATTATTTATACATATTTTTTCATTAATTTTCATATTATGTTTAAAGTGTTGTCAATCTTTATTAAAAACTGTAAAGTAGATTAAAGTAAAACACTCATTTATATTTTAAATGATATTTAATTTATATTTGTAAAATATAAAATATAAATTTATTACTTAATTTAAATTTAAAATTCAGGAGAATTAATAAATAAATAAGTAAACTTAGAAATCATTTATAAAAATACATTTTTTCAATATTTATTGATTTAAAACTGAAAAACATCTATAGTAGAATGAAAGAATGAATGAATAATGTTTGCGATTATTGTTATCACTAAGCAAAAAAACGCGCGCAAATGCGCGTAAGAATTGCATTTTTTATTGACTAATATATAGTTTAAATACAAAAAATAAACTATAAACTTATTTAGATAAAATTAATTATATATTATCAGATTAAATTTTGTGCATTAATTTTGATTTATTAAAACTTGTTACAAATTAATAAATAGAAAGAAAATTTAAAAAATAAAGCAGATTTTCTTCCCCAGTTAAAAATAAAAAAAATTTATTGTATGTTACAAAAAATAAGAATATTTCTCTTTCAATAGTGTTATGAACAAAATATATTTAAACTTCTATGCAAACCTAATTTATTCCAAACATCTTTTGATAATAAGAATTCTTTATTTTTAAATTTTTTTACGAAATTCAATTAATAACAAACCATTCTTCAAAATTTTTATCAATATTTTTTTATTCTTTCAAATTAAAAAATTCCCAACTTCTATCGATTCAAATTGAAAATATTTCAAACCTTAATTAATAAAAATTGAAATATAACTAAAGTTTAAAAATTTATAACTTATTTTTAATTTAATGCACGGGAACAATTATTCCAATCTTTTACCTTTACAAATTAAATTAAATTAAAAATTTTAAACTTGATTTTATTAATACGAATTTTAATTGGTTCAAACTTTAATTTTGTGAAAATTTTGGGATCTTGATCTTGATTTTAATGAATTTTTAGCCTGACGGACTTGGCAAATCTATAATATAGTGAAAACTATATTTCAGTCAATCTTATTTTTTGTTTTTACAATTGAACTGATTAAAATTATAATTGATTCTAATTTGAAACCTATAATAAAATTAGAAATTAAATAAGTTTAATAATTTACCAATAAAAAATAAGCATTTTGAGATAAAAAATACAACATTTATTTGGAGAAATAAAAAAATTTTAAAAATTAAAAATCTTAATAAATATTTGAAAACAGTGCTCGTTTTCTTCCAACTATATCATAATATTTCATTCTTTATTCTTATTCATATTGTCTTTTTTAAAAGCAATTAAAAAAACAAAATATTATTATGAAAATTACTCATATATTATTATAAATTATAACATAAAGTATTCATTAATTTTTATATTAAATTTGAAATTTTTTGAATCTTTATTAAAATCTGTAAAGTTGCTTTAAATTAGACACGTTTGTATTGTAATAAATTATTATTATTGAAAATAAACTATATAAATTTGTCAATTGATTTAAAATTTAGATTCAGGAGAATCAATAATTAAATAAATAAAATTACAAATCTTATAATTAATATAAAAATACATTTTTTCAAAAGTTATTGATTTAAAACAAAAAAACATCTATGGTGCCAAACTTCAGGTGTGGACAGAATGAAAGAATGAAAGAATGAAGTTTGCGATTATTATTATTAATAGTTTTAGATAATATATTAAGTGACAACAAATAAAAAATATATAAGACTATGTAAAATAGTGTACCAGTGCATGTACTGTGGGAAAAAAACTGAAATAGGAATCCGTTTTCTGATACCGTAAGTATTGAATTTCTGTTTTGAAGGTTAAGGGTACATTCATTGTAAATATTGTGCTATGTAAATAAGAATTGTAAGAAGAGTAATGATATAAAATGTGTTTATATGTTGCCAAACTATTTTAATTTTCTTTTTTTAAAGATAATTATTTAGTTTTTAAATTAAATTTATTTAGAAATGTATAGTTTTTTTAACAAAATGCTATTTGAAACATTTTTGAAGTAATTATGATGTCTGTTCAAAACAAAAGTCTGAAGTGATTCAGTTTAAAATATATTTTCAGTGATTCAATTGAATATTTCAAAATTACAAAATAAATAAGAATGTAGTAGATTTATCATTACTAATTTAATTAACTTACCAATTTATAAATTATAAACCTAAAGTCATATCAATAATTTGTAAATTTATTAATAATGATTTTATTTTAATAAAATAACTTTTTTTTTAAAATAATAAGTAAGAAGATAATTAAAAAATATCGGGCAAGTACGAGTTACACTCGTACCAAGTCGAAGGGTTCCGTACCGCTCTAATTTTTTTCAATTATATGAGTCAGAGATTATTTGAATAATAATTTAAATAATTATAAATTAAAATAATTTTTTTTATTTTTAAAGAAATTTAAGTATAAACTTAATGATTTTTATAAGATTAAAAATTTCCAATTAAATAGACTAAGCTTTTTTATATAATTTTAAATTTTAAAGCCAAAAAAATATTTTTTTTATTTTCTTTTATTTTTTAACTTTTAAAGTAATTTAAACATAAACATAAACATTTTGTACAAAAAAATAATCTGAAACTATAAAATATTGTAGCTGTTAAGAAGAAAAAAATTTTTTTTGGTAAAATTTCAGTTTTTTGGAAAAAATGTTATGATAATAAATTTAAACCACAATTTTTATGGTTTTATAAAAAATTCTGTATAAAATTACACATTTTTAACCAATTCCCAACCTTTCAGGATAAATACGCTGAGCTCTAGCATAGGGGTTTTTTGTCATTTTTTAACTTTTCATTAATAACTTTTGAAAATTAAGTCCAGCAACGTTCGCTATATTTTTCCTGTAATCTACACGTAAAACCCTACTGAAAAATCCTATACAGGATCCTACATAGGATCCTATATAGAATCCATATGGATTCCTATGAGAATCCACGTAGGATCCTATATAGGATCCTATATAGGTATTGTCCTATAGGAATCCATGTGGATTCTCATAGGAATCTATGTGGATTCCTATAGGTCGCCTATAGGACAAGTCCTATATAGGATCCTATGTGGACTCTCCTATAGGAATACATGTAGGATCTCATATAGGATCCTGCATCCCAAAAAATTTTTGTACACCCTCCTACATATGATCCCATATAGGATCCTATATGGGAACCCATATAAGATCCTACATGGGTACCCCCAAAAACATTTTTTGTACCCCTTCCTCATGCGCAGTCGTCTTTTACGTATTCTACAATACTTACGCCTGCGCAGTAAATATTTTTCATCCTTATAATGGTGCTTAATGTATATTTGAATAAAGTTGTTAAAAAAAACAATTAATTCTGTGTACATAATTTTTTTTGGGCGCCCATAAAAGATCCTATATAGGATCCTATATGGGAAGCTACGTAGGATCCTATGTAGGGGGGTGTACAAAAATTTTTTTGGGACGCCTATGTAGGATCCTATATGAGATCCTACATGTATTTCTATAGGAGAGTCCACATAGGATCCTATATAGGACGTGTCCTATAGGCGACCTATAGGAATCCACATAGATTCCTATGAGAATCCACATGGATTCCTATAGGACAATACCTATATAGGATCCTATATAGGATCCTACGTGGATTCTCATAGGAATCCATATCGATTCTATATAGGATCCTATGTAGGATCCTATATAGGATTTTTCAGTAGGGAAATACCTAGATATACCAAATTTCAAACCTCTAGGTCAAATGGTTTGGAAGATAAGGGGGGGGGGGCACGTTTTTTTTGAAAAAAAAAAGTTTTTCCTTGACAACGCTATGACCATCACCTCCAATCATGTTCTCTATATTTTTCCTGAACTCTACTCGCGAAAATACATATGTGTACCAAATTTCAATACTCAAGGTCAAATAGTTTAGAAGATAAGGGGGGGGGGGGGGGGGGGGGGGGGTAAATAGGCATTTTAATGCATTTTTTGAAAAAAATCTTGTTATTTCCTTGACAACGCTATGAACATCACGTTCAATCGTGTTCGCTATATTTTTCCTGTAATCTACACGTGAAAATACATAAGTGTACCAAATTTCAACTCTCTATCTCAAATAGTTTGGCCGCAAGGGGGGGGGGGGGTAATGGTTTTGGGCGACGGACAAACGAGTGAAAACATACGGGTTCCGTTTGGACACTTTGTGTACGGAACCCTAAAAACGTTAAAATATATTACTTAAGAGAACAAAATTTTAAAATTAGAAAAAAAAGAGAATTATTTTACATATTAAATATAAAAATAACTAATAAAATTTTGTAAAATTTAAGAAAAATTTAAAAGAAAAGAAATTTAATGATATACGAGAACGATGTTCAAATGAGAATATTTAGTACAAGATTAAAAATGTTTTGCAGTCTCCATATACCTTATTCAAATCATTGAATAATCATATGTTTGACAATCCCGTAGAAGAAGTCAATCACATTTATTTGTTGTCGAAACAAATTTGTAAAATATAGGGGAGGCCGGAGCTAGTTGTAACAATTTTCAGAAAACTGTATATATTGTGAAATGTATCAAGTATTTTATAACTATTATTGCTTATCGATAAAGCAGTTATTCATGCAGCAAATCAGAGCAAAAAAAATATTTAAAAGTACACCTTTTTCTTACAATTAATGTTTTAAAAAAAAAATTGACTGTTACAACTAGCCCCGCCCTGGGGCTAGTTGTAACACTAATGGGGCACATTGTAACAATAATAAAATCATACGATTTTCTTATTGTTCTCGAAAAATAAGTACCACAATAAGTTTTTTACAACGTCTTACTGTATTAAAACGCTTTACCGTCTTTTAACTTGCCAATTAATAATAACATACCATAAAATCAAACCTGTCAAATTAATAATTTTTTATTTCTCATCAAATCTTATTTTTTTAAACTATTTCTTATCTATTTATGGCAAATTTGTGGATGAAAATCTTGAAATTATGTTTATTTTATTATTTAACATCGAAATCACCAATTTCAACTTAGGTAAGAAAACAATAAAAAATTTTATAATGTTTTATTAACTGTTTTAATTATAAAAATTAATAAATTAAGTCTTTATATTAAGTTGCAATGTAGCTGTAAGCAATATTTTTCCGATTTTGATGTTCACACTTTTCCGTATCAAGTTTTAAAAGTTAGAACTCTTAATTTTTAATTATATTTAAGGTTATGTTTGACACATAGAAGGAGCTGTGAGAAAAAGTATTGAATTGAATTGAATTTTTTCTTCCTTGCATTATTTTTATTATAAATTCACAATTAGGAATTGAAATAAATTAAAAATATTAACATTATTTAATGCAATCTTACCAGGTAGTTACACAAATATAAACATTATGCTCGCGAAGCATGTTACAACTAACCCCAAGAAACTGTTACAACCTGCCCCAAAGCACGAAGGTTAGGTTAATTGAATTTTTTAATATTATTTTGTTATTTTCAGTAAAATTTAATATTGCATAGTAAAGACAGATGTATTTAGAATATCTATGCTCAAAATAGAGATAATAAAATAATATTATGTATTAAAAAATCAAAGTTTATGAATTTCATTTTTCCTTGTTTACCTGTCAAAACTGACGCATTTACAAAAAATCTCTTATTATGCTTTCTAGTAGCCAGAAGAAAGAAACAGAAAAACAGAAACATACAAAACAAATTTTATATATGGTACGTTTATATTTCAAAGTCGCCGCGAAGTACGAAAATTGTCGAATAAAGATCCGAGCGGCGCTCGGGTTAAAAAAAAATGGCTGACCATATCACAGGCGGCACTACAAGATTTGCATAGCATACGCTATCCAGTTATTATAGAGATCAGTGACATGAACATGTTTCAATACCGCGTACATGAACACATTCATGTTCATGCACATGAACAATGAACATGTACGCTTTCATGTATGTCTTCATGTACGCGTTCGTGTACGTATTCATGTACATGTTTTTTCAACCGGGGAGTGGATAACTTGATCCTGGTACTTTTTGATCACCACTTCACTGTCACCTAAAACCAGTAAAATTAATAGAAAAACAAAATTTGCCTCGATTGACATTCCAATGTACACTCTGCGTTTTTTAATTATCGACGCGTAAGCCCGGAAATTCGATCTATTTTATTGAATAACTGATTATTGATTTTTTCTGCGAGCAAGAGTAGCGCATGCGCGTAGAACAAGAGCTACACCAGCGATATATATAGATGTCGTAGGCCTATAGAAGAATCCGGCAGAAAGCCTACTTCCTAGGCAGTAAGCTTACTGTCGGCAATTAGACGAGTGCAAGTCTAAATCGTTCAGATTCGTCTATTTGCCTAGGCAGTAGGCTTACTGACCGGTAGTAAGCTTACTGCCGGATGACGATTCGGCATTTAGACTACTCACATCAACATCCTTCAACCTATTTGTAGGGGAATGATAATAATAGTAGTAAATCAATAGGTATTGATAAATATACAACTAAGGTAAAATACAACACAAATATATAAATAAATAAAATAATATAAATCTATGTGTTCAACTTGAAAATCGTTATAAAATAAACTTGGACTTTAGTAAAAAATATTTTATAAAACTTTAAAAGAATATAATTTGCCTATTAATTAAATAATTACATTTTTGAATAACTAATCTTATATTTGAGGAAAGGTAAATTCGATCAATGGGAAGGTAAATGATAATGATTTTCTTCAATATAAATATCATCATAATCAATTAACATTAACTGATACTGTTTTACCAAAACTTTACGGTCTTCCTAAAACTCATAAAAAAGATGTTCCTTTGCGTCCAATAGTATCACTTGTCAATAGTCCAACACATTTTTTGGCAAAAATTTTATATAATTATTTAAAAACTAACATTCAAGCTCCAAAATCTCATATTAATAACAGTTTTGATCTTATGAAGAAACTTGAGAATTTAACTATTCCTGATGACTATGTGTTATGGTCTCTTGATGTTAACTCATTATTTACTAAAATTCCTTTAAATTTAGTTATTGAAGGATTAGAACGAAGAATAACATCATTAACAAATTGTGAAATACCATTTTCTGAGATTGTAAAATGTACAAAGTTTCTCTTTGACAATACGTTTTTTATTTTTAACAACAAATACTATAAACAAATTGATGGTACACCGATGGGTTCTCCCATTTCACCACTTTTCGCAGATATTGTTATGTGTGATTTGGAATGTAAGTGTCTCAATATTTTAAAAACCCAATACAATTGTGTTCCATTGTTTTATTATAGATATGTTGATGACACGATTGTTTGTATTCATAAAGACCATATTGATTTCATCCTAAATATTTTCAATTCATATAACGAGAATTTACAATTTACTCATGAACTCCAGATTGATAATCAAATAAACTTCTTAGATGTTACTTTAAATATCCAAAATAACAAAATAATTAGTAATTGGTATCAGAAGTCATCCTCTTCTGGTAGACTTATTAATTATTTTTCTAACCATCCCAACCAACAAAAAATAAATATTGTATACAATCTGGTAGACAGGGCGATTCTTCTTTCACCCCATTCGTTTCACAAAGAGAATTTAAATAAAGTTAAACAAATCCTCATTAACAATGACTTTCCATCTTATTTTTTCAACAAATACATTAAGACCCGTTTAAACAAAATCAAATTTGACAAGAATGATTCGGATCTCAATAATGCCAGATCACTTCTGTATAAACAAATTCCTGAAATTTGTTTACCGTTTAATAATTCAAATTTCCCAAAATTATCTAAAATTCTGAAGTCATATAATATTCACACAATCCCTATTGTCAATAAAAATGTCAAAAACATTGTTAAATTGGGAAAAGATATATCTATAAAATGGCAAGAAACAAATGTTGTCTATAAATTTAAGTTTAAAAAATGCCCAGCTACTTACATTGGTAAGACGAAACGCACATTGATTGAACGTGTCAACGAACATAAAAAAGAAAGAATGTTAAACTTGCCGTGCGTGCTCATCAACTGGAGTTCAAACGTGACTTCGACTGGAACAATACCACTATACTGAATCGCGAACCTGACCGAAATAAACGTTTAATTTCGGAAATGATACATATTTTAAATAATGACTCGACTATTAATAAAAAAGAAGACATCTGTTTTCTGAGTAAGAGTTATTTCGCTCTTATTAGAAAACTAAATTCCAAACTACTTTCAGGTGTCTCCCTCTGAACTTGTTTACTTATGATTTCATTGACCTCTTATATTTCCAGTATACGTGGTGTTCTTCCAAACTTATTTTAATTTTTAATTTAGTTTTGACTTGATACTTGTATCGAAATGACACAAATTTTAACGTCGGTCCTCTCTCTGTTATTTATTATTAATTTTTATTTATTGTATTTTAATTGTGACAAACATTTTAAATTTGACTAGTTGCAATGTATTTAATTTTACACGAATACTCAGGTATTATTATTTAAGTTGTTATTTAAAGTCTAATGTGTGTGTCAGTTGTTTTTATTATATTAATTTGGTGTTTATTTATTTATTCAATAAAATTAGCCTGAAGAGGATAGTAAACCACACTATCGAAACGTCGCAACTTGAAAAAATGACATAAAAAGTGTTTGTTTTTTTTTACCTTCCCATTGATCGAATTTACGTTTCTCAAACATATACTTGGAAAGGAATTTACTTTTCTTAAACTAATTTTATAGGGTTAAGAAAAATTTGACTATTAATCTACAAATTGTAAGGTAACAAGAGATCAGTGCTTTACGAAACACTGTTCCTGCTTTAAGGCCAATATTAAATGTGGTTCATCACTTAAATTCGTGCATTAATAAATAGAAAAAATTCTGAGAAAAATGTAAGAAAAAAATTATTATTAAATAATTGTTTAATTAATAGGCAATATATATTCTTTTAAAGTTTTATAAAATATTTTTTACTAAAGTCCAAGTTTATTTTATAACGATTTTCAAGTTGAACACATAGATTTATATTATTTTATTTATTTATATATTTGTGTTGTATTTTACCTTAGTTGTATATTTATCAATACTTATTGATTTACTACTATTATTATCATTCCCCTACAAATAGGTTGAAGGATGTTGATGTGAGTAGTCTAAATGCCGAATCGTCATCCGGCAGTAAGCTTACTACCGGTCAGTAAGCCTACTGCCTAGGCAAATAGACGAATCTGAACGATTTAGACTTGCACTCGTCTAATTGCCGACAGTAAGCTTACTGCCTAGGAAGTAGGCTTTCTGCCGGATTCTTCTATAGGCCTACGACATCTATATATATAATATTACCCGCGAATATATAAAATACCAATAATTTTAAGTAAGAGAAATTATTTTAAAAACATAAATTATTTCAACATGGATAATTTCAGTTAATAATTTACTAATTTTATAAATCATTTACCTATACATTTTTTTATTTAATTTAACTTTTAATTTATTTAATAAAAAAATTTAAAATAATATCCAAAAAAGTGAAATAATAGTATATTATGCATCACGGGAGGGAAGTCCGTGTTTTTTTGTCAAGCACAAATGTTCGAAGAACGAGTGTAGCACGAGCGTAGCAAGTGCGAAACGAGTTCGGAGAACATGGTGCGAGACAAAAAATCGGCCTCCCGAGGTGCATATGCTATTTTCTACCACAAATGTACGAAAATCTCGTGTTTTGTACGCGTTAGCGGGTCAGCACTCGCAGTTTTCAGGTTAGTGACGTTAGAGATAAAAAAACTTCCGAACAGTGAAAAAACTCTCATCGCGCAGGCGCATTGCGGCGCGATGAGAGTTTTTTTTCACTGTTCGGAAGTTTTTTTACCTCTAACGTTCACTGACCTAAAAACTGTGAGTTCTGCCCCGCTTAAGGCGAACGAAAACACGAAGTTTTCGTGCATGTGTGGTATAAAAAAAATTAAAATAAAACTTTTAATTTACAAAGACTACATTAATAAATAACTAAGCAATATATATTTAGCTTTTAAATGTTAATATTGAAATAATAAATTCTTAAAACTAAGATGTAAAAAATTATTAATTTTCATACATAATGTTATTTAGTTTTCTATAATTAATATTAAATATTTTTATTTTGCTAAATAATATTTTAATCAATAGAAGAATTAAACACTCTCGAAATTAAAAGTATATAGGGGAGAGTGGCCATCAATGTACCGGGTTTTTTTCAAGGTCATAGTACTTATTCAACTTCACCAATTTCAAGCACTTCTTTGCATCAATATAAAACTACAACACTTCTCTAGGTAATGCAAACATATTATACACGATTTATTTTGATTAAATAATAAAATTTAGGATCTTTCTAAACTAACAAGCTATTTTCATTTTCAACAACCTGGGTACACAATGAACCACCTCTATAAAAACACTAAAAATGTTTAACAATAATAATATTGCAATTTTCATTTTGTAAAAAAACTTATTTTCTATCAAATACTATAAAAAATTATTACTTAACACTTTTTAATTAATAATGTATAACATAAATATACCTCAAATTTAAGTTAACTAGCTAAAATGGCATTTTAGTTTTGCTATGTTGAGAAAAGTACTGATAACAATCGCTGTCACATGCTGTACGCATGCCTAGTTTTATAATCAGGCATACCACTCTGGAAATCGAAAATACACTGAAATTCCAGGTGGTTCATTGTTCCCCGGTACATTGAATCAACATGACATTTTTAACAAAAATGGTTATTTATAACTTAATCCAATATTTCAAAATCTTTATCTCATTAGAATATTGTAGTTAGGGCCCAAAACAAAATAAATCGTAAGTACTTTTATTTTTAAATTGTCTTATTTCAATTAAAAAACGTGTTTGTATTTTAGGTAAATTTTTTCTTCAGTGCATCAAAAACAGTTTTTTTCAGTTTTCTCTGTAAAGAATAAATCCACACGTCTCAAATTTATGGACGTAGTGTGTTTACGCAAACTTCATTTATATTTAAAATTCGGAGAATTTTTATTTAATAGTTTCTGAAAAAATTGAAATGGATCATTGAAAAAACTGGTACATTGATGGCCACTCTCCCCTAGGTACCTATTTCTATATTTAATAATTTACAAACATATTTTTAAAATTATTTGTTTCTTATCTGTTGTTAATTTAAAATTTTAAATATTCAATTAATTAAATTTATTTTAGATAAGAGAGAAAAAGGTTAGAATATATTTTTTGTTCAATTTAATTCATTTTAATTAATTTTCAAGCTTAATTATTTTCATTATTATTTTAAACAATAAATTCTTTTAAAAAGCTTGTAATGATATTCGTATTACATTAAATTTTATTCAAAAAGTTATCAAGTTATTTTT
The DNA here is from genome assembly GCA_037103525.1 of Ganaspis brasiliensis. Lineage (NCBI taxonomy): Eukaryota > Metazoa > Arthropoda > Insecta > Hymenoptera > Figitidae > Ganaspis > Ganaspis brasiliensis. Next base: position 1,731,410 of record JAZKLR010000014.1, read on the forward strand.
TATTTTCATTTCTATATTTATTATTTTACTAAAATATTAATTTTTTAAATATTTGTTTCTTATCTGTTGTCGGGTTCTCTCTAACTGGTTTAATTTTATTTAATTTTTAATTAATTTAATTTTATAAGTTTTAATTATTTTAAGTCTGGAAAAATAAAGCTTATAAATTAAAAAATAAAACTTTTTATTCATTTATACAATATTTCTAATATTATGTGAATATAATTAAATTAATATTGTTAAATATAATTGAAGTTTAATAATATCTAAAAAAAATTCTTGAATTATTGTTTATTTTTTTAAAAATATTTAATATTCTGCCAACATTTTATATATTTATTTATTTCTTTCTTATCGTTAATTGAGTTCTATGACGTTTAATATTATAAAGAATTGTTTAAAATTGCGTAGTTTTGTAAAATCATTTATTTCTAAAAAACTTTAATTATATAAATTGAATAAATTCTATTATTTAAACCAAAATGCCTTTCAATACATTACATGTAAATAATTTGTATAATTTACTTTTGTGTTAAATATTATTGAAATTAATTATTTAAATAATATTTTATTTTTAAATAATAATATTAAATTAAAGGTGTAAATAATAATTAATAATTATTAGTTATTTTTGTTTACATATTTTGCAAATATTGTATAAGAATATTTATTTAGGAAACTTAGGAGATTGGATTATATAAACTGTATATCAGTATATACAAAGGATAAATAAATTCTATTCTTTTTATTTATTTTTGATAATGAATATGTTCCAGAACTATTAAAATGTAAATAGCATATAATCCACGTCTGAACCTCCCAAAGTTATGTCTCTCGACTCTCAGAGGCGGTCCAAGCTAAATTTTTTACCCGGGCAAAGGATAGGGGGCAGGCGCTTTTCAGCGCTCCGGGCCTATTTTCGGCGCCCCATTTTGCATTAAGATACTCTTGGCGCCTTGGGCGGTCGCCTGGCTTGCCCGGGCGTTTGTCCGCCCCTGTCGACTCTCAACTACCCGTCGTAGCCGAGTGGTACTAATAGCGTGCGATAACCGCGAGCGAATTCGTCTATAGGGCCGTGGGTTCGATCCCCCCTTGAGCGTGCAAAATTTTAATTTATAGGTTAAGTGTTTATATGTATTAAAATAGTTAATTAGTCTTAGGTCTATAATAACTAAGTGTTCAAATGTACAATTAATCTTAAATTATAAAAATAACCATCTGAACACAGGATTGTTTTTTTCCATACAATCGTACGGAAAAATTACAGTAATGAAATATTATTATTATATTATTATTATTATTATTAATATTCTTTAATCAAATTTTTTTAAAACTATTATTATAATTTATTATTATTATATTACTATTATTATAAATAGTATTATATCAATCAATGTTCGTAAAGCTTGTTCCTATAGCTTGTGTCCGTAGATTTGTCAGCCACACAGGATATCGCAAAAAAAATTGACTTCAGCACAATTCAGATTTTCTATGCAGCCAATATTGTGCCAGCATTGGCAGTCGGTACAGCCTTAGTACCGTCAGACAGTATCGAACCTAGTTATCATCCCAGTGTTATGCCAAGTCCATTTAATCCCATCACGTCAGGATTTTAACATAACTTAAAAAAAACCCAAAATTTGACTCCTAAATTTTGAAATCCAGACTAATTCTGATCTGTAAGCCTGATTATGCCTTTTTTATGTTTTTGTGGTTGCTAAAGCCGAATCTGAAGTCCACTTAACCCCATCACGTCATACTTTTGACATCACCTCAAAAAAACCCAAAAATTTGATTAGAAAATTTTGAAATCAACAAAAATACAGATTTTTATGTCTGACTAAGACTGCTTTATGTTTTTGGGGACGTTAAATCCGAATCTGAAGTCTATTTAACCCATCATATAATAATTTTAACATAACCTAAAACAAAAACCAAAATTTCATATTAAAGTTTTGAAATCAAGAAAAATACAGATTTTTATGTCTGACTAAGACTGCTTTATGTTTTTGGGGACGTTAAATCCGAATCTGAAGTCTATTTAACCCATTATATAATAATTTTGACATAACCTAAAACAAAAACCAAAATTTCATATTAAAGTTTTGAAATCAAGAAAAACTAAGATTTATTAGTTTAACTGTGACTGCTTTATGTTTTTGGGGTCACTGGAGCCAATTCCAAAGTCTATTTAAACCCATCACATCATACTTTTGATGTAACCTAAAAAAATCCAAACCCCCTCGTGGTGTCACCTTGTCGTGGTGAGGGGGCTTAGGACCGGCCAGGCGCTTGTCCTTCGGTCGCCACCACTGGACGAGCTGTTCGGCTCTTTCCAGAACTCATCGAGCCCCGATGTCTGGCGAGATTGGGCACAGGGGAATGAATGGGACCCCATTAATTCGGGTCGCCGCCGTTTTTTGAACCTGTGCACTAGCTAACCTGTGCGGATGATGTTAATTCGGACTCCAAATGGGGGCTAACCATCCTCGTCAGCTGTGGACGACATGGGTTCTGGGAGGAATAGGACACTCCTGCCTTCCTGGTTTTTCTAAGTTGGTGTGGAGTAGCCTCGATCCAGGCTTGGCGCCCGATGGACCGGTTGTCTGTTCAATCTGACCAACGACACCTAACCCAATCTAAGGTTCCACACTGTGCCGAGAGATGGATGGCACTAGGGTTACAAAATCCGCCGTGAAGCTTGCGGGGATGGTGCGAACGTCGCCCAACCTACGTGCTCTTCAATTTGGCGTCTGTGAAGCGCAGGCGTCGATTGTTGTTGCCGGGGGCCTGGGCGGCGGACGCGCTGTCGTCGCCAGTTACACGTTCGGAGGTGTCGCGAGCGGTGCTAGGATACCGGGCGCCCTCCTAGTGTACAAATACCTTACCCACACATCGGAGTTAGGCGATATAATTAATAAACATTGGTAATAAATAATAAAAAAAAATGACCACTCCGAGACTCGAACCCGCATCACAGGGGTATCAACTATTACATACGATTTTAAATCTAGAGCTCTTAGCCACTGCTCTACCTTGAATCTTGAATATAGTATCTTTTAGAATGTATATCTATAAGTATAGGAGTATATCTTTAAACAAAATGATTAGACCTGACTTTATATCTGATAATATCTATTAGGAAATTAGAGGTAGAAAGATATAATATCAGATCTGACTATGTTCAAATATATCTAGTTAGTTCTAACCTAACATCAGGCGATATCTACCTAGATATAAACAGATATAATATCAGATCTGATTATATCTAAATATATCTAGTTAGATCTGACATCACGTCAGGTGGTATCTACGTACATATAAACAGATATATCATTAATAATTGATTATATCTGAATAGATTAAATCATATATCATTAGATCTGAAATGTATCTGATTATATCTCCCATTTATCTGATGATATCTGAAATATCTCTGATTATATCTAAACTTTTTTTCCCGGGTATGTTCAAATATATCTAGTTCGATCTGACCTCACATCAGGCTATATCTACCTCTACCGTGTGTCCCTACATAACGTGAACATATTTTAGGGTTGATATCAGCTTAAACTAGGTGTGAATTCTGTCCATTTCATGGACACTTCGCTTCCAAGAAAGCAAAACAATTTGCTTCCTCATAGAGGAAGCAATAATTTAATAATATTTTAAATATTTTAAGTTAATAAAAACAAAAATTAAAAAATGATGAATTATTTTGATTAAAAAGATACTAAAACAATTTGATTAGTTAATTTAGTTAATCTAGCTTAAATTAATGTGTCTTTAATATTTTTTTAAATATTTCAAGAAATGTAAAGATACTTTTTTAAAAAGTCGTTTTTTTCAAATAGCTATAGTAACACCAAAAATAGACATAAATAAAATTTCTAAGTAAATTTTTAAAGCCTTAAACATGTACCTTAAGTCTGTATAAACCATTTTTTGATTGGCTGAAAAAAACATATTTTTTGGGAGAAATCAAAATCATCAAATTTGGTTCATTAAGTGAAGTCACCTGAGAAATTTCAACCCATCGAAATATATGTTACTTATCGGTGCCAATTTTTTTTCTGGGACTATTTTGGATGTAAAAGAATGACATATTATCAAGATTAAAAAAAAGGTTTTGAATAAAAAAATTTTTTTAAAAAAAAATTAAAAAAATTTTTTTTTTTGTTGAACAAATTAAAAAATGTTAAAACCCATACGATATTTTGTTTGAAAATCTTAAAAAAGGCATACAAAAAAATTGGCATCAAAAAAATATAAAAAATTGTAGGAGGAAAAAAATTTTTTTTTAATTTTTTTTTTCAAAATTTTTTTTTTTTAATTTTGATAATATGGTTTTCTTTTACATCCAAAATAGTCCCAGAAAAAAAAATTGGCACCGATAAGTAACATATATTTCGATGGGTTGAAATTTCTCAGGTGACTTCACTTAATGAACCAAATTTGATGATTTTCATTTCTCCCAAAAAATATGTTTTTTCAGCCAATCAAAAAATGGTTTATACAGACTTAAGGTACATGTTTAAGGCTTTAAAAATTTACTTAGAAATTTTATTTATGTCTATTTTTGGTGTTACTATAGCTATTTGAAAAAAACGACTTTTTAAAAAAGTATCTTTACATTTCTTGAAATATTTAAAAAAATATTAAAGACACATTAATTTAAGCTAGATATTCTTTTTCTACAGGTTCTGGCAATATGTTTTAAAAAAAAAAGTCCCGATATGTTCATTAGGCTCTGAGCAATCAGCATTTGAAAATCGCTCGGGTCCCGTAGACCCAATCTAGCAGTTAACGTTAAATCCCGATAGTCTAGCAGTTGAGGGTTAATATTATTAGTAATATTATTATTATTATTATCATTATTTTACTAGGTGAAAATTATGTCCATTTCGTGGATATTTCGTTCCAAAGTTAGCAAACAAATTGGCTTTCTTATAGAAAAAGCAATATATTAATAATATAAAATTTAATTCGAGAAATTCTTTAAAAATAGGAATTTTAAGTGCAAAAAAATGAAAAAACATCAATTAATTTACGAATTTTTGATCAATTATAAAAGTTATATAGGTCAATCGATTCGTTTTGAAATAAGGAATATGATTTTTTTATTCATTAAGTTGTATTTTTAGCTTGGAAAAAAATTTTGGCAAAAAACGATTTTTTTCGATGAAAAAAGGTGCTCAACAAAATTTGATTGGGTATTTTCAAAAATCCCTGTGTCCAAATTGAGATATTCACGAGCTTAAAAAGTCATCCAAATTTTATTGAAATCCGTTGAAGCGTTCTCGAGATATCCTGGCGACAAAAAACGCTATACACACACACGTACACACACACACACACACACACACACACACACGCACATACATCTGGACATTTGCTTAGGAATGAAAATTTACGCTTTTTAGATGAAAATGAGTCGATTTAGACTATTTTTGGAAAATCGAAAATCTTAACGATTACAAAGCTTCCTCTATGAGGAAGCAAAAATTAAGTAATCAAAGTGTTGCTCGTTTTTTGATTGAACTTTAATTGATTGAGTTATTTGCAATTTCAAATTGGCCAATCACGCATCGCCTTTACCTTACAGGGCATGTTTTACTACACAGTTTATTCCCTCAAAGATGAAAAAAAAGTGGAAGGTGGCAACTTTTGGCATTACGAAGAGTGAAGGCGGATCACCCCCCTGGACCTAAAGACCCCTGTGGCCTTCGAACCCTATTGTGCTTGATTTTCGTTTTCTTCACGCTTATTAAGACTTTTTTTCAACTCATTTTTTTAGCTTTGAGGGAATAAACTGTGAAGTAGACCATGCCCTCTAAGGTAAAGGCTTTGCGTGATTGGCCAATTTGGAATTGCAAATAACTCGAGCAATTAAACTTCAATCAAAAAACGAACAACTTTTTGATTACTTAATTTTTTGAGCTAATCAGATACATTTCAAATCTAATGCTATATGATTCAATCTATTCAGATATAATCAGATATAATAAATTATTAATGATATATCTGTTTATACATATTTAGATATAATCAGATCTGATATTATATCTGTTTATATCTGAGTATATACCACCTGACGTGATGTCAGATCTAACTAAATATATTTAGATATAATCAGATCTAATATTAAATCTGTTTATATCGGGGAGTAACTCTATGATCAGTCTGCTTCGTCCAGTCTGTGAGAGATGCGTCATCTTCCAAGGTCCTTGTCCTATTCCCCGGTCAACGTGGTCGTCGCATCAATGTCCCTGTGTCAATGCAATAACGACTGCGGCTAATAAAAGCTCTGGCTTTAGGTCCACCCTGCCAAGGTGGTAGTATCTGATTTTGTCTTCTGTTTTTGGTAATACAAACAAAATTTCCTTAAATGATGTATGTCACACCACTAGGAAAAACAACGCTGTGGACGGAGTTTCGGCACCGGCGAGTAGTGGAATTTTAAAGAAGCGAGCTGCTTCACAGATCACCCCCTGAAATCCCATCTAGCAGAAATGTTTCGAGAAAGAAGTCACCAGAGAGAGAAGTCTTCTCCGTGCCTAGAGGAACTAGACGAAAACAAAGAAAAGTACTAAAAAGAAAGCGACTAGCAAACTCACCGGCAAGTGCTACACGGGAGTCCAAAGAAAACAAACAGAATTGTCCAGGCAACCGTCTGAGTGCAGTTATTGAGGGATTTAAAAAATCCGCCGACTCTTCGTCGCAAGCCCTAAAGAAGGCATACAAGCCTAAGAACGAATACGTAGTGATCAACAGTGCTCTGACTTTACAGGTGGAACAGCTGCTCTCTGAGGAGATGATAGATAGGATCAGCCAGATAGACACCATTAAGCCTGAACAGAATACACCAAGCACTACTTCTGGTTTAAAGAAAGAAGTCTTAGATACTAGGAAAGCTGTAGAAGCTCTTAAAAAGGAAAATGACCTTCTGCGCAGTAGAGTACATATTCTGGAAAACCTATACTCTAGAATCGTGAAAAGTCAAGAGTCGTCCAAAAGCAGAGGGTCTGACGGAGAAGAGTCGTTCTGCAGGGAATGTCAAGAAGCCAAAAAACTTCAATTGCTACGCCACATACTCAAAAAGGATGAAAGCTTTACTAGCTTTCAAGCTTAGTCCGAAGACCAATGGGAAAATGAAGTGTTCACGGTATCAGAGACAAAAGAGACACCTATTTGGGAGGCTTCGGAAGGGTACGACATCATCCTTCCATGTGCTGAAAACTTTATGTCTGAAAATAAAACTATTGGAAAAGCAATAAGAATGCTTGGGGGAATAAAAGGACTTTGAAATCAAACGAAAAAGCCAGGAGAAGTCGCAAAAATGATAAATTCTTTTGGTTTCCCCAATGAGGAAGGAAACGTAAGCCAGACTACAAGAAGAATCTTTTAGCCGATCCTCCATGAAAAATCTCTGGGTGCTTGGAATGCCTCCGTGCTTGATCTGACACTCTGAACTGCCCAAGTTAGTCCTAAGATAACCAGCTGGAAGGTGATGGACATAGAATCGCTTAGCGATAATAAGTACATAACCTTTCAAGTAGACATAGATGAAAAAGGGGCAAAAAATAAACGCTCCATAAATAGTGGTTGGAACGGGACAAACATACACAAAGAAAGGATGAAAGTTGCCAGGGAAAGCCTGACGCAATCAGCTGACACCTCAACAGCGTAGGATCTATCCGCTATCCTATTGAAGGTCTACAACAAATTTTTACCAAAGAAAGGTAAAAACAAATGGAAGACAACCAGTTTATTGGTGGAATTCCGTAATAAACAAACTAAGAGTAGACTGCTTAAAGAAAAGAAGAAAATATACCAGAGCTGGAAAGAAGAAAGACACCCCTTCAAAGAAATACTTGCTGTTCGACTGGCAAGAAAGCAAGAAGGTACTGCAGAAGGCCATTAAAACTTCCAAAAAGAAAATCTGGCAAAAGGTTACACAAGACATCGACATAGATATATGGGGAAAAGGCTACCAAATAGTCAAGAAGCGACTAAAAGACAAATGATCCTAGACAAATGATGTCAATGGAAATAAAGCAGGAAATAATAAAAGGTCTATTTCCTCGATACGAACCGGTAAATTTTTATACAAAAGAGGCAACAAACTTCCAAGTTTTTACAGAGGGAGAGCTCCAAAGAGCATGCAGTAGAATAAAGAACCGGAAGGCAACAGGACCAAGAATGATCCCGCCGGAAATAATGAAGGAGTTTGCAAAAAACGAAGAAAACTATGTCCTCAAAGTCTACAACGAACTTGTTGAAGCCGGTAAATTTCCAGAACAATGGGAAAAAGCAAAGCTGGTACTGCTACGTAAGGGAGATAAGCTCCTTGGAAGGCCAAACTCTTACAGACCAATTTGCCTTCTAGACGTAGAGGGTAAATTGTACGAACACCTGATCTTAGCCAGGTTGAAAGAGGAATTAACACGCACGGGTGGGCTGTCAAGCAACCAGTTTGGCTTCCGCGAGGGCAGACAAACGACAGAAGCAATAAAAGCGACTGTAAATTACGCAGACAGAGCGACACAATTCTCGAGTCAGTGTAGACGGTTATGTGCGGCCATTGCAGTGGATGTTAAAAATGCCTTCAATAGCACGTCTTGGCAGGTTATTCTAGAGGAGCTCAAACGGAGAAATATTAACAAGGGTTTAATTAAGATAATAGCCACTTACCTATCCAAAAGAAGAATCATTCTAGATGCAGAAAACAGGACTGAAGAGCAGGAAGTGAACAGCGGCGTCCCACAGAGGTCTGTACTGGGCCCCACCCTGTGGAATATCCAATATGACGGCATCCTAAAATTGAAACTCCCCCAAGGAGTAATAACAATTGGATTTGCCGATGATATAGTAGTGATAGTCATAGCACTTACAGAAGAGGAGCTCATGAATAATGCGAATATAGCGCTGCTCAGAATATACAACTGGATGAGGGCTAGAAATCTATTTCTGGTCCCAGAAAAGACCAAAGCAGTACTTCTCACTAAAAGGAGAAAATTTAAACCAATAAGTTTTGAACTACAAGGAGCCACAATCTATCCCAGCAAGTCTCTAAAACAATTAGGTGTCTGGATAGAGAAAAATTTGACTTTTGGAGAACATGTTGAGAAAATCTCAAGAAAGACACAGAAAACGATGACAGCTTTGGCAGGACTAATGCCAAACCTCAGAGGTCCTAGAGCCTTCAAACGAGGAGTGCTGTCGAGTGTCGTACACTCTCAAATGCTGTATGCCGCGACAATTTGGCAAAAAGCTCTGGGGACGGACATACATCACATGAAGCTACAAAAGATCCAGAGACTCATGGCTATTAGGATCTATAGCGGCTATCGGTCGATATCTGCTGAAGCTGCAGACGTCTTAGCAAGTACACCTCTAGTGGACCTACTCTTCAAGAAAAGGAGCCAAATATACCAAGGCATGTCAAAACAGAAAGCTGAGTTGGAATTAATTAACAATTGGCAAATTAGATAGAAAGACTGCCAGAAAGGCAGATGGACGCACTTGGCAATACTAGACATCCAAAAATGGTTTTCCAAGCAGCATGGATTGACTATTTCTTAACGCAGGCATTATCTGGGCATGGATGTTTCATGGAATATCTGTACAAGAAAAAGAGACATGAAACAAACGAGTGCAATTACTGTAAGGCAGTAGATACGCTGCAACACACACTCTTTGAGTGCCCTAGGTGGGAGGAGGCTAGAGAGAGGTTCAGAAGCATCACGGACAAAACATTCGACGCAGAAACAATGATGGACGAATTGCTGAAGTCAGAGGTAGGCTGGTAAAACTCATATGGCGTCATAGGTTCAATTATGGAAGACAAGGAGAAAGACCATCGTGTTTTTGAAAGACAAACGAACACAAAAAAAACAGGACAAAAAATTATCTTAAAACAGGATAAGAACAGAAAATCAAGAGAAAATGTTCCCTGATATTTTTACAAAGTTGAAGACTGAAAAAAGTATTTTTAAATAGAGACAGCCCCCCAATTTTAGTAATGCTAACGTGGTTTCCGATAGGTTGTGGAGTAGACAAGGGAGAATGGGTGTTAATCAGTAAGAGTCTGACTCTACCCACAACTTTCATCTTCGTGGGTGTACAACGCAGGATTCACCTAAACTCACATAAAAAAAATTAAAAAGCAAATCTGTTTATGTGTAGGTAGATATCACCTGATGTGAGATCAGATCTAACTAGATATATTTAAACATAGTCAGATCTGATATTATATCTTTCTACATCTAATATCTATCTAATAGATAGATCTATCTAGATATCTATTAGATATCTATTTTTTTTTTTTTTTTGAGTTTAGGTGAATCCTGCATTGTACACCCACGTAGATGAAAGTTGTGGGTAGTATCAGACTCTTACTGACTAACACCCTTTCTCCCTAATCTTCACCGCTTTGCACCGAAAACCGCGATAGCATTACTTCGATGCGGGGATTGTCAACGTTTACAAGTCTAAGTCAGAGTGTTAAAAAAACATAACCCTATATTGGGTTTTCTAGTGTATTAGTCCATTGTATTTAATGTTATGTAGTAGATAAAACTTGTTGCGTTATTTCACTTGTCTAATTTTTCTTTGTTTTGCCTTCTTTATTTCTCTGTGTTCCTTTTCCTTGTTCTCTATAATGTTTCTCACTACTGTGTACGTCATGTCCCATTCTTCTTGGGACTTTAGAAGGGCCCTCATCATAGAGATTACTGTAAATTTGCGACCCATGCATCTTTCAAATTCGTCTCTTGTTTGCTGCCATCTTGCACAGTCGAAAAGTGTGTGCTATACTGTGTCAATTGAATGGCAGTAGTTGCACTTATTTGTGTCGTGTCTTTTCCTTTTGTACAAATAGTCCATAAAGCAACCATATCCTGAGAGAGCTTGCGTAAGGAAATAGTCGGTTTCTCCGTGCTCACGGTTGACCCAGTTTCTGATATTCAGGATGAGCTAATGAGTTCACCTCCCTTTTTCACTACTTGTCCATACGTCCTGCCAGCGTTTTAAGAGGTTTTCTCTTGCTGCCTCTTTACTAGTTCCTTCAAAAATTTGACTTCTCTCATTTGCTAGCAAGTCGATTGGCGGTATGTAAGCGATAAAGCAGGCTCCTTCTATTGGTAGGGTTCTGTATCCGCTGCATATCCTTATGGCGGTAAGTCTTTGGATTTTTTGCAGCTTCTTAAGCAGATTTTTCTGGCCGAGCGCTTTCTGCCAAACTGGGGCAGCATATAGCATCTGAGAGTGTACAACACCCATCAGAATTCTTTTGCTTGCCTTGGACCTCTGACGTTCGGCATCAGACCAGATAGAGCGGTCATGGTTTTCTCAGCCTTACTGCTGATACGGTGCACGTGTTCACCAAACGAGAGTTTTGGTTCTAGCCAAACACCTAAATGCATTAGAGTTCTGTTTGGTTGGATGGTTACACCTAGTAACTAAAAGCTTATGGGCTGCAGGTTTTTCCGCTTGGTTAGAAGCATTGCTTCCGTTTTCTCTGGGGCAAGTGTTAGCCTTCTACTTGTCATCTACCTCTGTATCCTTATCAGAGATACATTGGCCAGGTTTATTAGCTCTTCTTCCGCTTGCCCTATTATAATGACCATTATGTCATCCGCGAACCCTATTATTGCCACTTCATCGGGAAGTCTCAGTTGTAGGAGATCGTCGTATTGTATATTCCACAGGGTAGGTCCGAGGACAGATCCCTGTGGTACTCCACTATTAACTGCGTGCTCTCTTGTCTTGCCTTCCGTTTCCAGGATGACCTTCCGATTTGAGAGGTATGAGGCTAGGACTTTTATAAGACCTTCGTCTATCCTTCTGTTCTTTAGTTTTTCCAATATCACTTGCCATGACGCGCTGTTAAATGAATTTTTTACATCAATGGCAATCGCAGCACAGAGCGGTCTGCATTGCCTTGAGTAAGAATCCACTTTCCTGATGTTTCTAATGGTTTTTTGAATTGCGTGCATCGTGCTTTTCCCTTCCTGGAAGCCAAACTGTTTTTTTGACAGTCCACCTGTGCGAGTCAGTTCCCCCCTTAGCCTGATAAGTAGCAGCTGCTCGTATAACTTGCCCTCCACGTCCAAGAGACAAATTGGCCTATACGAATTTGGGACTCCAAGTGGTTTGTTGCCTTTCCTCAGCAGCACTAACTTCGCCTTCTTCCATCTGTCAAGAAAGCTTCCGGCTTGTGAGAGACTGTTGTAGATCATGCCTGGTCCTGGCGCTTTTCCTACCTTTATTTTCCTGGAAGCCTTTATTAAATCCGTTTTGGTAAAGGTTACAGGCTCTGTAAAGTCTTCAATGTGGAAATTGACTGGATCGTGTAGTGAAAAAAGGTTCTCAGTTACTTCCTGCATGACGTTCATAGACATTATTTGCCTTGATGTGTTTCTCAGCAATTTCTTTTTAATAATTTAATAACTCCTTCCCCATGTGTCATTGTCGATATCCTGCACAATACCCAGCCACCTATTACGTTTGGGTACCTTAATTGCCTTTTGCAATGCTTTCTTTTGTTTTTGATAGGAGTTCCATATGGCTTCTTTTGCAGCTTCGTCCTTTTTCCTTGCCCCTTTTGTGTACTGTCGTCTGGCCTTTAGACAATGTTTTCTTAGGTCAGCTATTTCAGACTTCCACTAGTAAACTGGATTCCTTTCTCGGTTAAGACGCTTTTCTTTCAGGCATGCGTGGCATATTTCGTTTAGGAGTCCTGTAAGGCCTTCTGCTGTCGGCGGGTACTGCAATTCTCCGAGGCTAGTTATAGTCTCGGTGATTTGGTTTTTATCTACGCCTTTCATGTTCCAGCCCCTTGGTGTCCTGCCACTTCCGGTGTTTCCTTTCGTCTCCACCTAGACTGTAAAAGATATGTACTTGTGATCGCTTCGCGATTTAACACTTAATACCTTCCAGTTCGAGATCCTACTGCTAATTTGTGATGTCGCTATAGTCAGATCTAGAACCGACCCATATTCCTTTCTTGTAAAGGTTGGTGTTTTCCCAACGTTCGCGATCACAAGGTCAAGATTGGCTACCTACTCTACGACAGTGGCTTCTCTAGTATCTGGCTTCCTTTTACCTTATTGAGTCGACTTTGCGTTAAAATCACCAGTGATTATGGTCTCTCCCTTAATTTCTCGTAAAGTTTCCTTAATTTGCTGGAGGATCTCTTCTAGATCTAATAGAGGTTTAATTGGAGATGCATAACAGCTGAAAGGGGTAAATTCTTTGGTTGTTATATAAGAGAAGCCTGCGCCATTTCCCTGTTTCACTATGCCAATGTTGGTATCTAGAACTTTGATAGCTGTATCGCAAGCATTATCATGGATCCAGTTGCCGTCCTCTTGTAACATATTTATGTTTGGTTCACTCACGACTAAAATCTTCGCCGCGAGTTCATTTGCTGTCGCAAGAGCCATATTCTGGGCCACACGCCTTCTATTTCTATTAATTTGCAATACACTATGCCAATGTTGGTATCTAGAACTTTGATAGCTGTATCGCAAGCATTATCATGGATCCAGTTGCCGTCCTCTTGTAACATATTTATGTTTGGTTCACTCACGACTACAATGTTCGCCGCGAGTTCATTTGCTGTCGCAAGAGCCATATTCTGGGCCACACGCCTTCTATTTCTATTAATCTGCAATACCCTCATCTTGAATTTAGTTTTCCGGGTTGTGTGTCTCAGATTTTTTGCCAGTGTTCCTCTCGTTATTGGTAGTTTGGTGTCCCTCCTTCAAACACTTTAGGCAGAAGGTAGCGTTTTCACACGCTCTAGCTTTATGGCCTTCATTTCCACACTTTTTGCAGAGGTCTACTCTATTCGGTCCTTTGCAAACCATTTTTTTCGTGGCCTGTCTTCCAGCATTGTTGGCACCTGACTTCCTTTTAGTGCTCCAGAACCCTACACCTCATCCATCCAATGGTAATTTTCCCTTATTGTAACAGTTTTCCCGCATCTGCTTGACGCAATATCACTGTCACGTTTTGCCTATTGCCATAGGTTGGGCGTAGTGCTCTTACCTCCAACGTCTTCCGTCTTTACGTTGGTGGATTTTTCAACGGCTTCCTTTATTTCTTCTACCGTCGTTACGTCGTCCATTCCCTTGATATGGAGGATTGTCTTCCTCACGAGGACCACCGTCTTTGCGGTCGGTAGACTTTCCACGATCTTCGCTTTGAGCGCTTCGGTCAGAGCGGCACCATTTTTGACTGCTAGGAGCACATTACCATCCTTGGTCTTTTTTATTTGCTTAATAGCTACCCCTAGCTCAACCGGGTTCACTACCTGCTTAACAGACCTAAGAACCTCAGCGTTATTTTTCCCTTTCATCTGAATTAGTAGGGCATCATTCTCAGCTTTTCTTGTAGCAAGAGGGTTATTCCTTTTCGCTTCCGGAATTTTCGGATTTGTCTCAGCAGTAGATGATCTACTCCAGCAGATGCCTTTTGATTCTTCCCAGGTTTCTGAAAAGGAATTTATCTTTTTCGTCTGTGTAAGCAGCCTTTTCCCCCTGAATTGGGTAGCATATGCACCTGGTCGTTTGTTTAATCCTTCCATTTTGATCCGGGAAATCTATCGATTGGACCATGACTGCAAGATCGCCTTGTCCCTTGATTTGTTCTCTTAGTCCATTTTTCCTGACAAATTTATCTATGGCCCGTTTAATGCCTTTGTTTTCAGAGGATATTTCGATGCTGCAGGGTAGTATAATTGCAGTGTTTTCCACGGGGTCCCAAACCGGTCGCGAGCTAACCTTGACTTCGCCAAAGACTTCGGCAACCCAATGCTCCTCTCCTATATTCTGGAAGTATTCCAGCGTTTCCTCTTTTTTTAGTTGTAGCCTTTGTCTTCTTAAAAATTGCATTTTACGGCATTCTTCGCACTGGTCTTCAATCGCAGCAGATTTGTTTTCGATTTGTTCCTGCAGCCGTTTCTCCCTTTCTGCTGTTTTGGAGTACAGCTTTTCCAGAGTGCAAATTCTGGTGCGCATGAGGTCGTTTTCTTTCCGAAGTTCCTCTACGACCTTCCTCATGTTTAGGAGATCTCTGCTTAGGTTTGCCGACTGATGCTTTCCCCTTTCATCAGAAGTCTCCTGTGCCTTCCTTGCCAAGGTTTCACTTGTAGGGTAAGGAAGCTACTTATATTACAGACTACCGTGCTAACCTTGTAGCCATTTTTGACGTGGTTCACAAGTGCTTTAACATTACTAGCTATCACTTTGTACACTTTCTCGAATTCCCTTTCGTCCTCCATAAAAGAGAAATCGCTTTCTTCAAACGTTAAGCTCTCCTGCGTGTGCATCGAACGCTACCCTTTTACTGGCTTCTCAATATCGGAGAGGCTCTCAGGAGGCGTTCTGAAGAGTCGCTTGTTTTTACGGAAAACCTTTTCTTTTCGTTCATTGCTTTCTGTCAGGACGTCAGTTTGAGTACGCTTGTCCGGATTGAGGCAAAGGAGGCCAAGTGATCCAACTCCATTGCATTGCGGTCGCATGATGACGACGAGTCGAGGCCCGCTTTCTCGCCTCCACTACTTGCCGGTGCCGAGGCTCCGTCCCTAGCGCTGTTTTTTCCTAGTGGTGTGACAAGCATCATTTTAGAAAAATTTTGTTTGTATTCCTAAACAGGAGCCAATATCAGGTACTACCACCTTGGCAGGGTGGACCTGAGGCCAGAGCTTCCATTAGCCGCAGTCTTTATTGCATTGCCACAGGGACATTGATGCGACGACCAATGAAAAAAGTATTTTTAAATAGAGAAAGCCCCCCAATTGTAGTAATGCTAACGTGGTTTCCGATAGGGTGTGGCGCAGATAAGGAAAAATGGGTGTTACTCAGTAAGAGTCTGACATTACCCACAACTTTCATCTTCGTGGGTGTCCAATGCAGGATTCACCTAAACTCACATAAAAAAAATTAAAAAAACAAATCTGTTTATATCCAGGTAGATATCCCCTGATGTGAGATCAGATCTAACTAGATATATTTGAACATAGTCAGATCTGATATTATATCTTTCTACATCTAATATCTATCTAATAGATAGATCTATCTAGATATCTATTAAATATCTATTAGATAGTTCTGTTTATATCTAGATATAAACAGATATAATAGTAGATCTAATTATATCTAAATATGTATATATGTTTAATAATTGATTATATCTGAATAGATCAAATCATATATCATTAGATCTGAAATGTATCTGACTATATCTACAATATATCTGAAATATATCTAATTATATCTAAACCCTTTTTCCCGGGTAGTATATTACTGTTCCATTTAAATTATAAATTAATTATTATAAACTATTAAGTTACCCGGGAAAAAGGGTTTAGATATAATCAGATATATTTCAGATATCATCAGATACATTGTAGATATAATCAAATACATTTCAGATCTAATGATATATGATTTAATCTATTCAGATGTAATTAATTATTAAAGATATATCTGTTTATACATATTTAGATATAATGAGATCTGATATTATATCTGTTTATATCTAGGTAGATATTACCTGATGTGATGTCAGATCCAACTAGAAATATTTAGATATAATCAGATCTGACATTATATCTGTGTATATCTAGGTAGATATCGTCTGATGTGAGGTCAGATCGAACTAGATATATTTGAACGTAGTCATTATAAATAAATTACCCGGGAAAAAAGGTTAAGATATAACACAGGCCGACAAAATTTTGTTGCCCAATCAATGGAAGCTAATTCTTGTAGGATTTTGTCCGTCTAATCCAAATTTGACATTGAAAATTTTTGATTGGCTCTAGTTTTCAAGCAATTTCGGTTTAAATGTGTAAAACACGTATTTTTGGTATTTTTTGAGTGTATTTAAAACAATAAAACAAAACAATAAATCTGTCAGCATTGGACTAAATGATGGCTCAAACATTACCCTTTTAGACCCAAAAGCAAAAACCTAAGTATTATACATAACCTTTAATATCCAATAAGATGTTCGCAGCCTGGCAAGAAGGCTGGAATAGTAAAGAATTCGAATTTACAGAGTTGCGCCCGAAACTTCAAAAATATATTTTCTTCTTAATGCCTGAATTTTCCTCGAATTTCATTGTCACGAAATAGAACTCGAAACCCAGCGACCTGAATTTTTCATTATTCCGAAGCGTATATCCTATACCGTAGAACGGGATTCATTTCAGTCACTTTCAATTTCGAAATATTCCGTCAGATCAGATATAGGTTGGCAAAAACGAGTTCCACTAAATAATTCATTCAGTATATTTATGAGAGTTTCAAACTAACCGAAAATGTGAAGGAAGACATGTGGCTCTAAATTTCCAACAAAAGGACCTACTTTTTCTTTGTATTCTGTCGCTTACGGTCAGTTTCTTTTTGACTTTCGAACAGTTAAGTTGGCGTGAATTTTGAACTTGTTTTCACAAATGCTTCAACTTTAATTAAAATTAAGTTTTTATAGTAAAGTTTAATAGTTTTAATAGTTTCTATATGCAGTTAATAATATTCATGTTCTTAATTATACTCTAAAAAGTGCTCATGTGGGTTTTAAGTTATAAGTTTATTGATATAAACTAAACAATAGCAATAATATGTTGTTTATTATTATTACTCTGTTATTTTTTAAAAATTTCTAATAACACTTTCGGACAAGTCGGTTATTAGATATGTATTTTTATTAAACAGATAAAAACACTACGTTAGTCCGACGTTTCGAGAATAAACTATTCTCATTTTCAAGGACAATATTTTCACAACAAGATAAATTGGATCACAAATCAAAAATGATTCAAAAGTACGTCATTTTTTATTTGTGATCCAATTTATCTTGTTGTGAAAATATTGTCCTTGAAAATGAGAACGGTTTATTTTCAAAACGTCCGACTAATGTAGTGTTTTTATCTGTTTAATAAAAATACATATTTAATAACCGACTTGTCCGAAAGTGTCATTAGAAATTTTTAAAATTTAACCAAACCTCGGACATTAAAGCGTTTTAACTACTCTGTTATTATTATGATAATTATTATTGTGTATTATTTTTGTTATTATGAATATGATATCATCATCATTATTATTATTATTATTATTATTAATAATAAATCCTATATTTTATATTTCAAAATAGCTACACATGTCTTAAAAGCTACACATTCAAATTGATTATTGTCAATATGAATTTTTGTAAATAACTTATTTTATTTCTAATTATTAGTAATATACTATTGCCATATTGTGTCAAACTATTATTATTATTATCCTTATTGTATAAACAAGCATTTTTTACATATATATTTATTAAGAAATGGAAAAAACAGATATACTTTTTAGTCTGCTAAAAAAATTATTTATTACTGAGAATTTTTAATTATCATTCAATTCCGCTTTAAAAAAGTTTTTACTGTATATATGACCTTAAAAGAATTCAGCTTGAACCACTTCTTTTTCTTTGTTAGGAATTAAACTGTCACCGAAGGTTTGATGAATTCCTCTAAATACCGCTTTAGATAACTCCTTAAATTGACTAAAAGGAATAAAAGTTTAGTAACATTTGTTCCACTACGCGAGTCGCAAAAAAGAAGGAAATTCAGGCACTAAGTGGAATTCATATTTTCAATTCTTTACTGTTCCAGCCTTCTTGCCGGGTGTCCCAGAAAAGTGATTAAAACTGTCATAACTTTTGATCATGTAAACCAATTTACGTAAAAATTTGTATCTAAGGGTTTCTAGGGTCGCTGCTTACAAATCGGTTATCAAAATTTTAAAATTCAAAATGGCGGATCCAAAATGGCCGACAATTTCTTTTTAAATTTAAATTTTTATGAAACTTAGTATATAGGTGTTTTTGAGACAGCTGATTGTAAAACTGTTCTAAGATTTTCAAAACCCAAATGGCGCACCCAATAGGGCGGAAAATTTTTTTAAAAAAATTCACATCTTAATGAAACTTGGTATTTGGGGGTTTGGCGAACACAGATTACGAATGTGTAATCAGGTTTTCAAAATTTAAAATGGCAGATACAATATGTCGTTTACTCGTCCAGTAAACGAAAGATAAAAATGTACGTACCCAGACAATGAAGACAAATTAAATTAATTTTAACCAACGGAGTAAGGCAAGTCAGGGAAAGATTTACCCAACCAACAAAGGTAAAATAAAGTTGTCGTAATCCGACCATTTAAGATAAGACAAAATGACTTTTACCCATCCAGTAAAGGAGAGATAGAAATTTCTTGACCCAACCAACAAAGGTAAGTTCAAATAGTCGTTACCCGACCATTTAAGGTAAAATAAAATCACTTTTACCCGTCCAGTAAAGGAGAAATAAAAATTTACTTACCCAACCAACAAAGGTAGGATAAAATTGTTCTTACCCGACCATTTAAGGTAAGATAAAATGATTTTACCTGTCTAGTAAAGGAGAAATAAAAATGTCCTTACCCAACCAACAAAGGTAGGATAAAGTTGTTGTCACCCGACCATTTAAGGTAAGATAACATGATTTTACCCGTCCAGTAAAGGAGAGATAAAAATTTTCTGACCCAACCAACAAAGGTAAGATAAAATCACTTTTATCCGTCCAGTAAAGGAGAAATAAAAATGTACTTACTCAACCAACAAAGGTAGGGTAAAATTGTTCTTACCCGACCATTTAAGGTAACATAAAATGATTTTACCTGTCTAGTTAAGGAGAAATAAAAATGTCCTTACCCAACCAACAAAGGTAGGATAAAGTTGTTGTTATCCGACCATTTAAGGTAAAATAACATGATTTTACCCGTCCAGTAAAGGAGAGATAAAAATGGCCTGAACAACCAACAAAGGTAAGTTCAAATTGTCGTTACCCGACATTTTAAGGTAAGATAACATGATTTTACCCGTCCAGTAAAGGAGAAATAAGATTATTCCTTACCCAACCAACAAAGGTAGGATAAAGTTGTTGTTACTCGACCATTTAAGGTAAGATAAAATGACTTTCACCCGACCAGTAAAGTAGAAATAAAAATGTCTTTACCCAACCAAGAAAGGTAAGATAAAGTTATCGTCACCCGACCATTTAAGGTAAGATAAAATGGCTTTCACCCGTCCAGGAAAGGAGAGATAAAACCGTCTTTACTCAACCAACAAAGGTAGGATAAAGTTGTTGTTACTTGAACATTTAGGGTAAGAAAAAATGATTTTACCCGTCCAGTAAAAGAGAGATAAAAATGTCCTGACCCAACCAATAAAGGTAAGTAAAAATTGTCGTTACCCGACATTTTAAGGTAAGTTAAAATGATTTTACCTGTCCAATTAAGTACCCCTAAGTGACATGTTTCAATTAAATCCGGCAGATTTATAATCCTTTGTCAGACATATTGGATCCGCCATTTTGAATTTTTAAAATCTAATGTCAGATTCGTATTCAGCGACGCCGAAAACCCCCCAGTAAAATGTTTCAGAATCTTGAATATAGTTTTTTTAATAATGTATATCAATAAGTATGGGCGTATATCTTTAAACAAAATGATTAGACCTGACTTTATATCTAACAATATTTAATTAGATATAGAAACATATAATATCAGATCTGACTATGTTCAAAAATATCTAGTTAGATCTGACCTCACATCAGGTGATATCTACCTAGATGTAAGCAGATATAATATCACATCTAATTATATCTAAATATGTCTAGTTAGATCTGACATCACGTCAGGTGGTATCTACCTAGATATGAACAGATATAATATCAGATCTGCTTATATCTGAATATATATAAACAGATATATCTTTAATAATTGATTATATCTGATTATATCTGAATAGATTAAATCATATATCATTTGATCTGAAATGTATCTGATTATATCTACAATATATCTGATGATATCTGAAATATATCTGATTATATCTAAACCTTTTTTCCCGGGTAGTTACATATTATGAATTACTATTTCTTCAATAGGATTAGTTATTTCAATTCTAATAAGTAATTTATTAATTTCTTAGGGTTCCGTGCACTACAAGTGTACGCAGGGAACCCTATTGAAAAGACCTTGTCGGTTTTCGTGTACCCCCTTCCCCTTGCCACTAAAGTTGCAATTGCCCGTAATTTAGTTGTCTGATTTTGTAATTTTTCGAACTTGCATTTATAGGAATTTATAATTATTTGCAATTTGCATTTGCCCGAACTTTCAAATCACCGTACTTGCATTTGTCAAAACATTGAATTACTCGAAAGTGCGTTTGTCTAGACCAAGTTGAAAAAACTTGTACAAGCTTGGTAAGAAGAGGTTAATTGAAACGAAAAAAACGGTTCCAAATGTCGTGAAAGTTTGAACATTTTTAATCCAATTTAATGTCATTTTTGAACTTCTACGTTTTAATTCTTCTGGAAAGAATTCATTTGCGCACATTTCTATTCTTTTTAGTTCCTGATGAAAAATATACGCATTTCAATTCCGATACGAGAGTTAGAAGTGAAATCAATGTACTCCCGCTTCATTTTAATTCTGATACGGTAGTTAGAAATGGAATCAATTTAATCTCGTTTTATAGCTAAAAAATATGAAGCCAATTAAATTCCGTTTAAGACAAAAAATTGGTAACAGTTTAATTCATGTTAATCAAGCGGAATTAAAACAGATTAAGATGTTTGCAAAAATGACGAATATTAATATCGCTTTCTATTCCAATCAATGTCATTTTTGAACTTTTTTGTTTTCATTTTAATGCATTTTAATCAACCTCTTCTTGCCGGGAGATCTTGGGCAAGTTCTTGTACAATTTCTTGTACCTGATCAGTGGCATGAACTTGTACAAGAACTTCCAAAAACATGTATGTGTTCTGCATAAGAAATTGGAACATGTTCTTGAACAGGATCATGTATAAGATCTTGTACAAGTTTTTTCAACTGGGAGGTGACTTTAAAGGGTTAATCGGCTCAGCTTATCACTTGATATCAAGGTCAGTTGACCACCAAATAATTTTTTACTTATAAGAAACCCTTAAAAAATTGATAGACTTTACAAAATTTAATAATATACTTTGGGGTTAAAAGTCTTAATCTAGGGTGAGTTTTAAAAGTTGATCGGCTCACGTTATCACTTCATATCAAAGTTAATTTAACATTTCATAAGTTTTAATTCATTACAAACCCTTTAAAAATTCTTAGACTTCACGAAAGTCAATAAAAGGCTTTGAGGTTAAAAATCTGAATCTAGGTTGAGTTTTATGGGTTGATCGGCTCAGGTTACCACTTAGGGTGATTGTGGGTATTACTAGGCGTGCTGCTATTACTAAGGCGCTGTCGGTAGTGGCGGGACGGCGGGTATGGCAGAACAGTGCCATATTTTTGGCAGCTGAACTCACAATGATGCCTTTTATGGTGTAAAAGTAGTGTTTTATTGCGCTCAACCTTTTCTATATGATTTACACGTTTTTGATGTACGATGGATCACTATATTGATAATAATAGTTTGAAGGTACTTTTAAAGCATTATTCCCTTGACGCAAAAATGATTAAATAACACAAATTTCTAGAATTCTGTTAACAATTAGTGCTTTGATTTATTAGTATTTGAATTTTCTTCGAAATTTTCAAAACACTATGCCTGATTGTGCGATGGAAACAAATGCAAAATCATCATTATCGTGATGTCCTGTTTCGGCAGTTGTGGGACACTCTATATCGGCAATGTAAGGACACTGATTCAGAGTATTCAAAGACCTGGAAAAGCTCTGAAATTTCATTTTGAAAAAATACTAGATACCCTATCAGACTGTGTTTCCTATATCTGATAAAATAGTACATTTCATAACGGGCTTGGTAGCTTTTTTTATGTATATCTTAGAAGAAAATTTTATTGTACTTTTATGAATTAATTAAGCAACATATGAACTAAAAGCATAAATTACCAGCTCGGCAGCATACACGACCAGCTACGAGTCCCGGCAGCATACACAACCAGCCACCAACCCAGGCAGCACTCACTACTAGCAACGAGTCCCCCTGCAGTGTCTACTTCTTACACTACGTGCATGAACATCGTCCGTTCTGAGTGAGATGCATGTACTACGTGGCGTGGCGGCAGGCCCGCAGCAGAGTTGGCAATCTGATACCAATAGGCGTGCTGCATCCAGTGAGGGGTAGCGGACCAGCATCTCATACTAATACGGAGCCGTATCTACGCTGCACGTTTGTCTTGATTTAGAAGCCACCATCTTGTACAAATATGGATGTAGATTCCAGTCAACTAACGCTTTAGTGAACATTTACATTTAGAAATAAAAGTATGTTTAATTATTATAATAAAAATTGTATTTTAATAAAATAAAAAATTAATGTTTAAAATTATTATAATTTTCAGAATGCCAGGCAAGCCTAAAGAACCGGATAGTTCTGAAGCAAAGGAGGTTTCTAATAAGATTAGGAAGGATTTTACGAGGCTCCTAGATGAATGTGAAGCTATTATTCCGAGTATTGAAGATGCATCAAGTCTTCTGGACATATTAAAAGATGAAGACAGAGTGTTGTTTGCTGACAGGTGGATGAATATTTGCAATCAAAATTTAAGAACAGTAAAAAGTGTCTTCCATTCTCTCAAGTTAGCTAAGAATAAATATAGATGTCTCAATATTATACAAATAATTATGAGTCATCATGCAAATTTCAAGAAGTATTTAAAAGAAGGATCTGGAGTTAATACATTGGAAAACATTGATGATCAAATAAGTGGTCGCGTTCGTTGGGAAAACAGTGAAAGTGCATTTAAAAGTCGTCTTCAGACGAGCATTATTATTAATCTTACACACATTGATATAGTAGCCTTTTTCAAGGATGCATCTATCCTTTTCGTGTACAACATTGGAAAAGTATTAAGTAAACATGGACCATTAAAAGTGTATGCTGTGTTAGGAGCGAAATTTTATAAATTCCTTAACGCAGACGAAGAAAAAGAGTATTTTAATGTGAGAGCTGCAGAGATATTTTCTTCAACTGTTTTAGAAGATTGGTTTTGTATGAATATTAAAAACCCAATATTAAAGGATATAGAATCGTTTGAAGAAAAAGAATCTCAATGGACGCTCCATTCTATAGTAAAATTAGAAATAAATATCAACAAATATAATCCGCTTAAAGTTGGATCATATATTGATTTACCTTCTTCAATCAAAGCGAAGACAGCTTGCATCAACGTTCGAAATGATGATTATAAATGCTTTATGTGGGCAGTTTTATCAGCTTTACATTCAGATGTACATGATCACCAACCTGTTTCCAATTACTACAAGTATGAAAATGAGTTAAGTTGGAGTGGAATAGAATTTCCAGCTTCACTTAAAGATATCAGGAGATTTCAAAAATAAAATGATGTTTCTATAAATGTTTAAGGTTTGAGTATAAAAAATTCAAAATTTAATACTTTTCCCTTACATCTTACATCGGATAAGAAGCAGATACATATTACTTTTTTAAGGATTGAAGATATTTATCAGAATGAAAATGATGACGATGATGAAGATAATGAAGATTTTGAAAATGTGAATACATCAAATAATTTTCATTATGTGTGGATCAAGGATTTATCTCGCCTTGTAAGTCGTCAATTATCTTTATGGAATGGGAAAAAATATATTTGTGATCGATGTCTTCACTATTTTATAAGTGAAGAAAAGTTATCTCATCATGAAGGTGAATGTCAGAAATTAAATGAGTGTAAAGTAATTCTTCCTAAACCGGGTAAAAATTTTTATTTGAAGTGCAGTTATGATGATTTTTTATCAGGATATTATTCTAGTCCAACAGATGTAAATCCAGCCAAATGGTTTGCACAGGAATTACAGAATTTAGCTCAACGTGTAGAGTTAATTTTCAAGAATCCAATCCCAATGGAACATTTGACAGCCGCGCAGACTGAAGCTTTTGTAAATGCTGCTATCTGTCATATTTGTGAAGGTCTAATATCTTATCAAGAAAAAAAAGTTCGTGATCATTCACATTTAACTGGCAAGTATCGTGGAGCTGCGCATGAAAATTGTAATTTAAATTACCAAGATTCTCGGATTATACCTGTGGTTTTTCATAACTTAAGTGGGTATGATGCTCATTTTATAATTGCAGATATTTGCCATGAATTTGAAGGGAAAATTGATTTGCTTTCAATAAACAAGGAAAAATATATTTCCTTTACAAAGAGAATAAAGTATAGTGAAATCAAATTTCGTTTCATAGATTCTTTTCGAATTATGGCAAGCTCTTTAGAAAAACTAGCATCATATCTAACAGAGTATAAAATTGTCAATTCAGTGTTTACGAATTTCACTGATCCTGAAATAAAGTTACTTACACGCAAAGGTGTTTTACCGTATGAATACATAGATTCATTGAATAAATTAATAGATTTAGCATTACCTAAAAAAGAAAATTTTTATGGCTCTCTCAATGATAGTACAATCTCTGATGAAGATTATAGTCATGCTCAAAATGTATGGTCTACATTCCAATGTAAAAGTCTTGGTGAATATGTGGATTTCTACATGAAAACAGATATACTATTATTGGCAGATGCAATGTTGAATTTCTCAAAGGTAAAATTAGAACTCATAACTGATATTGACAAACTTATGTTTATTGAGCGTGGTATAAGAGGAGGTATAAGCCAATGTTGTAATAGATATTCAAAGACTAATAATATGTATATGAAAAATTTTAACCCAAATGATAAAACTAAATATATTATGTATTTCGATGCCAATAATATCTATATAACAGTTTTAATTTTAATATTCCGGATGACTCACCTATTGGGAACATTTTAGAAGTCGATCTTTAATATCCTCAAGAATTACATGACAGTCATAGTGTTTTTCCTTTTTGTTCAGAACCCTCAAACCCACCAACAACAGCGTCAAAGCAAACTTAGCTTCTAAGCACTCTTTTACATAAACTCCAGTATATTATTCATTATCAAGCGTTAAAACAAGCTCTTTCAAATGGTCTAACGCTTGTAAAAATTCATAGAGTACTTAAATTTAATCAAAAAACTTGGCTCAAGTCTTACATCGACTTTAATACTTCCATGAGAAGAGACGCTAAAAATAAATTTGAAAAAAATCTGTTTAAATTAATGAATAATGCAGTTTACGGTAAAACTATGGAGAATGTGCGAAATCATGTTGATGTAAAACTTGTTACTAAATGAGGTGGTAGATATGGAGCTGAAGCTCTCATATCTAAACCCAACTTTCATAGTAGATCAATTTTTAATAACAATTTAGTAGCAATTGAGCTTCGAAAAACGGAAATAGTGATAAATAAACCTATATATTGGACTTACAATACTTGATTTATCCAAGACACTTATGTATGTTTTTCATTATGAATATATATGATCTAAAAATATAGTAAAAATTGTGAGTTGTTGTACACTGACACTGATAGTTTCATTTATGAATTAAAGTGTAGAGATATTTATAGTGATATGAATGATGATATTGGTAAGTTTGACACATCTGATTATGCGAAAGATAATGTATATAATATTCCTCAAGTTGGTCTGAGAAGTAAAATGTATAGCATTCGAGTTAACGGACAAGATTTTGTAAAAAAAAGCTAAAGATATAAAAGCAGGTGTGGTGAATAAAACTATTAACTTTGATGATTATGTGGAATGTCTGCAGAAATCTAGAATTCAAACGAGAATGCAACATATAATTAGATCTCGACTACATCAAGTAGAAACTGTAAAACAATTTAAAATAGCATTAAGTCCCTTTGATGATAAACGCTACTTATTGCCTAAAAGTACCGATACCCTTGCTTGGGGTCATTATAAAATTATAAAAAGTAAATGAATTGTATTAGTGGGTATATAATTATATCATATAACCTGTACATATGAATGAGGTTTAAAAAAATTAACAATATTTTATATTTAAAATTGTTATTGCTTTATTTATTACTACCTTATCTTGTATACATTTTTGAATTAAAACAATAATATTTTTTCTAAGTATAATATAAATGTAAATCTAATAAATAAATAAGAAAAATTAAATCATTACATATTTGCTTGATTTAACTTTCTGGAATGTTAACTTGAACTTTTACAAAAGTTAACTTTAACTTTTCCAAAAGGTCGAGTCCATACCAAGTGATCATACTAATTTCAGTCACATTAATTAATATTTATGAAATTGATGATTTGGGTTCCTTCAGTGGTTAAAAAAAGAAACTTTAAGTGTTTTTGAAAAATTCAAAATATTTTTGAAAATATTCAAATTCAAAATTTTGAGCATTATTTTTTTTGTTTAATCATAACTTCCGTAATTTTTAAGCAATTTAGATCATTTTTTTTTAAATTACTCGAATTTGAATGCTCTTTTAAGAAAAATTATAACAAATAAAAAATTGTTTATAATTAAATTTTTATTAACAAAAAAAAATTATTTATCTAAAAAAAAATCAAAATCATATCTTCGATTTTTTTCAAAAAATTCATAAACATAGCCTATAATGTGCTTAAAAATTTAAGCCAAAGAACAGGATGGTATGTCTTAAAGTTTTCGAGAAAAAAATTATTATGTTACGCTAGCGCGGACTGGTGTCGCCACGCCGCTACTCAGCGCGTAGCTCCGTAGTAACTTAAATGTATGTATATCATTATTTAAAATAAATATAGCTACAGTATTGTGTTTAAATTATAGGCTTGAATAAATCTTACTGATTTTTTCTTAGTACATGGATATATATGTTAAGTTTAATCAACTAAAATCCATAACGATTTCAGAATTTCAATAACAATAATCGTCTTTTTTTCGTACTTTTTGGATTGTACTGTGTGCTGAATTAGAAAATAGTTTTTTTTCATTTGAGGCATATAAAATAAAATTACTTACTTAAATTTTAACTGTTATGAAATATATTCGTAAAGAATTTTCTGAATTGACAATTATAATTACAATAAGATTACAAATAATTTAATTTAATATTTAAATATAAATAATGCAAGTACAGCAAAACCTATAAAACGTTAGAATTAAAAAAATCTCAAAAAATAATTTTAATAAAAAAAAATTGGTAAATTATAGAAAAGGAATGATAAGAACTAAAAATTGTGAAAATAATTAACATTTAAGAATGATTGAAAATTTATTAAATAAATTGAAAAATAATTAAAACAATTAAGACTACGGTTAAATGAATGAAAATAAGTGAATTATTAAAATAATTTAAAACTGAAGAAAGAAATTGGAAAAAAAATTAAAAAAGAATAAATAATGAAGAGTAAGAACTGGTGAAATTTTAGCTCATTCATATTGGTTATGTTCAGGAGTGCCAATTTTTTTCTTATGCAATTTTAGACTTAAAATTATGAGATAATGTCAAAAATAGAGAAATGAATAATTTGCGGAGTTTGAGATATTTATTCTCAAAAGAAAGTAAATTTTGTAAAAAAAGACCACATCCGCAATTTTTATTTTTTTTTGATCGACAATCTTTTTGTGTGATTTTTAAATGATTTTCTACAATCTATCGTATAAATTAATAAAAAAATTATTTTTTTAAAAAACCTTAAAGTTCTAAAATAGTAAAAAATGCTCGAAAAAATTGTTTTCCATCTTTTGATAATACATCTTAATTCTAGATTCAAAATAAAGTAGGAAAGAAATTGACACCCCGGAACAATGGTTTAAATTTTTTCGATTTCTCATCTGTGATTTTGAACTCCCTCGACTATTTTTATTATTATTTATCGACATTTTTTTTTTCACTTATTTTTAATGAATCCTTACAATAAATCGAATGGATTTTGAAAAATATTTATTATTTAAAAAACAAAAATTAGAAATTACACAAAAAAAATATTGTTTTTTCAATAAGTAAGTAAGCAAATTTATTTTACATGCCTCAAATGAAAAAAAACTATTTTCTAATTCAGCACACAGTACAATTTAAAAAGTACGATAAAAAGACGATTATTGTTATTGAAATTCTGAAATCGTTATGGATTTTAGTTGATTAAACTTAACATATATATCCGTGTACTAAGAAAAAATCAGTAAGATTTATTCAAGCCTATAATTTAAACATTATACTGTAGCAATATTTATTTTAAATAATGATATACATACATTTAGGTTACTACGGAGCTACGCGCTAAGTAGCGGCGTGGCGACACCAGTCCGCGCTAGCGTAACATAATAATTTTTTTCTCGAAAACTATAAGACATACCATCCTGTTCTTTGGCTTAAATTTTTAAGCACATTATAGGCTATGTTTATGAATTTTTTGAAAAAAATCGAAGATATGATCTAAATTGCTTGAAAATTACGGAAGTTATGATTAAACAAAAAAAATAATGCTCAAAATTTTGAATTTGAATATTTTCAAAAATGTTTTGAATTTTTCAAAAACACTTAAAGTTTCTTTTTTTAACCACTGAAGGAACCCAAGTCATCAATTTCATAAATATTAATTAATGTGACTGAAATTAGTATGATCACTTGGTATGGACTCAACCAAAAGTTAACTTTAACTTTTCCAAAAGTTAATTTTAACTTATTTAAAATTTAACTTTAACATTTGCTGAATGATTACATTTCTGATTTTTGTATCCAACTATTGTGTGAGTTGTCAAATCCAAGCCATTTTACATAGACTTTATCATGACGTTGTTTGAGAACTTTTTCTACGAGATAGACATCTGGATATTTCACTTTGGAGATTTCTTCTTCGTAGAAGCCGCCTTCGATGGGTTGATCCTGATAATCCTTTAGTTTATACGTTACTGGGTTTGTTGATTTAACTGCAGTGATAGTAAATATTTCAGTTGTCCAGTTGGGTGTATATCCTTTACTGAAAACATTCTTATACTTGCTTACACGAACTCGATCACCA
The DNA here is from genome assembly GCA_037103525.1 of Ganaspis brasiliensis. Lineage (NCBI taxonomy): Eukaryota > Metazoa > Arthropoda > Insecta > Hymenoptera > Figitidae > Ganaspis > Ganaspis brasiliensis. Next base: position 1,761,338 of record JAZKLR010000014.1, read on the forward strand.
ACTTTGATTTTTATTTTCTTAACTGAAGTTTTCCTTTGTTTAGATATACGTTTTAACAGCATACTTTTATCATCTTTTTGACATCTTTTGGTTTCACGCCAATAGTACGATGTTTTTTGTTATTATACTGTGAAACGAGAGATGGTAAAATATTTATCAATTTATAATTTCCTTGCAAGTTGAATTGTGGCCACATCATATTCTTCAGTGTGCGGTTGAATCTTTCAACAATTGAAGCTTTTAAATTACTATAGGTTGAATATAATATGATTTTATAAGATTTCATTAAACTCTTGAATTGAGAATTATAAAATTCTTTGCCTCTATCAGTATGCAATTTTTTTGGAACAAGTCCATTTAAAAGTATAGATTTCATAGCTGCAGAAACATCTTTTCCACATTTACTTTTTACTGGAATAGCCCATGCATACTTTGAGAATATATCTATAACTGTGAGTATATATTTAAAACCATTATTAACTTTAGAATAAGGTATCATTTCAACTAAATGTGCTTGCCATGTTTCATCCATTCCCCGTATTTGTACCTTACGACGTTGATTATTCCGCCTAGCTTGTTTATGTAATTCTGTGACTACTACTAATTTTTTATCATTTATTTTCAATGAGTTTTTTCAAACATCTGAATACATCAATGATCAACAAGATACTGATCTCAATTTTTCTAGTGTACCATTAATATATGATTTGAGCTTCACGTAATTCCTCAATGATTGACATAATTTTATTATTATGACTAGGATTACCAGCCTGTTGTGATGCTATCAGTAAACGTAAACGGTCTACAAGCTCGTTTGGATCATCCCAATAAATATAGTCTGGATAAGTTTCTCTTTTCACAATCATAGATTGTGGTAAACGACTCTTTTTCTGTAAAGAATTTCCTGTTTTTGTGAAAAGCTTTGCAATAACATTATTATATTTAGAACTCTTGTTAATGCGCATTTGATGCTTGGACTATAACTCTTTTTATGTGCATTAGTAGTAAAAACAATTTCCTTATAGTTTGCTAAGTCATTTGAACTTATGGAAGCTTGATCTGGTTGTTGTCTGAATAGAAGTTCTAGTAATCCATGTGTTTTTGAATATTTTTTCTTTCCAACTAAATTAATGTATGGACCTTCAAAAGCAATTTTTGTATCAACAATTATGAATGTATTGTTAGGGAGTTTGCGTACTCCATATAGCATATCCAAATACTGCTTTCTGTTTTTATTCAACATTTGTATAAATTTATTTGTTAATTTATAAGATTCTTTATCCGTTGCATCTGTATTAGATATATTATCTTTTTCAAAAGTAATATCATTAGACTCTTGATTCTTTGATTCATTAAACAAATTTTCATTCTTAATATTATGCACATTAGATTCTTTACTAAAAGCATCATAGAAATCCACTTGATTCTTTGATTCATTAAACAAATTTTCATTTTTAATTTTATGCATATTAGATTCTTCACTAAAAGCATCATAGAAATCTTTTTGGGATAAATCAAATGGCACAGTTTCACTAATAGCAGTCTCAAAAGATGCATCATAGTCTTCTTCTTTTTCTTCTTTTTTCCTAACATTTTTAACTTTGACAGGTGTATGAGTTACAGCAACCAATTTTTCTAATGGAGTAACTAATGGTTAAAAAGTTTCTCTTAACATATTTTCAGCATTTTCTCTACCGCTTTTAAGTATTTGATGTTTTCGTCGAATAGCTTCACTTGCCTTCACAACCTGATGAAGTGTTTCTAACTCATTTCGATACATGTTTATGTATTGAAGTCTAAAATTGTGATAATGTATTTCTCTGGAGACATATATTATTTATAAATGAATGAAGCAGTCAAATCCTTTTCTATAACTTCCTTCATTCAAATTTCTATCTTTGTCAATAACTACAAATCCATATCTATCAGAATTCCAACATGTAGAACATAAATCTCGAAATTGATTGTACGTCATATCAGTGTTCACATGATCATTATAAACATGCTTAAGGTTTCTATCATCCTGTTTAAAAAGCACAAGTAAGTTAACATTATCTCTAACTAAATGTTTAGGAATATGAGCATATGTTTGACACAGATAAAAACTATCAACGTTAACATGTCTACCCATACAAAAGAAGGATCTTACATTGTCCTGTTTCTCACAAGCAATATCATCAAAAATAAAGATTGAATTTGGTTTAGCATCTTTAGGCGAAACCACTTCCTCATGCTCACTATATGGAAAGTATTCCATTCCATCAACTTTACTCAAAACTTTTTCTAGAATTTTTTTTTTTTTTGCGTAGGATGTGAAATCCTGCTACCAGGTACCCTGTAGCCCGTACGACAGGGTTATGCGGGGGTGGCGATGTTCTGCCGACCCGCTAAAAACACACCCTTATTTGGGGACCTTAAGACCACTCCCGGCTAGCACTTTTCGCTCTTACCGCCATTGGGAGTAGTCTTATATCCCCTCCTCTGTCGCCAAAGCGACTTTCTTCCTTATTCTAGGGGACCTTTATTCTTTGGCGACCATCGAGATCTTTGACCGTCATAACATTATGTATGAAGGTCTCGATGGTTCGCCAATCCTCGAGAGAGCCAGTCAGAAGCGGGATCATGTTCTCCGGTGTGACCTTGCGATTAACACCAGTAAAAATAACCTGCCTCTCCGCGTCCCAACGCTTACAGCTAAAGAGTGTGTGCTCTGGGTCGTCCACTGGGAACTTGCAGTACACACACTCCGAGCTATCGACTTTTTTAAATCGCTCAAGATAGGAGCCGAAACACCCGTGCCCTGTGAGAGCTTGGGTTAAATAGTAGAAAACCACTCCGTGCTTCCTACTTATCCAGGTGGCGAGTGAAGGTATCAGACGATACGTCCATCGGCCTGTCTCCTCCCCGCTCCATCGTTATTGCCATCTGTCGACGAGTCTGCTTCTCGCATCTCGGCGACTTTAGTCCTTGCTGGGTCTATTATCTTCCGTATATGCGGAAGAATTTCTCTTCTTGAAAAGGAGGAAAACTTGCTCCCTTTCTTGTGCCAAAAGATCTGCCGGCGGGAAGCTGGCAAGTACCTGAGCAGCACACGTCGGTACTGTCTGATAGGCCGAAATGATACGTGTAGTAGCATTTCTTTGCGCGGACAGTATCCTTTTACAGATGGTTTTACTTCTGTCATTTCGCAGGGTAGGAGCCCATACAGGTGCTGCGTATAGCAGCTTTGAAAAGGCAACACTCGCCACCAGTCTCCTCTTTGCTTCAGAAGGCCCACCAATGTTCGGCATTAGACGAGCTAAACTTGCCGAACACTGTTCGGACTTCCGACATGCTACGGCTATATTGTGTTTAAAATTCAAAAATTTGTCGAGTTCGACACCTAAATATTTGAGATGATTCCTCCATTGGACCTCAAATCCGTCTATCTGAATACCAGGGGCTGTATAACCACGTCTGTCTGTGACTAGCAGCGCTTCGGTCTTTTCCAGAGCCATTTGGAGGCCTCTGGCCTCCAGCCAGCGCTTTGCCCGTCTCAGACATTCGTTCACTAATACGCCTAGGGCTTCTACAGTTTCGGCAGTGGCTACGAACAACGCGTCGTCCGCGAAGCCGATGATCACCGCGCCTTTAGGTAGACCCATTCGCAAGAAATCGTCATACGAGACATTCCATACGAATGGTCCTATCCTCGAGCCTTGGGGGGCACCTCTCTGCATCTCCTCTTTCAGAGTGCAGGTGTCACCCTCAAATATTACCCACCTGTCGCTAAGATAATTATCAATAATCCGCAACAGGTAGGGCGGTATTCCTTTGTTTCTCATCGACTTGATGAGATCTTCCCATCGCGCGGTATTAAACGCGTTGCGTATATCAATGGCTACCAACGCGCAGAAGCTCTTTTTCTTCCCTGGTCCCAGTTGGTTTTTTCCTTCTCTGGCTAAGTCCACCGCCTTCTGAATGGCGTCTACTGTGGACAGGCCTTTGCGGAAACCAAATTGGTTGTCAGACAGACTATTCTCTCCGGTCAAGTGAGATTGCATTCTCTGCAGAACCACGTCCTCCAGAAGCTTACCCATCGTATCTAACAGGCATATAGGTCTGTAGGATGAGACTTTATCTAGAGGTTTGTCTCCTTTCCTTAGGAGGACCAGCCTCTGTCTTTTCCAGTCTCGGAAAAACTCTCCTCTCTTTAGGCAGTTGTTGTAGCATTCTAAGAGAATCTGAGGTGAAGCAACGATCACTTGTTTAAGGATCTCGTTGCTTATCCCATCGATTCCAGGCGCCTTGCCTGGCTTCAACCTGCTGCCTGCATTCTGCAATTCTGTAAGAGTGAAGATCCTCACCGACTTGACGGTCACTCCAGTCCATCCTAGGCCATGGTTCTGCTGGAGGAAACAAGGCCTTTATAATTTGCCGGACTCAATCGGGATTGTCTAGACCGGGGGTCTTTTGCCTCGATAACAATTTCTTGGTAACGATTTTATAAGCCAGACCCCATGGGTCTTTTTCGACGTCACCGATTAGGTTTTTCCAGCTCTTCCTTTTTGCAGCGCGTATCTCCTTCCTTAGGATTCTCTTGGCCTCTGTATATGCCTCCTTCAGCAGAGGATCTCCGTTTAAACGGTCATATCTCCTTCTTGCTTTGAGGCATGCCTTTCGCAAAGAGGCCAATTCCTCTGTCCACCAGTATACATTTCTTCTTCTTGGGGTTGTGCTTCTACAACGCGACATAGACGCGTCGCATGCGGTGACAATCATATTTTTCACCGTCCGCGCCTCCCCTTCAAGGTTATTCGGCCTCTTCACCCATCCCAGGTCCTCTATGAGGCGGGATTCTTCCAGGGACCGGCCGAACATCTCCTTGTCGATTTTTTTAATATTCCACTTTGGGCCATTCTCACGGAGAACCCCGTGGTTCCTGGCCCTGGTGATCACTGTGGGTATAATCTTCCAGGACGCGCCAATCTTTCATACTTTTATGCAGAAGGGTCGATGTGATCGTAAGATCAAGGATTGATCCCTGCCCGTTTCTCCTGAAGGTCCAAGATCTCCCCTGATTCCAAACCATCAGGTTCTTCCTGGAGATCATTTCTCCGACCAAGATTCCTCAATCTGATCTTCGAAGACTGACAGTTTATCGTTGGGTGAGAAATAACAGCTATACATGCGTATGCCTGCCATTTCCACCCACACGAATCCACTGTTCGTCACCAGGAACTTATCTGCCCGCAATTCGGAATTGCAGATCTGTATGGCTGCTCTTCCGGATTTATCCTGAAACCAGGGAGCGAGATCGTTCTTTCTGTTCTGTTCAGTGCAGAACAAGACATCGATCTTTTTCTCCCTGGCGGTCTGCATTAAGAGGCCTTGGGCCTCCTTGCATTTATGCAGATTGATCGGCTGAAACTTTAGGCTTTTGCCTGTTTAAGCTTCTGCAGTTCTGCTTTATATACCGGACAGGATGTGCTGCCGGCCCAGTGCTTCAGTTCAGTTTTGCCCAAGTCTCCGCAAGTGATGCACTTGGGCTCCTAAACCTCACAGGTTTTGGCCTGGTGACCCGGCCGCTGCATCTCCGACAGTTTTTGATTCTGTCGGGGCCTTTGCAGGTGCGGGTCGGATGGCCGTATGCCATACACCTTTGGCATCTGACGGCTTTCAGGTGATCACGGATTGGGGCGTTAATCCACCCAACCCGGATTTTTTCCATCTTTAGCAGAGTATTATACTCTGCCTCAGATAGGCGTACCAACGCCAACAATGATCTGCGGAGTCGCGAGACAATGCTGACAGATCTCTCCGGGTTGGCACCGCCGAACTTTTCATTTAGGGCCTCAGCAACTTCCTCCTTGGAGGTTGCTTCGTCGAGGTCCCTTATCTCCAATGTCCGCTTGTTTACGAGAGCAGTGACTGCGTCCCTCTCTCGAAGAGCCTCAGTCAACGCTCCCGCAAACTGGGACGTATTTCCTCCTTTTTTGAGGACAAGGAGAAACTTATTGTTGAGTGTTCTCCGTGTCCTAAAAACCTCTGCCCCTGAATCTTCCGGCTTCAGGGTCCTCTTCAAGTCCTTCAGAATTTCAGCGTATGAATTAGGATCCTTCGCTGAAATCCTGACGGCTTCGGGTTTGCTTAAGCCTCGGAAGAGAAGCTTTCTCTTTTCGAGTCTTCTCGGCCTGCTTCTCCTTTTTCTTGGCTTTATAACGCCTACGAGCCTCTTTTCTTTTATCTTTAGAAGGTTCAAAGCCTTCTTCGTCTGGGCCTGTTGTGGCCTTTGCAGGCTGAGTGCCAGAGGGGCCAGCGGCCATTTCTATGCCTAGAAGGACCTGAGCACAGGTCCTCTGAGGCTGAACGCTTTTGGCATTCTTGGCTGCCTCGTTGGCCTTACCAGGCGTTTTCGCTTTTGCCGGAGGAAGCCCACGCCTTGTTTGTGGGACTCTTCGTTTTAATTCCCTTTCTTTTGGCGTCGGTGGGCTATCGCCATCCGTGCGAGGACGTTTTTTGTCGTCGCCTATCTTTCTCAAGCTAGCATTGTTCAAGGCTGTCTTTGCAGACGTCTGGGTCTGCGTTTCCATAAACCGCAAATTTTTGCGAATTACTTCAAAGGCTGCCTCGAGCACTGTGATTGCCTCTTGGACTTCCATCTTAATGTTTTTCTGCTTACCTATGCCCTTTTAAATGGTTGCAAAGAACTCTGGAATTTCGCCCAACTGTTGGACGACGTTTGCCCTAAATCGTTCCTGCTCACCAATCCGGACACTCGGAAGAAGAAGATTAGCTTGACAAGACATAGATGGCAAAGCCTCTACTTGGTTTTCGCTTACCTCCATTTTCTCAACTGATTTTTCCTCTTGGTTTTCCATGCTTTTTTAGTTTACCAGCGCCTCGTGCGTAAAGTAGCGGGCGGCCTTGATTGAGAGCGGGTACACCCTCGAATACTGCGATCCTACCCCAGATCCCTGAGGCCCAATCAGCTGCTTAGCCGTTCCCGGAATACACGGACGGAACGGACTCGCCAGTAACAATGCAGGTTCCGATCCCTTACATCCATTACGCACTCGCCGATTAATCCCGAAGGGGCTGGCTCCTGACACCCTACCGCAGGTCCACCTCGGCAGAGCTACGCTCACATCAGACTCGTACATGTCACGGTTGGAAACGCCGTGACCGGACTTATCACTCCCCGTGTACTGCCTGTAGGGTGCCGATAAGCTAGTGTCGTTGGTCAGATCGGACAGATAACCGGTCTGCCGGGCGCAAACCTTAGATCGAGACTACTTCACACCAACTTAGAAAAACCAAGAAGGCAGGAGTGTCCTATTCCTCCCAGAACCCATGTCGTCCACAGCTAACGAGGATGATTAGCCCCCATTTGGAATCCGAATTAACATCATCCGCACAGGATAGCTAGTGCACAGGTTCGAAAAACGGCGGCTACCCGAATTAATGGGGTCCCGTTCATTCCCCTGTGCCCAAACTCGCCAGACAACGGGAGTCGATGAGTTCTGGGAAGAGCCGAACAGCTCGTCCAGTGATTTCGCCCGAAGGACAAGCGCCTGGCCGGTCCTAAGCCCCCTTACCACGAAAAGGTGACACCACGAGGGGGTTTTTCTAGAAATTTATATTTAGGCTGTTGTAATGACTTTGAGTGTAATTAAATATTCTCAAAGCTCAATCCATTCGGATGTATAATAATTAGAGAAAGAACAGCATTTGTTTTTCCACAATTTGATGGACGGCAAAAAGCTGCGTGAATACTATTTGAAATCAGATTTCCATGGCGCTTAACCTCATTAATATTATTGGATTGAATTAGATTATCAACATTTACAATCGGGAGCTGATTAGCTTGTAGCTTGAACTGCATCTTGGACTCGACTGAGAAAAAACTATATATATCACATTTTTATAATCTATTTCCATCAGTCGGTTGTAAACCGTCGTCGAGTGAAGAATGGACATTCATAAAAAAGTGAAGAAGAAAAAATGTCACACTGGTCAAGGTTTTCATAATAATATAATAAATAAATTACCAATTGAGTTACATATTCCTGGATACCAATATTGTGGAACTGGTACAAAATTTAAAAAACGTTTAGCTCGTGGTAATCCAGGTGTAAATTCTTTGGATGCAGCTTGTAAGGCACATGATATTGCATATTCAAAAGAAAAGGAAAATATAGAAGCAAGAAATTCTGCAGATAAAATATTAGCTGAAAAGGTTTGGCAACGTGTTCTCTCCAAGGACGCTAGTATTAGTGCAAAAGCTGCTACATTAGCTGTTACTAATATAATGAAAGTTAAATCTAAATTCGGTATGGGGTTAAAAATTAATGATAATACAAAGAAAAAGATGAAAAACAGAATAAAAAGAATAAAAAAACAGAGGAAGAAGAAGAGAGTTTCCAAGAATAAAAAAAGAGTTACATTAAATAAAGTTGTTCATGCTGCAAAAAAATGTATGAAGTCAAACGGTAATTGTTTAGATACTATTAAAACTGCTATGATTGGTGCAAAGAAGGTTATAAAAAAGTTTGGTGGTAAATCTAAAATTTCAACACCTAGAATTCTTTCTGTACCATCAAAAGTTGGTAGTATTTTACAACTTATTCCAATTTTTGCTGAACTTAGTGCTCCTGGAGCTCTTAGCGGAGAAGTTGGTGGTATAGTAAAAGCTGTAAATGATGCAACTGCAGCCAAGAAACAACTTTCAGAAGCTCAACGACATAATCAAACAATGGAGGCCATTGTCTTGGGAAAAGGTTTTCACTTAAAACCTTATCGACAAGGACTTGGTCTTTATATTCAATCGTATAAAGGGAAAGGATTGACAAATAAGAAAAGGACTCAAAAAAACTAATTTTGAAGCTACCTCACCGTGCACTAACTGACTTTGATCTATTTAAATATGCTAAAATTATGAATATACCTCATTTTCGTGGAGTATTCATGCGAAATGAATTACCTATTACAGGACCTCATAAATATGAATCAGCAATTATTAATCTTGATGATAAGGAAGGACCTGGAACTCATTGGGTAGCATATAAGAAGATTAACAATAAAACTGAATACTTTGATAGTTTTGGAAATCTTTCACCACCATCAGATCTCATTGTCTACTTAGGTGTTGGTAGCTATATAAAATATAATAATGAGAGATATCAAAAGTTTGATACATTCATATGCGGACTTTTATGCTTGAAGTTTCTATGCGATCAACTTAATGTTATAAACAGTTTTAGTCTATATAAGAGCAAGTAATAAAGTTGTAAGCATCAGTATGAAAACAGATGTCAATCATGAATGACTCATTTACATTAACGTTAACGGGAAACTCATCAGTTCTCGAAACTACTTATTTCCCACCAATTGAGCTCTCACAAGACAAGAATTATGTACTTGGACTTGTTGATCTGCTTACATTTAATTGAATTCTCAACATTGATAAAAGTTGCAATAAGTTTTACATAGATAATTCTGTAGTGACTATACCAACAGGTAGTTATGAAATTAAAGATATTGAATCATATATTAAAGCAAAATTGACAAATAAGTTTGCATTAACTATTAAACCTAACAAAAATACATTAGGTTGTCACATTAAATCAAATCGTGACATAAACTTTCATCCCACAGATTCTATTGGTAAATTATTAGGATTTGCTCCTTGTCAACTGAAAGCTGAGGAAAGTCATGAATCTGATTTACCTGTATCTATATTAAAAGTGAATACTCTACGTGTTGAATGTAATATTACAACTGGAGCATATATAAATAATCAAAAAGTTCATACTATACATGAATACTTTCCTATCGTTTCACCGGGATATAAGATCACTGAAGTTCCAACTCGAATCATTTTACTTTTAATCGCCGTGAAGACAATATATAATATTCAACTTCGCTTAGTAGACCAGGACGATGACTTGGTTAATTTTAGAGGAAAAACAATAACAATACGTTTACATATAAAGTCAGTGTAATGGGTATCATTTATAACAAAAAAAAAAGTTGTCAGTAGTTATAAAAGTCAACCGACATGTGCAAAGAAGGTCAGTGTGAATGTTCCTCGGAAGATGTTAACACCTCAGAATCGACAGTTCCTGAAACAACTCGGTCTACAAGTGAACATTCAAAAATAAAAAAAAGTTAGAGGAAGAAAAAAGATCAAATTTTTCTATTTTTTATGTGTACCTGTTATAAGAAAAATGGAAGACATTCTCAGCATTCCAACTGCAGTGAATTTTGATGAATCCATTGACAAGTATGAGATTTATAGTCATCAACCATATGCATCATCAACTTTTAATAATAGTGATGAAATCCGTATTGTAGTACAAAATCAAGATTTGTCTATTTTACCAAGCAACAGTTCATTACAAATATTTGGAAAGTTATGTAAAGATGATGGAACCGTTCTTACAGAGAATGTTGAACTTACAAATAATGCTATAGCTTATTTTTTTGATGAAATTCGTTATGAATTAAATGGTATTGAGATTGATCGATGCAAGTATGTTGAACACACTACAACTATGAAAAATTTAGTATCTTCAACACCATCTCAAGTTAATCGTACAGAAAATGCTGGATTTGTGAAATTTGAAGCAAATTCAAGAGTGTCAATGGTAAATGGTTATTTTAATGTAATAATACCTTTGAGTATGATTTTTTGTTTTGCTGAAGATTATAAGAAAATTGTTACGAATGCTAAACATGAACTTATTTTAATAAGATCGCGTAGTGATTATGATTCTACTATTTTCAATGGACCACTTATTCCTGGATTTAAATTTATGATTCATAATATTAAATGGATGGTACCATATGTAATACCATCTGACAATAATAAAATTAAATTATTGAAATTTATTGAGAAAGATCCATTAATTTCAATGAGTTTTAGATCATGGGAAATGTATGAGTATCCATTGCTTCCTTTAAGTACAAAAGTTATGTGGCAAATTAAATCTTCAACACAATTAGAGAAACCAAGATATGTTATTGTTGGATTTCAAACTAAAAGAAAAAATAAAATGGAAGTGCCTGCATGTCTTTTTGGTCACTGTGACCTCATAAATGTAAAATTGTTTTTAAACTCACAATCTTATCCATATGGAAATTTGAATATACACTATACTACCCTAATAGCACAAAACGTTTCATCAACGTTGCTTCATCGTTTCCTTGCAACGTTGCATACGTTGCATTGCAACGTTACCGGTCAAGAAATGTAACGTTGCATATGTCATGGGGCTATGAACGTTGCAAGGGAACGTTGCCGAACGTTATTTTGAAACTTTGAATAACCATTTAAAAATCTTTTAAAAATTAATAATGTTGATATTGTGCGCAGTAGTTTTCTATTGCAATTAGACCTGCGCAGTTGATTTTAGTGACCAATGTTCTATAGAAGCAATCATATTATCAACATCTAATAATATTAATAAAAAAAATTTATCCTTTTCTGCAACATTTTTCCGCAACCCGCACTGCGATTTTTTAAATGCCTATTCAAAGTTCCAAATTAACGTTCCACAACGTTTCCCTGCAACGTTCCTAGCCCCATGACATATGCAACGTTATTTTTCTTGGCTGGTTACGTTGCACTGCAACGTTTGCAACGTTATACGGAAACGTTGATAAAACGTTTGGTGCTATTAGGGTAATAATCAGTATTCTGTATTATATGATATGCCTGCTAATTTTCAATCATCTCACTATGGAAGAGATTCCGAACCTATACTAAGTATATCAACTTTTAGATCATTGGCACCTTTAATTGTTATTGACTGCTCAAAACAAAACGAGTTTCTAAAGCAGACATCAGTCGATGTACATTTGGAATTTGAAACCAGAAGTATTGTGCAATATAAGCCAATCAGCGGTATTGTCAAGAAGCTGTAAAAAGTGGAGGGGAGTGACTCTAGGGTATATAAGTAGTGTTCCAGAGTAGAATTTTATTTCTGTTCGAAGATGGAGTTCATAGTAGACGTTCAAGGCTTCAAAAAACCTTACAATGAATTCATCTTCAAGGAGCTGGTGATACTACCGCTAGAAGAAGATGCTCAACCTATGGTGTTCTTGTTCGAACCGCCCTGCAGCTAGAGTTCACTTCCTGGAAGATATAAGAGTGAAAATCTATGGTTATTGCACAACTATCATGGTATCAAATGGACATCTGGAGATATTTCTTATGAAGAATTACAACTTATACTTCATGAGCAATTATCTGGAGTACGGGCAGTCTACGTTAAAGGTTTGGAGAAGAAGTGGTATCTTGAGCGATATATTGATAATGTTGTTAATATAGAAGATATGAATTGTCCTTCATTTAAAAAACTTGTGAAATCATCAGTTCATATATGTACACATCATACCTTATTTAGAAGTAATTGTGCAGTAAATAATGCTCTAATGTTAAGAAATTGGTTTCTAAATCCTCTTAATAGATGTATTGAAAAAAGTGTGCCTATGAGTGTTGATGAAATTGATTTAATGAAGGAGTACTCTACTGTAACTAGTAATAATTCTACTGATACCCTCAAAAACTACTATGATCAATCAAAATTTTGTTTTGAATAAATAAATGTATTTATAAATTTAATTGTTTGTGTTTTCAATTACATACCTCTCCTTACTATACTATTATACTAATACTCTCTTTTCCTTCCCTCTCTTTTCTTCCTTCTCCCACTTAATTTTTCATGCGTGCGCAATATTAAGAAAAGTGGGGAATTTTAAAAAGTGGGGATTTTACTGTATAAAAGGTGGTTCACAAGACTGTTTTCTCAGCCATCTTCGTCTCAGCGTCCAGCCAGAGTCATCTCCAGGTCACCTTCTCCGAGTCAAGTCAGAATCACCTCTAGATCATTTTTGACCTAAGTCCGAGTCACCTCAAGGTCTTCTTCAAGCCAGAATCATCTCCAGGTTACCTGCAGGTCATCTTCTCAGAAAACAACATGGAGCAAATTCAGCAAATTAACGTTGTTGGACGAATTGATCCATTGCTACCTTCGAAGAAGTTATCCGACTTGGAAGTGAACAACAACTATGCTGTGACACATGTGCGACAAGTTAAGACGAAACATGGACTTAGAATTGTTGTAGAATTAGAGGAAAGTTATAATGTTTTCTTACCACCAAGGTTTGTACCTATTATTGATGAAAATAATTATGCCTTTTGTGCATTACAAAAAGCAGCAGGTGAAAAAAAATTATTGTTAAAGTACTTTGGTGGTCCGTTTAATAACACCTATTGTAATTTTTGTATGCTAGCCGGTTGCATCTTACAGGGATATTTAGGCTTTAACATGTTCTACTTTGGGAAATCCTTAATGCATATATTTCAAATTCTGCTAAAACATATAAATATTTATTTACTTTCACTTATTTACATAAATCGCCCAAAGCCAATATGGTAATTATTGCACAATATGGTAATTATTGGGCAACATTATACAAAATATTGGTAAACATTAGAAATATATTAAGTACTATATACATTACAATATATAATATAAATACATATAAGAAGTATATTAAAAAATATACTATTCTAAGTCTAAAATTATAAAAATTATTGAATTGAACACATTGAAAAAAAACTTTAATCAAACAGAAAACTATCTAGAATATCGTCAGTGGAGAGAAGTTTTTTTTTCCTAATGGTAATTTAGTTTCATCACAGGACTGTGATGCTATAGGTGACAACATTGGAGATGGTGTTCGAATTCGTTGATACTCAGTAACTCTCTGTTCGCTATTTTCAATCTGAAGAAAAACAAGAAAACAAAAAGCTGTACAATCTTTCTTTAATTAAGAAGTTTAAAAAAATTAGGAAACAAGCATTTTTACCTCTCCGTCTTCCAACTCCTCTGGTTGCCTTACTGCTGTCGTTTCTGCTGAAACTTCTTGATTCTCTCTGTCAAATAAAAAAAACCATTAATATTAAAAATATTTCCGAATAAAATGAATTAGATTAAAATTAAATTATAAAATTATACCTTTCTTTTCCCATGAGTTAATGATCCTGATTTAGGAATTCTCTTTCTTGGTGCTGGTGGTGGTGGTGTTTCTAGTACAATTCTTTTTCTTTTGTTTTTTGTTGTTGGTTTCAGAGGTTTTTGTGGTAATGGTTTGGATAATGTTCTAGTTGTTTTCTGTTTTTGTACTGTTAGAGTTGATGACCTTCGTTCACTTGTAGTTAGTGGTTTTTGCACTGTTGGTTTGGGTACTGTTTTTTTTTTGTTATTTGTTTTTGTGTTTCACTTGATGTTAGTGGTTTTGTGCTATTGGTTTGGGTAATGTTTCTGTTGTTGTTATTTGTTTTTGTGTTATTGGTGTTGGTGATCCTGGAGATGCTGGTGATGTAAGTGATGTTGATTTCATTGTTGTTGTTTGTGATGTTGTTGGTTTTATTGTTGCTGTTATTGCTGTTGGTGGTGTTCTTGTTATCATTGTTGTTGCAGATTTTATTGTTGATGTTGCTGTTGTCATTGTTGATGTGGTTAGTGTTCTTATCATTCCTGACTTCATTATTTTTCTCCTCGGATCACTTAAACTTCCATTAAGAGACATAATTTTAGCTTTAAAATACTTAGACGCGCAAAAAGTATACACTTGTGCTGAACAAACGTTATAGTAATATTATTCACATTTGATGACTCATCCTCGAAAAATGCTACCCCTAGCGCCGTCTTTTCATTTTTCATTTTTCTTTTTCAACAACTGATTTGTTTTTATTAAAACAACATTCATAAAAATTAAATTTTAAAATATACAACTTTATTTTGATTTGAATTTGAATTTATACAGGGTGTCCGAGGCGAGGGTGTACATATTAAGAGGTGATAATCTCTGATCAAAAGCAAGACGAAAAGTTTTTTGCAGTTTTTGAAACTTCGCAATAGTTAACTAGTTATAAGAAAAACCATGTTGACCAATAAGGAAGGTTTCTTAACATTTCGGGTGTTGTTAATCAAATGTAGGTCCAACCTCCCTAAAACTATACTCCCTGTGGCGAGCCCGAGCTCTCGAAAACTGACCTGCAATTGGTTCTGCTTCACGGAAAATTTTTCTTCGCAAGTATCTTGATATTATGAAAAAATGTGTGGTTTGAAGGAGGGTGTACCACACTTGACAAACAACACCTCCTGATGTCCGAAATGTCAAGAAACCTTGCTCATTGGTCAAAATTGTTTTTCTAATAACTCATTAACTATTGCAAATTTTCAAAAACTACACAGGACTTTTCGTCTTGTTTTTTATCAAAGATTATCACCTCTTAATATGTACACCCTCGCCTCGGACACCCTGTATATAACCGAATTAGAGCATATATGACAGTAGAGCCAACATATGTGACTCTATGTGAAAGCTGATTGGTGGTTTCCTTCAGTGCTCTTTTTCATAAGAAAAACTTTATTTTTAAATATATTTTTAATATCTTTTTATATCTTTTTTATCTTTTTTTTACGACAAGATATCAATGTTAACTTCAGCGCCATAGTTGGGAAAAAGCTGAAGCTTGTAGCAAGAATCCTATGATCTATCATTCAGTGATCAATATTTTTACCTACCGAAACGTTACCATATAAGGATACACTAACCAAGTGAGAATGAAATCTGCAATACTGACAACAGGTAATGAATTGAAATACGCACTACCATAGTGAGAATGAAACAACCCATTGCAGATCTTGAAGTGAGCAGCTCGAATGAATCAAAGATGTATAACGCATTATTATATTCTAAAATCTAATAGGTAAATAAACTACAAGTAATAGACATTTATTATATTTAATATTTTTTATTCAAAATATGTAAATGTATATATATACAAATTCTGTGTGTGTGTGTGTGTGTGTGTGTGTGTGGGTAAGTTTGCATGTTCATGTAGGTTTCTTTAATTTTTTTATTTATTTTATAACAAATGATTTTAATTTTCTTGTCGATGTCGACGACAGTGACGATGACGATGGCGGTGGCAGTGACGGTGGCAATGGTGATGACAGTGACTATGGTAATGTCTCTGCTGGCGGCGTTTACATCTTTTGCAATTTTCTGCAGCATCCGTTCGCGTCCCTACAGTACGCTGTGCGTTGCTTCTCTCTATTTGCGCCATAAAGAGATGTGACAACTGAATTTTTTTTTTAAAAATATGAATACAATAATAATATGTATAATGTATTAAAATAATAATATGTATAATGTATTAAAATAATAATATAATACTTTACCTCTTGTGGGTTCATGTCGACGAAATCCTCCAGAGGGAGACCAAAAAGCTTCCCAATTTCCCAGTAGGTTACTGGCACGTTGAAAAAAGTTAGGACGTTTGGATCCCTTTCCTCCGCAGACTCTGCAGGCTCCGCCGTTGTCTCCCCACCACCACTAGCATACCCCGAGTCTTCCCTACTCGGGGTTGGCGACAACGGGGCATTCTCCACGTAGAAGCCTGGCTCCATTTCTATGAGTCTTGGCTCCTTGTCCACAATCAGGTTGTCTTCCTGACTGTCAGCTGAGCCACCGCCACGTTTTCAGCGTCCGCCACGTTCTCGGCCTCTGCAACGTCCTGGACCTTCATCAGAGCCTTCACCACGTACTGGGGCTCCACCAATTCCCACCAAGGCTTCGGCTGCTGCTGCTTCTGGTCCATGCTGCTTTCTCCAGAGATCCTTCTTGTTGAGTTAGTTGGTGATGCTGTGAACCTGCTATTCCTTCAGCCCTTTATATAGTCCTTTACACCGATACACACATTTTCAGAGCAAAAGTGCTCGCAAAACTACCCTTACACAGATTTACACATTTAAACAGGCTGAGGAGATCGAACGCGCACAGATGCAGCGCAGCTTTCGCTTTTAGGCTAGACTTTCTTCGCGCCACTCACATGTTGATCGATTGATCAATAACTTACCTTAAGAGTAATCTGCATTACCTATACAAGGTAACACGCGCGAAACCTGCATTACCGACCGACGGTAATTTATCAACAAACCGCTAGAAATCCACTGCAGGTAACTGACTAGGGCGCCACCTGGTGGAGAAAATCGGAACTGTGCGCTGGTGCGCTCATAGCTTAACTACTAAAGTTTAAATTTTCGTGCGTGCTTCTATTTTTACGTCATCAGATGACAGGTGTCTTAACCTTAAAATTGTATTCTAAAGATTGTTTACCTATCTAGTGTTTGCGCTTTAAGATGTGATAAGAGTGTAAAATACCCAAAATAAACATGCCAAAAAAAGTTCAGATGCAATATCCGAGAGACAGCTTACTCCAAGATGTGGAGGACGTTAAAAAATGACACTTAACAGCAACAGCTGCATCTAAAAAATATTATATTCCAGAACCGACTATTCGAGCTAAAGTAAAAAACCTAAAAAATACAAAATAAATTTATACTTATCAAACTCATTAAATGAAAAAAAATATGAGTCTGGTATAATTAAGAAACAGAATATATAAAATAAAAAAGGTTTATGTTTTAGGATATTCATGTTATAATAAAAAGCATTTAAAATAATATATTGTAATCGTTTCAATAAAAAGGAGAGTTCATTTATGTTTTTAAATTTAACTGAAAGTTAAAATCATTAATTAGCACTAATATGTTCATTTGTAATAATAAACTCATACGTAATATCGCAGGCGTAGTAATAAATGCATGCGTAGTAATACAGACATAGTAATAGAAGCCTAGTCGTAGTAATAGTAGCAAGTACATTTTTATTTTAAATACAGTTTTTTAAATGAAAATTAACTTTTTTTAGTCAATTTTAGGTATTTTTCAATTTATAAAAGACGAAATATTGATCTACAAAAAAGTTAGGAATCAATGTGCACTTTGAAGCCTTAAACTGTTTTCTTGAAAATGTGTGAAATAAAAAAACGTAGTAATATCCACAATCGACCTAATATCAAGGTCACTCGACCACCAAATAATTTTCCATTCATTAGAAACCTCTAAAAACCCCAAAAACCTCCGAGTAAGAAGTTTGAAGTTAATCTGATCCAGATTGAAAAATGTTGTCCGGTATTTTGAATTGTCAAAAAGTGACTTCAGATTCGTAATCAGCAACCCCAAGAACCCCCGAGTACCAAGTTTGAAGCAAATCAGATCAAATTTAAAATTTTTGAAACAATCTACTTATTTTGTTAATTAACTTTTTTTTATGCATAACAATATATTGTCTTAAAATAGTATATTAAGTAACAACGACATAAAGGCAGCCATTTGTTTACGTTGATGTTTGCAGTACGAGAAGGAGTTAAGGGCGAAGCCCGAGACGTACACGAGTACGCAAACATCAATGTAAACAAACTTGTTTGTCTTTATTTCTGTGTTGCTTACGATTCTTTTTATTCCAAAGGCACAAACAAGGCGCTTTTAGATACCTGATGACAGGAATTAGATGCCGTTCATTTGTTTGATCATATGAAAATAGACGCGATTTTCATATTTCCATGTGAGAAAAAAATAATTTTTGGCTTATGTCACAAATTCAAACGAAACTTAGCTAAATTGTAGTGCTAAGTGAGTATTATTTCAGCCATAAAGGATTTTTAAAAATATCAAAAATGACAGAAGTTACACCATGTTGAAATTTGAAGAAGTTTATTTTTAAAAGTGTTATATTTTTCACAATTATTTTTTGATTTAAATAAAACTCACAGGCATATTATAAAATAAAATGTAGTTTTATGTAAAAATAAGAAGAAATTTTTTTTTTAATTTACACCCAAAAAAAGTAAAAAAAAATCTTTGATTTGATTTTTGGACTTGAGCTGCCCTTTTTTTTAATTTTCCATTCTATAATAATATTCCTTGTCATTTCACATTTAATTTAAAAAAAAATTAATGGAGACTCATTTAGTTCACGAGTTATGAAGGTTTGAAGTTTGGTGGTTCAGTGGAATTTACAGACACACGGCCTTTTCTTTGTATGTTAATTACACGAAAAAATAAAATGAGCACGATATATGGTTTATAACAATATTTTTTGGTTTATGCTTGGTTTATTATTTTAATAATTTAATATCAAAAATATGTCTTTACAAAATGGAGGGTGATACTTTCAAGTTTGATAGAATTTTCTTAACATATAAATCCTAATATTTCTCGCACCAAGTTTTTTTATTTTTTAATGTAATTAATGACAGAAATTATAATTTTGGATGAAACTAGTCGTAATATGTAGGGATAATTTTCTTCTTAAGCGGCTTTGAACAAAAATTATGATGAAAGTGATTTCCCTACTATTTACGTGTTTGTACCAAACAAAAATCACCAAAACTAACATCACAGAAAAAACCTGAACTCATATTAAGACTATTTTGTCTCTTTTCCAGACGCAGCGAAAATAAGATTTTCTTTTCTCTTGTTAAGTTTTAGTCCAAAAAGTTGCAACATGATTTTTTCAGTTTTAAAAAATCATTTTGCAACTTTTTTGACTAAAACTTAACAAGATTAATGGGAATTTCATTTCTGCTGGGTCTCAAAATTAGCCAAAACGGGCTTAATATGAGTTCAGGTTTTTTCTGTGATATTATAAACTAGGTGAAAATTATGTCCATTTCATGACATTTCTCATCCAAGTAAGCAAAATAATTTGCTTCCTCATGGAGGCAGCAATAAATTAATAATATCAAAGTTAATTGCAGAAGTTATTAACAAAAATAATTTTAAATACAAGAAAAAATAGAAAAACATTTATTATTTTCCGAATTTTTTATTAAATATAAAAGTTGTATAGGTAATTCAATACGTTTTGAGATAGGAAATATGATTTTTGTATTCCTGATTTTGTATTTTTAGCATGGAAGAAAATTTTGACAAAAAACAATTTTTTTCAATGACAAAGGGTGCTTAAAAAAACTTGATTGGGTATTATAAAGATATCCTCGCAAAGAAAAACGTTATACACACACAGACACACATATCGATATTTGATTAAAAATGAAAATTTTTACTTTTCGGATGAAAATAAGTCGATTTCGATTTTTTGGAAAAAAAATATTAACGATCACAAAGCTACCTCTATAAGGAAGCAAAAAGGAAAGTTACGCTTTTTAGAAGAAATTTTTTTCGACAAAAATCGTTTTTTGCCAAAAAAATTTGACCTGTATTACTTTAATACTTGATCAAAAATTCGTAAAATATTTCATATATTTCTGTTTTTTCTTGCATTTAAAATTATGTTTTTTGATAACTTCTGCAATTGACATTGATATTATTAACTTATTGCTTCCTCCATGAGGAAGCAAAATTATTTTGCTCACTTTGAAGAGAAATGTCCATGAAATGAACATAATTTTCACCTAGTTTATAATATGTGATTGATAGTATCACCTCCATTTTGTAAAGACATATTTTTGATATTAAATTATTTTTTTTTAGCTATTATACACTCGTTTTAGCAACCTTACAGGCCCAACGAGTGTCTCCCGTAGGGAGTTTCTAGAATTCAGTACTTTTGTATATATTATCTAAGTGTTTTTGCGTCTACAGAACGGCTCCCTGCTAAAAAATCCGGACGAAATCCGGATGAATTCCGGACGAATTCCAGACAAAATTCCGGACAAGTCCGGATTAATTCCGGATCTGGAATTAGTCCGAAAGTGTTCGATTTAACGTAGGTTTTTGGCACGGAATTTAGTCCGGTCTTATCCGAAATAAATCCGGCCGTATACAATCCGGATATAGTCCGGTACAGTCTGGAACAAATCTGGTCCGAAATGTTGTTTAAATCCGAAAGTAGTCCGGTACAGTCCGGAACAAATCTGGTCCGGAGCGTTGTTTAAATCCGAATGTAGTCCGGTACAGTCCGGAACAAAAACGGTCCTAATCGTTGGTTAAATCCGGATGTAGTCCGATAGAGTCCGGAACTAATCTGGTTAAACTTTTTTTGTAATCCGGATTTAGTCCGACTTCATCCAGAATTAGTCGGAAAAGCAAAAAACAAATTTTTTTAATTGTTTAAGTCATTTTTAAACAATGTTTGGAACTTAACATTACACAAATATTCATACATTTATTACAACGATTATATACAACAGTTATATTAAAGAAGAAAAATCGCACGCATGAGGGGAATCGAACACGGGATGTTACGCACGCAACGCAGAACCTAAACCGACTGAGCTATACGAGCTCTGAGGTTCAACTTGTTAAATCAAACATACATGTAATCTGTGGATTAAATCCGGAAAGAGTCCGATAAAGTACGGATATAATCCGTCACTAATTCTTAATTCCAAATAGAACCCGGAGTATGTACGAAAATAATCCGACATTCGTTTTACAATCCGGAAAGAGTCCGCTACAGTACGGATATAATCCGGCACACGTTTCAAATCCGGAAAGAGTCTGGTTTAGTATGAAAATAATACGGCAATCGCTTTCACATTCGGATAGCGTCTGGTTTAGTATGAAAATAATAAAGCATTCTTTTTATAATTCTAAAAGAGTACGGCAAAGTACGGACATAATCGGGCACTCGTTTTTAAATCCGGATAGAGTTCACTTTATTACACGGTAACAAGGGACATATAGAAAATACAGTAGGACCCACGTATATCGGACCCTATATATCGGATTTCCGCTTATATCAGATATTTTTGCCGGTCCCTTGAATTTAAATATAATGAATTTTTACCCGAATAAATAGAATTCCTGCTTATATCGAAAAAAATTCTCAGACCCTTGGAATCCGATATGTGAGGATTTTACTGCAAATAAAAAATGGATTCGGAATCTATTTATAGCTCAAGTGTGAAATCCGTTTTTAGACCGGTCAAGTTCGGCAACTATCCGGCACAAACTTTACAATCCATTTTAAGTCGGGTTTTATCTGGAATTAGTCCGACAATTCATTTAGATATTATTTTTAGTTAAACTGAAGTCTGTTTTTAGTCCGGTCACGTCCAAAAACTGTCAGGTACAAATTTCACAATCCGCTTTAAGTCTGGCTTAGTCTGGAATTTATCCGGTACTTAATTCCGAATTTACTTATAGTCTAACTAAAATCCGTTTTTCGTCCGTTCACATCCGAAAATTGTACGGCAGTCAATTCCGAAATTATTAATGGTCTAACTGAAATCCGTTTTTGTAATCTGTTTTTTTTGTCCAAATGTTACTTTTATTTATTATCATTTTCATTACAACGACACATAACGACATGGCTAAACGACCTCAAGAAAAAATTGTTTTAAAAAATGTGTTTCCTATTTTCTTAATAAATCGTACTATAATCTAGATTTAAAAACATGTGACGGATAAAAACAGTATTTGTCTGGCTTCTCCGGATCGCAAAAAGAATGCAGGAATATTTTTGCACTAAACAGGACTCTTTCTGGATTTAAAAACGAGTACTGGATTATACCCAAACTTCACCAGACTCCTTGCCATTCACTTGACTCTTGCTGGATTGTAAAAGATATGCCAGACTTTTTCCGTATTCCCAAGACTGCCACTAATCCATACATTCTCACTTGGGAGGAGATGCCCCGGGGAGACTTGCCGAAGACTGCCACCAATCCATACATTCTCACTTGGGAGGAGATGCCCTGGGGAGACTTGCCCAGGACTGCCACCAATCAATACATTCTCACTTGGGAGGAGATGCCCTGGGGAGACTTGCCCAAGACTGCTACCAATCCATACATTCTCACTTGGGAGGAGATGCCCTAGGGAGACTTGCCCAAGATTGCCACCAATCCATACATTCTCACTTGGGAGGAGATGCCCTGGGGAGACCTGCCCAAGACTGCCACCAATTCATACATTCTCACTTGGGAGGAGATGCCCCGGGGAGACTTGCCGAAGACTGCCACCAATCCATACATTCTCACTTGGGAGGAGATGCCCTGGGGAGACTTGCCCAGGACTGCCACCAATCCATACATTCTCACTTGGGAGGAGATGCCCTGGGGAGACTTGCCCAAGACTGCCACCAATTCATACATTCTCACTTGGGAGAAGATGCCCTGGGGAGACTTGCCAAAGCTGCCACCAATCCATACATTCTCACTTGGGAGGAGATACCCTGAGGAGACCTGCCCAAGACTGCCACTAATTCATACATTCTCACTTGGGAGGAGATGCCCCGGGGAGACTTGCCGAAGACTGCCACCAATCCATACATTCTCACTTGGGAGGAGATGCCCTGGGGAGACTTGCCCAGGACTGCCACCAATCCATACATTCTCACTTGGGAGGAGATGCCCCGGGGAGACTTGCCTAAGACTGCCATTAATCCATACATTCTCACTTGGGAGGAGATTCCCTGGGGAGACCTGCCCAAGACTGCCAACAATCCATACATTCTCACTTGGGTGGAGATGCCCTGGGGAGACTTGCCCAAGACTGCTACCAATCCATACATTCTCACTTGGGAGGAGATGCCCTAGGGAGACTTGCCCAAGATTGCCACCAATCCATACATTCTCACTTGGGAGGAGATGCCCTGGGAAGACTTGCCCAAGACTGCGACCAATCCATACATTCTCACTTGGGAGGAGATGCCCTTGGGAGACTTGCCCAAGACTGCCACCAATCCATACATGCTCACATGGGAGGAGATGCCCCGGGGAGACTTGCCCAAGACTGCCACCAATCCATTCATTCTCACTTGGGAGGAGATGCCCTGGGAAGACCTGCCCAAGGCTGCGACCAATCCATACATTCTCACTTGGAAGGAGATGCCCTAGGGAGACTTGCCCAAGACTGCCACCAATCCATACATTCTTACTTGGGAGGAGATGCCCTGGGCAGACCTGCCCAAGACTGCCACCAATCCATACATGCTCACATGGAAGGAGATGCCCCGGGGAGACTTGCCCAAGACTGATACCAATCCATTCATTATCACTTGGGAGTAGATGCCCCGGGGAGACTTGCCCAAGACTGCGACCAATCCATACATTCTCACTTGGGAGGAGATGCCCTGGGGAGACTTGCCCAAGACTGCCACAAGTCCATACATTATCACTTGGGAGGAAATGCCCTGGGGAGACTTGCCCAAGACTGCCACCAATCCATACATTTTCACTTGGGAGGAGATGCCCTGGGGAGACTTGCCCAAGGTTGCGACCAATCCATACATTCTCACTTAGGAGGAGATGGCCTGGGGATACTTGCCCAAGACTGCCACAAATCCGTACATTCTTAGTTGGAAGGAGATGCCCTGGGGAGACTTGTCCATGACTTCTACCGATCCATACATTTTCACTTGGGAAGAGATGCCCTGGGGAGACTTGCCCAAGACTGCCACTAATCCATACATTCTCACTTGGGAGGAGATGACCAGGGGAGACTTGCCCAAGACTGCCACTAATCTATACATTCTCACTTGGAAGGAGATGCTCTGTGGAGACTTGCCCAAGACTGCCACCAATCCATACATTCTCACTTGGGAGGAGATGCCCTGGGGAGACCTGCCCAAGACTGCCACCAATTCATACATTCTCACTTGGGAGAAGATGCACTGGGGAGACTTGCCAAAGCTGCTACAAGTCCATACATTATCACTTGGGAGGAGATGCCCCGGGGAGACTTGCCCAAGACTGCCACCAATCCATACATTCTCACTTGGGAGGAGATGCCCAGGGGAGACTTGCCCAAGACTGCCACTAATCTATACATTCTCACTTGGAAGGAGATGCTCTGTGGAGACTTGCCCAAGACTGCCACCAATCCATACATTCTCACTTGGGAGGAGATACCCTGGGGAGACCTGCCCAAGACTGCCACCAATTCATACATTCTCACTTGGGAGGAGATGCCCCGGGGAGACTTGCCGAAGACTGCCACCAATCCATACATTCTCACTTGGGAGGAGATGCCCTGGGGAGACTTGCCCAGGACTGCCACCAATCCATACATTCTCACTTGGGAGGAGATGCCCCGGGGAGACTTGCCTAAGACTGCCACCAATCCATACATTCTCACTTGGGAGGAGATTCCCTGGGGAGACCTGCCCAAGACTGCCACCAATCCATACATTCTCACTTGGGAGGAGATGCCCTGGGGAGACTTGCCCAAGACTGCCACAAGTCCATACATTATCACTTGGGAGGAGATGCCCTGGGGAGACTTGCCCAAGACTGCTACCAATCCATACATTCTCACTTGGGAGGAGATGCCCTGTGGAGACTTGCCCAAGACTGCCACCAATCCATACATTCTCACTTGGGAGGAGATACCCTGGGGAGACCTGCCCAAGACTGCCACCAATTCATACATTCTCACTTGGGAGGAGATGCCCCGGGGAGACTTGCCGAAGACTGCCACCAATCCATACATTCTCACTTGGGAGGAGATGCTCTGGGGAGACTTGCCCAGGACTGCCACCAATCCATACATTCTCACTTGGGAGGAGATGCCCCGGGGAGACTTGCCTAAGACTGCCACCAATCCATACATTCTCACTTGGGAGGAGATTCCCTGGGGAGACCTGCCCAAGACTGCCACCAATCCATACATTCTCACTTGGGAGGAGATGCCCTGGGGAGACCTGCCCAAGACTGCCACCAATCCATACATTCTCACTTAGGAGGAGATGCCCTGGGGAGACTTGCCCAAGACTGCCACAAGTCCATACATTATCACTTGGGAGGAGATGCCCTGGGGAGACTTGCCCAAGACTGCTACCAATCCATACATTCTCACTTGGGAGGAGATGCCCTGGGGAGACTTGCCCAAGACTGCCACCAATTCATACATTCTCACTTGGGAGAAGATGCCCTGGGGAGACTTGCCAAAGACTGCTATTAATCCATACATTCTTACTTGGGAGGAGATGCCCTGGGGAAACTTGCCCAAGACTGCCACCAATCCATACATTATCACTTGGGAGGAGATGCCCTGGGGAGACTTGCCCAAGACTGCTACCAATCCATAGATTCTCACTTGGGAGGAGATGCCCTGGAGAGACTTGCCCAAGACTGCCACCAATTCATACATTCTCACTTGGGAGAAGATGCCCTGGGGAGACTTGCCAAAGCTGCTACAAGTCCATACATTATCACTTGGGAGGACATGCCCTGGGGAGACTTGCCCAAGACTGCCACCAATCCATACATTCTCACTTGGGAGGAGATGCCCAGGGAAGACTTGCCCAAGACTGCCACCAATTCATACATTCTCACTTGGGAGGAGATGCCCCGGGGAGACTTGCCGAAGACTGCCACCAATCCATACATTCTCACTTGGGAGGAGATGCCCTGGGGAAACTTGCCCAAGACTGCCACCAATCCATACATTATCACTTGGGAGGAGATGCCCTGGGGAGACTTGCCCAAGACTGCTACCAATCCATACATTCTCACTTGGGAGGAGATGCCCTGGGGAGACTTGCCCAAGATTGCCACCAATCCATACATTCTCACTTGGGAGGAGATGCCCTGGGAAGACTTGCCCAAGACTGCGACCAATCCATACATTCTCACTTGGAAGAAGATGCCCTTGGGAGACTTGCCCAAGACTGCCACCAATCCATACATGCTCACATGGGAGGAGATGCCCCGGGGAGACTTGCCCAAGACTGCCACCAATCCATTCATTCTCACTTGGGAGGAGATGCCCTGGGAAGACCTGCCCAAGGCTGCCACAAGTCCATCCATTATCACTTGGGAGGAGATGCCCTGGGGAGGCTTGCCTAGGACTGCCACCAATCCATACATTATCACTTGGGAGAAGATGCCCTGGGGAGACTTGCCAAAGACTGCTATTAATCCATACATTCTTACTTGGGAGGAGATGCCCTGGGGAAACTTGCCCAAGACTGCCACCAATCCATACATTATCACTTGGGAGGAGATGCCCTGGGAAGACTTGCCCAAGACTGCTACCAATCCATACATTCTCACTTGGGAGGAGATGCCCTGGGGAGACTTGCCCAAGATTGCCACCAATCCATACATTCTCACTTGGAAGCAGATGCCCTGGGGAGACTTGCCCAAGACTGCCACCAATCCATACATGCTCACATGGGAGGAGATGCCCCGAGGAGACTTGCCCAAGACTGATACCAATCCATTCATTATCACTTGGGAGTAGATGCACCGGGGAGACTTGCCAAAGCTGCTACAAGTCCATACATTATCACTTGGGAGGACATGCCCCGGGGAGACTTGCCCAAGACTGCCACCAATCCATACATTCTCACTTGGGAGGAGATGCCCAGGGGAGACTTGCCCAAGACTGCCACCAATTCATACATTCTCACTTGGGAGAAGATGCCCTGGGGAGACTTGCCCAAGACTGCCACTAATCCATACATTCTCACTTGGGAGGAGATGCCCAGGGGAGACTTGCCCAAGACTGCCACCAATTCATACATTCTCACTTGGGAGAAGATGCCCTGGGGAGACTTGCCCAAGACTGCCACTAATCCATACATTCTCACTTGGGAGGAGATGCCCAGGGGAGACTTGCCCAAGACTGCCACTAATCTATACATTCTCACTTGGAAGGAGATGCTCTGTGGAGACTTGCCCAAGAATGCCACCAATCCATACATTCTCACTTGGGAGGAGATACCCTGGGGAGACTTGCCAAAGCTGCTACAAGTCCATACATTATCACTTGGGAGGACATGCCCCGGGGAGACTTGCCCAAGACTGCCACCAATCCATACATTCTCACTTGGGAGGAGATGCCCAGGGGAGACTTGCCCAAGACTGCCACCAATTCATACATTCTCACTTGGGAGAAGATGCCCTGGGGAGACTTGCCCAAGACTGACACTAATCCATACATTCTCACTTGGGAGGAGATGCCCCGGGGAGACTTGCCGAAGATTGCCACCAATCCATACATTCTCACTTGGGAGGAGATGCCCTGGGGAGACCTGCCCAAGACTGCCACCAATTCATACATTCTCACTTGGGAGAAGATGCCCTGGGGAGACTTGCCAAAGCTGCTACAAGTCCATACATTATCACTTGGGAGGACATGCCCCGGGGAGACTTGCCCAAGACTGCCACCAATCCATACATTCTCACTTGGGAGGAGATGCCCAGGGGAGACTTGCCCAAGACTGCCACCAATTCATACATTCTCACTTGGGAGGAGATGCCCCGGGGAGACTTGCCGAAGACTGCCACCAATCCATACATTCTCACTTAGGAGGAGATGCCCTTGGGAGACTTGCCCAGGACTGCCACCAATCCATACATTATCACTTGGGAGGAGATGCCCCGGGGAGACTTGCCCAAGACTGCCACCAATCCATACATTCTCACTTGGGAGGAGATGCCCAGGGGAGACTTGCCCAAGACTGCCACTAATCTATACATTCTCACTTGGAAGGAGATGCTCTGTGGAGACTTGCCCAAGACTGCCACCAATCCATACATTCTCACTTGGGAGGAGATACCCTGGGGAGACCTGCCTAAGACTGCCACCAATTCATACATTCTCACTTGGGAGGAGATGCCCCGGGGAGACTTGCCGAAGACTGCCACCAATCCATACATTCTCACTTGGGAGGAGATGCCCTGGGGAGACTTGCCCAGGACTGCCACCAATCCATACATTCTCACTTGGGAGGAGATGCCCCGGGGAGACTTGCCTAAGACTGCCACCAATCCATACATTCTCACTTGGGAGGAGATTCCCTGGGGAGACCTGCCCAAGACTGCCACCAATCCATACATTCTCACTTGGGAGGAGATGCCCTGGGGAGACTTGCCCAAGACTGCCACAAGTCCATACATTATCACTTGGGAGGAGATGCACTGGGGAGACTTGCCCAAGACTGCTACCAATCCATACATTCTCACTTGGGAGGAGATGCCCTGTGGAGACTTGCCCAAGACTGCCACCAATCCATACATTCTCACTTGGGAGGAGATACCCTGGGGAGACCTGCCCAAGACTGCCACCAATTCATACATTCTCACTTGGGAGGAGATGCCCCGGGGAGACTTGCCGAAGACTGCCACCAATCCATACATTCTCACTTGGGAGGAGATGCTCTGGGGAGACTTGCCCAGGACTGCCACCAATCCATACATTCTCACTTGGGAGGAGATGCCCCGGGGAGACTTGCCTAAGACTGCCACCAATCCATACATTCTCACTTGGGAGGAGATTCCCTGGGGAGACCTGCCCAAGACTGCCACCAATCCATACATTCTCACTTGGGAGGAGATGCCCTGGGGAGACCTGCCCAAGACTGCCACCAATCCATACATTCTCACTTAGGAGGAGATGCCCTGGGGAGACTTGCCCAAGACTGCCACAAGTCCATACATTATCACTTGGGAGGAGATGCCCTGGGGAGACTTGCCCAAGACTGCTACCAATCCATACATTCTCACTTGGGAGGAGATGCCCTGGGGAGACTTGCCCAAGACTGCCACCAATTCATACATTCTCACTTGGGAGAAGATGCCCTGGGGAGACTTGCCAAAGACTGCTATTAATCCATACATTCTTACTTGGGAGGAGATGCCCTGGCGAAACTTGCCCAAGACTGCCACCAATCCATACATTATCACTTGGGAGGAGATGCCCTGGGGAGACTTGCCCAAGACTGCTACCAATCCATAGATTCTCACTTGGGAGGAGATGCCCTGGAGAGACTTGCCCAAGACTGCCACCAATTCATACATTCTCACTTGGGAGAAGATGCCCTGGGGAGACTTGCCAAAGCTGCTACAAGTCCATACATTATCACTTGGGAGGACATGCCCTGGGGAGACTTGCCCAAGACTGCCACCAATCCATACATTCTCACTTGGGAGGAGATGCCCAGGGAAGACTTGCCCAAGACTGCCACCAATTCATACATTCTCACTTGGGAGGAGATGCCCCGGGGAGACTTGCCGAAGACTGCCACCAATCCATACATTCTCACTTGGGAGGAGATGCCCTGGGGAAACTTGCCCAAGACTGCCACCAATCCATACATTATCACTTGGGAGGAGATGCCCTGGGGAGACTTGCCCAAGACTGCTACCAATCCATACATTCTCACTTGGGAGGAGATGCCCTGGGGAGACTTGCCCAAGATTGCCACCAATCCATACATTCTCACTTGGGAGGAGATGCCCTGGGAAGACTTGCCCAAGACTGCGACCAATCCATACATTCTCACTTGGAAGAAGATGCCCTTGGGAGACTTGCCCAAGACTGCCACCAATCCATACATGCTCACATGGGAGGAGATGCCCCGGGGAGACTTGCCCAAGACTGCCACCAATCCATTCATTCTCACTTGGAAGGAGATGCCCTGGGAAGACCTGCCCAAGGCTGCCACAAGTCCATCCATTATCACTTGGGAGGAGATGCCCTGGGGAGGCTTGCCTAGGACTGCCACCAATCCATACATTATCACTTGGGAGAAGATGCCCTGGGGAGACTTGCCAAAGACTGCTATTAATCCATACATTCTTACTTGGGAGGAGATGCCCTGGGGAAACTTGCCCAAGACTGCCACCAATCCATACATTATCACTTGGGAGGAGATGCCCTGGGAAGACTTGCCCAAGACTGCTACCAATCCATACATTCTCACTTGGGAGGAGATGCCCTGGGGAGACTTGCCCAAGATTGCCACCAATCCATACATTCTCACTTGGAAGCAGATGCCCTGGGGAGACTTGCCCAAGACTGCCACCAATCCATACATGCTCACATGGGAGGAGATGCCCCGAGGAGACTTGCCCAAGACTGATACCAATCCATTCATTATCACTTGGGAGTAGATGCACCGGGGAGACTTGCCAAAGCTGCTACAAGTCCATACATTATCACTTGGGAGGACATGCCCCGGGGAGACTTGCCCAAGACTGCCACCAATCCATACATTCTCACTTGGGAGGAGATGCCCAGGGGAGACTTGCCCAAGACTGCCACCAATTCATACATTCTCACTTGGGAGAAGATGCCCTGGGGAGACTTGCCCAAGACTGCCACTAATCCATACATTCTCACTTGGGAGGAGATGCCCAGGGGAGACTTGCCCAAGACTGCCACCAATTCATACATTCTCACTTGGGAGAAGATGCCCTGGGGAGACTTGCCCAAGACTGCCACTAATCCATACATTCTCACTTGGGAGGAGATGCCCAGGGGAGACTTGCCCAAGACTGCCACTAATCTATACATTCTCACTTGGAAGGAGATGCTCTGTGGAGACTTGCCCAAGAATGCCACCAATCCATACATTCTCACTTGGGAGGAGATACCCTGGGGAGACTTGCCAAAGCTGCTACAAGTCCATACATTATCACTTGGGAGGACATGCCCCGGGGAGACTTGCCCAAGACTGCCACCAATCCATACATTCTCACTTGGGAGGAGATGCCCAGGGGAGACTTGCCCAAGACTGCCACCAATTCATACATTCTCACTTGGGAGAAGATGCCCTGGGGAGACTTGCCCAAGACTGACACTAATCCATACATTCTCACTTGGGAGGAGATGCCCCGGGGAGACTTGCCGAAGATTGCCACCAATCCATACATTCTCACTTGGGAGGAGATGCCCTGGGGAGACCTGCCCAAGACTGCCACCAATTCATACATTCTCACTTGGGAGAAGATGCCCTGGGGAGACTTGCCAAAGCTGCTACAAGTCCATACATTATCACTTGGGAGGACATGCCCCGGGGAGACTTGCCCAAGACTGCCACCAATCCATACATTCTCACTTGGGAGGAGATGCCCAGGGGAGACTTGCCCAAGACTGCCACCAATTCATACATTCTCACTTGGGAGGAGATGCCCCGGGGAGACTTGCCGAAGACTGCCACCAATCCATACATTCTCACTTGGGAGGAGATGCCCTGGGGAGACCTGCCAAAGCTGCTACAAGTCCATACATTATCACTTGGGAGGACATGCCCCGGTGAGACTTGCCCAAGACTGCCACCAATCCATACATTCTCACTTGGGAGGAGATGCCCAGGTGAGACTTGCTCAAGACTGCCACCAATTCATACATTCTCACTTGGGAGGAGATGCCCCGGGGAGACTTGCCGAAGACTGCCACCAATCCATACATTCTCACTTAGGAGGAGATGCCCTTGGGAGACTTGCCCAGGACTGCCACCAATCCATACATTCTCACTTGGGAGGAGATGCCCCGGGGAGACTTGCCTAAGACTGCCACCAATCCATACATTCTCACTTGGGAGGAGATTCCCTGGGGAGACCTGCCCAAGACTGCCACCAATCCATACATTCTCACTTGTGTGGAGATGCCCTGGGGAGACTTGCCCAAGACTGCTACCAATCCATACATTCTCACTTGGGAGGAGATGCCCTAGGGAGACTTGCCTAAGATTGCCACCAATCCATACATTCTCACTTGGGAGGAGATGCCCTGGGGAGACCTGCCCAAGACTGCCACCAATTCATACATTCTCACTTGGGAGAAGATGCCCTGGGGAGACTTGCCAAAGCTGCTACAAGTCCATACATTATCACTTGGGAGGACATGCCCCGGGGAGACTTGCCCAAGACTGCCACCAATCCATACATTCTCACTTGGGAGGAGATGCCCAGGGGAGACTTGCCCAAGACTGCCACCAATTCATACATTCTCACTTGGGAGGAGATGCCCCGGGGAGACTTGCCGAAGACTGCCACCAATCCATACATTCTCACTTGGGAGGAGATGCCCTGGGGAGACCTGCCCAAGACTGCCACCAATTCATACATTCTCACTTGGGAGAAGATGCCCTGGGGAGACTTGCCAAAGCTGCTACAAGTCCATATATTATCACTTGGGAGGACATGCCCCGGGGAGACTTGCCCAAGACTGCCACCAATCCATACATTCTCACTTGGGAGGAGATGCCCAGGGGAGACTTGCCCAAGACTGCCACCAATTCATACATTCTCACTTGGGAGGAGATGCCCCGGGGAGACTTGCCGAAGACTGCCACCAATCCATACATTCTCACTTGGGAGGAGATGCCCTGGGAAGACTTGCCCAAGACTGCGACCAATCCATACATTCTCACTTGGGAGGAGATGCCCTTGGGAGACTTGCCCAAGACTGCCACCAATCCATACATGCTCACATGGGAGGAGATGCCCCGGGGAGACTTGCCCAAGACTGCCACCAATCCATTCATTCTCACTTGGGAGGAGATGCCCTGGGAAGACCTGCCCAAGGCTGCGACCAATCCATACATTCTCACTTGGAAGGAGATGCCCTAGGGAGACTTGCCCAAGACTGCCACCAATCCATACATTCTTACTTGGGAGGAGATTCCCTGGGCAGACCTGCCCAAGACTGCCACCAATCCATACATGCTCACATGGAAGGAGATGCCCCGGGGAGACTTGCCCAAGACTGATACCAATCCATTCATTATCACTTGGGAGTAGATGCCCCGGGGAGACTTGCCCAAGACTGCGACCAATCCATACATTTTCACTTGGGAGGAGATGCCCTGGGGAGACTTGCCCAAGACTGCCACAAGTCCATACATTATCACTTGGGAGGAAATGCCCTGGGGAGACTTGCCCAAGACTGCCACCAATCCATACATTTTCACTTGGAAGGAGATGCCCTGGGGAGACTTGCCCAAGGTTGCCATGATGAAGGTTGAAGGTTGGGTGGGCGTGGCCTTAGCTTTAACGGAGTTTGGGAGGAGATGCCCCGGGGAGACTTGCCATTGGGAGGAGATGCCCTGCGAAGACTTGCCATTCGGAGGAGATGTCCTGGGAAACTTGCCGTTGGGAGGAGATGCCGTGGGAAGACTTTCTGTAGGAAGACTTGTCCTGGGGAGACTTGCCTAAGACGGCTACCAATCCATACATTCTCACTTAGGAGGAGATGGCCTGGGGATACTTGCCCAAGACTGCCACAAATCCGTACATTCTTAGTTGGGAGGAGATGCCCTGGGGAGACTTGTCCATGACTGCTACCGATCCATACATTTTCACTTGGGAAGAGATGCCCTGGGGAGACTTGCCCAAGACTGCCACTAATCCATACATTCTCACTTGGGAGGAGATGATCAGGGGAGACTTGCCCAAGACTGCCACTAATCTATACATTCTCACTTGGAAGGAGATGCTCTGTGGAGACTTTCCCAAGACTGCCACCAATCCATACATTCTCACTTGGGAGGAGAGACCCTGGGGAGACCTGCCCAAGACTGCCACCAATTCATACATTCTCACTTGGGATTAGATGCCTCGGGGAGACTTGCCGAAGACTGTCACCAATCCATACATTCTCACTTAGGAGGAGATGCCCTGGGGAGACTTGCCCAGGACTGCCACCAATCCATACATTCTCACTTGGGAGGAGATGCCCCGGAGAGACTTGCCTAAGACTGCCACCAATCCATACATTCTCACTTGGGAGGAGATTCCCTGGGGAGACCTGCCCAAGACTGCCACCAATCCATACATTCTCACTTGGGAGGAGATGCCCAGAAGAGACTTACCCAAGACTGCCACTAATCTATACATTCTCACTTGGAAGGAGATGCTCTGTGGAGACTTTCCCAAGACTGCCACCAATCCATACATTCTCACTTGGGAGGAGATACCCTGGGGAGACCTGCCCAAGACTGCCACCAATTCATACATTCTCACTTGGGAGGAGATGCCCCGGGGAGACTTGCCGAAGACTGCCACCAATCCATACATTCTCACTTAGGAGGAGATGCCCTGGGGAGACTTGCCCAGGACTGCCACCAATCCATACATTCTCACTTGGGAGGAGATGCCCCGGGGAGACTTGCCTAAGACTGCCACCAATCCATACATTCTCACTTGGGAGGAGATTCCCTGGGGAGACCTGCACAAGACTGCCACCAATCCATACATTCTCACTTGGGAGGAGATGCCCTGGGGAGACTTGCCCAAGACTGCCACAAGTCCATACATTATCACTTGGGAGGAGATGCCCTGGGGAGACTTGCCCAAGACTGCTACCAATCCATACATTCTCACTTGGGAGGAGATGCCCTGTGGAGACTTGCCCAAGACTGCCACCAATCCATACATTCTCACTTGGGAGGAGATACCCTGGGGAGACCTGCCCAAGACTGCCACCAATTCATACATTCTCACTTGGGAGGAGATGCCCCGGGAAGACTTGCCGAAGACTGCCACCAATCCATACATTCTCACTTGGGAGGAGATGCCCTGGGAAGACTTGCCCAAGACTGCGACCAATCCATACATTCTCACTTGGAAGGAGATGCCCTTGGG
Source organism: Ganaspis brasiliensis (assembly GCA_037103525.1). Taxonomy (NCBI): domain Eukaryota; kingdom Metazoa; phylum Arthropoda; class Insecta; order Hymenoptera; family Figitidae; genus Ganaspis; species Ganaspis brasiliensis. Next base: position 1,796,529 of record JAZKLR010000014.1, read on the forward strand.
AGACTTGCCCAAGACTGCCACCAATCCATACATGCTCACATGGGAGGAGATGCCCCGGGGAGACTTGCCCAAGACTGCCACCAATCCATACATTCTCACTTGGGAGGAGATGCCCTGGGGAGACTTGCCCAAGACTGCTACCAATCCATACATTCTCACTTGGGAGGAGATGCCCTAGGGAGACCTGCCCAAGACTGCCACCAATCCATACATTCTCACTTGGGAGGAGATGCCCTGGGGAGACCTGCCCAAGACTGCCACCAATCCATACATTCTCCCTTGGGAGGAGATGCCCTGGGAAGACTTGCCCAAGACTGCGATCAATCCATACATTCTCACTTGGGAGGAGATGCCCTGGGAAGACTTGCCCAAGACTGCGACCAATCCATACATTCTCACTTGGGAGGAGATGCCCTTGGGAGACTTGCCCAAGACTGCCACCAATCCATACATGCTCACATGGGAGGAGATTTCTTGGGGAGACTTGCCCAAGACTGCCACCAATCCATTCATTCTCACTTGGGAGGAGATGCCCTGGGAAGACCTGCCCAAGGCTGCGACCAATCCATACATTCTCACTTGGAAGGAGATGCCCTAGGGAGACTTGCCCAAGACTGCCACCAATCCATACATTCTTACTTGGGAGGAGATGCCCTGGGCAGACCTGCCCAAGACTGCCACCAATCCATACATGCTCACATGGAAGGAGATGCCCCGGGGAGACTTGCCCAAGACTGATACCAATCCATTCATTATCACTTGGGAGTAGATGCCCCGGGGAGACTTGCCCAAGACTGCGACCAATCCATACATTCTCACTTGGGAGGAGATGCCCTAGGGAGACTTGCCCAAGGTTGCCATGATGAAGGTTGAAGGTTGGGTGGGCGTGGCCTTAGCTTTAACGGAGTTTGGGAGGAGATGCCCCGGGGAGACTTGCCATTGGGAGAAGATGCCCTGGGAAGACTTGCCATTCGGAGGAGATGCCCTGGGAAACTTGCCGTTGGGAGGAGATGCCGTGGGAAGACTTTCTGTAGGAAGACTTGTCCTGGGGAGACTTGCCTAAGACGGCTACCAATCCATACATTCTCACTTAGGAGGAGATGGCCTGGGGATACTTGCCCAAGACTGCCACAAATCCGTACATTCTTAGTTGGGAGGAGATGCCCTGGGGAGACTTGTCCATGACTGCTACCGATCCATACATTTTCACTTGGGAAGAGATGCCCTGGGGAGACTTGCCCAAGACTGCCACTAATCCATACATTCTCACTTGGGAGGAGATGATCAGGGGAGACTTGCCCAAGACTGCCACTAATCTATACATTCTCACTTGGAAGGAGATGCTCTGTGGAGACTTTCCCAAGACTGCCACCAATCCATACATTCTCACTTGGGAGGAGATACCCTGGGGAGACCTGCCCAAGACTGCCACCAATTCATACATTCTCACTTGGAAGGAGATGCCCCGGGGAGACTTGACGAAGACTGCCACCAATCCATACATTCTCACTTAGGAGGAGATGCCCTGGGGAGACTTGCCCAGGACTGCCACCAATCCATACATTCTCACTTAAGAGGAGATGCCCCGGGGAGACTTGCCTAAGACTGCCACCAATCCATACATTCTCACTTGGGAGGAGATTCCCTGGGGAGACCTGCCCAAGACTGCCACCAATCCATACATTCTCACTTGGGAGGAGATGCCCAGAAGAGACTTACCCAAGACTGCCACTAATCTATACATTCTCACTTGGAAGGAGATGCTCTGTGGAGACTTTCCCAAGACTGCCACCAATCCATACATTCTCACTTGGGAGGAGATACCCTGGGGAGACCTGCCCAAGACTGCCACCAATTCATACATTCTCACTTGGGAGGAGATGCCCCGGGGAGACTTGCCGAAGACTGCCACCAATCCATACATTCTCACTTAGGAGGAGATGCCCTGGGGAGACTTGCCCAGGACTGCCACCAATCCATACATTCTCACTTGGGAGGAGATGCCCCGGGGAGACTTGCCTAAGACTGCCACCAATCCATACATTCTCACTTGGGAGGAGATTCCCTGGGGAGACCTGCACAAGACTGCCACCAATCCATACATTCTCACTTGGGAGGAGATGCCCTGGGGAGACTTGCCCAAGACTGCCACAAGTCCATACATTATCACTTGGGAGGAGATGCCCTGGGGAGACTTGCCCAAGACTGCTACCAATCCATACATTCTCACTTGGGAGGAGATGCCCTGTGGAGACTTGCCCAAGACTGCCACCAATCCATACATTCTCACTTGGGAGGAGATACCCTGGGGAGACCTGCCCAAGACTGCCACCAATTCATACATTCTCACTTGGGAGGAGATGCCCCGGGGAGACTTGCCGAAGACTGCCACCAATCCATACATTCTGACTTGGGAGGAGATGCCCTGGGAAGACTTGCCCAAGACTGCGAACAATCCATACATTCTCACTTGGAAGGAGATGCCCTTGGGAGACTTGCCCAAGACTGCCACCAATCCATACATGCTCACATGGGAGGAGATGCCCCGGGGAGACTTGCCCAAGACTGCCACCAATCCATACATTCTCACTTGGGAGGAGATGCCCCGGGGAGACTTGCCTAAGACTGCCACCAATCCATACATTCTCACTTGGGAGGAGATTCCCTGGGGAGACCTGCCCAAGACTGCCACCAATCCATACATTCTCACATGGGAGGAGATGCCCTGGGGAGACCTGCCCAAGACTGCCACCAATCCATACATTCTCCCTTGGAAGGAGATACCCTGGGGAGACCTGCCCAAGACTGCCACCAATTCATACATTCTCACTTAGGAGGAGATGCCCCGGGGAGACTTGCCGAAGACTGCCACCAATCCATACATTCTCACTTGGGAGGAGATGCCCTGGGAAGACTTGCCCAAGACTGCGACCAATCCATACATTCTCACTTGGAAGGAGATGCCCTTGGGAGACTTGCCCAAGACTGCCACCAATCCATACATTCTCACTTGGGAGGAGATACCCTGGGGAGACCTGCCCAAGACTGCCACCAATCCATACATGCTCACATGGGAGGAGATGCCCCGGGGAGACTTGCCCAAGACTGCCACCAATCCATACATTCTCACTTGGGAGGAGATGCCCCGGGGAGACTTGCCTAAGACTGCCACCAATCCATACATTCTCACTTGGGAGGAGATTCCCTGGGGAGACCTGCCCAAGACTGCCACCAATCCATACATTCTCACATGGGAGGAGATGCCCTGGGGAGACCTGCCCAAGACTGCCACCAATCCATACATTCTCCCTTGGAAGGAGATACCCTGGGGAGACCTGCCCAAGACTGCCACCAATCCATACATTCTCACTTGGGAGGAGATGCCCAGGGGAGACTTGCCCAAGACTGCCACCAATTCATACATTCTCACTTGGGAGGAGATGCCCCGGGGAGACTTGCCGAAGACTGCCACCAATCCATACATTCTCACTTGGGAGGAGATGCCCTGGGGAGACCTGCCCAAGACTGCCACCAATTCATACATTCTCACTTGGGAGAAGATGCCCTGGGGAGACTTGCCAAAGCTGCTACAAGTCCATATATTATCACTTGGGAGGACATGCCCCGGGGAGACTTGCCCAAGACTGCCACCAATCCATACATTCTCACTTGGGAGGAGATGCCCAGGGGAGACTTGCCCAAGACTGCCACCAATTCATACATTCTCACTTGGGAGGAGATGCCCCGGGGAGACTTGCCGAAGACTGCCACCAATCCATACATTCTCACTTGGGAGGAGATGCCCTTGGGAGACTTGCCCAGGACTGCCACCAATCCATACATTCTCACTTGGGACGAGATGCCCCGGGGAGACTTGCCTAAGACTGCCACCAATCCATACATTCTCACTTGGGAGGAGATTCCCTGGGGAGACCTGCCCAAGACTGCCACCAATCCATACATTCTCACTTGTGTGGAGATGCCCTGGGGAGACTTGCCCAAGACTGCTACCAATCCATACATTCTCACTTGGGAGGAGATGCCCTAGGGAGACTTGCCCAAGATTGCCACCAATCCATACATTCTCACTTGGGAGGAGATGCCCTGGGAAGACTTGCACAAGACTGCGACCAATCCATACATTCTCACTTGGGAGGAGATGCCCTTGGGAGACTTGCCCAAGACTGCCACCAATCCATACATGCTCACATGGGAGGAGATTTCTTGGGGAGACTTGCCCAAGACTGCCACCAATCCATTCATTCTCACTTGGGAGGAGATGCCCTGGGAAGACCTGCCCAAGGCTGCGACCAATCCATACATTCTCACTTGGAAGGAGATGCCCTAGGGAGACTTGCCCAAGACTGCCACCAATCCATACATTCTTACTTGGGAGGAGATGCCCTGGGCAGACCTGCCCAAGACTGCCACCAATCCATACATGCTCACATGGAAGGAGATGCCCCGGGGAGACTTGCCCAAGACTGATACCAATCCATTCATTATCACTTGGGAGTAGATGCCCCGGGGAGACTTGCCCAAGACTGCGACCAATCCATACATTCTCACTTGGGAGGAGATGCCCTGGGGAGACTTGCCCAAGACTGCCACAAGTCCATACATTATCACTTGGGAGGAAATGCCCTGGGGAGACTTGCCCAAGACTGCCACCAATCCATACATTTTCACTTGGGAGGAGATGCCCTGGGGAGACTTGCCCAAGGTTGCCATGATGAAGGTTGAAGGTTGGGTGGGCGTGGCCTTAGCTTTAACGGAGTTTGGGAGGAGATGCCCCGGGGAGACTTGCCATTGGGAGGAGATGCCCTGGGAAGACTTGCCATTCGGAGGAGATGCCCTGGGAAACTTGCCGTTGGGAGGAGATGCCGTGGGAAGACTTTCTGTAGGAAGACTTGTCCTGGGGAGACTTGCCTAAGACGGCTACCAATCCATACATTCTCACTTAGGAGGAGATGGCCTGGGGATACTTGCCCAAGACTGCCACAAATCCGTACATTCTTAGTTGGGAGGAGATGCCCTGGGGAGACTTGTCCATGACTGCTACCGATCCATACATTTTCACTTGGGAAGAGATGCCCTGGGGAGACTTGCCCAAGACTGCCACTAATCCATACATTCTCACTTGGGAGGAGATGATCAGGGGAGACTTGCCCAAGACTGCCACTAATCTATACATTCTCACTTGGAAGGAGATGCTCTGTGGAGACTTTCCCAAGACTGCCACCAATCCATACATTCTCACTTGGGAGGAGAGACCCTGGGGAGACCTGCCCAAGACTGCCACCAATTCATACATTCTCACTTGGGATTAGATGCCTCGGGGAGACTTGCCGAAGACTGCCACCAATCCATACATTCTCACTTAGGAGGAGATGCCCTGGGGAGACTTGCCCAGGACTGCCACCAATCCATACATTCTCACTTGGGAGGAGATGCCCCGGGGAGACTTGCCTAAGACTGCCACCAATCCATACATTCTCACTTGGGAGGAGATTCCCTGGGGAGACCTGCCCAAGACTGCCACCAATCCATACATTCTCACTTGGGAGGAGATGCCCAGATGAGACTTACCCAAGACTGCCACTAATCTATACATTCTCACTTGGAAGGAGATGCTCTGTGGAGACTTTCCCAAGACTGCCACCAATCCATACATTCTCACTTGGGAGGAGATACCCTGGGGAGACCTGCCCAAGACTGCCACCAATTCATACATTCTCACTTGGGAGGAGATGCCCCGGGGAGACTTGCCGAAGACTGCCACCAATCCATACATTCTCAGTTAGGAGGAGATGCTCTGGGGAGACTTGCCCAGGACTGCCACCAATCCATACATTCTCACTTGGGATGAGATGCCCCGGGGAGACTTGCCTAAGACTGCCACCAATCCATACATTCTCACTTGGGAGGAGATTCCCTGGGGAGACCTGCACAAGACTGCCACCAATCCATACATTCTCACTTGGGAGGAGATGCCCTGGGGAGACTTGCCCAAGACTGCCACAAGTCCATACATTATCACTTGGGAGGAGATGCCCTGGGGAGTCTTGCCCAAGACTGCTACCAATCCATACATTCTCACTTGGGAGGAGATGCCCTGTGGAGACTTGCCCAAGACTGCCACCAATCCATACATTCTCACTTGGGAGGAGATACCCTGGGGAGACCTGCCCAAGACTGCCACCAATTCATACATTCTCACTTGGGAGGAGATGCCCCGGGGAGACTTGCCGAAGACTGCCACCAATCCATACATTCTCACTTGGGAGGAGATGCTCTGGGAAGACTTGCCCAAGACTGCGACCAATCCATACATTCTCACTTGGAAGGAGATGCCCTTGGGAGACTTGCCCAAGACTGCCACCAATCCATACATGCTCACATGGGAGGAGATGCCCCGGGGAGACTTGCCCAAGACTGCCACCAATCCATACATTCTCACTTGGGAGGAGATGCCCTGGGGAGACTTGCCCAAGACTGCTACCAATCCATACATTCTCACTTGGGAGGAGATGCCCTAGGGAGACCTGCCCAAGACTGCCACCAATCCATACATTCTCACTTGGGAGGAGATGCCCTGGGAAGACTTGCCCAAGACTGCGATCAATCCATACATTCTTACTTGGAAGGAGATGCCCTGGGGAGACTTGCCCAAGACTGCCACCAATCCATACATTCTTACTTGGGAGGAGATGCCCTAGGGAGACCTGCCCAAGACTGCCACCAATCCATACATTCTCACTTGGGAGGAGATGCCCTGGGAAGACTTGCCCAAGACTGCGATCAATCCATACATTCTTACTTGGAAGGAGATGCCCTAGGGAGACCTGCCCAAGACTGCGATCAATCCATACATTCTCACTTGGGAGGAGATGCCCTGGGAAGACTTGCCCAAGACTGCGACCAATCCATACATTCTCACTTGGGAGGAGATGCCCTTGGGAGACTTGCCCAAGACTGCCACCAATCCATACATGCTCACATGGGAGGAGATTTCTTGGGGAGACTTGCCCAAGACTGCCACCAATCCATTCATTCTCACTTGGGAGGAGATGCCCTGGGAAGACCTGCCCAAGGCTGCGACCAATCCATACATTCTCACTTGGAAGGAGATGCCCTAGGGAGACTTGCCCAAGACTGCCACCAATCCATACATTCTTACTTGGGAGGAGATGCCCTGGGGAGACTTGCCCAAGACTGCCACCAATCCATACATTTTCACTTGGGAGGAGATACCCTGGGGAGACCTGCCCAAGACTGCCACCAATTCATACATTCTCACTTGGGAGGAGATGCCCCGGGGAGACTTGCCGAAGACTGCCACCAATCCATACATTCTCACTTGGGAGGAGATGCTCTGGGAAGACTTGCCCAAGACTGCGACCAATCCATACATTCTCACTTGGAAGGAGATGCCCTTGGGAGACTTGCCCAAGACTGCCACCAATCCATACATGCTCACATGGAAGGAGATGCCCCGGGGAGACTTGCCCAAGACTGATACCAATCCATTCATTATCACTTGGGAGTAGATGCCCCGGGGAGACTTGCCCAAGACTGCGACCAATCCATACATTCTCACTTGGGAGGAGATGCCCTGGGGAGACTTGCCCAAGACTGCCACAAGTCCATACATTATCACTTGGGAGGAAATGCCCTGGGGAGACTTGCCCAAGACTGCCACCAATCCATACATTTTCACTTGGGAGGAGATGCCCTGGGGAGACTTGCCCAAGGTTGCCATGATGAAGGTTGAAGGTTGGGTGGGCGTGGCCTTAGCTTTAACGGAGTTTGGGAGGAGATGCCCCGGGGAGACTTGCCATTGGGAGAAGATGCCCTGGGAAGACTTGCCATTCGGAGGAGATGCCCTGGGAAACTTGCCGTTGGAAGGAGATGCCGTGGGAAGACTTTCTGTAGAAAGACTTGTCCTGGGGAGACTTGCCTAAGACGGCTACCAATCCATACATGCTCACTTAGGAGGAGATGGCCTGGGGATACTTGCCCAAGACTGCCACAAATCCGTACATTCTTAGTTGGGAGGAGATGCCCTGGGGAGACTTGTCCATGACTGCTACCGATCCATACATTTTCACTTGGGAAGAGATGCCCTGGGGAGACTTGCCCAAGACTGCCACTAATCCATACATTCTCACTTGGGAGGAGATGATCAGGGGAGACTTGCCCAAGACTGCCACTAATCTATACATTCTCACTTGGAAGGAGATGCTCTGTGGAGACTTTCCCAAGACTGCCACCAATCCATACATTCTCACTTGGGAGGAGATACCCTGGGGAGACCTGCCCAAGACTGCCACCAATTCATACATTCTCACTTGGAAGGAGATGCCCCGGGGAGACTTGACGAAGACTGCCACCAATCCATACATTCTCACTTAAGAGGAGATGCCCTGGGGAGACTTGCCCAGGACTGCCACCAATCCATACATTCTCACTTGGGAGGAGATGCCCCGGGGAGACTTGCCTAAGACTGCCACCAATCCATACATTCTCACTTGGGAGGAGATTCCCTGGGGAGACCTGCCCAAGACTGCCACCAATCCATACATTCTCACTTGGGAGGAGATGCCCAGAAGAGACTTACCCAAGACTGCCACTAATCTATACATTCTCACTTGGAAGGAGATGCTCTGTGGAGACTTTCCCAAGACTGCCACCAATCCATACATTCTCACTTGGGAGGAGATACCCTGGGGAGACCTGCCCAAGACTGCCACCAATTCATACATTCTCACTTGGGAGGAGATGCCCCGGGGAGACTTGCCGAAGACTGCCACCAATCCATACATTCTCACTTAGGAGGAGATGCCCCGGGGAGACTTGCCTAAGACTGCCACCAATCCATACATTCTCACTTGGGAGGAGATTCCCTGGGGAGACCTGCACAAGACTGCCACCAATCCATACATTCTCACTTGGGAGGAGATGCCCTGGGGAGACTTGCCCAAGACTGCCACAAGTCCATACATTATCACTTGGGAGGAGATGCCCTGGGGAGACTTGCCCAAGACTGCTACCAATCCATACATTCTCACTTGGGAGGAGATGCCCTGTGGAGACTTGCCCAAGACTGCCACCAATCCATACATTCTCACTTGGGAGGAGATACCCTGGGGAGACTTGCCGAAGACTGCCACCAATCCATACATTCTCACTTGGGAGGAGATGCCCTGGGAAGACTTGCCCAAGACTGCGACCAATCCATACATTCTCACTTGGAAGGAGATGCCCTTGGGAGACTTGCCCAAGACTGCCACCAATCCATACATGCTCACATGGGAGGAGATGCCCCGGGGAGACTTGCCCAAGACTGCCACCAATCCATACATTCTCACTTGGGAGGAGATGCCCTGGGGAGACTTGCCCAAGACTGCTACCAATCCATACATTCTCACTTGGGAGGAGATGCCCTAGGGAGACCTGCCCAAGACTGCCACCAATCCATACATTCTCACTTGGGAGGAGATGCCCTGGGGAGACCTGCCCAAGACTGCCACCAATCCATACATTCTCCCTTGGGAGGAGATGCCCTGGGAAGACTTGCCCAAGACTGCGATCAATCCATACATTCTCACTTGGGAGGAGATGCCCTGGGAAGACTTGCCCAAGACTGCGACCAATCCATACATTCTCACTTGGGAGGAGATGCCCTTGGGAGACTTGCCCAAGACTGCCACCAATCCATACATGCTCACATGGGAGGAGATTTCTTGGGGAGACTTTCCCAAGACTGCCACCAATCCATTCATTCTCACTTGGGAGGAGATGCCCTGGGAAGACCTGCCCAAGGCTGCGACCAATCCATACATTCTCACTTGGAAGGAGATGCCCTAGGGAGACTTGCCCAAGACTGCCACCAATCCATACATTCTTACTTGGGAGGAGATGCCCTGGGCAGACCTGCCCAAGACTGCCACCAATCCATACATGCTCACATGGAAGGAGATGCCCCGGGGAGACTTGCCCAAGACTGATACCAATCCATTCATTATCACTTGGGAGTAGATGCCCCGGGGAGACTTGCCCAAGACTGCGACCAATCCATACATTCTCACTTGGGAGGAGATGCCCTGGGGAGACTTGCCCAAGACTGCCACAAGTCCATACATTATCACTTGGGAGGAAATGCCCTGGGGAGACTTGCCCAAGACTGCCACCAATCCATACATTTTCACTTGGGAGGAGATGCCCTGGGGAGACTTGCCCAAGGTTGCCATGATGAAGGTTGAAGGTTGGGTGGGCGTGGCCTTAGCTTTAACGGAGTTTGGGAGGAGATGCCCCGGGGAGACTTGCCATTGGGAGGAGATGCCCTGGGAAGACTTGCCATTCGGAGGAGATGCCCTGGGAAACTTGCCGTTGGGAGGAGATGCCGTGGGAAGACTTTCTGTAGGAAGACTTGTCCTGGGGAGACTTGCCTAAGACGGCTACCAATCCATACATTCTCACTTAGGAGGAGATGGCCTGGGGATACTTGCCCAAGACTGCCACAAATCCGTACATTCTTAGTTGGGAGGAGATGCCCTGGGGAGACTTGTCCATGACTGCTACCGATCCATACATTTTCACTTGGGAAGAGATGCCCTGGGGAGACTTGCCCAAGACTGCCACTAATCCATACATTCTCACTTGGGAGGAGATGATCAGGGGAGACTTGCCCAAGACTGCCACTAATCTATACATTCTCACTTGGAAGGAGATGCTCTGTGGAGACTTTCCCAAGACTGCCACCAATCCATACATTCTCACTTGGGAGGAGAGACCCTGGGGAGACCTGCCCAAGACTGCCACCAATTCATACATTCTCACTTGGGATTAGATGCCTCGGGGAGACTTGCCGAAGACTGCCACCAATCCATACATTCTCACTTAGGAGGAGATGCCCTGGGGAGACTTGCCCAGGACTGCCACCAATCCATACATTCTCACTTGGGAGGAGATGCCCCGGGGAGACTTGCCTAAGACTGCCACCAATCCATACATTCTCACTTGGGAGGAGATTCCCTGGGGAGACCTGCCCAAGACTGCCACCAATCCATACATTCTCACTTGGGAGGAGATGCCCAGAAGAGACTTACCCAAGACTGCCACTAATCTATACATTCTCACTTGGAAGGAGATGCTCTGTGGAGACTTTCCCAAGACTGCCACCAATCCATACATTCTCACTTGGGAGGAGATACCCTGGGGAGACCTGCCCAAGACTGCCACCAATTCATACATTCTCACTTGGGAGGAGATGCCCCGGGGAGACTTGCCGAAGACTGCCACCAATCCATACATTCTCAGTTAGGAGGAGATGCTCTGGGGAGACTTGCCCAGGACTGCCACCAATCCATACATTCTCACTTGGGATGAGATGCCCCGGGGAGACTTGCCTAAGACTGCCACCAATCCATACATTCTCACTTGGGAGGAGATTCCCTGGGGAGACCTGCACAAGACTGCCACCAATCCATACATTCTCACTTGGGAGGAGATGCCCTGGGGAGACTTGCCCAAGACTGCCACAAGTCCATACATTATCACTTGGGAGGAGATGCCCTGGGGAGACTTGCCCAAGACTGCTACCAATCCATACATTCTCACTTGGGAGGAGATGCCCTGTGGAGACTTGCCCAAGACTGCCACCAATCCATACATTCTCACTTGGGAGGAGATACCCTGGGGAGACCTGCCCAAGACTGCCACCAATTCATACATTCTCACTTGGGAGGAGATGCCCCGGGGAGACTTGCCGAAGACTGCCACCAATCCATACATTCTCACTTGGGAGGAGATGCTCTGGGAAGACTTGCCCAAGACTGCGACCAATCCATACATTCTCACTTGGAAGGAGATGCCCTTGGGAGACTTGCCCAAGACTGCCACCAATCCATACATGCTCACATGGGAGGAGATGCCCCGGGGAGACTTGCCCAAGACTGCCACCAATCCATACATTCTCACTTGGGAGGAGATGCCCTGGGGAGACTTGCCCAAGACTGCTACCAATCCATACATTCTCACTTGGGAGGAGATGCCCTAGGGAGACCTGCCCAAGACTGCCACCAATCCATACATTCTCACTTGGGAGGAGATGCCCTGGGGAGACCTGCCCAAGACTGCCACCAATCCATACATTCTCCCTTGGGAGGAGATGCCCTGGGAAGACTTGCCCAAGACTGCGATCAATCCATACATTCTCACTTGGGAGGAGATGCCCTGGGAAGACTTGCCCAAGACTGCGACCAATCCATACATTCTCACTTGGGAGGAGATGCCCTTGGGAGACTTGCCCAAGACTGCCACCAATCCATACATGCTCACATGGGAGGAGATTTCTTGGGGAGACTTGCCCAAGACTGCCACCAATCCATTCATTCTCACTTGGGAGGAGATGCCCTGGGAAGACCTGCCCAAGGCTGCGACCAATCCATACATTCTCACTTGGAAGGAGATGCCCTAGGGAGACTTGCCCAAGACTGCCACCAATCCATACATTCTTACTTGGGAGGAGATGCCCTGGGCAGACATGCCCAAGACTGCCACCAATCCATACATGCTCACATGGAAGGAGATGCCCCGGGGAGACTTGCCCAAGACTGATACCAATCCATTCATTATCACTTGGGAGTAGATGCCCCGGGGAGACTTGCCCAAGACTGCGACCAATCCATACATTCTCACTTGGGAGGAGATGCCCTGGGGAGACTTGCCCAAGACTGCCACAAGTCCATACATTATCACTTGGGAGGAAATGCCCTGGGGAGACTTGCCCAAGACTGCCACCAATCCATACATTTTCACTTGGGAGGAGATGCCCTGGGGAGACTTGCCCAAGGTTGCCATGATGAAGGTTGAAGGTTGGGTGGGCGTGGCCTTAGCTTTAACGGAGTTTGGGAGGAGATGCCCCGGGGAGACTTGCCATTGGGAGAAGATGCCCTGGGAAGACTTGCCATTCGGAGGAGATGCCCTGGGAAACTTGCCGTTGGAAGGAGATGCCGTGGGAAGACTTTCTGTAGAAAGACTTGTCCTGGGGAGACTTGCCTAAGACGGCTACCAATCCATACATGCTCACTTAGGAGGAGATGGCCTGGGGATACTTGCCCAAGACTGCCACAAATCCGTACATTCTTAGTTGGGAGGAGATGCCCTGGGGAGACTTGTCCATGACTGCTACCGATCCATACATTTTCACTTGGGAAGAGATGCCCTGGGGAGACTTGCCCAAGACTGCCACTAATCCATACATTCTCACTTGGGAGGAGATGATCAGGGGAGACTTGCCCAAGACTGCCACTAATCTATACATTCTCACTTGGAAGGAGATGCTCTGTGGAGACTTTCCCAAGACTGCCACCAATCCATACATTCTCACTTGGGAGGAGATACCCTGGGGAGACCTGCCCAAGACTGCCACCAATTCATACATTCTCACTTGGAAGGAGATGCCCCGGGGAGACTTGACGAAGACTGCCACCAATCCATACATTCTCACTTAGGAGGAGATGCCCTGGGGAGACTTGCCCAGGACTGCCACCAATCCATACATTCTCACTTGGGAGGAGATGCCCCGGGGAGACTTGCCTAAGACTGCCACCAATCCATACATTCTCACTTGGGAGGAGATTCCCTGGGGAGACCTGCCCAAGACTGCCACCAATCCATACATTCTCACTTGGGAGGAGATGCCCAGAAGAGACTTACCCAAGACTGCCAATAATCTATACATTCTCACTTGGAAGGAGATGCTCTGTGGAGACTTTCCCAAGACTGCCACCAATCCATACATTCTCACTTGGGAGAAGATACCCTGGGGAGACCTGCCCAAGACTGCCACCAATTCATACATTCTCACTTGGGAGGAGATGCCCCGGGGAGACTTGCCGAAGACTGCCACCAATCCATACATTCTCACTTAGGAGGAGATGCCCCGGGGAGACTTGCCTAAGACTGCCACCAATCCATACATTCTCACTTGGGAGGAGATTCCCTGGGGAGACCTGCACAAGACTGCCACCAATCCATACATTCTCACTTGGGAGGAGATGCCCTGGGGAGACTTGCCCAAGACTGCCACAAGTCCATACATTATCACTTGGGAGGAGATGCCCTGGGGAGACTTGCCCAAGACTGCTACCAATCCATACATTCTCACTTGGGAGGAGATGCCCTGTGGAGACTTGCCCAAGACTGCCACCAATCCATACATTCTCACTTGGGAGGAGATACCCTGGGGAGACTTGCCGAAGACTGCCACCAATCCATACATTCTCACTTGGGAGGAGATGCCCTGGGAAGACTTGCCCAAGACTGCGACCAATCCATACATTCTCACTTGGAAGGAGATGCCCTTGGGAGACTTGCCCAAGACTGCCACCAATCCATACATGCTCACATGGGAGGAGATGCCCCGGGGAGACCTGCCCAAGACTGCCACCAATCCATACATGCTCACATGGAAGGAGATGCCCCGGGGAGACTTGCCCAAGACTGATACCAATCCATTCATTATCACTTGGGAGTAGATGCCCCGGGGAGACTTGCCCAAGACTGCGACCAATCCATACATTCTCACTTGGGAGGAGATGCCCTGGGGAGACTTGCCCAAGACTGCCACAAGTCCATACATTATCACTTGGGAGGAAATGCCCTGGGGAGACTTGCCCAAGACTGCCACCAATCCATACATTTTCACTTGGGAGGAGATGCCCTGGGGAGACTTGCCCAAGGTTGCCATGATGAAGGTTGAAGGTTGGGTGGGCGTGGCCTTAGCTTTAACGGAGTTTGGGAGGAGATGCCCCGGGGAGACTTGCCATTGGGAGGAGATGCCCTGGGAAGACTTGCCATTCGGAGGAGATGCCCTGGGAAACTTGCCGTTGGGAGGAGATGCCGTGGGAAGACTTTCTGTAGGAAGACTTGTCCTGGGGAGACTTGCCTAAGACGGCTACCAATCCATACATTCTCACTTAGGAGGAGATGGCCTGGGGATACTTGCCCAAGACTGCCACAAATCCGTACATTCTTAGTTGGGAGGAGATGCCCTGGGGAGACTTGTCCATGACTGCTACCGATCCATACATTTTCACTTGGGAAGAGATGCCCTGGGGAGACTTGCCCAAGACTGCCACTAATCCATACATTCTCACTTGGGAGGAGATGATCAGGGGAGACTTGCCCAAGACTGCCACTAATCTATACATTCTCACTTGGAAGGAGATGCTCTGTGGAGACTTTCCCAAGACTGCCACCAATCCATACATTCTCACTTGGGAGGAGAGACCCTGGGGAGACCTGCCCAAGACTGCCACCAATTCATACATTCTCACTTGGGATTAGATGCCTCGGGGAGACTTGCCGAAGACTGCCACCAATCCATACATTCTCACTTAGGAGGAGATGCCCTGGGGAGACTTGCCCAGGACTGCCACCAATCCATACATTCTCACTTGGGAGGAGATGCCCCGGGGAGACTTGCCTAAGACTGCCACCAATCCATACATTCTCACTTGGGAGGAGATTCCCTGGGGAGACCTGCCCAAGACTGCCACCAATCCATACATTCTCACTTGGGAGGAGATGCCCAGAAGAGACTTACCCAAGACTGCCACTAATCTATACATTCTCACTTGGAAGGAGATGCTCTGTGGAGACTTTCCCAAGACTGCCACCAATCCATACATTCTCACTTGGGAGGAGATACCCTGGGGAGACCTGCCCAAGACTGCCACCAATTCATACATTCTCACTTGGGAGGAGATGCCCCGGGGAGACTTGCCGAAGACTGCCACCAATCCATACATTCTCAGTTAGGAGGAGATGCTCTGGGGAGACTTGCCCAGGACTGCCACCAATCCATACATTCTCACTTGGGATGAGATGCCCCGGGGAGACTTGCCTAAGACTGCCACCAATCCATACATTCTCACTTGGGAGGAGATTCCCTGGGGAGACCTGCACAAGACTGCCACCAATCCATACATTCTCACTTGGGAGGAGATGCCCTGGGGAGACTTGCCCAAGACTGCCACAAGTCCATACATTATCACTTGGGAGGAGATGCCCTGGGGAGACTTGCCCAAGACTGCTACCAATCCATACATTCTCACTTGGGAGGAGATGCCCTGTGGAGACTTGCCCAAGACTGCCACCAATCCATACATTCTCACTTGGGAGGAGATACCCTGGGGAGACCTGCCCAAGACTGCCACCAATTCATACATTCTCACTTGGGAGGAGATGCCCCGGGGAGACTTGCCGAAGACTGCCACCAATCCATACATTCTCACTTGGGAGGAGATGCTCTGGGAAGACTTGCCCAAGACTGCGACCAATCCATACATTCTCACTTGGAAGGAGATGCCCTTGGGAGACTTGCCCAAGACTGCCACCAATCCATACATGCTTACATGGGAGGAGATGCCCCGGGGAGACTTGCCCAAGACTGCCACCAATCCATACATTCTCACTTGGGAGGAGATGCCCTGGGGAGACTTGCCCAAGACTGCTACCAATCCATACATTCTCACTTGGGAGGAGATGCCCTAGGGAGACCTGCCCAAGACTGCCACCAATCCATACATTCTCACTTGGGAGGAGATGCCCTGGGGAGACCTGCCCAAGACTGCCACCAATCCATACATTCTCCCTTGGGAGGAGATGCCCTGGGAAGACTTGCCCAAGACTGCGATCAATCCATACATTCTCACTTGGGAGGAGATGCCCTGGGAAGACTTGCCCAAGACTGCGACCAATCCATACATTCTCACTTGGGAGGAGATGCCCTTGGGAGACTTGCCCAAGACTGCCACCAATCCATACATGCTCACATGGGAGGAGATTTCTTGGGGAGACTTGCCCAAGACTGCCACCAATCCATTCATTCTCACTTGGGAGGAGATGCCCTGGGAAGACCTGCCCAAGGCTGCGACCAATCCATACATTCTCACTTGGAAGGAGATGCCCTAGGGAGACTTGCCCAAGACTGCCACCAATCCATACATTCTTACTTGGGAGGAGATGCCCTGGGCAGACATGCCCAAGACTGCCACCAATCCATACATGCTCACATGGAAGGAGATGCCCCGGGGAGACTTGCCCAAGACTGATACCAATCCATTCATTATCACTTGGGAGTAGATGCCCCGGGGAGACTTGCCCAAGACTGCGACCAATCCATACATTCTCACTTGGGAGGAGATGCCCTGGGGAGACTTGCCCAAGACTGCCACAAGACCATACATTATCACTTGGGAGGAAATGCCCTGGGGAGACTTGCCCAAGACTGCCACCAATCCATACATTTTCACTTGGGAGGAGATGCCCTGGGGAGACTTGCCCAAGGTTGCCATGATGAAGGTTGAAGGTTGGGTGGGCGTGGCCTTAGCTTTAACGGAGTTTGGGAGGAGATGCCCCGGGGAGACTTGCCATTGGGAGAAGATGCCCTGGGAAGACTTGCCATTCGGAGGAGATGCCCTGGGAAACTTGCCGTTGGAAGGAGATGCCGTGGGAAGACTTTCTGTAGAAAGACTTGTCCTGGGGAGACTTGCCTAAGACGGCTACCAATCCATACATGCTCACTTAGGAGGAGATGGCCTGGGGATACTTGCCCAAGACTGCCACAAATCCGTACATTCTTAGTTGGGAGGAGATGCCCTGGGGAGACTTGTCCATGACTGCTACCGATCCATACATTTTCACTTGGGAAGAGATGCCCTGGGGAGACTTGCCCAAGACTGCCACTAATCCATACATTCTCACTTGGGAGGAGATGATCAGGGGAGACTTGCCCAAGACTGCCACTAATCTATACATTCTCACTTGGAAGGAGATGCTCTGTGGAGACTTTCCCAAGACTGCCACCAATCCATACATTCTCACTTGGGAGGAGATACCCTGGGGAGACCTGCCCAAGACTGCCACCAATTCATACATTCTCACTTGGAAGGAGATGCCCCGGGGAGACTTGACGAAGACTGCCACCAATCCATACATTCTCACTTAGGAGGAGATGCCCTGGGGAGACTTGCCCAGGACTGCCACCAATCCATACATTCTCACTTGGGAGGAGATGCCCCGGGGAGACTTGCCTAAGACTGCCACCAATCCATACATTCTCACTTGGGAGGAGATTCCCTGGGGAGACCTGCCCAAGACTGCCACCAATCCATACATTCTCACTTGGGAGGAGATGCCCAGAAGAGACTTACCCAAGACTGCCACTAATCTATACATTCTCACTTGGAAGGAGATGCTCTGTGGAGACTTTCCCAAGACTGCCACCAATCCATACATTCTCACTTGGGAGGAGATACCCTGGGGAGACCTGCCCAAGACTGCCACCAATTCATACATTCTCACTTGGGAGGAGATGCCCCGGGGAGACTTGCCGAAGACTGCCACCAATCCATACATTCTCACTTAGGAGGAGATGCCCCGGGGAGACTTGCCATTGGGAGGAGATGCCCTGGGAAGACTTGCCATTCGGAGGAGATGCCCTGGGAAACTTGCCGTTGGGAGGAGATGCCGTGGGAAGACTTTCTGTAGGAAGACTTGTCCTGGGGAGACTTGCCTAAGACGGCTACCAATCCATACATTCTCACTTAGGAGGAGATGGCCTGGGGATACTTGCCCAAGACTGCCACAAATCCGTACATTCTTAGTTGGGAGGAGATGCCCTGGGGAGACTTGTCCATGACTGCTACCGATCCATACATTTTCACTTGGGAAGAGATGCCCTGGGGAGACTTGCCCAAGACTGCCACTAATCCATACATTCTCACTTGGGAGGAGATGATCAGGGGAGACTTGCCCAAGACTGCCACTAATCTATACATTCTCACTTGGAAGGAGATGCTCTGTGGAGACTTTCCCAAGACTGCCACCAATCCATACATTCTCACTTGGGAGGAGAGACCCTGGGGAGACCTGCCCAAGACTGCCACCAATTCATACATTCTCACTTGGGATTAGATGCCTCGGGGAGACTTGCCGAAGACTGCCACCAATCCATACATTCTCACTTAGGAGGAGATGCCCTGGGGAGACTTGCCCAGGACTGCCACCAATCCATACATTCTCACTTGGGAGGAGATGCCCCGGGGAGACTTGCCTAAGACTGCCACCAATCCATACATTCTCACTTGGGAGGAGATTCCCTGGGGAGACCTGCCCAAGACTGCCACCAATCCATACATTCTCACTTGGGAGGAGATGCCCAGAAGAGACTTACCCAAGACTGCCACTAATCTATACATTCTCACTTGGAAGGAGATGCTCTGTGGAGACTTTCCCAAGACTGCCACCAATCCATACATTCTCACTTGGGAGGAGATACCCTGGGGAGACCTGCCCAAGACTGCCACCAATTCATACATTCTCACTTGGGAGGAGATGCCCCGGGGAGACTTGCCGAAGACTGCCACCAATCCATACATTCTCAGTTAGGAGGAGATGCTCTGGGGAGACTTGCCCAGGACTGCCACCAATCCATACATTCTCACTTGGGATGAGATGCCCCGGGGAGACTTGCCTAAGACTGCCACCAATCCATACATTCTCACTTGGGAGGAGATTCCCTGGGGAGACCTGCACAAGACTGCCACCAATCCATACATTCTCACTTGGGAGGAGATGCCCCGGGGAGACTTGCCGAAGACTGCCACCAATCCATACATTCTCACTTGGGAGGAGATGCTCTGGGAAGACTTGCCCAAGACTGCGACCAATCCATACATTCTCACTTGGAAGGAGATGCCCTTGGGAGACTTGCCCAAGACTGCCACCAATCCATACATGCTTACATGGGAGGAGATGCCCCGGGGAGACTTGCCCAAGACTGCCACCAATCCATACATTCTCACTTGGGAGGAGATGCCCTGGGGAGACTTGCCCAAGACTGCTACCAATCCATACATTCTCACTTGGGAGGAGATGCCCTAGGGAGACCTGCCCAAGACTGCCACCAATCCATACATTCTCACTTGGGAGGAGATGCCCTGGGGAGACCTGCCCAAGACTGCCACCAATCCATACATTCTCCCTTGGGAGGAGATGCCCTGGGAAGACTTGCCCAAGACTGCGATCAATCCATACATTCTCACTTGGGAGGAGATGCCCTGGGAAGACTTGCCCAAGACTGCCACTAATCTATACATTCTCACTTGGAAGGAGATGCTCTGTGGAGACTTTCCCAAGACTGCCACCAATCCATACATTCTCACTTGGGAGGAGATACCCTGGGGAGACCTGCCCAAGACTGCCACCAATTCATACATTCTCACTTGGAAGGAGATGCCCCGG
Organism: Ganaspis brasiliensis; assembly: GCA_037103525.1. Classification (NCBI taxonomy): domain Eukaryota; kingdom Metazoa; phylum Arthropoda; class Insecta; order Hymenoptera; family Figitidae; genus Ganaspis; species Ganaspis brasiliensis. The sequence continues at coordinate 1,816,845 of JAZKLR010000014.1, forward strand.
GGAGACTTGACGAAGACTGCCACCAATCCATACATTCTCACTTAGGAGGAGATGCCCTGGGGAGACTTGCCCAGGACTGCCACCAATCCATACATTCTCACTTGGGAGGAGATGCCCCGGGGAGACTTGCCTAAGACTGCCACCAATCCATACATTCTCACTTGGGAGGAGATTCCCTGGGGAGACCTGCCCAAGACTGCCACCAATCCATACATTCTCACTTGGGAGGAGATGCCCAGAAGAGACTTACCCAAGACTGCCACTAATCTATACATTCTCACTTGGAAGGAGATGCTCTGTGGAGACTTTCCCAAGACTGCCACCAATCCATACATTCTCACTTGGGAGGAGATACCCTGGGGAGACCTGCCCAAGACTGCCACCAATTCATACATTCTCACTTGGGAGGAGATGCCCCGGGGAGACTTGCCGAAGACTGCCACCAATCCATACATTCTCACTTAGGAGGAGATGCCCCGGGGAGACTTGCCTAAGACTGCCACCAATCCATACATTCTCACTTGGGAGGAGATTCCCTGGGGAGACCTGCACAAGACTGCCACCAATCCATACATTCTCACTTGGGAGGAGATGCCCTGGGGAGACTTGCCCAAGACTGCCACAAGTCCATACATTATCACTTGGGAGGAGATGCCCTGGGGAGACTTGCCCAAGACTGCTACCAATCCATACATTCTCACTTGGGAGGAGATGCCCTGTGGAGACTTGCCCAAGACTGCCACCAATCCATACATTCTCACTTGGGAGGAGATACCCTGGGGAGACTTGCCGAAGACTGCCACCAATCCATACATTCTCACTTGGGAGGAGATGCCCTGGGAAGACTTGCCCAAGACTGCGACCAATCCATACATTCTCACTTGGAAGGAGATGCCCTTGGGAGACTTGCCCAAGACTGCCACCAATCCATACATGCTCACATGGGAGGAGATGCCCCGGGGAGACTTGCCCAAGACTGCAACCAATCCATACATTCTCACTTGGGAGGAGATGCCCTGGGGAGACTTGCCCAAGACTGCTACCAATCCATACATTCTCACTTGGGAGGAGATGCCCTAGGGAGACCTGCCCAAGACTGCCACCAATGCATACATTCTCACTTGGGAGGAGATGCCCTGGGGAGACCTGCCCAAGACTGCCACCAATCCATACATTCTCCCTTGGGAGGAGATGCCCTGGGAAGACTTGCCCAAGACTGCGATCAATCCATACATTCTCACTTGGGAGGAGATGCCCTGGGAAGACTTGCCCAAGACTGCGACCAATCCATACATTCTCACTTGGGAGGAGATGCCCTTGGGAGACTTGCCCAAGACTGCCACCAATCCATACATGCTCACATGGGAGGAGATTTCTTGGGGAGACTTGCCCAAGACTGCCACCAATCCATTCATTCTCACTTGGGAGGAGATGCCCTGGGAAGACCTGCCCAAGGCTGCGACCAATCCATACATTCTCACTTGGAAGGAGATGCCCTAGGGAGACTTGCCCAAGACTGCCACCAATCCATACATTCTTACTTGGGAGGAGATGCCCTGGGCAGACCTGCCCAAGACTGCCACCAATCCATACATGCTCACATGGAAGGAGATGCCCCGGGGAGACTTGCCCAAGACTGATACCAATCCATTCATTATCACTTGGGAGTAGATGCCCCGGGGAGACTTGCCCAAGACTGCGACCAATCCATACATTCTCACTTGGGAGGAGATGCCCTGGGGAGACTTGCCCAAGACTGCCACAAGTCCATACATTATCACTTGGGAGGAAATGCCCTGGGGAGACTTGCCCAAGACTGCCACCAATCCATACATTTTCACTTGGGAGGAGATGCCCTGGGGAGACTTGCCCAAGGTTGCCATGATGAAGGTTGAAGGTTGGGTGGGCGTGGCCTTAGCTTTAACGGAGTTTGGGAGGAGATGCCCCGGGGAGACTTGCCATTGGGAGGAGATGCCCTGGGAAGACTTGCCATTCGGAGGAGATGCCCTGGGAAACTTGCCGTTGGGAGGAGATGCCGTGGGAAGACTTTCTGTAGGAAGACTTGTCCTGGGGAGACTTGCCTAAGACGGCTACCAATCCATACATTCTCACTTAGGAGGAGATGGCCTGGGGATACTTGCCCAAGACTGCCACAAATCCGTACATTCTTAGTTGGGAGGAGATGCCCTGGGGAGACTTGTCCATGACTGCTACCGATCCATACATTTTCACTTGGGAAGAGATGCCCTGGGGAGACTTGCCCAAGACTGCCACTAATCCATACATTCTCACTTGGGAGGAGATGATCAGGGGAGACTTGCCCAAGACTGCCACTAATCTATACATTCTCACTTGGAAGGAGATGCTCTGTGGAGACTTTCCCAAGACTGCCACCAATCCATACATTCTCACTTGGGAGGAGAGACCCTGGGGAGACCTGCCCAAGACTGCCACCAATTCATACATTCTCACTTGGGATTAGATGCCTCGGGGAGACTTGCCGAAGACTGCCACCAATCCATACATTCTCACTTAGGAGGAGATGCCCTGGGGAGACTTGCCCAGGACTGCCACCAATCCATACATTCTCACTTGGGAGGAGATGCCCCGGGGAGACTTGCCTAAGACTGCCACCAATCCATACATTCTCACTTGGGAGGAGATTCCCTGGGGAGACCTGCCCAAGACTGCCACCAATCCATACATTCTCACTTGGGAGGAGATGCCCAGAAGAGACTTACCCAAGACTGCCACTAATCTATACATTCTCACTTGGAAGGAGATGCTCTGTGGAGACTTTCCCAAGACTGCCACCAATCCATACATTCTCACTTGGGAGGTGATACCCTGGGGAGACCTGCCCAAGACTGCCACCAATTCATACATTCTCACTTGGGAGGAGATGCCCCGGGGAGACTTGCCGAAGACTGCCACCAATCCATACATTCTCAGTTAGGAGGAGATGCTCTGGGGAGACTTGCCCAGGACTGCCACCAATCCATACATTCTCACTTGGGATGAGATGCCCCGGGGAGACTTGCCTAAGACTGCCACCAATCCATACATTCTCACTTGGGAGGAGATTCCCTGGGGAGACCTGCACAAGACTGCCACCAATCCATACATTCTCACTTGGGAGGAGATGCCCTGGGGAGACTTGCCCAAGACTGCCACAAGTCCATACATTATCACTTGGGAGGAGATGCCCTGGGGAGACTTGCCCAAGACTGCTACCAATCCATACATTCTCACTTGGGAGGAGATGCCCTGTGGAGACTTGCCCAAGACTGCCACCAATCCATACATTCTCACTTGGGAGGAGATACCCTGGGGAGACCTGCCCAAGACTGCCACCAATTCATACATTCTCACTTGGGAGGAGATGCCCCGGGGAGACTTGCCGAAGACTGCCACCAATCCATACATTCTCACTTGGGAGGAGATGCTCTGGGAAGACTTGCCCAAGACTGCGACCAATCCATACATTCTCACTTGGAAGGAGATGCCCTTGGGAGACTTGCCCAAGACTGCCACCAATCCATACATGCTCACATGGGAGGAGATGCCCCGGGGAGACTTGCCCAAGACTGCCACCAATCCATACATTCTCACTTGGGAGGAGATGCCCTGGGGAGACTTGCCCAAGACTGCTACCAATCCATACATTCTCACTTGGGAGGAGATGCCCTAGGGAGACCTGCCCAAGACTGCCACCAATCCATACATTCTCACTTGGGAGGAGATGCCCTGGGGAGACCTGCCCAAGACTGCCACCAATCCATACATTCTCCCTTGGGAGGAGATGCCCTGGGAAGACTTGCCCAAGACTGCGATCAATCCATACATTCTCACTTGGGAGGAGATGCCCTGGGAAGACTTGCCCAAGACTGCGACCAATCCATACATTCTCACTTGGGAGGAGATGCCCTTGGGAGACTTGCCCAAGACTGCCACCAATCCATACATGCTCACATGGGAGGAGATTTCTTGGGGAGACTTGCCCAAGACTGCCACCAATCCATTCATTCTCACTTGGGAGGAGATGCCCTGGGAAGACCTGCCCAAGGCTGCGACCAATCCATACATTCTCACTTGGAAGGAGATGCCCTAGGGAGACTTGCCCAAGACTGCAACCAATCCATACATTCTTACTTGGGAGGAGATGCCCTGGGCAGACATGCCCAAGACTGCCACCAATCCATACATGCTCACATGGAAGGAGATGCCCCGGGGAGACTTGCCCAAGACTGATACCAATCCATTCATTATCACTTGGGAGTAGATGCCCCGGGGAGACTTGCCCAAGACTGCGACCAATCCATACATTCTCACTTGGGAGGAGATGCCCTGGGGAGACTTGCCCAAGACTGCCACAAGTCCATACATTATCACTTGGGAGGAAATGCCCTGGGGAGACTTGCCCAAGACTGCCACCAATCCATACATTTTCACTTGGGAGGAGATGCCCTGGGGAGACTTGCCCAAGGTTGCCATGATGAAGGTTGAAGGTTGGGTGGGCGTGGCCTTAGCTTTAACGGAGTTTGGGAGGAGATGCCCCGGGGAGACTTGCCATTGGGAGAAGATGCCCTGGGAAGACTTGCCATTCGGAGGAGATGCCCTGGGAAACTTGCCGTTGGAAGGAGATGCCGTGGGAAGACTTTCTGTAGAAAGACTTGTCCTGGGGAGACTTGCCTAAGACGGCTACCAATCCATACATGCTCACTTAGGAGGAGATGGCCTGGGGATACTTGCCCAAGACTGCCACAAATCCGTACATTCTTAGTTGGGAGGAGATGCCCTGGGGAGACTTGTCCATGACTGCTACCGATCCATACATTTTCACTTGGGAAGAGATGCCCTGGGGAGACTTGCCCAAGACTGCCACTAATCCATACATTCTCACTTGGGAGGAGATGATCAGGGGAGACTTGCCCAAGACTGCCACTAATCTATACATTCTCACTTGGAAGGAGATGCTCTGTGGAGACTTTCCCAAGACTGCCACCAATCCATACATTCTCACTTGGGAGGAGATACCCTGGGGAGACCTGCCCAAGACTGCCACCAATTCATACATTCTCACTTGGAAGGAGATGCCCCGGGGAGACTTGACGAAGACTGCCACCAATCCATACATTCTCACTTAGGAGGAGATGCCCTGGGGAGACTTGCCCAGGACTGCCACCAATCCATACATTCTCACTTGGGAGGAGATGCCCCGGGGAGACTTGCCTAAGACTGCCACCAATCCATACATTCTCACTTGGGAGGAGATTCCCTGGGGAGACCTGCCCAAGACTGCCACCAATCCATACATTCTCACTTGGGAGGAGATGCCCAGAAGAGACTTACCCAAGACTGCCACTAATCTATACATTCTCACTTGGAAGGAGATGCTCTGTGGAGACTTTCCCAAGACTGCCACCAATCCATACATTCTCACTTGGGAGGAGATACCCTGGGGAGACCTGCCCAAGACTGCCACCAATTCATACATTCTCACTTGGGAGGAGATGCCCCGGGGAGACTTGCCGAAGACTGCCACCAATCCATACATTCTCACTTAGGAGGAGATGCCCCGGGGAGACTTGCCTAAGACTGCCACCAATCCATACATTCTCACTTGGGAGGAGATTCCCTGGGGAGACCTGCACAAGACTGCCACCAATCCATACATTCTCACTTGGGAGGAGATGCCCTGGGGAGACTTGCCCAAGACTGCCACAAGTCCATACATTATCACTTGGGAGGAGATGCCCTGGGGAGACTTGCCCAAGACTGCTACCAATCCATACATTCTCACTTGGGAGGAGATGCCCTGTGGAGACTTGCCCAAGACTGCCACCAATCCATACATTCTCACTTGGGAGGAGATACCCTGGGGAGACTTGCCGAAGACTGCCACCAATCCATACATTCTCACTTGGGAGGAGATGCCCTGGGAAGACTTGCCCAAGACTGCGACCAATCCATACATTCTCACTTGGAAGGAGATGCCCTTGGGAGACTTGCCCAAGACTGCCACCAATCCATACATGCTCACATGGGAGGAGATGCCCCGGGGAGACTTGCCCAAGACTGCCACCAATCCATACATTCTCACTTGGGAGGAGATGCCCTGGGGAGACTTGCCCAAGACTGCTACCAATCCATACATTCTCACTTGGGAGGAGATGCCCTAGGGAGACCTGCCCAAGACTGCCACCAATCCATACATTCTCACTTGGGAGGAGATGCCCTGGGGAGACCTGCCCAAGACTGCCACCAATCCATACATTCTCCCTTGGGAGGAGATGCCCTGGGAAGACTTGCCCAAGACTGCGATCAATCCATACATTCTCACTTGGGAGGAGATGCCCTGGGAAGACTTGCCCAAGACTGCGACCAATCCATACATTCTCACTTGGGAGGAGATGCCCTTGGGAGACTTGCCCAAGACTGCCACCAATCCATACATGCTCACATGGGAGGAGATTTCTTGGGGAGACTTGCCCAAGACTGCCACCAATCCATTCATTCTCACTTGGGAGGAGATGCCCTGGGAAGACCTGCCCAAGGCTGCGACCAATCCATACATTCTCACTTGGAAGGAGATGCCCTAGGGAGACTTGCCCAAGACTGCCACCAATCCATACATTCTTACTTGGGAGGAGATGCCCTGGGCAGACCTGCCCAAGACTGCCACCAATCCATACATGCTCACATGGAAGGAGATGCCCCGGGGAGACTTGCCCAAGACTGATACCAATCCATTCATTATCACTTGGGAGTAGATGCCCCGGGGAGACTTGCCCAAGACTGCGACCAATCCATACATTCTCACTTGGGAGGAGATGCCCTGGGGAGACTTGCCCAAGACTGCCACAAGTCCATACATTATCACTTGGGAGGAAATGCCCTGGGGAGACTTGCCCAAGACTGCCACCAATCCATACATTTTCACTTGGGAGGAGATGCCCTGGGGAGACTTGCCCAAGGTTGCCATGATGAAGGTTGAAGGTTGGGTGGGCGTGGCCTTAGCTTTAACGGAGTTTGGGAGGAGATGCCCCGGGGAGACTTGCCATTGGGAGAAGATGCCCTGGGAAGACTTGCCATTCGGAGGAGATGCCCTGGGAAACTTGCCGTTGGAAGGAGATGCCGTGGGAAGACTTTCTGTAGAAAGACTTGTCCTGGGGAGACTTGCCTAAGACGGCTACCAATCCATACATGCTCACTTAGGAGGAGATGGCCTGGGGATACTTGCCCAAGACTGCCACAAATCCGTACATTCTTAGTTGGGAGGAGATGCCCTGGGGAGACTTGTCCATGACTGCTACCGATCCATACATTTTCACTTGGGAAGAGATGCCCTGGGGAGACTTGCCCAAGACTGCCACTAATCCATACATTCTCACTTGGGAGGAGATGATCAGGGGAGACTTGCCCAAGACTGCCACTAATCTATACATTCTCACTTGGAAGGAGATGCTCTGTGGAGACTTTCCCAAGACTGCCACCAATCCATACATTCTCACTTGGGAGGAGATACCCTGGGGAGACCTGCCCAAGACTGCCACCAATTCATACATTCTCACTTGGAAGGAGATGCCCCGGGGAGACTTGACGAAGACTGCCACCAATCCATACATTCTCACTTAGGAGGAGATGCCCTGGGGAGACTTGCCCAGGACTGCCACCAATCCATACATTCTCACTTGGGAGGAGATGCCCCGGGGAGACTTGCCTAAGACTGCCACCAATCCATACATTCTCACTTGGGAGGAGATTCCCTGGGGAGACCTGCCCAAGACTGCCACCAATCCATACATTCTCACTTGGGAGGAGATGCCCAGAAGAGACTTACCCAAGACTGCCACTAATCTATACATTCTCACTTGGAAGGAGATGCTCTGTGGAGACTTTCCCAAGACTGCCACCAATCCATACATTCTCACTTGGGAGGAGATACCCTGGGGAGACCTGCCCAAGACTGCCACCAATTCATACATTCTCACTTGGGAGGAGATGCCCCGGGGAGACTTGCCGAAGACTGCCACCAATCCATACATTCTCACTTAGGAGGAGATGCCCTGGGGAGACTTGCCCAGGACTGCCACCAATCCATACATTCTCACTTGGGAGGAGATGCCCCGGGGAGACTTGCCTAAGACTGCCACCAATCCATACATTCTCACTTGGGAGGAGATTCCCTGGGGAGACCTGCACAAGACTGCCACCAATCCATACATTCTCACTTGGGAGGAGATGCCCTGGGGAGACTTGCCCAAGACTGCCACAAGTCCATACATTATCACTTGGGAGGAGATGCCCTGGGGAGACTTGCCCAAGACTGCTACCAATCCATACATTCTCACTTGGGAGGAGATGCCCTGTGGAGACTTGCCCAAGACTGCCACCAATCCATACATTCTCACTTGGGAGGAGATACCCTGGGGAGACCTGCCCAAGACTGCCACCAATTCATACATTCTCACTTGGGAGGAGATGCCCCGGGGAGACTTGCCGAAGACTGCCACCAATCCATACATTCTCACTTGGGAGGAGATGCCCTTGGGAGACTTGCCCAAGACTGCCACCAATCCATACATGCTCACATGGGAGGAGATGCCCCGGGGAGACTTGCCCAAGACTGCCACCAATCCATACATTCTCACTTGGGAGGAGATGCCCCGGGGAGACATGCCTAAGACTGCCACCAATCCATACATTCTCACTTGGGAGGAGATTCCCTGGGGAGACCTGCCCAAGACTGCCACCAATCCATACATTCTCACATGGGAGGAGATGCCCTGGGGAGACCTGCCCAAGACTGCCACCAATCCATACATTCTCCCTTGGAAGGAGATACCCTGGGGAGACCTGCCCAAGACTGCCACCAATTCATACATTCTCACTTAGGAGGAGATGCCCCGGGGAGACTTGCCGAAGACTGCCACCAATCCATACATTCTCACTTGGGAGGAAATGCCCTGGGAAGACTTGCCCAAGACTGCGACCAATCCATACATTCTCACTTGGAAGGAGATGCCCTTGGGAGACTTGCCCAAGACTGCCACCAATCCATACATTCTCACTTGGGAGGAGATACCCTGGGGAGACCTGCCCAAGACTGCCACCAATCCATACATTCTCACTTGGGAGGAGATGCCCCGGGGAGACTTGCCTAAGACTGCCACCAATCCATACATTCTCACTTGGGAGGAGATTCCCTGGGGAGACTTGCCCAAGACTGCCACAAGTCCATACATTATCACTTGGGAGGAGATGCCCTAGGGAGACTTGCCCAAGACTGCTACCAATCCATACATTCTCACTTGGGAGGAGATGCCCTGGGGAGACTTGCCCAAGACTGCCACAAGTCCATACATTATCACTTGGGAGGAGATGCCCTGGGGAGACTTGCCTAGGACTGCCACCAATCCATACATTATCACTTAGAAGAAGATGCCCTGGGGAGACTTGCCAAAGACTGCTATTAATCCATACATTCTTACTTGGGAGGAGATGCCCTGGGGAAACTTGCCCAAGACTGCCACCAATCCATACATTATCACTTGGGAGGAGATGCCCTGGGGAGACTTGCCCAAGACTGCTACCAATCCATACATTCTCACTTGGGAGGAGATGCCCTGGGGAGACTTGCCGAAGACTGCCACCAATCCATACATTCTCACTTGGGAGGAGATGCCCTTGGGAGACTTGCCCAAGACTGCCACCAATCCATACATGCTCACATGGGAGGAGATGCCCCGGGGAGACTTGCCCAAGACTGCCACCAATCCATACATTCTCACTTGGGAGGAGATGCCCCGGGGAGACATGCCTAAGACTGCCACCAATCCATACATTCTCACTTGGGAGGAGATTCCCTGGGGAGACCTGCCCAAGACTGCCACCAATCCATACATTCTCACATGGGAGGAGATGCCCTGGGGAGACCTGCCCAAGACTGCCACCAATCCATACATTCTCCCTTGGAAGGAGATACCCTGGGGAGACCTGCCCAAGACTGCCACCAATTCATACATTCTCACTTAGGAGGAGATGCCCCGGGGAGACTTGCCGAAGACTGCCACCAATCCATACATTCTCACTTGGGAGGAAATGCCCTGGGAAGACTTGCCCAAGACTGCGACCAATCCATACATTCTCACTTGGAAGGAGATGCCCTTGGGAGACTTGCCCAAGACTGCCACCAATCCATACATTCTCACTTGGGAGGAGATACCCTGGGGAGACCTGCCCAAGACTGCCACCAATCCATACATTCTCACTTGGGAGGAGATGCCCCGGGGAGACTTGCCTAAGACTGCCACCAATCCATACATTCTCACTTGGGAGGAGATTCCCTGGGGAGACTTGCCCAAGACTGCCACAAGTCCATACATTATCACTTGGGAGGAGATGCCCTAGGGAGACTTGCCCAAGACTGCTACCAATCCATACATTCTCACTTGGGAGGAGATGCCCTGGGGAGACTTGCCCAAGACTGCCACAAGTCCATACATTATCACTTGGGAGGAGATGCCCTGGGGAGACTTGCCTAGGACTGCCACCAATCCATACATTATCACTTAGAAGAAGATGCCCTGGGGAGACTTGCCAAAGACTGCTATTAATCCATACATTCTTACTTGGGAGGAGATGCCCTGGGGAAACTTGCCCAAGACTGCCACCAATCCATACATTATCACTTGGGAGGAGATGCCCTGGGGAGACTTGCCCAAGACTGCTACCAATCCATACATTCTCACTTGGGAGGAGATGCCCTGGGGAGACTTGCCCAAGATTGCCACCAATCCATACATTCTCACTTGGGAGGAGATACCCTGGGGAGACCTGCCCAAGACTGCCACAAGTCCATACATTATCACTTGGGAGGAGATGCCCTGTGGAGACTTGCCCAAGACTGCCACCAATCCATACATTCTCACTTGGGAGGAGATACCCTGGGGAGACCTGCCCAAGACTGCCAGCAATTCATACATTCTCACTTGGGAGGAGATGCCCCGGGGAGACTTGCCGAAGACTGCCACCAATCCATACATTCTCACTTGGGAGGAGATGCCCTGGGAAGACTTGCCCAAGACTGCGACCAATCCATACATTCTCACTTGGAAGGAGATGCCCTTGGGAGACTTGCCCAAGACTGCCACCAATCCATACATGCTCACATGGGAGGAGATGCCCCGGGGAGACTTGCCCAAGACTGCCACCAATCCATACATTCTCACTTGGGAGGAGATGCCCCGGGGAGACTTGCCTAAGATTGCCACCAATCCATACATTCTCACTTGGGAGGAGATACCCTGGGGAGACCTGCCCAAGACTGCCACAAGTCCATACATTATCACTTGAGAGGAGATGCCCTGTGGAGACTTGCCCAAGACTGCCACCAATCCATACATTCTCACTTGGGAGGAGATACCCTGGGGAGACCTGCCCAAGACTGCCAGCAATTCATACATTCTCACTTGGGAGGAGATGCCCCGGGGAGACTTGCCGAAGACTGCCACCAATCCATACATTCTCACTTGGGAGGAGATGCCCTGGGAAGACTTGCCCAAGACTGCGACCAATCCATACATTCTCACTTGGAAGGAGATGCCCTTGGGAGACTTGCCCAAGACTGCCACCAATCCATACATGCTCACATGGGAGGAGATGCCCCGGGGAGACTTGCCCAAGACTGCCACCAATCCATACATTCTCACTTGGGAGGAGATGCCCCGGGGAGACTTGCCTAAGACTGCCACCAATCCATACATTCTCACTTGGGAGGAGATTCCCTGGGGAGACCTGCCCAAGACTGCCACCAATCCATACATTCTCACATGGGAGGAGATGCCCTGGGGAGACCTGCCCAAGACTGCCACCAATCCATACATTCTCCCTTGGAAGGAGATACCCTGGGGAGACCTGCCCAAGACTGCCACCAATTCATACATTCTCACTTAGGAGGAGATGCCCCAGGGAGACTTGCCGAAGACTGCCACCAATCCATACATTCTCACTTGGAAGGAGATGCCCTTGGGAGACTTGCCCAAGACTGCCACCAATCCATACATTCTCACTTGGGAGGAGATACCCTGGGGAGACCTGCCCAAGACTGCCACCAATCCATACATTCTCACTTGGGAGGAGATGCACCGGGGAGACTTGCCTAAGACTGCCACCAATCCATACATTCTCACTTGGGAGGAGATTCCCTGGGGAGACCTGCCCAAGACTGCCACCAATCCATACATTCTCACTTGGGAGGAGATGCCCTGGGGAGACCTGCCCAAGACTGCCACCAATCCATACATTCTCACTTGGGAGGAGATGCCCTGGGGAGACTTGCCCAAGACTGCCACAAGTCCATACATTATCACTTGGGAGGAGATGCCCTAGGGAGACTTGCCCAAGACTGCTACCAATCCATACATTCTCACTTGGGAGGAAATGCCCTAGGGAGACTTGCCCAAGACTGCCACAAGTCCATACATTATCACTTGGGAGGAGATGCCCTGGGGAAACTTGCCCAAGACTGCCACCAATCCATACATTATCACTTGGGAGGAGATGCCCTGGGGAGACTTGCCCAAGACTGCTACCAATCCATACATTCTCACTTGGGAGGAGATGCCCTGGGGAGACTTGCCCAAGATTGCCACCAATCCATACATTCTCACTTGGGAGGAGATGCCCTGGGAAGACTTGCCCAAGACTGCCACCAATCCATACATGCTCACATGGGAGGAGATGCCCCGGGGAGACTTGCCCAAGACTGCCACCAATCCATTCATTCTCACTTGGGAGGAGATGCCCTGGGAAGACCTGCCCAAGGCTGCGACCAATCCATACATTCTCACTTGGAAGCAGATGCCCTGGGGAGACTTGCCCAAGACTGCCACCAATCCATACATGCTCACATGGGAGGAGATGCCCCGGAGAGACTTGCCCAAGACTGATACCAATCCATTCATTATCACTTGGGAGTAGATGCCCCGGGGAGACTTGCCCAAGACTGCGACCAATCCATACATTCTCACTTGGGAGGAGATGCCCTGAGGAGACTTGCCCAAGACTGCCACAAGTCCATACATTATCACTTGGGAGGAAATGCCTTGGGGAGACTTGCCCAAGACTGCCACCAATCCATACATTTTCACTTGGGAGGAGATGCCCTGGGAAGACTCGCCATTCGGAGGAGATGCCCTGGGAAACTTGCCGTTTGGAGGAGATGCCGTGGGAAGACTTGCCCAAGACGGCTACCAATCCATACATTTTCACTTGGGAGGAGATGCCCTGGGGAGACTTGCCCAAGACTGCCACTAATCCATACATTCTCACTTGGGAGGAGATTTCTTGGGGAGACTTGCCCAAGACTGCCACTAATCTATACATTCTCACTTGGGAGGAGATGCCCAGGGGAGACTTGCCCAAGACTGCCACCAATCCATACATTCTTACTTGAGAGGAGATGCCCTGGGCAGACCTGCCCAAGACTGCCACCAATCCATACATGCTCACATGGGAGGAGATGCCCCAGGGAGACTTGCCCAAGACTGCCACTAATCCATACATTCTCACTTGGGAGGAAATGCCTTGGGGAGACTTGCCCAAGACTGCCACCAATCCATTCATTCTCACTTGGGAGGAGATGCCCTGGGAAGACCTGCCCAAGGCTGCGACCAATCCATACATTCTCACTTGGAAGGAGATGCCCTGGGGAGACTTGCCCAAGACTGCCACCAATCCATACATTCTTACTTGAGAGGAGATGCCCTGGGCAGACCTGCCCAAGACTGCCACCAATCCATACATGCTCACATGGGAGGAGATGCCCCGGGGAGACTTGCCCAAGACTGATACCAATCCATTCATTATCACTTGGGAGTAGATGCCCCGGGAAGACTTGCCCAAGACTGCGACCAATCCATACATTCTCACTTGGGAGGAGATGCCCTGGGGAGACTTGCCCAAGACTGCCACTAATCCATACATTCTCACTTGGGAGGAAATGCCTTGGGGAGACTTGCCCAAGACTGCCACCAATCCATACATTTTCACTTGGGAGGAGATGCCCTGGGAAGACTCGCCATTCGGAGGAGATGCCCTGGGACACTTGCCGTTGGGAGGAGATGCCGTGGGAAGACTTGCCCCAGACGGCTACCAATCCATACATTTTCACTTGGGAGGAGATGCCCTGGGGAGACTTGCCCAAGACTGCCACTAATCCATACATTCTCACTTGGGAGGAAATGCCCAGGGGAGACTTGCCCAAGACTGCCACTAATCTATACATTCTCACTTGGAAGGAGATGCTCTGTGGAGACTTGCCCAAGAATGCCACCAATCCATACATTCTCACTTGGGAGGAGATACCCTGGGGAGACTTGCCAAAGCTGCAACAAGTCCATACATTATCACTTGGGAGGACATGCCCCGGGGAGACTTGCCCAAGACTGCCACCAATCCATACATTCTCACTTGGGAGGAGATGCCCAGGGGAGACTTGCCCAAGACTGCCACCAATTCATACATTCTCACTTGGGAGAAGATGCCCTGGGGAGACTTGCCCAAGACTGCCACTAATCCATACATTCTCACTTGGGAGGAGATGCCCCGGGGAGACTTGCCGAAGACTGCCACCAATCCATACATTCTCACTTGGGAGGAGATGCCCTGGGGAGACCTGCCCAAGACTGCCACCAATTCATACATTCTCACTTGCCAGAAGATGCCCTGGGGAGACTTGCCAAAGCTGCTACAAGTCCATACATTATCACTTGGGAGGACATGCCCCGGGGAGACTTGCCCAAGACTGCCACCAATCCATACATTCTCACTTGGGAGGAGATGCCCAGCGGAGACTTGCCCAAGACTGCCACCAATTCATACATTCTCACTTGGGAGGAGATGCCCCGGGGAGACTTGCCGAAGACTGCCACCAATCCATACATTCTCACTTGGGAGGAGATGCCCTGGGGAGACCTGCCCAAGACTGCCACCAATTCATACATTCTCACTTGGGAGGAGATGCCCCGGGGAGACTTGCCTAAGACTGCCACCAATCCATACATTCTCACTTGGGAGGAGATTCCCTGGGGAGACCTGCCCAAGACTGCCACCAATCCATACATTCTCACTTGGGAGGAGATGCCCCGGGGAGACTTGCCTAAGACTGCCACCAATCCATACATTCTCACTTGGGAGGAGATTCCCTGGGGAGACCTGCCCAAGACTGCCACCAATCCATACATTCTCACTTGTGTGGAGATGCCCTGGGGAGACTTGCCCAAGACTGCTACCAATCCATACATTCTCACTTGGGAGGAGATGCCCTAGGGAGACTTGCCCAAGATTGCCACCAATCCATACATTCTCACTTGGGAGGAGATGCCCTGGGAAGACTTGCCCAAGACTGCGACCAATTCATACATTCTCACTTGGGAGGAGATGCCCTTGGGAGACTTGCCCAAGACTGCCACCAATCCATACATTCTCACTTGGGAGGAGGTGCCCTGGGGAGACCTGCCTAAGACTGCCACCAATCCATTCATTCTCACTTGGGAGGAGATGCCCTGGGAAGACCTGCCCAAGGCTGCGACCAATCCATACATTATCACTTGGGAGGACATGCCCCGGGGAGACTTGCCCAAGACTGCCACCAATCCATACATTCTCACTTGGGAGGAGATGCCCAGGGGAGACTTGCCCAAGACTGCCACCAATTCATACATTCTCACTTGGGAGAAGATGCCCTGGGGAGACTTGCCCAAGACTGCCACTAATCTATACATTCTCACTTGGAAGGAGATGCTCTGTGGAGACTTGCCCAAGAATGCCACCAATCCATACATTCTCACTTGGGAGGAGATACCCTGGGGAGACTTGCCAAAGCTGCAACAAGTCCATACATTATCACTTGGGAGGACATGCCCCGGGGAGACTTGCCCAAGACTGCCACCAATCCGTACATTCTCACTTGCGAGGAGATGCCCAGGGGAGACTTGCCCAAGACTGCCACCAATTCATACATTCTCACTTGGGAGAAGATGCCCTGGGGAGACTTGCCCAAGACTGCCACTAATCCATACATTCTCACTTGGGAGGAGATGCCCCGGGGAGACTTGCCAAAGACTGCCACCAATCCATACATTCTCACTTGGGAGGAGATGCCCTGGGGAGACCTGCCCAAGACTGCCACCAATTCATACATTCTCACTTGCCAGAAGATGCCCTGGGGAGACTTGCCAAAGCTGCTACAAATCCATACATTATCACTTGGGAGGACATGCCCCGGGGAGACTTGCCCAAGACTGCCACCAATCCATACATTCTCACTTGGGAGGAGATGCCCAGCGGAGACTTGCCCAAGACTGCCACCAATTCATACATTCTCACTTGGGAGGAGATGCCCCGGGGAGACTTGCCGAAGACTGCCACCAATCCATACATTCTCACTTGGGAGGAGATGCCCTGGGGAGACCTGCCCAAGACTGCCACCAATTCATACATTCTCACTTGGGAGGAGATGCCCCGGGGAGACTTGCCTAAGACTGCCACCAATCCATACATTCTCACTTGGGAGGAGATTCCCTGGGGAGACCTGCCCAAGACTGCCACCAATCCATACATTCTCACTTGGAAGGAGATGCCCCGGGGAGACTTGCCTAAGACTGCCACCAATCCATACATTCTCACTTGGGAGGAGATTCCCTGGGGAGACCTGCCCAAGACTGCCACCAATCCATACATTCTCACTTGTGTGGAGATGCCCTGGGGAGACTTGCCCAAGACTGCTACCAATCCATACATTCTCACTTGGGAGGAGATGCCCTAGGGAGACTTGCCCAAGATTGCCACCAATCCATACATTCTCACTTGGGAGGAGATGCCTTGGGAAGACTTGCCCAAGACTGCGACCAATTCATACATTCTCACTTGGGAGGAGATGCCCTTGGGAGACTTGCCCAAGACTGCCACCAATCCATACATTCTCACTTGGGAGGAGGTGCCCTGGGGAGACCTGCCTAAGACTGCCACCAATCCATTCATTCTCACTTGGGAGGAGATGCCCTGGGAAGACCTGCCCAAGGCTGCGACCAATCCATACATTCTGACTTGGAAGGAGATGCCCTAGGGAGACTTGCCCAAGACTGCCACCAATCCATACATTCTTACTTGGGAGGAGATGCCCTGGGCAGACCTGCCCAAGACTGCCACCAATCCATACATGCTCACATGGAAGGAGATGCCCCGGGGAGACTTGCCCAAGACTGATACCAATCCATTCATTATCACTTGGGAGTAGATGCCCCGGGGAGACTTGCCCAAGACTGCGACCAATCCATACATTCTCACTTGGGAGGAGATGATCAGGGGAGACTTGCCCAAGACTGCCACTAATCTATACATTCTCACTTGGAAGGAGATGCTCTGTGGAGACTTGCCCAAGACTGCCACCAATCCATACATTCTCACTTGGGAGGAGATGCCCTGGGGAGACCTGCCCAAGACTGCCACCAATTCATACATTCTCACTTGGGAGAAGATGCCCTGGGGAGACTTGCCAAAGCTGCTACAAGTCCATACATTATCACTTGGGAGGAGATGCCCCGGGGAGACTTGCCCAAGACTGCCACCAATCCATACATTCTCACTTGGGAGGAGATGACCAGGGGAGACTTGCCCAAGACTGCCACTAATCTATACATTCTCACTTGGAAGGAGATGCTCTGTGGAGACTTTCCCAAGACTGCCACCAATCCATACATTCTCACTTGGGAGGAGATACCCTGGGGAGACCTGCCCAAGACTGCCACCAATTCATACATTCTCACTTGGGAGGAGATGCCCCGGGGAGACTTGCCTAAGACTGCCACCAATCCATACATTCTCACTTGGGAGGAGATTCCCTGGGGAGACCTGCCCAAGACTGCCACCAATCCATACATTCTCACTTGGGAGGAGATGCCCTGGGGAGACTTGCCCAAGACTGCCACAAGTCCATACATTATCACTTGGGAGGAGATGCCCTGGGGAGACTTGCCCAAGACTGCTACCAATCCATACATTCTCACTTGGGAGGAGATGCCCTGTGGAGACTTGCCCAAGACTGCCACCAATCCATACATTCTCACTTGGGAGGAGATACCCTGGGGAGACCTGCCCAAGACTGCCACCAATTCATACATTCTCACTTGGGAGGAGATGCCCCGGGGAGACTTGCCGAAGACTGCCACCAATCCATACATTCTCACTTGGGAGGAGATGCCCTGGGAAGACTTGCCCAAGACTGCGACCAATCCATACATTCTCACTTGGAAGGAGATGCCCTTGGGAGACTTGCCCAAGACTGCCACCAATCCATACATTCTCACTTGGGAGGAGATACCCTGGGGAGACCTGCCCAAGACTGCCACCAATCCATACATTCTCACTTGGGAGGAGATGCCCCGGGGAGACTTGCCTAAGACTGCCACCAATCCATACATTCTCACTTGGGAGGAGATTCCCTAGGGAGACCTGCCCAAGACTGCCACCAATCCATACATTCTCACTTGGGAGGAGATGCCCTGGGGAGACCTGCCCAAGACTGCCACCAATCCATACATTCTCACTTGGGAGGAGATGCCCTGGGGAGACTTGCCCAAGACTGCCACAAGTCCATACATGATCACTTGGGAGGAGATGCCCTAGGGAGACTTGCCCAAGACTGCTACCAATCCATACATTCTCACTTGGAAGGAGATGCCCTGGGGAGACTTGCCCAAGACTGCCACAAGTCCATACATTATCACTTGGGAGGAGATGCCCTGGGGAGACTTGCCTAGGACTGCCACCAATCCATACATTATCACTTGGGAGAAGATGCCCTGGGGAGACTTGCCAAAGACTGCTATTAATCCATACATTCTTACTTGGGAGGAGATGCCCTGGGGAAACTTGCCCAAGACTGCCACCAATCCATACATTATCACTTGGGAGGAGATGCCCTGGGGAGACTTGCCCAAGACTGCTACCAATCCATACATTCTCACTTGGGAGGAGATGCCCTGGGGAGACTTGCCCAAGATTGCCACCAATCCATACATTCTCACTTGGGAGGAGATGCCCTGGGAAGACTTGCCCAAGACTGCGACCAATCCATACATTCTCACTTGGAAGGAGATGCCCTGGGAAGACTTGCCCAAGACTGCGACCAATCCATACATTCTCACTTGGGAGGAGATGCCCTTGGGAGACTTGCCCAAGACTGCCACCAATCCATACATTCTCACTTGGGAGGAGGTGCCCTGGGGAGACCTGCCTAAGACTGCCACCAATCCATTCATTCTCACTTGGGAGGAGATGCCCTGGGAAGACCTGCCCAAGGCTGCGACCAATCCATACATTCTGACTTGGAAGGAGATGCCCTAGGGAGACTTGCCCAAGACTGCCACCAATCCATACATTCTTACTTGGGAGGAGATGCCCTGGGCAGACCTGCCCAAGACTGCCACCAATCCATACATGCTCACATGGAAGGAGATGCCCCGGGGAGACTTGCCCAAGACTGATACCAATCCATTCATTATCACTTGGGAGTAGATGCCCCGGGGAGACTTGCCCAAGACTGCGACCAATCCATACATTCTCACTTGGGAGGAGATGATCAGGGGAGACTTGCCCAAGACTGCCACTAATCTATACATTCTCACTTGGAAGGAGATGCTCTGTGGAGACTTGCCCAAGACTGCCACCAAACCATACATTCTCACTTGGGAGGAGATGCCCTGGGGAGACCTGCCCAAGACTGCCACCAATTCATACATTCTCACTTGGGAGAAGATGCCCTGGGGAGACTTGCCAAAGCTGCTACAAGTCCATACATTATCACTTGGGAGGAGATGCCCCGGGGAGACTTGCCCAAGACTGCCACCAATCCATACATTCTCACTTGGGAGGAGATGACCAGGGGAGACTTGCCCAAGACTGCCACTAATCTATACATTCTCACTTGGAAGGAGATGCTCTGTGGAGACTTTCCCAAGACTGCCACCAATCCATACATTCTCACTTGGGAGGAGATACCCTGGGGAGACCTGCCCAAGACTGCCACCAATTCATACATTCTCACTTGGGAGGAGATGCCCCGGGGAGACTTGCCGAAGACTGCCACCAATCCATACATTCTCACTTGGGAGGAGATGCCCTGGGGAGACTTGCCCATTACTGACACCAATCCATACATTCTCACTTGGGAGGAGATGCCCCGGGGAGACTTGCCTAAGACTGCCACCAATCCATACATTCTCACTTGGGAGGAGATTCCCTGGGGAGACCTGCCCAAGACTGCCACCAATCCATACATTCTCACTTGGGAGGAGATGCCCTGGGGAGACTTGCCCAAGACTGCCACAAGTCCATACATTATCACTTGGGAGGAGATGCCCTGGGGAGACTTGCCCAAGACTGCTACCAATCCATACATTCTCACTTGGGAGGAGATGCCCTGTGGAGACTTGCCCAAGACTGCCACCAATCCATACATTCTCACTTGGGAGGAGATACCCTGGGGAGACCTGCCCAAGACTGCCACCAATTCATACATTCTCACTTGGGAGGAGATGCCCCGGGGAGACTTGCCGAAGACTGCCACCAATCCATACATTCTCACTTGGGAGGAGATGCCCTGGGAAGACTTGCCCAAGACTGCGACCAATCCATACATTCTCACTTGGAAGGAGATGCCCTTGGGAGACTTGCCCAAGACTGCCACCAACCCATACATGCTCACATGGGAGGAGATGCCCCGGGGAGACTTGCCCAAGACTGCCACCAATCCATACATTCTCACTTGGGAGGAGATGCCCCGGGGAGACTTGCCTAAGACTGCCACCAATCCATACATTCTCACTTGGGAGGAGATTCCCTGGGGAGACCTGCCCAAGACTGCCACCAATCCATACATTCTCACTTGGGAGGAGATGCCCTGGGGAGACCTGCCCAATACTGCCACCAATCCATACATTCTCCCTTGGAAGGAGATACCCTGGGGAGACCTGCCCAAGACTGCCACCAATTCATACATTCTCACTTAGGAGGAGATGCCCCAGGGAGACTTGCCGAAGACTGCCACCAATCCATACATTCTCACTTGGGAGGAGATGCCCTGGGAAGACTTGCCCAAGACTGCGACCAATCCATACATTCTCACTTGGAAGGAGATGCCCTTGGGAGACTTGCCCAAGACTGCCACCAATCCATACATTCTCACTTGGGAGGAGATACCCTGGGGAGACCTGCCCAAGACTGCCACCAATCCATACATTCTCACTTGGGAGGAGATGCCCCGGGGAGACTTGCCTAAGACTGCCACCAATCCATACATTCTCACTTGGGAGGAGATTCCCTAGGGAGACCTGCCCAAGACTGCCACCAATCCATACATTCTCACTTGGGAGGAGATGCCCTGGGGAGACCTGCCCAAGACTGCCACCAATCCATACATTCTCACTTGGGAGGAGATGCCCTGGGGAGACTTGCCCAAGACTGCCACAAGTCCATACATGATCACTTGGGAGGAGATGCCCTAGGGAGACTTGCCCAAGACTGCTACCAATCCATACATTCTCACTTGGAAGGAGATGCCCTGGGGAGACTTGCCCAAGACTGCCACAAGTCCATACATTATCACTTGGGAGGAGATGCCCTGGGGAGACTTGCCTAGGACTGCCACCAATCCATACATTATCACTTGGGAGAAGATGCCCTGGGGAGACTTGCCAAAGACTGCTATTAATCCATACATTCTTACTTGGGAGGAGATGCCCTGGGGAAACTTGCCCAAGACTGCCACCAATCCATACATTATCACTTGGGAGGAGATGCCCTGGGGAGACTTGCCCAAGACTGCTACCAATCCATACATTCTCACTTGGGAGGAGATGCCCTGGGGAGACTTGCCCAAGATTGCCACCAATCCATACATTCTCACTTGGGAGGAGATGCCCTGGGAAGACTTGCCCAAGACTGCGACCAATCCATACATTCTCACTTGGAAGGAGATGCCCTTGGGAGACTTGCCCAAGACTGCCACCAATCCATACATGCTCACATGGGAGGAGATGCCCCGGGGAGACTTGCCCAAGACTGCCACCAATCCATTCATTCTAACTTGGGAGGAGATGCCCTGGGAAGACCTGCCCAAGGCTGCGACCAATCCATACATTCTCACTTGGAAGGAGATGCCCAGGGGAGACTTGCCCAAGACTGCCACCAATCCATACATTCTTACTTGAGAGGAGATGCCCTGGGCAGACCTGCCCAAGACTGCCACCAATCCATACATGCTCACATGGGAGGAGATGCCCCGGAGAGACTTGCCCAAGACTGATACCAATCCATTCATTATCACTTGGGAGTAGATGCCCCGGGGAGACTTGCCCAAGACTGCGACCAATCCATACATTCTCACTTGGGAGGAGATGCCCTGGGGAGACTCGCCATTCGGAGGAGATGCCCTGGGAAACTTGCCGTTGGGAGGAGATGCCGTGGGAAGACTTTCTGTAGGAAGACTTGTCTTGGGGAGACCTGCCCAAGACTGCCACCAATCCATACATTCTCACTTGGGAGGAGATGCCCTGGGGAGACTTGCCCAAGACTGCCACAAGTCCATACATTATCACTTGGGAGGAGATGCCCTGGGGAGACTTGCCCAAGACTGCTACCAATCCATACATTCTCACTTAGGAGGAGATGCCCTGGGGAGACTTGCCCAAGACTGCCACAAGTCCATACATTATCACTTGGGAGGAGATGCCCTGGGGAGACTTGCCTAGGACTGCCACCAATCCATACATTATCACTTGGGAGAAGATGCCCTGGGGAGACTTGCCAAAGACTGCTATTAATCCATACATTCTTACTTGGGAGGAGATGCCCTGGGGAAACTTGCCCAAGACTGCCACCAATCCATACATTATCACTTGGGAGGAAATGCCTTGGGGAGACTTGCCCAAGACTGCCACCAATCCATACATTTTCACTTGGGAGGAGATGCCCTGGGAAGACTCGCCATTCGGAGGAGATGCCCTGGGAAACTTGCCGTTGGGAGGAGATGCCGTGGGAAGACTTTCTGTAGGAAGACTTGTCTTGGGGAGACCTGCCCAAGACTGCCACCAATCCATACATTATCACTTGGGAGGAGATGCCCTGGGGAGACTTGCCCAAGACTGCTACCAATCCATACATTCTCACTTGGGAGGAGATGCCCTGGGGAGACTTGCCCAAGATTGCCACCAATCCATACATTCTCACTTGGGAGGAGATGACCTGGGAAGACTTGCCCAAGATTGCCACCAATCCATACATTCTCACTTGGGAGGAGATGCCCTGGGAAGACTTGCCCAAGACTGCGACTAATCCATACATTCTCACTTGGAAGGAGATGCCCTTGGGAGACTTGCCTAAGACTGCCACCAATCCATACATGCTCACATGGGAGGAGATGCCCCGGGGAGACTTGCCCAAGACTGCCACCAATCCATTCATTCTAACTTGGGAGGAGATGCCCTGGGAAGACCTGCCCAAGGCTGCGACCAATCCATACATTCTCACTTGGAAGGAGATGCCCTGGGGAGACTTGCCCAAGACTGCCACCAATCCATACATTCTTACTTGAGAGGAGATGCCCTGGGAAGACTCGCCATTCGGAGGAGATGCCCTGGGACACTTGCCGTTGGGAGGAGATGCCGTGGGAAGACTTGCCCCAGACGGCTACCAATCCATACATTTTCACTTGGGAGGAGATGCCCTGGGGAGACTTGCCCAAGACTGCCACTAATCCATACATTCTCACTTGGGAGGAAATGCCTAGGGGAGACTTGCCCAAGACTGCCACTAATCTATACATTCTCACTTGGAAGGAGATGCTCTGTGGAGACTTGCCCAAGAATGCCACCAATCCATACATTCTCACTTGGGAGGAGATGCCCCGGGGAGACTTGCCCAAGACTGCCACCAATTCATACATTCTCACTTGCCAGAAGATGCCCTGGGGAGACTTGCCCAAGACTGCCACCAATTCATACATTCTCACTTGGGAGGAGATGCCCCGGGGAGACTTGCCTAAGACTGCCACCAATCCATACATTCTCACTTGGGAGGAGATTCCCTGGGGAGACCTGCCCAAGACTGCCACCAATCCATACATTCTCACTTGGGAGGAGATGCCCCGGGGAGACTTGCCTAAGACTGCCACCAATCCATACATTCTCACTTGGGAGGAGATTCCCTGGGGAGACCTGCCCAAGACTGCCACCAATCCATACATTCTCACTTGTGTGGAGATGCCCTGGGGAGACTTGCCCAAGACTGCTACCAATCCATACATTCTCACTTGGGAGGAGATTCCCTGGGGAGACCTGCCCAAGACTGCCACCAATCCATACATTCTCACTTGGGAGGAGATGCCCCGGGGAGACTTGCCTAAGACTGCCACCAATCCATACATTCTCACTTGGGAGGAGATTCCCTGGGGAGACCTGCCCAAGACTGCCACCAATCCATACATTCTCACTTGTGTGGAGATGCCCTGGGGAGACTTGCCCAAGACTGCTACCAATCCATACATTCTCACTTGGGAGGAGATGCCCTAGGGAGACTTGCCCAAGATTGCCACCAATCCATACATTCTCACTTGGGAGGAGATGCCCTGGGAAGACTTGCCCAAGACTGCGACCAATTCATACATTCTCACTTGGGAGGAGATGCCCTTGGGAGACTTGCCCAAGACTGCCACCAATCCATACATTCTCACTTGGGAGGAGGTGCCCTGGGGAGACCTGCCTAAGACTGCCACCAATCCATTCATTCTCACTTGGGAGGAGATGCCCTGGGAAGACCTGCCCAAGGCTGCGACCAATCCATACATTCTGACTTGGAAGGAGATGCCCTAGGGAGACTTGCTCAAGACTGCCACCAATCCATACATTCTTACTTGGGAGGAGATGCCCTGGGCAGACCTGCCCAAGACTGCCACCAATCCATACATGCTCACATGGAAGGAGATGCCCCGGGGAGACTTGCCCAAGACTGATACCAATCCATTCATTATCACTTGGGAGTAGATGCCCCGGGGAGACTTGCCCAAGACTGCGACCAATCCATACATTCTCACTTGGGAGGAGATGATCAGGGGAGACTTGCCCAAGACTGCCACTAATCTATACATTCTCACTTGGAAGGAGATGCTCTGTGGAGACTTGCCCAAGACTGCCACCAATCCATACATTCTCACTTGGGAGGAGATGCCCTGGGGAGACCTGCCCAAGACTGCCACCAATTCATACATTCTCACTTGGGAGAAGATGCCCTGGGGAGACTTGCCAAAGCTGCTACAAGTCCATACATTATCACTTGGGAGGAGATGCCCCGGGGAGACTTGCCCAAGACTGCCACCAATCCATACATTCTCACTTGGGAGGAGATGACCAGGGGAGACTTGCCCAAACCTGCCACTAATCTATACATTCTCACTTGGAAGGAGATGCTCTGTGGAGACTTTCCCAAGACTGCCACCAATCCATACATTCTCACTTGGGAGGAGATACCCTGGGGAGACCTGCCCAAGACTGCCACCAATTCATACATTCTCACTTGGGAGGAGATGCCCTGGGGAGACTTGCCGAAGACTGCCACCAATCCATACATTCTCACTTGGGAGGAGATGCCCTGGGGAGACTTGCCCATTACTGCCACCAATCCATACATTCTCACTTGGGAGGAGATGCCCCGGGGAGACTTGCCTAAGACTGCCACCAATCCATACATTCTCACTTGGGAGGAGATTCCCTGGGGAGACCTGCCCAAGACTGCCACCAATCCATACATTCTCACTTGGGAGGAGATGCCCTGGGGAGACTTGCCCAAGACTGCCACAAGTCCATACATTATCAATTGGGAGGAGATGCCCTGGGGAGACTTGCCCAAGACTGCTACCAATCCATACATTCTCACTTGGGAGGAGATGCCCTGTGGAGACTTGCCCAAGACTGCCACCAATCCATACATTCTCACTTGGGAGGAGATACCCTGGGGAGACCTGCCCAAGACTGCCACCAATTCATACATTCTCATTTGGGAGGAGATGCCCCGGGGAGACTTGCCGAAGACTGCCACCAATCCATACATTCTCACTTGGGAGGAGATGCCCTGGGAAGACTTGCCCAAGACTGCGACCAATCCATACATTCTCACTTGGAAGGAGATGCCCTTGGGAGACTTGCCCAAGACTGCCACCAATCCATACATGCTCACATGGGAGGAGATGCCCCGGGGAGACTTGCCCAAGACTGCCACCAATCCATACATTCTCACTTGGGAGGAGATGCCCCGGGGAGACTTGCCTAAGACTGCCACCAATCCATACATTCTCACTTGGGAGGAGATTCCCTGGGGAGACCTGCCCAAGACTGCCACCAATCCATACATTCTCACTTGGGAGGAGATGCCCTGGGGAGACCTGCCCAATACTGCCACCAATCCATACATTCTCCCTTGGAAGGAGATACCCTGGGGAGACCTGCCCAAGACTGCCACCAATTCATACATTCTCACTTAGGAGGTGATGCCCCAGGGAGACTTGCCGAAGACTGCCACCAATCCATACATTCTCACTTGGGAGGAGATGCCCTGGGAAGACTTGCCCAAGACTGCGACCAATCCATACATTCTCACTTGGAAGGAGATGCCCTTGGGAGACTTGCCCAAGACTGCCACCAATCCATACATTCTCACTTGGGAGGAGATACCCTGGGGAGACCTGCCCAAGACTGCCACCAATCCATACATTCTCACTTGGGAGGAGATGCACCGGGGAGACTTGCCTAAGACTGCCACCAATCCATACATTCTCACTTGGGAGGAGATTCCCTAGGGAGACCTGCCCAAGACTGCCACCAATCCATACATTCTCACTTGGGAGGAGATGCCCTGGGGAGACCTGCCCAAAACTGCCACCAATCCATACATTCTCACTTGGGAGGAGATGCCCTGGGGAGACTTGCCCAAGACTGCCACAAGTCCATACATGATCACTTGGGAGGAGATGCCCTAGGGAGACTTGCCCAAGACTGCTACCAATCCATACATTCTCACTTGGAAGGAGATGCCCTGGGGAGACTTGCCCAAGACTGCCACAAGTCCATACATTATCACTTGGGAGGAGATGCCCTGGGGAGACTTGCCTAGGACTGCCACCAATCCATACATTATCACTTGGGAGAAGATGCCCTGGGGAGACTTGCCAAAGACTGCTATTAATCCATACATTCTTACTTGGGAGGAGATGCCCTGGGGAAACTTGCCCAAGACTGCCACCAATCCATACATTATCACTTGGGAGTAGATGCCCTGGGGAGACTTGCCCAAGACTGCTACCAATCCATACATTCTCACTTGGGAGGAGATGCCCTGGGGAGACTTGCCCAAGATTGCCACCAATCCATACATTCTCACTTGGGAGGAGATGCCCTGGGAAGACTTGCCCAAGACTGCGACCAATCCATACATTCTCACTTGGAAGGAGATGCCCTTGGGAGACTTGCCCAAGACTGCCACCAATCCATACATGCTCACATGGGAGGAGATGCCCCGGGGAGACTTGCCCAAGACTGCCACCAATCCATTCATTCTAACTTGGGAGGAGATGCCCTGGGAAGACCTGCCCAAGACTGCCACCAATTCATACATTCTCACTTGGGAGAAGATGCCCTGGGGAGACTTGCCAAAGCTGCTACAAGTCCATACATTATCACTTGGGAGGAGATGCCCCGGGGAGACTTGCCCAAGACTGCCACCAATCCATACATTCTCACTTGGGAGGAGATGACCAGGGGAGACTTGCCCAAGACTGCCACTAATCTATACATTCTCACTTGGAAGGAGATGCTCTGTGGAGACTTTCCCAAGACTGCCACCAATCCATACATTCTCACTTGGGAGGAGATACCCTGGGGAGACCTGCCCAAGACTGCCACCAATTCATACATTCTCACTTGGGAGGAGATGCCCCGGGGAGACTTGCCGAAGACTGCCACCAATCCATACATTCTCACTTGGGAGGAGATGCCCTGGGGAGACTTGCCCATTACTGCCACCAATCCATACATTCTCACTTGGGAGGAGATGCCCCGGGGAGACTTGCCTAAGACTGCCACCAATCCATACATTCTCACTTGGGAGGAGATTCCCTGGGGAGACCTGCCCAAGACTGCCACCAATCCATACATTCTCACTTGGGAGGAGATGCCCTGGGGAGACTTGCCCAAGACTGCCACAAGTCCATACATTATCAATTGGGAGGAGATGCCCTGGGGAGACTTGCCCAAGACTGCTACCAATCCATACATTCTCACTTGGGAGGAGATGCCCTGTGGAGACTTGCCCAAGACTGCCACCAATCCATACATTCTCACTTGGGAGGAGATACCCTGGGGAGACCTGCCCAAGACTGCCACCAATTCATACATTCTCATTTGGGAGGAGATGCCCCGGGGAGACTTGCCGAAGACTGCCACCAATCCATACATTCTCACTTGGGAGGAGATGCCCTGGGAAGACTTGCCCAAGACTGCGACCAATCCATACATTCTCACTTGGAAGGAGATGCCCTTGGGAGACTTGCCCAAGACTGCCACCAATCCATACATGCTCACATGGGAGGAGATGCCCCGGGGAGACTTGCCCAAGACTGCCACCAATCCATACATTCTCACTTGGGAGGAGATGCCCCGGGGAGACTTGCCTAAGACTGCCACCAATCCATACATTCTCACTTGGGAGGAGATTCCCTGGGGAGACCTGCCCAAGACTGCCACCAATCCATACATTCTCACTTGGGAGGAGATGCCCTGGGGAGTCCTGCCCAATACTGCCACCAATCCATACATTCTCCCTTGGAAGGAGATACCCTGGGGAGACCTGCCCAAGACTGCCACCAATCCATACATGCTCACATGGGAGGAGATGCCCCAGGGAGACTTGCCGAAGACTGCCACCAATCCATACATTCTCACTTGGGAGGAGATGCCCTGGGAAGACTTGCCCAAGACTGCGACCAATCCATACATTCTCACTTGGAAGGAGATGCCCTTGGGAGACTTGCCCAAGACTGCCACCAATCCATACATTCTCACTTGGGAGGAGATACCCTGGGGAGACCTGCCCAAGACTGCCACCAATCCATACATTCTCACTTGGGAGGAGATGCCCCGGGGAGACTTGCCTAAGACTGCCACCAATCCATACATGCTCACATGGGAGGAGATGCCCCGGGGAGACTTGCCCAAGACTGCCACCAATCCATTCATTCTGACTTGGGAGGAGATGCCCTGGAAAGACCTGCCCAAGGCTGCGACCAATCCATACATTCTCACTTGGAAGGAGATGCCCTGGGGAGACTTGCCCAAGACTGCCACCAATCCATACATTCTTACTTGAGAGGAGATGCCCTGGGCAGACCTGCCCAAGACTGCCACCAATCCATACAGGCTCACATGGGAGGAGATGCCCCGGGGAGACTTGCCCAAGACTGATACCAATCCATTCATTATCACTTGGGAGTAGATGCCCCGGGGAGACTTGCCCAAGACTGCGACCAATCCATACATTCTCACTTGGGAGGAGATGCCCTGGGGAGACTCGCCATTCGGAGGAGATGCCCTGGGAAACTTGCCGTTGGGAGGAGATGCCGTGGGAAGACTTTCTGTAGGAAGACTTGTCTTGGGGAGACCTGCCCAAGACTGCCACCAATCCATACATTCTCACTTGGGAGGAGATGCCCTGGGGAGACTTGCCCAAGACTGCCACAAGTCCATACATTATCACTTGGGAGGAGATGCCCTGGGGAGACTTGCCCAAGACTGCTACCAATCCATACATTCTCACTTAGCAGGAGATGCCCTGGGGAGACTTGCCCAAGACTGCCACAAGTCCATACATTATCACTTGGGAGGAGATGCCCTGGGGAGACTTGCCTAGGACTGCCACCAATCCATACATTATCACTTGGGAGAAGATGCCCTGGGGAGACTTGCCAAAGACTGCTATTAATCCATACATTCTTACTTGGGAGGAGATGCCCTGGGGAAACTTGCCCAAGACTGCCACCAATCCATACATTATCACTTGGGAGGAAATGCCTTGGGGAGACTTGCCCAAGACTGCCACCAATCCATACATTTTCACTTGGGAGGAGATGCCCTGGGAAGACTCGCCATTCGGAGGAGATGCCCTGGGAAACTTGCCGTTGGGAGGAGATGCCGTGGGAAGACTTTCTGTAGGAAGACTTGTCTTGGGGAGACCTGCCCAAGACTGCCACCAATCCATACATTATCACTTAGGAGGAGATGCCCTGGGGAGACTTGCCCAAGACTGCTACCAATCCATACATTCTCACTTGGGAGGAGATGCCCTGGGGAGACTTGCCCAAGATTGCCACCAATCCATACATTCTCACTTGGGAGGAGATGACCTGGGAAGACTTGCCCAAGATTGCCACCAGTCCATACATTCTCACTTGGGAGGAGATGCCCTGGGAAGACTTGCCCAAGACTGCGACCAATCCATACATTCTCACTTGGAAGGAGATGCCCTTGGGAGACTTGCCCAAGACTGCCACCAATCCATACATTCTTACTTGAGAGGAGATGCCCTGGGCAGACCTGCCCAAGACTGCCACCAATCCATACATGCTCACATGGGAGGAGATGCCCCGGGGAGACTTGCCCAAGACTGATACCAATCCATTCATTATCACTTGGGAGTAGATGCCCCGGGGAGACTTGCCCAAGACTGCGACCAATCCATACATTCTCACTTGGGAGGAGATGCCCTGGGGAGACTTGCCCAAGACTGCCACAAGTCCATACATTATCACTTGGGAGGAAATGCCCTGGGGAGACTTGCCCAAGATTGCCACCAATCCATACATTCTCACATGGGAGGAGATGCCCCGTGGAGACTTGCCCAAGACTGCCACCAATCCATTCATTCTAACTTGGGAGGAGATGCCCTGGGAAGACCTGCCCAAGGCTGCGACCAATCCATACATTCTCACTTGGAAGGAGATGCCCTGGGGAGACTTGCCCAAGACTGCCACCAATCCATACATTCTTACTTGAGAGGAGATGCCCTGGGCAGACCTGCCCAAGACTGCCACCAATCCATACATGCTCACATGGGAGGAGATGCCCCGGGGAGACTTGCCCAAGACTGATACCAATCCATTCATTATCACTTGGGAGTAGATGCCCCGGGGAGACTTGCCCAAGACTGCGACCAATCCATACATTCTCACTTGGGAGGAGATGCCCTGGGGAGACTTGCCCAAGACTGCCACAAGTCCATACATTATCACTTGGGAGGAAATGCCTTGGGGAGACTTGCCCAAGACTGCCACCAATCCATACATTTTCACTTGGGAGGAGATGCCCTGGGAAGACTCGCCATTCGGAGGAGATGCCCTGGGAAACTTGCCGTTGGGAGGAGATGCCGTAGGAAGACTTTCTGTAGGAAGACTTGTCCTGGGGAGACTTGCCCAAGACGGCTACCAATCCATACATTCTCACTTAGGAGGAGATGGCCTGGGGATACTTGCCCAAGACTGCCACAAATCCGTACATTCTTAGTTGGGAGGAGATGCCCTGGGGAGACTTGCCCATGACTGCTACCAATCCATACATTTTCACTTGGGAGGAGATGCTCTGGGGAGACTTGCCGAAGACTGCCACCAATCCATACATTCTCACTTGGGAGGAGATGCCCTGGGGAGACCTGCCCAAGACTGCCACCAATTCATACATTTTCACTTGGGAGAAGATGCCCTGGGGAGACTTGCCAAAGCTGCTACAAGTCCATACATTATCACTTGGGAGGACATGCCCCGGGGAGACTTGCCCAAGACTGCCACCAATCCATACATTCTCACTTGGGAGGAGATGCCCAGGGGAGACTTGCCCAAGACTGCCACCAATTCATACATTCTCACTTGGGAGAAGATGCCCTGGGGAGACTTGCCCAAGACTGCCACTAATCCATACATTCTCACTTGGGAGGAGATGCCCCGGGGAGACTTGCCGAAGACTGCCACCAATCCATACATTCTCACTTGGGAGGAGATGCCCTGGGGAGACCTGCCCAAGACTGCCACCAATTCATACATTCTCACTTGGGAGAAGATGCCCTGGGGAGACTTGCCAAAGCTGCTACAAGTCCATACATTATCACTTGGGAGGACATGCCCCGGGGAGACTTGCCCAAGACTGCCACCAATCCATACATTCTCACTTGGGAGGAGATGCCCAGGGGAGACTTGCCCAATACTGCCACCAATTCATACATTCTCACTTGGGAGAAGATGCCCTGGGGAGACTTGTCGAAGACTGCCACTAATCCATACATTCTCACTTGGGAGGAGATGCCCCGGGGAGACTTGCCGAAGACTGCCACCAATTCATACATTCTCACTTGGGAGGAGATGCCCTGGGGAGACCTGCCCAAGACTGCCACTAATTCATACATTCTCACTTGGGAGAAGATGCCCTGGGGAGACTTGCCAAAGCTGCTACAAGTCCATACATTATCACTTGGGAGGACATGCCCCGGGGAGACTTGCCCAAGACTGCCACCAATCCATACATTCTCACTTGGGAGGAGATGCCCAGGGGAGACTTGCCCAAGACTGCCACCAATTCATACATTCTCACTTGGGAGTTGATGCCCCAGGGAGACTTGCCGAAAACTGCCACCAATCCATACATTCTCACTTGGGAGGAGATGCCCTGGGGAGACCTGCCCAAGACTGCCACCAATTCATACATTCTCACTTGGGAGAAGATGCCCTGGGGAGACTTGCCAAAGCTGCTACAAGTCCATACATTATCACTTGGGAGGACATGCCCCGGGGAGACTTGCCCAAGACTGCCACCAATCCATACATTCTCACTTGGGAGGAGATGCCCAGGGGAGACTTGCCCAAGACTGCCACCAATTCATACATTCTCACTTGGGAGGAGATGCCCCGGGGAGACTTGCCGAAGACTGCCACCAATCCATACATTCTCACTTTGGAGGAGATGCCCTTGGGAGACTTGCCCAGGACTGCCACCAATCCATACATTCTCACTTGGGAGGAGATGCCCCGGGGAGACTTGCCTAAGACTGCCACCAATCCATACATTCTCACTTGGGAGAAGATTCCCTGGGGAGACCTGCCCAAGACTGCCACCAATCCATACATTCTCACTTGTGTGGAGATGCCCTGGGGAGACTTGCCCAAGACTGCTACCAATCCATACATTCTCACTTGGGAGGAGATGCCCTAGGGAGACTTGCCCAAGATTGCCACCAATCCATAGATTCTCACTTGGGAGGAGATGCCCTGGGAAGACTTGCCCAAGACTGCGACCAATCCATACATTCTCACTTGGGAGGAGATGCCCTTGGGAGACTTGCCCAAGACTGCCACCAATCCATACATGCTCACATGGGAGGAGATGCCCCGGGGAGACTTGCCCAGGACTGCCACCAATCCATTCATTCTCACTTGGGAGGAGATGCCCTGGGAAGACCTGCCCAAGGCTGCGACCAATCCATACATTCTTACTTGGAAGGAGATGCCCTGGGGAGACTTGCCCAAGACTGCCACCAATCCATACATTCTTACTTGGGAGGAGATGCCCTGGGCAGACCTGCCCAAGACTGCCACCAATCCATACATGCTCACATGGAAGGAGATGCCCCGGGGAGACTTGCCCAAGACTGATACCAATCCATTCATTATCACTTGGGAGTAGATGCCCCGGGGAGACTTGCCCAAGACTGCGACCAATCCATACATTCTCACTTGGGAGGAGATGCCCTGGGGAGACTTGCCCAAGACTGCCACAAGTCCATACATTATCACTTGGGAGGAAATGCCCTGGGGAGACTTGCCCAAGACTGCCACCAATCCATACATTTTCACTTGGGAGGAGATGCCCTGGGGAGACTTGCCCAAGGTTGCCATGATAAAGGTTGAAGGTTGGGTGGGCGTGGCCTTAGCTTTAACGGAGTTTGGGAGGAGATGCCCCGGGGAGACTTGCCATTGGGAGGAGATGCCCTGGGAAGACTTGCCATTCGGAGGAGATGCCCTAAGAAACTTGCCGTTGGGAGGAGATGCCGTGGGAAGACTTTCTGTAGGAACGCTTGTCCTGGGGAGACTTGCCCAAGACTGCTACCAATCCATACATTCTCACTTGGGAGGAGATGCCCTGGGGAGACTTGCCCAAGATTGCCACCAATCCATACATTCTCACTTGGGAGCAGATGCCCTGGGAAGACTTGCACAAGATTGCCACCAATCCATACATTCTCACTTGGGAGGAGATGCCCTGGGGAGACTTGCCCAAGACTGCCACCAATCCATACATTCTTACTTGAGAGGAGATGCCCTGGGCAGACCTGCCCAAGACTGTCACCAATCCATACATGCTCACATGGGAGGAGATGCCCCGGGGAGACTTGCCCAAGACTGCCACCAATCCATTCATTCTAACTTGGGAGGAGATGCCCTGGGAAGACCTGCCCAAGGCTGCGACCAATCCATACATTCTCTCTTGGAAGGAGATGCCCTGGGGAGACTTGCCCAAGACTGCCACCAATCCATACATTCTTACTTGAGAGGAGATGCCCTGG
This sequence comes from Ganaspis brasiliensis, assembly GCA_037103525.1. Lineage (NCBI taxonomy): Eukaryota > Metazoa > Arthropoda > Insecta > Hymenoptera > Figitidae > Ganaspis > Ganaspis brasiliensis. The sequence continues at coordinate 1,851,555 of JAZKLR010000014.1, forward strand.
GCAGACCTGCCCAAGACTGCCACCAATCCATACATGCTCACATGGAAGGAGATGCCCCGGGGAGACTTGCCCAAGACTGATACCAATCCATTCATTATCACTTGGGACTAGATGCCCCGGGGAGACTTGCCCAAGACTGCGACCAATCCATACATTCTCACTTGGGAGGAGATGCCCTGGGGAGACTTGCCCAAGACTGCCACAAGTCCATACATTATCACTTGGGAGGAAATGCCCTGGGGAGACTTGCCCAAGACTGCCACCAATCCATACATTTTCACTTGGGAGGAGATGCCCTGGGGAGACTTGCCCAAGGTTGCCATGATAAAGGTTGAAGGTTGGGTGGGCGTGGCCTTAGCTTTAACGGAGTTTGGGAGGAGATGCCCCGGGGAGACTTTTTATTGGGAGGAGATGCCCTGGGAAGACTTGCCATTCGGAGGAGATGCCCTAAGAAACTTGCCGTTGGGAGGAGATGCCGTGGGAAGACTTTCTGTAGGAACGCTTGTCCTGGGGAGACTTGCCCAAGACTGCTACCAATCCATACATTCTCACTTGGAAGGAGATGCCCTGGGGAGACTTGCCCAAGATTGCCACCAATCCATACATTCTCACTTGGGAGCAGATGCCCTGGGAAGACTTGCCCAAGATTGCCACCAATCCATACATTCTCACTTGGGAGGAGATGCCCTGGGGAGACTTGCCCAAGACTGCCACCAATCCATACATTCTTACTTGAGAGGAGATGCCCTGGGCAGACCTGCCCAAGACTGTCACCAATCCATACATGCTCACATGGGAGGAGATGCCCCGGGGAGACTTGCCCAAGACTGCCACCAATCCATTCATTCTAACTTGGGAGGAGATGCCCTGGGAAGACCTGCCCAAGGCTGCGACCAATCCATACATTCTCACTTGGAAGGAGATGCCCTTGGGAGACTTGCCCAAGACTGCCACCAATCCATACATTCTTACTTGAGAGGAGATGCCCTGGGCAGACCTGCCCAAGACTGCCACCAATCCATACATGCTCACTTGGGAGGAGATGCCCAGGGGAGACTTGCCCAAGACTGCCACCAATTCATACATTCTCACTTGGGAGAAGATGCCCTGGGGAGACTTGCCCAAGACTGCCACTAATCCATACATTCTCACTTGGGAGGAGATGCCCCGGGGAGACTTGCCGAAGACTGCCACCAATCCATACATTCTCACTTGGGAGGAGATGCCCTGGGGAGACCTGCCCAAGACTGCCACCAATTCATACATTCTCACTTGAGAGAAGATGCCCTGGGGAGACTTGCCAAAGCTGCTACAAGTCCATACATTATCACTTGGGAGGACATGCCCCGGGGAGACTTGCCCAAGACTGCCACCAATCCATACATTCTCACTTGGGAGGAGATGCCCAGGGGAGACTTGCCCAAGACTGCCACCAATTCATACATTCTCACTTGGGAGAAGATGCCCTGGGGAGACTTGCCCAAGACTGCCACTAATCCATACATTCTCACTTGGGAGGAGATGCCCCGGGGAGACTTGCCGAAGACTGCCACCAATCCATACATTCTCACTTGGGAGGAGATGCCCTGGGGAGACCTGCCCAAGACTGCCACCAATTCATACATTCTCACTTGGGAGAAGATGCCCTGGGGAGACTTGCCAAAGCTGCTACAAGTCCATACATTATCACTTGGGAGGACATGCCCCGGGGAGACTTGCCCAAGACTGCCACCAATCCATACATTCTCACTTGGGAGGAGATGCCCAGGGGAGACTTGCCCAAGACTGCCACCAATTCATACATTCTCACTTGGGAGGAGATGCCCCGGGGAGACTTGCCGAAGACTGCCACCAATCCATACATTCTCACTTGGGAGGAGATGCCCTGGGGAGACCTGCCCAAGACTGCCACCAATTCATACATTCTCACTTGGGAGAAGATGCCCTGGGGAGACTTGCCAAAGCTGCTACAAGTCCATACATTATCACTTGGGAGGACATGCCCCGGGGAGACTTGCCCAAGACTGCCACCAATCCATACATTCTCACTTGGGAGGAGATGCCCAGGGGAGACTTGCCCAAGACTGCCACCAATTCATACATTCTCACTTGGGAGGAGATGCCCCGGGGAGACTTGCCGAAGACTGCCACCAATCCATACATTCTCACTTTGGAGGAGATGCCCTTGGGAGACTTGCCCAGGACTGCCACCAATCCATACATTCTCACTTGGGAGGAGATGCCCCGGGGAGACTTGCCTAAGACTGCCACCAATCCATACATTCTCACTTGGGAGAAGATTCCCTGGGGAGACCTGCCCAAGACTGCCACCAATCCATACATTCTCACTTGTGTGGAGATGCCCTGGGGAGACTTGCCCAAGACTGCTACCAATCCATACATTCTCACTTGGGAGGAGATGCCCTAGGGAGCCTTGCCCAAGATTGCCACCAATCCATAGATTCTCACTTGGGAGGAGATGTCCTGGGAAGACTTGCCCAAGACTGCGACCAATCCATACATTCTCACTTGGGAGGAGATGCCCTTGGGAGACTTGCCCAAGACTGCCACCAATCCATACATGCTCACATGGGAGGAGATGCCCCGGGGAGACTTGCCCAAGACTGCCACCAATCCATTCATTCTCACTTGGGAGGAGATGCCCTGGGAAGACCTGCCCAAGGCTGCGACCAATCCATACATTCTTACTTGGAAGGAGATGCCCTGGGGAGACTTGCCCAAGACTGCCACCAATCCATACATTCTTACTTGGGAGGAGATGCCCTGGGCAGACCTGCCCAAGACTGCCACCAATCCATACATGCTCACATGGAAGGAGATGCCCCGGGAAGACTTGCCCAAGACTGATACCAATCCATTCATTATCACTTGGGAGTAGATGCCCCGGGGAGACTTGCCCAAGACTGCGACCAATCCATACATTCTCACTTGGGAGGAGATGCCCTGGGGAGACTTGCCCAAGACTGCCACAAGTCCATACATTATCACTTGGGAGGAAATGCCCTGGGGAGACTTGCCCAAGACTGCCACCAATCCATACATTTTCACTTGGGAGGAGATGCCCTGGGGAGACTTGCCCAAGGTTGCCATGATAAAGGTTGAAGGTTGGGTGGGCGTGGCCTTAGCTTTAACGGAGTTTGGGAGGAGATGCCCCGGGGAGACTTGCCATTGGGAGGAGATGCCCTGGGAAGACTTGCCATTCGGAGGAGATGCCCTAAGAAACTTGCCGTTGGGAGGAGATGCCGTGGGAAGACTTTCTGTAGGAACGCTTGTCCTGGGGAGACTTGCCCCAGACTGCTACCAATCCATACATTCTCACTTGGGAGGAGATGCCCTGGGGAGACTTGCCCAAGATTGCCACCAATCCATACATTCTCACTTGGGAGCAGATGCCCTGGGAAGACTTGCCCAAGATTGCCACCAATCCATACATTCTCACTTGGGAGGAGATGCCCTGGGAAGACTTGCCCAAGACTGCGACCAATCCATACATTCTCACTTGGAAGGAGATGCCCTTGGGAGACTTGCCCAAGACTGCCACCAATCCATACATGCTCACATGGGAGGAGATGCCCCGGGGAGACTTGCCCAAGACTGCCACCAATTCATACATTCTCACTTGGGAGGAGATGCCCCGGGGAGACTTGCCGAAGACTGCCACCAATCCATACATTCTCACTTTGGAGGAGATGCCCTTGGGAGACTTGCCCAGGACTGCCACCAATCCATACATTCTCACTTGGGAGGAGATGCCCCGGGGAGACTTGCCTAAGACTGCCACCAATCCATACATTCTCACTTGGGAGAAGATTCCCTGGGGAGACCTGCCCAAGACTGCCACCAATCCATACATTCTCACTTGTGTGGAGATGCCCTGGGGAGACTTGCCCAAGACTGCTACCAATCCATACATTCTCACTTGGGAGGAGATGCCCTAGGGAGACTTGCCCAAGATTGCCACCAATCCATAGATTCTCACTTGGGAGGAGATGCCCTGGGAAGACTTGCCCAAGACTGCGACCAATCCATACATTCTCACTTGGGAGGAGATGCCCTTGGGAGACTTGCCCAAGACTGCCACCAATCCATACATGCTCACATGGGAGGAGATGCCCCGGGGAGACTTGCCCAAGACTGCCACCAATCCATTCATTCTCACTTGGGAGGAGATGCCCTGGGAAGACCTGCCCAAGGCTGCGACCAATCCATACATTCTTACTTGGAAGGAGATGCCCTGGGGAGACTTGCCCAAGACTGCCACCAATCCATACATTCTTACTTGGGAGGAGATGCCCTGGGCAGACCTGCCCAAGACTGCCACCAATCCATACATGCTCACATGGAAGGAGATGCCCCGGGGAGACTTGCCCAAGACTGATACCAATCCATTCATTATCACTTGGGAGTAGATGCCCCGGGGAGACTTGCCCAAGACTGCGACCAATCCATACATTCTCACTTGGGAGGAGATGCCCTGGGGAGACTTGCCCAAGACTGCCACAAGTCCATACATTATCACTTGGGAGGAAATGCCCTGGGGAGACTTGCCCAAGGTTGCCATGATAAAGGTTGAAGGTTGGGTGGGCGTGGCCTTAGCTTTAACGGAGTTTGGGAGGAGATGCCCCGGGGAGACTTGCCATTGGGAGGAGATGCCCTGGGAAGACTTGCCATTCGGAGGAGATGCCCTAAGAAACTTGCCGTTGGGAGGAGATGCCGTGGGAAGACTTTCTGTAGGAACGCTTGTCCTGGGGAGACTTGCCCAAGACTGCTACCAATCCATACATTCTCACTTGGGAGGAGATGCCCTGGGGAGACTTGCCCAAGATTGCCACCAATCCATACATTCTCACTTGGGAGCAGATGCCCTGGGAAGACTTGCCCAAGATTGCCACCAATCCATACATTCTCACTTGGGAGGAGATGCCCTGGGGAGACTTGCCCAAGACTGCCACCAATCCATACATTCTTACTTGAGAGGAGATGCCCTGGGCAGACCTGCCCAAGACTGTCACCAATCCATACATGCTCACATGGGAGGAGATGCCCCGGGGAGACTTGCCCAAGACTGCCACCAATCCATTCATTCTAACTTGGGAGGAGATGCCCTGGGAAGACCTGCCCAAGGCTGCGACCAATCCATACATTCTCACTTGGAAGGAGATGCCCTGGGGAGACTTGCCCAAGACTGCCACCAATCCATACATTCTTACTTGAGAGGAGATGCCCTGGGCAGACCTGCCCAAGACTGCCACCAATCCATACATGCTCACATGGGAGGAGATGCCCCGGGGAGACTTGCCCAAGACTGCCACCAATCCATACATTCTCACTTGGGAGGAGATGACCAGGGGAGACTTGCCCAAGACTGCCACTAATCTATACATTCTCACTTGGAAGGAGATGCTCTGTGGAGACTTTCCCAAGACTGCCACCAATCCATACATTCTCACTTGGGAGGAGATACCCTGGGGAGACCTGCCCAAGACTGCCACCAATTCATACATTCTCACTTGGGAGGAGATGCCCCGGGGAGACTTGCCGAAGACTGCCACCAATCCATACATTCTCACTTGGGAGGAGATGCCCTGGGGAGACTTGCCCATTACTGCCACCAATCCATACATTCTCACTTGGGAGGAGATGCCCCGGGGAGACTTGCCTAAGACTGCCACCAATCCATACATTCTCACTTGGGAGGAGATTCCCTGGGGAGACCTGCCCAAGACTGCCACCAATCCATACATTCTCACTTGGGAGGAGATGCCCTGGGGAGACTTGCCCAAGACTGCCACAAGTCCATACATTATCAATTGGGAGGAGATGCCCTGGGGAGACTTGCCCAAGACTGCTACCAATCCATACATTCTCACTTGGGAGGAGATGCCCTGTGGAGACTTGCCCAAGACTGCCACCAATCCATACATTCTCACTTGGGAGGAGATACCCTGGGGAGACCTGCCCAAGACTGCCACCAATTCATACATTCTCATTTGGGAGGAGATGCCCCGGGGAGACTTGCCGAAGACTGCCACCAATCCATACATTCTCACTTGGGAGGAGATGCCCTGGGAAGACTTGCCCAAGACTGCGACCAATCCATACATTCTCACTTGGAAGGAGATGCCCTTGGGAGACTTGCCCAAGACTGCCACCAATCCATACATGCTCACATGGGAGGAGATGCCCCGGGGAGACTTGCCCAAGACTGCCACCAATCCATACATTCTCACTTGGGAGGAGATGCCCCGGGGAGACTTGCCTAAGACTGCCACCAATCCATACATTCTCACTTGGGAGGAGATTCCCTGGGGAGACCTGCCCAAGACTGCCACCAATCCATATATTCTCACTTGGGAGGAGATGCCCTGGGGAGTCCTGCCCAATACTGCCACCAATCCATACATTCTCCCTTGGAAGGAGATACCCTGGGGAGACCTGCCCAAGACTGCCACCAATCCATACATGCTCACATGGGAGGAGATGCCCCAGGGAGACTTGCCGAAGACTGCCACCAATCCATACATTCTCACTTGGGAGGAGATGCCCTGGGAAGACTTGCCCAAGACTGCGACCAATCCATACATTCTCACTTGGAAGGAGATGCCCTTGGGAGACTTGCCCAAGACTGCCACCAATCCATACATTCTCACTTGGGAGGAGATACCCTGGGGAGACCTGCCCAAGACTGCCACCAATCCATACATTCTCACTTGGGAGGAGATGCCCCGGGGAGACTTGCCTAAGACTGCCACCAATCCATACATGCTCACATGGGAGGAGATGCCCCGGGGAGACTTGCCCAAGACTGCCACCAATCCATTCATTCTGACTTGGGAGGAGATGCCCTGGAAAGACCTGCCCAAGGCTGCGACCAATCCATACATTCTCACTTGGAAGGAGATGCCCTGGGGAGACTTGCCCAAGACTGCCACCAATCCATACATTCTTACTTGAGAGGAGATGCCCTGGGCAGACCTGCCCAAGACTGCCACCAATCCATACAGGCTCACATGGGAGGAGATGCCCCGGGGAGACTTGCCCAAGACTGATACCAATCCATTCATTATCACTTGGGAGTAGATGCCCCGGGGAGACTTGCCCAAGACTGCGACCAATCCATACATTCTCACTTGGGAGGAGATGCCCTGGGGAGACTCGCCATTCGGAGGAGATGCCCTGGGAAACTTGCCGTTGGGAGGAGATGCCGTGGGAAGACTTTCTGTAGGAAGACTTGTCTTGGGGAGACCTGCCCAAGACTGCCACCAATCCATACATTCTCACTTGGGAGGAGATGCCCTGGGGAGACTTGCCCAAGACTGCCACAAGTCCATACATTATCACTTGGGAGGAGATGCCCTGGGGAGACTTGCCCAAGACTGCTACCAATCCATACATTCTCACTTAGCAGGAGATGCCCTGGGGAGACTTGCCCAAGACTGCCACAAGTCCATACATTATCACTTGGGAGGAGATGCCCTGGGGAGACTTGCCTAGGACTGCCACCAATCCATACATTATCACTTGGGAGAAGATGCCCTGGGGAGACTTGCCAAAGACTGCTATTAATCCATACATTCTTACTTGGGAGGAGATGCCCTGGGGAAACTTGCCCAAGACTGCCACCAATCCATACATTATCACTTGGGAGGAAATGCCTTGGGGAGACTTGCCCAAGACTGCCACCAATCCATACATTTTCACTTGGGAGGAGATGCCCTGGGAAGACTCGCCATTCGGAGGAGATGCCCTGGGAAACTTGCCGTTGGGAGGAGATGCCGTGGGAAGACTTTCTGTAGGAAGACTTGTCTTGGGGAGACCTGCCCAAGACTGCCACCAATCCATACATTATCACTTAGGAGGAGATGCCCTGGGGAGACTTGCCCAAGACTGCTACCAATCCATACATTCTCACTTGGGAGGAGATGCCCTGGGGAGACTTGCCCAAGATTGCCACCAATCCATACATTCTCACTTGGGAGGAGATGACCTGGGAAGACTTGCCCAAGATTGCCACCAGTCCATACATTCTCACTTGGGAGGAGATGCCCTGGGAAGACTTGCCCAAGACTGCGACCAATCCATACATTCTCACTTGGAAGGAGATGCCCTTGGGAGACTTGCCCAAGACTGCCACCAATCCATACATGCTCACATGGGAGGAGATGCCCCGTGGAGACTTGCCCAAGACTGCCACCAATCCATTCATTCTAACTTGGGAGGAGATGCCCTGGGAAGACCTGCCCAAGGCTGCGACCAATCCATACATTCTCACTTGGAAGGAGATGCCCTGGGGAGACTTGCCCAAGACTGCCACCAATCCATACATTCTTACTTGAGAGGAGATGCCCTGGGCAGACCTGCCCAAGACTGCCACCAATCCATACATGCTCACATGGGAGGAGATGCCCCGGGGAGACTTGCCCGAGACTGATACCAATCCATTCATTATCACTTGGGAGTAGATGCCCCGGGGAGACTTGCCCAAGACTGCGACCAATCCATACATTCTCACTTGGGAGGAGATGCCCTGGGGAGACTTGCCCAAGACTGCCACAAGTCCATACATTATCACTTGGGAGGAAATGCCTTGGGGAGACTTGCCCAAGACTGCCACCAATCCATACATTTTCACTTGGGAGGAGATGCCCTGGGAAGACTCGCCATTCGGAGGAGATGCCCTGGGAAACTTGCCGTTGGGAGGAGATGCCGTAGGAAGACTTTCTGTAGGAAGACTTGTCCTGGGGAGACTTGCCCAAGACGGCTACCAATCCATACATTCTCACTTAGGAGGAGATGGCCTGGGGATACTTGCCCAAGACTGCCACAAATCCGTACATTCTTAGTTGGGAGGAGATGCCCTGGGGAGACTTGCCCATGACTGCTACCAATCCATACATTTTCACTTGGGAGGAGATGCTCTGGGGAGACTTGCCGAAGACTGCCACCAATCCATACATTCCCACTTGGGAGGAGATGCCCTGGGGAGACCTGCCCAAGACTGCCACCAATTCATACATTTTCACTTGGGAGAAGATGCCCTGGGGAGACTTGCCAAAGCTGCTACAAGTCCATACATTATCACTTGGGAGGACATGCCCCGGGGAGACTTGCCCAAGACTGCCACCAATCCATACATTCTCACTTGGGAGGAGATGCCCAGGGGAGACTTGCCCAAGACTGCCACCAATTCATACATTCTCACTTGGGAGAAGATGCCCTGGGGAGACTTGCCCAAGACTGCCACTAATCCATACATTCTCACTTGGGAGGAGATGCCCCGGGGAGACTTGCCGAAGACTGCCACCAATCCATACATTCTCACTTGGGAGGAGATGCCCTGGGGAGACCTGCCCAAGACTGCCACCAATTCATACATTCTCACTTGGGAGAAGATGCCCTGGGGAGACTTGCCAAAGCTGCTACAAGTCCATACATTATCACTTGGGAGGACATGCCCCGGGGAGACTTGCCCAAGACTGCCACCAATCCATACATTCTCACTTGGGAGGAGATGCCCAGGGGAGACTTGCCCAATACTGCCACCAATTCATACATTCTCACTTGGGAGAAGATGCCCTGGGGAGACTTGTCGAAGACTGCCACTAATCCATACATTCTCACTTGGGAGGAGATGCCCCGGGGAGACTTGCCGAAGACTGCTACCAATTCATACATTCTCACTTGGGAGGAGATGCCCTGGGGAGACCTGCCCAAGACTGCCACTAATTCATACATTCTCACTTGGGAGAAGATGCCCTGGGGAGACTTGCCAAAGCTGCTACAAGTCCATACATTATCACTTGGGAGGACATGCCCCGGGGAGACTTGCCCAAGACTGCCACCAATCCATACATTCTCACTTGGGAGGAGATGCCCTGGGGAGACTTGCCAAAGCTGCTACAAGTCCATACATTATCACTTGGGAGGACATGCCCCGGGGAGACTTGCCCAAGACTGCCACCAATCCATACATTCTCACTTGGGAGGAGATGCCCAGGGGAGACTTGCCCAAGACTGCCACCAATTCATACATTCTCACTTGGGAGGAGATGCCCCGGGGAGACTTGCCGAAGACTGCCACCAATCCATACATTCTCACTTTGGAGGAGATGCCCTTGGGAGACTTGCCCAGGACTGCCACCAATCCATACATTCTCACTTGGGAGGAGATGCCCCGGGGAGACTTGCCTAAGACTGCCACCAATCCATACATTCTCACTTGGGAGAAGATGCCCTGGGGAGACTTGTCGAAGACTGCCACTAATCCATACATTCTCACTTGGGAGGAGATGCCCCGGGGAGACTTGCCGAAGACTGCCACCAATTCATACATTCTCACTTGGGAGGAGATGCCCTGGGGAGACCTGCCCAAGACTGCCACTAATTCATACATTCTCACTTGGGAGAAGATGCCCTGGGGAGACTTGCCAAAGCTGCTACAAGTCCATACATTATCACTTGGGAGGACATGCCCCGGGGAGACTTGCCCAAGACTGCCACCAATTCATACATTCTCACTTGGGAGAAGATGCCCTGGGGAGACTTGCCAAAGCTGCTACAAGTCCATACATTATCACTTGGGAGGACATGCCCCGGGGAGACTTGCCCAAGACTGCCACCAATCCATACATTCTCACTTGGGAGGAGATGCCCAGGGGAGACTTGCCCAAGACTGCCACCAATTCATACATTCTCACTTGGGAGGAGATGCCCCGGGGAGACTTGCCGAAGACTGCCACCAATCCATACATTCTCACTTTGGAGGAGATGCCCTTGGGAGACTTGCCCAGGACTGCCACCAATCCATACATTCTCACTTGGGAGGAGATGCCCCGGGGAGACTTGCCTAAGACTGCCACCAATCCATACATTCTCACTTGGGAGAAGATTCCCTGGGGAGACCTGCCCAAGACTGCCACCAATCCATACATTCTCACTTGTGTGGAGATGCCCTGGGGAGACTTGCCCAAGACTGCTACCAATCCATACATTCTCACTTGGGAGGAGATGCCCTAGGGAGACTTGCCCAAGATTGCCACCAATCCATAGATTCTCACTTGGGAGGAGATGCCCTGGGAAGACTTGCCCAAGACTGCGACCAATCCATACATTCTCACTTGGGAGGAGATGCCCTTGGGAGACTTGCCCAAGACTGCCACCAATCCATACATGCTCACATGGGAGGAGATGCCCCGGGGAGACTTGCCCAGGACTGCCACCAATCCATTCATTCTCACTTGGGAGGAGATGCCCTGGGAAGACCTGCCCAAGGCTGCGACCAATCCATACATTCTTACTTGGAAGGAGATGCCCTGGGGAGACTTGCCCAAGACTGCCACCAATCCATACATTCTTACTTGGGAGGAGATGCCCTGGGCAGACCTGCCCAAGACTGCCACCAATCCATACATGCTCACATGGAAGGAGATGCCCCGGGGAGACTTGCCCAAGACTGATACCAATCCATTCATTATCACTTGGGAGTAGATGCCCCGGGGAGACTTGCCCAAGACTGCGACCAATCCATACATTCTCACTTGGGAGGAGATGCCCTGGGGAGACTTGCCCAAGACTGCCACAAGTCCATACATTATCACTTGGGAGGAAATGCCCTGGGGAGACTTGCCCAAGACTGCCACCAATCCATACATTTTCACTTGGGAGGAGATGCCCTGGGGAGACTTGCCCAAGGTTGCCATGATAAAGGTTGAAGGTTGGGTGGGCGTGGCCTTAGCTTTAACGGAGTTTGGGAGGAGATGCCCCGGGGAGACTTGCCATTGGGAGGAGATGCCCTGGGAAGACTTGCCATTCGGAGGAGATGCCCTAAGAAACTTGCCGTTGGGAGGAGATGCCGTGGGAAGACTTTCTGTAGGAACGCTTGTCCTGGGGAGACTTGCCCAAGACTGCTACCAATCCATACATTCTCACTTGGGAGGAGATGCCCTGGGGAGACTTGCCCAAGATTGCCACCAATCCATACATTCTCACTTGGGAGCAGATGCCCTGGGAAGACTTGCACAAGATTGCCACCAATCCATACATTCTCACTTGGGAGGAGATGCCCTGGGGAGACTTGCCCAAGACTGCCACCAATCCATACATTCTTACTTGAGAGGAGATGCCCTGGGCAGACCTGCCCAAGACTGTCACCAATCCATACATGCTCACATGGGAGGAGATGCCCCGGGGAGACTTGCCCAAGACTGCCACCAATCCATTCATTCTAACTTGGGAGGAGATGCCCTGGGAAGACCTGCCCAAGGCTGCGACCAATCCATACATTCTCTCTTGGAAGGAGATGCCCTGGGGAGACTTGCCCAAGACTGCCACCAATCCATACATTCTTACTTGAGAGGAGATGCCCTGGGCAGACCTGCCCAAGACTGCCACCAATCCATACATGCTCACATGGAAGGAGATGCCCCGGGGAGACTTGCCCAAGACTGATACCAATCCATTCATTATCACTTGGGAGTAGATGCCCCGGGGAGACTTGCCCAAGACTGCGACCAATCCATACATTCTCACTTGGGAGGAGATGCCCTGGGGAGACTTGCCCAAGACTGCCACAAGTCCATACATTATCACTTGGGAGGAAATGCCCTGGGGAGACTTGCCCAAGACTGCCACCAATCCATACATTTTCACTTGGGAGGAGATGCCCTGGGGAGACTTGCCCAAGGTTGCCATGATAAAGGTTGAAGGTTGGGTGGGCGTGGCCTTAGCTTTAACGGAGTTTGGGAGGAGATGCCCCGGGGAGACTTGCCATTGGGAGGAGATGCCCTGGGAAGACTTGCCATTCGGAGGAGATGCCCTAAGAAACTTGCCGTTGGGAGGAGATGCCGTGGGAAGACTTTCTGTAGGAACGCTTGTCCTGGGGAGACTTGCCCAAGACTGCTACCAATCCATACATTCTCACTTGGGAGGAGATGCCCTGGGGAGACTTGCCCAAGATTGCCACCAATCCATACATTCTCACTTGGGAGCAGATGCCCTGGGAAGACTTGCCCAAGATTGCCACCAATCCATACATTCTCACTTGGGAGGAGATGCCCTGGGGAGACTTGCCCAAGACTGCCACCAATCCATACATTCTTACTTGAGAGGAGATGCCCTGGGCAGACCTGCCCAAGACTGTCACCAATCCATACATGCTCACATGGGAGGAGATGCCCCGGGGAGACTTGCCCAAGACTGCCACCAATCCATTCATTCTAACTTGGGAGGAGATGCCCTGGGAAGACCTGCCCAAGGCTGCGACCAATCCATACATTCTCACTTGGAAGGAGATGCCCTTGGGAGACTTGCCCAAGACTGCCACCAATCCATACATTCTTACTTGAGAGGAGATGCCCTGGGCAGACCTGCCCAAGACTGCCACCAATCCATACATGCTCACTTGGGAGGAGATGCCCAGGGGAGACTTGCCCAAGACTGCCACCAATTCATACATTCTCACTTGGGAGAAGATGCCCTGGGGAGACTTGCCCAAGACTGCCACTAATCCATACATTCTCACTTGGGAGGAGATGCCCCGGGGAGACTTGCCGAAGACTGCCACCAATCCATACATTCTCACTTGGGAGGAGATGCCCTGGGGAGACCTGCCCAAGACTGCCACCAATTCATACATTCTCACTTGAGAGAAGATGCCCTGGGGAGACTTGCCAAAGCTGCTACAAGTCCATACATTATCACTTGGGAGGACATGCCCCGGGGAGACTTGCCCAATACTGCCACCAATTCATACATTCTCACTTGGGAGAAGATGCCCTGGGGAGACTTGTCGAAGACTGCCACTAATCCATACATTCTCACTTGGGAGGAGATGCCCCGGGGAGACTTGCCGAAGACTGCCACCAATTCATACATTCTCACTTGGGAGGAGATGCCCTGGGGAGACCTGCCCAAGACTGCCACTAATTCATACATTCTCACTTGGGAGAAGATGCCCTGGGGAGACTTGCCAAAGCTGCTACAAGTCCATACATTATCACTTGGGAGGACATGCCCCGGGGAGACTTGCCCAAGACTGCCACCAATCCATACATTCTCACTTGGGAGGAGATGCCCAGGGGAGACTTGCCCAAGACTGCCACCAATTCATACATTCTCACTTGGGAGGAGATGCCCCAGGGAGACTTGCCGAAAACTGCCACCAATCCATACATTCTCACTTGGGAGGAGATGCCCTGGGGAGACCTGCCCAAGACTGCCACCAATTCATACATTCTCACTTGGGAGAAGATGCCCTGGGGAGACTTGCCAAAGCTGCTACAAGTCCATACATTATCACTTGGGAGGACATGCCCCGGGGAGACTTGCCCAAGACTGCCACCAATCCATACATTCTCACTTGGGAGGAGATGCCCAGGGGAGACTTGCCCAAGACTGCCACCAATTCATACATTCTCACTTGGGAGGAGATGCCCCGGGGAGACTTGCCGAAGACTGCCACCAATCCATACATTCTCACTTTGGAGGAGATGCCCTTGGGAGACTTGCCCAGGACTGCCACCAATCCATACATTCTCACTTGGGAGGAGATGCCCCGGGGAGACTTGCCTAAGACTGCCACCAATCCATACATTCTCACTTGGGAGAAGATTCCCTGGGGAGACCTGCCCAAGACTGCCACCAATCCATACATTCTCACTTGTGTGGAGATGCCCTGGGGAGACTTGCCCAAGACTGCTACCAATCCATACATTCTCACTTGGGAGGAGATGCCCTAGGGAGACTTGCCCAAGATTGCCACCAATCCATAGATTCTCACTTGGGAGGAGATGCCCTGGGAAGACTTGCCCAAGACTGCGACCAATCCATACATTCTCACTTGGGAGGAGATGCCCTTGGGAGACTTGCCCAAGACTGCCACCAATCCATACATGCTCACATGGGAGGAGATGCCCCGGGGAGACTTGCCCAGGACTGCCACCAATCCATTCATTCTCACTTGGGAGGAGATGCCCTGGGAAGACCTGCCCAAGGCTGCGACCAATCCATACATTCTTACTTGGAAGGAGATGCCCTGGGGAGACTTGCCCAAGACTGCCACCAATCCATACATTCTTACTTGGGAGGAGATGCCCTGGGCAGACCTGCCCAAGACTGCCACCAATCCATACATGCTCACATGGAAGGAGATGCCCCGGGGAGACTTGCCCAAGACTGATACCAATCCATTCATTATCACTTGGGAGTAGATGCCCCGGGGAGACTTGCCCAAGACTGCGACCAATCCATACATTCTCACTTGGGAGGAGATGCCCTGGGGAGACTTGCCCAAGACTGCCACAAGTCCATACATTATCACTTGGGAGGAAATGCCCTGGGGAGACTTGCCCAAGACTGCCACCAATCCATACATTTTCACTTGGGAGGAGATGCCCTGGGGAGACTTGCCCAAGGTTGCCATGATAAAGGTTGAAGGTTGGGTGGGCGTGGCCTTAGCTTTAACGGAGTTTGGGAGGAGATGCCCCGGGGAGACTTGCCATTGGGAGGAGATGCCCTGGGAAGACTTGCCATTCGGAGGAGATGCCCTAAGAAACTTGCCGTTGGGAGGAGATGCCGTGGGAAGACTTTCTGTAGGAACGCTTGTCCTGGGGAGACTTGCCCAAGACTGCTACCAATCCATACATTCTCACTTGGGAGGAGATGCCCTGGGGAGACTTGCCCAAGATTGCCACCAATCCATACATTCTCACTTGGGAGCAGATGCCCTGGGAAGACTTGCACAAGATTGCCACCAATCCATACATTCTCACTTGGGAGGAGATGCCCTGGGGAGACTTGCCCAAGACTGCCACCAATCCATACATTCTTACTTGAGAGGAGATGCCCTGGGCAGACCTGCCCAAGACTGTCACCAATCCATACATGCTCACATGGGAGGAGATGCCCCGGGGAGACTTGCCCAAGACTGCCACCAATCCATTCATTCTAACTTGGGAGGAGATGCCCTGGGAAGACCTGCCCAAGGCTGCGACCAATCCATACATTCTCTCTTGGAAGGAGATGCCCTGGGGAGACTTGCCCAAGACTGCCACCAATCCATACATTCTTACTTGAGAGGAGATGCCCTGGGCAGACCTGCCCAAGACTGCCACCAATCCATACATGCTCACATGGAAGGAGATGCCCCGGGGAGACTTGCCCAAGACTGATACCAATCCATTCATTATCACTTGGGAGTAGATGCCCCGGGGAGACTTGCCCAAGACTGCAACCAATCCATACATTCTCACTTGGGAGGAGATGCCCTGGGGAGACTTGCCCAAGACTGCCACAAGTCCATACATTATCACTTGGGAGGAAATGCCCTGGGGAGACTTGCCCAAGACTGCCACCAATCCATACATTTTCACTTGGGAGGAGATGCCCTGGGGAGACTTGCCCAAGGTTGCCATGATAAAGGTTGAAGGTTGGGTGGGCGTGGCCTTAGCTTTAACGGAGTTTGGGAGGAGATGCCCCGGGGAGACTTGCCATTGGGAGGAGATGCCCTGGGAAGACTTGCCATTCGGAGGAGATGCCCTAAGAAACTTGCCGTTGGGAGGAGATGCCGTGGGAAGACTTTCTGTAGGAACGCTTGTCCTGGGGAGACTTGCCCAAGACTGCTACCAATCCATACATTCTCACTTGGGAGGAGATGCCCTGGGGAGACTTGCCCAAGATTGCCACCAATCCATACATTCTCACTTGGGAGCAGATGCCCTGGGAAGACTTGCCCAAGATTGCCACCAATCCATACATTCTCACTTGGGAGGAGATGCCCTGGGGAGACTTGCCCAAGACTGCCACCAATCCATACATTCTTACTTGAGAGGAGATGCCCTGGGCAGACCTGCCCAAGACTGTCACCAATCCATACATGCTCACATGGGAGGAGATGCCCCGGGGAGACTTGCCCAAGACTGCCACCAATCCATTCATTCTAACTTGGGAGGAGATGCCCTGGGAAGACCTGCCCAAGGCTGCGACCAATCCATACATTCTCACTTGGAAGGAGATGCCCTTGGGAGACTTGCCCAAGACTGCCACCAATCCATACATTCTTACTTGAGAGGAGATGCCCTGGGCAGACCTGCCCAAGACTGCCACCAATCCATACATGCTCACTTGGGAGGAGATGCCCAGGGGAGACTTGCCCAAGACTGCCACCAATTCATACATTCTCACTTGGGAGAAGATGCCCTGGGGAGACTTGCCCAAGACTGCCACTAATCCATACATTCTCACTTGGGAGGAGATGCCCCGGGGAGACTTGCCGAAGACTGCTACCAATCCATACATTCTCACTTGGGAGGAGATGCCCTGGGGAGACCTGCCCAAGACTGCCACCAATTCATACATTCTCACTTGAGAGAAGATGCCCTGGGGAGACTTGCCAAAGCTGCTACAAGTCCATACATTATCACTTGGGAGGACATGCCCCGGGGAGACTTGCCCAAGACTGCCACCAATCCATACATTCTCACTTGGGAGGAGATGCCCAGGGGAGACTTGCCCAAGACTGCCACCAATTCATACATTCTCACTTGGGAGAAGATGCCCTGGGGAGACTTGCCCAAGACTGCCACTAATCCATACATTCTCACTTGGGAGGAGATGCCCCGGGGAGACTTGCCGAAGACTGCCACCAATCCATACATTCTCACTTGGGAGGAGATGCCCTGGGGAGACCTGCCCAAGACTGCCACCAATTCATACATTCTCACTTGGGAGAAGATGCCCTGGGGAGACTTGCCAAAGCTGCTACAAGTCCATACATTATCACTTGGGAGGACATGCCCCGGGGAGACTTGCCCAAGACTGCCACCAATCCATACATTCTCACTTGGGAGGAGATGCCCAGGGGAGACTTGCCCAAGACTGCCACCAATTCATACATTCTCACTTGGGAGGAGATGCCCCGGGGAGACTTGCCGAAGACTGCCACCAATCCATACATTCTCACTTGGGAGGAGATGCCCTGGGGAGACCTGCCCAAGACTGCCACCAATTCATACATTCTCACTTGGGAGAAGATGCCCTGGGGAGACTTGCCAAAGCTGCTACAAGTCCATACATTATCACTTGGGAGGACATGCCCCGGGGAGACTTGCCCAAGACTGCCACCAATCCATACATTCTCACTTGGGAGGAGATGCCCAGGGGAGACTTGCCCAAGACTGCCACCAATTCATACATTCTCACTTGGGAGGAGATGCCCCGGGGAGACTTGCCGAAGACTGCCACCAATCCATACATTCTCACTTTGGAGGAGATGCCCTTGGGAGACTTGCCCAGGACTGCCACCAATCCATACATTCTCACTTGGGAGGAGATGCCCCGGGGAGACTTGCCTAAGACTGCCACCAATCCATACATTCTCACTTGGGAGAAGATTCCCTGGGGAGACCTGCCCAAGACTGCCACCAATCCATACATTCTCACTTGTGTGGAGATGCCCTGGGGAGACTTGCCCAAGACTGCTACCAATCCATACATTCTCACTTGGGAGGAGATGCCCTAGGGAGCCTTGCCCAAGATTGCCACCAATCCATAGATTCTCACTTGGGAGGAGATGTCCTGGGAAGACTTGCCCAAGACTGCGACCAATCCATACATTCTCACTTGGGAGGAGATGCCCTTGGGAGACTTGCCCAAGACTGCCACCAATCCATACATGCTCACATGGGAGGAGATGCCCCGGGGAGACTTGCCCAAGACTGCCACCAATCCATTCATTCTCACTTGGGAGGAGATGCCCTGGGAAGACCTGCCCAAGGCTGCGACCAATCCATACATTCTTACTTGGAAGGAGATGCCCTGGGGAGACTTGCCCAAGACTGCCACCAATCCATACATTCTTACTTGGGAGGAGATGCCCTGGGCAGACCTGCCCAAGACTGCCACCAATCCATACATGCTCACATGGAAGGAGATGCCCCGGGGAGACTTGCCCAAGACTGATACCAATCCATTCATTATCACTTGGGAGTAGATGCCCCGGGGAGACTTGCCCAAGACTGCGACCAATCCATACATTCTCACTTGGGAGGAGATGCCCTGGGGAGACTTGCCCAAGACTGCCACAAGTCCATACATTATCACTTGGAGGAAATGCCCTGGGGAGACTTGCCCAAGACTGCCACCAATCCATACATTTTCACTTGGGAGGAGATGCCCTGGGGAGACTTGCCCAAGGTTGCCATGATAAAGGTTGAAGGTTGGGTGGGCGTGGCCTTAGCTTTAACGGAGTTTGGGAGGAGATGCCCCGGGGAGACTTGCCATTGGGAGGAGATGCCCTGGGAAGACTTGCCATTCGGAGGAGATGCCCTAAGAAACTTGCCGTTGGGAGGAGATGCCGTGGGAAGACTTTCTGTAGGAACGCTTGTCCTGGGGAGACTTGCCCCAGACTGCTACCAATCCATACATTCTCACTTGGGAGGAGATGCCCTGGGGAGACTTGCCCAAGATTGCCACCAATCCATACATTCTCACTTGGGAGCAGATGCCCTGGGAAGACTTGCCCAAGATTGCCACCAATCCATACATTCTCACTTGGGAGGAGATGCCCTGGGAAGACTTGCCCAAGACTGCGACCAATCCATACATTCTCACTTGGAAGGAGATGCCCTTGGGAGACTTGCCCAAGACTGCCACCAATCCATACATGCTCACATGGGAGGAGATGCCCCGGGGAGACTTGCCCAAGACTGCCACCAATTCATACATTCTCACTTGGGAGGAGATGCCCCGGGGAGACTTGCCGAAGACTGCCACCAATCCATACATTCTCACTTTGGAGGAGATGCCCTTGGGAGACTTGCCCAGGACTGCCACCAATCCATACATTCTCACTTGGGAGGAGATGCCCCGGGGAGACTTGCCTAAGACTGCCACCAATCCATACATTCTCACTTGGGAGAAGATTCCCTGGGGAGACCTGCCCAAGACTGCCACCAATCCATACATTCTCACTTGTGTGGAGATGCCCTGGGGAGACTTGCCCAAGACTGCTACCAATCCATACATTCTCACTTGGGAGGAGATGCCCTAGGGAGACTTGCCCAAGATTGCCACCAATCCATAGATTCTCACTTGGGAGGAGATGCCCTGGGAAGACTTGCCCAAGACTGCGACCAATCCATACATTCTCACTTGGGAGGAGATGCCCTTGGGAGACTTGCCCAAGACTGCCACCAATCCATACATGCTCACATGGGAGGAGATGCCCCGGGGAGACTTGCCCAAGACTGCCACCAATCCATTCATTCTCACTTGGGAGGAGATGCCCTGGGAAGACCTGCCCAAGGCTGCGACCAATCCATACATTCTTACTTGGAAGGAGATGCCCTGGGGAGACTTGCCCAAGACTGCCACCAATCCATACATTCTTACTTGGGAGGAGATGCCCTGGGCAGACCTGCCCAAGACTGCCACCAATCCATACATGCTCACATGGAAGGAGATGCCCCGGGGAGACTTGCCCAAGACTGATACCAATCCATTCATTATCACTTGGGAGTAGATGCCCCGGGGAGACTTGCCCAAGACTGCGACCAATCCATACATTCTCACTTGGGAGGAGATGCCCTGGGGAGACTTGCCCAAGACTGCCACAAGTCCATACATTATCACTTGGGAGGAAATGCCCTGGGGAGACTTGCCCAAGGTTGCCATGATAAAGGTTGAAGGTTGGGTGGGCGTGGCCTTAGCTTTAACGGAGTTTGGGAGGAGATGCCCCGGGGAGACTTGCCATTGGGAGGAGATGCCCTGGGAAGACTTGCCATTCGGAGGAGATGCCCTAAGAAACTTGCCGTTGGGAGGAGATGCCGTGGGAAGACTTTCTGTAGGAACGCTTGTCCTGGGGAGACTTGCCCAAGACTGCTACCAATCCATACATTCTCACTTGGGAGGAGATGCCCTGGGGAGACTTGCCCAAGATTGCCACCAATCCATACATTCTCACTTGGGAGCAGATGCCCTGGGAAGACTTGCCCAAGATTGCCACCAATCCATACATTCTCACTTGGGAGGAGATGCCCTGGGGAGACTTGCCCAAGACTGCCACCAATCCATACATTCTTACTTGAGAGGAGATGCCCTGGGCAGACCTGCCCAAGACTGTCACCAATCCATACATGCTCACATGGGAGGAGATGCCCCGGGGAGACTTGCCCAAGACTGCCACCAATCCATTCATTCTAACTTGGGAGGAGATGCCCTGGGAAGACCTGCCCAAGGCTGCGACCAATCCATACATTCTCACTTGGAAGGAGATGCCCTGGGGAGACTTGCCCAAGACTGCCACCAATCCATACATTCTTACTTGAGAGGAGATGCCCTGGGCAGACCTGCCCAAGACTGCCACCAATCCATACATGCTCACATGGGAGGAGATGCCCCGGGGAGACTTGCCCAAGACTGATACCAATCCATTCATTATCACTTGGGAGTAGATGCCCCGGGGAGACTTGCCCAAGACTGCGACCAATCCATACATTCTCACTTGGGAGGAGATGCCCTGGGGAGACTTGCCCAAGACTGCCACAAGTCCATACATTATCACTTGGGAGGAAATGCCTTGGGGAGACTTGCCCAAGCCTGCCACCAATCCATACATTTTCACTTGGGAGGAGATGCCCTGGGAAGACTCGCCATTCGGAGGAGATGCCCTGGGAAACTTGCCGTTGGGAGGAGATGCCGTGGGAAGACTTTCTGTAGGAAGACTTGTCCTGGGGAGACTTGCCCAAGACGGCTACCAATCCATACATTCTCACTTAGGAGGAGATGGCCTGGGGATACTTGCCCAAGACTGCCACAAATCCGTACATTCTTAGTTGGGAGGAGATGCCCTGGGGAGACTTGCCCATGACTGCTACCAATCCATACATTTTCACTTGGGAGGAGATGCTCTGGGGAGACTTGCCGAAGACTGCCACCAATCCATACATTCTCACTTGGGAGGAGATGCCCTGGGGAGACCTGCCCAAGACTGCCACCAATTCATACATTCTCACTTGGGAGAAGATGCCCTGGGGAGTCTTGCCCAAGACTGCCACTAATCCATACATTCTCACTTGGGAGGACATGCCCCGGGGAGACTTGCCCAAGACTGCCACCAATCCATACATTCTCACTTGGGAGGAGATGCCCAGGGGAGACTTGCCCAAGACTGCCACCAATTCATACATTCTCACTTGGGAGAAGATGCCCTGGGGAGACTTGCCCAAGACTGCCACTAATCCATACATTCTCACTTGGGAGGAGATGCCCCGGGGAGACTTGCCGAAGACTGCCACCAATCCATACATTCTCACTTGGGAGGAGATGCCCTGGGGAGACCTGCCCAAGACTGCCACCAATTCATACATTCTCACTTGAGAGAAGATGCCCTGGGGAGACTTGCCAAAGCTGCTACAAGTCCATACATTATCACTTGGGAGGACATGCCCCGGGGATACTTGCCCAAGACTGCCACCAATCCATACATTCTCACTTGGGAGGAGATGCCCAGGGGAGACTTGCCCAAGACTGCCACCAATTCATACATTCTCACTTGGGAGAAGATGCCCTGGGGAGACTTGCCCAAGACTGCCACTAATCCATACATTCTCACTTGGGAGGAGATGCCCCGGGGAGACTTGCCGAAGACTGCCACCAATCCATACATTCTCACTTGGGAGGAGATGCCCTGGGGAGACCTGCCCAAGACTGCCACCAATTCATACATTCTCACTTGGGAGAAGATGCCCTGGGGAGACTTGCCAAAGCTGCTACAAGTCCATACATTATCACTTGGGAGGACATGCCCCGGGGAGACTTGCCCAAGACTGCCACCAATCCATACATTCTCACTTGGGAGGAGATGCCCAGGGGAGACTTGCCCAAGACTGCCACCAATTCATACATTCTCACTTGGGAGGAGATGCCCCGGGGAGACTTGCCGAAGACTGCCACCAATCCATACATTCTCACTTGGGAGGAGATGCCCTGGGGAGACCTGCCCAAGACTGCCACCAATTCATACATTCTCACTTGGGAGAAGATGCCCTGGGGAGACTTGCCAAAGCTGCTACAAGTCCATACATTATCACTTGGGAGGACATGCCCCGGGGAGACTTGCCCAAGACTGCCACCAATCCATACATTCTCACTTGGGAGGAGATGCCCAGGGGAGACTTGCCCAAGACTGCCACCAATTCATACATTCTCACTTGGGAGGAGATGCCCCGGGGAGACTTGCCGAAGACTGCCACCAATCCATACATTCTCACTTTGGAGGAGATGCCCTTGGGAGACTTGCCCAGGACTGACACCAATCCATACATTCTCACTTGGGAGGAGATGCCCCGGGGAGACTTGCCTAAGACTGCCACCAATCCATACATTCTCACTTGGGAGAAGATTCCCTGGGGAGACCTGCCCAAGACTGCCACCAATCCATACATTCTCACTTGTGTGGACATGCCCTGGGGAGACTTGCCCAAGACTGCTACCAATCCATACATTCTCACTTGGGAGGAGATGCCCTAGGGAGACTTGCCCAAGATTGCCACCAATCCATAGATTCTCACTTGGGAGGAGATGCCCTGGGAAGACTTGCCCAAGACTGCGACCAATCCATACATTCTCACTTGGGAGGAGATGCCCTTGGGAGACTTGCCCAAGACTGCCACCAATCCATACATGCTCACATGGGAGGAGATGCCCCGGGGAGACTTGCCCAAGACTGCCACCAATCCATTCATTCTCACTTGGGAGGAGATGCCCTGGGAAGACCTGCCCAAGGCTGCGACCAATCCATACATTCTTACTTGGAAGGAGATGCCCTGGGGAGACTTGCCCAAGACTGCCACCAATCCATACATTCTTACTTGGGAGGAGATGCCCTGGGCAGACCTGCCCAAGACTGCCACCAATCCATACATGCTCACATGGAAGGAGATGCCCCGGGGAGACTTGCCCAAGACTGATACCAATCCATTCATTATCACTTGGGAGTAGATGCCCCGGGGAGACTTGCCCAAGACTGCGACCAATCCATACATTCTCACTTGGGAGGAGATGCCCTGGGGAGACTTGCCCAAGACTGCCACAAGTCCATACATTATCACTTGGGAGGAAATGCCCTGGGGAGACTTGCCCAAGACTGCCACCAATCCATACATTTTCACTTGGGAGGAGATGCCCTGGGGAGACTTGCCCAAGGTTGCCATGATAAAGGTTGAAGGTTGGGTGGGCGTGGCCTTAGCTTTAACGGAGTTTGGGAGGAGATGCCCCGGGGAGACTTGCCATTGGGAGGAGATGCCCTGGGAAGACTTGCCATTCGGAGGAGATGCCCTAAGAAACTTGCCGTTGGGAGGAGATGCCGTGGGAAGACTTTCTGTAGGAACGCTTGTCCTGGGGAGACTTGCCCAAGACTGCTACCAATCCATACATTCTCACTTGGGAGGAGATGCCCTGGGGAGACTTGCCCAAGATTGCCACCAATCCATACATTCTCACTTGGGAGCAGATGCCCTGGGAAGACTTGCCCAAGATTGCCACCAATCCATACATTCTCACTTGGGAGGAGATGCCCCGGGGAGACTTGCCCAAGACTGCCACTAATCCATACATTCTCACTTGGGAGGAGATGCCCTAGGGAGACCTGCCCAAGACTGCCACCAATTCATACATTCTCACTTGGGAGAAAATGCCCTGGGGAGACTTGCCAAAGCTGCTACAAGTCCATACATTATTACTTGGGAGGACATGCCCCGGGGAGACTTGCCCAAGACTGCCACCAATCCATACATTCTCACTTGGGAGGAGATGCCCAGGGGAGACTTGCCCAAGACTGCCACCAATTCATACATTCTCACTCGGGAGAAGATGCCCTGGGGAGACTTGCCCAAGACTGCCACTAATCCATACATTCTCACTTGGGAGGAGATGCCCCGGGGAGACTTGCCGAAGACTGCCACCAATCCATACATTCTCACTTGGGAGGAGATGCCCTGGGGAGACCTGCCCAAGACTGCCACCAATTCATACATTCTCACTTAGGAGGAGATGGCCTGGGGATACTTGCCCAAGACTGCCACAAATCCGTACATTCTTAGTTGGGAGGAGATGCCCTGGGGAGACTTGCCTATGACTGCTACCAATCCATACATTTTCACTTGGAAGGAGATGCTCTGTGGAGACTTGCCCAAGACTGCCACTAATCCATACATTCTCACTTGGGAGGAGATGCCCCGGGGAGACTTGCCCAAGACTGCCACTAATCCATACATTCTCACTTGGGAGGAGATGCCCTAGGGAGACCTGCCCAAGACTGCCACCAATTCATACATTCTCACTTGGGAGAAAATGCCCTGGGGAGACTTGCCAAAGCTGCTACAAGTCCATACATTATTACTTGGGAGGACATGCCCCGGGGAGACTTGCCCAAGACTGCCACCAATCCATACATTCTCACTTGGGAGGAGATGCCCAGGGGAGACTTGCCCAAGACTGCCACCAATTCATACATTCTCACTCGGGAGAAGATGCCCTGGGGAGACTTGCCCAAGACTGCCACTAATCCATACATTCTCACTTGGGAGGAGATGCCCCGGGGAGACTTGCCGAAGACTGCCACCAATCCATACATTCTCACTTGGGAGGAGATGCCCTGGGGAGACCTGCCCAAGACTGCCACCAATTCATACATTCTCACTTGGGAGAAGATGCCCTGGGGAGACTTGCCAAAGCTGCTACAAGTCCATACATTATCACTTGGGAGGAAATGCCCCGGGGATACTTGCCCAAGACTGCCACCAATCCATACATTCTCACTTGGGAGAAGATGCCCAGGGGAGACTTGCCCAAGACTGCCACCAATTCATACATTCTCACTTGGGAGGAGATGCCCCGGGGAGACTTGCCGAAGACTGCCACCAATCCATACATTCTCACTTGGGAGGAGATGCCCTGGGGAGACCTGCCCAAGACTGCCACCAATTCATACATTCTCACTTGGGAGAAGATGCCCTGGGGAGACTTGCCAAAGCTGCTACAAGTCCATACATTATCACTTGGGAGGACATGCCCCGGGGAGACTTGCCCAAGACTGCCACCAATCCATACATTCTCACTTGGGAGGAGATGCCCAGGGGAGACTTGCCCAAGACTGCCACCAATTCATACATTCTCACTTGGGAGGAGATGCCCCGGGGAGACTTGCCGAAGACTGCCACCAATCCATACGTTCTCACTTGGGAGGAGATGCCCTTGGGAGACTTGCCCAGGACTGCCACCAATCCATACATTCTCACTTGGGAGGAGATGCCCCGGGGAGACTTGCCTAAGACTGCCACCAATCCATACATTCTCACTTGGGAGGAGATTCCCTGGGGAGACCTGCCCAAGACTGCCACCAATCCATACATTCTCACTTGTGTGGAGATGCCCTGGGGAGACTTGCCCAAGACTGCTACCAATCCATACATTCTCACTTGGGAGGAGATGCCCCGGGGAGACTTGCCGAAGACTGCCACCAATCCATACATTCTCACTTGGGAGGAGATGCCCTGGGGAGACCTGCCCAAGACTGCCACCAATTCATACATTCTCACTTGAGAGAAGATGCCCTGGGGAGACTTGCCAAAGCTGCTACAAGTCCATACATTATCACTTGGGAGGACATGCCCCGGGGATACTTGCCCAAGACTGCCACCAATCCATACATTCTCACTTGGGAGGAGATGCCCTGGGGAGACCTGCCCAAGACTGCCACCAATTCATACATTCTCACTTGGGAGAAGATGCCCTGGGGAGACTTGCCAAAGCTGCTACAAGTCCATACATTATCACTTGGGAGGACATGCCCCGGGGATACTTGCCCAAGACTGCCACCAATCCATACATTCTCACTTGGGAGAAGATGCCCAGGGGAGACTTGCCCAAGACTGCCACCAATTCATACATTCTCACTTGGGAGGAGATGCCCCGGGGAGACTTGCCGAAGACTGCCACCAATCCATACATTCTCACTTGGGAGGAGATGCCCTGGGGAGACCTGCCCAAGACTGCCACCAATTCATACATTCTCACTTGGGAGAAGATGCCCTGGGGAGACTTGCCAAAGCTGCTACAAGTCCATACATTATCACTTGGGAGGACATGCCCCGGGGAGACTTGCCCAAGACTGCCACCAATCCATACATTCTCACTTGGGAGGAGATGCCCAGGGGAGACTTGCCCAAGACTGCCACCAATTCATACATTCTCACTTGGGAGGAGATGCCCCGGGGAGACTTGCCGAAGACTGCCACCAATCCATACGTTCTCACTTGGGAGGAGATGCCCTTGGGAGACTTGCCCAGGACTGCCACCAATCCATACATTCTCACTTGGGAGGAGATGCCCCGGGGAGACTTGCCTAAGACTGCCACCAATCCATACATTCTCACTTGGGAGGAGATTCCCTGGGGAGACCTGCCCAAGACTGCCACCAATCCATACATTCTCACTTGTGTGGAGATGCCCTGGGGAGACTTGCCCAAGACTGCTACCAATCCATACATTCTCACTTGGGAGGAGATGCCCCGGGGAGACTTGCCGAAGACTGCCACCAATCCATACATTCTCACTTGGGAGGAGATGCCCTGGGGAGACCTGCCCAAGACTGCCACCAATTCATACATTCTCACTTGAGAGAAGATGCCCTGGGGAGACTTGCCAAAGCTGCTACAAGTCCATACATTATCACTTGGGAGGACATGCCCCGGGGATACTTGCCCAAGACTGCCACCAATCCATACATTCTCACTTGGGAGGAGATGCCCAGGGGAGACTTGCCCAAGACTGCCACCAATTCATACATTCTCACTTGGGAGAAGATGCCCTGGGGAGACTTGCCCAAGACTGCCACTAATCCATACATTCTCACTTGGGAGGAGATGCCCCGGGGAGACTTGCCGAAGACTGCCACCAATCCATACATTCTCACTTGGGAGGAGATGCCCTGGGGAGACCTGCCCAAGACTGCCACCAATTCATACATTCTCACTTGGGAGAAGATGCCCTGGGGAGACTTGCCAAAGCTGCTACAAGTCCATACATTATCACTTGGGAGGACATGCCCCGGGGAGACTTGCCCAAGACTGCCACCAATCCATACATTCTCACTTGGGAGGAGATGCCCAGGGGAGACTTGCCCAAGACTGCCACCAATTCATACATTCTCACTTGGGAGGAGATGCCCCGGGGAGACTTGCCGAAGACTGCCACCAATCCATACATTCTCACTTGGGAGGAGATGCCCTGGGGAGACCTGCCCAAGACTGCCACCAATTCATACATTCTCACTTGGGAGAAGATGCCCTGGGGAGACTTGCCAAAGCTGCTACAAGTCCATACATTATCACTTGGGAGGACATGCCCCGGGGAGACTTGCCCAAGACTGCCACCAATCCATACATTCTCACTTGGGAGGAGATGCCCAGGGGAGACTTGCCCAAGACTGCCACCAATTCATACATTCTCACTTGGGAGGAGATGCCCCGGGGAGACTTGCCGAAGACTGCCACCAATCCATACATTCTCACTTTGGAGGAGATGCCCTTGGGAGACTTGCCCAGGACTGCCACCAATCCATACATTCTCACTTGGGAGGAGATGCCCCGGGGAGACTTGCCTAAGACTGCCACCAATCCATACATTCTCACTTGGGAGAAGATTCCCTGGGGAGACCTGCCCAAGACTGCCACCAATCCATACATTCTCACTTGTGTGGACATGCCCTGGGGAGACTTGCCCAAGACTGCTACCAATCCATACATTCTCACTTGGGAGGAGATGCCCTAGGGAGACTTGCCCAAGATTGCCACCAATCCATAGATTCTCACTTGGGAGGAGATGCCCTGGGAAGACTTGCCCAAGACTGCGACCAATCCATACATTCTCACTTGGGAGGAGATGCCCTTGGGAGACTTGCCCAAGACTGCCACCAATCCATACATGCTCACATGGGAGGAGATGCCCCGGGGAGACTTGCCCAAGACTGCCACCAATCCATTCATTCTCACTTGGGAGGAGATGCCCTGGGAAGACCTGCCCAAGGCTGCGACCAATCCATACATTCTTACTTGGAAGGAGATGCCCTGGGGAGACTTGCCCAAGACTGCCACCAATCCATACATTCTTACTTGGGAGGAGATGCCCTGGGCAGACCTGCCCAAGACTGCCACCAATCCATACATGCTCACATGGAAGGAGATGCCCCGGGGAGACTTGCCCAAGACTGATACCAATCCATTCATTATCACTTGGGAGTAGATGCCCCGGGGAGACTTGCCCAAGACTGCGACCAATCCATACATTCTCACTTGGGAGGAGATGCCCTGGGGAGACTTGCCCAAGACTGCCACAAGTCCATACATTATCACTTGGGAGGAAATGCCCTGGGGAGACTTGCCCAAGACTGCCACCAATCCATACATTTTCACTTGGGAGGAGATGCCCTGGGGAGACTTGCCCAAGGTTGCCATGATAAAGGTTGAAGGTTGGGTGGGCGTGGCCTTAGCTTTAACGGAGTTTGGGAGGAGATGCCCCGGGGAGACTTGCCATTGGGAGGAGATGCCCTGGGAAGACTTGCCATTCGGAGGAGATGCCCTAAGAAACTTGCCGTTGGGAGGAGATGCCGTGGGAAGACTTTCTGTAGGAACGCTTGTCCTGGGGAGACTTGCCCAAGACTGCTACCAATCCATACATTCTCACTTGGGAGGAGATGCCCTGGGGAGACTTGCCCAAGATTGCCACCAATCCATACATTCTCACTTGGGAGCAGATGCCCTGGGAAGACTTGCCCAAGATTGCCACCAATCCATACATTCTCACTTGGGAGGAGATGCCCCGGGGAGACTTGCCCAAGACTGCCACTAATCCATACATTCTCACTTGGGAGGAGATGCCCTAGGGAGACCTGCCCAAGACTGCCACCAATTCATACATTCTCACTTGGGAGAAAATGCCCTGGGGAGACTTGCCAAAGCTGCTACAAGTCCATACATTATTACTTGGGAGGACATGCCCCGGGGAGACTTGCCCAAGACTGCCACCAATCCATACATTCTCACTTGGGAGGAGATGCCCAGGGGAGACTTGCCCAAGACTGCCACCAATTCATACATTCTCACTCGGGAGAAGATGCCCTGGGGAGACTTGCCCAAGACTGCCACTAATCCATACATTCTCACTTGGGAGGAGATGCCCCGGGGAGACTTGCCGAAGACTGCCACCAATCCATACATTCTCACTTGGGAGGAGATGCCCTGGGGAGACCTGCCCAAGACTGCCACCAATTCATACATTCTCACTTAGGAGGAGATGGCCTGGGGATACTTGCCCAAGACTGCCACAAATCCGTACATTCTTAGTTGGGAGGAGATGCCCTGGGGAGACTTGCCTATGACTGCTACCAATCCATACATTTTCACTTGGAAGGAGATGCTCTGTGGAGACTTGCCCAAGACTGCCACTAATCCATACATTCTCACTTGGGAGGAGATGCCCCGGGGAGACTTGCCCAAGACTGCCACTAATCCATACATTCTCACTTGGGAGGAGATGCCCTAGGGAGACCTGCCCAAGACTGCCACCAATTCATACATTCTCACTTGGGAGAAAATGCCCTGGGGAGACTTGCCAAAGCTGCTACAAGTCCATACATTATTACTTGGGAGGACATGCCCCGGGGAGACTTGCCCAAGACTGCCACCAATCCATACATTCTCACTTGGGAGGAGATGCCCAGGGGAGACTTGCCCAAGACTGCCACCAATTCATACATTCTCACTCGGGAGAAGATGCCCTGGGGAGACTTGCCCAAGACTGCCACTAATCCATACATTCTCACTTGGGAGGAGATGCCCCGGGGAGACTTGCCGAAGACTGCCACCAATCCATACATTCTCACTTGGGAGGAGATGCCCTGGGGAGACCTGCCCAAGACTGCCACCAATTCATACATTCTCACTTGGGAGAAGATGCCCTGGGGAGACTTGCCAAAGCTGCTACAAGTCCATACATTATCACTTGGGAGGACATGCCCCGGGGATACTTGCCCAAGACTGCCACCAATCCATACATTCTCACTTGGGAGAAGATGCCCAGGGGAGACTTGCCCAAGACTGCCACCAATTCATACATTCTCACTTGGGAGGAGATGCCCCGGGGAGACTTGCCGAAGACTGCCACCAATCCATACATTCTCACTTGGGAGGAGATGCCCTGGGGAGACCTGCCCAAGACTGCCACCAATTCATACATTCTCACTTGGGAGAAGATGCCCTGGGGAGACTTGCCAAAGCTGCTACAAGTCCATACATTATCACTTGGGAGGACATGCCCCGGGGAGACTTGCCCAAGACTGCCACCAATCCATACATTCTCACTTGGGAGGAGATGCCCAGGGGAGACTTGCCCAAGACTGCCACCAATTCATACATTCTCACTTGGGAGGAGATGCCCCGGGGAGACTTGCCGAAGACTGCCACCAATCCATACGTTCTCACTTGGGAGGAGATGCCCTTGGGAGACTTGCCCAGGACTGCCACCAATCCATACATTCTCACTTGGGAGGAGATGCCCCGGGGAGACTTGCCTAAGACTGCCACCAATCCATACATTCTCACTTGGGAGGAGATTCCCTGGGGAGACCTGCCCAAGACTGCCACCAATCCATACATTCTCACTTGTGTGGAGATGCCCTGGGGAGACTTGCCCAAGACTGCTACCAATCCATACATGCTCACATGGGAGGAGATGCCCCGGGGAGACTTGCCCAAGACTGCCACCAATCCATTCATTCTAACTTGGGAGGAGATGCCCTGGGAAGACCTGCCCAAGGCTGCGACCAATCCATACATTCTCACTTGGAAGGAGATGCCCTGGGGAGACTTGCCCAAGACTGCCACCAATCCATACATTCTTACTTGAGAGGAGATGCCCTGGGCAGACCTGCCCAAGACTGTCACCAATCCATACATGCTCACATGGGAGGAGATGCCCCGGGGAGACTTGCCCAAGACTGATACCAATCCATTCATTATCACTTGGGAGTAGATGCCCCGGGGAGACTTGCCCAAGACTGCGACCAATCCATACATTCTCACTTGGGAGGAGATGCCCTGGGGAGACTTGCCCAAGACTGCCACAAGTCCATACATTATCACTTGGGAGGAAATGCCTTGGGGAGACTTGCCCAAGACTGCCACCAATCCATACATTTTCACTTGGGAGGAGATGCCCTGGGAAGACTCGCCATTCGGAGGAGATGCCCTGGGAAACTTGCCGTTGGGAGGAGATGCCGTGGGAAGACTTTCTGTAGGAAGACTTGTCCTGGGGAGACTTGCCCAAGACGGCTACCAATCCATACATTCTCACTTAGGAGGAGATGGCCTGGGGATACTTGCCCAAGACTGCCACAAATCCGTACATTCTTAGTTGGGAGGAGATGCCCCGGGGAGACTTGCCCAAGACTGCCACCAATTCATACATTCTCACTTGGGAGGAGATGCCCCGGGGAGACTTGCCCAAGACTGCCACTAATCCATACATTCTCACTTGGGAGGAGATGCCCTAGGGAGACCTGCCCAAGACTGCCACTAATCCATACATTCTCACTTGGGAGGAGATGCCCTAGGGAGACCTGCCCAAGACTGCCACCAATTCATACATTCTCACTTGGAAGGAGATGCTCTGTGGAGACTTGCCCAAGACTGCCACTAATCCATACATTCTCACTTGGGAGGAGATGCCCCGGGGAGACTTGCCCAAGACTGCCACTAATCCATACATTCTCACTTGGGAGGAGATGCCCTAGGGAGACCTGCCCAAGACTGCCACCAATTCATACATTCTCACTTGGGAGAAGATGCCCTGGGGAGACTTGCCAAAGCTGCTACAAGTCCATACATTATTACTTGGGAGGACATGCCCCGGGGAGACTTGCCCAAGACTGCCACCAATCCATACATTCTCACTTGGGAGGAGATGCCCAGGGGAGACTTGCCCAAGACTGCCACCAATTCATACATTCTCACTTGGGAGAAGATGCCCTGGGGAGACTTGCCCAAGACTGCCACTAATCCATACATTCTCACTTGGGAGGAGATGCCCCGGGGAGACTTGCCCAAGACTGCCACCAATTCATACATTCTCACTTGGGAGGAGATGCCCCGGGGAGACTTGCCGAAGACTGCCACCAATTCATACATTCTCACTTGGGAGAAGATGCCCTGGGGAGACTTGCCAAAGCTGCTACAAGTCCATACATTATCACTTGGGAGGACATGCCCCGGGGAGACTTGCCCAAGACTGCCACCAATCCATACATTCTCACTTGGGAGGAGATGCCCAGGGGAGACTTGCCCAAGACTGCCACCAATTCATACATTCTCACTTGGGAGGAGATGCCCCGGGGAGACTTGCCCAAGACTGCCACCAATCCATACATTCTCACTTGGGAGGAGATGCCCAGGGGAGACTTGCCCAAGACTGCCACCAATTCATACATTCTCACTTGGGAGGAGATGCCCCGGGGAGACTTGCCGAAGACTGCCACCAATCCATACATTCTCACTTGGGAGGAGATTCCCTGGGGAGACTTGCCCAAGACTGATACCAATCCATTCATTATCACTTGGGAGTAGATGCCCCGGGGAGACTTGCCCAAGACTGCGACCAATCCATACATTCTCACTTGGGAGTAGATGCCCTGGGGAGACTTGCCCAGGACTGCCACCAATCCATACATTCTCACTTGGGAGTAGATGCCCTGGGGAGACTTGCCCAGGACTGCCACCAATCCATACATTCTCACTTGGGAGTAGATGCCCTGGGGAGACTTGCCCAGGACTGCCACCAATCCATACATTCTCACTTGGGAGGAGATGCCCCGGGGAGACTTGCCTAAGACTGCCACCAATCCATACATTCTCACTTGGGAGGAGATTCCCCGGGGAGACTTGCCCAAGACTGCGACCAATCCATACATTCTCACTTGGGAGGAGATGCCCCGGGGAGACTTGCCGAAGACTGCCACCAATCCATACGTTCTCACTTGGGAGGAGATGCCCTTGGGAGACTTGCCCAAGACTGCGACCAATCCATACATTCTCACTTGGGAGTAGATGCCCTGGGGAGACTTGCCCAGGACTGCCACCAATCCATACATTCTCACTTGGGAGTAGATGCCCTGGGGAGACTTGCCCAGGACTGCCACCAATCCATACATTCTCACTTGGGAGGAGATGCCCAGGGGAGACTTGCCCAAGACTGCCACCAATTCATACATTCTCACTTGGGAGGAGATGCCCCGGGGAGACTTGCCGAAGACTGCCACCAATCCATACATTCTCACTTGGGAGGAGATTCCCTGGGGAGACTTGCCCAAGACTGATACCAATCCATTCATTATCACTTGGGAGTAGATGCCCCGGGGAGACTTGCCCAAGACTGCGACCAATCCATACATTCTCACTTGGGAGTAGATGCCCTGGGGAGACTTGCCCAGGACTGCCACCAATCCATACATTCTCACTTGGGAGTAGATGCCCTGGGGAGACTTGCCCAGGACTGCCACCAATCCATACATTCTCACTTGGGAGGAGATGCCCCGGGGAGACTTGCCTAAGACTGCCACCAATCCATACATTCTCACTTGGGAGGAGATTCCCCGGGGAGACTTGCCCAAGACTGCGACCAATCCATACATTCTCACTTGGGAGGAGATGCCCCGGGGAGACTTGCCGAAGACTGCCACCAATCCATACGTTCTCACTTGGGAGGAGATGCCCTTGGGAGACTTGCCCAGGACTGCCACCAATCCATACATTCTCACTTGGGAGGAGATGCCCCGGGGAGACTTGCCTAAGACTGCCACCAATCCATACATTCTCACTTGGGAGGAGATTCCCTGGGGAGACTTGCCCAAGACTGATACCAATCCATTCATTATCACTTGGGAGTAGATGCCCCGGGGAGACTTGCCCAAGACTGCGACCAATCCATACATTCTCACTTGGGAGTAGATGCCCTGGGGAGACTTGCCCAAGACTGCCACAAGTCCATACATTATCACTTGGGAGGAAATGCCCTGGGGAGACTTGCCCAAGACTGCCACCAATCCATACATTTTCACTTGGGAGGAGATGCCCTGGGGAGACTTGCCCAAGGTTGCCATGATAAAGGTTGAAGGTTGGGTGGGCTTGGCCTTAGCTTTAACGGAGTTTGGGAGGAGATGCCCCGGGGAGACTTGCCATTGGGAGGAGATGCCCTGGGAAGACTTGCTATTCGGAGGAGATGCCCTAAGAAACTTGCCGTTGGGAGGAGATGCCGTGGGAAGACTTTCTGTAGGAACGCTTGTCCTGGGGAGACTTGCCCAAGACGGCTACCAATCCATACATTCTCACTTAGGTGGAGATGGCCTGGGGATACTTGCCCAAGACTGCCACAAATCCGTACATTCTTAGTTGGGAGGAGATGCCCTGGGGAGACTTGCCCATGACTGCTACCAATCCATACATTTTCACTTGGGAGGAGATGCCCTGGGTAGACTTGCCCAAGACTGCCACCAGTCCATACATTTTCACTTGGGAGGAGATGCCCTGGGGAGACTTGCCCAAGGTTGCCATGATGAAGGTTGAAGGTTGGGTGGGCGTGGCCTTAGATTTAACGGAGTTTGGGAGGAGATGCCCCGGGGAGACTTGCCATTGGGAGGAGATGCCCTGGGAAGACTTGCCATTCGGAGGAGATGCCCTGGGAAACTTGCCGTTGGGAGGAGATGCCGTGGGAAGACTTTCTGTAGGAAGACTTGTCCTGGGGAAACTTGCCTAAGACGGCTACCAATCCATACATTCTCACTTAGGAGGAGATGGCCTGGGGATACTTGCCCAAGACTGCCACAAATCCGTACATTCTTAGTTGGGAGGAGATGCCCTGGGGAGACTTGCCCATGACTGCTACCAATCCATACATTTTCACTTGGGAGGAGATGCCCTGGGGAGACTTGCCCAAGACTGCTATTAATCAATACAATCTTACTTGGGAGGAGATGCCCTGGGGAAACTTGCCCAAGACTGCCACCAATCCATACATTATCACTTGGAAGGAGATGCCCTGGGGAGACTTGCCCAAGACTGCTACCAATCCATACATTCTCACTTGGGAGGAGATGGCCTGGGGAGACTTGCCCAAGACTGCCACCAATCCATTCATTCTCACTTGGGAGGAGATGCCCTGGGAAGACCTGCCCAAGGATGCGACCAATCCATACATTCTCACTTGGAAGGAGATGCCCTGGGGAGACTTGCCCAAGACTGCCACCAATCCATACATTCTTACTTGAGAGGAGATGCCCTGGGCAGACCTGCCCAAGACTGCCACCAATCCATACATGCTCACATGGGAGGAGATGCCCCGGGGAGACTTGCCCAAGACTGATACCAATCCATTCATTATCACTTGGGAGTAGATGCCCCGGGGAGACTTGCCCAAGACTACGACCAATCCATACATTCTCACTTGGGAGGAAATGCCCTGGGGAGACTTGCCCAAGACTGCCACAAGTCCATACATTATCACTTGGGAGGAAATGCCCTGGGGAGACTTGCCCAAGACTGCCACCAATCCATACATTTTCACTTGGGAGGAGATGCCCTGGGAAGACTCGCCATTCGGAGGAGATGCCCTGAAAAACTTGCCGTTGGGAGGAGATGCCGTGGGAAGACTTTCTGTAGGAAGACTTGTCCTGGGGAGACTTGCCCAAGACGGCTACCAATCCATACATTCTCACTTAGGAGGAGATGGCCTGGGGATACTTGCCCAAGACTGCCACAAATCCGTACATTCTTAGTTGGGAGGAGATGCCCTGGGGAGACTTGCCCATGACTGCTACCAATCCATACATTTTCACTTGGGAGGAGATGCCCTGGGGAGACTTGCCCAAGACTGCTATTAATCCATACAATCTTACTTGGGAGGAGATGCCCTGGGGAAACTTGCCCAAGACTGCCACCAATCCATACATTATCACTTGGGAGGAGATGCCCTGGGGAGACTTGCCCAAGACTGCTACCAATCCATACATTCTCACTTGGGAGGAGATGGCCTGGGGAGACTTGCCCAAGACTGCCACCAATCCTTTCATTCTCACTTGGGAGGAGATGCCCTGGGAAGACCTGCCCAAGGCTGCGACCAATCCATACATTCTCACTTGGAAGGAGATGCCCTGGGGAGACTTGCCCAAGACTGCCACCAATCCATACATTCTCACTTGGGAGGAGATGCCCTGGGAAGACTTGCCCAAGACTGATACCAATCCATTCATTATCACTTGGGAGTAGATGCCCCGGGGAGACTTGCCCAAGACTACGACCAATCCATACATTCTCACTTGGGAGGAGATGCCCTGGGGAGACTTGCCCAAGACTGCCACAAGTCCATACATTATCACTTGGGAGGAAATGCCCTGGGGAGACTTGCCCAAGACTGCCACCAAGCCATACATTTTCACTTGGGAGGAGATGCCCTGGGAAGACTCGCCATTCGGAGGGGATGCCCTGAAAAACTTGCCGTTGGGAGGAGATGCCGTGGGAAGACTTTCTGTAGGAAGACTTGTCCTGGGGAGACTTGCCCAAGACGGCTACCAATCCATACATTCTCACTTAGGAGGAGATGGCCTGGGGATACTTGCCCAAGACTGCCACAAATCCGTACATTCTTAGTTGGGAGGAGATGCCCTGGGGAGACTTGCCAAAGCTGCTACAAGTCCATACATTATCACTTGGGAGGACATGCCCCGGGGAGACTTGCCCAAGACTGCCACCAATCCATACATTCTCACTTGGGAGGAGATGCCCAGGGGAGACTTGCCCAAGACTGCCACTAATCTATACATTCTCACTTGGAAGGAGATGCTCTGTGGAGACTTGCCCAAGACTGCCACCAATCCATACATTCTCACTTGGGAGGAGATACCCTAGGGAGACTTGCCAAAGCTGCTACAAGTCCATACATTATCACTTGGGAGGACATGCCCCGGGGAGCCTTGCCCAAGACTGCCACCAATCCATACATTCTCACTTGGGAGGAGATGCCCAGGGGAGACTTGCCCAAGACTGCCACCAATTTATACATTCTCACTTGGGAGAAGATGCCCTGGGGAGACTTGCCCAAGACTGCCACTTATCCATACATTCTCACTTGGGAGGAGATGCCCCGGGGAGACTTGCCGAAGACTGCCACCAATCCATACATTCTCACTTGGGAGGAGATGCCCTGGGGAGACCTGCCCAAGACTGCCACCAATTCGTACATTCTCACTTGGGAGAAGATGCCCTGGGGAGACTTGCCAAAGCTGCTACAAGTCCATACATTATCACTTGGGAGGACATGCCCCGGGGAGACTTGCCCAAGACTGCCACCAATCCATACATTCTCACTTGGGAGGAGATGCCCAGGGGAGACTTGCCCAAGACTGCCACCAATTCATACATTCTCACTTGGGAGGAGATGCCCCGGGGAGAGTTGCCGAAGACTGCCACCAATCCATACATTCTCACTTGGGAGGAGATGCCCTGGGGAGACCTGCCCAAGACTGCCACCAATTCATACATTCTCACTTGGGCGAAGATGCCCTGGGGAGACTTGCCAAAGCTGCTACAAGTCCATACATTATCACTTGGGAGGACATGCCCTGGGAAGACCTGCCCAAGGCTGCGACCAATCCATACATTCTCACTTGGAAGGAGATGCCCTGGGGAGACTTGCCCAAGACTGGCACCAATCCATACATTCTCACTTGGGAGGAGATGCCCAGGGGAGACTTGCCCAAGACTGCCACCAATTCATACATTCTCACTTGGGAGGAGATGCCCCGGGGAGACTTGCCGAAGACTGCCACCAATCCATACATTCTCACTTGGGAGGAGATGCCCTGGGGAGACTTGCCCAGGACTGCCACCAATCCTTACATTCTCACTTGGGAGGAGATGCCCCGGGGAGACTTGCCTAAGACTGCCACCAATCCATACATTCTCACATGGGAGGAGATTCCCTGGGGAGACCTGCCCAAGACTGCCACCAATCCATACATTTTCACTTGTGTAAAGATGCCCTGGGGAGACTTGCCCAAGACTGCTACCAATCCATACATTCTCACTTGGGAGGAGATGCCCTAGGGAGACTTGCCCAAGATTGCCACCAATCCATACATTCTCACTTGGGAGGAGATGCCCTGGGAAGACTTGCCCAAGACTGCGACCAATCCATACATTCTCACTTGGGAGGAGATGCCCTTGGGAGACTTGCCCAAGACTGCCACCAATCCATACATGCTCACATGGGAGGAGATGCCCCGGGGAGACTTGCCCAAAACTGCCACCAATCCATTCATTCTCACTTGGGAGGAGATGCCCTGGGAAGACCTGCCCAAGGCTGCGACCAATCCATACATTCTTACTTGGAAGGAGATGCCCTGGGGAGACTTGCCCAAGACTGCCACCAATCCATACATTCTTACTTGGGAGGAGATGCCCTGGGCAGACCTGCCCAAGACTGCCACCAATCCATACATGCTCACATGGAAGGAGATGCCCCGGGGAGACTTGCCCAAGACTGATACCAATCCATTCATTATCACTTGGGAGTAGATGCCCCGGGGAGACTTGCCAAAGACTACGACCAATCTATACATTCTCACTTGGGAGGAGATGCCCTGGGGAGACTTGCCCAAGACTGCCACAAGTCCATACATTATCACTTGGGAGGAAATGCCCTGGGGAGACTTGCCCAAGACTGCCACCAATCCATACATTCTCACTTGGGAGGAGATGCCCAGGGGAGACTTGCCCAAGACTGCCACCAATTCATACATTCTCACTTGGGAGGAGATGCCCCGGGGAGACTTGCCGAAGACTGCCACCAATCCATACATTCTCACTTGGGAGGAGATTCCCTGGGGAGACTTGCCCAAGACTGATACCAATCCATTCATTATCACTTGGGAGTAGATGCCCCGGGGAGACTTGCCCAAGACTGCGACCAATCCATACATTCTCACTTGGGAGTAGATGCCCTGGGGAGACTTGCCCAGGACTGCCACCAATCCATACATTCTCACTTGGGAGTAGATGCCCTGGGGAGACTTGCCCAGGACTGCCACCAATCCATACATTCTCACTTGGGAGTAGATGCCCTGGGGAGACTTGCCCAGGACTGCCACCAATCCATACATTCTCACTTGGGAGGAGATGCCCCGGGGAGACTTGCCTAAGACTGCCACCAATCCATACATTCTCACTTGGGAGGAGATTCCCCGGGGAGACTTGCCCAAGACTGCGACCAATCCATACATTCTCACTTGGGAGGAGATGCCCCGGGGAGACTTGCCGAAGACTGCCACCAATCCATACGTTCTCACTTGGGAGGAGATGCCCTTGGGAGACTTGCCCAAGACTGCGACCAATCCATACATTCTCACTTGGGAGTAGATGCCCTGGGGAGACTTGCCCAGGACTGCCACCAATCCATACATTCTCACTTGGGAGTAGATGCCCTGGGGAGACTTGCCCAGGACTGCCACCAATCCATACATTCTCACTTGGGAGGAGATGCCCAGGGGAGACTTGCCCAAGACTGCCACCAATTCATACATTCTCACTTGGGAGGAGATGCCCCGGGGAGACTTGCCGAAGACTGCCACCAATCCATACATTCTCACTTGGGAGGAGATTCCCTGGGGAGACTTGCCCAAGACTGATACCAATCCATTCATTATCACTTGGGAGTAGATGCCCCGGGGAGACTTGCCCAAGACTGCGACCAATCCATACATTCTCACTTGGGAGTAGATGCCCTGGGGAGACTTGCCCAGGACTGCCACCAATCCATACGTTCTCACTTGGGAGGAGATGCCCTTGGGAGACTTGCCCAGGACTGCCACCAATCCATACATTCTCACTTGGGAGGAGATGCCCCGGGGAGACTTGCCTAAGACTGCCACCAATCCATACATTCTCACTTGGGAGGAGATTCCCTGGGGAGACTTGCCCAAGACTGATACCAATCCATTCATTATCACTTGGGAGTAGATGCCCCGGGGAGACTTGCCCAAGACTGCGACCAATCCATACATTCTCACTTGGGAGTAGATGCCCTGGGGAGACTTGCCCAAGACTGCCACAAGTCCATACATTATCACTTGGGAGGAAATGCCCTGGGGAGACTTGCCCAGGACTGCCACCAATCCATACATTCTCACTTGGGAGGAGATGCCCCGGGGAGACTTGCCTAAGACTGCCACCAATCCATACATTCTCACTTGGGAGGAGATTCCCCGGGGAGACTTGCCCAAGACTGCGACCAATCCATACATTCTCACTTGGGAGGAGATGCCCCGGGGAGACTTGCCGAAGACTGCCACCAATCCATACGTTCTCACTTGGGAGGAGATGCCCTTGGGAGACTTGCCCAGGACTGCCACCAATCCATACATTCTCACTTGGGAGGAGATGCCCCGGGGAGACTTGCCTAAGACTGCCACCAATCCATACATTCTCACTTGGGAGGAGATTCCCTGGGGAGACTTGCCCAAGACTGATACCAATCCATTCATTATCACTTGGGAGTAGATGCCCCGGGGAGACTTGCCCAAGACTGCGACCAATCCATACATTCTCACTTGGGAGTAGATGCCCTGGGGAGACTTGCCCAAGACTGCCACAAGTCCATACATTATCACTTGGGAGGAAATGCCCTGGGGAGACTTGCCCAAGACTGCCACCAATCCATACATTTTCACTTGGGAGGAGATGCCCTGGGGAGACTTGCCCAAGGTTGCCATGATAAAGGTTGAAGGTTGGGTGGGCGTGGCCTTAGCTTTAACGGAGTTTGGGAGGAGATGCCCCGGGGAGACTTGCCATTGGGAGGAGATGCCCTGGGAAGACTTGCTATTCGGAGGAGATGCCCTAAGAAACTTGCCGTTGGGAGGAGATGCCGTGGGAAGACTTTCTGTAGGAACGCTTGTCCTGGGGAGACTTGCCCAAGACGGCTACCAATCCATACATTCTCACTTAGGAGGAGATGGCCTGGGGATACTTGCCCAAGACTGCCACAAATCCGTACATTCTTAGTTGGGAGGAGATGCCCTGGGGAGACTTGCCCATGACTGCTACCAATCCATACATTTTCACTTGGGAGGAGATGCCCTGGGTAGACTTGCCCAAGACTGCCACCAGTCCATACATTTTCACTTGGGAGGAGATGCCCTGGGGAGACTTGCCCAAGGTTGCCATGATGAAGGTTGAAGGTTGGGTGGGCGTGGCCTTAGATTTAACGGAGTTTGGGAGGAGATGCCCCGGGGAGACTTGCCCAAGACTGATACCAAACCATTCATTATCACTTGGGAGTAGATGCCCCGGGGAGACTTGCCCAAGACTGCGAACAATCCATACATTCACACTTGGGAGGAGATGCCCTGGGGAGACTTGCCCAAGACTGTCACAAGTCCATACATTATCACTTGGGAGGAAATACCCTGGGGAGACTTGCCCAAGACTGCCACCAATCCATACATTTTCACTTGGGAGGAGATGCCCTGGGGAGACTTGCCCAAGGTTGCCATGATGAAGGTTGAAGGTTGGGTGGGCGTGGCCTTAGCTTTAACGGAGTTTGGGAGGAGATGCCCCGGGGAGACTTGCCATTGGGAGGAGATGCCCTGGGAAGACTTGCCATTCGGAGGAGATGCCCTAAGAAACTTGCCGTTGGGAGGCGATGGCCTGGGGATACGTGCCCAAGACTGCCACAAATCCGTACATTCTTAGTTGGGAGGAGATGCCCTGGGGAGACTTGCCCAAGACTGCCACAAGTCCATACATTATCACTTGGGAGAAGATGCCCTGGGGAGACTTGCCCAAGACTGCTACCAATCCATACATTCTCACTTGGGAGGAGATGCCCTGGGGAGACTTGCCCAAGACTGCCACAAGTCC
The DNA here is from genome assembly GCA_037103525.1 of Ganaspis brasiliensis. Lineage (NCBI taxonomy): Eukaryota > Metazoa > Arthropoda > Insecta > Hymenoptera > Figitidae > Ganaspis > Ganaspis brasiliensis. The sequence continues at coordinate 1,894,586 of JAZKLR010000014.1, forward strand.
ATACATTATCACTTGGGAGGAGATGCCCTGGGCAGACTTGCCCAAGACTGCCACCAATCCATACATTCTCACTTGGGAGGAGATGCCCAGGGGAGACCTGCCCAAGACTGCCACTAATCTATACATTCTCACTTGGAAGGAGATGCTCTGTGGAGACTTGCCCAAGACTGCCACCAATCCATACATTCTCACTTGGGAGGAGATGCCCTGGGGGACCTGCCCAAGACTGCCACCAATTCATATATTCTCACTTGGGAGAAGATGCCCTGGGGAGACTTGCCAAAGCTGCTACAAGTCCATACATTATCACTTGGCAGGAGATGCCCCGGGGAGACTTGCCCAAGACTGCCACCAATCCATACATTCTCACTTGGGAGGAGATTCCCTGGGGAGACCTGCCCAAGACTGCCACTAATCTATACATTCTCACTTGGAAGGAAATGCTCTGTGGAGACTTGCCCAAGACTGCCACCAATCCATACATTCTCACTTGGGAGGAGATGCCCTTGGGAGACTTGCCTAAGACTGCCACCAATCCATACATGCTCACATGGGAGGAGATGCCCCGGGGACTTGCCCAAGACTGCCACCAAACCATACATTCTCACTTGGGAGGAGATGCCCTGGGGAGACTTGCCCAAGACTGCCACAAGTCCATACATTATCACTTGGGAGGAGATGCCCTGGGGAGACTTGCCCAAGACTGCCACCAATCCATACATTCTCACTTGGGGGGAGATGCCCTTGGGAGACTTGCCTAAGACTGCCACCAATCCATACATGCTCACATGGGAGGAGCTGCCCCGTGGACTTGCCCAAGACTGCCACCAAACCATACATTCTCACTTGGGAGGAGATGCCCAGGGGAGACTTGCCCAAGACTGCGACCAATCTATACATTCTCACTTGGGAGGAGATGCCCTTGGGAGACTTGCCCAGGACTGCCACCAATCCATACATTCTCACTTGGGAGGAGATGCCCCGGGGAGACTTGCCTAAGACTGCCACCAATCCATACATTCTCACTTGGGAGGAGATTCCCTGGGGAGACCTGCCCAAGACTGCCACCAATCCATACATTCTCACTTGCGAGGAGATGCCCTGGGGAGACTTGCCCAAGACTGCCACAAGTCCATACATTATCACTTGGGAGGAGATGCCCTGGGGAGACTTGCCCAAGACTGCCACCAATTTATACATTCTCACTTGGGAGGAGATGCCCTGGGGAGACTTGCCCAAGACTGCCACAAGTCCATACATTATCACTTAGGAGGAAATGCCCTGAGAATACTTGCCCAAGACTGCCACCAATCCATACATTTTCACTTGGGAGGAGATGCCCTGGGGAGATTCGCCCAAGGTTGCCATGATGAAGGTTAAAGGTTAGGTGGGCGTGGCCTTAGCTTTAACGGTGTTTGGGTGGAGATGCCCCGGGGAGACTTGCCATTGGGAGGAGATGCCCTGAGAAAACTTGCTATTGGGAGGAGATGACCTGGGAAGACTTGCCATTTGGAGGAGATGCCCTGGGAAGACTTGCCGTTGGGAGGAGATGCCGTGGGAAGACTTTCTGTGAGAAGACTTGTCCTGGGGAGACTTGCCTAAGACGGCTACCAATCCATACATTCTCACTTAGGAGGAGATGGCCTGGGGATACTTGCCCAAGACTGCCACTAATCTATACATTCTCACTTGGAAGGAGATGCTCTGTGGAGACTTGCCCAAGACTGCCACCAATCCATACATTTTCACTTGGGAGGAGATACCCTGAGGAGACCTGCCCAAGACTGCCACCAATTCATACATTCTCACTTAGGAGAAGATGCCCTGGGGAGACTTGCCAAAGCTGCTACAAGTCCATACATTATCACTTGGGAGGAGATGCCCCGGGGAGACTTGCCCAAGACTGCCACTAATCTATACATTCTCACTTGGAAGGAGATGCTCTGTGGAGACTTGCCCAAGACTGCCACCAATCCATACATTCTCACTTGGGAGGAGATACGCTGGGGAGACCTGCCCAAGACTGCCACCAATTCATACATTCTCACTTGGGAGGAGATGCCCCGGGGAGACTTGCCGAAGACTGCCACCAATCCATACATTCTCACATGGGAGGAGATGCCCTGGGGAGACTTGCCCAGGACTGCCACCAATCCGTACATTCTCACTTGGGAGGAGATGCCCCGGGGAGACTTGCCTAAGACTGCCACCAATCCATACATTCTCACTTGGGAGGAGATTCCCTGGGGAGACCTGCCCAAGACTGCCACCAATCCATACATTCTCACTTGGGAGGAGATGCCCTGGGGAGACTTGCCCAAGACTGCCACCAATCCATACATTCTCACTTGGGAGGAGATGCCCTTGGGAGACTTGCCTAAGACTGCCACCAATCCATACATGCTCACATGGGAGGATATGCCCCGGGGACTTGCCCAAGACTGCCACCAAACCATACATTCTCACTTGGGAGGAGATGCCCTGGGGAGACTTGCCCAAGACTGCCACAAGTCCATACATTATCACTTGGGAGGAGATGCCCTGGGGAGACTTGCCCAAGACTGCCACCAATCCATACATTCTCACTTGGGAGGAGATGCCCTGGGGAGACTTGCCCAAGACTGCCACCAATCCATACATTCTCACTTGGGAGGAGATGCCCCGGGGAGACTTGCCCAAGACTGCCACCAATCCATACATTCTCACTTGGGAGGAGATGCCCCGGGGAGACTTGCCCAAGACTGCGACCAATCCAAACATTCTTACTTGGGAGGAGATGCCCTGGGGAGACTTGCCCAAGACTGCCACCAATCCATACATTTTCACTTGGGAGGAGATGCCCTGGGGAGATTTGCCCAAGGTTGCCATGATGAAGGTTGAAGGTTGGGTGGGCGTGGCCTTAGCTTTAACGGTGTTTGGGTGGAGATGCCCCGGGGAGACTTGCCATTGGGAGGAGATGCCCTGAGAAGACTTGCTATTGGGAGGAGATGCCGTGGGAAGACTTTCTGTGGGAACGCTTGTCCTGGGGAGACTTGCCCAAGACGGCTACCAATCCATACATTCTCACTTAGGAGGAGATGGCCTGGGGATACGTGCCCAAGACTGCCACAAATCCGTACATTCTTAGTTGGGAGGAGATGCCCTGGGGAGACTTGCCCATGACTGCTACCAATCCATACATTTTCACTTGGGAGGAGATGCCCTGGGGAGACTTGCCCAAGACTGCCACCAATCCATACATTTTCACTTGGGAGGAGATGCCCTGGGGAGACTTGCCCAAGGTTGCCATGATGAAGGTTGAAGGTTGGGTGGGCGTGGCCTTAGCTTTAACGGAGTTTGGGAGGAGATGCCCCGGGGAGACTTGCCATTGGGAGGAGATGCCCTGGGAAGACTTGCCATTCGGAGGAGATGCCCTAAGAAACTTGCCGTTGGGAGGAGATGCCGTGGGAAGACTTTCTGTGGGAACTTTTGTCCTGGGGAGACTTGCCCAAGACGGCTACCAATCCATACATTCTCACTTAGGAGGAGATGGCCTGGGGAGACCTGCCCAAGACTGCCACCAATCCATACATTCTCACTTGGGAGGAGATGCCCCGGGGAGACTTGCCTAAGACTGCCATCAATCTATACATTCTCACTTGGGAGGAGATTCCCTGGGGAGACCTGCCCAAGACTGCCACCAATCCATACATTCTCACTTGGGAGGAGATGCCCCGGGGAGACTTGCCTAAGCCTGCCACCAATCCATACATTCTCACTTGGGAGGAGATTCCCTGGGGAGACCTGCCCAAGACTGCCACCAATCCATACATTCTCACTTGGGAGGAGATGCCCTGGGGAGACTTGCCCAAGACTGCCACAAGTCCATACATTATCACTTGGGAGGAGATGCCCTGGGGAGACCTGCCCATGACTGCTACCAATCCATACATTCTCACTTGGGAGGAGATGCCCTGGGGAGACTTGCCCAAGACTGCCACAAGTCCATACATTATCACTTGGGAGGAGATGCCCTGGGGAGACTTGCCCAAGACTGCCACCAATCCATACATTCTCACTTGGGAGGAGATGCCCTTGGGAGACTTGCCTAAGACTGCCACCAATCCATACATGCTCACATGGGAGGAGATGCCCCGGGGACTTGCCCAAGACTGCCACCAAACCATACATTCTCACTTGGGAGGAGATGCCCAGGGGAGACTTGCCCAAGACTGCGACCAATCTATACATTCTCACTTGGGAGGAGATGCCCTTGGGAGACTTGCCCAAGACTGCCACCAATCCATACATTCTCACTTGGGAGAAGATGCCCTGGGGAGACCTGCCCAAGACTGCCACCAATCCATACATTCTCACTTGGGAGGAGATGCCCTGGGGAGACTTGCCCAAGACAGCCACTAATCCATACATTCTCACTTGGGAGGAGATGACCAGGGGAGACTTGCCCAAGACTGCCACCAATCCATACATTCTCACTTGGGAGGAGATGCCCTGGGGAGACTTGCCCAAGACTGCCACAAGTCCATACATTATCACTTGGGAGAAGATGCCCTGGGAAGACTTGCTGTTGGAAGGAGATGCCGTGGGAAGACTTTCTGTAGGAAGACTTGTCCTGGGGAGACTTGCCTAAGACGGCTACCAATCCATACATTCTCACTTAGGAGGAGATGGCCTGGGGATACTTGCCCAAGACTGCCACAAATCCGAACATTCTTAGTTGGGAGGAGATGCCCTGGGGAGACTTGCCCGTGACTGCTACCAATCCATACATTTTCACTTGGGAGGAGATGCCCTGGGGAGACTTGCCCAAGACAGCCACTAATCCATACATTCTCACTTGGGAGGAGATGACCAGGGGAGACTTGCCCAAGACAGCCACTAATCTATACATTCTCACTTGGAAGGAGATGCTCTGTGGAGACTTGCCCAAGACTGCCACTAATCCATACATTTTCACTTGGGAGGAGATGCCCTGGGGAGACCTGCCCAAGACTGCCACCAATTCATACATTCTCACTTGGGAGAAGATGCCCTGGGGAGACTTGCCAAAGCTGCTACAAGTCCATACATTATCACTTGGGAGGAGATGCCCCGGGGAGACTTGCCCAAGACTGCCACCAATCCATACATTCTCACTTGGGAGGAGATGCCCTGGGGAGACTTGCCCAAGACTGCCACAAGTCCATACATTATCACTTGGGAGAAGATGCCCTGGGGAGACTTGCCCAAGACTGCTACCAATCCATACATTCTCACTTGGGAGGAGATGCCCTGGGGAGACTTGCCCAAGACTGCCACAAGTCCATACATTATCACTTGGGAGGAGATGCCCTGGGCAGACTTGCCCAAGACTGCCACCAATCCATACATTCTCACTTGGGAGGAGATGCCCAGGGGAGACCTGCCCAAGACTGCCACTAATCTATACATTCTCACTTGGAAGGAGATGCTCTGTGGAGACTTGCCCAAGACTGCCACCAATCCATACATTCTCACTTGGGAGGAGGTGCCCTGGGGGACCTGCCCAAGACTGCCACCAATTCATATATTCTCACTTGGGAGAAGATGCCCTGGGGAGACTTGCCAAAGCTGCTACAAGTCCATACATTATCACTTGGGAGGAGATGCCCCGGGGAGACTTGCCCAAGACTGCCACCAATCCATACATTCTCACTTGGGAGGAGATTCCCTGGGGAGACCTGCCCAAGACTGCCACTAATCTATACATTCTCACTTGGAAGGAAATGCTCTGTGGAGACTTGCCCAAGACTGCCACCAATCCATACATTCTCACTTGGGAGGAGATGCCCTTGGGAGACTTGCCTAAGACTGCCACCAATCCATACATGCTCACATGGGAGGAGATGCCCCGGGGACTTGCCCAAGACTGCCACCAAACCATACATTCTCACTTGGGAGGAGATGCCCTGGGGAGACTTGCCCAAGACTGCCACAAGTCCATACATTATCACTTGGGAGGAGATGCCCTGGGGAGACTTGCCCAAGACTGCCACCAATCCATACATTCTCACTTGGGGGGAGATGCCATTGGGAGACTTGCCTAAGACTGCCACCAATCCATACATGCTCACATGGGAGGAGCTGCCCCGTGGACTTGCCCAAGAGTGCCACCAAACCATACATTCTCACTTGGGAGGAGATGCCCAGGGGAGACTTGCCCAAGACTGCGACCAATCTATACATTCTCACTTGGGAGGAGATGCCCTTGGGAGACTTGCCCAGGACTGCCACCAATCCATACATTCTCACTTGGGAGGAGATGCCCCGGGGAGACTTGCCTAAGACTGCCACCAATCCATACATTCTCACTTGGGAGGAGATTCCCTGGGGAGACCTGCCCAAGACTGCCACCAATCCATACATTCTCACTTGCGAGGAGATGCCCTGGGGAGACTTGCCCAAGACTGCCACAAGTCCATACATTATCACTTGGGAGGAGATGCCCTGGGGAGACTTGCCCAAGACTGCCACCAATTTATACATTCTCACTTGGGAGGAGATGCCCTGGGGAGACTTGCCCAAGACTGCCACAAGTCCATACATTATCACTTAGGAGGAAATGCCCTGAGAATACTTGCCCAAGACTGCCACCAATCCATACATTTTCACTTGGGAGGAGATGCCCTGGGGAGATTCGCCCAAGGTTGCCATGATGAAGGTTAAAGGTTAGGTGGGCGTGGCCTTAGCTTTAACGGTGTTTGGGTGGAGATGCCCCGGGGAGACTTGCCATTGGGAGGAGATGCCCTGAGAAAACTTGCTATTGGGAGGAGATGACCTGGGAAGACTTGCCATTTGGAGGAGATGCCCTGGGAAGACTTGCCGTTGGGAGGAGATGCCGTGGGAAGACTTTCTGTGAGAAGACTTGTCCTGGGGAGACTTGCCTAAGACGGCTACCAATCCATACATTCTCACTTAGGAGGAGATGGCCTGGGGATACTTGCCCAAGACTGCCACTAATCTATACATTCTCACTTGGAAGGAGATGCTCTGTGGAGACTTGCCCAAGACTGCCAACAATCCATACATTTTCACTTGGGAGGAGATACCCTGGGGAGACCTGCCCAAGACTGCCACCAATTCATACATTCTCACTTGGGAGAAAATGCCCTGGGGAGACTTGCCAAAGCTGCTACAAGTCCATACATTATCACTTGGGAGGAGATGCCCCGGGGAGACTTGCCCAAGACTGCCACTAATCTATACATTCTCACTTGGAAGGAGATGCTCTGTGGAGACTTGCCCAAGACTGCCACCAATCCATACATTCTCACTTGGGAGGAGATACGCTGGGGAGACCTGCCCAAGACTGCCACCAATTCATACATTCTCACTTGGGAGGAGATGCCCTGGGGAGACTTGCCGAAGACTGCCACCAATCCATACATTCTCACTTGGGAGGAGATGCCCTGGGGAGACTTGCCCAGGACTGCCACTAATCCATACATTCTCACTTGGGAGGAGATGCCCCGGGGAGACTTGCCTAAGACTGCCACCAATCCATACATTCTCACTTGGGAGGAGATTCCCTGGGGAGACCTGCCCAAGACTGCCACCAATCCATACATTCTCACTTGGGAGGAGATGCCCTGGGGAGACTTGCCCAAGACTGCCACCAATCCATACATTCTCACTTGGGAGGAGATGCCCTTGGGAGACTTGCCTAAGACCGCCACCAATCCATACATGCTCACATGGGAGGATATGCCCCGGGGACTTGCCCAAGACTGCCACCAAACCATACATTCTCAATTGGGAGGAGATGCCCTGGGGAGACTTGCCCAAGACTGCCACAAGTCCATACATTATCACTTGGGAGGAGATGCCCTGGGGAGACTTGCCCAAGACTGCCACCAATCCATACATTCTCACTTGGGAGGAGATGCCCTGGGGAGACTTGCCCAAGACTGCCACCAATCCATACATTTTCACTTGGGAGGAGATGCCCTGGGGAGATTTGCCCAAGGTTGCCATGATGAAGGTTGAAGGTTGGGTGGGCGTGGCCTTAGCTTTAACGGTGTTTGGGTGGAGATGCCCCGGGGAGACTTGCCATTGGGAGGAGATGCCCTGAGAAGACTTGCTATTGGGAGGAGATGCCGTGGGAAGACTTTCTGTGGGAACGCTTGTCCTGGGGAGACTTGCCCAAGACGGCTACCAATCCATACATTCTCACTTAGGAGGAGATGGCCTGGGGAGACCTGCCCAAGACTGCCACCAATCCATACATTCTCACTTGGGAGGAGATGCCCCGGGAAGACTTGCCTAAGACTGCCATCAATCTATACATTCTCACTTGGGAGGAGATTCCCTGGGGAGACCTGCCCAAGACTGCCACCAATCCATACATTCTCACTTGGGAGGAGATGCCCTGGGGAGACTTGCCCAAGACTGCCACTAATCTATACATTCTCACTTGGAAGGAGATGCTCTGTGGAGACTTGCCCAAGACTGCCACCAATCCATACATTCTCACTTGGGAGGAGATGCCCTGGGGAGACCTGCCCAAGACTGCCACCAATTCATACATTCTCACTTGGGAGAAGATGCCCTGGGGAGACTTGCCAAAGCTGCTACAAGTCCATAAATTATCACTTGGGAGGAGATGCCCCGGGGAGACTTGCCCAAGACTGCCACCAATCCATACATTCTCACTTGGGAGGAGATGCCCTGGGGAGACCTGCCCAAGACTGCCACCAATTCATACATTCTCACTTGGGAGAAGATGCCCTGGGGAGACTTGCCAAAGCTGCTACAAGTCCATACATTATCACTTGGGAGGAGATGCCCCGGGGAGACATGCCCAAGACTGCCACCAATCCATACATTCTCACTTAGGAGGAGATGCCCAGGGGAGACTTGCCCAAGACTGCCACTAATCTATACATTCTCACTTGGAAGGAGATGCTCTGTGGAGACTTGCCCAAGACTGCCACCAATCCATACATTCTCACTTGGGAGGAGATGCCCCGGGGAGACTTGCCTAAGCCTGCCACCAATCCATACATTCTCACTTGGGAGGAGATTCCCTGGGGAGACCTGCCAAGACTGCCACCAATCCATACATTCTCACTTGGGAGGAGATGCCCTGGGGAGACTTGCCCAAGACTGCCACAAGTCCATACATGCTCACATGGGAGGAGATGCCCCGGGGACTTGCCCAAGACTGCCACCAAACCATACATTCTCACTTGGGAGGAGATGCCCAGGGGAGACTTGCCCAAGACTGCGACCAATCTATACATTCTCACTTGGGAGGAGATTCCCTGGGGAGACCTGCCCAAGACTGCCACCAATCCATACATTCTCACTTGGGAGGAGATGCCCTTGGGAGACTTGCCTAAGACTGCCACCAATCCATACATGCTCACATGGGAGGAGATGCCCCGGGGACTTGCCCAAGACTGCCACCAAACCATACATTCTCACTTGGGAGGAGATGCCCAGGGGAGACTTGCCCAAGACTGCGACCAATCTATACATTCTCACTTGGGAGGAGATGCCCTTGGGAGACTTGCCCAAGACTGCCACCAATCCATACATTCTCACTTGGGAGGAGATGCCCTGGGGAGACTTGCCCAAGACTGCCACAAGTCCATACATTATCACTTGGGAGAAGATGCCCTGGGAAGACTTGCCGTTGGAAGGAGATGCCGTGGGAAGACTTTCTGTAGGAAGACTTGTCCTGGGGAGACTTGCCTAAGACGGCTACCAATCCATACATTCTCACTTAGGAGGAGATGGCCTGGGGATACTTGCCCAAGACTGCCACAAATCCGAACATTCTTAGTTGGGAGGAGATGCCCTGGGGAGACTTGCCCATGACTGCTACCAATCCATACATTTTCACTTGGGAGGAGATGCCCTGGGGAGACTTGCCCAAGACAGCCACTAATCCATACATTCTCACTTGGGAGGAGATGACCAGGGGAGACTTGCCCAAGACTGCCACTAATCTATACATTCTCACTTGGAAGGAGATGCTCTGTGGAGACTTGCCCAAGACTGCCACTAATCCATACATTTTCACTTGGGAGGAGATGCCCTGGGGAGACCTGCCCAAGACTGCCACCAATTCATACATTCTCACTTGGGAGAAGATGCCCTGGGGAGACTTGCCAAAGCTGCTACAAGTCCATACATTATCACTTGGGAGGAGATGCCCCAGGGAGACTTGCCCAAGACTGCCACCAATCCATACATTCTCACTTGCGAGGAGATGCCCTGGGGAGACTTGCCCAAGACTGCCACAAGTCCATACATTATCACTTGGGAGGAGATGCCCTGGGGAGACTTGCCCAAGACTGCCACCAATTTATACATTCTCACTTGGGAGGAGATGCCCTGGGGAGACTTGCCCAAGACTGCCACAAGTCCATACATTATCACTTAGGAGGAAATGCCCTGAGAATACTTGCCCAAGACTGCCACCAATCCATACATTTTCACTTGGGAGGAGATGCCCTGGGAAAATTCGCCCAAGGTTGCCATGATGAAGGTTAAAGGTTAGGTGGGCGTGGCCTTAGCTTTAACGGTGTTTGGGTGGAGATGCCCCGGGGAGACTTGCCATTGGGAGGAGATGCCCTGAGAAAACTTGCTATTGGGAGGAGATGACCTGGGAAGACTTGCCATTTGGAGGAGATGCCCTGGGAAGACTTGCCGTTGGGAGGAGATGCCGTGGGAAGACTTTCTGTGAGAAGACTTGTCCTGGGGAGACTTGCCTAAGACGGCTACCAATCCATACATTCTCACTTAGGAGGAGATGGCCTGGGGATACTTGCCCAAGACTGCCACTAATCTATACATTCTCACTTGGAAGGAGATGCTCTGTGGAGACTTGCCCAAGACTGCCACCAATCCATACATTTTCACTTGGGAGGAGATACCCTGGGGAGACCTGCCCAAGACTGCCACCAATTCATACATTCTCACTTGGGAGAAGATGCCCTGGGGAGACTTGCCAAAGCTGCTACAAGTCCATACATTATCACTTGGGAGGAGATGCCCCGGGGAGACTTGCCCAAGACTGCCACTAATCTATACATTCTCACTTGGAAGGAGATGCTCTGTGGAGACTTGCCCAAGACTGCCACCAATCCATACATTCTCACTTGGGAGGAGATACGCTGGGGAGACCTGCCCAAGACTGCCACCAATTCATACATTCTCACTTGGGAGGAGATGCCCCGGGGAGACTTGCCGAAGACTGCCACCAATCCATACATTCTCACTTGGGAGGAGATGCCCTGGGGAGACTTGCCCAGGACTGCCACTAATCCATACATTCTCACTTGGGAGGAGATGCCCTGGGGAGACTTGCCCAAGACTGCCACCAATCCATACATTTTCACTTGGGAGGAGATGCCCTGGGGAGATTTGCCCAAGGTTGCCATGATGAAGGTTGAAGGTTGGGTGGGCGTGGCCTTAGCTTTAACGGTGTTTGGGTGGAGATGCCCCGGGGAGACTTGCCATTGGGAGGAGATGCCCTGAGAAGACTTGCTATTGGGAGGAGATGCCGTGGGAAGACTTTCTGTGGGAACGCTTGTCCTGGGGAGACTTGCCCAAGACGGCTACCAATCCATACATTCTCACTTAGGAGGAGATAGCCTGGGGATACGTGCCCAAGACTGCCACAAATCCGTACATTCTTAGTTGGGAGGAGATGCCCTGGGGAGACTTGCCCATGACTGCTACCAATCCATACATTTTCACTTGGGAGGAGATGCCCTGGGGAGACTTGCCCAAGACTGCCACCAATCCATACATTTTCACTTGGGAGGAGATGCCCTGGGGAGACTTGCCCAAGGTTGCCATGATGAAGGTTGAAGGTTGGGTGGGCGTGGCCTTAGCTTTAACGGAGTTTGGGAGGAGATGCCCCGGGGAGACTTGCCATTGGGAGGAGATGCCCTGGGAAGACTTGCCATTCGGAGGAGATGCCCTAAGAAACTTGCCGTTGGGAGGAGATGCCGTGGGAAGACTTTCTGTGGGAACTTTTGTCCTGGGGAGACTTGCCCAAGACGGCTACCAATCCATACATTCTCACTTAGGAGGAGATGGCCTGGGGAGACCTGCCCAAGACTGCCACCAATCCATACATTCTCACTTGGGAGGAGATGCCCCGGGGAGACTTGCCTAAGACTGCCATCAATCTATACATTCTCACTTGGGAGGAGATTCCCTGGGGAGACCTGCCCAAGACTGCCACCAATCCATACATTCTCACTTGGGAGGAGATGCCCTGGGGAGACTTGCCCAAGACTGCCACTAATCTATACAATCTCACTTGGAAGGAGATGCTCTGTGGAGACTTGCCCAAGACTGCCACCAATCCATACATTCTCACTTGGGAGGAGATGCCCTGGGGAGACCTGCCCAAGACTGCCACCAATTCATACATTCTCACTTGGGAGAAGATGCCCTGGGGAGACTTGCCAAAGCTGCTACAAGTCCATAAATTATCACTTGGGAGGAGATGCCCCGGGGAGACTTGCCCAAGACTGCCACCAATCCATACATTCTCACTTGGGAGGAGATGCCCTGGGGAGACCTGCCCAAGACTGCCACCAATTCATACATTCTCACTTGGGAGAAGATGCCCTGGGGAGACTTGCCAAAGCTGCTACAAGTCCATACATTATCACTTGGGAGGAGATGCCCCGGGGAGACTTGCCCAAGACTGCCACCAATCCATACATTCTCACTTAGGAGGAGATGCCCAGGGGAGACTTGCCCAAGACTGCCACTAATCTATACATTCTCACTTGGAAGGAGATGCTCTGTGGAGACTTGCCCAAGACTGCCACCAATCCATACATTCTCACTTGGGAGGAGATGCCCCGGGGAGACTTGCCTAAGCCTGCCACCAATCCATACATTCTCACTTGGGAGGAGATTCCCTGGGGAGACCTGCCCAAGACTGCCACCAATCCATACATTCTCACTTGGGAGGAGATGCCCTGGGGAGACTTGCCCAAGACTGCCACAAGTCCATACATGCTCACATGGGAGGAGATGCCCCGGGGACTTGCCCAAGACTGCCACCAAACCATACATTCTCACTTGGGAGGAGATGCCCAGGGGAGACTTGCCCAAGACTGCGACCAATCTATACATTCTCACTTGGGAGGAGATTCCCTGGGGAGACCTGCCCAAGACTGCCACCAATCCATACATTCTCACTTGGGAGGAGATGCCCTTGGGAGACTTGCCTAAGACTGCCACCAATCCATACATGCTCACATGGGAGGAGATGCCCCGGGGACTTGCCCAAGACTGCCACCAAACCATACATTCTCACTTGGGAGGAGATGCCCAGGGGAGACTTGCCCAAGACTGCGACCAATCTATACATTCTCACTTGGGAGGAGATGCCCTTGGGAGACTTGCCCAAGACTGCCACCAATCCATACATTCTCACTTGGGAGAAGATGCCCTGGGGAGACCTGCCCAAGACTGCCACCAATCCATACATTCTCACTTGGGAGGAGATGCCCTGGGGAGACTTGCCCAAGACAGCCACTAATCCATACATTCTCACTTGGGAGGAGATGACCAGGGGAGACTTGCCCAAGACTGCCACCAATCCATACATTCTCACTTGGGAGGAGATGCCCTGGGGAGACTTGCCCAAGACTGCCACAAGTCCATACATTATCACTTGGGAGAAGATGCCCTGGGAAGACTTGCCGTTGGAAGGAGATGCCGTGGGAAGACTTTCTGTAGGAAGACTTGTCCTGGGGAGACTTGCCTAAGACGGCTACCAATCCATACATTCTCACTTAGGAGGAGATGGCCTGGGGATACTTGCCCAAGACTGCCACAAATCCGAACATTCTTAGTTGGGAGGAGATGCCCTGGGGAGACTTGCCCATGACTGCTACCAATCCATACATTTTCACTTGGGAGGAGATGCCCTGGGGAGACTTGCCCAAGACAGCCACTAATCCATACATTCTCACTTGGGAGGAGATGACCAGGGGAGACTTGCCCAAGACTGCCACTAATCTATACATTCTCACTTGGAAGGAGATGCTCTGTGGAGACTTGCCCAAGACTACCACTAATCCATACATTTTCACTTGGGAGGAGATGCCCTGGGGAGACCTGCCCAAGACTGCCACCAATTCATACATTCTCACTTGGGAGAAGATGCCCTGGGGAGACTTGCCAAAGCTGCTACAAGTCCATACATTATCACTTGGGAGGAGATGCCCCAGGGAGACTTGCCCAAGACTGCCACCAATCCATACATTCTCACTTGGGAGGAGATGCCCTGGGGAGACTTGCCCAAGACTGTTACAAGTCCATACATTATCACTTGGGAGAAGATGCCCTGGGGAGACTTGCCCAAGACTGCTACCAATCCATACATTCTCACTTGGGAGGAGATGCCCTGGGAAGACTTGCCCAAGACTGCCACAAGTCCATACATTATCACTTGGGAGGAGATGCCCTGGGCAGACTTGCCCAAGACTGCCACCAATCCATACATTCTCACTTGGGAGGAGATGCCCAGGGGAGACCTGCCCAAGACTGCCACTAATCTATACATTCTCACTTGGAAGGAGATGCTCTGTGGAGACTTGCGCAAGACTGCCACCAATCCATACATTCTCACTTGGGAGGAGATGCCCTGGGGGACCTGCCCAAGACTGCCACCAATTCATACATTCTCACTTGGGAGAAGATGCCCTGGGGAGACTTGCCAAAGCTGCTACAAGTCCATACATTATCACTTGGGAGGAGATGCCCCGGGGAGACTTGCCCAAGACAGACTGCCACCAATCCATACATTCTCACTTGGGAGGAGATTCCCTGGGGAAACCTGCCCAAGACTGCCACTAATCTATACATTCTCACTTGGAAGGAAATGCTCTGTGGAGACTTGCCCAAGACTGCCACCAATCCATACATTCTCACTTGGGAGGAGATGCCCTTGGGAGACTTGCCTAAGACTGCCACCAATCCATACATGCTCACATGGGAGAAGATGCCCCGGGGACTTGCCCAAGACTGCCACCAAACCATACATTCTCACTTGGGAGGAGATGCCCTGGGGAGACTTGCCCAAGACTGCCACAAGTCCATACATTATCACTTGGGAGGAGATGCCCTGGGGAGACTTGCCCAAGACTGCCACCAATCCATACATTCTCACTTGGGAGGAGATGCCCTTGGGAGACTTGCCTAAGACTGCCACCAATCCATACATGCTCACATGGGAGGAGCTGCCCCGGGACTTGCCCAAGACTGCCACCAAACCATACATTCTCACTTGGGAGGAGATGCCCAGGGGAGACTTGCCCAAGACTGCGACCAATCTATACATTCTCACTTGGGAGGAGATGCCCTTGGGAGACTTGCCCAGGACTGCCACCAATCCATACATTCTCACTTGGGAGTAGATGCCCTTGGGAGACTTGCCCAAGACTGCCACCAATCCATACATTTTCACTTGGGAGGAGATGCCCTGGGGAGATTTGCCCAAGGTTGCCATGATGAAGGTTGAAGGTTGGGTGGGCGTGGCCTTAGCTTTAACGGTGTTTGGGTGGAGATGCCCCGGGAGACTTGCCATTGGGAGGAGATGCCCTGAGAAGACTTGCTATTGGGAGAAGATGCCGTGGGAAGACTTTCTGTGGGAACGCTTGTCCTGGGGAGACTTGCCCAAGACGGCTACCAATCCATACATTCTCACTTAGGAGGAGATGGCCTGGGATACGTGCCCAAGACTGCCACAAATCCGTACATTCTTAGTTGGGAGGAGATGCCCTGGGGAGACTTGCCCATGACTGCTACCAATCCATACATTTTCACTTGGGAGGAGATGCCCTGGGGAGACTTGCCATTGGGAGGAGATGCCCTGGGAAGACTTGCCATTCGGAGGAGATGCCCTAAGAAACTTGCCGTTGGGAGGAGATGCCGTGGGAAGACTTTCTGTGGGAACTTTTGTCCTGGGGAGACTTGCCCAAGACGGCTACCAATCCATACATTCTCACTTAGGAGGAGATGGCCTGGGAGACCTGCCCAAGACTGCCACCAATCCATACATTCTCACTTGGGAGGAGATGCCCTGGGGAGACCTGCCCAAGACTGCCACCAATTCATACATTCTCACTTGGGAGAAGATGCCCTGGGGAGACTTGCCAAAGCTGCTACAAGTCCATACATTATCACTTGGGAGGAGATGCCCCGGGGAGACTTGCCCAAGACTGCCACCAATCCATACATTCTCACTTAGGAGGAGATGCCCAGGGGAGACTTGCCCAAGACTGCCACTAATCTATACATTCTCACTTGGAAGGAGATGCTCTGTGGAGACTTGCCCAAGACTGCCACCAATCCATACATTCTCACTTGGGAGGAGATGCCCCGGGGAGACTTGCCTAAGCCTGCCACCAATCCATACATTCTCACTTGGGAGGAGATTCCCTGGGGAGACCTGCCCAAGACTGCCACCAATCCATACATTCTCACTTGGGAGGAGATGCCCTGGGAGACTTGCCCAAGACTGCCACAAGTCCATACATGCTCACATGGGAGGAGATGCCCCGGGGACTTGCCCAAGACTGCCACCAAACCATACATTCTCACTTGGGAGGAGATGCCCAGGGGAGACTTGCCCAAGACTGCGACCAATCTATACATTCTCACTTGGGAGGAGATTCCCTGGGGAGACCTGCCCAAGACTGCCACCAATCCATACATTCTCACTTGGGAGGAGATGCCCTTGGGAGACTTGCCTAAGACTGCCACCAATCCATACATGCTCACATGGGAGGAGATGCCCCGGGGACTTGCCCAAGAACTGCCACCAAACCATACATTCTCACTTGGGAGGAGATGCCCAGGGGAGACTTGCCCAAGACTGCCACCAAACCATACATTCTCACTTGGGAGGAGATGCCCAGGGGAGACTTGCCCAAGACTGCGACCAATCTATACATTCTCACTTGGGAGGAGATGCCCTTGGGAGACTTGCCCAAGACTGCCACCAATCCATACATTCTCACTTGGGAGAAGATGCCCTGGGGAGACCTGCCCAAGACTGCCACCAATCCATACATTCTCACTTGGGAGGAGATGCCCTGGGGAGACTTGCCCAAGACAGCCACTAATCCATACATTCTCACTTGGGAGGAGATGACCAGGGGAGACTTGCCCAAGACTGCCACCAATCCATACATTCTCACTTGGGAGGAGATGCCCTGGGGAGACTTGCCCAAGACTGCCACAAGTCCATACATTATCACTTGGGAGAAGATGCCCTGGGAAGACTTGCCGTTGGAAGGAGATGCCGTGGGAAGACTTTCTGTAGGAAGACTTGTCCTGGGGAGACTTGCCTAAGACGGCTACCAATCCATACATTCTCACTTAGGAGGAGATGGCCTGGGGATACTTGCCCAAGACTGCCACAAATCCGAACATTCTTAGTTGGGAGGAGATGCCCTGGGGAGACTTGCCCATGACTGCTACCAATCCATACATTTTCACTTGGGAGGAGATGCCCTGGGGAGACTTGCCCAAGACAGCCACTAATCCATACATTCTCACTTGGGAGGAGATGACCAGGGGAGACTTGCCCAAGACTGCCACTAATCTATACATTCTCACTTGGAAGGAGATGCTCTGTGGAGACTTGCCCAAGACTGCCACTAATCCATACATTTTCACTTGGGAGGAGATGCCCTGGGGAGACCTGCCCAAGACTGCCACCAATTCATACATTCTCACTTGGGAGAAGATGCCCTGGGGAGACTTGCCAAAGCTGCTACAAGTCCATACATTATCACTTGGGAGGAGATGCCCCAGGGAGACTTGCCCAAGACTGCCACCAATCCATACATTCTCACTTGGGAGGAGATGCCCTGGGGAGACTTGCCCAAGACTGTTACAAGTCCATACATTATCACTTGGGAGAAGATGCCCTGGGGAGACTTGCCCAAGACTGCTACCAATCCATACATTCTCACTTGGGAGGAGATGCCCTGGGGAGACTTGCCCAAGACTGCCACAAGTCCATACATTATCACTTGGGAGGAGATGCCCTGGGCAGACTTGCCCAAGACTGCCACCAATCCATACATTCTCACTTGGGAGGAGATGCCCAGGGGAGACCTGCCCAAGACTGCCACTAATCTATACATTCTCACTTGGAAGGAGATGCTCTGTGGAGACTTGCGCAAGACTGCCACCAATCCATACATTCTCACTTGGGAGGAGATGCCCTGGGGGACCTGCCCAAGACTGCCACCAATTCATACATTCTCACTTGGGAGAAGATGCCCTGGGGAGACTTGCCAAAGCTGCTACAAGTCCATACATTATCACTTGGGAGGAGATGCCCCGGGGAGACTTGCCCAAGACTGCCACCAATCCATACATTCTCACTTGGGAGGAGATTCCCTGGGGAAACCTGCCCAAGACTGCCACTAATCTATACATTCTCACTTGGAAGTAAATGCTCTGTGGAGACTTGCCCAAGACTGCCACCAATCCATACATTCTCACTTGGGAGGAGATGCCCTGGGGAGACTTGCCCAAGACTGCCACAAGTCCATACATTATCACTTGGGAGGAGATGCCCTGGGGAGACTTACCCAAGACTGCCACCAATCCATACATTCTCACTTGGGAGGAGATGCCCTTGGGAGACTTGCCTAAGACTGCCACCAATCCATACATGCTCACATGGGAGGAGCTGCCCCGGGGACTTGCCCAAGACTGCCACCAAACCATACATTCTCACTTGGGAGGAGATGCCCAGGGGAGACTTGCCCAAGACTGCGACCAATCTATACATTCTCACTTGGGAGGAGATGCCCTTGGGAGACTTGCCCAGGACTGCCACCAATCCATACATTCTCACTTGGGAGTAGATGCCCTTGGGAGACTTGCCCAAGACTGCCACCAATCCATACATTCTCACTTGGGAGAAGATGCCCTGGGGAGACCTGCCCAAGACTGCCACCAATCCATACATTATCACTTGGGAGGAGATGCCCTGGGGAGACTTGCCCAAGACTACCACCAATCCATACATTCTTACTTGGGAGTAGATGCCCTGGGGAGACTTGCCCAAGACTGCCACCAATCCATACATGCTCACATGGAAGGAGATGCCCCGGGGAGACTTGCCCAAGACTGATACCAATCCATTCATTATCACTTGGGAGTAGATGCCCCGGGGAGACTTGCCCAAGACTGCGACCAATCCATACATTCTCACTTGGGAGGAGATGCCCTTGGGAGACTTGCCCAAGACTGCCACCAATCTATACATGCTCACATGGGAGGAGATGCCCCGGGGAGACTTGCCCAAGACTGCCACCAATCCATTCATTCTCACTTGGGAGGAGATGCCCTGGGAAGACCTGCCCAAGGCTGCGACCAATCCATACATTCTCACTTGGAAGGAGATGCCCTGGGGAGACTTGCCCAAGACTGATACCAATCCATTCATTCTCACTTGGGAGGAGATGCCCTGGGAAGACCTGCCCAAGGCTGCGACCAATCCATACATTCTCACTTGGGAGGAGATGCCCTGGGGAGACTTGCCCAAGACTGCCACAAGTCCATACATTATCACTTGGGAGGAAATGCCCTGGGGAGACTTGCCCAAGACTGCCACCAATCCATACATTTTCACTTGGGAGGAGATGCCCTGGGGAGACTTGCCCAAGGTTGCCATGATGAAGGTTGAATGTTGGGTGGGCGTGGCCTTAGCTTTAACGGAGTTTGGGAGGAGATGCCCCGGGGAGACTTGCCATTGGGAGGAGATGCCCTGGGAAGACTTGCCATTCGGAGGAGATGCCCTAAGAAACTTGCCGTTGGGAGGAGATGCCGTGGGAAGACTTTCTGTGGGAACGCTTGTCCTGGGGAGACTTGCCCAAGACGGCTACCAATCCATACATTCTCACTTAGGAGGAGATGGCCTGGGGAGATCTGCCCAAGACTGCCACCAATCCATACATTCTCACTTGGGAGGAGATGCCCCGGGAAGACTTGCCTAAGACTGCCACTAATCTATACATTCTCACTTGGGAGGAGATTCCCTGGGGAGACCTGCCCAAGACTGCCACCAATCCATACATTCTCACTTGGGAGGAGATGCCCTGGGGAGACTTGCCCAAGACTGCCACAAGTGCATACATTATCACTTGGGAGGAGATGCCCTGGGGAGACTTGCCCAAGACTGCTACAAATCCATACATTCTCACTTGGGAGGAGATGCCCTGGGGAGACTTGCCCAAGATTGCCACAAGTCCATACATTATCACTTGGGAGGAGATGCCCTGGGGAGACTTGCCCAAGACTGCCACCAATCCATTCATTCTTACTTGGGAGGAGATACCCTTGGGAGACTTGCCTAAGACTGCCACCAATCCATACATGCTCACATGGGAGGAGATGCCCCGGGGACTTGCCCAAGACTGCCACCAAACCATACATTCTCACTTGGGAGGAGATGCCCAGGGGAGACTTGCCCAAGACTGCGACCAATCTATACATTCTCACTTGGGAGGAGATGCCCTTGGGAGACTTGCCCAAGACTGCCACCAATCCATACATTCTCACTTGGGAGAAAATGCTCTAGGGAGACTTGCCCAAGACTGCCACAAGTCCATACATTATCACTTGGGAGAAAATGCCCTGGGAAGACTTGCCCAAGACTGCGACCAATCCAAATATTCTTACTTGGGAGGAGATGCCCTGGGGAGACTTGCCCAAGACTGCCACAAGTCCATACATTATCACTTGGGAGAAAATGCCCTGGAAAGACTTGCCCAAGACTGCGACCAATCCATACATTCTCACTTGAAAGGAGATGCCCTGGTGAGACTTGCCCAAGACTGCCACAAGTCCATACATTATCACTTGGGAGGAGATGCCCCGGGGAGACTTGCCCAAGACTGCGACCAATCCAAATATTCTTACTTGGGAGGAGATGCCCTGGGGAGACTTGCCCAAGACTGCCACAAGTCCATACATTATCACTTGGGAGAAAATGCCCTGGGAAGACTTGCCCAAGACTGCGACCAATCCATACATTCTCACTTGGAAGGAGATAACCTGGTGAGACTTGCCCAAGACTGCCACCAATCCATACATTCTCACTTGGGAGGAGATACCCTGGGGAGACCTGCCCAAGACTGCCACCAATTCATACATTTTCACTTGGGAGGAGATGCCCCGGGGAGACTTGCCGAAGACTGCCACCAATCCATACATTCTCACTTGGGAGGAGATGCCCTGGGGAGACTTGCCCAGGACTGCCACCAATCCATACATTCTCACTTGGGAGGAGATGCCCCGGGGAGACTTGCCTAAGACTGCCACCAATCCATACATTCTCACTTGGGAGGAGATTCCCTGGGGAGACCTGCCCAAGACTGCCACCAATCCATACATTCTCACTTGGGAGGAGATGCCCTGGGAAGACTTGCCCAAGACTGCGACCAATCCATACATTCTCACTTGGGAGGAGATGCCCTTGGGAGACTTGCCCAAGACTGCCACCAATCCATACATGCTCACATGGAAGGAGATGCCCCGGGGAGACTTGCCCAAGACTGATACCAATCCATTCATTATCACTTGGGAGTAGATGCCCCGGGGAGACTTGCCCAAGACTGCGAACAATCCACACATTCTCACTTGGGAGGAGATGCCCTGGGGAGACTTGCCCAAGACTGTCACAAGTCCATACATTATCACTTGAAAGGAAATACCCTGGGGAGACTTGCCCAAGACTGCCACCAATCCATACATTTTCACTTGGGAGGAGATGCCCTGGGGAGACTTGCCCAAGGTTGCCATGATGAAGGTTGAAGGTTGGGTGGGCGTGGCCTTAGCTTTAACGGAGTTTGGGAGGAGATGCCCCGGGGAGACTTGCCATTGGGAGGAGATGCCCTGGGAAGACTTGCCATTCGGAGGAGATGCCCTAAGAAACTTGCCGTTGGGAGGAGATGCCGTGGGAAGACTTTCTGTGGAAACGCTTGTCCTGGGGAGACTTGCCCAAGACGGCTACCAATCCATACATTCTCACTTAGGAGGAGATGGCCTGGGGAGACTTGCCCAAGATTGCCACAAGTCCATACATTATCACTTGGGAGGAGATGCCCTGGGGAGACTTGCCCAAGACTGCCACCAATCCATTCATTCTCACTTGGGAGGAGATACCCTTGGGAGACTTGCCTAAGACTGCCACCAATCCATACATGCTCACATGGGAGGAGATGCCCCGGGGACTTGCCCAAGACTGCCACCAATCCATACATTCTCACTTGGGAGAAGATGCCCTGGGGAGACTTGCCCAAGACTGCCACAAGTCCATACATTATCACTTGGGAGAAAATGCCCTGGGAAGACTTGCCCAAGACTGCGACCAATCCAAATATTCTTACTTGGGAGGAGATGCCCTGGGGAGACTTGCCCAAGACTGCCACAAGTCCATACATTATCACTTGGGAGAAAATGCCCTGGGAAGACTTGCCCAAGACTGCGACCAATCCATACATTCTCACTTGGAAGGAGATGCCCTGGTGAGACTTGCCCAAGACTGCCACAAGTCCATACATTATCACTTGGGAGGAGATGCCCTGGGGAGACTTGCCCAAGACTGCTACCAATCTATACATTCTCATTTGGGAGGAGATGCCCTGGGGAGACTTGCCCAAGCTGCCACAAGTATATACATTATCACTTGGGAGGAGATGCCCCGGGGAGACTTGCCCAAGACTGCGACCAATCCAAATATTCTTACTTGGGAGGAGATGCCCTGGGGAGACTTGCCCAAGACTGCCACAAGTCCATACATTATCACTTGGGAGAAAATGCCCTGGGAAGACTTGCCCAAGACTGCGACCAATCCATACATTCTCACTTGGAAGGAGATAACCTGGTGAGACTTGCCCAAGACTGCCACCAATCCATACATTCTCACTTGGGAGGAGATACCCTGGGGAGACCTGCCCAAGACTGCCACCAATTCATACATTCTCACTTGGGAGGAGATGCCCCGGGGAGACTTGCCTAAGACTGCCACCAATCCATACATTCTCACTTGGGAGGAGATTCCCTGGGGAGACCTGCCCAAGACTGCCACCAATCCATACATTCTCACTTGGGTGGAGATGCCCTGGGGAGACTTGCCCAAGACTGCTACCAATCCATACATTCTCACTTGGGAGAAGATGCCCTGGGGAGACCTGCCCAAGACTGCCACCAATCCATACATTCTCACTTGGGAGGAGCTGCCCTGGGGAGACTTGCCCAAGACTGCCACAAGTCCATACATTATCACTTGGGAGGAATGCCCTGGGGAGACTTGCCCAAGATTGCCACCAATCCATACATTCTCACTTGGGAGGAGATGCCCTGGGAAGACTTGCCCAAGACTGCGACCAATCCATACATTCTCACTTGGGAGGAGATGCCCTTGGGAGACTTGCCCAAGACTGCCACCAATCCATACATGCTCACATGGAAGGAGATGCCCCGGGGAGACTTGCCCAAGACTGATACCAATCAATTCATTATCACTTGGGAGTAGATGCCCCGGGGAGACTTGCCCAAGACTGCGAACAATCCATACATTCTCACTTGGGAGGAGATGCCCTGGGGAGACTTGCCCAAGACTGTCACAAGTCCATACATTATCACTTGGGAGGAAATACCCTGGGGAGACTTGCCCAAGACTGCCACCAATCCATACATTTTCACTTGGGAGGAGATGCCCTGGGGAGACTTGCCCAAGGTTGCCATGATGAAGGTTGAAGGTTGGGTGGGCGTGGCCTTAGCTTTAACGGAGTTTGGGAGGAGATGCCCCGGGGAGACTTGCCATTGGGAGGAGATGCCCTGGGAAGACTTGCCATTCGGAGGAGATGCCCTAAGAAACTTGCCGTTGGGAGGAGATGCCGTGGGAAGACTTTCTGTGGAAACGCTTGTCCTGGGGAGACTTGCCCAAGACGGCTACCAATCCATACATTCTCACTTGGGAGGAGATGCCCTTGGGAGACTTGCCTAAGACTGCCACTAATCCATACATGCTCACATGGGAGGAGATGCCCCGGGGACTTGCCCAAGACTGCCACCAAACCATACATTCTCACTTGGGAGGAGATGCCCTGGGGAGACTTGCCCAAGACTGCCACAAGTCCATACATTATCACTTGGGAGGAGATGCCCTGGGGAGACTTGCCCAAGACTGCCACCAATCCATACATTCTCACTTGGGAGGAGATGCCCTTGGGAGACTTGCCTAAGACTGCCACCAATCCATACATGCTCACATGGGAGGAGCTGCCCCGGGGACTTGCCCAAGACTGCCACCAAACCATACATTCTCACTTGGGAGGAGATGCCCAGGGGAGACTTGCCCAAGACTGCGACCAATCTATACATTCTCACTTGGGAGGAGATGCCCTTGGGAGACTTGCCCAGGACTGCCACCAATCCATACATTCTCACTTGGGAGTAGATGCCCTTGGGAGACTTGCCCAAGACTGCGACCAATCTATACATTCTCACTTGGGAGGAGATGCCCTTGGGAGACTTGCCCAGGACTGCCACCAATCCATACATTCTCACTTAGGAGGAGATGGCCTGGGGATACGTGCCCAAGACTGCCACAAATCCGTACATTCTTAGTTGGGAGGAGATGCCCTGGGGAGACTTGCCCATGACTGCTACCAATCCATACATTTTCACTTGGGAGGAGATGCCCTGGGGAGACTTGCCCAAGACTGCCACCAATCCATACATTTTCACTTGGGAGGAGATGCCCTGGGGAGACTTGCCCAAGGTTGCCATGATGAAGGTTGAAGGTTGGGTGGGCGTGGCCTTAGCTTTAACGGAGTTTGGGAGGAGATGCCCCGGGGAGACTTGCCATTGGGAGGAGATGCCCTGGGAAGACTTGCCATTCGGAGGAGATGCCCTAAGAAACTTGCCGTTGGGAGGAGATGCCGTGGGAAGACTTTCTGTGGGAACTTTTGTCCTGGGGAGACTTGCCCAAGACGGCTACCAATCCATACATTCTCACTTAGGAGGAGATGGCCTAGGGAGACCTGCCCAAGACTGCCACCAATCCATACATTCTCACTTGGGAGGAGATGCCCCGGGGAGACTTGCCTAAGACTGCCACCAATCTATACATTCTCACTTGGGAGGAGATTCCCTGGGGAGACCTGCCCAAGACTGCCACCAATCCATACATTCTCACTTGGGAGGAGACGCCCTGGGGAGACTTGCCCAAGACTGCCACTAATCTATACATTCTCACTTGGAAGGAGATGCTCTGTGGAGACTTGCCCAAGACTGCCACCAATCCATACATTCTCACTTGGGAGGAGATGCCCTGGGGAGACCTGCCCAAGACTGCCACCAATTCATACATTCTCACTTGGGAGAAGATGCCCTGGCGAGACTTGCCAAAGCTGCTACAAGTCCATACATTATCACTTGGGAGGAGATGCCCCGGGGAGACTTGCCCAAGACTGCCACCAATCCATACATTCTCACTTAGGAGGAGATGCCCAGGGGAGACTTGCCCAAGACTGCCACTAATCTATACATTCTCACTTGGAAGGAGATGCTCTGTGGAGACTTGCCCAAGACTGCCACCAATCCATACATTCTCACTTGGGAGGAGATGCCCCGGGGAGACTTGCCTAAGCCTGCCACCAATCCATACATTCTCACTTGGGAGGAGATTCCCTGGGGAGACCTGCCCAAGACTGCCACCAATCCATACATTCTCACTTGGGAGGAGATGCCCTGGGGAGACTTGCCCAAGACTGCCACAAGTCCATACATTATCACTTGGGAGGAGATGCCCTGGGGAGACCTGCCCAAGACTGCTACCAATCCATACATTCTCACTTGGGAGGAGATGCCCTGGGGAGACTTGCCCAAGACTGCCACAAGTCCATACATTATCACTTGGGAGGAGATGCCCTGGGGAGACTTGCCCAAGACTGCCACCAATCCATACATTCTCACTTGGGAGGAGATGCCCTTGAGAGACTTGCCTAAGACTGCCACCAATCCATACATGCTCACATGGGAGGAGATGCCCCGGGGACTTGCCCAAGACTGCCACCAAACTATACATTCTTACTTGGGATCTGATGCCCAGGGGAGACTTGCCCAAGACTGCGACCAATCTATACATTCTCACTTGGGAGGAGATGCCCTTGGGAGACTTGCCCAAGACTGCCACCAATCCATACATTCTCACTTGGGAGAAGATGCCCTGGGGAGACCTGCCCAAGACTGCCACCAATCCATACATTCTCACTTGGGAGGAGATGCCCTGGGGAGACTTGCCCAAGACAGCCACTAATCCATACATTCTCACTTGGGAGGAGATGACCAGGGGAGACTTGCCCAAGACTGCCACCAATCCATACATTCTCACTTGGGAGGAGATGCCCTGGGGAGACTTGCCCAAGACTGCCACAAGTCCATACATTATCACTTGGGAGAAGATGCCCTGGGAAGACTTGCCGTTGGAAGGAGATGCCGTGGGAAGACTTTCTGTAGGAAGACTTGTCCTGGGGAGACTTGCCTAAGACGGCTACCAATCCATACATTCTCACTTAGGAGGAGATGGCCTGGGGATACTTGCCCAAGACTGCCACAAATCCGAACATTCTTAGTTGGGAGGAGATGCCCTGGGGAGACTTGCCCATGACTGCTACCAATCCATACATTTTCACTTGGGAGGAGATGCCCTGGGGAGACTTGCCCAAGACAGCCACTAATCCATACATTCTCACTTGGGAGGAGATGACCAGGGAAGACTTGCCCAAGACTGCCACTAATCTATACATTCTCACTTGGAAGGAGATGCTCTGTGGAGACTTGCCCAAGACTGCCACTAATCCATACATTTTCACTTGGGAGGAGACGCCCTGGGGAGACCTGCCCAAGACTGCCACCAATTCATACATTCTCACTTGGGAGAAGATGCCCTGGGGAGACTTGCCAAAGCTGCTACAAGTCCATACATTATCACTTGGGAGGAGATGCCCCGGGGAGACTTGCCCAAGACTGCCACCAATCCATACATTATCACTTGGGAGAAGATGCCCTGGGGAGACTTGCCCAAGACTGCTACCAATCCATACATTCTCACTTGGGAGGAGATGCCCTGGGGAGACTTGCCCAAGACTGCCACAAGTCCATACATTATCACTTGGGAGGAGATGCCCTGGGGAGACTTGCCAAAGCTGCTACAAGTCCATAAATTATCACTTGGGAGGAGATGCCCCGGGGAGACTTGCCTAAGACTGCCACCAATCTATACATTCTCACTTGGGAGGAGATTCCCTGGGGAGACCTGCCCAAGACTGCCACCAATCCATACATTCTCACTTGGGAGGAGACGCCCTAGGGAGACTTGCCCAAGACTGCCACTAATCTATACATTCTCACTTGGAAGGAGATGCTCTGTGGAGACTTGCCCAAGACTGCCACCAATCCATACATTCTCACTTGGGAGGAGATGCCCTGGGGAGACCTGCCCAAGACTGCCACCAATTCATACATTCTCACTTGGGAGAAGATGCCCTGGGGAGACTTGCCAAAGCTGCTACAAGTCCATAAATTATCACATGGGAGGAGATGCCCCGGGGAGACTTGCCCAAGACTGCCACCAATCCATACATTCTCACTTGGGAGGAGATGCCCTGGGGAGACCTGCCCAAGACTGCCACCAATTCATACATTCTCACTTGGGAGAAGATGCCCTGGCGAGACTTGCCAAAGCTGCTACAAGTCCATACATTATCACTTGGGAGGAGATGCCCCGGGGAGACTTGCCCAAGACTGCCACCAATCCATACATTCTCACTTAGGAGGAGATGCCCAGGGGAGACTTGCCCAAGACTGCCACTAATCTATACATTCTCACTTGGAAGGAGATGCTCTGTGGAGACTTGCCCAAGACTGCCACCAGTCCATACATTCTCACTTGGGAGGAGATGCCCCGGGGAGACTTGCCTAAGCCTGCCACCAATCCATACATTCTCACTTGGGAGGAGATTCCCTGGGGAGACCTGCCCAAGACTGCCACCAATCCATACATTCTCACTTGGGAGGAGATGCCCTGGGGAGACTTGCCCAAGACTGCCACAAGTCCATACATTATCACTTGGGAGGAGATGCCCTGGGGAGACCTGCCCAAGACTGCTACCAATCCATACATTCTCACTTGGGAGGAGATGCCCTGGGGAGACTTGCCCAAGACTGCCACAAGTCCATACATTATCACTTGGGAGGAGATGCCCTGGGGAGACTTGCCCAAGACTGCCACCAATCCATACATTCTCACTTGGGAGGAGATGCCCTTGGGAGACTTGCCTAAGACTGCCACCAATCCATACATGCTCACATGGGAGGAGATGCCCCGGGGACTTGCCCAAGACTGCCACCAAACCATACATTCTTACTTGGGAGGAGATGCCCAGGGGAGACTTGCCCAAGACTGCGACCAATCTATACATTCTCACTTGGGAGGAGATGCCCTTGGGAGACTTGCCCAAGACTGCCACCAATCCATACATTCTCACTTGGGAGAAGATGCCCTGGGGAGACCTGCCCAAGACTGCCACCAATCCATACATTCTCACTTGGGAGGAGATGCCCTGGGGAGACTTGCCCAAGACAGCCACTAATCCATACATTCTCACTTGGGAGGAGATGACCAGGGGAGACTTGCCCAAGACTGCCACCAATCCATACATTCTCACTTGGGAGGAGATGCCCTGGGGAGACTTGCCCAAGACTGCCACAAGTCCATACATTATCACTTGGGAGAAGATGCCCTGGGAAGACTTGCCGTTGGAAGGAGATGCCGTGGGAAGACTTTCTGTAGGAAGACTTGTCCTGGGGAGACTTGCCTAAGACGGCTACCAATCCATACATTCTCACTTAGGAGGAGATGGCCTGGGGATACTTGCCCAAGACTGCCACAAATCCGAACATTCTTAGTTGGGAGGAGATGCCCTGGGGAGACTTGCCCATGACTGCTACCAATCCATACATTTTCACTTGGGAGGAGATGCCCTGGGGAGACTTGCCCAAGACAGCCACTAATCCATACATTCTCACTTGGGAGGAGATGACCAGGGGAGACTTGCCCAAGACTGCCACTAATCTATACATTCTCACTTGGAAGGAGATGCTCTGTGGAGACTTGCCCAAGACTGCCACTAATCCATACATTTTCACTTGGGAGGAGATGCCCTGGGGAGACCTGCCCAAGACTGCCACCAATTCATACATTCTCACTTGGGAGAAGATGCCCTGGGGAGACTTGCCAAAGCTGCTACAAGTCCATACATTATCACTTGGGAGGAGATGCCCCGGGGAGACTTGCCCAAGACTGCCACCAATCCATACATTATCACTTGGGAGAAGATGCCCTGGGGAGACTTGCCCAAGACTGCTACCAATCCATACATTCTCACTTGGGAGGAGATGCCCTGGGGAGACTTGCCCAAGACTGCCACAAGTCCATACATTATCACTTGGGAGGAGATGCCCTGGGCAGACTTGCCCAAGACTGCCACCAATCCATACATTCTCACTTGGGAGGAGATGCCCAGGGGAGACCTGCCCAAGACTGCCACTAATCTATACATTCTCACTTGGAAGGAGATGCTCTGTGGAGACTTGCCCAAGATTGCCACCAATCCATACATTCTCACTTGGGAGGAGATGCCCTGGGGAGACTTGCCAAAGCTGCTACAAGTCCATACATTATCACTTGGGAGGAGATGCCCCGGGGAGACTTGCCCAAGACTGCCACCAATCCATACATTCTCACTTGGGAGGAGATTCCCTGGGGAGACCTGCCCAAGACTGCCACTAATCTATACATTCTCACTTGGAAGGAAATGCTCTGTGGAGACTTGCCCAAGACTGCCACCAATCCATACATTCTCACTTGGGAGGAGATGCCCTTGGGAGACTTGCCTAAGACTGCCACCAATCCATACATGCTCACATGGGAGGAGATGCCCCGGGGACTTGCCCAAGACTGCCACCAAACCATACATTCTCACTTGGGAGGAGATGCCCTGGGGAGACTTGCCCAAGACTGCCACAAGTCCATACATTATCACTTGGGAGGAGATGCCCTGGGGAGACTTGCCCAAGACTGCCACCAATCCATACATTCTCACTTGGGAGGAGATGCCCTTGGGAGACTTGCCTAAGACTGCCACCAATTCATACATGCTCACATGGGAGGAGCTGCCCCGTGGACTTGCCCAAGACTGCCACCAAACCATACATTCTCACTTGGGAGGAGATGCCCAGGGGAGACTTGCCCAAGACTGCGACCAATCTATACATTCTCACTTGGGAGGAGATGCCCTTGGGAGACTTGCCCAGGACTGCCACTAATCTATACATTCTCACTTGGAAGGAGATGCTCTGTGGAGACTTGCCCAAGACTGCCACCAATCCATACATTCTCACTTGGGAGGAGATGCCCTGGGGAGACCTGCCCAAGACTGCCACCAATTCATACATTCTCACTTGGGAGAAGATGCCCTGGGGAGACTTGCCAAAGCTGCTACAAGTCCATAAATTATCACTTGGGAGGAGATGCCCCGGGGAGACTTGCCCAAGACTGCCACCAATCCATACATTCTCACTTGGGAGGAGATGCCCTGGGGAGACCTGCCCAAGACTGCCACCAATTCATACATTCTCACTTGGGAGAAGATGCCCTGGGGAGACTTGCCAAAGCTGCTACAAGTCCATACATTATCACTTGGGAGGAGATGCCCCGGGGAGACTTGCCCAAGACTGCCTCCAATCCATACATTCTCACTTAGGAGGAGATGCCCAGGGGAGACTTGCCCAAGACTGCCACTAATCTATACATTCTCACTTGGAAGGAGATGCTCTGTGGAGACTTGCCCAAGACTGCCACCAATCCATACATTCTCACTTGGGAGGAGATGCCCCGGGGAGACTTGCCTAAGCCTGCCACCAATCCATACATTCTTACTTGGGAGGAGATTCCCTGGGGAGACCTGCCCAAGACTGCCACCAATCCATACATTCTCACTTGGGAGGAGATGCCCTGGGGAGACTTGCCCAAGACTGCCACAAGTCCATACATTATCACTTGGGAGGAGATGCCCTGGGGAGACTTGCCCAAGACTGCCACCAATCCATACATTCTCACTTGGGAGGAGATGCCCTTGGGAGACTTGCCTAAGACTGCCACCAATCCATACATGCTCACATGGGAGGAG
Source organism: Ganaspis brasiliensis (assembly GCA_037103525.1). Taxonomy (NCBI): domain Eukaryota; kingdom Metazoa; phylum Arthropoda; class Insecta; order Hymenoptera; family Figitidae; genus Ganaspis; species Ganaspis brasiliensis. The sequence continues at coordinate 1,925,875 of JAZKLR010000014.1, forward strand.
ATGCCCCGGGGACTTGCCCAAGACTGCCACCAAACCATACATTCTCACTTGGGAGGAGATGCCCAGGGGAGACTTGCCCAAGACTGCGACCAATCTATACATTCTCACTTGGGAGGAGATGCCCTTGGGAGACTTGCCCAAGACTGCCACCAATCCATACATTCTCACTTGGGAGAAGATGCCCTGGGGAGACCTGCCCAAGACTGCCACCAATCCATACATTCTCACTTGGGAGGAGATGCCCTGGGGAGACTTGCCCAAGACAGCCACTAATCCATACATTCTCACTTGGGAGGAGATGACCAGGGGAGACTTGCCCAAGACTGCCACCAATCCATACATTCTCACTTGGGAGGAGATGCCCTGGGGAGACTTGCCCAAGACTGCCACAAGTCCATACATTATCACTTGGGAGAAGATGCCCTGGGAAGACTTGCCGTTGGAAGGAGATGCCGTGGGAAGACTTTCTGTAGGAAGACTTGTCCTGGGGAGACTTGCCTAAGACGGCTACCAATCCATACATTCTCACTTAGGAGGAGATGGCCTGGGGATACTTGCCCAAGACTGCCACAAATCCGAACATTCTTAGTTGGGAGGAGATGCCCTGGGGAGACTTGCCCATGACTGCTACCAATCCATACATTTTCACTTGGGAGGAGATGCCCTGGGGAGACTTGCCCAAGACAGCCACTAATCCATACATTCTCACTTGGGAGGAGATGACCAGGGGAGACTTGCCCAAGACTGCCACTAATCTATACATTCTCACTTGGAAGGAGATGCTCTGTGGAGACTTGCCCAAGACTGCCAAAAATCCATACATTTTCACTTGGGAGGAGATGCCCTGGGGAGACCTGCCCAAGACTGCCACCAATTCATACATTCTCACTTGGGAGAAGATGCCCTGGGGAGACTTGCCAAAGCTGCTACAAGTCCATACATTATCACTTGGGAGGAGATGCCCCGGGGAGACTTGCCCAAGACTGCCACCAATCCATACATTCTCACTTGGGAGGAGATGCCCTGGGGAGACTTGCCCAAGACTGCCACAAGTCCATACATTATCACTTGGGAGAAGATGCCCTGGGGAGACTTGCCCAAGACTGCTACCAATCCATACATTCTCACTTGGGAGGAGATGCCCTGCGGAGACTTGCCCAAGACTGCTACAAGTCCATACATTATCACTTGGGAGGAGATGCCCTGGGCAGACTTGCCCAAGACTGCCACCAATCCATACATTCTCACTTGGGAGGAGATGCCCAGGGGAGACCTGCCCAAGACTGCCACTAATCTATACATTCTCACTTGGAAGGAGATGCTCTGTGGAGACTTGCCCAAGACTGCCACCAATCCATACATTCTCACTTGGGAGGAGATGCCCTGGGGGACCTGCCCAAGACTGCCACCAATTCATACATTCTCACTTGGGAGAAGATGCCCTGGGGAGACTTGCCAAAGCTGCTACAAGTCCATACATTATCACTTGGGAGGAGATGCCCCGGGGAGACTTGCCCAAGACTGCCACCAATCCATACATTCTCACTTGGGAGGAGATTCCCTGGGGAGACCTGCCCACGACTGCCACTAATCTATACATTCTCACTTGGAAGGAAATGCTCTGTGGAGACTTGCCCAAGACTGCCACCAATCCATACATTCTCACTTGGGAGGAGATGCCCTTGGGAGACTTGCCTAAGACTGCCACCAATCCATACATGCTCACATGGGAGGAGATGCCCCGGGGACTTGCCCAAGACTGCCACCAAACCATACATTCTCACTTGGGAGGAGATGCCCTGGGGAGACTTGCCCAAGACTGCCACAAGTCCATACATTATCACTTGGGAGGAGATGCCCTGGGGAGACTTGCCCAAGACTGCCACCAATCCATACATTCTCACTTGGGAGAAGATGCCCTGGGGAGACCTGCCCAAGACTGCCACCAATCCATACATTCTCACTTGGGAGGAGATGCCCTGGGGAGACTTGCCCAAGACAGCCACTAATCCATACATTCTCACTTGGGAGGAGATGACCAGGGGAGACTTGCCCAAGACTGCCACCAATCCATACATTCTCACTTGGGAGGAGATGCCCTGGGGAGACTTGCCCAAGACTGCCACAAGTCCATACATTATCACTTGGGAGAAGATGCCCTGGGAAGACTTGCCGTTGGAAGGAGATGCCGTGGGAAGACTTTCTGTAGGAAGACTTGTCCTGGGGAGACTTGCCTAAGACGGCTACCAATCCATACATTCTCACTTAGGAGGAGATGGCCTGGGGATACTTGCCCAAGACTGCCACAAATCCGAACATTCTTAGTTGGGAGGAGATGCCCTGGGGAGACTTGCCCATGACTGCTACCAATCCATACATTTTCACTTGGGAGGAGATGCCCTGGGGAGACTTGCCCAAGACAGCCACTAATCCATACATTCTCACTTGGGAGGAGATGACCAGGGGAGACTTGCCCAAGACTGCCACTAATCTATACATTCTCACTTGGAAGGAGATGCTCTGTGGAGACTTGCCCAAGACTGCCAAAAATCCATACATTTTCACTTGGGAGGAGATGCCCTGGGGAGACCTGCCCAAGACTGCCACCAATTCATACATTCTCACTTGGGAGAAGATGCCCTGGGGAGACTTGCCAAAGCTGCTACAAGTCCATACATTATCACTTGGGAGGAGATGCCCCGGGGAGACTTGCCCAAGACTGCCACCAATCCATACATTCTCACTTGGGAGGAGATGCCCTGGGGAGACTTGCCCAAGACTGCCACAAGTCCATACATTATCACTTGGGAGAAGATGCCCTGGGGAGACTTGCCCAAGACTGCTACCAATCCATACATTCTCACTTGGGAGGAGATGCCCTGGGGAGACTTGCCCAAGACTGCTACAAGTCCATACATTATCACTTGGGAGGAGATGCCCTGGGCAGACTTGCCCAAGACTGCCACCAATCCATACATTCTCACTTGGGAGGAGATGCCCAGGGGAGACCTGCCCAAGACTGCCACTAATCTATACATTCTCACTTGGAAGGAGATGCTCTGTGGAGACTTGCCCAAGACTGCCACCAATCCATACATTCTCACTTGGGAGGAGATGCTCTGGGGGACCTGCCCAAGACTGCCACCAATTCATACATTCTCACTTGGGAGAAGATGCCCTGGGGAGACTTGCCAAAGCTGCTACAAGTCCATACATTATCACTTGGGAGGAGATGCCCCGGGGAGACTTGCCCAAGACTGCCACCAATCCATACATTCTCACTTGGGAGGAGATTCCCTGGGGAGACCTGCCCACGACTGCCACTAATCTATACATTCTCACTTGGAAGGAAATGCTCTGTGGAGACTTGCCCAAGACTGCCACCAATCCATACATTCTCACTTGGGAGGAGATGCCCTTGGGAGACTTGCCTAAGACTGCCACCAATCCATACATGCTCACATGGGAGGAGATGCCCCGGGGACTTGCCCAAGACTGCCACCAAACCATACATTCTCACTTGGGAGGAGATGCCCTGGGGAGACTTGCCCAAGACTGCCACAAGTCCATACATTATCACTTGGGAGGAGATGCCCTGGGGAGACTTGCCCAAGACTGCCACCAATCCATACATTCTCACTTGGGAGGAGATGCCCTTGGGAGACTTGCCTAAGACTGCCACCAATCCATACATGCTCACATGGGAGGAGCTGCCCCGTGGACTTGCCCAAGACTGCCACCAAACCATACATTCTCACTTGGGAGGAGATGCCCAGGGGAGACTTGCCCAATACTGCGACCAATCTATACATTCTCACTTGGGAGGAGATGCCCTTGGGAGACTTGCCCAGGACTGCCACCAATCCATACATTCTCACTTGGGAGGTGATGCCCCGGGGAGACTTGCCTAAGACTGCCACCAATCCATACATTTTCACTTGGGAGGAGATACCCTGGGGAGACCTGCCCAAGACTGCCACCAATTCATACATTCTCACTTGGGAGAAGATGCCCTGGGGAGACTTGCCAAAGCTGCTACAAGTCCATACATTATCACTTGGGAGGAGATGCCCCGGGGAGACTTGCCCAAGACTGCCACTAATCTATACATTCTCACTTGGAAGGAGATGCTCTGTGGAGACTTGCCCAAGACTGCCACCAATCCATACATTCTCAATTGGGAGGAGATACGCTGGGGAGACCTGCCCAAGACTGCCACCAATTCATACATTCTCACTTGGGAGGAGATGCCCCGGGGAGACTTGCCGAAGACTGCCACCAATCCATACATTCTCACTTGGGAGGAGATGCCCTGGGGAGACTTGCCCAGGACTGCCACCAATCCATACATTCTCACTTGGGAGGAGATGCCCCGGGGAGACTTGCCTAAGACTGCCACCAATCCATACATTCTCACTTGGGAGGAGATTCCCTGGGGAGACCTGCCCAAGACTGCCACCAATCCATACATTCTCACTTGGGAGGAGATGCCTTGGGGAGACTTGCCCAAGACTGCCACCAATCCATACATTCTCACTTGGGAGGAGATGCCCTTGGGAGACTTGCCTAAGACTGCCACCAATCCATACATGCTCACATGGGAGGATATGCACCGGGGACTTGCCCAAGACTGCCACCAAACCATACATTCTCACTTGGGAGGAGATGCCCTGGGGAGACTTGCCCAAGACTGCCACAAGTCCATACATTATCACTTGGGAGGAGATGCCCTGGGGAGACTTGCCCAAGACTGCCACCAATCCATACATTCTCACTTGGGAGGAGATGCCCTGGGGAGACTTGCCCAAGACTGCCACCAATCCATACATTCTCACTTGGGAGGAGATGCCCCGGGGAGACTTGCCCAAGACTGCCACCAATCCATACATTCTCACTTGGGAGGAGATGCCCCGGGGAGACTTGCCCAAGACTGCGACCAATCCAAACATTCTTACTTGGGAGGAGATGCCCTGGGGAGACTTGCCCAAGACTGCCACCAATCCATACATTTTCACTTGGGAGGAGATGCCCTGGGGAGATTTGCCCAAGGTTGCCATGATGAAGGTTGAAGGTTGGGTGGGCGTGGCCTTAGCTTTAACGGTGTTTGGGTGGAGATGCCCCGGGGAGACTTGCCATTGGGAGGAGATGCCCTGAGAAGACTTGCTATTGGGAGGAGATGCCGTGGGAAGACTTTCTGTGGGAACGCTTGTCCTGGGGAGACTTGCCCAAGACGGCTACCAATCCATACATTCTCACTTAGGAGGAGATGGCCTGGGGATACGTGCCCAAGACTGCCACAAATCCGTACATTCTTAGTTGGAAGGAGATGCCCTGGGGAGACTTGCCCATGACTGCTACCAATCCATACATTTTCACTTGGGAGGAGATGCCCTGGGGAGACTTGCCCAAGACTGCCACCAATCCATACATTCTCACTTGGGAGGAGATGCCCTGGGGAGACTTGCCCAAGGTTGCCATGATGAAGGTTGAAGGTTGGGTGGGCGTGGCCTTAGCTTTAACGGAGTTTGGGAGGAGATGCCCCGGGGAGACTTGCCATTGGGAGGAGATGCCCTGGGAAGACTTGCCATTCGGAGGAGATGCCCTAAGAATCTTGCCGTTGGGAGGAGATGCCGTGGGAAGACTTTCTGTGGGAACTTTTGTCCTGGGGAGACTTGCCCAAGACGGCTACCAATCCATACATTCTCACTTAGGAGGAGATGGCCTGGGGAGACCTGCCCAAGACTGCCACCAATCCATACATTCTCACTTGGGAGGAGATGCCCCGGGGAGACTTGCCTAAGACTGCCACCAATCTATACATTCTCACTTGGGAGGAGATTCCCTGGGGAGACCTGCCCAAGACTGCCACCAATCCATACATTCTCACTTGGGAGAAGATGCCCTGGGGAGACTTGCCCAAGACTGCCACTAATCTATACATTCTCACTTGGAAGGAGATGCTCTGTGGAGACTTGCCCAAGACTGCCACCAATCCATACATTCTCACTTGGGAGGAGATGCCCTGGGGAGACCTGCCCAAGACTGACACCAATTCATACATTCTCACTTGGGAGAAGATGCCCTGGGGAGACTTGCCAAAGCTGCTACAAGTCCATAAATTATCACTTGGGAGGAGATGCCCCGGGGAGACTTGCCCAAGACTGCCACCAATCCATACATTCTCACTTGGGAGGAGATGCCCTGGGGAGACCTGCCCAAGACTGCCACCAATTCATACATTCTCACTTGGGAGAAGATGCCCTGGGGAGACTTGCCAAAGCTGCTACAAGTCCATACATTATCACTTGGGAGGAGATGCCCCGGGGAGACTTGCCCAAGACTGCCACCAATCCATACATTCTCACTTGGGAGGAGATGCCCTGGGGAGACCTGCCCAAGACTGCCACCAATTCATACATTCTCACTTGGGAGGAGATGCCCTTGGGAGACTTGCCCAGGACTGCCACCAATCCATACATTCTCACTTGGGAGGTGATGCCCCGGGGAGACTTGCCTAAGACTGCCACCAATCCATACATTTTCACTTGGGAGGAGATACCCTGGGGAGACCTGCCCAAGACTGCCACCAATTCATACATTCTCACTTGGGAGAAGATGCCCTGGGGAGACTTGCCAAAGCTGCTACAAGTCCATACATTATCACTTGGGAGGAGATGCCCCGGGGAGACTTGCCCAAGACTGCCACTAATCTATACATTCTCACTTGGAAGGAGATGCTCTGTGGAGACTTGCCCAAGACTGCCACCAATCCATACATTCTCAATTGGGAGGAGATACGCTGGGGAGACCTGCCCAAGACTGCCACCAATTCATACATTCTCACTTGGGAGGAGATGCCCCGGGGAGACTTGCCGAAGACTGCCACCAATCCATACATTCTCACTTGGGAGGAGATGCCCTGGGGAGACTTGCCCAGGACTGCCACCAATCCATACATTCTCACTTGGGAGGAGATGCCCCGGGGAGACTTGCCTAAGACTGCCACCAATCCATACATTCTCACTTGGGAGGAGATTCCCTGGGGAGACCTGCCCAAGACTGCCACCAATCCATACATTCTCACTTGGGAGGAGATGCCTTGGGGAGACTTGCCCAAGACTGCCACCAATCCATACATTCTCACTTGGGAGGAGATGCCCTTGGGAGACTTGCCTAAGACTGCCACCAATCCATACATGCTCACATGGGAGGATATGCACCGGGGACTTGCCCAAGACTGCCACCAAACCATACATTCTCACTTGGGAGGAGATGCCCTGGGGAGACTTGCCCAAGACTGCCACAAGTCCATACATTATCACTTGGGAGGAGATGCCCTGGGGAGACTTGCCCAAGACTGCCACCAATCCATACATTCTCACTTGGGAGGAGATGCCCTGGGGAGACTTGCCCAAGACTGCCACCAATCCATACATTCTCACTTGGGAGGAGATGCCCCGGGGAGACTTGCCCAAGACTGCCACCAATCCATACATTCTCACTTGGGAGGAGATGCCCCGGGGAGACTTGCCCAAGACTGCGACCAATCCAAACATTCTTACTTGGGAGGAGATGCCCTGGGGAGACTTGCCCAAGACTGCCACCAATCCATACATTTTCACTTGGGAGGAGATGCCCTGGGGAGATTTGCCCAAGGTTGCCATGATGAAGGTTGAAGGTTGGGTGGGCGTGGCCTTAGCTTTAACGGTGTTTGGGTGGAGATGCCCCGGGGAGACTTGCCATTGGGAGGAGATGCCCTGAGAAGACTTGCTATTGGGAGGAGATGCCGTGGGAAGACTTTCTGTGGGAACGCTTGTCCTGGGGAGACTTGCCCAAGACGGCTACCAATCCATACATTCTCACTTAGGAGGAGATGGCCTGGGGATACGTGCCCAAGACTGCCACAAATCCGTACATTCTTAGTTGGAAGGAGATGCCCTGGGGAGACTTGCCCATGACTGCTACCAATCCATACATTTTCACTTGGGAGGAGATGCCCTGGGGAGACTTGCCCAAGACTGCCACCAATCCATACATTCTCACTTGGGAGGAGATGCCCTGGGGAGACTTGCCCAAGGTTGCCATGATGAAGGTTGAAGGTTGGGTGGGCGTGGCCTTAGCTTTAACGGAGTTTGGGAGGAGATGCCCCGGGGAGACTTGCCATTGGGAGGAGATGCCCTGGGAAGACTTGCCATTCGGAGGAGATGCCCTAAGAATCTTGCCGTTGGGAGGAGATGCCGTGGGAAGACTTTCTGTGGGAACTTTTGTCCTGGGGAGACTTGCCCAAGACGGCTACCAATCCATACATTCTCACTTAGGAGGAGATGGCCTGGGGAGACCTGCCCAAGACTGCCACCAATCCATACATTCTTACTTGGGAGGAGATGCCCCGGGGAGACTTGCCTAAGACTGCCACCAATCTATACATTCTCACTTGGGAGGAGATTCCCTGGGGAGACCTGCCCAAGACTGCCACCAATCCATACATTCTCACTTGGGAGAAGATGCCCTGGGGAGACTTGCCCAAGACTGCCACTAATCTATACATTCTCACTTGGAAGGAGATGCTCTGTGGAGACTTGCCCAAGACTGCCACCAATCCATACATTCTCACTTGGGAGGAGATGCCCTGGGGAGACCTGCCCAAGACTGACACCAATTCATACATTCTCACTTGGGAGAAGATGCCCTGGGGAGACTTGCCAAAGCTGCTACAAGTCCATAAATTATCACTTGGGAGGAGATGCCCCGGGGAGACTTGCCCAAGACTGCCACCAATCCATACATTCTCACTTGGGAGGAGATGCCCTGGGGAGACCTGCCCAAGACTGCCACCAATTCATACATTCTCACTTGGGAGAAGATGCCCTGGGGAGACTTGCCAAAGCTGCTACAAGTCCATACATTATCACTTGGGAGGAGATGCCCCGGGGAGACTTGCCCAAGACTCTCACCAATCCATACATTCTCACTTAGGAGGAGATGCCCAGGGGAGACTTGCCCAAGACTGCCACTAATCTATACATTCTCACTTGGAAGGAGATGCTCTGTGGAGACTTGCCCAAGACTGCCACCAATCCATACATTCTCACTTGGGAGGAGATGCCCCGGGGAGACTTGCCTAAGCCTGCCACCAATCCATACATTCTCACTTGGGAGGAGATTCCCTGGGGAGACCTGCCCAAGACTGCCACCAAAACATACATTCTCACTTGGGAGGAGATGCCCTGGGGAGACTTGCCCAAGACTGCCACAAGTCCATACATTATCACTTGGGAGGAGATGCCCTGGGGAGACCTGCCCAAGACTGCTACCAATCCATACATTCTCACTTGGGAGGAGATGCCCTGGGGAGACTTGCCCAAGACTGCCACAAGTCCATACATTATCACTTGGGAGGAGATGCCCTGGGGAGACTTGCCCAAGACTGCCACCAATCCATACATTCTCACTTGGGAGGAGATGCCCTTGGGAGACTTGCCTAAGACTGCCACCAATCCATACATGCTCACATGGGAGGAGATGCCCCGGGGACTTGCCCAAGACTGCCACCAAACCATACATTCTCACTTGGGAGGAGATGCCCAGGGGAGACTTGCCCAAGACTGCGACCAATCTATACATTCTCACTTGGGAGGAGATGCCCTTGGGAGACTTGCCCAAGACTGCCACCAATCCATACATTCTCACTTGGGAGAAGATGCCCTGGGGAGACCTGCCCAAGACTGCCACCAATCCATACATTCTCACTTGGGAGGAGATGCCCTGGGGAGACTTGCCCAAGACAGCCACTAATCCATACATTCTCACTTGGGAGGAGATGACCAGGGGAGACTTGCCCAAGACTGCCACCAATCCATACATTCTCACTTGGGAGGAGATGCCCTGGGGAGACTTGCCCAAGACTGCCACAAGTCCATACATTATCACTTGGGAGAAGATGCACTGGGAAGACTTGCCGTTGAAAGGAGATGCCGTGGGAAGACTTTCTGTAGGAAGACTTGTCCTGGGGAGACTTGCCTAAGACGGCTACCAATCCATACATTCTCACTTAGGAGGAGATGGCCTGGGGATACTTGCCCAAGACTGCCACAAATCCGAACATTCTTAGTTGGGAGGAGATGCCCTGGGGAGACTTGCCCATGACTGCTACCAATCCATACATTTTCACTTAGGAGGAGATGCCCTGGGGAGACTTGCCCAAGACAGCCACTAATCCATACATTCTCACTTGGGAGGAGATGACCAGGGGAGACTTGCCCAAGACTGCCACTAATCTATACATTCTCACTTGGAAGGAGATGCTCTGTGGAGACTTGCCCAAGACTGCCACTAATCCATACATTTTCACTTGGGAGGAGATGCCCTGGGGAGACCTGCCCAAGACTGCCACCAATTCATACATTCTCACTTGGGAGAAGATGCCCTGGGGAGACTTGCCAAAGCTGCTACAAGTCCATACATTATCACTTGGGAGGAGATGCCCCGGGGAGACTTGCCCAAGACTGCCACCAATCCATACATTCTCACTTGGGAGGAGATGCCCTGGGGAGACTTGCCCAAGACTGCCACAAGTCCATACAATATCACTTGGGAGAAGATGTCCTGGGGAGACTTGCCCAAGACTGCTACCAATCCATACATTCTCACTTAGGAGGAGATGCCCTGGGGAGACTTGCCCAAGACTGCCACAAGTCCATACATTATCACTTGGGAGGAGATGCCCTGGGCAGACTTGCCCAAGACTGCCACCAATCCATACATTCTCACTTGGGAGGAGATGCCCAGGGGAGACCTGCCCAAGACTGCCACTAATCTATACATTCTCACTTGGAAGGAGATGCTCTGTGGAGACTTGCCCAAGACTGCCACCAATCCATACATTCTCACTTGGGAGGAGATGCCCTGGGGGACCTGCCCAAGACTGCCACCAATTCATACATTCTCACTTGGGAGAAGATGCCCTGGGGAGACTTGCCAAAGCTGCTACAAGTCCATACATTATCACTTAGGAGGAGATGCCCCGGGGAGACTTGCCCAAGACTGCCACCAATCCATACATTCTCACTTGGGAGGAGATTCCCTGGGGAGACCTGCCCAAGACAGCCACTAATCTATACATTCTCACTTGGAAGGAAATGCTCTGTGGAGACTTGCCCAAGACTGCCACCAATCCATACATTCTCACTTGGGAGGAGATGCCCTTGGGAGACTTGCCTAAGACTGCCACCAATCCATACATGCTCACATGGGAGGAGATGCCCCGGGGACTTGCCCAAGACTGCCACCAAACCATACATTCTCACTTGGGAGGAGATGCCCTGGGGAGACTTGCCCAAGACTGCCACAAGTCCATACATTATCACTTGGGAGGAGATGCCCTGGGGAGACTTGCCCAAGACTGCCACCAATCCATACATTCTCACTTGGGAGGAGATGCCCTTGGGAGACTTGCCTAAGACTGCCACCAATCCATACATGCTCACATGGGAGGAGCTGCCCCGTGGACTTGCCCAAGACTGCCACCAAACCATACATTCTCACTTGGGAGGAGATGCCCAGGGGAGTCTTGCCCAAGACTGCGACCAATCTATACATTCTCACTTGGAAGGAGATGCCCTTGGGAGACTTGCCCAGGACTGCCACCAATCCATACATTCTCACTTGGGAGGAGATGCCCCGGGGAGACTTGCCTAAGACTGCCACCAATCCATACATTCTCACTTGGGAGGAGATTCCCTGGGGAGACCTGCCCAAGACTGCCACCAATCCATACATTCTCACTTGCGAGGAGATGCCCTGGGGAGACTTGCCCAAGACTGCCACAAGTCCATACATTATCACTTGGGAGGAGATGCCCTGGGGAGACTTGCCCAAGACTGCCACCAATTTATACATTCTCACTTGGGAGGAGATGCCCTGGGGAGACTTGCCCAAGACTGCCACAAGTCCATACATTATCACTTGGGAGGAAATGCCCTGAGAATACTTGCCCAAGACTGGCACCAATCCATACATTTTCACTTGGGAGGAGATGCCCTGGGGAGATTCGCCCAAGGTTGCCATGATGAAGGTTAAAGGTTGGGTGGGCGTGGCCTTAGCTTTAACGGTGTTTGGGTGGAGATGCCCCGGGGAGACTTGCCATTGGGAGGAGATGCCCTGAGAAAACTTGCTATTGGGAGGAGATGACCTGGGAAGTCTTGCCATTTGGAGGAGATGCCCTGGGAAGACTTGCCGTTGGGAGGAGATGCCGTGGGAAGACTTTCTGTGAGAAGACTTGTCCTGGGGAGACTTGCCTAAGACGGCTACCAATCCATACATTCTCACTTAGGAGGAGATGGCCTGGGGATACTTGCCCAAGACTGCCACTAATCTATACATTCTCACTTGGAAGGAGATGCTCTGTGGAGACTTGCCCAAGACTGCCACAAATCCATACATTTTCACTTGGGAGGAGATACCCTGGGGAGACCTGCCCAAGACTGCCACCAATTCATACATTCTCACTTGGGAGAAGATGCCCTGGGGAGACTTGCCAAAGCTGCTACAAGTCCATACATTATCACTTGGGAGGAGATGCCCCGGGGAGACTTGCCCAAGACTGCCACTAATCTATACATTCTCACTTGGAAGGAGATGCTCTGTGGAGACTTGCCCAAGACTGCCACCAATCCATACATTCTCACTTGGGAGGAGATACGCTGGGGAGACCTGCCCAAGACTGCCACCAATTCATACATTCTCACTTGGGAGGAGATGCCCCGGGGAGACTTGCCGAAGACTGCCACCAATCCATACATTCTCACTTGGGAGGAGATGCCCTGGGGAGACTTGCCCAGGACTGCCACCAATCCATACATTCTCACTTGGGAGGAGATGCCCCGGGGAGACTTGCCTAAGACTGCCACCAATCCATACATTCTCACTTGGGAGGAGATTCCCTGGGGAGACCTGCCCAAGACTGCCACCAATCCATACATTCTCACTTGGGAGGAGATGCCCTGGGGAGACTTGCCCAAGACTGCCACCAATCCATACATTCTCACTTGGGAGGAGATGCCCTTGGGAGACTTGCCTAAGACTGCCACCAATCCATACATGCTCACATGGGAGGATATGCCCCGGGGACTTGCCCAAGACTGCCACCAAACCATACATTCTCACTTGGGAGGAGATGCCCTGGGGAGACTTGCCCAAGACTGCCACAAGTCCATACATTATCACTTGGGAGGAGATGCCCTGGGGAGACTTGCCCAAGACTGCCACCAATCCATACATTCTCACTTGGGAGGAGATGCCCTGGGGAGACTTGCCCATGACTGCCACCAATCCATACATTCTCACTTGGGAGGAGATGCCCCGGGGAGACTTGCCCAAGACTGCCACCAATCCATACATTCTCACTTGGGAGGAGATGCCCCGGGGAGACTTGCCCAAGACTGCGACCAATCCAAACATTCTTACTTGGGAGGAGATGCCCTGGGGAGACTTGCCCAAGACTGCCACCAATCCATACATTTTCACTTGGGAGGAGATGCCCTGGGGAGATTTGCCCAAGGTTGCCATGATGAAGGTTGAAGGTTGGGTGGGCGTGGCCTTAGCTTTAACGGTGTTTGGGTGGAGATGCCCCGGGGAGATTTGCCATTGGGAGGAGATGCCCTGAGAAGACTTGCTATTGGGAGGAGATGCCCTGGGAAGACTTGCCATTGGGAGGAGATGCCCTGGGAAGACTTGCCGTTGGGAGGAGATGCAGTGGGAAGACTTTCTGTGGGAAGACTTGTCCTGGGCAGACTTGCCTGTTGTAGGCTTGCGACAACCCCTCTCTCCCCATCCTTACTTTACTTCCTTTCCTTCTCTCTGCCCACGCTTTCTCTTCCAAATACCACATTATCCTTCTCTCTCTCCATGTTCTATCTTCATCTATCCTCTTCCCACTACCTCTCAACCTTCCCCCTAATTTCATTACTTCATATTTGTCCTCCTCATCTTCCAACTCTACTATCCATAATTTTGCTATCTCCTGATCTATTCCTCTAATTCCCTTAACTTTTCTAATTGTTACCTTCGCCCCAATTCCTGCTAGCAATTTTTCTACTTTCTCTTTGCTTTCCCTATATCCTACATTCAAACCTCTGATAACGATGTTCCTCTTTCTTTTTTCCTTCTCCAGAATCTCAACCTGACTTGCTAACTCTTGCATTTTTCTTTCAAAATTATCGTCTTCAACTTCTCCATTCTTCTCACTACTTCCTATATTTTCCCCTATATCTATAGCCTCTAATCCACCATTCTCATTTTTCCCAACTTCCTCACTCCAATCCGATATTTCTTTTTCTAACCTGTAACATTATGTTCCACATATTTTCTTTTTTCCAATTTTCCTTCCACTTTTTTAACTTCCTTTTAATCCCGCCTATCTCCTTGTTTATAACCTCAGTCTGCCTATCTCTTTTTTCTTCTATATCCCCAACAATATCTATTTTGTCCCACACCTCTGCCTATTTTTCTCGAAACTTTTAACCAATGTCTTCACTAACTCGAATAAATCAATGCAGTCCTCACACTTCATAATTTTTCGGCCCTTTCCCCTTCCTGTTCCGCCTATAAAATTTTGTAACTCCGACCTTTTCCCGCCTGTACTACCTGAGTCAACTTTCGCCATTCTAGATCCCTATCATACCTACACTTCAGCCGCTATCCTCGTCACTCACTATCTCTCACATTCACTCCCCACTCTTTCTACCTAACCTCACAATTCACGCTTTCAATTACCTTCTTTACGTTTTACATTCACACTATTTTCTACCTGCATTCTCTCTAAAACATTCACCTTACCTTGCTCACCACTTTTCACTCATACAACTGCCCACCGTCAATTAACATTGACCAATTTACCAAAATAATAGTATATTATGCATCAAGGGAGGGAAGACCGTGTTTTTTTGTCAAGCACAAATGTTCGGAGAACATTGTGCGAGACAAAAAATCGGCCTCCCGAGGTGCATATGCTATTTTCTATCACATATGTACGAAAATCTCGTGTTTCGTTCGCGTTAGCGGGTCAGCACTCGCAGTCTTTAGGTTAGTGACGTTAGAGATAAAAAAAATTCCGAACAGTGAAAAAAACTCTCATCGCGCAAGCGCATTGCTTGTGAGTTCTGCCCCGCTTAAGGCGAACGAAAACACGAGGTTTTCGTGCATGTGTGGTAGAAACAATTTTTCCTTCACAAACGCGTGCACTACTTTACAGTACCGGAAATGGAAGCCTGAAATTATTAAAAAAAATTTTTTTATTAAGGTTAAATTAAAGTTCAATTAATATTTATTAGAACCCTGCGCCGCCGCGCCACGCAGACGCCGCTGCTCATTTACTACGTACACCAGCGCGCTGCCGATTGACTATCGGCGAATGGGCGTTCATCGGCGTTGTTTCGTAAAAGCTAAATTTGAGATTTTAATTATTTTCATACGTCATAATTGATTTTTTCTTAGAATTTAAAACTCAAAAGAAAGCATTTAAGCATTTTTCGCAGTGAAGACGAATCTGTTATCAGAAATAGTCCATCACGTCAGAATTTTGAGTAATTCTAGGTCAAATGTCCCAAAAATGACTATTTTCGAAATTTTTGTGAATTTTTTCTGGAAGACGGAAATTATTATTATTTCTTTCATTTTCTATATTGGCTTCATATAGTACGCACTGCAAAATTTAAAACCCTTTAAGGATTGTCAATGGCGAGATGCGCGGTAAGGGGATTGTTTCCTAATCCCCGTGCATTAGCTCCATTATCACGCAGGGTTTCAACTTAAAGAAAGTAAAATATTTATTTCTCAAACTTGCTAAAAAATATTAATATATAATATTTATCAATTGATTTATTTAAAAAAGTTGGAAAAATACATAATGCATATATTTTTTTATTTAAATGTTACAAATTTTGCTAAATAAGATTCCTGCAAAAATTAGTAGAAATTATGTTGGCAATATCCACTTTAGATTTGCTGTGCGCAGACGTAGTGTTTATGTAATCCTAACCTCAAATTTTGTGTATTTCTTGAAATTAAAGAGTCTAGAAGTTTTGAAATATAAAAGAGACTTTAATATTATAAAGGTAAAGATATACAACTTGTTTTATTAACAGAAACGTTTAACATTTTTTAGTGTAGAAGAAAAATTTATGGCTTTTGTATCACTACATTTGAATTAAGTGTAATGTTACCGCGCAAGTGCTAGTTTCAAGGTCATCATTCATTTTTGGTGAAAAACAACTTTGATAATTATTTATTCAGTAAATCCATGGTCAGTTTTTTCTAAACTTTTTCAATTTAAATTTGAAGACATTTTCTTCCTAATATCTAAATTTCAAAATTTAACCTCACGAGATCGAGCGCGCGCAGGAGCGCGCGTGCTTACGTTTTCTTTATTTAATTGTTAATCATTAACTTATTGTTTTATTTAGTGATATAAGGAAGTAAATAATTTCCCCTGCATAAGGAAATAAGTAGTTTTTAATGTGAAATAAAATGTCATGAAAATCATTTTTTTGGTATACAGTAATTCCTGATATTAAAAAAATATGTACTTCTGTTTTTTTACTGTCACACTTGTAAACATCATGCACACATATATTAGATTTATCGAATACAATAAACTGTTTTATAATTAAGAAATTGGCATTGAAACTCTTTGGTACTATTTTATAAAATGTGTTAATATAATTAGTTGGTAATGTCATAAGGTTATTTGCAGTTTTGGTATTTTGTAATTCAATAAATCCATATTAAATCGACTCTAACTTTTATAAAAATTTCTTTTTTTAATTAATTTGTAATAGGGATAAATAACGTTGCATTTTATTATTTCAAAAAGGCATTGATTTACATACTTAACACATTAAAAACCTCTTGCTTACCTAAACACCTAGAGAGTCACCTAGTTTACAACGAATGCACAACAAGGCTTATATGTTTATAATATTTGTCGGTCGGTGCGTCACAATGAAAAAATACTTTACCTATTTTTCAAACAGAAAATACCAAATTTTTTTTCACAAACTTCTTTCTAAATGTCTTTATTACAATTCTACTTAATAAAGTAAACACTTAGAGATAACAAACATAAATTTCATTATTTCATTGATGAAAACGAACGATTAATATTTATTTACAAAAAGGAATATCCATGGCAATTAAGATTTCCTTCTTACTTTCAAATAATTGAATCGTAAAATTCCAATTGGAGTCATGATGTATTAACTTGACAATAGACCATGTATTTTTCAACAAAACGGCTAAAGCAGCACTACAGAAAAAATAAAAAAGTGAATTTGTATGACGGGTCTATTCCATTACTAATTTTTATCCATTCATTTAAAACTATATTTCTAATTATCTCTTTTAGTACCTTTCTATTCGTATTATTTTGAAACAGTGTACTATTGATTTTCCATTTGCCTAGAACTAAAACATTCTATTTTATTTTTAACTAACAACATTCTGATACCCAGTACAACACCAGATATTTCCTGAATCTTTCTTAAACCTTGCAGTGAAAGGTTCGCAATATTTAAATTCGCAGTTTAGTAAAGCTTAGTTAAAGTAGTAAAATTTCCACATATGAGGAACTATTTCTAGCCTATGTTATCTAAAAATTTCAATTCAATGTCCGTGAAACATTACGCCAAAGCAGACTCGTGCAATATTGAGGAAATGTTTCAAATAAGATTAAAAGTTTTATTAAATCTGGTGGTTAATCATATTTTATGGATGTTTCACATTTATTGAAATACATTCAGAAATGTATTACAGGAAAAATTACAGATAATTTTAAAACTTTAAAGAAATATATTTTTTACCCAAAAAGCAAATATTTTTATCTTAAAAAATACTGAAAATATTCAGTAGTTTTTTCTAAATCTAAGGTCGAAATTTCTGTGCATTAAGATTAAATAATAGACATTGGAAAAATAGAATATAAACTTGTATTTTTAAATGAAAAAATCGGTGTATGAAAGAAATCCTTCAATGATCATATAATCGTACAATTAATCGATTCTTTATACTTTGGTTTCATAAAAAATTAATACATTCAATAAATTTAGTTTTAAGAGAATTATTATTTACAACTTCTATTACATATAAAACTAAAAATAAATAAAATACAATAGAATTGCAAACATTTATAGTTTTAATTAAAGAGACTGAAGGATAATTTTAAGAAAAGTGAAAAACTGACATAAAAAATTGAATAAAGTTCCGAATAGGAGAACTCGCGGATTTAGATGAAACTACATATATACTTAAGTATATTGATGCACTGATTACAGAAATAATAAAGAAAATTATCGACTACTTGAATTTTAGGACGGAAACCGTAAAAAGTACGAACCACGTACAGGGGGGTTCGGGTACCATAAAAAGTGAAGCGTATTTTTATACAATTGTAGGGGAAAAGAGGTTACGTACTATAAGAAGTGTTTGTTTTTTATTCAAGTTCACCTAAGCATTTGTTGCTTTTATTATGGTCTTGCATTTAAAACAAAAATTAGCAACTTTTCTGAGAACATGTATGGAACATAAAATATGTACTTCTATGAAACCTACATCTTTTGTTCAGTACATTTTTTTGAAATTCTGAAAATATGCTACCCAGTTAAAAATTCCTTTACAGGAACTTCTAAGGATCGTGTCATGAACCTTTAAGGAACATTAAATGTTCCTTGAAGGATCCGGACAGGTCCTGTAAGGATCCTTTAACGATCCTCAAAGGTCCTGCAATAATTCCTTAGAGGATCCTGACACGATCCCTTGACGGAATTTGGGACAACGATCCTTCACAGGTTCCCGCGTGTACCTGTACAGGATCTCAAGCTGTATAATGGTCCTACGAGGGACTCGTTAAAGGAACATAAGTAAGCTCCTATGAAGGAACATGTGTAGTTTTTCAAAGAACTGAATACATGACGCGCACTGTTCGAACTTGGTTTCTATGATACTTACGGCTGCGCAGTAGTTTTTAATTTTTTAGAATCTTACGTCAAATATAACATATAATTTTGATCAATTACCAGATCAAAAAAAAAAAAATTATCCAAAAGTTTTTATTAAAGGATCCTGCGCGGGAACATGCATGACAACATGTACATTATGCGTTCCTTCGCGGGAACCTGTGAAGGATCGTTGTTCATAATCCCGTCAAGGGATCGTGTCAGGATCCTCTAAGGAATTATTGCAGAACCTTTGAGGATCCTTAAAGGAACATTTAATGTTCCTTAAAGGTTCATGACACGATCCTTAGAAGTTCCTGTAAAGGAATTTTTAACTGGGTACCATATTTTACTATACTACTCTATTCATTTTCAAGCTTTTGATATATTCATTAGCGATTACCTTGAAAAGTGTTCAAGATACCGAAAAATTGGATAGGATTTAAAGTGCGTTTGTTTAAAAATATTACTATCTTTATTTAACACATTTTTCGAAATTTCTAATATTTACAGAGTTAAACTGAGAAAACTAAAAAATAGGTTTTTTATGGTTATACTATGAACAACAAAAAAAAGAAAAAAACTATTAATAATAGAATTAACAAAAATGAAATGACTTGAAGTTCCAATTTTGATTATGTGGTAGAAGACAAAACAAAGTAGTACTTATGTTTAGTTGGTTTTTGTGTTCTCTATTCAGAGCATCAAAAGGTATCTATTGATTCATAAATGGTTATTTCTTACAATTATCAATTTTTTAATATTAATTTTTGTTCAAGTCTTAATATTCCTAAAAGTTTTCATTCAAACTTTTTTTTTCAATGGAATACTTGTTTTCTGTATTTATATGAAAAAAAAAAAATACTTAAGATTTGTTTAATTCTTTTATGGGATGGAAATTACCGAAGTTATGAATTTATGAAATGCAACGTTTCTAATAATACAGCACTTTTGACACGCGTATTTATGAGAAAAATTAAACGCGTATTTATAAGAAAATTTTCTTTATCAATTAGTAACTGCGTAAAAAAGGAAAAAATCAAAAATCCAAGACTTCGGTTTTGAGATATTTCTATTGGAAAGACACTACTTTTTATTACATATGTTAAAAATTTCAGAAAAACAACAAATTTTCTGTAGAGCATTAAATATTATATATACCGGGTGTCCCTACATAACGTAAACATATTTTAGGGTTGATATCAGCTCAAAAAATTTAGTTAAAAGTGTTGTTCCTTTTTTGATTGAACTATAATTGCGAGAGTTATTTGCAATTCCAAATTAGCCAATCACGCAACGCCTTTACCTTAGAGGGAATGTTCTACTTCACAGTTTATTCCCTCAAAGCTGAAAAAAAAGAGTTTTAATAAGCGTGAAGAAAACGAAAATCAAGCACAATAGTGTTCGACGGTCACAGGGGTCTTTCGGTCCAGGGGGGTGATCCGCCTTTACTCTTTGTATTGCTGAAAGTTGACACCCCCACTAAAAAAGAAAGTATTTGGCTTAAGATTTGAGATAGCTTACGCCAAACTCGGTTTGGCGGTTGAACCGTAAACTAAGGTTAAGCCAAATGATATGTGTTTATGTCAAATACTTACCTTTGTTTTTGATGAATTGAAGGTAGAATGAGTGGAGTTGGACATATATATTTACAAAGTGAACGTTCTTACGCGCAAATAAATCGTTTTTAATCAGGAAATACACCATTTTTTTGAAAATGTGATAAAAGTGAAATGTGACAAGTGCGATTTATTTAGCATTGTAGTCGCTGTGACAGAAAAGGGCAGCAGTTATAAAGGACCCACCACCCGGTTGTAAATCCGTGTACAAGATCATCTACTGAACTTGTACATGGTTCTGGATAAAATCATGCACAGGTGCATTGACTTGTCTTGTGCATGAACTTGTGAATGCACAGCACGTGAATTTGGAACAACGAACGTGTACATTTTCATGCACGCATAATAAAATCTGATACAAGAACATGTGCATGAACGTGCAATGTTCATGCACATAATTTTCTATACTTTAAATATTATTAACAAATGTTACTTGTTTTATAGTGGTCCCCTACCTTTTAAAGCCATTAAAATCTACTGCGCAGCCTTCACTCCCATAGATAACTAATGCGCAACGTTTAAAGTTTAATAAATGATTATTCATTTTCGTGTACAGATTCATGTGCATGTTCGTGTGCATGTTCATGCACATGAAATTATTGGCCTTTAGGAAGCGTTCATGAACATGTGCATGTTCCTTTGCACGTTCGTTGTTCCAAATTCGTGTGTGTACCATTCGCAAGTTCATGCACAAAACAAGTCAATGCACCTGTGCATGATTTTATCCAGAATCATGTACAAGTTCAGTAGATGATCTTGTACACGGATTTACAACCGGGCATTACCGACAGAAAAGTTACTAGACGCAGCGGTAAATTCAAAAGTTCAAAATAAATTGAAGTGAATATAAATGTGTAATAAAGAAGCTTTTTTTAATGAAAGTAAGTATGTAATAAAGACAATATTTACATTTAATATTGAAATTAAAGTATGTGTTTTTGAATAAAAAGTAACACATTTTACAGACTTGATAAGTACTTTTGTCTTTTTATTCTCATAATTGAAATTATTTTTAAAATTAAAACTTCCAACTTATATATTTCAATTGATCAATATATTTTTAATTCCATAAAACAAAGAAATATTTATTTTATTTTCTTATATTAAACTAAATTTCATAAATTACTTCGACAACAATGAATTTTTTTAATAAAGCTATTAAAATTTTAAAAATGTACTTACCAACGTTGAAAGTCAGTTGCAGTCAATATTAATAAAAATTATTTTATAATTTTAACATTACTGAAATTAATTTTAAATTACAAATTAAAAAAAAAACAATAATTATTCTTAATAATGTAATTAATATTATTGAAAAATTACGTCCATTAAATCTGAATATTTTCGTAGTTTTTATGAAAAATTACAAGAGTTAAAAGAGTCCTTTTACATTTTTTTATTTCAAATGAATAACATTTTTTTTTTAAAATTGAAAAAATAAAACTTTTCTATAATCGAAGAATTTATTTTTTAATTAAATAAGAAAACCAACTATCACCCTCTTATAAAAAAATAGAAAAGAATTAGTTTATGACTATTGAAATTTAAGAGATTAATTAAATTAAACTATAAAATAAAATAAATTTAAAAACGATAACTGAAAATCTACAATAAATAAATAAATAACATTTGTACAAAAAGAACAATCAAATAAAATGCAATTAAACAATTTCGAGAAAATGAAAGAATATTTTTAAGAAGTAAAAAAATGACAATAAAATGAGAAAATTATTATAAGATAAAATTTACATGAGATAGAGAAAAGCAAGAAGAGTCTTTCACAAAAAAAAATTAATGTAGTATTATAGAATAAAAAGAAATGTATCAAATAAATATTTAGAAAAAAGTATATATTTTAAGATAAAAATGAATTGAAGTATTAAAACTTGAAAAATTCTTTTAAAAATAATAGAAGAAAGAATAAAGTGAAGGTAGATCAAAAAAATTTAAGGATAAGTCAAAAAGTCTTAATGATTCGGAAAAACTGAATACATAAAATAAAATAATAACAAAGTAATACTTTGAAAAATGGAAGCCTTTTTAGAAAAAGTTAATAAGATATGAAATGTTTTAGAAAATGATACAAAATATAAAACTTGTGAAAATTAAAGTTCAAAAATAAAAAGAAGACAAAAATGAGAAAATGTAAAGAAATGAGAAAAAATGTTGAAAAATGTTAACAAATTTCTTTAAAATAATGTTTTTTATGAAATTACTCTTAACATAAAGAAAATTTAAAAATAATATGGATGTCACTTTTAAAAATAGAGAAATATATTTTAGAAACATTTTTAACAATAAAACATGTATCTAACAGATCGTAAAATCTAGAAATATTGTGAATGAATAAATAAATTTGCGAAAAAATAAACTAAATGTAAAAAAAGTTAAATAAAGTTGCGAATAGTTCCTCTATGAGAAAGCAAAAAGGAGGAAATCGAAAATAAAATCTTAAAATTTAAGAAAAAACTGTATTTTTCACCAAAGTATGAAAGCAAATAAATTTTCATAAATATTTTAAGAACAAATTACATTATATTACTTAAACTAATTTGTATAAAAAGAACAGAATTAAAGAGAATGTGTAAGACGAAGAGAAAAGTTTTAAAACAAGAAAGAAATTTTTAATACACACAGAAAATTACAATGAAATGGAAATATTTAACATATAACAAAATGAAATGCAGACGAATTAATTTGTGATATGTATTATTTTTTAAATTATTAAAATATTTAAAAAAGTTTTAATACATTAAAGTTTAATTTAATTGGCGTTGACTTTCTTTTCAATCAAGATTTTTAAATATTTATTTGAACTATTTTTAATTGAATATTTAAAATTATTAAAGAATACAAAATTGAAATTGAAATTTTTATGATTTTTTTTTACAAAATCTCGGCTTCCATCATGACGGTTTAAGACAAGAAGAGGTTTGCACACTTCAAAAATTAAAAATCCGTTATAGTAGTAAGCAGCTTTTAAGAAAGGCAAATACAACAAGAACAATGTTTTTTTAAAAAAACAGATGTGAAACAGTGTAACAAAGTGACTGTTTAAACTTTTAACCTTCAAAATAGAAATCCAATCCTTACGGTATCAAAAATCGGATTCCTATTTTAGTTTTTTTCCACCGTATATGCACTGGTACACCATTTTACTTACTAGTATATACTTTTTACTTGTTGAAAGTTCATATATTATCCAAAAATATAGAAAAGCTAAAATGTCAACACTCGCAGGTGAAACACCCATGTGACTTTACCGACAATTGCTGACAGTCAGCTGTGTCCGAAAGTTGCCGAAGAAACACGAGCGTCAGTCGGAGTCAATGAAAACGGTTTTCAATAGATCACATACTTTGCTTGCCTATGCGCTATCCAGTTATTATAGAGATCAGTGCTATAAATTCCTTAATTTTTCAATTCACAATTATTATTTTTAGATTTAATAATTCTTGTTCAATTTTTTAAATTATTTTTTCCATTGTCTATTAATCTTGACATTTTTCAAATTTTGGTTTCAATTGTCAATTATTTTTTTCAGTGTTTGATTTTTTTTTAAATATGTATTATTTTTTCTACTTTTAATTTATTTCTTCAATTTTTTAATTATTTTCTTCAATTTATTCTTACTTTCTATAATTTTCAATTATTTTCTTATATTTTTAAAATATTTTTTTCTTTTAATTCTTGTCACCTTTCCACCTTTTTTGAAGTTAAATGATACTGGGATGCCTATATAATGAAAGTAATTTTAAAAAAATTGTTCAAGACTAATCAAATCTGTGAAGAAAAATGTTCTCACCTGATTTCAACCTTGACGTTTCTCGCTCTTAAAAGACAAAACAAATTAGTTAATGTTCATTTATTAAAAATAATAAAGTGGCACAAGTGGGGGAACTTCAATTTTGTTGTTTTAAAAAGTAACTAAATATTATTTTTTTATAATTTTCCGAAATTTTGAAAATACTTCAAAAATAATATTTAAATGATTTTTATAGCAACAAAATTGAAGTTTTCCAATTGTGCCACTCTATTGTTTCGAATAAATCGACATTTAACTAATTTATTTTTTTTAAGATCGAGAAACATTGACACTGAAATAAGGTGAGAGCTTTTTTCTTCACAGGTCTTAACCACCCCCCTACCCACTAGACCTTACGTAATTTATGGACGGCCTCTATTCGTTGTATTCTGTTAAAATATTTTTTGTTAAAAAAATATATAATGAACAATTTAATTTTTTTAACTTCTTTCTTAACATAATGTCGTTCACAAAATACAACGAGCAGAGTTGTAAAAAACGTTTCAAAAATTATTGAATGAATTATTATTTCTCATTTTTTGTGAAAATGACAATTGTTCACACAGTTCAATGTAGAAACACAAAATCTTAAATAAATTAATTGTTTGATAAGAAATGTTGATTGAACATAATTTTTTTTACCTACAATAAACAACTGGTTTATTTTTTTTTTAAACTTTTTTTATTTTATGGTCTGTGAATTCAATTTTATAATAAATACTCTCATCTTATCATCATTTCTATATTTTTTAGAAATATTTTACCTTATTTTAAAATTCTTTAATTTTTTATTTATGAACATAATTTACTTATTTTGTACTTTTTTTTTTATTTATGCATTTTGTTTTAAAATAGTAATTATTCAATTATTGCAATTTTTTAGACTTCTTTTTCTATTTAGTTTAATTTTAACATTTTTTCGGTTATGTTCTTATTTATTTTTTTAATTTCAAAAAAACATGTGTAACATATTTAATTAAAAAAAAATATATTCCTTTCTAATTTTTATTGTTTATTTTTATACCTGTATTATTATTTTAAAAGTTTTTAATGTTTTAAGACTTTGTTTATATATTTACTAAGTTGTTCATTACTATATTTTGTTATGTTTTTTAGGGTCGAGTATTTTTTTGCATTAAAATAGATTATACACGAATTTTTTATTTTTGTCTTAATAAGTAGTTTTATCGAATATTATCTCCACTATTGCTTTTTTTTTTTACTTTTTATTAAATTTTTAAATTTTTAAATCCTACTGATTTTTTTATTTCTCCCTATTATTTCTCATATATTTTTTTTAATAACATTTTCATGATTTGAGAAATCATAGAATTTGCCGTAAATTTTAAAAATGATAATTCGTTGCAGACCATGTTATAAAAATCAGTTATATAAATAATGTAATGAAAGAGAATTAATTTATATTCATAACAAAAAATTCGCATATTTTTTCTATCCCTATAAGTGTATAGATAAATATTTTTTTGAATTAAACTTTCTTTAAAAAAAATTTATAATTCTTATTTGTACAGATATTTTCACTTGTAAAACAACCAAGTGTAGGGGAGACCGAGGAGGAAAGTAACAGAGGTGGAAAGTAACAACGCTTATAACTTCTAAACCAATCAGCGAAGAGACATGGTCCCAAAGTAATTTTTTGTTCAGTTTTACCCCCTCTACCTTCCCCATATCATGCGCGAGCTGGTTCAGGAACCGTATGTCTGATATTGACATGTTGTGCAAAAATTACGACAAAAGTAAGTTTTTGTCTAAATTTTCAAAATATCATATTTCTTTGATTTTATAGATATTTCAAAAATGCTTTTCGTAATTTTGAAGCTTAATTATCTACCTTTAAGTCGTACTTGTATATAATTAAAAAATATAAAATACTTTTGTGTAATTTAAACTTATTTTTTGAAATCCAAGGAAAAGAGGGGTGAGGTGGAAAGTAACACGTTGTTACTTTTCTCCTCACCCCATGCTTTATTTTTATAAACATCCTCCTTTTTTATAACTATGTGATTTTATATGTTTATTTCATATTTTAATGATGAGAAATTGAACTCTTGATTGGAAATTTTTTTAAAACGATGCTTTTTAACGTCATAGCTGTCGAACGAATATTAAATAGATAAAAAAAACTTGATTACAAAAAAGTGCAAAAATATGTGCCAATTATTTACAAAATGTAGTTGATATTACTTTGTCTTTTTTATATGTTCATAATAAAAATAATTTTAATTAATAGCAGTTTTATATTTGAAATGTTAGCCTTCATTTTTAAGTGTTACTTTCCTCCTTCGTGCTGTTACTTTCCACCTCAGGGGTGAGGAGGAAAGTAACAAACAAAGAGCTGATTAAAAACTCCTGCTGTTGACTATCTAATTATTATTTATGTTTAATTCCAATTTTATTTAATAGGTGAAGGTCCAAGCTTTCGATTAGTATGTTTACAGAACTTATCCGACAAATAGTTTTGATGCTATCATCAAAAAACTGATTTTTGTTACTTTCCTCCTTGGTCTCCCCTATCTGAAGCAGTTATACACTAAACATGGACAATGGAAGAAGGAAAGGAAAAGAAATCAATTCCAAATCAAAAGTTGCAACTAAAGTGAAGTTACTACATCTGCAGGACGGTATGTGTAATTAATTTTAATTAATTTTTTTTAGTAGACCAATCTTTGTTAATTGATCCTTTATTCTGGTCTGGTATGAAGAATAAACCGCTGTGATTCCTGCAATTAACCAAATTTTAATGAATAATAAATATTTGTAAACATGAATATTTTTTTATTAAAACAATTATAATTAATTATTAAATGTCAGTTTTTGTGGATTTGTGTATGTTAAATAAAAAACAAGTTTTAGGCCATTAATTCCACATTTCTTTTAAAATTTTCAATATTTTATAACGACGTTTCGGCAGCTACCGCTACCCTTATCAAGTTCATTATTATTTTTTTTTTTCATAAAATGCTAAAAATAAAAATAAAATTGTTTTTAGATTAAATTTACATAAGTGTATATGTGTAATTTTGTCACCTTAAATCAAAATGCAGGAAAAGTCGTACTTACATTTTGAAAATCACTAATGCTGTCATATTAAAAAGTCATTATTATTATTATTATTTTTTTTTTTTAATATTAAAAATTATAAAATAAATCAATTAAAAGATTTTTATACATGATGATGATTTTATTCATCATCATGTCTCAACTGTATGACACTGTATGATTTAAATTTTAATACTATATTGTGTGCAATTTATAATGTCGGTAATTTGGGGCGCTATATTACCAGATTAATGTATATTATTGAAAAATCCATGATAAATACTACCCAGCCTTTCAACGTCTGTTTTAAAATTTATTGCTTTATTTTCTTTTGTGATATAAATCAATTCTAAACATTTTCTTTTAAACCAATTTTCCTCTACATTCAGAATTGTTACTTTATTTAAATCAAAATTGTGTTTATTTTCGGTAGCGTGTGTTGATATAGCTGTATTTGTTTTTTTATTTTTTATGTCTCTAGCATGTTCCTTCATTCTAATTTGTAGGTGTCTAGATGTTCCTCCAATATATATATTATCACAATTAAAACAAGGCATTTTATATATTGTATTAGTTTTGCATGTGCAAACTTAGTAATGGAATACTTAGAAAAGAAAGCTCTAAAAAAAATCAAATATAAAATTATCTTTTATGGTAGATATATTGATGACACTCTAATATGTCTACCAATTAATAAAATAGACCATTTTTACAAAACATTTAACTCTATGAGAGATACTAACAGAATAAAATTCACTTTGGAAGAATCAATAAACAATAGTATAAATTTTCTAGATCTAACTCTGTATATAAAAAATAACAAAATAATTAATAATTGGTTCAGAAAACCTATTTGGTCAGGCCGTTATATAAATTTTGATTCTGAACATGGTCTAAAATATAAATTAAGTGTTATTATCGCTCAAACAGATCGTGCTATTAAATTATCAGACAAAAAATTCCATGCAGAAAATCTAAAAATAGTTCAAGAAACTCTTTAAAACGGTTTTCCAACTAGCATCCTGAATAAAAAAATTAAAGAAAGATACAATTGCATAATTTCAAATAGTAATAAAGTATCATC
Source organism: Ganaspis brasiliensis (assembly GCA_037103525.1). Lineage (NCBI taxonomy): Eukaryota > Metazoa > Arthropoda > Insecta > Hymenoptera > Figitidae > Ganaspis > Ganaspis brasiliensis. The sequence goes on from JAZKLR010000014.1 coordinate 1,954,429, forward strand.
CGAAAGTAATATTAAAACAATTATTTCACTTCCATATATTAAAGAATTAGAAAACATTTTTTACAATTTATTTAACAAGTTCAATATCAAAGTAGTTCAATCAATAGAAAACACATTAGGGAAAAATATCCTACACTCAACTAAAGATAAAACAGAAAAAAATCAACAAATCAATACAATATATAAAATGCCTTGTTTTAATTGTGATAATATATATATTGGAGGAACATCTAGACACCTACAAATTAGAATGAAGGAACATGCTAGAGACATAAAAAATAAAAAAACAAATACAGCTATATTAACACACGCTACCGAAAATAAACACAATTTTGATTTAAATAAAGTAACAATTCTGAATGTAGAGGAAAATTGGTTTAAAAGAAAATGTTTAGAATTGATTTATATCACAAAAGAAAATAAAGCAATAAATTTTAAAACAGACGTTGAAAGGCTGGGTAGTATTTATCATGGATTTTTCAATAATATACATTAATCTGGTAATATAGCGCCCCAAATTACCGACATTATAAATTGCACACAATATAGTATTAAAATTTAAATCATACAGTGTCATACAGTTGAGACATGATGATGAATAAAATCATCATCATGTATAAAAATCTTTTAATTGATTTATTTTATAGTTTTTAATATTAAAAAAAAAAAATAAATAATAATAATGACTTTTTAATATGACAGCTTTAGTGATTTTCAAAATGTAAGTACGACTTTTCCTGCATTTTGATTTAAGGTGACAAAATTACACATATACACTTATGTAAATTTAATCTAAAAACAATTTTATTTTTATTTTTAGCATTTTATGAAAAAAAAAAATAATAATGAACTTGATAAGGGTAGCGGTAGCTGCCGAAACGTCGTTATAAAATATTGAAAATTTTAAAAGAAATGTGGAATTAATGGCCTAAAACTTGTTTTTTATTTAACATACACAAATCCACAAAAACTGACATTTAATAATTAATTATAATTGTTTTAATAAAAAAATATTCATGTTTACAAATATTTATTATTCATTAAAATTTGGTTAATTGCAGGAATCACAGCGGTTTATTCTTCATACCAGACCAGAATAAAGGATCAATTAACAAAGATTGGTCTACTAAAAAAAAATTAATTAAAATTAATTACACATACCGTCCTACAGATGTAGTAACTTCACTTTAGTTGCAACTTTTGATTTGGAATTGATTTCTTTTCCTTTCCTTTTTCCACTGTCCATGTTTAGTGTATAACTGCTTCAGATACACTTGGTTGTTTTACAAGTGAAAATATCTGTACAAATAAGAATTATAAATTTTTTTTAAAGAAAGTTTAATTCAAAAAAATATTTATCTATACACTTATAGGGATAGAAAAAATATGCGAATTTTTTGTTATGAATATAAATTAATTCTCTTTCATTACATTATTTATATAACTGATTTTTATAACATGGTCTGCAACGAATTATCATTTTTAAAATTTACGGCAAATTCTATGATTTCTCAAATCATGAAAATGTTATTAAAAAAAATATATGAGAAATAATAGGGAGAAATAAAAAAATCAGTAGGATTTAAAAATTTAAAAATTTAATAAAAAGTAAAAAAAAAAAGCAATAGTGGAGATAATATTCGATAAAACTACTTATTAAGACAAAAATAAAAAATTCGTGTATAATCTATTTTAATGCAAAAAAATACTCGACCCTAAAAAACATAACAAAATATAGTAATGAACAACTTAGTAAATATATAAACAAAGTCTTAAAACATTAAAAACTTTTAAAATAATAATACAGGTATAAAAATAAACAATAAAAATTAGAAAGGAATATATTTTTTTTTAATTAAATATGTTACACATGTTTTTTTGAAATTAAAAAAATAAATAAGAACATAACCGAAAAAATGTTAAAATTAAACTAAATAGAAAAAGAAGTCTAAAAAATTGCAATAATTGAATAATTACTATTTTAAAACAAAATGCATAAATAAAAAAAAAAGTACAAAATAAGTAAATTATGTTCATAAATAAAAAATTAAAGAATTTTAAAATAAGGTAAAATATTTCTAAAAAATATAGAAATGATGATAAGATGAGAGTATTTATTATAAAATTGAATTCACAGACCATAAAATAAAAAAAGTTTAAAAAAAAAATAAACCAGTTGTTTATTGTAGGTAAAAAAAATTATGTTCAATCAACATTTCTTATCAAACAATTAATTTATTTAAGATTTTGTGTTTCTACATTGAACTGTGTGAACAATTGTCATTTTCACAAAAAATGAGAAATAATAATTCATTCAATAATTTTTGAAACGTTTTTTACAACTCTGCTCGTTGTATTTTGTGAACGACATTATGTTAAGAAAGAAGTTAAAAAAATTAAATTGTTCATTATATATTTTTTTAACAAAAAATATTTTAACAGAATACAACGAATAGAGGCCGTCCATAAATTACGTAAGGTCTAGTGGGTAGGGGGGTGGTTAAGACCTGTGAAGAAAAAAGCTCTCACCTTATTTCAGTGTCAATGTTTCTCGATCTTAAAAAAAATAAATTAGTTAAATGTCGATTTATTCGAAACAATAGAGTGGCACAATTGGAAAACTTCAATTTTGTTGCTATAAAAATCATTTAAATATTATTTTTGAAGTATTTTCAAAATTTCGGAAAATTATAAAAAAATAATATTTAGTTACTTTTTAAAACAACAAAATTGAAGTTCCCCCACTTGTGCCACTTTATTATTTTTAATAAATGAACATTAACTAATTTGTTTTGTCTTTTAAGAGCGAGAAACGTCAAGGTTGAAATCAGGTGAGAACATTTTTCTTCACAGATTTGATTAGTCTTGAACAATTTTTTTAAAATTACTTTCATTATATAGGCATCCCAGTATCATTTAACTTCAAAAAAGGTGGAAAGGTGACAAGAATTAAAAGAAAAAAATATTTTAAAAATATAAGAAAATAATTGAAAATTATAGAAAGTAAGAATAAATTGAAGAAAATAATTAAAAAATTGAAGAAATAAATTAAAAGTAGAAAAAATAATACATATTTAAAAAAAAATCAAACACTGAAAAAAATAATTGACAATTGAAACCAAAATTTGAAAAATGTCAAGATTAATAGACAATGGAAAAAATAATTTAAAAAATTGAACAAGAATTATTAAATCTAAAAATAATAATTGTGAATTGAAAAATTAAGAAATTTATAGCACTGATCTCTATAATAACTGGATAGCGCATAGGCAAGCAAAGTATGTGATCTATTGAAAACCGTTTTCGTTGACTCCGACTGACGCTCGTGTTTCTTCGGCAACTTTCGGACACAGCTGACTGTCAGCAATTGTCGGTAAAGTCACATGGGTGTTTCACCTGCGAGTGTTGACATTTTAGCTTTTCTTTATTTTTGGATAATATATGAACTTTCAACAAGTAAAAAATATATACTAGTAAGTAAAATGGTGTACCAGCCCTGGCAGCCTGGTAACCCCAAACGGTAACCATTGAAAGTTGCCGTTTGGTTACAGTTTGGTTACGGTTCGGTTTTATGCTGAATATGAAAAGAAATAAGTATAATTAGTACTTCTGAAGTACTAATTACGATAAAGTAAATTACTTTTGATTGTTTTGATTAAGTTTTGACTTATAAATGATTGTTTTATGAGGGAAAATAATAAAAAAGTGAATCTCATTTTAGGAGCGAATGTCAAGTAGGACGGTTAGTAGAGTGCTATCCCAAAAGAGAAATTGCCCTAAAAAGCAAATATTATCAAAAAAGACATGTAATTATTGATGAACTAAATCAATAATCGGATGGCTAATTAATAATAATTAACAGAAAAATAAAAAAACATTGAAATTTTTCGATTTCTCGTAATTCTAATAGAGAAATTAACCTACGCAGATTGACCACCAATCAGAGGGGACCACGTGTTTTTCGCACCAAATTCAAATAACACTATTTGATTTAATCAAACAAACTTTTATTTTCAATATTTTAAATCAATTCATTAATTATAAAAAACATTAAAAAGTCAGTTACCAAAGGACAGAAAGTTCGCAACCCCCAAAAACCACCCCTAAAGAAGAAATAAAAAAAAAATTCTACAAAAAATATAATAAAAATCTAAAATAATGAAACGTACTCTGCAATATGCCCCTTAATTTTTCCAATTGACAAATAGATTAATCAACCCAAAAAAACCACCCCTAAGGAAAAAAAGAAAAATATATCAGAGAAAAATATTCAAAATCGACAAAAAAATTATAATTAAGTTCTAAAATGATGGAACGTATTTAGGAATATACCCTATAATTTTTCTAATTGACGAATTAATTTCACCACCCTAAAAACCACCCCTTAAGAAAAAAAGATAAAGTTATAACAGAGAAATACTCAAAATCAACCAAAAAATTATAATCATGTTCTAAAATGATGAAACGTACTCAGGAATCTGCCCCCTAATTTTTCCAATTGACAAATAGATTTATCAACCCTAAAAAACCACCCCTAAGGAAAAAAAGAAAAAGAAATCAGAGAAAAATACTCAAAATCAACAAAAAAATTATAATTAAGTTCTAAAAAGATGAAACCTACTCAAGAATATGCCCTATAATTTTTCTAATTGACTAATTAATTTTTGAACGATAAAAAACCACCCCTTAAGAAAAAAAGAAAAAGATATCAGAGAAAAATACTCAAAATCAACAAAAAAATTATAATTAAGTTCTAAAATGATAGAACGTTCTCAGGAATATGCCCTCTAATTTTTCAACTTGACAAATTAATTTATTAACCCTAAAAAACCACCCCTTAGAAAAATAGAAAAAGTTATCACAGAGAAATACTCAAAACCAACAAAAAAAATATAATCATGTTCTAAAATGATTAAACGTACTCTGCAATATGCCCCCTAATTTTTCCAATTGACAAATAGATTTATCAACCCTAAAAAACCACCCCTAAGGAAAAAAAAAAGATATAAGAGAAAAATACTCAAAATCAACAAAAAATTATAAATAAGTTCAAAAATGATGAAACGTACTCAAGAATATGCCCTATAATTTTTCTAATTAACTAATTAATTTTTGAACGATAAAAAACCACCCCTTAAGAAAAAAGGAAAAAGATATCAGAGAAAAATACTCAAAATCAACAAAAAAATTATAATTAAGTTCTAAAATGATGGAACGTATTTAGGAATATGCCCCCTAATTTTTCCAATTGACAAATAGATTTATCAATCTTAAAAAACCACCCCTAAGGAAAAAAAGAAAAAGATATAAGAGAAAAATACTCAAAATCAACAAAAAAATTATAATTAAGTTCTAAAATGATGAAACGTACTTAACAATATGCCCTATAATTTTTCAAATTGATGAATTAATTTATCAACCCTAAAAAACCACCCCCTAGAAAAGTAGAAAAACTTATCAGTGAAAAATACTCAAAATAAACTAAAAAATTATAATCATGTTCTCAAATGACGAAACGTCCTCCGGAATACGCCCCCTAATTTTTCCAATTGACAAATAGATTTATCAACCCTAAAAAACCACCCCTCAGGAAAAAAAGAAAAAGATATAAGAGAAAAATACTCAAAATCAATAAAAAAATTATAATTAAGTTCTAAAATGATGAAACGTACTCAAGAATATGCCCTATAATTTTTCTAATTAACTAATTAATTTTTGAACGATAAAAAACCACCCCTTAAGAAAAAAGGAAAATGATATCAGAGAAAAATACTCAAAATCAACAAAAAAATTATAATTAAGTTCTAAAATGATGGAACGTATTTAGGAATATGTCTTCTAATTTTTCCAATTGACAAATTAATTTTTTAACTATAAAAAACCACCTTTTAAGAAAAAAAAGAAAAAGATATCAGAGAAAAATACTCAAAATCAACAAAAAAATTAGAATCAGGTTCTAAAATAATGGACCATACTCAGAAATATGCATTCTAATTGTTCCAATTAACAAATTAATTTATTAACCCTTGAAAACAACCCCTTTAGATGATATCGTGGCAGAACAGCCTTTAAAAACAAAACAACCTAGAGTGATGATCAATGATGATCATCAACGATGACCATAGCATGGCTCATTTAATAGAATTACCCTAGAATGATGATCCATAAAGATCATCAACAATTAACCATTTCCGAGCAACCCAAATTGAGATAATCAATCTATACCAACTTGTCTCGGTTTTACTAGCCCCAAGATTTTTTCAACACTTGACCATGGTATAGATCATTAAATGGAATCACTTTAGAGAAATGATCAATAATCAACATCAATAATTAGCCCTTTCAGAACAAAGCAATAGTAAGTTTCATATATTAACGAACAAAATTGGACAAAATTTGAAGGACTGCGCGTTACTTTCATCTAGTCAAAAAATGAAAATTCAATCAATTTTTGTCTCGACAGAAAAATTTGGCAAAATACAAAAAAAAAATTTTAGATAAATATCAATTATTTTCCATATTTCTAGATCTAATTTCAAATTTTTTCATCTATGAACGAATAAAATTAAACAAAAATTGAAGGAATGCGCGTTACTTTCATCTAGTCAAAAAATGAAAATTAAATCAATTTTTGTCTCGACAGAAAAATTTAGCAAAATACACAAAAAAATTTTCAGATAAATACCAATTATTTTCCATATTTCTAGATCTAATTCCAAATTTTTTCATCTGTGAACGAATACAATTGAACAAACATTGAAGGACTGCGCGTTACATTCATATAGTCAAAAAATTAAAATTCAATCAATTTTTGTATAGTCAGAAAAAATTGGCAAAATAAAAAAAAAAATTTTAGATAACTATCAATTATTTTCCATATTTCTAGATCTAATTTCAAATTTTTTCATCTATGAACGAATAAAATTAAACAAAAATTAAAGGAATGCGCGTTACTTTCATCTAGTCAAAAAATGAAAATTAAATCAATTTTTGTCTCGACAGAAAAATTTAGCAAAATACACAAAAAATTTTTCAGATAAATACCAATTATTTTCCATATTTCTAGATCTAATTTCAAATTTTTTCATCTATGAACGAATAAAATTCAACAAAAATTGAAGGAATGTCCGTTACTTTCATCTAGTCAAAAAATGAAAATTAAATCAATTTTTGGCTCGACAGAATAATTTGGCAAAATACAAAAAAAAATTTTAGATAAATATCAATTATTTTCCATATTTCTATAGATCTAATTTCAAAATTTTTCATCTATGAACGCATAAAATTGAACGAAAATTGAAGGACTGCGCGTTACTTTCATATAGTCAAAAAATAAAATTTCAATCAATTTTTGGCTCGACAAAAAATTTGGCAAAATACAAAAAAAAAATTTTAGATAAATATCAATTATTTTCCATGCTTCTAGATCTAATTTCAAATTTTTTCATCTATGAAAGAATAAAATTGAACGAAAATTGAAGGACTGCGCGTTACTTTCATCTAGTCAAAAAATGAAAATTAAATCAATTTTTGGCTCGACAGAATAATTTGGCAAAATACAAAAAAAAATTTTAGATAAATATCAATTATTTTCCATATTTCTATAGATCTAATTTCAAAATTTTTCATCTATGAACGCATAAAATTGAACGAAAATTGAAGGACTGCGCGTTACTTTCATATAGTCAAAAAATAAAATTTCAATCAATTTTTGGCTCGACAAAAAATTTGGCAAAATACAAAAAAAAAATTTTAGATAAATATCAATTATTTTCCATGCTTCTAGATCTAATTTCAAATTTTTTCATCTATGAACGAATAAAATTAAACAAAAATTGAAGGACTGCGCGTTACTTTCATATAGTAAAAAAATGAAAATTTAATCAATTTTTGGCTCGACAGAAAAATTTGGCAAAATACAAAAAAAAAATTTTAGATAAATATCAATTCTTTTTCCATATTTCTAGATCTAATTTCAAAATTTTTCATCTATGAACGAATAAAATTGAACGAAAATTGAAGGACTGCGCGTTACTTTCATATAGTCAAAAAATGAAAATTCAATCAATTTTTGTCTCGACAGAAAAATTTGGCAAAATACACAAAAAATTTTTCAGATGATTATAAATTATTTTCCATGTTTCTAGATCTAATTTCAAATTTTTTCATCTATGAACGAAAAAAATTAAACAAAAATTGAAGGACTGCGCGTTACTTTCATATAGTAAAAAAATGAAAATTCAATCAATTTTTGGCTCGACAGAAAAATTTGGCAAAATACAAAAAAAAAATTTTAGATATATATCAATTATTTTCCATATTTCTAGATCTAATTTTAAATTTTTTCATCTATGAACGAATAAAATTGAACGAAAATTGAAGGACTGCGCGTTACTTTCATATAGTCAAAAAAATGAAAATTCAATCAATTTTTTTCTCGTCAGAAAAATTTGGCAAAATACAAAAAAAAATTTCAGATAAATATCAATTATTTTCCATATTTCTAGATCTGATTTCAAATTTTTTCATCTATGAACAAATGAAATTGAACAAAAATTGAAGGACTGCGCGTTACTTTCATATAGTCAAAAACTAAAAATTTAATCAATTTTTGTCTCGACAGAAAAATTTAGCAAAAAACACAAAAAAATTTTCAGATAAATATCAATTATTTTCCATATTTCTAGATCTAATTTCAAATTTTTTTATCTATGAACGAATAAAATTGAACAAAAATTGAAGGACTGCGCGTTACTTTCATATAGTCAAAAAATGAAAATTCAATCAATTTTTGTCTCGACAGAAAAATTTGACAAAATACACAAAAAAATTTTCAGATAAATATCAATTGTTTTCCATATTTCTAGATCTTATTTCAAATTTTTTCATCTATGAACGAATAAAATTAAACAAAAATTGAAGGACTGCGCGTTACTTTCATAAAGTAAAAAAATGAAAATTCAATCAATTTTTGGCTAGACAGAATAATTTGGCAAAATACAAAAAAAAATTTTAGATAAATATCAATTATTTTCCATATTTCTAGATCTAATTTCAAATTTTTTCATCTATGAACGAATAAAATTGAAAAAAAATTGAAGGACTGCGCGTTACTTTCATCTAGTCAAAAAATGAAAATTCAATCAATTTTTGTCTCGACAGAAAAATTTGGCAAAATACAAAAAAAAAATTTTAGATAAATATCAATTATTTTCCATATTTCTAGATCTAATTTCAAATTTTTTCATCTATGAACGAATAAAATTAAACAAAAATTGAAGGAATGCGCGTTACTTTCATCTAGTCAAAAATTGAAAATTAAATCAATTTTTGTCTCGACAGAAAAATTTAGCAAAATACACAAAAAATTTTTCAGATAAATACCAATTATTTTCCATATTTCTAGATCTAATTCCAAATTTTTTCATCTGTGAACGAATACAATTGAACAAACATTGAAGGACTGCGCGTTACATTCATATAGTCAAAAAATTAAAATTCAATCAATTTTTGTATAGTCAGAAAAAATTGGCAAAAAAAAAAAAAAAATTTTAGATAACTATCAATTATTTTCCATATTTCTAGATCTAATTTCAAATTTTTTCATCTATGAACGAATAAAATTAAACAAAAATTAAAGGAATGCGCGTTACTTTCATCTAGTCAAAAAATGAAAATTAAATCAATTTTTGTCTCGACAGAAAAATTTAGCAAAATACACAAAAAATTTTAGATAAATACCAATTATTTTCCATATTTCTAGATCTAATTTCAAATTTTTTCATCTATGAACGAATAAAATTAAACAAAAATTGAAGGAATGTCCGTTACTTTCATCTAGTCAAAAAATGAAAATTAAATCAATTTTTGGCTCGACAGAATAATTTGGCAAAATACAAAAAAAAATTTTAGATAAATATCAATTATTTTCCATATTTCTATAGATCTAATTTCAAAATTTTTCATCTATGAACAAATAAAATTGAACGAAAATTGAAGGACTGCGCGTTACTTTCATATAGTCAAAAAATAAAATTTCAATCAATTTTTGGCTCGACAAAAAATTTGGCAAAATACAAAAAAAAAATTTTAGATAAATATCAATTATTTTCCATGCTTCTAGATCTAATTTCAAATTTTTTCATCTATGAAAGAATAAAATTGAACGAAAATTGAAGGACTGCGCGTTACTCTTATATAGTCAAGAAATGAAAATTCAATCAATTTTTGTCTCGACAGAAAAATTTAACAAAATACACAAAAAATTTTTCAGATGATTATAAATTATTTTCCATGTTTCTAGATCTAATTTTAAATATTTTCATCTATGAACGAATAAAATTAAACAAAAATTGAAGGACTGCGCGTTACTTTCATATAGTAAAAAGATGAAAATTCAATCAATTTTTGGCTCGACAGAAAAATTTGGCAAAATACAAAAAATAAATTTCAGATAAATATCAATTATTTTCCATATTTCTAGATCTGATTTCAAATTTTTTCATCTATGAACAAATGAAATTGAACAAAAATTGAAGGACTGCGCGTTACTTTCATATAGTCAAAAACTGAAAATTCAATCAATTTTTGTCTCGACAGAGAAATTTAGCAAAAAACACAAAAAAATTTTCAGATAAATATCAATTATTTTCCATATTTCTAGATCTAATTTCAAATTTTTTTATCTATGAACGAATAAAATTAAACAAAAATTGAAGGACTGCGCGTTACTTTCATATAGTCAAAAAATGAAAATTCAATCAATTTTTGTCTCGTCAGAAAAATTTGACAAAATACACAAAAAAATTTTCAGATAAATATCAATTGTTTTCCATATTTCTAGATCTTATTTCAAATTTTTTCATCTATGAACGAATAAAATTAAACAAAAATTGAAGGACTGCGCGTTACTTTCATATAGTAAAAAAATGAAAATTGAATCAATTTTTGGCTCGACAGAAAAATTTGGCAAAATACAAAAAAAAAATTTTAGATAAATATTAATTATTTTCCATATTTCTAGATCTGATTTCAAATTTTTTCATCTATGAACGAATAAAATTGAACGAAAATTGAAGGACTGCGCGTTACTTCCATATAGTCAAAAAATGAAAATTCAATCAATTTTTTTCTCGTCAGAAAAATTTGGCAAAATACAAAAAAAAATTTTAGATAAATATCAATTATTTTCCATATTTCTAGATCTTCTTTCAAATTTTTTCATCTATGAACGAATAAAATTCAACAAAAATTGAGGGACTGCGCGTTACTTTCAGCTAGTCAAAAAATGAAAATTCAATCAATTTTTTTCTTGTCAGAAAAATTTGGCAAAATACAAAAAAAAATTTCAGATAAATATCAATTATTTTCCATATTTCTAGATCTGATTTCAAATTTTTTCATCTATGAACAAATGAAATTGAACAAAAATTGAAGGACTGCGCGTTACTTTCATATAGTCAAAAACTGAAAATTCAATCAATTTTTGTCTCGACAGAAAAATTTAGCAAAAAACACAAAAAAATTTTCAGATAAATATCAATTATTTTCCATATTTCTAGATCTAATTTCACATTTTTTCATCTATGAACGAAAAAAATTAAACAAAAATTGAAGGACTGCGCATTACTTTCATCTAGTCAAAAAATGAAAATAAAATCAATTTTTGTCTCGACAGAAAAATTTAGCAAAATACACAAAAATTTTTTCAGATAAATATCAATTATTTCCCATGTTTCTAGATCTAATTTCAAATTTTTTCATCTATGAACGAATAAAATTAAACAAAAATTGAAGGACTGCGCGTTACTTTCATATAGTAAAAAAATGAAAATTCAATCAATTTTTGGCTAGACAGAATAATTTGGCAAAATACAAAAAAAAATTTTAGATAAATATCAATTATTTTCCATATTTCTAGATCTAATTTCAAATTTTTTCATCTATGAACGAATAAAATTGAAAAAAAATTGAAGGACTGCGCGTTACTTTCATATAGTCAAAAACTGAAAATTCAATCAATTTTTGTCTCGACAGAAAAATTTAGCAAAAAACACAAAAAAATTTTCAGATAAATATTAATTATTTTCCATATTTCTAGATCTAATTTCAAATTTTTTTATCTATGAACGAATAAAATTGAACAAAAATTAAAGGACTGCGCGTTACTTTCATATAGTCAAAAAATGAAAATTCAATCAATTTTTGTCTCGACAGAAAAATTTGACAAAATACACAAAAAAATTTTCAGATAAATATCAATTGTTTTCCATATTTCTAGATCTTATTTCAAATTTTTTCATCTATGAACGAATAAAATTAAACAAAAATTGAAGGACTGCGCGTTACTTTCATATAGTAAAAAAATGAAAATTGAATCAATTTTTGGCTCGACAGAAAAATTTGGCAAAATACAAAAAAAAAATTTTAGATAAATATCAATTATTTTCCATATTTCTAGATCTGATTTCAAATTTTTTTATCTATGAACGAATAAAATTGAACGAAAATTGAAGGACTGCGCGTTACTTTCATATAGTCAAAAAATGAAAATTCAATCAATTTTTTTCACGTCAGAAAAATTTGGCAAAATACAAAAAAAAATTTTAGATAAATATCAATTATTTTCCATATTTCTAGATCTTCTTTCAAATTTTTTCATCTATGAACGAATAAAATTCAACAAAAATTGAGGGACTGCGCGTTACTTTCAGCTAGTCAAAAAATGAAAATTCAATCAATTTTTTTCTCGTCAGAAAAATTTGGCAAAATACAAAAAAAAATTTCAGATAAATATCAATTATTTTCCATATTTCTAGATCTGATTTCAAATTTTTTTATCTATGAACAAATGAAATTGAACAAAAATTGAAGGACTGCGCGTTACTTTCATATAGTCAAAAACTGAAAATTCAATCAATTTTTGTCTCGACAGAAAAATTTAGCAAAAAACACAAAAAAATTTTCAAATAAATATCAATTATTTTCCATATTTCTAGATCTAATTTCAAATTTTTTCATCTATGAACGAAAAAAATTAAACAAAAATTGAAGGACTGCGCATTACTTTCATCTAGTCAAAAAATGAAAATAAAATCAATTTTTGTCTCGACAGAAAAATTTAGCAAAATACACAAAAATTTTTTCAGATAAATATCAATTATTTTCCATGTTTCTAGATCTAATTTCAAATTTTTTCATCTATGAACGAACAAAACTGAACAAAAATTGAAGGACTGCGCGTTACTTTCATATAGTAAAAAAATGAAAATTCAATCAATTTTTTTCTCGTCAGAAAAATTTGGCAAAATAAAAAAAAAAAATTTCAGATAAATATTAATTATTTTCCATATTTCTAGATCTGATTTCAAATTTTTTCATCTATAAACGAATAAAATTAAACAAAAATTGAAGGACTGCGCGTTACTTTCATATAGTAAAAAAATGAAAATTCAATCAATTTTTGGCTCGACAGAATAATTTGGCAAAATACAAAAAAAAATTTTAGATAAATATCAATTATTTTCCATATTTCTATAGATCTAATTTCAAAATTTTTCATCTATGAACGAATAAAATTGAACGAAAATTGAAGGACTGCGCGTTACTTTCATATAGTCAAAAAATAAAATTTCAATCAATTTTTGGCTCGACAGAAAAATTTGGCAAAATACAAAAAAAAAATTTTAGATAAATATCAATTATTTTCCATGCTTCTAGATCTAATTTCAAATTTTTTCATCTATGAAAGAATAAAATTAAACGAAAATTGAAGGACTGCGCGTTACTTTCATATAGTCAAAAAATGAAAATTCAATCAATTTTTGGCTCGACAGAAAAATTTGGCAAAATACAAAAAAAAAATTTTAGATAAATATCAATTCTTTTTCCATATTTCTAGATCTAATTTCAAAATTTTTCATCTATGAACGAATAAAATTGAACGAAAATTGAAGGACTGCGCGTTACTTTCATATAGTCAAAAAATGAAAATTCAATCAATTTTTTTCTTGTCAGAAAAATTTGGCAAAATACAAAAAAAAATTTCAGATAAATATCAATTATTTTCCATATTTCTAGATCTAATTTCAAATTTTTTCATCTATCCTTCAATTTTTGTTCAATTTCATTTGTTCATAGATGAAAAAATTTGAAATCAGATCTAGAAACATGGGAAATAATTAATATTTATCTGAAAAATTTTTTGTGTATTTTGCTAAATTTTTCTGTCGAGACAAAAATTGATTTAATTTTCATTTTTTGACTAGATGAAAGTAACGCGCAGTCCTTCAATTTTTGTTCAATTTTTTTCGTTCATAGATGAAAAAATTTGAAATTATATCTAGAAATATGGAAAATTTTTGATATTTATCTGAAAAATTTTTTGTGTATTTTGCCAAATTTTTCTGTCGAGACAAAAATTAATTGAATTTTCATTTTTTAACTATATGAAAGTAACGCGCAGTCCTTCAATTTTTGTTCAATTTTATTCGTTCATAGATGAAAAAATTTAAAATTAGATCTAGAAATATAGAAAATAATTGATAGTTATCTAAAATTTTTTTTTTTATTTTGCCAAATTTTTCTGACTAGACAAAAATTGATTGAATTTTAATTTTTTGACTATATGAATGTAACGCGCAGTCCTTCAATGTTTGTTCAATTTTATTCGTTCATAGATGAAAAAATTTGAAATTAGATCTAGAAACATGGAAAATAATTGATATTTATCTGAAAAATTTTTTGTGTATTTTGCTAAATTTTTCTGACGAGAAAAAAATTGATTGAATTTTCATTTTTTGACTATATGAAAGTGACGCGCAGTCCTTCAATGTTTGTTCAATTTTATTCGTTCATAGATGAAAAAATTTGAAATTAGATCTAGAAACATGGAAAATAATTGATATTTATCTGAAAAATTTTTTGTGTATTTTGCCAATTTATTCTGTCGAGACAAAAATTGATTTAATTTTCATTTTTTGACTAGATGAAAGTAACGCGCAGTCCCTCAATTTTTGTTCAATTTTATTCGTTCATAGATGAAAAAATTTGAAATCAGATCTAGAAATATGGAAAATAATTGATATTTATCTAAAATTTTTTTTTTTGTATTTTGCCAAATTTTTCTGTCGAGACAAAAATTGATTTAATTTTCATTTTTTGACTAGATGAAAGTAACGCGCAGTCCTTTAATTTTTGTTCAATTTTATTCTTTCTTAGATGAAAAAATTTGAAATTAGATCTAGAAATATGGAAAATAATTTATATTTATCTGAAATTTTTTTTTTTATTTTGCCAAATTTTTCTGTCGAGAAAAAAATTGATTGAATTTTCATTTTTTGACTAGATGAAAGTAACGCGCAGTCCTTCAATTTTTGTCCAATTTTGTTCGTTAATATATGAAACTTACTATTGCTTTGTTCTGAAAGGGCTAATTATTGATGATGATTATTGATCATTTCTCTAAAGTGATTCCATTTAATGATCCATACCATGGTCAAGTGTTAAAAAAATCTTGGGGCTAGTAAAACCGAGACAAGTTGGTATAGATTGATTATCTCAATTTGGGTTGCTCGGAAATGGTTAATTGTTGATGATCTTTATGGATCATCATTCTAGGGTAATTCTATTAAATGAGCCATGCTATGGTCATCGTTGATGATCATCATTGATCATCACTCTAGGTTGTTTTGTTTTTAAAGGCTGTTCTGCCACGATATCATCTGAAGGGGTCGTTTTCAAGGGTTAATAAATTAATTTGTTAATTGGAACAATTAGAATGCATATTTCTGAGTATGGTCCATTATTTTAGAACCTGATTCTAATTTTTTTGTTGATTTTGAGTATTTTTCTCTGATACCTTTTTTTATTTTTCTAAGGGGTGGTTTTTTAGGGTTGATAATTTAATTCGTCAATTGGGAAAATGAGTGCGCATATTCCTGAGTATGTTCCATAATTTTAAAACATGATTATAATTTTTTGGTTGATTTTGAGTATTTCTCTGTTATAACTTTTTCTATTTTTCTGAGGGGTGGTTTTTTAGGGTTAATAAATAAATTTGTCAATTTAAAAAAATTAAGGCATATTCCTGAGAACGTTCTATCATTTTAGAACTTAATTATAATTTTTTTGTTGATTTTGAGTATTTTTCTCTGATTTCTTTTTCTTTTTTTCCTTAGGGGTGGTTTTTTAGAGTTTGTTAATCTATTTGTCAATTGGAAAAATTAGGAGGCATATTCCTAAATACGTTCCATCATTTTAGAACTTAATTATAATTTTATTGTTGATTTTGAGTATTTTTCTCTGATATCTTTTTCTTTTTTTCTTAAGGGGTGGTTTTTTATCGTTAAAAAATGAATTTGTCAATGAGAAAAATTATAGGTCATATTCTTGAGTACGTTTCATCATTTTAGAACTTAATTATAATTTTTTTGTTGATTTTGAGTATTTTTCTCTTATATCTTTTTCTTTTTTTCCTTAGGGGTGGTTTTTTAAGATTGATAAATCTATTTGTCAATTGGAAAAATTAGGGGGCATATTCCTAAATACGTTCCATCATTTTAGAACTTAATTATAATTTTTTTGTTGATTTTGAGTATTTTTCTCTGATATCATTTTCCTTTTTTCTTAAGGGGTGGTTTTTTATCGTTCAAAAATTAATTAGTTAATTAGAAAAATTATGGGGCATATTCTTGAGTACGTTTCATCATTTTAGAACTTAATTATAATTTTTTTATGGATTTTGAGTATTTTTCTCTTATATCTTTTTCTTTTTTTCCTGAGGGGTGGTTTTTTAGGGTTGATAAATCTATTTGTCAATTGGAAAAATTAGGGGGCGTATTCCGGAGGACGTTTCGTCATTTTAGAACTTAATTATAATTTTTTTGTTGATTTTGAGTATTTTTCTCTGATAAGTTTTTCTACTTTTCTAGGGGGTGGTTTTTTAGGGTTGATAAATTAATTCATCAATTTGAAAAATTATAGGGCATATTGTTGAGTACGTTTCATCATTTTAGAACTTAATTATAATTTTTTTGTTTATTTTGAGTATTTTTCTCTTATATCTTTTTCTTTTTTTCCTTAGGGGTGGTTTTTTAAGATTGATAAATCTATTTGTCAATTGGAAAAATTAGGGGGCATATTCCTAAATACGTTCCATCATTTTAGAACTTAATTATAATTTTATTGTTGATTTTGAGTATTTTTCTCTGATATCTTTTTCTTTTTTTTCTTAAAAGGTGGTTTTTTATAGTTAAAAAATTAATTTGTCAATTAGAAAAATTATAGGGCATATTCTTGAGTACGTTTCATCATTTCAGAAGACAATTATAATTTTTTTGTTGATTTTGAGTATTTTTCTCTGATTTCTTTTTCTTTTTTTCCTTAGGGGTGGTTTTTTAGAGTTTGTTAATCTATTTGTCAATTGGAAAAATTAGGAGGCATATTCCTAAATACGTTCCATCATTTTAGAACTTAATTATAATTTTATTGTTGATTTTGAGTATTTTTCTCTGATATCTTTTTCTTTTTTTCTTAAGGGGTGGTTTTTTATCGTTAAAAAATGAATTTGTCAATGAGAAAAATTATAGGTCATATTCTTGAGTACGTTTCATCATTTTAGAACTTAATTATAATTTTTTTGTTGATTTTGAGTATTTTTCTCTTATATCTTTTTCTTTTTTCCCTTAAGGGTGGTTTTTTAAGATTGATAAATCTATTTGTCAATTGGAAAAATTAGGGGGCATATTCCTAAATACGTTCCATCATTTTAGAACTTAATTATAATTTTTTTGTTGATTTTGAGTATTTTTCTCTGATATCATTTTCCTTTTTTCTTAAGGGGTGGTTTTTTATCGTTCAAAAATTAATTAGTTAATTAGAAAAATTATAGGGCATATTCTTGAGTACGTTTCATCATTTTAGAACTTAATTATAATTTTTTTATTGATTTTGAGTATTTTTCTCTTATATCTTTTTCTTTTTTTCCTGAGGGGTGGTTTTTTCGGGTTGATAAATCTATTTGTCAATTGG
Organism: Ganaspis brasiliensis; assembly: GCA_037103525.1. Lineage (NCBI taxonomy): Eukaryota > Metazoa > Arthropoda > Insecta > Hymenoptera > Figitidae > Ganaspis > Ganaspis brasiliensis. Next base: position 1,972,459 of record JAZKLR010000014.1, read on the forward strand.
AAAAATTAGGGGGCGTATTCCGGAGGACGTTTCGTCATTTGAGAACATGATTATAATTTTTTAGTTTATTTTGAGTATTTTTCTCTGATAAGTTTTTCTACTTTTCTAGGGGGTGGTTTTTTAGGGTTGATAAATTAATTCATCAATTTGAAAAATTATAGGGCATATTGTTGAGTACGTTTCATCATTTTAGAACTTAATTATAATTTTTTTGTTGATTTTGAGTATTTTTCTCTTATATCTTTTTCTTTTTTTCCTTAGGGGTGGTTTTTTAAGATTGATAAATCTATTTGTCAATTGGAAAAATTAGGGGGCATATTCCTAAATACGTTCCATTATTTTAGAACTTAATTATAATTTTATTGTTGATTTTGAGTATTTTTCTCTGATATCTTTTTCTTTTTTTTCTTAAAAGGTGGTTTTTTATAGTTAAAAAATTAATTTGTCAATTAGAAAAATTATAGGGCATATTCTTGAGTACGTTTCATCATTTCAGAAGTTAATTATAATTTTTTTGTTGATTTTGAGTATTTTTCTCTGATTTCTTTTTCTTTTTTTCCTTAGGGGTGGTTTTTTAGAGTTTGTTAATCTATTTGTCAATTGGAAAAATTAGGAGGCATATTCCTAAATACGTTCCATCATTTTAGAACTTAATTATAATTTTATTGTTGATTTTGAGTATTTTTCTCTGATATCTTTTTCTTTTTTTCTTAAGGGGTGGTTTTTTATCGTTAAAAAATGAATTTGTCAATGAGAAAAATTATAGGTCATATTGTTGAGTACGTTTCATCATTTTAGAACTTAATTATAATTTTTTTGTTGATTTTGAGTATTTTTCTCTTATATCTTTTTCTTTTTTTCCTTAGGGGTGGTTTTTTAAGATTGATAAATCTATTTGTCAATTGGAAAAATAAGGGGGCATATTCCTAAATACGTTCCATCATTTTAGAACTTAATTATAATTTTTTTGTTGATTTTGAGTATTTTTCTCTGATATCTTTTTCCTTTTTTCTTAAGGGGTGGTTTTTTATCGTTCAAAAATTAATTAGTTAATTAGAAAAATTATAGGGCATATTCTTGAGTACGTGTCATCATTTTAGAACTTAATTATAATTTTTTTATTGATTTTGAGTATTTTTCTCTTATATCTTTTTCTTTTTTTCCTGAGGGGTGGTTTTTTAGGGTTGATAAATCTATTTGTCAATTGGAAAAATTAGGGGGCGTATTCCGGAGGACGTTTCGTCATTTGAGAACATGATTATAATTTTTTAGTTTATTTTGAGTATTTTTCTCTGATAAGTTTTTCTACTTTTCTAAGGGGTGGTTTTTTAGGGTTGATAAATTAATTCATCAATTTGAAAAATTATAGGGCATATTCTTGAGTACGTTTCATCATTTTTGAACTTAATTATAATTTTTTGTTGATTTTGAGTATTTTTCTCTTATATCTTTTTTTTTTCCTTAGGGGTGGTTTTTTAGGGTTGATAAATCTATTTGTCAATTGGAAAAATTAGGGGGCATATTGCAGAGTACGTTTAATCATTTTAGAACATGATTATATTTTTTTTGTTGGTTTTGAGTATTTCTCTGTGATAACTTTTTCTATTTTTCTAAGGGGTGGTTTTTTAGGGTTAATAAATTAATTTGTCAAGTTGAAAAATTAGAGGGCATATTCCTGAGAACGTTCTATTATTTTAGAACTTAATTATAATTTTTTTGTTGATTTTGAGTATTTTTCTCTGATATCTTTTTCTTTTTTTCTTAAGGGGTGGTTTTTTATCGTTAAAAAATGAATTTGTCAATGAGAAAAATTATAGGTCATATTCTTGAGTACGTTTCATCATTTTAGAACTTAATTATAATTTTTTTGTTGATTTTGAGTATTTTTCTCTTATATCTTTTTCTTTTTTTCCTTAGGGGTGGTTTTTTAAGATTGATAAATCTATTTGTCAATTGGAAAAATTAGGGGGCATATTCCTAAATACGTTCCATCATTTTAGAACTTAATTATAATTTTATTGTTGATTTTGAGTATTTTTCTCTGATATCTTTTTCTTTTTTTTCTTAAAAGGTGGTTTTTTATAGTTAAAAAATTAATTTGTCAATTAGAAAAATTATAGGGCATATTCCTAAATACGTTCCATTATTTTAGAACTTAATTATAATTTTATTGTTGATTTTGAGTATTTTTCTCTGATATCTTTTTCTTTTTTTTCTTAAAAGGTGGTTTTTTATAGTTAAAAAATTAATTTGTCAATTAGAAAAATTATAGGGCATATTCTTGAGTACGTTTCATCATTTCAGAAGTTAATTATAATTTTTTTGTTGATTTTGAGTATTTTTCTCTGATTTCTTTTTCTTTTTTTCCTTAGGGGTGGTTTTTTAGAGTTTGTTAATCTATTTGTCAATTGGAAAAATTAGGAGGCATATTCCTAAATACGTTCCATCATTTTAGAACTTAATTATAATTTTATTGTTGATTTTGAGTATTTTTCTCTGATATCTTTTTCTTTTTTTCTTAAGGGGTGGTTTTTTATCGTTAAAAAATGAATTTGTCAATGAGAAAAATTATAGGTCATATTGTTGAGTACGTTTCATCATTTTAGAACTTAATTATAATTTTTTTGTTGATTTTGAGTATTTTTCTCTTATATCTTTTTCTTTTTTTCCTTAGGGGTGGTTTTTTAAGATTGATAAATCTATTTGTCAATTGGAAAAATTAGGGGGCATATTCCTAAATACGTTCCATCATTTTAGAACTTAATTATAATTTTTTTGTTGATTTTGAGTATTTTTCTCTGATATCTTTTTCCTTTTTTCTTAAGGGGTGGTTTTTTATCGTTCAAAAATTAATTAGTTAATTAGAAAAATTATAGGGCATATTCTTGAGTACGTGTCATCATTTTAGAACTTAATTATAATTTTTTTATTGATTTTGAGTATTTTTCTCTTATATCTTTTTCTTTTTTTCCTGAGGGGTGGTTTTTTAGGGTTGATAAATCTATTTGTCAATTGGAAAAATTAGGGGGCGTATTCCGGAGGACGTTTCGTCATTTGAGAACATGATTATAATTTTTTAGTTTATTTTGAGTATTTTTCTCTGATAAGTTTTTCTACTTTTCTAAGGGGTGGTTTTTTAGGGTTGATAAATTAATTCATCAATTTGAAAAATTATAGGGCATATTCTTGAGTACGTTTCATCATTTTTGAACTTAATTATAATTTTTTGTTGATTTTGAGTATTTTTCTCTTATATCTTTTTTTTTTTCCTTAGGGGTGGTTTTTTAGGGTTGATAAATCTATTTGTCAATTGGAAAAATTAGGGGGCATATTGCAGAGTACGTTTAATCATTTTAGAACATGATTATATTTTTTTTGTTGGTTTTGAGTATTTCTCTGTGATAACTTTTTCTATTTTTCTAAGGGGTGGTTTTTTAGGGTTAATAAATTAATTTGTCAAGTTGAAAAATTAGAGGGCATATTCCTGAGAACGTTCTATTATTTTAGAACTTAATTATAATTTTTTTGTTGATTTTGAGTATTTTTCTCTGATATCTTTTTCTTTTTTTCTTAAGGGGTGGTTTTTTATCGTTCAAAAATTAATTAGTCAATTAGAAAAATTATAGGGCATATTCTTGAGTACGTTTCATCATTTCAGAAGTTAATTATAATTTTTTTGTTGATTTTGAGTATTTTTCTCTGATTTCTTTTTCTTTTTTTCCTTAGGGGTGGTTTTTTAGAGTTTGTTAATCTATTTGTCAATTGAAAAAATTAGGAGGCATATTCCTAAATACGTTCCATCATTTTAGAACTTAATTATAATTTTATTGTTGATTTTGAGTATTTTTCTCTGATATCTTTTTCTTTTTTTCTTAAGGGGTGGTTTTTTATCGTTAAAAAATGAATTTGTCAATGAGAAAAATTATAGGTCATATTCTTGAGTACGTTTCATCATTTTAGAACTTAATTATAATTTTTTTGTTGATTTTGAGTATTTTTCTCTTATATCTTTTTCTTTTTTTCCTTAGGGGTGGTTTTTTAAGATTGATAAATCTATTTGTCAATTGGAAAAATTAGGGGGCATATTCCTAAATACGTTCCATCATTTTAGAACTTAATTATAATTTTATTGTTGATTTTGAGTATTTTTCTCTGATATCTTTTTCTTTTTTTTCTTAAAAGGTGGTTTTTTATAGTTAAAAAATTAATTTGTCAATTAGAAAAATTATAGGGCATATTCTTGAGTACGTTTCATCATTTCAGAAGTTAATTATAATTTTTTTGTTGATTTTGAGTATTTTTCTCTGATTTCTTTTTCTTTTTTTCCTTAGGGGTGGTTTTTTAGAGTTTGTTAATCTATTTGTCAATTGGAAAAATTAGGAGGCATATTCCTAAATACGTTCCATCATTTTAGAACTTAATTATAATTTTATTGTTGATTTTGAGTATTTTTCTCTGATATCTTTTTCTTTTTTTCTTAAGGGGTGGTTTTTTATCGTTAAAAAATGAATTTGTCAATGAGAAAAATTATAGGTCATATTCTTGAGTACGTTTCATCATTTTAGAACTTAATTATAATTTTTTTGTTGATTTTGAGTATTTTTCTCTTATATCTTTTTCTTTTTTTCCTTAGGGGTGGTTTTTTAAGATTGATAAATCTATTTGTCAATTGGAAAAATTAGGGGGCATATTCCTAAATACGTTCCATCATTTTAGAACTTAATTATAATTTTTTTGTTGATTTTGAGTATTTTTCTCTGATATCATTTTCCTTGTTTCTTAAGGGGTGGTTTTTTATCGTTCAAAAATTAATTAGTTAATTAGAAAAATTATAGGGCATATTCTTGAGTACGTTTCATCATTTTAGAACTTAATTATAATTTTTTTATTGATTTTGAGTATTTTTCTCTTATATCTTTTTCTTTTTTTCCTGAGGGGTGGTTTTTTAGGGTTGATAAATCTATTTGTCAATTGGAAAAATTAGGGGGCGTATTCCGGAGGACGTTTCGTCATTTGAGAACATGATTATAATTTTTTAGTTTATTTTGAGTATTTTTCTCTGATAAGTTTTTCTACTTTTATAGGGGGTGGTTTTTTAGGGTTGATAAATTAATTCATCAATTTGAAAAATTATAGGGCATATTGTTGAGTACGTTTCATCATTTTAGAACTTAATTATAATTTTTTTGTTGATTTTGAGTATTTTTCTCTTATATCTTTTTCTTTTTTTCCTTAGGGGTGGTTTTTTAAGATTGATAAATCTATTTGTCAATTGGAAAAATTAGGGGGCATATTCCTAAATACGTTCCATCATTTTAGAACTTAATTATAATTTTTTTGTTGATTTTGAGTATTTTTCTCTGATATCTTTTTCCTTTTTTCTTAAGGGGTGGTTTTTTATCGTTCAAAAATTAATTAGTTAATTAGAAAAATTATAGGGCATATTCTTGAGTACGTTTCATCATTTTAGAAATTAATTATAATTTTTTTATTGATTTTGAGTATTTTTCTCTTATATCTTTTTCTTTTTTTCCTGAGGGGTGGTTTTTTAGGGTTGATAAATCTATTTGTCAATTGGAAAAATTAGGGGGCGTATTCCGGAGGACGTTTCGTCATTTAAGAACATGATTAAAATTTTTTAGTTTATTTTGAGTATTTTTCTCTGATAAGTTTTTCTACTTTTCTAAGGGGTGGTTTTTTAGGGTTGATAAATTAATTCATCAATTTGAAAAATTCTAGGGCATATTCTTGAGTACGTTTCATCATTTTTGAACTTAATTATAATTTTTTGTTGATTTTGAGTATTTTTCTCTTATATCTTTTTTTTTTTCCTTAGGGGTGGTTTTTTAGGGTTGATAAATCTATTTGTCAATTGGAAAAATTAGGGGGCATATTGCAGAGTACGTTTAATCATTTTAGAACATGATTATATTTTTTTTGTTGGTTTTGAGTATTTCTCTGTGATAACTTTTTCTATTTTTCTTAGGGGTGGTTTTTTAGGGTTAATAAATTAATTTGTCAAGTTGAAAAATTAGAGGGCATATTCCTGAGAACGTTCTATCATTTTAGAACTTAATTATAATTTTTTTGTTGATTTTGAGTATTTTTCTCTGATATCTTTTTCTTTTTTTCTTAAGGGGTGGTTTTTTATCGTTCAAAAATTAATTAGTCAATTAGAAAAATTATAGGGCATATTCTTGAGTAGGTTTCATCTTTTTAGAACTTAATTATAATTTTTTTGTTGATTTTGAGTATTTTTCTCTGATTTCTTTTTCTTTTTTTCCTTAGGGGTGGTTTTTTAGGGTTAATAAATCTATTTGTCAATTGGAAAAATTAGGGGGCAGATTCCTGAGTACGTTTCATCATTTTAGAACATGATTATAATTTTTTGGTTGATTTTGAGTATTTCTCTGTTATAACTTTATCTTTTTTTCTTAAGGGGTGGTTTTTAGGGTGGTGAAATTAATTCGTCAATTAGAAAAATTATAGGGTATATTCCTAAATACGTTCCATCATTTTAGAACTTAATTATAATTTTTTTGTCGATTTTGAATATTTTTCTCTGATATATTTTTCTTTTTTTCCTTAGGGGTGGTTTTTTTGGGTTGATTAATCTATTTGTCAATTGGAAAAATTAAGGGGCATATTGCAGAGTACGTTTCATTATTTTAGATTTTTATTATATTTTTTGTAGAATTTTTTTTTTTTATTTCTTCTTTAGGGGTGGTTTTTGGGGGTTGCGAACTTTCTGTCCTTTGGTAACTGACTTTTTAATGTTTTTTATAATTAATGAATTGATTTAAGATATTGAAAATAAAAGTTTGTTTGATTAAATCAAATAGTGTTCTTTGAATTTGGTGCGAAAAACACGTGGTCCCCTCTGATTGGTGGTCAATCTGCGTAGGTTAATTTCTCTATTAGAATTACGAGAAATCGAAAAATTTCAATGTTTTTTTATTTTTCTGTTAATTATTATTAATTAGCCATCCGATTATTGATTTAGTTCATCAATAATTACATGTCTTTTTTGATAATATTTGCTTTTTAGGGCAATTTCTCTTTTGGGATAGCACTCTACTAACCGTCCTACTTGACATTCGCTCCTAAAATGAGATTCACTTTTTTATTATTTTCCCTCATAAAACAATCATTTATAAGTCAAAACTTAATCAAAACAATCAAAAGTAATTTACTTTATCGTAATTAGTACTTCAGAAGTACTAATTATACTTATTTCTTTTCATATTCAGCATAAAACCGAACCGTAACCAAACTGTAACCAAACGGCAACTTTCAATGGTTACCGTTTGGGGTTACCAGGCTGCCAGGGAGTGCATATACGGTGGAAAAAAACTAAAATAGGAATCCGATTTTTGATACCGTAAGGATTGGATTTCTATTTTGAAGGTTAAGAGTTTAAACAGTTACTTTGTTACACTGTTTCACATCTGTTTTTTTAAAAAAACATTGTTCTTGTATTTGCCTTTCTTAAAAGCTGCTTACTACTATAACGGATTTTTAAAGTGTGCATTATAATCTACAAAATATTTTTCATTTATATGCAATACCTGACAACAGAATTAATTTTAATTGATTCTCTTATAAAATAAACTTTAAATATGTATATAATGTACTTCATATATTTTTTTAACTGTTACTCTGAACATTGATTTATATAATTATTATCTCATCAATATATTTATAATGTTAACAAAAATTAAATCCTGCCTTTCTCTTTGTATAAATAATAAATTATTTTTCTAAATATAAAGAATAATTACACACTTTATATTTATTTTTATAAATTATTTCTTTTTGAATAAAATACTTTTTCATCTAAAACGTAAGAAACAAAAACATACGAAAAAAAAGTATATATTATATGTTTATATTTCAAATTCGCCGCGAAGTACGAAGATTTTCGAATGAAGATCCGAAAGGCGCTCGGGTGCAAAAAAAATGGCTGACCATATTACAGGCGGCACCACAAGATTTGCATTGCATACGCTATCCAGTTATTATAGAGATCAGTGATTTATAGTAATAATTGTTGGAAATAGATGCACATTTGACAACTGGATGAAAAATATAAATAATTACACAGTCCTGCGAAAGTGAGTTTATAGAATAGGTCTGGGTGATTCTTGTAGGTTTTTTCGTGCTGAACCCGAATCTGTTTTCCAAAATGGTCCATCACGTCAGGATTTTGAGTAATTCCGGGCCATCTGTCCCAAAAATGGCGTTTTTTGCCATTTTAGGGAATTTTTTCTGGGTAACAGAAATTTTTTAATTAATTTCCTGTACTAGCTTCATATAGTATGCATTGTCAGCTTTAAAACCCATTTTTGGAAATTAATTTACCATAATTTTTAAAGAAGTTATGAACATTTTAGCATATGAGATTTAACCAAATTGACCCTCCTGCACACGATTTTCTACTAAAAAGTCATTTCTGAATGTATACATTTTTCAGACTTATCGATTTCATATAACTTGGTAACTTGGGGTTTTTGGGGTCGCTGATTACGAATCTGAAGTCAGAATTACAAAATTCAAAATAGCGGATCCAATATGGCGGACGAATTTTAAAAAAATTGTTGGATTTTTACATAACTTGGTAACTTGGGGTTTTTGGGGTCGCTGATTACGAATCTGAAGTCAGAATTACAAAATTCAAAATGGCGGATCCAATATGGCGGACGAATTTTTAAAAAATTGTTGGATTTCTATATAACTTGGTAACTTGGGGTTTTTGGGGTCGCTGATTACGAATCTGAAGTCAGAACTACAAAATTCAAAATGGCGGATCCAATATGGCGGACGAATTTTTAAAAAATTGTTGGATTTTTACATAACTTGGTAACTTGGGGTTTTTGGGGTCGCTGATTACGAATCTGAAGTCAGAATTACAAAATTCAAAATGGCGGATCCAATATGGCGGACGAATTTTTAAAAGATTGTTGGATTTTTACATAATTTGGTAACTTGGGGTTTTTGGGGTCGCTGATTACGAATCTGAAGGCAGAATTACAAAATTCAAAATGGCGGATCCAATATGGCGGACGAATTTTTAAAAAATTGTTGGATTTTTACATAATTTGGTAACTTTGGGTTTTTGGGGTCGCTAAAGTCAGAATTACAAAATTCAAAATTGCGGATCCAACATGGCGGACGAATTTTAAAAAAATTGTTGGATTTTAATATAGCTTTAAAATCCTGTTATTGAAATCATTGTACAAATAAAAAAAATATGCCATTTGGGCAAGTCTTCGTCAAAAGAAAAGCGATCTGCAAGTGTTCTTTTGACTTCATTGATCCGACCAACAAAGGCAGGATGGAAAGATGGAAAGATGGTCCGACCAGTTACAATAATAACAGAGAAAGATCCGACCAACAGAGGCAGGATGGAAAGATGGAAAGATGGTCCGACCAGTTAGAATAATAACAGAGAAAGATCCGACCAGCAGAGGTAAGATGGAAAAAAGGAAAGATGGATAGGCCAGTTAAAGTAAAAACAGGGAAATATCCGACCAGCAAAGGCAAGATGGAAAAAAAGGAAAGATGGACCGGCCAATTAAAGTAAGAACAGAGAAAGTTCCGACCAGCAAAGGCAATATGGAAAAAAGGAAAGATGGACCTGCCAGTTAAAGTAAGAACAGAGAAAGATCAGACCAGCAAAGGTAAGATTGAAAAAAGGAAAGATTGTTTTGATTTTAATAAAACTTGGTATTTAGAGGTCTTTGGTGTTAAAATTCAACAATTTTTTTAAAATGCGTCCGCCATATTAGATTCGACATATTAATTTTTGTAATTCTGACTTCAGATACGCAATCAGCGACCCCAAAATCCCAAGTTACCAAATTATGTAAAAATCCAACAATCTTTTAAAAATTTGTCCGCCATATTGGATCCGTTATTTTGAATTTTGTAATTCTGACTTCAGATTCGTAATCAGCGACCCCAAAAACCCCAAGTTACCAAGTTATGTAAAAATCCAACAATTTTTTAAAAATTCGCCCGCCATATTGGATCCGCCAATTTGAATTTTGTAATTCTGACTTCAGATTCGTAATCAGCGACCCCAAAATCCCAAGTTACCAAATTATGTAAAAATCCAACAATCTTTTAAAAATTCGTCCGCCATATTGGATCCGCCATTTTGAATTTTGTAATTCTGACTTCAGATTTGTAATCAGCGACCCCAAAACCCCCAAGTTACCAAGTTATATGAAAATCCAACAATATTTTAAAATTTCGTCCGCCATATTGGATCCGCCATTTTGAATTTTGTAATCAGCGACCCCAAAAACCCCAAGTTACCAAGTTATGTAAAAATCCAACAATTTTTTTAAAATTCATCCGCCATATTGGATCCGCCATTTTGAATTTTGTAATTCTGTCTTCAGATTCGTAATCAGCGACCCCAAAAACCCCAAGTTACCAAGTTATATGAAAATCGATAAAGTTATATAACTTATAAAAGTTAAAGTTATATGAAAATCGATATTTTTGACATCGTAATCATCATTAGCGAACTCAAAAACTACCCAGTAAGAAGATCTATTTAATTTTTTTGAATATTTATGTGATTAAACGCAGCAAATATTGCAATTTCTTTTTTAACCCATAGTTTAACATCCGTCATTTTGAAAATTAAATTTTTCTGAAACGGCTACCTTAAAATATAGATAAAAATAAAGAAATTTGTAACCTGGAAAATTTTTTGCAAAAAAATTTAGAAATTGATGAATTTTTTAAAATACTTTTTGAGATTGTATTAAAACAAAATAACAAATACATTAGAATGTTTTTTTAAAAGAATAAAATGTAAGGTAAGAAAATAACGTCTAGATCCTTTTCTTTTAATTATTAAGTATAAAACAAAAGCATTAAATGAAATAAAAAAACCATGTAAATATAATTCATACATTAAGAAAGTGTTCATGTTCAAAGCTTTATAGTACAACCGGTAATAATGACTTCAATTGATCTTTGGCAAAATTAAGTAAAGTGATCTTTTAACTTTTGTTCAACGGTTCACTCTTAACTTTAATTTAATTTTAACACTTCCTTTAAACATTTTGGGTGTCTATTAATTTTGAAACTTAAATATTCATTTAAAAAATAATGTAAATACCAAATATCGGTGTGGAATCTTTTTGCACAAAATTTGAATCCTCTTGTTCTCGGTAGTCAGACGTGGAGCTTACCTTCCTCAGTCGTTATTACATATTTTTTCCTTGGTTTTTTTTTTACTTAGGTACAGTCAAGAAAGATATGTAAAGTACAGAACGTTGCTTTCAATACTTCATGAAAATTCTGTAAACATAGAAAAAATTGTATAAAACTATTTATGATTTTCCTATTTAATGAAATTAATTAACAAATGGTGGTATCGTCTAGATATCTATTATTTAATACATTATTTATAAAAAAATTGCCTACATCATTTTGCTTTATTATTATTATTATTATTACTTCTTTTCAATAAAATTACATTGGAAATTTTAATAAATTATTTTATTAAAATAATAAGGTTTAGAATGAATTTTCCGTCATAATTACAAAGAAAAAAATATTTAAAAAAATTACATCATATTTATACCGTTATTTATACTTTGACTATTCAGTAATATAACCAATAAAACTCATTTAAAGCAGTATTTATACTCATAAAGTAAGGACTTTTACAAAGTTTTTTGTAATTACAGTAATAAAACTACTATTTATTTCTTTTTTTACTAATAATTAGTCATATTTCACTAGTAACTATTTATATTTCACAAATTGCTGAAACAAGAAATTTGCTATTATTACTGATTTGAAAAAATTTAATAAGAATAAACTTTTTTTACACGAGTTTCCTCAAAACGGCTAGGCAAGTAATAGACTAAATACATTTTTTACACACTATTTATAATGTAAAAAATTTATTATTATTTATTATTATAATATTATTATTTATAATGTAACTATAGCTTAAATGTCAGCATGCATTATGAACATTATAAATAATAATGAAACTGTAACATCTAACTAAAAAAATAATTTATCATTCGAAAAACGTAAGTTGTTTATATTATATATATACCCATATTTTCCGTATATTATTTAATTTTTAGGTTATGTTAACATCACATTCATTTTAAGTAACAAAACATGTGCCAATTGTTAGTGATATTGATTTTACGCATAATGGTGGAAGTAGAGCATATTAATTTGCTGCTTCATTACCTTTTGGATAATGAAATGAATTACAATTATAAAATTCAATTCTTATTTTTACAACACGTTCTCCAAATACTTACGTACGTGCATGTTAACAAATCATCTTACCTACATAAGGAAACATTTACTTATTTTGCACATGTAACTATTTTCTTTAAAGCACTACACAATGTATTAAAACTATATTAAATCGTAGTTCTTTTCAAACATTGTATTCACAAAATTTAGATAGAAATTAGACCAATCTACAGCATCATTTTTGATTTTTAATCACGATTCATTGCAGAATCGATACATCATACATACATAATACGCTTGTCAAGTACCGTGACTATTCTTCATGGTTTCCGGGTGTTTCCGCACTATCCTCCGTTTACTTATATTATATAGTACATTTTTTACTTAAAACATTTTGTATAATACGTTTTATAATACATAAGAGCATATTAGATTATATAATTTATATATATATATATAAGTATGTAATGAAACATTTGCATTTTAGCCTCTCTTCAGAACGGGGCCTAACAGGTACTGTTACCAGCCCTGCCTTTTTTGTCATCAACTTTAAATTTGCCGTTGGTGTACTTATTTAGTACATTTTGTAGCAAGGTCACATGATCTAAGATGGCAAGGTCAGTATAGCAAATTAGAGGTGAAACACTTTGAGCTGCCGGACTGCGCTGGTCGCAAGTATAAAATAGAAAGAATAAGTGAAAATTTTTAATTTTATTTTTTTAAACGAGGGAAAAAAAAATTTGACGACAATGACTATAAATTTTGCAAGAGTGTTCATCTGGGAAGGTAAGAGAATCTTAATTGTGCCGGTGAAAAACATCTTGAATTTCAAAGTGGATAAATTTGATATTAAACAAGAAAAAAAAAGCGTACAAAATAATGTATAATGATAGCGTACTGGTTGGATGCATTATGAATGTTGCTGGTAAGTGTATGTTATTTAATTTCATGATTTTAATATCAAATGAATTTGTTTACCGGTAACCACCGTCTACCACGTGGTAGACGCACTTTAATATATTCTACCGGATTTCTCGTGATGTGCTACAGGTTTTAAGAAAATTAACTTTTAAAATAACGTAAAATTTCCTTAAAATAAAGTACAAATTAAATATAAACTTTTTTTGCTTTTGAATAGTATACGTATGGTGAGAAAAACAGATTTTTCAGATTTTAAAAATCTGAAAGGTAGTGCTTTCAACAATTATTCTGCTTTTTTTAAAAATACTTTTTAAATTGAAAAAAAAAACATTTACCATCTTTTGTACACAGTCAAAAGCACTTCTTAATGGAACATAATTGTTCAAAAATGGGGATTCGGCCTTTGGCTGTCGTTATGAGTAGACGTGTTTACTTGTGTCTCTGAATAATGTGTATTTGATTGAGTAAGAAAAGCTCAAATATTGAAGTGATCCCTTTAGTGAAAATATAATAATTGTGATTTTAATACTAAAAAAAAAAAGTGTAAGTTTTGTAGTTCAGTGTTTCATAATTGGTGTTTTAATTAACCAACTATGTCTGAGGCTATTAACGAAAGTGTCCTGAAAAAGTGCTTAGAAACCCAAAAACAAGAAATGAAAGAGGATCTGAGGGAAATAATAAAAAACGAGATTGGTCAACTTTCATTAGATGTAAAAAAGAATACTGAAGCAGTAACCAACATTAAAAACAACTATCGAATTCTGAAGCAGCATGTCATAAAACAGGAAAAAGTAGTCGATAGTCTTCGACGAAGAAATAATATAATTATATGCGGGCTTCCAGAACCCATTGATGAAACGCATGATTCACTATTTACATCCATTAAATCGCTTTTGTCTGAGAAATTGGGAATAACGATAGAAATAAACGACGTTAATCATTTGAAAAGACTTGGAGCACCAAGAGCCCATAATAACAGACATGTCCTTTTAAGTCTGATATCAGGTTTAATTAAAAATATTATCATGGAAAATCGATACAAACTAAAGGGAACAAATATTTACATTAATAATGACGTAGATAAGGAAACCCAAATGTTATACAGTAAATATCGTCTGCCTTTTAAAGAACTTAAAGAAAAGGGAATAATCGCACGAATACGGAATGGCGTTATCTGGATAAAAAACAAATCTTATACTCCTGATGCTTTCGACTATAAATCATTCCTAAAAATGAAACACCTACATCGGACAACAAAGATAAAGAAGTTCAGATTGCGACTACTTCAAAATTAAACAAACGCAAGAGAGGATGCCTTCCTGCAAATTCTGTTTCAAAATCGAAGAGACCGCAAAACGCTTCCATGGATTTATATGTAAAAAGGAAAACCCTACTCGAAGAGGAAGAAAGCTCCGACGATGAACATTGACCACTACCAGCTCAAATATCTACTAGTAACGATACGGATGCAGAAGTTTACGTGAACATTTTCCCTCATATCAAGAAACGTGATCGTGGAAAAAGTGGAAATACTACAAGGAAGACTACTTCTCAATCTGGTCAACAAAATTGGAATATCTGTTTTTGGAATGTCAGCGGTTTTGCAAATGTTTATGATCTCGATAAGTACCAAATTAATTGTCTTAATAGTAATATAATAATATGTTTAGCAGAAACCTGGCTGCTCTCTGATAATTTCAAAATTCCTAAATGTATAGAAAATTATCAAATTTTCTCAAGCTGTGCGATCAGAGAGAAGAGCACCGGTAGGGGGAGTGGTGGGCTAATGACATGCGTTAGAAAGAATTGCTTTCTGACGTGTTCTGTATTAGATATGTCAAACATTTGGCTATTTCTTAAGTTAGAAACACCAAAAGAGTTAATCATAGTCGGAAACGTATATTGGCCACCTTCTGTAAATACAGACTCTTGTATAGAATCCTTGTGTGATTTATTAACGAATTTGACGGAAATTTTTAGTAATGCTTGCTTTATAATAATGGGAGATTTTAATGCGCGGTTGAGTAATCTTAATTGTTTAGATAAAGAATTGTTTTGTTCTACTAATATGTTCAATAACAGATCATCGTTAGATCAAAAGTATACGAGGCGAGGTAGGTTGCTGAATGAGATAATGGAGCAGAATAGTTTTATTTTATGTAATGGACGTTCATATTCCGACACACCAGCAAATTTTACCTATATATCTAAGCAAGGTAGTAGTGTAATCGATTTGATTTGGGTAAATGAAAATGTGCTAAGTAAGACCTATGATTTATTAATAGAACCTTTAACAGAAAATTCGAGTCACTTATTAGTTACATTAAAGTTAAAATTAGACGTACTTTCCGACATTGAAACAAAACAAAACTCAACAAATCCGACATATATAAAAACTATTAAATGGAACAAAGCTGAAATCTACAATTTCTATATGCATCTCGCCATGTCACCTAATTTGTATTATAATAGTTTAAAGAGTGATGACTTATATAATAATTTTGTTACTTCAATACAATGTTCTGCACTAGAATCAAATTATCTGAATGAAAAACTAATTTGTTCTAATGAATATATAAATAGTAAACACAATAAAGTCTGGTTCAATGAAGAATGTTTTAAATCAAGAGAAACGGCAAAGAAGGCTTATAGACAATACAAGCGTAGTAATAATAATACATTTTTGCTTGAAAAATATTTGCATTCACGTGATAAGTATAGAGAAATTATTAATGTTGCAAAAACTAATTACCGAAATTCGATCTTAGAATCCTTATCAAATGTTAAGTGTTCTAAGGAATTTTGGAAAATAATAAAAAAATTCAATAATAGTAAAGTCTATAAGAATTCAATTGACGTACGGGGTTGGGAAAATTTCTATGAAGCTGTTTATCCTATCAGAGTGCCTCTATCGGTTGAATATTACTCCGTGATACACCCACAACTTGACTCTAACTTCACAATAAAGGAACTGAATGAATGTATCAGACAGATTAAAAATAATAAGGCTCAAGGTCTCGATAAAATTACAAATAATATTTTAAAACACCTGCCTACAACTTGGGAGCATTATCTACTTAATCTGTGTAATATAGTATTGAACTCGGAAGATGTTCCCAAGGATTGGTCGGTGGTTGAAATGTGCATGTTGCACAAAACTGGTGCTGAAAATAATCCATATAATTATAGAGGAATAGCTCTCTTGAACACGGTAACAAAAGTTTTCACATCTATGTTGTCTAAAAGAATTATGGTGTGGGCTGAGAGTAATAAATTGTTTCCAGAAGAACAGGCAGGTTTTAGAGGGGGAAGAGGAACCCAAGATCACTTGTTTACACTTGCATCGATAGTAAATATCCATGCTGGTTCAAGCAGGAAATGTGCGTTTATGATATTTGTCGACTTCAAGAGAGCTTTTGACTCGATTAAACATAGCATTCTGTGGGATAAGCTGTTTCAGTTGGGAATAAGTGGGAAGATTATACGCATATTAAGGAAAATGTACAATAATGCTAAATTGACAGTTAAGTGTAAAAATAACCACACCAGATTAATAGATGTAACTGAAGGTGTTTTACAAGGGGACAGTTTGAGTCCCTTGCTATTTATTTTATTTTTGAGCGACATTATTGTGTATTTTAAAGAGAATGGCATGGAGGGAATAGCGCTGTCGCACGCAGTAGAAATAATAATGCTCCTTTTCGCAGATGACATTGTAATCTTTGCAAGATCTTGGCACGATGCACAGAGCAAGTTAAAGGTATTAAAAAATTATTGTGATCTAAATGGATTAAATTTAAATACATTAAAAACAAAGATAGTGCCAATACGTAAGACAGGTCAATGTAAAAATTAAAAACCCCTCTTTTGGGGCAATGAAATGCTGAAGTATGAAAGTACGTACACATATCTTGGAGTGCCTTTTTCAAGTTCTGGCAAATTTAGAGTAGCTACGGACACATTTGTGAGTAAGGGATTAGCGGCTGTCTCCAGAACGCAAAAAATACTGATAAATAGTAAGAACGAATCTTGGGAGGCAACGGTTGAGGTTTTCCGGGCAATCGTAAACTCGAGTGCCCTCTATGGCTCTTAAACATGGGCTTTGAGATATCTCGATCAAATTGAATGCGTTCAAACGCAATTTTATAAACGTTTGTATCGTTGGCCAAAGAATACGCCAAATTACTTTCTGTGGTGGGAGACGGGTGCTGATCCTCTTCAATTAATAATAATTAAACGTGCTCTTTGTTGGTGGGCTAAGATTTTGCAAATGATGAAAGATAGATTGCCAAAAAATGCTACAATCGTCTGGTTGATCTCGATCAGTACAACAAAATTAAATCTTGCTATAACTGGGTGAGCCAAATTAAAGAAATAATTGAATTGTCGGGAGATGAGGTATTGTGGGTTCAGCAAAATACCTTATCCAGCAGAGAAATTAGCAGAAGGTGCATGAATATAATTAGTATCTGGAAAATGAAATTAACAAATAACTCTTTTAACAGAATAATAAACAGTAGCTACAATCCTGTTTATAAAAATATTTGTAACACAAATAAACAAACTGAAAACTACCTAAAATTTAAAGTACAATTAAGTAGAATTAGAGTCATAAGCCAACTGAGAGTATAAAACAAGTTAAGATTAAAAATTTGTCACAACGGTATTGCATATATAATAGATACTAATGTAAATTGCACCATCTGCAATTTGAATGTTCAGGAAAATCTGACACATTTTTTATTTCATTGTCCAATCTACGAACCAATAAGAGCGAAATTTATTAATAGATATTTACTAAATGATGCTTGGGATGATGTGGAAAGATTGAAATACATACTATGTATTTAGAATATACAGCAGCTGAATAATATATATTATTTTATAATCAACGCACTTAAAATTAGGTCGTTTATAATTAATGAATAATTGAAAATGTAATGATAAGTTGTAATAGTTTTATTTTACTGATACAAATAAAAATTATCTATCTATCTATCTATCTATCTATCTATCTATCTATCTATCTATCTATCTATCTATCTATCTATCTATCTATCTATCTAATTGTTCAAAAATGTATTTCTTTTTAATGTGTTTATTGGAAAAAAAAATTGAAAAACTAGTCGCAGCCTCAAGTAATTAAAAAAAAGAAATTTACGTTACGTATTTTTTACAGATTATTTATACAACCCTCCCCCCCCCTCCTCTGGTGTCTAACAATCGGAAAATTATGGAAAACCAATGGAAGTTATTTTAACCGGCAAAATCCGTGACATTTAAATTCCAAAATTAGTAGAAACCCTGACCCCTTGACTTTGTTTCCCAGTTTTAGAAGGAGAAAACACACTGTGCCACGTTTAATAGAACGCTAATAATTTCAGATTTTTAAATAACATGTTTTTTGATATTTTTTGAACAAGTATCTTTAAAAATGGACGAGTTTTACACATTACATTTTTCTTTAATATTTTCTTATTGGACTTTTCAAATTTTAAACATTTTAAATAATTAAGAAATTGTACATGAAATAATATTTTATATTTTACAACCATTATTAATCCTGTATCTTGTGTAACGTATGACAGCAACAAAGAACGAGTTGGAACAGACAACGACAAAAAGAATTCGTGCTCCACCAAGAAAATTAGTTCCATCATGTACCGAAAACTCAACAGATGATGATTCACAATCATTGCCAAAAGTCAAATCATCAAATACTCGGAAGGTATTATTTTTCAAATATTATAGTTCCGATCAGATAACAATGATACAATAAATAAAAAATAATACTGAATTTAAACGTACACAAATATTATAAAACAAAAACTGATTATTCATATTTTTCAATTTCAATGCAAATTTAATTTTCTTTAAGGCTGATGAAGCCTGAATATTTTTTAAAATTTTTTTACTTTGTAGAGTCCTCACTCAAGTGCAGAGGTAATGTCTGAATTGTGGAAGAGATGTGATCGTTTGAATACTTCATCAACTCTGGGACAAAAAGAATATAGGCAACCGTTAATGGAGGTAATAAAAACAAATCTTTATTCATTTGAAATTTTTTTTCTCAATTGTAAATTATTAACTAAAAAATCGTAGTATTTCGTATGATAGGAAGTGACAAATAAACAACTGGTATTACAAAAGTTTGGGTTCAGTATTCTCTCACTGAAATATTCTTAATGCTGCACTTCTTTTGAAAAGTTTTTGAATTGCTTCAAAATACTGTAATCTAATCTACTTATAATTTATAACAGATAACAAGGACACATAATAATTATTTGAATTCTGCATATTGCGTTCCTTTATTTTCTGCTACAGTCACATATTCTGTATTTTTTATTTTTACAGAAATTATTTTAGTTTATTGTATGCAACTTCCTGTTTATTAGCCTTATATAGATAATCCTTATACATTTTTGTATTTGTTATAAATTATGGGGGTTTGTACATAATATCTTGAAAATTAGTTTTTTATGCATTTGATATTTCTCTTATAGATATTTTTTGTAACATTCTACATTTTCTTTAATTCTTAATATTTCTTCCATTTTTTAGTTTATTTTGTATAATTTGAATGTTTTTCATTTTTTAAAGCTATTTTTATATAGTTTATTAAACTGTTTTGGAAATTTTTTCTCCATTTCTCAAAATATTACTGTCTTATGTTTATTTAATATTTTTACTTTCTCTTAATTTTTTCAGCTTTTCACTTGTCATTAAATTTCTCTTTTTTCCGTAAATTTTTTTGTTATTTTATAACTGGCTTATCATTCTTTGAACTTCAAACATATTTATTAAATTTTATCTTGTTTCATTTGTTCAAAATTATTTTTATTACTTTTCAAACTGAGTAATGTTTATCTTATAATTTATATTTTTTTAAAAACATTTTGTTAATTGTTTTTGTATATTTGTTAGTGATTTTAAATTTATAAACAACTTTTGTAATCTTATAATTATTCTTTTTTAAGCTTATTTTGCGAAAACTGAATGTAATAAATTTTCATTTTACTGTTTTGTGAAGCTTTAAAACATAATACCTCTTCTTAAAATCATGTACTTTTAAAATCATTAAAATAATATACTTCTTGCTTTTCATATCATAGTTTGTCAAACATTGTAAGAAATTTTTAAAAATTTTGTCTTCAACGAAATCCCTTTTTCTTTGATTTCTTATTCATTTTTCTAATTAAGAAAAAGTCTATAAAGATTTTAATTTTTTTAAGAAATTTGTTTTTTGCTAATTTAATTTTTAAAATTTTCTTCTTTTTTGCTTTATAATTTTCTAAACTGTTTATGAATTATAAAAAAATTTATTTATTTTCTGTAGGCTATTTAATTATTATGTTTATAAGTTCATTTGCCTTTTAATTTTTGCATCAAATTAGTTCAATTATCCCCCATTACTTATTTCTTCAATTCATAATAATGTTTTTAATACTGTTTATAATTTTATAATTTGTTACATGTCTTAAAGTTTTTTTTTCATGATGCAATTTGTTTTATTCTTTATTAAATATTCTTATTTTGCTTTCTTTTTTCAGTTTTTTCACTTTTCATTTAATTTCTACATCTTATCAGTTTTTTCCATTTTTTCATAAAACTTCTGATGTTTTAAAATTTTTGAAAAATTTTTCTCTTTTGCTCTTTCTGTTATTTTTAAAAATAATCTTAATGCTCTCTTTAAACCATTCAACATTAAATTCGTACATTTATGAGTTGTTAGAGTTATAATAATTAAGTTTAATGGAAAGTAAAAGCTTCTCTTTAAATTCTTTTTGTTTATTTAGTTTTGACTAACAAAATTAATAGTCCAAAAAAACTGTTTTTTTTTTTTTTAAATGATCTTTTAATTAAAAAAAATAAATATGTTTATTATTTCATTGGTATCAAATAAGAGGTTGAGATATTAATCATTGATTTATTTTTAAAATATCAAATTGCATGTAATTTACAATTATAATAAATATAAATTTATTTCTTAAAGATCTCCACCAATGTGTTTACTAAGAAGGTAGTTGCAACTGCGGGAGAAAAATGTGTGGTAAGGTCCGAACCGTCAATAGGTGAAAAACATGTACAACCTGGGAATGGTATAAGAAGAGTCATATCTCCTAACACATCAGAATCAGGAGAGTCATTTTTAGATGATGAAGAGATTTTGGAGGTATTTTAGGAGATTTAAATTTTCTCGTTTCTTTAAAAGTACAATTTTAATGAAATAAGTTTTCTTACAAAATTATTAAACAAACATTAGAGGGTGTCGAGCGAAATCTTAGAAATTGTCAAGAATCTATTATAAGCTTTAATAGATTACGTTTCTGTAGAATTTAAAAAGAATAGAAGTTTTTGTTATTGCCTTAAAAACCCTTGGATATTAGTTGAATAATAGAAAAAAGTTATTATGTGAGTTTGAATTTTTTTGTAATTTAAACATCGCGTTTTTCCAATAACCTACCAGATGGTCCGAAACGATCATCTGCGATAAGTCATTGAAAGTTTTTTATCCTAAATTTCAAGCATTTTAAAAATTTGTATCAGGTTAAAAGTACATGGCAAAACTTAAAACACGTTCTTCTCGAAATACACGCTTATTAAAATTTGCACGCAGCATAACTCAAATAATTAAAATTTTTTTTACTCCAAAATGTAGATCAATTTTTAAGAAAAACATTTCTCATAGAAGTAGGTAGTCGATTTTTTATAAGTTGAAATTTATATTTTTCCCATACAAAGAAGTACCCGCTTTTTGGTCGAAAATTTGACTTGTATATTCGAAAGCTCACCAATTTAACAGAAATAAATATTTTTAAAATTGGTTACGTATTTTTATACCTATACCTATGTAAATTGAAAGAAATTTTTTTATTCTGTTCCATATTCATTTTTAAAAACTGTAGACTGCGTGCAACGGCAGTCTTAAAAAAATCGTTTGACACACACGGCTGTAACGGCGCCACTTTGTAACAATTTTCAATAGAAAATTTTTTTTTTGTAAGCTTCAAAACATGCCTAACAAAGCCTTTAATGTTATTTTGTCTACAATCTTTCTGTACAAAAAAAATTTAATTCTAGCCTGCTCCAGTGGCCTAACCCCTTAAGAAAACGCGGATTAGTCGGGATTTTTTAAAACATTCTAGAAATTCTAAAAAAGTAGCATGCATTTATAAATAAATTTTAATATTGCGATCTTCTTGTTGTTTATAAAACTGAATTAAAAATGTTTACTATTTTGAAAGAACATTCAATGGAGAAAAAAAATGTTTAAACTATCTTTTATCATGATAATGTATACAAAACAATTATTATATTTACAATTTTTTGGGCATACAATTTTCTAGTAATTCTCCTACGAAGAAGTTAAGTTTAATTGACAAATCTGAGGTGTCGTCAATGCTGTCGGCAGGTGCAGAATATAAACTACCTCAGAAAATAATTTTAGGAATAGATAAATGTACGACAAAAGATTTGCAGAGAGCAATTTCCACTACTATAAGGGAAGGGTCATCAACATCTGAAGAACAAATCACAGAACAGGAAGGAGGAGACGAAGTATTAATTAACACTACTGAAGAAAACTTGTCTGAAAAAGCAACACTTGGTAATTTAAATATTTATTTTTCATGTTATTCAGTCCAAATAATTGCAAATAAAAAAAAATTTCATGTTTACTTGTCGTGTGATCAACAGAATTTAAAAATGACACTGAAAACGTTAATAAGGAAAAAAAAAGAATTGGTTCTTTAAGCGATATCGTCACCAACTATAGAGGTGAATGTAGAAACCTTAATGAGGAATTGAAAGATGCGCATAGAAAATTGCAAACAAGTAATCTAAGTAAATTGGAGTTGCAAAAAAGATTGGAAGAAAGAGACTTTCAACTTCGTCAATTGCAAAATGAACTTGTAGAAGTAAAAACTGTCAATAGAAGTTATCAGCACAATATTTTTCAAGAAGTACACGTCATTCATGGTAAGGTGATGTGCTATATGAATGAACGTTGTTACATCTGTTGCTTGAAACTATTGTAAAACGCTAAAAATAGGGCTTAACTGCAGTGATTCAGCTTAGAAAATAACAAAATCACAACACTGAGAAAATAAGTTGGAAAATAAGTTGACTAAATATAACCAATTTTTGACTAAATTTAGCAGAGATAGGTTGTTAATATAGCACCTGCAAAGCTCTTTGTTTATTATTAGCAGATTAAATGCTACTGTCAACCTTGAAGTTATGTTGTGATCGCCGGCATCTTGTGTGTTTTGTTCAGAGTCCCTTAACCTACACTCAGAAAAAAATTTCTTTTCAACAACCAAACTTTGTTTGAATCAACCAAAAACATGCATTGATATACAGTTAAACAAATGTTTGGTTTATATAACCAAATTATTTGATTATACACATTTGTTTGAATTAACCAAATGGTTTATTACAGTTGACAAAATATTTTGTTTTATCGAACCAAAAAGTTTGTTTCATACAAACAAATTAATTGTATTAAATTTATTTGGTTCGTTCAAATAAATATTTTGGTTTATACAATCAAATGTTATTTATTTTTCTTTAATGTTTGAATTTTCTAATTAAATATTTTATTTGTATATTATTAATTAATTTCCAATTTTATATTTATGATTTCAAAGGAATAATAATAATCATCATAATAAACTGGAAGTTAACTGATGAATATGCAAATAAAATATTAAGAAATTCAGATGTTATAGAAAAGTGCATAACAGTTAAGCATTTTTAGAAACAAAATTTTCTTCTCTTCAAGGTTGTTTTCTTACGGAGCGTTTCTCTGTAGAAAAATCTTTTACTTCCAAATTTATTAAAGAATTGAAAAGTCACAATAAGTTACTCAAATGTTACAAGCACAGTTAAACACACGATGTGTTAAACATAACCTGCAGGCAATCAAAATCTCTTTAATACACTAATAACCTAAAACACACTATAGCTCACTTTGTAGGAAGTTTCCACGTAATCCATAATTTCTGAAATAAGAAAACAACACTCACTAAATTTATAAAACACAAGTTATGATAATAGAAAAGCACTTTATACGCTACGACGCGATTGACATGACGCTTGTTTAAACGCATCTCGAGTTGGACTATATATTATATCTATTTGCATCAACCAAACTTTAATTGACCGGATCAAAACATTTGGTTAAATAAACCAAACTTTTTTGTTGACTGAAATAAATGGTGTTTTATTAAACACTTATTTTAGTACAAAGAAAGAGTTTGGTCGAACGAAACAAATACATTTAAATAATAATTTTCTTTCTTGAAACCAAGGCATTTGTTGCAAGGAACCAAATGCTTATTTAATCTGATAAAACTTTTTTGTTGTATCAAATAAACTAAGTTAACTAAACGGTTTGTTTAATTGAACTGAACTTTTTTTCTGAGTGCAGACCCTCAATTTCAACGAGTATACGTTTCAAATACTGATTCGACAGAAAAAAATTTAAGATAAAGTTTAAATTATATCAAATAACTTATTTGTAAAATTTAAAAAAATTGATTTATTGCAATTTTTTATATGAATAAACCACATTTTTTATTAGGTATATATTAATCTATTTTATATTATAGGTTATATTCATCAGCAAAGTAAGGCAATGCAAATCCAAGAGGAATCGCTAGACTCCCCTGTTGGAAGGTACAATTCCAACAGAACAAAAGTAAGTGCATATATTTTTTGATTAATTAAAAAATACTTTTTCTTATAAAATAAACTTTCTGGAAAAATAAATTTTATTTATAATTAAAAATAAATGATAGTTATTTATTTAAAAAAAATGTTTTTTAAATATAAATATAGTTAAATGAAGATCATGTATTTTCTACAGATGTACATGGGAAGAGGACAATGGATCGAAACAGAAGTGTATGCGGATATTATGTCATCTGAAAGTTTTTTACCAAAAATAGTGAAACGCTTATATATGCATATGTTTGGAAGAGCAACACTTCTGAGTAGTACTGTTACTGGTTTCTGCTGTTAGCGCAATAAGGGTTCTGGAAAATCCATGAAAACTCTTAATTGTACAAAACTTCTCGTCATTAGAGGTACTTACTTACTTACTTTCATTTTTGAAGCTGTGATATTTTCTTTTATGTACAGCTATCGTCAGATATGCTTTAACATTTCAGCACGTAATCCTATAGAAATATGCTAGAGCATATCTGAAGATAGCTGTTCACATTTAAATAGGCAAAAATTGTTTACTTGATCCATGTAAAAAAAATTCTCAGATTAGTTAATTAACTTTTACGGAGATTAGCCCTGTCGAATTGTGTACTTTAATCACTAAGTATAATATACAACAATAATAGTAAAAAAAAATAAAGAAACCTAACAATACAATTTTTCAGTTTTATCAAAAACTGAAAAAGGGGGGGGGGGAGAGTGAGTTAGACTTACACTGCAAAAACTGCTGTCTTCTAAATGTCTTATTTTAAGACATTTTAATGTCTTTATTGTTTCAAGGACGCCATAAGTGTCTTAAAATGAGCCATTTGATACGTCTTAGACACCAAAATGTCTGAAAATAAGACATTTAGAAGACACCAGTTTTTGCAGTGTATAGGTCTAAAACGACAATTGGTTTTTTTTTAAATATAAGTTATTATATGGAAGATTGTACAAACTTTTTAACTAAACATTTTCAAGCTATTTTATTCTGCTCTATGAAAACATTGAAACCTTTATTTTTATTTAATTTAAAATGTAACCCTTACTTCGAAAATCAGAAATATTATTTATTTTTTTCCACATTCAACATTTTGATTTTTTTCATCTTGTATGTGGGTCATTCTTTTTCAAACCGTTGCACCTGCAAAAGACGATCGCAGAAAATTTTCTATTTAAATAAAATTAATTTTTCGATCGGGCTGTAAATTTTTTAAAAAATTTTCTTAATTTTATTTAAAGAAATTCTTATTTAAAATCTAAAATTCTTGATATCTCAAAACACTCCTCCTAAAATTTTCTTGAAACCTATGTGAAAAGAAAGCTAAGGTTTTACAGTTTCTAAGCCTGACTCTCTGTCTTTTGTTTTTAAATTTTGAAAGAAAATACGATTATTTTTAAAAAAAACTTTCAGACCAGAATAATTATTTATGACTTCAGTAATATAAAATATATTTTAAAGTGATTCTAAAAAATGAATGTCCAAGTTAAATTTGAAATAAAAAAATCAACTATAAGAAAAATATATGTTGTATTTTCTTTCACAATTTAAAAAAAAGAGAAAACGAATCTGACTTGTGTAAATTCAACTTCACTTCATGTCAGATTTTTTAAAAGCACATATTTTATATTATTTTATTCATAAATCTTCTAAAATGTCCATAATAAATTCAAGGGGATTAGAAACTATAAAACAGTCGCTATCTTTTCACATAGGTTTAAAGAAAATTTGAGGAGGGATGTTTTGAGATATCAAGAGTTTTGAATTGTAAATAGGAATTTCTTTATGAAATTGAGAAATTTTTTTAAAAATTTAAAGACCGATCGAAAAAGCATTATCTTGTCTTTCAAAATATTGCATAGAATATTATCAATGATTTAATTTTAATTATATTACTTTTATTTAAAAAGAACCTTCTCTGCGATCGTATTTTGTAGGAAAGAAGATTTAGAATGAAAATTTTTTTTTCGAATTTAAAATTTTAATTTCTTGATTTTTATTTGGGCTATTCCTTCCTCAATTTTTACTAAAATGATATTTTATACTTTACGATTTAATAACTTCAATGTTTGTAATTAAATACAAATGAATAAAAATACTTTTAAAATGCATGTTTTAATTCGTATACGGAACCCTGTATGTTCTGTAGTCAAACTCACTTTTATTCTGTTCTTTTTAATACTATCTGCGTCTTGAAATCTCCCTTTAGTATATTAATATATTTCTTTTAAGTATTGCATATCGTAAATAATAAACCACACATTTTTTTTAGATTTTTTCAGCTTTTCCCTGCAAAATGAGAAATCTTTCTCAAGAGACACAGCTGACATGCAGGCAACAAAAACTTTTAACTACATTTCCAAACAAATTTCTGATTTAAAGAATCCTCCAAAAAAAAGAGGTAACCTATTACAAATCCCATGAACTTTTCTCCTCTTAAGGGAAGGTTACCGTTCTAAATGGTGAAAAATTCATGAAATTAGAGAATTTATTTTTTCATAGAAGGAAATATTTTTGGAATTGCGGTTTTTTTATGTAAATAGTACATAATTATATAAACTTTTTACATATTTATATTAAAAAAAAATTAAAAATGGCGGCTGTGTCTTAACTTATCGAAGACCCTGCGCGCCGTATTTTTTTATGCGACGTGCGTTCCACAGCATCGCCAGATTATCTGAAGCAAAAATTCCTGATAAATGATTAAACTAGAATAAATTTAGGGGGCTTTATCGTTTTTCTTTTCTTCAAAAAAAAATTTTTTAATATTTTTTTTTTCCCATAAAGTAAAAAGAAAAAAACTTAAAAATTGAGTTTTCTCTTCAAATAGTTTTCTATTTTCTAAATTGAGTTTTCTCTTCATTTTGCTAAAAAAACGTTTTTTAAAAAAAGAAAAACGATAAGGCCCCCTAAATTTATCCTAGTTTAATAATTTATCAGGAATTTTTGTTTCTGATTACCTGGCGAGGCTACAGTCGCCATTTTTAATTTTTTCTTTTTAATATAAATATGTAAAAATTTTATATAAGGGGCATTCTTTGTCAAATTTGCCACCCCCCTGCCCATTTCATTTTTGCGTTAAAAATACTTTATCATACATGAAAATTTTTGTTATCAAGTCTAGTTTTTGATGCCGTCTGGTGTTTTGCAAAAGCCGTCAAACATAACCTCAAAATGACGGTTACGTCAGAAAAAAACAAAAAAAAATACATTTTTTCCTAAAAAATGCCTGTAAAAAAGGAATAAAATATATTTTCTTGACCAGGATAACATACTCTACGATATTTTGACTTGCTCAATCCAAATTCACTGCCAGTTTAGAAATTCAAAATGGCGGATCCAATATGGCGGACACAAATTTCAAAAATCTATTATATGCGGTTGAAACTGGTTACATGGGGGTTTTTGGGGTCGCTGATAACGAATATGATGTCGGTTTTTAGAAATTCAAAATGGCGGATCCAATATGGCGGACACAAATTTCAAAAATCTATTATATGCGGTTGAAACTGGTTACATGGGGGTTTTTGGGGTCGCTGATAACGAATATGATGTCGGTTTTTAGAAATTCAAAATGGCGGATCCAATATGGCGGACACAAATTTCAAAAATCTATCATATTCGGTTGAAACTGGTTACATGGGGATTTTTGGGGTCGCTGATAACGAATACGATGTCGGTTTTTAGAAATACAAAATGGCGGATCCAATATGGCGGACACACATTTCAAAAATCTATTATATTCGGTTGAAACTGGTTACATGGGGGTTTTTGGGGTCGCTGATAACGACTATGATGTCGGTTTTTAGAAATTTAAATTGGCAACAACAAAGTGACTTACTTTAAGAAAATGAACAAGTCCAACAATAGATAAATAGAACAAAATAGGCTAGTACAGAAAAGTTAAAGAGACAAACATAATGAAATCGTTTAACAATGCTGTATAGTTTAACAGAGCCCAAACTTGGACGACCATTGCAGAACATCGTGTAGGTACTTGATCGAGTTGGTAAGGGACTTAGTATTCCCGTCTTGGGATACCATAGGATTTTTGAAATTAGTTCCGCCATTTTGAATTTCTAAAAACCGACATCATATTCGTTATCAGCGACCCCAAAAACCCCCATGTAACCAGTTTCAACCGAATATAATAGATTTTTGAAATTTGTGTCCGCCATATTGGATCCGCCATTTTGAATTTCTGAAAACTGAAATCATATTCGTTATCAGCGACCCCAAAAACCCCCATGTAACCAGTTTCAACCGCATATAATAGATTTTTGAAATTTGTGTCCGCCATATTGGATCCGCCATTTTGAATTTCTAAACTGGCAGTGAATTTGGATTGAGCAAGTCAAAATATCGTAGAGTATGTTATCCTGGTCAAGAAAATATATTTTTTTCCTTTTTTACAGGCATTTTTTAGGAAAAAATGTATTTTTTTTTTGTTTTTTTTCTGACGTAACCGTAATTTTGAGGTTATGTTTGACGGCTTTTGCAAAACACCAGTCGGCATCAAAAACTAGACTTGATAACAAAAATTTTCATGTATGATAAAGTATTTTTAACGCAAAAATGAAATGGGCAGGGGGGGTGGCAAATTTGACAAAGAATGCCCCATAATTATATAATACTTAAATAAACAGAACCGCAATTCCAAAAATATTTCCGTCTATGAAAAAAAAATTCCTAAATTTCATGAATTATTCATCATTGAGAACGGTAACCTCCACTTAATTGGTACTTATGTCGCAAACGTAATTAATTGAAAATATTATTTCATTTACAGTTAGAAATGGACAAAAAAAACCAAAGGAGATTTTGGGCTTAATGGACCAAGAAGATGTTGAGAACCATGATCAAAATCCTGATCAAAATCATGATCAAAATTAGGATCAAAATTATGATCAAAATTATTATCAAAATTATGATCAAAATTATGATCAAAATCATGATCAAAGTAATGATCAAAATCATAATGGAGAGAATGAAGTAAAGGAATTGCAATTGCCCTCTTCTGAAAAAGATAAAGTAATCGAGGCCTTTAAAGAAGTTAAAGATGATAATGAGTTAGATTCGCACTCGTTCGCTATTGAGGAGGATGAAGAAATTGATGAAATTGTTGAGTAGATTGTAAAAAATTATGAATTAGAGGATTAAATTCCGACATTGTTAAATGAGGTAATATTCTTTAAGACTATATTGAAAAATGTAAATTAAACGCTATAATTATTTGTTGATAAATATTTATTTTCCACAGAGACTTCTACTTAAAAAGTAAAAAGATTGCGTAAAACGCTGTCTGCATTTGGTCAAAGTGGCCAAAGAAATTGGTATGTATTAAATGAATCGGTAAATCCTACAATGTGACTACGGGGAGGGGGTCTCGGTTGTTGTGTGACATCACACTATTTATATCATTTTTGTACTTTAAATGTTTATATAAGTTAGGGTTGATCAAAAAAGGAAACAGTCAATAACGCGATAATTAAATTGAACCTCCTGCGATCAAAAGGGACTAAATCTCTGTCGTTTTAGTTAGCCCGTGGAACTATTTTTTTTTCATACAAAATTTTAATTTTTTAATTATATATTCTAATAGAAAATGTTTAATGGCCATAATTTTCTCTCAAAAAATAAATTTTGTATCTCTTTTGGTTTTCAAGACAATATCAAAAAACTACATTTTTGCTACAAGTATTAAATTTAATTATTTTGTCTTCAATTTGGCATGTAACTCATAAAATAATTTCAATTTTGAAATAAAAACTTCAGGAAATGTTCACTATTCTATTAACAAACCAACAATGTTTTCTAACTTTAGTTAAATAATTTACAAAAATTTATAAACATTATTTTCTGATACTTTACGTTTAATGGGTACAAAATTTTTTTAACAATTCGGAAGTCGAGATTATTTTACGAAATCAAAATTTATTTAATACCAAAAAATCGAGAAATGTTGAAAGAAGTTTTTTTTGGTTTTTTTTTACAACGTTTGCTTAGAGCTAATACACCGAATCCGTGTTGGAGACGGGGCGTAGAAATTTTAAATAATTGTTATTTAATAACTATAAACAATAAAAGTCTGAAATTTTCCCAAAAACTTCTTTGTAACTTTCTAGAGTTTTTGATATTTATTAAGTTTTGATTTCTTAAAATAACCTCGACTCCCCAAGTTTTCCACAAATTTAGTAGGGGAGACCGAGGAGGAAAGTAACAGAGGTGGAAAGTAACAACGCTTATAACTCCTAAACCAATCAGCGGACAGACATGGTCCTAAAGTAATTTTCAGTCAGTTTTACCCCATCTACCTCCCCCATACCATGCGCGAGCTGATTCATGAACCGTATGACCGTATGTTACTTTTTTCTTTCTGCTGTTACTTTCCATCTCAGGGGTGAGGAGGAAAGTAACAAACAAAGAGCTGATTAAAAAGTCAAGCTGTTGACTATCTAATTATTATTTATGTTTAATTCCAATTTCATTTAATAGATGAAGATCCAAGCTTACGATTAGTATGTTTACAGAACCTATCCGACAAATAGTTTTTACGCTATCATAAAAAAACTGGTTTTTGTTACTTTCCTCCTCGGTCTCCCCTACCGCTTAAACGTAAAGTATCAAAAAATAATTATTATACATTTTTGCAAATTATTTAAGTAAATTTAGAAAACGTTGTTGGTTTTGTTGATAGAATAGTGAATATTTCCTGAAAAATTTATTTTAAAACTGCAATTATTGTAAAATTTATATGCCGAGTTAAAGACAAAATAATTAAATTTTATAGTTGTAACAAAAATGTAATTTGTTGAAGTCTTGAAAACCATTAGAGATAAAAAGTTTATGTTTTAAGAGAAAATTATGCGCATTTAAAATTTTCTATTAGGTTATATAATTTAAAAATTTTAATTTTTCAAGTACAAAAAATATTTATAGGGGCAAACTAAAACGACGGCGTTTCACGCGTCTTCCTTTTTTTTATCGCAGGGGGTTCAATTTGTTAAAATTTGAAAAAAAATTAATTATATTTTTTTTCTAAAATCATTCAATATTTAGTGGTGATGAAAGCCCATGAATTTTTACATGTATTTTGCATTTAAAAAAAACCATTTTTTTGTAAATTTGTATGAAAATCGTAAAAATCATTTAAAATTGCAATGTACTGTGTTGCTGTATAAGAAGTTTTTAGAAAACTGAATTCCGTAATGTATTTAATAATTTATTGTTCTAACTGTTTTTAATGCAAATTAAAAAAATTCAAAAACATATTTAAAATTTTAAACAGTTTTTAACAATGAGTTATTAAATAAATTGCGGAATACTGTTTTTTAAACACTTTCTAAGAAACGATTCGGTGTATTACAATTTTAAGCGATTTTTACGATTTTATTGCAAAACGACAAAAGGTTTTTTTTCTCAATACAAAATAGGTGGGAAGCTTCATGGGCTTTAAAGTATGGGCCTTAAATATTTTCCGATGGCAAAATAAAAAAATTAGCGGTATTTGTTGAATTTTGAATAAATTTGAGGTAGGAGCATAACATTTCTGACTTTCTTCTTTCTTGGACAATCCTAATATTGATCTTGTTTCACAAAGTTTGTTATATATTTTTTGAAAATGCAGCATATTTATGAGTTAAGAAATAAGTATTTTAACACTTCTAAGCGTACCTATTACAAATTTAAAATTTTTTTTGTAACATGATATAAAAAATAGGAAGGGCAAAGAATGAAAAAAGGGAATCTGAAGTCAGAATTACAAAATTCAAAATGGCGGATCCAACAATTTTTTAAAAATTTGTCCGCCATATTCGATCCGCCATTTTGAATTTTGTAATTCTGACTTCAGATTCGTAATCAGCGACCCCAAAAACCCCAAGTTACCAAGTTATGTAAAAATCCAACAATTTTTTTAAAATTCGTCCGCCATATTGGATTCGCCATTTTGAATTTTGTAATTCTGACTTCAGATTCGTAATCAGCGACCCCAAAAACTTCAAGTTACCAAATTATGTAAATATCCAACAATCTTTTAAAAATTCGTCCGCCATATTGGATCCGTCATTTTGAATTTTGTAATTCTGACTTCAGATTCGTAATCAGCGACTCCAAAAACCCCAAGTTACTAAGTTATGTAAAAATCCAACAATTTTTTTAAAATTCGTCTGCCATATTGGATCCGCCATTCTGAATTTTGTAATTCTGACTTCAGATTCGTAATCAGCGACCCCAAAAACCCCAAGTTACTAAGTTATATGAAAATCGATAAGTCTGAAAAATGTATACATTTAGAAATGACTTTTTAGTAGAAAATCGTGTGCAGGAGGGTCAATTTGGTTAAATCTCATATGCTAAAATGTTCATAACTTCTTTAAAAATTATCGTAAATTAATTTCCAAAAATGGGTTTTAAAGCTGACAATGCATACTATATGAAGCTAGTACAGGAAATTAATTAAAAAATTTCTGTTACCCAGAAAAAATTCCCTAAAATGGCAAAAAACGCCATTTTTGGTACATATGGCCCGGAATTACTCAAAATCCTGACGTGATGGACCATTTTGGAAAACAGATTCGTGTTCAGCACGAAAAAACCGACAAGAATCACCCAGACCTATTCTATAAACTCACCCTCACAGGACTGTGTTATTATTGAAATAATGTAATGAATTTTTTTTCTAGAACAGACAGCTGGCTGCTGTAAGGATGATATTTTAAAACTGTTTAATTTTTTCTTAATAAAAAACATATTTTAAATACCTGAGAAATTTAATTTAACCTACTCCTTGTACAAATACTAAAAAACTGTGCCTAAAGTTATTAATCTAATAATTTTGGTTTTCTTCTTTTTTCAATATTAAAAAAAATTTATTAATTTAAAATATAAAAATTGAAAATGACACTTTCAACTCTTGTAATTTTCGTCATTGTCAATAATATTAATTACATTATTAAGAATAATTATTGTTTTTTTTAATTTGTAATTTAAAATTAATTTCAGTAATGTTGAAATTATTAAATAATTTTTATTAATATTGACTGCAACTGACTTTCAACGTTGGTAAGTACATTTTTTAAATTTTAATAGCTTTATTAACAAAATTCATTGTTGTCGAAGTAATTTTTGAAATTTAGTTTAATATAAGAAAATAAAATCAATATTTCTTTCTTTTATGGAATTAAAAATATATTGATCAATTGAAATATATAAGTTGGAAGTTTTAATTTTACAAAAGTACTTATCAAGTCTGTAAAATGCGTTACTTTTTATTCAAAAACACATACTTTAATTTCAATATTAAATGTAAATATTGTCTTTATTACATATTTACTTTCATTAAAAAAAGCTTCTTTATTACACATTTATATTCACTTCAATTTATTTTGAACTTTTGAATTTACCGCTGCGTCTAGTAACTTTTCTGTCGGTAATGGTGGGTCCTTTATAACTGCTGCCCTTTTCTGCCACACCGACTACAATGCTAAATAAATCGCACTTGTCACATTTCACTTTTATCACATTTTCAAAAAAATGGTGTATTTCCTGATTAAAAACGATTTATTTGCGCGTAAGAACGTTCACTTTGTAAATATATATGGCCAACTCCACTCATTCTACCTTCAATTCATCAAAAACAAAGGTAAGTATTTGACATAAAAACAAATCATTTGGCTTAACCTTAGTTTACGGTTCAACCGCCAAACCGAGTTTAACGTAATCTATCTCAAATACTATTCGCTTAAGCCAAATACTTTCTTTTTTAGTGGGCCATCGACTCTTTTTTTCAGCTTTGAGGGAATAAACTGTGAAATAAAACGTGCCCTCTAAGGTAAAGGCGACACGTCATTGGCCAATTTGGAATTGCAAATAACTCGAGCAATTATAGTTCAATCAAAAAACGAGCAACACTTTGATAACTTATTTTTCTTGAGCTGATATCAATTATAAAATATGTTCACGTTATGTAGGGATACCCGGTATATATATTGTATGACATTTCCAATTTTCTAATAATAACGGAGAAAATCGCGTTTTAGTACTCTGTTTCTTAAAACGTTAAACTTGATAAATTCATAACTTCTGTACTTTTCATTCAATAAAGAAATATGTACAGTACCGTCCAGTAGTTTGTGGCCACCTGTTTTGAGTGATTCAGTTTTATCAATTTTTTTTATCTAATTCTAAAATAAAAATTTTTCTCTGTAATTAGTTCCAAACTAACTGAATTCTAAATAAAATGAGCTCATGATAAAGTCGTTTTGTCCACTCTAAAACAAATTATTGTAAAAAAGGTGAAAATTACAGCGTTCATTTCAATTTCTAATAACTTTTAAAATAATAAAGATCTCTTGATGTTTTTGGTGTGATTATAAAGATAATTTTCTCTAGAATTTAAAAAATATGTCACTATTAATACAAAAATTTTTTCTTAGATTTTTCCTGAGACTAAAGTGAGTACAAAAAAATTAAAAACATTTAAATAACACAGCCACACAAAAAATATAAAGTTTCCTGGCCTGGGTATGAGACCCATATTTTCCTATGTATTTTGATGCGTTGAATCTGAATCCGCTATCAGAATTGGTCCAGCGGGTCTGATTTTCGACATAACCTCAAAATTAATAAAATGACACTTTTTAATCATTAGAATCTGAACCCAATTTAACTTTAATACATGCCTAGGGCCAATAGAAAGCTTGATTTATGACCTTTAAAATGCTTTTTTAAAAATAGCTCTACTATGATTTTTAATGAAGATATGAGGTTTTTCTTAACATATGATTTTTTAAAATGTTAAAAATGCGTGAATATAGTAACTTATGAAAAGAAATTATTTTATGTAAAACATCATATTTCGTCAAAAATTATCGTAGAACAATTTTTAAAAAAGCGTTTTGAAAGTCATAAATCAAGATTTTTATTAATCCTAGGCATGTATAAATTTTAGGTCGGGTTCAGATTCTATCGAACAAAAAGTATATTTTATTGATTTTAAGGTTAGGTTTATAATCAGACCCGCTGGACCAATTCTGATGGCGGATTCGGATTCAGCGTATCAAAATACATAGGAAAATATCGGTCTCATACCCAGGCCAGGGAACTTTATTTATTTTGTGTGGCTGTGTAATATAATTAGTGAGAAAAATATGTTTTAAAATTATAATGAATCAATTTTTACTAAGCTTTTGCAAACATATTTTATAAATCTTTTTCATTATAAATTTAAAAAATATTTTTTTTACTAATTATACCTATTATTTAATCTTTTGCATGTTTTGTACTCACTTTAGCCTCAGGAAAAGTCTAAGAAAAAAAAATTGTGCAACAATAGTGAAGTATTTTTTAAATTCTATAGAAAACTATCTTTAAAATCATACCAAGAATGAAAAAAGATCTTTATTATTTTAAAAGTTATTAATAATTGAAAAAACGATGTAATTAACATTTTTTTACAATAAATTTTTTTAGAGTGGACAAACCGACTTCATCCTGGGCTCTTTTTATTCAGAATTTATTTATTTTTGAATTAATTACAGAAAAAAAAATTTATTTTAGAATAAAATCGAAGAAAAATTGATTAATCTGAATCACTTAAAACATGTGGCCACATACTACTGGCTGGTACTGTATTTCCTTATTTTTATATAGAATCAGATAAAAATTATTTTAATCCATAAAATGGACTTTTAATTTTTAATTGAAATATCACGTTAAACCAATAGACAGTTCTTAAAGCTTTGAATAGAAAGTGTTAGTGTTCATGTTTTCAAAATTTCAATGCGTTTTAATTCTGTTTTATTAAAATAAATTAAATTGTTATGAATTTATACTCTGTAAAGGGAATTCCATTGATTTCATATTCTTAAAGGATTCCATTTATTTTAATTGTAACTATGGAATCGGAATTTAAAAAAAAGGAATTAATTAATTTTATGTCTAACTACCGAATTAAAATAAAAATGTACAATTTTTATCACAAATTATGTATAAAGAATAAAAATGTCTTCAATTGAATTCTCTACAAACGAATTAAAACTCTAAAATTCAAATACGAAATTAAATTTGACTAAAGAGAATATAAATTAAAAATGCAAAACTACTAATACAGTTTTATGTAAATTATAATAATAATAATAATTGTGAGCCAATTATAAAAGATTCCTAGCTGCGAGCAGCACTGTTTATTATAAGATCCTATTCGGTAGCTCTAAAAAAGCATCCAACAACGTTCTTGACCACCGCTTAAGAACATCAGCGGAAATGGGTGAGAACAACAGTGTAAGAAACGAGAATAACAACTCTAGCAAATGAATCACGCTTTTGCTTACCGCCCAGGACGGATGGAGCAATAGTGGATAAGAATATGTAAAGCAAGAATGGGAGAGGTTGTTTTAGTGAGGTATTACCACAGCACGTGGTCGAGTCCCACACGAACAAGTGCGTAAATGCATTTTTTCCTCTCCTAAACTTGTTTTGTAAAAAAAAAAAAAAATTAAAAATAATAAAATTCTTTATATTTAACTTTTGAATTTGTATTAAAAAAAATGAATTGATGGAAAACATTATTCTTTCTTACCTGTTGCCAAATCATTGCTACATGTATTTTTATAAATTATAACAACAATTATTTAACTTTTACGTTACCATTAAAAGTGAAAAACTATTAACTTGGTACGATAAAAAAAATAATAATTAAAAATAATAAAATTTTCTGTACCTTTTCACTTTACAATTGAATAAAAAAATCAATGAAAATTATTGTTATTATCACTATTATTACTCACCTGTCATTAAATGCAAGGAGAATCGTCATGTGACTGAACCTACATAATAACACAAATAATCTAACCTTAAACGTTACCTTTAAAAGTGAAAAATTACTAACTTAATTTTATGTTTCAATATAATATTAATAAAAATATTTTATTAAATCAATCAAACAAAAAGAAAGCAATGACAAACATTATTATTACTCACCTGTATAAATCTGCAGAATATTGACATGTGTAACACACTAAAAGCAAACAATA
Source organism: Ganaspis brasiliensis (assembly GCA_037103525.1). NCBI lineage: Eukaryota > Metazoa > Arthropoda > Insecta > Hymenoptera > Figitidae > Ganaspis > Ganaspis brasiliensis. Next base: position 2,010,373 of record JAZKLR010000014.1, read on the forward strand.
CTTCTCTTATAAAACTAAAACACTTTTAACCACTAAACACTTCACTGAATATATTTTATAAAGCACTCTTATTCTAAAATAAATTTAAATTTCTATTAAATATAATAAAATTACAAAATTAAATGTGAACAACGAACCTAAAATGTTGTTCTTCTATCAAACTACCACTAAAATAACAACAAAAAAGTATCGATAAATATCGAAGATATTGTTGACCAATGAGAGAGCGATAAAGGGTCTTACACGTCTGAAGTTTGTCAAAAGGTATTTCTTTCATGAATTGCAAGGTCAAATGTAATTTCTAAATTACGGTCAACTTAATTAAAATTAATATAATTTTAAATACATAAAATAATAAAATATGTTGTGAAATAAATTTAAAATTAGAGTTTAATATTTTACTATCAAAATGATTATGATAATCAGAAAGTCGAAATCGAAATCTATCGAATATACCTACTGACCAATAACAGAACACAAAAGGGTCTTACACGTCTGAAGTTAATCACAACGTCCGTTCCTTTTTAGAATAGGATTTCCATCACATTTTTTCAAAGATTTAGGTGAGTTTCCATAAGAACCTGTGTTAAATTGCACATTTATTTTAATTTTTTTATACAAAAACTACGTGGTGACAATTTTTTAAAAAATCAAGGCTTCCTGAATTGATTTGAGGAACAATGTGTTAAAATTTGAGACTTCTAGCTCATTTCCTTCAATTGCTGGTGATAATCCTTAATAAAAATTAATTTAAAATTATTTTAAAAGAAGTTATTAATGTTTGAATTTATGACATTTATAACCACGTTAACGTCTAAAATCACAAAAATCGTAGCCTTACTGTGTAATATTACTACAAGTAGAAACATTTTTTTAAAAATATGGGAATAGGGTTTCTTTACGTTTTTAGGGTCGCTCTACAAGCTTGCGAGCTCAGATTTCATTTTTATCCATATGCAAAACCAATATGGCGGCTTTTTTTAAAAAATGTACAGATAGATCGACGACTTTTTGTTTTATAGTCATTATTTCTTACCGAAATCATTTTTTTAATGTGTACTAAAGTGGCACAAAATGGCAAAAACTGTTGGCAGATTAAAAATATGTTTTAGTTAATTCATCAAATTCAATATGGCGGTAACAAAATGGCGGATATTGTAAAAAAAGTAAAAAATAATGGGTCGCCCACATTTTCTCCAAAACTCAATTGTCAGAATATCCATTTGACCGAATTTTATTTATCCAAAATTGCATTTATCAGAAATCTCATTTATCCCAAAAAGCATTTATCAGAAATCTCTTTTGTCCGAAATTTAAATGATCAGAAATCTAATTTCTCTGAAAATGCATTTTCCAGAAATCTCGTTTGTCCGAAAGGTAAATTGTCAGAAATCTAATTTATCCAAAATTGTATTTATCAGAAATCTCATTAGTCCGAAATTGCATTTGTCAGAAACCTAATTTATTAGACAAAGCATTTAACAGAAATCTCATCTGTCCGAAATAGCATTTATAAGAAATCTAGTTTTTCCAACATTGTAATTATCAAAAAACCCATTTATCCAAAAGTGCATTTTACAGAAATCTCATTTGTCCAGAATATTATTCATCAGAAATTTCATTTGTCAAAAATACCAAATATAAGTCATTTTATTTATCGAAAATTGCATTTATCAGAAATCTCGTTTCTCAGGAATTGCAATTATTAGAAATCTCATTTGTCAAGAATGTCATTTATCAGTAATCTTATTTATCGAAAATTGCATTTATCAGAAATCTCATTTCTCAGAACTTGCAATTATTGGAAATCTGATTTGTCCGATATTGCATTTATCCTAACTATTATTTTTTAGAAATCTCTTTTGTCAAAAATGTTAATTATCAGTAATCTTATTTGTCAAAAATTGCATTTATCAGAAATCACATTTCTCAAAAATTGTTATTATCAGATGTCTCCTTCAATTCCTTCTGAACTGCACTCTGTTTTACCGATTAGACCAGGGACGGGCAACTCGCTTGGAAAAAAAAAAGTTGGGATAATGGAAGTTTGGGAAAATGAGATTTCCTGTACATGGACTTTCGCACAATTGAAGGTTATGGAGAATAATCTTTTGGATAAATGAGACTTTCGATAAGTGCGAATTCGGACAAATGAGATTTCTGATAAATGCAAGTTTTGACAAATAAGATTTCTGATAAATGGAATTTTGGACAAATTAGATTTTTGATGATTGGAAATTCTGACAAATTAGATTTCTGTTAAATGCAATTTCGGACAACTAAGAAGTCTGATAAATTCAATTTTTAATAAATTAGATTTTTGACAAATTAAAATTTGGATAAATGAGGTTTTTGATAATTGATTTTTTTGACAAATGAGATTTCTGATAAATGCACTATCAGACAAATGAGACATCTGATAATAACAATTTTTGAGAAATGTGATTTCTGATAAATGCAATTTTTGACAAATAAGATTACTGATAATTAACATTTTTGACAAAAGAGATTTCTGAAAAATAATATTTCGGATAAATGAGATTTCTGATAAATGCAATATCGGACAAATGAGATTTCCAATAATTGCAATTTCTGATAAATGCAATTTTCGATAAATAAGATTACTGATAAATTCGAGTATCAAGCGAATCCAATTAACTTTTTAAAAATCTTTCGCCATATTTGGTCTACCATTTTGAATTTTAAAAAAGTATTGACCGGCGAGCCGGCGCGCCGCTGTACGCCGGTTGTTTTTTAGCTGAACGCCGCCGCCGTTAAAATTTTCCTCGGTGTAGGGTTCTAATATTTATAAGCCAATTAAAAAAAATAATTAAAATGAAATATGAGTTAAAATAAAGTTTTTAATTTAAGTTTTAAAAATGAATAGAGGGGTTGGTGCGCAAAGCGCGCAGGGGAGAGAAGTCCCTCTAGTATATCTTCCTATATTACAAAAAGATATCGCCGCCGCTGTTTCAAGATTTGAGCCTTATGATATATATATATACCTATAGCTATATGTACATATATGTCATGCCTTATCACATATCCTATATTACAAAAAGATATCGCCGCCGCCGCCGCTGTTTCAAGATTTGAGCCTTATGTCACATATATGTCATGCCTTATGACATATATATATATACCTAGGTATATATATATATATATATATATAACATAGCCAGGCTCTAGCCAATCTTAAGCCAGTCTTGAGTTAGTCTTGAGCCAGTTTTAAGCCAGACCTGGGCCAGTTTTGAGTTAGTCTTGAGCCAGTTTTAAGCCAGGCTTAAGTCAGGCCTGGGCCAGTCTTGAGTTAGACTTGAGCTAGGCTTGGAACAGTCTAAAACGAGCTCAAGACTGGCCTAGGCCTGGCTCAGCCAGTTTTTAGCCAGCCTTAAGACAGTCTAGAACCAGGCCTAGGCCAGCTTTAAGCCAGTCTATATCTTTTCTTACCATCTTTTAAAAAATGGTACAATTTAGGTAAATAATAGCTTATTTTCTTAAAAAACAACATACTTTACAGCTTCACCTCGTCAGATTTTTGAGAAAGTAGATAATTTTTTAATACAGCTGTTTGTTTATAAATATATTTCTAAATTTTCCTAAATATTTTTAAACAAATTGCTTTATTTAAAAAATGATCCACTTTTTCAAAAATTTGACGAGGTAAAGTTGTAGAGTTTGTTTTTCACAAGAAAATAAGCTATTTTTTACCTAAATTGTACCATTTTTTAAAAAATGATAAGAAAAGATATAGACTTGTGAAAAAGGTATCTTCAAAAATATTTAGAAAAGTTTAGAAATATATTTATAAACTAACACCTGTATTTAAAAAATTATCCACTTTCTCAAAAATCTGACGAGGTGAAGTTGTAAAGTTTGTTTTTTTTTCAAGAAAAGAAGCTATTATTTACCTAAATTGTACCATTTTTTAAAAATGGTAAGAAAAGATATAGACTTGTGAAAAAGGTATCTTTAAAAAACGTTGAAAATTTAGCAACTTTTGTTAATTTTTGAAACCTTCTTATTAAAAAACTATTGGCCGATATCTGATCAACTATTCATAGTCAATGATAAGTTAAGAAATAAATTATATTAATTAATAATCGCTATTAACTGAAATACTAACTTTTGTCAGGAACTGCCCATCGGAGAAATACCTTAACAGCGACAGAGATGAAATCTTTTTGTCATTTAGGGAAATATTAGTGGAATTTGAAAATTAAGTTAATTAGAAATTAAATTAAATGAAAAATTAAATGAAAAGTAGAAAATTTTACATACTTTGGAGATTATGTATTCTTTCTTTTATAATTTTTCAATTTTTACACTATAAATTTCAAATTGATTGGATCTCCTTTTCATAACTCTAAAATTTTGTATAATTCAAAAAAGAATTTTGATTCAATGTGGAATTTTATAATTTCATGAAATGTATAAAATGGCAAATGTTGAATATTATTGTAAATGTAAAATTATTTGTTTACATTTACAAAGAGATAACTTCATGTTTTATGTTTGACAGTACGAAATTTGGCACAAAAGTAAAATTCTTTATGGCATCAACATTTTTTGTGAATTCGGTAAAATTTCAAATGTAAACAGAGAATATTAAATTTATGTGAAATTAAAGTTAAATTTTAAAGTTAAAATCTGTATTAACTTAACTTATTTTTAATTAATTATAATAAACAACTGTTAAAAATTGACGGACAGATTGATAGAAGAAAATTTTGAAAAAATACAACTAAATTTAAATTGTTACATTTTGATCCTAATTTAAGATAGAAACTTCAAATTGGAAAATTTAGGAAGCTTATTTTAAAGCGTCAAGCTTCTATCTAACTTTTGGATCAAGATGTAATAATTGTAATTGACTTGTATTTCTTTATTTTTCTCCTGTCTATAAGAAATACTTCAAAAGATAGTTTCAGTGTATTTAAAATATTCTAATAAATTTTTAGTTTAGGTGAGATGTAAGATTGGTTTGTGATAAAGTTTAAAGCTTATTATACCTCCTCGCGGTGCATTTTGGAAATAAATTCTATAAAAATTAAGTAATCTAAAGTTTTTTTCAAAGAATGTGGTTAAAAACCAATCTATAAAGAGTATTATTAAATTAAAATAAAGGTAAATCTGTTTACAAATTTTAACTGTTTCATATAAGTCCAATATATTAGCATTTATTTTTATATAAAAATATACCTTAGATAAAAATTAATTGAAATAATCAACTATATAAGTATACCTATTTTAATTAGAGAATCTAAATTTCAATTAATATAGTTATTATTGTATTTTAATACAATAATATATATATATTAATATTTATTTTAAAACTTAAAAGTAAAAATTGAACTAAAACTTAAATTAAAGAAGGTTAAAGTTAAAAGTAGGGGGGTTGGCGCGCGAAGCGCGCAGGGGAGCGAAGCCCCTCTAGTATATATATACATATATGTGGCTTCAATAGTAGGGGAGACGGGCTAAACCGGACAAGTCAAATATCTCTCTGCGGAGTGTTTCACACCGCTTAAACACTCTGTCAACGTGTTGATATGTGATTTATATACGTCATTAGGTTCTAATGACATTACATTACCTTAATAGAAGTAGTGTCCGTCTAAGTGTGCAAAATCGTGTTTTTTCGATGAAAGTAAAATTTTGTTTTTCTTATACTTTTTGGGTTTTTGACACTTTAAATAAAGTATATTTATTATTTTTATAGCTTAAGGCATATACCTTAAGCTATAAAAACAGTTAAATTTAGTTTAAAAAAAAAATATTTTCAAATACTTTTAAAAGAACAAAAATATTGCCCCTTTATTATGAGATGATAATAAAGGGAAAATAATAATGAAGGGTGGGGCAAAGCCGGACGAATCAGAATTGCTATATTGAATGTTGACTAAGAAATGTTGTCTAAGAAAATAATATATTTGTATTAAGTGAGTTAAATATGTATCAGTAAAGACTCTTATTGAATTTTTAAATTACACATAAACATTGATATTTAATAGTGCAAAAAAATACTTTTTATTTTTATTTTTGATTGTTTAGTTCTGAAAAATAGCTGCTCGAAGTTAACCTTAAATTTTACTGGCCGACACGATATCTGGAGTTTTGATTGTCTAAAATCAAAAAATTAAGTATTTTCTTAAAATTTGGATCTGTAGTTATCGCATGAACTAGGATGTTTTAAATTCCGATGAAAAAAAAAAACAAAATGGCGTATGTTTAAATTTCTTAACCCTTTTTTCACAACTTAATTTATTTTAAAAAATGGTTAAATATTAATGGATTTTTATAATCCTAGTTCACGCTAAAGCGGCACGTGCATAGAAGAATCCCTGAAAATTTGAGATCAATCGGTTCAATAGTTTTTTTTAAATCGTGTCGGCCAGCTCACACAGCACCAGAAATTCCCTGAATTTCCCCTGAATATTGGTCCACATTTCCCGAATATTCGAACCTAATATTCAGGGAAGTTTCGTGGAAGCATCAAAATGTCCGCCATAAAGAATATTGGACGCTAAATTTCCCTGAAAATGTATTTCTAATTTTCAGGGAATTTCCGCATCTAATATCCCTTCAATATTCACAATATTCGTAAATCTTCTGTACAGGATGCGCAATGGTCGAACTTGGTTTCTGTGACACTTACGGCTGCGCAGTAGTTTTTAATGTTCTAGAATTCTACGGGTGCCAAATATGACATAAAATTTTTATCAATTACCAGATCAAAAAAATTTTGGAAATTTTTTTTAACTTTCCCTGAATATTCTAGGAATATTAGATGCGGAAATTTCCTGAAAATTAGAAATACATTTTCAGGGAAATTTAGCGTTCAATATTCTTTATGGCGGACATTTTGATGCTTCCACGAAACTTCCCTGAATATTAGGTTCGAATATTCGGGAAATGTGGACCAATATTCAGGGGAAATTCAGGGAATTTCTGGTGCTGTGTGGGAGGTCAAAAAACATTGTTATGAGAAAAACGCGTTTAAAATTCGCGCAACGAAGGGCTGCTCGGGCCGGTCACGCAATATAAATATTCTATTGTGCTTTTGATTTACATATATGGTTAAAACGACTTAAATACATAAATACTTTTCTCTAATATTGCAGTGTATGGCCAAATAACAAATTTTACTCATAATGTTACAATGACATTTGTTTAAACAATTTTTCATTGCTATACTATACGCCGTTATGCTTCTGCAGTATCGCGTTTTCAGCATTTTTTTAACTCTACTATCTATATATTAGTTTTAACCTTATTTCTACAGGTATATAGGATATGAAATTAATGTTTTTGAAAAAGAAATTTTTTTAAAAAATAAATCCATATTGACCCCTTAAATTTGAAGTGTCCGACTTAGCCCCATAGAGTGTCCGGTTTAACCCCACCATTTTTGGGATTTTCGTTTTCGAGGTGGTCTAATTCAAACTGACTCACCATCAAAATTATCTATTATTTTTTAAAATGGAACAACTGTATTTTTTAGTTGAAGGAACATGTTTTAAAATGGAATATTACACTTTGGCAAAAAATATGTCTTTATATGTTTTTTTTTTTTTTGCAAAAGACCAAATCCGTCCGGTTTAGCCTAAGTATTTTGAAACACTCTAGTATTTTTCAATCGACAAGAGAACCCATATGAATAAATTTTGAAAGGTAGAGTATCTCATAAAGGAACACATATAAGCGATTCTTGCGTAACTGCCCGATTTCAAGATAAGTTTTGGTAAAAAAAAAAAAAATTTTTATTCAATGTTTCTCTGCACTTATTTTTCTTATTAGGGTGTAATATAAGTATATTTTAAACGATTTTACTACAACTATATTTATACGAAAATAATAGCAAATTTTTGAAAATTGGCTGCCATGTGAAGCTGAACCGCATCCTTTTATTGCAAATATATTGTACAAAATAAACATTTCTTTTTGATATTTTGCTAAAACGAAAATAAATAATAAATTCATAAATTATTTAATATTCTAACAGTATTTTAGATATTAGTTAACATATATAAAATTTTATAAAAGAACAGCAAATACAATATTTAATAATGAATATTTCGTTTTATTTTTTGCATAATTTGAAATCGAGATCGAGCAGTGTAATCCGGCATTGCTAAACTACTTTATAGAATAATATTTTAAAATAACCACCACAGATAAAAAAGTTTCTCTGCATGAAGCACACTGAACACTTCATATAGGCCATGGAGCTGAAATTTTACGTGATACCATGGAGCTGAAATTTGACATTTATTCTAACCTCACTTCTACAATATTGCAAAATAAATCTATTTCTTCTGCAGATCGCTTTTTTCACATGAAAACTTAAAGAAAATGGTAACAATACTATCAAATGATTGTTACAGTAATATAATAGTAATGACATGGAACTGAACGCTTTTTTTGTACACATGCGATTTTCACAAAAATAATTTTTTTTTAAGCAAAAAGTTTTCTTTTTTATAACTTTTTTCACATGTGATTTAGTGCTAATGGATCAAAATTGAGATTTAACTTATTAGAAGGCGTAATAACTAAACACATGACACCTTAATTATAAGTCTACAGATTGCGTTCAAAAATTGGAAAAATTGAGGGACAAAATATTTTTACAGATTTTTAAGTATGAAAAAGGTATTATGAAGTGCAATATAAACATAAATTGTTTATAAATATAGACACTTTATGCTTGAAAAAGGCTAAGTTATAATAATGATATTTTCACCGAAAATTATTAAATTAAAGTTAACATTTTGCAAAAGGGACACGCCACGGAGCTGAAATTTCAGCAGTTATAGTGCAATATAATAGAAGTTATAATATATATATTTATGTATATTTGGTTTCCAGTTACTCTCATATATACCTTTAAAATTCACTAATACACTTCAGAATATATTTTTAATTTAGGTGTATTTTTTCAACGCCGCCAAGTAGGGCAGTTACGTAAGAATCGCCCATATACATGAGAACCTATGTACATTGTACAGTGTTACTGAGTGCGTTCATGCCAAAGTTCCCATGTGCTCATACTTGGAATCATACGTGGGATGCTACGAGGCACCCTACGAGGGTTGACATACGGGAACCTGAAAGTGATCCCATACGGGAATTTTTAACTTAGTAGCGTTGGTGGTGAGGTAAGATGTGATAAAAAGTATAATTCTCCTCCTTTTAAGCTCTAGAGCTCTAGAAACAAGACTTTTTAGTACAGTTCTTGACGCAACCCTATTAAAAATAAAGACAGGATTGGTCAAGAATTTGATAAGGACGCATGACCACTTTCATCCAATTTCGTTATGGACGAATCTGTTTAAAATCAGTTTAGAAACAGAGGATGCTTGTAACCACCGCTTAAAGAAAAAAAAATACAAAAAACTCCGAAACTGCGATTGATCCGAGGACCCTCAGCCTGAAAGTCAGAAATCTTGACCACTGTTCCATCGAGCCACTTGTAACTACGTTTCTATTCAAATATATTTAGAGGATGTTCGACGTCCAACTAATATCATAACTTTGAGATTCTATCTGCTGTTGTAGAAATGCGTTTAAAAAATAAGTAACGTGAGTATGTGGTATTTTTACAAAATTTAAAATACAATCATAAATTAATCACTCTAGTAAGAAACTAGATTAGCCTTCTAAGACGATGTAGTGTTAACAAGTCGATAAACTTATAGGGGAGAGTCGCTAGTTGTGAGACGGGTTTTATTTTTGACTTATAAATTGGAAATAGGTAAACGAAATCGTAAATAAAATACACCGTTCAAAAAGTAACTTAAATACGCAACTTTTATTCATAGAAAGTGTAGTGTTCAGATGAACTCGAAAAATTTTATGATCAATTTTCCGAGCACATCTTTTTAGTCAAAAAAAAAAAGGTGTCCAGTTGTGAGACACTTATAAAAAAATGCTAAAATTTAACAAATTTGGCATGAAACATTATGTTTAATATAAATAACTAAATATATTGATAATACATATTATTATATACTTAATAAAAATATTTATTCTTTAAAATATGACTATCAGTTTTCTTCATCAAAATCGCTGTCGCAATGTAGGCAAATGAAATAAATTGTGCGCATGTTCCCACACTTTAAATAATTGTTGTGTTATCAAATGTACGTAACGAACTAAACTGAACAGAGCGCTTTATGCTGCATAACGAAAAGTATAGGCTATTCCAGATGGGCGGCGCCACCGTCTCACAACTGGTGACTTGCTGTGTCTCACAACCGGAAATTGGCGCTATTTTGAAAGAGGAAAAAGAAAAAATTTCCAACTGTAGATTGAAACAATGCAATATTGCATTACAAAATATAAGGAAAATACTAAATAAAAATGCATAACATTTAGCTTTTCCAAATAATTAACTTAAAAAACAAGTAGTTTGCACATATTGAAAAAAAGTTTTTTAGTCGATTTTCACACACAGTGTTGGCATCTAACACAAACAATACATATATCCGCTTCGGTGTACACGCAAAAGCTGGCTCGTATAAAAATAAATGTTTTTATGTATACCAATCAGCCTTTTTATATTTCGTGTTAAAAAAAATGGACTGTCTCACAACTGGAGCCGTCTCACAACTGGCGACTCTCTCCTATATCTCACATACGAGTCAAAATTTCTTAAGTGGGCAGCTTTTTTTCGATGGCCAGATTTTTATATGTTTTGTCAATAATTTTGTAGTATTCCAAAAGTTGTTTTACAAAATTTAAATTTTTTTCATGAGTTATTGTTTAAGGTAAAGAGGGATAAGGTTGATTCTGTAAAAAATGCCTATTTTTAAGAACTTTTTTTGTCGACCCAGAGAAAGTTAATTTCTACCACAAACATGCACGAAAACCTCGTGTTTTCGTTCGCCTTAAGCGGGGCAGAACTCACAGTTTTTAGGTCAGTGAACGTTAGAGGTAAAAAAACTTCCGAACAGTGAAAAAAACTCTCGGCGCGCCGCAATGCGCCTGCGCGATGAGAGTTCTTTTCACTGTTCGGAAGTTTTTTTATCTCTAACGTCACTAACCTGAAAACTGCGAGTGCTGACCCGCTAACGCGTTCAAAACACGAGATTTTCGTACATTTGTGATAGAAAATAGCATATGCACCTCGGGAGGCCGATTTTTTGTCTCGCACAATGTTCTCCGAACTCGTTTTGCACTCGCTACGCTCGTGCTACACTCGTTCTTCGAGCTGGCTCTACATGCGAACCTAACGCAGGTCCGACACGACATGTCGTGCCCCTTCTACTGCGCCTCTGCGGACAAAGAATTGAGGAGAAGCTAGAAACCACGCCCACTGTGTGCTAGTCGCAGCGGTTGTCGCTGTCCCAGTGAGAAATAGTTGCTTGATTCGATGTCGATTCGATATCGATTCCATCGACAAATCATCAATGATCGAAATGCAATATGATTTTGATGTAAAATCGATGTTACATTAAGAGGCGCTGTATGTACTGTTTTTTACCAAAAAAGCAGAGCACGATTAATTTTTAATAATTTGGACACTGAATTCACAAAATTTCCAAAATATGTAAATCGACGTCGAACCGAAATCGAATCGATAAATTTATTTTTTCTCCAGTCATAGAACATTTTTAAAATATTTCAGTAGATGTCGAATCGAAGTCGAATCGATAAAAGTTTTCCTGGCAAACTTGCTTTTTGCACTGAAGTCATTTTGGCTTAGTTTTTTACATTTTCTACATTCCTTACGTATATATTGTCAAAAACTAGGAGTTAGGCGTAACTGCGCAACCCTGATCGCTTCTACATGATCTTTTCCATCTTTTATAATTTTTTTGGTTTTTTTAATTGATGTTAGTGGTACGTATCATCTTCTAAAAACTGTTTTATATTTATTTTAGGTAAAAACAAAAAATTAAGTTTATTTTCATAATTGACATTAACTAACACATTATTAGTTTATTACATAATAATTCCTCAAAATTATAATAGCATTATATGCACCTCCGGAGGCCGATTTTTTTTGCATAATTCACTGAGAAAAATGGATGTTCACCCGTAACATCTAGATGTTAACGCATAACATATTTATCATTTAACATATGGACAGCTATCTAGATATCAAAAATCTAGATGTTAGACGTTATTATCTAGCATCTAATTCTTAACATCTAGATATTAAAGTGTAATATCCAGATGTTCAACGTTAATATTTTTCTTTAAATATTTTTTCGTGTTTTCGATCAAATTCAGATAAATCCGAATTTTTACTTAACAGAGTTTTTTGGTTTTAAGTAAAACTCCTGGTATACTGACTGCCCACACATGTATATTTAAGATTCTTTTGGATTTTTAGGTTTCCGGTGATTCAAAATGGCGGAATCCGCATCAACCGCAAAACGCCTTCTTTTTTAGAGTCAACTTCATGACATTAAGATAAACGTTTAATATAACATTTTAGATGTAAAAATAATTTTTTTCTCTTTCAAAATACTTCCATTTTAATATGTTTTAATGTTTAATATGTTAGGTTTAGATGGATATTTATAAAAATAAATCAATAATGAAATAAAATCGAAAATGTTCATTTTTCGACTTTTCCATTAAAAACCCCCCTTAATTTTAAATTTTGCACAAGCAACCTTCATTTTGTTCGGTCATTTGCAACTTCAGTCAAATAAACATTCGATGTTTCAAAAATTCTATCAAAAAAGCAAAGAAAAATGTAGGCACATAGAAATTCTAACCATCGAAAATTCGGTCAAGTGAATATTCTAAGATTTAAAAACTTTTCTTACTTAAAATTCTGTTACGTGAATTTTTGCGTAGATACTGTAATAGTCTACGCATAAATATAATATAAGAGGGGCTTAAATGAATCTGACCGTCGATCGCATTTCGATCACTGTTCGATAAAGCGAGATCGAATCGAGGTCGAAACGACATCAATACAATGTTTTTCATTTATCATCGATTTTTCGTCGATATCGAAAATGCATCGATTTCAGTGTCAGATTTACATCGAAACGATTAGACACATCGATGGAATATCGACCGATAAATGGACGTCTATTCGACGTCGATTCGAGCATTCATTTCTTACTGGGGTATTGCTTCTCCTCTCTCGGAGATGAATAATATGCTTGCTCTGCATATAATAAAATAATTTAAAATACCAGTAATTACTTGTAAGAAGATAAATATCCAATTTGCTGAAATTAAATTACTTTGCAGAAAAATATTGTTCAATATGATCGATTTTTAACATATGTGACACACAAACTGAAATATCATGTTTTGCATGTAATTTTATATTATTAAATTTCAATCAAGTGCAATACATAAATTAATCCTTTAAAAATAAATGTCAATCGGGTTTCTATTTTTTTTTTAGAAGTAATTGCAGGTATTTTAAATTATTTTTTATTGTCTGTCAATGTGTCATTTTTTCGTTTTCTCTAAATTTAAAAAATCTTTTTATACAAAAATTAATTCTTTTTTTTTAAATAATTATGAATGTTATACAAGAATTTAAAACCTTTTTGTAATAATATTTTAAAATATATATTCAAGTTGTTGTTAATATACATTAAAAGTTAAATATAATTTATAAAAAAAATTCGACATAAGAAGGATTCGAACCCTCGATCTTTGGGTTCAAAGCCAAGGACTACGACCACCAGACCACCAAGCTTGCTGAAACAATAGTTAGCCAGACAATACTGCGTCGTTAGCCGGGAAAACTAAATTTTTAAAATTCAATATCTTAAATTGTTATTTTTGTTAATAATTTTACTTTTGTCAATATTATTAACAATATTATTAAAGAAGAAATAGTTTCCCTTTACCATTTACAAGCGAATAAAGAAATAAGGAGTCCGTGCGTACATAGTTTGCCTTCTCCGACCACACGACGTCCGTACTATACGCGTACGTGCCAATGTCGGATATAATTCTGCATGCGCCAGTAACAAACGGGTACACACAAATGTCCTATATTCTTTATTTTTAAATAAAATAATTCATGCCCACATAACACGTAATATTCCAGGAACATTCCTGGAATATTTTTTTGTGACATTCGGAACATTCCAATGGAATATTGCAGTGACGTTACTGGAACGTTTCTATGTCCGACTCAGGGCATATTTCAGTGGAACATTCCATCAATATTAAATTGTAATGTCTCTGGAACATTACAATATAACATTGCAGGAATATTCCATTGGAATATTCATAAGTTTTTTAAACCAAAAAAAAAAATTTAGTCTTAAATTTATTAATTCTTATTAGAATTATTTATCATTTTATTTTTACATCTTAAAACAAATTAAAAATTCTAAACGCGACGGGAGGATTCGATCCCTAAACCTAAGACCTATCTAACGATTAACGCTCGCGGCTATTTTATCGGTATGAAAATTCTACAATAAAGCTGGATGAACTTCAACTATTTTAGAGATGTATTAAAAGTATATCTACTCGGTTTAGATTCTTATTTTCATACCGATAATAGCCGCGAGCGTTAATCGTTAAATAGGTCTTAGGTTTAGGGATCGAATCCTCCCGTCGCGTTTAGAATTTTTAATTTGTTTTAAGATGTAAAAATAAAATGATAAATAATTCTAATAAGAATTAATAAATTTAAGACTAAATTTTTTTTTTGTTTAAAAAACTTATTGGAATATTCCTGCAATGTTATATTGTAATGTTCCAGAGACATTATAATTTAATATTTATGGAATGTTCCACTGAAATATTCCCTGAGTCGGACATAGCAACATTCCAGTAACGTAACTGCAATATTCCATTGGAATGTTCCGAATGTCACAAAAAATATTCCAGGAATGTCCCTGAAATATTACGTGTTATGTGGGTGTCTTGTATTAAAACAATTTCTAAATTTAAATTTATAAAAAAGTGTTGTTTTCGGTAAATGGGAAAATAGGGTAATGATACGTAAAATATCAGACACGTTTTAGTTTAAAGGCACAAATTTCAATTTTTTAACGTTTTAGAATAACATGATATACAAATTTTCTGTAATATTTCATATTCACTAAATTGAAAACTTTTTTATATGACACAAAAATAATTTTGTTCAGAAAAACGTCTGAAAATCGCACATTTCGTATTCCGTAAAATTTAAGAATTTTTTTGTTAACTGTCGTTACGCTTTAAGTAAAAAAAAACTATTTAGCCTAAATCCCATATGCCTAAAACCATTTAACCTAAATTGCATTCAGCATAAATTCCATTTAACCTAAATTCCAATTAAACTAAAATGTATTAAGCCTAAATCCCATTTTAACAAAAATGCATTTAGCCTAAATGCCATTTAACCTAAAAAGCACTCAGCCTAAATATCATTTAACCTAAATTCCATTTAACCTCAATCCCATTTAACCTAAATTCCATTCAGCCTAAATTCTATTTAACCTAAAATGCATTCAGCCTAAATCAAATTTAACCAAAAATTCATCCAGCCTAAATCACATTTAACCTAAATTTCATTTAACCTGAATTCCATTTATCCTAAAATGCTTTTAGCCTAAAACCCATTTAAACTAAAACGCATTTAACCTAAGTCCCACTGTACCTAAAATGCACTTAGCCTAAATCTCATTTAACCTAAATTCCATTTAACCTAAACTCCATTCAACCTAAAACGCATTTAGCCTAAATTCCATTTGACCTAAAATGCATTCAGCCTAAATCTCATTTAACCGAAATCCCATTTTACCTAAAGTGCATTCAGCCTAAATCGCACTTAACCTAGATGTCATTTAACCTAAATATCATTTAACCTAAATCTCATTTAACCTAAATTCCATTTAACCTAAATCTAATTTAACCTAAATCCCATTTAACCTAAAACGCATTTAGCCTAAATCTCACTGCACCGAAATCCCATTGAACCTAAAATGCATTCAGCCTAAATACCATTTAACCGAAATCCCATTTTACCTAAATCTCATTTAACCTCAAATGCATTCAGCCTAAATCTCACTTAACCTAAATTCCATTTAACCTAAAACGCATTTAGCCAAAATTTCATTTAACCTAAAATGCATTTAGCCTAAATACCATTTACCCGAAATTTCATTTTACCTGAATCCCATTTAACCTAAAATGCATTCAGCCTAAATCTCACTTAACCTAAATTCCATTTAACCTAAATCGCATTTAACCGAAATTCCATTTAACCTAATTCCCATTTAACCTAAATGGCATTTAAGCTAAATCCCATTTAACCTAAAACGCATTTAGCCTAAATTTCACTTCACCGTAATCCCATTGAACCTAAAATATTTTTTATGTTTTTTTGACATGAGTTTCCCAATCCTGTATTAATAGAGAGTAGTTCTTACCTATCGATAATGCAGATTAGATGGCGTTTCAGACATCTTTGCGTTTGCGGGAATTTTCAAATGCTTTCTTTTATTTTTGTTTTGAATCATTCGTTTTCTTTAGTAGATCACTTAAAGAAGATATAGGTGACTTGGACAGTGAAAAGGGGGCTTACGTGTCAAAAAATCGTTTTTCATTTTTTTGCAGATTCTGATAGATTTTTTGACGCTCTTTCACGTGGTGCAAACCAAAAAAAAATTTTTATTTGACACGAAGCCCCCTTTTCACTGTCTAGGTCACATATATTGAAGTTGTAAATTAATAATAGTTGTTTGTTTTTTTATTTTAGGTAAGTTTTGTAATTTTATTCGTAGGAATAAAGGATATGTATTTTGAATAACATTCGAAATAAAAAAAGTAAAGTTTTTTTAAACAATGAATTTAATTTGGTTTTCAGTAAAAATGGTTTAACCAAACATGCTATTTTGTGTCATATAGTTTTTATTTCTCTTATATTTAAGTTTTTAGAAATATAACCTACAGAAATTGTCTTTTTTTTAATGTCAAAGTTTTTATATAAACAATGGAATCTGTTGATGGATTAGACTATAAGACATTTTAATTAAGTATTCTATAATTTTAAATACTGTGGTTTAATAATTAAATAATAATAATCTCCGTAAACTACTGAAATTAGTTAGTATTTATATTTATTCATCTTTTTCTGTCCACTTTTTAAAGTCTGAAGTGAAGTTAGTTAGTATTAATATGTATTCATCTTTTTCTGTCCAGGTTTTAAAAACTGAAGTGAAGTTAGTCCCTGTTATTTTATTGATTTTGACTCTCTTTAAAAATTTACGATGGTTTTTGAAGAAGTTTAAACTATATACACATCCAATTAATTTCCTAAATTTTCAGTTATTATCTCAAATTTAGATTATTGTCATGAATTTTCCATTATATAACGATTTTTTAATTATTTTCTTTTGCTTAAAAATAAATTCTTCAATTTTTCTTGATTTGCATCAATTTATAGTTATATTCATTATTTTGGCATTACTTTTAAAGATTTTAATTATTTATCCGATATTGCAATTACAGGTATCACAGTGGTTACTTCGTTCCATTTTAGGTGAAAAAGGGGATTTCGATTTTCAAAAAAGGGGATTTTCTTTAATAAAAAGGGGATTTTCAAAATTAAGAAAAAAGGGTTATATTAATAATTCAAGTTTTCTTTTACACAATTTTATTGTTTCTCTTTTTCAAAACAGTTTTATTAATTAATTTAGTCTTTTTTGTTCAATTTGTTTATGAAAATTTCAAAAGAAAGAGCACTTTCGAAAATAAAAAAATTTATCTTTTACTATGTTGTCTGTTCAATGACGAGAAGATGGTTGTTGCAATTGAAAATGTTTAAAAATAATTTTTAACTTCAAATGGTTTTTTAATTTATCTATTTAATAATTAGATATTAAACAGGAAACATAAAAATCTGTGATGTAAAATGTTCTGATATAATATTAAAGAAATTAAATTAAAAATCTTTCAGCGAAATATAACAAAATCAATTTAAATTATTTTATATAATACCTTGCGTCAAGAACTCTACTAAAAATCTGTTTTTAGAGTTCTAGAGATTAAAAGGACGAGAAACCTACTTTTAATCACAGTTATCCCCACCAGCAACGCCATTCAAGCACGCTTGCCAACCTAAACATCAGCTGTCGCGTAGCGTGTTAGAACAGCAAGCGTACTTGAATGGCATTGCTGGTGGGGTTAAACTGTGATAAAAAGTAGGATTCTCTTCATTTTAATCTCTAAAACTACAAAAACAGCGTTTTCAGTAAATTTCTTGACACAAGGTTATTATATAAAATTATGTGTGGAACACGGGCGCATCTAGGGAAATCTCGACTCGTGTGATTGCCGCACTCGCTTCGCTCGTGCGGCAAACTTTACACGAGTCTCGATTCCCCTACAGATACGCCCTTGTTACACAAATAACTATTTATTAATCTCTTTTATTGTGTTTTTATATATTCTAATTCAAAACAATTAATTTTTGTTTAAAATAAGTAAATATATTTCATAAACAATTTTTTTCATCCAATAAAATAAATTTGATGTACTTCAGCAAGAATACATGGTTTTATTTTATTTATTTATTTATTTATTTAATATCATTGAACGGGCATATACAATATAAAAAATCGCCCTTTCACACCGTAGTGTTAAAATATGAAATAATATAATATAATTTGATACAATATAATATATGAAGTATAAATATAAAAAACAAAGTATAAATGCAAATGACAATTTGACTAATAACATTTCAATAGCGTTCTAATATAAAATACGCAGTGCGTTAAGTAGTGTTTAACGGTACAGAATAACTCTGCTTAAATCTCTGTCAAACTTGTTCAGGGGTACACCGAAAAAATCTAAGTCGCAACAATAAGCGTTGCCCCTGCCCCTGGTACAAATACGATCAAGTACAAAGTTGATGCGATGTTTTGTCTTTCTGCGTCTAAGCCGAAATAGGACCTGATTTCTCAAACTTATAACAGGAACTAGAAATTTTATGATGCAAAAGTAGTAATATTTGTTTAAAACAAGTAAAAAATATTTAATAAAAAATTTTTGTATCCAATAAATTAATTTGCTTCAATTAATTAAGAATACATGGTAATCAGAAAATTATATAACTTTTTAAAATAATTTTATTTTAATTATGTTTTTTTCATGTTTCCTGTTTAAAATCTAAATAAATTCAATAAATAATAATAAAAAACCATTTTAAGTTATAAATTATTTCTAAACATTTAAATTCAATAACTAATTTCTCATCATTGTACAGACACCCTAAAAAAGGATAAATTTTTGCATTTCCGAAAGTGGAAAATAGAAACTTTTTGAAAAAAAGGTCAAAGAAAAGAAAAATTTTGATTTTAGGTGTTTTAGGTGATAAAATGTTGATTTTAGATGTTTTAGGTGATAAAATCTTGATTTTAGGTGTTTTAGGTGATTTTTTTAAAAAAAGGGGAAAATAAGGGAAAAAGGGAGAAAAAAGGGGATTAGGTGAAAAAGGGGATAAACTGTGATCCCTGCAATTATTTTCATCAATTTTCGTTATTTCTGCGATTTTTTAATTATTTATTTATTTATTCAGGTATTAATTAAAACTAAAACTTAAACTTAAACTAAAAACAATAAAACATGTATGAAAAGTTAAAACTTTTAAGTATGAGGCAAAGTATTAAACAGTATCAAAGTTATAACACCGTATCCAAGATAATATATAAATCCGATAGAATATGCTTAACATAGAATTTATGACTTTATATTTATGACTTTATATTTTTGACAATAGCAATTTCTTGATAATAAAAATTTAAAAAATATTCCAAAATATAGAATTTGAAATTTAAGATAAATCACTACATGAGATTTTAATGTTTAATTTAGTTAACAACTATCACTCCATTCTCTTGTAGAATGTCACAAAAAATCAGCACATCAATGACTCCTTTGTTATTTAATAAATCTCCAGAAAACCGATATAAAGTTGAAGCAGAGACAATAATATGGAGGTTTGAAGCAGGAGGTAAATTGTAGTTTGGTCGTGGTTGATAAGTTGATAAAAGGTAGATGTGTTTCAGTGCCGTATTATCCATAGTTAAATGTAATAGAAATGAGAGAGAGGGAGAGTCTAGTATAATTTGCTCATGAGTGTTAGTATTGATCGTCAGATCTATGTGATATTAGGCTCTGGTGGTAGTTTGTTGTGGTCTCTCCTAATAATCTGAGGTGATCCTTTTATGTAAATAATTCGGAGCCCCTTCTCTCTTTTCAAAATACGATCTTCCATTCGTTTTCTAGCATTTTTGTATTCTTGAATTTGCAATTGAGTTTTGTCCCATGAAATAGTAAGATTTTTAGGTAAAATGTCTAGAAGAGCTGTTTGTTTGGATTTAAGATTTTTAAAGGCCGTTATCGTAAGTTTGACACTTGACTCATCCATCAAAGTAACACGCAAAGGACGTGGTTGAGGTGACATCTGTGTTCTGGGTCCGAGACGTTTAAATGACCGAGTTTCAGGAATTTTAACAGGCGATAAAACATTTAAGATATTTAAAACAAGTTTTGAATCCTGAGAAGAATCGTTTTTAACTGAAGATTCGTTGTCGTCTTCAGGAACATTAAACAAAATGATGTTTGATTTGCGGCTATTACGATCTTCAATTTCTTTTAAGCAATTAGAAAAAGTAAGATCTGAGAATTTCACGATTTTATTGTTAACAATTTCAATGTCCTTTTTTATATCAATAACTTCAGACTCCAATGAGTTAACTCGATCCAAAGCAGCAGAAATAGAATTTTCTATTCCAGAAACTCGTTCGGAAATTTTATCCAAAGATTTACGTAATGGATCTAATTTGAGAGAAATTTTCTCTACAAGAAGCACTAACTGATTAGCCAGCAACTCATTCAAATCTTCCTTAGTGACCGCTTTCCCGGCAAAGCTCGGTGATGATGACCTTGGACTGGCAGAACAGGCACAACACTTTTTCTTAGTTTTAATGCAGCTAGGATGATACAGTGCATTGCATTTATCGCATCGAACAACATCCTTCTGAATGTCAACATTACAGCCTCGACATGTTTTATCAGAATCGGGTACTAATAATAAAGTAGACATCGCACTTTTAGGTTAGGAAATAAGAATGTTAGATATAATCCAGTGAAACAACACTCTGCACCAAAGTTTATACAAAAATAGACACAAAAAGTATAGCTTGCACTAATAAAATAAAAAAGTAGGTCTTATTAAGTCACTTTCGAACACAAATTCAGCTTTTTTAATAGGAGGCTAAGAACCACGTTGTGATACTTTGCACATGCGCAATATAAATTATTCTCTTTCATTACATTTTTTTAAGTGATTTCGTAATTATTATTTTTTTTTAAACATATATTCTACGATTTTTTCAGTTATTTCTCTCAAAATTTTATTGAATGTTTTCAATTTTTCACATTTCAATTATTTTCATCATAATTCAATTTTCTTTCTCAATCTTCAATTATATGTAAATTTTTTTTTCAATTTTGAATTTTATCATTTTTTAATTATTTTCCTCGATTGTTAATTATTATTCTCATTTTCTAAAATTATTTTCTAAGATTTTTAAGTATTTTTTAGAAAATTAAAATATTTTCTTCAGTTTCTAATTATTTTAATTTGTTATCAGAATTTCAAATTTTTTTTATTAATTATCGTAAATTTCAATTATTTTTTCTTTATTTAAAAAAAATTCTGTAGGTTTTTCAATTATCAACATAAATGTCATTTATTTTTTACAACTTATCATTGTTTGTATCATATTTTAATTATTTTCGTCAAGTTTTAAAAATTAAAAACATTTTTCAATTATTTTCCAAAATTTATTTCCTTCAGTTTTCAATTCTGTACATTTGTTTCATAATTTCAAAAATTATAACTATTTATCTGACTTTTCAATTATTTCATTATTTATAATATTTCTTATATTATTTTCTTCAATTTTCAATTACTTTCGTTCTTTTTCTCGTTCTTTTTCATAATTGCCAAAAAGTTTTTACTTTCTCTTCATTTCTCTAAAACTTGTTCTGTTCATTTTTAAATTATGTTTATCTTTTTTCATTTATTTTCTCTAATTTCTAATTATTTTCTTTTATTTCAATGAACTTCTGAAAGTTTTAAGTATTTTTCTCAAATATTGTTTAACTTTCCTTTATTTAAAATATTTTATGTAATTTGTTTAATTATTTTCTCAAATTTTAATTACTTTTTTTTAATTTTAATTTTTTTTAAATGTTAATTTATGTATCTCAATTTTTAATCCTGTTTTTTCAATTTTCCATTATTTTCTCTAATTTTTAATTATTTTCTTTTATTTCAATGAACTTCTGAAAGTTTTAAGTATTTTCTCAAATATTGTTTAACTTTCCTTTATTTAAAATATTTTATGTAATTTGTTTAATTATTTTCTCAAATTTTAATTACTTTTTTTTTAATTTTAATTTTTTTTAAATGTTAATTTATGTATCTCAATTTTTAATCCTGTTTTTTCAATTTTCCATTATTTTCTCTAATTTTTAATTATTTTCTTTTATTTCAATGAACTTCTGAAAGTTTTAAGTATTTTCTCAAATTTTTTTTAATTTTCCTTTCTTTAAAATATTTTATGTAATTTGTTTAATTATTTTCTCAAATTTTATTTATTTTTTTTTAATCTTAATTTTTTTTTAATTTTAATTTATTTATCTCAATTTTTAACCATGTTTTTTTAATTTTCAATTATTTTCTCTAATTTTTCAGTATTCAATTTGGTTTTAATTTAGTTTTAAGATTCTCAAGTTTTTTTCTTAAATTTAAATTATTTTCTTGATGTTTAAAACATTTTTATGATTGATTAAATTACTTTCCCCAATTTTTCATTAATTTCATTATTTTTTTTCAATTAAATTGCAAAATTTGCATTTATTTTGTTTAACTTCAATTAGAGTTTATAAATAAACTAAAAATAGTTTATATCCATGTATATTTCGTTACCCTTTTATGGTTCTTTATGGACTGCGGGGAATTATGTACTAAATAAATAAATTATTTTTTGCAATTCTTTTTAATTCTAAAATATTATAAATTTTGTCCTAAAAAAATATTTATTTTATTTATATTAATTGATTTTTGAATATTATATTTAAAATATTTATTTCTTCTTATTAGATAAATATTATTTACCTATTTGTTATATTAATTATTGTATTATATAATTTCCAAAACGTATTAAAAACTAATAGCGCGCTTGCGCGCGTTTTATTTTGCCAGTAATTTAATATAATAATACAATCTTACCTTTCGTCATGTCGATCTAGAAAACTTTGATTAGAAAATTATTATTAAACCACAGTATTTAAAATTATTGAATACTTAATTAAAATGTCTTATAGTCTACTCCATCAACAGATTCCATTGTTTATATAAAAACTTTGACATTAAAAAAAAGACAATTTCTGTAGGTTATATTTCTAAAAACTTAAATATTAGAGAAATAAAAACTATATGACACAAAATAGCATGTTTGGTTAAACCATTTTTACTGAAAACCAAATTAAATTCACTGTTTAGAAAAATCTTTACTTTTTTATTTCGAATGTTATTCAAAATACGTATCCTTCATTCCTACGAATAAAATTACAAAACTTACCTAAAATAAAAAAACAAACAACTATTATTAATTTACAACTTCAATATATATCTTCGGTACCCGCCCATTATCCCGATTCACAGATCCCGAATGGACATTCTCCCGAATAGCTGATATCCCGAATACCTTTTTTCCGAAGGGTTTGTCCCGAATGGACATTTTCCCGAATAGCGAATATCCCGAAGACCATTTTCCCGAAGTATATGTCTTTGTTAATATGTTCACAACAAATATTCTTCTGTTAAATTATTTGATGTCAGTTTATAGTATAGCGCTCCTTTATCTCAAACAACTAAAGTAACAAATCACTATTTCGAATAAGATCAAATTATTATTACTACTCGGCTAATCTTGACATAGGCTTGTCCTAAGGCGAAGAGATGAATTACAATAGCAGTTGCCTATAGATAATATTAAAAACATACTTGAATAGTAGAATGTTAATTCATTGACCCGTCGATTAAAAACATACACTAGAAAAACAAAGTCTTACTTCGTTTACAACTGAAACCCAAAATAACTGAAAATCAGCCAATTTTTCGGGTTAAAATCAGTTTCAGTACATTTTATGGCTGAAATCCAGTCGAATTTAAGTATCATGTAAACAATAACAGTCCAAAGTGGGCTAAAATCAAGACTTCTTTTTTAGAGTGTACATTATTTATTATACATTATACGAATTAATTTTTTTTTACAAATATTTTCTCCTAAATATTATCTGGTAACCAGTAGTTCTGTTAAGGGTGTTATTGTCCCATCTCATTGTGATAGTGAAAGAGAACATTTTTTGACATAGATTCCGGAACGACAAACAATAGCTTACCTCCTTGTTTTTTATAAACAATACCGTCGCGCATTTCATAGTTTATGGATAATTTTCTCTTTCAAGTTTCTGAATAATTTTTTTAATTTGAGGATCGCGAGATTGACAAACTGTGAGGTTCCACTCAAATGGGTTGTCTTCTATACCAACAAAATACCAAAAGATTTTATGTACTTTAATAAATACTTTTTACTTCATAAATAAAATTTTATATTATAAAAATTTGTATTCGGGACAATGTCCTATTCGGGAAATAATATATTCAGGAAAACGTCCATTCGGGAAATAATACATTCGGGTTTTTTTTCATTCGGGATATTTCCTATTCGGGAGAATGTCCATTCGGGATCTGTGATTCGGGATAATGACCGGGAATCATATCTTCTATAAGTGATCTACTAAAGAAAACGAATGATTTAAAACAAAAATAAAAGAAAGCATTTGAAGATTCCCGCAAACGCAAAGATGTCTGAAACGCCATCTAATCTGCATTAGCGATAGGTAAGAACTACTCTCTATTAATACAGGATTAGGAAACTCATGTCAAAAGTACATAAAAAATATTTTAGGTTCAATGGGATTTCGGTGAAGTGAGATTTAGGCTAAATGCGTTTTAGGTTAAATGGGATTTAGCTTAAATGCCACTTTGGTTGAATGGGAATTAGGTTAAATGGAATTTCGGTTAAATGGGATTTAGATTAAACGGAATTTCAGTTAAGTGAGACTTAGGCTGAATGCATTTTAGTTTAAATGGGATTTAGCTTAAATGCCATTTAGGTTAAATGGGAATTAGGTTAAATGGAGTTTCGGTTAAATGAGATTTAGATTAAATGGAAATTCGGTTAAGAAAGATTTAGGCTGAATGCATTTTAGGTTAAATGGGATTTAGGTAAAATGGGATTTCGGTTAAAAGGTATTTAGGCTAAATGCATTTTAGGTTAAAAGGAAATTAGGCTAAATGCGTTTTAGGTTAAATGGAATTAAGGTTAAGTGAGATTTAGGCTGAATGCATTTGAGGTTAAATGAGATTTAGGTAAAATGGGATTTCGGTTAAATGGTATTTAGGCTGAATGCATTTTAGGTTAAATGGGATTTAGGTTAAATGAGATTTAGGTTAAATAGAATTTAGGTTAAATGAGATTTAGGTTAAATGACATTTAGGTTAAGTGCGATTTAGGCTGAATGCATTTTAGGTAAAATGGGATTTCGGTTAAATGAGATTTAGGCTGTATGCATTTTGGGTCAAATAGAATTTAGGCTAAATGCGTTTTAGGTTAAATAGGATTAAGGTTAAATGAGATTTAGGCTAAATGCGTTTTAGGTTAAATGGGATTTAAGTTAAATGAGATTTAGGTTAAATGGAATTTAGGTTAAATGAGATTTAGGTTAAATGACATTTAGGTTAAGTGCGATTTAGGCTGAATTCATTTTAGGTTAAATGGGATTTAGGTAAAATGGGATTTCGGTTCAAAGGTATTTAGGCTGAATGCATTTTAGGTTAAATGGAAATTAGGCTAAATACGTTTTAGGTTTAATAGTATTTAGGTTAAGTGTGATTTAGGCTGAATGCATTTGAGGTTAAATGAGATTTAGGTAAAATGGCATTTCGGTTAAATGGTATTTAGGCTGAATGCATTTTAGGTTAAATGGGATTTAGGTTAAATGAGATTTAGGTTAAATGATATTTAGGTTAAGTGCGATTTAGGCTGAATGCATTTTAGGTAAAATGGGATTTCGGTTACATGAGATTTAGGCTGTATGCATTTTGGGTCAAATGGAATTTAGGCTAAATGTGTTTTAGGTTAAATGGAATTTAGGTTAAATGGGATTTCGGCTAAATGGAATTTAGGTTATATGAGATTTAGGCTGAGTGCATTTTAGGTTAAATGGAAATTAGGCTTAATGCGTTTTAGGTTTAATGGTATTTAGGTTAAGTGTGATTTAGGCTGAATGCATTTGAGGTTAAATGAGATTTAGGTAAAATGGGATTTCGGTTAAATGGTATTTAGGCTGAATACATTTTAGGTTAAATGGGATTTAGGTTGAATGAGATTTAGGTTAAATGAGATTTAGGTTAAATGACATTTAGGTTAAGTGCGATTTAGGCTGAATGCATTTTAGGTAAAATGATATTTCGCTTAAATGAGATTTAGGCTGTATGCATTTTGGGTCAAATAGAATTTAGGCTAAATGCGTTTTAGGTAAAATGGGATTTAGGTTAAGTGCGATTTAGGCTGAATTCATTTTAGGTTAAATGGGATTTAGGTATAATGTGATTTCGGTTAAATGAGATTTAGGCTGTATGCATTTTGGGTCAAATGCAATTTAGGCTAAATGCGTTTTAGGTTAAATGGAATTTAGGTTAAATGAGATTTAGGCTAAATGCGTTTTAGGTTAAGTGAGATTTAGGCTGAATGCATTTTAGTTTAAATGGGATTTAGGAAAAATGGGATTTCGGTTAAAAGGTATTTAGGCTGAATGCATTTTAGGTTAAATGGAAATTAGGCTAAATGCGTTTTAGGTTCAATGGGATTTCGGTGCAGTGAGATTTAGGCTAAATGCGTTTTAGGTTAAATGGGATTTAGGTTAAATGAGATTTAGGCTAAATGCGTTTTAGGTTAAATGGGATTTAAGTTAAATGAGATTTAGGTTAAATGGAATTTAGGATAAATGTGATTTAGGTTAAATGACATTTAGGTTAAGTGCGATTTAGGCTGAATGCACTTTAGGTTAAATGGGATTTAGGTAAAATGGGATTTCGGTTAAAAGGTATTTAGGCTGAATGCATTTTAGGTTAAATGGAATTTAGGCTAAATGCGTTTTAGGTTAAATGAAATTTAGGTAAAATAGAATTTATGTTAAATGGGATATAGGCTGGATGAATTTTAGAATAAATGCAATTTTATTTATATGGGATTTAGGTTACATGAGATTTAGATTAAATGAATTTTAGGCTGAATGCATTTTAGGTTAAATGGGATTTAGGTTAAATGAGATTTAGGTTAAATGAGATTTAGGTTAAATGACATTTAGGTTAAGTGCGATTTAGGCTGAATGCATTTTAGGTAAAATGGGATTTCGGTTAAATGAGATTTAGGCTGTATGCATTTTGGGTCAAATGAAATTTAGGCTAAATGCGTTTTAGGTTATATGAAATTTAGGTAAAATGGGATTTATGTTAAATGGGATATAGGCTGGATGAATTTTAGAATAAATGCAATTTTATTTATATGGGATTTAGGTTACATGAGATTTAGATTAAATGAATTTTAGGTTGAATGCATTTTAGGTTAAGTAAGATTTAGGCTGAATGCATTTTAGTTTAAATGGGATTTAGGTAAAATGGGATTTCGGTTAAAAGGTATTTAGGCTGAATGCATTTTAGGTTAAATGGAAATTAGGCTAAATGCGTTTTAGGTTCAATGGGATTTCGGTGCAGTGAGATTTAGGCTAAATGCGTTTTAGGTTAAATGGGATTTAGGTTAAATGAGATTTAGGTTAAATGGAATTTAGGTTAAATGAGATTTAGGTTAAATGACATTTAGGTTAAGTGCGATTTAGGCTGAATGCATTTTAGGTTAAATGGGATTTAGGTAAAATGGGATTTCGGTTAAAAGGTATTTAGGCTGAATGCATTTTAGGTTGAATGGAAATTAGGCTTAATGCGTTTTAGGTTTAATGGTATTTAGGTTAAGTGTGATTTAGGCTGAATGCATTTGAGGTTAAATGAGATTTAGGTAAAATGGGATTTCGGTTAAATGGTATTTAGGCTGAATGCATTTTAGGTTAAATGGGATTTAGGTTAAATGAGATTTAGGTGAAATGAGATTAAGGTTAAATGAGATTTAGGTTAAATGAGATTTAGGTTAAATGACATTTAGGTTATATGAGATTTAGGCTGAGTTCATTTTAGGTTAAGTGGGACTTAGGTTTAATGCGTTTTAGTTTAAATGGGTTTTAGGCTAAAAGCATTTTAGGATAAATGAAATTTAGGTAAAATGGGATTTAGGTTAAATGGGATATAGGCTGGATGAATTTTAGAATAAGTGCAATTTTATTTATATGGGATTTAGGTTACATGAGATTTAGATTAAATGAATTTTAGGTTGAATTCATTTTAGGTTAAATGGGCTTTAGGCTAAATGAATTTTTGGATAAATGGGATTTAGGATAAATGGAATTTAGGTTAAACAGGATTTAGGTTAAATGAGATTTAGACTGAATGAATTTTAGGTTAAATGGGATTTAGGCTGAATGCATTTTAGGTTAAATCGAATTTAGGCTGAATGGAATTTAGGTTAAATGGGATTTAGGTTAAATGGAATTTAGGCTAAATGCATTTTTGTTAAAATAGGATTTAGGCTTAATACATTTTAGTTTAATTTGAATTTAGGTTAAATGGGTTTTATGCTGAATGCAATTTAGGTTAAATGGTTTTAGGCCTAATGGGATTTAGGCTAAATGGGTTTTAGGGAATATTCATGCGCCTCACATGGACTCGCTAAATTCTCAACATTTCTCTGTGCCGGCAGAAAAATTTATAAAAATGCATTTTTTCACAAAATTAACCTTACCCCACCAACACATTGTCGAAAAGCGCTTTTTTTGGACAAAAGTCTACCGACAGCTCAAAAATGATCTTATTGTGGTTTTTTTTTAATTACTCGTGTGGATTTTAAGTATTACGTCTGACTGCTAAAAAATCGATATTATTTAAATATAACAAATAAAAATGTCAGTAACTTAAAAATCATTAATAAAGTGTTAATTCGACAACTAGAATTAGTGTTGTGGTTTTTTTAAGCCTGACTAACACCTTAATGTTTTTGTTGTACATCCAGCAATGACATCACTTGATGACGCAACATGTTCAACCCTTCAAAATCACCCCTTATCGATATTTCTATCTCTTATGACTGTTACTAACTTTTGTGAAATAATTTTTTTTTTAATCCTGACTAACGCTTTGATGTTTTTTATTGGACATCCAGCAATGACTTTATTTGATGAAGAATCATGATCAACCCCTCAAACTTGACCATTATCGATATTTCCATCCCTTATAACTGTTACTTACTTTTGTGAACTAAATGATTCTTTTCAAGCCTCACTTACACTTGGATGTTTTTTGTTAGACATCTAGCAATGACTTTATTTGATGAAGGATCATGATCAACCCCACAAACTTGACCCTTATCGATATTTCCATCCCTTATAACGGTTACTCACTTTTGTGAACTAAATGATTTTTTTCAAGCCTGACTTATACTTGGATGTTTTTTAGATATAGATGTAAAGGTTGTTTGGATTTTTTATAATTGTAGTGCAAGATGTATATATATTTTTTGAAAAAATCCACATTTATTCGCTTTAATGTATGAAAAGCTTTTCGTCCATCTACGATGGACCTCTTCAGACAATTAATTACGAAACTGTAAATAAACAATACGAGAACATAAACTTCGGTGTAACATAATAAAATATTATGTGTTTAAATAAATAATATACAATATCACGGTGGTCCTTAACACGTTTTAACCCAAAGGTATTGTCACTGTAAAATTTCCTCCATATCTTAAATCTAGACACTTTTCTGAGTATTTTAAAAAAAAAATTAAAATCTTTCATCAAGCCGTTTTTGAGAAACTCATTTTTTTAGGTTAAAAATTTTTTTATCGTTTTTAATTAAAATCATTGTGCAGTATTACGATAAAAATTTATATTATTTAATAATTAAATAAATTTATAATAAATTTACATTTTTCACAAATAATAATGGTTTATTTAATTTTTTTACAAAACTCATTTAAACACTTTTAAACACAGGGAACATAAATATAAGGAATATTAAATGTGCATACTGTTATATTCACATACGGCTCGTAAAAGTTGTAACGTTGCAGATTATATCTGCACGTTCTGTAAGCAGCTTTTCTCTTTTTCGAAGGAGCCTTCCGCGTTAAATAAACTCAAACAGGAAGCCATTCACTCATCGTCGACCAGAAATTTCACGCCTCTGTCAAAACATTAAATATTTATAAGAGTCGCTTATTTACCATTCTTTATTTTTATGTTTTATTCACGCTTTAATTCGCTCGCCTCCTTCGTCTGAGGGTCCAAAGAAGGATGCCAGGGTGCAGCAAGGTTTCTGCCATGGGCACAACCGAGGGTTGTACATCGAGGGAAAAAGGGGTGGATGTGATTCCCGCCCTCTCATGGTGGAACCTGTCTGTCTAGAAGCCGAAATAGGACATCAAGGGACATCTCACGGCGCAGCGAGCGAATCTACAAATGGATCTCATTATCGATGAATGAGATCCGACAATCAAGGAGAGAGACAGGAAATTTTCGGAAGAGCGTCCGAATTTCCACGAACCTTGCTCCTTCTTCCTGGTTGAGCCCTCGTGGGTAACAGTTGGTTCCACGACTAAAAGTTTGAGACTTTTCTATTTTTGAGTCGAAACGACTCCTTTTTATTATAAATTTAATTATAAAATTAAATTCTGTGCTGGCCGATATTGGCCCTGTGTCGTAGTATTCTTTAAACAATGGGTAAGCGACTCACGTTATTAAAATTGTAATTATCCGCCACGTGCTCATGGCCACTGGTGGCTCGACCGTCCACATGAGATTTTAGTAATTATTATTTTAATTGTCCGGTCTTAGAATGGCCTTATATTTAAGAGTATCTTGCACAATGTCAGTTTCAAGTTTAGTAATCTTTTTATTTTGTGGATTTCTGGTCGATATAATTTCCTCCCTCAGAGGCTACATTTTGTAAAATCTTGGGACAAAAGTCCCCTTTTTCCGTATAGTTAATGTTCATTAAATAAATTTATATTTATTTTATTTTATTAATCAGTGCTTTATTTATTTAAAATGGGGGGAAAACTCCAGGGGAAGCTCCTCTCGTTTTCACTTTTCAGCACTGGGCCAGCGTTGGTTGCTCGTCGGCTCACGCCCCTCTCCGCCTAACAGAGCTGGCCGGCGGATTTTGAAGTTGAAGGAGATTAGTTCTAAATGGAAGGACGGCCGTGATTTATTCACTAAATCACTGCCTGGCGCATCCCGGATGGAACTATTTTAACTTAAATTCTAAATAATTAATTTAATAAAAAACTCCTTTGATTTCCTTTTACAACTGCTATATTATAACCGCTCAATTTGCAATAAACTTGGTCTTCATGAATCTTATCATCAAATAACATTTATTATTATTGTTTAAAAATGAATCTTTAAAATTAAAATAAAACGGTTATAAAATAGCGCCACAACGTGTTGAGTACGACGAGCAATCAAAAACAGCATTATTTTCTCTCAGAATATTTCGAGAGACTTGAAGCAGCTATCTGCAAGAATAATTTTTCTTAAGAAATATTCTTTATTTCAAAATTGAAATTTAATTATTTTAAAATGTGTATTTAAATATTTATCTCTTTTAAATTGTGTTGTCCTAACAAACGAGTTCCTTTAATTGCATCTCCTTATCCTAAAAATAATTAATAAACTACTTGTTTTCAGAAAATCAATTTAAATTAAAATATAAAATTCTCGATGAAAAGAGAATAAATTCACGAAAGTAGTGTGACAATTTTAGTGGAAATACGGCACGAACGATCGGTCACCTCCGGCAACCCTCGTGATTCGCAACGAAAATTTTGCATATGTCCGACAAAGAAAGTGACAGGTCCGTAAAGCACCGTCCTGTGAAAGAACGGAAAATAATAAATAACATCGAACTAACAGTTTCTGACGGAAAAACTAGTGCGAATCTCGAACGCTAAAAAGGTCAGTACAATTTCCTCCAACAAATAAGTGTCTCATCACGCTATTAATTGGGAATTGACAATTTGAAAATAAACGTGGTATGGTTCGTAAGTGCTCTACAAAAGTGCAAAAAAAATCGGAATAAAAACGCCCAAAATAAAAATCACCGTGAACGGGAATAACAGCATAAGTGCGCGAATAAACCCTCCGACATCCACGCGACCGGTAAAAAACAAGATTATATAAAAATCCGGCAATACGTGTGTGTTAGTGCCACCCCTTTTCCCCGCGCGCAGCAGAAACACCAACAAACGACGCGCCGTAAGAGTGACGGAGAAAGACTGAAATACAACGGATCAAAAATAGATATTCCAAACTAAAATTTTAATTAAAATTAAAAATTGAAAAATGAAATAAAAGCTAAAATTAAAACTAAAAATAAAATGAAAATTGAAAAGTAGAACAAAGTGAAAAATAAATTAAATAATAATTAAGAGTAAACTTAAATCAAAATAAAATCGAAGTAAAATTAAAAATAAAAATAAAATTTAAAACTAACATTAAAATTAAAAGTGAATTTAAAATTCAAAAGAAATTGAAATTAAAATCAAATTTCATTAAAAATTTTTTAAATGAAAATTAAAAATTAAAATAAGAAATGAAAGTGAAGCTTGTCGATTTTCTTTAAAATTTTTTCTTTGTCTTCTTTAAACGTCACAAACATAATAAAACAAAAAAATGTTGTCAACCTAATACTTATAAAAATTTTTTTATTAACTTTAAATGGATAAATAGAAAATTAAATTTTTTAACTTACAACCGCTCTCACGACTAAACCAGCGAATTGAATACTGGAAATGAATACAAAATTAATTAAATTTTAGGAACTTTCGTGTTGTTTATTAAATGTTTACTAAATAATTAAATTAATAATTACTGTTTTATTTATTCGTTTTCCTTAACTCAGAATCGGAACGAAGTCGAAAATTTTTTTTTACACTACGCTTTCTCTAAATTAATTTTTGTTTAATAATTAATTTTTAAAAAATGTCGGAACGGAATTATAACTGTATACATGCTACCCCCACCGAAGCAATTAGGGGCTTATTAAAAAACCACATGGTTAATAATACGGGCACACGTGAAGTAATCACGGACAGATTAGTGCGGCATTTCGAACGGTTAGTAGATTCAAATGTCGTGTGGACCCTTGGAGATGATGACACGTCAATAAATGTCTACCCTGACTTTTCATCCTCGCGACGGCTCTTAAGACCGAACGCTATGTTCGACTTAGACGATTCGGCCGATCTTAGAGACTTTTCACTAGGTCAACAATCCGGATGTGACCCGTTGAGACCAGAGGTAATCCCCCTCACATCCGTTCCAATCAAAAGCTCGTTACCGACCTCGAAACCGAATACGGTACACACTACCGTCTCTTCGACGGCTGGTACCACAACCACCCTACCGCCGGTATTTACCAGTATTTTCTCTCCCATTCCGAGTACACGGGCTACGACTAACCACTTTGGAGGAATACCCTCAACAATTTTCGACAATGTAACCACACGTAGGCCCAATTATGGACCTGCCTTTACTGAGACGGACCAAACAAGACGGTCCGATTATAGCCAATTCTTTTCGGGTACACAACCTCGCGTCAATGCTTCTAGAGCAGAAGCTCCTCCGCAAAACACCCCCACCTCGACCCCCATGGGCACTCTATTCAGCCCCACAACACCACCTGGTGATCACGGGCAGCAAAGTGGGACAGACTCACAAAGAGGCGCGGATTATTGGCATGAGGCCAGTCAAAACAATGGCCACGACAACCCTCCCCCTATGCAAGCTCCGAATAGAGCTTCTTACAACCCTAGAACACCACCGGAACAGGTGGGCTTCACATCTAGGACACAAACAAGAGGGTCAGGGTATGGTCAAAACGCAGGAAGCAATTACCCCCACCACGAATCGGCTAACTCGACACCACGTTACCGTAATAGAAGCGTCGCTCAAATCGTAAAGACGTGGAACGTCTCTTTCTCAGGTCGTGGCGAAAGTATCGTGATAACATTCCTCGAAAGAGTTGAAGAGGGCAGAGCAGTCGATTCAGTCGACGACAGGGAAATGCTCCTCGCAATTCCATTCCTTCTGGGAGGTTTAGCTTTGATGTGGTTTAGGCAGAACCGTCCCTATTGGCAAAATTGGGACCAATTCAAAGCAGACTTTTGCGCACGCTTTGGCGACATTAATTGCCAAAGACGTCTTGAAGAACAAATTCTTTAACGCAAACAAGGAGCTGAGGAGCCAACAGTCGACTACCTTACCTGCCTAATGGGTCTGTTTGACCTCTTTCCGAGAAAAGTCCCCCTAGAGGAGCAACTAGATAGAGCTCATGACAACATGAGACAAAGGCTTCGTTTAGGCATTCGACGAAGAGAGTTTAGCTCTTACAACGAACTGGCGGCCCTTGCTCAGGATCTAGAGAGGACCTTCCTCCTTTGCAAAGCCGATACCCCCCCTCCGGCTCCAGAGGAAAGTTTTATCCCAGAGTACGCTTATCGGCCAAGCAAGAAAAATGTCCGTCAAGGACCTCCTGCGAACAAGCAGATTCCTACGCTAGTGATAGCCTACGCTAGTAAAACGATGAGCGATGCGGAAAAGAGATACTCGACTACTGAGCAAGAATGTCTTGCAGTCCTGTGGTCCATTAAAAAGTTCCGCCACTATCTGGAAGGGTTTCATTTTACAGTGATCTCAGATCACAGTAGCCTTCGATGGTTACATAACCTACACAACCCTACAGGTAGATTGGCGAGATGGTCACTAGACTTACAAGAGTACTATTATGTCATAAAGCACAGAAAAGGCTCGCTCCATAACGTTCCTGACGCGCAATCCAGAATGTATGAAGATTTAGGGGCGGAGGGGGTCTGCGCTATCGTCGAAAGCACAGATCCGTGGTATCAGAAAAAATTGGTGGATGTCCTTGCTAACCCCCGCAAATTCCATGGATGGAAAGTGACGGATGGAAAATTGTATTTTTACCGCCCTAACCCGGTCATTGACCCTATCATTGAGGACGAAGACGCCTGGAAGCTAGTCCTTCCATTGGAAAAGCGCTTAGTGGTTGTCAATGAATCGCACGACGAAGCTCAGGCAGGCCACCTTGGCATTGATAAGACCTACCATAGGGTAGCTCTTTCCTACTACTGGCCTGGCATTTTTCGAGACATCTCGAACTACGTTAACAAGTGCGATCTCTGCCAAAGGACAAAAGCTTCGCAACTGCCACGTCCTGGCCTTATGGGCCGAAGAGTAGTATACCGGCCATGGTCTGTCGTCTCTACAGATTGCATGGGACCTTTGCCTCGAAGTAAAGCAGGAAACTGCTACATAATCGTCTTCCACGATTATTTCTCAAAATGGATCGAGTGCAAGGCCATGAGAACGGCCACAGCTAAAAACATTAGCTTCGCCTTAGACGACCTGGTGATATCTCGTTGGGGCAAACCAAAGGTGCTCCACACTGACAACGGGACCGAATTTATGAACAAAGTGATGAAAGAGGTCATCGACTTTTTTGAGATTCACCACTCTACCAACCCGGCCTACCACCCCCAGGCGAATCCGACCGAAAGGATGAACCGCGTGCTTAAGACGATGTTAAAAACTTTCGTGGACACAGATCAAACTGACTGGGATGTCCACCTTCACGAATTTCGATTCACGTATAATACCGCGGTTAATTCAACGACAAAGGTGAGTCCAGCCTTTTTAAATCTCGGTCGTGAGCCTCGCCCTAAAGTTAGTTTGCAACGGGAGGAAAAAGGACCTCCCGAAATTCCGTAACCTGTTCGAGACACGTGGATCGCACGAATGGAGCGCCTAAAAGAACTGAGTGATTTAGTCACCCTCCACTTAGAGGAAGCTCACGTCAAACAAACTCGGTACTACAATAAAAGTCGAAGACATTTCGATTATCAAGTAGGCGACCGAGTTCTTAAAAAGTTAGTTACACTTTCGTCTAAGGAAAAACGCACTTCCTTGAAACTTGACAAACGATTCCATGGTCCGTTCCAGATAATTCGGGCGCGATCGCCCCTGGTTTATGAACTCGCAAACGAAAATGCTCGATCACTAGGTACTTTTCATGTTAAAGACCTAAAACCATACCACGCCCGTGAGGAAAATGTAGTTTAAACCACTTGAACTTTAAACCATTCCTTTGTAGATTTTAAGAATGGCTATATCGAGTAATAAAGATAATATAACATGCTTTATTCCACTTTCTGATTTACTATTCTATTTATTCCTTTTTTTCTCGTTCAAATGGTTCCCAACACACCCTTTCCATCCTCTTCCTCAAGAGTGGTAAAATTTGTTTTTTGTTTTTGGTGATGTATAGAATCCATGAATAAATAGAATTATTTTTGTAAATAGTTGTTTTCTTACTTATAGTAAGCTTCAATAAAAATTCTCATAGCGTGTTATGAGCTTTCCGTGTAGTTCCAACCTCCACGTATTTTTTTTGGGGAGTGGAGATATTCCGACTAATCCCATTTAAGATTTCTTTTAGTTTTTCTTATGACCAGAAGTCACATTAAATAAGATTTAAATCATCCTTAGGATGGTCGTAGTTTAAGTTCAGAATATAATTTTGATATGTTCTTGGCTAGATTATAAATTGATTCCTATTATTTATCATTTAATTAATTGTCGATCCTAGTATTTTATGATACTAGAAAAATGACAGAGACGAGGAATATTTGGTCGATCGACTCGCCAGTCGCTGAAGTGCGGTAGTCCTTGAAAGTGAGTCGCAAACCTAGAGTCTGGGTTTGAAAGTCAAAACAAGCCCCTAGGCTCCTTCTAGGGGG
Source organism: Ganaspis brasiliensis (assembly GCA_037103525.1). Lineage (NCBI taxonomy): Eukaryota > Metazoa > Arthropoda > Insecta > Hymenoptera > Figitidae > Ganaspis > Ganaspis brasiliensis. The sequence continues at coordinate 2,047,434 of JAZKLR010000014.1, forward strand.
GGGGGGGGGAGGAGTTGTAACGTTGCAGATTTTATCTGCACGTTCTGTAAGCAGCTTTTCTCTTTTTCGAAGGAGCCTTCCGCGTTAAATAAACTCAAACAGGAAGCCATTCACTCATCGTCGACCAGAAATTTCACGCCTCTGTCAAAACATTAAATATTTATAAGAGTCGCTTATTTACCATTCTTTATTTTTATGTTTTATTCACGCTTTAATTCGCTCGCCTCCTTCGTCTGAGGGTCCAAAGAAGGATGCCAGGGTGCAGCAAGGTTTCTGCCATGGGCACAACCGAGGGTTGTACATCGAGGGAAAAAGGGGTGGATGTGATTCCCGCCCTCTCATGGTGGAACCTGTCTGTCTAGAAGCCGAAATAGGACATCAAGGGGCATCTCACGGCGCAGCGAGCGAATCTACAAATGGATCTCATTATCGATGAATGAGATCCGACGATCAAGGAGAGAGACAGGAAATTTTCGGAAGAGCGTCCGAATTTCCACGAACCTTGCTCCTTCTTCCTGGTTGAGCCCTCGTGGGTAACAGTTGGTTCCACGACTAAAAGTTTGAGACTTTTCTATTTTTGAGTCGAAACGACTCCTTTTTATTATAAATTTAATTATAAAATTAAATTCTGTGCTGGCCGATATTGGCCCTGTGTCGTAGTATTCTTTAAACAATGGGTAAGCGACTCACGTTATTAAAATTGTAATTATCCGCCACGTGCTCATGGCCACTGGTGGTTCGACCGTCCACATGAGATTTTAGTAATTATTATTCTAATTGTCCGGTCTTAGAATGGCCTTATATTTAAGAGTATCTTGCACAATGTCAGTTTCAAGTTTAGTAATCTTTTTATTTTGTGGATTTCTGGTCGATATAATTTCCTCCCTCAGAGGCTACATTTTGTAAAATCTTGGGACAAAAGTCCCCTTTTTCCGTATAGTTAATGTTCATTAAATAAATTTATATTTATTTTATTTTATTAATCAGTGCTTTATTTATTTAAAATGGGGGGAAAACTCCAGGGGAAGCTCCTCTCGTTTTCACTTTTCAGCACTGGGCCAGCGTTGGTTGCTCGTCGGCTCACGCCCCTCTCCGCCTAACAGAGCTGGCCGGCGGATTTTGAAGTTGAAGGAGATTAGTTCTAAATGGAAGGACGGCCGTGATTTATTCACTAAATCACTTCAACTATTTTAACTTAAATTCTAAATAATTAATTTAATAGAAAACTCCTTTGATTTCCTTTTACAACTGCTATATTATAACCGCTCAATTTGCAATAAACTTGGTCTTCATGAATCTTATCATCAAATAACATTTATTATTATTGTTTAAAAATGAATCTTTAAAATTAAAATAAAACGGTTATAAAGTTTTTGCGAATAATTTGGATGATTGGCAGAAACTTTAGTTTTTTCCCATACATTTTCGAAGTCTTGATGCACGGCTTCCATCGCTTGATCACTAAAATGACCTAAGCCTAATTGATTATTATTGCAAAATTCTTCTACGTTAAAGATTATTGCATGAATCTTAGGAGTAATATTAATACCTAAATCAATGTAACTTGACTTAAAAGCAGCTATGCAATTTGAAAAATTTGCGTTTAAATCATTCCCGAAGCAAGCATCAACGACATTTTTAAAGTCTTAAAAAACTTTAACGTATTTTAAAATTTCTAAATTTTTTGTTCGTCGTAGAAGATCTATCTTACATAAAAGTGTTCTGCACGAGTTTCCTTTGAATGACGGCCCATTGTGTGTTATTTCACGTTGTACATAACATTCGCTTGCCCAAGTTAAAGCCTCTTTTTCATGTTTTTCAAACATTGTCCCAAAAATTAAATTCACTGTGCCCAACATCAAATGTAGTTCAGGTGGAGGAATGAGTTCCAGAAATGTTTTATCTACATCTGCGCTGAATGATGGTGGATTAATGCAGTTATTGAAATTTTTTGCATTTGATTTCAGTGAACCGGCTTGACACCATTTTTGATAATTTTCCAGTGTATTATGTACTGTTCTGATATCTCCACATGTATTTAACTCATCTTTTTCGCGAAGCACCAAGTACAAGGATGACTACTGCTGTGAGCCATTATCCCAACCAAAATATTCGCCAGTTTTAAATCTGTTGCAACTGTAACGTCGAATTTACTTATGCTTAATCCAGTCCATAATTGAGAAACGTTGTTATAATTTTCTTGTGTACGAGGTGCTACGGCCAGTAAAAAGACTTTTTTACACTGGAATCTTTAAACCGCTTGGGAGCGATACCATCATCATATGTGGACCGTCTAGTTATCAACTCTTCATTTTCAATTGACTGGATTGATAAACATATTTTGAGAAATCCACCGCCTCCATCAATACCAATTTTAAAATATGTTTCTGATACTTGTCTTTCTTTTTGGATATGGTTAATAAAATCCGACAGATCTTTACAAAAAATTACTGTTTTTAGGTCTTTAGAAATTGTGTTTCCCTTAATATGTTCGAAATTTAATTCTTTACAGCCAAAGTATTGATCGACGGAATGATTAGCAGCTACAAGCTTTTCTTTTAATCCTGGTTCAATTGCATTCCTTCTTTTTGTAGCAACACGTACTGCTGAAGCGATTCCCTTTGTTGCCCGATTGGTTAGATTAAAATTTGTTTTTATCTGCAACATATATTTTACACTAAGTAACGAATTTTCTTTAGAATTTTCCAGCTTCTTTCCAATACTTATACTTAGAGGTTCTCCGCCACGAGCTTGAGTAAATTTCAATTCTAAACTTTTTTTAGTTTCTCGTTTATCAAAATTCTTCTTAATCACAGATGTAATCACTTGTTCCTGTGTTTTTCAGATGATTCTGACAGCAAACCACTTAAATTTTCTATTCGAGAAGACTTTGTACACTTGTGTTCTTTACCTCTTGCTATTATCGAAAAGCAAAAGCTGCAACGCTTTTCCTCAAATGGAATATTTTTACTGCCTGGAATAAAAACGTAAACTTAACATAAAAACTAAAATTTTAATAATCAAAACTACATTTAATTTATTGTATTAAATTTTAATTAATCTCATTAATTGTAGGAACTTACTAGAAGGCAGATTATTTGGAATATTATTCAATGGTTCACGCTTTTCATTTTTGTGTGAAAAATATACAGATTGAGACTTTCTTGCAAGTTCACAAAGTTGACATACATTTTCATGACGCATCTTGTGATCTAGTTTTCGGTACAAGAAAGATCGACAAATTCGGGAATTTTAACTCTTTGTGTAATCTATTTTTTACATCGTACAAGTATCTTTTACACGAGCTGCATAAAGCTCCAGGTATTCTGATATCATCAACATACTCGGGAAACAATTTTTCAACACGAACTTTTAACAACTTTTTAATAATAAACATTTCTTTAGTTCTACCAAAACATAGTAAGCACACTTTTAGACGATTTTCATCGTGAGTCGAAGCGCGAGCTTTCGACATTTTAAGACAAAGTGATATCTTTTTTCGTATACAGGTTATAAACAACATAAACAAATGAACGTCTACTTCATAAATATATATATATATATATATATATAGATCCATGCCTTTATTCATCTCCATTTATGAACTAAAAGTTAAAATAACTCGAATAAAACTAAGTTCCACTTTTGTCTCGTGTTAAAAATGTTAAGAAAGCATTAATAACACTTATCCTTTATAAATATAAGTTTTCTGTAAAGTTTTATAGTGATTCTACACAATGATTTTCATTTAAAACGAAAAAAACAATTTTTTAACCGAAAAAATCGATTTTCTCAAAAACGGCTCGATGAAAGATTTTAATTTTTTTTTCAAAATACTCAGAGAAGTGTCCAGATTCAAGATATAGAAGAAATTTTACAGTGACAATACCTTTGGGTTAAAACGTGTTAAGGACCACCGTGATATATAACACGACGTTGCTTACCAAAATGGATTTTCCAACTTCACATTTGTTTTTAAATAGTAAAAAATGTTTAAAAATGTATAACAAAGGAAGAAAAAAGAAACAGACTTTTTTCCCCCAATTGGTCTGAGATTTTTGAAGACCGCATTTTTTATAGAACTATTAAGAAGAACAAAAATAAATTGTCAAACGTGAACAGGCACGTGTCACAGATAACGGTCAATTAAATATATGTGAAGAGGAGCGCACAGTGGTCCGAAATCCCAAAAAGCTGGCCAAAAGTCGTAAAAAAAATTTTTTTTTCGAGTTCTTTTTCACATGAATTTGTTAAATAATACTTCAGGGTATTAGAAAATGACAACGATAATAACTAGATGTCGTCACAAATGCTACTTTATTAACTTTTTAAACAAAAGTGGAAGTGTCAAACGTTATAAAAGTAATTCTTCACTATTCACGCAATATGGAGAACTATTTTTATTAAAAAACAACGGGTTTAATTTTAAATCGGCAAAATGGATTATAATAATAAATGGGTGTATTTTTGACTTAATATTTGCTTTCTAAATACTGTAAAATGTTATAATTCTGTAAGTAACTTGAATCGGTAAAACGCATTTATTTTGCACCCAAAAAAATCTGAGAAAAGTAGTGCTGTAAAAAAAGTCTTGATAGATCCTGTCAAATTTAAGTTCTTAAATTAATTCTTATACATTTTGACAAATCATATTGCAAAATTAGCTGCCACGAATTGCCTCTGCATTTTTGTGGTTACCTTTTGTGCAAAAAGTGAAAATCAGTTCTCACGTGCACTTCACAAAAATATTATTTTTTTGTATAAAAAATTTATTATTATTGTTTTTTACGGTTTCAGGCTATCATACAACATCTCTTAGTCGATAGGGAATATTTTACACATGAATAAAATATGTTATATATTTATACTTTTATATACTTTTAAAGGTTTACAGCAATCATCACTTGTAATAGCTTGCTTGTACTGGCTAAGTTTATTAATATATGAAATTTGTGATGTGGACATCAATTTGGGTATCAACGGCTCAAATAATCCCAGTATTTTATTTATTTATTATTTAATTATATATTTGTTATTCCACAATATCTCACAGGCAAGTATAACTATATAAATAAATCAATCAAAATTGAACAAAAATTCCTAAACACAGATTTTTTTTAAAATTAATTTTCATTTTTTCATTTTGATCCATAATACTGGATCGGCCACTATGCTTTTCCAAAAAATATTATCAAATTCGAAAGCAGTGACCTCAAAAACCACTGAGAAACGATTTTTAGAAAGATTTGAGAAGTTTTTGCATTTTAGGGTCAACATATTGGACCCGCCATTTTGTTTTTCAAGAAAATAATATTGAATTCAAAATCAGTGACATTAAAAGCCCCGAGTAACGATTATTATAAAGATTTAAGTAGTTTTTACATTTCAGGTCCGACATATTGGATTCGCCATTTTGTTTTTCAAAAAAATAATATCAATTTCAAAATCTGTGACCTCAAAAGCCCCGAAGTAATGATTTTTAGAAAGATTTAAGAACTTTTTAGACTTTTGACTATAGAAAAAATGTTCCTAGTAAAAAGTAGAGTAAAAAAGTCTTATGACTTTTATCTCTATCTTTCAAATCTTTCGAATTATTAAAAATTTAGCATGTTTACAAGTAAAAATTATACTTGCAGGAATGCAAACATTTTTCTTTTAAATTATATAACCATAAAAACCAGAAAGTAGTAAAAAAATGGAGAGAAAAAGTTTTCAATTTTTGTAAGTATAAGTTATACTTGCCAAAATGCAAAATTTATGGATTTTAATTCGTGTTATAATTAATAATTCAAAAGATTCGCAAGTTAGAGATAAAAGCCATAAGACTTTTTTAATCTACTTTTTAAGAGGAACATTTTTTCTATTTGGACTTTTGTTGTGTCTAGTAGAGGGTTTAAAAAAACTTTAAATTTTCTATTCTTAAAAATAAATTTTTTTTTATTCTTCCCCAGGAAGCGGGACTCCAATAAATTCTTATACAAAATAATCATTATACTTCCAGAAAGTAGAAATAAAATTGAGAGAAAAAAAAACGATGGGGTTTTTGAGAAAATCTGATTTTTTTTTCGAAAAAACGCTGCCATTTTGTTAAATTTAAAAATATTTTTAATTCTCTTATAGAATTTAAAAGAACATGAAAGCCTTAATTAGACACAAAAAGGATCATTTTATGATACCCCTTTTATCGATATTTTCATCCCTCAAGACTGTTACTCACTTTTGTGTACTAAATGGTTTTTTTGAAGCCTGACGAACACTTGGATGTTTTTTGTGGGACATCCACCAATGACATCATTTGATAACCGATCATAATCAACCCCTCAAACTCACCCCTTATCGATATTTTTATCCCTCAAGACTGTAACTCACATTTGTCAACTAAATGGTTCTTTTCATGCCTGACTAACACTTGGATGTTTTTTGTAGGACATCCAGCAATGACATCAGTTAATGACCCAACATGATTAACCCCTCAAACTCACAACTTATCGATTTTGTTATCTCTCAAGACTGTTACTCACTGTTGTGAACTAAACGATTCTTTTCAAGCCTGTCTAACACTTGGATGTTTTATGTTCGACACCTAGCAATGACATCATGTGATGACTGATCATGATTAGTCTCTAAAACTCGACCCTTATCGATATTTTCATCCCAAATGATGTCATTGCTGGATGTCTAACAGAAAACATCGAAGTGTTTGTCAGGCTTAAACAAATCATTTAGTTCACAAAAACTAGTAACAGTCTTGAGGGATGAAAATATCGATAGGGTCGAGTTTTAGAGACTAATCATGATCGGTCATCAAATGATGTCATTGCTGGATGTCCAACCAAAAACATCCAAATGTTAGTCAGACTGGAAAAAAATCATTTAGTTCACAAGAGTGAGAAACAGTCTTGAGGGATGCAAATATCGATAAGGGGTGAGTTTTTAGGGTTGATCATGATCGGTTATTAAATGATGTCATTGCTGGATGTCTATCAAAAAACATCAAAGTGTTAGTCAGGCTTGACAAAAATAATCTAGTTCGCTATAGTAAGTAATAGACATTAAGGGATGAAAATATCGATAAGGGTGATTTTGTGGGGTTAATCATGTTCGGCCATTAAATGCTGTCTTTGCTAGATGTCTAACAAAAAACATCAAAGTGTTAGTCAGGATTAAAAAAAAAATTAGTTCACAACAGTTAGTAACAGTCATAAGAGATAGAAATATCGATAAGGGTTAAACATGTTGCGTCATCAAGTGATGTCATTGCTGGATGTTCAACAAAAACATTTAATTGTTAGTCATGCTTAAGCAAACCACAACACTAATTCTACTTATCGAATCAACACTTTATTATTTATTTTTAAGTTGCTGACATTTTTATATTTTATATTTAAATAATATCGATTTTTTAGCAGTTAGACGTAATACTAGAAATCCTTACGAGTATTTTAAAAAAAATAAACCATAATCGGTTAATTTTGAGCTGTTGGTAGGCTTTTGTCCAAAAAAGCGCTTTTCGACACACTGTGCAGTTTAGAAAGAATTACTTTACACTCATTTAAATTCTGACATGTACTTTCATGACGAGAGAACTTTTCTTTACTTATAAAGTAGTGAAGACATCGATAACAAATATATTTTTTCCCAGTATGATTAAATAATTGTTGACCTACAAGGCGGGATAAATCCTAGATCCACACATAATGAAAATTTTTTTATGTAGTATTCCCTTATAAATTAATATATTTCTGCTTCTTATCAGATGTAAGATATAACGGAAAAATATTAAATTTTACATACTCAAACCATAAACATTTATGGAAACATTATTTTGTTTTTAAAATTTTGTGATATCTTCAAGTGAAGTTGGCAATTCTATTCCACTCCAATTTAACTGATTTTCATACTTGTAGCAATTGGAAACACGTTTGGGGTGACTTACATCTGAGTGTAAAGCTGATAAAACTGCCCACATAAAGCATTTATAATCATTATTCTGAACTTTGATGCAAAGTGTCTTCGCTTTGATTGAAGAAAGTAAATCAATACATGATCCAGCTTTAAGCGGATTATATTTATTGATATTTATTTCCAAGTTTACTATAGAATGGAGCGTCTATTGAGATTCTTTTTCTTCAAACGATTTTACATCCTTTAATAACGGACTTTTAATATTCATACAAAACCAATCTTCTAAAACAGTTGAAGTAAATATCTCTACAGCTCTAACATTAAAATACTTTGATTCCACTTTTTCCTCTTCTGCGTTAAGGAATTTATGGAATGTCGCTCCCAGCACAGCATACACTTTTAATGGTCCATGTTTACTTAAAATTTTTCCAATGTTGTAAATAAAACGGACAGATGCATCGTTGAAAAATGCTACTATATCAATGTGTGTATGATTAATAATAATATTCGGCTGAAGACGATTTTTAAGCGATCCCTCACTGTTTTCCCAACGAACGCGGACATTTAATTGATCAACTGTTTTTTCCGATGTATTAACTCCAGATCCTTCTTTCAAATACCTCTTGAAATTTGCATAATGACTCATAATTATGTGAATAATATTGAGACATCGATATTTATTCTGAGCTAACTTGAGAGAATGGAAGACGCTTTTCACTGTTCTCAAATTTTGATTGCAAATATTGAGCCATTTGTTTGCCATCAACACAATGTCTTCATCTTGTAATAAGTGCAGAAGACTTGATGCATCTTCAATACTTGGAATAATAACTTTACATTCGTCTAGGAGTCTCGTAAGATCCTTTCTAATCTTATTGGAAACCTCTTCTGCTTCTGAACTATTAGGTTCTTTACGCTTGTCTAACATTCTGAAAATTATAATAATTTTAAAAATGATTTTATTTATTTATTTTTAATTTGTTAATAATGCGATTTTTATTATAATAAATAATCATACATTTATTTCTAAAATGAAAATGTTTGCTAAAGCGTTAATTGACTGTAATCTGCATCCATGCTTGTACACTGCTATTTATAAATGCTGTCCTTCCGGTTCATTGTTCGTTTATTGTTCGAACAATAAACCGGAAGGACAGCATATATGAATCGCAGTGTCCGAGATGGTTGCTTCTAATGCATCTCAGACATCCTGCGTAGATACTCCCCTATTAGTATAAGATGCCGGTCCGCTACCCTGCGCTGGATACAGCTAGCCTATTCGTATAAGATTGCCAACTATGCTGCTGGCCTGCCACCACGTAGTAGATACGGCTCACTCAGAACGGACGGGTTCCATGCATGTAGTGTAAGAAGTAAACGCTGCGGAGGTTCTCATTGCTGGTACTGAGTGCTGCCGGGGTTGGTGGCTGGTCGTGTATGCTGCCGAGCTGGTAGAGGATGCTGTTCAATAGGGTGTTTCAAAAAATGAAAATTTTCAAATTTTGTTTAAAGGCCCTCGGCAATCGACTAAAAATAAAAATAAAATTTACCCCTATTTTTTTGTTTTTTGATCTGACTCACTCCCTATTTTCCCATTAGAAATACATGGGAAAAGTGTACTTTTTACAAAAATTGCAAAAAATTGTTTTTAATTTTATTGAAAAAGGCTTAGAAGTTTATGAGACCTCAATAAATGTTCAAAGTTCAAGAAACCATCGATTATTATTATTTTTTTTTTTTGCAAACTGACCCTCTCTAGGGGTGACTTAAAGAACAACCCCTAACGTAAATTCAGCATATGGACCATATCGCGGACTGTTACGTTACATTTGTATGCACAATTAAAAAAAAAAGATTCCAAAATTACACGAAATTGAATTGTTTTAATATATTTTATACATGCATCTAAAAGTATGCTTCTCTAATAACATTTTTTACTAATATAAACATTTCCGTATGTTTTGTTATTTAAGAGTTATGAATGTTTTAGTACGGACTGTTACGTTACATAATTTTGGAAGTAAGCTTTAAAGTTGTCCTACATTGTTGAAGAAGCCTGTTCTTTTAGTGGACTATTTTTAACGTGTAATAAATAATTTCGTAGCTTTTGAATGCAAGTAATAAAATAAATGTCAATAACAAAAAATTTTTTTTAATTTTTTAGAAACAAAAAGGTTTGGACTGTTACGTTACACGAAAAGACTGTTACGTTACCTGTGCGATTTATGTTCATGTAAAAAGTGAATTAAGGTATTGAAAATGGCTTCCATTGCTTTATTTTACATAATGAACATTAACTCAATTGTCTTACGATTAAATAATTAAAAAATTACAATGGATTTATATAAAGTTTCAAGCAAGCAAAAGAAATGCTTAATTAAACTCACAATATGGGGATTTATAGGATCCCTGATAACAGATCTATTCATAACTGTTCAAAGTTGATAATGGAAAAATCAAAATGTCTGAAAAAGAAGAGAATTTTTAAAAATTTTAATAAAACTCAAATTTGGATGTACGTTTTGAATCTAGGTTAAACGTTTTCAAGATTATGAATAAATCCTGACCTTCAATAGTATGATAAGAATCTATATTGAGTTTCATTAATTTAATCAATAATTTAAATTTTTGTCTGCCATTTAGCATTTGTCATTTAAATTTTGAAACATCATGAATAAATTCGTTATGAGCGATCCCAAAAACCCATAAATACTGTGTTTCATTAAGAATGTAGAAAATTATGCTTTTTTGTCCGCCATCATACATCAGCTATTTTAAATTTTGAACAATTATGAGCGAATCACCGATCCCAAAAATCTTCATATACTGGGTTTTATTAATTTTAATCAATAAGATAAAGTTTGATCTAACATGGATGACATATTCTATTTTTTGTACAATTTACGCTATTTTCGCGTCGCTTTTTTTTTAAATATAATGTATTTTAAGGGGATGTGATGGATATGACGTCACTGGTTTAGGCAAAAACTTTTCTGCCAAAATATTGAACATTTTGTCACGAAACTTTGTAGAATCACAAAAAATATTATTAGGAAGGTCTTTTTGACCCAAAATTAGTTTTGAAAAAAATGAAATTTTTCTAAAATTTACAAAAATTAATTTTGGGCCAAAATTCGAGCAAATTCAGGTGAGAGAGACCTTCCTAAAAACGTTTTTAATAAATGTACCAAATTTCGTGACAAAATATTCGATATTTTAAGAGAAGAGTTACAGACAAAGTTTGCCTATACCAGTGACGTCATAATCCATCACATGCCCTTAATGAATGTATATTTTTAATGTTCAAACAATTTGTGTCAATTTCAGATTCAGTGCATCAAAATACATAGGAATATATGGTTTTTATTTACAGATCATGATACTTTTTTCGGGATGTTGTGTTATGGGTGAAAAAAGACTGTTACGTTACAAATTGATTTTGGCTCTAAAAACAGAAACAATTAAATATGTTGCTGATTTTATATTTTATTTAGAAAATAACATAAAAATGCTCAAAAAATATTAAGTCATTGTATTTAGTTAAAGTGATAGATTTTGAGTAAAAAAACTTTTTGGGATTTTGAACTGTTATGTTACATTAAAAAATGCGGTCGAATTCTTATGCATTACAAATGTTATAAAAAATGTTTCCTTTCAAGTATTTAATTTAGTTATTTTTAGTTAACCTAACTCTATCCGAAAATAACGGATAGTACGTAAAAAGTAACATTTATTCAATAAAATGCACCTTTTTGTTTAGTGTTACGTTTTTGTTCAATTTTATTAATCTAGATATTACAAAGAAACAAGCGTGAGTTTTTGAACGTTTTTTTGATTTAGCGTTGATATTTATTTCATTCAATACTTTGAGATGTATATAGCCTGCAAATAATCAAGAACCCATGGAATTTGAAAGTAAATTTTTTTTCCGTGGTTTTATTTTTGTCGATTTGGTTCATATATAAGTAACTAGGTCTAAAATATTATTTTTTTAAAAATGTTGTTACTAAACAAAATACAAGGATTGCTACATTTATAAATTAATTTTTAATTGTTTAAACAAATTGTTTATAAAAAAATATAAATAATTACTAAAATTTACGAATTTTCAAAACATTTCCTGTTCTCCTGAAATTTGTTACACGGGGGTTTTTGGAGTTGCTGATTACGAATTTGGTGTTAATTTTTAAAAATACAAAATGTCAGATCCAATATGGCGGGCGAAAAATGTAAAAATCGCTTAGATTGGATTAAAACTTCTTACTCTGGGTTTTTGGAGTCGCTGAATACGAATCTAGTATCAATTTTCCAAAATTTAAAATGTCAGATCTAATAAACTGTTTAGATTCAATTGAAATTTAGGATACAGGAACCAATTGCCGAGGATGAACCATTTGTCGAGTAAACAAATTTTATTTTTGGTTATTAATAATAATTTACCTTGTGTTACATCCGTAACCAATACATTTATTATATTATATTATTCAATTATTATATTATATTACTATATTATATTATATTATATTGTCATGGTATCGTGTTATATTATAACACCATATGAATTTCTTGCTATATGTATTCTCAACAAGTCATTCTTATATTTGACTTCCGAATATTGGGCTTGCTTAAGTGAGAACGATTATACGAGTCAACACCCAGCTTGGACATAGAAATTCCACGCTCTATGAGCTCCCTGCATCCACCTGCGAAGCAGATCGCGAGAAGCTAGAACAAATACAGCCGCATTTTTGGAACCTAGTCGTTATGCATGAGAAACCAAGCGGCACCGCGATAACGCTCGAAGACCAAAGTCACGACACGGTAATCCAAAGATGCACGTATGAATAAACTATATAAACGGGCCACCAAAAAGAAGGAGGTAGAGTTGATTTAGAAACAAGAGTTAGTTCAGAACCAACAGTTAATTCAGAAGCAGAGTTACTTCAGTACCAAGTGTTAAGAATTAGACCAAAACCGCTACCAGTGTTTAGTCACCAATCTTAGTGTTCGGTCTCTAATTATCAAAGTCAGTGGCAGTATCTTTAACATGAAGTTCAACTAAACATAAATCAGTTTATCGAGGAAGTTATCCTTCAACTCATTTTCATATCAAATCACATTTCACGATTTTGATATTGTTTGGCTGCCTAACCAGAAACCGAGAAACGCAACTAGCACTTGCCACCTGCAAATCCTTCTTTCGGAAACAACGAACATTGTGCACCTTGTGTCAATATTCTACTGGCGGACATACTACTGATAAAGATCAGCTCCATCAAGTTCCTGCCTAATTGTTTACTCAAGAGTCTTAACGCATTTCTCTGTTTGAAATCTTCAGCAAGGGTCAACCACCACATCTTTCTTCAAACTCAGCATATAATCGTTTCTCATTCAAAGTAAGGTTCAATTTCGAGATTTAACTATTGTAACTGTTTCAACTCTCATTTATCTTTTATAAATAAATATTCTCTAAAGTTAGATTACTCATTGACTTATCCTCATCCCAAATCCAATTCTTAATTGAATTCGATTTAAAAGGAGGAATTTAGGGTATATTTGAGAAGGGTTTTTGTCTCGAACGTAACAGAAGCCCTTCACAAATTTTGGTGCATCGGTCCGGGAAATAAATAAAGTCGATGAGAAAAATTCGAAAATTTTTTTTTTAACTTTTAATAATAGTTCGACACGTTTCAAATTTTGGTGCTCTAGAAAACAAAGCATCTTAATGAATAAAAATTCATAAATTTTTTTTTTTATACAAAATCGAAAAATTTCAATGCATCAAAAGATTAAAAATCTTTTTTTAAAAAAAAAAAACCAATGAGAAAACTAATCAAATAAGAATAATAAATTATTAAAAATATAATTGAAGCAAATATTAATTCATTTAAAAATAAATACATAAATAATTTCTTGATTTGCAATCATTGTATGAGTTATTTAATTTATGAAAAATATTTAATTAACACATCTGACTATTGAAAGTATTTTGTGTTACATGATACGTATTAGCTTGGAGCATTTACAATTTCAAACTATACAGGTGTATTTGTGAAAAAGGGCTCATTTCCCTCATAATTGCAAGGTGCATTCACAATAGTAAATCCTAAAAGTTTACTTGTAAATAGGGGTTCGATTCCTCTTTAAAATACGGTTTTATCAGTGCAACTTATTTATTTCTATTTTTGCAATACATTTTTGGAAATTATAAAATCTTTTGTTTCCTTTTTGACATTTTTCTTATAACAGTGAGAATATTTATTTAAAAATCATTTACATATATTTTATACTCATTTTACATTTTTATGAAAACATAAAATCAAAGTACTATGCAATCCAAATTTAATGTCTACTTCAAATGAAAATAAAACTAACTCTCCACATTTAACTCGTTCGAAAATAAAAGAAAATCCAGAATTATCCTTAAACTCAGGAATTCCTTATTATAAATCAAAACCTCAAACAAGTACACCAAGATATTCTAAACAAAATCCGAATCCAAACCTCACAAACCAGTTCGATTCAGGGTTTATTTCTGGCCAAATTTTTGACAGTGACGATAATTCTAATAGTGACTGTAGTGATAACGAGGAAAGTACTGCAGAAAAAACTTTAATAGAAAGTCATTTAAATAATTTAGAAGAATTTGGGTTTAATCAAAATCATTCTGCATCAAATAAATCACTTATAGAGGAAATTGACGACAGTTTCGAAAATCAATCTGAACATAACTTTGACACATCTTCAAATCATTCCGGAAATTCAAACTCAGACAATATGGCTTTACCAAATAATCAACAAGTCTCTTTACGCGACGCTTTAGAAACAATACCACTTTTTGACGGAAAAAACATACCATTATCAATATTTATCGAGGGTCTAGTAGAAGCGAAGTCTATGCTTCCTGAAAATGCTGATGTAGAGAAAAATTTAGTAAAATTAATTAGAGGTCGAATTTCAGGTGAAGCGAGAAAAATTATCTTAGGGCATAGTTTTAATACAGTCCAAGATTTGGCTGAAAGGTTAAAAACAATATATGCACCCGCAAAATCGGTATATCAATTACAAGGAGAACTAGGGGCGATGTATATGTGGGAACACGAAAATGTAGTATCTTATGGTTCGAGAATTGGAGAAGCAGCTGAAAGAATTTTAGACGCGCATAGAATTAATAACGAAAATACAGTAGACGAAGCATTCAAAAAAGGTTTAGAAGAAACAATTATTGATTGTTTTACAAGGGGACTTAGACCAGAATTAGAGTTACGAGTAGGTACTGCTGACACATTTAAAGGTATAGTAAATAAAGCGATCGAGATAGAAAGAAAATTGTCATCACGTAATGAATTAAGAAAAAATGTACAAAAAACAGAAAATGAAAATCCATTTAGAAATAATAAAGAATTTGCGAAAACAACAAAAATAAACGTTGCTCAAGATGAAGTTATAACTTGTTTAGTTTGTGGTAAAAAAGGACATTTTGCAGTTAATTGTTTCCAACTAAATAAATTAATTGGACAAAATCAGGGTAATTTTCTGAATCCTAGAAGACAACAAAATTTTCCAAATGAAAATCAGTATCAAAATCGGTTCATTAATCGGAACCAAAATCAACCATTTAATAGATTTCAAAATCAATATCAAAATTATTATAAAAACCCTCCGCGAAATCAATATCAAAGTCAAAACCAGTATAGAAACCCACCACAAAATCAATTCCAAAATGCACATCAAAATCAAAACCAGTATAGAAACCCACCACAAAATCAATTCCAAAATTCATATCAAAATCAAAGACAAAGTCAAAATCAAAATGTGTATAAAAACAGATTCGAAAACCAACAACAACAAACACAACAACAAGGACCAAGTACAAGTAGAAGTAATCAACCAACAAACCCCACTTTTAAAAATCAAAATTTATCATGTAATTATTGCAAAAAACCGGGACATGTTATTAGCGAATGCAGAAAAAGAATGTATAACAACAGCCAACAACAAACGCAAGTTCCAGTAGAAAATCCGGAAAACTCAAAAATCCTTCCTCAGTAGGATGCTCTGAGGATAGATTAAAAAATCTTAATGCATCCAGTAATAACAAATTCCCAACAAAACATATCAACTTAGCAAAACCTAATTCAATACCATATGTTCGAATAGATACTAATGGACTTAAACAACCTATAACTATGATGATTGATACAGGAGCAGGACCTAATTTATTAAAAATCCGAGCACTTGATAGTGATATAGAAATTGATAAAAATAAATGTATCAAATTAACAGGAATTAATGAACACGCAGTTTATACTTTAGGTCAGGTAGAACTTAACATTTTTGGCATTCCAACAATTTTTAATTTACTATCTAATGAAGTCCCAATCGAACACGACGGTATTTTAGGAACAGAATTTTTTGTTAACAATAAAGTAAAAATAAATTACGAAGAAAGGCACTTAGAAATAAATAATAAAAAATTTAACTTTGAATCAAACAATTATTTTACAATACCAGCAAGATCAGTTTATAATATTCATGTTAAAATTTCAAATAAAGATAAAAAGGTCGGTTTTATTCCCAAACAATCAGTAGCAGAAGGTGTTTATTTAGGCAATGCAATAGTAGTAAATCGGGATGGAATAGCACATTTAAAAGTTTTTAACACTCGAAATGAATCTATAAATATACCAGTCCTTAAAGTAGAACTAGAAGATTACGAAGAATTAAAAAATGAAAATCAGAAAAAGAACAATGAAAATTTTATAATTCAAGACATACTTAACACTTTTACAAACATTAAATCGGAAAATTTTCTTAATATCACAAAAACTAACAGAGCAGATGAAATAAAAAAATTACTTCGGTTACAACATTTAAATAAAGAAGAATTGGAACACGTTATGAAATTAATAAATAAATACTCTGATAGATTTCATATACCGGGAGAATATTTAGAAGCAACCGATCTTATTAAGCATAGAATAATAACAACAGATGACACGCCTATCATAACAAAACAATATAGATTTCCACCTGTTCACAAAGAAGAAATGACACGTCAAGTAAACGAATTACTAGAACAACAAATTATTAAACCATCTGATTCACCGTACAATACACCAATCTGGATAGTACCAAAAAAAGATGACTTCGCAGGGAAATAAAAAATGGCGGATAGTATTAGACTTTCGAAAATTGAACGAACGCACAGTAGGACAATTTTATCCCTTGCCAAATATAATCGATTTGTTAGATCAATTATCAAACGCTCAGTATTTTTCCGTTTTTGACTTAGCTTCCGGGTTTCATCAGATTAAAATGGATCCAAGAGATGCGCATAAAACAGCATTTTCAACACCATACGGCCACTACGAATTTGACAGAATGCCATTTGGATTAAAAAATTCGCCAAGTACTTTTCAAAAACTCATTGATCAAGTTTTATTAGGTTTACTAGGAATAGAATTGTTTGTTTATTTAGATGACGTGGTCATTTACGCAAATACATTGGAAGAACACGAAGAAAAATTTTCAAAATTTATGGAACGCTTACGAATTGCTAATTTAAAACTACAGCCCGACAAATGTGAATTTTTACGGTTAGAAGTATGTTATTTAGGACACATTATTGATCAAAATGGAGTGCGACCAGACCCTAAAAAAGTAGAAGCAGTACAAAAATTTCCAATTCCAAAAAATGTCAAAAATATTAAACAATTCTTAGGACTATCTGGTTATTATCGTAGATTTATAGATAAATTTTCAAAAATCGCAAATCCATTAAATGAACTTCTGAAAAAAGATGTTCCTTTTTTATGGACAGAAAAACAACAAACAGCATTTGATACTTTAAAAAATAAACTTTGCGAGGAACCACTTTTAAAACGACCAGATTTTTCTCAACCATTTATTTTAACAACGGATGCCTCAGGTTTCGCAATAGGAGGAATATTGTCACAAGGAAAAATAGGAAAAGATCAACCCGTAGCATACACTTCTCGAACTGTAAATGAAGCAGAAAGAAAATATGATACATATGAGAAAGAAGCATTAGCAATTATTTATTGCGTTCAACATTTTCGACCATATCTGTATGGAAGAAAATTTACCTTAATAACAGATCACAAACCTTTGGTTTGGTTTCAGAATTCTAAAGATCCATGCTCAAGAGTTACAAGATGGAATTTAAAATTAGCAGAATACGATTTTAATGTCATTTACAAAGCAGGTAAAACAAACGTTAACGCTGACGCTTTGTCTCGAAATCCAGTAGAAGAAAATATTAAAGAAGAAAATATTGAAGATGATAATGAAGAAAAAATTCAAGCAATAAATCAAGAAAATATCCATGAAATCGATGTCGAAGAACACACTCAAAGAAGTGTCCAAGCAGAAACTCTTAAAAAAATAAACATGGTGTTCATTTTAAAGCACCTCAGGAAAGCACAAATTCAGAGCAAATAAAACTTCTCCAATCATTGATAAAAAATATTTTTAATAATCAAACTCTATTTTCAGAAAATCAATCGGAGATAGAAAAATGTCTCCATTCTACTATGCGAAAGATTTGCAAAAAGCAATCTCTACCTCAGGATAATGATTCCTATTCTATTTCGGAGATTATAAAAATTCTCCAATCTATTTATTTATTGGATCCAAGTGATGGATACCAATCTATGGAAAATTATTGCTCTATATATAAAGAGATAATCAATCTCTTACTAATATTTATCAAAATCATATCTAATTCAGAAAATCAAAATACATTACCAAATGTCTGCAATGTCGTTACAAGACATCAAATAAAAAAGAAGGAAACAATGAACGAAAATCAAGAAAATAAACAAATCGAAATCTTAGAAAAATCAAAAAATTGTGGAGAGAAGAAGAAAAAACGAGGAAGGCCAAAAAAGGAAATCCATTTTAAGACTTCAACTTTAAAAAGAAAAAGAGGAAGACCGAAAAAATTATTAAATCAAGAAGATAAAAAACAAACTCAAAACAAGAAGAAATTTTATAACGAAGTCTATTCTGACGAAGATATGTCAGATCCTGAATATATAAATCAAAAAACTCAAGAAGAAAAGGAAGAAAATAGAAATCAAATTCAAAAGAAAAGAGGAAGACCGAAAAAACTACAATTAAACGAAGAAAATAAAAATCAAATTCAAAAGAAAAAGGAATCCGATGAAGAAATCTATTCTGACGAGGTTATGTCAGATCTTGAAAATAAGAAACAAAATGAAAAAACTCAAAAAGAAGAAATTGATGCTGGTTATGAAAATACAGATTCTGAATCATCTGACGAAGAAATTACATTTGAAGAAAATAAAAATTGTACAAATTTAAATAAAAAAGAAGAAAAATATATTATTGACTGTAGGGATCAATTACCAATGCGTAAAGACAATTTTACATACTTTGTTTCAGTGAATGGAGAACCTAGAGATAATGGCTCCAGATCCTTAGCAAAGCGAGAAAAATTACCCAATTTTGAAAAACTTCAATTGGGACTAGCAGAAAAAATAAAAAAAGGTGCATTTTATCATATAGCTCTTCCTATAGAAAATGAAATAAAAGAAAATATCTCTAGTACAATAAAAACAATTGAATTATCAATTATTTCATTAAAAAATATATCTGAAAAATTAAATTTAAAAACAGTAAGTATAGCGAAAACTGCTCAGGTAAATAATGTTAACTGGAAAGAAATTCTATCAATGTTCAAATCCATTTTTGAAAATTCGTTTGTAAAAATAATAATTTGTAACGGGATTACAAAGTACCCTACTAAGGACGAATATTTGCAATTAATAGAAGAAGCACATTCTAGCACAGTCGGAGGACATAAAGGAGTAACAAAAACATATAATAGAATACGTCAAAATTATTATTGGGAAAATATGAAAAATAATATTCAAAAATATATTCAGAATTGCCTACAATGCCAGTTGAAAAAATTAGTCCGCGTCAAAACAAAAGATCCAATGATAATAACAGACACACCAGGTACAGCATTTGAAAAAATTGCAATGGACATCGTTGGACCACTTCCTAAAACAAACACAGGAAATGAATACATATTAACAATTCAGGATAATCTTACTAAATATTCATTAGCAATAGCACTTCCAAATCATCAAGCTAGTACAATTGCTGATGCATTCATTAAAAAATTTATTTGTATTTACGGATCACCTAAAGGTGTATTGACAGATCAAGGGACGGACTTTTTAAGTAATTTAATGAAACGTTTAGCAAAACGCTTTAAGGTGGAGACACACTATGCGCGCCGAGCCTGTAATGTAATGCTCGGCGAATGCTCGGCGAACATTCGTGGCGAACAGGCGACGAACGTTCTGGACAATGGGAAAACGAAGTCTGATTTCAAATGCTTCAATGAATGCTGTCAGCGAAAGTGCCATAAAATTTTGAAGGATTAGCAAACATTTTTAATTTAAGCAAAAAATGGGTTCGAAGGTTTGAATACTCTAGAATTTTATGACACTCTCTCATAAAAATATAATAGGACAAAATTTATGACTGGTTCAGTTGAAGGGTGACTAGGGACCCAAAGCAGATAGGACCCCAAATCCCTTTGAGCGCGCAGGAAAAACCGACAATCGGCGGATCGGCTGCGAACAGCTCGCGAGCATTTCACGAGCCGCGCGTGACACGGACAAATCTAGCGAACATTCGGTAGAAATTTGGCCAGTAACTCAATTTCTATTGTATACGTTCGGTGAGCATTCGCCGAGCATTCGACGAACGTTACATTACAGGGTTTGCGCGTCCAGTTTGTACAGCGCGAATGCTCGCCGAGCATTACATTACAGGCTCGGCGCGCCTAGTGTGTCTCCACCTTTAGAATTCGACAATTCAAAACAACTGCTTTTCATCCTCAATCTAACGGATCACTTGAGAGATCACACCACGTTCTAGGAGAATATTTAAAACAATTTATAAATAAAAATGAAGAATGGGATGACTGGTTAGAACTTGCAATGTTCTCTTATAATACAAGTGTACACGAGAGTACTAAATGTACACCATATGAATTGATATTTGGAAAATTGGCACGATTACCATCCAGCGATCCACCATTAGAGCACGAAAAATTGGAGACATATGATCAATACCTAAGTGATTTAATAACAAGATTGCACGAAATGAGAAATATTGCAAAAGAAAATTTAGTATCAGCAAAAGAAAAATCAAAGACTTATTACGATAAAAAATGCAATCCTCAAAATTTTAAAGTAGGAGATGAAGTTTTTTTACTACAAGGGGGAAAAATCCATAAATTTGCTAATCAGTACACTGGACCACATAAAGTATTAGAAATTTTAAATAAAGGGAATATTAAAATACAAATAAAAAATAAACAAAAAGTAGTACATATAAATAGACTAAAGTTATCACGCATTGCACAAGAAAAATAAAAAATGACGTCTGTTCCCAGATGATCACCCTTGGAATATGGAAACTCTTACATCTGTTCTACCTACTTTCGGGAATAAGTACAATTCATGCTATTATAGGATACGATTGTGGATCAACGGAACTCAACATAACGACACTATCATTGCTTAATGTTGGCGAATGTGACATAAAAAGGAAACCGGTAAAAAGCGATCAAACTTACATACAATTAATCCAATTGAGCGGATTCGCAACAACAAAGGTTATACAATGCAAAATAGAATTTAGACGTGTTATTGAACATTGTGGTATGCATTCACATTCATCACCAGTTTCTCAAGGACAAGGGGAATATATTAAGGAAGTAGCTTATGATGTCTGCAAAAACATGCATCTGATGGGAACTTACAAACCAAATGATAATGTAAATATTGACGGTTTAAAAATAAATGCAACAAATTATCGTACCGAAACTTTAGCAGGATCATTAAGTTTCGATGCAAAATGCCAAGGAACTACATACAGTGATGCTTACGGCCGCTGGAGTGATGTGGTAGTACAGGCATCGTACAAAATCACATTACAAGAATATTATGCAACAATAAATTTAGACACAGATAAAATCCATTTACAATCTGGTACAGTTTGCGCATCATCAGAAGGATCATGTATAGATCGAGAAAATGGAAATACATTTTGGAATACACTACCTGATGATGTATGCAGTATGAGAAAATACGAGGTACTTTATGAGGGTTTAGCAAACAAAACAACTGAGGGAGATAAAAACAATTTTGAAACAGTCTATTCTTTAGAAACACAAGATATAACATTTGCTTTAGCAGAAAAAGCTAGGGAAATAATTTGCGGTTATAGTTATGTAAAAAAAGAGCATCCTAAGTTAATTATCTTAGAAACCAGACCAGGAGGATCACCCTTACGAAATAAAAAACCATTAGTACAAAATATGGATATGTTCTCATATATAAATTCTAAGTTTATTTATGTTGAACGACACATAAGAAAAGAAATGTACGAACTCTATTACGATGTCTTAACCAGACGCTGTTTAATGGAACAAAAAATATTCAAAAACGCATTAATTCTCGCTACTCAAGCACCGGACGAATTTGCCTTCCACGTAATGAAAAAACCTGGATACATGTCAATCCTAGCCGGAGAAGTTATACACCTAGTGAAGTGTTTACCGGTAGAAGTAAAATTTAGACAAACACCAGATTGTTATATGCAGTTACCTGTTAGCAGAGAAAATAAAACTTATTTTTTGACACCTATTACACATGTTTTAACAACAGTAAGCACTCCTATAGAATGCAACTCCTTTTTACCTGCAATGTTCATGATAGGAAATTCGTGGTTCCAAATGTTACCAAATCTAGTACCAGCAGTTGAACCAGAAATAATGAAACCAGAAACAAAAGAAACATGGATATATAGGAATCCCGCTAATCTTGCTACCAGCGGATTATATTCGCAAAAAGACTTAGAAAAATTGCGAAATCACATTATGTTACCAGCTGAAAAACCCATAATTTTAAATACACTAGCACGTGGAATGTTAGGCCAAAATATTCCTAACCCTAGATTTGGATTTTCAAATATTTTAGATGAAAATACAATAAATAAAATAGCAAATTCTACATGGTTAAAAATTTGGTCAACATTTACAAGTTTCGGGTCTGTAAGCGTCGGTTTTATAGGAATATTAATCTTATTAAAAAGTATAAAGTTTATAGCTGACACATTTTTACATGGTTACGCACTCTATAGCGTTTTTGGATGGTCATTCCATCTTTTAGGATCAATATGGGACTCGGTAACTAATGTTTTATTACATTTAGGTTCAAAAGTTACCTCCACGAATATTGAAAACACGACCTGTTCCACAACAAACAACGAAGAAAATCAGGAACCTTCCGCACCATCAGAAGAAAATAAATTACTGCAAAAATCAGAAGGTAATAGTAATAAGGAAGAAGTAATACATCTATATCCACAAATAGATTCTATTACAACAACTACAAAAAATCCTGACACTTTCCGTATATAAAATAAAAATAAAAAATATATATATAAAATAAAAAATAAAAAAACACACACATATAAAAATGCAAGATACAACAGTAGTTAGCTTCTTAAAAACGTTAAATGAAATACTAAAAGATAGTAAACATGAGGAAGTTTCAGTAAAAACAATGTATCAATCCCCGGCAAATGTAATTAATCCACCACAATACGTGACTGAAATCAAATATAAAAAATACATAATTTGTAGTACGAGTCATGACTATATACTACCCGAAGAAAACGCAGCACATCAATTAATAGAATTGTTAGCAGACGGTGAAGATTCTATAATGAAAGACACAACAGCGATGTTTAAAATTCGAGCAATCCAAAGATTAAGTCACTACTGTTACAAAAATCGTTTAATGCATCCCAAATTCGCAATTATAAAAACAAACATATCACCGAACCATGTTAATTGGATTGTTGTGTGTACAGTCGGAAAAATAAAAAAATCAGCAATATCACCAAGTTCAATGGCAAGTAAAGCGATGGCATCATTAAAAGTCCTAGCAGCATTACATAACATAAACAGACATCAAGATTCACTAGAAAACTCAATAAGCGAGGTTTTTGAAAAAATGAATATCAAGGAAACACCTACAACAAATAATCACATAAACCTTCCTTCAACTTCCCAATCCCATCCTACACAAAATAAAAATTTCAAAAAATTTCAATTTTGTGGTTGTCGCAAAAATAATATTTATAAAAAAGTATAAAATTATAATACAATTTATATGTTCTAGGAAATGGACCTTAAACAAAAAATGGCCTATTTATTTTATATACTTCTAATAAGAATAAATCAAATAACTTGTCAGTACGAGCCAAAGGATACGCCATTTTCGCAATCGCCGGGCTTATATTTTGAACCGTTGCAAAACTTTCAATTCCCAATCGGAAAAGTAAGATTCTTCTTTTACGTAAATTACCAGCATCTATTCAATCAAATAGAATATTTCAACAAATCCTTTAAGACAATTTACGCAATCTGTAAAGAGAGTAATAACTGTGATAAACACAAAGATCTATACGAAACGAAAATTGAAGAAATTCAAGAAACCATAAAACTTACACAAAAATTAATACAGATAACAACAGAAAATACAACAATAAACAACAGTATTTTTAACCTTATTGAGAACAGAAAAACAGTAAATAAAATAACCCTTAAAACAGCAGATAATAACACTTATATTACACAAATTTTAACACAAGAATTCTCAATTGATTTAGACAATTCGACATACTACAAACAATTAACTAAACTACATAAAAACATTTCTAATTATATTACAACGTTAGATTCCCTTCAAGAAGCTTTAATAGCTTCCTTCAATAATCAATGGCATCCAATAATACCAATAAATCAGATCGTTTCAATTCAAAATATGAGTATTCAAATCCTATCCAAATTTTTAGAAGTCAAATCTGTCACATCTAAAAACAACCTAATTTTTATTTATAATCTACCTAAATCAATGTCAGAAAACTACCAGATATTTAAAATCTATTTATATCCAATTTTCCAAAATGAAACTACAATATACATAAAAAGTGACAACCAATATATAGGATTTTCAACTGATAACAAAAAATATTTTTTGGAAGCAAATTTAAGAAAAGATATGGTACCATCAATTCAAAATACGGAAACTAATCCAATTTGTGAAACCAGTATATTTAAAGACTCAGTTCCACACAAATGTAATATGCTTGTTAGTCTTCAAAATTATCCTACACTAACACCTTTATCAATGCACAATGCATGGTTGTACTCTTCTAACAAACTAAAGAAAATCGAAATTTATTGTTTAGGAAAACACAAATTTTCAATTCTACTTAAAAATTCAGGAATTTTAGAAATTCCCCATGATTGTTCTATCAGCATTAACAACAAAACATTACCTATAGAAACAAGAGAAATATCAGAATTACCTTTAAATCAACCCATTCAAATCCTAAACAAATCCCAATTTGAAATCCCAGAAATTAATATAACTAAATTGATTAACAAATACGAAAATGATATTCCATTTATTTTCTTTCGCGAACAAGAAAACAATACAACAATTAAAAAATTAAAACAAATCACTATTTATGAATATTTTATCCAAATTTCAGTAATTGTAACAATTTTGAATTTAATTTTCATTTGTTTTATGCATTATAAATTGAGAAAAAAAGTAAACCTATTTAAATCTGCTACACTTTTAAGAAGTTACATCAGAAATGAAGTTGCAATAGATTTACCTAATACAAATGTCAACGACACACAGGTGTGAATAAACGCAAACACTTAACGTAGTTGTTTCAAAAATCGAAATCATAGAGAACGTAATAAAACTTTCAAAAAAAAAATGTATAATATTTAATACCTATTTCCACAAAATATAAAATTAATTTACGCCTTATCTTCTAAGATATTATTATTTGAAAGTCACTATTTTTACACAGGTATAGGTTAAAATACATCTGTTTAGAGACAATGATTTTTTATCCAATAGACAAATCATAGAGATCAAGTTGAAAAATTAAAATTTCAATAATTAAAAGTTGTTGATTTCATAAATTTTAATTTTAACTTATTCCAACGCAAGATAAGGATGTAAAATTAAATAAATAATTAAATTTTTCAAGTTTTGTTTTTGTTTAGTCGAAAATTTATACATATGGCAACATCGTTTTTTTTTAATGATTCAAAAATATGCATAACTATAGTCACATTTTTTGACATTTGTACACTTATTTTTATTCAATTAGTTTATCATGTTGAAAGTTTATCATTTAAGTTTAAAAGTTATTTCGAATATTTATTGACTAAATCTAAAGGCATTTCTGATTACCTTTTCATCCAAAAAATCAATTTGACTAGCAAAGTTGGCTTATAACTACGTTAAATTCCTTTTTTTTTTCTCTTTTCACGTCTA
Source organism: Ganaspis brasiliensis (assembly GCA_037103525.1). Lineage (NCBI taxonomy): Eukaryota > Metazoa > Arthropoda > Insecta > Hymenoptera > Figitidae > Ganaspis > Ganaspis brasiliensis. Next base: position 2,073,782 of record JAZKLR010000014.1, read on the forward strand.
GTCCAACATGACTCCGTTCACCTGTCTAGATCAAACATTGCTTCTTATATGCTCAGACATAATGAAACTAATTCTTTATATATATATAATTTTTTTTCTCTTCTCTTATTTTAAGGAATTTAAAAAGTATTTCAAGAATTTATTTTAATATAAAAATTACTAATTATTTTTATCAACAATGATAATAAATACCCTTGCCTCTTCTTTTTTTTATTTTTCTTCATCAAACATCTTTTACCAATTAAAATAAAGCTGATTGAACATTAGATTATTTTATGAATAATCAAAAGTTAAAATAATGACATTCAAAAAATAAATAAATAAATAAAATAAAATAAAATAAGTAATAAATAATAAATAAAAATATATTTGATTAATTAAAAACTTAATTGAAATTAAAATTTTATCTTGAAATAAGGCTAAACCATTGAAATTAAGATTACTTTTTATAATAATTTAAAATCAAAAATACCAATCAAACAATAAAATATTTAAAAAAAAATAATAAATAAAAAAAAAAACACATTATTAAGTATTAAAGATAAATTAAAACAGGAATAGGAAAATAAATAAAACACATCAATTATTCAAATAACACGTTTATTCTGTAAAAAAATCTACCCCTTCCCACAATAAAAATAAAAAATAAACACAAATAAGAATACAAAAACACATACAACAGACCATTCCACCTTCGTTACAACATTCTTAAAAATACAAGATGAACACACAAATTTTCGAGAACTATACATAACCTATGGATCTACTAGTAATTTCCTTCTAATTCTTCAACATTCTTGCTCGTCAAGGACCAAAATACTGAAAAGAAAAATCAGGTTCATTTTTTGATAAAATCACATAAGTATATATACATATAAAATTAGTAATTTTAGACTCACTCGTTCTATAACCTGATCGCGAATAATCCATTTTACTTCTCCTACTTGAAATGGCACTTCATAGGGGGTAGGTGACTTAAATAAGTGCGCTTTTAAGCTTGATATTCCATCACTCAATGAGCAATGAAAGTTGTGTCGCCACTCAAACGGCAAGATAAAATTTACACCGAACACTTCAGTCTGAACTTTGGTCTCTTCAATTCTCATTCTTTCACCTGAACCTTCCGCATACCAGTCATCGTACCCGCCAAGCTATAAAAAAATATACAATAACAATAATAATAATAATATACATATAACTATTCATACAATTTTTTTTTATTTTATTTTAAGGACGCTTATACCCTCAAGCGGTTCTCATTCTATCAGACCATGTTACTCAATATTTTTTTTAATTTCATTTCGTCTTATAATTTGGTTTCCAATTTTGTAGTTAAAACCATTACACAAACAAATTTAAAAAAAAAAAAAAAAAATTCTGTTGAAAATTCGAACTTTTTAATATTTTTTCTTCCTGATTATTTCAAAAAGTGAAGGATTACTACCCTTAAATAACATTTTCTTAACAACGGAACGGTAAATTAATTAAATATTATTGTAAAAGTTGTATTCCATTACAGTTTAAAATATATCAGTTTTTTAAAAAAAAAAAAAAAATCTGTAGAACCGTGTTTTTTTTTAATTAATTAAAATATAGTCATTTTGCGCGTTTTGTTACTTTTTCCATGTAAAAGTCCCAACTTTATAAATTTATATCTTAAAAACAGAACGGTAAAATTCAATAAAATCGTAACAGTACATGTAAAGTAATGTATTTAATATGTCATTAAAATTTTTTAAGAATCTGTAGAAAATGGTTTTTTGGATAAACATCCTTAAAATATGTTTTAACTTACGCGAACAATGTGATTTTTTTGGAAAACCAGCTTTCGATTAAATAGTACAAATTCCTTGGAATCTTTCCAAGAGGAAGTGAGAAGAGCCTTATGACACATTGGTATATTGTCTGCCTTGTTGACAAACTCATAAGGCAGATAGACGAACTTTCTGTTCAGTTTCATATAAGGCATTGAAATTAGAGTCCTTTTGCCTTTTTTCCAAATAACCCTTTCGGCGTCAACCTAGAAATATTTTATTTTTTATTTTTCAACATCCAAATAATTTATTTTTTTATTTTTTCAAGATCCCGAATTTTTTTTTATTTTTAAACTAATCCATCTGATCAAAATCCCCGAATTCATTTTTATAAGGCTCGAACAAATAAAATCGACATTGAGGAAATACAAAATTAAATACAATTTAATAAATAAAACTTAAAATTAATTTAAACATAAAAAAATATATATATAATAATTAAATGTAACAATAAGTTGCGATATGGAAATACACAATAATCTAAAATTCTTTTTTATGACTATAATATAAAAATTATAATAAAAATATACTGATTTTTCTTTTAAATAGAATTTTTTTTTCTCTCTTCATATAGGCCTACCCTAAAAAAAATAAAAATTAAAATAAAATTTAGAAGATAGAAGTAAAAAAAAATAATAATAAAAAAAAAATAATAATAAAATAAAATAAATAAATAAATAAAAATAATAATAATAATAATAAAAATATAATAATAATAATAATAAATAAATAAATAAAAATAATAAATAAATAAACAAATAAACAAATAAATAAATAAATAATTTAAAACGTGGAAACATTTCAATTTATTTCTATTTTAATTATAATAAAAAATATATAATAACGAAATTATAATTAAATATTTCAGAAATTCACACTCACAACATAAATAGAGAATGAAGCAAATAAAAGTAATTGTTTATATTGTTTTTTTTTTATTATCTCTCTTCCCTTTAATTGTTCTATCTATCTTTCTCTCTCAAATTTTTTTTTATTATAAAGAAATATAATAATAATAATTTTTACACCTTGCAAAATATATTATAAAAATATAATTTATTATTATTAGAAATAATAGATTTTCCTTACCTTCTCTAAAACTCTTGAAGAATTAACCTTGCAGTAACTACCACCGATATAAAAAGGGCCATCTTTTCCGTAAATAGATAACTCCATTCGAATCAAGGTGACCAGCTAATCTTTGCATGGTAAATCCGACCACCACGCCGGGGCAAAAAACACGTTCCCTTCAAACGGGAATAGTAAAGGCCTCTTACTATCCCGTGCCTTCCAGACATCAATTTGATTAATGGGGTAAATTTTCTAATTGCCCCACATCTAACGGCAAAATTGAATCAAAAGCAGTGGAGTCAACATCCATCGAATCTTTTACAACAATATCAAACTCAATATCAGTTAACAAAGACATATTAAATCAAAGTTAAAAAAAAAAAAAAAAAAAAAAAAAAATTCCTCTCGTATCACGGTATTACCACCAACACACAAAAAGCAGTTTTGAAGAAAAAAACCAACGAGCAGCCCTTAAGTATAGGCAAAAAACAAACAAAATCTCACCTGCAAAGTCTCATGATTAAGCAACTACCAATCAAAAAGATCCTAGAAAACTTTTCCAAGTAAAACGACGCCGGAATACTTACCCCTAGACAAGGAATACAGAAAACATGATAACAAGAATAATAACGTCTATTCTTCTGGCCACGGTGTTTGTCAAAATCCTAAAAACCTGAGGTTCACCGGAAACTCAGGAGGACTAGAAGTCTCTTTCGGTCCCAAGATATCTAACATCCTTATCATAGATAGACTGGGAACGCAAGAGAATGAGTGAATGAATAAGCATAATGCACAAAGAATAAGAATCTAATTCAGAATAAAACTATTTTTTTTTTTTTCCTTTTTTTTTTCGTAAAAACATTGTTTTTAAGTTAACTATCTTATGCACTCGATAACTTATTTAAAATATAAATTCTAATCGAACGCACTTTAAATTGAAACAGTAAAGTAGTATGAAATTGCTATTTTTCAAACAAAAAAAAATAATATATATACTTCATAAGATTCGCACATTAAAAAAAAAAAAAAAAAAAAAATGACAAATAAGCATATAAACCTTATTTTAAGAAAACTTAAATATTTGTCACAAATTGCAAGTTTACATCATGTCCTAAGTAATGTTCAAATTTAAATCTACCGTGCAAATTCAAAACTCATGCATAAACACAAAATTTTTTTTTCTTGAGAAATTACATATCCAAAATACATTTAAATCTGAACATACAATAGAAAACCAGTATAAATTAACGAAATGTAATCACATAATTACAAAATATCCTGCATTAATATTAAATAGGACAAGGAATGATAAATATTTGTTTGTATGAGCGATTCAAAATAGAATAATTTTCTGTTTTCTTTTTTTTTACATAAAACAGTAATTGTAAAAGATTGAAATTTAAAATATATATATATATATATATATATATAACAATAAAACTTTATGTAAACAAATTTAGGGAATGAATGTATATGTTACAAACAAATATTAATCATAAATTGCATACATCAGTACAAAAAAAGAACACAATTTTATGTTCTTGTAAATTTTCAATCATAAATTAAATATACTTCTAAAAATTGAATTTTTTTTTATTTACTAGAAATTTTTTTTTTATTACGAATAAAATCTTTCTTTAAGTATTAAACCAATTCATGACAAACAGTAAATAACTGATGATGGAAATATTGTGTTTAAAAAATTAAAAAAAAAAAATTTCTGAATAAATTTTTCTTTTTGTTAGAATAATGTATCTAACAACAAAAATTGAATGGAATGAAAGAAAAAGAGGTACTTTTTACAGTAATAATACTTTGAAAATATATGTATGAATAAAAATCAAGATCTTAAATCAAAATATTGTAAACATATGTGAGTAAAAAACATAAACCTCAATTTTCTTTATTAAATGAGTCAATAAGAATGAAAGTACCAGAAAATTTTTATTTTTTCTTTTGTAAGATATTCAAAATCTTAAAAGCAAACACATGTAAACGATCATAGCATCTCCCTTATAAATAAACGGTAATATATGTTTCAAATTCGAGCATGTATCGTTTCTCTCTCATGCTCGAACTGAGGGGGGAGGTGTTACGTCCGTAACCAATACATTTATTATATTATATTATTCAATTATTATATTATATTACTATATTATATTATATTATATTGTCATGGTATCGTGTTATATTATAACACCATATGAATTTCTTGCTATATGTATTCTCAACAAGTCATTCTTATATTTGACTTCCGAATATTGGGCTTGCTTAAGTGAGAACGATTATACGAGTCAACACCCAGCTTGGACATAGAAATTCCACGCTCTATGAGCTCCCTGCATCCACCTGCGAAGCAGATCGCGAGAAGCTAGAACAAATACAGCCGCATTTTTGGAACCTAGTCGTTATGCATGAGAAACCAAGCGGCACCGCGATAACGCTCGAAGACCAAAGTCACGACACGGTAATCCAAAGATGCACGTATGAATAAACTATATAAACGGGCCACCAAAAAGAAGGAGGTAGAGTTGATTTAGAAACAAGAGTTAGTTCAGAACCAACAGTTAATTCAGAAGCAGAGTTACTTCAGTACCAAGTGTTAAGAATTAGACCAAAACCGCTACCTGTGTTTAGTCACCAATCTTAGTGTTCGGTCTCTAATTATCAAAGTCAGTGGCAGTATCTTTAACATGAAGTTCAACTAAACATAAATCAGTTTATCGAGGAAGTTATCCTTCAACTCATTTTCATATCAAATCACGTTTCACGATTTTGATATTGTTTGGCTGCCTAACCAGAAACCGAGAAACGCAACTAGCACTTGCCACCTGCAAATCCTTCTTTCGGAAACAACGAACATTGTGCACCTTGTGTCAATATTCTACTGGCGGACATACTACTGATAAAGATCAGCTCCATCAAGTTCCTGCCTAATTGTTTACTCAAGAGTCTTAACGCATTTCTCTGTTTGAAATCTTCAGCAAGGGTCAACCACCACATCTTTCTTCAAACTCAGCATATAATCGTTTCTCATTCAAAGTAAGGTTCAATTTCGAGATTTAACTATTGTAACTGTTTCAACTCTCATTTATCTTTTATAAATAAATATTCTCTAAAGTTAGATTACTCATTGACTTATCCTCATCCCAAATCCAATTCTTAATTGAATTCGATTTAAAAGGAGGAATTTAGGGTATATTTGAGAAGGGTTTTTGTCTCGAACGTAACACTTGCAAATTTAAAATATATTGCATATTATGAGTTCAAATGTAAAACAAATTATACTAAATATAAAATCACAAAGAGATTAATTATTTTTGGTAACATTTAAAGTTGTTGCCATGGTAACTCGACAAATTGTTCATCCTCGGCAATTGATTCCATCACCCTATTGTTTAAGAGATTATGATGATTATATGATTATTTCACTGTATATGTTTTAAAAATTGACAAAACGGCTTCAACCTAGGCTCATCTTATTCAAAATCTAAGTATTTTTAAACCAAATATAGGAAAAACGGCTTCATTTTGTAGTTTTGAAAACTAACCCTGGATTCGTAATCAGCGATCCCGAAACCTCCCGAGTAACCAATTTCAAGCAATTTTAAACAGTTCCTAAAAATTCGTCAGCCATATTGGACCCGCATTTTTAATTTAGGAAAATTGATATTAAATTCGTAATCAGCGACCCCAAAAACCCCAGAGTAAGAAGTTTTAATCCAATCTAAGCGATTTTTACATTTTTCGCCGGCCATATTGGATCTGACATTTTGTATTTTTAAAAATTAACACCAAATTCGTAATCAGCAACTCCAAAAACCCCCGTGTAACAAATTTCAGGCGAACAGGAAATGTTTTGAAAATTCGTAAATTTTAATAACTATTTATATTTTTTTATAAACAATTTGTTTAAACAATTAAAAATTAATTTATAAATGTAGCAATCCTTGTATTTTGTTTAGTAACAAAATTTTTAAAAAAACGACATAAAAAAATAATGTTTTAGACCTATTTACTTATATATCGTCACCTTAACTTAAACTTAAATAAGTTTTTTTGGAAAATTTCAGGAAAATCGTACTACTTGTTCAAAACTACAAAGCTACAACTTTTTTTCAGAGGAAAAAAAGATCGGCCTTCGGATCCTACACAAGGATTGATAATTAAGATTATAATTAAAATCAGACGATTAATCGGGTTTGAGGACAATACTTTTTAGGCAGAATTCGCGCGTAACACCTTATGGAATCCGGACCTTCAATTTCTAAAAAAAAAAATCTGCTTTCTAGTACTGTAGTTACTCTTGGAAAATATTACATAAAATTACAATGTAACTGGATATAATGAATGACGAATGTTTATTTGGAAAGGCATGTTATCACCCGAAAAGAACACCATGTCAATTCCGAATGATGTTAACGAGCCATCTCAGATGTTGATTTTTCATCATTTTCGGTTGACAAAATTATGTCAAGAAGTTGGCTAATATTATTAAATTTTTGTAAATTATACTTGACCATTTAATAGATCACGTTAGGGTAGAAGTCTTAATAATAATTATTATTATTATTTTATTTTTGTTGTATTTCTTACAATTTCAAATAGTTAAAATAGCATGCTTTCACAGCTTGTCCAAAATGGTACTTTCTTCAACATAGTTTGAATTGTCATAGTGCTTCATCCAAATGACGATGATAGGAATATTTAATTAGGAATGTATTTATTAATTTAAAAACTAAAATCAAACACACTCATTATTAAAATTTAAAACAAAGGTAATTTTTTAATGAAGAGCCTGAACCAAAGATATCCTGTACTGACTGATAAGCTGTACCAGGTAATTGCATAAGTTAAATGTTCATTTCTTAATGATACTTTGGTTTGCCCACTTATAATTGGGTTTCCTGACGTTCTGATTGTAGCACTCAAATCCAATAATACTGGATCAACTTCCAATAAATGAGCCATTTGTTCTACATTTCTAAATAACAAAAAATACATTAATTAATAACATTTTAAGTACAACTAAATAAATAGATTTTTGGTACATTGACTAGTAAATAGTTTCCAATTCAAAAGTATTTCAAGTGTATGCGATAATAGCGAATTTAGCTACCATTCTTTATTAGTTAAAGTTAAAATTCATTCCTTGGAAGATATGCCCAAGCAGCACGTAATATTACGTGAATATCACAGTGATATAATATTGTAATATTGATAATATTACGGGATAATATTACAGTGATATTAACGTGATATTGAAATGTCCGTCTCAAAGTACAGTACCGGACAAACTGTATCGTTAACTTAATTGCAAAAATGTCATTGTTTCTTATTGAACTAAGAAAAGTATTAAAGTCTACTAAAAAAGTTGGTATCGGCTTGCGAATGTTAGGTTCGTGCGTTTAATCCCCAGCGTTTAGGGATTTTTCTATGTTAGGAATATGATAATTAAATAATATAATATAATTCATTGACAGATTTATTGGTTCATAAGTATAAACCTTTAAAGCAAAAGTTTCAAGGTTTTGAAATAATAGCATGGTGCTATCAAATCGCTGTTATCTACTCAATTGTTAATTTACTTAAATCAATCGCATATTTAAATATTTATTTAACATAGTTCTCTTGAAATGTTGTCATGGAATTTTTGAAAGAAATACTTGAATATTTGCATCATATAAGAAACTGTAGAATTGTAAACACCGTGCTTTAGATTTGATAGCATATGCTTTCGTTTTGAATAAACAGCGTATTTGAGGACTGCCAATAGCAGATGCCATTGAATCCTTAGGCACTGTATTTGTCCCATTAGCGCGTAGGTCTTGGCAATGTTCTTCCTCCACCTCTTGGATTGTAGCTTATATAGGCAGTTCGTGAAACGTCTACCAGCGTTCGAGACCTCTCAGCGTCAAATATTTTAATTTATAAGTTGCGCGTTAGAATTAAGATGTATATGTTATATGTATAAAAATAATGTAAAAATGTTATAAAATAGTATAAATAATAAATATCAAATATAATAAATAAATACAAAGATTCCGTACAACTGATAGGATGTTACCAGTTAATGAGAATTAATATTTATTTTGACTCATTATATTTATCTCCCATAAGTATGGTGTTATTGCTTCAAAGTCAGATACTTTCGATTTGATAGCACGGTGCTATCAAATCGAAAGCACCTGTATATATTGGAACAAACTGCTACTTTAGGGGTAACATTATATACTATTCTTCTGTAGGAATGACTTATTAATACAATAGAACTTATTTTTTTAAATTTACAGCATATACATATATTTCAAAACAATTTGCTGATAATACAAGTAATCATGGTTTGATTCAATAGAAGCGGCACTGTAGAATCATGAAAGCAGTGCTTTAGATTTAATAGCATATGCTAATGGCAGCCCGCAATGACACTATTGAATGAATCAAAGACAGATGTCATTGATTGCAAAAATGTCATTGTACTTTATTGAACTAAAAAAAGTAGTACATTTCACTAAGAAAAATTTTGTTGTTTCTTCTTGATTAACTTACTAAAATCAATTAAGAAAAACCATTGTAACGTTTTTTCTAGTTCTCACTGTCTGGGTGGTGGTGTTTTGATTGCGCCCAGAGAAAGACTACGATGTACGAGAATTCTATCTCCAATTAGATCAGTCGAACATGTATTTATTACCTTTCAGTATTTTTTATGAAAAGTAATTGTCGGAGTTTTTTATATTCCGCCTCACAGCTCATTACAATTATATAATGATTTATGTCAAATTATTGAAAATATCTATACTCTCTATCCAAACGCAAAATTTGTAATTACGGGCGATTTTAATTTACCCTTTGCTAAATGGAATAATAATTCTGAAAATTCTGTTTCTTACATTCCAACTGCTACAAATCTACAACGTCAGACTGTACAATTGATTCGTGATACCTTAGATTATGTAAATTTACACCAGGAAAATTTTATTTACAATTATTGCGGGTCTTTACTTGATTTAATGTTTGTAAATTTTGAATCACTTAAGGTTAATTTAGCCTCTGACGAGCTACTTCCGGTAGATAAATATCATCCACCTCTATCGTTATCTTGCTTAATTAAAAATGATAATAAATTTAACTTAAATAATCTATCTAACCATGTTCAATATGATTTTTCGAATGCTAACGTTAGTCTCATCAATCTTTTCTTATTATCAATCGACTGGTCTTCTATATTTCTTAACTTAAATGTAAATGACGCCGTGGAATTATTTTACTTTTATTTATACAACGCTTTCGACTTATATGTTCCTTTAAAAGTTGTTCGTCATCATAGGTTTCCGAAATGGTTTAGCGCTGATCTGATGCGCCTGATTAAAGATAAAAAAGTTGCACATATGAATTATAAAATCTCAAAAACTATATCTGACTATAATATCTTTTCATCTCTTCGTAAAAAATGTAAGGCATTATCGACTTTGTGCTATAATAGCTATATTAAAAGAGCAGAAGATTCGTTAATTACAAATCCAAAATATTTCTGGACTTTTTTAAATAAGATTAAACAGGAATCTCGTATTCCTAGTACTTTGCATTTGAGTGATGTAGTTGCCAACTCTAACGACCAAATAGCTAATCTTTTCGCAATTCATTTTAAATCTGTGTACAGTAATTTAGTGTTTGATACGGATTCCATTAGTGTGGGCTCTGCTTCTATAGACCTGAATTCAATTTCTATTTCTAAAGATCAAATCAAAAATAAAATAAACAAATTGGACGTAAATGTTGGTCCAGGTCCAGATGGTATCACACCTGCAATTGTTAAATCTTGTTGTTTATCGTTGATTGATTTATTGTACATATTGTTTAACATGTCTCTATATCATTGTATATTCCCTAATGTGTGGAAACGAGCCATTATAATTCCAGTTTATAAAAAAAAGGATGATAAAAACAATATAAAAAATTATAGACCAATTTCAATGCTTAATGTATTTTGTAAAATATTTGAAAGTATAATTTTTGATGCTCTTTACAATGCAGTATCTAGTATAATAATAGATGAACAACATGGTTTCGTTAAAGGTAGATCCATCAATACCAATCTGTGTATTTTTGCTGAAACTTTGACTTCTGCTCTGGGTGGATGTGCTCAAATTGATGCAATTTACACAGACCTCTCGAAAGCTTTTGACAGTGTTAATCACAAAATCTTGCTAACAAAACTTACACTAATGGGTATTAATTCCGGTTTAATTTCTTGGTTTTCCAGCTATTTATCAAATAGATCTCAGTCTGTGAGGGTTGGCGGCTCTTACTCAAGTGAATTTTTTGCGGTCTCAGGAGTTCCTCAGGGTTCTAATCTTGGACCACTATTGTTTTTGTTATTTATAAATGATGTCAAGACTGTATTCAAACACGTTTCATTTTTAACATATGCCGACGATCTGAAAATACATTGCATAATTCGAAGTATGGCTGACTGTCTGAAAATACAGAGTGATCTAAATAATTTTTATGTATGGTGCAATAACAATGGTTTGTCACTTAATATTGATAAATGCTCTTGCATTTCATTTTCTAGAAAAAAGTTAACAATTGATTTTGATTACGAGATTAACAACGTCGGTCTTGTACGTGTTTTACAAATTCGTGATCTTGGCATCATACTTTGTCATGATTTGTCATACAATGCTCAAATAGCTGCTACTGTAAACAAGGCTATTCGAACCCTGGGTTTTATAAAACGAAATTCAGTCTATTTCAAAAATCTTGTTACTCTTAGAGTTTTTTACTTCTCTTTTGTCCGATCAACATTAGAATTTGGATCTGTTATATGGTGTCCTTATTATAGTGTTAATACTTTAAGACTTGAACCAGTGCAAAACCGTTTTTTACGCTTTGCAGCTCATCAATTGCATATCGAATTTGATTTTTACTTACATGACTACAACGATTTGAGAACTAGACTGAATATACCCAAGCTGGAATCGAGATTCTTATATGCCGATATGACTTTTTTGTATAAGACAATCAATGGCATTAATAGGTGTCCAACAACCTTATCTTTTATTAATTTCTCGGCACCACAGCGACCGTTGCGAACAGTACTTCCTTTTTACGTGCCTCTAAGAAAGTCGAATTTTTCTAAAAACTCTGTTTTTGTGAGACTTAGTAGTGAGAGCAATAGTCACAGCTTTGTACTTGATTTTTTCAATAACAACTTTAATTCTTTTGTTTGCTCTCTGCGCAGTGTTCTTTTTAATAACAATTAAGTTTATGATATGAATGGATGTGTTATATTGTATATCTTTTATCTTAACTTTATATTCTTAAACAAAATTTGTAACAATACGGCCTACTCAGTATTCTATGATTATTATATACTCTTTTTGTATTCTTAATGGGTATTTATCACCCGTTTAAACTAAACTAAATAAATAAATAAATTGTAACAATTGTATTATTATTTCGATTAACCACTTTAGTAGTCGTTGACATAAAAGAAAAAATTTCATTGGGGACTTATTGAACTAAGAAAAGTAGTAGAAAAGTAGTAAAATCTACTAAGACTTTTTTTCAGTGTACAAATTCGTCCGATACTGTAATATTACCGGTTGATATTGAGGTAATATTACAGGAATATTACGAAGTATTATTGAGGTAATATTGCGGTAATATTTAGGTAATATTACAGTCATTTTATAAAATCATGATAATATTGAGGTAATATTACGATGATATTGAGGTAATATTAAAAAATTAATTTTCATTAAAAATAATATAAAAAAAATTTACTCTGAAAAGTTTGGAACCTGTTTTCATGACCCAAAGTGTACGCCTTGTACCTCTCGGTCATCCATCTCCTGGAATGTATTTCAGAAAGTGTTTCTCATGTATTAACTTAAAATAGATGTAATAAGAGAGGCTATGCGCGTCCATGAAATTCCGGAGACAATCGTTGACTGGACCTGCCACATGTTAGGCAATAGGAACCTTATAACGAGTAAAGGGGATACTACCCTGTGGGGGGTCGTTGATTCTGGCTGTCAGCAGGGAGGTGTTATCTCACCTCTGCTGTGGTGCCTGGTGGTTGATGAGCTGCTAAAGTTACTCACAGAAAAAGGCTTCCATGTGATTGGGTACGCGGATGACATCTTGTTGATTGTCCGTGGCCAGCACCTGGAGGAATTATTTAGAATAGTACAGCAGGCACTGAACCTTGTCGACAATTGGTGCCGACGGGTCAACCTGTCTGTCAATCAAAAGAAAACTGAGGTTGTCGTCTTTACGAGACGCTATAAGTGGAAAGCTACACGCACGCTGAGGCTCTCGGGACAAGAACTTCAACTGTCAGCGCGAGCAAAGTATCTAGAAGTCATCCTCGATAGTAAACTAGCCTGGAATGAACACTTAGAAGATAAGTGCAAGAAATTCATGGCAGCCCTCTGGCAATGTAAAAGAGCCATCGGGCATAGCTGGGGTTTAAAACCGGATACACTAATGTTGATCTATAAGGCGATTCTGCTCCCTAGGCTAACATATGCATCTGTGGTCTGGTGGAGCAAAGTTGAATTGTTGTCGACTATCGATCGACTTGAAAGTGTAAGGGGAATGGTCCTGAGGTGCATAACGGGGGCGTTGGGTACCACTACACCTTACCATCAAAGCAGAGGCGGTTAAATCTGCCCTGAGAATAAATGATGGACTTGGGCGGAAGTATGTCAGGGGAAAGGGTTACGTGACACTTCCCGCTAGTTTGGTGGAAAAATCTATCTTCAAAATGAGAAGGGATAGAATTTCTCCGCAATACCTCTTTGACAAGAAATATAAAATTAGCTTACCAGCAAAAGAGGACTGGAAAAATGGACTCGTGGTCCTCCCCACTGATGGTGACATCTGGTTTACGGATGGAGCTAAAGGGGAAGTGGCTGCGGGTGCACGTCTATATCATGAAACAACTATGGAGGGCTCGGCATTTAAGCTTGGGTCCACTGTAACTGTTTTACAAGCCGAGATAACGGCACTGCTCTATGCGGCCGGTGAGACCGCGGAGCTCAGTCGTGGTAGGAACATATTTTTCCTCTCGGATAGCAAGACGGCCTTACTGTCCTTGAATCATTACTCAACAACATCTCATCTAGTTTGGGAGTGCCACTGTGCACTAAATCACCTAGCTAAGACTAACCGCGTCACGCTCGAATGGGTTTCAGGTCACTCTGGAATTAGGGGTAACGAGATGGCGGATCGACTTGCAAAGGCGGGTAGCAGGAGCCGCACTGTTGGCCCTGACCCGCCTGTAAATGTCTCTAATGCAGTGTTGGCCTTAGAATTCAAACAATGGCTACGCGCAGAACACCAAAAGGAGTGGAATGGCTATGCTAGTGGCAGACAGGCTAAGTCACTTCTTGGTAACACTATCAACCTGAAACGAGCTGCAGACTTCTGTAAGCTCAGCAGGATAGATGCCAACACCCTAACGCAAATATTAGCTGGCCATGGGGATCTTCGCTGTCACCGACACAAACTGGGCATCGTCAATGACCCCGAGTGTCGGAAGTGTGGGATGGAGGATGAAACCTCTACTCATGTTCTCTGCCATTGCCCTTCGCTAACTAGCGAACGACTTCACCTCATAGGAAAACCATTCCTTGAGGAAGCAGATATCGCGGCCATGACTCCGGCTCGGGTTCTCTCCTTGTGGAGGGGGCTTTGGGCTTAGGATTAGATGGCTCGTTTTTGGGGGGCGTAAAGGGATCACCCACGCGCCGTTGGTTGTACAACCATTCCCCTTCTCTTAATAATAACTTCAAATATTACTTCAATATCACTGTAATGTTACCTCAATATTACCTTAATCTTACCTTAATATCAACCGGTAATGTTACCTTGAGGCGGACATTTCGATATCACGTCAATATCTCTGTAATATTATCCAGTAATATTACCAATATTATAATATGATATCACTGTGATATTCACGTAATATTACGTGCTGCTTGGGTGAAAATAACATTATATAACATAAGAATCTTATATCAATTTTTTAATATAATGTTAACAAATCAAAAACAGAGTTGCCAGATTGGGCTACAAAGCGCGATTTGGGCTACTTTTTGCGATAATAACGCGGCTCAAATTTGAATTTCGCTTCAAGTAGCGAATTGGGCTATATATTTTTTTTAAATTGCGTTTTTTGGGCTATGTTGGAAATTGTTCTATTTATGTGGAAAAATGTATGTACTTCTTTAAAAAACAATAATACTAATAACAATTTTTCATACATCATATTAAAAAACTACATGTGACAGAATTCTTTTTTAATTTTTTTTTTTTTTAGAAATTGAATGCATTTATGCACTTTCGATACATATTTTTTTCTGAAAATATGTAAACAAAAAAACGCGATTTGGGCTACATTTGGAGTTTCCTGTGCGTTTTTGGGCTTTTAAAAGTAAGGCGGTTTTTGGGCTACGCCAGTGCCTCCTAATCGCGGTTCTCAGTACCAAAAATCTGGCAACTCTGATCAAAAACAAATGCGACGTTTTATGACTTGGTTCATCATCATTATCAGTCAAAATCTGAATAAATAGAATATATACACCATTTTCTAAACACACCATTAAATAAAATTAAAACAAAAGAAAAACTAAAAATGATGAAAAAATAGGGTAAATAGTATATTATGCATCAAGGGAGGGAAGGCCGTGTTTTTTTGTCTAGCACAAATGTTCGAAGAACATTGTGAGAGACAAAAAATCGGCCTCCCGAGGTGCATATGCTATTTTCTATTACATATGTACGAAAAAATCGTGTTTCGTACTCTCTAAATTTGTAGCAGCGAAACTTTGCTGTTTTACCAGCCCAAAGTATACAGCTGTTTCAAAACAGCGTAGATACGCTGATCAAAAAGCAATTTTTTCACTGATTAACAGCGAAATTCACTAATTCACCAGCGTATATACGCTGTTTTGAAGCAGCTGTATACTTTGCGCTGTTTTAAATTTAGAGAGTACGCCCTAAGCGTGGTAGTATTCACAGTTTTGAGGTTAGTGATATACATGATAAATCAAAGATCACATCAATTTAAATTTATTGCAATGTCGTCTTATCATTAATTTTTTTTTATTATATTACGTATTTCTTTTATTTCACATAATTATACATAAATAAAACATTGTTTTAAGAAACAATAAAATTTGGCGTGCGCTTTTTTTTCTAGTATAGATAAGTCCAATAGTACCGAAGTGGGCCCATTTCATGTGGACGTACACAAATAATGAATCAGGGCACTGTATGTCATTTATTATGAATGCCTCGATAACATGAATTAATTTAACACGAACAGCTAAATTTCCAATCCCTTCAAGTTCGTGTTAAGGGGAGGTTCCAGTGATTTTAAGCTTTTTTTCAAAGATTTTTTTTTATAGTAAAAAAAATATTTATTACATAAATTTTTTTCACAATAAAATACAACTCTTAAAGTAATTAAAAACATTTTTTTCTTTAATGGAGTCTTAGAAAATGGCTGCCGAAAGTCGTCCTCTCTAAAAGTTGTTTACACTTTTTTTCTGCAACGCTTAATGTAAAATAAAAAAATTAAATAGTTTCTTTATCTGTACCATTTTGGCTATCGTGTAAACTAGGATAAAAAATATTTATTGAAAAATAACCGAATGACAGACTTTTGAATTTTTTAACCATAGTTTTGTAATTTAAATTGTTAATAACTTTCTTAAATATTAATGGATCTTAAAAATCCTAGTTTATACGAAAACTACACGTTCAAGGAACATGCTGTCCAAATTTCAAGTCATTTCGATGAATAGTGTCAAAATAAGAGTGTAAACAAGATGAAGATATGTAGTTTCGAGAAAAACGCGTTTAAAGTTTGAAGGACCAAATGTTCAAAAATTTAACTTGAAGTTCGGCAATATTTTTAAATAGTAAAGCACAATAAGAAAAAATTATATAAATAGTTATATACATATAACCCTTCAAATGTAACAATATACATTTCTTATAGTTTAAAAACTGCTCTTTCAAGCGGTGCACCAGAAAAACTGTTAATTTAAAAATTAACATACTACAGTTAGTTAACTAATAAAAAATACAAATTTTCAAAGTTTTTTTACTTTCGATTATTTTCCCCGTTTTTTTAAGATAATTATACTAACCAAAAATGGAGAAAAAATAATTTCGATTTTTCGAAAAAAAATCACTGGAACCTCTCCTTAACGAGTGTTTACTGTACATGAATATTCGACTAAATTGAAGTTCTGTCAAGTTTGAATTAAATTTATTAAAATTGATGCTATAAATAAATTCGACATTTTAATCAATCTGTCAAATAAAATTTACGTCAAGTTTAAATTTAGCTCTTCACAATTTCTTTTAATTATTAATCATACTTACTTTAAATTCATTAAATTGAATTCCTATGAAATGAAAATTACATAACCTTAAATTTTTAAGAACTAAATATTCCTCTAATTCTGAATTATCTTTAAATAAATATCTTACATGTTAAAAGTCAGCAAAATAAGATTTCATTGCATTTGCTGTTCTTTTAACGGAAGAGTCGAAAAAATGGAATTCATTCACATAATTATTTTTATAAATAAAAATACGAATGAACTAAAATTTAATTATATGAATATTCGATTAAATGGAAATTCTGTATAATAAAAACTCATCTACAATTTAGTTCGAATTAATGAATTTCTATGAAATAGAAGTTCTGAGCTATGCATTTCGAAATATTAAAATTTCTAAAAAAAAAAAACCGTTTATGGTATAATCATGCACCCTAAATCCGCTACCGCTGGAAAAGTCACATTTGAAGCGTCATTTGTGCCCACATTTGTGACCACATTTAAGGTCGCATTTGCTACCTCTTTATTCGAAAAATAATTATGTAGTGATTCACAATTTAATATGAATGAATATTAAGTAAATATGAATGATTACAACAGTCTACAGGAAAGTAGAGGCTTGGATTTGCTAAGACGATTACTATAGGGACTTTAGGAGGGCGTTATATATAAATGTATTAGGCTCTACCATAGCACTATTGTAAAATAAGGCTGCCTACGGTGAGCGATCGCGCATCCTTATTTTAAAATAGTGCTGTGGGAAGGATTAATACTGTGCGAATGTAGTTGCTAACATAGTACACTAGAACTTCTATCGAGCGGAAACATTAGGCAATTCACGGGACGAGGGGAGAAGGAAGAAGTTGAGTTCCATTCATTCAACACGTCAAGGTGACCTTCCATATCGAGCGGACACTCACCCGAGCTGTCCGCTCGATAGGAGTTCTAGTGTACTGTTGTAAAATCAAAAAAAAAATTTTATTTAAAAAATGAAAAAATACTTTCTACCTTGTTAATCCCACATTACCCAACTTACAATTACACTTCAGGCATAATATATATGGGACATTCTCTGTCAACGGGAGACCCCCCCCCTGCCCAAAATTGGTTCAGGCGAATTGGGACATATATAGATGAAATGGAAAGCTTATTGTCTCTAGTTTTTAATGCCGTCTGGCCTTTTTTGAAAAAACAAGATGGCGGCCGAATATGGCCGTTGAAAGGCCACTAACTCACCATGAGAGAACATTTTTCATTCGTATACGTCTACCCAGGTCATCAAAACAAGTTGAAAGAAGCTTATTTTTGCATAAATGCGACTCCAGAACATGAACTAAATGTTCCTTCACATAAAACAAATTTCGTGTCGTCCCTAACCTAAAAAAAAACTCCAAAAAGCTGTTTTGCGTGTTTCACGCATGCCTAAGTCGTCATAAAAAATCCAAAAAAGATTAATTTTGTGTAATTTCAATCATAGAACACGAATGAAAAAGTTACCCTTATAAACAATTTGCCGTGTCGTCCCTAACCTAAAAAAATACACAAAAAAGCAATTTTTCGTGTTTTACGCTAACCCAAGTAATCACGGAGGAACCAAAAAGATTATTTTTGGCTAATTTCCATCATAGAACATAAATCAAATAGTCACCCTTATAAACAATTTGCCGTATCGTCCCTAACCTCAAAAAATACTTAAAAAAGCAGTTTTTCCTGTTTTACGCAAACCCAAGTCATCATGAAAAAACCGAAAAAGATTAATTTTGTGTAATTTCAATCATAGAACACGAATAAATAATTCCAGATGAATTCAAGACAAAACAACCACTAAAAGTCACCCCCGATAAGAATAATCTAAGTTAAATATAAAAGATATTATTCACTCTACCAAAAAATGTTTGTACTTGTTCTGAAGAGACGGAATGTACTTAGGGGACTGCCCCTTAATACTTCCAGATGATATCAAGACAAAACAACCCCTAAAAGTCACCCCCGATAAGAATAATCTAAGTTAAATATAAGAGATATTATTCACTCTCCCAAAAAATTTTTGTACTTGTTCTGAAGAGATGGAAAGTACTAAGAGGACTGCCCCCTAATACTTCCAGATGATATCGAGACAAAACAACCCCTAAAAGTCACCCCTGATAAGATTAATCCAAATTAAATATAAACGATATTATTCACTTTCCCAAAAAATTTTTGTACTTGTACTGAAGGGATGGATGATACTTAGGGGACTGCCCCTTAATACTTCCAGATGATATCAAGACAAAACAACCCCTAAAAGTCACCCCTGATAAGATTAATCCAAATTAAATATAAAAGATATTATTCACTGTCCCCAGAAATTTTTGTACTTGTTCTAAAGAGAAGGACAGTACTTAGGGGACTGCCCCTTAATACTTCCAGATGATATCAAGACAAAACAACCCCTAACAGTCACTCCTGATAAGATTAATCCAAATTAAATATAAAACATATTATTCACTGTCCCCAGAAATTTTTGTACTTGTTCTGAAGAGATGGAAAGTACTTAAGGGACTGCCCCTTAATACTTCCAGATGATATCAAGACAAAACAACCCTTAAAAGTCACCCCTGATAAGATTAATCCAAATTAAATATAAAAGATATTATTCACAGTCCCAAGAAATTTTTGTACTTGTTCTGAAGAAATGGAAAGTAATTAGGGGACTGCCCCCCAATACTATCAGATGATATCGAGCCAAAACGACCCCTAAAAGTCAACCCCGATAAGAATAATCTAAGTTAAATATAAAAGATATTATTCACTCTCCAAGAAAATTTTTGTACTTGTTCTGAAGAGAAGAAATGTACTTAGGGGACTGCGCCCTAATACTTCCAGATGATATCGAGACAAAACAACCTCTAAAAGTTACCCCTGATAAGAATAATCTAAGTTAAATATAAAAGATATTATTCACACTCCCAAAAAATTTTTGTACTTGTTCTGAAGAAATGGAAAGTACTAAGGGGACTGCCCCCTAATACTTCCAGATGATATCGAGACAAAGCAACCCCTAAAAGTCACCCCTGATAAGATTATTCCAAATTAAATATAAACGATATTATTCACTGTCCCAAGAAATTTTTGTACTTGTTCTGAAGAGATGGAAAGTACTTAGGGGACTGCCCCCTAATACATCCAGATGATTTTGAGAAACAACAACCCCTAAAAGTCACCCCTGATAAGATTAATCCAAATTAAATATAAACGATATTATTCACTTTCCCAAAAAATTTTTGTACTTGTACTGAAGGGATGGATGATACTTAGGGGACTGCCCCTTAATACTTCCAGATGATATCGAGACAAAACAGACCCTAAAAGTCACCCCTGATAAGATTAATCCAAATTAAATATAAAAGATATTATTCACTGTCCCAAGAAATTTTTGTACTTGTTCTAAAGAGATGGAAAGTACTTAGAGGACTGCCCTTTAATACATCCAGATGATATCAAGACCAAACAACCCCTAAAAGTCACCCCTGATAAGATTAATCCAAATTAAATATAAAAGATATTATTCACTATCCCCAGAAATTTTTGTACTTGTTTTGAAGAGAAGGAAAGTACTTAAGGGATTGCCCCTTAATACTTCCAGATGATATCAAGACAAAACAACCCCTAAAAGTCACCCCTGATAAGATTAATCCAAATTAAATATAAAAGATATTATTCACTGTCCAAAGAAAGTTTTGTACTTGTTCTGAAGAGAAGGAAAGTACTTAGGGGACTGTCCCTTAATACTTCCAGATGATATCAAGACAAAACAACCCTTAAAAGTCCCCCCTGATAAGAATAATCTAAGTTAAATATAAAAGATATTATTCACTCTCCAAAAAAATTTTTGTACTTGTACTGAAGGGATGGATGATACTTAGGGGACTGCCCCTTAATACTTCCAGATGATATTAAGACAAAACAGCCCCTAAAAGTCACGCCTGATAAGATTAATCCAAATTAAATATAAAAGATATTATTCACAGTCCCAAGAAATTTTTGTACTTGTTCTGAAGAGAAGAACAGTACTTAGGGGACTGCCCCCCAATACTTCCAGATGATATCAAGACAAAACAACCCTTAAAAGTCACCCCTGATAAGATTAATCCAAATTAAATATAAAAGATATTATTCACAGTCCCAAGAAATTTTTGTACTTGTTCTGAAGAGATGGAAAGTAATTAGGGGACTGCCCCCCAATACTATCAGATGATATCGAGCCAAAACAACACCTAAAAGTCACCCCTGATAAGATTATTCCAAATTAAATATAAACGATATTATTCAATTTTCAAAAAAACTTTTTTACTTGTACTGAAGGGATGGATGATACTTAGGGGAATGCCCCTTAATACTTCCAGATGATATTGAGACAAAACAGCCCCTAAAAGTCACCCCTGATAAGATTAATCCAAATTAAATATAAACGATATTATTCACTTTCCCAAAAAATTTTTGTACTTGTACTGAAGGGATGGATGATACTTAGGGGACTGCCCCTTAATACTTTCAGATGATATCGAGACAAAACAACCCCTAAAAGTCACCCCTCATAAGATTAATCCAAATTAAATATAAACGATATTATTCACTTTCCCAAAAAATTTTTGTACTTGTACTGAAGGGATGGATGATACTTAGGGGACTGCCCCTTAATACTTCCAGATGATATCGAGACAAAACAACCCCTAAAAGTCACCCCTGATAAGATTAATCCAAATTAAATATAAAAGATATTATTCACTGTCCCCAGAAATTTTTGTACTTGTTCTGAAGAGAAGGAAAGTACTTAGAAGACTGCCCCTTAATACTTCCAGATAATATCAAGACAAAACAACCCCTAAAAATCACCCCTGATAAGAATAATCCAAATTAAATATAGAAGATATTATTCACTGTCCCAAGAAATTTTTGTACTTGTTCTGAAGAGATGGAAAGTACTTAGGGGAATGCCCCCTAATACTTCCAGATGATATCGAGACAAAGCAACCCCTAAAAGTCACCCCTGATAAGATTAATCCAAATTCAATATAAAAGATATTATTCACTGTCCCAAAAAATTTTTGTACTTGTTCTGAAGAGATGGAAAGTACTAAGGGGACTGCCCCCTAATACTTGCAGATGATATCGAGACAAAACAACCCCTAAAAGTTACCCCCGATAAGAATAATCCAAATTAAATTAAAAAGATATTATTCACTGTCCCAAGAGATTTTTGTACTTGTTCTGAAGAGAAGGAATGTACTTAGGGGACTACCCCCTAATACTTCCAGATGATATCGAAACAAAACAACCCCTAACAGTCGCCCCTGATAAGATTAATCCAAATTAAATATAAAAGATATTATTCACTGTCCCAAGAAATTTTTGTACTTGTTCTGAAGAGATGGAAAGTACTAAGGGAACTGCCACTAAATACTTTCAGATGATATCGAGACAAAACAACCTCTAAAAGTCGCCCCTGATAAGATTAATCCAAATTAAATATAAAAGATATTATTCACTGTCCCAAAAAATTTTTGTACTTTTTCTGAAGAGATGGAAAGTACTAAGGGGACTGCCCCCTTATACTTGCAGATGATATCGAGACAAAGCAACCCCTAAAAGTCACCCCTGATAAGATTAATCCAAATTCAATATAAAAGATATTATTCACTGTACCCAGAAATTTTTGTACTTGTTCTGAAGAGAAGGAATGTACTTAGGGGACTGCCCCCTAATACTTTTAGATGATATCGAGAGAAAACAACCCCTAAAACTCACACCTGATAAGATTAATCCAAATTAAATATAAACGATATTATTCACTTTCCCAAAAAATTTTTGTACTTGTACTAAAGTGATGAATGATGCTTAGAGGGAATGCCCCTTAATACTTTCCGATGATATCGAGACAAAACAGCCCCTAAAAGTCACCCCTGATAAGATTAATCCAAATTCAATATAAAAGATATTATTCACTGTCCCCAGAAATTTTTGTACTTGTTCGGAAAAGAAGGAAAGTACGTAGGAGACTGCCCCTTAATACTTCCAGATGATATCAAGACAAAACAATCCCTAAAAGTCACCCCTGACAAGATTAATCCAAATTAAATATAAAAGATATTATTCACTGTCCCAAGAAATTTTTGTACTTGTTCTGAAGAGATGGAAACTACTAAGGGGACTGTCCCCTAATACTTGCAGATGATATCGAGACAAAACAACCCCTAAAAGTCACCCCTGATAAGATTAATCCAAATTAAATATAAAAGATATTATTCACTGTCACAAGAAATTTTTTTACTTGTTCTGAAGAGATGGAAAGTACTATGGGGACTGCCCCCTAAGACTTCCAGATGATGTCAAGACAAAACAATCCCTAAAAGTCACCCCTGATAAGATTAATCCAAATTCAATATAAAAGATATTATTCACTGTCCCCAGAAATTTTTGTACTTGTTCGGAAAAGAAGGAAAGTACTTAGGAGACTGCCCCTTAATACTTCCAGATGATATCAAGACAAAACAATCCCTAAAAGTCACCCCTGACAAGATTAATCCAAATTAAATATAAAAGATATTATTCACTGTCCCAAGAAATTTTTGTACTTGTTCTGAAGAGATGGAAAGTACTAAGGGAACTGCCCCTTAATACTTTCAGATGATATCGAGACAAAACAACCTCTAAAAGTCGCCCCTGATAAGATTAATCCAAATTAAATATAAAAGATATTATTCACTGTCCCAAGAAATTTTTGTACTTGTTCTGAAGAGATGGAAAGTACTAAGGGGACTGCCCCCTAATACTTGCAGATGATATCGAGACAAAACAACCCCTAAAAGTTACCCCCGATAAGAATAATCCAAATTAAATATAAAAGATATTATTCACTGTCCCAAGAAATTTTTGTACTTGTTCGGAATAGAAGGAAAGTACTTAGGAGACTGCCCCTTAATACTTCCAGATGATATCAAGACAAAACAATCCCTAAAAGTCACCCCTGATAAGATTAATCCAAATTCAATATAAAAGATATTATTCACTGTCCCCAGAAATTTTTGTACTTGTTCGGAAAAGAAGGAAAGTACTTAGGAGACTGCCCCTTAATACTTCCAGATGATATCAAGACAAAACAATCCCTAAAAGTCACCCCTGACAAGATTAATCCAAATTAAATATAAAAGATATTATTCACTGTCCCAAGAAATTTTTGTACTTGTTCTGAAGAGATGGAAAGTACTAAGGGGACTGCCCCCTAATACTTTCAGATGATATCGAGACAAAACAACCCCTAAAAGTCACCCCTGATAAGAATAATCCAAATTAAATATAAAAGATATTATTCACTGTCCCAAGAAATTTTTGTACTTGTTCTGAAGAGAAGGAATGTACTAAGGGGAATGCCCCCTAATACTTCCAGATGATATCGAGACAAAACAACCCCTAACAGTCGCCCCTGCTAAGATTAATCCAAATAAAATATAAACGATATTATTCACTTTCCCAAAAAATTTTTGTACTTGTACTAAAGTGATGGATGATACTTAGGGGAATGCCTTTTAATACTTTCCGATGATATCGAGACAAAACAGTCCCTAAAAGTCACCCCTGATAAGATTAATCCAAATTAAATATAAAAGATATTATTCACTGTCCCCAGAAATTTTCGTACTTTTTCTAAAGAGAAGGAATGTACTTAGGGAACTGCGCCCTAATACTTTCAAATGATACGAGACAAAACAACCCCTAAAAGTTACCCTTGATAAGGATAATCTAAGTTAAATATAAAAGATATTATTCACTGTCCCCAGAAATTTTTGTACTTTTTCTGAAGAGAAGGAATGTACTTAGCGGACTGCGCGCTAATACTTCCAGATGATATCAAGACAAAACAACCCCTAAAAGTCACCCCTGATAAGATTACAACAAATTAAATATAAAAGATATTATTCACTGTCCCCAGAAATTTTCGTACTTTTTCTAAAGAGAAGGAATGTACTTAGGGGACTGCGCGCTAATACTTCCAGATGATACGAGACAAAACAACCCCTAAAAGTCACCCCTGATAAGAATAATCTAAGTTAAATATAGAAGATATTATTCACTCTCCCAAAAAATTTTTGTACTTGTTCTGAAGAGATGGAAAGTACTAAGGGGACTGCCCCCTAAAACTTCCAGATGATATCGAGACAAAACAACACCTAAAAGTCACCACTGATAAGATTATTCCAAATTAAATATAAACGATATTATTCACTTTTCCAAAAAACTTTTTTACTTGTACTGAAGGGATGGATGATACTTTGGGGAATGCCCCTTAATACTTGCAGATGATATCGAGACAAAACTGCCCCTAAAAGTCACCCCTGATAAGAATAATACAAATTAAATATAAAAGATATTATTTACTGTCCCAAGAAATTTTTGTACTTGTTCTGAAGAGAAAGAATGTACTTAGGGGACTGCGCCCTAATACTTCCAGATGATATCGAGACAAAACAGCCTTCAAAGTCACACCTGATAAGATTAATCCAAATTAAATATAAACGATATTATTCACTTTCCCAAAAAATTTTGGTACTTGTACTAAAGGGATGGATGATACTTAGGGGACTGCCCCTTAATACTTCCAGATGATATCGAGACAAAACTGCCCCTAAAAGTCACCCCTGATAAGAATAATCCAAATTAAATATAAAAGATATTATTCACTGTCCCAAGAAATTTTTGTACTTGTTCTGAAGAGATGAAAAGTACTAAGGGGACTGACCCCTAATACTTCCAGATGATATCGAGACAAAACAGCCCCTAAAAGTCACCCCTGATAAGATTAATCCAAATTAAATATAAAAGATATTATTCACTGTCCCAAGAAATTTTTGTACTTGTTCTGAAGAGAAGGAATGTACTTAGGGGACTGCCCCCTAATACTTCTAAATGATATCGAGACAAAACAGCCCCTAAAAGTCGCCCCTGATAAGATTAATCCAAATTAAATATAAAAGATATTATTCACACTCCCAAAAAATTTTTGTACTTGTTCTGAAGAGATGGAAAGTACTAAGGGGACTGCCCCCTAATACTTGCAGATGATATCGAGACAAAACAACCCCTAAAAGTTACCCCCGATAAGAATAATCCAAATTAAATATAAAAGATATTATTCACTGTCCCAAGAAATTTTTGTACTTGTTCTGAAGAGATGGAATGTACTAAGGGGACTGTCCCCTAATACTTGCAGATGATATCGAGGCAAAACAACCCCTAACAGTCATTAAATATAAAAGATATTATTCACTGTCCCAAAAAATTTTTGTACTTGTTCTGAATAGATGGAAAGTACTAAGGGGACTGCCCCCTAATACTTGCAGATGATATCGAGACAAAACAACCCCTAAAAGTTACCCCCGAAAAGAATAATCCAAATTAAATATAAAAGATATTATTCACTGTCCCAAGAAATTTTTGTACTTGTTCTGAAGAGAAGGAATGTACTTAGGGGACTGCCCCCAAATACTTCTAAATGATATCGAGACAAAACAGCCCCTAAAAGTCGCCCCTGATAAGATTATTCCAAATTAAATATAAACGATATTATTCACTTTTCCAAAAAACTTTTTTACTTGTACTGAAGGGATGGATGATACTTTGGGGAATGCCCCTTAATACTTGCAGATGATATCGAGACAAAACTGCCCCTAAAAGTCACCCCTGATAAGAATAATACAAATTAAATATAAAAGATATTATTTACTGTCCCAAGAAATTTTTGTACTTGTTCTGAAGAGAAAGAATGTACTTAGGGGACTGCGCCCTAATACTTCCAGATGATGCGAGACAAAACAACCCCTAAAAGTCGCCCCTGATAAGATTAATCCAAATTAAATATAAAAGATATTATTCACTGTCCCAAGAAATTTTTGTACTTGTTTTGAAGAGATGGAAAGTACTAAGAGGACTGCCCCCTAATACTTCCAGATGATATCGAGACAAAACAACCCCTAAAAGTCACCGCTGATAAGATTAATCCAAATTAAATATAAAAGATATTATTCACTGTCCCAAGAAATTTTTGTACTTGTTCTGAAGAGAAGGAATGTACTTAGGGGACTGCCCCCTAATACTTGCAGATGATATCGAGACAAAACAACCCCTAAAAGTCGCCCCTGATAAGATTAATCCAAATTAAATATAAAAGATATTATTCACTGTCCCAAAAAATTTTTGTACTTGTTCTGAAGAGATGGAATCTACTAAGGGGACTGTCCCCTAATACTTGCAGATGATATCGAGACAAAACAACCCCTAAAAGTTACCCCCGATAAGAATAATCCAAATTAAATATAAAAGATATTATTCACTGTCCCAAGAAATTTTTGTACTTGTTCTGAAGAGAAGGAATGTACTTAGGGGACTGCCCCCTAATACTTTTAGATGATATCGAGACAAAACAGCCCCTAAAAGTCGCCCCTGATAAGATTAATCCAAATTAAATATAAAAGATATTATTCACTGTCCCAAAAAATTTTTGTACTTGTTCTGAAGAGATGGAATGTACTAAGGGGACTGTCCCCTAATACTTGCAGATGATATCGAGACAAAACAACCCCTAACAGTCGTTAAATATAAAAGATATTATTCACTGTCCCAAGAAATTTTTGTACTTGTTCTGAAGAGATGGAAAGTACTAAGGGGACTGCCCCCTAATACTTGCAGATGATATCGAGACAAAACAACCCCTAAAAGTTACCCCCGATAAGAATAATCCAAATTAAATATAAAAGATATTATTCACTGTCCCAAGAAATTTTTTTACTTGTTCTGAAGAGATGGAATGTACTAAGGGGACTGTCCCCTAATACTTGCAGATGATATCGAGACAAAACAACCCCTAACAGTCGTTAAATATAAAAGATATTATTCACTGTCCCAAAAAATTTTTGTACTTGTTCTGAATAGATGGAAAGTACTAAGGGGACTGCCCCCTAATACTTGCAGATGATATCGAGACAAAACAACCCCTAAAAGTCGCCCCTGATAAGATTAATCAAAATTAAATATAAAAGATATTATTCACTGTCCCAAAAAATTTTCGTACTTGTTCTGAAGAGATGGAATGTACTAAGGGGACTGTCCCCTAATACTTGCAGATGATATCGAGACAAAACAACCCCTAAAAGTTACCCTCGATAAGAATAATCCAAATTAAATATAAAAGATATTATTCACTGTCCCAAGAAATTTTTGTACTTGTTCTGAAGAGAAGGAATGTACTTAGGGGACTGCCCCCTAATACTTGCAGATGATATCGAGACAAAAAAACCCCTAAAAGTTACCCCTGATAAGAATCATCTAAGTTCAATATAAAAGATATTATTCACTCTCCCAAAAAATTTTTGTACTTGTTCTGAAGAGATGGAATGTACTTAGGGGACTGCCCTCTAATACTTGCAGATGACATCGAGACAAAACAACCCCTAACAGTCGTTAAATATAAAAGATATTATTCACTGTCCCAAAAAATTTTTGTACTTGTTCTGAAGAGATGGAAAGTACTAAGGGGACTGCCCCCTAATACTTGCAGATGATATCGAGACAAAACAACCCCTAAAAGTTACCCCCGATAAGAATAATCCAAATTAAATATAAAAGATATTATTCACTGTCCCAAGAAATTTTTGTACTTGTTCTGAAGAGATGAAAAGTACTAAGGGGACTGACCCCTAATACTTCCAGATGATATCGAGACAAAACAGCCCCTAAAAGTCACCCCTGATAAGATTAATCCAAATTAAATATAAACGATATTATTCACTTTCCCAAAAAATTTTGGTACTTGTACTAAAGGGATGGATGATACTTAGGGGACTGCCCCTTAATACTTCCAGATGATATCGAGACAAAACTGCCCCTAAAAGTCACCCCTGATAAGAATAATCCAAATTAAATATAAAAGATATTATTCACTGTCCCAAGAATTTTTTGTACTTGTTCTGAAGAGATGAAAAGTACTAAGGGGACTGACCCCTAATACTTCCAGATGATATCGAGACAAAACAGCCCCTAAAAGTCACCCCTGATAAGATTAATCCAAATTAAATATAAAAGATATTATTCACTGTCCCAAGAAATTTTTGTACTTGTTCTGAAGAGAAAGAATGTACTTAGGGGACTGCGCCCTAATACTTCCAGATGATGCGAGACAAAACAACCCCTAAAAGTCGCCCCTGATAAGATTAATCCAAATTAAATATAAAAGATATTATTCACTGTCCCAAGAAATTTTTGTACTTGTTCTGAAGAGATGGAAAGTACTAAGGGGACTGCCCCCTAATACTTGCAGATGATATCGAGACAAAACAACCCCTAAAAGTTACCCCCGATAAGAATAATCCAAATTAAATATAAAAGATATTATTCACTGTCCCAAGAAATTTTTGTACTTGTTCTGAAGAGAAGGAATGTACTTAGGGGACTGCCCCCTAATACTTGCAGATGATATCGAGACAAAACAACCCCTAAAAGTTACCCCTGATAAGAATAATCTAAGTTAAATATAAAAGATATTATTCACTCTCCCAAAAAATTTTTGTACTTGTTCTGAAGAGATGGAATGTACTTAGGGGACTGCCCCCTAATACTTGCAGATGACATCGAGACAAAACAACCCCTAACAGTCGTTAAATATAAAAGATATTATTCACTGTCCCAAAAAATTTTTGTACTTGTTCTGAAGAGATGGAAAGTACTAAGGGGACTGCCCCCTAATACTTGCAGATGATATCGAGACAAAACAACCCCTAAAAGTTACCCCCGATAAGAATAATCCAAATTAAATATAAAAGATATTATTCACTGTCCCAAGAAATTTTTGTACTTGTTCTGAAGAGAAGAAATGTACTTAGGGGACTGCCCCCTAATACCTGCAGATGATATCGAGACAAAACAACCCCTAAAAGTTACCCCCGATAAGAATAATCCAAATTAAATATAAAAGATATTATTCACTGTCCCAAGAAATTTTTGTACTTGTTCTGAAGAGAAGGAATGTACTTAGGGGACTGCCCCCTAATACTTCCAGATGATATCGAGACAAAACAACCCCTAAAAGTCGCCCCTGATAAGATTAATCCAAATTAAATATAAACGATATTATTCACTTTCCCAAAAAATGTTGGTACTTGTACTAAAGGGATGGATGATACTTAGGGGACTGCCCCTTAATACTTCCAGATGATATCGAGACAAAACTGCCCCTAAAAGTTACCCCCGATAAGAATAATCCAAATTAAATATAAAAGATATTATTCACTGTCCCAAGAAATTTTTGTACTTGTTCTGAAGAGAAGGAATGTACTTAGGGGACTGCCCCCTAATACTTTCAGATGATATCGAGACAAAACAACCCCTAACAGTCGCCCCTGATAAGATTAATCCAAATTAAATATAAAATATCTTATTCACTGTCCCAAGAAATTTTTGTACTTGTTCTGAAGAGATGGAAAGTACTAAGGGAACTGCCCCCTAATACTTTCAGATGATATCGAGACAAAACAACCCCTAAAAGTCGCCCCTGATAAGATTAATCCAAATTAAATATAAAAGATATATTCACTGTACCAAGAAATTTTTGTACTTGTTCTGAAGAGATAAAATGTACTTAGGGGACTGCCTCCTAATACTTCCAGATGATATCGAGACAAAACAACCCCTAAAAGACGCCCCTGATAAGATTAATCCAAATTAAATATAAAAGATATTATTCACTGTCCCAAGAAATTTTTGTACTTGTTCTGAAAAGAAGGAATGTACTAAGGGGACTGCCCCTAATACTTGCAGATGATATCGAGACAAAACAACCCTTAAAAGTCCCCCCTGATAAGAATAATCTAAGTTAAATATAAAAGATATTATTCACTCTCCAAAAAAATTTTTGTACTTGTACTGAAGGGATGGATGATACTAAGGGGACTGCCCCTTAATACTTCCAGATGATATTAAGACACAACAGCCCCTAAAAGTCACGCCTGATAAGATTAATCCAAATTAAATATAAAAGATATTATTCACTGTCCCAAGAAATTTTTGTACTTGTTCTGAAGAGAAGAAAAGAACTTAGGGGACTGACCCTTAATACTTCCAGATGATATCAAGATAAAACAACCCATAAAAGTCACCCCTGATAAGATTGATCCAAATTAAATAAAAAAGATATTATTCACTGTCCCAAGAAATTTTTGTACTTGTTCTGAAGAGAAGGAAAGTACTTAAGGGACTGTCCATTAATACTTCCAGATGATATCAAGACAAAACAACCCTTAAAAGTCACCCCCGATAAGAATAATCTAAGTTAAATATAAAAGATATTATTCACTCTCCCAAAAAATTTTTGTACTTGTTCTGAAGAGATGGAATGTACTTAGGGGACTGCCCCCTAATACTTGCAGATGACATCGAGACAAAACAACCCCTAACAGTCGTTAAATATAAAAGATATTATTCACTGTCCCAAAAAATTTTTGTACTTGTTCTGAAGAGATGGAAAGTACTAAGGGGACTGCCCCCTAATACTTGCAGATGATATCGAGACAAAACAACCCCTAAAAGTTACCCCCGATAAGAATAATCCAAATTAAATATAAAAGATATTATTCACTGTCCCAAGAAATTTTTGTACTTGTTCTGAAGAGATGAAAAGTACTAAGGGGACTGACCCCTAATACTTCCAGATGATATCGAGACAAAACAGCCCCTAAAAGTCACCCCTGATAAGATTAATCCAAATTAAATATAAACGATATTATTCACTTTCCCAAAAAATTTTGGTACTTGTACTAAAGGGATGGATGATACTTAGGGGACTGCCCCTTAATACTTCCAGATGATATCGAGACAAAACTGCCCCTAAAAGTCACCCCTGATAAGAATAATCCAAATTAAATATAAAAGATATTATTCACTGTCCCAAGAAATTTTTGTACTTGTTCTGAAGAGATGAAAAGTACTAAGGGGACTGACCCCTAATACTTCCAGATGATATCGAGACAAAACAGCCCCTAAAAGTCACCCCTGATAAGATTAATCCAAATTAAATATAAAAGATATTATTCACTGTCCCAAGAAATTTTTGTACTTGTTCTGAAGAAAAAGAATGTACTTAGGGGACTGCGCCCTAATACTTCCAGATGATGCGAGACAAAACAACCCCTAAAAGTCGCCCCTGATAAGATTAATCCAAATTAAATATAAAAGATATTATTCACTGTCCCAAGAAATTTTTGTACTTGTTTTAAAGAGATGGAAAGTACTAAGAGGACTGACCCCTAATACTTCCAGATGATATCGAGACAAAACAACCCCTAAAAGTCACCCCTGATAAGATTAATCCAAATTAAATATAAAAGATATTATTCACTGTCCGAAGAAATTTTTGTACTTGTTTTGAAGAAAAGGAATGTACTTAGGGGACTGTCCCCTAATACTTGCAGATGATATCGAGACAAAACAACCCCTAAAAGTTACCCCCGATAAGAATAATCCAAATTAAATATAAAAGATATTATTCACTGTCCCAAGAAATTTTTGTACTTGTTCTGAAGAAAAGGAATGTACTTAGGGGACTGCCCCCTAATACTTGCAGATGATATCGAGACAAAACAACCCCTAAAAGTTACCCCTGATAAGATTAATCCAAATTAAATATAAAAGATATTATTTACTGTCCCAAAAAATTTTTGTACTTGTTCTGAAGAGATGGAATGTACTTAGGGGACTGCCCCCTGATACTTGCAGATGATATCGAGACAAAACAACCCCTAACAGTCGCCCCTGATAAGATTAATCCAAATTAAATATAAAATATCTTATTCACTGTCCCAAGAAATTTTTGTACTTGTTCTGAAGAGATGGAAAGTACTAAGGGAACTGCCCCCTAATACTTTCAGATGATATCGAGACAAAACAACCCCTAAAAGTCGCCCCTGATAAGATTAATCCAAATTAAATATAAAAGATATATTCACTGTCCCAAGAAATTTTTGTACTTGTTCTGAAGAGATAAAATGTACTTAGGGGACTGCCTCCTAATACTTCCAGATGATATCGAGACAAAACAACCCCTAAAAGACGCCCCTGATAAGATTAATCCAAATTAAATATAAAAGATATTATTCACTGTCCCAAGAAATTTTTGTACTTGTTCTGAAAAGAAGGAATGTACTAAGGGGACTGCCCCTAATACTTGCAGATGATATCGAGACAAAACAACCCTTAAAAGTCCCCCCTGATAAGAATAATCTAAGTTAAATATAAAAGATATTATTCACTCTCCAAAAAAATTTTTGTACTTGTACTGAAGGGATGGATGATACTAAGGGGACTGCCCCTTAATACTTTCAGATGATATTAAGACACAACAGCCCCTAAAAGTCACGCCTGATAAGATTAATCCAAATTAAATATAAAAGATATTATTCACTGTCCCAAGAAATTTTTGTACTTGTTCTGAAGAGAAGAAAAGAACTTAGGGGACTGACCCTTAATACTTCCAGATGATATCAAGATAAAACAACCCATAAAAGTCACCCCTGATAAGATTGATCCAAATTAAATAAAAAAGATATTATTCACTGTCCCAAGAAATTTTTGTACTTGTTCTGAAGAGAAGGAAAGTACTTAAGGGACTGTCCCTTAATACTTCCAGATGATATCAAGACAAAACAACCCTTAAAAGTCACCCCCGATAAGAATAATCTAAGTTAAATATAAAAGATATTATTCACTCTCCCAAAAAATTTTTGTACTTGTTCTGAAGAGATGGAATGTACTTAGGGGACTGCCCCCTAATACTTGCAGATGACATCGAGACAAAACAACCCCTAACAGTCGTTAAATATAAAAGATATTATTCACTGTCCCAAAAAATTTTTGTACTTGTTCTGAAGAGATGGAAAGTACTAAGGGGACTGCCCCCTAATACTTGCAGATGATATCGAGACAAAACAACCCCTAAAAGTTACCCCCGATAAGAATAATCCAAATTAAATATAAAAGATATTATTCACTGTCCCAAGAAATTTTTGTACTTGTTCTGAAGAGATGAAAAGTACTAAGGGGACTGACCCCTAATACTTCCAGATGATATCGAGACAAAACAGCCCCTAAAAGTCACCCCTGATAAGATTAATCCAAATTAAATATAAACGATATTATTCACTTTCCCAAAAAATTTTGGTACTTGTACTAAAGGGATGGATGATACTTAGGGGACTGCCCCTTAATACTTCCAGATGATATCGAGACAAAACTGCCCCTAAAAGTCACCCCTGATAAGAATAATCCAAATTAAATATAAAAGATATTATTCACTGTCCCAAGAAATTTTTGTACTTGTTCTGAAGAGATGAAAAGTACTAAGGGGACTGACCCCTAATACTTCCAGATGATATCGAGACAAAACAGCCCCTAAAAGTCACCCCTGATAAGATTAATCCAAATTAAATATAAAAGATATTATTCACTGTCCCAAGAAATTTTTGTACTTGTTCTGAAGAAAAAGAATGTACTTAGGGGACTGCGCCCTAATACTTCCAGATGATGCGAGACAAAACAACCCCTAAAAGTCGCCCCTGATAAGATTAATCCAAATTAAATATAAAAGATATTATTCACTGTCCCAAGAAATTTTTGTACTTGTTTTAAAGAGATGGAAAGTACTAAGAGGACTGACCCCTAATACTTCCAGATGATATCGAGACAAAACAACCCCTAAAAGTCACCCCTGATAAGATTAATCCAAATTAAATATAAAAGATATTATTCACTGTCCGAAGAAATTTTTGTACTTGTTTTGAAGAAAAGGAATGTACTTAGGGGACTGTCCCCTAATACTTGCAGATGATATCGAGACAAAACAACCCCTAAAAGTTACCCCCGATAAGAATAATCCAAATTAAATATAAAAGATATTATTCACTGTCCCAAGAAATTTTTGTACTTGTTCTGAAGAAAAGGAATGTACTTAGGGGACTGCCCCCTAATACTTGCAGATGATATCGAGACAAAACAACCCCTAAAAGTTACCCCTGATAAGAATAATCTAAGTTAAATATAAAAGATATTATTTACTCTCCCAAAAAATTTTTGTACTTGTTCTGAAAAGATGGAATGTACTTAGGGGACTGCCCCCTAATACTTGCAGATGACATCGAGACAAAACAACCCCTAACAGTCGTTAAATATAAAAGATATTATTCACTGTCCCAAAAAATTTTTGTACTTGTTCTGAAGAGATGGAAAGTACTAAGGGGACTGCCCCCTAATACTTGCAGATGATATCGAGACAAAACAACCCTTAAAGTTACCCCCGATAAGAATAATCCAAATTAAATATAAAAGATATTATTCACTGTCCCAAGAAATTTTTGTACTTGTTCTGAAGAGAAGAAATGTACTTAGGGGACTGCCCCCTAATACTTGCAGATGATATCGAGACAAAACAACCCCTAAAAGTTACCCCCGATAAGAATAATCCAAATTAAATAAAAAAGATATTATTCACTGTCCCAAGAAATTTTTGTACTTGTTCTGAAGAGAAGGAATGTACTTAGGGGACTGCCCCCTAATACTTCCAGATGATATCGAGACAAAACAACCCCTAAAAGTCGCCCCTGATAAGATTAATCCAAATTAAATATAAAAGATATTATTCACTGTCCCCAGAAATTTTTGGACTTGTTCTGAAGAGAAGGAATGTACTTAAGGGACTGCCCCCTAATACTTGCAGATGATATCGAGACAAAACAACCCCTAAAAGTTACCCCCGATAAGAATAATCCAAATTAAATATAAAAGATATTATTCACTGTCCCAAGAAATTTTTGTACTTGTTCTGAAGAGAAGGAATGTACTAAGGGGACTGCCCCCTAATACTTCTAGATGATATCGAGACAAAACAACCCCTAACAGTCGCCCCTGATAAGATTAATCCAAATTAAATATAAAAGATCTTATTCACTGTCCCAAGAAATTTTTGTACTTGTTCTGAAGAGATGGAAAGTACTAAGGGAACTGCCCCCTAATACTTTCAGATGATATCGAGACAAAACAACCCCTAAAAGTCGCCCCTGATAAGATTAATCCAAATTAAATATAAAAGATATTATTTACTGTCCCAAAAAATTTTTGTACTTGTTCTGAAGAGATGGAATGTACTTAGGGGACTGCCCCCTAATACTTGCAGATGATATCGAGACAAAACAACCCCTAACAGTCGCCCCTGATAAGATTAATCCAAATTAAATATAAAAGATATATTCACTGTCCCAAGAAATTTTTGTACTAGTTCTGAAGAGATGGAATGTACTTAGGGGACTGCCTCCTAATACTTCCTGATGATATCGAGACAAAACGACCCCTAAAAGTCGCCCGTGATAAGATTAATCCAAATTAAATATAAAAGATATATTCACTGTCCCAAGAAATTTTTGTACTTGTTCTGAAGAGAAGGAATGTACTTAGGGGACTGCCCCCTAATACTTGCAGATGATATCGAGACAAAACAACCCTTAAAAGTCGCCCCTGATAAGATTAATCCAAAATAAATATAAAAGATATTATTCACTGTCCCCAGAAATTTTTGGACTTGTTCTGAAGAGAAGGAATGTACTTAGGGGACTGCCCCCTAATACTTGCAGATGATATCGAGACAAAACAACCCCTAAAAGTTACCCCCGATAAGAATAATCCAAATTAAATATAAAAGATATTATTCACTGTCCCAAGAAATTTTTGTACTTGTTCTGAAGAGAAGGAATGTACTAAGGGGACTGCCCCCTAATACTTCCAGATGATATCGAGACAAAACAACCCCTAACAGTCGCCCCTGATAAGATTAATCCAAATTAAATATAAAAGATCTTATTCACTGTCCCAAGAAATTTTTGTACTTGTTCTGAAGAGATGGAAAGTACTAAGGGAACTGCCCCCTAATACTTTCAGATGATATCGAGACAAAACAACCCCTAAAAGTCGCGCCTGATAAGATTAATCCAAATTAAATATAAAAGATATTATTTACTGTCCCAAAAAATTTTTGTACTTGTTCTGAAGAGATGAAATGTACTTAGGGAACTGCCCCCTAATACTTGCAGATGATATCGAGACAAAACAACCCCTAACAGTCGCCCCTGATAAGATTAATCCAAATTAAATATAAAAGATCTTATTCACTGTCCCAAGAAATTTTTGTACTTGTTCTGAAGAGATGGAAAGTACTAAGGGAGCTGCCCCCTAATACTTTCAGATGATATCGAGACAAAACAACCCCTAAAAGTCGCCCCTGATAAGATTAATCCAAATTAAATATAAAAGATATATTCACTGTCCCAAGAAATTTTTGTACTTGTTCTGAAGAGATGGAATGTACTTAGGGGACTGCCTCCTAATACTTCCTGCTGATATCGAGACAAAACGACCCCTAAAAGTCGCCCCTGATAAGATTAATCCAAATTAAATATAAAAGATATATTCACTGTCACAAGAAATTTTTGTACTTGTTCTGAAGAGAAGGAATGTACTTAGGGGACTGCCCCCTAATACTTCCAGATGATATCGAGACAAAACAACCCCTAAAAGTCGCCCCTGATAAGATTAATCCAAATTAAATATAAAAGATATTATTCACTGTCCCAAGAAATTTTTGTACTTGTTCTGAAGAGAAGGAATGTACTAAGGGGACTGCCCCTAATACTTGCAGATGATATCGAGACAAAACAACCCTTAAAAGTCCCCCCTGATAAGAATAATCTAAGTTAAATATAAAAGATATTATTCACTCTAAAAAAAAATTTTTGTACTTGTACTGAAGGGATGGATGATACTAAGGGGACTGCCCCTTAATACTTCCAGATGATATTAAGACAAAACAGCCCCTAAAAGTCACGCCTGATAAGATTAATCCAAATTAAATATAAAAGATATTATTCACTGTCCCAAGAAATTTTTGTACTTGTTCTGAAGAGAAGAAAAGTACTTAGGGGACTGCCCCCTAATACTTCCTGATGATATCAAGACAAAACAACCCTTAAAAGTCACCCCTGATAAGATTAATCCAAATTAAATATAAAAGATATTATTCACAGTCCCAAGAAATTTTTGTACTTGTTCTGAAGAGATGGAAAGTAATTAGGGGACTGCCCCCCAATACTATCAGATAATATCGAGCCAAAACGACCCCTAAAAGTCAACCCCGATAAGAATAATCTAAGCTAAATATAAAAGATATTATTCACTCTCCAAAAAAATTTTTGTACTTGTTCTGAAGAGAAGAAATGTACTTAGGGGACTGCGCCCTAATACTTCCAGATGATATCGAGACAAAACAACCTCTAAAAGTTACCCCTGATAAGAATAATCTAAGTGAAATATAAAAGATATTATTCACACTCCCAAAAAATTTTTTTACTTGTTCTGAAGAAATGGAAAGTACTAAGGAGACTGCCCCCTAATACTTCCAGATGATATCGAGACAAAACAACCCCTAAAAGTCACCCCTGATAAGATTATTCCAAATTAAATATAAACGATATTATTCAATTTTCAAAAAAACTTTTTTACTTGTACTGAAGGGATGGATGATACTTAGGGGAATGCCCCTTAATACTTCCAGATGATATTGAGACAAAACAGCCCCTAAAAGTCACCCCTGATAAGATTAATCCAAATTAAATATAAAAGATATTATTCACTTTCCCAAAAAATTTTTGTACTTGTACTGAAGGGATGGATGATACTTAGGGGACTGCCCTTTAATACTTCCAGATAATATCGAGACAAAACAGACCCTAAAAGTCACCCCTGATAAGATTAATCCAAATTAAATATAAAAGATATTATTCACTATCCCCAGAAATTTTTGTACTTGTTCTAAAGAGAAGGAAAGAACTTAGGGGACTGACCCTTAATACTTTCAGATAATATCAAGATAAAACAACCCATAAAAGTCACCCCTGATAAGATTGATCCAAATTAAATAAAAAAGATATTATTCACTGTCCCAAGAAATTTTTGTACTTGTTCTGAAGAGAAGGAAAGTACTTAAGGGACTGTCCCTTAATACTTCCAGATGATATCAAGACAAAACAACCCTTAAAATTCACCCCCGATAAGAATAATCTAAGTTAAATATAAAAGATATTATTCACTCTCCAAAAAAATTTTTGTACTTGTTCTGAAGAGAAGAAATGTACTTAGGTGACTGCGCCCTAATACTTCCAGATAATATCGAGACAAAACAACCTCTAAAAGTTACCCCTGATAAGAATAATCTAAGTGAAATATAAAAGATATTATTCACACTCCCAAAAAATTTTTGTACTTGTTCTGAAGAAATGGAAAGTACTAAGGGGACTGCCCCCTAATACTTCCAGATGATATCGAGACAAAACAACCCCTAAAAGTCACCCCTGATAAGATTATTCCAAATTAAATATAAACGATATTATTCAATTTTCAAAAAAACTTTTTTACTTGTACTGAAGGGATGAATGATACTTAGGGGAATGCCCCTTAATACTTCCAGATGATATTGAGACAAAACAGCCCCTAAAAGTCACCCCTGATAAGATTAATCCAAATTAAATATAAACGATATTATTCACTTTCCCAAAAAATTTTTGTACTTGTACTGAAGGGATGGATGATACTTAGGGGACTGCCCTTTAATACTTCCAGATGATATCGAGACAAAACAGACCCTAAAAGTCACCCCTGATAAGATTAATCCAAATTAAATATAAAAGATATTATTCACTATCCCCAGAAATTTTTGTACTTGTTCTAAAGAGAAGGAAAGAACTTAGGGGACTGACCCTTAATACTTCCAGATAATATCAAGATAAAACAACCCATAAAAGTCACCCCTGATAAGATTGATCCAAATTAAATAAAAAAGATATTATTCACTGTCCCAAGAAATTTTTGTACTTGTTCTGAAGAGAAGGAAAGTACTTAAGGGACTGTCCCTTAATACTTCCAGATGATATCAAGACAAAACAACCCTTAAAAGTCACCCCTGATAAGATTAATCCAAATTAAATATAGACGATATTATTCACTTTCCCAAAAAATTTTTGTACTTGTTCTGAAGAGAAGAAATGTACTAAGGGGACTGCGCCCTAATACTTCCAGATGATATCGAGCCAAAACAACCCATAAAAGTCACCCCCGATAAGAATAATCTAAGTTAAATATAAAAGATATTATTCACTCTCAAAAAAAATTTTTGAACTTGTTCTGAAGTGAAGAAATGTACTAAGGGGACTGCGCCCTAATACTTCCAGATGATATCGAGACAAAACAACCTCTAAAAGTTACCCCTGATAAGAATAATCTAAGTTAAATATAAAAGATATTATTCACATTCCCAAAAAATGTTTGTACTTGTTCTGAAGGGATAAAAAGTACTAAGGGGACTGCCCCCTAATACTTCCAGATGATATCGAGACAAAACAACCCCTAACAGTCGCCCCTGATAAGATTAATCCAAATTAAATATAAAAGATCTTATTCACTGTCCCAAGAAATTTTTGTACTTGTTCTGAAGAGATGGAAAGTACTAAGGGAACTGCCCCCTAATACTTTCAGATGATATCGAGACAAAACAACCCCTAAAAGTCGCCCCTGATAAGATTAATCCAAATTAAATATAAAAGATATTATTTACTGTCCCAAAAAATTTTTGTACTTGTTCTGAAGAGATGGAATGTACTTAGGGGACTGCCCCCTAATACTTGCAGATGATATCGAGACAAAACAACCCCTAACAGTCGCCCCTGATAAGATTAATCCAAATTAAATATAAAAGATCTTATTCACTGTCCCAAGAAATTTTTGTACTTGTTCTGAAGAGATGGAAAGTACTAAGGGAACTGCCCCCTAATACTTTCAGATGATATCGAGACAAAACAACCCCTAAAAGTCGCCCCTGATAAGATTAATCCAAATTAAATATAGACGATATTATTCACTTTCCCAAAAAATTTTTGTACTTGTTCTGAAGAGAAGAAATGTACTAAGGGGACTGCGCCCTAATACTTCCAGATGATATCGAGCCAAAACAACCCCTAAAAGTCGCCCCTGATAAGATTAATCCAAATTAAATATAAAAGATATTATTCACTGTCCCAAGAAATTTTTGTACTTGTTCTGAAAAGAAGGAATGTACTAAGGGGACTGCCCCTAATACTTGCAGATGATATCGAGACAAAACAACCCCTAAAAGTCGCCCCTGATAAGATTAATCCAAATTAAATATAAAAGATATTATTCACTGTCCCAAGAAATTTTTGTACTGGTTCTGAAGAGAAGGAATGTACTAAGGGGACTGCCCCTAATACTTGCAGATGATATCGAGACAAAACAACCCCTAAAAGTCGCCCCTGATAAGATTAATCCAAATTAAATATAAAAGATATTATTCACTGTCCCAAGAAATTTTTGTACTTGTTCTGAAGAGAAGGAATGTACTAAGGGGACTGCCCCTAATACTTGCAGATGATATCGAGACAAAACAACCCTTAAAAGTCCCCCCTGATAAGAATAATCTAAGTTAAATATAAAAGATATTATTCACTGTCCCAAGAAATTTTTGTACTTGTTCTGAAGAGAAGGAATGTACTTAGGGGACTCCCCCTAATACTTGCAGATGATATCGAGACAAAACAACCCTTAAAAGTCGCCCCTGATAAGATTAATCCAAAATAAATATAAAAGATATTATTCACTGTCCCCAGAAATTTTTAGACTTGTTCTGAAGAGAAGGAATGTACTTAGGGGACTGCCCTCTAATACTTGCAGATGATATCGAGACAAAACAACCCCTAAAAGTTACCCCCGATAAGAATAATCCAAATTAAATATAAAAGATATTATTCACTGTCCCAAGAAATTTTTGTACTTGTTCTGAAGAGAAGGAATGTACTTAGGGGACTGCCCCCTAATACTTCCAGATGATATCGAGACAAAACAACCCCTAACAGTCGCCCCTGATAAGATTAATCCAAATTAAATATAAAAGATCTTATTAACTGTCCCAAGAAATTTTTGTACTTGTTCTGAAGAGATGGAAAGTACTAAGGGAACTGCCCCCTAATACTTTCAGATGATATCGAGACAAAACAACCCCTAAAAGTCGCCCCTGATAAGATTAATCCAAATTAAATATAAAAGATATTATTTACTGTCCCAAAAATTTTTTGTACTTGTTCTGAAGAGATGGAATGTACTTAGGGGACTGCCCCCTAATACTTGCAGATGATATCGAGACAAAACAACCCCTAACAGTCGCCCCTGATAAGATTAATCAAAATTAAATATAAAAGATCTTATTCACTGTCCCAAGAAATTTTTGTACTTGTTCTGAAGAGATGGAAAGTACTAAGGGAACTGCCCCCTAATACTTTCAGATGATATCGAGACAAAACAACCCCTAAAAGTCGCCCCTGATAAGATTAATCCAAATTAAATATAAAAGATATATTCACTGTCCCAAGAAATTTTTGTACTTGTTCTGAAGAGATGGAATGTACTTAGGGGACTGCCTCCTAATACTTCCTGATGATATCGAGACAAAACGACCCCTAAAAGTCGCCCCTGATAAGATTAATCCAAATTAAATATAAAAGATATATTCACTGTCCCAAGAAATTTTTGTACTTGTTCTGAAGAGAAGGAATGTACTTAGGGGACTGCCCCCTAATACTTCCAGATGATATCGAGACAAAACAACCCCTAAAAGTCGCCCTTGATAAGATTAATCCAAATTAAATATAAAAGATATTATTCACTGTCCCAAGAAATTTTTGTACTGGTTCTGAAGAGAAGGAATGTACTAAGGGGACTGCCCCTAATACTTGCAGATGATATCGAGACAAAACAACCCTTAAAAGTCCCCCCTGATAAGAATAATCTAAGTTAAATATAAAAGATCTTATTCACTGTCCCAAGAAATTTTTGTACTTGTTCTGAAGAGATGGAAAGTACTAAGGGAACTGCCCCCTAATACTTTCAGATGATATCGAGACAAAACAACCCCTAAAAGTCGACCCTGATAAGATTAATCCAAATTAAATATAAAAGATATATTC
The DNA here is from genome assembly GCA_037103525.1 of Ganaspis brasiliensis. Taxonomy (NCBI): domain Eukaryota; kingdom Metazoa; phylum Arthropoda; class Insecta; order Hymenoptera; family Figitidae; genus Ganaspis; species Ganaspis brasiliensis. The sequence goes on from JAZKLR010000014.1 coordinate 2,117,183, forward strand.
ACTGTCCCAAGAAATTTTTGTACTTGTTCTGAAGAGAAGGAATGTACTTAGGGGACTGCCCCCTAATACTTCCAGATGATATCGAGCCAAAACGACCCCTAAAAGTCAACCCCGATAAGAATAATCTAAGCTAAATATAAAAGATATTATTCACTCTCCAAAAAAATTTTTGTACTTGTTCTGAAGAGAAGAAATGTACTTACGGGACTGCGCCCTAATACTTCCAGATGATATCGAGACAAAACAACCTCTAAAAGTTACCCCTGATAAGAATAATCTAAGTGAAATATAAAAGATATTATTCACACTCCCAAAAAATTTTTGTACTTGTTCTGAAGAAATGGAAAGTACTAAGGAGACTGCCCCCTAATACTTCCAGATGATATCGAGACAAAACAACCCCTAAAAGTCACCCCTGATAAGATTATTCCAAATTAAATATAAACGATATTATTCAATTTTCAAAAAAACTTTTTTACTTGTACTGAAGGGATGGATGATACTTAGGGGAATGCCCCTTAATACTTCCAGATGATATTGAGACAAAACAGCCCCTAAAAGTCACCCCTGATAAGATTAATCCAAATTAAATATAAACGATATTATTCACTTTCCCAAAAAATTTTTGTACTTGTACTGAAGGGATGGATGATACTTAGGGGACTGCCCTTTAATACTTCCAGATGATATCGAGACAAAACAGACCCTAAAAGTCACCCCTGATAAGATTAATCCAAATTAAATATAAAAGATATTATTCACTATCCCCAGAAATTTTTGTACTTGTTCTAAAGAGAAGGAAAGAACTTAGGGGACTGACCCTTAATACTTCCAGATGATATCAAGATAAAACAACCCATAAAAGTCACCCCTGATAAGATTGATCCAAATTAAATAAAAAAGATATTATTCACTGTCCCAAGAAATTTTTGTACTTGTTCTGAAGAGAAGGAAAGTACTTAAGGGACTGTCCCTTAATACTTCCAGATGATATCAAGACAAAACAACCCTTAAAAGTCACCCCTGATAAGATTAACCCAAATTAAATATAGACGATATTATTCACTTTCCCAAACAATTTTTGTACTTGTTCTGAAGAGAAGAAATGTATTAAGGGGACTGCGCCCTAATACTTCCAGATGATATCGAGCCAAAACAACCCATAAAAGTCACCCCCGATAAGAATAATCTAAGTTAAATATAAAAGATATTATTCACATTCCCAAAAAATGTTTGTACTTGTTCTGAAGGGATAAAAAGTACTAAGGGGACTGCCCCCTAATACTTCCAGATGATATCGAGACAAAACAACCCCTAACAGTCGCCCCTGATAAGATTAATCCAAATTAAATATAAAAGATCTTATTCACTGTCCCAAGAAATTTTTGTACTTGTTCTGAAGAGATGGAAAGTACTAAGGGAACTGCCCCCTAATACTTTCAGATGATATCGATACAAAACAACCCCTAAAAGTCGCCCCTGATAAGATTAATCCAAATTAAATATAAAAGATATTATTTACTGTCCCAAAAAATTTTTGTACTTGTTCTGAAGAGATGGAATGTACTTAGGGGACTGCCCCCTAATACTTGCAGATGATATCGAGACAAAACAACCCCTAACAGTCGCCCCTGATAAGATTAATCCAAATTAAATATAAAAGATCTTATTCACTGTCCCAAGAAATTTTTGTACTTGTTCTGAAGAGATGGAAAGTACTAAGGGAACTGCCCCCTAATACTTTCAGATGATATCGAGACAAAACAACCCCTAAAAGTCGCCCCTGATAAGATTAATCCAAATTAAATATAAAAGATATATTCACTGTCCCAAGAAATTTTTGTACTTGTTCTGAAGAGATAGAATGTACTTAGGGGACTGCCTCCTAATACTTCCAGATGATATCGAGACAAAACAACCCCTAAAACTCGCCCCTGATAAGATTAATCCAAATTAAATATAAAAGATATTATTCACTGTCCCAAGAAATTTTTGTACTTGTTCTGAAAAGAAGGAATGTACTAAGGGGACTGCCCCTAATACTTGCAGATGATATCGAGACAAAAAAAACCCTTAAAAGTCCCCCCTGATAAGAATAATCTAAGTTAAATATAAAAGATATTATTCACTCTCCAAAAAAATTTTTGTACTTGTACTGAAGGGATGGATGATACTAAGGGGACTGCTCCTTAATACTTCCAGATGATATTAAGACAAAACAGCCCCTAAAAGTCACGCCTGATAAGATTAATCCAAATTAAATATAAAAGATATTATTCACTGTCCCAAGAAATTTTTGTACTTGTTCTGAAGAGAAGAAAAGTACTTAGGGGACTGCCCCCTAATACTTCCAGATGATATCAAGACAAAACAACCCTTAAAAGTCACCCCTGATAAGATTAATCCAAATTAAATATAAAAGATATTATTCACAGTCCCAAGAAATTTTTGTACTTGTTCTGAAGAGATGGAAAGTAATTAGGGGACTGCCCCCCAATACTATCAGATAATATCGAGCCAAAACGACCCCTAAAAGTCAACCCCGATAAGAATAATCTAAGCTAAATATAAAAGATATTATTCACTCTCCAAAAAAATTTTTGTACTTGTTCTGAAGAGAAGAAATGTACTTAGGGGACTGCGCCCTAATACTTCCAGATGATATCGAGACAAAACAACCTCTAAAAGTTACCCCTGATAAGAATAATCTAAGTGAAATATAAAAGATATTATTCACACTCCCAAAAAATTTTTGTACTTGTTCTGAAGAAATGGAAAGTACTAAGGGGACTGCCCCCTAATACTTCCAGATGATATCAAGACAAAACAACCCCTAAAAGTCACCCCTGATAAGATTATTCCAAATTAAATATAAACGATATTATTCAATTTTCAAAAAAACTTTTTTACTTGTACTGAAGGGATGGATGATACTTAGGGGAATGCCCCTTAATACTTCCAGATGATATTGAGACAAAACAGCCACTAAAAGTCACCCCTGATAAGGTTAATCCAAATTAAATATAAACGATATTATTCACTTTCCCAAAAAATTTTTGTACTTGTACTGAAGGGATGGATGATACTTAGGGGACTGCCCTTTAATACTTCCAGATGATATCGAAACAAAACAGACCCTAAAAGTCACTCCTGATAAGATTAATCCAAATTAAATATAAAAGATATTATTCACTATCCCCAGAAATTTTTGTACTTGTTCTAAAGAGAAGGAAAGAACTTAGGGGACTGACCCTTAATACTTCCAGATGATATCAAGATAAAACAACCCATAAAAGTCACCCCTGATAAGATTGATCCAAATTAAATAAAAAAGATATTATTCACTGTCCCAAGAAATTTTTGTACTTGTTCTGAAGAGAAGGAAAGTACTTAAGGGACTGTCCCTTAATACTTCCAGATGATATCAAGACAAAACAACCCTTAAAAGTCACCCCCGATAAGAATAATCTAAGTTAAATATATAAGATATTATTCACTCTCCAAAAAAATTTTTGTACTTGTTCTGAAGAGAAGAAATGTACTTAGGGGACTGCGCCCTAATACTTCCAGATGATATCGAGACAAAACAACCTCTAAAAGTTACCCCTGATAAGAATAATCTAAGTGAAATATAAAAGATATTATTCACACTCCCAAAAAATTTTTGTACTTGTTCTGAAGAGATGGAATGTACTTAGGGGACTGCCCCCTAATACTTGCAGATGACATCGAGACAAAACAACCCCTAACAGTCGTTAAATATAAAAGATATTATTCACTGTCCCAAAAAATTTTTGTACTTGTTCTGAAGAGATGGAAAGTACTAAGGGGACTGCCCCCTAATACTTGCAGATGATATCAAGACAAAACAACCCCTAAAAGTTACCCCCGATAAGAATAATCCAAATTAAATATAAAAGATATTATTCACTGTCCCAAGAAATTTTTGTACTTGTTCTGAAGAGATGAAAAGTACTAAGGGGACTGACCCCTAATACTTCCAGATGATATCGAGACAAAACAGCCCCTAAAAGTCACCCCTGATAAGATTAATCCAAATTAAATATAAACGATATTATTCACTTTCCCAAAAAATTTTGGTACTTGTACTAAAGGGATGGATGATACTTAGGGGACTGCCCCTTAATACTTCCAGATGATATCGAGACAAAACAGCCCCTAAAAGTCACCCCTGATAAGATTAATCCAAATTAAATATAAAAGATATTATTCACTGTCCCAAGAAATTTTTGTACTTGTTCTGAAGAGAAAGAATGTACTTAGGGGACTGCGCCCTAATACGTCCAGATGATGCGAGACAAAACAACCCCTAAAAGTCGCCCCTGATAAGATTAATCCAAATTAAAATTAAAAGATATTATTCACTGTCCCAAGAAATTTTTGTACTTGTTTAAAAGAGATGGAAAGTACTAAGAGGACTGCCCCCTAATACTTCCAGATGATATTGAGACAAAACAACCCCTAAAAGTCACCCATGATAAGATTAATCCAAATTAAATATAAAAGATATTATTCACTGTCCCAAGAAATTTTTGTACTTGTTCTGAAGAGAAAGAATGTACTTAGGGGACTGCGCCCTAATACTTCCAGATGATGCGAGACAAAACAACCCCTAAAAGTCGCCCCTGATAAGATTAATCCAAATTAAATATAAACGATATTATTCACTTTCCCAAAAAATTTTGGTACTTGTACTAAAGGGATGGATGATACTTAGGGGACTGCCCCTTAATACTTCCAGATGATATCGAGACAAAACAGCCCCTAAAAGTCACCCCTGATAAGATTAATCCAAATTAAATATAAAAGATATTATTCACTGTCCCAAGAAATTTTTGTACTTGTTCTGAAGAGAAAGAATGTACTTAGGGGACTGCGCCCTAATACTTCCAGATGATGCGAGACAAAACAACCCCTAAAAGTCGCCCCTGATAAGATTAATCCAAATTAAATATAAAAGATATTATTCACTGTCCCAAGAAATTTTTGTACTTGTTTTAAAGAGATGGAAAGTACTAAGAGGACTGCCCCCTAATACTTCCAAATGATATCGAGACAAAACAACCCCTAAAAGTTACCCCCGATAAGAATAATCCAAATTAAATATAAAAGATATTATTCAATGTCCCAAGAAATTTTTGTACTTGTTCTGAAGAGATGAAAAGTACTAAGGGGACTGACCCCTAATACTTCCAGATGATATCGAGACAAAACAGCCCCTAAAAGTCACCCCTGATAAGATTAATCCAAATTAAATATAAACGATATTATTCACTTTCCCAAAAAATTTTGGTACTTGTACTAAAGGGATGCATGATACTTAGGGGACTGCCCTTTAATACTTCCAGATGATATCGAGACAAAACAGCCCCTAAAAGTCACCCCTGATAAGATTAATCCAAATTAAATATAAAAGATATTATTCACTGTCCCAAGAAATTTTTGTACTTGTTCTGAAGAGAAAGAATGTACTTAGGGGACTGCGCCCTAATACTTCCAGATGATGCGAGACAAAACAACCCCTAAAAGTCGCCCCTGATAAGATTAATCCAAATTAAATATAAAAGATATTATTCACTGTCCCAAGAAATTTTTGTACTTGTTTTAAAGAGATGGAAAGTACTAAGAGGACTGCCCCCTAATACTTCCAGATGATATCGAGACAAAACAACCCCTAAAAGTCACCCCTGATAAGATTAATCCAAATTAAATATAAAAGATAGTATTCACTGTCCCAAGAAATTTTTGTACTTGTTCTGAAGAGAAGGAATGTACTTAGGGGACTGCCCCCTAATACTTGCAGATGATATCGAGACAAAACAACCCCTAAAAGTTACCCCTGATAAGAATAATCTAAGTTAAATATAAAAGATATTATTCACTCTCCCAAAATATTTTTGTACTTGTTCTGAAGAGAAGGAATGTACTTAGGGGACTGCCCCCTAATACTTGCAGATGATATCGAGACAAAACAACCCCTAAAAGTTACCCCTGATAAGAATAATCTAAGTTAAATATAAAAGATATTATTCACTTTCCCAAAAAATTTTTGTACTTGTTCTGAAGAGATGGAATGTACTTAGGGGACTGCCCCCTAATACTTGAAGATGACATCGAGACAAAACAACCCCTAACAGTCGTTAAATATAAAAGATATTATTCAATGTCCCAAAAAATTTTTGTACTTGTTCTGAAGAGATGGAAAGTACTAAGGGGACTGCCCCCTAATACTTGCAGATGATATCGAGACAAAACAACCCCTAAAAGTTACCCCCGATAAGAATAATCCAAATTAAATATAAAAGATATTATTCACTGTCCCAAGAAATTTTTGTACTTGTTCTGAAGAGAAGAAATGTACTTAGGGGACTGCCTTCTAATACTTGCAGATGATATCGAGACAAAACAACCCCTAAAAGTTACCCCCGATAAGAATAATCCAAATTAAATATAAAAGATATTATTCACTGTCCCAAGAAATTTTTGTACTTGTTCTGAAGAGAAGGAATGTACTTAGGGGACTGCCCCCTAATACTTCCAGATGATATCGAGACAAAACAACCCCTAAAAGTCGCCCCTGATAAGATTAATCCAAATTAAATATAAAAGATATTATTCACTGTCCCCAGAAATTTTTTGACTTGTTCTGAAGAGCAGGAATGTACTTAGGGGACTGCCCCCTAATACTTGCAGATGATATCGAGACAAAACAACCCCTAAAAGTTACCCCCGATAAGAATAATTCAAATTAAATATAAAAGATATTATTCACTGTCCCAAGAAATTTTTGTACTTGTTCTGAAGAGAAGGAATGTACTTAGGGGACTGCCCCCTAATACTTCCAGATGATATCGAGACAAAACAACCCCTAACAGTCGCCCCTGATAAGATTAATCCAAATTAAATTTAAAAGATCTTATTCACTGTCCCAAGAAATTTTTGTACTTGTTCTGAAGAGATGGAAAGTACTAAGGGAACTGCCCCCTAATACTTTCAGATGATATCGAGACAAAACAACCCCTAAAAGTCGCCCCTGATAAGATTAATCCAAATTAAATATAAAAGATATTATTTACTGTCCCAAAAATTTTTTGTACTTGTTCTGAAGAGATGGAATGTACTTAGGGGACTGCCCCCTAATACTTGCAGATGATATCGAGACAAAACAACCCCTAACAGTCGCCCCTGATAAGATTAATCCAAATTAAATATAAAAGATCTTATTCACTGTCCCAAGAAATTTTTGTACTTGTTCTGAAGAGATGGAAAGTACTAAAGGAACTGCCCCCTAATACTTTCAGATGATATCGAGACAAAACAACCCCTAAAAGTCGCCCCTGATAAGATTAATCCAAATTAAATATAAAAGATATATTCACTGTCCCAAGAAATTTTTGTACTTGTTCTGAAGAGATGGAATGTACTTAGGGGACTGCCTCCTAATACTTCCTGATGATATCGAGACAAAACGACCCCTAAAAGTCGCCCCTGATAAGATTAATCCAAATTAAATATAAAAGATATATTCACTGTCCCAAGAAATTTTTGTACTTGTTCTGAAGAGAAGGAATGTACTTAGGGGACTGCCCCCTAATACTTCCAGATGATATCGAGACAAAACAACCCCTAAAAGTCGCCCCTGATAAGATTAATCCAAATTAAATATAAAAGATATTATTCACTGTCCCAAGAAATTTTTGTACTTGTTCTGAAGAGATGGAAAGTACTAAGGGAACTGCCCCCTAATACTTTCAGATGATATCGAAACAAAACAACCCCTAACAGTCGCCCCTGATAAGATTAATCCAAATTAAATATAAAAGATCTTATTCACTGTCCCAAGAAATTTTTGTACTTGTTCTGAAGAGATGGAAAGTACTAAGGGAACTGCCCCCTAATACTTTCAGATGATATCGAGACAAAACAACCCCTAAAAGTCGCCCCTGATAAGATTAATCCAAATTAAATATAAAAGATATATTCACTGTCCCAAGAAATTTTTGTACTTGTTCTGAAGAGATAGAATGTACTTAGGGGACTGCCTCCTAATACTTCCAGATGATATCGAGACAAAACAACCCCTAAAACTCGCCCCTGATAAGATTAATCCAAATTAAATATAAAAGATATTATTCACTGTCCCAAGAAATTTTTGTACTTGTTCTGAAAAGAAGGAATGTACTAAGGGGACTGCCCCTAATACTTGCAGATGATATCGAGACAAAAAAACCCTTAAAAGTCCCCCCTGATAAGAATAATCTAAGTTAAATATAAAAGATATTATTCACTCTCCAAAAAAATTTTTGTACTTGTACTGAAGGGATGGATGATACTAAGGGGACTGCTCCTTAATACTTCCAGATGATATTAAGACAAAACAGCCCCTAAAAGTCACGCCTGATAAGATTAATCCAAATTAAATATAAAAGATATTATTCACTGTCCCAAGAAATTTTTGTACTTGTCCTGAAGAGAAGAAAAGTACTTAGGGGACTGCCCCCTAATACTTCCAGATGATATCAAGACAAAACAACCCTTAAAAGTCACCCCTGATAAGATTAATCCAAATTAAATATAAAAGATATTATTCACAGTCCCAAGAAATTTTTGTACTTGTTCTGAAGAGATGGAAAGTAATTAGGGGACTGCCCCCCAATACTATCAGATAATATCGAGCCAAAACGACCTCTAAAAGTCAACCCCGATAAGAATAATCTAAGCTAAATATAAAAGATATTATTCACTCTCCAAAAAAATTTTTGTACTTGTTCTGAAGAGAAGAAATGTACTTAGGGGACTGCGCCCTAATACTTCCAGATGATATCGAGACAAAACAACCTCTAAAAGTTACCCCTGATAAGAATAATCTAAGTGAAATATAAAAGATATTATTCACACTCCCAAAAAATTTTTGTACTTGTTCTAAAGAAATGGAAAGTACTAAGGGGACTGCCCCCTAATACTTCCAGATGATATCAAGACAAAACAACCCCTAAAAGTCACCCCTGATAAGATTATTCCAAATTAAATATAAACGATATTATTCAATTTTCAAAAAAACTTTTTTACTTGTACTGAAGGGATGGATGATACTTAGGGGAATGCCCCTTAATACTTCCAGATGATATTGAGACAAAACAGCCACTAAAAGTCACCCCTGATAAGGTTAATCCAAATTAAATATAAACGATATTATTCACTTTCCCAAAAAATTTTTGTACTTGTACTGAAGGGATGGATGATACTTAGGGGACTGCCCTTTAATACTTCCAGATGATATCGAAACAAAACAGACCCTAAAAGTCACTCCTGATAAGATTAATCCAAATTAAATATAAAAGATATTATTCACTATCCCCAGAAATTTTTGTACTTGTTCTAAAGAGAAGGAAAGAACTTAGGGGACTGACCCTTAATACTTCCAGATGATATCAAGATAAAACAACCCATAAAAGTCACCCCTGATAAGATTGATCCAAATTAAATAAAAAAGATATTATTCACTGTCCCAAGAAATTTTTGTACTTGTTCTGAAGAGAAGGAAAGTACTTAAGGGACTGTCCCTTAATACTTCCAGATGATATCAAGACAAAACAACCCTTAAAAGTCACCCCCGATAAGAATAATCCAAATTAAATATAAAAGATATTATTCACTGTCCCAAGAAATTTTTGTACTTGTTCTGAAGAGATGAAAAGTACTAAGGGGACTGACCCCTAATACTTCCAGATGATATCGAGACAAAACAGCCCCTAAAAGTCACCCCTGATAAGATTAATCCAAATTAAATATAAACGATATTATTCACTTTCCCAAAAAATTTTGGTACTTGTACTAAAGGGATGGATGATACTTAGGGGGCTGCCCCTTAATACTTCCAGATGATATCGAGACAAAACAGCCCCTAAAAGTCACCCCTGATAAGATTAATCCAAATTAAATATAAAAGATATTATTCACTGTCCCAAGAAATTTTTGTACTTGTTCTGAAGAGAAAGAATGTACTTAGGGGACTGCGCCCTAATACGTCCAGATGATGCGAGACAAAACAACCCCTAAAAGTCGCCCCTGATAAGATTAATCCAAATTAAATATAAAAGATATTATTCACTGTCCCAAGAAATTTTTGTACTTGTTTTAAAGAGATGGAAAGTACTAAGAGGACTGCCCCCTAATACTTCCAAATGATATCGAGACAAAACAACCCCTAAAAGTTACCCCCGATAAGAATAATCCAAATTAAATATAAAAGATATTATTCAATGTCCCAAGAAATTTTTGTACTTGTTCTGAAGAGATGAAAAGTACTAAGGGGACTGACCCCTAATACTTCCAGATGATATCGAGACAAAACAGCCCCTAAAAGTCACCCCTGATAAGATTAATCCAAATTAAATATAAACGATATTATTCACTTTCCCAAAAAATTTTGGTACTTGTACTAAAGGGATGGATGATACTTAGGGGGCTGCCCCTTAATACTTCCAGATGATATCGAGACAAAACAGCCCCTAAAAGTCACCCCTGATAAGATTAATCCAAATTAAATATAAAAGATATTATTCACTGTCCCAAGAAATTTTTGTACTTGTTCTGAAGAGAAAGAATGTACTTAGGGGACTGCGCCCTAATACGTCCAGATGATGCGAGACAAAACAACCCCTAAAAGTCGCCCCTGATAAGATTAATCCAAATTAAATATAAAAGATATTATTCACTTTCCCAAAAAATTTTGGTACTTGTACTAAAGGGATGCATGATACTTAGGGGACTGCCCCTTAATACTTCCAGATGATATCGAGACAAAACAGCCCCTAAAAGTCACCCCTGATAAGATTAATCCAAATTAAATATAAAAGATATTATTCACTGTCCCAAGAAATTTTTGTACTTGTTCTGAAGAGAAAGAATGTACTTAGGGGACTGCGCCCTAATACTTCCAGATGATGCGAGACAAAACAACCCCTAAAAGTCGCCCCTGATAAGATTAATCCAAATTAAATATAAAAGATATTATTCACTGTCCCAAGAAATTTTTGTACTTGTTTTAAAGAGATGGAAAGTACTAAGAGGACTGCCCCCTAATACTTCCAAATGATATCGAGACAAAACAACCCCTAAAAGTTACCCCCGATAAGAATAATCCAAATTAAATATAAAAGATATTATTCAATGTCCCAAGAAATTTTTGTACTTGTTTTAAAGAGATGGAAAGTACTAAGAGGACTGCCCCCTAATACTTTCAGATGATATCGAGACAAAACAACCCCTAAAAGTCACCCCTGATAAGATTAATCCAAATTAAATATAAAAGATAGTATTCACTGTCCCAAGAAATTTTTGTACTTGTTCTGAAGAGAAGGAATGTACTTAGGGGACTGCCCCCTAATACTTGCAGATGATATCGAGACAAAACAACCCCTAAAAGTTACCCCTGATAAGAATAATCTAAGTTAAATATAAAAGATATTATTCACTCTCCCAAAAAATTTTTGTACTTGTTCTGAAGAGAAGGAATGTACTTAGGGGACTGCCCCCTAATACTTGCAGATGATATCGAGACAAAACAACCCCTAAAAGTTACCCCTGATAAGAATAATCTAAGTTAAATATAAAAGATATTATTCACTCTCCTAAAAAATTTTTGTACTTGTTCTGAAGAGATGGAATGTACTTAGGGGACTGCCCCCTAATACTTGCAGATGACATCGAGACAAAACAACCCCTAACAGTCGTTAAATATAAAAGATATTATTCAATGTCCCAAAAAATTTTTGTACTTGTTCTGAAGAGATGGAAAGTACTAAGGGGACTGCCCCCTAATACTTGCAGATGATATCGAGACAAAACAACCCCTAAAAGTTACCCCCGATAAGAATAATCCAAATTAAATATAAAAGATATTATTCACTGTCCCAAGAAATTTTTGTACTTGTTCTGAAGAGAAGAAATGTACTTAGGGGACTGCCCCCTAATACTTGCAGATGATATCGAGACAAAACAACCCCTAAAAGTTACCCCCGATAAGAATAATCCAAATTAAATATAAAAGATATTATTCACTGTCCCAAGAAATTTTTGTACTTGTTCTGAAGGGAAGGAATGTACTTAGGGGACTGCCCCCTAATACTTCCAGATGATATCGAGACAAAACAACCCCTAAAAGTCGCCCCTGATAAGATTAATCCAAATTAAATATAAAAGATATTATTCACTGTCCCCAGAAATTTTTGGACTTGTTTTGAAGAGCAGGAATGTACTTAGGGGACTGCCCCCTAATACTTGCAGATGATATCGAGACAAAACAACCCCTAAAAGTTACCCCTGATAAGAATAATTCAAATTAAATATAAAAGATATTATTCACTGTCCCAAGAAATATTTGTACTTGTTCTGAAGAGAAGGAATGTACTTAGGGGACTGCCCCCTAATACTTCCAGATGATATCGAGACAAAACAACCCCTAACAGTCGCCCCTGATAAGATTAATACAAATTAAATTTAAAAGATCTTATTCACTGTCCCAAGAAATTTTTGTACTTGTTCTGAAGAGATGGAAAGTACTAAGGGAACTGCCCCCTAATACTTTCAGATGATATCGAGACAAAACAACCCCTAAAAGTCGCCCCTGATAAGATTAATCCAAATTAAATATAAAAGATATTATTTACTGTCCCAAAAATTTTTTGTACTTGTTCTGAAGAGATGGAATGTACTTAGGGGACTGCCCCCTAATACTTGCAGATGATATCGAGACAAAACAACCCCTAACAGTCGCCCCTGATAAGATTAATCCAAATTAAATATAAAAGATCTTATTCACTGTCCCAAGAAATTTTTGTACTTGTTCTGAAGAGATGGAAAGTACTAAGGGAACTGCCCCCTAATACTTTCAGATGATATCGAGACAAAACAACCCCTAAAAGTCGCCCCTGATAAGATTAATCCAAATTAAATATAAAAGATATATTCACTGTCCCAAGAAATTTTTGTACTTGTTCTGAAGAGATGGAATGTACTTAGGGGACTGCCTCCTAATACTTCCTGATGATATCGAGACAAAACGACCCCTAAAAGTCGCCCCTGATAAGATTAATCCAAATTAAATATAAAAGATATATTCACTGTCCCAAGAAATTTTTGTACTTGTTCTGAAGAGAAGGAATGTACTTAGGGGACTGCCCCCTAATACTTCCAGATGATATCGAGACAAAACAACCCCTAAAAGTCGCCCCTGATAAGATTAATCCAAATTAAATATAAAAGATATTATTCACTGTCCCAAGAAATTTTTGTACTTGTTCTGAAGAGAAGGAATGTACTAAGGGGACTGCCCCTAATACTTGCAGATGATATCGAGACAAAACAACCCTTAAAAGTCCCCCCTGATAAGAATAATCTAAGTTAAATATAAAAGATATTATTCACTGTCCCAAGAAATTTTTGTACTTGTTCTGAAGAGAAGGAATGTACTTAGGGGACTGCCCCCTAATACTTGCAGATGATATCGAGACAAAACAACCCTTAAAAGTCGCCCCTGATAAGATTAATCCAAAATAAATATAAAAGATATTATTCACTGTCCCCAGAAATTTTTGGACTTGTTCTGAAGAGAAGGAATGTACTTAGGGGACTGCCCCCTAATACTTGCAGATGATATCGAGACAAAACAACCCTTAAAAGTCCCCCCTGATAAGAATAATCTAAGTTAAATATAAAAGATATTATTCACTGTCCCAAGAAATTTTTGTACTTGTTCTGAAGAGAAGGAATGTACTTAGGGGACTGCCCCCTAATACTTGCAGATGATATCGAGACAAAACAACCCTTAAAAGTCGCCCCTGATAAGATTAATCCAAAATAAATATAAAAGATATTATTCACTGTCCCCAGAAATTTTTGTACTTGTTCTGAAGAGATGGAATGTACTTAGGGGACTGCCTCCTAATACTTCCTGATGATATCGAGACAAAACGACCCCTAAAAGTCGCCCCTGATAAGATTAATCCAAATTAAATATAAAAGATATATTCACTGTCCCAAGAAATTTTTGTACTTGTTCTGAAGAGAAGGAATGTACTAAGGGGACTGCCCCTAATACTTGCAGATGATATCGAGACAAAACAACCCTTAAAAGTCCCCCCTGATAAGAATAATCTAAGTTAAATATAAAAGATATTATTCACTGTCCCAAGAAATTTTTGTACTTGTTCTGAAGAGAAGGAATGTACTTAGGGGACTGCCCCCTAATACTTGCAGATGATATCGAGACAAAACAACCCTTAAAAGTCGCCCCTGATAAGATTAATCCAAAATAAATATAAAAGATATTATTCACTGTCCCCAGAAATTTTTGGACTTGTTCTGAAGAGAAGGAATGTACTTAGGGGACTGCCCCCTAATACTTGCAGATGATATCGAGACAAAACAACCCCTAAAAGTTACCCCCGATAAGAATAATCCAAATTAAATATAAAAGATATTATTCACTGTCCCAAGAAATTTTTGTACTTGTTCTGAAGAGAAGGAATGTACTCAGGGGACTGCCCCCTAATACTTCCAGATGATATCGAGACAAAACAACCCCTAACAGTCGCCCCTGATAAGATTAATCCAAATTAAATATAAAAGATCTTATTCACTGTCCCAAGAAATTTTTGTACTTGTTCTGAAGAGATGAAAAGTACTAAGGGAACTGCCCCCTAATACTTTCAGATGATATCGAGACAAAACAACCCCTAAAAGTCGCCCCAGATAAGATTAATCCAAATTAAATATAAAAGATATTATTTACTGTCCCAAAAAATTTTTGTACTTGTTCTGAAGAGATGGAATGTACTTAGGGGACTGCCCCCTAATACTTGCAGATGATATCGAGACTAAAACAACCCCTAACAGTCGCCCCTGATAAGATTAATCCAAATTAAATATAAAAGATCTTATTCACTGTCCCAAGAAATTTTTGTACTTGTTCTGAAGAGATGGAAAGTACTAACGGAACTGCCCCCTAATACTTTCAGATGATATCGAGACAAAACAACCCCTAAAAGTCGCCCCTGATAAGATTAATCCAAATTAAATATAAAAGATATATTCACTGTCCCAAGAAATTTTTGTACTTGTTCTGAAGAGATGGAATGTACTTAGGGGACTGCCAACTAATACTTCCTGATGATATCGAGACAAAACGACCCCTAAAAGTCGCCCCTGATAAGATTAATCCAAATTAAATATAAAAGATATATTCACTGTCCCAAGAAATTTTTGTACTTGTTCTGAAGAGAAGGAATGTACTTAGGGGACTGCCCCCTAATACTTCCAGATGATATCGAGACAAAACAACCCCTAAAAGTCGCCCCTGATAAGATTAATCTAAATTAAATATAAAAGATATTATTCACTGTCCCAAGAAATTTTTGTACTTGTTCTGAAGAGAAGGAATGTACTAAGGGGACTGCCCCTAATACTTGCAGATGATATCGAGACAAAACAACCCTTGAAAGTCCCCCCTGATAAGAATAATCTAAGTTAAATATAAAAGATATTATTCACTGTCCCAAGAAATTTTTGTACTTGTTCTGAAGAGAAGGAATGTACTTAGGGGACTGCCCCCTAATACTTTTAGATGATATCGAGACAAAACAACCCTTAAAAGTCGCCCCTGATAAGATTAATCCAAAATAAATATAAAAGATATTATTCACTGTCCCCAGAAATTTTTGGACTTGTTCTGAAGAGAAGGAATGTACTTAGGGGACTGCCCCCTAATACTTGCAGATGATATCGAGACAAAACAACCCTTAAAAGTCCCCCCTGATAAGAATAATCTAAGTTAAATATAAAAGATATTATTCACTGTCCCAAGAAATTTTTGTACTTGTTCTGAAGAGAAGGAATGTACTTAGGGGACTGCCCCCTAATACTTGCAGATGATATCGAGACAAAACAACCCTTAAAAGTCCCCCCTGATAAGAATAATCTAAGTTAAATATAAAAGATATTATTCACTGTCCCAAGAAATTTTTGTACTTGTTCTGAAGAGAAGGAATGTACTTAGGGGACTGCCCCCTAATACTTGCAGATGATATTGAGACAAAACAACCCTTAAAAGTCGCCCCTGATAAGATTAATCCAAAATAAATATAAAAGATATTATTCACTGTCCCCAGAAATTTTTGTACTTGTTCTGAAGAGATGGAATGTACTTAGGGGACTGCCTCCTAATACTTCCTGATGATATCGAGACAAAACGACCCCTAAAAGTCGCCCCTGATAAGATTAATCCAAATTAAATATAAAAGATATATTCACTGTCCCAAGAAATTTTTGTACTTGTTCTGAAGAGAAGGAATGTACTTAGGGGACTGCCCCTAATACTTCCAGATTATATCGAGACAAAACAACCCCTAAAAGTCGCCCCTGATAAGATTAATCCAAATTAAATATAAAAGATATTATTCACTGTCCCAAGAAATTTTTGTACTTGTTCTGAAGAGAAGGAATGTACTAAGGGGACTGCCCCTAATACTTGCAGATGATATCGAGACAAAACAACCCTTAAAAGTCCCCCCTGATAAGAATAATCTAAGTTAAATATAAAAGATATTATTCACTGTCCCAAGAAATTTTTGTACTTGTTCTGAAGAGAAGGAATGTACTTAGGGGACTGCCCCCTAATACTTGCAGATGATATCAAGACAAAACAACCCTTAAAAGTCGCCCCTGATAAGATTAATCCAAAATAAATATAAAAGATATTATTCACTGTCCCCAGAAATTTTTGGACTTGTTCTGAAGAGAAGGAATGTACTTAGGGGACTGCCCCCTAATACTTGCAGATGATATCGAGACAAAACAACCCCTAAAAGTTACCCCCGATAAGAATAATCCAAATTAAATATAAAAGATATTATTCACTGTCCCAAGAAATTTTTGTACTTGTTCTGAAGAGAAGGAATGTACTCAGGGGACAGCCCCCTAATACTTCCAGATGATATCGAGACAAAACAACCCCTAACAGTCGCCCCTGATAAGATTAATCTAAATTAAATATAAAAGATCTTATTCACTGTCCCAAGAAATTTTTGTACTTGTTCTGAAGAGATGGAAAGTACTAAGGGAACTGCCCCCTAATACTTTCAGATGATATCGAGACAAAACAACCCCTAAAAGTCGCCCCAGATAAGATTAATCCAAATTAAATATAAAAGATATTATTTACTGTCCCAAAAAATTTTTGTACTTGTTCTGAAGAGATGGAATGTACTTAGGGGACTGCCCCCTAATACTTGCAGATGATATCGAGACTAAAACAACCCCTAACAGTCGCCCCTGATAAGATTAATCCAAATTAAATATAAAAGATCTTATTCACTGTCCCAAGAAATTTTTGTACTTGTTCTGAAGAGATGGAAAGTACTAAGGGAACTGCCCCCTAATACTTTCAGATGATACCGAGACAAAACAACCCCTAAAAGTCGCCCCTGATAAGATTAATCCAAATTAAATATAAAAGATATATTCACTGTCCCAAGAAATTTTTGTACTTGTTCTGAAGAGATGGAATGTACTTAGGGGACTGCCTCCTAATACTTCCTGATGATATCGAGACAAAACGACCCCTAAAAGTCGCCCCTGATAAGATTAATCCAAATTAAATATAAAAGATATATTCACTGTCCCAAGAAATTTTTGTACTTGTTCTGAAGAGAAAAAAATGTACTTAGGGGACTGCCCCCTAATACTTCCAGATGATATCGAGACAAAACAACCCCTAAAAGTCGCCCCTGATAAGATTAATCCAAATTAAATATAAAAGATATTATTCACTGTCCCAAGAAATTTTTGTACTTGTTCTGAAGAGAAGGAATGTACTAAGGGGACTGCCCCTAATACTTGCAGATGATATCGAGACAAAACAACCCTTAAAAGTCCCCCCTGATAAGAATAATCTAAGTTAAATATAAAAGATATTATTCACTCTCCAAAAAAATTTTTGTACTTGTACTGAAGGGATGGATGATACTAAGGGGACTGCCCCTTAATACTTCCAGATGATATTAAGACAAAACAGCCCCTAAAAGTCACGCCTGATAAGATTAATCCAAATTAAATATAAAAGATATTATTCACTGTCCCAAGAAATTTTTGTACTTGTTCTGAAGAGAAGAAAAGTACTTACGGGACTGCCCCTAATACTTGCAGATGATATCAAGACAAAACAACCCTTCAAAGTCACCCCTGATAAGATTAATCCAAATTAAATATAAAAGATATTATTCACAGTCCCAAGAAATTTTTGTACTTGTTCTGAAGAGATGGAAAGTAATTAGGGGACTGCCCCCCAATACTATCAGATAATATCGAGCCAAAACGACCCCTAAAAGTCAACCCCGATAAGAATAATCTAAGCTAAATATAAAAGATATTATTCACTCTCCAAAAAAATTTTTGTACTTGTTCTGAAGAGAAGAAATGTACTTAGGGGACTGCGCCCTAATACTTCCAGATGATATCGAGACAAAACAACCTCTAAAAGTTACCCCTGATAAGAATAATCCAAGTGAAATATAAAAGATATTATTCACACTCCCAAAAAATTTTTGTACTTGTTCTGAAGAAATGGAAAGTACTAAGGGGACTGCCGCCTAATACTTCCAGATGATATCGAGACAAAACAACCCCTAAAAGTCACCCCTGATAAGATTATTCCAAATTAAATATAAAAGATATTATTCACTGTCCCAAGAAATTTTTGTACTTGTTCTGAAGAGAAAGAATGTACTTAGGGGACTGCGCCCTAATACTTCCAGATGATGCGAGACAAAACAACCCCTAAAAGTCACCCCTGATAAGATTATTCCAAATTAAATATAAAAGATATTATTCACTCTCCAAAAAAATTTTTGTACTTGTTCTGAAGAGAAGAAATGTACTTAGGGGACTGCGCCCTAATACTTCCAGATGATATTAAGACAAAACAGCCCCTAAAAGTCACCCCTGATAAGATTAATCCAAATTAAATATAAACGATATTATTCACTTTCCCAAAAAATTTTTGTACTTGTACTGAAGGGATGGATGATACTTAGGGGACTGCCCTTTAAAACTTCCAGATGATATCGAGACAAAACAGACCCTAAAAGTCACCCCTGATAAGATTAATCTAAATTAAATATAAAAGATATTATTCACTATCCCCAGAAATTTTTGTACTTGTTCTAAAGAGAAGGAAAGAACTTAGGGGACTGACCCTTAATACTTCCAGATGATATCAAGATAAAAAAACCCATAAAAGTCACCCCTGATAAGATTGATCCAAATTAAATAAAAAAGATATTATTCACTATCCCCAGAAATTTTTGTACTTGTTCTAAAGAGAAGGAAAGAACTTAAGGGACTGTCCCTTAATACTTCCAGATGATATCAAGACAAAACAACCCTTAAAAGTCACCCCCGATAAGAATAATCTAAGTTAAATATAAAAGATATTATTCACTCTCCAAAAAAATTTTTGTACTTGTTCTGAAGAGAAGAAATGTACTTAGAGGACTGCGCCCTAATACTTCCAGATGATATCGAGACAAAACAACCTCTAAAAGTTACCCCTGATAAGAATAATCTAAGTGAAATATAAAAGATATTATTCACACTCCCAAAAAATTTTTGTACTTGTTCTGAAGAAATGGAAAGTACTAAGGGGACTGCCCCCTAATACTTCCAGATGATATCGAGACAAAACAACCCCTAAAAGTCACCCCTGATAAGATTATTCCAAATTAAATATAAACGATATTATTCAATTTTCAAAAAAACTTTTTTACTTGTACTGAAGGGATGGATGATACTCAGGGGAATGCCCCTTAATACTTCCAGATGATATTGAGACAAAACAGCCCCTAAAAGTCACCCCTGATAAGATTAATCCAAATTAAATATAAACGATATTATTAACTTTCCCAAAAAATTTTTGTACTTGTACTGAAGGGATGGATGATACTTAGGGGACTGCCCTTTAATACTTCCAGATGATATCGAGACAAAACAGACCCTAAAAGTCACCCCTGATAAGATTAATCCAAATTAAATATAAAAGATATTATTCACTATCCCCAGAAATTTTTGTACTTGTTCTAAAGAGAAGGAAAGAACTTAGGGGACTGACCCTTAATACTTCCAGATGATATCAAGATAAAACAACTCATAAAAGTCACCCCTGATAAGATTGATCCAAATTAAATAAAAAAGATATTATTCACTGTCCCAAGAAATTTTTTTACTTGTTCTGAAGAGAAGGAAAGTACTTAAGGGACTGTCCCTTAATACTTCCAGATGATATCAAGACAAAACAACCCTTAAAAGTCACCCCTGATAAGATTAATCCAAACTAAATATAAAAGATATTATTCACTGTCCCCAGAAATTTTTGTACTTGTTTTAAAGAGAAGGAAAGTACTTAGGAGACTGCCCCTTAATACTTCCAGATGATATCAAGACAAAACAACCCCTAAAAGTCACCCCTGATAAGATTAATCCAAATTAAATATAAACGATATTATTCACTTTCCCAAAAAATTTTTGTACTTGTACTGAAGGGATGGATGATACTTAGATGACTGCCTCTTAATACTTCCAGATGATATTAAGACAAAACAGCCCCTAAAAGTCACCCCTGATAAGATTAATCCAAATTAAATATAAAAGATATTATTCACTGTCCCAAGAAATTTTTGTACTTGTTCTGAAGAGATGAAAAGTACTTAGGGGACTGCCCCTCAATACATCCAGATGATATCAATAGAAAACAACCCCTAAAAGTCACCCCTGATAAGATTAATCCAAATTAAATATAAAAGATATTATTCACTGTCCTCAGAAATTTTTGTACTTGTTCTGAAGAGAAGAAAAGTACTTAGGGGACTGCCCCTTAATACTTCCAGATGATATCAAGAAAAAACAACACTTAAAAGTCACCCCTGATAAGATTAATCCAAATTAAATATAAAAGATATTATTCACTCTCCCAAAAAATTTTTTTACTTGTTCTGAAGAGAAGGAATGTACTTAGGGGACTGCCCTCTAATACTTCCAGATTATATGGAGACAAAGAACCCCTAAAAGTCACCCCTGATAAGATTAATCCAAATTAAATATAAAAGATATTATTCTCTGTCCAAGAAATTTTTGTACTTGTTTTGAAGAGATGGAAAGTACTTAGCGGACTGCCCCCTAATACTATCAGATGATATCGAGCCAAAACAACCCCTAAAAGTCACCCCCGATAAGAATAATCTAAAATAAATATAAAAGATATTATTCACTCTCCAAAAAAATTTTTGTACTTGTTCTGAAGAAAAGAAATGTACTAAGGGGACTGCGCCCTAATACTTCCAGATGATACGAGACAAAACAACCCCTAAAAGTTACCCCTGATAAGAATATCTAAGTTAAATATAAAAGATATTATTCACTCTCCCAAAAAATTTTTGAACCTGTTCTAAAGAGATGGAAAGTAATAAGGGGACTGCCCCCTAATACTTCCAGATGATATCAAGACAAAACAACCCCTAAAAGTCACACCTGATAAAATTAATCCAAATTAAATATAAAAGATATTATTCACTGTCCCAAGAAATTTTTTTACTTGTTCTGAAGAGATGGATAGTACTAAGGGGACTGCCCCCTAAGACTTCCAGATGATGTCAAGACAAAACAATCCCTAAAAGTCACCCCTGGTAAGATTAATCCAAATTCAATATAAAAGATATTATTCACTGTCCCCAGAAGTTTTTGTACTTGTTCAGAAAAGAAGGAATGTACTAAGGGAACTGCCCTTTAATACTTTCAGATGATATCGAGACAAAACAACCTCTAAAAGTCGCCCCTGATAAGATTAATCCAAATTAAATATAAAAGATATTATTCACTGTCCCAAGAAATTTTTGTACTTGTTCTGAAAAGAAGGAATGTACTTAGGGGACTGCCCCCTAATACTTTCAGATGATATCGAGACAAAACAACCCCTAAAAGTCACTCCTGATAAGATTAATCCAAATAAAATATAAACGATATTATTCACTTTCCCAAAAAATTTTTGTACTTGTACTAAAGTGATGGATGATACTTAGGGGAATGCCCCTTAATACTTTCCGATGATATCGAGACAAAACAGTCCCTAAAAGTCACCCCTGATAAGATTAATCCAAATTAAATATATAAGATATTATTCACTGTCCCAAGAAATTTTTGTACTTGTTCTAAAGAGATGGAAAGTACTAAGGGGACTGCCCCCTAATACTTGCAGATGATATCGAGACAAAACAACCCCTAAAAGTTACCCCCGATAAGAATAATCCAAATTAAATATAAAAGATATTATTCACTGTCCCAAGAAATTTTTGTACTTGTTCTGAAGAGAAGGAATGTACTAAGGGGAATGCCCCCTAATACTTCCGGATGATATCGAGACAAAACAACCCCTAACAGTCGCCCCTGATAAGATTAATCCAAATTCAATATAAAAGATATTATTCACTGTCCCCAAAAATTTCTGTACTTGTTCGGAAAAGAAGGAAAGTACTTAGGAGACTGCCCCTTAATACTTCCAGATGATATCGAGACAAAACTGCCCCTAAAAGTCACCCTTGATAAGAATAATCCAAATTAAATATAAAAGATATTATTCACTGTCCCAAGAAATTTTTGTACTTGTTCTGAAGAGATGAAAAGTACTAAGGGGACTGACCCTTAATACATCCAGATGATATCGAGACAAGACAACCCCTAAAAGTCACCCCTGATAAGATTAATCCAAATTAAATATAAACGATATTATTCACTTTCCCAAAAAATTTTTGTACTTGTACTGAAGGGATGGATGATACTTAGGGGACTGCCCCTTTAAACTTCCAGATGATATCGAGACAAAACAGCCTTCAAAAGTCACACCTGATAAGATAAGACCAAATTAAATATGAACGATATTATTCACTTTCCCAAAAAATTTTTGTACTTGTACTAAAGGGATGGATGATACTTAGGGGACTGCCCCTTAATACTTCCAGATGATATCGAGACAAAACTGCCCCTAAAAGTCACCCCTAATAAGAATAATCCAAATTAAATATAAAAGATATTATTCACTGTCGCAAGAAATTTTTGTACTTGTTCTAAAGAGATGAAAAGTACTAAGGGGTCTGACCCCTAATACTTCCAGATGATATCGAGACAAAACAGCCCCTAAAAGTCACCCCTGATAAGAATAATCCAAATTAAATATAAAAGATATTATTCACTGTCCCAAGAAATTTTTGTACTTGTTTTGAAGAGATGGAAAGTACTAAGGGGACTGCCCCCTAATACTTGCAGATGATATCGAGACAAAACAACCCCTTAAAGTTACCCCCGATAAAAATAATCCAAATTAAATATAAAAGATATTATTCACTGTCCCAAGAAATTTTTGTACTTGTTCTAAAGAGAAGGAATGTACTTAGGGGACTGCCCCCTAATACTTTCAGATGATATCGAGACAAAACAGTCCCTAAAAGTCACCCCTGATAAGATTAATCCAAATTAAATACAAAAGATATTATTCACTGTCCCAAGAAATTTTTGTACTTGTTCTGAAGAGATGGAAAGTACTAAGGGGACTGCCCCCTAATACTTGCAGATGATATCGAGACAAAACAACACCTAAAAGTTACCCCCGATAAGAATAATCCAAATTAAATATAAAAGATATTATTCACTGTCCCAAGAAATTTTTGTACTTGTTCTGAAGAGAAGGAATGTACTAAGGGGAATGCCCCCTAATACTTCCAGATGATATCGAGACAAAACAACCCCTAACAGTCGCCCCTGATAAGATTAATCCAAATTCAATATAAAAGATATTATTCACTGTCCCCAGAAATTTCTGTACTTGTTCGGAAAAGAAGGAAAGTACTTAGGAGACTGCCCCTTAATACTTCCAGATGATATCGAGACAAAACTGCCCCTAAAAGTCACCCCTGATAAGAATAATCCAAATTAAATATAAAAGATATTATTCACTGTCCCAAGAAATTTTTGTACTTGTTCTGAAGAGATGAAAAGTACTAAGGGGACTGACCCTTAATACATCCAGATGATATCGAGACAAGACAACCCCTAAAAGACACCCCTGATAAGATTAATCCAAATTAAATATAACCGATATTATTCACTTTCCCAAAAAATTTTTGTACTTGTACTGAAGGGATGGATGATACTTAGGGGACTGCCCCTTTAAACTTCCAGATGATATCGAGACAAAACTGCCCCTAAAAGTCACCCCTAATAAGAATAATCCAAATTAAATATAAAAGATATTATTCACTGTCGCAAGAAATTTTTGTACTTGTTCTGAAGAGATGAAAAGTACTAAGGGGACTGACCCCTAATACTTCCAGATGATATCGAGACAAAACAGCCCCTAAAAGTCACCCCTGATAAGATTAATCCAAATTAAATATAAAAGATATTATTCACTGTCCCAAGAAATTTTTGTACTTGTTCTGAAGAGAAAGAATGTACTTAGGGGACTGCGCCCTAATACTTCCAGATGATGCGAGACAAAACAACCCCTAAAAGTCACCCCTGATAAGATTATTCCAAATTAAATATAAAAGATATTATTCACTCTCCCAAAAAATTTTTGTACTTGTTCTGAAGAGATGGAAAGTACTAAGGGGACTGCCCCCTAATACTTGCAGATGATATCGAGACAAAACAACCCCTAAAAGTCACCCCTGATAAGATTATTCCAAATTAAATATAAACGATATTATTCACTTTTCCAAAAAACTTTTTTACTTGTACTGAAGGGATGGATGATACTTTGGGGAATGCCCCTTAATACTTGCAGATGATATCGAGACAAAACTGCCCCTAAAAGTCACCCCTGATAAGAATAATCCAAATTAAATATAAAAGATATTATTCACTGTCCCAAGAAATTTTTGTACTGGTTCTGAAGAGATGAAAAGTACTAAGGAGACTGACCCCTAATACATCCAGATGATATCGAGACAAAACAACCCCTAAAAGTTACCCCTGATAAAATTAATCCAAATTAAATATAAACGATATTATTCACTTTCCCAAAAAAATTTTGTACTTGTTCTGAAGAGATAGAACGTACTTAGGGGACTGCCCCTTAATACATCCAGATGATATCAAGACAAAACAACCCTTAAAAGTCACCCCTGATAAGATTAATTCAAATTAAATATAAAAGATATTATTCACTGTCCACAGAAATTTTTGTACTTGTTCTGAAGAGAAGGAAAGTACTTAAGGGACTGCCCTTTAATACTTCCAGATGATATCAAGACAAAACAACCCCTAAAAGTCACCCCTGATAAGATTAATCCAAATTAAATATAAAAGATATTATTCACTCTCCCAAAAAATTTTTGTACTTGTTCTGAAGAGATGGAAAGTACTAAGGGGACTGCCTTCTAATACCTCCAGATGATATCAAGACAAAACAACCCCTAAAAGTCACCTCTGATAAGATTAATCCAAATTAAATATAAAAATATTATTCACTGTCCCCAGAAATTTCTGTACTTTTTCTAAAGAGAAGGAATGTACTTAGGGGACTGCGCCCTAATACTTGCAGATGATACGAGACAAAACAACCCCTAAAAGTCACCCCTGATAAGATAAATCCAAATTAAATATAAAAGATATTATTCACTGTCCACAGAAATTTTTGTACTTGTTCTGAAGAGAAGGAATGTACTTAGGGGACTGCCTCCTAATACTTCCAGAGATATCGAGACAAAACAACCACTAAAAGTCACCCCTCATAAGATTAATCCAAATTAAATATAAACGATATTATTCACTTTCCCAAAAAATTTTTATACTTGTACTGAAGATATGGATGATACTTAGGGGACTGCCCCTTTAAACTTCCAGATGATGCGAGACAAAACAACCCCTAAAAGTCACCCCTGATAAGATTAATCCAAATTAAATATAAAATATATTATTCACTGTCCACAGAAATTTTTATACTTTTTCTAAAGAGAAGGAATGTACTTAGGGGACTGCGCCCTAATACTTCAAGATGATACGAGACAAAACAACCCCTAAAAGTTACCCCTGATAAGAATATCTAAGTTAAATATAAAAGATATTATTCACTCTCCCAAAAAATTTTTGTACCTGTTCTAAAGAGATGGAAAGTACTAAGGGGACTGCCCCCTAATACTTCCAGATGATATCAAGATAAAACAACCCCTAAAAGTCACACCTGATAAAATTAATCCAAATTAAATATAAACGATATTATTCACTTTCCCAAAAAAATTTTGTACTTGTACTGAAGGGATGGATGATACTTAGGGGACTCCCCCTTAATACTTTTAGATGATATCGAGACAAAACAACCCCTAAAAGTCACCTCTGATAAGATTAATCCAAACTAAATATAAAAGATATTATTCACTGTCCCCAGAAATTTTTGTACTTGTTTTGAAGAGAAGGAAAGTACTTAGGAGACTGCCCCTTAATACTTCCAGATGATATCAAGACAAAACAACCCCTAAAAGTCACCCCTGATAAGATTAATCCAAATTAAATATAAAAGATATTATTCACTGTCCCAAAAAATTTTTGTACTTGTTCTGAAGAGATGGAAAGTACTAAGGGGACTGCCCCCTGATACTTCCAGATGATATCAAGACAAAACAACCCCTAAAAGTCACCCCTGATAAGACTAATCCAAATTAAATATAAACGATATTATTCACTTTCCCAAAAAATTTTTGTACTTGTACTGAAGGGATGGATGATACTTAGATGACTGCCTCTTAATACTTCCAGATGATATTAAGACAAAACAGCCCCTAAAAGTCACCCCTGATAAGATTAATCCAAATTAAATATAAAAGATATTATTCACTGTCCCAAGAAATTTTTGTACTTGTTCTGAAGAGATGGAACGTACTTAGGGGACTGCCCCTTAATACATCCAGATGATATCAATACAAAACAACCCCTAAAAGTCACCCCTGATAAGATTAATCCAAATTAAATATAAAAGATATTATTCACTGTCCTCAGAAATTTTTGTACTTGTTCTGAAGAGAAGAAAAGTACTTAGGGGACTGCCCCTTAATACTTCCAGATGATATCAAGACAAAACAACACTTAAAAGTCACCCCTGATAAGATTAATCCAAATTAAATATAAAAGATATTATTCACTCTCCCAAAAAATTTTTTTACTTGTTCTGAAGAGAAGGAATGTACTTAGGGGACTGCCCCCTAATACTTCCAGATTATATCGAGACAAACCAACCCCGAAAAGTCACCCCTGATAAGATTAATCCAAATTAAATATAAACGATATTATTCACTTTCCCAAAAAATTTTTGTACTTGTACTGAAGAGATGGATGATACTTAGGGGACTGCCCCTTTAAACTTCCAGATGATATCGAGACAAAACAGCCCCTAAAAGTCACACCTGATAAGATTAATCCAAATTAAATATAAACGATATTATTCACTTTCCAAAAAAATTTTTATACTTGTACTGAAGATATGGATGATACTTAGGGGACTGCCCCTTTAAACTTCCAGATGATGCGAGACAAAACAACCCCTAAAAGTCACCCCTGATAAGATTAATCCAAATTAAATATAAAAGATATTATTCACTGTCCACAGAAATTTTTGTACTTGTTCTGAAGAGAAGGAATGTACTTAGGGGACTGCCTCCTAATACTTCCAGATGATATCGAGACAAAACAACCACTAAAAGTCACCCCTCATAAGATTAATCCAAATTAAATATAAACGATATTATTCACTTTCCCAAAAAATTTTTATACTTGTACTGAAGATATGGATGATACTTAGGGGACTGCCCCTTTAAACTTCCAGATGATGCGAGACAAAACAACCCCTAAAAGTCACCCCTGATAAGATTAATCCAAATAAAATATAAAATATATTATTCACTGTCCACAGAAATTTTTATACTTTTTCTAAAGAGAAGGAATGTACTTAGGGGACTGCGCCCTAATACTTCCAGATGATACGAGACAAAACAACCCCTAAAAGTTACCCCTGATAAGAATATCTAAGTTAAATATAAAAGATATTATTCACTCTCCCAAAAAATTTTTGTACCTGTTCTAAAGAGATGGAAAGTACTAAGGGGACTGCCCCCTAATACTTCCAGATGATATCAAGACAAAACAACCCCTAAAAGTCACACCTGATAAAATTAATCCAAATTAAATATAAACGATATTATTCACTTTCCCAAAAAAATTTTGTACTTGTACTGAAGGGATGGATGATACTTAGGGGACTCCTCCTTAATACTTCCAGATGATATCGAGACAAAACAACCCCTAAAAGTCACCCCTGATAAGATAAATCCAAATTAAATATAAAAGATATTATTCACTGTCCACAGAAATTTTTGTACTTGTTCTGAAGAGAAGGAATGTACTTAGGGGACTGCCTCCTAATACTTCCAGATGATATCGAGACAAAACAACAACTAAAAGTCACCCCTCATAAGATTAATCCAAATTAAATATAAACGATATTATTCACTTTCCCAAAAAATTTTTATACTTGTACTGAAGATATGGATGATACTTAGGGGACTGCCCCTTTAAACTTCCAGATGATGCGAGACAAAACAACCCCTAAAAGTCACCCCTGATAAGATTAATCCAAATTAAATATAAAATATATTATTCACTGTCCACAGAAATTTTTATACTTTTTCTAAAGAGAAGGAATGTACTTAGGGGACTGCGCCCTAATACTTCCAGATGATACGAGACAAAACAACCCCTAAAAGTTACCCCTGATAAGAATATCTAAGTTAAATATAAAAGATATTATTCACTCTCCCAAAAAATTTTTGTACCTGTTCTAAAGAGATGGAAAGTACTAAGGGGACTGCCCCCTAATACTTCCAGATGATATCAAGACAAAACAACCCCTAAAAGTCACACCTGATAAAAATAATCCAAATTAAATATAAACGATATTATTCACTTTCCCAAAAAAATTTTGTACTTGTACTGAAGGGATGGATGATACTTAGGGGACTCCCCCTTAATACTTCCAGATGATATCGAGACAAAACAACCCCTAAAAGTCACCCCTGATAAGATTAATCCAAACTAAATATAAAAGATATTATTCACTGTCCCCAGAAATTTTTGTACTTGTTTTGAAGAGAAGGAAAGTACTAAGGGGACTGCCCCCTGATACTTCCAGATGATATGAAGACAAAACAACCCCTAAAAGTCACCCCTGATAAGATTAATCCAAATTAAATATAAACGATATTATTCACTTTCCCAAAAAATTTTTGTACTTGTACTGAAGGGATGGATGATACTTAGATGACTGCCTCTTAATACTTCCAGATGATATTAAGACAAAACAGCCCCTAAAAGTCACCCCTGATAAGATTAATCCAAATTAAATATAAAAGATATTATTCACTGTCCCAAGAAATTTTTGTACTTGTTCTGAAGAGATGGAACGTACTTAGGGGACTGCCCCTTAATACATCCAGATGATATCAATACAAAACAACCCCTAAAAGTCACCCCTGATAAGATTAATCCAAATTAAATATAAAAGATATTATTCACTGTCCTCAGAAATTTTTGTACTTGTTCTGAAGAGAAGAAAAGTACTTAGGGGACTGCCCCTTAATACTTCCAGATGATATCAAGACAAAACAACACTTAAAAGTCACCCCTGATAAGATTAATCCAAATTAAATATAAAAGATATTATTCACTCTCCCAAAAAATTTTTTTACTTGTTCTGAAGAGAAGGAATGTACTTAGGGGACTGCCCCCTAATACTTCCAGATTATATCGAGACAAACCAACCCCTAAAAGTCACCCCTGATAAGATTAATCCAAATTAAATATAAACGATATTATTCACTTTCCCAAAAAATTTTTGTACTTGTACTGAAGAGATGGATGATACTTAGGGGACTGCCCCTTTAAACTTCCAGATGATATCGAGACAATACAGCCCCTAAAAGTCACACCTGATAAGATTAATCCAAATTAAATATAAACGATATTATTCACTTTCCAAAAAAAATTTTGTACTTGTACTAAAGGGATGGATGATACTTAGGGGACTGCCCGTTAATACATCCAGATGATATCAAGACAAAAAAACCCCTAAAAGTCACCCCTGATAAGATAAATCCAAATTAAATATAAAAGATATTATTCACTGTCCACAGAAATTTTTGTACTTGTTCTGAAGAGAAGGAATGTACTTAGGGGACTGCCTCCTAATACTTCCAGAAGATATCGAGACAAAACAACCACTAAAAGTCACCCCTCATAAGATTAATCCAAATTAAATATAAACGATATTATTCACTTTCCCAAAAAATTTTTATACTTGTACTGAAGATATGGATGATACTTAGGGGACTGCCCCTTTAAACTTCCAGATGATGCGAGACAAAACAACCCCTAAAAGTCACCCCTGAAAAGATTAATCCAAATAAAATATAAAATATATTATTCACTGTCCACAGAAATTTTTATACTTTTTCTAAAGAGAAGGAATGTACTTAGGGGACTGCGCCCTAATACTTCCAGATGATACGAGACAAAACAACCCCTAAAAGTTACCCCTGATAAGAATATCTAAGTTAAATATAAAAGATATTATTCACTCTCCCAAAAAATTTTTGTACCTGTTCTAAAGAGATGGAAAGTACTAAGGGGACTGCCCCCTAATACTTCCAGATGATATCAAGACAAAACAACCCCTAAAAGTCACACCTGATAAAATTAATCCAAATTAAATATAAACGATATTATTCACTTTCCCAAAAAAATTTTGTACTTGTACTGAAGGGATGGATGATACTTAGGGGACTCCTCCTTAATACTTCCAGATGATATCGAGACAAAACAACCCCTAAAAGTCACCCCTGATAAGATTAATCCAAACTAAATATAAAAGATATTATTCACTGTCCCCAGAAATTTTTGTACTTGTTTTGAAGAGAAGGAAAGTACTTAGGAGACTGCCCCTTAATACTTCCAGATGATATCAAGACAAAACAACCCCTAAAAGTCACCCCTGATAAGATTAATCCAAATTAAATATAAAAGATATTATTCACTGTCCCAAAAAATTTTTGTACTTGTTCTGAAGAGATGGAAAGTACTAAGGGGACTGCCCCCTGATACTTCCAGATGATATCAAGACAAAACAACCCCTAAAAGTCACCCCTGATAAGATTAATCCAAATTAAGTATAAACGATATTATTCACTTTCCCAAAAAATTTTTGTACTTGTACTGAAGGGATGGATGATACTTAGATGACTGCCTCTTAATACTTCCAGATGATATTAAGACAAAACAGCCCCTAAAAGTCACCCCTGATAAGATTAATCCAAATTAAATATAAAAGATATATTTCTCTGTCCCAAGAAATTTTTGTACTTGTTCTGAAGAGATGGAACGTACTTAGGGGACTGCCCCTTAATACATCCAGATGATATCAATACAAAACAACCCCTAAAAGTCACCCCTGATAAGATTAATCCAAATTAAATATAAAAGATATTATTCACTGTCTTCAGAAATTTTTGAACTTGTTCTGAAGAGAAGAAAAGTACTTAGGGGACTGCCCCTTAATACTTCCAGATGATATCAAGACAAAACAACACTTATAAGTCACCCCTGATAAGATTAATCCAAATTAAATAAAAAAGATATTATTCACTCTCCCAAAAAATTTTTTTACTTGTTCTGAAGAGAAGGAATGTACTTAGGGGACTGCCCCCTAATACTTCTAGATTATATCGAGACAAACCAACCCCTAAAAGTCACCCCTGATAAGATTAATCCAAATTAAATATAAACGATATTATTCACTTTCCCAAAAAATTTTTGTACTTGTACTGAAGAGATGGATGATACTTAGGGGACTGCCCCTTTAAACTTCCAGATGATATCGAGACAAAACAACACCTAAAAGTCACCCCTGATAAGATTAATCCAAATTAAATATAAAAGATATTATTCTCTGTCCCAAGAAATTTTTGTACTTGTTTTGAAGAGATGGAAAGTACTTAGCGGACTGCCCCCTAATACTATCAGATAATATCGAGCCAAAACAACCCCTAAAAGTCACCCCCGATAAGAATAATCTAAAATAAATATAAAAGATATTATTCACTCTCCAAAAAAATTTTTGTACTTGTTCTGAAGAAAAGAAATGTACTAAGGGGACTGCGCCCTAATACTTCCAGATGATACGAGACAAAACAACCCCTAAAAGTTACCTCTGATAAGAATATCTAAGTTAAATATAAAAGATATTATTCACTCTCCCAAAAAATTTTTGTACCTGTTCTAAAGAGATGGAAAGTAATAAGGGGACTGCCCCCTAATACTTCCAGATGATATCAAGACAAAACAACCCCTAAAAGTCACACCTGATAGAATTAATCCAAATTAAATATAAACGATATTATTCACTTTGACAAAAAATTTTTGTACTTGTACTGAAGGGATGGATGATACTTAGGGGACTGCCCCTTAATACTTTCCGATGATATCGAGACAAAACAGCCCCTAAAAGTCACCCCTGATAAGATTAATCCAAATTAAATATAAAAGATATTATTCACTGTCCCAAGAAATTTTTTTACTTGTTCTGAAGAGATGGAAAGTACTAAGGGGACTGCCCCCTAAGACTTCCAGATGATGTCAAGACAAAACAATCCCTAAAAGTCACCCCTGATAAGATTAATCCAAATTCAATATAAAAGATATTATTCACTGTCCCCAGAAATTTTTGTACTTGTTCGGAAAAGAAGGAAAGTACTTAGGAGACTGCCCCTTAATACTTCCAGATGATATCAAGACAAAACAATCCCTAAAAGTCACCCCTGACAAGATTAATCCAAATTAAATATAAAAGATATTATTCACTTTCCCAAGAAATTTTTGTACTTGTTCTGAAGAGATGGAAAGTACTAAGGGAACTGCCCCTTAATACTTTCAGATGATATCGAGACAAAACAACCTCTAAAAGTCGCCCCTGATAAGATTAATCCAAATTAAATATAAAAGATATTATTCACTGTCCCAAGAAATTTTTGTACTTGTTCTGAAGAGATGGAAAGTACTAAGGGGACTGCCCCCTAATACTTGCAGATGATATCGAGACAAAACAACCCCTAAAAGTTACCCCCGATAAGAATAATCCAAATTAAATATAATAGATATTATTCACTGTCCCAAGAAATTTTTGTACTTGTTCTGAAGAGAAGGAATGTACTAAGGGGAATGCCCCCTAATACTTCCAGATGATATCGAGACAAAACAACCCCTAACAGTCGCACCTGATAAGATTAATCCAAATACAATATAAAAGATATTATTCACTGTCCCCAGAAATTTCTGTACTTGTTCGGAAAAGAAGGAAAGTACTTAGGAGACTGCCCCTTAATACTTCCAGATGATATCGAGACAAAACTGCCCCTAAAAGTCACTCCTGATAAGAATAATCCAAATTAAATATAAAAGATATTATTCACTGTCCCAAGAAATTTTTGTACTTGTTCTGAATAGATGAAAAGTACTAAGGGGACTGACCCTTAATACATCCAGATGATATCGAGACAAAACAACCCCTAAAAGTTACCCCCGATAAGAATAATCCAAATTAAATATAATAGATATTATTCACTGTCCCAAGAAATTTTTGTACTTGTTCTGAAGAGAAGGAATGTACTAAGGGGAATGCCCCCTAATACTTCCAGATGATATCGAGACAAAACAACCCCTAACAGTCGCCCCTGATAAGATTAATCCAAATACAATATAAAAGATATTATTCACTGTCCCCAGAAATTTCTGTACTTGTTCGGAAAAGAAGGAAAGTACTTAGGAGACTGCCCCTTAATACTTCCAGATGATATCGAGACAAAACTGCCCCTAAAAGTCACTCCTGATAAGAATAATCCAAATTAAATATAAAAGATATTATTCACTGTCCCAAGAAATTTTTGTACTTGTTCTGAATAGATGAAAAGTACTAAGGGGACTGCCCCCTGATACTTCCAGATGATATCAAGACAAAACAACCCCTAAAAGTCACCCCTGATAAGATTAATCCAAATTAAGTATAAACGATATTATTCACTTTCCCAAAAAATTTTTGTACTTGTACTGAAGGGATGGATGATACTTAGATGACTGCCTCTTAATACTTCCAGATGATATTAAGACAAAACAGCCCCTAAAAGTCACCCCTGATAAGATTAATCCAAATTAAATATAAAAGATATATTTCTCTGTCCCAAGAAATTTTTGTACTTGTTCTGAAGAGATGGAACGTACTTAGGGGACTGCCCCTTAATACATCCAGATGATATCAATACAAAACAACCCCTAAAAGTCACCCCTGATAAGATTAATCCAAATTAAATATAAAAGATATTATTCACTGTCTTCAGAAATTTTTGAACTTGTTCTGAAGAGAAGAAAAGTACTTAGGGGACTGCCCCTTAATACTTCCAGATGATATCAAGACAAAACAACACTTATAAGTCACCCCTGATAAGATTAATCCAAATTAAATATAAAAGATATTATTCACTCTCCCAAAAAATTTTTTTACTTGTTCTGAAGAGAAGGAATGTACTTAGGGGACTGCCCCCTAATACTTCTAGATTATATCGAGACAAACCAACCCCTAAAAGTCACCCCTGATAAGATTAATCCAAATTAAATATAAACGATATTATTCACTTTCCCAAAAAATTTTTGTACTTGTACTGAAGAGATGGATGATACTTAGGGGACTGGCCCTTTAAACTTCCAGATGATATCGAGACAAAACAGCCCCTAAAAGTCACACCTGATAAGATTAATCCAAATTAAATATAAACGATATTATTCACTTTCCAAAAAAAATTTTGTACTTGTACTAAAGGGATGGATGATACTTAGGGGACTGCCCGTTAATACATTCAGATGATATCAAGACAAAACAACCCCTAAAAGTCACCTCTGATAAGATTAATCCAAATTAAATATAAAAGATATTATTCACTGTCCACAGAAATTTTTGTACTTGTTCTGAAGAGAAGGAAAGTACTTAGGGGACTGCCCCTTAATACTTCCAGATGATATCAAGACAAAACAACCCCTAAAAGTCACCCCTGATAAGATTAATCCAAATTAAATATAAAAGATATTATTCTCTGTCCCAAGAAATTTTTGTACTTGTTTTGAAGAGATGGAAAGTACTTAGCGGACTGCCCCCTAATACTATCAGATAATATCGAGCCAAAATAACCCCTAAAAGTCACCCCCGATAAGAATAATCTAAAATAAATATAAAAGATATTATTCACTCTCCAAAAAAATTTTTGTACTTGTTCTGAAGAAAAGAAATGTACTAAGGGGACTGCGCCCTAATACTTCCAGATGATACGAGACAAAACAACCCCTAAAAGTTACCCCTGATAAGAATATCTAAGTTAAATATAAAAGATATTATTCACTCTCCCAAAAAATTTTTGTACCTGTTCTAAAGAGATGGAAAGTAATAAGGGGACTGCCCCCTAATACTTCCAGATGATATCAAGACAAAACAACCCCTAAAAGTCACACCTGATAGAATAAATCCAAATTAAATATAAACGATATTATTCACTTTGACAAAAAATTTTTGTACTTGTACTGAAGGGATGGATGATACTTAGGGGACTGCCCCTTAATACTTTCCGATGATATCGAGACAAAACAGCCCCTAAAAGTCACCCCTGATAAGATTAATCCAAATTAAATATAAAAGATATTATTCACTGTCCCAAGAAATTTTTTTACTTCTTCTGAAGAGATGGAAAGTACTAAGGGGACTGCCCCCTAAGACTTCCAGATGATGTCAAGACAAAACAATCCCTAAAAGTCACCCCTGATAAGATTAATCCAAATTCAATATAAAAGATATTATTCACTGTCCCCAGAAATTTTTGTACTTGTTCGGAAAAGAAGGAAAGTACTTAGGAGACTGCCCTTTAATACTTCCAGATGATATCAAGACAAAACAATCCCTAAAAGTCACCCCTAATAAGAATAATCCAAATTAAATATGAACGATATTATTCACTTTCCCAAAAAATTTTTGTACTTGTACTAAAGGGATGGATGATACTTAGGGGACTGCCCCTTAATACTTCCAGATGATATCGAGACAAAACTGCCCCTAAAAGTCACCCCTAATAAGAATAATCCAAATTAAATATAAACGATATTATTCACTTTCCCAAAAAATTTTTGTACTTGTACTAAAAGGATGGATGATACTTAGGGGACTGCCCCTTTAAACTTCCAGATGATATCGAGACAAAACAGCCCCTAAAAGTCACCCCTGATAAGATTAATCCAAATTAAATATAAAAGATATTATTCACTGTCCCAAGAAATTTTTGTACTTGTTCTGAAGAGAAAGAATGTACTTAGGGGACTGCGCCCAATAGTTCCAGATGATGCGAGACAAAACAACTCCTAAAAGTCACCCCTGATAAGATTATTCCAAATTAAATATAAAAGATATTATTCACTCTCCCAAAAAATTTTTGTACTTGTCCTGAAGAGATGGAAAGTACTAAGGGGACTGCCCCCTAATACTTGCAGATGATATCGAGACAAAACAACCCCTAAAAGTCACCCCTGATAAGATTATTCCAAATTAAATATAAACGATATTATTCACTTTTCCAAAAAACATTTTTACTTGTACTGAAGGGATGGATGATACTTTGGGGAATGCCACTTAATACTTGCAGATGATACGAGACAAAACAACCCCTAAAAGTCACCCCTGATAAGATAAATCCAAATTAAATATAAAAGATATTATTCACTGTCCACAGAAATTTTTGTACTTGTTCTGAAGAGAAGGAATGTACTTAGGGAACTGCCTCCTAATACTTCCAGATGATATCGAGACAAAACAACCACTAAAAGTCACCCCTCATAAGATTAATCCAAATTAAATATAAACGATATTATTCACTTTCCCAAAAAATTTTTATACTTGTACTGAAGATATGAATGATACTTAGGGGACTGCCCCTTTAAACTTCCAGATGATGCGAGACAAAACAACCTCTAAAAGTCACCCCTGATAAGATTATTCCAAATTAAATATAAAAGATATTATTCACTCTCCCAAAAAATTTTTGTACTTGTTCTGAAGAGATGGAAAGTACTAAGGGGACTGCCCCCTAATACTTGCGGATGATATCGAGACAAAACAACCCCTAAAAGTCACCCCTGATAAGAATAATCCAAATTAAATATAAAAGATATTATTCACTGTCCCAAGAAATTTTTGTACTGGTTCTGAAGAGATGAAAAGTACTAAGGGGACTGACCCCTAATACATCCAGATAATATCGAGACAAAACAACCCCTAAAAGTTACCCCTGATAAAATTAATCCAAATTAAATATAAACGATATTATTCACTTTCCCAAAAAATTTTTGTACTTGTTCTGAAGAGATAGAACGTACTTAGGGGACTGCCCCTTAATACATCCAGATGATATCAAGACAAAACAACCCCTAAAAGTCACCCCTGATAAGATTAATCCAAATTAAATATAAAAGATATTATTCACTGTCCACAGAAATTTTTGTACTTGTTCTGAAGAGAAGGAAAGTACTTAAGGGACTGCCCTTTAATACTTCCAGATGATATCAAGACAAAACAACCCCTAAAAGTCACCCCTGATAAGATTAATCCAAATTAAATATAAAAGATATTATTCACTCTCCCAAAAAATTTTTGTACTGTTTCTGAAAAGATGGAAAGTACTAAGGGGACTGCCTTCTAATACCTCCAGATGATATCAAGACAAAACAACCCCTAAAAGTCACCTCTGATAAGATTAATCCAAATTAAATATAAAAGATATTATTCACTGTCCCCACAAATTTTTGTACTTGTTCTGAAGAGAAGGAATGTACTTAGGGGACTGCCCTTTAATACTTCCAGATGATATCAAGACAAAACAACCCCTAAAAGTCACCCCTGATAAGATTAATCCAAATTAAATGTAAAAGATATTATTCACTCTCCCAAAAAATTTTTGTACTTGTTCTGAAAAGATGGAAAGTACTAAGGGGACTGCCTTCTAATACCTCCAGATGATATCAAGACAAAACAACCCCTAAAAGTCACCCCTCATAAGATTAATCCAAATTAAATATAAACGATATTATTCACTTTCCCAAAAAATTTTTGTACTTGTACTAAAGGGATGGATGATACTTAGGGGACTGCTCCTTAATACTTCCAGATGATATCGAGACAAAACTGCCCCTAAAAGTCACCCCTGATAAGAATAATCCAAATTAAATATAAAAGATATTATTCACTGTCCCAAGAAATTTTTGTACTTGTTCTGAAGAGAAGGAATGTACTTAGGGGACTGCCCTCTAATACTTTCAGATGATATCGAGACAAAACAACCCCTAAAAGTCACCCCTGATAAGATTAATCCAAATTAAATATAAACGATATTATTCACTTTCCCAAAAAATTTTTGTACTTGTACTAAAGGGATGGATGATACTTAGGGGACTGCCCCTTAATACTTCCAGATGATATCGAGACAAAACTGCCCCTAAAAGTCACCCCTGATAAGAATAATCCAAATTAAATATAAAAGATATTATTCACTGTCGCAAGAAATTTTTGTACTTGTTCTAAAGAGATGAAAAGTACTAAGGGGACTAACCCCTAATACTTCCAGATGATATCGAGACAAAACAGCCCCAAAAAGTCA
This sequence comes from Ganaspis brasiliensis, assembly GCA_037103525.1. NCBI lineage: Eukaryota > Metazoa > Arthropoda > Insecta > Hymenoptera > Figitidae > Ganaspis > Ganaspis brasiliensis. The sequence continues at coordinate 2,156,083 of JAZKLR010000014.1, forward strand.
CCCCTGATAAGATTAATCCAAATTAAATATAAAAGATATTATTCACTGTCCCAAGAAATTTTTGTACTTGTTCTGAAGAGAAAGAATGTACTTAGGGGACTGCGCCCTAATACTTCCAGATGATGCGAGACAAAACAACCCCTAAAAGTCACCCCTGATAAGATTATTCCAAATTCAATATAAACGATATTATTCACTTTTCCAAAAAACTTTTTTACTTGTACTGAAGGGATGGATGATACTTTGGGGAATGCCCCTTAATACTTGCAGATGATATCGAGACAAAACTGCCCCTAAAAGTCACCCCTGATAAGAATAATCCAAATTAAATATAAAAGATATTATTCACTGTCCCAAGAAATTTTTGTACTTGTTCTGAAGAGATGAAAAGTACTAAGGGGACTGACCCCTAATACATCCAGATGATATCGAGACAAAACAACCCCTAAAAGTTACCCCTGATAAAATTAATCCAAATTAAATATAAACGATATTATTCACTTTCCCAAAAAATTTTTGTACTGGTTCTAAAGAGATGGAACGTACTTAGGTGACTGCCCCTTAATACATCCAGATGATATCAAGACAAAACAACCCCTAAAAGTCACCCCTGATAAGATTAATCCAAATTAAATATAAAAGATATTATTCACTGTCCACAGAAATTTTTGTACTTGTTCTGAAGAGAAGGAAAGTACTTAGGGGACTACCCTTTAATACTTCCAGATGATATCAAAACAAAACAACCCCTAAAAGTCTCCCCTGATAAGATTAATCCAAATTAAATATAAACGATATTATTCACTTTCCCAAAAAATTTTTGTACTTGTACTAAAAAGAAGGAATGTACTTAGGGGACTGCGCCCTAATACTTTCAAATGATACGAGACAAAACAACCCCTAAAAGTTACCCTTGATAAGGATAATCTAAGTTAAATATAAAAGATATTATTCACTGTCCCCAGAAATTTTTGTACTTTTTCTGAAGAGAAGGAATGTACTTTGGGGAATGCCCCTTAATACTTGCAGATGATACGAGACAAAACAACCCCTAAAAGTCACCCCTGATAAGATAAATCCAAATTAAATATAAAAGATATTATTCACTGTCCACAGAAATTTTTGTACTTGTTCTGAAGAGAAGGAATGTACTTAGGGAACTGCCTCCTAATACTTCCAGATGATATCGAGACAAAACAACCACTAAAAGTCACCCCTCATAAGATTAATCCAAATTAAATATAAACGATATTATTCACTTTCCCAAAAAATTTTTATACTTGTACTGAAGATATGAATGATACTTAGGGGACTGCCCCTTTAAACTTCCAGATGATGCGAGACAAAACAACCTCTTAAAGTCACCCCTGATAAGATTATTCCAAATTAAATATAAAAGATATTATTCACTCTCCCAAAAAATTTTTGTACTGTTTCTGAAGAGATGGAAAGTACTAAGGGGACTGCCCCCTAATACTTGCAGATGATATCGAGACAAAACAACCCCTAAAAGTCACCCCTGATAAGAATAATCCAAATTAAATATAAAAGATATTATTCACTGTCCCAAGAAATTTTTGTACTGGTTCTGAAGAGATGAAAAGTACTAAGGGGACTGACCCCTAATACATCCAGATGATATCGAGACAAAACAACCCCTAAAAGTTACCCCTGATAAAATTAATCCAAATTAAATATAAACGATATTATTCACTTTCCCAAAAAATTTTTGTACTTGTTCTGAAGAGATAGAACGTACTTAGGGGACTGCCCCTTAATACATCCAGATGATATCAAGACAAAACAACCCCTAAAAGTCACCCCTGATAAGATTAATCCAAATTAAATATAAAAGATATTATTCACTGTCCACAGAAATTTTTGTACTTGTTCTGAAGAGAAGGAAAGTACTTAAGGGACTGCCCTTTAATACTTCCAGATGATATCAAGACAAAACAACCCCTAAAAGTCACCCCTGATAAGATTAATCCAAATTAAATATAAAAGATATTATTCACTCTCCCAAAAAATTTTTGTACTTGTTCTGAAAAGATGGAAAGTACTAAGGGGACTGCCTTCTAATACCTCCAGATGATATCAAGACAAAACAACCCCTAAAAGTCACCTCTGATAAGATTAATCCAAATTAAATATAAAAGATATTATTCACTGTCCCCACAAATTTTTGTACTTGTTCTGAAGAGAAGGAATGTACTTAGGGGACTGCCTCCTAATACTTCCAGATGATATCGAGACAAAACAACTACTAAAAGTCACCCCTCATAAGATTAATCCAAATTAAATATAAACGATATTATTCACTTTCCCAAAAAATTTTTGTACTTGTACTAAAGGGATGGATGATACTTAGGGGACTGCTCCTTAATACTTCCAGATGATATCGAGACAAAACTGCCCCTAAAAGTCACCCCTGATAAGAATAATCCAAATTAAATATAAAAGATATTATTCACTGTCCCAAGAAATTTTTGTACTTGTTCTGAAGAGATGAAAAGTACTAAGGGGACTGACCCCTAATACATCCAGATGATATCGAGACAAAACAACCCCTAAAAGTCACCCCTGATAAGATTAATCCAAATTAAATATAAACGATATTATTCACTTTCCCAAAAAATTTTTGTACTTGTACTAAAGGGATGGATGATACTTAGGGGACTGCCCCTTTAAACTTCCAGATGATATCGAGACAAAACAGCCTTCAAAAGTCACACCTGATAAGATTAATCCAAATTAAATATGATCGATATTATTCACTTTCCCAAAAAATTTTTGTACTTGTACTAAAGGGATGGATGATACTTAGGGGACTGCCCCTTAATACTTCCAGATGATATCGAGACAAAACTGCCCCTAAAAGTCACCCCTGATAAGAATAATCCAAATTAAATATAAAAGATATTATTCACTGTCGCAAGAAATTTTTGTACTTGTTCTAAAGAGATGAAAAGTACTAAGGGGACTAACCCCTAATACTTCCAGATGATATCGAGACAAAACAGCCCCTAAAAGTCACCCCTGATAAGATTAATCCAAATTAAATATAAAAGATATTATTCACTGTCCCAAGAAATTTTTGTACTTGTTCTGAAGAGAAAGAATGTACTTAGGGGACTGCGCCCTAATACTTCCAGATGATGCGAGACAAAACAACCCCTAAAAGTCACCCCTGATAAGATTATTCCAAATTAAATATAAAAGATATTATTCACTCTCCCAAAAAATTTTTGTACTTGTTCTGAAGAGATGAAAAGTACTAAGGGGACTGCCCCCTAATACTTTCAAATGATATCGAGACAAAACAACCCCTAAACGTCGCCCCTGATAAGATTAATCCAAATTAAATATAAAAGATATTATTCTCTGTCCCAAGAAATTTTTGTACTTGTTCTGAAGAGATGAAAAGTACTAAGGGGACTGCCCCCTAATACTTTCAAATGATATCGAGACAAAACAACCCCTAAAAGTTACCCCTGATAAGAATAATCTAAGTTAAATATAAAAGATATTATTCACTCTCTCAAAAAATTTTTGTACTTGTTCTGAAGAGATGGAAAGTAGGAAGGGGAATGCCCCTTAATACTTTCCGATGATATCGAGACAAAACAGCCCCTAAAAGTCACCCCTGATAAGATTAATTCAAATTAAATATAAAAGATATTATTCACTGTCCCAAGCAATTTTTGTACTTGTTCTGAACAGATGGAAAGTACTAAAGGGGACTGCCCCTTAATACATCCAGATGATATCAAGACAAAACGACCCCTAAAAGTCACCCCTGATAAGATTAATCTAAATTAAATATAAAAGATATTATTCACTGTCCCAAGAAATTTTTGTACTTGTTCTGAAGAGATGGAAAGTACTAAGGGGACTGCCCCCTAATACTTGCAGATGATATCGAGACAAAACAACCCCTAAAAGTTACCCCCGATAAGAATAATCCAAATTAAATATAAAAGATATTATTCACTGTCCCAAGAAATTTTTGTACTTGTTCTGAAGAGAAGGAATGTACTTAGGGGACTGCCCTCTAATACTTTCAGATGATATCGAGACAAAACAACCCCTAAAAGTCACACCTGATAAGATTAATCCAAATTAAATATAAAAGATATTATTCAATCTCCCAAAAAATATTTCTACATGTTTCAAAAGGAATGAAAGTATTTAGGGAAATACCCTTCAATACTTTCAGATGATAATGAGGAAAAAGAACTCCTAAGAGTGACCCTAGATAAGAATAATTACAATTAATTTTGAGAAATATTATTGACTATATAAAAAAATTTTCTCTTTGTTTTAAAAGGAAGAAAATATTTTAAAAGTATGCCCCCTAATACTTTCAGACCATATGATGCAAAACAACCCCTGAAAATCACCCCTTAGAAGAGTAGATAATATTTTTTTAAATTGATTTGCTTTATTCTTATTAGGGGTGACTTTTAGGCATTGCTTGGTCTCGATAACATCTAGAAGTATTAGCGAGCATTCCACTGAGTACTTTTTTGCCTTTCAAAATAAGTAGAAAAAATTTTAGTGAGAGGGAATAATATCTTTAATATTTAATTTGGATTGTTCTTATCAGGGGTGGCTTTTAGGGGTTGCTATGTCTCGAAATCACCTGAAAGTATTAAAAGGCATTGCCCTAAGTCCTTTTTTTCCTTTCAGAACATGTACAAAAAATTTTTGGGAGAGTGAATAAAATCTATAATATTGAACTTCGATTATTCTTAACAAGGGTGACTTTTAGGGGTTGTTTTGCCTTGATATAATCTGGAAGTATTAAGAGGCAGTCCCCTAAGTACTTTCCATCTCTTCAGAACAAGTACAAAAATTTTTTGGGAAAGTGAATAATATCTTTTATATTTCATTTGGATTAATCTTGTCAGGGGTGACTTTTAGGGGTTGTTTAGTCTTGAATTCATCTGGAATTATTTATTTGTGTTCTATGATTGAAATTACACAAAATTAATGTTTTTCGGCTTTTTCATGATGAGTTGGGTTTGCGTAAAACAGGAAAAACTGCTTTTTTTAAGTATTTTTTGAGGTTAGGACGATACGGCAAATTGTTTATAAGGGTGACTATTTTATTTATGTTCTATGATGGAAATTAGCCAAAAATAATCTTTTTCGGTTTCTCCGTGATTACTTGGGTTAGCGTAAAACACGAAAAATTGCTTTTTTGTGTATTTTTTTAGGTTAGGGACGACACGGCAAATTGTTTATATGGGTAACTTTTTCATTCGTGTTTTATGATGGAAATTACACAAAATTAATCTTTTTGGGATTTTTTATGACGACTTAGGCATGCGTGAAAAACGAAAAAAAGCTTTTTGGAGTTTTTTTTAGGTTAGGGACGACACGAAATTTTTTTTATGTGAAGCAACATTTAGTTCATGTTCTGAAGTCGCATTTATGCAAAAATAAGCTTCTTCCAACTTGTTTTGATGACCTGGGTAGACGTATACGAATTAAAAATTTTCTCTCATGGTGAGTTAGTGGCCTTTCAACTGCCATATTCGGCCGTTATCTTGTTTTTTCAAAAAAGGCCAGACGGCATTAAAAACTAGAGACAATAAGCTTTCCATTTCACCTATATATGTCCCAATTCGCCTGAACCAATTTTGGGCAGGGGGGGGGTCTCACGTTGACAGAGAATGTCCTATATATATATCTAATTATATACTATGATTGAAGTCTAGTTGACTATAGGGGAGACCGGGGCTAGTTGTGTCAGAGGTAGAGTGGGTCAATGTAGTTTACTCAAAGGCTATTAGTCGAATAAATTCCTCTCTACACAAAAATTATGTTACATAGTGAGATGCAAGTTTGTGCCAAGTTTCATTATTATATCATCATTTATGTGGAGTAAATACAAAAAAAACTAATTTTGTTACTCCAAAGTAAATTTTTACCCATTTGGTTTTTTTGTTACATCTTCCTTAGGAAAAGTTTCATTAAGTTTTATTTTTAATATTTTAACACTAATGATAATACTTTTTAACAATTAGAAATTAAAAAATACGTTTTTTTAATATGATCAATTATTCTATTTTATGGTCTCATACTTTTGCTGTTTTACGTTAAATATAGTTATTTTTCAATTTCTTTTATTAAAAACTAACCTTAAAAACTAAGTTTATTATAAAATGTATAGTGTTTTAACATTTAAACAGTAACATTTTAATCATGACCCAATCTGCCCCGGTTCGGGGCGAGTTGGAACACTTTGGATTTTTCCAAAAACAATGTTCCCAAAAAAAAAACTAAAAGTAATAACGGGACTTTTTCTTTTTTTTACCAAACGTAAATAATACTTAATACCCGTAAATGAAAGCTGAAGTATCAGAGCAGGTTTCCTGTAAGATAAGGTTTTCATAAATTGGATGTTAACGAAGTTAAACAACGAAGAGTGAAAAATGGCCCAACCAGCCCCGGTCTCCCCTACCTTAATGTATAAATGTGTGTATGTATGTAGTTATGTGTGTTTAAATTATGTCAGGCTTTATATTTCGAAAACCATTATAGTTAAAACAGTGTGTTTTTGCAAAATTATAGATCTTTAAGGGAGACAAATTAGGACATACTGTTCAGTCTGATCTATTACATGTAACTGCGTTGTTTGAAATTTAAACATTTTTTTTCAAAAATTTACATATTTTTTCAATACAGTAAAAATCTGATTATTTTATTTTTTGAAAATTTATCGATTAAGCTCTTAGAGAAGGTATTTTCAATTAATGAACATATTGCTTTTACATAGTGATTACATAGTTTCTGTATACATCATTAAAACTAGGAAGTCAAATTAAATTCTTTGAAAAAATAACAAAAAGGAACCTTAAAAATTGAATTAAAATATATTTTTGATTTTTTAAACATCACTTAATTTTGATTTATAAGTCGAAAGTAAATCTTAAATCTACCAATCGATGTGTTTTTAAACTGTCCGCAAAATAGATGTAAATTATTTCTTATAAAATGTAAATAAGATGCCAAAAGTTACGAAACTTATTTTTTTTTAAACATTGATAACTCTGAACAAAATTACATTAGACCGTTTGCAAAAGCTCATTTGATTACTTTTTAGTGACCTACAAGTAGTCAGAAATATATTAAAAAAGCAACAAAATAAAAAAATAAAATTGTTAAAGAATATGATTTTCAATATTTTCTGTTTCTAGTATACCTATTCATAACTTTTATCAAATTGCACTAAAGGGATTGTTAAGAGCTTAATCGATGCATTTAAAAAAAAAATAATCATCATGTTTTTACTGTTTTAAAAAAATATGTACATTTTCGAAAAAAATGTAGTACAAAAAATGTAGTTAGATGTGATAGATCAGACTGAAAAGTATGTCATAATTTGTCCCCCTTAAAATCTATAATTTCGCAAAAACACATTGTTTTAACTATTATGGTTTTCGAAATATAGAGCCTCATATAATCTTAAGGGGAGGGACCGGTGAAATTTTAGCTTATGGAAATTCACGATGTTCAGGGTTACCAATTTTTTTTCTTGTGTAATTTTAGACCTAAAATTATGGGATAATGTCAAAAATATAAAAATAAATTTTTTGCGGAGTTTAAGATACATCTTCTGGAAAAAATGCAAATTTTGAAAATTAAACCTCTTCCACAATTTTCATTTTTTTCCATCGCCAATTTTTTTGTGGCCTTTTTAAATGTTTTTCTACAATCTCTCGTATGGATTTTAAAATATTTTAATTTTTCAAAAAAATAAAAAATCGTAAAATACTAAAATGGTCAAAAATGCTAGAAAAAATTTTTTTTACACCTTTTGATTGTATATCTATATTCTAGTTCCAAAATAAATTAAGAAAAAAAATTGGCACCCCTGAGCATAGGCTTAAATTTTTTTGGTCTCTCATCTTAAATATTGAACTCCGTCTACAATTTTCATTATTTTTTATCGCCAATTTTTTTTCACGCGATTTTAATGAATCTTTACAATCAAGCGTATGGATTTTGCAAAATTTCTATTTTTTGAAAAAATAAAAATTCGAAAATAGTCAAAAAAATATTGTTTTTTAATTTTTATGTAATACCATAATTCTACATCTAAAATTATGTAAGAAAAAAAATTGACACCTCTGAGCATAAAAAATTTTGATGGGCTAAAATTTCACCGGTCCCTTCCCTTAACACACATAACTACATACACACATAAGCAAGATATTTTTTAAAAACATCATTTTTGACATCCTAAGTTTAAAATATGTCAAGATATTTCAGAAGCTCTCAATCGATACTGTGGAGGTAAAACAATACTTTCTCTTTGAGGAAGCAATATCAAGAAATTACGAAAAAAATTTAAATACAAAAAAAAAATAAGTAAAAGAACTATAGTGCAAGCACTTAATTGTTTTCATGTCAGTCTCGGCACTGTGAAATGCAGAGAAAAGTTCAATTCAAGGTTAGGTAGAGTGAGACTTGGCCTTGACGTGGCGCGCTAATTTTAATCTTAAATATCTCAAAAACAAAAAAAACGCTGATGAAAAAATCTAGAAAAATCATGTACCAAAAATTTTTTTTAGCATTTTTTTAAGCCCATTAAATAAACAAATGAGAGCGTCTTAACAAAAAGTTCAAAACTTTAACCCCCTCCCTCTCGGTAAATTTTTTATAAAATCCAAAAATATTTGGCTGATAAATTACTTACCTATAAGTCAACTCATAACATAAATTGGGAACGGATTAAACAAAAAATTTTTTTTGGCTGGACAGTTGACGTGAAATCCATCATATACCTATACCTAAATTCGCATAAATCTAACTTAAATTTTAAACGCTATAACGCAACGCATAACATAATATCGCTCGCTTTTTAACATCATATCTTTCACGGTCTTTATATACTAACCGATGAAAGCGTACACCACTTTCGGGATGATTATGTACAAGGTCTTTTTTATTTTGAACTTCTACTTTAAAAAACTGAAAATCTTTCTACAATGTAATTCAAATATCACACCTGACCAATTATAATTAATTGTTAACTTTATGTTCATAAAAACCTGAATTTATTTTTACCATTTAACTTTAAATATAAACAAACTCTTGTCCTTTTTCTAGAAATTTCTGAAAAGGGTATTGAATTAAATGAAATCAAATACCTTAAATTGGTGAATGTATTAATTAACCTAAATTTTTAATTTTTGTAGGCAATATTTTTATTAATATAAAAACTTATTTAGAAATTAAAATTAAATTAAAATAAAAAGAAGAACTAGAGGAAACAATTCCAATTTGTGCTATTTGGTACTTTTTGTTCGATAGCGTCTGAACCCGACCTAAAATTTATATTGTTTATTTTAAAAATTCGGGTTAATTTTTATTTGATTGAAAACAAATTCAAAAATTAAAATTCTGCTACAAAGAAATTCTGTAAACTGTGTAATGATAGGACTTTTTCTTAATTATTAAAGTTGCTCCGGATTACGCTCGTCAGATTGTCCAGCATTCATAACCTTAAAATTTAAATGGAATTTACAACCCAATGATGATTTTTAACTTATTTTTCTAGCTGAAAATTAAAAGAAAAGCAAATACAAAGTAAATCTTACCTGCTGGCTGATATTTATCGTTAAAATGAATTTCTTAATTTCTGAAGGATAGGTGTAGTCAGTAAAAACTCAAATATTCTTAATTTAAGAATACTAAAAAACAATATATTTAAAACAAATTAAAAATTGAATTTACAAAATAAAAGAATTTAATAATAATTTTATATAGAAATAACAATATTCTGAGATTTTCATAAAATCTTTTAATCCCGACAAAAAAAATACGATTTCTCTTGGAATTCGTCATTTTTTTATTGACGCAAAATAATGGACGCTTCTAGTTTCCAAAACTGCTACTTCTAGATTTAAGCGTGGATTTGTATCAAATATTTAATTTTTCCTAGTCTTAACAAATAATTTAATTATCAAATATCCGAGTTTCAAACAAAATTATTTTCTAATTTTTATCGTTCTTTCAGTCTTTCGCCTTCAACATCTCTTTATAAAACTTACTATTTTAACTCTACATAAAAGATTTCTACCACCCTCTACCGCCTACGTTCAACAAATCCCTCTAAGGGAAGAGTTGAGTCTAATCTTTGGGTAGAGAGAGAGCGTACAGAAGCACCTATAGTTTCTCTCTCTAGCCAAGAAACTGAGAAAAACCTAGAATAATGCGGATCTACAACGCTATGGAAGGACCCACGCACATCTCTAGCTTTACCTGAGCAGCCTAGCTTGGTATCGAGAAGGACCTCGAATCTCAGCAACCAGACGACTCAATTTTTGGCAGCGCGTGCCGCTTAATATAGTCAAGATCTCGTGACCTGTGTGCCGGTAGAGGTACAGGCTTGGTCGCACTGACTTGGGGGCACGAGCCGACCTGAACTTTACTATAGAAATGATTACAAAAATATATTTTTCATTTTAAACTTGTACTATAGGAAAACCGAAAATTTACTTTCCAGAAAAATTAATTTAGTTTAAAGAAATTTTAATTTATTTTTTAATTTCTTTCGTAGATATACTTCTTTCGTAGATGTTTTTAGTAATATAAAAACTCAACAGAAATTAAAATCAAATTTAAATAGAAAGAAATAAAACAAATAATGATTATTATTCATTTTTTAATTTTTTATTACCATAAAAACACACCGTCAACAGGGGTAATTATACCCAAAAAACCGCTCTTTTTTTACTAAATACTTGATTAAAAATCAGAATTTCAAAAAAAAAAGTTTTTAACTATTGGGTGTTGTTCTGGACATCCTTCTAAAGGATTCCTATAAGTTAGGAGTAAAAAAAATATTTTTTGTTGAAATTATAGAGGCTTCAAATTGTGGGTATAATTTCCCCGGGGTTGGGTCAATTATACCCATCAAAGTTTGTTTATTTATAAAATAGCCTAAAAAGAAGTTTTGATCGTTTTAATTATATAAAATCTTTTCTGTAGATGATCTAGAGTCTAATAAAAAAAGAAAGAAATAAAAAAAAGCTTCTTTGTAGAAATTATTCAACTAATTCGTGAGTAAAACACTGAAATTTTACTGAAACCTATATTTACTCAAAAATTAAGGTTAAAATATTTTAGGTTAAGTAAATAACCTAATATCATTACTAATAATGTTTCTAAGTTCTTTTAAAAGAAGAAGTTCAAAAATTAACTTGAAAAACATATAAACATCAATGACAGTTACTTTTTAAAGTTATGTTGCACCCCTTGTAAACTTATAATTTACATGTTAAAAACTACGTAACAGTCCTGAAAGGGTCGGGTTGATATATGTAAAATTTTGGCCCTAAAAAGGGCCGATTGATATACGTAGAGTTTTAGTTCTAAAAAGGTCCATTTAAAAACTATATGTTATATACCACGGAGGTAGCTCAGATGGTTAAATACTAGACTCTGCGGCCGCGCCAAGTCCAGCTTGCTGGGTTCGCGCCCCGATGAGTCTGGGATTTTTCTAACTCGTGAGATAACTTCAGTGCAAGGTTTGACGTCGAGGAATAATGATATGCACTGTCGGTAATCGACCTGTGCAGATCACTAGAACTCGACTGTCGATAAACCGGTTGTATTCGGTGAGGTTTTTCTACAGTTTTCCCTCTCCACTGGCGAGAAAACCCAATATACCGGGTGGTCCGGGCAAATGCGAGTACTCCTAATTTCAAGCCGTTCTGTAGACGAAAAACACTTAAAAAAGAATATATACAAAGGTACAATTCTAGGAACTCCCTACGGGGGACACTCATTGCTCCAGTAAGGTCGTTAAAACGAGTGTATAATAACTAAAAAAAAAAAAACTATATGTTATTTATCATACAAATACTTGGTGGACCTGAAAAGGGCTGGTTGATACAAGTAGAGTTTTGCCCCAAAAAATGATATATGTAAAGTTTTGGCCCCGAAAAGAGCTAATTGATATACATAGAGTTTTGGTCCTAAAAGATCCAATTAGAAACTATTTGTTATTCATCATACATCACTTTAAAATAATATATTATGAATATATAATAGAATATATACTGGAACTGCACATATTGCGCGGCCTACAGCCGCGATGCACGTTTTTTTCTCTTCCTATCCTAAAGGGGGGATGGGGTGCCTCTGTTAGTGGCACCCCCCCCCCTAGGGGCCCCTTGTGGACCTGAAAAAGGCAGGTTGATATATATAGAGCTTTAGCCCTGAAAAGGGCCGATTGATATACGTATGTAGAGTTTTTGGCCCTAAAAAGGGCCGATTGATATACGTATGTAGAGTTTTTGGCCCTAAAAAGGGCCGATTGATTTTCGGTGCTAAATGCAAAGTTTCCATAAAAGTTTGGCCCTGGAAAGGGCCGATTGATATTCGGTGACAATTACAAAGTTTCCATAGAAGTTTGACCTTAAAAAGGGCCGATTGAACGAGTTACCTTTTTACTCATCATTTTGAGGAAAGTCAGTCTTCATAGATTGCATCACCTCAAAAATGTTATGATAGCGGTCTCGATGATTCGGAAACTTTCTGCTGGAACTGCACTTATTGCACGTTTTTTCCATAATATATATATAAAAATAGGGAAATGACTATCATAAGACCAAACTAAGGGTTTGGTCCCAGAAATGTGGGATGCAACTATTAATGGCACCCCAATCCCCCCCTAGTTTCGTCCTATCCTAGAGGGGCCTCTTGTGGCCCTGAAAAGGGCCCATTGATATACGTATGTAGAGTTTTTGGCCCATATCGCGGTATATAATCCCGAGTATCACGCCAGGTTCGCTCTATGTGCTGTGTATGAGCGCCAGTTTCAGGGTCCACAAAATTAGTTTTGTGGTTAACACTGAAATGTTGGAAGCCTTCATTACTTAAACAGTTATATGACTTCCAACAATCAGACATAATCGTAGTACCGTCTGCGATTTTGTCTTTGATAACGCTTAACAAGCAGTCCGTAGAACGATTAGGAACTAAAACAATGAAGAATTTCCTCGACTCTCGCTCAAATCCATCAAACAGACACTGACCTTCAATCACCCTTCCACGATGGAACTTACGCTTTCCGAATTTCGCTTCGTCGATTTCAACAATTTTATCAGGTCCTCCAATTTTTCCTGGTGAATGGTCAATACACCAGAAAGAAAAAACTTCTCTGATAAAATTGCCCGAATCGACGATAGTGTGTTCGCTAAATCCCAACTCGTTTTTTAGGAAATGAGTTCTTGGGGGTCGCAGCGTTATATAATACGCGATGAACTCGCAAGCTTTTTGAATGGTAAGATTGCAGTTTTCAAATTATGTATCTCTTTTAATGGACATAAAAAAATTACATTTTTGAATAACCACTTTCTTACCTTTCGAAACTTTTCCACTTTTCTGACATGGGTAAGTCATTTTGTCTGAATTATGTACAGCTGCTTTTTCACAAGTTGGACAAATAACTTCTTTTTTAACCACATTGTGGTTTTTCAAGAAGTCTACCAATTTGTCTGGTTGGCGTTTGCACATACATGCAAAGTCGGTGTGGCACCACGTACATCCTTCGCACTCCATGGCTAAGGAAATAATGATAAGTTAGTTCCCTGATCAAGTATCTTGAAGTCCAACTAAAAGCAAGGATGGGTTGGTCACACACTATTTCGTCTTAAAGCTGCGTTTTCAATGTCAGGGTTGTGTTTACAATGGCGAGATTGAGCAAGCAATTTACCTCACTTAAGTTAGATGGGGTTTTTGACATATTTTATGTACGTATATTACGTCGTAAATCACTAAGCTACTCGTAACTTCCGAACCCTGCTACTGGTGTTCTACGTACGTCACGTAAATACGTAACGAATGTAGCGTACGGATTACACATAGAAAACGTTTAAAATGTTTGCTTCAGTAAGATATATATTCCTGAAAATGCCAACCCTAATGTAAGAATCCTTCATTTTTATAGTGTTTTTTATTTTTTGCATTTTTCTCGAAATTCTGCCATTTTTTTAAAAAAATGTTTAGAACATAAAAAGTGTATTTTGATAAGATCTACAACTTTTCTTTAAAGTACTTTAGGATATTTTCATTATTTAACGAGATAAAGGCAAAAAGCATATTTTTAAAAATAATTTCCCATCCCCGGCTTCCGGTAATAAACTTTTTTAGGCTGCCCCGACTGATTATTTGTAGGGCTGTGCAAAAAGCTCGAAATGTCGAGTCGGGCCGAGCCCAGTTCGAGCCGAGTTCGGGCAAAACCGTAACCCGATTGGGCCGGGTTCAGCCCGACCGGACTTCGAGTTTCGAGCTTTTTGCACAGCCTTAATTATTTGTTTTTGAGCTAAAAGAAAGGTATTCCAAAAGGAATTGATACAAAATTCGGAAAAGTAACGATTCTGCAATATTACAATTTTTTTCGCCATACTACTCCCCATACTTTGTATCTATTACGACAGCTATTGTAATCATTTGCAACCAATTTTTTAATTCTTTATACATTCTTTGTAATAATCCCCAAAACGTGCTACTTATTATTAACGTGCTATATACCTTCAATCAATCCCCCCTTCAACTTACATCCCCTTCAACCAACACCCCTTCAACTAATCCCCCTTTCAACCAACAACCCCTTAAAGCAACATCTCTTTAATCAATCCCCCCTTCAACCAAACCCTTCATCAATCAATCCTCCATTTAAACCAACCCCCTCTTCAAATAACCACCCCTTCAACCAACAACCCCTCAAATTAATGTACCTTTCAACCAACACCCTCTTTAATGAATCTCCCCATCAACCTACCCTCTGTTTAACTAATCCCCCCTTCAACCAACCACCCCTACAACTAACCCACCCTTCAACCAAACCCTTTCACAACCAATCCTTCTTCTTAACCAACACCCCCTTTATCCAACCCAACCTTCAACCAACCCCCATTTAGGTATAAGGTTGTGTGTTCAATTTACAGTGTTGCCACGTCCTTTATCCATCTCATATTCAATTACCCCTCCCCCCACTCCTTCCCCACAAAGTAATCCCCCCTTTAACGAACAATCCCGTTAACCCAATGCCAACTCTCCTCTTTCATAGCAAAGACCTAACCCAATAATTATTTTTAGGGTTGCCACGTTCAATTTACAGGGTTGCTACGTCCTTCAATCATATACAAATTGTACAATTCTTGCTCACTTAATACCCAAGGAAAGAAGGGAATAGTAGACCCTACGCTGGAGAGAGTGAAATCTGTTCAACAGAATTGTCAGGTGTGGACTGATGAAATAGAATGTAAGATTAAACCAATGTGCTCAACGTACTAAACATTTAGGTGGTTGATAAGCAACATAAAGTACGCTGATGTCATTTTTACATGCTTTTATTTTACTGAAGACGTGACAGTCAATTCTACTATAACCCTTCGTTCCGTGCAGTGTCAATATTCATTCTCAATATACATTCTCATTTTTTCTTATTTCAAAAACCCAAAAAAGTTTATATATTTTTATATAAACAATTAAATTAATTTTCCTAAAAATATTGTAAAAATTATAAATTTCATAATGATTTTAAACAATTTAGTAACATTTTTATATACTAGATTTTGAGATAGACATTGGTTAATTCCCCTTAGTGTATCTTGGAAACCAATTCATTGAAATAAATATAATAAATTTCAATAAATTTTAATAAGGGGACTGGCGCGCGGAGAGCGCAGGGAGGCAAAGCCCCCTAGTCATATAATAAGAATTTATCGCTGCCGCCGCCGCCGCACAGTGGACTAAAGTGCTTTTTTTGTGCCGAAATCGTAGAACTCGCGAACGACTTAATGTATTTGAACAAACCAAAAAAGAAATAAAAGCTAATATTCTACGCAATACAGGAAAAATATAGAGAAAGAGATTAAAAAATTCCTAACCTATTATAAATGTTCCAAAACTTGAAGTTTCATAAGAAATATTTAATTTTTTACCTATAGAGACCGGAGAAATGTCAATATCGCTGTTGCAACGAATTAACTCACTTGTTTTTATCTCTCCAATCACAAATCACATGTATAGTAACTAAAAAAAATGGCGGAAGGAATATGGCAGCCAAAAAATTTAAATTACTTTTTAATTAAATTGACAACTCCTTTTCATGGTTTTTCAGCTCGCTGATTACAAATTAAAAGTCAAAAATTCATTATTCAAAATGGCTGATCCAAAATGTTGGACCCGAAATGCAAAATCGCTTCTAATTTACACAAGAATCCCTTTTTAAAGGTCTTTAGGGTCGCTGATTACAAATTTGACGACAAAAATTCATTATTTAAAATTGCTGATTCAATATAGCCGACCCGAAATGCAAAATTGCTTTTGATTTATAAAGGAATCTCTTTTTAACGGTTTTTGGGGTCACTGATTACAAATATGACGTCAAAAATTTATTATTCAAAATGGCTGATCCAAAATGTCGGACCCGAAATGCAAAATCGCTTCTAATTTACACAAGAATCCCTTTTTAAAGGTCTTTAGGGTCGCTGATGACAAAGCTGACAACAAAAATTCATTATACATAATGCCTGATCCAATATGGCCGACCCGAAATGCAAAATTGCTTTTAATTTACACAGGAATCCCTTTTTTATCGGTTTTTAGGGTCACTGATTAGAAATCTGACGTCAAAAAATCATTGTTCAAAATGGTTAATCCAATTCCGCCGACCCGAAATTCAAAATTGCTCCTGATTTACACAAGAATGCCCTTTTAAATATTTTTAAGAAGATTGTAAATTTAGAGCTTTTTGAACCGCTAACTATTCCTTAAAGGCGGAAGGGGTTGAAAACGCAGGTTACTAACATTCACTCGGATCTTAAGATTTCAAAATGTAAATCAAAAACAATTTTGCATTTTAATTCGACACTATTGGATTACATATTTGAAGAATGAATTTTTGACGTCAAATTTGTAATCAGCGATCACAAAAACCATATAAGATGGATTCCTGTGTAAATCAAAAGCAATTTTGCACTTCGGTCGTCCATATTAGATCAGCCATTTTGAATAATGAATTTTTGACGTCAAATTTGTAACAGCGACCCTAAAGACCTTTAAAAAGGGATTCCTTGTGTAAATCAGAAGCAATTTTGCATTTGGGGTCGGACATTTTGGATCAACCCTTTTGAATAATGAATTTTTGACGTCAAATTTGTAATCACCCTTACGCAACCAAACTACAAGACTATTACAGAGGAATACTACAGGAATTACTACTCGTATACAACAGGCATACTACTAATATACTACAGGTATACTACAGATATACTTGTAGTAAATGTGAGGTATTCTAATGGTATCTGGCTGTAGTATTTTCGTTGTGAACTTAATAATAGTCAGGCTTGGTTATCAAATCCAAGTCAAAATAAAAGTAAGTTAAGTTGCACGGAGAATTCAATAGATGGCAACATGTAAATAAGGAATAGGCATCAAAGTGAAGATATCATTTTTAATTTTCAGTTGCTTGACGAGGGACGAAAGTAGAAGTGCAGAGGGCTCTCCTGAAAAATTATTCTGACCCCCGCCCCTAGAATTTTTTGCTTAGATTAAAATTAAAATTTTATTTCTATTTATTTTATTGTATTAGCGGTTTTCTATATTTTAGTTTTTGTTGTTTATTTAAGTTTTGCATTTTGTCTGTTTATCTTATATGTCCTAAAAATATCTTAGCAGATCCTTAAGATATCTAGTGGACATTGAAATTTTGGCTCTCTCGGATAACCTGAGAATATCCTGGTAAGGATATTATTTGCTTTCTTATTTTATCTCGTAAAAATTCTAACGTCTTCTTGATACTAACATGATATCCTAAACATCTCCTGGGATATCTATACGAAGATAACCAATGGAATAAAAGTTCTCGCTCCCCTGGATATTTTGAGAATATCCTGGTAAGGATATTTTCAGGATACACGAAGTTTGAAATGAATATCCTGTATCCATATTGTAAGGATGTCTCATGGAAATCCTGAGGAAGTTACTGCTGGATACTAGCAGGATACCCTAAAAATCTCCTAGCTATAGGATATCCAAACGATATGCTATGGAATCGAAATTTCCACTTTCCGTTATATTCTGATAATATCCTGATAAGGATATTTTTAGGATATTTGAAGTTTAAAATGAATATTTAGTAAATATTCTGAGGATATATATATATATCCATACGTTATCCAAAGTAATCGAAATTTTCGCACTTCTGGATATCCTGAAAATATTCACCAGATATCCTTAATATATCATAGGGATATAAATCAAGGATATCACCACGATATTCCTAAGATATACTCAGGATATTCAGCGTATGTTACTGCTGAATACTAAAAGGATATCCTAAACATCTGCTAGGATATCCATACTATATCAAATATAATCGAAATTTTCGCACTCCTGGAGATCCTCAGAATATTCATCAGATATCCTTAATATATCCTAGGGATATCAATTAAGGATATCATCAAGATATTGCTAAGATATCCTCAAGATATGCAGCGTATGTTACTGCAGAACACTAAAAGGATGTCCTAAACATCTCCTGGGATATCCATTCTATATCGAATGGAATCGAAATTTTCGCTCTACAGGATATGCTGAGAATATCCTAGTGAAGATATTTTCTGGATATTTGAAGTTCTAAATAAATATCCTAAACATATTCTCAGGATGCCTCGTGAAAATCTTGAGCATCTTAAAGATGTATTGAGGATGACTTGTACATGTTTGAAAGATATCCCGAGGGTATCTAGTGCATGTCAATTGTGAATGCGAACAGCATATCCTAAACTAAAAAATGTAATATAATATTGAAATAATAGTTCTCAATAAAACAATTTATAATTAGTTGAAATGACAAATCAAAATTTTCTTTTGTAACATATATTCTACATTTATTTTATTAAAATGAAAGGAATATTTTAAAACTCCAAAATTAGTGGAGCGCGAATTTCGAACCTTTTCTATCAATAAGATGGTTGAATTTTAAGTTTGGTCAACACATTGTGTTTTATTGACTCTTTTGAAACATCATTGTCTCCTCAATTGTCATTCTAACCAGACCAATATTATTTATGAGGCTTTTCTCAACTCGACCCTTAAATCTGTTTTTTTCAGACTTTGCGTTTTAGAAAAAAATTAAAAATTTAAGAAACAACTTTTGCTTCTATTTCTTTTAATATTTTCTTATTCATTTTTTAAATAGATTTATTATCTCTCCTTTCAATTTATTATAAATGTATATAAATTTTTTTTTCTTTTAATTACAAGGTCTAGCTTGTGACAATTACATTTTATAATGAAAATTAAATGAGACAA
Organism: Ganaspis brasiliensis; assembly: GCA_037103525.1. NCBI lineage: Eukaryota > Metazoa > Arthropoda > Insecta > Hymenoptera > Figitidae > Ganaspis > Ganaspis brasiliensis. The sequence continues at coordinate 2,175,430 of JAZKLR010000014.1, forward strand.
TTAGATTTTATAATTGAATTATTATTATTTAAATAAATTTATGTCTATTGAGATCCCCATTTATATTAGATCATTTTATATCTTAATTGTCCTTTTAACATTAATCTGCAAATGACGAAACCAAAGTTATCATGAAAACGACGATATATTTTGTTCAAGAAAAAATAAATGTATTATTTTAAAGTTAACATTTTTTAAAATAATTTATATATTATATAGTTTAAAGCAACGACTTTGATAAAGAAATTTTTGTTTTGTTGTTGTCAGACTTTCGTATTTTAGCGTATATATGTGGGGAGGAGGGGGGGCTCAACCCCACCTCCGTAAAAAAAATGTGATGAAAGAAGAACATTTGATTTACATTATTTTTTAACCTGCGTTTGCCTCAGTATTGTATATTTTTAGGTCTGAAATTCGAATCTTGTCTTTATTTGACAGAAAACATTGTCATAATTTAGAAAAATGTTAAAAATAAAAAATTCTGAAATTTCAACAACTGGATAGCCGAGAAGTTTAAGGGCATGTGATGGATTATGACGTCACTGATATTAACAAAATTTGTCCTTAATTTTTTTCTTTAAATACTAAATATTTTGTCACGATATTTGTTAGAATTACTTGCTATATCTTTACGAAGGTCTGTCGGATACGAATCTATTTGAATTTTCGCTCACATTTTATTTTGGAAAATTTTCAAAAAATAGCAAACTTTTTTAAATTAATTTTGAGCCACAATTCAATTAAATTCGCGTCAGAGAGAGCTTTATAATGATACTTAAAGTAATTCTAACAAGTTACGTGACAAAATATCCAACAATTTAAGAGAAAAGTAACTGACAAATTTTGCCATACCAGTGATGTCGTACATGCCCTAATGACGCACAGTGTACGATTTTGTGATTTACATCTTCAAAACCTAATATCTCTTGAAGAAATGGACCAATCTTAATGGCCCTTGGACCAAAATGAAGCTGAATAAATGTAGAATAGAGGAAAATGGTTATTTTTATGTTTAAATTACTTTAAAAGTTTAAAATTTTTAAACAAATTTTTATGTTTAAATTACTTTAAAAGTTTAAAATTTTTAAACAAATTTTTTTCCTTTAAATTCAAAATTATATAAAAAAAGCTCGGTCTATTTGCCTGGAAGTTTTTCTTTTTATAAAAATCTTATAAATATCTTATAAAAATTATAAATTTTAATAAAAGTAAAAAAATTATGGTTGTAATTTATTATTATTCAAATAATTCAAATAATAAGTAACTAAGGAATTATTGAAATGAATCATTAAAAATAAATAATTAAAAAAATGTTTTCAATACATTTTTAAGTTCGTTGGCGGAACCCTCCGTGCGCGAGTTCGACTCGCACTTGTCCGGTATTTTTTAGTTACTACACATGTAATTTGTGACGGGAAAGATAAAAACAAGCGAGTTAATTCGTTGTAACTGCTATATGGACATTTCTCCGGTCTCTATAGACAAAAAATTAAATATTTCTTATGAAACTTTTAGTTTTGGAACATTTTTAATAGGTTAGGAATTTTTTAATCTCTTTCTCTATATTTTTCCTGTATTCTGTAGAATGTTAGCTTTTATTTATTTTTTAGTTTGTTCAAATACATTAAGTCATTCGCGAGTTCTACGATTTCGGCTTAAAAAAGAGCACTTTAGCCCACTGTGCGCCGCTGATTCAGGAATTTTAGACCAGGGAGTAGTATAAGGAGACTGAACGGCCATGATAAATCCGCGTTAAAAGCGGACCACTCTTTTGTAACGTAATTTCTATAGGCTCACTTCAATGCGCACTAGCGCTTCTCGCGGAAAGTCTGAGAACCCTGTTTGTAAACAAGAAATGGCATTTTATAACCTGTTTTTGCATATGAATTTTATTAATATTGCGTATAATCGTTGTTAGACATCAAAAGCTTACCTATTATTACCTATTATTATAAAAAAGTGTTTATTGTCCAAGTGTAACATGTGATTACGCCAAAAATGTCATCCGTATGTGCAGTTGAAAAGTGCAATTCTTACGATTTAATCAAGCGATAGGAAGGAAAAAAAAATTCTTTTTTTATACAAAGGTTTGTTTTAGCTTATATTTTAAATTGTACATATATTACTAGTTAAAATTAATGTTATAGTTTATGAATGTGCTTAAATTTAATATGTTTATTTATGCACATGGGGGGAAGTGCTGGAATTGTGGCAGGAATCTGTTCACAAGAAAAATATTTATTTTTTGCCTCTCTCTTATATTTTTCCTTAAACATATAATACATTTTCACAGTAAAAGACAATTAATTGTCAAAAACAGCAAGAAATTAGCTTTTATGCAGCAGTACGGATGCAATCGCGATGACGTGAACAAACAGTAGCAGACGATATATAATGCCAATTTTGACCACCATGAGCGCAAGTGCGCATTGAAGTGAGCCTATAGAAATTAAGTTACGAACATCGGGACCACTTTCTATACATATCGTTCGGTCTCCTTATACTACTCCCTGTTTTAGACATAACATATATATAACACATATAGATATAAAACATATATATATATATATAGCATGCATATGTATATAGCTATATATATCAAATCTTAAAACAGGCTTCAGCCATGCCCCCTCTCCTCCTAGCTTCTCCCCACCCCTTCCACACCTCCACCTCGACACCTTTACATATATGTCATATATATACAGTAAGGTCGCGGTAAGTGTCCGTTTCAGTAACTGTCCATTTCAGCAAGTGTCCCGGAGCATGTTTCAGAAAGTGTCCCTCCCTCTACTACTACTGTCAGTGCTGTCTATTTGTATATATTAATTAATATATATATAAATTGACTTACAAATACAAATTGAACTTTAATTTAGCTTAAGTTTAAAAATTTAACTTTTACAACTCAATTTTTGAATTACAAAAATTTTAAAATTCTAAAATATATGATATAATTTTTAAATATTTTAAAATGTTATTAAATTTTTGAAATATATTATAAATGTAAAAAAAAATAAAATATAAAAATGAAAATGTCAAATTAATTGTGACGCGTCGCGAAGAAAAGCACCTAAGAAGCCAAACGGTAATTTTACAGGAGAGTGAAAAGAAGCCGCGTGCGCGCCATTGATTCTGTACAAATCGCTGATGCTTAAATCTTAAGTACGTGAAAAATATTCAATGAAAATGTATTCGGACTTTTGATAATGAAAAAGGAACGTTAAATTAACCTAATATTATCAAAATCCGAAAATCGATTTTTTCCTTCTTAGGTGCCTTTCTTCGCGACGCGTCACAATTTGTTAAACCAAAAATACTTTACAAATAGATCCGGCAAGGGCCCTGGTGGCATGTGGACTAACTAAAAATCTCCATTAGTAAGAAAAGGACACAGACATCTCCGTCCTTTTCTTACTAATGGAAATTTTTTGTTAGTCCACATGCCACCAGGACCCTTGCCGGATCTATGTGTAAAGTATCTTTGGTTAAACGATGAATTTACCTTGAAAATTATTATAATAAAAATTGTTATTTGTCCTAAAAGTGACAAATATTTTGAATATAATAAAAGGCATTAATAAAAATGACTACATAACAGTAGATAAATTATTATTAGGAAACGAAATAATGTTTGGAAATCTACAATCATAAAATAATATACAATTTTAAATCTTCTAATTCTTAAATAAAAAATACATATTTACTAAAAGTAATTGAATACCAAACAGAGGATCTTGGAAACAATTTATTGAAATATAAATGATTTTGTAGATCAAAACTGCCCTTAAAATTTACCTAAATTTTGAGGGCAGAATAAGGATATTCAAGTTGGGTGGGGAGAAATTCAAAATGGCGGCTACCTGGATGAAAGGTTTGCATTGAAGTCAATGGGAAGAAATCAGTTTTTTTACAATAACTTTTAAAGAACATATTTTCGAACCTATGTTTATTAACAAATTATTTTTCATTTATCGAAGGCTATTTTTTAAAATAATAAAAACTCATATAAAAATTTTATACAAATTTATTGTTTTAAAAGAAAGCTTTCGATAAATGAAAAATAATTTGTTAATAAAAATAGGTTGAAAAATTTGTTTTTTTAAACGTTATTATAAAAAAACTGGTTTCGTCCCATTGACTACCATGCAAACCTGTCATCTAGGTAGCCGCCATTTTGAATTTCTCCCCACCCAACTTGAATATCCTTATTTATATAGGTCAGATGGAGTTTTTTCGTCAAGTCTTGACCTTGAGGTCAAAACTATCCTTAAAATTGACCTACTTTTTAAGGGCAGAATAAGTCAGATGGAGTTTTCCCGTTAAGTCTTTACCTTTAGGTTAAAACTGTCCTTGAATTTAACCTACATTTTTAGGTTAGAATAAGTCGGAGAGAGTTTAAAAGTCAAGTCTTGACCTGTAGGTTGAAATTGCCCTTAAATTTGACCTAAATTTTTATGGCAGAAAAGGGCATTCGATTCGGGATTGCGACTTCGATAAAATGGGCATGTCCATTTTACCGAATTTTTTCGGAAAAATGTCCATTTGGGATAGGCTATTCGGGAGTTTCGATTCGGGATTTTGAATTCGGTAAAATGGGCATGTCCATTTTACCGAATTCTTTCGGGAAAATGTTCATTTGGGATCGGCTATTCGGGAGTTTTGATTCGGGATTTCGAATTCGGTAAAATGGGCATATCCATTTTACCGAATTTTTTCGAAAAAATGTCCATTTGGGATAGGATATTCGGGAGTTTCGGCATGTCCATTTTCCCGAATTCTTGATATAGCGGCGGCGTTGGCGGCGATATCTTTTTGTAATATATAGGGAGATATATAACATATATATATCTCTCTATATTATAAAAATATTTCGCTGCCGCCGCCGCTGTTTCAGGAATTTACGTATAACATATATATATAACACATATTTATATATATCATATATATATATATATAACACATATTTATATATATCATATATATATAACATATATATATATAACACATATTTATATATATCATATATTTATAACATATATATACCTACCCTGCCGATAGGAAATACCTAAAAAATGACTGGCTAAAATGACTAAATGAATTCAGTCATTTTTGAAGTACGATTTGAATGATTCCGTGCTTAGAAAATGTCCAACGAAAAAGGGATCAAAAAGGTTAATTTATGGCTATTTATGACCGTAAATTCTAAACCCTGAAGAATTTTATTATGCTTTTACCCTCTCATAAAATGAAAGGTTCTTTTACAGTCCTTTTTTTTAATTCTAAATTATTTATATTATTTATTGCAAAATTATACTCGATTTTCAATAATTTAGTTATTTATATGTTTATATGAATAAGATATATTCTTTTGAAACAAAATTCAAAAATGATGTCAGATTTTTAATATCTTCTACTGTTTACGAGTTGCGCTACTATTCTTTTAATTGTAAGGCTTTTACCAAAAATATTTACATCTCTGTAACTGTCAGAAATTACAGATTCTAAATTTAAAAAAACCGAAGTTCTAACTTAAAAATTAGAAAAATTTTATTTATTAAGAAATAAATCTTTTTTACCAGTACATTTTTCGCATTTGAGATGTCGAAAAAGGGACGAGCTATGTCGTAAAACTTTCAAACATCTGGAATGGATTAAAAATCAGAAATAAAAATTTCTCTAATTTTGTAATTATAAATTTATAAATTGAGAATTTGCATTCTACGTCTTTCAACGATTATGTGTATCTAATTTTTTTTCCGATAATGTTATTTTTTATAAAAAATAACAATATTTATAATAATTGATTGTCATTTAATTTTATTCATTTTGAGAAAATTTTTAGATATATATATTCGTGAAAAACGAAAGATTTATAATTTTTTAATTTACAATTTCAAATTTGCAAATTGCAAAATTTTTGAGTCATAAAACTTTTGGGTTACCGAAGCCATAAATGAAAAAAATATCCTGGTAGGCATTCATATATTCCAGTTCAACGCATTTATGATCCTATTAAAACTTAAATAAGAGTAGTATAGCAAAGAGGATACGGGCTCAGTTACCGACCGTCGGTAATGCAGATTTCTACTTTACCGACAGTGAAAAGTGGTGTTTCTGCAGGGTGTTCTGTTTTACCGACATAGTTCCGAGGGCTGCCGCTAGATGGCGCCACTTTTTTAATTGCTCAAAGAAAAGGCGGTTCCTGTGGGGGTTTCCCAACCCTGTTTGTAGTGGGGATTTCAAATTTTCCAACCGTGTTTTGGTTGTTTGTAGTGGGGATTTCAAATTTCCCGCGTTACCGACAGTGATTTAAACAGAAATTTATTTAAGTTTTAAATTTACCGACATTTGAAAGGGGATTTCCCTCAATTGTGTGAATTTTGAATTTCCCGCGTTACCGACAGTGTTTTTGATGCTTGGAGTGGGTAATTTTGAATTTTCGCGCAAGTGTCGGTGAGTTTAGGTAAGTATTAAATCAAACTATATTTAAATCCCGCTTAACTTTATAATTAACTATATTAATCTTGATTCACAACTAAAATTTCTGATATTACATTAGAGCACTCAGTTGATGGTAATTTTAATATGTCTTAGAATTGTTTTCTTTATTTACTTTTTATTTACGATGAAATAACCATTAAATATTAAACATGATTTACATGTTGTGTTATAAGTAACATAATATTAACACTTTACGTTTCATTTTGCGCAAGCATTCTGCACATCTTTGCTTATTTCCCCAGAAAACAGCCATATTAGTTGTCATTGGGGAGGGGTAAATTCTATTTCTGTTAACCTTACCGCTATTAAAGATGGATACCTGTAGGTAAAGATATGATTGGTTGACGATTTCGGTGTATAAAAATCCACCAATCAAAAATGTTCTTAAAGATTTGCGCAGATGTGCATGCAGACGGTCTCTGGCATATCTGTTCCCATCCTTGACTTTCTTAAAAGAAGCTGAGACGATCGTTAAAACCGTTAAAAAGTTCAAAGCTTTCTTAAGTGCTGAAAGTGAATCCAGACTGATAAAAATGGTATGTATTTAACATAATTTTCTAAATATTTTAACAAATTATATGTAAAAAAAGATGAAAACTGTTTAAAAGTATATCTATAGTAATATATGAAAATGTGTATTTGTTCCAGAACAATCAGTGTAATACAATGATGTGCGGCGTATGCTGTTTTTGTCGCTTTAGTAGAGCATTTTTTAACTCTTTGGTAAGTATTAATTAATTCAGAAGAAAATAAATGAAAAGAAACATGTTTTCTCAAAAACAAAATTAAAAAAAAAAAAAACATAACCTCAATCACTTAATCGATCGCCAATCAAATGTTAATCTTAGCATTTTCAATAGTAATCTGACAGTTTTTCTATAGTTCAATATTCATTTTTTTTTTTTTAACAAATTATATATAAAAAAAGATGAAAATTGTTTAAAAGTATATCTATAGTAATATATGAAAATGTGTATTTGTTCCAGAACAATCAGTGTAATACAATGATGTGCGGCGTATGCTGTTTTTGTCGCTTTAGAGCACTTTTTACCTCTTTGGTAAGTATTAATTAATTCAGAAGAAACCTGACAGTTTTTCTATAGTTCAATATTCATTTTTTTAAATATTTATTATATATAGTGAACTTAACAGCATATTATTTGTGTAGGGTAGTATTTAATTTAATTTTCACATTTGAACAGTATGTAGATTTTCACTAATGGCACTAAGATTGTCAAAGTTAATACTTCAATCCTATTTATATGAATTACAACTTCTCTTTATCATTATTCATAAATAATTTTTAAATATTATTACAGATATCTCTTGGAAGTGACGCACGGAACATGTTACCCCCTCAACCATGGACTTCATCGAGCAATCCTCAGGGAAGGCCAGCAATACCTGCACAAAATATGCCAAATTTACAGCATCCAGGAGTTGGTTATAGTCAACCGATCCATTATCAACAATATTTAAATAATAATTATCGTCCTTCAATTCATAATCCTCATCATCAAATTCAACGACCATCGACTTATCAACGTCCATTGCAGCAACCAGTTCCTAATCATGTAAATCAAAGACCTTTGATTCATCAATCAAATCAACGACCGTTGTTTCAACAACAATTAGTTCAAGAACCGTTGCTTCAACAGCAATTAGTTCAACAACCGTTGCTTCAACAGCAACCAGTTGAACATCAGCGAAGTGTAAGTTTCTCTTTATTTGTTTATTTTCATAATTTTAATGAATCACAGAAAGTTTAAAATAAGTAGAAAAGGAATTTAAATAATTTTAAACACTTAGTATTAAGTAATTAAATTATAATAAAATTAATAACATAAAAATATAATGTCAAAACAAATAATAATAAAAAAAAATAAAATAAAAAATAAAAAAAAAAAAAAAATTAAACATTATTTAATATTACAAATTTAACAAGAATTATATTCAACAGGGAACTCAAAATGAACCACCAAGTAAACAGAACCCAACAAAATGTAATGGACAAGAGGACGTAACAGCACAAACTCACACTCCAGCGTCTACGAAAAGAAGTGTCAAAACGTCAATTACTCAACCCCGAAAATACGTTAAAAAACAACAATCAGAAACTAAAACACCAGCTCCTAAACCCAGAAAATATACTAAAAAATCACAACATGAAACTCTTCCACCGACAGCAAACACGACAACAGAAACAATTCAGACTCAAAAACATTCAACTTCTGATCTAATGACAAAAATACAGAATCCACAAACTCCTAATGTAATTATAGAATCAGAGAATCCACCAACGCAGAATCAACAAACACAGGATCTACTCACTCCTAATATTATTACAGATACACAGAATCAACCAACACAAAATCTACCAACTCCTAATGCAATGACACAAACACAAAATTCATCAACTCTAAATACAATAACACAGAATCTATCAACTCCTAATGCAATGACACAGAATTCACCAACTCCTGACATAATGTCACAAGCACAAAAGTCATCGACACCTCAAACAAAATCTGAAACATCACAAAAATCACCTCAACCTGGAATACTACAACCATTAACTTGTCATCAGGCTGTCGAGGCCTCAGCGACACAGATCTTATCTCAACCGATAAAATCATCTAATTCATCGAGCTCTTTATCGAGCTCGTCATCGAGCTCTTCATCAAGCTCATCATCGAGCTCTTCATCAAGCTCATCATCGAGCTCTTCATCGAGCTCTTCATCAGATGAAGATGATAAACCGCCAGTAAAACCAGATCCTTGCGTTCGAAAGTTAACACGACCAGTGCGTGTAGCAACAGGACAGAAGAGACAAAAGAGGCAAAAAAAGAGTATAAAAAATAAGAGGCAACAAAAAAAAAGCAATAAGCAACAAAAATTAACAAAAAAAAAAGAAAACTTTTTCATTTAATATTTATTACCACCGAGTAAGTTTAATATTCTGTTTTTTCTTATTATTTTCGAATAATAATTTCCAATAATAATTTCCTTCATTTAATTTTTTTAAAATTGGAGTCAAGTTTTTTTAAATTTTTTTTATATTGATTAAAATGTTTAAAAAAATTCATTTAACAACGATTAAAGTAAAAATTCTGTTGCTCAATATTTGTAATACTTGTTCTACGTTTTTTAAGACATTGGTGATGTTGAAGCTAATCTTATTTAGATAATATAAGATCTTTGTTAAATTCAGAGTTATCTCTAAGTTCTATGTTTTTTTTTTTTTTAATACTATTTGCATTACATATTTTGATATTAAAACTGAGGAGCAAGTTTTTAAAGTTGATTAATCAGTATTTCAATGTTTCCAAAATTAGGTTTTAAAGACTAGAAATTTAAAAATTATATTATATTTATAAACTTTGACAACTTGCTTATAAGTTTATATTCTAAATTTTTTCGAAATACTATTTTGAGATTGTGACTAAGTTTTTTTTTATTCTTTTGTATTGATTAATATCTTTAAAACTTAACAATTTTAATTAACAACGATTAAAATAATATGCTGTTGCTCATTATTCTTATATTACATGTTCTACGCTTTTTAAAGATTTTTTATTGTTGTATTAAACCTAATATTATTTAGACAATATTTGATATTTGTTTAAATTCAGGATGGTCTTTAATACTGTTTGCATTACATATTTTGATATTAAAATTGAGAAGCAAGATTTTAAAGTTGATAAATTAATATTTCAATGTTTTCAAATTAGGTTTTAAAAGTCTAGAAATTTAAAAATTATAAATTCTTTGTTAATGAAGTTTTTTTTCTTAATTTAATAGTTTTCGGATACAGATTTAACAACTTTGACAATTTTATTCTCAATTATTTCAACTTACAGTTAAGATATTTTAAAACATATTTAAGTACTTTGTAAAAAAAAATGTTATAATGATAACAATAAAAATAATAATATTTTGATTTAATAACTTATTGCTTATTTTACTCAATATATGTTAGACATTACGTCGTTTTATTTCATGTATTTTAAAAAATATATATGTATTAAATTTAATAAAACCTAGTTTTTAAAAAAAATTTTAATATTTAAACAAATGATTTATATAATGGTAATAAATATATTAAAAGGAATAATTTAATTATTTAATTGTAAAAATAATAATTTGTTAAATATAATATATAAGAAATTAAGGATGTTCTATCGTATGACAATACTAGTTAAAACAGAGACCATTATTTTGAGGCTAGGTTTAAATTTAATTTGACTAATATATAATTAAACAATTGTATTTATTAACTTTATTAACTTTATTTACTTTTTTAAATATGACTATTTTTCATGTGCAATCAAAATCAACATTTTAAAATGTCAGAACGTCTGAACTGTATCGTGTGAAATATTTTTACAAATTAATTTATTGCAACTCTCACAAGAACCTATTGCCCTTTTTTAAATACAATATCAGTTCATTACGTATCTGTGTTTAACTATACAAACTTTGATCACTATCTCGTCAATTAATAATTTTTAGTATTAAAATATATGTGACAGAGTTATGAATTCTCATAAGAATCAAGGTTAAAAAAATAAATGGATCAGAACTTTTTTCCCCAGAACCTACAAGTCTCAAAAATTTAACTATAAAATTTGAGAAACTTTATCTAGCAGTACACCAAGTTTTATCAAAATCTGTTTGATTATTCGATTTACGGTCGAACTTCCTTAATGTGCATAATATTTCATATATTTAGTCAAACATTCTTAACTTATTTTAATTAAGATTGTATTAAATAATGTCTAATTTTAATGATATGAATTGAAATTTATTTCTATTAAATATATACAAGAATATAACATATTAATGAATATTGTATTGGTAAGCAAAAATCAAATTTCCCACATATTGATATTAGTTCTAGAGTTTACCGCATGGAAGAGTCAAGAGTTCCAAGGATAGTAGGGGTAGCTCTTGGAAAGGGTCACAGGCTATATCTTAGACTGCACGATTCTGTATGATCATTCTTTCTTTCAACTTTCAACTTTAAATATATTAATTCTAAGTAAATATCTCGTTTTTACAAATTTAGATTTTTAATTTTCAGCACTTATTTTTAATTTTCCTTTATATTTTACACTTAAATTATATTTCAACTTTCTTAAAATAATATCTTTCTACAGCTAAAATATATTTATATATTTCACATTCTTTTTTAAATATCTTACGAATTTTTAAAATTCATAAACTAATTTGTGTGTTTTAGAATTAAAAAAAGAAAATAGACAGATCTAATGCTCTTAACTTCAACAAAAATTTAATTTCTATTTAAGTATTTTATTTTAGTATTTTCTTTAAGCATTCTTTTAAATACTTATGATTTTCTTTTCAGAATACACACAGAATTCAAATTTTAGATTTTAGAGAATTCTTAGGTAATTTTAAATTTTAATTTCTACATCGTTTCAAGTTTCTTAAGAAAATGTTTTTAACTTAAAAATTTATAAATTTTTACAAAATTCGATATATCTTCTCCATTATTGAAAAATAGACTTGAAAATTCAATATGAGCTTCAAGTTCTATGGAACTATGCATTTCTTTTTAATTACAAGATTATTTTAATCTGATAAAATTTTACTTATTCAATACATTATTTTAGAATTAAGAAAAATAGACAATGGACACTCCTCCAAACTCACCATCTACAAGTGAGGATGACAACGATTCCATAATAGTCATTTATGATGAAGATTATGATAATAGAGACGATGATATTGTTGATGAGTCTGATAATGATGATATTGTTGATGTGTCAGATAATGATGATGAAGGCATTGTCATTGATAATTATGACTCTCAAGCCGACACAATCATCCTTAGTAGTTCGGACTCTGAGGATGATTCAGATAATCATGGTTTAAACAATGATTTTAATCAGGATCAATCTGACGATGATGAATCTGACAATGATGACATTTTAGTCATTCATGTTAGCATTGAAGAGGTTAATAGGTTTATTTAAAATTAATATTAAAATAAATATATAAATAATATCAATTAAAAGAAAAAAAGAAAAACGTTAACATTTTCTTTTTTTTTGTTACAGATGAATGAACTCCTGTGGTAGCAATTATATTTATAAAATATAACTTTGTAAAAAATATATATATTAACAATTTCTACAAATAAGAATATAATTTATGAAACAATAAATGATTTCTTCTAATAATCAAAAATTTTTTTCCTGTTATGTAAGATGCGAATGTTACACATGCGCGCGCATGCAAATTATATGGTGGGGTAAGAACTGTGTGCGCAATTTTAGAATCTGGTGGGGTAAAAGAAATGCGTGCGCAATTTAAAATATGGTGGGGTTGGGTCAAAGTGGGGATGCAGTGATATAAGGCAGCTCTTTGATCACCAGAGTCATTATTTCTTATAAATATCCGATTTAACAGTAAGCATCAACTTTAAATATTAAAATTTTTTTCTTTATATTTAAGATTTTTTAGCTTTATAGTTAAGATGTGTATTTAACTTTACATTTAAGCTTCTCCTTTATATACTTTATAAGTTTTTTTCACTTTTAAATTTAGTGTTCTAAGTTTTATATTTTATAAGTTTATTTCACTTTCAGATTAAATTTTCTAAGTTTTCTCTTTCAGATTTATTTTATAAGTATTTTACTTTTAAATTTAGTTTCCCAAGTTTTTACTGTATAAGCTTTATTGTTCTAAGTTTTCTTTTTTGTTTCAACTTTAGTTTTATAAAAAATTTTTATTAAATTTTACTTTTAGTTAAAATACTTAATATTATAAGCATATCAACAGCGTTTCAATTCTTTTTTCAGATTCTATTTTAAATATGGATCTCGAAAAAGTTAACGCAGTTGGACGTTTTGAAGGGTATCTTCCAGTAAAGTCTCTTTCCGATCTCAGTAAAAATGGTTTTTACACCGTAACGAAAATGAAGAAGGTCCAGACTAAGTATGGAGTGAGGGTTATTGCTGAACTAGATGCTGATTTCGTTACATACCTGCCATCCAGATTCACCAAACTTTTTGAAGAAGAACCGAACACCTTGGAAATGATGCAGGAAGCTGCTTCGTCTAAGCAGCTACAATTGAAATATATTGGTGGAACTTACAATATTATTGAATTTAACTTATTAAAATAAAAAAAAAATATATGTATATTTGAAAAATGTCTACAATAAACAAAAATATTTTACCTCTAAATTTGTCTTAATTTATTTTATTCCTAGTCTGAATTAGATTTAAGTTTGTTTTTCAAAATTAAGTTTTTAATATTATTAAGTTTTTAAATATAAATCTAAAATATGATAGGGTTTAGAAATCAAGAAACATTTTAAATTCAATTTACTAATTTTTATTTTGCAAACTCTTAAATATTTACAAAGTAGATTCACAATTTTCATAAAAAGATTTTAAAGTAGTATCAACTTCATCAATTCCTTGAGTAACAACACTTATAAATTGGTTTGAAGGTTTTAGAAACCAATCACGAAGGATTACAACATTATTTACAGCACAATTTGCGTTTTCAAAAGAATGATGTGTACATGCAGCGGTCGATGATTCAAATTTTAACTTTTTAATCGATGGACATTCTAAATCTTCTAAATCTACAACATTTAAGAAATATTTTTCTAGCCACTGTTTCTTCTCTAGTCCTTTAACGTAGATTGTTTTTGCATTATGTAAATTTTCTTTTAAAATTGGCTGCAGTTCATCGTAGGGTATTTCTCCATCAGACCATTCAATTCCAAGGTAATTTCGAGTCAGCCAGCGATTCTCATTCTTGTATCGTACAGGTAATCTACTCCAAAGGTAAGGTGGTTCAAAGAGGAAGACAAGTGGTTGAGCATCAACCTGAAGAGGAATTATTGCCAACTCCTTGAAAACAAATTCATTGTATGGTCTTTTAAAACCCTGGACATCTACGATGAACTCCATCCTGAAACATATAATGCTGGAACAGAAATGAATTTCTGCTCGAGAGCAGCAGCATTTATAGTCTTAATCCCCACCACTTCTTTATCCCCTCTATAGCAACTTCTTGACAACGCCGCTGATTGGTTTATATTGTACAATGCGGTCATGGATGATGATGCAATAGGCTGTAGTTTCAGCTGGCATATTATTGGTTGATTCAAATTCTAGACGTACGTCAACAGACGCTTGTTTGAGAAATTCATTTTGTTTCGAACAATCAATTACAATTAGAGGGGCCAAATTTTTAAAAGTACTTTTTGTTAAAACAGGCACGGATTCCTTTCCATAATAAGAAGTTTGGAAATTAGCATACATTTCATAGAGTAGAGAATATTGATTTTGATCAAAATTTATATTTAAATTCCCATAAGGATAATATTGAGAATTCAAAAAGAGTTTAAAATTTGTAATATTGCAATGATCAAAATGACAAGCATATATTTTACGCTTATCTTTTCTTCCTGTTTGAAATCCAAGTATTACATAACGTGGCTTCTCTAATTGTGTTGAGGTTTTAATTTGCCACATGACTTTTGAACTTGTTGGAACCAAAGGATACTCATACATTTCCCAAGATCGAAAACACATTGAAATCAGTGGATCTTTTTCAATAAATTTTAATAATTTAATTTTATTATTGTCTGCTGGTAAAACGTATGGAACCATCCATTCAATCTTGATGATTGTAATTTTGAATTCTTCATCAGGTGCTGCTGCTTGTCCTGTTTGAATTATAGCATTCAAGTCATTTCGTGATCTTGTCAAGATAAGTTCATGTTTAGCGTTTATAACAATTTTTTTATAATCTTCGGCAAAGCCAAAAATCATTCCAAGTGGTATTGTTACATCGAGATTGCCATTTTCCACTATAATTCTTGAATCATCTGATATTTTTGAAAAACCAACATTTTCCATAAAGTTGAGCTGAGGGGGGTTAAGACAAACATAATTTTTCATCATTGTAGTGTGTCCAACATATTTACATCTGTCAATCTCGATACCATTCAATTCATAGCGAATTTCATCAAATAAATAACACACAGCGTTGCTGCTAAAATGTACATTTTCAGTAAGAGTAACTCCATCATTTCGAGTCAACTTTCCAAATATGTGTAATGAACTTTTGTTTGGTAGAATACATAAATCTTGATTTTGTACAGCAATTCGAATTTCATCACTATTGTTATAGGATGAAGAAGCATAGGGTTGATGAGCATGAATCTCATAATGAGCTATGGACTCATCAAAGTTTACTGGAGTTGCAATGTTGAGAAGATCTTCCATTTTTATTACAACAACACCCAAAAAATATATAGATTAGTTGTTTTGTCGTTTTCCTTGAGGTATAACTTTTAGACCTATTTGCTTCAGAAATCTGCGATTCTGAGGTGTTAACACCCTGCGAGATAAATTTAGACTGGTTTGTCTCTTGCATGTTGACAAGCTTTTATAGTTTCCTCCAACTTTTTGATTAAAAACGATTCCCATTATATTGATTTTATATGTAAGCGAATAGTGATAGTTTCTCCTCGAAAATTTATCAAATCACCGTCTTGATCAACAATGCGGAGTTGAATATTGTGTATTGTCTTGACAGCTATCGGAAGATAAATGACATGTGTTGGCACTTCCACAATCTTATATCCTGGTGGAACACTAGGAAAGAATTCGTGAATTGTATGCACTTTTTGATTATTTATATATGCTCCAGATGTAATATTGCATTCAACACGTAGAGCATTAACTTTTAAAATAGATACAGGTAAATCTGATGTATGTGTCTCATTACCAACCAATTCTCGAGGAGTAAATCCCAAAAGCGTACCGATAGAATTCGGATATGCAAAATTAATTTGATGATTTGAGAAAATCATACTACGTAATGTATTGTTATTAGGTTTAATATTTATGGTACAATCATCTGGTACGGACATTTGTATGTATGCTTCAATATCTTTTATTTTATAACTACCTGTTGGTATAGTAATTATCTTATAACCTATATGAAATTTGTTGTTGCTTTCATCAATGTTGGGAATTGAATTAAAAGTCAATAGCTCAACAAGTCCAAGTACATAGTTTTTATTTGGATTAAGTTCTATTGGAGGGAAATATTCAGCTTCAAGAACTGAAGTTGTTCCCGTTAACGTTAAAGTAAACGAATCATTCATGATGCTGTTAGTTTTAACACTGAAGCTTACAAAATTTACATGTTCTTATATAGCCTAAAATTACTCTTAATATTAAGCTGTTTACATAAAAATTTTAAACACAAGTGTCCACATATAAATGTATCATAATTTTGATATCTTTCATGATTATATTTTACGAAGCTACCATCACCTAGGTATGTGATGAGATCAGTTGGAGGAGGAAGGTTGCCATAACTATCAAAGTACATTGTTTCATTTTTTAATTTCTTATATGCAACCCAGTGTGTACCGGGACCTTCTTTATTATCCAAATTAATAATTGCTGACTCATATTGAAAAGGTCCTTTAACTGGCAATTCATTACGCATAAAAACACCACGAAAATGTTGTATTTTTAGAGTCTTGGCATATTTCCACAAATCAAAGTCAGTTAGTGCACGATGAGGTAGCTTCAATACTAGTTTTTTTTCTTTCTTGATGTTCGTTTTTTCTTTGAAGTTCGTCTCTTCCTTGATCTAAGTTTTTTCAATCCTTTTCCCAGATTAAAAGGATTAATATGGAGACCAAGTCCTTGTCTGTAGGGTTTTAGATGTAACCCTTTTCCAATTGATATTTCTTCCATTGTTTTGTTATGTCGGTGAGCTTCAGCAAGTTCTTCTTTAGCTGTTTTAGCATCGTTCACAGCTTTTGCAATACCAGATGCTCCACCAGCAAGAGCACCAATTGCGCTGAGTCCAGCAAAAATTGGAATTAATGGTAAAAATCCACCAACTTTTGTAGGTACCGGAAGAATTCGAGGTGATAAAATTTTAGATTTACCACCAGCACTTTTAATAGCTTTGCGTGCACCAATCATTGCAGCTCGAATAGATTCTTCAGCATTATTGCTGGGAATCATACTCTTTTTAGCAGCATCAACAACTTTGCGTATCGCTAGTTTCTTCTTGGATTTCCTCTTTTTTGACTTTCTCCGCACCCCCATACCTAATGTTGATTTAGCTTTCATTGTTCCAGATATAGCTAAAGCAGCTGCTCTTTCACCAATACTAGAATCTTTAGCTAAAACCCGTTGCCACGCTTTTTCAGCTAGTACTTTATCTGCAGCGTTTCTTGCGTTTATATTTTCACGATTTTGCGAATAAGCAATGTCGTGTTCTTTGCAAGCGGCGTCTAATGGATTAACACCTTGATCACCACGAGCTAATCGTTTTGCTAGTTTAGTACCAGGTCCACAAAACTGATAACCTGGTAAATGTAACTCGAACGGTAAATTATTGATAACACTGTTGACTAATCCTTTACCTTTTATCACTTTATGCGTAATCATGTCAAACGCACATCTTGAAAGTTTGTTTGAGACTGACTGAAAGGCTATAAAAGCGCGCTATTTATAGTTTTTCAGCCAGTCGATATCAAGATGTTGTTTACAACGCAACCTGTTAAACTACCAATCACAAGTGTTGACGTTAAAACTAATGAAAAAAAGATTAAACGTCACGGCAGTCTGTTTTCAGATAGCATTCGAGCTGTTTTCTGCGGCCCCTCCAATTGCGGTAAAACAAACGCCCTCCTTTCTCTAATCATACATCCAAATGGTTTGAGTTTTGAAAACATTTATCTATATTCAAAATCGTTAGAACAACCTAAATATAAATTTCTGGAAAATGTATTAGAAAATGTAGATGGTGTAGAGTACTTTCCTTTCAGAGAGCATGAGGAAGTGGTTTCACCTAAGGAAGCTAAACCAAATTCAATATTCATTTTTGATGATATAGCATGTGAAAAGCAAGACAATGTAAGAGCCTTCTTTTGTATGGGTAGACATGTAAACGTAGATAGTTTCTACTTGTGTCAAACTTATGCTCGTATTCCAAAACACTTGGTTCGAGATAATGCCAATTTATTGGTT
The DNA here is from genome assembly GCA_037103525.1 of Ganaspis brasiliensis. NCBI lineage: Eukaryota > Metazoa > Arthropoda > Insecta > Hymenoptera > Figitidae > Ganaspis > Ganaspis brasiliensis. The sequence goes on from JAZKLR010000014.1 coordinate 2,193,984, forward strand.
CTTTTTAGACAAGATGAACAAAATCTAAAACATATCTATGAAGATCATGTTAACACAAACATGTCCTATACTCAATTTCGTGATTTATGCTCAGAATGCTGGAAATCTGATAAATATGGATTTGTTGTTATTGATAAGGATAGGAATTTGAATGATGGAAGATATCGGAAAGGGTTCGATTGTTTCATTACACTATAAATACAGAGAGTTTAATTAATTTTAAATTAGTATACTTTATATTGTGAAGATAGAAACATGTATCGAAAAGAGCAAGAAACGCTTCGTCAAATAGCAAAAGCAAGTGATGCTATTAGACGTAAACATCGTTTACTTAAAATGGGTAAAGAAGCTGCAGAAACAATGTTGAAAGAAACTTTTCAACCAATAGTTGCACCTCTTGAAAAATTAGTAAATGTAAAAGAAGATCCATTGAAAGACATCAAGCTTGAAAAAATAAAGAAGGAGGAAAACGATTTCTCTTTTTCAACTGCTTTTGATGATGATTCAACTTTATTGGATACAAGTTTACTCGATGCGACTATAGTTGACACTACTCCTCATCATGAAAATGATGATAATTATGAAAAATTGACAAATAAATTTATTTTATTGTTGAATAAAAATAGAAAAAGTTACTTGGACTTGGTTTATGGAGTGCGTAAACTTCCTAATGGTTCATTTTTAATTGGTGATACACCCATTAGCTTTGAAGTTGCAAATATTAAAATTGTTGGAAAGAAAAATTATTTGAAAACTGCTGGATTGCTTGAACTTTTATTCAAACAAAAACCTGATGAATCTTTTATAACTTCAAATGATTTAACAAATTAGAAAGAAATTCTTGTTTCTACAAATGCTCATCGAAAAAATTATAGTCCAAATGAATCAATCCAAACTTCAAAAAATTTCAAATATACAAGTATAATTGCAAAGTTATTTAAAAGTACTCCGAAAAAAGGTGGAGGTTCTTTGAAGAAAAAATTACCTAAATTCATGATAGCAAAGAAAAATTTTAAACCAGACTATATCTATTGGGATGATCCAAATGAACTTGTTGATCGTTTACGTCTGCTTATAGCATCACAACAAGCTGGTAATCCAAGTCATAACAATGAAATTATGTCAATTATTGAGGAACTACGTGAAGCTCGAATTATATATTAAGAGAGTTCAATTGTATAAATCATCAGTATCACAATGAGCATTGACGTGTTTGGACATTCCTTGACACGATCTGTTGTTGCAAGTCGTGGACTTCCTGGTACAGGATTTAAACTAACTTTAAACGGACATTACGACATTGATAAGAAAAAACTTTGTAACGTTCAAGACGCTGAAGAAGCGCATGACGCTGTAAATTTAAACCTTGCACGAAAAATCATTCAAAACGAGATCAAAACAGTCTCTCAAGTTACATCTTCAATAAGATCAGAAGTTGATAACAATAAAATATTATTTAAAAACCTTCAGGATTCAATAGATCGAAAATTAAAAATTTTAGAGAGTCAAATAAATCAAAAATTGGCTTTACGAAACGCAGAAATTATTGAACAATTAAACGCTCGATTAACTCTTCTCGAAAATGGACGACAAAAAGTTGACAGTAGTCTCGGAACTTCATAAACAAGCTAGAAGAAAATATCCTCGACGAAAAGTTCAAATGCGTGGTATAGATGAAACCTGGCAAGCAGATTTGGTTGAAATGATACCTTACTCTAAATCTAATAAAGGTTTTAAATATTTGCTTACTGTCATTGACATATTTTCAAAATATGCATGGGCTGTTCCTGTGAAAAGTAAAAGTGGAAAAGATATTTCTACAACCATGAAATCTATTCTGATACAAGGACGTATTCCTAAAAACTTACATACTGATAGAGGCAAAGAATTTTACAACTCTCAATTTGCAAGTTTAATGCAAACATATAACATTAAACTCTATTCAACTTATAGTAATCTAAAAGCATCAATTATTGAAAGGTTTAATCGGACTCTTAAGAATATGATGTGGCCTCAATTTAGTATACAAGGCAATTACAAATGGATTACCAACTTATCAACTCTTATGTCAAAATACAATAATCAAAAACATCGTACTATTGGTATGAAACCCAAAGATGTCACGGCAGAAGATGAGAGAAAATTGTTGAAACGTATCAGCAAACTGAGAAGAATTCCACTGAAGAGATCAAGATTCAAAGTCGCTGATAGAGTTCGAGTCAGCAAATACAAAAACATCTTTGAAAAAGGATATACACCCAACTGGACAACGGAGATATTCACTGTGGATCGAGTTAAAGCAACAAAACCTGTAACTTACATACTTACCGATTATTAAATCAACCCATCGAAGGAGGTTTCTATGAAGAAGAACTCTTGAAAGTCAAATATCCTGATGTTTATCTTGTAGAGAAAGTTCTCAAAACACGTGGAAATGAAGTTTACGTCAAATGGCTTGGATTCGATAACTCGCACAATAGTTGGATTAAAAAATCTGATATGTAGTTGAGCTAATGTTAAACTAATGTTAAATAAAGTTAAACTAACGTTAAACTAATGTTAATTAAAGTTAAAGTAATGTTAAATTAATGTTAAAGTAATGTTAAATTAATGTTAAAGTAATGTTAAATAATAGTTAAATAATAGTTAAATAAGTTAAAATGTAATTAGATTAAGGTTTTATTAAATAAAGTAGACATGAAATGAATGTATAAATAATCTTTTTATTAACAACTTCCTCCAAAGTCTTCTATTTACAATTCAATCGGATCATCAATTACTTTACAATAACCCCATGCAAGGGTATCTGTACTATTAGGCAATAAAATTCTTTTATCATCAAAAGGACTTAATGCAATTTTCTTTTGCTTCAAAGTTCGAACATTGTGATTTTTCGATCTAATGGTATATTGAGTTCGATACTGCATTTCAACATTTTTCAAACAATACATGGGGGATTTCATATCAACTGATCAAGGTGAAAAAAAAATTTTCACATGTGACTTTCCAATTCAGGTATTTTGTAGTCCTATTGGATGGTAATTATGAGTAAAATTTTTTTTACATTTCGAGTAATATTTACTGAGGGGGAGGGGGTGAAAATTTTGGGTTACCGTCTTATTTGGTAATTTTTTGCTCTTAAATAAATAAGTAAAAAATTTTCAGTAATACCATTTTCGATAGATTTTTTCATGCCCTTTCGTTTGATAATATGCATTTTTGAGAAAAAAAATTTTTTGACCTTCAAAAATGAAGGTCAAAAATAAATTTTGGTTTTTTTGGTTCCGAGACCGGGTTTTTTGTATTTTTTATTTTTTTAAACGAAAGCTAAGACTTTTTCCTATAAGAACCCATAAATAAACTTATGGGACCGAAATATTTGATAAATGAAAATTAACAGTTTTGTACTCGCTCGGGCGCTGCGGATCAGTGCGCGACTCAGGGCAGTGTTTGGTATTATTAGTAGTGGTATATAGGAGGATATTTTAACGCTCTCTGTTTTTTACTGGGTTGAGACTGTCATCGATTGAATGCCTGCATTACGTTAACGTAAAAATTTTGAAAAAAATTTAAATAAAAAAATTAAATTGATGAAATATCAAATTATTGAGAACATTAGAGTGGGTTTGGAGTGTACAGCAAAAAAGTTGGTTGAACTGTTATGCTCTGTCCCACAAAAGGTCTCTAATTATTTTATAAGTGTGTATTTATAAATACATACATATATATATATATATATTATACATATTGTATTCTAAAAATCGGTTAATATTAATATAATGATATGCTGGTATAGAATTAAAAATTGATACCCCAGAGGAAAAAGCTCTTTTTTGATTTTCGTAAATTGGCCACAGAATTATCCCAAAAAATTCTTATAAGTCTTAACTCAATCATTTCTAAACAATTATTTTTAAAAATTCTAAAATTTATTGAATTACTAATTTTTATTATCTATTTTTTTTTATATAGTTGCAAAAAGTTACCATAAAAATATAATATTTCAAACTAATTTTAATACATTAATTCTTAGATATTTCTCTAAAGTTTCTCACTAAAAATGATATAATGTGACAAATTATTAACTTTACTTAATGGATTTTTCCTCATTACTTGAAACATTTAATTAGTATTAATTAATAATTGATAACAGGTTCCTATCAATTTCACTTATGTGTAAAAAATCTTTATTAATTCTAATCAGATTCTATAGAATTTAAAGAATAATTTTATTTTAATTACTTTATTTAAAAGACAATAATTTGTTTAAATAAATACTCAAACTTTACTGAAAATTTAATTCTCATTACCAACTGTTCTAAAGAAACCTTATTGTTTTTAACTTAAAAAGTTAACAAATTAAAAAAAATACAAGCTTCTAGGTTTATTTGTGCAATTTTTATTATCAATTATTAATAATAAATTGTTTTAAAAAATGAAAAATTCATGAAAATACAGTAGAACTTCGATAACTCGAATTTCAAGGGGAACGCTAAAAACTTCGAGTTAATGAGTTTTCAACTTAACGAGGATTTCGAGATATAAAGGTTTTATTGATCACAATTTCGACTTACAGAGGCATAATTATAATGTATATTTTTCGACTTGTAGAGTAATATAAAATATAAAATCGACTTAAATGTCGAATTAATAATAATTTAAGTTAGGAAAATAAACTTAAAAAAAATTTATTAATAAAAGAAAAAATTTTAAAAAATCTGTTCTTGTAAAGAAAATTCGACTTACAGAGTCAGCTTTTCGAACTTCGAGTTATAGAGTATAAAAATGCTTTATTAGTACCTCAAGGGGAATGATATTTTCTTCGAGTTAAAAACTGAAAATAATTCGAGATATTGAGTATTTAAGGCTTCAACGGGAGGGGAATGCTATTTTTTTTCGACTTACTGAGGAATTCGACTTAACGAGGTTCGAGTTATCGAGGTTCTACTGTACAACTTAAATAATTTTAATGTATTAAAATTAGTTTGAAATATTATATTTTTATGGTAACTTTTTGCAACTATATAAAAAAAAATAGATAATAAAAATTAGTAATTCAATAAATTTTAGAATTTTTAAAAATAATTGTTTAGAAATGATTGAGTTAAGACTTATAAGAATTTTTTGGGATAATTCTGTGGCCAATTTACGAAAATCAAAAAAGAGCTTTTTCCTCTGGGGTATCAATTTTTAATTCTATACCAGCATATCATTATATTAATATTAACCGATTTTTAGAATACAATATGTATAATATATATATATATATATGTATTTATTTATAAATACACACTTATAAAATAATTAGAGACCTTTTATGGGACAGAGCATAACAGTTCAACCAACTTTTTTGCTGTACACTCCAAACCCACTCTAATGTTCTCAATAATTTGATATTTCATCAATTTAATTTTTTTATTTAAATTTTTTTCAAAATTTTTACGTTAACGTAATGCAGGCATTCAATCGATGACAGTCTCAACCCAGTAAAAAACAGAGAGCGTTAAAATATCCTCCTATATACCACTACTAATAATACCAAACACTGCCCTGAGTCGCGCACTGATCCGCAGCGCCCGAGCGAGTACAAAACTGTTAATTTTCATTTATCAAATATTTCGGTCCCATAAGTTTATTTATGGGTTCTTATAGGAAAAAGTCTTAGCTTTCGTTTAAAAAAATAAAAAATACAAGAAACCCGGTCTCGGAACCAAAAAAACCAAAATTTATTTTTGACCTTCATTTTTGAAGGTCAAAAAATTTTTTTTCTCAAAAATGCATATTATCAAACGAAAGGGCATGAAAAAATCTATCGAAAATGGTATTACTGAAAATTTTTTACTTATTTATTTAAGAGCAAAAAATTACCAAATAAGACGGTAACCCAAAATTTTCACCCCCTCCCCCTCAGTAAATATTACTCGAAATGTAAAAAAAATTTTACTCATAATTACCATCCAATAGGACTACAAAATACCTGAATTGGAAAGTCACAAGTGAAAATTTTTTTTTCACCTTGATCAGTTGATATGAAATCCCCCACATATAATCGTCGAATGTGATGCTATTATTTACAACGCTGGTTTTCACACCCTTAGCTTTTTTAACAAAATCTTTATCTTCTACACGCAAGCTATACATTTTGCTCCGCAAGCCAACAAATTCAGTTACAATTCTACCACTACATTCATCTTTCATTAATCCCAAAACTTTTTTGTTGGCTTGCGGAATACCGTAGACATTATTAGCGGGATAATCGGAGGTATCAAATTTATGAATATCGACTTTCATGTCTGCAAAGACATCTGCACATTTACCTTCATAAATAAGACTGTCTGTATCCGTATATAGCAATTTACATTTATTTTCATATTTGCGCAACATATAATCATAGTGGAAGTCATAAATTAGGGTTTTTGAAATGTCTAATACGCTGAGACCCACGTAAAGCGGTTTGTTCATGAAAACCTCTGTTTTCTTAAGTTCCACAGCAACCAAGTTTTCGTTAAAAATGGCTCTGCTGTGGAAATTAGGTTTCGAGATCAAAGCTTCAGCTCCATACCTACCCTCCCACTTTGTCACGAGTTTTATATCAACATGATTTCGCACGTTCTCCATTGTTTTACCGTAAACAGCGTTGTTCATTAATTTAAATAAGTTTTTCTCAAACTCATTTTTGGCATTTGTTCTTTGAATCGTATTGAAATCAATATAATCTTTAAGCCATGCAGATTGTTTAAATTTTAAAACTTTATGAATTTTTACAAGAACAAGACCATTTGCCAAAGCTTGTTTTAAAGCACGGTAATGGAGAACGTGCTTTCGTTTCGGTAGGAGAGTAGTTAGGAGCTTCTCCTCCTTGGACCCTGGTGGCTTCGAGTGTTCAGGGCAAAACGGAAAATCACTATGTTTTTTATGCAATTGATCAGGGTAATCTAAATCTACTTCTAAGATGTAGCCAATTGGCGCATCATCTTCTACATTAAAGTTAAAATTATCGTCAACATTTTCTACCCACTCGAAACCGCCATAAGGAAGCGTTTGCACCATAGCCCATCCATACAAATTATTGGCATCCAAGTATACGATGTATGATGTCTCCTCACTTTCATTGAACTTCTCCATGTATGGGTTATTAGCTTTTGCATACCGATTTGTACACTGGCTTACTCCACCTCTTATTCCGCGTTCAACAAACATAACCATGTCAATATCAGTGAGGAGTTCTAATCTTACATTCGTATACTTGAGCATCGCATCTCAAGTTAGTCCGGGCGTAGTGTAATAATGCGCTGGATCAAGGCCATATGCAATCAAACACTGACTTCGAAAATTCTCAAACACATCAGCAAGCAGAAGCACGTCAGTCTTCATATACAAATAAACATAATCACCCAAATTTTGACAATTGAATTCATTCCACACCTTTTGTGCATGCAAATAATCTTCATCAGATATACTAGAATCATTTAAAGTACTGTAAAATTTATCTTTTGGCGGTAATTGTGTTTCGTCAAGTTTCTCAATCGAGTCAAAATACTCGTAAGGAAAAACTCCTTTGCGCGTTAATAATTGAATTTTATCATCACTAAAGCTTGAAAAAACAGATTTTACAAGTTTGTACTCATCAAGATAAGATGATAGTTTGTCTAGTGATGATGACATAAATTTAAAAGAATCGATAAAACGCAACTTAATAAAACTATCGTTTATATTTTTAGTAAAACTGATGTATTTTTCTTTATTTATTGGAAGCAAATCAACTCTTCCGTTAATTTCAGTTGCAATAGCTTCAATAATGAAATGAGCATCATAACCACTCAGGTTATGAAAAACAACAGGTATGGTTGGCGATTCGTGGTAATTAATATTACAATCTTGATGCGCTGCGCCTCTATACATCCCTGTTAAATGATTATGGTCTCTTACTTTTACATCCCCATGCGCAAAATTCTTTTTACAAATATGACAAACAATTGCATTTCTAAAATCTACTAACTGCTGTGGACTTAACGCATCCATCGGTTTAAAATTTTTAAAGATAGGCTCTACTGTTTCAACTATATGTTTTAACTCTTTTGAAAACCATTTTGCCGGATCATTTACATCTTTTGGAGATGCCTTATATCTAGATAGTGAGTCATCAAATCCGCACTTTAAATAATATCCTATGCTAAGTAATTTATGATCTTGTACGACACTAGTATTACTTTCTTCTTGTGATTCAGCAGGAATCAAAAGACTTTCGCAATCTGCGTATATAATAAAAGGTACACGTTCTTTGTTTTCAAAATTTTTAAATTCAACTGTGTGACGACCAGGTTGTGGAAGTCTAATTTTTGTATCGTTCATAGTTTTGCATGTTTCTTCATGTTCAATAAGTTTTAATTCATTAGTAAAATAATGCAGACAACGATCGCAAATATACTTTTTGTTTTTATTCTTTGTTAACTGTGAATATACAAGTTTTGATAAATCTTTTATATAAACATAGTGATAGTTAAAAGACACGACTTGAAATTCATCTTCATCATCAAAATCTTCATCTATGTAGTGATCTTCAATTCGCAGAAGATTTACATGAGTGAACTGTTTTTGTGATGTAAGATGTAACGGAAATACATTAAAATTATCATTTTGCCGCGAAAGACCATAAACGTTAACTGAAATATCATTTAGAGACTCAAATTTTATAACATCTTTAAGTGCAACAGGGAATTCAATTCCAGTAAAATTAAGTTTATCTTTATATGGCAAATACTTTGTAACTCGGTCGGCATTTTTGTCAAATGGATGTAAAGCAGATAAAACTGCCCACTTAAAACATTGGTTATCTTTCTTATTTTGAACATTAATGCATGCTTGTTTATTTTTAATTTGCAATGGTAAATCAATATAAGAACTTGCGCGCATGGGGTTGTACTTGTTAATATTAATCTCTAATCTTTGAATGGAATCAAGTTTCCAATTGGAATCTTTTTCCTCAAACTCTTCAATCTTTTGTAAAATAATTTGCTTAACATTATTATTATACCAGTCTTTTAACAAGGTTGTAACAAAAATTTCATCAGTTTTTGCGGTAAACGTTTTTAAATCATACTCTACAGTTCCATCACTCAAATCTTTTATAAATTTCGCAAACAATACTGCATACACTTTTATCGAACCATACCTGTTTAAAGCTATTTCTATATGATGTTTAAATAAAGAAAATGCATCATCAAAAAATTCATTAATATCTAAATGACTAAGATTCATAATAGCGCTAGTTTGTAGCCGATTATTAAACGCTTTATCAAAATCAACCCATTTAATTCCCTCATTCGACATTTGCATACCAGCACCGCGTTTCATGATAGCCTCGAAATGGCAACGCAAATATTCAACTTTTTGACTCAAATTTAAACATTTTGATTTTTGAGAAGACGACAATTCACATTTATGCAAAAACTTCTTAATTATATTTAAACATCTTTGACACTTGTTTTGCCATTTGAACGCATTGATAAATCTATCATCGCCAGTCATTGCTACAGTGAGCGTAAATTCATGCTCTGCGATTTTTAAGAAGTTGTCAGACTCTTGACAAACTTCATTATACTCATCGAGATCTATCCGTTCTCTTGATTTTTTTGCCATCTTAATTTTTGGCATCTTTAAACTTAAGAAAGATATATCAAAATAAAAAGTTGAAAATATCAAAGTAAGAAAACGAAAAATCTTAATCTACGAAATGTAAGACTAATAAGTCTGAAGAGCAAAAAAAAACTTAAAACTAAAAAACCAGAAAATAATTATCTTAAGGTGATAATAAATATAGAATAATAATCAAAAATATTAAATCTTAAAATGATAATAAATATCGAAAAATAATTGAAAAGCTGATAAATGTTAAGATGATAATCTTAGTTAATGCTATGAGACATGCAAGTAAAGGAATGATGCTCCTGGCTCGCGCTCCGCACCTTATACCCTCCGCTCTCTAGCCCCCTCCAGTGTATGTACTTGGCACGCCTACTGGCGAATCCCCTGGTTGCTGCGCGCGCAACGTGCTGCGCCGGGAGGTCGGTGCGCTGAAATTCAAATGACTCGGGGAATCCCAGTGGCAAGCGGGAGATTTAAATATAGTTAAATATAATACTTACCTAAAATCAATTACACTGGCTCGAAAATTCCAAGTTACCCACTCCAAGCGTCAAAAATAATGTCGGTAACGCAGGAAATTCAAAATCCCCACTACAAACAGCCAAAACACTGTTGGAAAATTTGAAATCCCCACTACAAACAGGGTTGGGAAACCCCACAGAAACCGCCTTTTTCTTGAGCAAATAAAAAGTGGCGCCATCTAGCGGCAGCCATCGGAACTACTCGGTCGGTAAAACAGAACACCCTACAGAAACACAACTTTTCACGGTCGGTAAAGTAGAAATCTGCATTACCGACGGTCGGTAACTGAGCCCGTATCCTCTTTGCTATACTACTAATAAGTACTTCCGAAATTTAAAGGGACTACCTACTCGGAGCAAAAAGTGGTACCTGGCATTGTTAGAGTAAAAATTACTAAAAAATGTCGTACCAGGCATATTTTGGATATATTTTAGGTATATCCTATCGGCATGGTATATTATAAAAAGATATCGGCGCCCCTGCCTCTGCTGTTTCAAGATTTAACCCCCTACAGGGATACCACGTTTATATAGGTATATATATATGATCGATTCTTGCGTAACTGCCCGATTTCAAGATAAGTTTTAGTAGAAAAAAAAAATTTTTTATTCAATGTTTCTCTGCACTTATTTTTCTTATTAGGGTATAATATAATTATAATTTAAAAGATTTTACAACTATATTTATACGAAAATAATAGGAAATTTTTGAAAATTGGCTGCCATGTGGAGCTGAACCGCATCCTTTTATTGCAAATATATTGTACAAAATAAACATTTCTTTTTGATATTTTGCTAAAACGAAAATAAATAATAAATTCATAAATTATTTAATATTCTAACAGTATTTTAGATATTAGTTAACATATATAAAATTTTATAAAAGAACAGCAAATACAATATTTAATAATGAATATTTCGTTTTATTTTTTGCATAATTTGAAATCGAGATCGAGCAGTGTAATACGGCATTGCTAAACTACTTTATAGAATAATATTTTAAAATAACCACCACAGATAAAAAAGTTTCTCTGCATGAAGCACACTGAACACTTCATATAGGCCATGGAGCTGAAATTTTACGTGATACCATGGAGCTGAAATTTGACATTTATTCTAACCTCACTTCTACAATATTGCAAAATAAATCTATTCCTTCTGCAGATCGCTTGTTTCACATGAAAACTTAAAGAAAATGGTAACAATCCTATCAAATAGTTGTTAAAGTAATATAAAAGGAATGACATGGAACTGAACGCTTTTTTTGTACACATGCGATTTTCACAAAAATAATTTTTTTTTAAGCAAAAAGTTTTCTTTTTTATAACTTTTTTCACATGTGATTTAGTGCTAATGGATCAAAATTGAGATTTAACTTATTAGAAGGCGTAATAACTAAACACATGACACCTTAATTATAAGTCTACAGATTGCGTTCAAAATTGGAAAAATTGAGGGACAAAATATTTTTACAGATTCTAAGTATGAAAAAGGTATTATGAAGTTCAATATAAACCTAAATTGTTCATAAATATAGACACTTTATGTTTGAAAAAGGCTGAGTTATAAAAATGACATTTTCACCGAGAATTATTAAATTAAAGTTAACATTTTGCAAAAGGGACACGCCACGGAGCTGAATTTTCAGCTGTTATAGTGCAATATAATAGACGCTATAATATATATATTTATGTATATTTGGTTTTCAGTTACTCTCATATATACCTTTAAAATTCACTAATACACTTCAGAATATATTTTAAATTTAGGTGTATTTTTTCAACGCCGCCAAGTAAGGCAGTTACGTAAGAATCGCCCATATATAACATATATATATATATATCTCCCTATATTATAAAAAGATATCGCCGCCGCTGCCTCCGCTGTCTCAAGATTTGACCCCCTACAGGGTTGCCACGTTTAATTTAAAGGCATGAGCCAGTCTTAAGCCAGGCTCGAGCCAATCTTAAGCCAGTCTTAAGCCAGACCTGGGCCAATCTTGAGCTAGGCTTAAGCCAGGCTCGAGCCAGTCTTAAGCCAGGCTTAAGCCAGTCGTGGGCCCAGGTTTGGGTCCAGGCCAAAATTCTCTCTAAAAATAATTTTGGAGTAAAGATTATTTTAAAATAACCTAAATCTTATGAATATAAAAAATGATTTAAAAACAATAACTTCAGAAATATTATGTATAATAAATAAAGAAGGTATTTAAAAAAATTAATGTTTTTCAATGAACTAACATATATTGAGTTTAATTTTTTTTTTTTTTGATGATGAATTTTTATTATCATAATCCTTTCAACTCTTATTTTCTAAAGTCATTTTAACATTGAAAGACACGAAATCTTTTTGTCATTTAGGGAAATATTAGTGGAATTTGAATACTAAAGGAAAATAAATTTAGAAATTTTAGAAATGTTATTTACAAATTAGTAATTTAAAATAATTATTGTTTTAAAAGAAGATTTTTTTAAAAATAGTTATGAAATTATAAGACAGCAAGAGCGCAGGTATCTTTTTGGAGTGAAGATTATTATTTTTAAATAACCTTAATTTTATGAATATAAAAATGAATTAAGAAACATAAATTTTAGAAATATTATACAAAAAAAAAAGAAATTTAAAACAATTAATGTTTTTCAATGAAGAAACAAATTTTAATTAGAAATTAAATTAAATTAAAAATTAAATGAAAAGTAGAAAATTTTACATACTTTAGAGATTATGTATTCTTTCTTTTATAATTTTTCAATTTTTACACTATAAATTTAACATTGATTGAATCTCCTTTTCATAACTGTAAAATTTTGTACAATTCAAAAAAGAATTTTGATTCCATGTGGAATTTTAAATTTTCATGAAATGTATAAAATGGCAAATGTTGAATATTATTGTAAATCTAAAATTATTTGTTTACATTTACAAAGAGATAACTTCATGTTTTATGTTTGACAGTACGACATTTGCCGCAAAAGTGAAATTCTTTATAAAATCAACATTGACGGACGGATCGATAGAAGAAAATTTTAAAAAAATACAACTAAATTAAAATTGTTACATCTTGATCCTAATTAATGATAGAAACTTCAAGTTGGAAAATTTAGGAAGCTTCTTTTCAAGCTTCAAGCTTCTATCTAACTTTTGGATCAAGATGTAATAATTGTAATTGAGTTGTATTTCTTTATTTTTCTCCTGTCTATAAGAAAGACTTCAAAAGATAGTTTCAGTGTATTTAAAATACATTCAATGTTAAAATATTCTAATAAATTTTTAGTTTAGGTGAGATGTAAGATTGGTTTGTGATAAAGTTTAAAGCTTATTATACCTCCTTGCGGTGCATATTGGAAAAAAATTCTATAAACATTAAGTAACCTAAAATTTTTTTCAAAGAATTTGGCTAAAAACCAATCTATAAAGAGTATTATTAAATTAAATTAAAGGTAAACCTATTTAAAATTTTTTAGAAAGGGTCATTCCATGTGAAAAGGCAAATGACTTTGTCCACTCGTGGTTTTAAGCTATTGCAAAGCTATATAGCTTAAAACTTAGCATTTTTTATGTGCAATCGAATGCCGAGTGGCTCATTTTGACATTTTTAAAATCGCGGCAACCACAGACACATAAGAACTTAATTTAAAAAATTGCGTCTTTAAAACTTTAAAATATCTTACATCTTGTGACTAAAAAAATTTAGAACCTCTAATTTAAATATTTTTGAGGTCGCTAAATATGAATCCAATAACAGAATTTAAAAATTCAAAATGGCGGATACATTTTTCATAATTTAATACATTCAACTGAATTCAGCTGAAACATGTTACTCGGGGGTTTTCGGGGTCGCTGAATACGAATCCAATGTCAGAATTTAAAAATTCAAAATGGCGGATCCAATATGGCGGACATTTTTTAAAAAAATTATTTAATACAGCTGAAAATTGTTACTCGGGGGTTTTTGGGGTCGCTGAATACGAATCCAATGTCAGAATTTAAAAATTGAATATGGCGGATTCAATATGGCGGACATTTTTTTAAAAAATTACTAAATTCAGCTGAAAATCGTTACTCGGGGGTTTTTGGGGTCGCTGAATACGAAACCAAGGCTAGCATTTAAAAATACAAAATGTCGGATCCAACATAGCGGAAAATTCATGAAACAATTAAGAAACGATTAAATTCACGATTCAAGAATGCACCAAAAATGTTAAAAAAGCCACGGTTTTATTCCAGTATCAGATACGACATTAGAAATAAAAGAATATTCCAGTGCTAAAGAATGTGCTACTTTTAAATAGCAATAAATAGAAAATAAATTACAATCAGTCCTTTTCAGGACTTCTCTTTGATAAATTTTTTTTTTTTTAAGCGCGTCATTTATGTATTTTAGTAGATTTATTTCCGACTTATTCAGTTCACATTTATTACTTTTTAAATTTTACCAACAAATGCGTAATCAGCGACTTCAAGAACCTTCTAGTAACAATATTCAGCTGATTTCAGTAAATTTTTTAAAAATTTTCCGTTATATTGGATCTGCCATTTTGTATTTTTAAATTCTAGCCTTGAATTCGAATTCAGCAACCCGAAAAACCCCCGAGTAACAATTTTCAGCTAAATTCAGTAATTTTTTAAAAAATGTCCGCCATATTAAAACCGCCATTTTGAATTTTTAAATTCTGACATTGGATTCGTATTCAGCGACCCCAAAAACCCACGAGTAACAATTTTCAGCTGAATTCAGTAATTTTTTAAAAAATTGTTCGCCATATTGGATCCGACATTTTGAATTTTTAAATTCTGACATTGGATTCGTATTCAGCGACCCCAAAAACCCCCGAGTACCATGTTTCAGCTGAATTCAGTTGAATGTAGGGGAGAGTCGCCAGTTGTGAGACGGCTCCAGTTGTGAGACAGTCCATTTTTTTTAACACGAAATATAAAAAGGCTGATTGGTATACATAAAAACATTTATTTTTATACGAGCCAACTTTTGCGTGTACACCGAAGCGGATATATGTATTGTTTGTGTTAGATGCCAACACTGTGTGGGAAAATCGACTAAAAAACTTTTTTTCAATATGTGCAAAGTACTTTTTTTTTAAGTTAATTATTGTGGAAAAGCTAAATGTTATGTATTTTTATTTAGTATTTTTCTTATATTTTGTAATGCAATATTGCATTGTTTCAATCTACAGTTGGAAAACTTTTCTTTTTTCTCTTTCAAAATAGCGCCAATTTCCGGTTGTTCAGTTTAGTTCGTTACGTACATTTGATAATACAACAATTATTTAAAGTGTGGGAACATGCGCACAATTTATTTCATTTGCCTACATTGCGACAGCGATTTCGATGAAGAAAACTGATAGTCATATTTTAAAGAATAAATATTTTTATTAAGTATATAATAATATGTGTTATCAATATATTTAGTTATTTATATTAAACATAATGTGTTATGCCAAATTTGTTAAATTTTAGCATTTTTTTATAAGTGTCTCACAACTGGACACCTTTTTTTTTTTTTTTGACTAAAAAGATGTGCTCGGAAAATTGATCATAAAATTTTTCGAGTTCATCTGAACACTACACTTTCTATGAATAAAAGTTGCGTATTTAAGTTACTTTTTGAACGGTGTATTTTATTTACGATTTCGTTTACCTATTTCCTATTTATAAGTCAAAAATAAAACCCGTCTCACAACTAGCGACTCTCCCCTATTAAATTTTGAAAAATGTATCCGCCATATTGGATCCGCCATTTTGAATATTTAAATTCTGATATTGGATTCGTATTTAGCGACCACAAAAACATTTAAATTTAAGGTTTTAAATTTTTTTAGTAACAAGATGTAAGATTCTTTAAAGTTTTAAAGACGCAAGTTTTTAAATTGTGGCACTTATGAGTTTGTGGTTGCCGCCATTTTGAAAATGTCAAAATGAGCCACTCAGCATTCGATTGCACATTAAAAATGCTAAATTTTAATCTATACAGCTTTGCAATAGCTTAAAACCACGAGTAGACAAAGTAATTTGCCTTTTCACATGGAATGAGCCGTAAAAATATACCTTAGATAAAAATTAATTGAAATAATTAACTATATAAGTATACCTATACCTATTTTAGTTAGAGAATCTAAATCATCTGTATATATAAAAAAATTTAAAAAATTTATTTTGAAAATTTCTTTTGTAATTTTTGTTGTATTATACCATTGTCATATAACTGCCTAATAATTTGAAGTTTTTGTCCCTGTTGAAAAATGTATTCGTCAAAAAAATTTTGAATTTTAATAATAATTTTATTTTTGCCATTTATGATAGATCCAAAATAGTTATTTGAATTCATTTTCATAGGGATAAATTCATCTCTTAAATAACTTTCAATTTCTGTGGGAAGTAAATGGGATTAAGTTAATAACACAGCCCCACAAAAAAAAAAGTGTCATGTACTTTTGACCGGAATACCTTAGCCCTATGTATTTTGACGCGCTGAACACGAATCCGAAGTCCATTTTGCTCCATCACGTCAGGATTTTTTTCTAACCTCAAAATCAATAAAATGACACGTTTTGTTCATTAGCATGTGAACCCGACTTAACATTAATACATGCCTTGGGCGAATAGAAAGCTTGGATTGTGACCTTTAAAACGCTTTTTTAAAAATTGTTCTACGATGATTTTTAACGAAGTTATGATGTTTTATTTAAAATATAAATTTTTTCCAAATGTAAATAACACTTCAATTATTGATGTGGTATGGTGTAATGGAAAAAAATGATTTTAAATAAAACATCATAACTTCGTTAAAAATCATCGTAGAACAATTTTTAAAAAAGCGTTTTAAAGGTCACAATCCAAGCTATCTATTCGCCCTAGGCATGTATTAATGTTAAGTCGGGTTCACATGCAAATGAACAAAAAGTGTCATTTTATTGATTTTGAGGTTAGGAAAAAATCCTGACGTGATGGAGCAAAACTGACTTCGGATTCGTGTTCAGCGCGTCAAAATACATAGGGCTAGGGTATTCCGGTCAAAAGTACATGACACTTTTTTTTTTGTGGGGCTGTGTAATGATTGAAGAGATAAAATAATTTGAGTTAAATTACTTACTAATACATCCAATTGTTTTTAGTACATTTTCTGCGTTAAATTTTATTTCAATTATTTTATTTTGTTCATTTAAAATATCATAAGTTCCCAAAAGTGTTAATTCATAATCACAGCCCCACAAAAAAAAAAGTGTCATGTACTTTTGACCGGAATACCCTAGCCCTATGTATTTTGACGCGCTGAACACGAATCCGAAGTCCATTTTGCTCCATCACGTCAGGATTTTTTTCTAACCTCAAAAAACATGTCGAATTTTGAGAGGTAGGCGATTTTTTAAAAAAATTTATGGATTTACTTCAAACTTGGTATCTGGGGGTTTTTTGGGTCGCTGATTGCGAATCTGACGTCATATTTTCGAAATTTTTATGAAATTTGGTATCTTCAGGTTTTTAAGTTGCTGAGTGTGATTTCGAAGCGAGTTTCTCACATTTTCAAATATGACTTCTATTACAATTTTATCATAAAATATTCCTTGGTAACAGATTGGATATGTTTGGTGCCGAAGCCAAATAAAAAAGTACATTGTTCCATTCTGCATCTTATTCCTGATGGACATATCATTGTCATTCTATGTCTAACGTTCTTATTGAGCTTTGGCACAATTTAAATCCTGCTGCTTCGATAAATGTAGTAGGCGATGACAACTGCCCCGAAAGGGGATGTGTAGAATGATTCGCTTCCTGTTTATCGAAGTAACGAAGCCAGCGTAGGCGCGCTGCCTTGCAGGTGGGCGTTAGGGTGTGAGGATGATACCGTAGTGTGTCCGACGACGAGTTGACATTGTCCTCGTCAAAGTCGGAAAGCTCTCATACTTAGGCCTGGGGAGGTATGAGAGTTATCACCCCTAAGACGGTGGACTCGCCTGCGATCGGACCAGGATCCCTAACGTGCGGGTTATTCAATAAATCATGGTTTTTCAAAATCAAAACAACACAAAAACTTTAAATGCTTCAAAAATTAATTTTAAAGCATTAAGATCAAAACACATATGCAATAGCAATGCAGATGCATTTTGTTATATATGTGGACAGTTCGATGTTCCAAAGAATTGTAAACCAATCAATGACAATATTAGACAAATTTACAAAGATTGCTTTGATTTAGAGATAGCCGATCAAAATGAAAATTGGGTTCCACACAAAATTTGCTTATCCTGTCACATAATGTTAACTCGTTGGAATAATACTAAGGAGGATAAGTACTTTAAATTTAAACAACCAATGCTGTGGAAAAAACCATTGAAACAAGAAGATTGTTACTTTTGCATGACCAATGTAGAAGGTTATAATAACAAGAATAAAGGAAAAATATTGTACGCTGATGTGACAACTGTAACAAAACCAGAAATTTTTTGTGATACACCTTCTTCTTCGAAAAATTTTGAAATCGACTGTTCAAAAGTAGAAGATGTATTTAGTGATATAGATGACGACATGAGTATTGATGACAAAGATGACTATTACATTCCAACTGGTGAACAGGAAGAAGAAATACCTGAAAAGTTCACACAAGAAGAACTCAGCAATCTCATCAGAGATTTAAAACTACCAAAAGATGTTGCAGAATATCTTGCATCAGTTCTTAAGAAGAAAAAAATGCTATCGAAAGGAACTACATTTTCCTTTTATCGCGATAGGGAAAAGGAATTCAGAAAATATTTTACAGAAGACAAAAAGCAGTCATTGGTATATTGTTCTGACATTAATGGGTTAATGGATCAATTAAAACCTGGCGTATACAAAGATGAAGATTGGTGGTTATTCATAGACTCTTCTTAAAGAAGTTTAAAAGCAGTATTACTTCATAATACTAATATTTATGGTTCGATTCCTATGGCTCATTCTACAGAACTTAAAGAAAGCTATGAATCTGTAAAACTAGTTTTAGATAAAATAAAATATCAAGAACATAACTGGCAAATTTGTGGGGATTTTAAGATCTTAAGTATTATGCTTGGACAACAAGCAGGTTTCACAAAAGCGCCCTGTTTTTTGTGTCTGTGGGATAGTAGAGATAGAAAGAATCATTACAAAAAAAAAGGAATGGCCAAAAAGAAAATCTTTTAAACCAGGATCGAAATATATCATTAAGAAGCCATTGATTCATCCCTCAAAGGTATTGCTTCCACCATTGCACATTAAACTAGGAGCAGCAAAACAGTTTGTTAAGAGTTTAGATAAAAATGGAAAATGTTTTAAATACCTAGAACAAAAATTCCCTGAGGTCTCTGATGCCAAACTAAATGAGGGAGTTTCTGATGGCCCACAAATTCGAAAATTATTAAAAGATGAGAAATTTGTCAGAAACATGAGTAAAACTGAGAAAAATGCATGGATTAGTTTTAAACTAATTGTTGAAAATTTTCTGGGGAATAACAAAAGCGAGAATTGGGAAGAAATGGCAAATAATATGATAACAAACTTCGGAAAGCAAGGATGCTTGATGAGCTTGAAGCTACATTTCTTAGAATCACATCTAAAGTACTTCCCCGAAAATTTAGGAGACTACAGTGAGGAACAGGGAGAGCGATTTCATCAAGACCTTAAATAAATGGAACGTCGTTATCAAGGAAGGTGGGGCGTAAATATGATGGCCGACTTTTGCTGGATACTAAAAAGGGATGTTGTACCAGGTAGTGTGAACTTAAAGAGAAAACCGCTACACAGATCTTTCGAAAACAAAAGAGTGCGCTACCATAAAAAGGAATAAAGGAAAATTATATACTTCAGAACTGACATATTGAATTTTGACAATCTGTTTTCAGATTTGCAATCAGTCACCCCACAAACCACTAGATACCAAATTTTATGTAAATTTTAATATTTTAAAAAAATTCATCAGCCATATTCTTGCCGCCAAGTAAATCTTAATATGTTTTTTAATTCGGCCGCCATATTGGATCCGCCATTTTGAATTTTGAAAATCTAACTTCAGATTCGTAATCAGCGACCCAAAAAAACCCCAGATACCAAGCTTGAAGTAAATCTTCAAATTTTTTCAAAATTCGTCCGCCATATTGGATCCGCCATTTTGAATTTTGAAAATCTAACTTCAGATTCGTAATCAGCGACCCAAAAAAACCCCAGATACCAAGCTTGAAGTAAATCTTCAAATTTTTTCAAAATTCGTCCGCCATATTGGATCCGCCATTTTGAATTTTGAAAATCTAACTTCAGATTCATAATCAGCCACCCAAAAAACCCCCAGATACCAAGTTTGAAGTAAATCCATAAATTTTTTTAAAAAATCGCCTACCTCTCAAAATCCGACATGTTTTTTGAGGTTAGAAAAAAATCCTGACGTAATGGAGTACATGACACTTTTTTTTTTTTGTGGGTCTGTATAATTCATATTCCATGTTTCCATCAGTGAATTTAGATGGTTCTTTTGCCCTTAAATTTTGAAGAAGATTGATTTTACATTTTTAACTTTTTGTGTAGTTTCTACATAACCCACGACAGACCTATTATTTTTTATTAAAGTGAACATAAAATAAATAATTTAGATAGGTAGATAGAAATAAATTAGATAATAATAGATTAAAATAGATTTATTTATTTATTTATTATTATTATTATATTCATTTATTTCAAAAAAATATTATAGAACTCACACAAATTTATCTCCAACATTAACCTTTTATTGTAAAAAAATTGAGGATGTGAATTAGAGTTCATCAATCTTAATTTTTTTTTATTCAAATTTTCCCAGAATGTTTGGTGTTGAACTTTATTCGCCAATCATGAGTAGGCTCGTACACAAATCGTGCATCTCAGAAACCTACTATATCGACACTAAGTTCGAAAATTCAGGAAGATTTTTTCGATATTTAAATCAAATTGAAACACGAAAATTCAAATTAATTTTCGATCTTTTAAGATTAAATTATTTAAAATTAGAAAATTCTGTGAAAAAATATCAGACATTTAGCTCCGCCGGGATTCGAACTCGGGTCTTTCAAATGGCGCTTGACTGCTCTAAACCAACTAAGCTACAGAGGTCCATGTCGGTTATAATTTCACGGGTTTATCGCCTCATTCGGCCATGACATATATATAGACACATATATATTTTAAACTTAATTTTAGTTCTTCATATTTTCCCAGAATTTTTGGTGTTGAACTATATTTGCCAATCATGAGTAGGCTCGTACACAAATCGTGCATCTCAGCGCCATTTGAAAGACCCGAGTTCGAATCCCGGCGAAGCTAAATGTCCGATATTTTTTCACAGAATTTTCTAATTTCACTGAATTTTTTTTGTTTATTATCATTAGAAAAATCATCGGAATTTATTGAATTGTCTTAAAACTGACAGTTTAAGGGAAGGATCCAGTGATTTTAAGGTTTTTTTCAAATACTAGAACTTCCAAAGCGCGCTACGCGCGCAAAATTTTGTTCTTCTCGTTTTTTCATTTTCTAATCGTTCAATTTTATACTTACCAATTTCTTTGATTTGAAAATTTCCTAATACAAAAATCTTTAATTTTTCAGGTTACCAGTTTACGAATTTTTCTATTTTGTTAATTTTTCAATTTACCAATTTTTCAATTTTTTAATTTTTCAATAACTACTTTTCCAATTTTTTAATTTGTCAATTTTCCAATAACTAAATCTCCAATTTCTCAATTTATAAATTTTTTTACTTTAACAATTTCCCATGTAGAAATAGCCCTAGTTAGCCCAAATAGAAATTGCTTTCTGGTCAGGGGCTGGAAGGGCTAATTTTTTCAAAACGAGAACATCAAAAAAAGTAGGGAACTGGCTGGGCTTAGTGTATGTAAAGCATAACTGGATTTTTTTCGTTAATATTTTCAGGGAAGTTAAGATCGACTACTTTAAAGTACCCATGTACCTAATAGATGTCCAGGTCATTTCCGGTCAACTTCTTCAGGGAAGATAACCTCAAAATGTGATAATCGACTTCTCTTAAGTACCTAAGTACCAACCCGATGTCCAGGTCATTTCCGGACAACTTCCTCAGAAAAGTTAACCTCAAAATAAAAAAATTTTCTTCTCAGAAGTACCCCAGTACCCAATCAATGTCCAGGTCTCTTCCGGTCAACTTCTTTAGGGAAGTTAACTTCAAATTAGAAATAATGAAAAACCGGAAATAAATGAACAACGGTTGGGTATTGGGGTAATTCTGAGAAGCCAATTTATACATTTTGAGGTTATCTTTGTAGTACAAGTGAACTATAAATGATCTAGATATCAGACTGGTACATGTGTATTTCAGAAAAGTAGATTTCATATTGGAAGGTTAACTTCTCTGCGGAAGTTGTCAGAAAATAACCTGGGCTTCGATCGAGTACTTGAGCCTTTCAGAGATGACAATTTAACATTTTGTAGTTGAGTTTCCTGAAGAAGTTAACCAAAAAAACCTAGATATCGGATAGCTACTTAAATATTTTAAAAGAATCGATTTTTTCATTTCAGGGTTAACATTACTCAGAAAGTTGGCCGGAAATGACCAGGACATCGGTCAGGTAGTGAGCTACCTCTAAAAAGTAAATTTCTTTATTTTAAGGTTAACTTTCCTGAAGAAGTTGACTGAAAATGACTTGGACACCGGTTGGGTACTTGGGTACTTTAGGGAAGTCGATTTTCACATTTGAGGTTAACTTCCCTTAAGAAGTTGACTGGAGGTGACCTGGACATTGGTTGGGAACTGGGGTACTTCCAATATGTAAATTTTTTTTCTTTTGATATTAACTTCCCTGAGGAAGTTGTCATTAAATGACCTGGACATCGGTTGAATACTTCTGTTCTTCAGAGAAGTGGATTCTCACATTTTAAGGTGAACTTCCTGAAGAAGTTGACCGGAAATGACCTGGACATCGGTTGGGTACTTGAGTATTTTAGAGATGTCGATTTTCACATTGTGAGGTTAACTTTTCTAAAAAAGTTGACCGGAGGTGACCTGGACATTGCTTGGAAACTGGAGTACTTCTAATAAGTATAAGTATAAGTATTTATAGGGTAACTTCCCTTAGAAAGTTGTCTAGAGATGACCTGAAAATCGGGATGGTACTTATGTACTTTAGAGCAGTCGACTTTCACATTTTAAGGTCAACTTCCCTGAAGAAGTAGACGGTAGGTGACCTGGGCATTGGTTGGGAACTGGGGTACTTCTGATTAGTAATTTTTTTCATTTTGATATTAACTTCCTTGAGGAAATTAAATATATACTAATATAAGTTAATTTAAGGTTTTAAGGAGTTAGTACCACATCTATTTTCAAAAAAATTGATTTTCTAAAAACTGCAGATTCTTCTAGTATATATATGTAGAAATGGTGTGAAAACTATTATTTTGGTTGGAAACTTGGATAACGTATAAAAAAACGGGACACACAATGTAAGAATTTCGCGACCCACAGTGGTTTCAAGTACCGAAATCGTGTCCAAAAATCGAAAAAGTAATTAATCCTGAGTATTTCAGAACCAGAGTTAAAAAATTTTGTCAAAAGTTGTGAACTGTAGACATTTTTAAACAGTAAATTGCATATTCCGACGCGTAAGGGGTATTTCCTTGAAAAAGAACGTGTTTTTTTAAATTCGCTTTTTCTCAAAATAACGTCTCTTCACCTAGCGAACATTCTAGAAAAAAAAACTATTTCACCGATCGGGCTAAAATTCGGATGGCTAATTCTACACAGTGGTCTTGAAGCAAAAGTAAGGGTTTTGAAAATGAATGGAAGATTTTTCAACGTAAAGTTTACCCACATGATCTCTAGTTTTAGAATTTTCAAACCGCGAAATCGTATCTGATCCTATTTTAGAGTTAGACTGATTTTACCTGTGGTAGATTCGCAATTATGAGTATCACATTACCTATTTAGACTTTCAAGGTCCATAGGTTATTTAACATAAAATAGTTAATATAATTTTTGTTAAAGTACTAATAAGGAAGTCTTTATAAACACTTTCATATAGTATTGAAAAGATATTATCGATTTCACTGAGTCAAATAAATAATAATTATTTGACTCAGTGAAATCGATAATATCTTTTCAATAATTATTAACTGAGTGATAAATTCATAATATTATGGAAATAAATTCATAATATTACAATACTTTCATATAGTGTTTGACTTGTTTATAACATATACACGCCCTCAGAACGTCTTTCAAGCAATAACAGGTCATTGTTCAAGTCAATGTATTTTGTGTTTATACATTGTACTAAAACAACTTTCAAAAATGTCATTTTTTGAAAGGTCTTCTATATGACTACTACTTTGGTAAATTGTTATTCTATATAAAAGTAACAAATCTCTAAAATATTAATTAATTTAAAAAAAATTATAGCAAGTAGTGTGGTTTGATGTTTTGATGTTCTATGTAACACTGTCATTTCCAACTCCATATAACATTGGCAAAAGTGGACAATTGAAGGAGAAAATTAATAACAAACTTGTCAGCGTGCTCGCGCCATTGACGCCATCAGCCTAGTAGCGTCACTACTTCAGTACGAGTGTAGTCCGTGAACACAAAAGTCCGAAATTTTTTGCTCTTACCATCCAAAAAGTTTTAAAACCGAAAAAATTTCCCATTTATTTTATATGGGGAAAACGAACTTTTTTGTAAATTCACTATAAAATCCTAAAAAATCACTAAAAATATCAATAGAACAAATAGCATCTTGAAATGGTCTTTAAAAACAATATTCCACAATTCATTTAATAACTTGTTAATATTATCTAATTTTATAGGATCATAAATAACCCCTATAGGCAAGTAGAAGAATAAAGATGTGAAGGATGTGTATTCTTCTACTTGCCTGGATTCATTTAGGCATTAAGCTTATTGCCTAAGCAATAAGCTAACTGCCTAAAGTGTTCCCGGCAGATAGAAGAAAAAGGATATTCTATGACGAAGTATAAACACAGATATATAAACAAACTTTTGATGTACATAATTAATTAAAAGTAAACGTTAATTTGTATTTATTTTATAAAATTCAAAATAAAATTCAGTTTTTCGTTATTTGTTCCAACTAACAGTTGACGATTTTGCTAAATAATTTTCAAACGGAACTTAATACTGTTAATAAGTTACAATTTGAAAAAAGTGCTTTGAAGTAATGAGTAAAAAAACTAGTAGCAGATGTTTTTGGAATAGAAAACAATTGGAAAACATTAACAAAATATTAAAAGATGCCAAATTAGATTTGAAAAAAATTCAGCCTGACTATTAACATTTAAATAACTATGAAAGGCGATGGATTTAGTGTATATGGTGCCATACGAAATGTATTTTCCAAAATTGCTTTCTATGCTAAAAAGATCTGTTACTATAGTTTTTTTTACTTCTTACTTTGTAGCACTTTTTTCAAATTCCAATTTATCAACAGAATTAAGTTCCATTTTAAAATTATTTAGCAAAATCGTCACCTGTTAGTTGGAACGAATAACGAAAAACTGAATTTTATTTTGAATTTTATAAAATAAATACAAATTAACGTTTACTTTTAATTAATTATGTACATCAAAAGTTTGTTTATATATCTGTGTTTATACTTCGTGATAGAATATCCCTTTTCTTCTATTTGACAGACACACTTTAGGCAGTTAGCTTATTGCTTAGTCAATAAGCTGAATGCCTACATGAATTCAGGCAAGCAAAAGAATGCGCACCCTACACATCTTCATTCCTCTACTTGCCTAAGTGTAGCTTAATGCCTAGAAATTAAGCTAAATGCCTGATTCTTCTACTTGCCTACGACATATATACAGTCGCCTCTCGATAAATTGAACTTCAAGGGACCACAAAATCAGTTCAAATTATCGAGAGTTTTATTTATCGCGTGTTTTAATTATCGAGTGGAAATTTGAAGAAATTCAAAATAACGAGAGTATTGGAAAAATCAAGTTTTATTATTTCAAAAAACATTGTTTACTATTGGGATTCAACATAGTCTGTAATCTTTTTTTGTTTTAATGCACTCAAACGTGCAGTGTCAAGAGTGTTTTCAATTGTCAGTAGAGCTGCAAAAACATCTTTAACATCAAAATGGACATAAGCGTCAAGTGTAACAGCTCCTTGATCTGGAAGAAGGTTCTAAAGTTGAACTTGTGAAACAGAATCAACCAAATTGCTTTGCAACATCTTTTTTTGATGCTCCGCTGTCTACCAACTCAATAAGTTTTTTCTTTTCGGAAATAGGTAGACACTTATGAGTTCTTGAAAACATTTTAAACTATAGAAATCGAGGCGGATATAAAAAATACTATTTTTTGACATAAGATTTTGATATGAATTTTTAACACTAATAATTTCATCATACGATTCGTCTCCTATTATAAAATTTTCATATAAATGCCAGTTGTTGATTATATATTTAACAATTTTAGAACGTACTCTTTTATGCTTATCTTGATCATTATATAAAAAAAAAGAAAAAGATCTACATAAACAATTAGCATCTGGTGTAATGTGTACTTTAATCTTCATTTTAAATATATAGAAAAATTAAAATATATCAAAGTTATAAAAGTTTTCACTCACTTACTAAAAGAAGATATTATTTTAATTAAAAAAGAAAAACTCTTTTTATTATTTTTTAAATTAAATACAAAACTATATGTTAAAGGGGCACGGTGAGCTTCGTTTAAGTTCAACCCAAACTGCATGACCCTTCTCAGGTTTTTTTTAAAATCAGTTCGGTGATGCCTCACGATCATTTTAAGATGAAAATTAAAATAATCGTTGGAGGGAAACTCAAAATATATTGATTTTTCAATTTTTTTTGTAGGTTATTGAAGATATTTTCATTAAAATACCGTTTATTAAAATACTTAATGATTTAAAAGCTATAATTTAACATAAAAATAGATTTTTTATAAGAATTAAACCATTTTGATTCATAGAATTAAGAAAAATTTAGAAAATAGTTGAAAAAATGGAGATTTTCTTAATTTTTTTAAACTTTACTCCTCTATAGAACGTTATTTCATTAAAGTGATGCAGAAGTGAATTAAAGTTCACAAAATTTCCTGTAAATCAAAAAAGAAACTCTTCTACCTATCACCGTTACCAAAATATGGTCATTTGAATTTTAAATTTAATGGAAAAATAGTTAAAATTTAACATTAGGTCTAGATTATTTGGTGACATTGTTTTCGTAGAACCTTGCCTCAATACCAAAATTTAATACGTTTAAGAAGGTTCAATTTTGAACAGTTTCAAATTAAAAAAACTGCTTTATCTCACATACCGTCAACTAGGGTAACTTCGGACAAGCAGGCTTACTCCGGACACTTAAATTTCATTGCAAAAATATTGTATCGAATAGTTTAAATCGAATTTTTAATTTTATAAACTTTTTAACTACGTGATCTAAAGAAATGAAAAGAATGTGAAGTTGGTAACAGCTAAATTTTAAGTGTCCGGAATTAGCCTGCTTGTCCGAAGTTACCCCAGTTGACGGTATGTTACCAAATCTTTATACCTTACTATTTACTTTTCAAAGAAGGAAACATTGTTAATATGATTATGTTGCATTTTGCAAAATAAATAGATTTTTAAAAACCACTTAAAATTCTCTTATACAAACAGACATTCTTGAAATCAATGTAACTTTCGATGTATGTGAGATAAATCAGTTTTTTTTAATTTGAAACTGTTCAAAATTGAACCTTCTTAAACGTATTAAATTTTGGTATTGAGGCAAGGTTCTACGAAAACAATGTCACCAAATAATCTAGACCTAATGTTAAATTTTAACTATTTTTCCATTAAATTTAAAATTCAAATGACCATATTTTGGTAACGGTGATAGGTAGAAGAGTTTTTTTTTTGATTTACAGGAAATTTTGTGAACTTTAATTCACTTCTGCATCACTTTAATGAAATAACGTTCTATAGAGGAGTAAAGTTTAAAAAAATTAAGAAAATCTCCATTTTTTCAACTATTTTCTAAATTTTTCTTAATTCTATGAATCAAAATGGTTTAATTCTTATAAAAAATCTATTTTTATGTTAAATTATAGCTTTTAAATCATTAAGTATTTTAATAAACGGTATTTTAATGAAAATATCTTCAATAACCTACAAAAAAAATTGAAAAATCAATATATTTTGAGTTTCCCTCCAACGAATATTTTAATTTTCATCTTAAAATGATCGTGAGGCATCATCGAACTGATTTAAAAAAAAACCTGAGAAGGGTCATGCACTTTGGGTTGAACTTAAACGAAGCTCAACGTGGGGGTTAGTACAAAATCTCAGTGACTTTTACTAAACATTTTTTTTTTATTACAAAATTTATTTTATTTATTTTAAATTTTTTTACATTAAAGAAAAGGTTTTAAGCTATTAAAAAAAAATTTTTATTCCTTGTTTATTAACAATTATCTTACTGTCATGGTCGCCTGAAAATACTCCTATTTGTGATTGGCGGACACGATATCTTAAGTTTAGGTGAACTAAAAAATAAAAATCAAATAGTTTCTTGAAAAGTAAGCATGTCGCTATTGTGTGAACCTCGATAAAAAACCAAAATGGCGATGTTTTTCATTTTTGATCTTGTTTTTTTAATTTAAATTGTTTAAAAAATGAATAAAAAATGAATTAAAAATTTTAATTTTGGTTCACACGATAGCCGTACATGTGTAGACACAGTGCTCTTGAATCAAAAGCAGGATTTTTGAAAATGGATGGAAGATTTTCGAACGTAGAGTTTTCCCACATGACCTCTAGTTTCCGAATTTTTAAGACCCGAAATCGTACCTGATCCTATTTTAAAGATACATGTACAGTCGCCTCTCGATAAATTGAACTTCAAGGGACCACAAAATCAGTTCAAATTATCGAGAGTTTTATTTATCGCGTGTTTTAATTATCGAGTGGAAATTTGAAGAAATTCAAAATAACGAGAGTATTGGAAAATCAAGTTTTATTATTTCAAAAAACATTGTTTACAATTGGGATTCAACATAGTCTGTAATCTTTTTTTGTTTTAATGCACTCAAACGTGCAGTGTCAAGAGTGTTTTCAATTGTCAGTAGAGCTGCAAAAACATCTTTAACATCAAAATGGACATAAGCGTCAAGTGTAACAGCTCCTTGATCAGTAAGAAGGTTCTAAAGTTGAACTTGTGGAACAGAATCAACCAAATTGCTTTGCAACATCTTTTTTTGATGCTCCGCTGTCTACCAACTCAATAAGTTTTTTCTTTTCGGAAATAGGTAGACACTTATAGGTTCTTGAAAACATTTTAAACTATAGAAACCGAGGCGGATATAAAACTGAATTATGAAATTACTCAGCACTGTTAATAAGAAGGTAATTAGGTATATTGACAAATGAAACAATACAATAACTATTATTCAGAAGAGAATATTTTAAACATAAATATGTAAGTTTATATCACAAGAAAAATTCAAATTACTGAGAGTTTGGTCTGTCAGAATTCAATTTATAGAGAGTGAATGGACATATTGACCAAAAAATACTTTTAATTATCGAGAGTGCATAAAACCATTGTTCTATTTCAATTTACCAAGAGTTTTTCAAGGGACCGGACTGTTACTTCAATTTAACGAGAAATTCAATTTATCAAGAGTTCAATTTATTGAGAGGCGACTGTATATATAATTATATATATATATATATATATATATATATATATATATTACGACAGATCACACGCACGTCTTTACAGTAGGGAACTTTTTCCTTCCAACGTCCTTAACAAAATAGAAAAATTCGTAAACTAGTAAATAGAAAAATTAGAGATATTTTTATTAGGAAATTGCCCACAGTGCTCTTGAATCAAAAGCAGGATTTTTGAAAATGGATTCAAATTACTGAGAGTTTGGTCTGTCAGAATTCAATTTATAGAGAGTGAATGGACATATTGACCAAAAAATACTTTTAATTATCGAGAGTGCATAAAACCATTGTTCTATTTGAGTTTGAGTGCATTAAAACAAAAAAAGATTACAGACTATGTTGAATCCCAATTGTAAACAATGTTTTTTGAAATAATAAAACTTGATTTTCCAATACTCTCGTTATTTTGAATTTCTTCAAATTTCCACTCGATAATTAAAACACGCGATAAATAAAACTCTCGATAATTTGAATTGATTTTGGGTCCCTTGAAGTTCAATTTATCGAGAGGCGACTGTACATGTATCTTTAAAATAGGATTAGGTACGATTTCGGGTCTTAAAAATTCGGAAACTAGAGGTCATGTGGGAAAACTCTACGTTCGAAAATCTTCCATCCATTTTCAAAAATCCTGCTTTTGATTCAAGAGCACTGTGTCTACACATGTACGGCTATCGTGTGAACCAAAATTAAAATTTTTAATTCATTTTTTATTCATTTTTTAAACAATTTAAATTAAAAAAACAAGATCAAAAATGAAAAACATCGCCATTTTGGTTTTTTATCGAGGTTCACACAATAGCGACATGCTTACTTTTCAAGAAACTATTTGATTTTTATTTTTTAGTTCACCTAAACTTAAGATATCGTGTCCGCCAATCACAAATAGGAGTATTTTCAGGCGACCATGACAGTAAGATAATTGTTAATAAACAAGGAATAAAAATTTTTTTTTAATAGCTTAAAACCTTTTCTTTAATGTAAAAAAATTTAAAATAAATAAAATAAATTTTGTAATAACAAAAAATGTTTAGTAAAAGTCACTGAGATTTTGTACTAACCCCTTTAACATATACTTTTGTATTTAATTTAAAAAATAATAAAAAGAGTTTTTCTTTTTTAATTAAAATAATATCTTCTTTTAGTAAGTGAGTGAAAACTTTTATAACTTTGATATATTTTAATTTTTCTATATATTTAAAATGAAGATTAAAGTACACATTACACCAGATGCTAATTGTTTATGTAGATCTTTTTCTTTTTTTTTTTTATATAATGATCAAGATAAGCATAAAAGAGTACGTTCCAAAATTGTTAAATATATAATTAACAACTGTCATTTATATGAAAATTTTATAATAGGAGACGAATGGTATGATGAAATTATTAGTGTTAAAAATTCATATCAAAATCTTATGTCAAAAAATAGTATTTAGGGAGGAGAAGTAGAAGTTCAGACTTTTGTTTCTATTTATGATGTTAATGTTTTTTTTCTTTTTGCGTAGGATGTGAAAACCTGCTACCAGGTACCCTTTAGCCCTTACTACAGGGTTTTCCGGGGGTGTCGATGTTCTGCTGACCCGCTAAAAACACACCCTTATTTGGGGACCTTAAGACCACTCCTGGCTAGCACTTTCCGCGCGTATTTTATTTTATTTTTTTTTTGCCATTTGAAAAATATTTATTGATATAAATTTAAGAAACACATTGAAGTTTTACATGTTTTAATTTGCAGCTCCCATCTAACTACCGATTTATCTGCTTAAATACTTCCATTTTTGTTTTACAAATATGTTTATTTTATTTTTGTGAATTATCTGTGTAATTTAGGAAAAGTTTTATAAAAACCTAAATATGTAGCGATTTACTTAAAACTATTAATAATTAACAATAACAACTTAATTCTAAGAACATTATATACATTATTTACAGTTTTTGTTGTAATATATGGTTTGGTAATCTATACCTAATCTTATAAGGTGCTTCATTGTACTTGATTGTACATGTATTACTCAAAATATCTAAGGTATTTAAATTCTCATAGAACGTTTCGCTTAAGCTATATATTATTTCTTTTATAGTGGGTATATTCAGTTTCTTGTGCATAATAACAATTTTTTCACTACTTTCGGCATTAAGGATCATACGTAGGCATTTATTTTGAATTATTTGGAATCTCTCAATATATGTTTTAAAAGTACCACCCCAAATGGGAGCCGCATATAGCATGATAGGCCTTATAATCATTTTATATATTATTTCTTTATTTTTAGAATTCATAGTGCTTCTCTTATTTAAAAGACAATATAATTGACCAATAACTTTAAATAATTTTTTCCGAGTCTCTTCAATGTGAACTTTATACTTGAGTTTTTTATCTAAAATCATACCTAATATTTTACTTGTGGTTTGGGTAGTATATCTGTCTGATAAAACGTTAATTTGGGATAAAAGTCGTCTTTTCCTTTCTGAGAGAAGACTATGAATTCGGTTTTGTCTGAATTTATTTTCAACTTCCATTTAAGGTAGTACTTTTCTAGAATCAATAAGTATTTTTGTAAGTTTTTTGCCAATTGTTTCTTTCTCCACGAGGAGTTAAACACAGCCGTGTCATCCGCAAATATGGCAACCTTAGTTTTATCATCCTTTGGCATATCATTAATATAATATAAGAAAAGAATGGGTCCCAGTACTGATCCTTGAGGAACTCCTGCCACCACACTCTTTTCTGTAGATCTTTGGCAATTTATTTCTACTATAAATTTTCTATCCGAGAGATAACTAGATATTATTTTTATTAGATAATAATGTATATTAACATCATTTTGTTTAACTATCAGTCCTTTATGCCATACTGTGTCGAACGCTTTTTCCATATCAAGGAGAACCGCTCCAGTGCTTTTATTTACATTAAAGTAAATTGTTATGTGATCTGTCAGTCTAGCTAATTGTTTTACAGTGTTATGTCCTGCCCTAAATCCAAATTGCTCAGAAATAATTATTTTGTGTTCTGATTCATGTTTTTCAATTCTAAGCAGGATTATTGTTTCGAAAAGTTTGCTTAGGTTACAAAGGAGACTTATTGTCCTATAACCCTGAACTGACTTGTTATTTTTGCCTGGTTTTGAAACAGGAATAATTTTTGCATTTTTCCAGTACTGAGGGAAGTAGCCCTGCTTTAGACATGCGTTGAATATATGATTTAATTGAACTAATGCTTTCTTAGGCAAATTTTTAAGTATAATATTTTGTATTTTATCCATACCTGGGGCTTTTTTAGATTTAGTTTTCCTAATAATATTCCTAATTTCTTTTCGTGAAGTGAGTTTTATATCTTTTATATTAATTTCAGAGTTTAAAATTTGTTCATACTTTACATTTATTTCATCCTCAAAAGCTTTGCTACCAAAATTTGCTGTTAATCTATGTATATTTTCAAAATTATCTGCTATCAATTCTGCTTTTTCTTTATCTTTAAAAATAGTTTGATTATTGTTTTGCAATAGGGGTATATAACAGTTATTCTTGCCTTTTAAAATTTTAGTCATTTTCCAGAGTGAATTATCTTTAGTATTAAGAGTTTCAAGTTTCTGTGACCATTTATAATTTTGAAAATTGTTAATTTCTTCTTTAATTTTCCTGCTAGCTTCATTTAATATTGGTTTTAAGTACTGATTTCTGCTTTTTTGATAAATTTTTCGCAGTTTATTTCTCTGTTTTATTTGATTTCGTATTTCATCAGGTAGTGCATATTCATATTTATATGGTTTAGCCCTAGGAATGGATTTTTCTATAGCTTTATCAATTATGCTTGTCATTTTTATTACATTTAAATCGATACTAGAATTAGTCTCTAATTTAGGATCAATAACAATGTTTTTATTAATTTCTTCTTTAAATTTATTCCAATCTGCGAGTTTATAGTTAAGTGGGAGGGCTTTATTTTTAGGAATATTTGTTACAGTATTATTATTAGTGGTAATTAAAACAGGTTTATGGTCTGAGTTAAATTCGTTAAGAGTGATAATTGATTCAATGTTTGAAAAATTTTTAGTGATAGCTAAATCTACTATACTTGCCAGAGCCTTACACTTAAAAGGATAAAGAGTAAAATCTTGCGGTGTTTCCATGTTAAGATTTTTAGATTTTAAAAAATCAAATAAAATTTTCCCATTAGTGTTATTATTATAGCAATTCCAATTTACGTGTTTAGCATTATAATCACCTGCCGCTAAAATTCTGTTATTGAGATTAAAGATGATATCAAGGTCGTTTTTGGAGATGTTTTGTTTAGGAGCATACACATACACAGTTTTTTAATAGTTCTTTTAGTTTATAAGCTAGTTTAATTAACTTACTTAAATTACAGATTTTGTTGATGTCATCTAAAATGTGTAATAATTCCTTGATTTGATTCGGATTGTCGCAATTCTCGTGTTCTTCTCTCGGAGTTTGTGAAGTATTCTTGCAGCGAGAGGTTGTTGCATATGATTTGGAATCATTTAGATTTTTTAGCGTCGTTGAATCTGTTATCCTTAATTGCGGGAAATCCTACGTAGAAAATTTCGGCGATTCCTTCGGTTTGGGTTCTGAAACTCGTGCCTTGCTCTTCCTTTCCTCAATTTTAGTTACATGTTGGATATAAGTTGGGCATTTGCTGTAGTTCGCTGGGTGAAATCCTAAACAGTTTGTGCACTGCGCCTTGTCCTCTTTTGCTTTTTCACAATCTTTAGTGAGATGTTCATTTATACACTTAACACACTTTGGTTTGTTATAGCAGTGTTTAGATCCGTGACCAAATTGCTGACACTTATGACATTGGGTTGCTTTCTTCTTACTTTTAAGTTTTTCCCATTTAACTTTGATACACAAGATATCTTTAATTTTGACTGCATCACTTAACTTAGTCCTTTCACTTAATGTGACTAAATAAAATGGATTTAATTGGGGTTTGTCTGCTGCTTTTTTCATCAAGATACACTTTGCTACTTCAATTCCTTTGCTCTTAAGGTCTTCAATTATTTCTTCCGTTTCAAATACAGGTAGTCCTTTTATGACAAGACTTGTCAACTTTTCGTCCTTGGTTGCATGTGTGTAGAATCTAGCATTAAGTCATTCTAATACTACTATGGTGTTTCTGTGATCTGTCATGTTTGTTGTATAAATCGCATACGAATCTTGTCGAATTGAGATAGCAACGTGCTCTTTACTATTTTTATTTATTGTTTGAATGAGGTTCTTGACATCGTTAATCTTCTGAGTTATAATAATAGGTGGAGGTTTTTTAGTTTTCTTGTCCTTCTCTTCACTTATTCCAGCCTCACTTTCACCTATGTCATCGTCGTCGACAGAAAGTGGATCAAATCTGTTATTCGTTGAAATACCCGTAGCCATCTTTTTCTTTGTATTGTTCATTTCTGTTAGTTCATCAGGTGGTCTTTTCCGATCACTCACTTTTTCACTATCTTTCATGTTGTAGAACAGCCCTTCGGCTGTTCTAGAATGTGTACTCGAATTTAGAAAATTACTTATGTTCCTTTTATCCTTACGAAATATCAACTCGCGCTAAACGCCTTAGTTGACGGTGATGACGTGCGCCAAACGCCTTCGTCACACTTAGAAAAACTCACGTAATATTTCTGAACGACGTTGCTAGTACGACGGTCGAAAAGAGAATCATACATCCGCGCGTATCGCCATCAGGAGTGGTCTTATATCCCCTACTCTGTCCGCCGGAGCGACTTTCTCCTCTATCCTACGGGACCTCCCTTCTTTGACAACCGTCGAGATCTTTGACCCTCATAACATAATGTATACATAATGTGTACGATTCGCCAATCTTCGATAGAACGAGTCACAAGCAGGATCATGTTCTCCGGTGTAACTTTGCGGTTTACACCGGTAAACATGACATGCCTCTCCGCGTCACAACGCTTACAGCTGAAGAGTGTGTTATCTGGATCGTCCACTGGGAACCCGCAGTACACACACTCAGAGCTTTGGATCTTTTTGAATCGCTCAAGGTATAAGCCGAAACATCCGTGCCCTGTGAGGGCTTGGGTTAAGTAGTAGGAAACAATTCCATGTTTCCTACTTATCCAGGTGGCAAGTGTTGGTATCAGCCGATACGTCCAATCGGCCTGTCTCCTTCCCGCTCCATCTTTCTTGCCTTCTGTCGACGAGTCTGCTTCTCGCATCTCGGCAAATTTGGTCCTTGCTGGGTCTATTGTCATCCGTATAACGGGTAGACATTCTATCTTTAAAAAGGAGAAAAACTTCCTCTCTTTCTTGCGCCAAAAGATCTGCCGGCGGGACGCTGGCAAGGACCTGAGCAGCACACGTCGGTACTGTCCGATAGGCCGAAATGATACGTGTAGGAACATTTCTTTGCGCGGAGAGTATCCTTTTACAGATGGTTTTACTTCTGTCATTTCGCAGGGTAGAAGCCCATACAAGTGCTGCATATAGTAGCTTTGAAAGAGCAACACTCGCCACAAGTCTCCTCTTCGATTCAGAAGGCCCCCCAATGTTTAGCATTAGTCGAGCCAAACTTGTCGAACAATGTTCGGCCTTCTGACATGCTACGGATATGTGGTGTTTGAAATTCAAAAATTTGTCCAATTCTACACTTAAGTATTTTATATGGTTCCTCCACTGGACCTTGAATCCGTCTATCTGGATACCAGGGGCTGTATAATAGAGTGGCCCAAATAAATTTTTTCTTGTAAAAAGGGCATGACACCCCCGAAATTTGTTCAAATCCGAAAAAAAGTGAATACGTATTTTTGGAATTTTCATAATTTTGATATTAACTGGTGCCGCCGGGCACCTTAATTTTCCCATGTAAAATGTACGGGTAAATTTTCAATTTTCGAAAAATCAAAATCATTCGCAAGAGTTTGACAAAAGTTAACATTAAGTTACTGAATTTTATAGTAGACTCTCTGACGATTAATTTGATCTATATAACTTTCAATTTTGATAATCCTAACCATGTATAAAACTACCCCAAAGTTGGCCCCTTTTTAAATTTTTGCACCTATACGCACTTTGCTCAAGTTAAATCCATGTTTGACACCTTTATCGATAGAAATAGTTATTATTATTTATCGCAAGTGTTAATTAATGTTTAATTAATTTTTTTACGAATATTTTTAACTATTTGACAATTGTTTAAACAAATTAATTTGTTTAAACATTTAATTTTTTCTAAAAAACCATACAAATGACTTTTTTTATGTATATATTTTTATTTTTTTATTTTTAAAAAAAAATTAGTTAGTTTAAACAATTAGATTTTTTTAAAAAATTATACATATTTATTTTTTTTATTTTTTTGTAATGTTTAAATTCATGTACCGTCAACCAGGGTAATTATACCCAAAAAACGCTCTTCTTTTATTAAATATTTCATTAAAAATCAGAATTAAAAAAAAAAAGTTTTTAACTATTGGGTGTTGTTGTGGACATCTTTCTAAAAGATTCCTGTAAGTTAGAAGTAAAAAAAATTTTTTTGTTGAAATTATAGAGGCTTAAAAATGTGGGTATGATTTCTCCGGGGTTAGGGCAATCATGCTCATCAAAGTTTGTTTATTTATAAAATAGCCTAAATAAAATTTTTGATCGTTTTAATTATTTGAAATCTTTTCTGTAGATAATCTAGAGTCTAATAAAAAAATAAAAAACTGAAAAAAATCTTTTTTGTAGAAATTATTTAACTAATTCGTGAGTGAAACACTGAAATTTTACTGAAATTTATATCTACTAAAAAATAACCGTTAAATTTTTTTAGATTAAGTAAATAACTTAGTATAATTACTAACAAGGTTTCTAAGTTATTTTAAAAGAAGAAGTACAAGAATTAACTTGAAAAACATATAAATATTAATGACAGTTACTTTTTGAGGTTATGTTGCATCCCTTGTAAACTTATAATTTGGTTCTAATTATATAACTTATTTCTAGACTTTTGACACAAAAGTAAATCAAAAATGTATAAAAACGATGTACTAGGGTAAGTGATACAGTAGTCGGCCAGTTAAGGGGATCTTTTTAATTAACACTCTATAAAAAGTATAAGAACGATTTTTTAAAAATTTGGTTGAAGTATAATTGTTCCTTATGATTATACGTAACTATTAAATCAATAGTGTTTAGAAAACAAAAATTTTTTATTTAAAAAAAATGATTAATAAATAAGTATGAAAGCGACAGTAGTCGGCCACTTAAAGCAATGCTTTTAATTATCACTGTATAAAATGTATAAATAAGATTTAATTTAAATTTCTTCCACGTTCAATTGCTCCTCATGATTATACCAAACTACTAAATCAATCATGATACTAAAAAAAACATTTCTTATTCGTTAAAAAAAAACAATTTAATAAATAAATAAAAATGCGACAGTAGTCGGACACCAAAATGACAGCAGTCGGACATATTTTAAAAACCTTTAAAAATAATATAAATATAATTTTTTTGCACTTACAGAAGCATATGCTTGTTTATAATGATAATACGAATGTTTAGTAACAAACAGATTGTTTCTATCTGATATACATAGTATAATAACTACTTAACATTGAAAAGTGTCCGACTACTAGGGGGTGGCCGAACTTACTCTCACCTACGTCAGTTTTTTACACTTTTCTCTTAAAATATGCAATACAAAGTTAAGACATCACGTATACATCTTCACAGCTAAATTAACAATACTTACCTGCAATATTTTGCGAAACACTAGAAAATTTTACGAGATCTAGTATAATGTTTGACGCACCTCCAAAATTTTTAACCGAATTTTCGTAACTTTACGAATTTTTTTCTACTTTCTGACAAAGAATTAGGTTATTACATTATATTTACTCTGTAGTACAACTATCAAAGAATATTTACCCCTAGAGGCAACTTAATACATTTTAATATAAAAATTTTACTTATTAAAAACTGAAGATAGGTATAATTACCCCTGGTTGGGTAGAATTACCGCGGTTGACGGTAAATTTAAATTTCAAAATTTTTTATAGAAAATTTTAACGTAAACATCACAAAAAAACATAAAAAGTAATTTTGTATAATTTTTTAAAAAAAATTAATTGTTTAAACTAATTTGTTTGTTTAAACATAAAAAACATAAAAATGTACACATAAAAAAGTCATTTGTATGGTTTTTTAAGACAAAATTAATTGTTTAAACAAATTAATTTGTTTAAACAATTGTCAAATAATTAAAAATATTCGTAAAAAAATTAATAAAACATTAATTAATACTTGACATAAATAATAATAACTATTTCTGTTTATAAAGATTATCTAGATTTATAAATGATTATCTAGAAAGTTAGATAGGCAGAATGTCAGAAGACAGAATGTTTCTTTTATCGAATGTTTGTTTTCTCGGACTAGAATTTGTAATAAAGCACATGTAGACAAAAATTTGTAAAATCAAATTGACAATTATAAAAATTTTCATAAGCATTAATTTGTAAATAAGAGAAGTTGTAGTTAACTGTATTTTTAAATGTATAAATTTTAGTTTAATATGCATTTTTCCCAACCGAAATTTTGTTTGGACCAATTTTTGTTAAATAGATTTTTAGTATAATTTAGTATAATATAGATTTAATATAAAGGTCAAATAACCTAACTTTTCAGAGTCAGAATTTTTATTAAAGCTTAGTTTTATTTCTTAAAATTTTCACTTCCATGAATTACAATTTGACAGATTTTATAAAACACATAAATTTTATTTGATAAATTATCTATTTATCTTAATTTATATATGCCAGAATTACAATTTAACAGAAATACCAAAAGTCAAAATTTTTATTAAACACAAAATTTATTTAACAGATTATTTTATTAACCGAATTTTCCTTTGTCATCATTTTTATGAGTTAGAATTATAATTTAATAGAATTTACATTTGTTTGAATTTGTATATTACAGAATTTATATTTAACCAACTTTATATTTATCCAAATTTTTAAATAAAAGAATCTCTATTTAGAAGATTTTGTATTTAACAAAATTAAAATACAACACATAATTTTTGCAACGAAATTTTCATGTAACAGACTGCTTACGAACCCGAATTTTAGTGCAAAAGAAGTTTTATGTATTCAAACCCATATTACATAGAATCTCAAAGTGGCATAACTTTTAACTGACCGACAACTCATATTGTCGAACTTCAGTTTGGCAGAATCGCTATGTGACAGAACTTCTGATTGGCCGAATCTTTAGACAATCAGATTTAAGTTCAAGTACATAGTTGCATCTGATTGGCTAAAGATTCGGCCAATCGGAAGTTCTGTCACATAGCGATTCTGACAAACTAAAGTTGGACAATATGAGTTGTCGGTCAGTTAAAAGTTCTGCCACTTTGAGATTCTATGTAATATGGGTTTGAATACATAGAACTTATATCGCATTAAAATTCGAGTTCGTAAGCAGGCTGTTACATGAAAATTCGGTTGCATGAATTATGTGTTATATTTTAATTTTGTTAAATACAAATTCTACTAAATAGAGATCCTTTTATCTAAAATTTTGGATAAATATAAAGTTGGTTAAATATAAATTCTGCAATATACAAATACTATAAATGTAAATTCTATAAAATTAAAATTTTAACTCATAAAAATTATGATAAAGGAAAATTCGGTTAATAAAACAATCTGTTAAATAAATTTTGTGTTTAATAAAAATTTTGACTTTTGGTATTTCTGTTAAATTGTAATTCTGGCATATATAAATTCGGCTAAATAGATAATTTATCAAATAAAAATTATGTGTTATATAAAATCTGTCAAATTTTAATTCATGGAAGTGAAAATTTTAAGAAATAAAACTAAGCTTTAATAAAAATTCTGACTGAAAAGTTAGGTTATTTTTAACTTTATATTAAACTAAAAATCTATTTAACAAAAATTGGTCTAAGTAAAATTTCGGTTGGAAAAATGCATATTAAACTAAAATTTATACATTTAAAAATACAGTTAACTATAACTTCTCTTATTTACAAATTAATGTTTATGAAAATTTTTATATTTGTCAATTTGATTTTACAAATTTTTGTCTACATGCGCTTTCTTACAAATTCTAGTCCGAGGAAACAAACATTCGATAAAAGAAACATTTTGCCTTCTAAAATTCTGCCTATGTAACTTTCTAGATAATCATTGTAGGGAACCGTCATACGTCTCATAAGGATGTCAAACATGGATTTTCTTGGGCAAAGTGCGTATAGGTACAAAAATTTAAAAAAGGGTCAACTTTGCACGGTGCTCTGGAGCGAATTTAAATAAAATTCCAAGGTAAATAAAATTTTCAAGTGGATTCTGTTTCTAGGTGATATTAGGAAGAAAATAAACGTAAAATAAAAAAAATCCACTTGGCCCTTTTTTTTGGCAACGAAAATAAGATTTTTTGCTTCATTTTCAAACTTTGATCTATAGCTTTTTTTGAGAAATAATATTATCACCCTAGCAATGCAATTTAAGACAAAAGTTTCCAGTATATTTTGCAAATAGTAAATCTCAGCTTTCAAAAAAAAGCTTGTTTGTGGTACTAAAATTATGTTTTTCTGGAAAATTTACAGAGCGAAAAAATTGATTTTGCGTTGAGCACTCTTCTTCTTTATAGAGTCATCTCAAATAAAAAACTCAAATTGATTTCGATAAATTATCAGTTTTTCTAGTCCTTAATCGAAGCGATTTGATAAAAAAAAATTTTTGACGAAATGGCGACAGGTCAAAGTCAAAACTTTGAATTTAGAGAAAAAATTTTCTGTTTAATTGTTAATAAATAAATTAGATTTTATCACAATAAAAAATCCTTCGATTAAAGGCTGCTTTTTAATGTATTAAAAAAAGAGTACCAAATTTGGGAAGGATCGACCAAGCAGTTTTCTTGTAATCTTGCTCACCGATATTGAAAACATGGTTTTGAGAAAACGCGTTTTAAGTTTCAACTTTAGCTAACAACTCGTTACAAATCTATTGCGCGCCTCCACAAAAAACTTGCTTACTTTCTCAATTTAATAATTTAGTTTATTAATCATCTTAGTAAACCAAAAAAATCGGTGTTTTGAAAGTTATGACTGCGAGTAAACCCTTAAGAGATTTTGTTCATAATACAGATAGTTCATGTCTTTTAGAAAAAATTTAATGATTCTGTTAATAATTCATTTTCTTGACTAAATTGGTTCTAAAATTCGAAAAATGATAAAACGTTTGCAAATTTGACGATTTCAATTCTAATTTTCCAGAAAAACATAATTTTAGTACCGCAAACAAGCTTTTTTTTGAAAGCTGAGATTTACTACTTGCAAAATATACTGGAAACTTTTGTCTTAAAATGCATTGCTAGGGTGATGATATTGTTTCTCAAAAGAAGCTATAGATCAAAGTTTGAAAATGAAGCAAAAAATCTTATTTTCGTTGCCAAAGAAAAGCGCCAAGTGGATTTTTTTCATTTTACGTTTATTTTCTTTCTAATATCACCTAGAAACAGAATTCACTTGAAAATTTTATTTACCTAAAAATTTTATTTAAATCCGCTCTAGAGGTACTTTTATACTGTGTTAGGGTTATCAAAATTAAAAGTTATATGGGTCAAATTAATCGTCAAAGAGTCTACTATAACATATTTTACATGGGAAAATCGAGGTGCCCGGCGGCACCAGTTAATATCAAAATTTTAAAAAATCAGAAAATATGTATTTACTTTTTTTTGCATTAAAACAAATTCCGAGGGTGTCATGCCCTTTTCGACAGAAAAAAATGTTTACAATGCATTTTGGGGCCACCCTACTGTATAACCACGTCTGTCTGTGACTAGAAGCGCTTCGGTCTTTTCTAGAGCCATTTGGAGACCTCTGTTTTCCAACCAACGCTTTGCCCGTCTCAGACATTCGTTCACCAATACGCCCAGGGCTTCTGCAGTTTTGGCAGTGCATACAATCAACGCGTCGTCCGCGAAGCCGATGATCACCGCGCCTTTAGGTAGACCCATTCGCAAGAAGTCATCGTAAGAGACATTCCATACGAATGGTCCTATCCTCGAGCCTTGAGGGGCACCTCGTTGCATCTCTTCCTTCAGAGTGCAGGTGTCACCCTCGTATATAACCCACTTGTCGCTAAGATAATTATCCAATATCCGCAACAGGTAGGGTGGTATTCCTTTGTTCCCCATTGACTGGATGAGATCTTTTCATCGCGCATGATGTTAAAGTTAGAATTCAACATAATGTGTTTGAAAATATTAGAGAATATGAAAGTCTAAATAGTAGTTGTAAATTAGTATTGCTTTTAACTGGAAATATCGATAAAGGCCGTTACAACATTTTAGAATGTTTGAATTCTTCGTTTTTTAAAGACTATAAAAAGTATTCTAATCATATGTATTATGAAAAAAGAAGTTTAATTAAAAAAAGAAAAAGGTTGCAAATTTAACAGAATTAGAACTAGAAAAAAAAGAAAGGCTAATGTTGTTGGATGTATGCCAGAAGAACGTTTACGTAAAAAAAAGAAAGAATGATTGTATTGCTGCAATGTCTGAAAAAAGGGTGAATAAAAAACGTAAAAAAGACTTGATTGAAA
The DNA here is from genome assembly GCA_037103525.1 of Ganaspis brasiliensis. Taxonomy (NCBI): domain Eukaryota; kingdom Metazoa; phylum Arthropoda; class Insecta; order Hymenoptera; family Figitidae; genus Ganaspis; species Ganaspis brasiliensis. Next base: position 2,237,480 of record JAZKLR010000014.1, read on the forward strand.
ATATGAGTGAGAAAAGGATAGATGTGAAACGTAAAAGAGACTTAATTGAAAATATGAGTGAGAAAAGGATAGATGTGAAGCGTAAAAAAGACTTGATTGGAAATATGAGTGAGAAAAAGATAGATAAGTAAAATATCTCCTTTGAAAGATTATAATGAGGATTTAAAAAAACTTTTATATAATTTTTTTTGTTTTTAACTTTTATATAATACAAAATTTAGAGATTTAATTCGATATTATAACAACAGATTTTTTTTTGTAAGTTTTAATGCAAATATAAAAAATGATTTTAAAAAGGGGATTTATAATTTAAAAATTCAGGGTCAAGTATGTCATTCTATTTCAAACACTTTATTAGCAAAAAAGGAGAGTCTCCTAAGTTAGGCCAACTTTACATTTATGACGATGTTAAAGCGATTAATGAAAGATTAAAAAATAGTCCAAATTTAATTAAGGTATTTCTCTCGCAGTTATACTTGAAAAAATCGATTTTCTATGGATTTTCTTTAAATTGTGAGAAAACGTTATTTTATATGTGCCTTGTATCTGATTAAAATTTCAGGAAACTTTACCGTTCAAAATTTGAGTTATTCATATTCAAAATTTCAATTTTACATGCAAAATGATAAAAATTGAAATTTCGAATATGAATATTTCAAATTTTAGACGGTAAATGTTCCTGAAATTTTAACTAGATACAAGGCACACATAAAATAACGTTTTCTCACAATTTAAAGAAAATCCATAGAAAATCGATTTTTTCAAGTATAACTGCGAGAGAAATACCTTAAAGAACATATTAAAATCTTGACAAAAATTATGAATAGTAATCCTTATGTTATTAAATACAAACAATTATTTGAATTATCTAATAAAAAAAATCTTGCAAATTTTAATTTATTTTTCGTTAGAAATATTAATTTAAATAAAAATACTTATAATGAACCAAGAACCGAAGAATGTGCTGCTTTAATAGTTTCAAAGAATGGAGAAATCCCTGAAATATTTGATATGTGGATTTACCCTAGAAATGTACCAATAGGTAAAGAGTCAGTTACTTTTTTGAATAAATTATCTTTTCATTTAGATCCATTAACTTTTCCAATTATATTCCCTTTTGGAGATTTGGGCTGGAATTCAAATTTAAAACAAAATTTTAGTAGTAGTAAAAGATTAACACCTTTGGCATATTACTCTTATCGTTTAGCGTATCGTCAAAAAAGTAAATTTAGTCCAATTTTATATTCTGGACGACTGACACAGCAATGTATAATTCAAGCTTATATAATAATTGAAAATACACGGTTAAATTAACTTCGTTATAATCAACGAAAATTGAGAGTAGAATGTTATCAGGGTTTAATGGATCCATCATGATCCAATAATGTTGGTTGTAGTGCATTCAATAATTCTAATAATTTTAAAAATAAAGAGCGTTTGGGAAATATATTTGTTTTACCTTCATCTCATATAGGCAGTCCTTGGAATGTGCATCAATATTATCAAGATGCAATGACAATAAATCGAGAAATTGGAAGACCTGATTTATAACAGTAAAATGTAATCCAAATTGGCCGGAATTAAAAAGTATACTTCTTAATTTTTCGAAGGGTACAACGTGTAATGATATTCCAAAAAAGGGGATTACCTCATAGCCATTTATTATTTATTCTAAATTATAAAAATAAATTATTGAGTCCAGAAGAAATAGATAATTATATTTCTGCTGAAATATGACAATGAAATGATGACAATGATTTCAAAAATTTAGTTTTAAAATTCACGTTTTGGTCCTCATACTGAAAATTCTCTGTATTTAATAAATAGAGATAATACAGTGCCGGCTCGAGGGGTGTTCAATCTGTTCGTTTGAACAGGGCGCCAGATCGAAGGGGGCGCCAAAAATTTTTGTGAGTGCTTTATTGGAAAAATACGGAATAATCGAATAAACAAGGATAGAGAGAGTACCTGCCTTTTTCTATGTCTGCTAGCATATCTCGTGATCTACAAAAATACGTATTCAACATAACCTAAAAGTAAAATCTAAAACCAAAATAATTGCATAATTTATTTTAAAACTAACTGCAATATATAGTATATTTGCTAGTCAGAAAGCAAGAAAAGCTCCTATTTCATGATTTTTCCAAGTAAAAATTTTTTAATTTTGTATCTAAACTAAAGATATTTAAAGTCATAAAAATTATGTAAGAGTATGAAAGCGAAAAAACGCCTATTTTATAATTTTTCCTAATAAGAATTTTTAATTTTGTATTTTAACCAAAGATATTTAGGGCGATAAGAAATGTGTTAAATTTTCTGTATAATATTAAACGTGTCAAAAAATCTTTGAAAAATTTATTAATTGAAATAAAGAAAAAATTTTGCAACTAGGGAATAGTGGCCTAAGACGGTCTAGCGCCTAAGACGAGCATTCTTTAATATCTTTGAAATAAAGAAACTTATTAAACAATTGTGTATGTAGATATGTAAGTTAAGAAGAAAGTAATAATTTATCGCTAATAATAATTTAGTTGTTTTTTTAAATTTTACATATAGCTGAAAATAATATGAAGTTTGCGAGAATTTTCGTAACCATGACATTTGAACATCCAATCATAGTGAATTTCAGTGTTATATATTTAAGTAAAAGGTGCGAGAGAATTTGGTCCCGAAAGTGTAAAAGATCCGAGAGTCGAGTGTAATTACAATTTTCTGTACAAATTTCATTTATTTTTAACTTCTATTGATATAAAATCTTTATTTTGAAATTTTCTTTAAACAATACGAAATTCGATTAGTAACAAACCATTCTCAAAAATTTCTATCAATATAAATTTTAATTTTTCCAAATTAAAAAATTCTTAACTTTTATCAATTCAAATTTAAATTATTTCAAACTTCAATTATAACCAAAATTGCAATATAACAAAAGTTTTAAGATTTATAAATCAAGTTTAAGATTTTTAATTGAATTTAATTTGTAAAAGTGAAAGATTGAAATAATTTGTGTTCCCACCATTAGGAATTAAAATAAAAATAAGTTCATATTATTTTATTTCAATTTTTAACTTTTACAAATTAAATTAAATTAAAAAATTTAAACTAGATTTTATTAATACGAATTCAAATTGTTTTAAATTTTAATTAGTACATTATAAAACAAGTGTCTCGAAAGTGTCTTAAACTATGATATTATGGTATCTTTATTGTGTCTGAGGCGCAAAAAGTGTCTTAAGGGGTTACATGGGTTTTAAAGGCCAAAAAAAAGAACTTTTTTAATAATTTTTTTTTTATGTAATAAACGAATTAATTTATTGAGCCCTTTCATCACATAAAAGTACAATATTTGAAGAATAAATTTTATAAATTTCATTAAAAAGTTATAAAAATTGAGCCGTAGAGGACTGACGTTTTAACACCACTGGGAAAAAAATGTTTTTGCGGGGGACATGATAATTCCATATAGCTTCATCCGAAATCAAAAAACGAACGATTTTCTGTTAGAAGGTGAGTCTGGCTGGTGCCAGAACGAAGGATTTAAAAAAATTTTGAATTTTGATTTTTTGGCAGAGTGTTATACAAAAACTACCATTTTTTACACACTTTTTGACTACATATATCTTTATAAAATTGGTTGTGATTAAAAAGAAAAAAAATCCTTCGTTCAGGCACAAGTCAATGCTACTGACAAGAAGTGTACTAAATTTCAAGAAGATCGGTGCATTAGTTCTCAAGAAATCGTGTCCACCGTCTTCAAAAATTCGAGTTTTGAGAAAAAAGCAATTAAAGTTGAAGGTTCAAAAAGTTGGATTTTCCAGGATATTTGCGGATTTTTTGTTATCCATGAAAAATAATCAATTGATACTTGCTGATTGGAAATATGAAATTATACATTTCTAAATTTAGAGTGGTAGGCACGATGTTTTTCGATTTCAAACCATTGTGTGCCAGTCGAATGTAATGAGAGAAAACTCAAAATTCTCTTTCTTTCTCTCTCTCTCACCCAGACTTTTAATCAGATTAACTTGAAACTTGGGGAAAATATTCTTGACATGTTATCTAATCTAATCTAATCTAATCTAAACCGAGCTTTACAGAGGGTTCTCACGAGGAGAAATTACCTTACCCGCCTAGCCTCAGCGAGAGCTGGGCACTGACATAGTATGTGGGTTGATGTTTCGTCATCTCCCTCACATTTCCTACATCTTGATGATGTTGTTCTACCAATTTTAAATTGGTGGTACTTAAGAAAGCCGTGCCCAGTGAGCAGTTGAACCAGAGTTTTCACCCTGGCCCTACCGAGACCAAGAAGTTCTTGTGAATGTTTCCTATTGAGCTTCTAGCCCAGAAGGTTCTTTGCTTGCCTTCCCACCTCAGTCCCCGCCCAATGGCTTCATGCTTTCTTTGCACCCATCGATTTATTGCTCCCTTAACCCCGCTCGGCACAATGCCTAGAGCTGGTTCTGGCCCTATCATCGGTGTTTCCGACCCTATTCTAACTAGAGCATCCGCCCTTTCATTACCTTTGATCCCTGAGTGCCCAGGTATCCAGAGCAATGATAGCTTATTCCTCGAACCAAGATCGTCTAGTGCCTTGCGGCATTCCCAGACCAGTTTTGATTCGACTATCCACACATATGCTTATCCTTCTGCCAAATGTTTCTTTTTCAAGGATCATTTGTGCGCAAGAAAGGATTGCACAAACCTCAGCCTGACAGACTGTAGCGAAGTGTCCCAATGAAATTGACACTCTATTGCAGCCAGTACTTCGGTAGATACCGGATCCCGTACCACAACTCATCTTGGAGCCGTCCGTGTACCACACGTCCCCACCAAGAGGAAAGCCCTTTTTCTAGTCTTTTCTAGAAGGGATAACGACCTGGAATAAAGGTTTAAATTTGACTTTCTTTGTCATTCTATCTTGTTCTATACTAATTTCAGGAATGGATAGAATGGAGCCTGGGAATCTGGTATGAATTCCCCCAGATTTCCATCTTTTTTGTGCTTTAAGTCTGCTCATAGTGAGCGCCGCTTTAGCAACAACTGAGACGTGTAAAGGTTCTTCTGAAAGCATAAATCCCAACGCCGCAGTTGACGTGGTTTTCATAGCTCTAGTAATTCCCTTAAAAACCATAGCCTGAAGACTTTCCAGTTTATCTTTGACCGTAGCTAATTTGGTTCTGGGCCACCAGACTATTGCAGCGTGCAGAAATCTGGGGTTTAGAACCATCTGGTATAACCAATATACCATGTTCGGCTTTAGCCCCCAGGATGATCCTATCGCCCTCCTGCAGATCCAAAAGGCAGTACAAAATTTATTGCGCTGATTCTCGAAATGTTAATTCCAGTTTAGCTTACTATCCAGGATGACTCCTAGATATTGAGTCGACCTAGTAATCGCAATTTCTGTTCCATAAAATACAGGTCCTCTTAGTTTCGGGACCTTATATTTCTTAGTGAAGATTACTAAGTTTGTCTTCTGAGGATTAACAGACAGCCCAGTTTGATCGCACCATCTCCTCACGATCCTTAGGGCTGTCTGCATCAATTGCAGAAGGACCTCCAAGCAGAAACCTCTCAAAATCACCACGAAATCGTTCGCATAACTTTGCGTGAAAAACCCCTGGTTATTAAGCTCTACTAGGGGGGATAATACCCCTCCTTGTGGGCAACCGTTAGAGACAAAACCTTTCAGTTTTGCTTCCCCGTATTCTGCCTCAAGGCAACGTCCCCGCAGCATTAGGGTGGTCCAAAAAAGGTCGATTTTTAAAAATTAAAAAAACTGTCGCAGCTTTATATTCTGCAACAAAATACAAGGCATAACTCTTTTTTTATAATTTTTTAAATTAATAATTGGCTTGTCCCTGCGACTTTTTGTCTCTTATGGGAATTAACACGTAAAACAAGCAATTTATTTTCAATCTTATTTTTTCCTGCTTTGTTGATTTCATATTGCAATGTATTTCCGTAAACTGTTAGGTGACAATTAAAATATTTTATTGAAACAAAAAAAATTTTCAAAATGATATATTTATAGTTGTTATTCAGTTAGAAAAAACCTGAAAAATCATTAAATAGGCAGTTTTTAGAGGCAATTTTTTACCAGTAAATATAAATTAATTTATTTAAAATTTACATGAAATAAAAGTTTATTCTGTTGACAATAGTACATGAAAAAATAAAATTGATTTATAAATATTAAAGGGACACATTCTTGAATTGAAGTTTACGGTTTTTTGCCCGTCGTCGGTTTACAGCCTTCATTATGAGCGAAACTGATATAGGCCTGTGCATTGCTACTGACGAAAAGGAGAAGTAAAGGGTCTACGATTGAAGTCAACCGTTTCTACCTACTCAGAAGCAGGTCTATTGTATTTTTTTCACCCGCAAACCCTTTCCAGGATACGATTTAGATTATTACCCATAAGTGAAATACGACGGATAAGTAGAAGAAGCACTGAGAACCTTTCAAACCCTAGGGACAAGTCAATTATTAATTTAAAAAGTTATAAAAAAAGAGTTATGCCTTGTATTTTTTTGCAGAATATAAAACTGCGACAGTATTTTCAATTTTCAAAAATCGACCTTTTTTGGACCACCCTACGCAGCATACTACTGATCCACTTAATAAGTGGTTCAGGTATTCCACAGTTCCTAGCCTTTTCACATATAACTTGTCATGAAGTGCTTGGGAATGCCCCCTCTATGTCTAGGAAGGTGCATACCGCATATCCCCCGTTGCTTAATTCTTCCTCAATTCTCCCGACCGCCGCCTGCAGAACAGTTTCCACAGAGAATCCCACTCTGTAAGCGTGCTGGCCTGAATAAAGAGGTTTGTCAATTAGACATTCCTGCCTAATGTACTTAGGCAAAGTCTAAAGTCCTTGGCAGCAGTGTAACCTGCTCGCCCGGCCTTTGGAATAAACACCACTTAAGTCCTTTTCCAGTTCTCGGGTGTGTAACCGAGAGCCACACAGGCCCTCATAATTTTGGTCAGGGGAATTTTGATGTGCTCTAAGCCCTTCTGAAGAAGGACCGGATATACACCATCTCCCCCTGGTGCCTTAAAGGGTTCAAAAGAGCTAATAGCCCAATCTACTCCTTCAGGAGTGACGATTTTTGAGGCAAGTTTCCAACTTTCCCGACTACGTCGGAATACATTGGCTCCTTGATTCCCATCGTTTTCGTCTATTTCTTTGAAGTCTGGGAAGTTTACCTTTATCAGATGCTCCAAGCATTCCTCCTTTGTTTGAGCAAAATGCCCATTTGGGAGTCTGATAGATTTGAGTTTGGCCATAGGGTCCCTAGATAGGATTTTATGGAGTCTTACAGCTTCAGGTACCTTTTTGATCCCTTCGCAAAAACTCCTCCAACTAGAAGCCTTTGCCTTCTCAACTTCATTCTTAAAGGAGCCTCGAGTCTTGCGATATAAATCCCAGGCTTGTTGGGTCCTTCGTTTCTTTGCTTTATTAAAAAGCTTTCTTACAGTTCGTCTAAGTTCTTCCAGGGATGAGTTCCACCACTTGGACTTTTTACCTGTTTCGATTTTCTTAGGCGTACAGTTTCTTTCGGAAGCAGAGATTAATGCCCTTTGCAGATAATCGGCTGCAAGTTCCAATTCCTCTCCGTTTCCGTAACACGTGGGGAAGTTTGCCATGGATACCTGAAGTTCTTCCATAAAGGAGGCCCAATCAGTTCTCCTAGGGTCACGACTCCACTTACGTTCTCGATCTATTGCCTTCAGCCTGAATGATATGAGCCTGTGATCTGACAGAGTGTCCTCTTCCGAGACTCTCCAGTCATGCACAGCCCCCCAAGCAGTTCTCGAGCAGATCGTAATGTCCAACACCTCCCTCCTTTTAGAGGTTACGAATTTTGGTTCATTCCCCTGGTTCAGAATGTCTAATCCAGAGTCAATTAAGAAATTTAAAAGTATCTCCCCTCTTTCATTGGTATCAGTGCTACCCCACACAGTATGATGTGCGTCCCTCTTTATGGCAATGTTCCACCAGCTTCGTTACCTCCGCTGGTGGGGGTGATCTTGCATCTCCTGGGAAATATGCAGAGGCCAAAATGATTTCTTTTCTACCTCCCACTTGATCTCGATATTTGGCTCTAATTACTGCCAAATCTCGTGTACAGAAACCCGTCAAAGGGAATGCTTCTAATCCTTTATAGATTATGCATGCCCTTGGAACTGATTCCTGCGGTGAACAGACTAGTTAACCACATCCGTCAAGGCCCATAATAGACCCCCGGTATAACCAGGGTGCTTGAATAAGGGCTATGGCTGTCTGCATCGCTGTCAAGCTCTTGGCTAAAATAGCCGTTGCGCTTTTACAGTGATGCAAATTAATCTGCGAACAGTGGATCCCGTGATCAGCCATTTAGGACTGACCCGCGTTCTCCGATGTCGCTTCATCGGTGCCTATCCCTTCATTTCCCCCACCGGTGCTGTGCTTCGTCACCCGAAGGGTGATTCGGCCCAGCCCCAGGAACAAAAGGAAATTCCGGGATTCGAGGTCCGCCATACCGTCCTCAGGCACCCCTAAGGCGAGGGTCCATCCTGTGACCTTCTTTGTCGCAGCCGATCCCTCCCCGCCACACGAATACACCCTCCAGGAGGATATATCAATCCCGGGATTTTGTTTCCCTAGATAGTCTAGGATGTTTGCCCGGTTCACAGAGGGTCCTGGGACCCAGGCAACCACCCTGACCATCTTTTGAAGCTGTGAGGGTTCCACGATTTTAAACACGGTCCCACCCATAGCCTCACTGACCATCGGTACATGGACGTTCATCCATTCCCGAGTGTCAGAATCTAGGCATTCAACAATGAACGCCCCTCGCGAGAGTTTAACTTCACCGAATCTGGAAAAAGATCCGGCAGTTTTCTTAATTTCATCCCAGATAGCCGCCCGAAATTGGTCGAGGTTGTCAATCGTCAACCCCTCCCTAGGGTAACCATCTGTGATGATTGCACAGACTAACAAGGTTTGTGCTGCTTGCAAAAAAAGACGAAGTTCCCGGTGAAGGGCCCTTGGTCCTCTTTCTAGCGCTCTGAGAGGTCGGAGTATTCTCAGAGTCCGCTCTGCGTTTCGCAGACCCGTCCCCCTTGAATTCCTCCCTCCCGGGTTGATTATCCGACCTTGCGCTACTTGACTTGGTTTCTTTTTGCAAAGTCCCTAGTTTTTCACGTTTCAGTCTTCTTCGTGCAGCACCGCTGAGCTTTTTCTTCCCGCTATCAACAGAAAGATTGCTCAGCATGTCCTACACGTTACCCATCAACATACTGGATGGTTCACTTTCGTGTCCCGACCCAGCAGTTAATGATTCTGCTGGATTGGTGCCAGGATTCTCTAAATGAGCCTCCTCCGCAACAGGCCTTGCAGAATTCGCGTTCTCCCTTTCCTTTACGTCTTTTAAATTTAAGTTATTGGTTTCCATAAAAAGTCCCACGAGTACTGGGGAAATAAACTGGTCCGTCCATGAAGAGCCGCGTTCATGGATAAGGCTAAATCTCCCTGAGATTTCGCCCGGTTTCTCAGGACCTCCATGCGCGACACCTCCATCTGTAGCCACCTAAGGGGGCCCGTGCATCCAAGGATCGGACCCGCTCCCCACCAGCGGTCTAAGCCGCCTGTGAAGCGCCGCGGCCCGGTCCCCGCCCGCCCGAGCCCCCCGAGAGACACAGCGGATTTGGTACCCTGGTGCCATTCATCCCTCGACACGGTGGAAAAACATCTTGGATTGGGGGCGGGTGGACTCGCGTCCACATACTCTGATCCCTTTGCCACAGGAGACCAGAGGAATCCCTTCTTAGTCAAGATCAAATTTAAGCGCAAGATTCACCACTTTTAGTAGTTATAAGACATCGCTGTCAAATCCCTACAGGTTGTGTCACTTCCACCAAAGCCTCTAACCCAGTTTCTTAAAAAGCCTTCCCTTTTCAGGGGACCTACTCTTCTGTCCCCTTCGAGAGACCTGGTTTCTGAAAGAATCCATTGCAGGCTTTGACCTCTCAGCCTCCTCACCAACGTCAAGGTCTTGAGATTCCTAGAGGAATTGACATGTTATACTATTAAATAAAAAAAATGTTTTAAAGATTGATTTTTTGAAGCTTTAAAACCCATGTAACCCCTTAAAATAAGATGTGTAGGAATTATGAATTATTCAAATTTGAATAATGGCCGCTAGAGGGCCACATACTGCTAGCACGTGCTCTTTTTAAATGGAACAGTTTTAAATTTTATTAATGTTTACTTGTATTTTTTAATGTGGAATTTGTGATTATTATGTGACGAACAGTGTCTATTAGCTTTGGATTGCATTGGTTTTGCGTTTTTGTATTCTTTTGGTGTGTAAAACCTGTTGGATAATTGACGGTTGATTATAACCTAAAAGTTACATATCTCATTGCTCTGTATACAACACTGAATTATGCCTCCAAAGGTTAATCCGGTTGATAGTGATAATAATATGTGTACGGGGTGTGGTAAAGCTGCAGTGACTTCTGTTACTAATTGTCCGGTTTGTAATGCAATTTATCATCTAAATTGTGCTAAAAGAACGGCTGTCCTTGAGAATGGCGGGCTTACCAAGTGTTGGGCTCTAACCTCACAATTACCATCGACATCTGCGTCATCTACCTTGGACTCCAGTGGATTTCAAAATTTGAAACAGCCTGTGATCAACACCATCCTGGATAATCAAAGTCAGGTTGCTATTTCCTCTAATGCTCCATGTTCTCAATCTGCGAACCCCTTTGTGACCTCTGGTGATGTTTCTTCTCCTGCAAATCTTCAGTCCTCTGTATCTGCAGATTCTGCTGATATGAGAAAATTTATCAGTGATGCTCTTGCTCAACATCTTACCAGCATTTCTGGTATGATGAATGCTATATCAGACAGATTATCTGAAAAATTGGATGCTGTGGTCGTCAGGGTTGAAGTAGCTGAAAAACAACTAACTGATGTATCTAATAGAGTTGCTGTTACAGAAGGTATTATATCTGAACTTAAATCTGACATTGCAAAACTTAAATTAGTTAATATCAATGCACGTCAATGTTTTGCGGAGGTGGAAGAGAGAATTAAGAGGAAAAATAATATCATTCTCTTTGGGGTTCCTGAATGTGATAATTCGTCTGCCGCCCCTGATCCCGATGTCTCTGTTAGTGTAAATCGTCTTACATGTGGTATTTCGTCTTCTCTCCTAACCAACACAATAATGACTAGGCTGGGTTTACCTTCACAGACCCGTCAGAAACCACGCCCAGTAAGAACACCACAATGCACTTATGTTGGACAACATTCGACAGGACACGGACGCAGCTGAAAGAACTGGACGAATTGAAACAGGAACTTCATCGTCGTCTTTCCGAAGGAGAAGTAGACCTCAAGATTGCCCACCGTCACAACGGCCCTGTCATAGTGCGTGCGACAGTGAATCGAATGACAGAGATAGATTCAGTGCGTGTGTGACTGAGAACGTTCATTCTCTTCCTTCGTCTTCGTCCGTCTCTTACTCCCATGCTTCTGACTCACGTACACAGCGGAGTACTAGTGTCCGTTCTGACAGTAATGGTGTTTTCTGTTTACTATCAGAACGTCAGAGGTATGCGTACGAAATTAAATTCATTGCGAATTGCTCTTCCGTTACTTTTTTATAACTTTTATATTTTAACTGAAACGTGGCTCAATGAAAACATCAACTCATCGGAGTTGTGTTTTAACAACTTTGATGTTTTTAGATGTGATAGAAATAAAAACACTAGTTTGTATGTCTTGGGAGGTGGTGTTTTAATAGCATCGATTGGATCCTTGCGATGTATCAAGCTAGAAACTTTGATTAAATCAGTTGAGCATGTCATTGTGAGCTTTCAATCTTTTTCGAAAAGGATAATAATAGGAGCTTTTTACATTCCTCCCAATAGCTCTCTTCAACTTTATTGTGATGTTTGCAGAATTTTAGAAAATGTTAGTAGTCAATTTCCTAACTCTAAATTGTTAATTTTTGGTGATTTTAATTTACCTTTTGCGACTTGGAATAATAATTTGAACTCTTCTGTTTCTATTTAAAAGAAATTCCAATAGGAATGTACGATCATAGGAAGGTCAAATGAAAAAATAGTCACTTTTTTCAAATTTATGTCATAGCGACGTTTCGTTGGTTAAATTTACCAACCTCTTCAGACTTTTAAAACAATAAAAATTTTTTTTTCATAACTACAGTTTCTGTTTCTTGTTCGTGCATTCCTGGTACTGTGTTATCAAAGCGACAAATTATTGAAACTTTATGTGACACTTTAGATTATTTAAATTTGCGTCAGATCAATAATTTTTGTAATTCGGGAGGCTCTTTGCTGGATTTAATTTTTTTTAATTTTAATAATTTTACTTTAATCACGACTGATGATGAACTACTCCCTATTGATAGTTATCATCCACCACTGGCTTTTGAATATAAATTTTTTCGCAATCTTGTTGATAATCGCCAAAATTTATTTAACTGCTATCGTTTTGATTTTTTAAATGCTGATTTATCTGCTATTGTTATGTATCTTTCTTCAATTGATTGGTCCTATGTACTATCTACGTTAAATGTTAATGACGCTGTTGATATATTTTATTCCTATTTATTTTATGCATTTGATTTATATGTTCCACTTAAAGTGTCTAGTCAATCTCGATATCCACCTTGGTTCAATAATGAACTAAGATGTTTAGTACGTGATAAAAAACTTGCTCACGCTAATTACAAATGTTTACAATCTTTATCCAATTATAATATATTTTCGTCTTTACGCAAAAAATGCAAAACATTGTCGACTAAATGCTATAATGATTTTATTCAAAGAGGTGAATCTGTGATTCTCTCTAACCGTAAGTATTTTTGGTCTTTTGTTAATAAACTACGAAAAAAAACTAGAATTCCGAATGTGATGTTTTTGGATGACAGAACCGCAGACAAAAATTTTGAAATTACTCAACTTTTTGCAGAATATTTTGATTCTGTCTTTGTCAATTCTAATTTTGATTTAAGCGCTATTAATGTTGGACCCAATACCATTGATCTCAATTTCATGAAAATTACTCGGGACATGATTTTATCTAAGATTAAGGGATTGAATAAGAGTACTGGTTCTGGGTCTGATGGTATTCCACCTGCCTTTGTTCAATCATGTTGCTCGTCTTTGATTCACCCATTATGTATATTGTTTAATTTATCAATTTCTCAGTGTACTTTTCCGAATGCATAGAAAAAGACCACCATTGTTCCTGTATATAAAAAAGATGACAAAAACAATGTTAAAAACTATAAACCGATTGCTATTCTGAATGTTTTTGCCAAGCTTTTTGAATCAATCATCTTTGATCATATTTATCGAGCTACTTCTAATTTATTGATAGACGAGCAGCATGATTTTATTGAGAGAAGATCTGTTAATTCAAATCTTTTCATTTTTACCGAGAGTTTGGTTTCTGCTTTGTCTGCGGGTTCTCAGGTTGATGCTGTCTATACTGACTTTTCTAAAGCATTTGATAGTGTTAACCATGGGATCTTGCTTGCTAAGCTCAAGCTATTGGGTCTTGGTGAGAAATTAGTGGATTGGTTTCACAGCTATTTAGTTGATAGACCACTATCTGTCAAAGTTGGTGATTCTTACTCTGATCCTTTCATCGCATCATCGGGCGTTCCTCAGGGTTCCAATCTTGGTCCTCTTTTATTTTTATTATTTATTAATGACATTAAATATGTAATACATTTTGTTTCCTTTTTACTGTATGCTGACGATTTGAAAATGTATCGTGTTATTCGTAATTATATTGACTGTACAGTTCTTCAGGCTGATTTGAATAATGTTCGTAGATGGTGTAACTTGAATGGACTGTCTCTTAATATAGAAAAGTGTTTTTTTATAACATCTTCAAGAAAGAAGTTGACTTTTCATTGTGATTATACCATTGATAATGTTATTCTTAATCGTGTTTCTGAGATTCGTGACCTTGGCATTATATTTTGTAAAGATTTATCTTTTAACGTTCAAATTGCTGCTGCAGTAAATAAGGCTTTAAGATCTTTGGGTTTCATTAAGCGTAATGCAGTTAACTTTAGGAATTTGTCAACTCTTAGAATACTGTATTTTTCTTTTGTTCGTTCTGTCTTGGAGTATGGATCTGTGATTTGGTGCCCATATTAGTGTTCATACGCTCAGACTTGAGCGAGTACAAAATTGTTTTTTGCGCTTTGCTGCCAGACAATTACATATTGACTTTGACTTTTATACACATGATTATGATATTTTGAGAAAACAGTTGAATATTCCTAGACTTGACCAAAGATTTTTATATACTGACCTTTTGTTTTTATTTAAAGTGATCAATGGTGTTGTTAATTGTCCTGCGGTTCTGTCTTCAATCAATTTTTCTGCTCCTCAGAGAATATTACGATCAGTTGTGCCTTTTTATATTCCTGTTCGTAAAACTAATTTTGCAAAAAATTCAATCTCATTGCGACTTTGCACTAAGGGGATACAATACAGTGACAAATTGGACTTTTTTAATAACAATCTGGCGATGTTTATTAGTTCTTTATGTTTTATTTTATATAACTCCAATAATGTGGCCTAACAAATGTATCTTAACTAAATTTGTATTTTCTTAATGGGTTTTATCTACCCGTATGTATTTTCAAATAAATAAATAAATAAATAAATAATAGAACTTAAATTATTATTTAAAACTTTTAATGGTTCAAGTTTAAATCAATTCATGTTAAAAATTATTATAAACTTATAAATATTTTTTAATTTTAACAATGCATATTTAAATTAGGAATTTCAAACTTCAACCAATATTAAAATCTTCAAATTATAAAAAATGTATATATAGTATCAAAACTTAAATCAATCCAAACTTTATGGTTACAATTTCCACTACTGAAATCTAAAAATATTTTAAAAAATTGGAAACAATGGAACCTGAAATCATTTGGAAATTTAAAAACCATTAATTTCAACTTATAGAAATTTGGAAATTTAAAATCGATTCAAACTTACATTTAATTTAAATTTTAATCAATTAATACTTGAATTTAACGATTCTAGATTTTTTTTTTTTGAAGCGCGTGATTAGTTTTCCATGCATTTTAGGAATTAAACTGTAATAATAAATCAAGCAAATCGAATTACAAAGTGAAACAAAAGTTTGAGACTGGTGTAAAAAATTTAAATTTTACCCACAATAATTGAGATATTGACGAAATAATTAAAATGTAAAGAAACTAATTTAATACAGACATAAATAATTAAAAGCTAGCGTAAAAATTACACTTTTTAGACAATAGTTGAAAAATTAAAAAAATAATAGAATTTTCAAGAAAATAATTAAAACTTGAAAACAATAATTTAAAAGTATCAAAAAAATGTTTATGTGTAGAAAACAGTTAAAAAATGACAAAAATAACTAAAATTTAGAAAAAAATCGGGCAAGTACGAGTTACACCCGTACCAAAATCTAGGGTACCGTACATTTACGAAACAAAGATATACCTTATTAACGAACAGAGAGCTCTCATTTGGTACACATATGTATTTTCACGTGTAGATTACAGGAAAAATATAAGGAACATTATCTGGATTGACAGTCAAAACGTTATCAAAAAAAAAAAAAAAAAAAAAAACTGCAAATTTCCGAAAAAAAAGTTTTTTCCTCATGGCTTGGAAACTATTTGAGCTAGAGGGCTAAAATTTAATACATTTGTATATTTTTATGTATAGATTATAAAAATTAATTAAAACGTACAAATTATGAAAATACTTCTACCTTCAAGTACATGAAACTTTTGCTTAAGGGTACAGGCCTTGTATAAGATTAAATTTTTTTTTTTTTTTCATAATTTTTCAATTATTTTGAAAAAAAAGTGATAACAATTTTCATTTGCGTTTTATATCGCTTTTTTAAATTTTGAGTATACAAATACAAATTTTATTGGTTTGAGGGATACTGTAGGACAATTAGGGTGAGCTCTAGCATAGGGGTCTAAGCCTGTTTTTGGTGATTTTTTGAATTTTTTTTTGTGACCTCATAATATTCAATTTTATTTCCAAACATAATTTTTCCATAATCTGCATGCAAAAATACACGAGTGTACCAAGTTTTAGCCCTCTAGCTCAAATGATGGCAAAGTTAGAAAAAAAAACTTTTTTTTCGGAAATTTGCAGTTTCTTCTTGACAACGCTATGGCCATCAATTCAGATCATGTTCTCTGTATTTTTCGTGTAATCTACACGTAAAAATACATATGTGTAACAAATTTGAGACCTCTAGCTTAAATAGTTTAGAAGTTAAGGGGGGGGGGGAATAGTCCCTTTTTAATGCATTTTTGCAAAAAAAAGTTGTTATTTCCTTGACAACGCTATGAACATCACCTTGAATCATGTTCTCTATATTTTTTATGCAATCTACACGTGAAAATACATAAGTGCACCAAATTTCAGACCTCTAGGTCAAATAGTTTAGAAGTTAAGGGGGGGGGAATGGTTTTTGGCTACGGACGCACGAGTCTCGCTATAAGGGTTCCGCCGAACACCGAAGGTGTACGGAACCCTAAAAATTAATAGAAAATGAGAAATATATTCAAAAATGAAGTAAAAAATAAAAAATTTAAAACATTAATATTGAAAAATTGTATAAAATAATTGAAAAACTAACGATATAATTAAAATATGATGAAACTAACTGAATAATGACATAAATAATTGAAAACTGGCCTTCAAAAGCTAATAAATTCATGACAATAATAAAAAGATTAAAGACAATGACATTTAAAGAAAATAATTCCAAAATGTCAAAAATATTTGAATATTAACAAAAATAATTGTATTTTGAAAAAACAATTGATAATTGGTTTAAAAAATTAAAAATTTGAAGACAATACTTGAAAACTTAATGAAACAATTTAAATATTAAGAAAAAAATTAAATAATGACATAAATAATTGAAAACTGAAGTAAAACTTAAAAATTTATAGACAATAATTGAAAAGTTAATAAAAATATTAGAAGTTTGAGAAAAATAATTGAAATTTCAAGAGAATAATTCAAAAATGGCAACAAAATTTGAATATGAAGAAAGTATAATAAAGAAAATAATTGAAAGAGACATATAACATTAATAAATTTCTGACAATAATAAAAATAATGATGAAAATAATTAAAAACAGATGTAAGAAATTTCAAAATTAATGACAATAAAAAATAAATTGAATAAAATAATTAAAATTTGTAAAAAAAATAATTTTAAAATGGCAAATATAACAAAAATATGAAAAAAATAATTGGAAAATGACAAAAATAATTTAATAATGACAAAAGTATTTGAAAGTTGAAGAAAATAATTGAAAAATAACAAAATTGAATTGAAACTTGTGTTGAAAATTTAGATGTTTCTGACAATAATTTGAAGATTGAAGAATATATCTGATATTTTAAAAAAGTAATTGAAATTACAAGAATATAATTGAACAATAACAAAAATAATTGTAGTTTGAAAAAAATAATTGATACCTGGTGCATAAAATTAAAATTTTGAAGACAATACTTAAAAAATTAATCAAACAATTAAAATTTTAAGAAACTAATTGAAAACTGGTGTATAAATAAAAAAATCGGGCAAGTTCGAGTTACACTTGCACTAAAACCGAGGGTTCCGTACACAAAACAAAATAATTTTTAATATATTTGATACTATTAAATATATAATATATAAATATATTATACATATTATATATAATATATAATATAATATATAAAATATAATATATAATGAATTTTTTATAAAAAATGAACCACCCCCTCCCCTATCTTTCAAAATATTTTACTTAAAGAGTTCAAATTTTGTACAGGAATGTATTGTCAGGTGTAAATTACATATAAATTATAGAGAACGTGATGGGGATTGCGCTGTCAACGAAAAATCCAGAGATTTTAGCAAATATCCATAAAAAATACTCAAAAATCATTTTATTTCCTTAACAACGCTATGATCAACTTCTACAATCATGTTCTCTACAATTTTTCTGTAATTTACACGTAAAAATACATTTGTGTACCAAATTTGAACTCTCAGTGTGAAATTGTTTGGAAGTTATGGGAGGGGGGATACGTTCATTTTTTAGCGTTTTTTTTAAATCGTTGGTTTTTGCTTAAAAACACTATGATAACGATCTGCAACAAAGTTCTCTATAGTTTTTCTGTAATCTATATGGCAAACTACATATGTATACCAAATTTCAACACTCTAAATACAATAGTTTGGCAGATATGGAGGTGGCATTATACACTTTTAATGCATTTTTTCTAAAAAATGACCGTATCCCCCCCCCCTTATCTTCCAAACTATTTGACTTAGGATGCTGAAATTTCGACACGTATGTAGATTTACGTGTAGATTACAGGAAAATTATAGAGAAAGTGATGATTATAGCGCTGTCAAAGTTATAACACTAAATTATGGCCCATATGTTAAAAAAATGCTCAAAAATATTTTTCTTTCCTTGACAACGCTATGTTCAACACATACAATCATGTTCTCTATAATTTTCCTGTAATCTACACGTGAAAATACATTTGTGTACCAAATTTGAACTCTCTAAGTTCAATAGTTTGGAACTTCAGGGAGGAGGATACGACCATGTTTTAGCATTTTTTAAAAAAAATCGTTTTTTTGCTCAAAAATGCTATGATAACAGCCTGCAACAAGGTTTTCTATAGTTTTTCTGTAATCTACACGTCAAACTACATATATGTGAACGAAATTTCAGCACTCTAAGTACAATTATTTGGCAGATAAAGGGCAGGAATGGTACAAATAAAACGCTTTTTCTCTAAAAAATGACCGTATTCCCCTCTTATCTGCCAAAATATTTGACTTAGAGAGTTCAAATTTGGTACACAAATGTATTGTTATGTGTAGATTACAAAAAAAATATAGAGATCGTGATGGTAATAGCACTGCAAAAGAAAAGACAAGAGTTTTTAGCCAAAAAATATCAAAATTTCTCAAAAATCTTGTTTTTTTCTTGACAACGCTATGATCAACCACTAGAATCATGTTCTCTATAATTTTCCTTTCATCTACACGTGAAAATACATATGTGAGCCAAAGGTCGAGTCCATACTAAGTGATCATACTAATTTCAGTCACATTAATTAATATTTATGAAATTGATGATTTGGGTTCCTTTAGTGGTTAAAAAAAGAAATTTTAAGTATTTTTGAAAAATTCAAAATATTTTTGAAAATATTCAAATTCAAAATTTTGAGTATTATTTTTTTTTGTTTAATCATAACTTCCGTAATTTTCAAACAATTTAGATCATTTTTTTTTAAATTACTCGAATTTGAATGCTCTTTCAAGAAAAATTATAACAAATAAAAAATTGTTTAAAATTAAATTTTTATTAACAAAAAAAAAATTATTTATCTAAAAAAAAATCAAAATCATTTCTTCGATCTTTTTCAAAAAATTCATAAACATAGCCTATAATGTGCTTAAAAATTTAAGCCAAAGAACAGGATGGTATGTCTTTTAGTTTTCGAGAAAAAAATTATTAAGTTACGCTAGCGCGGACTGGTGTCGCCACGCCGCTACTCAGCGCGTAGCTCCCTAGTAACCTAAATGTATGTATATCATTATTTAAAATAAATATAGCTACAGTATTATGTTTAAATTATAGGCTTGAATAAATCTTACTGATTTTTTCTTAGTACATGCATATATGTTAAGTTTAATCAACTAAAATCCATAACGATTTCAGAATTTCAATAACAATAATCGTCTTGCTATCGTACTTTTTGGATTGTACTGTGTGCTGAAGTAGAAAATAGTTTTTTTTTCATTTGAGGCATGTAAAATAAAATTGCTTACTTAAATTTTAACTGTTATGAAATATATTCGTAAAGAATTTACTGAATTGACATTTATAATTACAATAAGATTACAAATAATTTAATTTAATATTTAAATATAAATATTGCAAGTAGAACAAAAAAATTTTAGCTCATCAAAATATGATGTGTAATATATAATATTACCTATATGGGTGATTCTCCACGAAACCGACAATTTGGTTACTGTTATTTTAGAAATTTTATTTTCTAATTAAAATAAAAATCGTAATGTAACTTTCGAGTATGATAGTCAAGAATGAAATATCTGTGATGGGCCGGACAAATTGTTTATAATTATTGTATTTTTTAAACAAATTAGCTGTTACTGCATCCATGTACCATAATCGGTTGCAGTATAACAAAATCGATAGTTGGATTTACAGAAAAGTGAAATAAAAATCATTAGCATTTTAATTTTCAGATTTTATATTTGTGAAACAATATATGTTTAAACAAATTATAAAAAAGTCACATTTAATTAAAAGTATGGATGCAAATCGATTCTACAAGAAAAATTAGAATGATTTTGTTCTGATCATATTTTATTTTAAGGCATAATTTGTTAATAAAATCGCTATAAGCAAATATAGTAATCCATGGTGATAATTTATGCGGTAATTTATGAAAATATTAAGGTAATTTATAATAATAATACAAACGAAATTCAGGATTTGAAAAACTGTGTCATGAAATTTATGTAGTAATTTATGGAAATTTATGGTAACTTATGCGGTAATTTATAAAAAAGTTGAGGTAATTTATAATAATAATACAAATTAAAATTCAAGATTCAAAAAACTAATGCAAGAAATTTATTTCGTAATTTATAGAAATTTATGGTAATTTATAATTTTTTTGAGGTAATTTATAGTAAATAAAAGAAAATAAAAAAAAATAATTTTGGAAATTTATGGAATTTTATGGGAATATATGTTATATTTTTATAAATTATTTTAAAAACATTTATTGTAATTTATTAACACATAATTTAAAATTTGCAAATCAGTTACCAACAATTTATACAAATTTATACGGTAATTTATGAAAATCTATAAAGTAATTATTGATAAACTTATTAAAATTATGACAGGCTAAGTAAATTTTATTTGTTTAATTTTATTTGGACACAATCACTAAAACTGTTTTAATTGTACACTTGGTTAAATCACAAATTCAACGAAAGACAGCCAAAAGGCTTCACCATGATGCAACAGGCTTCACCATGACGCTGAGGCTTCACCATGACGCTTAATGAATACTATTTTTTAAAACAAATTTTTAGCAATTTTTAATCAGTTTTGCATTCCTGTCATTTAAATTCACTGAAATAATACAACCATAAATCATTTAATGAAAAAAAAAAAATTTCTTTTTGATTTATTGCGAAATATGTAAAGGCTTCACCATGACGATTCAGTGATTCCCTACACAAGTTTGGCGCTTCAAACGTAAAAAAAACAAAAAATCAATTACAAAATTTGTTTTTGTTGTAGTGAATCTCTTCAGGGAAGTCAATTGTTGTTTATACTAAAGTATAACTACATTCTGATTTGATGTTTATGAAATATTTCAATTTTTTAAAAAGGCTTCACCATGACGCACAAAACTGGGGACAAGATATAACATCTAAAAAGAAATAAAAAAAAAAAATTTTTTTTACAACCAATTTTTTTTCTAAATTCTACACACTTAGACAATAAAAAAATGTTACAATTAATTAGTTTTATTATTAAAGTTTAGGTACTAAAAATATTTATTTTTGTTTCAAAACTGACCCTGGGGACAGGCTTTACCATGACGATTTGGCTCTTAAATTTGAATTTAACAAAAAATATTTAATCTTATAAATTAAAGTGGCTACAGGCATTTGTTTGTGATCACTAGAGCTACTTTTTCACGTTGGATTCATTACCATATGTGCAATATGTTTCTTAAAAAGCACAAGGGACATGGAATTGTCGGTTTCGTGGAGAATCACCCATATAAAAATAAGAAAACAATATTTTTTTGTGTATTTTCCAATTTTTGTTTTTTAAAAAATAAATATTTTTCAAAATCCATTCGATTGGTTGTAAGGATTCATTGAAAATAAGTGAAAAAAACTTGTCGATAAAAAATAATAAAAATAGTCGACGGAGTTCAAAATTAAAGATGAGAAATCGAAAAAATTTATACCATTGTTCTGGGGTGTCAATTTCTTTCCTACTTTATTTTGGATCTAGAATTAAGATGTATTATTAAAAGATGGAAAATAATATTTTCGAGCATTTTTTACCATTTTAGAATTTCAAGATTTTTTTTAAAAAATAATTTTTTTATTAATTTATACGATAGATATAAGAAAATCATTTAAAAATTACAATAAGAAATAGTCGATGAAAAAAAATAAAAATTGTGGAAGTGGTCTTTTTTTACAAAATTTACTTACTTTCGAGAATACATATCTCAAACTCCGCAAATTATTCATTTCTCTATTTTTGACATCATCTCATAATTTTAAGTCTAAAATTGCATAAGAAAAAAAATTGGCACTCCTGAACATAACCAATTTGAATGAGCTAAAATTTCACCAGTTCTTACTCTTCATTATTTATTCTTTTTTAATTTTTTTTCCAATTTCTTTCTTCAGTTTTAAATTATTTTAATTATTCACTTATTTTCATACATTTAACCGTGCTTTTAATTGTTTTAATTATTTTTCAATTTATTTAATAAATTTTCAATCATTCTTAAATGTTAATTATTTTTACAATTTTTAGTTTTTTTCATTACTTTTCTATAATTTACCAATTTTTTTTTATTTAAATTATTTTTTCCGAATTTTTAATTCTAACGTTTTATAGGTTTTGTTCTACTTGCATTATTTATATTTAAATATTAAATTAAATTATTTGCAATCTTATTGTAATTATAATTGTCAATTCAGAAAATTCTTTACGAATATATTTCATAACAGTTAAAATTTAAGTAAGCAATTTTATTTTACATGCCTCAAATGAAAAAAAACTATTTTCTACTTCAGCACACAGTACAATTCAAAAAGTACGATAGAAAGACGATTATTGTTATTGAAATTCTGAAATCGTTATGGATTTTAGTTGATTAAACTTAACATATATGCATGTACTAAGAAAAAATCAGTAAGATTTATTCAAGCCTATAATTTAAACACAATACTGTAGCTATATTTATTTTAAATAATGATATACACTGCACTCTCTTTATATGAAGGTTCGAAATATGACATTCTGCGAATAAGAAGAATGGGGAATTAGAGTTGAGCGTCGAGCATGTAGGGACAAAGACGTAAGAGGGGTAGCAACGGACAATACGTTTCGAGCGTTTGTTTACAATTCGCTATATGAAAGACCCAGCCCGAAGAGTTGCATATAAAGAGAGTCAGGTGTACATACATTTAGGTTACTAGGGAGCTACGCGCTGAGTAGCGGCGTGGCGACACCAGTCCGCGCTAGCGTAACTTAATAATTTTTTTCTCGAAAACTATAAGACATACCATCCTGTTCTTTGGCTTAAATTTTTAAGCAGATTATAGGCTATGTTTATGAATTTTTTGAAAAAAATCGAAGAAATGATTTTGATTTTTTTTTAGATAAATAATTTTTTTTTGTTAATAAAAATTTATTTATAAACAATTTTTTATTTGTTATAATTTTTCTTAAAAGAGCATTCAAATTCAAATTAATTAATGTGACTGAAATTAGTATGATCACTTGGTATGGACTCGACCTTTAACCCACATATGTATTTTCACGTGTAGATGAAAGGAAAATTATAGATAACATGATTCTAGGGGTTGATCATAGCGTTGTCAAGAAAAAAACAAGATTTTTGAGAAATTTTGATATTTTTTGGCTGAAAACTCTTGTCTTTTCTTTTGCAGTGCTATTACCATCACGATCTCTATATTTTTTTTTGTAATCTACACATAACAATACGATTTTCGACAAAGTCTTTCTAATAGGGTTCCGTGCGTACACTTGTGGTGTACGGAACCCTAAAAATTATAGAGAATAATTTAAGTTTGACGAAAATAATTAAAATTTGTTGGAAATAATTAAAAAAAATGTAATAATTTAATAAACTCATGACAATAATAAAAATAATGAAAAAAATGATTAAATTTTGTAGAAAATAATTGAAAACTACTATAATTTATTTTTTATTTATGTATTTATTTATGTATTTATTTATTTACGGGTGAAAGCCCATTACAATATTAAATTTAAAAATTTATTTTAAGTAACAATAAAATTAAAATTGCATACTACAAGAATAATTACTATGAGGCCATCCATAAAGAACGTTCCACCAATTTTCGGGGTTTTAGACCCCCACCCCCACTTTTGTTCCACTTGGTTACAAATGACAACCCCCCTCCCCTAAATGGAACGTTCAAAAATTATTTATACCCCCCTCAAAAATCAAATTTTTTTTTCATATATTAATTAAATCTAATTGTTTTTTTGTCATAATTATGGGCTCTTGTGATAATACATGTGTTTAAAAAAAAAATTACCTCCATTTTTTTATTTTCAAATCGGATAATATTAAAAGGCTGCTTAAAGCCCATGAAGTTTCCCATCTATTTTGCATGGGCAAACACTTTTTTTCGTAAATTTGTAATAAAATTGTAAAAAATCAATTAAATCATTAATGCACCCAGTCAATTCTTAAAAAGTGTTAAAAAACAGTATTCTATTATTTATATATTAATTTATTCGGAACTGACTATTTCTTATGCAACTTCAAAAAAACCACAAAAATTAAAAAAAAAATGAATAATAGTTAATATTAACAAATGACGAAATAAATTATAGAATACTGCTTTTTAAAGACTACATGGGAAACTTCATGGGCTTTGAGCCACTTCTAAATATTGTCCGATTTCCAAATAAAACATAATGTAATTTTTTAATTAATTAATTATTTAATTAATTTTTTTTCAACTTAGCAGAAATTTGGGGTTAGGAGCATAACATATCTAAGTTTTGTTTTTTTTTAACCAATCTAATATATATATCTAACTTATCGGCCATGCTTTCTGCTGTGGCATATATTGCTGACTTTTCAAATTAAAGGCTCAAAAACGAAAAAAAATAGAATAATTCAGAATAAAAAAATAAAAATTCGAACGTTCCAAATTTCAACTACCCCCCCTCCCCCTTGTTACAAGTGGTTACATTTTTCGACCCCCCCCCCCTCCCTCCAACAGTGGAACGTTCTTTATGGATGACCCCTATATTAATAATTAATAGGTCGCATTCAATAATTTGAATACAAAAAATCGTTTGCGATTATTATTATTAATTGTAAAATTTTTTCATATAGTTATTATTTTAATTTCATCAAAATCATATTTTATAAAATAGTCTTATTCATTGTCTTTTTGCTTTTATTTTATCAAATTTCCTAATGTAGGACTTTAACATAAATTTTGTTTAAAATACCTTAAAAAGTTGTAATTGAACAATATAATTTGTTCAGTAAGTAGGTTTAAGGGAATTTAAGGATTTCTACCGTATCACTATCAGCTGTTGTTTTGTATTTTAAAAAACGCGCGCTTGAGTATATACAAATATAGGTATACAATGCGCAGTGTGCGGCAGCGCCATCTTGGACGATCTGAGCTCCCGAGCAGGAATGCCAGTTCCACAGACTAAAGATAGTACGGCTCTTATGGAATCGGACCGTTCCCACGCCCGACATTTTTTCAGTGTAGGGGAGGGTGGTAAGAAACCAACCCCCTAAAACGCAAAAGCCAAAAAGGTGCCAAAAACTTGTTTCATTGCTGAGGTCAAATTTTTTTTCAGTAAAGGAATCATTTTTCCATGTTTCCACTGGTTACCGAGGCTCTGGATCTCATTAAATGGGAAATACAGAGAGAACATCGAAAATTGACGTTCTCGACAATCTCAAAAAGGGTGGTCTGAAACCGACCCCCTATTTTTATTGTAGGAAATAGCGAAAACAAACAAAATTTTGAACTTGTATTGTAATTTGAATTAAAAAACAACAAACTAGAATAAACTTAAATTACTTTTACTTTATTTAAATACATTATTTAAGTCCTTCTTCAGAATAAGAGTTAAACGAATTATCATTACAATAAAAAATGAGTGTTTTTAGTCTGATCTTAATTTCAAGCTATATTATCTTAGCTTAATTATTGTTATTTTATTAAAATACATTTGTAGGTATTATTTGGTAATTACAAATAATTTAATTACTTTTACAATGCAAGAAAAAGGAGGGGGGTCGGTTTCGGACCACCCCTACTATTTTCACATAATGTCTTGCCGATCATTCATGTCAATGAAAGCGTTTGAATTTGAATATTGTGTATTAAAGTTCAGGCAATAAGCAACCAAAAAAACTTGTACTTAAATTTTCCTGAACTCAATTCAACACTTTTAACTTAAATTCAAGATATGTCAAAAACAAAAAATATTATTGTAAAAAACTAATTTTACGTAAAATTACGAGATACAATATTACCAAGAGATTATTACCTATGGTCAAAATGTCAGAGTTATGAAAGTGTTCTTTTGATGGTATTCACGATTTGTCTAGTAACACGATCTCTGAGAAACAGAGGGGGGTCGGTATGGTACGAGGGGTCGATATGGTACCACCCTCCCCTATATATATTGAAAAAATTCAATATAATTAAAATTTATTAATTTTCAAATACATTTTTTTATACTTTTTAAAAATTCATTCATTAATCAAAAAGTTGAACGTTTTATAGACATCACGTGATGTTTTTGGTAAGCGTCGATATTTAATTGTTAGTTAACCTTTAGTTACCAATTAACTAATTTCGATGATAATTTAAATGATAATTTTGATGATATCTATTAACCAATTGGTAACTAAAGGTTAACTAACAATTAAATATCGACGCTTACGAAAAACATCACGTGATATCAGTAAAAGGTTCAACTTTTTGATTCATGAATGAATTTTTAAAAAGTATAAGAAAAAGTGTTAAAAAATTAATAAATTTAAATTATATTGTTAAACTAATTGTAATACAACTTTAACAGCTTGGTTTCAATTAAATTTAAAAGACAAAACTGCAAATAAAATTAAATATTCTAATATTCCTAAATTTTATTATTTCAATAAAAAAAAAAAAATTGGTTAAAAGACAAAATTATTGTAAATCTTTAGGCCATAGAGATATAAGAATAGAGTGCGCGAGTGGCCCGAATGCGCGACAGTGGTTTTAGAGCGAGACCGCTGCAAAGGAGGCCCCCTGTGTGTAGTAGAAGGACACACTCAGGGGGCCTCCTTTGCAGCTGTCTCGCTCTAAAACCACTGTCGCCGACTCTCATGGGAATCTAACCAACTCGCGCGCTCTATTCTTATATCTCTATGCTTTAGGCAGAATGAACAGTGTGAGTCATAAAGACATTGAGAGGTTTCATCTGAAGTTAATTTTAAATCGTGTAAAAGGAGCAACATCTTTTTAGGATTTATGAACTTACGAAGGTGTTACTTTCAATTCATTTAAAAATGCAGCTATAGCCATGGGGCTAATAAAGAAAGATAATCAAGTTTTAAAATCTTTGAGGAAGCCTGTAATATAATGATGCCAAGAGAATTAAGTTTTTAGGTTTTAAAAATTTAACGTGTTACAATTTCGCTTTACCTGAAGCTGAAAAAATGGAAAATTTAAAATCACTCGAAGAAAAAGAATTATTATAAAAGAAAATAAAGAAAATAAAGAAAATTTTTTAAAATATTTTAATCAATTGAATAATGATCAAATTTTTATTTTTAATGGAATTACAAGAGAAAATCATAAAATGATTTTTATTGACGGACCTGGAGGAACAGGTAAAACATTTTTGTATAAAACATTAATTTATTATTTTCTTAGTATTGGAAAAAAAGTATTGTCAATGGCTTGCACAGGAATAGCATCTATTTTACTTCCTGGTGGTATGACAAATCATAGGACTTTTAGATTACCATTAGATTTAACAAATATTGAAAAATCGTTTTTAAAATTACAATCAGATAAACGTAAGTTAGGAGAAAGTCATATTATTATTTAGGATGAAGCTTCCATGATCCCAAAGAAAGCTTTAGAAATAGTTTATATTGAAAATTTACCTTTTGCTGGGAAACTCATAATATTAGGAGGGGATTTTCGACAGATTTTACCAGTGATTAAAAATGGTTGTAGAAAAATTATTGTTCAAGAAACTATAAAATTTTCTCATCTTTGATATAATTTTAAAATATTTAATCTAACAAAAAATATGAGACCATCTAATATCAATTTTTCTAAATTTCTTTTAAAAATAGGAGATGGTAAAATTAATTCATTTTCTATAACTAACAATTGGAGAACAAATTATGTTTGTACTGAAATAGTGTAAAACAAAAGGGAATGGATGATCCATTCATCACACTGACGAAAATGTACAATTAAATTATTCAGTTGAATATTTAAACTCTTTAAAAATTCCAGGATTACCTGTTCATAAATTAATTTTAAAAGTTGGTACAACAGTTATGCTTATAAAAAATTTAAGTGTTAATGATGGGCTATACAATGGTACAAGGTTAAAATTTTTGGAAATGCATAAGTTTAATATAAAAGTTCTAATATTAACTGTAACTAAAGAAGGTACCGTAGTATTTATACCTCGGATAACTTTAGATTCTGGTGAATTCTCAAGTTTACCATTTATTTTATTTCGAAAACAATTCCCTATAGTTTTAGCTTTCTCAATAACTATTAATAAATCGCAATATCAAAGTTTTGATAAATTAGGAATATTTTTTAATAAACCTTTGTTTTCTCATGGGCATGGGATATGTAGCTTTATCTAGATGCACAAACCCAAATCAGCTGTTTATTAAATGTGATGATAGTGAAAATTCAAAATTAATAAATAACATTGTATGGGAAGAAATTTTTGAATAAACAAATTTAAACATTCTCTTAATTAGTTTAGCACTATATTAATTGATCCATTTTAACCACGGTGTTAGCTCAGTTGGTTAAGGTCCTGGACTCTACGGTCGCCCCAAGTCAAGCGTCAAGCTTGCTTGGTTCGCGCCCCGGGGAGCCTGGGATTTTTTCGGGCTGTGAAATAACTTCAGTGGAAGGTAAAGACGTCGAGGTATAATGATATGCACTGTCGGTAATCGACCTGTGCAGATCACTAGAACTCGACTGTCGATAAACCGGTTGTATTTAGGTGAGGTTTTTCTACAGTTTTCCCTCTCCACTGGCGAGCAAACCCAATATACCGGGTGGTCCAGGCAAATGCGAGTACTCCTAATTTCAAGCCGTTCTGTAGACGCAAAAATACTTAAAAGAATATATACAAAATACAATTCTAGGAACTCCCTACGGGGGACTTATACAAACAAGTGTATAATAACTATAAAAAAAAAAAAAAAAAGATTCATTTTTAAATAAATAAATAATTATAAATTTTAAGTATGTTTTATAACTAAGCGATCAAATTTAATAATTTTGTTTAATTAGTTAAGTACTGTATTAAATTATTATTTATTTTTGGACCAACTACAGTGTCATACCAATAAGCTATAAATTAGTCAAAGTTTTTTCGCTCTCCATATAAGCTATAAAATTATAAAAGTTGTTGGTTTGGATATGGAACACACTTTGTAATGCCCAAAAAGTATTGTGGACAGACGAAGTAAGAGAAAAGAGGAAAATCTCCTCTCATTAATACAAGGAGGGGATTAATTTGACGATTAGAAATTCGAAAAGGGGAGACTCGAGGAGTCTGCCCCTAGACGTTGACCTGTGTAGTCTGATAACGGGACCTACGAAATTCTGGGTACCCATTCTCGAACTTAAATAAGTGGTTGGTGACGGAGGTGAAGTTAAGCACTAAATTCAGGACCTAGTAAAAAAAGGGACTCTTGTGAAGAAATTGAACCGTATGTTTCTCCATCCACGAGGATACGAGGATTAAAAACCATACTTCTTTTCTCCCTCTCATGTACAATAGAAAAAAGAAAACACGGATTCTTGGATCTCTGGATCGGACAAGAAAGACGGACACCAAATCGATAGGACCTTAATTGTATGTTTTTTTGTTACCAACTTTGTTAATTATTGTTATATTGAAATATTCGCATGCTTATATGTATTTGAGAAATTGTGATCTTATTTTTGAGCCTGAGCATTGACCGGTCTGATTCCCCAATAAGAATTCTGGGTCCTTTGATAGTGATCGGTTGAAGGAGGGTATTTGGATATTGGATTTTATATTGTAAACTTTACTGTGTCCATTGATATTGGTATTTGATTTTTTTTTGAAGAGTTAAATATTTTGAGACGGAGAATCATTTTTTTCCAAATTAAAAGAAATTCAATTTGTAAAATTTTAAGTAGAGGAGAGTCAGTAGTGGCGGGACACTCTTCGTTTTTTATTGTAACACGCATATTTTCAAGAATATCAAGTCTGTATCTATACCGGTGGACAGGTGGAACTATGCACTGTAAATTTTCTTCATATTTTATAGTATAGGTCTTCAAAGAAAAAAGTTATCGCTAATTTACGAAAATGTCCCGCGACTACCGACAAAAAAAAACGTCGGGAGTGGCGGGACACTATCTTACTTCACAATTTTTATGGCCCAAACTTTACAAAAAAAAAGGAAACAAAGAGGAAACATGTAATTTATGCTTTTAGTTCATATGTTGCTTAATTGATTCATAAAAGTACAATAAAATTTTCTTCTAAGATATACATAAAAAAAGCTACCAAGCCCGTTATGAAATGTACTATTTTATCAGATATATATGATATATATATATATATATATATGTCCCGCCACTGCCGAAACAGGACATCACGATGATGATGATTTTGCATTTGTGTCCATCGCACAATGAGGCATAGTGTTTTGAAAATTTCGAAGAAAATTCAAATACTAATAAATCAAAGCACTAATTGTTAACAGAATTCCAGAAATTTGTGTTATTCAATCATTTTTGCGTCAAGGGAATTATACTTTAAAAGTACCTTCAAACTATTATTATCAATATAGTGATCCATCGTACAACAAAAACGTGTGAATCATATAGAAAAGGTTGAGCGCAATAAAACACTACTTTTACACCATAAAAGGCATCATTATGAGTTCAGCTGCCAAAAATATAGCACTGTCCCGCCATACCCGCCATCCTGCCACTACCGACAGCGCCCTACTCATAAAATTTATCCTGTTTAATTTGATGAAACTTTATATTATTATATAAAATTTATATATAACTTTATAATAAAACCTAAAAACAAGTTTATATCTTTAGATATAACAAATTTAAATTTCTTACAAATTTAATAATGATTTTAAAGAATTTACTAATATTCTTAGGTATATTCTAGGTTTTGAGATACGACATTGGTTACTTCCCCGAAGTGTATCTTAGAAACAAATTCATTGAATTATATTTGAATTTGACTAAAAATAAATATTAACATTTTTAATATATTTAGTATAATAATTAATACCAAATGAGGAGCTAAATTTCAATGAATTTGGCTAAAAACCAATTATATTTGAATAAAAATTAGGATTTAAGGCTTTTTGGAGTCGCTGATTACAAATCTGCAGTCAGATTTGAAAAATTTAAAATGGCGGTTATAATCTAGCTGACATTTCCTTTAATAAAATAGTATATTTTAATAAATATTTAGGTTTGCTGATTACGAATCTGCAGTTAGTGTTTCAAAGTTGAAAATAGCTGATCTAAAAAGCCCTAAATTGTTATTTTTATCCAAATACACTAATTTTTTAAAATTAATGTCCGCCATATTGGATCCTCCATTTTTAATTTTAAAAAATTATGTATAGATTCGTAATCTGCGACCCAAAAAACCCCTATATACCATGTTTCATAAATTTTTGCAGAAATTTTGAATTTTTGTCCTCCATATTGGATCCGCCATTTTGAATTTTGGAAAATTGTGCACGGATTCGAAATCAGCGACCCCGAAAACCCCTGTGTACTAAGTTTTATAAATTTCGGCAAAAATTTTGCATTTTCATCAGCCATATTGGATCCGCCATTTTGAATTTTTGGAATCTGACTTTAGATTCGTAATCAGCGACCACAAAAACTGCTAGAAACAAAGTGATTTGAAATTTTATCAACGCGTTTTTGAGTAAATAGTTCAGAATGGGGATTCAGACCACTGTGCGCCGCGTCTAGGCCTGTCCGTTCGCGCACTACAACGCAACGTTGCGTACCACTCGATTTGAAGACAAATATTTCCAAAAGTAGCAAAAAGTGGCAAGAATCTTTTATGTTCATCGAAAGTTAAAGTCTTAATAAACATTTCTCAATAAATCATTTTTCTGCAGTTGTCGGCAGCTCTAACTTATGGTATCTTGAATTTTGTAGTGTACAAATACAGTAAATAGTTGCCTTAATTGCTTTTTCCTAAGTAATAGATTTAAAACTAAAGGAATATTTCTGAAAATATCTTACAAACAGTAAAACGAACTGTTAAATTAATATATACATTATTTAAATATGTTAATTTAAATGGTCACTAGATGCAAATAATTGAAGATATCAGTTTTACGGCAAAATTAACTATAAGCGAGGCTGACGCGATTAAGACCATGATACATCAATAAAAAAAATGTTTAATGGATGAAATATTCTAAATCAAACACAATAGATATAATAGATCATAAAATCATTAAAGAAAAATTTATTTGAAGACATCAATTTTTTTTACTTTTGGCCAGCTAGATTCGACTTTTAGACCACTGTGCGCACCTTTAATGTACGTTTATATTTACCTATATAAGTTGACTATATAAGAACCTATAGAATATTTATAAGCTTTTATTTATGAAGCCCTAGTGGATCACTTAGCATTCAGTCGCGATTGGGATTCCACTTCGTTTTGAAGTAAAAATACAAATAGAGTTGCCGCGATACGAGGCTAGGCGATAATTTTAATTGTTAGGTTTTGTATTGAAATTAATGGAACACAGTGAGTGCTCGAAAGTCGTTCAACTTCGAAATCATTCCAAAGTTCCGAAGTGCACGCATCCCTGAAATCGTTAAAGAGGAGTAACTTATGCGTCAAACGACATTGAAGTTTGAAGAGTGGGGAAAAATCGAAGGATCGAACGAGTTTCGAGTACTCACTGTATTATTGTCTCGTCTCGTTTCATCTTGTTTTTATTGACATTTTATAGTACACTGAGAATTTTGTGGGGTAACCTTTCATTATGTGCGACCTGGACTGTGAAAAGAGGGCTACGTGTCAAAAAATCATTTTTCACTTTTTTGTCGATTCTGATAGATTTTGAGATGCTCTTTCACGTGGTGCAAACCAAAAAGTCATAACTTGTCAAAAAATGTATTAAAACTAAAGCTAAGAAGAGTACTTTTGCGATAAAGATATGTCGTATTTAAAAATCTGAAAAAAGGGAAAAAAATTATTGAAATCGTTTCAAACTACTTACTCGGAGGTTTTTGGGGTCGCTGATTACGAATCCAGTGTTATTTTTTGAAAATTCAAAATGGCGGATAAAAATTAAAAACTTATCGGATTCGATTAAAACTGGCAACTCGGGGGTTTTCGGAGTTATTGATTATGAATTTAGCATCAGGTTTTTAGAATTCAAACTGGCGGATCCAATATTACGCCCTTTTAAAAATTTTAAGCCCAAAAACTACTTGTAACGAGTTTCAAGCCGTATAAACGTGCAGACGTATCAATATTGACTTCGATAGAGATGGATTAAATATTTTAAATATTTATTAAAACTAAATAAAAAGAAAAGTCAAAAATTCGGAAAGAAATTATGTGTTACCAAGATTAGACCGTAAATAAGCAAATGTTTAGTAATTCGAAAGTAGCAACGAATTAAACGAATCTGTTAACATTTTCATTTTTTTCCGCCATTCTAAATTTGCTAGATTCGTAATCAGCGACCCCAAAAACCCCCATTTAAGGAGTTTGAAGCCATTAAAGCGTAAAGGTGTATCAATATTAACTTTTTAACTTTAAGATCGTTTTTCTCGAAGTCTTGTTTTTACATGTAAGCCCCCTTTTCACTGTCCAGGTCACATATGTAATATCTCAGATGAGCGTTAACATTATCTTTCAACAAAAAGCATTTGTATTAACAAGAATGAATACTGTTAACGAATTTATAGGTTTTCAGAGGCAGATCAATGATTACATTGTCGATTAGCAAGTAGTGTTCTTAAATTCTCGATAATTTAAATTCGGGTAATTTATTCCGAAAAATTAACGTAAATTTCTTATGAGTAATAGAATTTATGAGAATTTAAATTTTGTTATTTAATTAATAACTATTTATATTTATAATTATTAATACTGTATGACATGTGGATTATTAGTACGGGAAAAGGTTCGGTATGACCGCACGTAGTTTTTTGCGAGAATACAAAATTAAACGGACAAATCAAAGCGAATCAATTAAAAATGTATGTCCAATGCATATTTACACAGTAAATATAATATATTTTTTAATTCAATATCGAGTATCAGAACAATGTTTACAACCAAAAATTTTTTCATGACGTTTTAACATGATTGCAAAGTTCGGTTGTGGGCACTTAAATGGGTTCGGTTGTGGGCACCAATATTTTTTTAGATAAATCGCGAAATATCGTGTTGGATGAAATCATAAGTAATTTCTCACAACTATTAATAGTGTTTCACAAATTTTTTAACCGAACCAAAATTTCATTTTTGCAAAAAATGACCACTTTATTAAATTTAAAAAAATTATTTTTCTATTCGACGTAATCAATTTAGTTTCTTTGCCAGAAGTTAGCTAAGGTCTCTAGCTTTCCATACATACGTTAATGACCATGTCATATTTATTAGGCACAAGTTATGGGTCAAAAACGAAAAGGGTGCCCACAACCGAACCTATTCCCTTACCTAATAAAATAGGTATACTCTTATATCGTAACATTTTTTAAATAATAATAGCCACAAGAAGTATCAAAAAAAAATTTCGTATTGAAATTTTGATTTCATGTGGTTCTTATACAGTCGTGATCGAAGTATAAATAGAAACGCATATACATTTCAGAATGTAGGTAACTATTGTAGGTAACTTATTTTTTAGTTGAATATTCTAGGGTTAAAATTATATAAATAATTACCATTACACGGATAAAAGAGGATCTCGATTTATAGTAAATAATGTAATTATTTAGAAAAAATTACTATGTGCAGTAAAAATTACTATTTAGAGTAAAATGTGCTTCATATAAAGAAAAATTACTTTTTATGTAGTAAAATTTACTAATTGTAATTATTACTCTAGTCATTTTTAAAAATTCTGTTAATATTTTTAATTTTTAAATTGTCATAATAAATTTTATCAATTTGGAGTATTAATTCGATTCTTTTTAAATAGGCCGTGACTATTCGTACAGGAAATCCAAACGCTGTCTTTGGCAGAGTAATACCTTTTGTTTTGGCTGTGAAAAAACATTATAAATTTTTTGGGAAAGGTACCGGGGCACAGTGGGATTTTTTTACAATT
Source organism: Ganaspis brasiliensis (assembly GCA_037103525.1). NCBI lineage: Eukaryota > Metazoa > Arthropoda > Insecta > Hymenoptera > Figitidae > Ganaspis > Ganaspis brasiliensis. The sequence goes on from JAZKLR010000014.1 coordinate 2,273,010, forward strand.
TACTGTTCAAAAATGTCTACAGCTTTCAATTTTTAACCGATTTGAGTGTTCTTTTTCAAATTAAAGAGAACTAAATTCTTAAGAGATCCCTCGAGGCAGATTATCTAATTTTGAATTATTTATAATTATTTTTTTTAATCAAAGTTAACAAATTAACACGTTTTTTAAAAAAAGGACGCTTAATTTCTTATTCCATTACTGCACGTGACCAGAATCAGTTCAAAATAATCTAATATGATCTCTAGACAAATAATAAATAATAATTTTTTTTTAATTGTTATAAACAATATTAGTATTAGTCTATTCAAGAAATATTCGTGCAAGTGAAATTTAAGTTTGTAAAAATGTCTATGAAATTAAAATTGGTAATGTTGAAAATTTGTTTCTCTTTAATTTCTGAGAATTAAAAATTATTCCTTTCCATAATTCCCACAAATCATAATTCATTTAAACTGTAATTCCATTATGTACATAATCTGACAATTATTAATTCGAGAAAACGAAAATATGTGCGAAATATAATTCTGTCTTATTCATTTCGAACTTCTGGAGATTCTTCTTAATTAGTTGTAGGGAATCATCATGCGTCTTACTTAACCAATATTGGGATAATTATATCAGTAGCAATATTGGCTTTAAATGCAACCCTCAACTTAAGTCAGTCAATCTTAGCACAAACATTGGCCCTATTTCGTAAGTCCAATATTGGAATAATTATAATAGACGCAATATTGGCTTTATATGGGACCCCCAACCTAAGCTTGTCAATCTAGGAAAAAACATTGGCCTTATCTCGTAAGTCCGATATTGGCAATGCGAGGATCGGGTGAACATAAAACCAATCTTGAAAGCCCGAGTATCAGCTAGACTACATAAAGCCGAGCATTAACCACGTTGCAACGTGGTTTTTTTTTTAACCACGTTGACAACGCGTTGTCAAGCTCGGCAAACCCTGCTCGGGAAGGTCGGACCGACAATTTCCGACAGTAGTGTACCTTGCTGTTCTCTTTTACTGAAAATAATTTTTTTTTGCTCTTCTTAATTGCAGAAATTAACATGAAAATGGCAATTGATACAAAGACATAAATTTCACTTTATGATGTAATAAAAAAAAATTAAACACTGAGAGACAATTCGTTTTATTAAAGGATAAAAATCAGTCAAAGTTTAGTATTAAATTTAGGGAAAATAAGGAAATGTCATAATTACTGAATATATTTATATCGAAATTTAGTGTCGTCTTATCGACATTTGAAATTAGAAGATTGAAAATTGATATTATGCGTGTGAAAGACTGAAACAAATTATGACATAGGAGTAAGAAAATTTTTCACACAACTTATGTCAAATAATTTCTATAGAACGAAGCGAGTCGAAAACATTTGAGTGCTTCTGAGTGTCAGTTCGTACGAAGTGAGATCGAGAATCTGAGACAACAAATGCAAGTAGCCCCTTCGGAAGTGAACTACATTTGAATTGAACTTGTTAAATTAATTATTGGTAATAAAAAGATGCAATGTCAGCACGTCATAGACTTGTATACAACTATAGTTACACGGGAAAAAATAACTCGGTAAAATTTCTTGAATTATTCAAGAACGGTGAATATGAAATTTTTTCGGCAATATCTACAGAAGAGTACAATAAGCATCCTCGAATTTTTCAAGTATTTCTACAAAGTCCCCGAAATAAATTTTCATGACGCGCAATTGGAAGCTACAGTCTGGACAGTTACCGAAGACATCGGGAAAGCGCAGTACAGTGGCCAAGCGCTTGGCTCACTCAAATATGTTTTAACTCTACAATAATTCAACCGCGTACTTAGCTCAGTTTGATAAAGCGGAGATTTTGTAGTCTCGAGGAACTGAGTTCAAGTACTCATAGAGGAAAATTTTTTTTAAAATTAAAAAAAATTTTAATTTCTGAAGTACTTTTGTAAAATTTTATAACAGTTAGAAAAGCTTTCTTGAATTTAATTCTTATTCTTCTAGAATAAATGTTCGGTAGTATTTCAAGGTATTACTAATCAGGGACTGACACGAAAACCGAAACAAAATATATTTTATTTTTGTTTCGTTTCGGTTTTGAAAAACTGAAACAAAATATCAATTTAATTTTGTTTTGTGTTGAACCTGAAACGAAAAGGCTCTGAATTACGTTTTCGTCTCATGCCCGAAACGAAAAGGCTTCGAATTTTGTTTTCGTTTCATGCCCGAAACGAAAATCCGCTCCGAATTCCGTTTTCGTTTCTCATAAAAAAGGCTCTAAATTTCACAAAAACAATTTTAAACACAATTCTTTTCTTGCAGGAGACGAAAACGAAATTCAGAGTCTTTTCGTTTCGGGCATGAGACTGAAACGAAATTCGGAGTTGATTTTCGTTTCGGGCATGAGACGAAAACGTAATTCAGAGCCTTTTCGTTTCAGGCTCAATACAAAACAATATTGATTGTACATTTTTGTTTCGTCACAACAATTCAAAACTGAAACAGAATTCGGTTTTCGTGTCAGTCCCTATTACTAATAAAATCTCACCACTTTTTCTCATATCCACCGCTCTTGAGTTTCTTCAGTAATTATTATTGAACTATTTTTTTCCGTGTAAATGGTCACTTGGTTAGGACTTTCGATTTTCGTGCATGCGCTCGATCACGTTTTGGTATTCGAATCTCCTTGCGTCAAATATTATTTCTTTTAGAATTATATTAAAAAAAATTGCGTTAAGTTTTTTAAGTATTTTTATAAATTTATAAAAAAAATTAATATAATTGAATCAGTTTGTGCAGAAATCCCACAAGTCCACAAATCGAAATTGTTCAGTAATCAATAAAAACTGTTTTGCTTGTAAATGTGAGAATTTTTTTCAATTCTTCTTTTTGCATTATTTTTTACTAAGCTATAAGTTTAAAAATGCAGTATAATTGATTTGTATTTTAATTATAACACAAGGTATAACAAAAATTAACTTTTGGACTTGTGCAGTTTCTACACAAAATGAAATGAAAAACGCAGAAAATGTATTGAATCAAGTGAAGTGTGATAGTTTTATTAAATTGTTTAGTAGCATTTATTAAACATTTTAATTTGAATAATTTGTTTTAACATTTTATACATAGGTAATACTTTTTTTCAAAAATAAATTTAATCTATTTTCAATATTTACTTAACAAATATCACATAATTTACTATTATTGTTGGACTGCTTCCCTTAAGTGAATTTTATTTATTGTTTAAAAAATGGTTAATATAAATTATTTAGTAACATCTAAAACACGTCATGAATATCACAAGTCAATATTATGCTCATCCATTGCGCATTTTTTTGCGCAACTTGGAATCATAAACTTGTGCTGTTTCTGCAAGAAAAGAAAATTTGATTATTTTTTTTAAGGGTTTCGAGTTAACTTAAGTAACGTTTTACCAGATCATAAAGCTGCATTTAAAGATAAATTTTCCATAAAAAAATGATTTTCGAAAAATAAAATGGACTTGTGCGGTTTCTGCACAAACTGATTCAATTTGTTTCAACGTCTTATATGCACCATATGAAATATTAACATAATCTCGCCTTATCCCTTTATTTGTACACAGTTGTACTAAAATCTCACTCAGTTTTAATCGTTTATTCAAACGATCTGTCTCTCAGTAAAACCTATGTATTTAAACAATAATTTTAAAGTTACTTTGAATTGGAAACCTTGGATTTTTTTTTAAATTTAATAAATTTAATTAAATAATTAATAATTAATTTATTTATTATTTAAGGGACATTCTCTCAAAACGGACATATCACATTTTCACGTCATTTTTTCTAAAAAATAATTTAAATTAATAAATATATGCAATATTGTTTAATCGGAATTTATGAGAAAGAGTTAAAGAATTTCAAGTTGGTTGAAATATTCATGTTTATATTATGTAAAATCTCCCCTCCGTAACCATGCACGAAGCATATTTTATTAAATCTAGAGTTATTATTTTCCTTGTTCGATAAAATTCTGTCCTTTTTCTAACAGTTTTACTCATTATTATATTTTAAATTGATTTAGGAAGAAGAAAGAAAAAATATATGCTAAATTTATTTCCTAGAATTAAATTAATTGTGTGCACCATTTTTGACTCCCCTCCGTAACCGATCACAAATATAAGTAGTAAATATAAACAAACGTGTGTTTAAAGAGAAATACAGAACTGGACAATGTTTACAAAGTAAATGCAGTTATAATCATTGAAAATTAGGATGAAAAAAAAATTATAATCAGAGTCAGGGCGATTTCCAGTTTAGAAATTTTCGTGGTCATACAAATAACTCATCTCTGTAACCGCAATATTTTCTGATTTTTGATAAGTAAATTACAAATTTTATTAACAATTCTTTCAATATTATTTTATTTCTATAAAATACTGCGAATACTTTTAATAGTTCGTTTAGAAAATTTATTTTTTTAATTTGGAGCTGTCCTAATGAACGAAAACTCCCCTCTGTAAACGGTAGTATACATTTTCAATTTTTTATTAAATACATGATAAACTTTATTAATAATTTTTATAATATTCTTTCATTTAAATAAAATGTAGCAAAAAATGTTTATATAATTAATCAAATTTATGTTTTTTTTATAGCAAGCAAATATTTATTTACAATATAGTCCTCTATATTAGATGAACCATTTTTAATTTTGTAAATTTGTCTTAAGATTCTTAAACAGCGACCTCTAAAACCATTGAATAATAAATTTTAAGTCAATTCAATAATTGTATCTCAAATATAACAACGTATTTTATTCGTTTATTTAGGTCCTCCTCTTAACATAGGACCAATAATGTATGTGTTTCTTAAACATTTTAGATTAAAGAAAATTTATTTTTGGATTTGTCCTTTGAGAGAATGACCATTAAACAAATGTGATGCGGCGCAAGAAAAGGGACCTATTGCAAACAAATCAATTTTAATTTTTTATGTCAAACGGTAGCTTTTGAGTCGTTCTTTCATTTGCAAAGATCAGAAATTGTTTCTATTTATTACTTTTTGTGTTATTAAGCATGAAGCATAAGAATTTACATTGGTCCCAATGCATTGCTACAACTTCTAACGCGCGCCCTGTAAAATGTACGGTTGAGGCGATAGGTGCCTTTTCTCGCACAGCGTCACAAATGTGGAAATATTGCTTCTTTTTTTGATTTTAAATTAATTATAATAAAATACAATACCTGTAGTACCAAACATTATCTTTAGGCTTGTTTTCGGGTACAAATGTAGGCTTCCTTTCAGACACTCTTAAAACACCAGTCACTAATTGAATTCCTTCAATTTGACTTAATGGCCTATTTACAGAATCTTTGTATTGATCTGGTACCCAACCACGATTTACTAAAATTGTTAAACTGAAACAAAATTGTAATAATATGTTACAATAAAAAAGTATTAGGGTAGAATCAGGGGTGGCGCAGCAGACAACCTTTTTTCAAGCTCATATTAATATTTCGATTTCACTAATTTTCATAATTTTTTTGCATTAGTAGAAAACTTATGATGCTTACTAGATAATTTACACGTCATGTACAGAAATAATCTATTTACTCTGGCTTTGGGTAGTGGTACAGTGATATTAAAATACCTAAGAAATATGTCAATAGTAAGTTTCTATTTGCGTATTGTCAGGAAACTTATTTAGCAGTAAAAACATTTAAACTGTTATAATGAACACACTGATTATTAAATATTTTATATTACATCCTCTCTCAAATACTATGGCACCGATCTTAATAAAATTTGGTATACTACTTAGGCACATAAAATACCCGCCCCCAACAATTTTCTTCTTTCTTTTCTTTTCTTTTCCCCCGAGATGCAGCCCCAAAATGTTGGACTAAGGTGAAAATCGCGGAAAGTCGGGTATATTGCATTAATCAGTCGCCTAAAATTAAAAAAAAAAAACCGTTGGGCTTGAGAAAATTCATTCTTCTAACCAAATCAAATTCATTTTTTGATTTCAAATAAACCGTTCAACAGTTATGATGTGCACCGCAAAACATCTTTTTTGAAAGGGGCCTTCGAAAATTCTCCGTCACTCTCCTGACGAACAGCGCCCAACTCTGACTTGTGCTGGGACCTGAGCGGCGGATGCGCTGTTCTGACCAGTGAAGCAGCTGGAGATGCCGCAAAAGAGAGATGCTGGGACACCGGGCATCCTCCCAGTTTTATTTAGCCCGACCCCTGTAAGCGAGGCTCTTTAAGGGCTGAACCCATTAATTTCCTAACTTCTTGTTGGAACAAAATGAAAATTATACCTAGAGACCAGGCAAAAAGAGTGCTGGTTGAGGCATAATAATATGCTTACTGAATACAGAAATGTTGGAGTTTCACATATTTTGAAACCAGATTTTTTAAAAATATGGTCGCAACAGCCCTCAGTTGTAACTCAGTGAATTAACCCATTTAACAATTCGAAATTGAAAACAAAAAAATAGGGGTAATTTTTGTTTTTATTTATCTATTAATCCAATGTTTATTTTTATCCTGATATAGTTAACTTCGCTTGAAATATTTAATAGATTAATTTAATATTTGGAACATAGGGGAGGGTGGTCCCATCCCGACCGGTCGTACCATACTGACCCCCCTTGGTTACTCAGTGATAATGCTACCTGACAAATTGTCAGTAAGGTCAATGAAAAGCTGTCATAACACTGACAGTTTAGCCATCTCACACTGGGCCAGGAAACCCGATTTTTGGTCAAAAGTCGAAAAAGTGCAAAGATTTGCTTGAAACTTTTCACTCGGGGGTTTTTGGGGTCGCTGATTACGAATCTGATGTCGAATTTTCAAAATTCAAAATGGCGGATCCAATATGGTGGACATGAAATCTAAAAAGACTATAGATTTGCTTAAAACTTTTTACTCGGGGGTTTTTGGGGTCGCTGATTACGAATCTGATGTCGAATTTTTAAGATTCAAAATGGTGGATCCAATATGGCGTCCAAAATTTAAAAAAATGTTTATATTCGCTTCAAACTTTTTACTTGGGGGTTTTTGGGGTCGCTGATTACGAATCTGATGTCGAATTTTCAAAATTCAAAATGGCTCATCCAATATGGCGGACATGAAATCTGAAAAAACTATAGATTTGCTTAAAACTTTTTACTCGGGGGTTTTTGAGGTCGCTGATTACCAATCTGATGTCGGATGTTCATTAAAAAAATGTATGGTCCAATATGGCGGACAAAAATTCAATAAAATTTTTGGATTTTTAATTATCTGGGAGGTTTTTGTGTGAGTCCCCCTATCCTCTCACATTCGGGGAGGTTTTTGTGTGAGTTCCCCTATCCTCTCACATTCGGGGAGGTTTCTGTGTGAGTTCCCTATTCTCTCACATTCAGGGAGTTTTCTGTGTGAGTCCCCTTATTCTCTCACATTCGGGGAGGTTTTTATGTGAGTTCCCCTTTCCTCTCACATTCGGGGAGCTTTCTGTGTGAGTTCCCCTATCCTCTCACATTCAGGGAGTTTTCTGTGTGAGTCCCCATATCCTCTCACATTCGGGGAGGTTTTTGTGTGAGTTCCCCTATCCTCTCACATTCGGGGAGGTTTTTGTGTGAGTTCCCCTATCCTCTCACATTCGGGGAGTTTTCTGTGTGAGTTCCTCTATCCTCTCACATTCGGGGAGTTTTCTGTGTGAGTCCCCCTATCCTCTGTATAGGATAGGGGTAATATTGTTGTGTATTAACAGATTTTGTATTTTAATAATTTTACGTTGAATTTTTCATTTGTTTAAGCAACTTATTATTGACAAATTATAACTTTTTCAAATGAACAGAGAGAGTAGTAGCTATTTTAAAACTTCTCTATTTTTTAGCTTTAGTTAGTACTAATCAACAAATAAAAGAAAAAATCGGGCAAGTTCGAGTTACACTCGCACTAAAATCGAGGGTTCCGTACACAAAACAAAATAATTTTTAATATATTTGTTACTATTAAATATATAAAAATATTATACATATTATAAATAATATAATATATAATGAATTTTCTGTACAAAATGGACCCCCCCCCCCCCTATCTTCCAAAATATTTTACTTAGAGAGTTCAAATCTTGTACAGGAATGTATTTTCAGATGTAAATTACATAAAAATTATAGAGAACGTGATAATGATTGCGCTGTCAACGAAAAATCCAGAGATTTTAGCAAATATCCATAAAAAATACTCAAAAATCATTTTATTTCCTCAACAACGCTATGATCAACTTCTACAATCATGTTCTCTACAATTTTTCTGTAATCTACACGTAAAAATACATTTGTGTACCAAATTTGAACTCTCTAAGTCAAATTGTTTAGAAGTTATGGGAGGGGGGATACGGTCATTTTTTAGCATTTTTTTAAAATCGTTGGTTTTTGCTTAAAAACACTATGATAACGATCTGCAACAAAGTTCTCTACAGTTTTTCTGTAATCTATATGGCAAACTACATATGTATACCAAATTTCAGCACTCTAATTACAATAGTTTGGCAGATATGGAGGTGGCATTGTACAGTTTTAGTGCATTTTTGTTAAAAAAATGACCGTATCCCCCCCCCTTATCTTCTAAACTATTTGACTTAGGATGCTGATATTTGGTACACGTATGTAAATTTACGTGTAGATTACAGGAAAATTATAGAGAAAGTGATGATTATAGCGCTGTCAAAGTTATAACACTAAACTAAGGCCCATATGTAAAAAAATGCTCAAAAATATTGTTATTTCCTTGACAACGCTATGTTCAACACATACAATCATGTTCTCTATAATTTTCCTGTAATCTATACGTGAAAATACATTTGTGTACCAAATTTGAACTCTCTAAGTCGAATAGTTTGGAAGTTCAGGGGGGGGGGGGATACGACCATTTTTTAGCATTTTTTAAAAAAAATCGTTTTTTTTGCTGAAAAACGCTATGATAACAGCCTGCAACAAGGTTTTCAATAGTTTTTCTGTAATCTACACGTCAAACTACATATGTGTACCAAATTTCAGCACTCTAAGTACAATAATTTGGCAGATAAAGGGCAGGAATGGTACAAATTAAACTCATTTTTTCGAAAAAATGATCGTATTCCCCTCTTATCTGCCAAAATATTTGACTTAGAGAGTTCAAATTTGGTACAAAAATGTAGTATCATATGTAGATTACAGAAAAATTATAGATATTGTTGTGGTGATAGCGCTGTCAAAGAAATGGCAAAAGTTATCAGCCAAAAAATATAAAAATTTCTCAAAAATCTTGTTATTTTCTTGACAACGCTATGATCAACCTCTAGAATCACGTTCTCTATAATTTTCCTTTCATCTACACGTGAAAATACATATGTGGGCCAAATTTGAACTTTCTAAGTCAAATAGTTTGGCGGCTAGGGGGGGGGGGATACGATTTTCGACAAAGTCTTGCCAATAGGGTTCCGTGCGTACACTTGTGGTGTACGGAACCCTAAAAATTAAGTTAAACTGGTAACAACTAATATTAAAAATTGTTTAAACAAATTTTTTTCTTAGTTACACATTTTTTATACAATTAGCCTAGAAAGATGCAGTTTTTTTTCGCAATTTTGAAATTTACCGTACTTTATATAATTATGCATAAAAATAATCAATAAAATTATTATTTAAATAATTTTTAAACAAATAATTCTTGTTATTTACTAAGTTTTTACACAATACATATAAAAAATACAGTTTTTTTCTAATTTTGTAATTTACCGAATTTTATATAATTACCGATAACGATTATAAATGAAAATATAATTTAAATAACTTTTAAAGGAATTATTACTATTTACTTACTTTTTAGACAATGCAGTTTGACGATGCGCAGTTATTCGGTAAATTTCAAAAGAAGGAAAAAACTACATCTTTCTAGGTGCATTGTATTGGAAAATAACAATAATAATTTGTTTAAAAATTGTTTAAATAACAATTTCATGTTTAATTTTTATCTGTAATTACCGCGTCGATAAATTGCAAAATTAGGAGGAAACTGCATCTTTCTAAGTGCATTGTGTAAAAAGTTGGTAAATAACATAAAGTATTTGTTTAAACAGTTTTTAATTAATAGTTGTAACTAAATTTACTCAGTATCTAATATAATTTATTGAATTTATACTAAGTACAATAAATCTTGATGAATTTAAGTATTTTTTACAAAATACAAATAAAAAATTTCTTAGCCACCCGACCTCAGGTGTGTGGCATGCTGTGAGGCGATCATAAACATCATTATTTATATTTTTAAAGTAAATTTATGAATTCGAGCAAAAATGAGCATATTAAGCTTAAAGTACGTATAACAAAGAATACATAAACATGTACAACTTTTCAAAAAGTTGGGGAACCCCGGGGAACCCTTGAATCAAATATTGTCCTTTCCTCAAATTGTGCTCATTTTGATCATTTATAGTGTTAAAATTGTGTGAAAATATAATATCCAATAATTAGTTATTGGTTTTTTTCCTAGTTTGAGACTAAGGTTAGATGTGATGAAGTAACGATTAAAAAATATTAACTCCATTTTCTGAAATATAAAGTAATTCAACGAAAACTGCAAGAGAAATTTTTAAATATTTTTAAACTTTACATAGTCATTAAACTATCAGATTTTTACAAATTACTGAATTATTTACAAAATAGGTGCCAAAAATATCACTAATTAAAATAACATAAACTACTTTAAAAAAAGATAAAGTTAAAAAAGTCGACTTTTGGCCAGAAAACCGGGTCTCCTGGCCCAGTGTGTATCTGTTAATATATTATCTTCCCTTTTATTCTATTGTTTTCAAGCCATATTGTGTTTTGACTCCAGCAAAATTAGTTTTCGAGCTATACGAAATTTAAGCTAATAGTTTTTTTGCGTAACAAGGGCGCATCTGTAGGGGAATCGAGACTTGTGTGAAGTTTGCCGCACGAGCGAAGCGAGTGCGGCAATCACACGAGTCGAGATTCCCCTAGATGCGCCCGTGTTCCACACATAATTTTATATAATAACCTTGTGTCAAGAAATCTACTGAAAACGCTGTTTTTAGAGTTTTAGAGATTAAAATGAAGAGAATCCTACTTTTTATCACAGTTTAACCCCACCAGCAATGCCATTCAAGTACGCTTGCTGTTCTAACACGTGACGCGACAGCTGATGTTTAGGTTGGCAAGCGTGCTTGAATGGCGATGCTGGTGGGGATAACTGTGATTAAAAGTAGGTTTCTCCTCCTTTTAATCTCTAGAACTCTAAAAACAGACTTTTTAGTAGAGTTCTTGACGCAAGGTGTTATATAAAATTACTTATTTCTTTTGAAGAAAAATTAAAAGGTAATTTATTTTAATTACTCATGACCTCAGCTTCAAAACGCACTATTAAAATTAGTTCAGTTGTTTTGACAATAGTAACAGCGACATATTATATGAAAAAAGTGGGAGTGGTCCGGAACCGACCCCCAAAGGGTGGTCTGAAACCGACCCCATTTTTTGCATTGTAATTGTTTATTTTGTTTCTTCTAGACCTCAGAAATCATGTTTTCTGTTTTAAACATTTAAACAAATAAATAGGTAACATTTAAACAAATACACGATTAACATTTATTTTATCAAAAAAATTCACTTACACACATGTACTCATGGGTCGCCCACATTTTCTCCAAAACTCAATTGTCAGAATATCCATTTGACCGAATTTTATATATCCAAAATTGCATTTATCAGAAATTTCATTCATCCAAATACGCATTTCTCGGAAATCTCATTTTTACGAAATTGCATTGATCAAAAATCTAATTTGTCAGTAATTTGAATTATCTAAAATCTTCTTTATCAAAAGTTGCATTTATCAGAAACCTAATGTTTCCGAGATTGCATTTCTCAGAAATGGCATCTGTCCGCAATTGATTTAATCAGAAATTTAAGGCTTCCGAAAATAAATTTCTCAGCAATCGCATCCATTCGAAATTGTATTTATCAGAAATCTAATTTGTGGGCAATGTCATTTACTAAAAATCTTACTTAATAGAAATTTCAATTATCAGAAATCTCATTCACACAAATACGCATTTATCGAAAATATTATTTGTCCAAAATTGCATGTAACAAAAATCTAAGTTTTCTGAAATTTCAATTGTCAGAAACCTCTTTTATCAAAAATTGCATTTATCGGAAATCTTATTAGACAGAAAGTTAAATTATCAAAAATTTTATTTATTATAAAAAGCATTGATCGGAAGTCTCATCTGTCCGAAATAGCATTTATAAGTAATATAATTTTTCCGAAATTGAATTTTTAGGAAATCGCATCTATTCGAAATTACATTTATCAGAAAACTAAATTGTCTGATATTTCATTTATCAAAAATCTAATTTGACAGAAATTTCAATTATTAGAAATCTCTTTTGTTCAAACTTACATTCATCAAAAATCTCATTAGTTCGAAATTCCATTTATCTGAAGTCTTATTTATTAGAAATTGCATATATCAGAAATCTCGTTTGTTTGAAAGATAAATTGTCAAAAATCTAATTTCTACGAAATTGCTTTTGTCAGAAATATAATTTGAGAGAATTATTAATTACCAGAAATATCATTAATTTAAACTTGCATTTATCAGGAAACTAATTTGTGCGACAATACATTTATCACAAATCTAATTTAACTAAAATTGAATTTATCAGAAATCTAACTTGTCCTAAAAGTAAATGATAAGAAATTTTATTTGTCCAGAATTGCATTTATCAGAAATTTAATTTATCAGAAACCTCATTTATCCAAAAAAGCATTTATCAGAAATCTCTTTTGTCCGAAAGTTAAATTATCAGAAATCTAATTTCTCCGAAAGTGCATTTACCAAAAATTTCGTTTGTAATTTATCAGAAATCTAATTTATCAAAAATTGAATTTATCAGAAAATTAATTTATCCGAAATAGCATTTGTCAGAAACCTAATTTTTTAGACAAAGCATTTAAAAGAAATCTCATCTGTCCGAAATAGCATTTATAAGAAATATAGTTTTCGCAACATTGTATTTATCAAAAAACCTATTTATCCAACAGTGCATTTTACAGAAATATCATTTGTCCGAAATATTATTAATCAGAAATTTCATTTGTCAAAAATGTCAATTATCAGTAATCTTATTTATCAAAAATTGCATTTATCAGAAATCTCATTTTTTAGAAATTGCAATTATCAGAAATCTCATTTGTCAAAAAAATGAATTATCAAAAACCTCATTTATCCAAATTTAAATTTGTCAAAAATCTAATTCATTAAAAATTGAATTCATCAGACTTCTTATTTGTCCGAAATTGCATTTAACAGAAATCTAATTTGTCAGAATTTCCAATTATCCAAAATCTAATTTGTCCAAATTTGCATTTATCAGAAATCGCATTTGTCCGAAATAGCACTTATCGGAAGTCTCATTTATCCAAAAGAATATTCTCTATAACCTTCAATTGTGTGAAAGTCTATGTACAAGACATCTCATTTTCCCAAACTTCCATTATCCCAACATTTCTCTTTGTAAGACAGTTCAAGTAAGAGATTACTTTTTCAAACAGATAGATGAGACTGACACTTGGAATAATTTGACACTAGATTTATTAATTATTAAGAAAGAAAAGCTCATCTGTAAGTTAAGAAATTATCTCATAAATAAAGATATAAATGATTGTTGCAGATCAATGTCACTTTCAGTCTTTCCACAGTTTTTCCAGATAAAACGAAAAAAAACAGTTTTTTGATCTTAGAATACCAATGTACCACAAAAATATTATTGCATAAATTGTATTCATGAACGAACATGTACCCAGAATTATAACAAAAAACAAAAAGTATAATTTCAATAGATCAAATCACTGCCAAATTTGTGACGAGGAAAAAAGCTTCTATCATTCCCTGATTGAGTGTAAAGCAAATGATAAGTGTAGAGAGAAACAAATACCGGAAATATGTAACAAAGATAATAAATGAAATAAATTCTTAGAATTACTTAAAAATCTGAATGAAATACGAGCAAGAAAAATTTTCCACTTTATTTACATTATATTAAATGAAAATGAATCACAAATGTAGTCGTAAAATAGGACTCAAACTCTAGTTTTATAAGTTAAAATTTAAATGTAAAAGGACATATCATGTATTTGTCAGTAAAGCGCAGAACCCTTCTTGTATAATTATGTATTATTAATTGAACGAGAATAAATCTATCTATCTATCTATCCTTTTGGATAAATGAGACTTCGGATAAGTGCGATTTCAGACAAATGCGATTACTGATAAATGCAAGTTTGGACAAATAAGATTTCTGATAAATGTAATTTTGGACAAATTAGATTTTTGATAATTGTAAATTCTGACAAATTAGATTTCTGTTAAATGCAATTTCGGACAACTAAGAAGTCTGATGAATTCAATTTTTGATAAATTAGATTTTTGTCAAATTTAAATTTGGATAAATGAGGTTTTTGATAATTGATTTTTTTAAAAAATGAGTGTTACATCCCAGTAACTTAAATCTTTCTAAATTAAGGAATTAACTTTGCTCAATAAAGTATGATGTTGTAGTCTACCTAGTATTGGAAAGTTACACTGTATATTTAAGATATTAAACTAACAATTAACCCATTATAAACTATTTTAGCATCAATATCAATCGTAATATTGCATTAACAACTATAACTTAGACTACCAATACTGGCCTGACACTAAGATGAAAATATAAAATACAAATACTGGTTTAATACTTGGCCAGTACTAAGGTAGAATAAACAAAAGTCAAAGTGAGATCTAATACAACAATTGAATTACACTAATACTAAGTTTAGATATGTTAAAATGCATATTTCAAATGTGTTAGTAAATCTTATTAATGGCTTGGTATTGGGCCAGATAGTATCGCGTTTCATTTATGATTCTCATGTTTTCTCATAATTAAGAATATTTGAATTCCGAGTGTGGGATTCGGGTTTTATCATGACGCATGTTTTGCGCGTTTTGTCGTGAGACGTGCTTTGCGCGTTTTGTCATGAGGAGTGCCTTGCGCGTTTTGTCATTAGACGCACGATCCCACCTTATGATTCTTCCCCCAGATTACCCCCAGTAATAGGCAAAATTGTCTTTAAATACAAGCGACGCCTAATGGAGGGGGTCGAATGCTTTGTGATCGTGTCGGGTCCACATCGAGCGACCCTTCGGTCGCTAGTACTTTTTCAAGCCGTAAGACTTACGACTTCCAACAGTATGTCCTTGTAATACTGCCTGAATTGAAGACCGGTAGAAATAATTGCTTTCTACACTAAGTCTGCAATTTCAAAAGGCATATACATTGATGATCGCCGAAATCGTGAGCGAGTCTAAAAAGTGCTAACGTACCGTCGTTAAAGTCCGTTGGAACGTCAAAATTCATAACTTCACGTCTTAGTAAAATCAATCAGTGTATTGTTATTTCAAAAGAATAAGTATTGAGTTATTGCAGTCTCCTTTGTGAACTAATAAACTGTAAAAAGAGTGTTGTGAAGTGTAATGTAAGTAAACTGAATTTTTAAAAGGAATTTGAGTATGGATAGCAATTTGACTCCTAAAAATAGAAACTCTTTATATTAACGACTGGCTTGAAAACGGCTAAATGATTAAGGTTTTTATTGGAAGCTATAATTAATAACTATTTGTAAACTTAAATTTTATCTTTTTGGTCAATAAATTGATTATAATTGGATTCCCTTGTGTCTATTTATTTAATTTCATTTTTGTTAACTTTGGTCCAGTACTGGCGAGTTAATGGCATCCAATACTGGTATTTAAATGGTTCTTTAAGCCTTGTTTACTAAATAAATATGACAATAGTCGTATATAACTCAAAATGATAATATAGAATTTATGAATGAACAATATTAATTGTTATTATTATTAACAATAAAACTAGTAATACTAAAATCATTGCTCATGTTGTGTATTAAATGTTACTCCTTATTTAAATTATAGGCTGCCCTTTTAACTGTGATATTCGTTCATTACTATATTACAACCAAAAATAATAAGGAAATAATCTTTTATTTATTTAACGCAGATCCCGTAGATCTTTTGAAGTGAAACGACCTCTAAATAAAAATATAAAAGTTAGTTTTTGCTAACTGATTAGTATGTGCATCTCCTGTCAAATTTAGAGTTTTCTTTAAATTCCCTCGCCTTAGCTCGGATGTAACAGCTAATTTGGTGTCAGAAGTGGGATGTTTGCTTTTGTTAAAAAAATAATTCAAAGAATAAAAACGTTTGAAATAACTAGTGACATTCATTTCATTGCAATTAAATATGGTGGTTCTTTTATTAACATCTGTTAATACATAACAAATAGTTGCGTTGTTGTCTAGAAGAACAAGAAGATGTTTATAAATTTTGTTAACTTTTTAACAACTTCTAGAGATTTTGAGAAACACTTTCTCGGCAGATCTCTGCAAAGTTTCGCAATTTTTTTTTTAACTTTACGATTGGTTAAAGGTCGTATTATATTTTAATAGAGAAATAAGAAGTTATTTAACTAAATAGCTTCTTAGAACTTTTTAAGATACGCCTTTTGGCAGATATCTTTAAAGGTTCGAAACCCTTTATTAATAACACAGCCACACAAAAAAAAATAAAGTTCCCTGACCTGGGTAACAGACACACATTTTTCTATGTATTTTGATGCGCTGAATCCGATTCAGTCATCAGAATTGGTCCATCAGATCAAGTTTTGACCCTAACCTCAAAATTAATAAAATGACACTTTTTTAACATTAGAATTTGAACTCGACTTGACTTTAATACATGCCTAGGAGCAATAGAAAGCTTGAATTATTACCTTTAAAATGCCTTTTTAGAAATTGTCGAGGGGCTTCTTACTCGGAACGGAATTGTACGGACTTTCGCGTAATCCTACGAACGTCATATGAGTCAGACGGAGACAGCAGAATGCGAAGGAGAGAGACATAGAGACAAAGAATTCTCGAGTGAGAACCCCCTCGGCAATTGTTCTACGATGATTTTTAACGAAGTTATGATGTTTTACTTAAAATCATTTTTTTCCATTACACAATAACACATCAATAATTGATGTGTTTTTAACATATGGAAAAAAGTCATATTTTAAGTAAAACATCATAACTTCGTTAAAAATCATCGCAGAACAATTTCTAAAAAGGCATTTTAAAGGTAATAATTCAAGCTTTCTATTGGTCCTAGGCATGTATTAAAGTTAAGTCAAGTTCAAATTCTAATGTTCAAAAAGTGTCATTTTATTAATTTTGAGGTTAGGGTCAAAACTTGATCTGATGGACCAATTCTGATGACGGATTCGGATTCAGCGCATCAAAATACATAGAAAAATGTGTGTCTCTTACCCAGGTCAGGGAACTTTATTTTTTTTGTGCGGCTGTGTAATAATACGAATAATAACAAGAGTAGACGAAAATTTTAATTGTAACGTAAACCACATTTTCAATCCAAAAATAAGTTCAAGAAGTTGTACTTTGCTCTGTTTTACAAGAATACGTTTGTTTTTCTTCCTTAGTAATATTATTGTTATTTGAAGAGATAAGAATTTGTTTTAAAATTCTATAAGAATCTTAAAACAATTCCTATATAGTTTGAAAACCGCTTTTCAGCAGATTTCGGCAAAAATATCAAAACACTCTATTAATAATAGTAATAACGATAACAAAAGTAAAGCAGATGTTGCTTTATGATAAACTTTATAGTGAATATCACTAAATTCAACATGTCGCAATTAAAATTGTTTTATTAAGATAATGTTACAAAAATACTTTTGTTCCTATCATGGCTTTTTGTATCACCGAATTAGAAAAACAAAAAGTTCTTTTAAGATTCGATTGAAACTTTAAAGGATTTGTGTTGCTGCATGAATTTATATTACATTTTATTTATTTTTGCTAATCTTAAACTTTCATAATTTGAAGGATGTTATTCTAATTCCAATTGTTATCTTAAAAATTATGTAGATGGTCCTCAAACTTAATGTTCAAATCAATTTGCAATTACTTTCTCTTATTAATAAAATGTTTGTAAAATTTTCAGTTTTTCTTCTCCCAAACTATAAAAGTTTTCTTTAAAGCACCACTATAGTTATTACTTAATTACTAAGTATTTTACTATTTTCGATAGATTCTCTGAATTTTTAAAGTTTTAACATATTTTCCGAATTTTCTTAAATTAGCAATTATTTCTATCATTTTGATTATTTTTATAATGTTCATTTATTTACAGTTTCCTTGATTGATTTCTAAGAACGAGTAGTCAACATTATGAAAATATTTACTAATAAACGCCAACTAACATATAACTTAACATTTGCGTATAGTAAGCAAGATAAATTTAATTTAATCTTATATCGAAATAATCAACAATAGATTTATTTCGATCACAAGTATAACAATCTTACTATCTTTTCTGTAAAGCTAAAAATTTTTCTAACGAATTGAAATAATGTTTAGCTTCTATAACTTAAAGGCAAACTAATATTTAACGCTAATATCATATTAATCATATTCACAAGACAGAAACTTGCCTTCGATAATTGATTTCAAATGAACTCATCAACATAATGAAAGTACCCCCTCGTGGTGTCACCTTGTAGTGGTGAGGGGGCTTAGGACCGGCCAGGCGCTTGTCCTTCGGTCGCCACCACTAGACGAGCTGTTCGGCTCTTTCCAGAACTCATCGATTTCAAATGGGGGCTAACCATCCTCGTCAGCTGTGGATGACATGGGTTCTGAGGGGAATAGGACTCACCTGCCATCTTGGTTTTTCTAAGTTGGTGTGGAGTAGTCTCGATCTAGGGTTGGCGCCCGATGAACCGGATGTCTGTCCGATCTGACCAACGACACCTAACCCAATCTAAGGTTCCACACTGTGCCGAAAGATGAATGGCACCAGGGTTACAAAATCCGCCGTAAAGCTGCCGGGGATAGTGCGAACGTCACCCAACCTACGTGCTCTCCAATTTAGCGTCTGTAAAGCGCAGACGTCGGTTGCTGATGCCAGGGGCCTGGGTGACGGACGCACTGTCGTCGCCAATGACACGATCGGAGGTGTCGCGAGCGGTGCTAGGATACCGGGCGCCCTCCTAGTGTACAAATGCCTTACCCACACATCGGAGCTCTGTGTGGGTGGACCGTTTTTTTTTCAAGGCTCGTGGGAATCACATGGATGATTTAAATTCTGACAAAAACAAAAAAGATGATAGGTGCCCAGGTGGGAGTGGAGCAGCTTCGACGGCATCGAATGCTTTTAGCCAGGACGGTCAAACGCCAGGTCCATCGCGTTTAAGAGTGGACAAAGGCCTCAGATCTAAGCGAGGAAGTGCGACGAGTGTCAGCAGCTGTGGCAGAGTATTTAGCCACGCTACAGCTGAAGACCTCGAGTTAAGCGAAAGGGACCGGGAGGAGTGCAATAGGTTGAGCTCGGAGGAAGGGAAAATTTTCTCTTTGATGGAGAAAAAACTTGAGGTCATGCTGGAGAAGCTTAAGGTCCAGAGAAACGTCGTGGCGGAGATCCAAAGCGGTCTGAAGAAATTCGGAAAATGGATCTCCGACCTAAAGGACAAGCACGAGGAGGCTGCTCAGGCAGACCTCAAGTTTTATGAAGGTTATAAAATAATCGATGAGGCTAGACAGAAAAGGAGGAGAATACGAGAGAAGTTCCAGGCTAGGGCGATGCGAAGCCTAGTCCTGAAGTGCAAGAGAAAACGCGAGGTGGAGGAAAGATCTCCTCAAACAAGCCTGACAGAAAAGAAGAGAAAAAAAAAGGAACTCTTTGCCGATAAGTCAAAGAATAAAAAACCTGAGCTTGCACGTGTACCGAATGAATCGATACCGAGAATCTCTGTGGTGCCGAGTAGCCCCAAGAATAAGACGTTGCTAGTTAGAGTTTGCCAGGGACAGACGTTCGCATCTACTCTTGGCAAACTCAAAAAGAATGTCGATCCTAGCTATTGCCAATCCACGGTCGTGGAGGCAAGACCAACAAAGTCAGGGAATCACCTTCTAAAATTGGGAGGACATTCAGACTGAAAGGCCTTTGCCGAGAAGGTGAAGGACGTAGTAAAAGGCATAGGAGAAGTCAAGGGACCGGAGAACCATAGGATAACGCTGGAAATCCGCGACCTTGAAAATATAACAGAAAAGCAGGATGTGGTCGCTGCACTTGAGGCAGCTCTTCAAACGCCGAACGAGAAGCGGCAATTGACAGTACTTATAAAGTAGTTTATATGATAAAATTTCAGTAAGAAAAGCTAATATACTAGTTACAAATTTTGAAAAAATAAAATTTAATATGTTCTATCACAATTGTAATCAATGAAATTTTATGTAAATATTAATTTTTCAAAATAAATATTTGTATGTGTCGGGATGTAACAATATTTGATGTTTAGTGTTATAAAAAATGATTTTCTTGTATTGAAATAATTATCAAAAATTGAATATAATGCCAATCAAGTGTTTTACCTTTACATATATGATAATATTGCGCCTAAAATATCCAATGTGCTGTGATTGGAGAAAAACTGAAACACTGCACAGTAATCTATGGGTTTGAAGTGCAATTTCACATTGATATGGTATTTAAACATAGTAATTTTTAATTTTTACAAAAATTCAGTTGTTTGAAATGGAGAAAGAAATTCACCACTTTGGTCAGAACGAAACTTGATGTTTGACTCTCAAGATTTTAGAATGAACTGAAATATGGAAAGGTTTTGCCATGTGTTTTGAAAAATTAATAATTTTTTGTCAGTATATTATAAAAATTTTATTTATTTTAAAAATTAGTTATAATAAAAAACAGTTCCATGGAAATAAATACTAAATAACAATAATAATATTGTGCTTAAACAATTTTTACTATATCCTTTTGTTAAATAGTTATTGTGATTTATAAATTTTTATATTGTTTATTTTTTTTCTTTTAATTCTTTAATAATAATAATATTTATTTATTTATAGAGCACTCTAATATATATATATATATATATATATACTAGGGGGGCTTAATTTAATTGCTGATTAAAATTTGTTTCTTCATTGAAAAACATTAATTATTTAAAATTCCTTTTTTATTTTATATTTTATATAATATTTCTAAAATTTATTTTTCTTAATTCATTTTTATATTCATAAAATTTAGGTTATTTAAAAATAATAATTATCCAAAAAGATACCTGCGCTCTTTCTGTCTTATAATTTCATAATTATTTTTAAAAAAATCTTCTTTTAAAACAATAATTATATTAAATTACTAATTTGTCAATAACATTTATAAAATTTCTAAATTTATTTTGCTTTAAATTTCAAATTCCACTAATATTTCCCTAAACAACAAAAAGATTTCGTGTCTGTCGCTGTTAAAATGACTTAAGAAAATAAGAGAAATGATTATAATAATAAAAATTCATCATCAAAAAATAAAAAAATTTAACTCAATATGTTAGTTCATTGAAAAACATTAATTATTCAAATGCTTTTTTATTTATTATACATAATATTACTAAAATTTATTTTAAAGAAAATTTTGGCATAGACCCAATCCTGCGCCCACGACTGGCTTAAGGCTGGCCTAGGCCTTGCTCCCAAGCCTAGCTAAAAATTGACTGAGCCAGGCCTAGTCCAGTCTTGAGCTGGCTCTAGACTGGCCCAAGCCTGGCTCAAGACTGGCCTAGGCCTGGCTCTAGAATGTCCCAAGCCTGGCTCAAGACTGGACTAGGCATGGCTCTAGACTGTCCCAAGCCTGGCTAAAAACTTGCTCAAGACTGGCTCAAGACTGGCTTAAGACTGGCTTAAGAATGGCTCAAGACTGGCTCAAGACTGGCTCAAGACTGGTCCAGGCCTGTAAATTATACGTAACAACCCTGTAGGCGGTCAAATCTTGAAACAGCGGCGGCAGCGGCGGCGGCGATATCTTTTTATAATATAGGGAGATATATATATATAGCTAGGTATATATACTATATATATATATGACATATATAGAGGGGTAGAGGTGGAGGTGTGGCAGGGATGGGGAGGAGATGGGAGGAGAGGGGCCATCGCTGAAGTCTGTTTCAATATTTGAACCCTATGACATATATATATATATATATAGCTAGGTACATATATATGTATATATATGCTATATATAGCTATATATATATATATATATATATATATATGCTATATATATAGCTATATATATATGTCATAGGGCTAAATTCTTGAAACAGCGGCGGCGACGACGGCGACGGCGGCGATATCTTTTTGTAATATAGGAAGATATATATATTATGTTTGATATTATATTTATATTGTAATAATTATATTTTATGAATTAACTTTCAATGAAAATTTGTCTAAATATGTATTTTATAAAAGAATTAATCAGTCTGATATCCCCCTCGTGGTGTCACCTTGTCGTGGTGAGGGGGCTTAGGACCGGCCAGGCGCTTGTCCTTCGGTCGCCACCACTGGACGAGCTGTTCGGCTCTTTCCAGAACTCATCGAGCCCCGATGTCTGGCGAGTTTGGGCACAGGGGAATGAACGGGACCCCGTTAATTCGAGTAGCCGCCGTTTTTCGAACTTGTGCAGTAGCTAACCTGTGCGGATGATGTTAATTCGGATTCCAAATGGGGACAAACCATCCTTGTCAGCTGTGGACGACATGGGTTCTGGGAGGAATAGGACACTCCTGCCTTCCTTGTTTTTATAATTTGGTGTGGAGTAGTCTCGATCTAGGGTTGGCGCCCGATGAACCGGATGTCTGTCCGATCTGACCAACGACACCTAACCCAATCTAAGGTTCCATACTGTGCCGAGAGATGGATGGCACCAGGGTTACAAAATCCGCCGTGAAGCTGTCGGGGATGGTGCGAACGTCGCCCAACCTACGTGCTCTTCAATTTGGCGTCTGTAAAGCGCAGGCGTCGGTTGTTGATGCCGGGGGCCTGGGCGGCGGACGCGCTGTCGTCGCCAGTGACACGTTCGGAGGTGTCGCAAGCAGTGCTAGGATACCGGGCGCCCTCCTAGTGTACTAATGCCTTACCCACACATCGGAGCTCTGTGTAGGTGGACCGTTTTTTCTCTAAGACTCGTGGGAATCATATGACAGACAAGAACTCAAAAACTAAAGACGATGCAAATTGGCGCCCAGCAAAGGATAGCAAAGCTCACTCGGTGGCATCGAATGATGCAAGTACGGATGGTCAAAGACCCGGGCCATCATTTTTGACGGTGGATGAACGTCTAAGTTCAAGGCGAGGTAGTGCTGTGAGTTTAAGCAGCTGCAGCAGAGTGTTGAGCAAATCCACAGCTATAGACCTCGCAGATATCGAGGAAGAAAGATTAAAGGGCGTTAAGTTGCGAGAGAAATTCAGCCAGTGGATTCCTGATGTACTAAAAAAGCACCAGGAAGCAGACAGCTCGGATATCAGGCTACATATTGAGCTAAAGTCGAGCGAAACTGCACGAGCTGAAAGACAGCAGGTAAGGGAGCGCATCCAGGCCAAGACAATGAGAAGTCTGGTCCTGGAGTGCAAGAGGAAGAGAGAGATGGAGGATCGCTCACCTCCAAAAAGTGAGCCTAAGAAAAAGAAAGCTGAGCTTTTTGCCTATAAGGCAAAGGCAAAAGGAAGCAAAGAAAGAACTGTGTCGAATCAACAGCTGCCCAGGATCGTTGTGGTGCCGAACAGCCCCAAACAAAAGACCGTATTAGTGCGAGTTTGTCAAGGACAGACCTTTGCATTTGTTCTTGGCAAGCTCAAGAAAGAGGTAGATCCTGGCTCCTGCCAGGCGACTGTTGTGAGCGCAAGGCCCACAAAGGAAGGAAACCTCCTCTTAAAACTAGGAGGAGGTTCGGACGAAAAGAAGTTCACTGCCAAGGTCTCCGAGGCAGTGAGCGGAATCGGTACCGTCAGGTAAACGGAGGACCAGAGGGTGACCCTGGAAATCCGCGACCTTGGCAGCCTTACTGAAAAGGACGATGTGGTCTCTGCACTCGAGGGAGTTCTTAACACTCCTCGAGAGAGGAGGCAAGTCTCGGTCCTTGGACCGAACAGGAGAGGTGACAAAATCGCCATTTTGGTCACAGACAGAGAGGAAGCAGAACGCTTAGAAAAGATAGGAAGATTAAAATTAGGTTTTTTAAGCTGCCCAATTAGAATGAGGCTAATGGTCACCACGTGCCATCGGTGCCTTGGTTTTGGCCATAAGAAAGCTAACTGCAAGGGGGTTGATCGATCCTCCGCTTGCTTCAAGTGCGGGGATGCGGGACACTCTCTTGCAGAATGTGGAAACGAAGCGTTCTGCTTCTTCTGCGCGGCCAAGCCAGATAATGTGGCGGAAACGTCTCATTTTGCAGGCTCTGGAAAGTGTGTCTGTTTCAGGAAGGTCCTGGAGCAGGCAAAACGAGAAGAGGCTCTAAAGCGTAGCCGCTTAAGGGCCACTTAAGGTGCAGAAAAAGGATGATAGAGAAAGTTTTCTTCCTCTTGAAGCGTTTTTCGAGCAGATTGACGGTTCATCGAGTCCCTGGACCCAACTTCTGTGTGTTAACCAGGGACTGACACGAAAACCGAATTCTGTTTCTGTTTTGAATTGTTGTGACGAAACAAAAATGTACAATCAATATTGTTTTGTATTGAACCTGAAACGAAAAGGCTCTGAATTACGTTTTCGTCTCATGCCCGAAACGAAAATCAGCTCCGAATTTCGTTTCAGTCTCATGCCCGAAAAGAAAAGATTCTGAATTTCGTTTTCGTCTCCTGCAAGAAAAGAATTGTGTTTAAAATTGTTTTTGTGGAATTTTAAGCTTTTTTATGAGAAACGAAAACGGAATTCGGAGCGGATTTTCGTTTCGGGCATGAAACGAAAACAAAATTCGAAGCCTTTTCGTTTCGGGCATGAGACGAAAACGTAATTCAGAGCCTTTTCGTTTCAGGTTCAACACAAAACAAAATTAAATTGATATTTTGTTTTAGTTTTTCAAAACCGAAACGAAACAAAAATAAAATATATTTTGTTTCGGTTTTCGTGTCAGTCCCTGGTGTTAACCCATAAACGCCCAAGAGGACACAAATTTTACCAAATTTTGAAGACTATTCCTTAGCAATGAAAAAAAATTCGAAAAATTTGAACGAACCATTTCCGACGTAAAATTTAACGCTCTTTCAGATTCTGTTATCAAAATTTGTTTATAATAAACATGCAGAAAGTTATAATCAATTGTTTAAAAAAAAACACGATTTTCTGCATAAGAAAAATGTTTTAATCAATATTTTCATGCAGAACAAGAAACCAGAGTGGGTCAAAGCCTCAAAATATCGTGTCTTTAAGTTCTCAGCCGTAAATATTCGGAAAAACATATACAAAAATACAAGTTGGCGGCTCCAATATGGCGACTGAACTGACTTTTTTTTTTACAAAATATGAGCTTAGTGTACCAAACCTTCAAAAATTGTCCGAATTCGATGAAACTTGGTACCCTTAGGTTTTTGGGGTCCCTGAATACGAATCTGAAGTCATTTTTCAAAAATTCAATATGGCGGATCCAATATGGCGGACGAGATTATAAAATTTCAATTTAATTTCATGAAACTTGGTATATGGAAGTTTTTGGGGTCTCTGATTAGGAATCTGAAGTCATTTTTCAAAAATTTAAAATGGCGGATCCAATATGGCGGACAAAATTATAAAATTTAAATTTAATTTCATGAAACTTGGTTTATGGGGGTTTTTGGGGTCTCTGATTATGAATCTGAAGTCATTTTTCAAAAATTTAAAATGGCGGATCCAATATGGCGGACAAAGTTATAAAATTTCAATTTAATTTCATGAAACTTGGTATATGGGGGTTTTTTGGGTTTCTGATTACGAATCTGAAGTCATTTTTCAAAAATTCAAAATGGCGGATCCAATATGGCGGACGAAATTAAAAAATTTCAATTTAATTTCATGAAACTTGGTATATGGGGGTTTTTGGGGTCTCTGATTACGAATCTGAAGTCATTTTTTAAAAATTCAAAATGGCGGATCTAATATGGCGGTCGAAAATGAAAAATTTCAATTTAATTTTATGAAGCTTGGTATGCATGGTTTTATTGGGTTCTCTGATTACAAATCAAAATCTTTTATAATGTATTTTGTCTGTTAGCCGTCAATACTACAGTATTGGCGTTCCCCAGCTCTTACCACGAGGAGGTGGACGTTCATAAGAGCCATTTTTTGTTTTTTTGTTTTTTTGTGTTTTTTTGTTATTTTATTTTGTTTTTATGATTTTTTTGTTTTTTATAAATTATACACACATTTATGAACATATAAATAGATATATTATAGTTTAGTAGTAGATTTGTCCCAGTTTCTACTGTTTTCTTTTATGAAAAGTAGTGTTTATACAACCTAACTGTGCACAGCCTTAAATTTCTATTGAATTGAAGCCACTGTAATTTATTGCAACACACAGAAATCCAAATAATTAATTATTAGTCTGACAATACCTCATATGTAATTGAAATTTCTTTTTTATCAGTGCATCTATAAGGTCGAAAAAGTGGACATGGGTAATTCTGATGAGGCTAATTCAGGCTTCCATAATATTACAGATACTGGTGCCACAAGTTTGCAACTTCGCCAATTAAAGGCTGCAGGCGCTAAAAAATATTGTCACTACCATGCAAAATGTAGTAAGAGAAGTAAAAGCATATGCGTTCAATGTAATTTCTTTCAATGTTCAATATGTTTTAAGACTGTGCACAGTTAGGCTATATAAACACTATTTTTCATAAAAGAAAAAAGTAGAAACTGAGACAAATCTAATACTAAACTAATATATCTGTTTATAAATTTATAAATGTGTGTGCAATTTATTAAAAACAAAAAAAATGGTATTTATGAACGTCCACCTCCTCGTGGTAAGAGCTAGGTAACGACAATACTGTAATATTGACGGCTAATGGACGAAATACATTATAAAAGATTTTGATTTGTAAATAGAGAACCCAATAAAACCATGCATACCAAGCTTCATAAAATTAAATTGAAATTTTTCATTTTCGACCGCCATATAAGATCCGCCATTTTGAATTTTTGAAAAATGATTTCAGATTCGTAATCAGAGACCCCAAAAACCCCCATATACCAAGTTTCATGAAATTAAATTAAAATTTTTTAATTTCATCCGCCATTTTGAATTTTTGAAAAATGACTTCAGATTCGTAATCAGAGACCCCAAAAACCCCCATATACCAAGTTTCATGAAATTAAATTGAAATTTTATAATTTTGTCCGCCATATTGGATCCGCCATTTTGAATTTTTGAAAAATGACTTCAGATTGCTAATCAATGACCCCAAAAACCCCCATATACCAAGTTTCATGAAATTAAATTGAAATTTTATAATCTCGTCCGCCATATTGGATCCGCCATATTGAATTTTTGAAAAATGACTTCAGATTCGTATTCAGGGACCCCAAAAACCTAAGGGTACCAAGTTTCATCGAATTCGGACAATTTTTGAAGGTTTGGTACACTAAGCTCATATTTTGTAAAAAAAAAAGTCAGTTCAGTCGCCATATTGGAGCCGCCATCTTGTATCTTTGTATATGTTTTTCCGAATATTTACGGCTGAGAACTTAAAGACACGATATTTTGAGGCTTTGACCCAATCTGGTTTCTTGTTCTGCATGAAAATATTGATTAAAAAATTTTTCTTATGCAAAAAATCGTGTTTTTTTTTTAAACAATTGATTATAACTTTTTGCATGTTTATTATAAACAAATTTTGATAACAGAATCTGAAAGAGCGTTAAATTTTACGTCGGAAATGGTTCGTTTCAAATTTTTCAAATTTCTTTTCATTGCTAAGGAATAGTCTTGAAAATTTGGTAAAATTTGTGTCCTCTTGGGCGTTAATGGGTTAAGGGCCTCAATGACTGTCAATAAGAGTAGGTCCCGCGGACCAGAGAAAGTCGCTTCGGCGACAGAGTAGGGGATATAAGACCACTCCTGATGGCGATACGCGCGGAAATTGCTAGCCGGGAGTAGTCTTAAGGTCCCTAAAAAAGGGTGTGTTTTTATCGGGTCGGCAGAACATCGCCACCCCCGCATAACCCTGTAGTACGGGCTACAGGGTACCTGGCAGCAGGTTTTCACATCCTAAACAAAAAAAAAAAAAAAAATCAGTCTGATATCAGAAATACTAAAGATCATTATTTACTGAGAATTAATGAAAAAATATATATATTTAAATAAAAAACAAATTGTTAGACTTGCTTACCGCATGTATTTTTAAATATGTATGGACACTGCATACGAGGCGCCCCCTACTAGGGAATAACATAAGAGTCAATTTTTCTAAACTCCCACCACACGAGTGTCAGGAGGCTGCATTTTAAATTCCGATGCCAAATTCGTGATAAGAAACTTCAAAAACCTCCAAGTACCTTGTTTAAAAGAAATTCTATTAAGTTTTTCAAAAAGTGTCTGTCATATTTAAGGTCAGCTATTTTGAATTTTTCAATTTACAAGTAAAATGCATATCACTGTGTAACAAAAAAAAAAGTTGCCTGCACTTTTATAGAGAACTAGTACAAGTTGTAGGTCTAGTGAAACTATGAAAAATGGTATATGAGAAATTTCCCAAACACCCCCAAAATTTCATTTTAGGGTCAAAAAACCGTTTTTTGTGAATTTATGTGAAGAATAATTCATAACTTCCTTAATTTTTAACGTATTTTCAAATTTTTTTTTTGGTTTGAAAAGGGAGAAGCATACTTTTTTAACTGTGGATTTCTTGTTTACTCTAAATAAAAATTGCCGAGACCGTACTTCAAAATAATTGCGATTCTTTGATTTTTTTTTAATTTAACGAGGTTTTTAGAATGCTTTTTCACCTTAACGATTTTTTTTATAATAATTTCTTGAAAGTACACTTAATTCCGCGTAAAATGACCATCTTTTGAAAAAGTTTAAATAAAAATTGACGGAGTTACGTGAATTTTAAGATTTTAGAAAATTTTCACTAAATTTGCAAATACTTCAAATTTGATGGGGAATTTTCATCAAGGCCCTTTTTAATTTTTTTTCATTAAATTCAATTGATTAACTCGAAAAGCCAGTATCTCACAATGTATTTTTGATAGATTTAATATTTTTTGAATATTTATATTTAATATAAATCTTGATCCTTGATCTTGATCCAAGTGAAATATATGCTTTATTAGGTTTATTCAATGAAAAAGTAACAATGTTTTGGTTGTTTGTAAGGATGATACTGACATATTATTGGAGAAAATAAAGAAATTCAAATACTCTGATCATCTTGAATTTCCATTTCATAAATTTTAAAGAACAAACAACGCTCACGCAAATTGTGGTTCATATCAGCGATCAGAGGTGATATAATTAAGTTTAAAAAAAATTGTTTTAGCCCTTTAAGGACTTATCGTTATTCTTTCCTTTTTTGTCTGATTTATTAGCAACGATATATGAGAAAAAAATTTAAGTATCGTTACAAAAAAGTAAAAAGGAAAAAATAAGGAAGACTCATCAAATACATTGTATTTGTTACAGTTTGTCTTTCAGCACACTCCAACAGCATGTTGGAAAAAAACAGTTTCAGTGCTCATTCTTTATTTATGTTTATATGTGTAACAATAGAAATAAGTTTTGTTTCATATGTGATTTTTTGCTTGATAAAATGCATCGTTTGAAAGTAGAAAATAACACAGCAGTGATTGATGGCTACAACAATTTTTTTAAACCTAATTATACCACCTCTGATCGCTAGTATGAACTAGAATTCGCATGTGTTGAATGATCTTCAAAATTCAAAAAATGGAAATCGAAAAGTGCCCAGAAAGTTAGAATTTCTCTATCTTCTCCACTGATATGGCATCATCAACCTTATCATAGGCCAAAGAAATGCTATTTCCGAACAACCAATGTAATCTGTCATCAGTACTAAACACAAAAAAACATAAAGTATGCTGATGTTAAAAGTAACGAAACCAAAAATCCTGAATGAAGTGGAAAATTCAATTGCAATTCGTGAATCACAGAAGGTTTAGCTCGTTGATTGTCATGAAACAAATGATGTTGAAGATGATAATCCTAAAGATGATGATAGTGAAGATGATAATTATGAAATTGATGAATATCTTCCCTCTGCATCAAGAACAAGGGAACAACACGCAATATTAAATCTATCAAGAAGACAGTGTGAAATACTTGCTTTTCAAGTTAATCAATTGAATTTAATGAAAAAAAATTAAAAAGCGCCATGATGAAAATTCCCCATCAAATTTGAAGTATTTACAAATTTAGTGAAAATTTTCTAAAATCTTAAAATTCACGTAACTCCGTCAATTTTTATTTAAACTTTTTCAAAAGATGCTCATTTTACGCGGAATTAAGTGTACTTTCAAGAAATTATTATAAAAAAAATTGTTAAGGTAAAATAGCATTCTAAAAACCTCGTTAAATTAAAAAAAAATAGAAGAATCGCAATTATTTTGAAGTACGGTCTCGGCAATTTTTATTTAGAGTTAACCAGCAATCCACAGTTAAAAAGGTATGCTTCTCCCTTTTCAAACCAAAAAAAAAATTTTGAAAATCCGTTAAAAATTAAGGAAGTTATGAATTATTCTTCACATAAATTCCCAAAAAACGGTTTTTTGACCCTAAAATGAAATTTTGGGGGTGTTTGGGAAATTTCTCATATACCATTTTTCATAGTTTTACTAGACCTACAACTTGTACCAGGTCTTTATAAAAGTGCAGGCAACTTTTTCTTTGTTACACAGTGATATTTAGCCCTTCTTAAAAATTTACTAAAACTAACTTCAAAGTTAATCAATTCAAAATTGGTAAGAATATTTAAGCATACTCTCAGATAACAAAACGCGTGATTAATATACGAATCCTCCCGTTCCCGTTCGGGAAAAATCGTTTCCGAATGTTACATCGGTTTTTACTTTTGAACTTTAAAGTTTCAGATTCAAGCTTTACTATAAGCTGTATTAGAGGTTGCTTACACATAACTTTGACTTTTTATAGTGGTTAAAAGTACTAAAATCGCGTTTTTTTCAAGATTTTGACACACTTTCTATCAAAATTGTGACGTGGCGTGGTAGATATCCATGTCCAGAAAGTTAGAACCGTAATGTTTGAATTTCAAAAAAACAAAAGTTGTGCTGAATCGTGCTTAATTTGTGCTCCTTTGTGCTGAAAATCTTTTTTGGAAAAACCAAAAATTGGAGCTGTAAAAACCAAAAAACTTTTTTTTTTCCAGAACCGTAATTATTTCTAAATGCAAAAGCAAACTTTGTGCTGTGCAGCTTTCAGAGAGATGCAAATTGTGCTAAAAAGAAAAATTCAAAAAACTCAATATTTTTTCGAAAAAAACTAAATTAAAATTTTTTTTTAATTTCCAAAATTAAAAAAAAAACATTATTTTTGAAAAAACAAATACTGTAACACATTGTGCTCGTAATAATAAACATTTTTGTTCCTTACAAAAATTTTGTAGCGCAAACCATTTCCAAAAGATTCCGCTAGATGGCGTGTATATGTCTAGACATGTGATAAAATTGTTCCTGATAATTCACACGTTATTAGTGAAATATTGGCTATGAAAGTTTATAGAGTGCAGTGTTTATCCAGGTGAGTGTGGTGCATCTATTAAAGTGAAAAGTTTTTCTATAAAGTGAGAAGTGAAGAAGGGAATTACATTTACTTTGAAGATAACCTCAAACTCAAAATTCTAGCCTTCTTACATATGATTCAGCTGGGGTTCCCCTCTTTCCCCTACCTCCTATCATCGTTATTACTATATAGGAAGCTGCTATGAGTAATGATTCTAAGCACCAAACTCCGCTGTCGCTGAGTAGGGGAAGACCGCTTCACACTTGTTGCTAACACAGAGAGAGGGATCAAACACTGTACACAAGATAGACGGATATCTGTCAGATTCGACACAACAATCTACTCGTAAAAGGAAAATAAAATAACTTTCGTTGTTTGTTGTTGTTACGGCCCTAAAGTGCGCCCGACTTCCGCTCCGTCGCAGTCCCCGGGTTTTGAATTAGAAATTCGTTAGCGATAATTGAGCCAATTAGAGTTCGAGCGGGGTGTTTGCGCGGTTTTTCCTGTCCTTCCCGCGTTAAAGCAGAGCCCTCTTTTTCATTTTCAGGTGGATTTTCGAATGAGCCTAAGGGAGATAGCGGCCGGGATAGAGGAAGTGAGAGAGATGCCGAGCGAGCGCCCAGGGGGCGGGGCTTCTACCCCTATGATTTGGAGAGGATTGAGGAAGACAATTCGACGGATGGATACGGTGCGTGAAGCACGTGCGGTGTAACAGGTGCTCGAGTCTCTTGCCGAAAAGGTTATTTTTCTTTCCGGTCGTTCATTCGGGAGTTTTGATAAATCTACCGTTTTCTATATATTGTTTCTTCGTGTGATCAAAGGACGTGTTCATAGATTGTAAGGTGGTGGTGCCTTTGAGGCGTATAAATAAAATAACTTTGTGGTGAATTTCTGGTGACTTTATTATTTTTTTTTTGTTAAATCCTTCGTGGTGTGCTGCTGCCGATTTTTCCTGCTAAGTCGACCCTCCGACCGTTGGTTTTTGTCAAGTTCATCGTATTGATTTGGTAAGTGTTTTGAAATTTTATCCGGGGTGGATGATTCCAATTTTCCGTGAATATAAGGTTCATGCCGCAGCGGAATCTCCCTTTGGTTGAGAGGATTTTGGTAAGAAAGAAAATAGTTTGTGAGTTAAATAAAAATAATATTTGTCGGATTTTAATTTAAGATAAATTAAAATTAGTCATTCGTTACAATTGGCACCCCTTGTGGGGAGATTTCTTGCTGTTCTTTCTCGGAAAATTGGAAATGGATGAAAAGTGGGAGGTTCTCGAGAGGTGGTGAGGCGAAATTGGCGGAAGTACGAGGGTGATTGAGGAAAGAGTACTGACGGAGAAAATAGAAAATTTAGCGCGGAAGTCTAGAGGCGAGAAATAAATTTTTTTTTTGTGTGTGAAAAGTAAACGTGAAATTTAGTGGAAAACGTGGTTGAGGTCGGAAGTGAAGGAAAATTCACCGGAAGTGCGGGCTCCGGAAAATTGCCGTTACGCGTGTCTCAATTTCTCGTTTTTTTTTATTCGTACGGGATTTTTCAAGGTAAAGTCTCAGTGATAATAATGGTAAAAATTAACAAGAATTCTAGAGGGGAGAAAATAAACGAAAGGAAAAATTTTATGTTGTTGGGAAAAAGTGAAAAGTCCGGAAATTAGAGTGTCTCTGAAATTCAGTTGGAATTTCAAAATTTCGTTTTTGAAACGTGGCCGCGCAAAATAGAAAATTTCTGGAAATTAGAGTTTATTTGAAATCCAGTGAATTTCAAAATTTCGGTTCTGAACAAGTGGTCGCGTAAAAGTGAAAATGTCCGGAAAATGTGTTAATTGGAAATTCAGTTGGAATTTCAAAAATTTTGTCGTTGAAAACATGGCCGAAAAAAAGTAAAAACTTCTGGGGAAATAGTGTTTATTTGAAATTCGTTTTGAATTTCAAAATTTCGGGGTTGGATACGCGGTCGCGGAAAAGTGAAAATTTTCGGGAAGATCAGTGTTTATCGGAAATTCGGTTTGAATTTCAAAAGTGGGGGTTTTTTTTTTAACACGCGGTCGAAAAAAGTGGAAATTGCCGGAAACTATTGGTAGTCGGAAATGTCGTGGTAATTTTTTTTTAATTTCGGCTTGTGGAAGCGTGGTCGTGAAATAAGCGGTGAACCCGGACGAGTACGTATTTCTAATCTGAAAATTGATGTTGCAAATTATCAGTGCCGGCACCCCGTAGTAAAGTGACAGGTCACAAAATTAATGTGTCGTTTGCTTTTCTCTTTTCTGTTCCGGTGAACTGAAAGTGGAGCGGCAATCGAATGATTATTTCGAGCTGATTAATTATTTCAGCCCGAATTATTATTTTCCGGATTTGTCCGTCGCGTCACGAGGGGTGTTGGGAAGGCGCGCATGCGTGGACCGGCCACTGTTTAAATAATTTGTGAATCTTAATTTAATTTGAAAAGTGTTAGTTGGTAGAAAAGGCAAGCGAACCTTTTCTGAGTAAATGTGTGGCGGTGTGTAAAGGAAAATTTTTCGAGATTTTTTTTTTTTTTTTTTTAGAACAAGCGTGACAGCAGTAGAGGTGAAGGGAGACGTGACTCTCTGAACAGCTGTTTATCACGTTTTAAGTTATTCGAGAATAGCTAGTGCTATTTCTTCGAATCCAAATTAAATCTGATTGTCTGGCGAAATATTTAATTAATTGGATTTTCTCTTCTTTTCTTTCAGGAAATATTTTGGATTGTTTTTATTTGTAATTTATAATATTGTTCCTTATTGGATATTTAATAATTTTATTATTTTAGTGTTTATGAAATTTTATTGAATTTTTATTTATTATGTATGTTTTGGTTTCCGTTCTGGTGGGGAGAGAAGAGGAGTGAGAGGGAAAATTCGTTTCTCTCTCTTATTATTGCGGGGGCGGCGTGAAGACGTGGGGCTTATAAAATACGAGCCTAGTTCGAGCTGGATTATGGGATAATTAGTTTTTTTTTGGTCTTTTCCTTTTTTTTTTGTTGTTGAGCGTTGTGGTAAAATAAGGGTGGTTAATTGAAAACTTATTTGTTTTTATTGTGTTCCTCTCTCCTCATTATCGATTTAATCGAGAAAATTTATAATGATGGAGAGATATCGCGAACAAATGTGGCGGATTCTAGAGATTCCGCAGATCGCGGAGGCCTGGCGGCATATTAAATAAATGTCCCAGGATCAGGTGATCGAGGTGTTGGGCCAGCAGGAGTGTAGTGTGACCGGCACCGTGCAGGTACTCCGCGAGAGACTCCCCCGATCGGAGGTAAAATTTATCTTCCCGGAAACCGTAGTGGTTTCGTGGTTTGATACCTTCGATCTTGAGGGGTCAGAAGTCGAATTTAAATATGAGGCTTTAGTAGATCAAAGAGAGGGGGGAGCCGGACCAAGTCCTTTTGTTCCGAGGACCAGGAGGTCCAGATTATTGCCCGACCCTGGAAGTGAGCCGGAAGTGACAGGTGAAGGGGCGACTTCGCCCACTGTAAATCGGGAAGTGCCGAGTACAAGCGGGGAAAATGGAGATCGAGTGGAGGGGGGCAGTGGGACACCAACCACTACCTCTGTACCTACCACTGCGATTTTTGAAACCCCTAGGGTATCGAGTAGGACAACGTTTGCCACGACGTTGACCACTACCTCATCGGGAGCCGGACGAGGGGTGCCGACTTTCATGACATGGGTGGGGGGAACTGGGAGTATACCAGCCCCCGGAGTGTCTCCAGAGTTATAAAGTAGGAGGCAGGGGGTGGGGGCGTGGGGGTTGAGTCCGGACCAACGTGCAATGTATGCACAACAGCAATTGTTAGAGTTAGAACAATTGCGTGCCCAGAATGCGTTTTTGATTGAACAATTGCATATTAGTGCAAATAAGGCTCAACAAACGCAAGTCCCACGTGATGTGGGGGGGGGGGAAAGGTCCGAGGCGAACCATACCGGTAGACCCTGATCAGGGTCGAGAATGGTACAAGAGCGGGGGAGCAAATGGTGATGTGGGACATGAGAACATGCCTCCCTCACCTTCACACCTCCCCCCCAGAAACATTTCCGGAGCCAGAGAATAGAAGGGGAAAGCCGACCGGAAGTAGAAGTTCCGGTTCGAGTAGGAAGAGGAGGTCTAGACGCGTCGTGTTGTCGTCGAGTGGGACGGAGACGGAAACCGACTCCACTACGAGTAAAAAGTATCGCAATCGGCGTTTTTATTCGAACGGAAGTGGGGGGTCGAAAGTCGTTAAAATTTTTAAGGACTGGGACATTAGGTATTCCGGAGAGGAGAAAGAGGACACGGAGGAATTTTTAGAGAGGGTGGAGGATTGCAAGGAGTGCAACCTCCTAAGTGATTCGGAAATTTTGACTGCCCTTCCTAGTATTTTACGCAAAAATGCGAGTCGATGGTTTCGGCTCGTGCGTAAAGACTTGTGTTCCTGGAACACGTTTAAAAAACTTTTTAAACGAGAGTTATCGGTTGCTCTGGTGGATGATGATGTCCTCGATGAGGCCCGAGCCAGGACACAAGCCAAGGGTGAGAAAATTTCCGATTTTATTTTAAATATGAGTGTTATTGTGGGACACCTCAGACGTCCCATCTCGAGAGAATCATTTTTAAGGATTATTTTCAAGGGGCTGACGCCGGAGTACCGACGTCAATTGTCGAATTCCGAATTCGACAATATTGAAGATATGGAGCGAATTTTGAGGCGTTATGAACGCGTGAAAGATCTGGATAAGAGATATTTCCCACCTCCGTCCCGGGACAAGATGAGAATTGCGTCCGCGGCTCCGAGGGGAAATTTACGAGGGGCAAAAGTAGGTGCTTTGCTGGGGGTCTCGGGCTCTGAATCCAGTGGGAAAGAAAGTGGGACAGTTCGTAATGTCCCAGCGAAAAAGGGGAAAAATAAGAAGAGTAAGGGGAATTCAGGACACCCTGGGACACCTAGAGCAGAGAGGGGAAAGTGGACGCAGGGACAACTGGGACAGCACCAATAGCGGCTGTTCCTCCTGTTCCATCGACCAGTGGGATACGTTATATGGGACAACAGTACCAGAATCGTCCCTTTGGAATGGGACAAGCGCTGAATCGTCCCTATGGAGGGGGACAAGCTCCCAATCGCACTTTTGGGGGAGGACGACCAGAGGCGTTCAGGCCTAGTGTCCCTAGGGGATTTACTGGGGCATGCTACCAGTGTCAGTCAGTGGGACACAGAGCATCAGAGTGCAAATTAAGAACGTGTTTCCGATGCCAACAGCAGGGACATTATGCTAATGAGTGGCCCTTGCCTCGTCCCACTGGCAACCGGTTGTTCTGCCAGGTGTGTGGGAAAAATGGGACAACGTTTAGAAACTGTCCCAATTGTGTAGAGTTGAGAACGATGTGGGGAAACGGGGCAGGGGGGGAACTGATCAACCCTTCCCCCCCAGGACCTTCGTCGGTGGGACAATAGAGGAAGATGAAGTGAATCCGGATAGTGTTTTCACTTTAATTCGTGCGGAAGATTATTCCGGAGGGGAGATATTGGATTTAGAAGAGGAGAGAAATGAATTGGGGCATGGAGAGTTGAGTGGGACATTTGGGACACAAGTGGGACAACAACAGAGGGAACAGAAACTTCAGGAGAAAGTTCATCAAATTGAGGATGCTGTATTGGGAGAAACTGTCCCAGTGTCCCAAAATTCACTACAGTGGACAGTAGTGGGGGGAGAATATGGGACACCCATTCAAGTGGTGCCAGTGCCTCAAGAGGGAATTCAACCCATGCTGGACCCAGCAATTAGTAGTGAAGCTGGGACGCAATCCAGAGGTGAGGGGACGGAACTTGTTGGGACGCAACTTCGAGAAGTTCGGATACAGCCTACGAGTTCTGGGACGCAATCCTGTGAGTCCACAGGCCAGTCCCTGGAAGTCCGGACGGAAGTTGTGAACTCTGGGACGCAACCCACTGAAGAGCAATCCGGGACGGAACTCTCAGTACAGGGGACGCAATTTACGAATGAGGGGTTTTTACAAGCGGGTGTTGGGACTGAACCTACTGATGTCCCATCAGCATGTTCAGTTCAGGGGAGGGGTGAGGCTGTAGTGAATACAGCAGTTCCTGAAGTAAAAGAGGAGAGGATAGATGCCTCATCCATGGAGAACCGTTATTTTTTGAAGGTGGTAATCGCAGACAAGCCGTACATAGCGTTGTTCGATCCAGGCGCTACTGTTTCGCTAGTTGGGCCGGAATTAGCAGAAAAATTTCGGGATAGACTGACGAAAGCGAATACAGCGATTGGAAGCGCGCTTGGCGGATCAACAGCAGCGTTGGGGAAATTGAGGTTATGGTTAACGGTGGATGGTTTTTCTCAACCGTTTAACTTACGAGTAGTAGATAATTTGTCCCATGACATGCTTTTGGGTCAGGATTTTCATCGAGCGGCGGACTTGGATGCGAAGTTAGGAAAGGGGTTGTGGAGAGTTCAAGGGGGGGAATGGCACAAATTTTTGGAGTATGGAGAATTGAGTCCAGGGGGGAGAAGGGGTATAGGAAATAGCGTGGACGGGGATATTTTTGCGGAATGTGCGGGGATTTGTGAGTTATCAGAGGGGCAGAGATCGAAAATTCAAAAATTGGTGAATCAGCTGATTTTACCACAGGAGGTGGAACATGGTATGACTTCTTTGACTGAACATAGCATACGAGTCACTGACCCAACACCAATTAAACATCCTTCTCGTAGAATGTCGCCTATGATATTAGAATGGGCTAACCAGGAAGTACAAAAGATGTTGGAGAGGGGAGTAATAGAAAGATCGGCCAGTGAGTGGAGCAGTGCTCCAGTTATCGTGAAAAAGGGAGATCGTTCATTGCGTTTCTGCATTGATTACAGAGACTTGAATAAAGTAACTGTAAGAGACGCATATCCCATCCCCTCCATTGACTCGATTTTGGATAAACTACGGAAAGCACGATATATTTCAAAAATCGATCTCAAGCAGGCTTACCATCAAGTGCCGATGTCCCTTGAGAGTCGGAAATATACAGCGTTTGCTATTCCTGGTTCGGGGTTGTGGCAGTTTAAAAGAATGCCATTTGGACTCACAAATGCCCCGATGACATTCCAGCGATTAATCGATTCGTTATTTGGACCTGAGTTCGAGCCTTACGTGTTTGGGTATTTAGATGACATAATCATCGTTACTGATGATTATGAGAAGCATCTTGAATGGTTAGAGATTGTGTTGAGAAAATTGGCGGAGGCTGGGTTGGTGGTAAATCCGGAAAAGTGCGAATTTGGGTGTTCGAGAGTTTCATATTTAGGTTATGTACTCGATAGTCAAGGATTGAGACCGGACCCAGAGAAAATCGCACCAGTGGTTGAGTATCCGGCACCAACCAATATAAAACAGCTCCGTCGATTTTTAGGTATGGTGGGGTGGTATGCGCGTTTCATAGAACATGATAGCGAACTAAAAATACCACTTTTGAGGTTATTACAAAAAGGTCGAGCTTGGGAGTGGGGAGAAGAGCAACAAGAGGCGTTTCAAGCATTGAAAAATAAATTGACTTCGGCACCAGTCTTGGCAAGACCAGACTTTACGAAGCCATTTACGATTCAATGCGACGCAAGTGGTTACGCGATCGGTGCGGTGTTGACTCAGGAGGGGGAAGACGGTGAACATCCAATTGTGTTTGTGAGTAAGACACTCTCTGTACACGAGAGGAATTATAGTGTAACAGAGAAAGAGTGTTTAGCACTGCTGTGGTCAATCAAGAAATTGAGACCATATATCGAGGGGTACAAATTCACGGCCATTACAGACCACAGTGCTTTAAAATGGTTGCGAAATTTGAAAGAACCAACGGGTAGATTGGCGCGTTGGGACCTCGAGATGCAGCAGTGGGATTTTGAGATAATTCACCGTCGGGGAATTCACCACCATGTTCCAGATGCCTTATCGAGGATGTACGAGGATGAGTTTGAAGAAGTGGCGGCGTTTGAAATAATTTCAGACCCGTGGTACTTAAAAAGACTCGACTTGGTGGTGAAATTTCCTAATAGATTTCCAGGTTGGAAAGTTCTAGAGGGGAGTTTATATCGATTTAGAGAGGATCCATTGTTATTGCCGTATACAGGGGATGAAGAGGGGTGGAAGTTAGTCGTGCCTCTAGAGTATCGCGAAAGAGTGCTCAAAAGTGCGCACTTAGAGTTCTCGTCAGGACATTTGGGAATTGAGAAGACCTATGACCGAGTAGCGAGAGAATATTATTGGCAGGGTGTGTGGCACGATGTTCAACAATTCGTGCGAGCGTGTCCTTAATGTCAGTACCATAAGGTCTCACAGGAAGGTCCTCAAGGCCTTATGGGACAGAGGATAGTTGAGAGACCTTGGGTGGTAGTGGCAGCTGACTGCATGGAATTTCCTCCAAGTAAGAGTCGGTGTCGCTATCTGGTAGTGTTTCAAGACATATTTTCTCGCTGGGTGGAGGTCAAGCCCTTGAGATCTGCGGATGGTAAGTCAATTGCACGGGCGTTTGAGGAGTTAATTTTGTTCAGGTGGGAGACTCCAGAATTTTTGTTGACAGACAATGGTAAGGAATTTGATAATAAATTCCTAAAATCAGTCTTGAATGATTATGGAGTCCAGCATCTCACTACGCCACCTTATCATCCGCAGGCCAATCCTGTCGAGAGGAGTAACCGAGTGTTCAAGACTATGGTCGCGACGTTTATAGGGGAGGATCATCGAGAGTGGGACAAGCATGTTCATGAGTTTCGTCATGCCATGAATACTGCTGTCCAGTCGACAACTAAGTTCTCGCCCGCATTCCTTAATTACGGACGGAATCCGAAACCGGTCAAAAGTCTGCGTAGAGAGGTAGAGGGGAGAAAACTGGTCGAAAAAATTGATCCGGAAGTGTGGAACGATCGATTAAAAAGGTTAGATGCGTTGAGAGATCTGGTGGCGCGGTTTATTGATAAAGAGAGAGAGAGAAGCAAACGATGTATTATAATCGGAATAAAAGAGTGGCGGAATTTCACGTGGGAGAAATTGTCGGATTCAGTGTATGTGTCTGATCTGAAACGTTTTATACCGCCCAGAAAATTGATTTCATGAGTAATAGCCAATGTTTTCTTTTTCTTTTAGATTCATCTCATATGACGCCACCAAGAACTCGGGCCTCGGATCTGCCGAGCCTGCGGAAGCACAGAACAAGGGAGGCTAGGGAGGAATTTCCCCCACCTTTCCCTCCTCCGATGGATCTGGCTTTGCCACAGCAGAGTCGTGAAAGAAAGAGGGAAGAAAGGAGATTGAAAAAGTTGGCCAAGGAGAGACGTAGGGAGGAGAAGGAGGAGATGGCTCGAAAGAAGGAGGATTCCGAAAAAGGGGACCAAGGAGAAGTTCAAGAGGGGAGAGAGGACGCTCAAAAGGGGAGAGAGAAAGTTCAAGAGGGGAGAAAGGAGGTAGATGAGAATGAGAATGAAAAGGAGATTGAGGATGCAGAGAAATTTCCGGAGGAGGAAGAGAGGGCGAGTGGTGGGTTAAGGAGAGAACCAGTGGTCGTGTTGGAGACGTTGAGGATGGAGCCTGCATCCATAGCTTCACAGATGGAGGTGTCTACTACTGAGGAGCCTGCATTATTAGTCTTACCGATGGACGAAGACGAGTCGGTGGTGGATGCCGATAGCAGCGGGGCTGTTGCGGATTTTGACCGTCATCTGGAGGAGGAAGAGCGGCGTGCGCAAGTTTTACTCGCGGAACTCAAAAGAAGGCGAAAAGAGGTGGAAGTGGAGATTCGCCGGAGCTACTTCCACAAGGAAGACTTTGTGAGTCCTCGGGACTTGTCGCCCGCCCCCCCCCCCCCCCCTCCTCGTCCAAGACCAATAACGCCTCCTGGTCCGCCTGAACGCCGAGAAGTGGTTTCTCCGCAGCCCGGACCGTCGGGATTTCAACCGCCTCCGCCAGGACCGTCGAGCTACCAGCCAAAGAGGGAAGGACGTTCTGCTTTGCCCATAAAAACTAAAGGAGTATGGTTTGATGGGCTTAAGCCCATACCAACGGTGCCCTCGTTGGATCCTCCCCTGGAGTATGCTTCAACTGTTGGCGTCGAGGCCATTTACGGATCAACTGTCCGCATGTCCAGAGGGAGGACTTTTGCAACAATTGCGGCCGGAGGAAAGTAAGGATCAATAGCTGTCCCAGATGCAGGGAA
This sequence comes from Ganaspis brasiliensis, assembly GCA_037103525.1. Taxonomy (NCBI): domain Eukaryota; kingdom Metazoa; phylum Arthropoda; class Insecta; order Hymenoptera; family Figitidae; genus Ganaspis; species Ganaspis brasiliensis. The sequence continues at coordinate 2,314,876 of JAZKLR010000014.1, forward strand.
GCCTACATCCTTTGGCAGCACCGGCGGGACCTCGAACGCCGAGGGTATCGTTCTCACGATGCATCGGTGGCGGGGAGAGAAGAGGACCCTGGAAGCGAAAGGAGTGTGGCCAGAGGAGGGGCTCGGATTGAGCAGCAACCGGAAGTGCCGGTTCACCAGCTAGAGGTCGTTGATGAGGATCTCCCATTGGAAGCAGGACCGGTTCCCTTGGGAGTGGTGGCCAAGCTTCAGCCAGCTTTGCCTGACGGGCCCTTGGATGGAGAACCTCAGATTCCGGTGGACCAGATGGTCGAACCGGTGAGGATTGTCGTTCCTGATCCGGAGCCACCGTTGGTCCAGCCCAGAGCCCAGTTATTGGACGAGTTGGATCGTTTGGCCAGGATCCTCCGGGATTCGCCGCAACCAGTAAAGGATGCGGTGATCCTGCAATTCCTGGAGGAACGACGTCGTGGAGGTGATGGTTCCGGAAATTAGCTGAGTTGTTCTGGAGGGGTGATGAGGGTGAGTAAAAATTGTTTTTTTTTTTTTTTTGTTATGCATTTTATAAGAAGTTTTTTTTCTTTTCTTGGAGTAGGCGATACTACGAGATAGTATCGGCCTAGGGGAGGGGATTGTGACGAAGCAGCTCGTCACGGACGATTTTTTATTAGTATTTAAGAGTTATTTATTTTAATTAGCCTAAGTGTTGAATAATTGATTCATTTGATTTGTAAAGTCGGTGCAGCCAGGGTATTTGTTGTTGTTACGGCCCTAAAGTGCGCCCGACTTCCGCTTCGTCGCAGTCCCGGGGTTTTGAATTAGAAATTCGTTAGCGATAATTGAGCCAATTAGAGTTCGAGCGGGGTGTTTGCGCGGTTTTTCCTGTCCTTCCCGCGTCAAAGCAGAGCCCTCTTTTTCATTTTCAGGTGGATTTTCGAATGAGCCTAAGGGAGATAGCGGCCGGGATAGAGGAAGTGAGAGAGATGCCGAGCGAGCGCCCAGGGGGCGGGGCTTCTACCCCTATGATTTGGAGAGGATTGAGGAAGACAATTCAACGGATGGATACGGTGCGTGAAGCACGTGCGGTGTAACAGGTGCTCGAGTCTCTTGCCGAAAAGGTTATTTTTCTTTCCGGTCGTTCATTCGGGAGTTTTGATAAATCTACAGTTTTCTATATATTGTTTCTTTGTGTGATCAAAGGACGTGTTCATAGATTGTAAGGTGGTGGTGCCTTTGAGGCGTATAAATAAAATAACTTTGTGGTGAATTTCTGGTGACTTTATTTATTTATTTTTTTTTTAAATCCTTCGTGGTGTGCTGCTGCCGATTTTTCCTGCTAAGTCGACCCTCCGACCGTTGGTTTTTGTCAAGTTCATCGTATTGATTTGGTAAGTGTTTTGAAATTTTATCCGGGGTGGATGATTCCAATTTTCCGTGAATATAAGGTTCATGCCGCAGCGGAATCTCCCTTTGGTTGAGAGGATTTTGGTAAGAAAGAAAATAGTTTGTGAGTTAAATAAAAATAATGTTTGTCGGATTTTAATTTCAGATAAATTAAAATTAGTCATTCGTTGCACAGCTTGTTGAACACGCGAATTGGCTAAATAACCAGGAGCGTAGATATAGGGAAAATAACCTCTTAATCAGTGGCCTCGAAGTGACGAGAGATAAAGTGAAGGAAGAAGCTAATGCTTTTCTTCTTACTAAATTTGGATAAAAATTTTACGGTTCTGGAAAAAAAAAGTTTTTTGGATTTTACTGCTCAAATTTTTGGTTTTTCCAAAAATGATTTTCAGCATAAAGGAGCACAAATTGAGCACAACTTTTGTTTTTTTTTAAATTCGAACTTTACGGTTCTAACTTCCTGGACATAAATTGAAAGTAAAACACTGAAATTTCACAAAATTGTAGATTTACTAAAAAAGTTATTTTTTAAGAAAATTTCACTTAATATAACTTCTACTAAACCTCTTGAGTTATTTTCATCAAAAAAGTTTCAAAATTAACTTGAAAAGCATGTAATTATTAATGTTACTTTTTTGAGGTTTTTATGGCATTCGTATAAAATTGAAATTTAATGCTTATTTCTCGCCTTTTATAACAAAAATAAGACAAAAATGTTTCAAAACGAAACACTAGAGTGTTTGTTACTCAAAACAAAACAAATTTTTGAAAAATAATTGATTTTAAAAAATGCACAAAATAAGCTACTAAATACTGGTTTTTCAGTTTTTTACACTTTTTTCTTAAAATATGGAATAAAAAGTTAGCGCATCACGTCTTCATCATCACAACTAAATTGCCCCGCTTGATGGTATGCGTGAGTTTGCGTTAGTTCAAGCTTTGATACAGTAATATAAAATTTGTTAAGTGATTGAATCTTACAAAAACAGACGCACTAGATATAATAAAACATAAAAATACTAAAAAAACATGTATTTAAAGAGTTCGATTTTACTACTTTTGTTTATCTAGATTTGTAATTCAGACCACGCAGTATCTCCAAATTAAGTTCCACACAATCCATAATTTTTTTTTAAAAGCTCATAAAATGATAAGCAATCGAAATATCAGTATATATATTTTTTTCAAATAATTCTTTTAATTGTTAGCAAATAATAAGTAATTTCTGAAAAAATTATAAAAATTAATTTATTTTTCTCAACGATATGACATTTTACAAATATAAAAAAAATTGTAAAAGACATGTAATTTTATTACAAAAATTTTCAATATCACTTTTAGCATTTTTTTTGCTTGTGTATTCCTATACACTTTCATCAAATTTTATCAAAATCGAAGACCTTGGGGACAACTTTGATTTTTTCGACACATAAAATTCAAATTTGCGTTCAGATTTTCCAAAAGAGATCATCATTTGGATTGTTTTTGTAGAAATTTGTCAGTAGATAATTTTATTTTCACATTGCTTGTTTCTTATAATGTAATTGGTTCTGTTTGAACCATTTCTCTTTATATTATATATATTCACTACTTTTTCGCCGATACTTACTCTCTATCTTCTACTTTAAAAGGAGTTATTATATTATATCCTCTTCCGCTTGAAGTTGACACGGCAGTCTTTTTCTTTTCACTTAGGTCCATATTGTCGACAATTATACTTCTAGGACCAAGTATTAATTCTTTGTTGTGTAAATATGTTCCTTTAACTTTGAATGGAACATATTCCATATTTCTTAGCTCATTTAAACTACAAAAAATATAATGATTGTAAGTATTTTCAATTTTATTATCAAAATCAATAAACTATTAATATAAAAATATTTAAAGATTTCTGTACTCAGTAGGTAAATTTCTGGGTTCTAAATTTATTTTGCTTCTTATTTCTTCTAATAAGTTCAACTTCCATTTTCGTCTTTGAATTTGCCATGTGCCAAGAGAAAATGTAACAACTGGTATGACCTGAATTTAAAAAATAAAACCACAGCTTTTAAAAAATACGAATGTAATTATAGTTGAAAAGTAAATTAGTTGTTCTTTAGCAAATTAAAAATTCCAAAAGGGAGTGAGTAGGGTGCCTAAAGTTTTCTTAAGTAGTTCCTTAAAAACAACTGCGCAGAAACAAGTAAGTTTCTGTCACAGAAACTTACTTCGTAACGTTTACAATTGCACAAAAATCGTTCATTTTCATATACATGTTTATGAGCATAGGCATCAACATGTGCATGTACATGAAATTATTAGACTATATAGAATCCTTGAACCCAGTGGCGAATTTCGGTCGGAAGCTAGAGTTAAACGACTGGCCCCTTGTTGACCGAACTCTGGCTTCCAGTGTCGGCATCCATTTTGAAATGCATGGAGATTGAAAATATTTAAAATTTATAAGAATAAAATTTATAATTAATTTACTAAAACCTTCAAAATTTTGTAAAAAAACAAAACATATACAAAGTTTACATCATTCAATGTGAAACACTTATCAAAACATTCCACTAAATCTAATGAACATATAACTACTATACGCGACCGTAACTGAAAAAAGCATTCTTTAATTTTATCAAAACAGTAATAATAATACGCAATACAAAACACTAATAAACGTTAGTAACTTTTGGAAACAAATTCTGTTCAAGATCAGCTTATTAAGGGGAGGTTCTCATTGCGGAGACGAAAAACAGCATAAATTTTGTCATTCTTTTGCGGAAAACAGTTAAGACTTAGAGATCTAGATTTTTTTTGCAAATATACACGTGTTTTTGAACTTTAAAAAAATATTTTTTATTTTCATAAAACTTCAAAATGGCGGCTAATAAAGCGAATCTTCTGAGCGGTGTTTTTCAAAATGATTCATGTGGTGGGCACTCTCTACTCTGCAATTTTTATCCTATTTCAATAAACCAAAAATTTTTAGAAAGTAGACATCCTAAAGAATAGGTTATACCTAAAATATAGTAAAAAATTAAAAAAATAATAAAATACCGGATACTTTCAAACAAATAGCCGTTTTTCACATCACTTTTTTATCTTTGACCCTTAGTAAAAAATCTTCAATGTTAACAAATATAACATATTATAGGTATAACCCCAGCAGAAAATAGTTATGTGTAAGTACCCAAAAGGCTAATTTTATTGGGTGAAAAGTTTAGATGCTAGAATGCCCACCAGTTTGAGAAACCTGGTTTCGAGAAAAATGCGTTTTATTTTGTGAACGCACAAGCAATTGATGTTTTCAAAATTCTGGTGCATCGTTATTATTTGTTGGACTAAAATATCCTTTTACCCTCATATTCTAGACACATATAGCTTTCAAATTATGGAATAGTAAAAAATCTTGTTTCGAGAAAAGCATGTTTAAACCTTTAAAACCACGTAAATACGTACAGTACATTGGTGCGATCCAGACATTTTAAAAACGTAAATTTGTTTTGGACTCAAATACCCTTTTACTGGCATATTCTAAACACATATAGCTTTCAAAATACGGAAAAAATAAAAATCGAAATTTTAATCAACGGCAATGAGAACCTTCCCTTAATAATAAGAACTAAAATATTATTCTTTCAATTCTTTTTACTATTTAATATAAAATCGAACTTGAAAAAAACTTTGTGGTTTTTAAAAATGACAGTTTCTTTAAGAGGGGAACACCAGTTGTAATTTTCGAAAAATCGTTTTTCTTTTTTTTTGCATTTTCTTAAAGTATACATATTTAGAAATGTGTCTGTAAATTTCTAAATTGATCAGGTGAAAAAAAATGAGATATACAGCACAATGCGGCGCGGCAGCGCGTCAGGTCGCTCCAGACCTGCCAACACTTACACCTGCCCTGCCGATATAAAATCATTGGAAACTCACTGGCAAAAACCACTGGTTTATTTAGGCTGTTTCAAAGCGCTTTTAACAAGTGTTTGAAACATTTACTCATTCAAAACTCACTAGGTTCTTTTTCGGTTGATTTATGAAAATTATAAATACCACCGGAAACCCTTGAGAGATAAAAAAAGTTTTTGGGTCCTTTCTCAGTTTATGACCAATATAAATACCTCCGCGGTGACACTCAGGTATAAAAATAATTTTTTCTGTAAACAATTAAAATAATGTTTATTTATTTCAACATTATATTTATTTATAATGAACTCAAACTATTTTCATGATTCTATTATGTTTACTACATATACCTATCACTTTGATTTCAAAAATGGTATCAGTTTTAACGTAATATTTATGGGTTATTGCAAATATAAAAAACAAATTTATACAAAAGATGTAGATCTCATTAAAATACACATTCTATGTTTAATGCATTTTTTACTGAAACCAATTAGTTTACGAAATAATTGCAAAAAACATAAATCACCATAAATGTAACGAAATACCAACATTATATCAATATTAAATTGCCTACAGTCGTAATTGCATTATTACATTACCGTCATTACGTAACATAACATTTATTACGTACCATTACGTAATAACGTAAAATTACGTGATTTACGTAATTTTCATGCTGTAATTACGAAAATCATATTTAAAAAATTGTAAACTTGATCATTTTTATGATAAATACTTTAAAAACCAACACAACTATAAGTTTTCCCACCGCTGTCTACATTCCACTTTCAGTAAGGCACCCCCCCCCCCTAGATTGTCCAAGACATAGGGGGGATAGGGGACCAGCCCTTAAAAGATTACATAAAAATACGTAAATTACGTTATAAATAACGTATTTATAGTGATTTCTAGTTTTTTACATTTTTCTTAAAAACTATGCACATTTGGAAAAAAATGTAAGAAATATAAAATGTGTATTTCGATGAGACCTACAACTTTTATCTAAAACATTTTTTTATATTTTTTTAATTTACTGAAATAAATGCAAAAAACCATTATGTTCATGGTTTTTACCATAAAGAAGAGCTAGTCGCCAATTTTGACTACGTTTTTCGTAATCAGAGCATCAAATTACATAAGTATACGAAGTATCAAAAAGATTTGAGGTTCGAGCATTTCGGAAGTTTATCCAATGTATAAGGAATTTCCGGAAAATTATATTTTGAAGAAATCCGATATAAGAAATCAGTTAGTCATAGCTATAGATATACTGCTATGCTTTCTCACTAAGTAAGAGAAAGTAAGGTACAGAATATACCTGGGTTAAAAAAGGACAAGAATAGTGTCCGTAGCAGAACTAATACTGTGCGAAACATACGAAACACAAGGTCAGTTCACAGTTGTGGTTCTAGAAGCAAGAGAGAATAAGGTTACCTGGGATAGATAAAGACAACAATGGCGTGCAAAATGTGAAAGAGGAAAATGTATAACAGCTGTCTGGGATAGATAAAAGCAGAGTAGAGAGAAAGAAAATGAGAACAGACATTTAAAAGGGTGTGAAAATTCTAAGGCATTCGTGTATTAACTTGTATGAACATTTTGTAATTAATTTTGAATTGTTGAAACAATTTTTTTCATATTTTCTATGTGAAATATTTTAAAAGCTTACAACTTTTTAAAAAGCAAAAGGAAAAAGAATGTAATTAATGTAATTAAATTGATTTAATTCAATCGATTGTTTAAACAATTGAAATCGTTTAAAATTAACTTTCGATGAAATTGAGCTAAAATTATGTGGTTTTTTGTCATTTGTATAAAAGAATCATAAAAAAGTTATTTATTCAAAATTCGCAGTGTATAATCAAATGTTTAAAACATTTTAATATGTTTAAACAATTTATGTTTCTTATATTTTCCAAATTAAACACTTTTTTAATTTTAAAATTAAAAACCTGGAGGTGACTCCAGGTCACCTCCAGTCAACTTCTTCAGTGAAGTTAACCTCAAAATGTGAAAATCGACTTCTCTAAAGTACCCAAGAACCCAACCAATGTATATGTCATTTCCAGCCAACTTCTTCAGGGAAGTTAACCTCAAAATATAAAAATCGACTTCTCTGAAGTACCAAAGTACTCAACCGACGTCCAGGTCACTTCCAGTCAACTTCTTCAGGGAAGCTAATATCAAAATGTGAAAATCGACTTCTCTAAAGTACCAAAGTACCCAACCGTTGTCCACGTCATATCCGGTTAAGGAGGTCTTCTACTCTCAGGGTTTAAAAAAAATTTTTTTTTTTTTTATTTCAATTTATATGTATCTGAGAATGCGCCACAGAAAGGATTTCGTGAGAATCACGTTCTTTTGCATGTTTCTGGGAACCGCAAAAACCCACGAGTTTTTGTTCACTTGTAACATTTGTTTATTTATAATGATTCCATCATCAACAAATTACCAATTTATATTTTTTGTATCTTTGCTGATGTCTAAAGACCCCTATAAAAACAAAAAACCTTGTACGGACCCGATATTAGCAGATTAACTCATAAGTTACTACAATCAAGTTATACACCATGTGTTAACTTTAAACTTCTTTTCCCGAAAGTAGTGTTTTTGAAGCTGCTGAGTAACATTTTATATAGTCATATAAAATTTATTTATTTATTTATATAGTCATATAGTCATTATATAAAAATGGTCATATTTAATTTTTTTTTAAATTACTCAGAAATGATGCAGCTATTTTTTCCCGTGTATGATTTTAAAAAAAATTTTCCGTTTTTTTTTGGCCTATAAAAGTCGAAAAAAAAGTAAAAAAAAAAGAAAATTTTTCCAAATTTTCGCATAATTTGGACAAAATGAAAAATAAAAAAAATTTGTCACAGGAAAAAATAGTCAACGTAACTATAAACATAAAAAAATTCATTTTTTAATTTTGGACTAACCCAGTGGCAAAATCGTGAATGAAGCGGGACCCTTGCATTTCTGAAACGCGTTTACGCAAGGGCATCTTAATGTCACCACTATTTTTTTCTTTCATCATGAACAATAAAATTTTAAAGTTAAAGGATGTATCTTGAAAATAAAAAAAAAATTGTCAAAAAATATTCAGTAGATCCTTCACAATTAATTCCCCAAAGAACCACTCAATTTCGGGCCTGGAGAGTAGGCTTCTTCAGGAAAGTCAACCACAAAATGTTGAAATCGACAACTCTGAAAGACCAAGAACTCCATCAAAGCCCAGGTCATTTCCGGACAACTTTCGCAGAGAAGTTAACTTCCCAATGTGAAAATCTACTTCTCTGAAATACTCAAGTACCAGTGTGATATCTAGATCATTTTCAGTTGACTTGTACAGGGAAGATAACCTCAAAATGTATAAATTGATGTATAATTGTATAAATGTATAAATGTATAATTGTTCTCAGAATTACCCCAGTAATTCTGAGACCAACTGATGTTCATTTATTTCCGGTTATCTTTCTCAAGGAAGTTTACCTTATATGTAGTGTGAAAATAAACAACGCTGAATAAACTAACATACTGACATTGCAAAACCAAATGTCTTGTTTTGAGACTTTTAGTCACCATATTTAAAACATTTAAACTTATGTTAATTTATTCAGAAAGATTTATTTTCACATTTTGAGGTTTCCTTAACTGAGAAAATTGATCGGAAATGAAGTAGACATCGGTTGTGTACTTGGGTACTTTAGAGATGTCGATTTTCACATTTTGAAGTTAACTTCCCTGAGGAAGTTGTCCGGAAATGATCGGGACATCGGGTGCGTACTTGGGTACTTTAGAGAAGTCGATTATCACATTTTGAGGTTAAATTCTCTAAAGAAGTTGACCGGAAATGTCCTGGACATCTGTTGGGTACATGGGTACTTTAGAGTAGTCGATCTTAACTCCCTTAAGATATTGACCTAAGAATCCAGTTATGCTTTGGATACACTAATCCCAGACAGTTCCCTACTATATCTTTTATGTTCTCATTTTGAAAAAAATTAACCCTTTCATCCCGTGACCAGAAAGCAATTTTTCTTTGGGCTAACTAGGGCTATTTCTACACGGGAAATTGTAAAAGTAAAAGAATTTGTAAATTGAAAAATTCGAGAGTTGGTTATTGGAAAATTGACAAATTAAAAAATTGGAAAAGTAGTTATTGGAAAATTAAAAAATTTTAAATTGGTAAATTAAAAAATTAACAAAATAGAAAAATTCGTAAACTGGTAAATAAAAAAATTTGTGATTGTTTTAATAGGAAATTGACAAATTAAAGAAATTGGTAAGTATAAAATTGGACAATTAGAAAATAAAAAATCGGGCAAGTTTGAGTTACACTCGCACCAAAACCGAGGGTTCCGTACACAAAACAAAATAATTTTTAACCCATTAAAGTCCAAATGCACAGATTATTTAGTGCAATTTCGAGGCCAGTTCATTCGCAAATGAGAAAAGAGATTTTTATCGGAAGTACCATTTCTTATGTATTTAAATGTGCTCTTTTGAAATATGCCATCGAAAATTTGTTTAAAAAATTATTTTTATTTTTTTTCCATTTTTTGCAAAAAACACGATTTTTTAACGCTTTTATTTTGATAAAACATAAGTTTCATGACGAAAATTTTTTTTGACAGCCAGGAAGTACAAAAAACGTGCAGTCGACAGTTGTACTTTAAAAATATGTAAACACATTTTCAACCCCCACCCCTGTTTTTTCGAAATGGCGTCATGAATTTTCAAAAACTGGCATTATTCACTCTACTTTGGTGCAAACTTTATCTTTCCATCAAATCATAAGGACAGAGACCTTTGTTGTCTTTTTTTACTTGAATAAACTCAATTATTTCATAAATAATAAAAAATTCAAAATGGCATATTCAAGATGGCGGACAAAATTTTTTAAAATTCTCTAAATTGGCTGAAAATTGTTACTTTGGTACTCAGATACAAAAAATGTAAAGTTATGATTTGATCATAATTAAATTATTTTTATTTGTAGCGTTGAGATAAGAACAATGTAAAATGTTAGGTGTTATGTTAATAGCCTATAAAAGCAAAGAATTTTTATGCCAATTCATCGTCAATATCTATTATTTCACCGAAAAAATAGTTTTAGAATGAGAGGATCCTCTCACTTTAATGCTCATTCCTCTCAATAAATAAGCGGACTCCTCTCAAACTGAGAGGATCCTCTCATTCTAAAACTGCTTTTTTGGGGGGTTCTACATTTCATATCTCAGAATTTAGTGATATAAATAACATACAATCATTTTCAGCTATTGCCAAATCATAGCATTTAAATTTTATTATCTGACCGTCTGAGAAACGAAAGCAATGTTGTTATCATTTCGTCGACTATATCTGTCTATATTAAGCATTTCATATCACATTTCGCTTTTTTATTATGATTTACTACTATGTATTTACCTAATGCTGCTAAAGAAAAAGGAAGCTGCATCTTTAAAAGATTCTTTTTTGATGATGCCTCACAACTAATGACGTTCAAAACAATCTTTAACTTATGTAAGCTAATGAATGTGTTGAAGCAACAACAATTCCTAACATATATGATGCAGATAAGACCCACAATGACATAGGTGATGAGGAATCTGACTTGGCTAATATAGAAGAATTTGAAAATGATTCACTACTACCGATGGAAGCTAATGTTCAAAAGTATGAGTACTTTTATGAGTACATACTATACCAAAAAGAAAACAAAAATTGGAGTAAAGCCATGAATACATGTCTGAAAATAGATAAAAACGAATGAAGAATCTGTTTTAAATAAAATACGTTTAACAAATAAAGAAAAAAAATGTATTTTCACATTTTTCAATTAAAGTTTGTTCCGAATGGTTTATTAATGACTTTTTAAGATATATTTAAAAATTTTCAAATTTTGGCCGCCATCTTGAATCCGCTATTTTGAATTTTTAAATTTAACAAACATATTCGAATTCAGAGACCCCAAAAACTTCCGAGTAACCATTTTCAGCCAATTAGGAGAATTTCACAAATTTTTGTCCGCTATCTTGAATCCGCCATTTTGAATTTTTAAATTTAACAAACATATTCGAATTCAGAGACCCTAAAAACCCCCCGTTTTTTGTACTTCCTGGCTGTCAACAAAATTTTTTCGTCATGAAACTTATGTTTTATCAAAATAAAAGCGTTAAGGTATTAGTCGCGTAAATGCTACCGCAAAACTACCGCAAAATAAAAAGTACAATAAATAAACTTTTATATCAACTCACTTGCTTCCTTGTGACCTCTTCTAATGTAATGTAAGTAATTTTCATGATTTTGCGTCATGTACTATAAGTTATCATATCATGATGTATTGCTGACATGTTTACGACATTTTTCAATGAAACTACGTAAAAATTAAAAATTTTGAATTCTTAAATTATTGTATTTTTTATTCGGCGTGGTCAATAAAGTTAATTTTTTTTTTAAAGGATTTATATTATCTCAATGAATATAAGAGACATTTTTTACATGCATTTAGTGCTATTGCATGTAAAAGGTATCAACTTTGAATTTATATTTTAAAGCTCAGAAGTGGTCAAAATTGTTAGGATAGATCTCATTTCATAGATAAATACTTCATGAATACAGAAACAAAGTTTTAAAAAAATCTGACGAAAGTCATTTTACACGATTAATACCTTAAAAAATCGTGTTTTTTGCAAATAAGTGCAAAAAAAATTAAAATTATTTTTTAAACAAGTTTTCGATGGCATATTTCGAAAGAGCACATTTAAATAGATAAGAAATGGTACTTGCGATAAAAATCTCTTTTCTCATTTGCGAATGAACTGGCCTCGAAATGGCACTAAAAAATCTGTGCATTTGGGCTTTAATGGGTTAATGTATTTGATACTATTAAATATATAGTATATAAATATATTATACATATTATATAAAATATAATATACAATGCATTTTTAATAAAAAATGGACCACACTCCCCACCCCCCTCTCTTAAAAAATATTTTACTAAGAGAGTTCAAATTTTGTACAGGAATGTAATGTAAGGTGTAAATTACATAAAAATTATAGAGAGCGTGATGGTGATAGCGCTGTCAACGAAAAATCTAGAAATTTTGGTCAATATCCATAAAAAAAACTCAAAAATCATTTTATTTCCTTAACAACGTTATGACTAACTTCTGCAATCATGTTCTCTACAATTTTTCTTTAATCTACATTTGAAAATATACTTGTGTACCAAATGAATTGTTTGGAAATAAATTGTTTTTGCTCGAAAACACTATGATAACAGCCTGCAACAAGGTTCTCTATAGTTTTTCTGTAATCTATACGGCAAACTACATATGTATACAAAATTTTAGCACTCTAAGTACAATAGTTTGGCAGATATAGAGCTGGAATTGTACACTTTTAATGCATTTTTTCTAAAAAAAAGACCGTACCCCCCCTAAAAACCTTTTTATTTCCTTGACAACGCTATGTTAAACCTATTTAATCATGTTCTCTATAATTTTCCTGTAATCTACACGTGAAATAGTACATTGTGCAACAAGTACGGAAAGGAGCTGTTTTCCGGCGAGTTTAAAAGTTGTTGCACGAGCGAAGCGAGAGCAACAATTAAACTCATCGGAAAATGCTTCTTTCGTACGAGTTGCACACGGTGCTTTGTGTAACAACTGTATAAAAAAGACATTTTTTATGTTGTTTTAAGAAATAAAAACTTCTGTATATTAAATACTCTTTATACTTTTATTTTGTCTTATGAAATAAATAAAAAAAAGTACAAGATTTGACAAATCATTGTTAATGTCATCTGTTAAATTTAATTTATTAACATTTTTAAAAATATATTTACTTATGGTATGTGATTTAACGCAAAATTACTTTTTGTGCGTGTGAACGTGAATATTAAAATTGGAACAATTTGCAAAGTTAAAATGTATATCTTGACCGGATAATAATTGATTGACAGCATTTTGTTCTAACACATTTGATTGCACGTGATTTGAAGAATTATTAATATTAATATTTTCATTAAAGAGATTACGACTCGGCATTTCAAATTCGGGAAATGAGAAACTTAGATCCGAACTACCGAACTGGTTGATTTTTTTTTTTGCTCGCAGTCATTACCAACTGTTTGATGCTTACGATTATCATGGCCTTTTGATTCAGACATCTTTATACCTGAAGCTCCTGCTTTTTGAGGCTGAAAATTTAAAGTAGAACTACTAGACAACTAAATTTCGGAAGATTTTTTATCCATAGTTTTTTTTTCTGTCCGATGGAGTCCGCTATATAACCTTCCACCACCGTTGGTGATTTCCAAGCTCCATGACGTTTCATATCGGACATCGTGGCACCTGCAAATTAAATATATAAAAATATTATATATTATAGTAAAATTTTGTCTTATTTAATGTCTTAATAATTTTAATATTATTACCTGCATTAGCAAGTAACGTTGCTGATGTGCGCCGGAAACAATGCCCGGTGTATGAACTGGAATTTGGAATCTTTAGATATTCTGCTATTTTTTGTGGCATTTTGGCAAATGTATTCCTGCCGATAGGTTGCATGGTGCACTTTTCTGATCTGTATCCAAGAAAAAATCTATGTGTTTTTGCGTTTGAAGGTCGAAGAGCTTCATATTTTTCAATTATCTTTAAATATTCTTTTCCAATAACAAAGGATCTGGGTGTGTCTGTTTTTGTTTCTGGTATTTCAACCAAAAGTAATTCGCCCTGTTTTTCCAAATAATTTATCGACAAATTGGTTAATTCTTCCAAACGACAAGCACCATATAAACCGAAAATCATGGCAACCTAGAATTAGAATTTTAATTTATTAGTATTTTAAGTATTAAATTAATTATTATGAATTTGAATAAAACAATTATGTTAGTTGAAAAATACATTTTTTAAAAAGATTAAGATAACTTTTAATTTAAACTACCTTAGTTGCTAAATAAATCGAATCTGGAGCTTCTGTGATGAATTTTATCACTTGTTCCGATGTGAAAACACTGGATTTCTTGAGTCGAAAACCTTTTGAATTACCTTTCAAAAAAGCGCACAAATTAACATAACCGCTGATTTTCACGTTGTTTTTGACATTTAAAGTGCTTCTTAACATTGCGTACACTGACCATAAGGTAGAAGGTTTTTGCTTTTGTGATAAATGCTTCATGTAAGCCAGAAGCACATTTTCTGAAAAATTTTCGAGCTTTTTTTGAGATCGCCAATCCATGAATTTTTTGTAAGTTATTTCGTATTTCTCGCGAGATTTTCGTGGTAATATGGTCGCTTTTGCTTCAGCTGCAGCAGCAGCAATTTCAGGAGGGGTACTATACTCCTGCTCTTCATTAGCAAATGAAGAATTTGCATCAAGATTGACGTTGTCAAGATCGCTCATTTTCAGGTTATGTCATCCAGTTGTTGACTTTGAAACAATTTAGCGCGTATGCGCGGTAAACGGTAAGATTTTTGTCAAATGTCTGGTAAGGTTATATCGAAATCGATATTAATCAAAAATCAGTCAATGTCAATGATCGATCAAGCAAGCGATTAAACGTAATCGATTTATTAATGGATTCAACTGATTCTCGTTTTATGTTCTGGTTAAAAATACAAAATTAAATTACATTCGATTTTTAAATCAATTTTTCCATTTTTCTTTCCACAAAAGTCAATTAATTATTCACTAGTCGATATTTTGAATATTACTTCATATCTCTAATCTATAAATAAACTATTTTCATCAAATCAAATTTTCAAAACTTTGATTTGATTATTCGCTAGGTTGCGTTAATTTCCTGCACTGAGTGCAGGAAAATTTTGATTTGGATGCAGAAAAGTACACGCGCATGCGCAGTAAGCATTTTACGTTATAAAGCAGAAATCAGATATTTTGTGCATGTTAAGAGGTGTTTATCTTGCAGGTGTTACACAAATATATTTGTGTACCAAATTTGAACTTTCTAAGTCAAATAGTTTGGAAGTTCAGGGGGGGATACGACCATTTTTTTTAGCATTTTTTGTAAAAAATATTTTTTTTTGCTCGAAAACACTATGATAACAGTCTGCAACAAGATTCTCTATAGTTTTTTTGTAATCTAGATGTAAAACTACATATGTGTACCAAATTTCAGCACTCTAAGTATAATAATTTGGTAGATAGGGGGCAGGAATGGTACAAATTAAACGCATTTTTGCTAAAAAATGATTTTATCCCCCCCTTATCTGCCAAACTATTTAACTTAGAGAGTTCAAATTTGGTACAAAAATGTAGTATCATATGGACCAGATCGCGGACTGTTACGTTACATTTGTACGCACATTTCAACAAAAAGTTTCCAAAACCACACGAAATTGAATTGTTTTAATATCTTTTATGCATGCATCTAAAAGTATGCTTCTCTATCACTTAGAAAAAAAGTTCAGTTCAATTAAACAAACCGTTTAGTTAACTTAGTTTATTTGATACAACAAAAAAGTTTTATCAGATTAAATAAGCATTTGGTTCCTTGCAACAAATGCCTTGGTTTCAAGAAAGAAAATTATTATTTAAATGTATTTGTTTCGTTCGACCAAACTCTTTCTTTGTACTAAAATAAGTGTTTAATAAAACACCATTTATTTCAGTCAACAAAAAAGTTTGGTTTATTTAACCAAATGTTTTGATCCGTTCAATTAAAGTTTGGTTGATGCAAATAGATATAATATATAGTCCAACTCGAAATGCGTTTAAACAAGCGTCATGTCAATCGCGTCGTAGCGTATAAAGTGCTTTTCTATTATCATAACTTGTGTTTTATAAATTTAGTGAGTGTTGTTTTCTTATTTCAGAAATTATGGATTACGTGGAAACTTCCTACAAAGTGAGCTATAGTGTGTTTTAGGTTATTAGTGTATTAAAGAGATTTTGAT
The DNA here is from genome assembly GCA_037103525.1 of Ganaspis brasiliensis. Classification (NCBI taxonomy): domain Eukaryota; kingdom Metazoa; phylum Arthropoda; class Insecta; order Hymenoptera; family Figitidae; genus Ganaspis; species Ganaspis brasiliensis. The sequence goes on from JAZKLR010000014.1 coordinate 2,331,081, forward strand.
TGCCTGCAGGTTATGTTTAACACATCGTGTGTTTAACTGTGCTTGTAACATTTGAGTGACTTATTGTGACTTTTCAATTGTTTAATAAATTTGGAAGTAAAAGATTTTTCTACAGAGAAACGCTCCGTAAGAAAACAACCTTGAAGAGAAGAAAATTTTGTTTCTAAAAATGCTTAACTGTTATGCACTTTTCTATAACATCTGAATTTCTTAATATTTTATTTGCATATTTATCAGTTAACTTCCAGTTTATTATGATGATTATTATTATTACTTTGAAATCATAAATATAAAATTGGAAATTAATTAATAATATACAAATAAAATATTGAATTGGAAAATTCAAACATTAAAGAAAAATAAATAACATTTGATTGTATAAACCAAAATATTTATTTGAACGAACCAAATAAATTTAATACAATTAATTTGTTTGTATGAAACAAACTTTTTGGTTGGATAAAACAAAATATTTAGTCAACTGTAATAAACCATTTGGTTAATTCAAACAAATGTGTATAATCAAATTATTTGGTTATATAAACCAAACATTTGTTTAACTGTATATCAATGCATTTTTTTGGTTGATTCAAACAAAGTTTGGTTGTTGAAAAGAAATTTTTTTCTGAGTGTAATAACAGTTTTTACTAATATAAACATTTCCGTATGTTTTGTTATTTAAGAGTTATGAATGTTTTAGTACGGACTCTTACGTTACATAGTTTTGAAAGTAAGCTTTAGAGCTGTCCTACATTGTTGAAAAAGCCTGTTCTTCTAGTTGACTATTTTTAACGTGTAGTAGATAATTTCGTAGCTTTTAAATGCAAGTAATAAAATAAATGTCAATAACACTAAAAAATTTTTTTAAATTTTTTAGAAACAAAAATGTTTGGACTGTTACGTTAAACGAAAAGACTGTTACGTTACCTGTGCGATTTATGTTCATGTAAAAAGTAAAATTAGGTATTAAAAATGGCTTCCATTGCTTTATTTTACATAATGAACATTAACTCGGTTGTCTTACTATTAAACAATTAAAAATTACAATGGATTTATATAAAGTTTCAAGCAAGCAACAACACTCTGATTACACAGCCACACAAAAATAAATATCTTGATCTGGGAACAAGACCCATATATTCCTACGAATTTTGAAGAGCTAATTCCGAATTCGAGATCAGAATTGTCCAGACGGGTCTGAGTTAGAACTTAACCTTAAAAAACAAGTTAAAATCGCTCATATAGCAGACAAAAATATATTTTTTTTTAAAATGCTTAATTAAACTCACTATATGGGGGTTTATAGGGTCGCTGATAACAAATCTATTCATGACTTTTTAAAGTTGATAATGGGAAAATCAAAATGTCTGAAAAAAATTAAAATTTTTAAAATTGATAATAAAACTCAAATTTGGATGTACGCTTTGAATCTAGGTTCAACTTTTTCAAGATTATGAATAAATCCTGACCTTAAATAGTATTATAAGAACCTATATTGAGTTTCATTAATTTAAACAATAATTTAACATTTTTGTCTGCTATTTTGCATTTGCCATTTAAAATTTTGAAAAATCATGAATAAAATCGTTATCAGCTATCCCAAAAACTCATAAATACTGTGTTTCATTAAGTTTGTAGAAAATTATGCTTTTTTGTCCGCCATTATACATCAGCTATTTTGAATGTTGAAAAATTATGAGCGAACTCATTATCACCGACCCCAAAAATCCCCATTTACTGCTTTTATTAATTTTAATCAATAAGATAAAATTTGATCCAACATGGATGACATTTTCTATTTTTTGTACAATTTGCGCTATTTTCGCGTCGCTTTTTTAAATATAATGTATTAAGGGGATGTGATGGATATGGCGTCACTGGTTTAGGCAAAATTTTTCCGTAACTTTTCTGCCAAAATATTGAACATTTTTTCACGAAACTTGGTAGAATTACCTAAAATATTATTAGGAAGGTCTTTCTGAATCAAAATTAGTTTGGAAAAAAATGCAATTTTTCTATAATTTTCCAAAATTAATTGGGTCGCGGACATTTCCACCAAAACCCAATTGACCGAATTTGTAATTGGCCGAAATTTAATTGTCCGAATTTGTAATTCTACAAACTTGCATTTATCAGCATTTGCAATTCCCCGAACTTGCGTTTGTCCGAGCTATTAACTTCCCGAATTTGTATTTGTCATAACTTTCAAATCATCAAACTGACATTTGCCAAAACATTTAAATCGACGAAATTGCATTTGTTAAAATTTTTAACTCCGCGAACTCGTATTCGTCTGAACTTTTAAATCCACGAACTTGCATTTGCCCGAACTTTGAAATCACCGAACTTGCATTTGTCAAAATATTCAATTACCAGAATTTGCATTTGTCCGAACTTTGAAATCACCAAATTTGCATTTTTCCGAACTTTGAAATCACCAAACTCGCATTTAGCAGAATATTCAACTCTCCAAATTTGCAACTGTCAGAACTTCTAAATCCCTGAATTTGCATTTGTCCAAACTTTAAAATCACCGAACTTACATTCGCCCGAATTTTGAAATCTCCGAATTTGTAATTGTCCGAACTTTGAAATCACCGAACTCACGTTTGGCCGAACTCTTAAGTCTCCGAATTTGCATTTGGCCGAACTTTTAAAATACCGAACTTGCATTTTTCCGAATTTTTAAATCACCGAACTTGCATTTGTCAAACTCCTTAAGTCACCGACTACTCGTGTCCCCGAATTTGCATTTGTCCGACCATCGGAAAGTAGGTTTTCTAAAGGAGTCTTTTGATTGGCTGGTAATGTTACCGGGAAATTTACCATCCAATCATAAGACTCCTTTAGAAAACATACTTTCCGATGGTCGGACAAATGCAAATTCGGGGACACGAGTAGTCGGTGACTTAAGGAGTTTGACAAATGCAAGTTCGGTGATTTAAAAATTCGGAAAAATGCAAGTTCGGTAATTTAAAAGTTCGGCCAAATGCAAATTCGGAGACTTAAGAGTTCGGCCAAACGTGAGTTCGGTGATTTCAAAGTTCGGACAATTACAAATTCGGAGATTTCAAAATTCGGGCGAATGTAAGTTCGGTGATTTTAAAGTTTGGACAAATGCAAATTCAGGGATTTAGAAGTTCTGACAGTTACAAATTTGGAGAGTTGAATATTCTGCTAAATGCGAGTTTGTTGATTTCAAAGTTCGGAAAAATGCAAATTTGGTGATTTCAAAGTTCGAACAAATGCAAATTCTGGTAATTGAATATTTTGACAAATGCAAGTTCGGTGATTTCAAAGTTCGGGCAAATGCAAGTTCGTGGATTTTAAAGTTCAGACGAATACGAGTTCGAGGAGTTAAAAATTTTAACAAATGCAATTTCGTCGATTTAAATGTTTTGGCAAATGTCAGTTTGATGATTTGAAAGTTATGACAAATACAAATTCGGGAAGTTAATAGCTCGGACAAACGCAAGTTCGGGGAATTGCAAATTCTGACAAATGCAAGTTTGTAGAATTACAAATTCGGACAATTAAATTTCGGCCAATTACAAATTCGGTCAATTGGGTTTTGGTGAAAATGTCCGCGACCCAATTAATTTTGGGCCAAAATTTGAGCAAATTCAGGTCAGAGAGACCTTCCTAAAGACGTTTTAAGTAAATGCACCAAGTTTCGTGACAAAATATTCAATATTTTAAGAGAAGAGTTACAGACAAAGTTTGCCTATACCAGTGACGTCATAATCCATCACATGCCCTTAATGAATGTATATTTTTAATGTTCAAACAATTTGTGTCAATTTCAGATTCAGTGCATCAAAATACATAGGAATATATGTTTTTTTTTCACAGATCAAGATACTTTTTTCGGGATATTGTGATATGGGTGAAAAAAAACTGTTACGTTACAAATTGATTTTGGCTCTGAAAACAGAAACAATTGAATATGTTGCTGATTTTATATTTTATTTAGAAAATAGCATAAAAATGCTCAAAAAATATTAAGTCATTGTATTTAGTTGACGTAATAGATTTTGCGTCAAAAAACTTTTTGGGATTTTGGACTGTTACGTTACATTAAAAAAAGGGGTCAAATTCTTTTGCATTACAAATGTTATAAAAATTTTTTTCTTTTAAGTATTTAATTTAGTTACTTTCAGTTAACCTAACTCTATCTAAAAATAACGGACAGTACGTAAAAAGTAACATATATTTAATAAAATGCAACTTTTTGTTTCGTGTTACGTTTTTGTTCAATTTTATTAATCTCGATACTACAAAGAAACAAGCCTGAGTTTTTGAACAGACCACTGATTTCGCATTGATATTTATTTCATTCAATACTTTGAGATGTATATAGCCTGCAAATAATCAAGAACCCATGGAATTTGAAAGTAAAATTTTTTGTCCGTGGTTTCATTTTTCGTGATCTGGTCCATATGTAGATTACAGAAAAATAATAGAGATCATTATGGTGATAACGTTGTCAAAGAAATTGCAAGAGTTTTCAACCGAAAAAAAAAATCAAAAATGATCAAAGATCCTGTTATTTTCTTGACAACGCTATGACCAACTCCTAGAATCACATACTCTATAATTTTCCTTTAATCTACATGTGAAAATACATATGTGTACCTAATTTGAACTTTATTCAAATAGTTTGCCGGCTAGGGGGGGGGGGGGATACGATTTTTGACAAAGTCTTTTCAATAGGGTTCCGTGCGTACACTTGTAGTGTACGGAACCCTAAAAACGAGAAGAGCACAATTTTGCGCGCGTAGCGCGCTTTGGAAGTTCTAGTTTACATAAAATTATATATTGATCTCACATAATTATAACCTGTGTATGCCATTTGCAATGTGTGTGTTTTATATATTTCTATATTGCTTAGTAACTATGTAACTATGTATATTATGTATATTTTTATCTCAAAAAGGTTCTTTAAAGCCTGTGAAAATTGAAATAAATAAATAAATAAATATTTAATAAAGGGTCACAAATAGCTTGTGTCAATATCATTTTAGTTGCTTTTGAAACTAAATTTCAAAGGACTGCCTCAAAAGGGGCAAAATATTCCGACCTGGCCTAAGTACAGCAATAAACTCCAATGCGCTAGTAGCTCACTCAGCCAGTGCGCCTGCAGTAAGTTTTCAATGATTTTGTAACGGTAGGGTGGTGCTCAATGGTTATTCCACTTTTGTTTTACGCTTAGATTTACAGTTTTTGTACCTACCCTTCATAATTTTGAGGAAAGATAGAGTAATATGACAATCAAATGTCATTTCAAGTATTTGCCAAAAAAGTACGTTAAAACTTTAAATGCGTTTTTCTCAAAAAGACATTTTCAAAGTCGGTGATCACAATTACTTGAAAACCATTAAACCGATTTACTTGAAATTTGGTATGCTTATTTTACACATCTAAGCCCAGTTAGTGATCGAAGGATTTTTTTTTATTCAAAACTTTTTTTTATATATAGTCAGAAAAGACAGAAAATTCCCTTCCAAATTGTATATAGTAAGGAAACAAATTCGATCCAGGAAGGTAAAAATTACAAAAAACAGAATTTCTTCCTTTTTTTTGTATTTTATTAAGTCACGCAACGTTTCAATGACTGGTGTGTCATCCTCATCAGGCTAAATTTTTTTTATGAAATAAAAATATACACAAATTAAACACAGCACTAACAAACTAATCACAATAAATAAATTAATTAATTAAAAGTTACCTAAAGTACAATAAAACTACATGATTTAGTCAATTAATTAAATAAAAATATTCAAATTGAAAAATTGTCGTCAATACGGTAGGAGCATCATGTCCAAACTGATTATGAAGAAAGAAATTAATTGTACGATATTTGGTAAACAGGGGTCGATGCACCCAAATATAAACAGAGGTGGCAATCGCTAAATTTAAAACAGAGACAGTAAAGATTAGACAGAGAAAAAACAATCATAAGTTCAGTCGGTCAATAAGTGGAAAATAAATTCTATTAAGATATAAAATTTCAGATTTTTTATTAATTGTAAATTCGTTACTTTTTATGTGTAACATTTCTGAAAAAACGCGTTTTTTGTAATCAGACTCACGATCAAGAATAGTCGCATTGTTCCAATCGAACTCATGTTTGAATTTAGATTGATGTTCGAATATAGCGAATATTTTTTTTTATATAGCTTAAAATCGACCGATTTTTTTAAACGAAAATCCTACTTTTGACTTTGACAGGTAGCCATTTTGTTAAATATTTTTTTTTCTTCAAATCCTTCAATCACTAACAGGATAATCTTATAATAAATGTAAATCAATTTCATTTTTGCATTTCAGACGAAGCATACATGCGGAATCCTGCTCACCGCAAATCACCTGTTTTTGGAAGGCGTCGCTTCAATGGCTCATATCTTTGAAAGTTTTGGTTAAAAAACACTTTTTTTTAAATTACAGCTTTTAACATGTTCTTTTAACTAATAAATAGTATTCTTTAAAAAGTTTCATGGTTTTCTAGGAAAACATTCTTGAAAAAATCACTTTTTTTGAGTTACAACTGGTGTTCCCTCCTTAAGGTTTGAGGTTATGTCACACGTTACTTTTAGTTGAATGCATTATTTCACACTTTCACGATATTTTTGAGTACTTTCTTATAACAATCTATTTATATTGAAAATATTTGCATGGATTATTTGCTTAACTTGATAAACATGTTGTCCGTCATGTCACATTCGACAAGTCCGATCTTAGTCCAGTGAACAGGGACTTTTAGACGGTAATAACTTAGAAGGTCGATGTTTTTTGCTAACACCCTTTATTTTGGCATACAATTCAAGACCCAAGTTTTCGGCAGGCGTAGCGACCGGGAACCCGGTTAAATGTTTTAAAAAATGTGCAAAAAATCACGTTTTCTGAAATTGACCGTTTTCTGTGCATTTTAGGTGAAATATATGTCATATAATAGAAAAAGAATATAAAATTCTGAGTCTTTTAAAAAAAAATTAAATTAATTACCCAAATAGTTCCTGAGTTATGTCTTTACAAAGTTGACTAATTTTTCGTCATTTGCCCCGAAAAAACCTTGTTTTCAAAAACTGACACCGAACTTTTTTTTACGTACTAAGATAGAAAAATGATGTACATAAAAGTTGTAGTAGACTATATTAGCTTTAAATTCCCGTTTAGAAAAATAAATTCGGCCAAATAGTTACCGAGCTACGACCACTTAAAGTACACTAGTTTTCACGTTTTTTCACATAGTTGCAATTTTCTTAGTTCGGATCGATTGCTCATGTATTTTATTGTTGTTAAGTACATAATACAAGTTTGTTTCTATAAAATTTTGCATTATTTAAAACAAACTTATATCCTACGATTAATTTTTTTGATATGGGTTCGTCCATAAACTACGTAGCCTTATTTTTGGAAATTTTAACACCCCCCTACCCCCACGTAGACGCTGTTACATGTATTAGCGCCATTTTTTCCTCTCATCGTAGACAATAGCTTGACCCCCCCTCCCCCTTGAAGTGCTACGTAGTTTATGGACGACCTTATGATGTTTTGAAAATTCACATTTTTGGTCATATTTCGGTAATAACTTTTCTCACATGGAATATATAAAATAAATGATAAAAAAATAGTTATATAACAAACTCTATTCGACTTAAATTAAAACGAATGTCTTATTATTTATCATATGTTTAATAGTGTATGAGATGTGCTTTTTTTTAACATACACCTTTTCAGATATTTTTTCTATTAGTGCATGTAATACATGGTTTTATAAAACATTTTTGTCCTCCCTTCATGTAAAGTATGTCATTTCATGCACTAAAAATGAGCGCAAAGTAAGCTATTGCTGCCCGATGAAGATGCAGAGGGTACAAAAAACTTTTGAGCCCGCTATGTTAGACTCTAGGGCGCAAAATCCACTTTTACGCCCGCTTGCAATCAAAATGGTCAGAATGCATTCTACTTTCCTATATAGATTGGTTTTTTACTATTATATGGTATTTGCAGCTCGTGCCTTCAATGACAGACTTTCAAAGCAGGTAGAACAAAAAACGTTGTTCGTACAACGAGCACAAAGGTAATTAGCACTCGGGCGAAATTGGGAGATCCTCGGCGACCCTCCTGCACCCTCGGCTTCACCACAGGTGCATTTTGGGTCCCCTCGATTTTCCAATTTCGCCTTTGCTGCAATCACCTACTTTGAGTAGCAGCGGCCACTGTTTATTTTATGTATAATACCGTATTTTTATTATTGAAACAAATTAGAAATGGCGTATCATTTAATTCAACTTATTTTTTTAGTATAGTAACTCCATTATTTCATTTCTTTTTTATAAAAAACTACTATTCTGTAAATTTAACCTTAAAGTGTTCGGACAATTTAAGAAATGAGTGTCGCATTGAACGTCATATAAAAATGATATTATATTTGTAATTTCTGACACTATTGAATTTATTTTTCAATTGATATCCTTAAATGATTCTCTAACGATTATTTAAGACATAATTTGTTGTTACTTTACTGAGCTAAATAATTAAAATAGAAAGTTTCTTTTACTGTGGCCAGACTTACCCGATAAACTTTTGAGGGTTAGTATATTTTACTCCTTATATTTGTCCTTATGTATCTCTTAATTAATATGTTTATTTTATTATTGGAAGCATTTTAAGTGTTGACAAATAGTTTGTCTTCACCACGAAACAATTTAATTATTGTTCTTGAAATATTTACACAATTTATTGACCAAAAAGCTTAAGGGGCCGGGGCTGCCCGACTTTCCCATATAAGTTGTGAAAATCACTCAAAAAACTATGACATCTTTTCAGTAATTTTGCTTCCTCATAGAGGAAGCTTTGTGATCGTTAAAATCTTCGATTTTCCAAAAATAGTCTAAATCGACTCATTTTTATCTAAAAAGCGAATATTTTCATTCCTAAGCAAATGTCCAAATTTATGTGTGTGTGTGTGTGTATATAGCGTTTTTTGTGTACAAGATATCTTGAGAACGCTCAAACGGATTCCAATAAAATTTGGATGACTTATTAAGCTCATGAATATCTAAATTTGGACACAAGGATTTTTGAAAATACTCAACTAAATTTTTTTGAGCACCTTTTTTCATCGAAAAAAATCGTTTTTTGCCAAAAAATTTTTTTATACTAAAATTACAACTTAATGAATACAAAAATCATATTCCTTATCTCAAAACAAATCGATTGACCTATATAACTTTTATAAAAGATCAAGAATTCGTAAAATAATTCATATTTTTACATTTTTTTGCATTTAAAATTCTTTATTTTTAAATACCTCCCCCAATTAACTTATATATTAATAATTTCTTGCTTCCTCTGTGAGGAAGCAAATTATTTTGCTTACTTGGAAGCGAAATGTCCATGAAATGGACATAATTCTCACCTAGTTTAAGAAATAGTTGTACAAACAAAATTTTTTATATACAGTTCGAATTTTTGTATATTTGTGTAGAAAACAGTCCTTGTTAAATTTTTTGTGTTAAAGTTTAACATTTTTTATGTGTTGATTTAACTCATCCTTCAAAAATGTCAATCGATTCTTGAACATATAACTTCAAATTTCTTAGTAAAAACACTGTAATTTACGTTTATTAAAAAGATTTTTTGCGATGAAAAAAGGTTTTCAAAAAGTGTGATTGAATATTTTCAAAAACCCTTGTGTCAAAACTTAGATATTCATGAGCTTAATAACCCAGTGTGCACGTTCTAGAACTGTTCCGAGACCAAAATGAGAACAGTGTTACAGAACAGATGTAACAGTTTTGTTATGGAACAGTTCTAGAATGAAAGTGTAACGAAAATTCTAGAACACTGTTACAAAAATGTCATATAATTGTTCCATTACTGTGTTTTAGATTTATTCTGTAGCACGTGTTCTGTCTTTGTTCTAGAACAATCATGTAACGTATGTTCTAGCACTATTTATATGTCACTCTTTTTCATAAGGGTATATATATTGTTTTCTTTAAATGATTCTATAAAATGACAACAGTATGTAAACTAACATATTTTACATTATAAAATATTTGAGTCAGCATAATTTTGACACAGTTTTTTTATTATAATTGTTATATTGTACAAAGAAGGTAAAATGTTTTTTTTTTTGTACAAATGCAAAAATCAGAAATATTATTTTGTACAATTGCTATAATTCAAAGATATTAAATTTATAATATTAAATTAATACATTAAATAGATACTAAGAATTCAATTAACTAATTAAAATCAAATATTTAACAATTAGAACCTAAAAATCTTTAACTTTAGCAATTGTTCAACATAACATTTTAACTTCTTTGTACAATATAACAATCTTAAAAAAAATTTTGGGTAAAAATCATACTGACTTAAATATTTTAGTATGTATTAAATAAGTTTGTGCAATATATGTATATTATTTTGTTTACTTTGTAAAATTTAAGAGGATTATATTTAATTCTATTAAATATATTAAATATAAACTGTTTGCTCTCTAAATTTGAATAAGTGAAAATTCACTTATTAGATGTCAAAAGTCTTCCACACTGAGAAAATAAGTTGATTAAATATAACAAATTTTTGATTAAATTTAGCAGAGAGAGGTAGTTGATATAGCACCTACAAAGCTTTTTGTTTATTATTAGCAGATTAAATGCTACTGTTAACCTTGAAGTTTGGTTGTGATCGCCGGTATCTTGTTTTGAACGGATCGGATCGTCTCGTAGTAACGAACGATAACGATGTTGGCAATTAATTTTTAACGTTTAAAATAAGAAATGTTTATGATGCTGAAGTGCACAACGTTTCTGAGAAATGTAAACAAATTTTTTATACTATTTAAAAATTTATGGATAAATATTATTAATTATTAATTGAATTAGCTATATAAAAGAACTAAAAACAGTTTTAAAGGGTTATTTGACAAAAAAATCAAAATTTTGAAATTAAATTTGTTCGTTCCTTAATAATTTTATTTTTATATTTTCATGTAAGGTTTAATAAATTTTCATCAATTTGAGAGGCTTTAAAACATTATTTACAAACTTTCAAGAGTGAACTTTTTCAGAATTATGAAGATTTTAACGTATTTATCCATCAGTTTTATACTTGAAAAAGAAAATAGATTTTTGATGAATTTTCATTAAATTGTGAGAAAAAGTTATTTTATATGTGTCTTCTGTCTGTTAAAATTTTATTACTCCTTACGATGCTCAAAATTAAGACATTCAGGTTCGAAATTCCAATTGTGTATGGAAAATGATAAAAAATTGGAATTTCGAACATGAATATCTCAATTTTGTGCATCGCAAGGGGTACTGAAATTTTGACCACATAGAAGGCAGATATGGGTGATTCCACTGACTTTCGACTGAGAGGTGTTGCTGGCATATCTAAAAAAAAATTTATTTTACATAAAAATCAATATTAAACATCGTAAAATTCATTTTTAATAAAGATTTTGTTAAATATTTTTTTATTTATTTAAAAATTGTAATTAAAGACGACAGAGTTTTTAGTCCACATTTCAAACTTTTTGTAATTAATAAATATAGACTCTAATAAAATGATGATAAAAAGAAATGGTAGTATACATTCTAAAGATTTCTTTTTGATAATTTATTCCGTGCATAAAGCTTAATTATAATAAGAAAAAATTTTCTTTTTATTATTATGGATTTGATATAGAACAGCGTTCTACAACATTGTTATGGATATGTTCCAGAACTATGTGCCCCCATAGGAACAACATAATTACTAACCAGATCATGGTCTGGTTCTAGAACTTATTACTTTGCGTTCTAGAGCCGTTACAGAATTGATCTGTAAGCTTGCACACTGGGTAACTATCTCTCTCAATCATTAAGCTACCTAATGTCTCTTTACCAGGGGTCTACAGAAATAGCTAACTATCTCTCTTAATCTTTAACCTACCTAATGCATTTGTCTCTTTGGCCTTTCCAGAGTCTATATTTTATCTGGCGTGATTTACTTGACGTTGCGAAAAAACGTCATGTAATTTATATTATAGATAAATCTATAGATAAATAAGGGTAAAAGCTATTGTGTAGTAACAGTTTAGTCCTAGGTTTTCTTAGTAGAGAAAAACTACGTATGTATTATTTTTCAGTAGGGGAGACCACCCTACAGTTGGTAATGTCAAACAATACAGTGTAGTAATGAAAAAAATCGTTTTTGGACATTGATAAAAAGATTAACCTGAAATATATTTATAGTTTTCATGAAAAATACAATTTTTTTGAGATCGTAAATGCGCTATTATGAAAATTCAAGGCAAAAAAAAATATATGCCACGACGAATTGTTAGTTTTCTTTATTCGAATTTATTTATGCACTTTTTATGAACCAGTGTGAATTCCAACAATAGATAATCAACAGTAGATAATCCATTATAGAACTGTCAGAAGTTGAGGTTATGTTTTGATAACTTTATCTTGTATTCAAAAACATTTTAATTTAGTTTGAATACTTTTAAATCAACTATAACTAATTCCCGCAGTCTTAGTTGCTAATGAATAAAATCTTTATATTCAGTTGCTTAAGTTTGCTACATAGTATAAATATTTGCTGATATCTAGACTACATAGAGTACTAAATGAATTTACTTAATTCTTTATCAGAAATCAGAAAAAAATTGTAAAGTCGAGAAAATCAAGCTGAAAAATTTCAAAGTTCTCAAAATTCTGTTCAGATTTCCGGAAGTTTAAAAGTGTTTCTAAAGGTGTTAATAATAATTAATCAAAGTTTTTTCGCTCTCCATAGTTGATATAAATTAGAAAAATGTCGATCCGTTGTAGCAAGTTAGTGTAGGTTTATGTCTTTTTATTTTTAGAAATAAAAAAACCAAAAAAACTCTAAACACATAAATCTGTTTAAAATAAAGACAGTGTCTTTATTAATTATTATTATTGAAGTAAAAATAGTCAACAACGTTCAGGCCTTCTTAAACAAAAATAATTCAAAAAATATTCCTAACGAAGACAGAGAATTTGCTAAAAAATTAAATTCAACTAAAAATTTCCTTAAAAATCATAATGACCTTTTTTTTACAACTGCTGACAGAGGAAACCGTACCGTATGTTATGTCCGAGCAGAGTGAGGCTATTCTAATCAAATGTTAAGTATAAACTTAACACAATCAAGTGAATAACAGCTAAACAACTAGACCTGAGATCTAATCTTTATATTTTTTATTAATGGGGATCGTTTATAATATCAAGCCTAAGGGGCTCGTGTTAAATAAATGATAAAAATGCTTCCTTTAGAGAATATGAGGATTTATTTATAACAATTTAAAGTTATACAAAGTTATACAAATTCGTTATCCGTGTATATGCAAGGTCGAGTATAATATAGAATTCATAAGATTCTATGGGACTATCCGTTTGAACAAAGATTATTTAACAATTTGCAATTCAGTTTATAATAGAAGAAAATACAATAAAACTTACTTTTTAGAAAGTTAAGGTTGAATACTACAGTTGAAACATGCTAAGCTTCGCTGATACTGGCGTGATAACGTACGAACGCTGGCCCAACACTGGTACAGGAAAATTATGATTTTTGAGTTCGTTTTTACACTTCACGACTCAGAACTTCACGACACTGTCGAATTGTTTAGAATTATGGTGACTGCTCGTTTATTATCGTTACTTTATTATTAAATACTCAGTTTTTTCAACTGCCAAACTTGCGCAGAAACTGGGTTATTATTAAGTGTGAAAACTAACAAACTTGTCAGACTATAGACCAGTACCGACGACACCATAAACATACAAAACGACAATGGCGATGAGTTGAAAGAACAGTGAGTTCAAGTCGTCTAAAGGATAGCACACTTCACGACTCGAAAATTAACGTCGTTGTCGTGTTATTTAAAACCATGGTATTTGCCTGGTTTTTCGTACTTTGCCCTAAAATCTAGTTTTTTCTACTGCCAAACTTGTGCAGAAACAGATTTATTGTCAGGCCTAAATATCGACAGACGCGCTCAGAACTTTATAGCCAGTACTGGCAATAACGTAGTTAAAAACTTGACGACGAACGACGGGTCTACTCACGATCCGCACTATATTCTGCTTATAGAACTTTTGACGACCAGAATTTGATCGTCGCTGATATTTAAAGACAATCTTCCCATTGTCTGGTCCGTTGTGGGGGATAATGATTTGTTGTGGGGGCTGGTTTGTGAAAAACTGCATTTCACACGTACGTGAAAAAGCGCTTTGTCGCACGTACGTGAAAAAGTGCCTTTAGGCACGTACGTGAAATATTGCTTTTCGCACGTACTATTATTCACACATGATTCATTCTTCTAACTTGAACATCAATTTTAATTCTTATATGTTCCTCTCATATCTTAATCGATTTCAACATTGATCTGATCATTATATTAGTACGAATACCTTGAAAAGTGATTACAATTGCTCGATGCAATCAATATTAATCTTAGTATGAGAATCGGTAGAAAACCAATGTTGGCGGAGAGTCAAACCGATGTCTGACCGCCTCGTTGTCTCTCATCACTTAATACGTCACATAGATAATAGCATACATGGTAACTACTTCTTATATCGCACTATGATAAGTGCTTTATATCACTAAATGGTAAGACAATGATGACTTCCTGACTTATCTTACTCGAGTCTGGTTTTATTACCATCGCAAGACAGACATTAATCATCGGTAGCGTCATTACCTATTGTTGGAGATTTATCATGGATTTTGCATTGGATTTAGACTAATCATGTCTAGATTCCGATACTATCGATAATCAATGTCTGAATTCTATTATTCTATAACCTTGTAAAATCAATTTTAAACACCCCCAAGTGCGACCACTATTTAACAGCGACAATGTTTGTATCATATAATACCCATATTATCAATACTTATAGATTCCTTTTTTTTGGATGAAATACCCGAATTTATTATCCAAGTTTCTTTAATTTCTTTTAATAGAATATGTATCGTAACTTAATGTGAAAGGAAAGCATGTTAACAACTATTCCTGACCTATTTTGGTTATTTGTAACTTAATATTTGTTCATTTTATTATTTTACTTATAATTTAATCTAATTTACTAATCACGAGTTTTTCTTATTTGTTATTACGGAAAAATTACATTAATAGTTAAACAACTGGTTTTTATTAAAATTTTTACGGATATAACAGTCCTCCCCCCATATTTTAGTTTATCGTCCTCGATGAACACAAAATTACGTTCTATCCATTTTGATGTAGTCAACTCAAAAATTATATATATATATATATATATTTTTTTTGAATGTATTCTATTTCATAAATTTTATTGGCAAGAATAGAATGCTATTTGCTTCGTTTATCCTTTAAATACCATATAGGGCAGCTTGAAGAGATGCAGATCTGCACAGCCAGTAATTCGCTGAGCTTGCAAATTCTCAGGTGTGAAGATATCACATCTGTTCTCTTTCCTTGTCTTGGTACAATATCAGAGTGATGCCCTTATGATGTCATTAACGAAGGCGTCAGTTTATGCGTATAACTTGTGGAGTCACCAGTGCTATAAGATGAGTTCCTCAAATCATCCCTTTGCGTCCGCAGAAAGCTTAGGTAAGTACTTAATCGTTATGAGATTTCTATTTGTGTGGTTTTGTGATACTATCTACTTAGTCTTTCGCGAATTTTGCTATTCATAAGTGTTCATTAGTGTCGAAATGTCGGACGATCTTAATAAAGATGTAACTGATAGTGTTTTGGACTTTGATTTATCGCTTCTGGTTAACTCGGAAAACAGCGCGGAAGACCAAATATTAAATATTATCGCTCCGAGTACTTCCGGTGCGAGTACTTCAAATTTTAATTTACCTCTTCTCGTTGATTTTGAGAACAGTGCGGAAGATCCAATACTACATAATACTGCTCCGAGTACTTCCAGTGCTAATACTTCGAACTTCCGTTTCCCTTTTCGCGTTAATTCGGAAAATAGCGTGGAAAATCCATTTTCACGAGATCTTGTTTTGAATACTTTATCAAGTAGTAATTTATTTTCGGGAGTGGCAAGTAAATCAGTCGCCTTGTATTCAAGGTTATCCGAAATTGAGAATTGTTTGGGCATTCATAAATTAGCGTTTTGGAACGTGAGCCCCGAGACGGCAATTAATAAATTGACAGTTCTGTGTCTCGAGCTTTTGCCTAGTGTGACGACTGCTGATTTTGCTGTCATCCACCAGTTAGATTGTCGGCGTCGTGGGGTGTTTGTCAGAGTTTCCTCTCTTGAGCTTAAAATTTTGATTTTAAGCAACACCGAATTTTTTCTCGCTCGTGGTTTCAATGTGGGGTTATTTTAGTGTACGTCGCAATGTGTTATCTTTCCTAATTTTCTTTTATTTCCATTTTTTTTTCTTAAATTTTTTTTTGAATTTAACATTTTATGTTGTTTTCAGCGATTGGCCCACTAAGATTTGGATGCACTCATCCTGAATTAATGGCGAGGATATGCATCCTAATAGCCCAATGGGGTTATTACTCTCGAATTGCTGATGGTCTGCAAAGGTACTTAGATGCTCCTGTGGTTACCTCTAATCTTCGGAGAAGGAGGGGTAGACCTCCTGGACGTTCCAGGGCACGCCACACTACGGTGAGGGCCGCACCTTTGGCCGATGAACTTGCTCTGCGGCGGGACCTGGAGCAATATCGATGTCAGATTGCTGACTGCCGGGAGGAGATGCTATTCATAATAAATAACATAGTTGCAGTGTCTCTAGAATATTACCAAGAGACTTCTGTTGAAACAGATGGCTCCCCGGAGTAAGTATCTTTCCTTATTTTTATTTTATATCGAATTTACAATTTCAATTTTGATTTGTATTTTTTTTTTTTTTTTTGAATTTTCGTTATTCCACAGGTTTCAAAACGGAGATTTAGAACAAGTGATGGTGAGAGGTTCTTCAGCTTCTTCTATGCAAGGCGGAGAAGGGGTGAGAGGTTCTTCAGCTTCTTCTACGCAAGGCGGAGAAGGGGTGAGAGGTTCTTCAGCTTCTTCTACCGAGGAAATAGAATTGGTAGAAGTTCCAAGTTCCACTGACGACGACGTAATTTGGATAAACGACTGAGTTATCCTTATTGCCAATTCAATTCATCTCACCTTTATTGGTTTTATTTTATTTTATTTTTTATTTTTTCTTCTTCGTATTCCTTCTTTTTTTTTGAATTTAATTAAATTTAAATGTGTAAATTCATAGATATTCATGCATATATATATATATATATAAATTTTCATATATACAATACCGTCTTAATTACTTAATTTGTACAATTATTGTAACTTTTCCCTTTTTTGTTTTTATCTTTCTTTTTGTTTAAGTATTTTCAATCAATAAATTTGTTTCTTGTATTTAACGTTGACTAATATGCACTACGAAAGAGAATCTAAATTTAAGGAGTTAATTTAAACTTGTTCTAAATTCATTTTTTTTTTGAAAATGGTTAAAAATTAAAATTAAAGGGGAAAATTCCAACAAGATAAATAATAGGTGGTCTTAGTTTGTTAATTCTCAATCATAAGGTATAGTTATGCAATATGATTCTCTTTTGGTAGTGATATATTTTTCTTTGTTTTCTTATTCATCCCATCCTTACAATATTTAAGATAAAATTCGAATTGGGTTTCTTCTGATATTTAATTAATCAAAATATAAAATTTTTCTTCTTTTATATTTTTTTTTTTTAATTAGATTTGCTACGATACATATTCCATTAGTTTAGATTGAAATTAGTAATTTAGCAAATAAGGGGTCTTATGAATGTTTAAAATTTTGCTGTTTCTTGAGATGGCAATGCACATAATTATAAAGGTATTTAACCTTTAATTTCAAATAGCCGGAAGGCAAAGCTCACTAATCAATTCAAACAGTTATTTTATTATTGATGATTAAACTTAATCGAGGAAAATTCAACCGCATCTTACTACAATTAATTAGTCGCTCGCAACCAATTAAACGGAGAAAATGGATTATTGTTTAAGCTGATAGTCGTTCCTTCTTAGCAACATAACAAGATGTTTGTTTTATTCATTTAATCGAAACACTTTTTATCCATTTTCATGTTTTAAGGTATTAATATTATACTGAGAATTTATTTGAATCAATTAATTTAGTTTACTTTAGTTCGTAAGCTAAAAATTATTGTATCAAATAATGTTTATTTCTATTTATTTAAGTGAAATAATTAAATGAGTAGATTATTTTAAAGGTTGTGATAAATAATTCAATTAATTCGTTACCTGGTCTATGTACGATTTATTTGGCCTAAACAAGTGTTATTCAAGTAATTTCAGTTATTTAAATTACGTGCATACTCCCGAACCAAACAAAACGCGCAAACCAAGCAATTATTTTTAATTTAGTTGAATCAAATAATCTTCCTCCTCAGTGTAGAATAGGTAAATTCTTCTATTCATTTATATTATCTTATTTGTATAGCTTAAATTAATAGAAGAATTTGTCCCATTAATTAAATTTTGAGTCATTTTACATTAAATATTTTCAAAATGCTCTGTTAACCATATGAAAATTTCCATAGTCTTTCTAAAATCAATTCAATTGCATTGTTAATATACGAAAACGAGCTAAATTTGATTATAATTTGAATTCTCAACACTATTGAAATAGTTCTTAATTATGTTTAAATTAACAAATTTATTATAATTTATTAATTCAAATTCGATAAAATTTATAACTTTATGATAATATCACTCCAACTACAAAAGTCTTATCTTATCCTCATTTTTAAGACATTTTAGGGTGTCTTAATTTTGAACAACTGAGAAAGCGTTTTGTGTTTTTTGTTTTTGTTTTTAAAATAGGGTAATGATAAGACATCTGTTTCTAAAGTGCATGTGAGTTATTATATTTCTTTGTTATATTGATGAATAACAATTATAATTGAACTAATTTTAGTTGTCTAACTTTGTTCCTTTATACTTTTTACGTTAAGTATTTTAATGAAATTTTCCTTTTACGCATCATTTATTAATTAATTCACTGTAATTCACTTGACTGAATTGTTTCTAATTGGTGAAAATTTACAGTACATGGAAACGTGTGTTAATTATTTGAAGTTCTTTTGTATAAGATTTGTCCGAAGTATCGTTTTATTACATATATTGATATTTGTTACTATTATTGATTCGTTTAGTCGACCGTAGTGGTGTTATCAATTAAATAAATTAATTCTAACTTAGCGTCAACAATACATACTTTCGTTGGGGCAAATTGGTTGCATAGCGTCAGGGGCTGAACCGTTGTAGTATCGAGGCCTTCGGAGTCGGTAATTTTTGGATCGGCCATCTTGACGCAGTAGTCGATGTCAGCGTTCCGTCAGACAGTGATGAGTTAAGTATCAAGTCAGACAGTTTTCTTGGTTTTTTTTTTGTGATGCTTCGAAATTTTCAAAATTTTGTTGGTTCCCCTCTCTCCCTAGGATTTTTCTTCGTCCTCGAGAAAAAGTTGTGTGTGTTTGGTTATATTAGATCGTTGGATTGTTGTTTCTTCTTCGATGTCGTCTGCTAATTATTGAGTAACAGTGATATAGATATTTAAGTACAATTGCTGCCAGTAGAAGTAGTAGTAATTCCAAAAATGTCCAAATATATTCTTTAGCGGTGATGATCCATCCGATGATTGGAATTTCCATTCTTTTTCTGTAAACATTGTTTAATTTTAGTGAGTTTTATTTATTTGATAGAACAATAAGAGTATTCTATCAGTTGCAGTTTTTATACATGAGTTTAAGACTTTAATTGTTATGTGTTATGAAAGGTTTCATAATTTTCTTTATATAAGATTAAAATTTAGTAATATAACTTTTTTTTTTTTAAAAATTGCTCTGCTTTAAAATTAAGGTCTTAAACGAAAATTGAATTTTTGTTTTAGATACACTGCAAAAACAAGTATCTTAATTTAAGATGTTGTTGTAGTCATTTTTATGACGTTTTTGTTTTTGTAATGTAATTGTTTTACCACTCCGTTTAGTAACAATTAATTTAATTCTCTGAGCATCTCTGTTTGTAGTCATATTTACCCAAACTTGTAATTGATATACGATAATTAATAGTAGATTTAACTACAGTAGTGTTAACTACTTTTATCTTTACTAATGATTTGTAGTAAAATCTACTACAGGAGTTTTTATTTCCTTCTAATGGTTATATTGTCATTTCTTGAGGATAATGGGGTAATCTTTGAATAGGATGGGTTATTTGCGTTTAGGATGATGGATTGATTTCTAGCATAACTTTCTGAATAGGAAATTTATTTTATTAAATTGGGTACATTTTATTAGAAAGAGGAAAGAAGAAGGCAAACGCCGAATCCTCTCCCTTCATTTCTTTCGTCTTTCTATTTTTTTTTTATTTTGGTTATATATTTGATTATTAATTATTTCATTCATTTGTTTATTTAAATATTTATATATACATTTTTGTTTTGTTTTTGTTTTCTTTTGTTTTATTTATATTGTATTAAGCTAATTATTCTTGATTATAGTAAAGTAATAAACTTGATATAATAATTAAATATAATAACAATATGTCTAATATTTACTTAGTTTAGTGTAATAGGAGAGTAAATTATTTGGATTATTAATATAATTACGACATTGAAAATTATGACATAACTCATTGTTTTCTTTTTCCAGCGCGTTAATTCTTATTTTAATATATGTGAATATTACAAAATATAATGGTTATACTTTTCTAACCTAGTGATTAATAGATAATAATATTTTTAGGTAACAATAATTATTAATGATATAATATTGAATAATATGTTTAATCTTGGTAAGTTATATGTTTAGCCTCTAAATAATATATTTATAATCATGCTTTATTTAATTTTAATTTATTTATTATTATTTTATTTAATATTTATTTATTTATTTATTTTATTTATTTATTTTATTTATTTATTTTATTTATTTTGTTTTCCTTTTATATTTTCTAAGTTTAATTCTTAGCAACTTTCAATTGATTATTTTGCATAGTTTGTCTTTAGTTACTAATAATAATTTATTTTAATTTTTTGTAGATTAGTGCTATTATAGTGCTTATTGGATTAATATATTTAGCAAAAACTAGTCTAATTTCTTTTTATTTGCATAATATAATAATGATAGAGTTTATTAGTTAAATTATATATTTATTTTCTTCCATTAATATATACGTACTAGATTATTGAAATATCATGTGTATATATTGTATTCCTTATGCTTGAGAGAGATAGATTGAATATTTTATTTTATTTTGTTAATTATATTTATTGAATAAATGCATGTATTAATAAATCTTTTAGTGCGTCCGCAGCCGACTTCTTTTAAAGTACTCGCATTTGCCTGTTTTTCAGAGTAGAGGAAACTACGGAAAACCTCCACTGAGCACTGATATTTTAGTCTTAAGGATAAAATTGGGAAACATAAGGCTTTATGGAATATAATTCGCGAATTTCAAAATGATTTTAAGAACAATGCATCATTGTATGCTGATTTCACTATAACGGTAGACCATAAAGTATTTTATGTTTAGAGGTTATTTGGGATTTTATAGGAAGGAAAAATTTGTAGGAGGGCCCCAAAAATCATCTTCTGTAGGCTCGGCCTTGTCTTTTGGAAGGAATTTTTTGTTTTTTATTTCTCCTCGGCATTTTATTTTGGTGTGTCCTCTGCGATAACATAATTCGCAGCAATTTTTCCATTTTAAAAGTTTTAGGCGCAGTTTACTTGGATCATCTCGACTCAATACGTATATTTCTTCGTCCTTGTCCACAGAATATTCTTCTTCGCTAAAGAAGTAGGTACCATAAAGGGCTTTCAATATTTTTCTAGCCGCACTGTGCTCGGCCTCTCTTTTCGTGTGCTTACCTTCTCCGAGATCAGAGAAAACATTACCTGTAACTTTATCTTTCACTACGCACTTCACAATAAAAGTTTTATTGTGAGATTGTCCTATTTCACTATGCACAGTATATATGGGCTTTGTAAAATCGTATTCTGCTGAAAGTTCATCCAACGGACCCTTTGGATGCTCTAGTTCTTCTAATGGTCCCTTAGGATAATTGTCTGTCTCAACCTTCTCTCCTTTTAGTGAAGGACAATAGATTGTTGATTCTGCCATCCTAAAACAGGAAAAATATATTAGTGGTTTTATTCATAGGCTAACTTTAACTTATCCACGTGCTTCTGAAATCTAAAACCTTCATTAGTTTCTAGAATAGCGTTGTGTTTGTCTAATAGATCCACTATTTCGTAAGGACCATGATAACAGGGCTCGAATTTAGAACGTTTAACTTCATGTAACACGTATGCCTTTTCCCCGATTTTTCCTTTAAAGGTTTTTACTTTCTTGTCATACGTTTCTTTGGACTTCGATTTTGATTTGATAAGATTTGCTGCGGCTATTTTTTGAATTTCCGACAACCGCGTTATTAATTCAGCTAAGTACGAATTGTATGTTTCGAGTTTTTCTTCTGGTGGAAAAGAACTTGGTGTTCGAGCAGTTTTTCCGAAAACTAACTCGAACGGGGTGAAATTTGTGGACGCATGAACCGAGGTGTTATATGAAAACATCGCGAAGGGTAACAATTTATCCCAATCATCGTATGAATCTGCATATTGTTTGATATATTCCACTAATACCGAATGACTCCTTTCTAAGGCTCCATTAGTTTGTGGCCTGTAACCGGAAGTAGTTACTTGTTGTACCCCGAAAATTTTTGATAACTTCCTCATGAGTTTGCTGATAAAACATCCACCTTTGTCCGTTAAAATAACTTTGGGTGCACCATATTTTGAGTACAATTCCCTAGCTACCATGTGAGCTATGGTTGTTGTTGAAACATCTGGAACTGGAACTGCAATGCAATATTTTGAGAGGTGGTCCTGCATTGTCAATATGTGACAATTTCCGTCAGGGGTTATTTGGAGTTTTCCTACTGTGTCTAATGACACTTTGTCAAAAACATCAAGCGGAGTATCAGTTATGAGCATTGGCTCACGGGTTCTAACTCTCACCAATTTTTGCTCTTGACAAGAAGGACATTTTCTTATGAATTCGGTCACCTGATCTTTGATTCCTGGCCACATGAACTTCTCTCTGATTCGACGATATGTTTTTACTACACCTTTGTGTCCGCCAAATTTGCTGCTATGGAATTCTTGAATTATATCCAACCTAATGTCTTCAGGAGGTACAGATACTTGTCCGTAACATACAGTTACTTTGGTTTTACTGCCATGAAAGCAAGAATTTAGTATGTTTAAAAATTCGCCTTTCTGAAGTGAGTCGGTAAAATCTCCCCACCTAGAAACACGTAAACTTTCTATGTTTTCGCGTTGAAAAAGTATTTTTAAGTTGTGTAAGGCGATTCTTAAATCTTCTTTACGCAACTCGTCAAAATGATTGCCTTTTATTATCAAGGTGTAAACGTTATATTGACCTCTGGGTGTAATTAATATTTGCCCAATCTTTGCCTTCTTGTCCTTGAATTCATGCGGATCTATTGCTCCTATATCGATGAGCAATCTCCCTATTGGAGTAGTGAATTCGCAGTCTTGGGCTAAAAAATGCAAATAATTGTTCTTGTGATAGGTTAGGTTTTCTCGACATCCTATCAAACTTGATATTATGCCTTGTTCCTTCACATACGGTTCTTTAATATTTTTTGGTAACTCTGGAGGTATGCTAGTGATGGAAATATGTTCTTTTGAGTTTACGCTCGCGTTAAGGTATTAGTCGCGTAAAATGATTTTCGTCAGATTTCTTTAAAACTTTGTATCTGTATTCATGAGGTATTTATCTATGAAATGAGATCTATCCTATTAATTTTGACCACTTCTGAGCTTCAAAATATTAATTCAAAGTTTATACCTTTTACATGCAATAGCACAAAATGCATGTAAAAAATGTCTCTTATATTCATTTATAAAAAAACAAGTCGTCAGTTTTTCAAATAAAACTACTAAGTTACACATTGAGATAAAATAAATCATTTAAAAAAAAATTAACTTTATTGATCACGCCGTATAAAAAATACAATAATTTAAAAATTCATAGTTTTTCATTTTCACGTGGTTTCATTGAAAAATGTCGAAAACGTGTGACCAATACATCACGATAACTTATAGTACCTGACTCAAAATCGTAAAAATTACATATATTACATTAGAAGAGGTCGCAAGGAAGCAAGTGAGTTGATTTAAAAGTTTATTTATTGTTCTTTTTATTTTGCGGGAGTTTTGCGGGAGCATTTACGCGACTAATACCTTAAGACTCTCTTCTTGAATTGGAAACAAGCTCTCTCTTTCAGTGTCATTTTTCATCACTTTGGATTTGGAATTGGTTTTGTTTTCACAAGGATGAGGGGTAGACATAGCTGTAGGTCTATTAAAACTGAAGGGTGTGGTTGGAGACTTTGGTTGCAAATCAAAAGTAACACTTTTTCGTTTTTTATTATTGTTTAAAGGAGTTAAGGGTGGTAAAGACATGGATGAGATTAGTTCTTCATCTTCCTCGGTCTGATCTTCTATCTCGATGGGATCATCCTCTTCTTTATCTTCTTCGTCATCTTCTTCTTGAGGTTGAGGCAGTTCTTCCAATTCTCTTAATTCCTTGTTTGCCCAATCCAATATATTACTGATTTTCTTGGAGAATTCTTTATCATTTCCTGGAATAATGGAAAGTGCGGTTTCGTGAACCACTGGATCGTCATCTCCATCCGAATTTATTGGCCATTCTCTATCTGACAATTTTTCTTCTTGCATCCACTCTTTATGAAGAGATAACGATTGATTGAATTTTGCAATTGATTTTTCAAGTTCACTTGCTAATTCTCTTCGAGGTCTTGGTTCCGGACTCTTGGGTTTTGGTGCTTCTTTCTCTTCCTCTTCCTCTTCTTCTTCTTCTTTTGAGCTCTCTTCACTGTCGGTGATAGGTGGACTTACTAATATTACCGGTTGATTTATGATTGGTCCAAGATCATTTTCTTCTTTATTCTCGAAAAATTCTTCCGGTGCTATTGGAGCTTCCGGAGGTGCACTCTTGGGAGCTTCATCTTGGGGTAAAGCTGCCAGTGGAAGCTTCAAACTTGGAAGAACGCTTTTACGTCTTCGATGAATGGGTGGATTATGATCTGCTTCGGAATCAGTGCTTGAACCATATTCATCGTCTTCTTCTCTTAGTGAGGGTCTAGCCTTACTATCTGTTTTCCTTCTTTGGAGTAGTCTCTTTCCTATGGAACTCTCTTCCAAATTTGGTTTTGAAAGTTTGGGTTTGTTAGTCTGCTTTAAACTTGCAGATCTTGTGATCTTCGGCTTTATAATTTTGTTTGCAGCCACAAAATTCTTTTTCTTGACTTTGGGTTGTGGTTGCGTTGCTGCCGAAGTGGAAGTTGACGGTTCGTCTGGAGTCTTTGCTGATGATCTTGTCTGCATCAATATTCTGACTACTTCTTGCTCGATTTTTGATTCACCAGGACTCATTGAGTTGATCACCGGATTCCTTGACAAAGCGTCGGCATTGGAATTCAATTTCCCTGGTTTATATTTGAATTCGTACTCGTAATCACGTAATTTTAACCGCCATCTTATAAGCCTTTGGCCTGGATCTTTTATGGAGTCAATCCACTTTAATGGTTCATGATCACTAACTAATGTGAACTTCTTTCCATAAATATATAGCCTGAAGTGTCTCACTGCATATAGCACAGCTAAACACTCTTTCTCTGTAGTAGTGTAGTTTATTTCTGGAGGACTCATAACTTGAGAATAGTAAGCGACTGGTAAGTCTAATCCATCGTGTTCTTGGCTCAAAACAGCTCCTACTGCATAGTTAGAGGCGTCGGTGGTCAAGGTGAACGGCTTTTCATAATCAGGTCGTTGTAAAATTGGGCTTTCACATAGAGCTGTTCGTAAATCTACAAAGCTCTTTTCTTCTTCAGTTCCCCATGTAAATTTTACTTCCTTCTTCAGAAGGTTTGTTAGAGGCTTGGCTCTGGCTGAAAAGTCCTTGATGAAACGTCGGTAATAACCTACGAGACCTAAAAACTGTTTGATGTTTCTGGGAGTTTTAGGTCTTGGGTATTGTTCTACTGCTTCCATCTTTTTAGGATCAGCCTTGACACCTTCTTGGTTAATTACATGTCCTAAATACATCACCTCTCTATGCAAAAACTCGCATTTTTCTGGTTGCAACGTGAGATTAGCTTCACTCAATCTTTGCAACAATCGTCTCACCTT
The DNA here is from genome assembly GCA_037103525.1 of Ganaspis brasiliensis. Taxonomy (NCBI): domain Eukaryota; kingdom Metazoa; phylum Arthropoda; class Insecta; order Hymenoptera; family Figitidae; genus Ganaspis; species Ganaspis brasiliensis. The sequence goes on from JAZKLR010000014.1 coordinate 2,357,386, forward strand.
TTTTCCATGTTCTTCAAGATCTCTAGCGTAGACTACTATATCATCTAGGTAGACAAAGAGTTCCACACCTTGTAAACCTAGTAATACTAGATCCATGAGTCTTTGGAACGTCGCTGGAGAGTTCTTCAACCCCATGGGCATTCTTATATACTCATAGTGTCCATTTATGGTGGAAAAGGCTGTCTTCGCTCTATCAGCTGGATCCAATTCTATTTGATGAAATCCACTGGCAAGATCGAAGACTGAGAAGTATTGAGCTTTTCCTAAACAGTCTAAGATGCTGGAAATACACGGCAGGGGGTAAGCATCTTCTATTGTTTTTTCGTTAAGGGCTCTAAAATCAATTACTATTCTCCATTTCTTTTTCCCAGTGGCATCCACCTTTTTTGGAATGATTAATAATGGAGAGTTGTAAGGAGAGGACGATGGACCTATGGCTCCTTCTGATTTCATTCTAGTTATCACCTTATCTATTTCTTCTTTTTGTGAGGGAGAGAATCGGTATTGTTTCGTATGAATTGGAACTTCGTTTATCGTAGGATTCTTGTGTTGCACCAGATGGGTAGCATTTAGAGATTCTCCGGACAAATGAAAGCTTTCTGGAAACTCTTTTACTAGTTCTAAAACATGCTCCTTTTCTTCTGGGTTCAGATGGTCTAATCTCAAGTTTTCTAGGATAGCAGAAGTTCGATCTAGAGGTGTATCGTAACCTTCATCTACTGAATCATCGTCCGATTCCTCACCAGGTAAATTGTGGTATTCGAATGGAATTAATTCTTGGGGTGGAATGTCTAATTCTATGTCATCAGTGGTGGTGTTTATAGCGAGAATTTGACAATTACCATTATTATTAGTGACCACTCCTTCTCCTATGATAACTCCTTCCACTGCTTTTATTATTGGTAGATAACCTTCTCTAAGTTCTTTGTTTATAACTTCGATAGGTATTACTTGTTTTGTTCTTGCTTTTACCACAATTTTTCTCTTTGTATTCTTCTTGCTCCCTTCCAAAGCTTCTCTAGCTTGAATTGATTCCTGATCTATAAAGAAAATTGGCTTAATGGGATCAGAATGAGTCACTATCGTATTGTGCCAAAAAGAAATTTCCACTTTCTCTTGCCTCAAGTATTCGCGACCTAGTATTCCATCGGAATTCATTGGAAAGTCCGAAGGTACTACTTGGAAGACCACTGGATTATTTCCTAGACAGATCTGTACTGTTCCTAGAGTAGCAATCCTTGTAGGGGTTATTCCAGCTATGTGGATAGCTTCATTTTCTGTGACCATGAGTTCGGGTTGTAGGACACATAACTTGATTAGATTAACATCAGCGCCTGTGTCTATTATTAATAAAGCTTTTGAGTTTAGAAAGCTGGTTGAGGTTAGTTGCACTACAGGAGATTCTCTGTTTTTTCCTGCTTGCAAAACTGTTCTTGTTTCCTTAGCATCATCACATTTGCTTGTCGTTGTTCCGTTTTTTCCACGCTCGTCGGGGAACCCTCTCGACGAGCGCTGTTCGAGTTTAAATTTTTCTCTTGAGGTGGAGCTGGTGATGGTGAACGAGGAGGTGTCCGGCTTCCATAGGGGGTGTTGACATGCCCTGACTGATTAGGCATGGGATAATAAGGGTATGGTGTATAAGGGAAGTACGGGTAATAGGATTGTTGTTGATGCTGTTGTGATATCGGGCTTGATGAAGTTGATTGGGGTGGATAAGGTTGTCTGAGAATTCCTGGTGGAAGTGGTGATTGTCCAGAATATCTAGGAGCTGCAATTGGGGGTGAAAAACGAACGTGCGGACTAGGACTCCTATCCCTAGATCCGTATTCACTCGGTTGATTGTAGCGCGATACATGATAGGTGTTATTGTAACTATTAGTAGACTGGTATTGATGCCTAGACTCGAACTCTAAGGCATGTTTTAAAGCTCCTTCTATAGTTTTTGCACCTCTAGCTTCTACTACGTTAGACACACCATCCGGAAGTCCTCTAATGAATGTTTCTAACGCACAATCGGTTAAAGGAACTATCATATCCTTCGCCTTATCTACTCCATATTTATCTTCAAGGGCTGCTCGGGCTCCTGACACTAACAAAGTTATTTTATCGTAAAATTCACTCGCACTGTCACCACGACCCATACGAACGGTGGATAGTTCGTGCAAGTACCACGAATATGATTTATACGGGGCAAACCTTTGTTTTAAGTGATCGATCAGGTCTTTAATCTTTTTAAAGTTTTTACCGTGAGTGCTATCTCTTGCCGCACCTTTTAATTTAGACAAAACAGAGTTTATAAACTGGATTTCACAGTTTGGAGGAATGCTGGATTCTGCGTTTATAATGTCTTGTACAAAGTCACGGACGGGAATATTCTTTCCGTCATAAAAGGGGATATTCATGGCTCCTTGCTGTAATGCAAAGCACTCGGCCATGGATGTTACCATAGCGTCACTGAGGGTCCTATTAATAGTCCCACTAAAGGAAGCATTTTCATTATCCTTAGTCATGATGATAACTATTTAATAAAATTTTTCAATTAAAAAAAACTTACTGAGTTGATGATTGAGATGTAATGCCCTAATACCTAGGACTATTAACCCTACACTGATTATAATGATTGACCAGCAAATTATAGCTTGCAACATTAATTATCGTTTCATTGAAGGTCAACAACCTAAGGAATAATTAAACACGTTTAGTTATTAATCGCTATGCTTTCTCCACTAATAGAAGTCAAATTTACATGTTAAAAGTGTGTTCACAACTATATCTAGATTATTGGTCACGGTATGGGATACTTCAATTTACAGTATAGTGAATGTTATTATTTGCTTGATGGTGTTGATAATATTCTATCAACAACAATTTCTGTTTATAGAATAAAACGTAACAAAACGTTATATTCGTTACAAGTCAAATTCTTCAGGTGAAATTTCTAAAAATGGAATTCCTAAAATTCCAACGATTTCAGATTGACTATCGTCTTTTACTGTGTGAAACTTAATAAGCTTACCAGCGATTGGTATTACGATTTCCCCAGTTATAACTAACGGCGCTGTCTCTAATACAAAGGGGTTAGCTCTATTGATTTTTACCGATTTGGACAACTTGTATTCATTAATAAGATTAATGGACAATCCTGGATTGGCGAAAAACCATCCACTTGATTCAACAATATCTAATGAAACCAAAAATACCTTTGGGTAAAATTTTTCTTTAAAGAAATTATTAGCAAATCCTAACATTCTTTGTATTCATTTTATGAATGCCTTGTTAGAAAATTTTGCTTATCTAATGTTTTAGGAAAATACAGTAGTTTCCAAATAAGGTCCTCCAAGGATTCCCACGATGTCAGAGGAACCTTCAAAGGAAGTCACTTGGAAATTAATAGTAGAGTTATTAAAATATAACTCAACCTGACCTCTAGTTATTATGGATTTGCTTCTCGAACAATAGATCCTTGTGCGATCTATTTCTATCATAGGGGATAGCTCCCTTTCCTTTATTAGGTTAATTGCTAATGAGGGGTCAATTAAGAATTTTCCTTCCGGATACTTTAGGAATATAGAAACTAGTTTTGTAGAAGAATACTTGTGTCTATTCTTTTATATTTTAGAAAAATATGAAGTCATGTATTATGACTCGCAAGTGCAGTTCATTAAACGATAGGTCTTTTTAGTCTTTAAACTCAAGCAAGAAAGCCTACAACGTAGTTTTTCTATTTTAATGCTAGAAAAACAAGACAAAATGACACCCAATATTTTTGTGCAATTTGCAAATAATAGGATATCTTAGATTTAAAAAGAAAAGCATCCGAAGACATCAATCATATTAATAAAATTATTAAAAAGACTGCCGACTAAAATGATTTAATTGTTACTACCGTAACTTATCTGATTTTAACTTCAGAAGAGCAAGACACGATAATCTTTTAAGATTACGATCTAGAATGAAAGACACAGCTTACAAGTATCATATTTTAACCGCTAGAATACAGACAATTGTTATATTATTTCGTTAAGAAAAGGAAAACTAATAGAAGCCTAGCTGTTGCGGATTGCAGCTAGAATAGTTTATCGTAATATACTGGTGAAAATATATAATGGTGACACTGATAATTCCTGCAATGGACAGTCTTTGAATTCCCCTTAAGAAAAGGATATTTAATTTTTTTTAAACGGGTAGAGCCAATTCTTTTACAAAAGAGCTTCCGATTATTCCACTTATCTTGGAGTTTTCTCCAGTGCAAATAACATTAAAGGAAATATTCTTGTCCAATATGGGAATTTCTACTACACCCGATGTTGATAAATTTTTCTGGTTTATTACAAAGATCTTTGTATGGTTTATCTGAACAAAAGTTGCTAAACTGGTTTTCTCTATTAAATTTATGTTTAGAGTAGGGTCATAAATGAAATCTCCAACTTTATTTCTCAAACAGTTTGAGTAGATAGAGATAATTGTTTTGTTTTCGTGATTGATTACAAAATGTGAACTCATGAATAATGACACAACGTTAATTTAAACGATATAACTGTATTTATTCAATTCTTGTTACTTTAGCTTTTCAACATTTACACAATTTACAATTTAAAATACTTGGTTCACTATTTCAATTTTTTACTAGCAATCGCGTTTTCTGCCTCTTTTATCAATTTGTCGAAGAGTTTTGAAAATTCTGCCTCATTAGCTAGGTCCTGCCTTTTGTAATTTATTTCTTTGATGGATTTGAGTATCCTGTCTACAGCCTTTTTACCTCCGCGAGATCTGACCCTTTTATTCTTCTGCTCGGGCATAGTACTGTAACAACATTTTAATTCTGTTTTTATTTGATTTTACTATCGCCAATAATCGATTTTTCAAAGAATGTTTCTTTTGCTACGTTAAATTTACTTGATTTATCGAAATTTTTGTCTAAAATTTATTGAAAATTTACTTTTTAAGAATGGTTGGAATGTTTTCTATTGAGAATATACTTTACTCTGTTACTGTTCTTATTACTGATAATAGAATTTTGTCAAATTTTTAAAGATATCTGCCGAAAGGCGTTTCTTAAAAATTCTAGAAGTTATTTTGGCATAATAACTTCTTGGTTTTCTATTTATCAATGATTAGACCAGTAATCAATTGTTGTTACGGATAACAGAATGTTTCGAAATTTCGAAGATATCTGCCGAAAGGCGTTTCTCAAAATTTCTAGGAGTTATTTTAGAATTTGGGTTAAATTCTAAAGAAACTTCTTATTTTCCCAGTTAACAGTACTACGGTATTATTACTTTCTTTGCCTTTATTTTGTAATTGTTCTTATTACTGCTAATAGAATCTTTCGAACTTTTAAAGATATCTGCCGAAAGGCGTTTCTTAAAAGTTCTAGAAGTTACTTTGGAAAAATAACTTCTTATGTTTCTATTAACTAATAATTAGAACTTATAACCAATTACAATTACTGATACAGATTGTTTCGAAATCTTGAAGATATCTGCCGAAAGGCGTTTCCCAAATCTCTAGGAATTACTTTAAAATTTGAGATTAATTTTAAAGAAAATCCTTATTTTCTGTTTAACAGCATTATAACAAGTTAGTAGGTAACCAAAGAATTGTTATAAAGCACGATATTCAAATATAAATGAAAATGAACTTCATAAATTATAGTAAGCACTTTAATCTTAAAGATTTACAGTTATTTATTTAACAAATTACAATCCCACTTCTGACACCATTTCAGCTGTTATGTCCGAGCAGAGCGAGGCTATTCTAATCAAATGTTAAGTATAAACTTAACACAATCAAGTGAATAACAGCTAAACAACTAGACCTGAGATCTAATCTTTATATTTTTTATTAATGGGGATCGTTTATAATATCAAGCCTAAGGGGCTCGTGTTAAATAAATGATAAAAATGCTTCCTTTAGAGAATATGAGGATTTATTTATAACAATTTAAAGTTATACAAAGTTATACAAATTCGTTATCCGTGTATATGCAAGGTCGAGTATAATATAGAATTCATAAGATTCTATGGGACTATCCGTTTGAACAAAGATTATTTAACAATTTGCAATTCAGTTTATAATAGAAGAAAATACAATAAAACTTACTTTTTAGAAAGTTAAGGTTGAATACTACAGTTGAAACATGCTAAGCTTCGCTGATACTGGCGTGATAACGTACGAACGCTGGCCCAACACTGGTACAGGAAAATTATGATTTTTGAGTTCGTTTTTACACTTCACGACTCAGAACTTCACGACACTGTCGAATTGTTTAGAATTATGGTGACTGCTCGTTTATTATCGTTACTTTATTATTAAATACTCAGTTTTTTCAACTGCCAAACTTGCGCAGAAACTGGGTTATTATTAAGTGTGAAAACTAACAAACTTGTCAGACTATAGACCAGTACCGACGACACCATAAACATACAAAACGACAATGGCGATGAGTTGAAAGAACAGTGAGTTCAAGTCGTCTAAAGGATAGCACACTTCACGACTCGAAAATTAACGTCGTTGTCGTGTTATTTAAAACCATGGTATTTGCCTGGTTTTTCGTACTTTGCCCTAAAATCTAGTTTTTTCTACTGCCAAACTTGTGCAGAAACAGATTTATTGTCAGGCCTAAATATCGACAGACGCGCTCAGAACTTTATAGCCAGTACTGGCAATAACGTAGTTAAAAACTTGACGACGAACGACGGGTCTACTCACGATCCGCACTATATTCTGCTTATAGAACTTTTGACGACCAGAATTTGATCGTCGCTGATATTTAAAGACAATCTTCCCATTGTCTGGTCCGTTGTGGGGGATAATGATTTGTTGTGGGGGCTGGTTTGTGAAAAACTGCATTTCACACGTACGTGAAAAAGCGCTTTGTCGCACGTACGTGAAAAAGTGCCTTTAGGCACGTACGTGAAATATTGCTTTTCGCACGTACTATTATTCACACATGATTCATTCTTCTAACTTGAACATCAATTTTAATTCTTATATGTTCCTCTCATATCTTAATCGATTTCAACATTGATCTGATCATTATATTAGTACGAATACCTTGAAAAGTGATTACAATTGCTCGATGCAATCAATATTAATCTTAGTATGAGAATCGGTAGAAAACCAATGTTGGCGGAGAGTCAAACCGATGTCTGACCGCCTCGTTGTCTCTCATCACTTAATACGTCACATAGATAATAGCATACATGGTAACTACTTCTTATATCGCACTATGATAAGTGCTTTATATCACTAAATGGTAAGACAATGATGACTTCCTGACTTATCTTACTCGAGTCTGGTTTTATTACCATCGCAAGACAGACATTAATCATCGGTAGCGTCATTACCTATTGTTGGAGATTTATCATGGATTTTGCATTGGATTTAGACTAATCATGTCTAGATTCCGATACTATCGATAATCAATGTCTGAATTCTATTATTCTATAACCTTGTAAAATCAATTTTAAACACCCCCAAGTGCGACCACTATTTAACAGCGACAATGTTTGTATCATATAATACCCATATTATCAATACTTATAGATTCCTTTTTTTTGGATGAAATACCCGAATTTATTATCCAAGTTTCTTTAATTTCTTTTAATAGAATATGTATCGTAACTTAATGTGAAAGGAAAGCATGTTAACAACTATTCCTGACCTATTTTGGTTATTTGTAACTTAATATTTGTTCATTTTATTATTTTACTTATAATTTAATCTAATTTACTAATCAAGAGTTTTTCTTATTTGTTATTACGGAAAAATTACATTAATAGTTAAACAACTGGTTTTTATTAAAATTTTTACGGATATAACACCGTATGCTTAAGAAGGTCTGAATATTTAAAAAAAGCAAATATACTTTTAAATGACGATAGCGTTTATAAAAAAATATCAAAAAATCCTGTAAAAAATTACAATCTGGTGTAGTAAAACAACTTAAGGATTTAAATGAACGCAATCTCCTTGCTTTTAAATTTCATAAAAATGCACTCACCCAGACAGACATATCATTACCATTATTTTACGATTTACCAAAAATTCATAAAATAGATAATCCATTGAGACCTATCGTCTCATGTGTTAATTCTCCTAATCAGACTCTTGCTTAAGTACTATATAACACTCTAAAAAATGTAATTCCTCCACCACCTTCACATGTCAACAATAGCTTAAAACTAAAAGAAAAAATCGAAAATTACAATAGTCCTAATAATTATGTTTTACTGTCTCTGGATGTTAGTGCGTTATTTACTAATGTCTCGTGTGACTGTGTGATACAATGTCTTGACAAACGTCACCAAAACATTAGTAACAAATGTGAAATTCCTTATTTTGATATTATTGACATTACAAAATTGTTATTTAATAACAAGTTTTTTTAAATTTGAGAACAAGTTTTATCACCAAATCCACCGTACTCCAATGGGTTCTCCGATTTCCCCCTTTTCGCAGATATTTGCATGGAAGACCTTGAGGAAGATTGTTTAAATTTACAAAAAATAAAACATAACTGCAATGTTCTTTTTTACTTCAGATGTGTAGATGACACCATACTTTGTGTACATAAAGATTTTGTTGACTTAGTTGTCGGTGTTTTTAACAGTTACCACAAAAAAATGCCATTTAGTTTTGAATAAGAAACGGACAAAAAAATGAATTTCCTTGACTTAACAATAATTAGAAAAAACAATCGTCTTATAACTGATTGGTATCAAAAACCTACCTCCTCTGGTAGATTTTTGAATTTTTGATCAAACCACCATCTAAACCAAAAACGCAACATTATTTCCAATTTGACAGACAGAGCAATCAAAAATTCACATAAAGATTTTTATAAAAAAAATATCAACTTGGTAAAACAACTATCTATAATAATAATCCGCAAGATTCATTCATTCTTTCATTCATTCTTGTCTGTCCGCACCTGAAGTTTGTTAATTATATATTTTTTGTTTTAAGTCAGTTACGTTTGAAAAAATGTATCTTTAAATTAAAATTAGAGTCTACTTTCAGAAGAATTAATTTAACTGCATGAACAGAAAATAAATTAAATAAAATATAGTTTACCCTTAAATATTGAACTGAAATTTCTATACACTAAAATTTTTAGTAAATTAAAATTTAATTTTATCAATATAAAGTAACTTGAAATGTTCTTGTGATTAAACTAATTGATATTTAGATAATTGGTAATTAAGATCATTACAATTTTTAAATAATTATTTTTAATGAAAAACTAAATTAGTAATTAAGAATCAATATATATTTAAGTTTTAATTTATTGAAGTTCGAATTCACCTAAATTTTTATTGGTTATTAGGCTTTAAGTTATCTAAATTCTAATCAATCCTTGCGTTTTTATTATTCTGATTATTAATAACTAAACATTTAAACTTTTCACATTTTAATTTTCTTCTGTAAATATAAATTTCACTTAATTTCAAATTCCATTAGGCCCAATTTTCATTGATTCAAACTATATAGTCTAAATTATTATTTTCAAAATTTCGACTGATTAAAGCTTTAATGTACAATGAAATTTTTTTGTATAATTAAAAGTGTTTATATAATGGTTAATGTTTAAAATAATTTAAATATGTATTATTAGAATTTGAAAATATGTTAAGTTTATAATAGTTCAAATTTCTATTAATTAAAAGTTTAAAATAACTGAAGTTTATTTATATTAAAATATGAGTAACTTTATAATTCCAATACTAATTAATGTTTAAATCAATTTAAAATCGTATAAATAAAATCAAGTTTATATATGGTAGTTTGTGTAAATGTTGAGTCAACATTTCTTAACTGTTTTAAGTTTGGAACTATTTTAAATTTGTGAAAATTAAAACTTGAGTTGTTAAAACTTTTGAAGAATAGAAATAATCCTCAATAGAAGCTTGGAGCGATTGAAGTTCATATAAATTATAGAAGTTTGAATACATTTTGTTCAAAAACTATTCTTTCAACAATAATATTTACACTTTTTTTAATGTCCCTACCTACGCTATTCTCTCCTTTTATTTATTTTTTTTATTATTTTTTTTAAATATAAAATTGAAGAAATTCTTGCTCTTATGAAACATTTTTTATTTACTTTTATTTATTTGTTATAAATTTCTAATGTAGATAGTAATTTAATTCTAGAGATGTTAACTTGAGAATAAGGAAAACCCTAGTTGTGGGTTGGTAGCAGTGGTAAGAAAGAGAAAGGGGGGACGCGACTGCGCGACAGTCAGTCAAGCACGAACCGTAGCCGAGGCGAGAGCTTTCTAGCAAGATTGTCGTTAGTAATAATTAGGAAGAAAGAGTTATCATAAGCGAAGACTGAGTGTCTTAATTGTCTACGAAGTTAGAATCGAACTGTTCATGACCAGTCTGTGTGACTGGATTTCTGTGTGAATCGTCTATGTGACAAATGAGTGTATTTCCAATTACCATTCTACTTATTAAATAAATATAATATTCTTAAATTTAGATAAAATTTGTGTGGTGATTCTATTTATAACATATTTATCTTTTTTTTAAGTCGGCAGCGATTTTAATTTGCATAGAATGAAAGTTAAATTTATCTAAAATATTAAGTTTATTTGAATAACAAATTTCAATAAATTATTAATCTTCTTTGCAGTTGCAAAAATTTGTAGTTTTTAATGACCTGAAAAAATCCAATGTTTTACGCGCGCCTGGGCGCGCGTTTATGTTGCTATAATTTTCAACAGTTTTCAATATACAATTATCCTCTTTCAATTTTATAATTATTCTTTAATTTTTTTAGATATTTTATTCTGTTGTCTATTATTCTCGACAGATTTAAAATTTTTCTTTCAATTGGCAATTATTTTCCTTATTTCGGAATTATTTTCTTTAATATTTAATTTTTTTAGTCATTTTGTCAATTTTCTTTCAATTATTATCAATTATTTTATTGAAATTCCAATACAATTCTTCAATTTTCATTTATTTTCCACAATTTTATCCATAATTTTCATCAGTTTTTAATTGACAATTTATTATTCTCCTTCAAGTTTATAATTATTTATTAATTTAAACCCCCTCGTGGAGTCACCTTGTCGTGATGAGGGGGCTTAGGACCGGCCAGGCGCTTGTTCTTCGATCGACATCCCTAGACGAGCTGTTTGGCTCTTCCCAGGACTCACCGACTCCCAATGTCTGGCGAGTTTGGGCACCGGGGAACGAACGGGACCCCGTTAATTCGGGTACTCGCCGCTCTTGTACTTTGTGCACTAGCTGCCTGTGCGGATGATGTTATTTCGGATTCCAAATGGGGGCTAACCATCTTCGTCAGCGGTGGACGACTTGGATTCTGGGAGGAATGGGACACTCTTGCCGGCTTGGCATACCAAGTTGTGTGGAGTAGTCTCGATCTGGTGCTGACGGCCGTTGGACCGGTTGTCTGTCCGATCTGACCAACGACACCCCCAATCCAAGGTGTTTTTACCGTGCCGAGGGATGAATGGCACTAGGGTTAACAAATCCGAAGCAGAGCTGAAAAGGGTGGCGCTGAAGGGGTCCAACCCAGAAGAAAAGCTGGGGCCTGGGCGCCGAACGCGCGGCTCTCGTCAGTGAAGTAACTGGAGGTGTCGAGCACGGGGACTCTGGGACACCGGGCGAACTCCCAGTAGTATCTAGTCCTACCCCTGCAAGCGGGGCTCTGCAGGGGCCGAATTCTTTTCCTCAGCTTCTCGTGGGAACAAAATGACGGACCCAAATAACCTAAATTTAAAAAATTTAAATCTTGAGACCAGCCAAAAGGATATGGCGGCTGAGGATAAGGTCCCATCTGGCGCTGAAAGTTCAGAGGTCCCTATCCCGGCAGCTGGTACTGTCCCATCTCCTGGAACTTCGGGCTCTTCGGGGTCTGCTGAGCCAGGTGAAAATTCAACTAAACTTACCGACTTGTCTGGAAGGCCTCTCGGAAAGAAACACCTCCCCGGTTTTGTAAAGAGACGGTGGAGGAGATTGAAACAGGCACATACCCAAAAAGGAGAGACAGCTGGTCCCTCCGGTGATTCGGGCGGTTCCGCTTCTGGGGTGGATGGTGATCCGGGTTTGGGTAAACCAGACGGATCTGAGTCTACCAAGAAAAAAAGGAAAAAGGGACCTGACTCGTCTCTCCCGGGGAACCAGCGGTCTCTAAAATACCATAACAAAGCCAAACTGCTGTCTCTCAAGAGACACAGGGAGGTATTAGTGCGGCCATCAGAGCAAATCCCCTGACGATGGTGGTCTCTGACGTCGGCTATACCGACGTTGCTTTTACTGGGGAGCAATTCGAGCTCTTTAGAAGGGCCGTAATGCCGCTCCGTGTAAAAGAAACGGCTGAAAGATTGCCGAGGTTTGAGGCTTCCTTCTGCAGGGGAGGTGTCTTTATTTTCGTCGCTTCCAACCCAGCGGCTAAGGACTGGCTCACCAGTGCGGTGGAAGGTCTGTAGCCCTGGGAAGGGGCGACGCTTCGTGTTAGTGGAGTGGAGGTACTCCAAAGGATGCTGAAGGCCACTTCATGGATTCCGGGCGAGCCGGAAGAAGTAAAGGAGGTACTAAAGGCACTGGAGGAGTACAACCCTTCACTAAAAACTTCGTCTTGGCGAATAGTCAGGACGGAAGACACTCAGGTAGCTGGAGCAGCTGAAGGGAATAAATTCCTCTTAGTTGTGCAGGTCCCTGAGAGTCAGGCGAGGGCTCTAGCAGTCCTCGACTACAGGCCATTCTACCACCTGTGCAGAGTGACTTTTAGAGTCACTGGCCGAGTGGAGAATGAGCCCGGGACGAGTGAAAGAAGTGATCAGCTACCTTAATGGCAACTGATGCACTCACATTTACTCAATTTAACTTGCATCATTGCAAAGACGCCTCAGCAGTACTGATGAGGGGTATGGCAAGGATGCACACAGGTATCTCGTTGATCCAAGAACCTTGGGTTGTACGAAATACCATTAGAGGGCTTTGGGGAAAGAGTTTCATTTGTTACAGGGACCCCAAGGCTAAGAGACCAAGAGTGTGCTTCCTGGGGAAAGGTGTATTAGTTACTCCTTTGTTGGACATGTGCACTGGAGACTTAATGGCGGTGATTACTGACTTCAAGGGAATTGGAAGGACCGTTATTGGATTGGCTTACTTCCCCTACGACGGCAGGACCAATCCACTAGTAGAGGTTGCAAAACTGGTTAATTACTGTACGGTAAGGGGGCTTTCCCTGGTGTTGGGGTGCGATGTTAATTCCACTAAGGGCTCATTAGCCCTAGGAACTTCTTTTGAATTAAATAATAAATAATTCGCACCACACACGATGGGGGAGCTCTGATATTAATCAAAGAGGTTTGAATTTGTTGGACTATCTAATTAATACTAACTGAGACATCCTAAATACAGGTTCAACACCGACTTTTAGGACTAAGAACAGAGAGGAGGTGTTAGCTATTACACTCCTTCACGCTGATGACCACGGTTAGTTCCACACCTAAATGGTTCCGTAATCCCAGGAAAACGGATTGGGCTGGTTATGGGACTGAGCTTAAGAAAGCGCTGTTTGGATTTCCAAAGAAAATCAGGGATACTGAGACGCTTGATAGGGCGGCGGAGATTTTTACAAAAGCCGTTCAAACGGCCTTTAAGTGTAGTTGTGTACCAACTTAAACTCATAGGGCTACTACCATCTGTTGGTGGAATAATAATTTGGACAACCTTCGTAAGAAAACTAGGAGGTTCTATAGACATGCTAGATCAAGTCGCACGGAGGTAAGTTGGGCCATCTATTCCAAGACAAGGAACAACTATAGAGATGCAATTAGGAAGGCTAAGCAAGATAGCTGGGCTTCCTTTTGCTCCAATATAAACAAGGGAAGGGACACGTCCAGATTGGATAAGTTGCTTTCTATAAACCCTGACCCAATCATGGGCACTATGAAATTACCCGATTGAACTTTCTCCGAGTCGGACGAGGTGACATTGGTGCACCTGATCCGGACACACTTTCCGGGCTTCACAAGGTCTGGTAGTGGTGATCCCGTATCCTGGCCTACGGCTGATCTTTCGAAGGCTAATTATGGTCCTCGTAGAGGGTTGGCTAACAGGATCGTGACCACAGACGGGATCAGGTGGGCCATTGAATCATTTAGTCCCTACAAGTCTCCCGGACCGGACGGCATCTCGCCCGTTCTCTTACAAAGGGCGGGCGAAAGTGTAGCCGGCCCGTTGGTAAGGCTTGCTAGGTCAAGTTTGACTCTGGGATATGTTCCAGAGATATGGAGGGGTACGAAAGTGGTTTTCATACCTAAAGCAGGCAGAATTGGTTACACCTCACCGAAGGACTTTCGACCGATCAGCCTAACATCCTTCGTCTTAAAAACAGTAGAAAGACTGGTGGAAAGATATACCCGCTGTGAGATCCTGTCTAGACATCCGCTTTACAGAGATCAACACGCCTATAGAGCAGGACGCTCTACTGAAACAGCCTTAACTAGAGCTGTGCATCTAATTGATGGTCAGCTAGAAGTAAAGTGTTTTGCTATTGGGGATTTTATGGATATCGAGGGGGCCTTCAATTACACCTCTAGGGATGTTATACGAAGGGCTATGCGCGTCCATGAAATTCCGGAGACAATCGTTGACTGGACCTGCCACATGTTAGGCAATAGGAACCTTATAACGAGTAAAGGTGGTACTACCCTGCGGAGGGTCGTTGATTCCGGCTGTCCGCAGGGGGGAGTTATCTCACCTCTGCTGTGGTGCCTGGTGGTTGATGAGCTGCTAAAGTTACTCACAGAAAAAGGCTTTCATGTGATTGGGTACGCGGAAGACATCTTGTTGATTGTCCGTGGCCAGCACCTGGAGGAATTATTTGGAATGGTACAGCAGGCACTGAACATTGTCCACAATTGGTGCCGACGGGTCAACCTGCCCGTCAATCCAAAGAAAACTGAGGTTGTCGTCTTTACGAGACGCTATAAGTGGAAAGCTACACGCACGCTAAGGCTCTCGGGACAAGAACTTCAACTGTCAGCGCGAGCAAAGTATCTAGGAGGTATCCTGGATAGTAAACTGGCCTGGAATGAACACCTAGAAGATAAGTGCAAGAAATTCATGGCAGCCCTCTGGCAATGTAAAAGAGCCATCGGGCATAGCTGGGGTTTAAAACCGGATACACTAATGTGGATCTATAAGGCGATTCTGCTCCCTAGGCTAACTTATGCATCTGTGGTCTGGTGGAGCTGAGTCGAATTGTTGTCGACTATCGATCGACTTGAAAGTGTAAGGGAAATGGTCCTGAGGTACATAACGGGGGCGTTGGGTACTGCACCCATAATGTCCATGGGTACACTTTTAGGGCTGGAACCACTACACCTTACCATCAAAGCAGAGGCGGTTAAATCTGCCCTGAGAATAAATGATGGATTTGGGCGGAAGTATGTCAGGGGAAAGGGTTACGTGACACTTCCCGCTAATTTGGTGGAAAAATCTATCTTCAAAATGAGAAGAGATAGAATTTCTTCGCAATACCTCTTTGATAAGAAATATAAAATTAGCTTACCAGCAAAAGAGGACTGGAAAAATGGAGTCGTGGTCCTCCCCACTGATGGTGACATCTGGTTTACGGATGAAGCCAAAGGGGAAGTGGCTGCGGGTGCAGGTCTATATCATGAAACAACTATGGAGGGCTCTGCATTTAAGCTTGGGTCCACTGTAACTGTTTTACAAGCCGAGATAACGGCACTGCTCTATGCGGCCGGTGAGACCGCGGAGCTCTGTCGTGGTAGGAACATATTTTTCCTCTCGGATAGCAAGGTGGCCTTACTGTCCTTGAATCATTACTCAACAACATCTCATCTAGTTTGGGAGTGCCACTGTGCACTGAATCACCTAGCTGAGGCTAACCGCGTCACGCTCCTATGGGTCCCAGGTCACTCTGGAATTAAGGGTAACGAGATGGCGGATCGACTTGCAAAGGCCGCACTGTTCGCCCAGACCCGCCTGTAAATGTCTCTATTGCAGTGTTGGCCTTAGAATTCAAACAATGGTTACGCGCAGAACACCAAAAGGAGTGGAATGGCTATGCTAGTGGCAGACAGGCTAAGTCACTCCTTGTAACACTATCAACCTGAAACGAGCTGCAGACTTCTGTAAGCTCAGTAGGATAGATGCCAAGACCCTAACGCAAATATTAACTGGCCATGGGGATCTTCGCTATCACCGACACAAACTGGGAATCGTCAATGACCCCGAGTGTCGGAAGTGTGGGATGGAGGATGAAACCTCTACTCATGTTCTCTGTCATTGCCCTTCGCTAACTAGCGAACGACTTCACCTCATAGGAAAACCATTCCTTGAGTAAGCAGATATCGCTGCCATGACTCCGGCTCGGGTTCTCTCCTTGTGGAGGGGGCTCTGGGCTAAGGATTAAATGGCTTGTTTTTGCGGGGCGTAAAGGGATTACCCAAGCGGCGTTGGTTGTACAACCATGTCCCTTCTCATAATAATAATAATAATATTAATTTAAAAAAAAAATTCTAATATCGATTATTCTCACCATTCTTTGATTTGTTTTCAATTGTCAATTATTTTTTTTAATAGTTAATTATTTTCGTCATATTGTAATTTTATTTTTTAATTATTAAGTATTTTCTTGAAATTTTCATTAAATTCTTTAATTTTTAATTTATTTCTTCAATTTTTAATAATTTTTTTCAATTTTCAAATATTTAGAATGTATGCAGGCTACAGGGTCCGACTAATTGTTCCTATACTCGGTTGTTTGGGAGGGATGCGAGCTTCATTTGTGAGCGAATTGAAAAAGATACCGAATTGCGAACGTCAAGCTGAAGCATTGACGGTTCGTATGCAAAAATCTGTCCTGCTAAGATCACTCAATCTGTTCCGACAGCACTGTTCTTCATAATATATATCACGAAGGTAGTTTTAAAAAAGCATCAAATAGCATTCCTGGCCACCGCGTTAGAACAACAGCGGCAAGGGACAGGAACACCTACAGAACAGTGAACTGAAAACACCTCGAGCAAAAGAATCGCGCTCTTGCTTACCTTTCAGGACGGAAGGAGCAAACGCGGGTAAGAGTACGTAAGGCATGAATGGGAGAGGTTGTTTTAGTGAGGTATTACCACAGTACGTGGTCGAGTCACGCACAAACAAGTGCGTAAATGCATTTTTTCCTCTCCTAAACTTGTTTTGTAAAAAAAAAAAATATTATTATTATTTTACTTGTCCAAAGAATGACAGACCAATAGTTGTCTTAACACCTGCTACAAGCTATTTACTGGTATCCTTAAGGAAAGAATTGTGCCATCTATTCAGCCATTATGGAGTGCAATAGGCAAATAACGAGGATGGAAGAGAGGCCTGGCAGGTTGTAAGGAGAACCGGGGAAACCGGGGCTGGTTTGGCCATTTTTCACTCTTCGTTGTTTAACTTCGTTCATATCCAATTTATGAAAAACTTATCCTACAGGAAACCTGCTGTGATACTTCAGCTTTTAACTTTCCAAGTCACATATAATAAACTTAGTTTTTAGGGTTATTTTATAATAAAAGAAATTGAAAAATACATATGGGACATTCCATTTCAAACCGTAGCACTGTCAAAAGACGATCGCGCGTAGAGATAATGCGATAATTTCTTAAGCTTTAAAATGGTACTAAGCTTTTTGTAAAATAAATTTTTTTTCATGTTGTATTTTGTATTTAAAAACTTCAAATCCAAATATCTCAAAACACGTCGACTTCAATTTTGTTGAAAGTTGAATAAAAATAAAGCTTAAATTCTTTATTTTTTACCACCTAAATATTATAATGGCCTTTTCAGTGGTTCTGGAGAAAAAAATTAAAGTACAAAGTCATTTTATTGAATTTGACATAGAGCTCGAAGTCAGAATGTAACCCTCTTAACAAAAGTGATGCTTTTGTTTTGTGTTCTATGTCAAATTCAATAAAATTACTTTTTATTTCAATTTTTTTCTTCAGAACCAGTAAAAAGGCCATGATAATACTTAGGCGGTAAAAAATAAAAAATTTAAGCTTTATTTTTATTCAACTTTCAACAAAATTGAAGTCGACGTGTTTTGAGATATTTGGATTTGAAGTTTTTAAACACAAAATACACAAGAAGAAAAATTATTTTTTACAAAAAGCTTAGTACCATTTTAAAGTTTAAGAAATTATCTTCCCAACGCATTTATTATATTTTATATTTAGAGTACTTTTGGTAAAGTAAATTGTATGTTAAAAGTGCTTTATGTGCGATCGTCTTTTGACAGTGCTACGGTTTGAAATATAATGGCCCATATAGATTTAAATTGGAGCAGTGAAAGTATAAGATTATAAAATAAAAAAATTGCTCATATTGAAAAACCGTATTTCTATCGATACTGCAAATATAAATTAAAATTTTTCATTGGCCTTCAAAAGGAACTATTCAAAGAGCAAAATTTGATAATTAAACTTTTTCTCAAACTATTACTCAGGAAGATATAACAAAAAAATCAAGTGGTTAAAAATTTACTTTGGAGTATCAAAATTAGTTTTTCTTGCATTAACTCCACATAAATAATGATATAATAATAAAACTTGGCATAAACTTGCATCTCACTATGCGAAATTATTTTTATGTGGAGAGGAATTAATTCGACTAATAACATTTGAGTAAACCGCAATGACACAATCTACCCCTGACCCAAATAGCCCCGGTCTCCCCTACTGATTGATAGGTGTGTCACCCAAAACTCGATATTTTATCGACGAAAATTGTCCATGGCTTGGATTGACTATCGTAAGGCGTTTGATTTCACCAGTTATGAGCTTATTATTAAGCTCCTTGAATGTCTTGCGGTATATCCAGACATAGTGAGACTCTCTTAGTCCTCTATTGTTTTGTATCTCCCTCTTGTCTCTGTCTGATGTACTTCGGGAAAAACAATCTGGATACTTGTGTGGCCAACAAAGAGACAGAGTTCACAAGATTAACCACCTGTTTTACAAGGACGATCTTAAGCTCTATGACTCCAGCAAGGAAACATTGAAAATTCTAGTGTTTGCAGTGGCCAAGTATTCCAGTGCAATTGGAATGAGCTTTGGACTTGATAAATGTGCTGTTGGACATATGAATAGAGGAAGACTAGAAACATCTGAAACATCAGACGACTTTAAGGATCTTCAGCTTATTGGTGGCAAGACCATTCATCATCTTGGTGAAAGAGAAACTTACGCATATCTTGGAATTCCACAATCGGAATCTCAAGATGTGCGTGGGCTTAAAGATCATCTCCAAATTAAATATCGAGGTCTTCTCAGAAAAATTTGGTCATCCGAATTATCAGGGAAGAATAAAATACAGGCCACAAATGTATTAGCCATTCCTTTAATACTCTACACATTTGGAGCTGTTAAATGAAATGTGGATGAGCTGAAAATACTGGATAGACAAACGCGCAAGATGATGACAGTACATCGATGCCATCATCCAAGGTCTTCCGGAACTCGAATTTACCTTCTACGAAATTAGGGAGGAAGAGGATTACTAAGTTTAGAATATCTTCATGGCCGTACTGTACTGGCTGCGGCATGTTCAGTGATAAATAGTACGGATGCTTTAACGCAATTTGTCCATCATCATGAAGTTGCAAATAATGAGGCATTTTTATATCAAGCGGCAAATAGAGCGGCAAAAGAACTTAATCTTTGATTTGATACAAATAATACCGAACATGGAACAGCGTCATTACCACCTTTGATGCTCAAATGACATGTAAAGAATGCAGAACATGTACTTATTTTAGAAAAACATGTTAGTAAACCTGTTTACGGGCAATTTTATAATATCGTTAGAGAAATGGCTTGTCTGTAGGTTTGTCTTTTTCATTCCTCAAATCGGCTGGATTAAAATCGGAGACAGAGGGATTTTTGTTCGCTTGTCAGGATGGAGTGATTAATACTTTGGTGTACCGCAGTCGTGTGATGCATATACCTGTTGACGATTCCAACTGTCATGCATTCAAACAATACCCGGAGAAACTTAGTCATATACTAAGTGCCTGTCCAATTTATGCATTTTACAGGTATATAGAAAGACACAATGCTGCACTGAAGGTTTTGTATTACCACCTTCGTCACCAGTACGGTACAGATAAGGAGCCCATTCTGCCGTATGCCTAAATGGATCAAGAGTCCGTTGTGAAAAATGACCAGTGCAAGATCTACTGGAATTTTTCTTTCCCTACCACCCATCACATCAGTGCCACCAAGCCTGATATTGTCTTCCAAGATCATAAAAGTAAAATCATTTATGTAGTTGAGTTTTCGGCTCCTGCCGAGAGAAACATCATTAAAAAGGAGGATGAGAAACGGATCAAATATCAAGAGCTCTTATTCGAATTGAGTAAAATGCATCCAGGATATAGAGTCCATTTGATTGTTTTAATTCTCGGCTGCTTAGGAGGGATGAAGGCTTCATTTGTGAGCCAAATAGAGAACATCCCGACCTGACAACGTCAAGCCAATTTGTTAGCAGGTAGAATGCAGAAAGCAGTCCTTCTGAACTCTCTTTTTTTTGGTCCGACAGCACTGTTCTTTGTAATTAAGAAAAGAAACATCTTTAAAGGTAGCTGTAAAAAAGCATCTCACAATTGCATGTCGGCCGCATAAGAACATTGGCGGCAATGGACATGAAGACCCAAAGAACAGAATGTTTAAACTGTACAGAGTAAAAGAATGATGCTTTTGCCACAGGATGTAGTCGAGTCCCACAGGAACAAGTGCGTAAATGCATTTTTTCCTCTCCTACACTTGTTTTGTAAAAAAAAATAAGAAGAAAAAAAAGAAGAAAAAGACTTCTCTAATACACTAACAGATGACATTAAAATTATTTGACATTGAGTTTCAAATATTTTTAACACAAAGCACGTCAATACAGCGTCTTTTTCAAAACACATAATACACTGAAAGAGTTATATCTATAAAGATTACAAAACTCTTCAGTAAAATTCTGCTCAAGTTGTGCATCAATCTAGTTAATATTTTAAGTCACTAAACAACTTTTTATTTGATTTCGAGAAATTAAAAAAAATTTTAATACTTTTTCTTTGTTATTTACAACATTTTTAGATCACGGTGAAGTTTTATATGTGACTGTCCATGACAAAACGTGCCTTAGCTCCAAAAAATAAATTTTGATTTTTTAATGCCAACCGACGGATGTTTATTCGCTCTTTCATTTCCAAAAATAAAAAATTGTTGTTTTAAAGAAATTTTGTTATTAACAAATTCCTAGATCAGACAAATTTCACAAAAAAGAACTTTATTTTCCAAAAATAAAGCCTTTCAAACCGGTACGTTTGAAAGACACGTGTGATTTTGGTTTTCTGCTTCCGCACCCCAAGAACATTGTTCCAGCCTATTTCATCCCAAAATTGTTGTTGGCGAGTGATTTGGTGAGAGTGCATCGATCTCCCATTGACTGTTTTTCCCGAATCGTTCGTTTGGAAATTATACGGCAATATTGTAAGTTAAATAAATGATTTTATTTTATATAAATTGCCGCCTTCCCAATTATTTTCCCTAACTTCCCACTGAAATAATCCTTGCTGATTATAATAGAATCTTTAAAAAATGTTAATTAATTTTTTTTTATATCGGACAGATTTAAAAATAGTTTGAGACTAAGGTTAGATGTGATGAAGTAACGATTAAAAAATTTTAACTCCATTTTCTGAAATATAAAGTAATTCAACGAAAACTGCAAGAGAAATTTTTAAATATTTTTAAACTTTACATAGTCATTAAACTATCAGATTTTTACAAATTACTGAATTATTTACAAAATAGATGCCAAAAATATCACTAATTAAAATAACATAAACTACTTTAAAAAAAAATAAAGTTAAAAAAGTCGACTTTTGGCCAGAAAACCGGGTCTCCTGGCCCAGTGTGCATCTGTTAATATATTATCTTCCCTTTTATTCTATTGTTTTCAAGCCATATTGTGTTTTGACTCCAGCAAAATTAGTTTTCGAGCTATACGAAATTTAAGCTAATAGTTTTTTTGCGTAACAAGGGCGCATCTGTAGGGGAATCGAGACTTTTGTGAAGTTTGCCGCACGAGCGAAGCGAGTGCGGCAATCACACGAGTCGAGATTCCCCTAGATGCGCCCGTGTTCCACACATAATTTTATATAATAACCTTGTGTTAAGAAATCTACTGGAAACGATGTTTCTAGAGTTTTAGAGATTAAAATGAGAGAATCTTACTTTTTATCACAGTTTAATCCCACCAGCAATGCCATTCAAGTACGTTTGCTGTTCTAACACGTGACGTGAAAGCTGATGTTTGGGTTGGGAAGCGTGCTTGAATGGCGTTGCTGGTGGGGATAACTGTGATTAAAAGTAGGATTCTCCTCCTTTTAATCTCTAGAACTCTAAAAACAGACTTTTTAGTAGAGTTCTTGACGCAAGGTATAATATAAAAAGAATTTTTTTATTTTCCAACCATATTAAAACAAAAAAATTAAAATTGACTAAATTTTTAACACAAAATTCGATATTTTGTATTAATCTTAATTGACAAATTCCTAGATCAGACACATTTCACAAAAAAGATCTTTATTTTCCAAAATATTTTAAAACATAAAAACTTTAAATTCTACAAATTATTAATAAAAAATAGATTTTTAAAAAATTATAATTAACTATTTTCTAGATCGGACAGATTTAAAACTAATTTAAAACAAAACAAATTTTAACAAATCGTTAAAAAAAAAATTTTGTTTATTATTTTTTAGATCGGACAGATTTAAATAAAGAAATCTTTTCTTTTCCAACTATATTAAACCAACAAAAAATTAAAATTGACCAAATTTGTAAACCAAAATTCCATATTTTGTATTAATCTTAATTGACAAATTCCTAGATCAGACAGATTTCACAAAAAAAAACTTTATTTTCCAAAACATTTTAAAACATAAAAACATTAAATTCAACAAATTATTAATAAAAATAGATTTTTAAAAAATTATTATTAACTATTTTCTAGATCGGACAGATTTAAAATAAAGAAATATTTTATTTTTTAATCAGATTAAGTAAATGAATATTTTTTATTTTTATTTAAATAAATTGAATATTTTTCAATGCACACAATTTAGATTTATATAATCCAAATAATTCCCTTTATAATGAAAATGGAAGAAATTATTATTCTAAATTTATCTAATTTAAGTGAATTTCTTTATAATCAAAATAAAATGAAACTAATATTTTTATGTATGCTATTAGTTAAAGGGAGGCACCTTCGAAATTTTAACCCATTAAAATGTTAGGTGTTCAGTGGAGCCAATTTTTGTCTAAGACAGTTTAGGACCTAAAATTGTTGGATACGATCAATCATTGAAATTTTGATTAGTTAAAATTATTTATTTTTGAAAAGATTTTAATTTTTGATAATCGTTCTTCGTTAAGAATTTTTATTATTTTTCGTCGTTCATTTTTTTCCTCTCTCTTTTAATGATTCTCCATAATTTCTCGTATAGTGGAGAAATCTCTACTGGAGATTGAAAAATGGTGTCATGTACCCTAAGATGGACATGCCTCAAATCTCACATGTATTTATTTGCATATTTTCGATTTTACACTTTTTTGAATAATTTTTTGGGACAATTAATTAAAATTTTTTATTTTCCACCATAAAATGTGATGTTATCGTTAGAGAAAATTATATATCAATATTTTTCGATATTTTACTCATTTTTACTGTTAAGCTATTAAATTGAAGTTTTTGAAACGTTATTTCTTGATAAACTCCGTAAAATGATTGAAAATTAGTTTAAAAATTGTTACACGATGTTCATTTTTTATTTACTACAATTTTCAGAGACTTTTAAGAAGGTGTCCATCTTGGGGACACTTTTTTTTAAACCGAAAATTTTAACAATTAGAAAAAATGCTTTAAAAAATGTTTATGTTAAAAATAAAATTTTATCTCTGTAGCCATAAGTTACCTTATAAATTGTACTTTTATCCGGTATAAAACATTTTAATACATTTTATTTGGTTTGGATTCTACACCAATAAATCAAAAGGGTGTCCAACTTGGGTCCCACTCCCCTACTATAATTGATGTACCAAAAAAAAATTTTTGTATGAAAATTTTTTTATTTTTAATAAACAAATTACATTATTTTTCTGTTCCAAATCGCAAAATAAAGTCTTTCTTTAAAACTCCATACATTCAAGAAGTTCATGCAAAAAAATTTTGGTATTCTTTAATATTGAAAAAATTAGATGGTTTTTTGTTGCGCGCTGTGTTAGGCTTGAGTGCAGTGCACCGGCCGGGCAGTGTGACAAAACCGGCTATCGTGGACAAATTAACTTGTAGGTCAGAATTCTTGACAGATTTACATGTATTTTTTTTTAATTTAAAGCTTATTAAATTGCGCTAAGAACTTTTGTGGCTGACTTGTTTCATTGTTGCTTGTGTCGAAAGTTATTAACAATTAAGTAACAATTAAGCAATAAATAATTGAAAATAGTAGAAAAAAGTTAAATCCTTTCCAATATTTTATTCAGGAAATTTCTTCGATGTAGGAAGGTAAAAAATATAAACACATAAGTTACATGTGTAATCACAACGTTTCGATGGCTAGATTTACCATCATCTAAAGGCCACTTTATTAAAAACAAAAAAATAACACCAATTTTTAACAAAATAAATTTTCTAATAATAAGATTTTTCTTTTTTAAACAAACAATTAAATTTAAAACACAAAAATATAAACACACATACCTCCGAATTTGCACAAAGTTACATAAATAACATGTCAAAAAAAAACTTTTTTTATATTTGTGATGAAAAAGTTTTGTATAATATAAAAGAAGCGTTAACTAAATAAAATTTTCTAATCATTGTCAAAACGACGAATGATTTTGTCAAACTGAAGGTTCGGGGTGAGTGTAATTCATTTATAAATAAGACGATAACAATTGAATGATTTCAAAACAATGAGGTATAGTAATTAGAAATTAAGCCTTCCCAATAATGGAAAATATCTATTACTTCCATCTGACAAAAGTAAATGGCTTATAAATTTAACCAATAAAAATATTCCGACAGTAGTTTCTGATATTATCACTTAGGGTCCAAATTTCAGTATTGCTCAAGAAGTTTCAAAACAGAATACTATTTCGACAATTAAAAATATAGTCTACTATTTCACCTTTGAATTTGGATTCTAAAATAAAAAATGAAATTAGAGATAGAATCAGTGCCTGTACTTCAAACATGTTAAACAAAAAGTCTCATAGTAATCAATTTCAAAAAGAAATTATTAAAAAAGTAAAGTTGACAAGAGAATATCTGAACAAGAACTCTGATGTGTTTTTTACAACGTCGGACAAGGGCAACACAACGGTTTGTATAAACAAGAGCGATTATTTGTCTAAAGCAGAAGTTTTATTATCGGAAAAAAATACTTATGAAATTATTAAAAGGAATCCTGTAAAAAAATTACAAACCAACACTTATAAAATCCTCAAATATAATATCCTTCTCATATAAATAATAGTTTTGAATTAAAAGAAAAAATTAAAAATATTGAAATTCCAGACGATTCCATTTTGATTTCTCTAGATGTCAATTCACTTTTTACAAATATTCCACTTACTTTAGTTATCCAGAGCTTGGAAATAAAGCAACTGAAATTATGAATAATTCAAAAATTCCTTTTGATGAAATTATTAATTGCACAAAATTTCTTTTTAATAACACTTACTTTGTTTTCAATAATAAATTCTATAGACAATTATTCGGCACCCCAATGGGGTCTCCGATCTCTCCTTTATTCGCAAATATAGTAATGGATGATCTAGAGACTGACTGCTTGATTAAATTAGAAAAGGATAATTGTAAACCGATTTTTTATGTCAGATATGTAGACGACACTTTCATGATCATAAAAAAAATCACGTAGATTTAGTCATCAACACATTTAATTCGTACAATAAAAATTTAAAATTCACTTATGAAATTAAAATTAATAATCGAATAGATTTCTTGCCATGACCTTAATTAAAAATAATAATAATCAGATTACTACTAATTGGTTTCAGAAGCCCTTGTCGTCCAATAGGTTGATTAACTATTATTCAAGTCATCCGATACAACAAAAGAAAAATATAGTTTACAATCTTGTTGATAGAGCCTTACTTTTGTCAGATTCTTCTTTTCACAAAAACAATATCAATAAAATCACCGACATTCTTGTTAACAACGATTATCCATTGGAATTTATTCAGAAACATATCCGTATTCGTTGCAAAAAAATTAAATACAAAACGAACAGCAATGAAAAAACTACTAATTCTTATGTATATCAACGTCTTCCCAAAGTTTGTCTTCCTTTCAATAATAATTTTTACAAAATTTCGAATATTTTAAAAAAATTATAATATTTTGTCGATACCAATGGTTAACAAAAGTTTTAACTCCGTTATAAGACGAGGTAAAGATGTGTCCGACAAATGGTCAAAGACTAATATTGTTTATAAATTTAAATGCAAAAATTGTCCCGCAACTTATATCAGAGAAACTAAACGAACTTTAAAAGAAAGAATCCGTCAACATAAAAAGGGAGAAGGTCCCGATTCTGTTGTAGAAGAACACCAATCAAAATCACAACACACATTTGACTTTGATGACGTAAAAATTGTTGATTTCAAACCAGATTATAGAAAAGACTCATCTCAGAGATGATACATATTTAAGGTTGTAACAATACGATAAATAAGAAGGAAGATCTTTGTTTTCTCAGTAATAGATATTTTCCATTATTGGGAAGGCTTAATTTCTAATTACTATACCTCATTGTTTTGAAATCATTCAATTGTTATCGTCTTATTTATAAATGAATTACACTCACCCCGAACCTTCAGTTTGATAAAATCATTCGTCGTTTTGACAATGATTAGAAAATTTTATTTAGTTGACGCTTCTTTTACATTATACAAAACTTTTTCATCACAAATATAAAAAAAGTTTTTTTTTGACATGTTATTTATGTAACTTTGTGTAAATTCGGAGGTATGTGTGTATATATTTTTGTGTTTTAAATTTAATTGTTTGTTTAAAAAAGAAAAATCTTATTATTAGAAAATTTATTTTGTTAAAAATTGGTGTTATTTTTTTGTTTTTAATAAAGTGGCCTTTAGATGATGGTGAAACTAGCTATCGAAACATTGTGATTACACATGTAACTTATGTGTTTATATTTTTTACCTTCCTACATCGAAGAATTTTCCTCAATAATAATTGAAAATATTTTTTTAAAATTTTTTCTAAAAGCTTTTAAATCCAAAGAAAGTACACTTTCTTACAATTATAGTTCAAAAATAAACAATTTCTATCATGAGTATTTGTTATGAACAATTTTTATAAACAATTAAGCAACAAACCATAATTTTGATAAATTAAAAATTCTTTTTTAGACTAGGTGTCTGAATTCCTTCTTCATAAATGGACATTTGGCAGAATGTGATTAAATGTTAATAACTTCATTTGTTTAAACTATTTTTATAAACAATTAAGCAACAATCCGTATTTTTGATGAATTAAATATTCTTTTTTAAACTAAGTCCCTGAATACGTTCTTCATAAATGAACATTTGACAGAATGTGATTAAATGTGAATAATTTTATTTGTTATAAAAATTTTTGATGAACAATTAAGCATCAATTCATACTTTTGATTATTTTTATATTTATAACAAATAAAACTATCGACATTTAATCACATTCTGCCAAATGTCCATTTATGAAGAAGGAATTCAGACACCTAGTCTAAAAAAGAATTTTTAATTCATCAAAATTATGGTTTGTTGCTTAATTATTTATAAAAATTGTTCATAACAAATACTGATGACAGAAATTGTTTATTTTTGAACTATAATTGTAAGAAAGTGTACTTTCTTTGGATTTAAAAGCTTTTAGGAAAAATTTAAAAAAAAAAATTTTAATTATTTATTGCTTATTTGTTAATAACTTTCGACACAGGCAATAATTAAAGAAGTCGGCCACAAAAGTTCTTAGCCCAATTTAATAAGCTTTAAATTAAAAAAAAAATACATGTTAATCCGTCAAGAATTTTGACCTACAAGTTAATTTGTCCACGATAGCCGCTTATGTCCCACTGCCCGGCCGGTGTAATGCACTTAAGACTAACACGGTGCGCAACAAAAAACCATGTACTTTTTTCAATATTAAAGAATATCAAAATGTTTTTGCATGAACTTCATCTTAAATAATTGGAGTTTCGTAATCTAAAAGAAAAAGTATATTTTGCGATTTGGAACAGGAAAATAATGTAATTTGTTTATTAAAAATAAAAAAAATTTTATAAAAAAAATATTTTTTTGGTACATTAGTTATGGTACTTAAAAGTTAAAATTGTCAGTAAACTTCAGGTATTAAAGTTTATTTTTAATTTGAACTCTTTAAACTATACATTTTTCAAAAATAGGGTACATAAAATTATAATTGTTTATAACTTTTTAAATTTTCAAAATTTTCAAAAACCATTTTAGAAACTAATTTATATTAGTTAATACTTCAAAGAATGTATTGACTTTTATCTTTTGTTAATGTTGGTGAAATAGGGGGCCTCTTCATAAATTCTGACTGAGTATTATACAAATTTTAAGAACTGTATATATGTTATAATATTCCAAGTAAGGCTGTTTCCATAAATGATGTCACGTTTTTTTTCAAGAAAAAACCTGCGTTTTACAAAATTATGCTACAATATGAAACTTAAAAAAAAATTTATGGATTTTAGAATTTTTATATTTGTAAAAAATCAAAAGTTTTTTAAAATTTATGCGTAATTTAGTTCAGAATTGTAAAACAGGTACGCAAAGAAATTAGCTCTAAAAAATATAGAAAATTTGGGCAATGTTATAGATATTTGAAGTGTGAAAGCATTGAAATTTGAAACCGTTGCTCTGGATACCAAGTTTTTTTCGAGTATAATTTTAGGTTTCATTTTTTCTTTCTTTTTTTGAAAATTAAATTTATTTAATCCACTATACGAGAAATTATGAAGAATCATTAAAAGAGAGAGGAAAAAAATGAACGACGAAAAATAATAAAAATTCTTAACGAAGAACGATTATCAAAATTTAAAATTTTTTCAAAAATAAATAATTTTAACTAGTCAAAATTTCAATCTTTGATAGTATCCAACAATTTTAGGTCCTAAACTGTCTTGGACAAAAATTGGCTCCTCTGAACACTTAACATTTTAATGGGTTGAAATTTCGAAGGATTTCAAGGACACACAGGCAGCCATTTGTTTACTTTGATGTTTGCAGTACACAAATTAGGCTGTCTTTATTTCCGTGTTGCTTACGATACTTTTTATTCCAATGGCAAAAAACAAGGCGCTTTTAGATACCTGATGACAGGAATTGGATGTCGTTCATTTGTTTGATAATATGAAAATGAGCGTCTATGTTTGTCCTAGGAAAAAAATAAAGCATGAGCCAGATCTTCATTTTTTTCCTAGGATAAAATAGACGCGATTTTCATATGTTCGAATAAATGAACGACTTCCAATGCCTGTCTTCAGGTATTTAAAAGCGGTATTTTTCTGCCTGTGGAATAAAAAGATCTTTTTTGTGAAATCTGCCTGATCTAGGAGTTTGTCAATTAAGATAAATAAAAAATATCAAATTTTTTGTTAAAAATTTGGTCAATTTTAATTTCTTGTTCTTTTAATTTGGTTGGAGAATTAATGATTTCTTTATTTTAAATCTGTCCGATCTGGAAAATAGTTAATATTAATTTTTTAAAAAATATATTTTTTACTAGCTGTCGTACCCGTTTTTGACAGGTTTTAGTTCCTATTGATACATTTCAACTTTTGCCTTTACATTGCTCAAAATCTTTTTTACAATTAATGAAATTTATAAATGTTTTATTTTTTTATTTATTCTCTTTGATATTGTTTCTGAGATGTGTCACGTCAAAGTAACCAATCATTCATCTTCAAAAATAATTGATTGTTATTAATTTATAATATATATTATGCATATCAGTTTTAATTTTAACTTTTAAATTAAATGAAATTAATTTTATTTAAAAAAAAATTTTATTTCACATTAGTTACAAATATTAGAAGTTATGTACATTAGATAATGATAAAATTAATAATATTTTTAGATTGTTAGAAAAATTGTTCAACTTCCCTTTTTTAATATTTTTAAAGTTCTGTCAATTAAGAAACATTGTGTTTCCAAAAATGTACAAATCTAAAAATGTACATTTTTAAAAATTATGTTGTATATCCCATTTCAAATTTAAATTTAATTAATTACAATTTTTTATTTAAGTATTGATTTGTGTCCAATAAATAATTGAATTAAATATTTTAATCTTGTATTTCTTAATTTTAGGTACTATTAAGTAACTCTCAAATATTTGAATCTGAGATTTTGAATTTGTAATTCTGAAATATATCCTTCTAACATCAAAATCTTAATCAAAGACCTCAACAATACCACTCAATTATGCTTCAAAGTAATTCGTTACAATTATAATTTTTTCTATTTTTTTATCCCGATAACAATTTTATGTTTTATCTCAGCTATAGAACAATAGTTTTGCAAAATTCTGTTAAAATGTGACGAAATCACATGTAATACTCAATTGTAGAAAGTTTAAAATCAGTCCATCAAAAAATGTATAATTAGAAAAACTTTTAATTTTTTTAATTTTCAGAGAAAATAGTATATCTCTCGTTGTTATTAATATTTTTCATTTTTGTAAATTTATAAACCCAACTTGAGTCAAGACTTAACACTATGTCAAATGTAGTTTCAAAAAAACAAAAAATTTTTGATTTTTTGAATTTTGTAGAAATTTGAAATTTAAATTTGTAATTTATTTTTCCATTTTATTTTTAATGTTAAAATATAAATTAATTTAATTATTTTTATCAAATCAAAAAAGCTGAGTACAAAGAGTGTTGGTGTGATCCGTCAAAACATGATAAATATTATAATTCTTTATTTTTTGATTTTTTTGAAAAAGTGCCATAACTTCCGTTTAAAAAAATATTTTTTAATGGGGTTTGGCTAGAGAGTATTATTCAATTATTAATCCCTTATCTATTATTATCTAAATAAAAAGCTATAAGTACAGAGAGTTTAAGAGTGTTACGTAAAAAAATGAAAAATATTTAATTTTTTGGTTTTTTGATTTTTTTGAAAAAATGTTATAACTTCCGTTAAAATTAATATTTTTTAATGGGGTTTAACTATAAATTTAAGTTACGCTAATACCTAACAGACTGCGAGATTTAACTTCATTCCGTAGAGCCCATTCTGAGTGATGCCCGGACAAAATATCGCGGTATACATACATACACACATACCTACACACATACAAACATACATAATTTTTTTAAACAGCATTTTTGGAATTGTTACTACTTAAAACGAAAAAATAAACACAAAGTTCCAAGTTCTGTGCAATGAACAGACAAAACTCTGATTTTATTAATATAGAATATCAATTTGTTCAATATAAATTTCTTTTTTGGTTTAAAATTTTTGAAAAATATAGATCTTTTTTGTGAAATCTGTCTGACCTAGGAATGTGTCAATTAAGAATAATATAAAATTTCGAATTTTGTGTTAACATTTTGGTAAATTTTAATTTTTTATTCTTTTAATATGGTTGGAAAAAAAAAGATTTCTTTTTTTTAAATCTGTCCGATCTAGAAAGTAGTTAATAATCATTTTTTAAAAAATATATTTTTTATTATCAATTTGTTCAATACCAATTTTTTTTTGGTTTAAACTTTTTGAAAAATATAGGTCTTTTTTGTGAAATCTGTCTGATCTAGGAATTCGTCCATTAAAATTAATACAAAATATCGAATTTTGTGTTAAAAATTTGGTCAATTTTTAATTTTTTGTTGTTTTAATATGTTTGGAAAATAAAAGAATTCTTTACTTTAAATCTGTTCGATCTAGAAAAAAATTAATTAAAATTTTTTAAAATATCTCTAATTTTTTATTCACAATATGGTCAACTTTAAATTTTCTGATATTTAATATGGTTGGAAAATAAAAGATTTCTTTATTTTAAATCTGTCCGATCTTGAAAATAGTTCGAAATAATTATTTTAAAAATATATTTTTATTATCAATTTGTTAATTATAAATTTTCTTTTTGTTTTAAAATTTTTGAAAAATAAAGATCTTTTTTTGTGAAATCTGTCTGATCTAGGAATTTTCAATTAAGATTAATAAAAAATATCGAATTTTGCTTTAAAATTTAGTCAATTTTAATTTGTTGTCGTTTTAATATGGTTGGAAAATAAAAGATTTCTTTATTTTAAATCTGTCCGATCTAGAAAATGATTAGTAATATTTTTTTAAAAAATCTTTTTTTTATTAAACATTTGTTAAATATAAATTTTCTTTTTGTGTTAAAATTATTGAAAAATAAAGATCTTTTTTGTGAAATCTGTCTGATCTAGGAATTTGTCAATAAGAATTATAAAAAATATCGAATTTTGTGTTAAAAATTTTGTCAATTTTAATTTTCTGTTATTTAATATGGTTGTAAAATAAAAGATTTCTTTATTTTAAATCTGTCCAATCCAGAAAATAGTTCGAAATAATTATTTTAAAAATATATTTTTTATTATCAATTTGTAAAATATAAATTTTCTTTTTGTTTTAAAATTTTTGAAAAATAAAGACCTTTTTTGTGAAATCTGTCTGATCTAGGAATTTTCAATTAAGATTAATAAAAAATATCGAATTTTGTGTTAAAATTTGGTCAATTTCAATTTTTTGTAGTTTTTATATGGTTTGAAAATAAAAGATTTCTTTTTTTTAAATCTGTCCGATCTAGAAAATAATTAGTAAAATTTTTTTAAAAAATCTATTTTTTATTAACCATTGGTGAATATATATTTTCTTTTTGTTTTAAAATTTTTGAAAAAAAAACATCTTTTTTTAAAAATCTGTCCGATCTTGGAAATTATTAATAACATTGTTTGAAAAATCTATTTTTTATTAACAATTTGTTTAATTTTTTTTTAATATTTTAATTTTTATTAATGTTATTTTATTAATAGAAATTTGTTAATTAACTTTGTATAAAAAATCTCGAATTTGTTGTTAACAATGTTAGCAACATTTACTTTTTTCGTTTAAATGTGTTTTGTTAAAGAAAACATTTTCTCGTTCAGTTTAATATGACAAGTGGCTTTCTTGCTTGATTGATATTCGCCCTACGCCTTTGGCGTTCGAGTAGTGCACGCACGCGACGCGATACTACCGCCATCTGTTGCCTGACTTAGAATTTCACTGGAACGTAATAAAATCCAGCTGTATAATCATGTCGGTAAAAGTTGACTTTGGCACTTAAAATATTTATATGAAAAACCGTATTATTTATGTATTTCAGTGCCTAATGTAATGTTGTTTATTGACACATTATTTTATTTTCTTTCACACTTTCTTGATTTTATATTATACAAACAGAAAATAGACATATTTGAATCTTTTTCGTCATCACCTGATCGAAAGTTAACTAGAAGTGTAGAATATCCCGAAAAATGTCATTTTCACAATTATCTATTTTTCTGCCTGAAATAGACAGATTCAATTATCAATTCCATCTTTAACTAATCAGGGAAGTTATATTTTACAACAATAATTAACCTTTTTCCCCAATTTATTTCCTTTTTTCCCAATATTCAACAAAAAACCAATCGGAAACTAACGAGAACTCTGAGAAAACTCAGTCGCGTTCTCCATTCGTTTCGCCTCTGGGCGAGGGTGAATACAACAGTTTGCACTCAACATAAAAAGCAGCAGAAGATATAATAATTGCGTAACTAATTTGGAGATCTGAATTGGTGTACTTCTGCTTTTTTTCTAAATAAACCAAAACTTTAATTGTTTAAAAAAAATTAGTATCCTTATATTCAAAACATTATCACTCTGCATATATGGGGGATTATTTCTCAAGTGTCACAGGACCAAAAAGCAAGTTTATTCTATCGAGTTGAAACTTGGACAAAATGTTGTTCTATTGAATAGTAATGAATACAAAAATAATCTTGACTATAGAAGAAATATTTAGCGTGGGGGAGGTCGATGAAATTTTTGACTTTTTTAAGGAAACTATTTACTTTAATAATTTTTTGTTCTTATAATTTAAATTGAAAAAATTCTTGTAATACCCGATAGATTTTTTCACGCTGTTTCGATTGGTCATATTGTTTTTTACAAGAAAAAATTTTTTGATCCCTAAAAATGGAAAATAAAAATGACGTTTTCTTCAAAAAGGACATTTTTTTGTTTGTTTTTTTTTATTCTTTTTAAATGAAAGCCCTACTTTTTTCCTATAAAAAATCTTTGGAGTAAAATGTAGGATGAGAACTCCTAATCATCGAAAATAAAGGTTGAATAGAACCTAACGCATATGACGCTCGCTGCCACTAGCAGCGGCACTGGTGCAGCGCGGCGGATCACTGCGCTGAACCAAAGTGCCAAAATTTTATTGTTTATTTACAAAGTTGTAATAGACTTAAAGTTACATTTAAACGCTCTCTAGATTTACAGGGTTGAGATTGTCATTACTGGAATTTATTTTCACTTTATGACTATTTTCAAAAATACTTTTTATTGTGCAAATTAAAAAATATGTTATTGTTAAAACTATCACTGTCTAAGCAAAATTAGAACCAAATATATTTGATTTGAACCTAAATGAAGAAAATTTCTCTTATGTTACATTAGAGAAACCGTCTACAGTTTACTTAAAGTTAATTTTTTCACTACTTATAATAAATAAATTATATAATGAATTTAATTAATAAAAATGTTAAATTTTCATATGATTCTTATTGAATTTTAAGTATTTATTAGATTTACAAATAAGTTTTTAAAACTGTTAAATTTAGATGTTTTGGAAAATACAAAATGTTTGTATTAGTAACAACATATAATTATATGTTGACAATTAAAAAGTATGCAGAACATTTTTTTTTTTTTTTTTTAATAATTATAACTTTATAATTTAATGCATTTTTTCAGATAAATTAGCTTGATAATGACAGCGGACTA
Organism: Ganaspis brasiliensis; assembly: GCA_037103525.1. Lineage (NCBI taxonomy): Eukaryota > Metazoa > Arthropoda > Insecta > Hymenoptera > Figitidae > Ganaspis > Ganaspis brasiliensis. The sequence goes on from JAZKLR010000014.1 coordinate 2,392,557, forward strand.
AGCTAAGATTAACGTCATTAAGATAATATAAACATTAAGAGTTTTTATTATTTGCATCCTAAATCAAACAAAGTTTCCAAAAAAATTGTTTTTAATTTGACTTAAACGAAAAACATTTTTTTTTTGCTTTAAAACTTGTTTTGATTTGTTTCAAATATAGCGTGTATTTAAATTTAAATAAGGAATAATTATTTAAATATTTATTCGTTTGGGCAAAAAATATTATCAAATGACTGAAATCTTTTTTAGTAAGTAACGGCACCAATAGTCGATCGGGTACCAATAGTCAATCAGTTTGATACAGTTTGATACAAGTCGATTAATTTGCGCTTTACATGTAATTTTTATTTGTTTGTTGTTAATTTTATTTGTAAAACTTATAAATACATTAATTTGTAAGTACTACGACTCATTTTTCTAGTTAATTAACTAAATAATTGCGTATTTCAAGTTGTGTGATCGACTATTGGTCCAAGATTGAACGACTACTGGTGCAAAAGGTTTTCAGCCATTTTTGCCGCTGATCGACTATTGGGTCCCTAACCCCCAAAAGAAGGTCCTTTTTAAATTTTAATTTTACAATAAATAACTTATACAAAATAATTCGATGTCAACGGTTACGCATTTGCAGAGCTTCCACTACATAATTTAAAAAAGAAAATTCAAAATGCATAGTTCGTTTTGAATTTATTGAGTTTTATTGAAAATCTTACTTTTTTATCTCAAGATGTTGATCGACTATTGGTTCCATTACCTTAGCAAGAAAGATAAAAAAATAACTGCTGAAAAACTTAAAAGTAGATTTGATACAGCAGAGACGGTCAAAGAAACTCTACAATATCACGCACTTATACCAACTAAAGATGCAAGACTGCAGTTAAAAAAGTTTTCTTGGACACTAAATGTGTTTACTTCCCAAAAGACAAATAATTTTCAATTTAAATTATAAGAACAAAAAACTATTAAAGTAAACAGTTTCCTTAAAAAAGTCAAAAATTGCATCTCCTCCCCCACGCTAAATATTTCTTCTATAGTCAAGAGTATTTTTGTATTCATTACTATTCAAAAGGACAACATTTTGTCCAAGTTTCAGCCCGATAGAATAAACTTGCTTTTCGGACCTGTGACACTTAAGAAATAATCTCCCATATACAAGAGATAAATTATCTATGTCCCTCTCGAATTAGTAAGAATTTAGTCAGTTTAACAATAAGACTATGTTATTTTAACTTTTACTTACGATTCATAGAAGGGTCAAACCATGCCTAAAATATCAAAGTTGTCCCCTAGGTCTTAAATTTTGATGAAACTTGGTAAAAGTGTATAGAAATACATGCAAAAGAAAATTCTAAAAACAATTATAAAAATTATTGAAAATTGTTTGGAATTACATGTGTTTAAAAATTTTTTTGGAAATTTTCAAAACGTCATAACTTTGACAATAAGTATTCGATTTAATTAATTTTTTCAGGGATTATTTATTGTTTGGTAACATTTAAAAAAAAATTAAGCCAAAAAAATTTTTTTTATTTAACATAAAAAAAGAATGAAAAAAAATTTAAATAAATTTTTCGTTGAAAAGCGTATTTTTTTTCAAATATCGATTTTTTAATTTCTTTTGATTTTACGTGTATTTTAAAAAAAAAATTGATAGAGGGTCTGAAACTTTCGGAGATATTGCATTTATTGTCTGTGCGGACCGCTGCGCTGAGTGCATCTCAGCGCGTAGACCCAAGTGCGCTACATGTGCAAACTATTCAGAAGCACTTACAGCCCGTAAATTTCAATTGAATTGAAATCTTGTTTTTGGCAAATATTCAGTGATAAACTAATATATAGTTTTTTATCTTCATTTGATAATTGTTAATTAATTAATTAAACTTTTATAAATAAACAAATAACCTGCAACACAGAGGTTTTTATAATATACGGAACGTTATCAAAAATTCAAAACGGCGGATCTAATATGGCGTACAATACTAAAAAATTAAGCTATCCTCGTGATAATGGCTACTCGGGGGTTTTCGAGGCCGCTGATTACGAATCTTATGACAGTTTTTAAGCATCAAAAATGGCGGACTCAAAATGGTGGATCAAAATTTAAAAAATTGATCTCAACTTAAGAAAATGTCTACTTGGATGTTTTTGAGGTCTCTGTTTACGAACTGAATTTCTTTTTTTAAAAATACAAAATGGTAAACATTTTCAAGAGCTTACCTCACTTTCTTGATTTTTTTATTTGACATTTTGGGTCCGTTATTTAAAATTTTAAATACTAACATCGGACTCGTAATCAGTGACCCTAAAAACCGTTAGGTTTCCGTAGGCGAATAGTGCTTTGTAAATTCTGTACGCTTAAACCATAAATGTTAACGATCATCACCAAACTCATCGGCGCATGTCCATCCAAAATCACATCATTGGTAGAAATGTGCGGTATAAGTTAAAACACTTTTAATAAAGGTAATTACGAGTCCGATGTTAGTATTAAAAATTTTAAATAACGGACCCAAAATGTCAAATAAAAAAATCAAGAAAGTGAGATAAGCTCTTGAAAATGTTTACCATTTTGTATTAAGTATTAAAAAAAAAAAAAATTCAGTTCGTAAACAGAGACCACAAAAACATTCGCCATTTTAGATGTTTAAAAACTGTCATAAGATTCGTAATCAGCGGCCTCGAAAACCCCCGAGTAGCCATTATCACGAGGATAGCTTAATTTTTTAGTATTGTCCGCCATATTAGATCCGCCGTTTTGAATTTTTGTATTTCGGATTTGTTATCAGATCTTACGTAATCCGTTTTATAGTTGTCTTTAATGTAATATGTGAAGCTTTAGAGAACTTTTGGATCATATTAACGCATTTTTCTAGTTTTTCACGTGCTTTAGACGCCATATTTAAGTCGCCATTTTGAATTTTATAATACGCCCAAAGGGATCGAAAAGCAGACTATCTAAGCTAATTTTTCCAATAAGATTATATTTTTTTATATCACACCAAAAATGGGGAGGTGGAAGAGTCCGCTTGAAAAATAACGTTCCGAATATTATAAAAACCTCTGTGTTGCAGGTTATTTGTTTATTTATAAAAGTTTAATTAATTAATTAACAATTATCAAATGAAGATAAAAAACTATATATTAGTTTATCACTGAATATTTGCCAAAAACAAGATTTCAATTCAATTGAAATTTACGGGCTGTAAGTGCTTCTGAATAGTTTGCACGTGTAGCGCACTTGGGTCTACGCGCTGAGATGCACTCAGCGCAGCGGTCCGCACAGACAATAAATGCAATATCTCCGAAAGTTTCAGACCCTCTATGAATTTTTTTTTTAAATACTCGTAAAATCAAAAGAAATTAAAAAATCGATATTTGAAAAAAAATACGCTTTTCAACGAAAAATTTATTTAAATTTTGTATCATTTTTTTTTATGTTAAATAAAAAAAATTTTTTTGGCTTAATTTTTTTTCAAATGTTACCAAACAATAAATAATTCCTGAAAAAATTAATTAAATCGAATAATTATTTTCAGAGTTATGACGTTTTGAAAATTTCCAAAAAAAATTTTAAACACATGTAATTCCAAAAATTTTTAAGAACTTTGAAAATTGTTTTCAGAATTTTCTTTTGCATGTATTTCTATACACTTTTACCAAGTTTCATCAAAATTGAAGACCTAGGGGACAACTTTGATATTTTAGGCATGGTTTGACCCAGAAGCAAACTAATGGTGAAAAAACTAAAGTGAAAACTTTTATCAGTTAATTTCTTTGCTAAAGATGAAGTTCAAACAGATATTTTCGAAACTATATAAGATAAATCGATTTTCTTTTTTTTGTCTCGTTCAAAATTTAATGTTACTTTTATTTGTCTTTGAACAGTTTTTCTGTAAAATCCATCGCAGTTGAGAAATATGTGAAATATTGATGATAACCTCTAATTTTACACTATTTTTTCAAGATTTAAAAGTAATTACTAGTGTTTTCTACCATAGAACTTTTTTTTTTGTGTGAATAGAAAAATTCCATATGAAATTTGTAAGTGTTATCGTGGAAGAAATTCATTCAATAACCTAAAGAAAACCGAATAATTAAGTTTTTGATATTCCCTCGAGCGATTTTTTTCTTTAATTGCTTAAAATAATCGACAGTAACGAGATCTAAAACTTAAATTATAAGAGCTATTGAACAGCAAGTAAAGCCAAGCGCATAAAATAAAGATTTCAAATTACTATATGGGTCATTCTCTCAAAAAGGACAATTTCAGAGTTAAGATTTTACGCGAAAAAATATTTGAAAAACTTTTATATGTATTCCAAAAATGTTTGACCCTGGAGAAAAAGTGTAATAACTCCATAGAAAAAAATCGCTATAAATCCAGACAAAATGTACTCGAAAGATTATTTAATCCTGCGTATACTTCCCATTCATGACACATGACTAAAAAATGTTATAATAAAGATATGAGTAAAAAATGGGTAAAAAACAGGGGTTTTTACGTCAGTTTCACGAGAGTGAACTTTGACTTGTAAAATGTCATATAAAAAGTGGTGTGAAAAATTTGAAAAAAATCATGAATATGCTTCAATATCTTATTAACACAATTCTTTAATTGGTTTTAAAAAAAATTTAAACAATTGGTTACAAATTCAATTTTAAAGAAAAATTTTATCTCCGTTTCTAATTGTGATAGAAGCTTGCCTCAAAATAGGATCTCTCACAAAAAAATTTTAGATTTTAAATTTTAAAAAAGTTAGATTCTAGAAGTGTATATATCTTTTTTATTAACAATTCTTTTTTTAGGATTTTTTTTGCTTTGAATACAAAGGGGGCAATAAGTATCAGTATCCACCTTGCGAACATCCTTGAGCATCTGGAAGGATTGCTGTCCAGAGTGGATGGTTTATTGGTTTGGTACCTGAAACCAGGAAAAAGGGCAAAGTCGCAGAACTTTGTTTTTTTGAAATTCTGAATTTTCCATACTTTTAAAATTTCGTGAGTGTAACTCTATAAACATCAATCATGATTTGCTGTCTTTTTAACACTTAATATACAACCTGTTGTTTTTTTAAAAGTTATATACTTTAGTAGGATAACAACTTTTTTCAAGTAAATGAAAATTTTTACCTTACCAAAAGTGACAGAACAATAACGACAATGTTTCTATATTAGAAAAGAATCGTGTTATCAGTATTGTCAAACTAATACGAAGTCAGTACTGGCAAAATACTGTATTCTTAAATTCTTAAAACATAAAATATTTACTAAATAAAAAATACTAATAAAAATATTGTAGCTAAGAATAAGTAATTAAATAATCATAAAATATTGCATAAACTATTTATTATTAATGAAGGAATATATTTAATAATATACTGCAATATTGTATGCTTAACAATGAATCTAAATATTGAACATTATTTTAAGATTAATATATCTTTTTTAATTTTTATAAAAATTAACGTCTTTAATGTAATTTTAAAATACTGTGGAAATGCCATATTTTAATCTAAAAAAAATTCTTTAAACATATTTCCTTTAAGCTATTTGACCAAATAAAACCCGAAACATAATACCAAATGGATATAAAAACAATATAAGTATGTGGATTCTAGATTTAAGTATTAAAAATGATGCAGCAACCGGATTGAATATGAATTTTTGTAATTTTGAAAACTCGCTTGTTGGGTTAAAAACCATTGTATTTCATCGAAAACGGGAGCCGTTACGGACTTTTTTTTTATAAAAATCTGATAATTAGTGAGACAACTTTAGATGGCTGTACAATGCGTTTTTGACAATGGATTTAGAACATTTTTTATAATTAATTTGCAAATTGAATTTGCAACTCCAGAGGGTCGATTATGTAATTTGATTTGATTCCGAAATGATTTGATTTCCCTGACTTCACTTTTTTCACTTTTAACTGTCAAAACTTTCGACAACAAAAGTCAATAAAAGTGAAAAAAAGTGAAGTCAGGCGAAATTAAATCATTTCGGAATCAAATCAAATTACATAATCGACCCCCAGCACTTGGAAAAAAGGTTATTTTTAATATAAAAGCACATTAATTATTTAGATAGTATACATTTTCTTAATGATAATTGTTAAAAATAGTCTAATTTTTTTGTATTAATTGATTAATAGCCTTTAAAAAGCCTTCCCCTTGTTTAGAAGTGAAGATTCGATGGAGCAGATAAGCTGCATTTAATATTTATCTATGCTCATTGCAAAGTGATTTTTAATGATGCAAGGTTCATCAAGCATTGTTCAAAAATTTCAGCTAAGCTAGATTTAAAGACACTTTTCTTAATTTAATTAGTTTATTATCCTAATTTCTTCTAAATGGAACCTTTTCGACCACTATTTCAATTTTCAAGTCCAGTTTTCTGATTCTCGTCAACACAGAATGAACTGTTAAGCTATTAATTTTCGAGAAATCGTGCTACTTTTGTGATTATTTTTGTGTTACTGCTACAAAATGAATGCCCAAACGCCGAAAAATGGAGAAATGCTTTATTTAATTGATATTGATAAAAAGTTTTACGTGAAAGAAACAGGTAGAAATGGTGATTGCTTATTTTCATCAATGGCTTGTGCTTTACAAATTTCGGATCATCTTATTCTGCGTAGAAATCTTGTTGAGCACGTAACATCTAATCAAAATTGGCCTCGATACAGATATTGGGCCGAGTATAATTTTAAAATTAAGGTATTTGTCGCGTAGAATGACTTTCGTCAGATTTTTTTTAAACTTTGCATCAGTATTTCAGAAGTATTTATGTATGTAATAAGACCTATCCCATTAATTTTGACCGTTTCTGAGCTTCAAAATATAAATCCAAAGTTGATATCTTTTACATACGCTAGCGCTTAATGCACGTAATTTAAGTCTCTCATATTCATTTATATGAAAACGATTCGTCAGATTTTCAAATAAAACCAGTAAGTTGCACATTGAGATAAAACAAATGCTTTAAAAAAAAGTGAACTTTATTGACCGTACAGCATGGAAAATACATTAAGTTTAAAACCCAAAATTTTTAAGTTTTATGTAGTTTCATTGAAAAATGTGTAAAACGTGTCAACATCACATGACGAGAACTTATAGTACATGGTTTAAAATCATTAAAAGTATTTACGTGACGTTAGAAGAGATCATAAGGAAACAAATGAGTTGATATACAAGTTTATTTATTGTCCTTTTTTTCGATCGGTTTTCACCATGTAGCATCCACGAGACAACTACCTTAAATCGAGTTCTGAATATAAATTAAAACTAGGAAGATCCGGAGAAAATGGCACATATCTTGAATGTCGTGCACTTTCCGAACTGTTTCAAATAAATGTTAATATTGTTCGAATGTTCAATTCTTATTTTTTTTGCAAAATTTCGAATGCCGAAAATATGTTTCAATAATGTGTCTTTTATTCACTGGGAGTGAAAACTTGAAAGGTCATTTCCAACTATTGATACCAACTTCTGATACTCAGTTAGAATCGTGCATATTTTTGAAGAAAATGTCTTCTACTGGTGAAGAAGAAAGAATAATAACAGAAAACAACGACATAATGGACCAAGAAAATCGAACTATAAGTGAAAATATTTTAGAAATTAGTGCTGAAAATAATTTAGCAATTGTCAAAAGATTCCGAGATTCACCAAGTTTAGTTAACAAAAGTCTTGTTTTGACAATTGAAGAAAAAAAATGGTTTTACAAGTGAAAACGTATTTTCAAATTCAAAAAGAAAATGCTAAAACCTTGGGTGTGGAAAACAAGGATAATATTATTAAAAAAAACGGCGGAATGTTTAGAAATTTCAGTAGGTACTATCAAGCGTATTGCACGCGAAGCAGCAATCGGAGATTTACAAAAACCTCATTTAAAAAGTGGAAGACCTTGCATTGTAGTTGATAGTTTTAGTCTCGGAGTGATACGAAGAAAATTTTTTGACTTTTTCATGAATAAAACTTTCCCAACTCTTGACAATTTGCTCGCAACTTTGAAAAAGGATTTACCAGAATGTAATATTTCGAGAACAACATTATGGAGGATTTTGAAGAAAATCAACTTTGTATACGGTAAGCTAAAAAGAAAGCCAGTGCTAATGGAAAGTTCGACAGTAGCAAACGCTCGAAGAGAATATTTAAGATCGATTAAATTTTATAGGGAATCAAGCTGGTCCATTTATTTCTTAGATGAGACTTGATGTGGTGCTAATCATACTCTTCAAACAGGTTGGATGGAACACGTGGTGGAAGATCGTCGAGATAATTTTGATTTTTATCGATCAGGGGTACAACAGATTGATGGTTACCGAGGTGGATTTGTGACCCCGTGCGGAGCAGGAAAAAGAGTGATAATCTTGCACATTTTCAATGAGAATGGTTTCGTTGATAGTTGTATGAAATGTTTTATAGGAGAAAAAGGATCAGCTGATTATCATCAAGAGATGAATGCTAAACATTTTGAAGAGTGGTTTCGGCATGTTTTAACCGTGCTTCCGAAAGATTCCGTTGTGGTGCTTGACCAAGCCCCGTATCATACAATGCTTGATCCGAATTTTCGAAATGTAACGACAGCATGGAATAAAAAAAATATAATCGATTGGTTAATTAAACGAGAGGTTCCTGTTCCAGATGATAAAGAATCCTTCACCAAAATGAAAAGAATTGATCTGTTGCAACTATCACAGAAACATCGTTTTTCCAAAGTCTATCTGCTTGACACGCTAACAAAGGAATTGAGAGGTGATGAAGTAAAATATATACAATATATGACAGAAATTCCGCCGACATTGTGGCCAAATTGTGTCAGGCATGCACAACCAGGCCCGACGAGAGTGGGGGGGGGGGGCAGCAGGAGCTTTTTCCCCGGGGCCCGGGTCTCGTTGGGCCCGCCTCCAAAAATCGGCTACTAAAAAAAAAATACCCATAGAAGGGGTTTATTAAAAATTTTTACAAGCCAATAGGGCCCGTCTTTGTATTTTTCCCCGGGGCCAGAGCTGGCTCTCCACGGCCCTGTGCACAACAAATTGAAGATAAATATCGTGGACAGCACTGTGATGTACACAGATTTATCAGTCCGCTAGTAATTAGTGTGGGGAAAGATAGCGATAGTGAGATCGAAGAATGTTCTGATATCGAAGAAGATGTTTCAGTATCTGTAGATTTTGGAAATGCTTGAGACAAAGAGGTAAGTAATATCTAACCTTGTTTTCAAATAAATATTGATTTAAATAAATATTGTATGGATTATTTCAATTCTTTCGTTTTTCTGTCTTTGTTTCGTACACAGTCTGTGTAACCAGAAATTGACTACTGTCCAAGCAGAAATTTTAAAAAATCGTCAGTATTGCCAACTAACCTGACAAAGGCAATATTGCTCTTGTACTGGATCTATGATGCCAAAGCAGTATTCAAAAGCGTTATGATCTCAACCATATATCAGAACTGGTGCATGTCAGTATTTCGCCAGTAATTAGTAGTACTGGCACAGTACTGTGCCTGTTTCAATTTCCGATTGGATAGTTCATTAATGATTAAAATGTATATTAATAGATTATGCAATAGTAGCAAAATGTATGCTAGGTAAAATGTATATTTCATATTTCTTATTATATATTTCAGTAATATATATAAATTTTGAAATTTGAACAAAGTTATAAAAAAATGCAGTACTATGCAGGTACAGGCTACTATTACTGACAACTTACAATTAGTACCTTTGCAGATACATTAAGTCAATAATTCCATACAAGTTCATGTGTATGAACATCAACATGTTTGTTCGTGCACATAAATGTGTAAACGAAAATGATTGAAATTTTGAATTTTGAAAAACCGTTCAACCGGGTGCCCAAGTCTTCTCAGTTTCACTGGCGCAGTAGTACGCCATTACTCAGTACTGGCATAAGTTTGGAAAATCTGATTGTGTTGTGTGTGAAACAAAGACAGATAAGAAAAAACGAATGATAATTCATACATTAATTAATAAATAATCTAGCAAAGTTTGTTCTTGATTTTATTAATATATAATAATGTTTTATTACAGATGGGGTTGTATCAAAATCAAACTTAAGGTAATAACTTCTGGCAACTGAATTAGTGAAATTTCAATTGTTCAATTTAGGATAGAGGAATATTAATTTTAGAATTTTCAAAGTTTAATTTAAAAAATTTATTTCAAACCATTATTCTTATTATAATCAAAATCAGTAGTGATTGCATATGTAAAGAAATTTAATAATTTAAATAATTAATGTTAAATAATAATAATAATAATATGTAAATTCATTTTTATATTCCTAATGATATGTAGTGAATAATATAGTAATAGTAAACAAAACTGATTTGTGAGTTTTGGAATTTCGATAAATATAAAAATACATATATGTGATAAATACCGAAATACCAGGGGCCCGTATCATTTTGACACAAATTTTTTCGGGCAACTTATTATATTGTACTTCCGAAGATGAATGTTATATTTTACTCCTTCTGAAATCAAAGATTTTTAAGTCTTATTTATTAAATAATTTATTCTAATACATGAAATTAATATTAAAAGACTTACCGTCAAGTGGGGCTATTTTGTGCACAAAACCGCTCTTTTTACACTCTATGCTTCATTAAAATTCAGAATTTGAAAAAAATAAAGAATTTATCTATTCAGTTATGTTGTAGACATCCTTCTAAAGGTGTCCTATGAGTTAGCCGACAAGAAAACATTTTTTGTCTGAGTTATAGAAACTCAAAGTTGTGCACAAAATAAACCCCATGGTGGGGCTATTTTGTGCATCAAAGTTTGCTTATTTATAAAGTTGGTAAAACACTTTTTTTTCCTGTTTTTGCTGTATGAAATATTATTTCTAGATATTTCTCTCTGTAGTCTAGATATTAGAAAGTATTTATACCAAGTAGCAAACTTAAGCAACTGAATATAAAGATTTTATTAATTAAAAACCTCGCGTGCACAAAATAGCCCCACTTGAAGGTAATTAATCCAGTAAGTTCAATTATTGAATAATTAAAACTTAAAAATCTTTGATTTTAGTAGGAGTAGAATATAACGTTCATCTTCGGGAGTACAATTTAACAAGTTGCCCGAAAAAATTTGTGTCAAAATGATACGGGCCCAATACCAGTACTGGTTCGCTAAATGCCTCTCAAGCGTTAACAACACTACTGGCGTATTATCGCGCCAGTAATGAATTATATGGTCATTAAAACTTCATTACCTAATAAATAAAATATATCGAAAGATATAATTCAAAAACTAAATTATATAAAGTATATTGTGATTATTTCTATAGTATCTATTGTTAGTTGTATAATTATATTTGAATGATAAATTATAAAAAATATACACGGAGAAAAATGGATTATAACAGGTATAATACAAATTATACAGAAAATTACAGTTAAAATGTATTATAACAGGCATAATCTGTATTATACCTGGTATAATATAGATTATACGTGTTATAATATGGATTATACCTATTATAATCCATTTTAAATTGTATTTTTCTGTATAATGTGGATTATACCTGTTATAATCCATTTTTCTCCGTGTATTGTGATTATTTCTATTGTATCTATTGTCAGTTGTATAATTATATTTGAATGATTATTTATTGCAATAATTATAATATATTATATACAATGAAATACTTATTGTTTAAAAGCATAATTTTTAACATTATACTGATTAAGAATATAGAGTATTTATACGTGGACACTTGAGAGAAAAGTTTACTAAAAGATTAAACGAATTTTCGAAACCAGACAACCTCGTTGAAAACTGGAGAGGCACCTGGAACAAAATCATAAACGGGACGGATCAACCTTTTTTTATTGCGGGTATTGCTTACACTTCCCTATTGTGCACGGAAAAAAATAGTACGTGAATCTTTAATTGAAAATGCTTGACTTTTGGATAAGACACAAGTTTCTGAAAATTTCCAGAAGTTTACTTTAATCATATTAGGATCTGCACGAAACAGTACAAACTAGTCAAACATTTATTAAAGTTCAGTCAAGGATTGATATACTAGAACTGCTATTTCACGAGTACTCGAAAAATCCGTTGACTTTGCTAGCAGAGTTGCCAGATTGGGCTACAAAGCGCGATTTGGGCTATTTTTTGCGATAATAACGCGGCTCAAATTTGAATTTCGCTTCAAGTAGCGAATTGGGCTATATATATTTTTTAAATTGCGTTTTTTGGGCTATGTTGGAAATTGTTCTATTTATGTGGAAAAATGTATGTACTTCTTTAAAAAACAATAATACTAATAACAATTTTTCATGCATCATATTAAAAATCTACATGTGACTTTTTTTTTTTAGAAATTGAATGCATTTATGCACTTTTGATACATATTTTTTTCTTGAAATATGTAAATAAATAACGCGATTTGGGCTACATTTGGACTTTTCTGTGCGTTTTTGGGCTTTTAAAACTAAGGCGGTTTTTGGGCTACACCAGTTCCTCCTAATCGCGGTTCTCAGTACCAAAAATCTGGCAACTCTGTTTGCTAGAGTGAGTTTAGGACGGATATGCGTAGTGAGCATCTGCGCATTATCAGCTGTCTGCAGCTCGAGATGCTTCCACAGCAAAATGTCGTCGTATGTCATAAAAGAAGCGCATTAGATTTGTTTTTGTATTAAAACATTGATCTTAAAATGGTGCGGGAAAGGAATTTTTATGTTTCTCTAATTTTGATCGGTAAGTCATATAAACGAAAACCAAAATTGATTTCAAGTGCGAGGTGGCCGTGGTGTTTAAGTGTTCGGTTTCGCGTTCGTGTAGGTCTAGGTACATATGTTCGAAACTTTGAAATAATAAATTAATTTTCTAATTGTGTTAATAGTATACGACAGTGTATTAAATGATCCGGAGTACGAATCTGTTAAATAAATAATATTGTGGTTAGTGTAAATCACAAAAATTAATTATTTTTTTGCACAAATAAAAGAATTTGACACTCAACGAAAATTTCATGGACTTTCTTTGAAATTTTAGTGCATGAGTATTTATTCGTCAATGGACTTTTGGCCCTATCCAAAAGACAAGTACTAAGTCAAGGAAACATTTAAGTACTATTTTTTTCAGTGTGTAACTTTAAAAAAATCTTAGAAAGAATTGTTAATAAAAAAGAAATATACACTTCTAGAATCATATTTTTTTAAAATTTTAAATCTAGAATTTTTTTGTGATAGATCCTATTTTGAGGCAAGCTTCTATCACAATTAGAAACGAAGATAAAATTTTTATGTACAATTGAATTTGTAACCAATTGTTTAAATTTTTTTTAAACCAATTAAAGAATTGTGTTAATAAGATATTGAAGTATATTCATGATTTTTGTCAAATTTTTCACACCAATTTTTATATGACATTTTACAAGTCAAAGTTCACTCTCGTGAAACTGACGTAAAAACCCCTGTTTTTTACCCATTTTTTACTCATAACTTTATTATAACATTTTTTAGTCATGTGTCATGAATGGGAAGTATACGCAGGATTAAATAATCTTTCGAGTGCATTTTGTCTCGTTTTATAGCGATTTTTTTCTATGGAGTTATTACACTTTTTCTCCAGGATCAAACATTTTTGGAATACATAGTAGTCCTATGTCAAGACATGGACCTAAATAAAACCATCAAATACTTTGTTATTATGTTTATGAATATGTTAAAATATACCTATAAAAATACGTACTGGCGGTCACGAACTGGAGTTTCTGCCTGTACCAAAATATACTGATTCATTTGATGGTAATATTAAAAGAATAAATGTTAGTAACATTCAATTAATGGTATTTGCTACATTTCAGTTAGATAAGAAACTGCCTTAAGAAGTATTAACAATATTTAGCAGTACATTAGCAAAAATTAAAATATACTGCGGTCACGAAGTGGAGTTTTCTTTGTGTCGACGACCACAATTAAATTGAAAAACATACTGATACTGGTTACTTTCTTTTCTTTCATCCTAATTCGCAGTAACTTTAACTGCACAGATACTATAAATATTGTTTACCTGTGCATTGTTATCTAACTAATTTTATTTTCATTTAACACTCATATTTGTGGCCGGTCACGCAGTGGAGTTTACTATGGTGCACAAAACTAAATTAATCCTAGGAAATAATATTGCAAATATTTTACTGTATTTCTTCAAGGACCAATGAAAACACAAAATAGTAGATATTGCTAGATAAAGAGTATAATTATATTGCAGAATAAAAGTAATATCTCTTGTTTGAATAAAATACGCTTCGTGCACTGTCACGCAGTGGAGTTTTTACACCATGTAAACATGAATATTTTCGATGTCAAATTCTCCTTTTTTTTCTTATGTAATTTGGTTAAGAGGCGTTGAATACTATTGTATGCCCGGCACAATTTTTATAAATTAAAATTATTTTTTAAAAATAGTGACGTGAACGTGTCATTTGTCTTTTTTGAGAAAATGACCCATATAGAGAAAAAAAATCTGACATGCACTTTCCTTTTCATTGTTTTATTAACCTTACCAGTAAAGAGTAACTTAAAAATTTATCCGACTTGGGCAAATTTCTTTTAGAAATAGAAGAGGTAGTTGATGTACGTTTGCAACAAAGAATTATTTTATTTTTTATGCTCTCAAACGAGTTTAAAAGTTTATAAGAGTTTTTCATTATTTTATGTTTATGGTTCAACATGATCCAAGCTTCTTTGGTTTAAGGGCCTCTTGTATAAACAAATAGCCAGAACATGATTCCAGCTGATCCACGTAATAACACACCAGCAATGGGTAAGTAGCACGAAGGAATAGTAAAGTAAAGGTACGGAAGATCCTACGTAGAGTTCCTATAAAGAGAGTTAGGACACGTGAGGTTCAACTTTTGATTGGCTCAGCGTAACCGGAGACGGAAGTGTATTGAAAGTTTTTTCATTGGCTGAAAAGAGCGCGTTGATTTTAAAATGCTTTCTTAACAGACATTTTTAAACTTCGCCCGCCCTTTTCAACCAATCACAAAAATTACTTCATCGTCACTTCCGTCTCCGGTTTGTCAACAGGCTAGTGGAAGGGGGCACGTGTCCTAAGGGCGCAATTACATGCCTGCGTCGAACGTTGCGTTTTTGCGTTGAATGGTGAGAGTGACAAAGATGTGACTATATATCTGTCTTCCTCTCTCTCACTGTTCAACGCAAGAACGCAGCGTTCGACGCAGACATGTAATTGCGCCCTTACTCTCTTTATAGGAACTCTAATTGCCTAACGCACAATGAATCGTAATCGCTAATCCTTAATCGTAAGAATGAGAGGAAGTAGGACAGAAATATATCTCTGTCCTGCTTCCTCTCATTCTTACGATTAGCCTAACGCACAATGAATCGTAATCGCTAATCCTTAATCGTAAGAATGAGAGGAAGCAGGACAGACATATATCTCTGTCCTGCTTCCTCTCATTCTTACGATTAAGGATTAGCGATTACGATTCGTTGTGCTTTAGGCTATTAAGGATTAGCGATTACGATTCGTTGTGCTTTAGGGCGCAATTACATGTCTGCGTCGAACGCTGCGTTTTTGCGTTGAATAGTAAGAGAGAGAAAGACAGAAATATAGTCACATCTTTCTCCCTCTCACCATTCAACGCAAAAACGCAACGTTCGACGCAGGCATGTAATTGCGCCCTTAGGCTAAACCTACGCGCCACTTGATGACATGGACAGGCATGTAGGCATAAGCAAGTGGAGAAACCATTTTTATAAGGCGGAACTACGGAAGATACGGAAGATCCTACGCGCCACTTGATGACATGGACAGGCATGTAGGCATAAGCAAGTGGAGAAACCATTTTTATAAGGCGGAACCGAGGCAGGTAGGCATGTGTGCCTAGTTGCCTGCTTGCCTCCATACGTATGCGCATGCGCAATAGGTTAATTTTTACTATCTTTGTCGATTTCTCTATGGTTTACTACTACTACCGTGAAATGACAGCTGAAATAATGAAATTAATAATCAATTTAAAATTACGTAAAACTTACAAAAACTACAAAGAAAAATAAAAAATATGTCTAACAATAAAAAAACTTTTAAAAAAATAAAAAGATTTACCGAAAGGTACCTTTAAAAATATGAAACTAATTCAGTTAACCTAGCAAAACAAACATGTTTAATATAATAAAAACATAATTGTGTTAATAATTTCTGTTTAAAGGAGAACATCCTAATTAAATAAAAACTCATAAACCAAAAAAAAAAATCAATAGCAAAAGAAGAAAGAAAACGTTCTTTAAGTCTGAACAAAACTGCTGTCACGTTCAACGTTGACGTTTCTTACTTTTAAAACAATGTAAATTACTTAATGCTCATTTATTAGAAATAACAGAGTGGTGGACTTGAATTTTGTTGATATAAAAAAGAGCTTAATATTACTTTTTAATCATTTTTCCAAATTTCAAAAATAATATTTAGCACTGTTTTAAAAGCAACAAAATTAAAGTTTCACCACTTTTGCCGCACTCTATTATTTCTAATAAAACAACATTACATAATTAATTTCGTCTTTTAAAAGTGAAAAACGTCAACATTAAAATCAGATTTTTACATCGAAATCTGGAGCTTTGAATAAATTAAAATATGAGTAAATCGATGTTTGCAATTTTTTTAAATTAACTCTTAAAGTGTAACGTGTTTTTCGGCACCCTTAAGCTGTAACGCTGGGTCACTTGTGCCTTGCGCTTTAAATTGCTCTGAAAATTTTTTAGGAAATTCATAGTCTTACATCAACTATCCTAGTATAAGGACTAATTATAATATTGCCGATTTGTTCATTTGTTTAAGCAGTACAATTGTTAAAACAAATCAAAATAGTGAACAAATATCAATTTTTTAAATTTGGCAGGGGCACAACACTGAAAAAAAAATTATTTGATTCAATTAAGGCCGTTGGAGACACAGAGTCCGCAGAGAATCTGTAGGGGGGAGCAGTGGTTCTCAAAGACTGTCCCCATGCGTTTTGAAGACTTAGGAATTTTTCGCGACAAAGTCCAACACTTTTCCCACAAAAGAACATCGTACTGCAAATTCTATTGAAATAAAGATTCAGAAAAATACTTACTTTTGATAAATCAAGTATTTCCTGAGCTTTACCCTAATAGCACCGACTAGGCCGGGAACGTTCCTGGAATGGGCTGCTGGCCCCTTGGGTACGTTCCCTTGGACCGCTCCAATATACCTGACAAATCCGTTCCGGATTTCACTAGGCTAGGAACGTTCCCGCGGAACGTTCATGGAATGTTCCGAGGAACTTTGAATACACATTCAAAAAATCGCAGAACGGGTTGCGGAAAAAGTATGCGGAAAAAGCTGAAAATTTTTTTATTAATATTATTTAATGTTTTTAATATGATTGCTTCTACAGAACAGTGGTCACTAAAATCAACTGCGCAGCTCTAGGTGCGATAGAAAACTACTGCGCAAGATATTAACATTAATTATTTTTCAATGTGTATTTAAAGTTCCTCGGAACATTCCAGGAACGTTCCGCGGAACGTTCCTAGCCTAGTGAATTCCGGAACGTATTTGTCAGGTATATTGGAACGGTCCATGTGAACGTACCCCAGGGACCGGCGGCCCATTCCAGGAACGTTCCCGGCACAGTCGGTGCTATTAGGGTAGTGTCTCGAGGAAATTCGTGTGATGAAAACAACCTCCAATAATGTTCCATGTTTGGCAATTTTTTCCAATAAAACCAGACACTTTTTCCGCAAATGGTCATCGTAGTGAAAATTTAAATTTAATTAGCACTTTTTCACTTCTTTTGTTTTTGGCATTTGAGTTTTTAAATTGCGTCAATCTCTCGAGGAAATACAAAATCACTTGACACTTCACTCATTGATTCGGACTTTGACAATTTTTTCCGTCAAAACCCGACACTTTTTCCGCAAATGGTCATCGTAGTGTAAATTTAAATTTAATTAGCACCTTTTCACTTTTTTTGTTTTTGGTATTTGAGTTTTTAAATCGCGTCAATCTCTCGAGAAAAGTAAATTTTTTTCAATTTCATCAATGAAAATGTCAAACAATGTAGCAGAATATAGTTTGTCGTGCGCTGTTCTGATACGGCATTTTCGGGTACTATAATTCACATGGCGCCGCCTTTGAAATTATAGACAGGCGTACATTATATTCATTATATTAATCAACCTATTTATAAAATTCAATGTTTAGATATTAATTGTAAAAATTTAATATAAAAAATTAATGTCAAGTTCCAAACATAATTTTGCTAACTTTGTACAAAAAATAAAAGTTGTTTGTTATTTCAAGTGTAATTAGCTCTATTGAAAAGACGCATTTAAAATAATTTAAACCATTCAAATGCAACAAGTACATTATTTATTGTAAATCATGCATTAATAATTTCTAAACAATTTAAATATTTTTTAAAATCTAAGAGTTGAAGAAAAAACAGTAGAGCTTATTTAGTTTATCAGAAGAATGCAACCCGACTTACAGAGGAGATGGGAAATAGATATTGTATAGGAACTGAAATAAGTGTTTCTTTTAATTTTTTAAAATTAAATAAACAGAGCATTCGATAAATATTTTATACATAACGTAAAAATTAAAGAAATAATTAAAACGCAAGAAAGGACTAAAAAATAGTGTAATATCAAAAAAATTAAATGAACAGGAAGAAAATGGAGAAATGTTTTTTTCTTAATCTAACAAACTGTAAAAAATGTAAAAAGTAAAAAAGAATAAGTAAGTAAGTTTGTAAAAAAACTCTCAAGAAATAGACAAGATGTGAAAAGAAATTGAATAAATTTACAAAAAAATAAGTGTATTTACTTTTAAAAGTATAGAAATAATTATTAAAATTAAGGCCGTTGGAGACACAGAGTACGCAGAGAATCTGTAGGGGGGAGCAGTGGTTCTCAAAGACTGTCCCCATGCGTTTTGAAGACTTAGGAATTTTTCGCGACAAAGTCCAACACTTTTCCCACAAAAGAACATCGTACTGCAAATTCTATTGAAATAAAGATTCAGAAAAATACTTACTTTTGATAAATCAAGTATTTCCTGAGCTTTAGTGTCTCGAGGAAATTCGTGTGATGAAAACAACCTCCAATGATGTTCCATGTTTGGCAATTTTTTCCAATAAAACCAGACACTTTTTCCGAAAATGAAAATCGTAGTGAAAATTTAAATTTAATTAGCACTTTTTCACTTTTTTTGTTTTTGGTATTTGAGTTTTTAAATCGCGTCAATCTCTCGAGAAAAGTAAATTTTTTTCAATTTCATCAATGAAAATGTCAAACAATGTAGCAGAATATAGTTTGTCGTGCGCTGTTCTGATACGGCATTTTCGGGTACTATAATTCACACGGCGCCGCCTTTAAAATTATAGACAGGCGTACATTATATTCATTATATTAATCAACCTATTTATAAAATTCAATGTTTAGATATTAATTGTAAAAATTTAATATAAAAAATTAATGTCAAGTTCCAAACATAATTTTGCTAACTTTGTACAAAAAATAAAAGTTGTTTGTTATTTCAAGTGTAATTAGCTCTATTGAAAAGACGCATTTAAAATAATTTAAACCATTCAAATGCAACAAGTACATTATTTATTGTAAATCATGCATTAATAATTTCTAAACAATTTAAATATTTTTTAAAATCTAAGAGTTGAAGGAAAAATAGTAAAGCTTATTTAGTTTATCAGAAGAATGCAACCCGACTTACAGAGGAGATGGGAAATAGATATTGTATAGGAACTGAAATAAGTGTTTCTTTTAATTTTTTAAAATTAAATAAACAGAGCATTCGATAAATATTTTATACATAACGTAAAAATTAAAGAAATAATTAAAACGCAAGAAAGGACTAAAAAAATAGTGTAATATCAAAAAAATTAAATGAACAGGAAGAAAATGGAGAAATGTTTTTTTCTTAATCTAACAAACTGTAAAAAATGTAAAAAGTAAAAAAGAATAAGTAAGTAAGTTTGTAAAAAAACTCTCAAGAAATAGACAAGATGTGAAAAGAAATTGAATAAATTTACAAAAAAATAAGTGTATTTACTTTTAAAAGTATAGAAATAATTATTAAAATTAACGTAATAAAAAGTTTAATGAATGTATAAATAAGAAAACTATGTAATATAATATTAAATAATTTTTATAAAAAGAAGAAAATTAAAGAAAATCCTAAAAAGAACAGAGACAAATACCAAATAAAAAATATCAAAAATACCTAAACGGAGAAAAAATTTTAAAAATGTTGTAAAAATAATCAATTATAATATAAAAATGAAAGTAAAATCTCTTAAAAATCTTGTAAGAATATTACCAAAGGAAGGATTATTGTGAATATGGAAATTAATTAATATTATTGAATTAAGATGCATTGAAATTTAAATTAATTTAAATTTAAAAGTTGGTACAAATTGGAATATGAGTTCATTGACGTTTAGAATTTATATAACTTTTAATGATTTGAAGATATACAAATCTAATATTATTTTTTGATAACTTGATACCAAAAATTTGTAAATTGTAGGTATTTTGATCATCTGTATTAATACAATTTTTTAAATTTTATAACGAATAAAATATTAAAATTTTCAAGATTTATCCACAAATTTCTGTTTTTTTTATGATTTGCGATACTTTACATGCAATATTGGACATCCGGAGAATTGAAAAGTTTTTTTTCCATTTAAATCAATAACAGCCCTGTTTATAGATTACATTTATTTTATTTATTTCAAGCAATCTATACATATATCTTTGATGAATAATTTGATCTCTGTTTCCGAACTTCTATGTAAGTCGGGTTGCCTTCTTTCTCTGCACTAAATAAACCATAAGGATTTATGATGTAACTCTTAGTATTTGAGAAATAATTTAGCAAAAAAAAAGATAAAATTTTTTCCTACATAAATTTTAATTTGTTAATTTTAAATTATGCAATTCTTTATTACAATATTAAATATAATAAACAAATTAATAATGTTCTAAAACAAGTATTAAAGTAAATTTCTTATTTCTTCAAAATAAAAGAGAGAATTTTTGTTACATAATATAAATATTATATAATTTTTTTTTAATATATTGAATGTTTTAAAAATAAAATAAATTAGTTCAAAAATGATATTAGATTAAACTACATATCTTTTAAAAATAAAATGTAAGAAACTACTTGGTAAATAAATTATATTTACTTATTTAATTTTAAATCATACATTTTTTAAACCACGTTTTTTTTCTTATAAAAAAAGAGATATACATTTGTCTGTGTAGCATAAAATATATACAATTTATTGACAACATTTTCAATAAAAGCTGTCTCAAATTCGACCAATGCAGATGAAAATTCTAAACATGACAGTTAAATTTCAAAAATATTTGTTAACATGCCTAAGTTATTAAATATTTAACAAAAAAGATCTATAAAAACGATTTAGCTTTCAAGAAAGTGCAACATTCCTTCCTTTGGTAATATTCTTACAAGATTTTTAAGAGATTTTACTTTCATTTTTTTTTTAGTCCTTTCTTGCGTTTTAATTATTTCTTTAATTTTTACGTTATGTATAAAATATTTATCGAATGCTCTGTTTATTTAATTTTAAAAAATTAAAAGAAACACTTATTTCAGTTCCTATACAATATCTATTTCCCATCTCCTCTGTAAGTCGGGTTGCATTCTTCTGATAAACTAAATAAGCTCTACTATTTTTCCTTCAACTCTTAGATTTTAAAAAATATTTAAATTGTTTAGAAATTATTAATGCATGATTTACAATAAATAATGTACTTGTTGCATTTGAATGGTTTAAATTATTTTAAATGCGTCTTTTCAATAGAGCTAATTACACTTGAAATAACAAACAACTTTTATTTTTTGTACAAAGTTAGCAAAATTATGTTTGGAACTTGACATTAATTTTTTATATTAAATTTTTACAATTAATATCTAAACATTGAATTTTATAAATAGGTTGATTAATATAATGAATATAATGTACGCCTGTCTATAATTTCAAAGGCGGCGCCGTGTGAATTATAGTACCCGAAAATGCCGTATCAGAACAGCGCACGACAAACTATATTCTGCTACATTGTTTGACATTTTCATTGATGAAATTGAAAAAAATTTACTTTTCTCGAGAGATTGACGCGATTTAAAAACTCAAATACCAAAAAAAAAAAAGTGAAAAAGTGCTAATTAAATTTAAATTTTCACTACGATTTTCATTTTCGGAAAAAGTGTCTGGTTTTGCCGAAGAAAATTGTCAAAGTGGGAATCAGTGAGTGAAGTGTCAAGTGATTTTGTATTTCCTCGAGAGATTGACGCGGTTTAAAAACTCAAATGCCAAAAACAAAATAAGTGAAAAAGTGATAATTAAATTTAAATTTTCACTAGGATTTTCATTTTCGGAAAAAGTGTCTGGTTTTGCCGAAAAAAATTGTCAAAGTGGGAATCAGTGAGTGAAGTGTCAAGTGATTTTGTATTTCCTCGAGAGATTGACGCGGTTTAAAAACTCAAATGCCAAAAACAAAATAAGTGAAAAAGTGATAATTAAATTTAAATTTTCACTACGATTTTCATTTTCGGAAAAAGTGTCTGGTTTTGCCGAAAAAAATTGTCAAAGTGGGAATCAGTGAGTGAAGTGTCAAGTGATTTTGTATTTCCTCGAGAGATTGACGCGGTTTAAAAACTCAAATGCCAAAAACAAAATAAGTGAAAAAGTGATAATTAAATTTAAATTTTCACTACGATTTTCATTTTCGGAAAAAGTGTCTGGTTTTGCCGAAAAAAATTGTCAAAGTGGGAATCAGTGAGTGAAGTGTCAAGTGATTTTGTATTTCCTCGAGAGATTGACGCGGTTTAAAAACTCAAATGCCAAAAACAAAATAAGTGAAAAAGTGATAATTAAATTTAAATTTTCACTACGATTTTCATTTTCGGAAAAAGTGTCTGGTTTTATTGGAAAAAATTGCCAAAGTGGGAATCAGTGAGTGAAGTGTCAAGTGATTTTGTATTTCCTCGAGAGATTGACGCGGTTTAAAAACTCAAATGCCAAAAACAAAATAAGTGAAAAAGTGATAATTAAATTTAAATTTTCACTACGATTTTCATTTTCGGAAAAAGTGTCTGGTTTTGCCGAAAAAAATTGTCAAAGTGGGAATCAGTGAGTGAAGTGTCAAGTGATTTTGTATTTCCTCGAGAGATTGACGCGGTTTAAAAACTCAAATGCCAAAAACAAAATAAGTAAAAAAGTGCTAATTAAATTTAAATTTTCACTACGATTTTCATTTTCGGAAAAAGTGTCTGGTTTTGCCGAAAAAAATTGTCAAAGTGGGAATCAGTGAGTGAAGTGTCAAGTGATTTTGTATTTCCTCGAGAGACTGACGCGATTTAAAAACTCATATGCCAAAAACAAAATAAGTGAAAAAGTGCTAATTAAATTTAAATTTTCACTACGATTTTCATTTTCGGAAAAAGTGTCTGGTTTTATTGGAAAAAATTGCCAAACATGGAACATCATTGGAGGTTGTTTTCATCACACGAATTTCCTCGAGACACTAAAGCTCAGGAAATACTTGATTTATCAAAAGTAAGTATTTTTCTGAATCTTTATTTCAATAGAATTTGCAGTACGATGTTCTTTTGTGGGAAAAGTGTTGGACTTTGTCGCGAAAAATTCCTAAGTCTTCAAAACGCATGGGGACAGTCTTTGAGAACCACTGCTCCCCCCTACAGATTCTCTGCGGACTCTGTGTCTCCAACGGCCTTAAATTAATTATTATTGAAAAGTAGGGTTATTAAAATTCTAAATAAACTTAAAAAGTTTTCAAACGACTAAATATATTGTTTAATAAAGGTTTTTTTAATGTTTATTAATTGGATTTTAAATTTTCATTTTACGTTTTTTTTCTTTAGGTATTTAATAGGTACTTATTATAGACAAAAAGTAACATATGTACTTCAACCTACATTAAATTTATTAATTAATTTAAATATAACAACATATTAGCTTTAAATATTTTATTATAAATGTTATTTTTTAAAATTAAATCATATGACTCGTTATTTACAGAATTAAAAACACTTTGATATTTGTAAACAAAAATTAAAGGTTATTTTAATAAACTTTAAAATAAGAAAACCTATTTATTAATCATTATGCAAAATTATATATTAATAATTAAAATTTTAATTAATAATTAATAGTAATTGATAAAACTAAATTTATATTTAAATTTATTTATTGTTTTAAAAATATTAATATTAATACATAGGTAATTACAATTTTCTGAACTTATTTATTCATGGTTATATTTATTCTTCTTTCTTCTTTTCACTTTAATACTATAATTTGGCTCAAGATAATCATTATTAATATTTGTCTTTAATTAATTGTAAAATAAATATTAAAATGTTTATTATTAGCAGGTTAAATAAATATATTTTTGTAAACTGCGAATTTTCCACTTTCTCGTAAGCTAAAACGTTTTTATAGATCTATTTTGTTAAATATTCAATAACTTGTGCATGTTATCAAATATTTAACAAATTTAGATCAGAAATAAGAAACTTTGTGCTTATTGACTGATGCAAAAATTAAATTTTTCTACAAATATCGTGTAAAGAATTTTGTAAACTGCGAATTTTCTACTTTCTCGTAAGCTAAAACGTTTTTATAGATTTAATTTTTTAAATATTTAATAACTTGGTCATGTTATCGAATATTTAACAAATTTAGATCAGAAATAAGAAACTTTGTGCTTATTGACCGAAGCAAAAATTAAATTTTTCTACAAATGTCGTGGAAAAAGTTTTGTAAAATGTGAATTTTTCACTTTCACGATAGGTTAATCGTTCTTATTGGTCTAATTTGTTAAATATTTAATAACTTGGTCATGTTATCAAATATTTAACAAATTTAGATCAGAAATAAGAAACTTTGTGCTTACTGACCGAAGCAAAAATTAAACTTTTCTACAAATGTCGTGGAAAAAATTTTGTAAACTGCGAATGTTGCACTTTCTTGAAAGCTAAATCGTTTTTATAGATCTTTTTTGTTAAATATTTAATAACTTGGGCATGTTAACAAATATTTTTGAAATTTAACTGTCATGTTTAGAATTTTCATCTGCATTGGTCGAATTTGAGACAGTTTTTTCTGAAAATGTTGTCAATAACTTGTATATATTTTATGCTACACAGATAAATGTATATCTCTTTTTTTATAAGAAAAAAAACGTGGTTTAAAAAATGTATGATTTAAATTTAAATAAGTAAATATAATTTATTTACCAAGTAGTTTCTTACATTTTATTTTTAAAAGATATGTAGTTTAATCTAATATCATTTTTGAACTAATTTATTTTATTTTTAAAACATTCAATATATTAAAAAAAAATTATATAATAATTATATTATGTAACAAAAATTCTCCCTTTTATTTTGAAGAAATAAGAAATTTACTTTAATACTTGTTTTAGAACATTATTAATTTGTTTATTATATTTAATATTGTAATAAAGAATTGCATAATTTAAAATTAACAAATTAAAATTTATGTAGGAAAAAATTTTATCTTTTTTTTTGCTAAATTATTTCTCAAATACTAAGAGTTACATCATAAATCCTTATGGTTTATTTAGTGCCGAGAAAGAAGGCAACCCGACTTACATAGAACACGGAAAAAAATTTAACGTGGCGAACCACCGAATTTGGAAATAGAGCTATAATAAGAAAATGTACTGTTAATTTGTATAAATGTTTCTGGTATTTTCAGTAAGCTGTTTTAATAAATTGGTATTTCTTTTGTTATTGCTGAAATTCGGAATTTCGTATTATAGTAAATTATGTATTCTTCTTAAATAACCAAAATAGAAAAACTTTTTAAATGTAACAGCGAAACGCACCTTTAGGTCAGCTATAGGTATAGTTAATTTCTTGATACGAACTTTAGTGATTTAGCGATAGTGAAAATCTTCGAAACAAATAAACAGTCGAAAACTGACAGTTTCAGTCCGAAACATTCACGTGGTTATATTTATTTAACCTGCTAATAATAAACATTTTAATATTTATTTTACAATTAATTAAAGACAAATATTAATAATGATTATCTTGAGCCAAATTATAGTATTAAAGTGAAAAGAAGAAAGAAGAATAAATATAACCATGAATAAATAAGTTCAGAAAATTGTAATTACCTATGTATTAATATTAATATTTTTAAAACAATAAATAAATTTAAATATAAATTTAGTTTTATCAATTACTATTAATTATTAATTAAAATTTTAATTATTAATATATAATTTTGCATAATGATTAATAAATAGGTTTTCTTATTTTAAAGTTTATTAAAATAACCTTTAATTTTTGTTTACAAATATCAAAGTGTTTTTAATTCTGTAAATAACGAGTCATATGATTTAATTTTAAAAAATAACATTTATAATAAAATATTTAAAGCTAATATGTTGTTATATTTAAATTAATTAATAAATTTAATGTAGGTTGAAGTACATATGTTACTTTTTGTCTATAATAAGTACCTATTAAATACCTAAAGAAAAAAAACGTAAAATGAAAATTTAAAATCCAATTAATAAACATTAAAAAAACCTTTATTAAATAATATATTTAGTCGTTTGAAAACTATTTAAGTTTATTTAGAATTTTAATAACCCTACTTTTCAATAATAATTAATTTAAGTGAAACTAAGAATAACAAAAACTACTTATCAAAATACCAGAAAATCATTTCAATTTAAACTTAAATTACATATTAATGACGAAACTAAATACATATTTAAATTTATTTATTGTTTTAGAAATAAAAATACAAATACAAAATTATAATTTTATTAACTTATTTTGTCTTAATCACAGTCCTTCTTGATTCCTTTTTTAATTGTCACTACATTTCACAGCATTTCACTCAAAATAATTAATAATGTTTTCATTATTTATTTAATGTTTTAATAAAAATTGCAATATTTATTATCTGATAAAATAAAAATAAACAACACCTAACCACGAGAATGTTTCAAGTTGAAATTGTCAAAATAATTAAAATTTTGAAAGATAGTGAGATGAGATATGACATGAGATTAAAATTACGCAATCGAGCGTTTTGGCCGATGATTTTTCATAAACACAATTTTAAATAACCTTTTTTTAAAATTAAGTCTAATTGCAAAATCATATTCATATGCTTTTTTTTTAACTATTTATTAAAATCAAGTTTCTGGCTATACATTTTAAATATTTCCATCACAGAATTTCAATATCTTTCTTTTAAACTGACAAATATATAAATTAGTAATACACTTTCTCTAATTTGGAAAAATTGAGCGACGATTTTCAATTTCGCCAAAACAGTGATATTGGCAATATCGCTCGTTCATTTTTGGCTAAATGTTTAGCCATTATGGAAAAAAGTTTCATTGATGCAGTTGTATTTTTTTTTCCGTGAAGTTCGGAAACAGAGATCAAATTATTCATCAAAGATATATGTATAGATTGCTTGAAATAAATAAAATAAATGTAATCTATAAACAGGGCTGTTATTGATTTAAATGGAAAAAAAACTTTTCAATTCTCCGGATGTCCAATATTGCATGTAAAGTATCGCAAATCATAAAAAAAACAGAAATTTGTGGATAAATCTTGAAAATTTTAATATTTTATTCGTTATAAAATTTAAAAAATTGTATTAATACAGATGATCAAAATACCTACAATTTACAAATTTTTGGTATCAAGTTATCAAAAAATAATATTAGATTTGTATATCTTCAAGTCATTAAAAGTTATATAAATTCCAAACGTCAATGAACTCATATTCCAATTTGTACCAACTTTTAAATTTAAATTAATTTAAATTTCAATGCATCTTAATTCAATAATATTAATTAATTTCCATATTCACAATAATCCTTCCTTTGGTAATATTCTTACAAGATTTTTAAGAGATTTTACTTTCATTTTTATATTATAATTTATTATTTTTACAACATTTTTAAAATTTTTTCTCCGTTTAGGTATTTTTGATATTTTTTTTTGTGGTATTTGTCTCTGTTCTTTTTAGGATTTTCTTTAATTTTCTTCTTTTTATAAAAATTATTTATTATTATATTACACAGTTTTCTTATTTATACATTCATTAAACTTTTTATTACGTTAATTTTAATAATTATTTCTATACTTTTAAAAGTAAATACACTTATTTTTTTGTAAATTTATTCAATTTCTTTTCACATCTTGTCTATTTCTTGAGAGTTTTTTTACAAACTTACTTACTTATTCTTTTTTACTTTTTACATTTTTTACAGTTTGTTAGATTAAGAAAAAAACATTTCTCCATTTTCTTCCTGTTCATTTAATTTTTTTGATATTACACTATTTTTTTAGTCCTTTCTTGCGTTTTAATTATTTCTTTAATTTTTACGTTATGTATAAAATATTTATCGAATGCTCTGTTTATTTAATTTTAAAAAATTAAAAGAAACACTTATTTCAGTTCCTATACAATATCTATTTCCCATCTCCTCTGTAAGTCGGGTTGCATTCTTCTGATAAACTAAATAAGCTCTACTATTTTTCCTTCAACTCTTAGATTTTAAAAAATATTTAAATTGTTTAGAAATTATTAATGCATGATTTACAATAAATAATGTACTTGTTGCATTTGAATGGTTTAAATTATTTTAAATGCGTCTTTTCAATAGAGCTAATTACACTTGAAATAACAAACAACTTTTATTTTTTGTACAAAGTTAGCAAAATTATGTTTGGAACTTGACATTAATTTTTTATATTAAATTTTTGCAATTAATATCTAAACATTGAATTTTATAAATAGGTTGATTAATATAATGAATATAATGTACGCCTGTCTATAATTTCAAAGGCGGCGCCGTGTGAATTATAGTACCCGAAAATGCCGTATCAGAACAGCGCACGACAAACTATATTCTGCTACATTGTTTGACATTTTCATTGATGAAATTGAAAAAAATTTACTTTTCTCGAGAGATTGACGCGATTTAAAAACTCAAATACCAAAAACAAAAAAAGTGAAAAAGTGCTAATTAAATTTAAATTTTGACTACGATTTTCATTTTCGGAAAAAGTGTCTGGTTTTGCCGAAAAAAATTGTCAAAGTGGGAATCAGTGAGTGAAGTGCCAAGTGATTTTGTATTTCCTCGAGAGATTGACGCGGTTTAAAAACTCAAATGCCAAAAACAAAATAAGTGAAAAAGTAATAATTAAATTTAAATTTTCACTACGATTTTCATTTTCGGAAAAAGTGTCTGGTTTTGCCGAAAAAAATTGTCAAAGTGGGAATCAGTGAGTGAAGTGTCAAGTGATTTTGTATTTCCTCGAGAGATTGACGCGGTTTAAAAACTCAAATGCCAAAAACAAAATAAGTGAAAAAGTGATAATTAAATTTAAATTTTCACTACGATTTTCATTTTCGGAAAAAGTGTCTGGTTTTATTGGAAAAAATTGCCAAACATGGAACATCATTGGAGGTTGTTTTCATCACACGAATTTCCTCGAGACACTAAAGCTCAGGAAATACTTGATTTATCAAAAGTAAGTATTTTTCTGAATCTTTATTTCAATAAGATTTGCAGTACGATGTTCTTTTGTGGGAAAAGTGTTGGACTTTGTCGCGAAAAATTCCTAAGTCTTCAAAACGCATGGGGACAGTCTTTGAGAACCACTGGTCCCCCCTACAGATTCTCTGCGGACTCTGTGTCTCCAACGGCCTTAACGTAATAAAAAGTTTAATGAATGTATAAATAAGAAAACTGTGTAATATAATATTAAATAATTTTTGTAAAAAGAAGAAAATTAAAGAAAATCCTAAAAAGAACAGAGACAAATACCACAAAAAAAAATATCAAAAATACCTAAACGGAGAAAAAATTTTAAAAATGTTGTTAAAATAATAAATTATAATATAAAAATGAAAGTAAAATCTCTTAAAAATCTTGTAAGAATATTACCAAAGGAAGGATTATTGTGAATATGGAAATTAATTAATATTATTGAATTAAGATGCATTGAAATTTAAATTAATTTAAATTTAAAAGTTGGTACAAATTGGAATATGAGTTCATTGACGTTTGGAATTTATATAACTTTTAATGACTTGAAGATATACAAATCTAATATTATTTTTTGATAACTTGATACCAAAAATTTGTAAATTGTAGGTATTTTGATCATCTGTAATAATACAATTTTTTAAATTTTATAACGAATAAAATATTGAAATTTTCAAGATTTATCCACAAATTTCTGTTTTTTTTATGATTTGCGATACTTTACATGCAATATTGGACATCTGGAGAATTGAAAATTTTTTTTTTCATTTAAATCAATAACAGCCCTGTTTATAGATTACATTTATTTTATTTATTTCAAGCAATCTATACATATATCTTTGATGAATAATTTGATCTCTGTTTCCGAACTTCTATGTAAGTCGGGTTGCCTTCTTTCTCTGCACTAAATAAACCATAAGGATTTATGATGTAACTCTTAGTATTTGAGAAATAATTTAGCAAAAAAAAAGATAAAATTTTTTTCTACATAAATTTTAATTTGTTAATTTTAAATTATGCAATTCTTTATTACAATATTAAATATAATAAACAAATTAATAATGTTCTAAAACAAGTATTAAAGTAAATTTCTTATTTCTTCAAAATAAAAGAGAGAATTTTTGTTACATAATATAAATATTATATAATTTTTTTTTAATATATTTATATTGAATGTTTTAAAAATAAAATAAATTAGTTCAAAAAACATGACAGTTAAATTTCAAAAATATTTGTTAACATGCCCAAGTTATTAAATATTTATCAAAAAAGATCTATAAAAACGATTTAGCTTTCAAGAAAGTGCAACATTCGCAGTTTACAAAACTTTTTTTACGACATTTGTAGAAAAATTTAATTTTTGCTTCGGTCAATAAGCACAAAGTTTCTTATTTCTGATCTAAATATGTTAAATATTCGATAACATGACCAAGTTATTAAATATTTAACAAATTAGATCTATAAAAACGTTTTATCTTACGAGAAAGTGCAAAATTCACATTTTACAAAACTTTTTCCACGACATTTGTAGAAAAGTTTAATTTTTGCTTCGGTCAGTAAGCACAAAGTTTCTAATTCTGATCTAAATTTGTTAAATAATTGATAACTTGACCAAGTTATTAAATAATTAACAAATTAGATCTATAAAAACGTTTAAGCTTACGAGAAAGTGGAAAATTCGCAGTTTACAAAATTCTTTACACGATATTTGTAGAAAAATTTAATTTTTGCTTCAGTCAATAAGCACAAAGTTTCTTATTTCTGATCTAAATTTGTTAAATATTTGATAACATGCACAAGTTATCGAATATTTAACAAATTGAGATCGGAAATAAGAAACTTTGTGCTTATTGACCAAAGCAAAAATTAAATTTTTCTACAAATGTGTTGGAAAAAATTTTGTAAACTGCGAATTTTGCACTTTCTCGTAAGATAAAACGTTTTTATAGATCTTTTTTGATAAATATTTAATAACTTGGGCATGTTAACAAATATTTTTGAAATTTAACTGTCATGTTTTTTGAACTAATTTATTTTATTTTTAAAACATTCAATATAAATATATTAAAAAAAAATTATATAATATTTATGTTATGTAACAAAAATTCTCTCTTTTATTTTGAAGAAATAAGAAATTTACTTTAATACTTGTTTTAGAACATTATTAATTTGTTTATTATATTTAATATTGTAATAAAGAATTGCATAATTTAAAATTAACAAATTAAAATTTATGTAGGAAAAAATTTTATCTTTTTTTTTGCTAAATTATTTCTCAAATACTAAGAGTTACATCATAAATCCTTATGGTTTATTTAGTGCAGAGAAAGAAGGCAACCCGACTTACATAGAAGTTCGGAAACAGAGATCAAATTATTCATCAAAGATATATGTATAGATTGCTTGAAATAAATAAAATAAATGTAATCTATAAACAGGGCTGTTATTGATTTAAATGAAAAAAAAAATTTTCAATTCTCCAGATGTCCAATATTGCATGTAAAGTATCGCAAATCATAAAAAAAACAGAAATTTGTGGATAAATCTTGAAAATTTCAATATTTTATTCGTTATAAAATTTAAAAAATTGTATTATTACAGATGATCAAAATACCTACAATTTACAAATTTTTGGTATCAAGTTATCAAAAAATAATATTAGATTTGTATATCTTCAAGTCATTAAAAGTTATATAAATTCCAAACGTCAATGAACTCATATTCCAATTTGTACCAACTTTTAAATTTAAATTAATTTAAATTTCAATGCATCTTAATTCAATAATATTAATTAATTTCCATATTCACAATAATCCTTCCTTTGGTAATATTCTTACAAGATTTTTAAGAGATTTTACTTTCATTTTTATATTATAATTTATTATTTTTACAACATTTTTAAAATTTTTTCTCCGTTTAGGTATTTTTGATATTTTTTTTTGTGGTATTTGTCTCTGTTCTTTTTAGGATTTTCTTTAATTTTCTTCTTTTTACAAAAATTATTTAATATTATATTACACAGTTTTCTTATTTATACATTCATTAAACTTTTTATTACGTTAATTTTAATAATTATTTCTATACTTTTAAAAGTAAATACACTTATTTTTTTGTAAATTTATTCAATTTCTTTTCACATCTTGTCTATTTCTTGAGAGTTTTTTTACAAACTTACTTACTTATTCTTTTTTACTTTTTACATTTTTTACAGTTTGTTAGATTAAGAAAAAAACATTTCTCCATTTGCTTCCTGTTCATTTAATTTTTTTGATATTACACTATTTTTTAGTCCTTTCTTGCGTTTTAATTATTTCTTTAATTTTTACGTTATGTATAAAATATTTATCGAATGCTCTGTTTATTTAATTTTAAAAAATTAAAAGAAACACTTATTTCAGTTCCTATACAATATCTATTTCCCATCTCCTCTGTAAGTCGGGTTGCATTCTTCTGATAAACTAAATAAGCTCTACTGTTTTTCCTTCAACTCTTAGATTTTAAAAAATATTTAAATTGTTTAGAAATTATTAATGCATGATTTACAATAAATAATGTACTTGTTGCATTTGAATGGTTTAAATTATTTTAAATGCGTCTTTTCAATAGAGCTAATTACACTTGAAATAACAAACAACTTTTATTTTTTGTACAAAGTTAGCAAAATTATGTTTGGAACTTGACATTAATTTTTTATATTAAATTTTTACAATTAATATCTAAACATTGAATTTTATAAATAGGTTGATTAATATAATGAATATAATGTACGCCTGTCTATAATTTCAAAGGCGGCGCCATGTGAATTATAGTACCCGAAAATGCCGTATCAGAACAGCGCACGACAAACTATATTCTGCTACATTGTTTGACATTTTCATTGATGAAATTGAAAAAAATTTACTTTTCTCGAGAGATTGACGCGATTTAAAAACTCAAATACCAAAAACAAAAAAAGTGAAAAAGTGCTAATTAAATTTAAATTTACACTACGATGACCATTTGCGGAAAAAGTGTCTGGTTTTGACGGAAAAAATTGTCAAAGTCCGAATCAATGAGTGAAGTGTCAAGTGATTTTGTATTTCCTCGAGAGACTGACGCAATTTAAAAACTCAAATGCCAAAAACAAAATAAGTGAAAAAGTGCTAGTTAAAATTAAATTTGCAGTACGATTTTCATTTTCGGAAAAAGTGTCGGGTTTTGACGGAAAAAATTGTCAATGTCCGAATCATAATTTGTTTAATTTCAAAGGCGGCGCCGTGTGAATTATAGTACCCGAAAATGCCGTATCAGAACAGTGCACGACAAACTATATTCTGCTACATTGTTTGACATTTTCATTGATGAAATTGAAAAAAATTTACTTTTCTCGAGAGATTGGCGCGGTTTAAAAACTCAAATACCAAAAACAAAAGAAGTGAAAAAGTGCTAATTAAATTTAAATTTTCACTACGATGACCATTTGCGGAAAAAGTGTCGGATTTTGCCGAAAAAAATTGTCAAAGTGGGAATCAGTGAGTGAAGTGTCAAGTGATTTTGTATTTCCTCGAGGGACTGACGCGATTTAAAAACTCATATGCCAAAAACAAAAGAAGTGAAAAAGTGCTAATTAAATTTAAATTTTCACTACGATTTTCATTTTCGGAAAAAGTGTCTGGTTTTATTGGAAAAAATTGCCAAACATGGAACATCATTGGAGGTTGTTTTCATCACACGAATTTCCTCGAGACACTAAAGCTCAGGAAATACTTGATTTATCAAAAGTAAGTATTTTTCTGAATCTTTATTTCAATAGAATTTGCAGAACGATGTTCTTTTGTGGGAAAAGTGTTGGACTTTGTCGCGAAAAATTCCTAAGTCTTCAAAACGCATGGGGACAGTCTTTGAGAACCACTGCTCCCCCCTACATATTCTCTGCGGACTCTGTGTCTCCAACGGCCTTAATTCAAATTATTTGATAAATATTTACTTCGTTCAAATATTTTTCAGTTGGATCTAAAAAATATGTATTTGGTTCAAATAACTTGAATTACTTGAATCACGTTTATTTAAACCAAATAAATCTTTTTTGGATCAAGTAAATAATTAATTTAATCTAATAAACGAATATATTTAATACAAATGCTAAATTATTTGAAACTATTCATTTATTTATTTCACTCAAGTATTTGGGTTTTTGTACACAAATAAAAATTATTTGACACAATTAATTTATTTTATGGATTAAAGTAAACCGAATTATTTAATATAAATAATTTATTATTTAATGCTAATATATGATTTTATAAAAACAAATAAAAAGTATTTCAGTCAAATAAATAATTTATTGAAACGAAATTTGTGAGTTATTTAAAACTATTCATTTATTTATTTCACTCAAATATTTGAGTTTTTAACGTTAATAAAAATTATTTAACACAATTAAATGATGTTATGAGTCATAGTAAATCAAATTATTTAATGCTAATATTTTCTTTCTTAAAAGCAAATAAAAAGTATTTGAAACAAGTAAATAATTTATTGTAACTAATGTGTGAGGCTATATAGGTGTTTTTGTAATTTTAAAGTCAAGTCAGCGTGGCTTAGTGCGGGTAGCGTAAAAGTCTCGTATTGCGTACGTCGCGGGCTCAATCCCACCATCCGTGCGAAATTTTATTTCATAGTTTATATGTTAGGTTATAATAAGTGTTAACTAAATATAAGTAAATAAGTGTTACATAATCAGTATTTAAATAAATAATAAATAATAAGAATGTTATGAATGAAAATCACCATACTCATAATAACATTAAATAAAAGTAAACTCAACAACAAAAGAGGGATTACATTTTATTCATGCAAACTAATATTTATTTGGTTTAAAAATATAAATGAAATAATTTTTATAATTGAGGGCCCGGATGCAATAACTACGTTTTCGCTCGAAGGCCTAGACTGTCTCCTTTTTCACAAGATAATTTGACGGGAAAATTATCTGGAAAAAAAGTTGAAGGAAATTGAAATTTAAAAATTGATATCAATAGAGGAGATAAAGACGCACATTTTTTCTTAATAAAGTTTTTTTGTCAGACTATTATTTAGTTGAATAAAAATTAAAAACTAATTTTTTTTAGACATTGAAAATAATTATATTTTTACAATCAACTCGTGATATCTCAGAGTCATATGGATAAAAAAAGTTGCAGCTTCATCTGCATATTAAAAAAACATTGCAGATCCTAATAAAATGGTTGTAAATATGAAAAAATTGTAATTTGTTATTGATTTTTAATAATAATGCAGTCGCTATCATTACTGTGCTTTACTAACTTTGAGCAAAAAATCTCTGTTACAAAGTTTCGAATTTTGAAGGTTTGAATCACACAAGTTGTTTAGTAAGG
This sequence comes from Ganaspis brasiliensis, assembly GCA_037103525.1. NCBI lineage: Eukaryota > Metazoa > Arthropoda > Insecta > Hymenoptera > Figitidae > Ganaspis > Ganaspis brasiliensis. Next base: position 2,428,600 of record JAZKLR010000014.1, read on the forward strand.
TATTAAAAAGTTTTACCAAAAAGAATTTTTTCGATTCATTAAATATTTCCGCTTTTATAAACAATTTTGTTTGAAGCTACTTCGCGTCACACGTTAACATTTGGTCAGCTGACTGGCTGAGCTCTAAGCCGTGATCGGAACAAGGAAGGATGCACTCCGGAGTGGCTATGGCGAGAGAGAGAAAGCGACAATAAAGTGTTTTTACTGTAGAAATCAAATTTTTTATTTTCTATTTACATAACTGTTAATAAATTAACACACTTTTAAAGAATAAATAACGTAATAAAACCATAAATTATGGGAAATTAAATATTTTGAAAAATAACTTGTAAAAAACAGACCTATTATATTTTATGTTCTTAAAATAAGTTGATTTTTTTTAAACATTTACAATCTTGTACTTTTAATATTTTCAGTCCAGTTTATTTGTTTTCAAAAGTGTTTAAATAATAACATTTGTACTGGAAAATTGGTTTTACAAAAATTCAAAACAAAATGTTTCGTTCTTAAAAGTCCTTGCTGCACTCGAAGAAAGATTTTGATTTAGTTGTTATAGTTTTATTATGTTATTTATTCTTTAAAAGTTTGTTAATTTATTAACAGTTATGTAAATAGAAAATAAAAAAGTTGATTTTTACAGTAAAAACACTTTATTGTCGCTTTCTCTCTCTCGCCATAGCCACTCCGGAGTTTATCCATCCTTGTTCCGCTCACGGCTTAGAGCTCAGCCAGTCAGCTGACCAAATGTTAACGCGTGACGCGCAGTAGCTTCAAACAAAATTGTTTATAAAAGCTGAAATATTTAATGAATCGAAAAAATTCTTTTTGGTAAAACTTTTTAATACCTTACTAAACAACTTGTGTGATTCAAACCTTCAAAATTCGAAACTTTGTAACAGAGATTTTTTGCTCAAAGTTAGTAAAGCACAGTAATGATAGCGACTGCATTATTATTAAAAATCAATAACAAATTACAATTTTTTCATATTTACAACCATTTTATTAGGATCTGCAATGTTTTTTTAATATGCAGATGAAGCTGCAACTTTTTTTATCCATATGACTCTGAGATATCACGAGTTGATTGTAAAAATATAATTATTTTCAATGTCTAAAAAAAATTAGTTTTTAATTTTTATTCATCTAAATAATAGTCTGACAAAAAAACTTTATTAAGAAAAAATTTGCTTTTTTATCTCCTCTATTGATATCAATTTTTAAATTTCAATTTCCTTCAACTTTTTTTCCAGATAATTTTCCCGTCAAATTATCTTGTGAAAAAGGAGACAGTCTAGGCCTTCGAGCGAAAACGTAGTTATTGCATCCGGGCCCTCAATTGATTTAAATTATCAGTTATTAGCTCCAAATATTTAATTTATTTGACACAAATTACTGTTTATTTAATGCGATAAAATAAAATACTCAGATCGAATAAAATATTATTTGAATGGAATAATTTTAATAATTGATTTAAAACATTAGTTACTATCTCCAAATATTTAATTTATTTGACACAAATTACTGTTTATTTAATGCGATAAAATAAAATACTCAGGTTGAATAAAATATTATTTGAATGAAATAATTTTCATAATTGATTTAAAACATTATGTACTAGCTCAAATTATTCCATTTATTTGACTCAAGTAATTTGTATTTGATACAAATTAGTCTTTACTTAATACAATCAAATAAAATACTTAGGTCTAATAAATAGTTATTTGGTTCAAATACAGGTTTATTGGATAATAGACAAGTAAATAATTTAATTGAATCAAATAATTTTTATTTGATCCAAATAATTTTTTTTTCAGTGAAGTGACCCAGCGTTACACTTTAAGGGTTAAGATAATACATTTTATTATCTTATTATTTTATAATTTTATTATTACTTTAAGATAATAAATTTTTATACTATTTTTTACTTGTTTCCTTTCCAAAATTTGTAGATAGTAGTTTGATCATTTCTATTTGTCTAATTATTCAAATTTTATAAAAAAGCACAAAATTAAAATTTTCAAGATTTATCAACGAATTTCTGGTACTTTTTACAAACTTCCCATATTTTTATTCTATACTAAATTCCCGGACACTTTTGAAGCCTTTTTCAATTACATCATGACTTAAATTAAGGTGATTTAAATTTATTGGAACACAGAATGAAATGATTCTATTTTTACTTATTTGTAGGAAATAAAAAAAAAAGTCAAAAGAGGTGAATGACATCTTTTTTAAAGATGATAATAATTGCATTTTTATTATTTCTTTAAAACCTTTTCTAAATATGTGCAAACATAAAAAAAATGATGCAAAATAAGTAGTTACTGTCATAAATAATTGAAATTTTATATTTGCAAATAATTTAAAAATATTATTTAAAATTTATAAATGTTTTAGAATTTTTCCTTTCTTTTTTTCTAGAATGTTTACAGGTCAAGAGATTTGTCATCAACCCTTATGGACAGATATATTTAACAGCGTTGTCATAAATCAAGGATTTTCATTATAAGAACTTGAAAAATGCAAATAATATATCAAATTGATAAAAAAAATTTTATTTTTCTAAAATTTACTAAGCATAAAAATGTATTTAAATAAATTTTTGGAAGTCATATCTTTAATATTACTCAAAATAATCATTATTTGCTACAAAATAATAAAATTAAAATTACAGGACAATAAAAAAAAAACTTTACAAAATACAAAATTTATTTAAAAACAATAAAATATTACTTTAACAAAAATAAGGTTGTTATTTTATACTGCAATAAATTAAATATTGTAATAAAGTAATGAGGTTTAAGAAATAATTCATTAATACAATTCCAGTTTAATACAAACAAAATAACATCTATTATCCATCAGCGATAGGATGGTTCAACGACACATGGTTGAATTTATTTCAAATCATACAGACAGCCTAACTTTAGGTTCTAGATTTAATAAGTGCTGCTAATATATGTTATAAAAAATGAAAAGAGACTATTTTCTGTTTATTTTCTATAAAACCTATTTTTAATCCAATTAAGCGCATTTGAATAATGGATTTGTGATCGGCAAGTCGAAAGGTCCTCTAATTGTTCTGAAAAATCAAAAAGCACCAAAACCATGTCTTTGCACCGCCGCTTTTGATACTAAAGACTCAACTGCAGCTGTTTAGCATTAGCATTCTCTAGTAGCAAGAAATAAAACATAAATTACATGAATAAATTATTCATAATATTAAATTAAATTAAATTTCAAGTTTTTCAGGTTTAACATTGTCATGATTTTGAATAACTTGGGCACATCCTCCTACGTATGCTTCATGGTTTTAGTACTGGCTAACAATAATAATAATATAATTCTGAAAAAATATATAGTATTCTACAGAAAATTTATTAGCAAGTTCTAAATCCATGGAACATACGTTGGAGGATATGCCTTAGTTATTCAAAATTATAACAATATCCCTACCGATACAAAATCATTGAAAAACTCACTGGCAAAATCACTGGTTTTTGGGCCCATTTCAAAGCGCTTTCAATGAGTATTTGAAACATTTGCTCATTCAAAAAGCATTAGATCCCCTTTTTTTATTTATGACCCTCATGAATATCAATAGCGACCCTTCTACCTGAGTAGCTATATAAACCCCAATGCGCCGGTAGCTCATTCACGCAATGTAGAGCGGGACCGGGAAGGAGTTGAGTATGCAAAATATGAGGAACAATATTTAAAAATTGGAACATGTAGAGGACACCCTCCCCTATCAGAAAACCCATGTTGCCACCCAAAATTTTGGTGCGTTTGGCCGCCATTTTGTTTTAAAGTTTGAAATTTTGTTTTTAATGTATCTCATTAAATATCGATCTCACAAAATTTTTAATCAGTCAAATTTTGTAGATAATAATAAGATCTACAACTTTTATTAACGACATTTTTTTCTAAAGGCAATAATAAAAAAGTTATAAACAAAAAAGGGGTAAAAATTAGGAGATAAAAATTTAAAAATTTAAATAACTCCTTTATTATTAATTTTAGAGTAAAAACACTTCAGAGGTATTTTGTAGAGTGTTTTCAACCAATTCATTTAAATACTTTCATTTTTGCATCCGTTCATTTTTGTAGATTTTACAGCAGTGCAAAGGCTGTTACATTTGAAAAATAACGGCTTACAGAAGCCCGCGTAACACAAGACTCTCACTAATCAATGCAAGAAAAATTTTGGATTCAACTTTATTTAACAATTAGAATACGAGGAACGATATTTGAAAATTAGAACACATAGAGGGCATACTCCCCTATCAGAAAACTTATGTTGACACCCAAAATTTTGGTGCGTTTGGCCGCCATTTTGTTTTAAAGTTCAAAATTTTGTTCTTAATTTATCTCATTAAATATCAATCCCACAAAATTTTTGTTCAGACATATTATGTAGATAATAATGCGATCTACAACTTTTATTCAAAACATTTTTTTCTAAAGGCAACAATAAAAAAGTTATAAACAAAAAAGGGGTAAAAATTAGGAGATTATAATTTTAAAATTTAATTCACTACTTTATTATTAATTTTAGAGTAAAAACAGTTCAGATGTACTTTGTAGAGTACTTTCAACCAATTAATTTAATTAGTTTTATTTTTTCATCCGTTTATTTTTGTAGATTTTACAGTAGTGTAAAAGCGGATACATTTGAGAACTAACGCCTTACGGAAGCCCACTGACCAAAAAAAAGTTTATAGATATACCCGCTTTTGCATTACTGTAAAATTTATTATAATAAAAGGATTGAAAAATTCAACTAATCAAATTACTCGGTAGAAAATACTTTACAAAATACCTCTGAAATGTTTTTACTCTATAATTAATAATAAAGAAGTTAATTAAATTTTAAAATTTTCATCTCCTAATTTTTACCTCTTTTTTGTTTAAAACTTTTTTATTATTGCCTTTAGAAAAAAATGTTATCAATAAAAGATGTAGATCTCAATATCATCTACAAAATATGTCCACTCAAAAATTTGGTGTGATTGGTATTTTATGAGATAAATTGAGCTAAAAATTTTAAACTTTAAAACAAAATGGCGGCCAGACGCACCTAAATTTTGAGTGGCAACATAGGTTTTCTGATAGCGGAGAATGCCCTCTATGTGTTCTAATTTTCAAATATCGTTCCTCATATTCTTATTGTTAAATAAAGTTGAATCCAAAATTTTTCTTGCATTGATTAGTGAGTCTTGTGTTACGCGGGCTTCCGTAAGCAGTTATTTTTCAAATATAACCGCCGTTGCACTGCTGTAAAAACTACAAAAATGAACGGATGGAAAAATGAAAGTATTTAAATTACTTGGTTGAAAACACTCTACAAAATACCTCTGCAATGTTTTTACTCTAAAATTAATAATAAAGGAGTTAATTCAATTTTAAAATTTTTATCTCATAATTTTTACCTCTTTTTTGTTTATAACTTTTTTATTATTGCCTTTAGAAAAAAATGTTTTTAATAAAAGTTGTAGATCGCATTATTATCTACATAATATGTCTGAACAAAAATTTTGTGGGATTGATATTTAATGAGATAAATTAAGAACAAAATTTTGAACTTTAAAACAAAATGGCGGCCAAACGCACCAAAATTTTGGGTGTCAACATAAGTTTTCTGATAGGGGAGTATGCCCTCTATGTGTTCTAATTTTCAAATATCGTTCCTCGTATTCTAATTGTTAAATAAAGTTGAATCCAAAATTTTTCTTGCATTGATTAGTGAGAGTCTTGTGTTACGCGGGCTTCTGTAAGCCGTTATTTTTCAAATGTAACAGCCTTTGCACTGCTGTAAAATCTAAAAAAATGAACGGATGGAAAAATGAAATTATTTAAATTACTTGGTTGAAAACACTCTACAAAATACCTCTGAAGTGTTTTTACTCTAAAATTAATAATAAAGGAGTTATTTAAATTTTTAAATTTTTATCTCCTAATTTTTACCCCTTTTTTGTTTATAACTTTTTTATTATTGCCTTTAGAAAAAAATGTCGTTAATAAAAGTTGTAGATCTTATTATTATCTACAAAATTTGACAAAATAAAAATTTTGTGAGATTGATATTTAATGAGATACATTAAAAACAAAATTTCAAACTTTAAAACAAAATGGCGGCCAAACGCACCAAAATTTTGGGTGGCAACATGGGTTTTCTGATAGGGGAGGGTGTCCTCTACATGTTCCAATTTTCAAATATTGTTCCTCATATTTTGCATACTCAACTCCTTTCCGGTGCTGCACTAATGAGCTTTCAATGATTTTCCAATGATTTTGTATCGGTAGGATATTGACGTTTTTCATTTTTAAAAGACGAAATTAATTAAGTAATATGTTGATTTATTAGAAATAATAGAGTGCGGCAAAAGTGGTGAAACTTTAATTTTGTTGCTTTTAAAACAGTGCTAAATATTATTTTTGAAATTTGGAAAAATGATTAAAAAGTAATATTAAGCTCTTTTTTATATCAACAAAATTCAAGTCCACCACTCTGTTATTTCTAATAAATGAGCATTAAGTAATTTACTTTGTTTTAAAAGTAAGAAACGTCAACGTTGCAGGTGACAGCAGTTTTGTTCAGACTTAAAGAACGTTTTTTTTTCTTCTTTTGCTATTGATTTTGTTTTTGGTTTATGAGTTTTCATTTAATTAGTATGTTCTCCTTTAAACAGAAATTATAAACACAATTATGTTTTTATTATATTAAACATGTTTGTTTTGCTAGGTTAACTGAATTAATTTCATATTTTTAAAGGAGTCTTTCGGTAAATCTTTTTATTTTTTTAAAAGTTTTTTTTATTGTTAGACATATTTTTTATTTTTCTTTGTAGTTTTTGTAAGTTTTAGGTAATTTCAAATTGATTATTAATTTCATTATTTCTGCTGTCAACAACTGTCATTTCACGGTAGTAGTAGTAGTAAACCATAGAGAAATCGACAAAGATTGTAAAAGTTAACCTATTGCGCATGCGCATACGTACGGAGGCAAGCAGGCAACTAGGCACGCATGCCTACCTGCCTCGGTTCCGCCTTAAGCCTAAAGCACAATGAATCGTAATCGCTAATCCTTAATCGTAATAATGAGAGGAAGCAGGACAGAGATATATGTCTGTCCTACTTCCTCTCATTCTTACGATTAAGGATTAGCGATTACGATTCATTGTGCGTTAGGCTGTATAAAAATGGTTTCTCCACTTGCTTATGCCTACATGCCTGTCCATGCCATCAAGTGGCGCGTAGGATCTTCCGTATAAAGGTGCTGTCCCATGACAGCGTCAAAGCGTGAAAGTGGAAAAGCGTAAAACGTTGCTCCAATCAGAATGGTCAACTAGAATAACTTCCATTGTAGAACATCCTCTTATTGGCTGAACGCTTTCCGTTTTCTGCATTAGCCTAACGCACAATGAGGGCGCAATTACATACCTGCGTTGAAAGCTGCGTTTTTGCGTTGTGCGTTGTATCCCTAGGGACTGAGAGTTCGTGTACCGTGCTTAATGTAGTTCCCTGGAGTTTAGGTTTTATTTAAAAGTACAGTCGGGGCCATTGATGCCTTCACATTTTTCCACTAGATTTTTTATGGAAACACATGAAAAAATCTAGTGGAAAATGTTAAGGCATCAATGTCCCCGACTGTACGTATTCTAGTGTTTTGTTTGCTTATGGCCATTTACAACCTGTCAGATTTATTGTCTGCTATTTTTATTTCATTTGCCTAAAGCCTAAAGCACAACGAATCGTAATCGCTAATCCTTAATCGTAATAATGAGAGAAAGCAGGACAGAGATATATTTCTGTCCTACTTCCTCTCATTTGCCTAACGCACAATGAATCGTAATCGCTAATCCTTAATCGTAAGAATGAGAGGAAGTAGGACAGACATATATCTCTGTCCTGCTTTCTCTCATTATTACGATTAAGGATTAGCGATTATGATTCGTTGTGCTTTAGGCTATAAACCGCAAATATAAATATTATTCTATTTTGCGAAAAATGAATAAAGCTGTTGAGAAAAATGTTGAAGTAAATTATAAATTTGATCTATTAATGTAGTCAAGAAATATGACATTAGTATATTTAAATATATAAGAGCAACATTTATTTAAGGATCTGTTTATTGTAACTTGTAAACCTAAAAGCAATGCAATGATAAATAACTAAATTTTTAAAATCTATATTTTAAAAATTAAATTTGATGTTTATTTTTTTAATTGCAGTCTAAAGGAAAATGTGGTTATTGTGGCTTTTTCATCAAAGATTTAAAAAAGATTTCTCAACACGAATGTCTTAGAGAGTACAATGAAGAGTCGCAGTTTATAGATATTGTTTTATGTTGTAAGTGAAACGTCTTTAGATGGGTTTAAATAATCCGGCGCAACGCATAGTTTTTGCGGAAATAGAAGTCCTATGTTTACATGCATGCGTTTTAACAGAAAAGCAGAATAGTCCCGTGATTTGTCAACCAATAAACGTAGTTCTTTATTCGACACCAGCAGATTTCCTAGTATTCAATTCGCGATTAAAAATAAAGTACGTCAGAACGCACGTTAAAGCGCATGCATGTAAACATAGGATTTAAGGAAACGCAATTGTTTGCGTGAAACGAAATTCAAATATTTGTTTAACAGTGTTGTTTTATATATTTTTTTAATAATATAATAAAAAAAAATAACTACGTCCGATAGCTAATAAATGACACTCTACAAAACATTCTTATAAAAAGTTAATTTATAAAAGTTAATATGGAGGAAGTAAATACAATCGTAAACATAAACATTTTTTTAATAACATTATCGAATTTTTAGCATAAATTATCTCTCGATGTATAAATATACATATATATTTATGTAACTAATTATTTATATATGTGACACGCTCCAAAAACGATAGAATCTAAAAGAACGAAGGAAGGTTTTAGGTTATGTTTTTTTATTTAAAAAGGAAAAATACAATAAAAAAGGATTAACTTCGAAAGCAAACTAATGAAATTTCAGTTTTCATTAGGTTTAAAGTATTCTATAAGAATAAAATTTGATTTTTAAAATTAAAAAAGAAACCAATAATTAAAATAAAACGATTATAAAGATAACCTATAGTTTTTTACATCTAAAAAAACAAGGTCCTCTCCTCCTTTACTACACGTTTCATATATGATATTCTCACTTGAAAATTAATTCTTTTCTTAATCATTCCGAATTAATGCGTTTCAATTCTATGAGTTTCAATCCTTTTAATTGTATCCTGTTTTACTTCACTCCGAATTAATCCGTTTAAAATCCAATTAGAATTGGAATGGATTGTATCGGAATGAAATAACGTAGGATTTAAAAGAATTACAATTTCTAGGTTTGAAATGAAATGGATTAATTTTACATTATGATAGAAACTGATTGAATAGTATCGTAGGTTTAAAAAAATGTTAAATATATACCACAAAACATAACAGTACATTGTGCACCAAGTATCGAAAGCTGTTATTTTCCGACGAGTGCAAAGTTTGCTGCTCGAGCAAAGCGAGTGCAGAAATTTGCACGAAGACGGAAAATGCGCTTTCGTACGTATAGTGCACATATTATGATACTTTTTGCTATAGCTTTTCATACACGGAAAAGCACTAATTAAAGAGATACGTATAATTTATAAAAAAGCGAAATCTTTTTTTATCGCATATAAACCATTTAATACTTTTGAATTTCCATTTTTCATTTAAAAAATGGAAACATTTTTGTCCCAATTATCGACTAAAATAATCAGATTTGAGCCTCTATCTGAATTTGTTATTAAGATATTCTAGTTTTAATTGAATTTTGTGATAAAAAATTCAAATATATATATATATGTGTTTATTAGAGTAAGTTCTTTATGAACGAAGCAAGCTAGGGATGAAAGTTTTGATTTTAAATCGTAATAATCGAGCTTTATAGAAGTAATAATGGTTTATAATTTGTCCCTAATAATTGATAAAAACGATAAAATCTGAAGGTATAATTTTTCATTCTCGGTTTCAGCTTTATTGAAATAAGAAAAAGACAATGAAAGCCCTTGATGTTCTATATATTTTTTGGTTATTGCAATACTGCAATACTTTGGTTCAGACACCTTCTGAAGCAGCAGAAAGTCAACAGCATATTATGCACCTATACATCTTGTATTTAGAACTGGATCGACAGGAATCTAAAGTACGTAATAGGTTTTGGGTTCGTCCAATTTTCTCAGTGGATCGACGACGTGCTCAAGGTGCCAGTGAGAATCTTATTTATGAAATGGAGACAGGAGATAGAGAAAAATATTTTAATTGTTTACGAATGAATAAGAAATTGTTTAACAAATTACTTAAGAAAGTACAACCACACATTGAAAAACAATTTGCGATTCGGGAACCGGTAGCAGCACGTACACGGTTGCATATTTGTTTACGTTATCTCGCTTCAGGAGATTCTATGCATTCAATTTCTTATCAATTCCGCGTGAGTCCAAGTTTGGTATCAAAGATTGTTAAAGAAACGTGCACAGCTATTTGGGTCGCACTGAAACCTACATCATTTTCACATTTAACAACAGAAGGGAGTCTCTCACACGCAAGGAATTTTGAAGAAAAATAGAATTTTCCACATTGCAATATATTTAAATATACTAATGTTATATTTCTTGACTACATTAACAGATCAAATTTATAATTTACTTCAACATTTTTCTCAACAGCTTTATTCATTTTTCGCAAATTAGAATACAATTTACATTTGCGGTTTATGAAATAAAAATAGCAGACAATAAATCTGACAGGTTGTAAATGGCCATAAGCAAACAAAACACTAGAATACATACTTCTAAATAAAACCTGAACTCCAGGGAACTACATTAAGCATGGTACACGAACTCTCAGTCCCTAGGGATACAACGCACAACGCAAAAACGCAGCATTCAACGCAGGTATGTAATTGCGCCCTGAATCGTAATCGCTAATCCTTAATCGTAAGAATGAGAGGAAGTAGGACAGACAAATTTCTCTGTCCTGCTTTCTCTCATTATTACGATTAAGGATTAGCGATTAAGATTTGTTGTGCTTTAGGCTTTTGACGCTGTCATGGGACGGGACCTTTAGAGGGCCAGGGATGTAAAGTAAGGGCGCAATTACATGTCTGCGTCGAATGTTGCGTTTTTGCGTTGAATGGTGAGAGTGACAAAGATGTGACTATATTTCTGTCTTCCTCTCGCTCACCATTCAACGCAAGAACGCAGCGTTTGACGCAGACATGTAAGAGAGACAAGGACAGACAAAGTTTGTTATTGTTGCCGTTCTTTTCTCTCTCATTGGCTTTATTGCGCGTTTTGATACGGAAGCGCCTATGTGCCACGTCAAGGCGCGTACTTATGTGTTCTGTTTTGTTGAAAAACGAACCAACGAACGCGAGAGCACGTTCATGTGTTCCCTTTCGTAAATTGAGTCCAGGGTTGGTTAATTACAGTCGGATTTGCCAAAATTCATTTAAGAAGAAGAAAGAAAGAGAATAATTTAATGACGAGAGAAAAATTAAGAATTTAAAGGTAATTAATTACTTTATTTTTTGTTCCTTTAATTAATTTAGACATTTTCATATGTACTTTTATAAAAATAAACTTTCTTGACGGACATAACCAAAAATTATTTTCAAAAACATTTTATTAAAGTATTTCATTAAAGTGTATTTCGATATAAATTTTACGTGTTGTATTTATATTTATTAAAAAATTGTTATTTTTAAATCATATTCAATTATTAATTCAATTCTATACAACATTTTTCCAACTTGAGTGTACCTATAATTTTAAAACATCATAAATTTCTTTATGATCTTTATGATTCTCAGGACGTAAATAGATGTGATTTTCGTCACTTTCTAATAAGAATGATTCTCCATTAATGGCATAATGGAGTTTAAATCCTTTGGGATAATAATCATTAATAAAACACTTTTTAAGAACGTTATTTTCGACTATAACGTTCTGCACCTCGTCCTTTAATTTTATTTTAATTTGTCTGCTAGACTTCGCTTCCATCTACAAATTAAAATAAACTTATCAATTATAACGTCTAGATACTAATTTTTAAAGACAAAATATTTATATTTTACCTATATAAACCAACAATCCTATAGAAATGTTAAATAAAGAAATTTATGATCTTTTAAAATTATAGGTACACTCAAGTTGGAAAAATGTTGTATAAAATTGAATTAATAATTGAATATGATTTAAAAATAACAATTTTTTAATAAATATAAATACAACACGTAAAATTTATATCGAAATACACTTTAATGAAATACTTTAATAAAATGTTTTTGAAAATAATTTTTGGTTATGTCCGTCAAGAAAGTTTATTTTTATAAATGTACATATGAAAATGTCTAAATTAATTAAAGGAACGAAAAATAAAGTAATCAATTACCTTTAAATTCTTAATTTTTCTCTCGTCATTAAATTATTCTCTTTCTTTCTTCTTCTTAAATGAATTTTGGCAAATCCGACTGTAATTAACCAACCCTGGACTCAATTTACGAAAGGGAACACATGAACGTGCTCTCGCGTTCGTTGGTTCGTTTTTCAACAAAACAGAACACATAAGTACGCGCCTTGACGTGGCACATAGGCGCTTCCGTATTTTGACGCTTGACGCAGAATCAGTTTCCATGTACATAGGGGGTTACCCCCTATCAACATCCCTAATAGCACCGACTGTGCCGGGAACGTTCCTGGAATGGGCCGCCGGTCCCTGGGGTACGTTCACATGGACCGTTCCAATATACCTGACAAATACGTTCCGGAATTCACTAGGCTAGGAACGTTCCGCGGAACGTTCCTGGAATGTTCCGAGGAACTTTAAATACACATTGAAAAATAATTAATGTTAATATCTTGCGCAGTAGTTTTCTATCGCACCTAGAGCTGCGCAGTTGATTTTAGTGACCACTGTTCTGTAGAAGCAATCATATTAAAAACATTAAATAATATTAATAAAAAAATTTTCAGCTTTTTCCGCATACTTTTTCCGCAACCCGTTCTGCGATTTTTTGAATGTGTATTCAAAGTTCCTCGGAACATTCCATGAACGTTCCGCGGGAACGTTCCTAGCCTAGTGAAATCCGGAACGGATTTGTCAGGTATATTGGAGCGGTCCAAGGGAACGTACCCAAGGGGCCAGCAGCCCATTCCAGGAACTGCCTAACGCACAATGAATCGTAATCGCTAATCCTTAATCGTAAGAATGAGAGGAAGTAGGACAGACATATATCTCTGTCCTGCTTCCTCTCATTCTTACGATTAAGGATTAGCGATTACGATTCGTTGTGCTTTAGGCTAACGTTCCCGGCCTAGTCGGTGCTATTAGGGATGGAAGCTGATTTTCCGTTAAGCGTCAAAATGCGAAATAAAAGCAATGAGAGAGAAAAGCACGGCAACAATAATAAACATTGTGTGTCCTTGTCTCTCTCACTAAAGCCTAAAGCATATTGAATCGCAATCGCTAATCCTTAATCGTATCTGCTTAGGCCTTAATGGCCTGTTTACACCTTCGAAAAAAAGTTTTTTTGCATGAGAGTAAAGAGGACAGATACACAGTCTGTCCTCTTCCCTCCAATGCGAAAAAATTTTTTTTCGAAGGTGTAAACAGGCCATAACACTGGATAGCGGATAGTCCACTTCCGGTTGAAACGAATTGAAGATTGAACACACTGTAGCACTCAAGTAGGCCTGTTTCTCACGCATGCGCATTATGCGCGTAAAAATGCTATATTTGGCTATATTTTATTTGTGTTGACAAACAATTAGCGGTTATTTTTGTGATGTTTTTTATTGATATATAAATTGAAAGGAATTAAAATTCTATAATGATGTATACATATGTTTATTGTGGCGAGGCGCAAGTAGCAGACACTGATTGTTCTTTTCATAAGTAAGTAGATTACTTTAAAAGTCACTGTAAAATATTTAGTAAAATAGGTTAGGTCCACGCAAACTGCAAAGTTCAATTTAATAAGTATAGAAATAATGGATTTACAGCTTCATTATTATTTAAATAATAATTATTTGTTTTACAAGGTTTCCATTTAGTGGCAGCAAATTGCTGGAAAAATGGACTATTGCAAATATCAAGCTAATAGGATCATTCTATAAAACTTGTAAACTGTCTCGTTTATGTTCAGATCAGAAAAGAGTGCCTTTCGAAAATAAATAAAGTAACTTTATTAGCGGGAAGTGTCCCCAATGAATTTGGCATTTACAAATCCAGCTGGTTTTATTGCCATATAATAAAAGGAACCAATAAAGATAGGTCCTACCACGCAGAGTAAGTGTAATTATTTTTACTTACAATAAATACAATTTATCATTAAATCTTCTAGTTGCACAGACCTATTATAATAATTTCTTTAATCAAGAATATTTTACAGATGTTGGTACAAGTAACTAGGAGGATAATTGCAAAAACCAAAAAATTAACAATTACTTATATAATCAACGAGAAGGCTCACTGCACAATTTATCTATGTCAAAATTGGTGAGAAGGGACAGTTCTGTGATAACCTTTTGTCCGAAGAACATAAATGACTAGGTGAGTTTGTAAAAGTAAGAAACAAGTTCAGTGAAATGTGTGCATAACATATCTCACAAGTATCACTGCCCAACTCGATCTGCGATTGGCACTTAGGTGTAGTGTTACTTGTCAGAAACCTTTAACTTTTCAATATAAAGAAGGTTGGATTTTTTTTTCAGTACACCATTCAAAATTTACCCAAGTAAAGTTAAAATTTCTAATTTTTTTAATTGATAAAGATCTCCAATTAGTTATTAAAGATTTAAAAATAAAATCATATTTAACCTATAATAAAAAAAAAACACACAAGTGGTTCTTTATTAAGCTGAAAAATGATTGACAATTTCCCGCACATTTTAAAATTTTTATTTTTATTAAACTACTTTTCTTAAAATTACTCTTCGTTTCTCAGCAAATTTTTTTCTTTTAACATTCACTTTTTCTCTCCTTAATTGAGGAGTACTTTTTCAAAAGTTGATAAATCCACATTTTGTTATTTCGAGAAAATTAAACAAGTGCAGTTTCGCACCTAACCCCTAGAGTTAATTGTAAAGTAAAAAAATATATGAAATTATTTTTATACGAATGTTTTTTGCACTTAAGAAGATTTATTTTTAATTAAAGTTTATAGTAATAAAGGAATTTAAAGGTTTTTTAATTTATTCTAGGAAAAAAATTAAAATTTTAAATCATCTTGGTTAAGTCCAAGTTTTTTTTAAATTGAAAATTCTTTGGTAATAAATTTTTTTCTAGAATTTAACAGTGACAGGTCGATTTGTAAGGTTCCTAATATGTTAAATTTGTAATTATCTCAACTTTTTTGAAGAATGGATTTATCAACTTTTGAAAAAGTGCTCCTCAATTTTTATCTACAAAACTATAATTTTTAATAGAAAACTAAAACTTTTTTATTCTACACATTTTCATTCTCAGATTTGTATATTCTGACATTTGAGCATAATAATTGATGTCAATAATTAGACAGCTAAGTTCTCTTGAAAGAAAAACTTTATTTATTTTTTAATATAAACGTAAAATCTCATAATTTTAAGCTATTTCTCCGGCAGTTATACTTGAAAAAATCTATTTCCTTAGGATTTTCTTTAAATTGTTAGAAAAAGATATTTTATACTTGCCTTCTATCTTGTTAAAATTTCAATACGTCTTGCCATGCTAAAAATTGAGATATTCAGGTTCAAAATTCCAATTTGAAATGGAAAATGGTTAAAAATTGAGATATTCAGGTTCAAAATTCCAATTTTATATGGAAAATGATATAAAAATTCGAAAATTTGAACATGAATATCTCAATTTTTAGCATGGCAAGGGGTACTGAACTTTTAACCAGATAGAAGGCACATATAAAATAACTTCTTCTCACAATGTAAAAAAAATCCTAAGAAAATCGATTTTTCAAGTAAAACTGCCAGAGAAATAAAGTAAAATACAATAAAGTATTTTTTTCTCGGAGCACATCAACACAAAATCGAATAAAGATGCTAAAATTAATCATTCACCTACTTATTGACAATGAATTGAAATTCGTTCTTTTATTGCAAATAACATTTAGATTTCGAAAAGAAGTAATAAGAAATGAATAAGTGCACAAAAAATTGCTGAGATATTTCATAAATAATCAATAAAATAAAAATAAATAAATAATAAATAAAATAAATGAAAATAATTTATTTCCAATATGCGTTTCTTTTACAGTTGCAACGATATTTCCAACTAGAGAAACTTCCGTCTACTCCAACAATGGCAGATGCTAGAGAATTTACCTCAGTTTAGTTATTTGACAGGTTGTAAAAAGTATTATTTTGTATTTTACATACGTATTTTAAATTGCAAAAAAATCAATTATTTTTTAACTGCTAAGTTATGCACAATGTGGAGTTTCCACGGTAAATTGACATAATACATTGGGAAATACATTTTTTAACTGTAAATATTAAAAAAATGATATTTATTTTCAATGATTTTCGATTATTTATAAAATTTAATAATCATGATTTAAATGAATGATTTTGTGATAATTGTTATTTTTTTCATTTTAATATATAATAATTTGTATAAAAATAACTGTGTTAATATATTGTTAACAATAATGTTTTGCTCAATTAAAACTTTCACGTCCTTTAAAAAATACAATATGTATACCTAATTTTTAATTAAATAAATTCTGTAATATGACTATATGCATTAGATAAAATTTGTAATAATAAAATAAATGAAAAGTATTTATGCATTGTTTTCATTCTTCAACATTATATTTAACTATTAACAACTTAATTATGTACATATATGTGATTCTATTGGAAGTAACTTTTTGGATGTTCCAATTAATTTCAAAAAATTAATCAGAAATAATTATTGGCAAAATTCATAGTTAAAATTTAGCGTTTACTTAATAAAAATAATTAAATACTTTCATCTCCAAAGCCAAATTTTGTTATATCTTCCGGCCGTTTCAGATTAAAATTGCTTCGCGATGTATAATCATATTTTAACATGTTAAAAATATTCTAAACAATTTTTCAATATATGTTAAACAATAGTTAAGAACTTCATGCTTCTTTTACTCTTATCTAAATAAGAATTTAAAGGAAAAACGTTGTTTCTATAAATAATAATCAAAGTTAGAAAATTATCGCGAACAAATTCAAATTTATCTCCGAAGCCTTATTTTTTTAGAAAATAACTGAAATCTTTTATAAATAATTAACATCATATTATTAAAAATTGTAGTAAAATATTTTCATAAATAAAACTATTCTTTTGCGTATAACCAAATTCTTATAAAAATAAGAAAATTATTATTTTTTTATCTTTTTTCTTGAATCCATTAAGATTTTTTTTGTTTCCAATGTTTCCTTTCAATGTTTCAAAGAGTTAACCCTTTTTATGATTTGAAATAAAGTAAAAACTTGGTATGTACTTAAATATCAATAATTCTTCTACTAAAAATTAAAATTTATTTAATAATTTAGTTTTCAAATGTAAATCAAAAAGTGGTACTCTCAGTAGAATCATCCATATACTAAATCCCTAGAAATTATTATTTTATGATAATAAATGTTTTATCCAACCTACAACTACATCACATAAAACATATTGTTTTTAATATATTGAAATTAAAATATTACATTTATCTACTTTTAAATTCACCCGCCAGAAAATGAGAAACAGGCCTACATGGCGGACAACTTCCGGCCTTCTGTTCGTTTCACTTTCAAATCGCTGAAAACATGAGTATACGCTATCCAGTGTTATATACAGATCAATGATCGACTGTGATTTCACTACGTAGTATGTAAAATATTTGCATGTCGGTCGAATATTTTCATCGTAATACGTTGTAAATTTATCCCGTGTCACGTGAAGCGATTTATTTCCATCGTGTCACGGTGTAAAAATACAACGAAATTTTTTACAGTGTGCAGATAAGAAACGGATTAAACCGGAGTGATTCCGGTTAAGCTTCAGGGCAAAGTCCCATGTGAGCAGAAAGCGTATAAAACCGAAAGCAGAAATCATGAGAGTGAGAGAGGTAGGTAGATATCACTGTCTCTCTCATTCTCATGATATTAACACTAAAAACGGACAAAAAGCGATTTGTATCCGGTTTTTATCCGTCGTTCTAACCAGGGTACTAAACCCAGTACTGAACCCAGTACTAAATCCAGTACT
This sequence comes from Ganaspis brasiliensis, assembly GCA_037103525.1. Classification (NCBI taxonomy): domain Eukaryota; kingdom Metazoa; phylum Arthropoda; class Insecta; order Hymenoptera; family Figitidae; genus Ganaspis; species Ganaspis brasiliensis. The sequence continues at coordinate 2,446,877 of JAZKLR010000014.1, forward strand.
TCTTTTTCGTAAGGGGTGCTGCGATCGCTAGCCTCAAAAGAAAAGAGATATGCTTCGTCTGATTAGGGGGCTATGCGCAACACGCCGATACGTCTCCTTTTAGGGTACAGGCAGATGTGGGAGAATAGGAGAATAGAGGAATAGAATAGCCGAATCAGATAATTGGTTACATTGGAAAGCATTTCCTGATTGGTTTATTCTATTCCACTATTCTTCTGTTCTCCCACATTTGCCAGTACCTTTTCCCCCTATCTACATGGAAGCTGATTCTGCGTCAAGCGTCAAAATGCACAATAAAGCCAATGAGAGAGAAAAGGACGGCAACAATAACAAACATTGTCTGTCCTTGTCTCTCTCACAATTCTGTGTTTTTACGTTCCGCGTATTTACGCATAACCGCAGAATCAGCTTTCATGTAGATAGGGGGTCAAGGTGCCATCCCATGGCTGCGTTTTGTATTGCGTTGTAATGAGACAGAAAAGGATAAAGTATATGTGTGTCTTTTTCTCTCTCATTACAACGCAATGCAAAACCGCAGCCATGGGACGGCGCCCTTATACTACTTCGTGCTTTACAGTCAGGGTAAAATCTCATGTGAGCAGAAAGCGGAAAACCGAAAGCAGAAATCATGAGAGTGAGAGAGTCAGTGATATATGTCTGTCTCTCTCACTCTTATGATTTTCTGCTTTCGGTTTTGCGCTTTCTGCTCACATTAGATTTTACCCTTAAGCCTAAAGGTCCCGTCCCATGACAGCGTCAAAGCAGAAAACGGAAAGCGTTCAACCAATAAGAGTATGTTTTACAATGGAATTTATTCTAATTGAGCGTTCTGATTGGAGCAACGTTTTACGCTTTTCCGCATTCACGCTTTGACGCTGTCATGAGACGGGACCTTAAGGGTGTTGGAAGGACAAAATATGCAGGCGTTCTCAAAAACACTTCCCCCGCCCCCCACACCCGTTTCCCGTAAATATCCACTTTAACCTTTTTTTTTTCAAACAAACTGTACACTTTTTTTACAAAAGAATATAATCGAAGGGATTCGCGGGAAATGAGGAATTGATTTTTTATTTCATTCTTTCCTGAATCGATAAAAAGTCGAGAACGGTGAGAAAATCCTGACGTGAGTTGACAAACACTTGTCTCTATACATCTGAAAACTGCACTTTGACAATTTTTTTTAAAAAAACTGTACACTTTTCCGACAAAAGAATATAATAGAAGGGATTTGTGGGAAAGAAGGAATCTGAAAATAACTTCGATTTGTTATTTAATTCTTTCCTGACTCGATAAAAAGTCGAGAACGGTGAGAAAATCCTGACGTGAGCTGTCAAACACTTGTCTCTATTTACCTGAACACTGTATTTTGACCATTTTTTTCGCGAAAACTATACACTTTACCGTCGAAAGAAAATGATAGAAGGGGTCTACGGGAAATAAGGAACCTGAAAATAACTTTCCTTTTTTGTTTTATTATTTCCTGACGCGATGAAAAGTCGAGAGCGGTGAAGAATTTTTACGGTTTTAGTATCAAAATGTCAGACACCAGCCCTGTAACATAGCGCCGCCCTAGTGGCGAATAATCTTATTATCTTATGTTATACGGTTGGTGGCTGGTGTCTGACATTTTGATACTGAAAACGACAAAATTCTTCACCGCTCTCGACTTTTCATCGCGTCAGGAAATAATAAAACAAAAAAGGAAAGTTATTTTCAGGTTCCTTATTTCCCGTAGACCCCTTCTATCATTTTCTTTCGACGGTAAAGTGTATAGTTTTCGCGAAAAAAATGGTCAAAATACAGTGTTCAGGTAAATAGAGACAAGTGTTTGACAGCTCACGTCCAGGGTTGTGCATGTATTATACATGAAGTATTTTACATAGGTTTTATACGTATAATACATGTGTATTATACATGAGAAATTGGAATTTAAGAAGGAGTGGGGGGTATTCTACGTATAATACGTATTTTACATAATGTAGAAAACCATGTATTATACGTAGAAAACCTCGAGTGACGCGTCACTGCACAACCCTGCTCACGTCAGGGCGCAATTACATGTCTGCATCGAACGTTGCGTTTTTGCGTTGAATGGTGAGAGGGAGAAAGATGTGACTATATTTCTGTCTTTCTCTCTTTTACTATTCAACGCAAAAACGCAGCGTTCGACGCAGACATGTAATTGCGCCCTCAGGATTTTCTCACCGTTCTCGACTTTTTATCGAGTCAGGAAAGAATTAAATAACAAATCTAAGTTATTTTCAGATTCCTTCTTTCCCACAAATCCCTTCTATTATATTCTTTTGTCGGAAAAGTGTACAGTTTTTTTAAAAAAAATTGTCAAAGTGCAGTTTTCAGATGAATAGAGACAAGTGTTTGTCAACTCACGTCAGGATTTTCTCACCGTTCTCGACTTTTTATCGATTCAGGAAAGAATGAAATAAAAAATCAGAGTGATTTTCTGATTCCTCATTTCCCGCGAATCCCTTCTATTATATTCTTTTGTCAAAAAAGTGTACAGTTTGTTTAAAAAAAAAGGTTAAAGTGGATATTTACGGGAAAGGGGTGTGGGGGGCGGAGGAAGTGTTTTTGAGAACGCCTGCATATTTTGTCCTTCCAACACCCTTAAAGCACAACGAATACGATTACGGGAGCAGTTCAAGAGATAATAAAGGACAGAGACTGTTTCTGTTCTTTTCTGTCTCATGCTCTGGTCCCGTAACCGTATTTCTATCTGCTTAGGCCTTTATTAAGGCCTAAGCATGAGACAGAAAAAGACAGAAACAGTCTCTGTCCTTTATTATCTCATGCCCTGCTCCCGTAACCGTATTCGTTGTGCTTTGGGCTTTAGGGTCCAGGCACATGGTGGAGAATAGGAGAATAGAGGAATAGAAGTCGATCAATCAGGTGCTTGTAGGGGATTTTACATTTGTGCGTTCATAAATGCATCCAATTGAGACCGAACAACTTTTGTGTACATTCTATCCTACATTGCTAAGTTCGTGTAGTGTTCTAAAATTCTCGGTAAAAGAAGAAGATAAGAAGAAGAAGGGAAGAAAATTGTGGTAAATTACCGAGAAGACGAGAATTGATGAGAATTAACGAGAATATTTGTTTTTATGGTTTTTTAATTTGGTTTTATGCTTTAATTATATTATTTTATAATAAATAGGTTAAAGAAAATGCATAGAAGAGTTATTTAAATTTTAATTATATAATTTATTAATTATATTATATAATTGAAACAACGAATATGTACATAAAACTGTAAGATCAACGTTTCTATAAACAATTAAAGATATCCCACACAGCACCGGAAATTCCCTGAATTTTCCCTGAATATTCGTCTACATTTCTCTCCCACACAGCACCAGAAATTCCCTGAATTTCCCCTGAATATTGGTCCACATTTCCCGAATATTCGAACCTAATATTCAGGGAAGTTTCGTGGAAGCATCAAAATGTCCGCCATAAAGAAAATTGGACGCTAAATTTCCCTGAAAATGTATTTCTAATTTTTAGGGAATTTCCGCATCTAATATTCCTAGAATATTCAGGGAAAGTTAAAAAAATTTCCAAAATTTTTTTGATCTGGTAATTGATAAAAATTGTATGTCATATTTGGCACCCATAGGATTCTAGAACATTAAAAACTACTGCGCAGCCGTAAGTGTCACAGAAACCAAGTTCGACCATTGCGCATCATGTACAGAAGATTTACGAATACTGTGAATATTAAAGGAATATTAGATGCGGAAATTCCCTGAAAATTAGAAATACATTTTCAGGGAAATTTAGCGTCCAATATTCTTTATGGCGGACATTTTGATGCTTCCACGAAACTTCCCTGAATATTAGGTTCGAATATTCAGGAAATGTGGACCAATATTCAGGGGAAATTCAGGGAATTTCTGGTGCTGTGTGGGCGAATATTCGAACTAAATATTCAGGGAAGTTTCGTGGAAACAGTCAAATGTCCGCCTAGAATAATATTGGGCGCGAAATTTCCCTGAAAATGTATTTCTAATTTTCAGGGAATTTCCGCATCTAACATTCCTCCAATATTCATAGTATTCGTATATTCACTTAACTTGATGCGCACTGGGCGAACTTGGATTCTATGACACTTACGGCTGCGCAGTAGTTTTTAATTTTCTAGAATCCCACGGATGTGGAATATAACATATTTTTTTGATCAATTACCAGATTAAAAAAAATTTTGGAAATTTTTTTTAACTTTCCCTGAATTTTCAAAGAATATTAGAGGCAGAAATTCCCTGAAAACTGGAAATACATTTTCAGGGAAATTTCGCGCCCAATATTATTCTAGGCGGACATTTTACTGCTTCCACGAAACTTCCCTGAATATTAAGTTCCAATATTCGAGAAATGTTGACGAATATTCAGGGAAAATTCAGGGAATTTCCGGTGCTGTGTGGGATATCACACTTTTAACAGTATTGAAACAGTCTTTGCGATTTGCACTTTCCGTTAAAATTTAAATAATAGGAAAAAAGAGATAGCCATGCCTAAGTCATTGAAAAAGTTACTTTAAGATTAATTTTATTGAATAACTCAAATCTATAAAAATCTGGTAACTCTCTATAATATTCTTAAGTTTACGCCCAACAATAAATGAATGCGAAAAGTAAAATAGAATAGACCAATCAAGAAAGGTATTCCAATGTCACAAATTACTTGATTCGTCTATTCTATTTCACTATTCCTCCAATCCACTGAATGTGTACAAATTCTAGTCATTTAAACAGTTTTTGAATCTTCTCATAAATTCTCCGAGAAAAAACGATCCGGTAATTTACCGCAATCTTCTTTCTCTTCTTGACGTAAGTTACCGCCTTTGGAACACTACCTCCATCTCTATTCTCTACGGAAGCCCCTAAGTGCCACCTATTGGGAACATAGAACATCGGTTTGCGCGCGCGTCGTTTTGTCGTTTTGGTGGGAACGCACGTGTGGTTCGTACGTTCTTTGGTTCAAGGCCACGTTATTTTATATTTTTGCCTCTTATTAATATTGTACTGTGGCCAGCTACTTCTTTCAATTTTTAATAGAAATTTATATATGATATTGTAAATGGTGTTTTAAATGGATTTATTTAATTGAGAGAGACTCATTTTGTTTTTTAAGGTAAGTTGATATTTTTTATATATCCACTTGTGCTTATATTTTAAGGTTATGAAATACTTTTGTTTTGATTGTTTGATTTATGTAAAAAATATTTAAGCGTTATTTATTTATAAATGTATTTCCTTTCTGTGCATTATATTCCTTTCTAAAGCATTAAAATGAATTTAACATTGAACACAAGCAATAAATAATGCTTAAATATTTTTTACATAAGTCAAACAATCAAAACAAAAGTATTTCATAACCTTCAAATATAAGCACAAGTAGATATATAAAAAATATCAACTTACCTTAAAAAACAAAATGAGTCTCTCTCAATTAAATAAATCCATTTAAAACACCATTTACAATATCATATATAAATTTCTATTAAAAATTGAAAGAAGTAGCTGGCCACAGTACAATATTAATAAGAGGCAAAAATATAAAATAACGTGGCCTTGAACCAAAGAACGTGCGAACCACACGTGCGTTCCCACCAAAACGACAAAACGACGCGCGCGCAAACCGATGTTCTATGTTCCCAATAGGTGGCACTTAGGGGCTTCCGTAATTCTCCCCCATGTGACAGGGGGGGTGGCTGAATTTGGGAGAACAGGTTAGCAGAAGATAATAAACAGAAAAATCCACCTTTTTATCTAAATTATTACGTAAATAATAAAGAATACCGAATATAGCAACGGAATGCATTTTATAGTGTACAAATATTTGTAATTTTATTTCTAAAAAGTTCACGTCTGAATAATTCATATATATATCGTTCATGTGACATACTGTCAAAGGAACTAGATTTATAGTTATGCTGCAGTATTGTTTACATTAAGGGCGCAATTACATGTCTGCGTCGAACGTTGCGTTTTTGCGTTGAATGGTGAGAGGGAGAAAGATGTGACTATATTTCTGTCTTTCTCTCCTTTACTATTCAACGCAAAAACGCAGCGTTCGTTGCAGACATGTAATTGCGCCCTAAGAATGTGAAGAATATATATTTTTTATCCATTTCCTATTTACACTTAAAATGTAATTTTTACATTTATATTAACATCAATCGAAATATGTAAACAGAATTAAAAAATTAAGATCACGAACTTAGCAATGTAGGATAGAATGTGCACAAAAGTTGTTCGGTCTCAATTAGATGCATTTAGGAACGCACAAATATAAAATCCCCTACTAGAGTTCCTATAAAGAGAGTTAGGGTAATATTGCAGAATCGTTACTTTTCCGAATTTTAAAGTTTTTTAATCGGATTCAACTCTAAGTGGTGTATTGTAGCACCAAAACAAATAATCAGGTGGGGGAGCCTGAAAAAGTTTACTGCCGGAAGCCAGGGATGGGAACTTATTTGAAAATTATCGTTTTTCGCGATTATCTCGATAAATAATAAAAATACCTTAAAGCACTTCCAAGAAAAGTTGTAGATCTTATCAATGTACACTTTTTATGTCCTAAACATTTTTTAAAAAAAGTGGAAGCATTTCGAGAAAAATACAAAAAACTGAAAAACACAATGAAAATACCCTGGCAAATAAGCGTCACTGATTGCGGACTAAAAAGGTGCCGATAAAATCCGCATTTGGTACCGAATCGGTCCTGACGTTAGAAATTAAAATTCATATGTTCCAATTAACTTGTACAGTATTTATTTAATGAAATTAGTTAATTCTATAATCATTTTAATAAGTATTATTATTTATTATTGAAAGAAAAAGTAAAAAAAAATGTAAAATTTGAATTCTATATTTTTTACTTTTTCTTTCTTTAATAAAAAATAATAATTATTAAAATTATTATAGAATTAACTAATTTTATTAAATAAATACTGTACAAGTTAATTGGAACATATGAATTTTAATTTCTAACGTCAGGACCGTTTCGGTACCAAATGCGGACTTTATCGGCACCTTTTTAGTCCGCAATCGGTGACGCTTATTTGCCAGGGTTAATGGAAGATTTTTACATTAAAAAGTTGATATCTTCTAGTATGTACTAAAGCAAACTTTTTAAACGTTCTTTACGTGTATTGACAGATATGTTACATATTCTCGTAACTTAAGCCCAAAGCACAATGAATACGGTTACGGGAGCAGGGCATGAGATAATAAAGGACAGAGACTGTTTCTGTCCTTTTCGGTCTCATGCTTTGGTTCCGTACACTATTTCTATCTGCTTAGGCCTTTATGTAGGAAACTAGGAAGTGTGCATTATGGATCGGTCACAGCTGGCTGTGTATTTTAACACCAAAACAAATAATCCGGTGGGGGAGGTTGAAAAAGTTAGATAAAAAACAGCGTTTTTCAGAAAAAATTTCATTTTTTTAGCTGTAAGGATAAATCTTGTTTAGACCATTTTTTGGTGAAAATCACTTTAAAATAATATATTATGAATATGAAACTCATTAACTTAACAGAAATTTATACAGTAGTAAAGCATATTTTAACAGCTATATATAAGTTCAGAACTGAGTACTAGCCTAAAGCATAATGAATAGCCTAACGCACAATGAATCGTAATCGCTAATCCTTAATCGTAAGAATGAGAGGAAGTAGGACAGACATATATCTCTGTCCTACTTTCTCTCATTATTCCGATTAAGGATTAGCGATAACGATTCGTTGTGCTTTAGGCTAATGGTAATCGCTAATTGCCTAAAGCACAATGAATCGTAATCGCTAATCCTTAATCGTAAGAATGAGAGGAAGCAGGATAGAGATATATGTCTGTCCTACTTCCTCTCATTCTTACGATTAAGGATTAGCGATTACGATTCATTGTGCGTTAGGCTTATCCTTAATCGTAATGATGAGAGGAAGTAGGACAGACATATATCTCTGTCTTGCTTCCTCTCATTATTACGATTAAAGGAACGCTCCCAGCTCGATGTCTGCCTGCCTGCGCGTGCAACCGACACGAGAGAGAAGAAGACGGAACTATGTTTCCGTCTTCTTCTCTCTCATGTCTACGGAAGCGCCTATGTGCCACGTCAAGGCGCGTACTTATGTGTTCTGTTTTGTTGAAAAACGAACCAACGAACGCGAGAGCACGTTCATGTGTTCCCTTTCGTAAATTGAGTCCAGGGTTGGTTAATTACAGTCGGATTTGCCAAAATTCATTTAAGAAGAAGAAAGAAAGAGAATAATTTAATGACGAGAGAAAAATTAAGAATTTAAAGGTAATTGATTACTTTATTTTTCGTTCCTTTAATTAATTTAGACATTTTCATATGTACTTTTATAAAAATAAACTTTCTTGACGGACATAACCAAAATTATTTTCAAAAACATTTTATTAAAGTATTTCATTAAAGTGTATTTCGATATAAATTTTACGTGTTGTATTTATATTTATTAAAAAATTGTTATTTTTAAATCATATTCAATTATTAATTCGATTCTATACAACATTTTTCCAACTTGAGTGTATCTATAATTTTAAAAGATCATAAATTTCTTTATTTAACATTTCTATAGGATTGTTGGTTTATATACGTAAAATATAAATATTTTGTCTTTAAAAATTAGTATCTAGACGTTATAATTGATAAGTTTATTTTAATTTGTAGATGGAACGAAGTCTAGCAGACAAATTAAAATAAAATTAAAGGACGAGGTGCAGAACGTTATTGTCGAAAATAACTTTCTTAAAAAGTGTTTTATTAATGATTATTATCCCAAAGGATTTAAACTCCATTATGCCATTAATGGAGAATCATTCTTATTAGAAAGTGACGAAAATCACATCTATTTACGTCCTGAGATTTACCTATACGACATCGTTGTACCAAGAGGACTTCGCTTCCATCTACAAATTAAAAGAAACTTATCAATTATAACGTCTAGATACTAATTTTTAAAGACAAAATATTTATATTTTACCTATATAAACCAACAATCCTATAGAAATGTTAAATAAAGAAATTTATGATCTTTTAAAATTATAGGTACACTCAAGTTGGAAAAATGTTGTATAGAATCGAATTAATAATTGAATATGATTTAAAAATAACAATTTTTTAATAAATATAAATACAACACGTAAAATTTATATCCAAATACACTTTAATGAAATACTTTAATAAAATGTTTTTGAAAATAATTTTTGGTTATGTCCGTCAAGAAAGTTTATTTTTATAAAAGTACATATGAAAATGTCTAAATTAATTAAAGGAACGAAAAATAAAGTAATCAATTACCTTTAAATTCTTAATTTTTCTCTCGTCATTAAATTATTCTCTTTCTTTCTTCTTCTTAAATGAATTTTGGCAAATCCGACTGTAATTAACCAACCCTGGACTCAATTTACGAAAGGGAACACATGAACGTGCTCTCGCGTTCGTTGGTTCGTTTTTCAACAAAACAGAACACATAAGTACGCGCCTTGACGTGGCACATAGGCGCTTCCGTACATGTCGGTTGCACGCTCAGGCAGGCAGACGCCGAGCTGGGAGCGTATAGCCTAAAGCACAACGAATCGTAATCGCTAATCCTTAATCGTAATAATGAGAGAAAGCAGGACAGAGATATATGTCTGTCCTACTTCCTCTCATTCTTACGATTAAGGATTAGCGATTACGATTCATTGTGCGTTAGGCTAGTCTTAAGGATTAGCGATTACGATTCATTGTGCTTTAGGCTACTGCTAATGCACAGAGATGGGTAGTTACAAAACCCACTAGGAAAATTCTCATTTTGAGGGCGCAATTACATGCCTGCGTCGAACGTTGCGTTTTTGCTTTGAATGGTGAGAGGAACAAGGATGTGACTATATTTCTGTCTCTCTCTCCCTTACTATTCAACGCAAATACGCAGCGTTCGACGCAGACATGTAATTGCGCCCTGAGTATCACTTCTACGTTGCTTCAGTCCATGACTACAGTGATGGGAAGTTACGCGTAACTCGAGGTTTTCTACGTATGTTACATAGTATACTACATGAGGTAACATACGTAGATAACCCCCCACTCCCAAGAAATGCATGGATGTAACAAAACAAAGACGTAAATTACTAGGTAACATACCGTAACAAACCATGGTAAAATACTTCGGTAATTATTTAGAATCGCGGCTTTTGCTAATTTTTAAGTTTTTTGATCGGGACCAAGCCTAAGTGGTGTATTTCAGCACCAAATTAAATAATCAGGTGAGGAAGGTTGAAAAAGTTTACCTGCTTTTTTTATTTTTACAAAAAACATCAATTTTTTAATATGATCAAATTTTACTGATTTAACCAATTTTCTTTACTTAAATCACCTTAAACATTTTAATATCAGTTTTAGATTTATTGGTTTAATAAATATTTACACCTTTACTATTATTTTTATAGGTGTAAACATGCTCAGGGTTGTATAGGAGACTGTAGTGATACACAGAGGTGGGTAGTATTCACCTGACCTCAAGTGACCGGTGACCGTCACAGAACCGAAATAATATAACAATAATTATTATCAAAAAATACAGTAATTACCGCACGGCCTTCGGCCGTGCGGAATGTGTTCCTGTCGGCCAGCTTGAAAAAAAGAGAGAGTGAGGAGGACAGTCCTAGGGGGGGGGGGGGGTTGGGGTGCCACTAAACAGACTGATATAAAATACGCCGACTTCACGTATTAGTGGCACCCCAACCCCCTCCTAGGACTGTCCTCCTCACTCTCTCTTTTTTTCAAGCTGGCCGATAGGAAGACATTCCGCACGGCCGAAGGCCATGCGGTAATTACTGTATTTTTGATGATAATTATTGTTATAATATTTTGGTTCTATGACGGTCACCGGTCAGTTGCCGCCAGTGCTTCGTCACTACACAACTCTGGTCTTAGGGTGAAGTTCCATACGACGGTGTAGGGTATCAGTGGATTACAATAGACCAATCATATAATTGGTCACAATGGAAAGTTTTTTATGATTGTTCTATTCTATTCCCCTGATAATCTACTCCTTCGCATGGGTCTTCACCCTTACGTAAGTGATCACTTTTAAAAGGATGCGTAACTGCCTGTCTTAGTACAGTTAAAAAATTGAAGTTTTTTGTAAAAATGAAAAAAGCAGGTAAACTTTTTCAACCTCCCCCACCGGATTATTTACTTTGGTGCTAAAATACACCACTTAGGCAAGCAATAGCAATAAAAAATATTATTATATATATATATATATACTTCATCTAGAATTATTTAAAAATTGCTTCTATAAACAATATATTAATAATATTTTTTAAAAAAACCAAAATTCTAGTTCGTGACTCCTGGTTTTCTACGTAGATTACGTAAATACGTAATGTATCTGGCACACGCATTACACGTAGAGAACGTTTAAAGATATGCTTTTGTATATAGCCTAAAGCACAACGAATCGTAATCGCTAATCCTTAATCGTAATCATGAGAGAAAGCAGGACAGAGATATATGTCTGTCCTACTTCCTCTCATTCTTACGATTAAGGATTAGCGATTACGATTCATTGTGCGTTAGACTTATACTTCAAGATATTTACCTTTTAACGTAAGAATCTTTAACTTTTATAGTGTTTTTCAGTTTTTTGCATTTTTCTCGAAATTCTTTCACTTTTTTTAAAAAATGTATAGGACATAAAAAGTGTATATTGATAAGATCTACAACTTCTCTTTGAAGTGCTTCAAGGTATTTTTATTATTTATCGAGATAATCGCGAAAAACGATAATTTTCAAATAATTTCCCATCCCTGGCTTCCGGCAGTAAACTTTATCAGGCTCCCCCACCTGATTATTTGTTTTGGTGCTAAAATATACCGCTTAGACTTGGATCCGATTCAATAACTCGAAAATTCGGAAAAATAACGATTCTGCAATATTACCGAATTTTTTAATTTAGATTGTTTAAACAATAAAAACTGAATTGTCTATTTGAAATTACATTCTAGTTCATTTTGTCTCGCAATTCAAAAAAAAAAAATTATTTTTTTCAAAAAGTTAGCAAACTAGAGCTTATATATAATTTCAAAATAGCACTTGTACATATGTAATTGAACCCACCGCGATCAAAAGGGCTCACGCGTGACTTTCGTTGGCCTCTCGTACAGCGAGGCTACGGCTGCGCCAGGGGACCTGCGCACTCGTTCATATGCCCTTTTGATCGCGGTGGGTTCAATTGTTAATTATTTCATTATGATATGCCTAACGCACAATGAATCGTAATCGCTAATCCTTAATCGTAAGAATGAGAGGAAGTAGGACAGACATATATCTCTGTCCTGCTTCCTCTCATTCTTACGATTAAGGATTAGCGATTACGATTCGTTGTGCTTTAGGCTATACCTAATTTTCTTTTTGTTTCGCGTCAGCAGCACGGAACGGAACAAAACTTTTTTTTTCGTTTCTGCTATAAATTAGTAGTTTGCTACTATGAATTAGCGAAAAGTGAGCCCCGAATTTGACTAAATTTTTAGTAGAAAACTACTAACTTTTTAGTAGAAAAGTACTAATTATTTAGTAGAAAACTACTAATTTTTAGTATAAAACTACTAATTGAAATAGTGGAACTTTACTTTTAAAATAAGTAGATTTTTTTACTATTTTAATTAGTAGTTTTCTAACAAAAATTAGTAATTTTCTACTAAAAATTAGTAGTTTTCTACTAAAACATTAGTAAAATTCATACTATTCAATAGTAGCTCACTTTTCACTAATTCATAGTAGAAAACTACTAATTCAGATTTAGAGAATAAAAAAGTCATAGTTTGCAAGCTATCTGCAAAAAAAATTTCACCTCTTTTTTCAAAATTGTAAAAAAATTTGCCACCCTCGGAGGTCGAAAACTCAAATTAATCGCCTATCGATTAAAAAACAAATTGGTCATGCTCTAATTTTTGCTTTCATTTGTCTTTTGTCACGCCACAGTGACTGGACTATAGGCCCACAGCCCTCAGATACCTGGCGCTATATTGTGGAATCTGTCATTTTTTCATTTATGGCTTTACTCTCAAATCCTCTGAAGGGTTTTAAGTTTACAGCTTGCACATGTTTTTAAAAAAAATTTCCGGATCTTAATAGAAAAAATAAGTATTGTATTAGAGTTCCTATAAAGAGAGTTAGGACACGTGCCCCCTTCCACTAGCCTGTTGACAAACCGGAGACGGAAGTGACGATAAAGTAATTTTTGTGATTGGTTGAAAAGGGCGGGCGAAGTTTAAAAATGTCTGTTAAGAAAGCATTTTAAAATTAACGCGCTCTTTTCAGCCAATGAAAAAACTTTCAATACACTTCCGTCTCCGGTTACGCTGAGCCAATCAAAAGTTGAACCTCACGTGTCCTAACTCTCTTTATAGGAACTCTATATTGTATTATAGGAGAAAATAAATGTGTTTCTTTTGAATATCTTTGGACCAAGTGTCTAAAACAAATTGGTTAAAGCCTACAGAAATCTTTTTTTCCTGAACTCAATGCACATATTTTAACAAACTTTCACTAAATAAAAATTATGTGTAGTTCATGGTAATTTAAATTTACTTCCACTTTCCACAAACTAAAAATTAGTTTTTATCATGAAAATAAAGTAAGATAAAAATTGTTTTTAACAAATTTAGAAAGGTCTACTTCTACAATTTTCAAATAAAATTATTTTGGATCAACATAATTTGCCAATCACGCATTGTTGAATATTTTGTGTTTTTTTTTAAATCTAATGAAAAATTGCATTTTTTATCCAATTATGTGAAATAATGGCTTATTTTATCTTTGAAACATTCTCTATAATTCTAATCATAGAATTTCATTAAAAATGTATTGTTTAGAAACAATATACAAAACATAAAAGATAATATTTTTTTGGTTTATGTTTTTTTAACTAAACATTATTATTAAAATTTTAAGAGTAGATTTATAATTTTTTTTTTTTAAATTAATTATAAACTTGTTTTTCGGCCTTACGCCCATACAAGTGCTCCTCTTGAATTTTTCCTTTTGATTAATTCTTTTTATATCCCAATGGGAAATTTACATACGGCATAGTACGGGCCCAGTACGGTCAGTACGGGCCCGGAACTGGCAGTCAGTACGGTGCCCGTACTGGGATATATCTGGCATATACTGCTCTTCTGCACTGACAAGCAAGTACATTAGTTCGAACACAGATAATATCGTCATTCAATCGTCATTATATCAAGCGCAAGTAGTATTTTATACATAAATACATGCGCAGTAGTGTCCCAATGATGAAGTACATGCGCACTAGTGTTCAAGCGCTTAAATACATGCGCAGTAGCGTTCTAATACTCAAATACATGTGCCGTAGTGTTCTAATACTCAAAAACATGCGCAGTAGTGTCTTAATAATTAAATGTATGCGGAGTTCCTCGTGAGCGGTGATACCGAGCGCATCGTGTGCAATATACTATTTATTTGAGCGCTTTATTTGTGCAGTTTTCTCTCTCTAGTGAGAAGTTTGATGACCGGCAACTGACGTAGCATCCCTGGTGCCTGCTGAGGATTGTCGCAGTTTTGATACCCTTTTCAAGTAAAGAAAAATCGTAAAAGTAGAGTGGCATCTTCGCTGGCCCGCGTGGCCATTTTGGTCAGACCTGAGTATTCGTTTCTTTTCTTTCCTTTAGTTTATTTTTAATTTGAATTTTTGCTAACGCCTTGTCTTGGCAAAAACTTTTATCTGACGGAGGCTTCGCCTCTGGCAAATCTGACATGGAATCTGATGCGGGGACGGGTTTTTCTCCTCCATTTTCTCCAAACTCTATGATGGAGTTTGAAGAGGACGCTGCGAGCGGCCTGCTGTTTTTGAGTCAAAATAAACTAGATCCGGATGATTTAGACCAGAAAGAAGCAAAAAGGCGATGCCACGAAAAAAACAAAAAAGTCGAATCACAAAACATAACCTCACCTGTCACTACACAAAACAACCAAACTCATAACAACAAAGACTCCCATGCTTTACAAACACAAACCACACTAACTCAAAACAACAACAAAAACGATCAAAATACAAAATACGATGATGGGCTTAAATCCAACTGCCCGGTTTTTATTCAACGCGACCCTAAATCGGAAGATTATCACAAGGACCTTAACCAGATGTCAGTCGGACGTATCCTACATAGTTCTTATCCAGGTAAAATCGTTGAAATTAACCACTCTGGCCGCGGTAAGGTAAGAGTGGTCATGAACTCGGGAAAAGCTGCCAACCAGTTACTAAAAGACCCGTCTCTGAAAGCTAAAGGCCTTATTGCCTTGATACCAGCTAGTTTTGTTTCTTGTCAGGGCGTTATGAGCAACGTTCCCACTGACATCTCGGAAGAAGAAATCCTTGAAAATGCAGAGATCGTTGGTCCCTGTATTAAGGGCATTAAAATCAACCATGTAAGGCGCATGACTAGGAAAGTTATTGATGAAAAAACAAAAGAATCTAAATTTGTACCCACTACCACAGTCCTCCTTACCTTTCAAGGTACTAATCTCCCTCAGAGAGTAGCCATCTATAAAGGTTCAAGTCCTATCAGACCATACATTCCAGATCCTCGAATGTGCTTAAAATGCTTCCGATTCGGTCACATCGCAAAACACTGTCGATCTAAACCTCGTTGCAAGTCATGCGGTGAGAACGTTACGCACGATAAAGAAAATCCTTGCACTCTTACTCTAAACACTCCAAAATGCGCAAACTGTAAAGGCGCGCACATCACGACATCTAAAGACTGCCCGGAATTCGTATTTCAAAAAGAAATTCGCTCCTTTGCAACTATTCATAAAATTTCTTTTAGCGAGGCTAAAAACGCTCTAAAACCTCCTAAACACCAACGTACCAACACAAACACTTTCAACTTCTCCAGCTTCCCAGAGCTAGGAGACTCGCCTGCTCCCTCCTCGGCTAACTTCCAAAATCAAACTGATCGTCTTTTCTCAGACATTACCACTGCTACTTCCGGTAACAAAAGATTTCAAAAACCTTCTTTTAACTATTCTTTGTCTACCTCTCAAAAGCAAACGCAATCGCAACCACGTAAGCGCGCAGCACCAAATTCTTTTTTTGCTACTCAATGGAATAACGGTAGATCGAGCAGCAACCTTCCAAATGGTTTTGCTCTAAATCCTTCCCAAACTAAAATTTCAATGTCACCCCCAGCTGATGTATCAACACTAACACCATCAACTAATTCAACACCACAAACAATCAACGCTGACTTAATATCTACATTCATACAATTGCTTCAGGACCTAGTCCTACAAGCAGCTTCCAATACCTCCCCAGAAACCGCAGAAACAAACCAGAGCCTCCTTACAACAATCAAAGATAACCTCAACACTATACTCAGTTCCACGAATCACAAAAATGGCTCAACTCCATAAACTCAGAATTTTGCAATGGAATTGTCGTGGTGTCTTCAAAAAGACACCCGAAATTCAAAATATTTCAAATAAATTTGATATTCTTCTTCTTTGCGAAACATTATTAAAACCTAATAAAAGAGACAACTTTCATATTCTTAAAGACTTTAACATAATTAGATTTGACAGGACAATTAATAAGGGTGGTGGTCTTGTAATTGCCATCCGTAAAACCATAATTTTTTCAAAAATTCAAAATATATTTACTTGTGAAAATGAACTTGAAACACTTGCAGTTTCAATTGAATCTTCACTTGGTAAACTCTTAATAGTTTCAGTTTACAGAATACCTGGTATACAAACTCCTATCAACCATTGGAAGGCGCTGTTCGACTCTATAAAAAACTCAAATTTTGAGTCCATTTTTCTAGGGGGGGACTTTAACTGCCACAGTACCATGTGGGGTAGCTTTCACACTTGTCCCAATGGAATCAACTTATGTGACAGCTTAGTCAATTCAGATTTTATTCTGCTTAATAGTGGATCACTTACACATGTGGGTGTACCACCTAATCCCGGCTCAGTGCTGGACCTTTCATTTGTTACCTCTAACCTTTTTCCAGTTTCTACCTGGAATGTCCATAATGACACGATAGGTAGTGACCATTTTCCAATTTTCTCATCCTTTGGTATCACTGTTCCTATTTCTACCTTCTCATCTCATAAGTATAACTTAAAAAATATTTCCTGGCCTCTTTTCTCTGTCAAACTTTCTTCTCTAATAGAATCTAATCGAGACTCCTTACAATCCTCGAATCCATTAACTGCTTACGAACAGTTTGTAGAATTGGTGGATTCTTCGATAAACTTTTCACGACCCCAATTTAATCCCAATCGTGCACCTCGACGAAATACTACACCAGCCAAAAAACCTCTTGTGCCAGCTCCTTGGTGGAACGACGCATGCGAGGAAGCCGTTAAAAATAGAAAACTAGCTCTCTCAACCTACAAAAGAAACTCAAATTACACACATTTTTTATCTCTTAAACATGCAGAAGCAATAGCTAAAAAAACAATTAACGAGGCGAAACGCCAATCTTTTCAAAATTTCTGTAACTCTCTCGACAGAACCACTCCAATCACAAAAATTTGGTCAGTAATTAAATGTTTCAAAAACAGATACACACAACCATTAACGGCTTCTTGCTCCGCGGATTCAGAAACCATAGGAAAACTTCATTCTCTTGTAGATGAACTCTACCCCCCTACAGTTTTTCATGAAAATTTTCCAAACAATTTTAATCCAAACCCTTTCCTAGAAGCTCCGTTCTCCATAGAAGAATTAAATATAGCAATATATTCATGTAAAATTAAATCCTCTCCAGGTCTTGATAAAATTGATTACAAAATTATTCAAAACTTTCCAGATGAAGCTATATCTGTCTTACTTTCCATTTATAACAAGCTGATTGCAAGCAGTTCCTTCCCTCCTTCTTGGAACAACTTTCTTGTTTTCTTTCTTCCAAAATCCTCTCCTGGCAAATTTAGACCTATTGCACTTGCTTCCTGCTTATTTAAACTCGCAGAAAAATTAATATACAATAGATTGAGCTGGTATGTTGAACGATACAATATACTAAGCCCTAATCAATACGGATTTAGAAAATCTAAATCTTGTGCTGACGTCCTGGCTCTCCTCTCAACGGAGATATGGACAGGTTTGGCAGAAAAGGAGTACACAGGTACTCTCTTCCTTGACATCAAGGGAGCGTTTCCCAGTGTTATTCCGAACATCCTTGTGGAGGATCTCCGCGAAATTGGCGTTCCGGAAACAATAGCACGATTCATTTACAATTCTACCGCATGTAAAAACATGTTCTTCAAAATTAACGAAGAAATTCTTGGTCCAAGAACCAGTACAACAGGTCTTCCACAGGGAAGTATTCTCAGTCCAATAAACTTCTCAATCTATACCCGAAAACTCCATTCACTTATCCCTCCAGATTGCAAAATTAACGAATTCGCGGACGACTTAACAGTCACCTGCCGTTCCCCTAATTTAATCCAAATAATCAACTCTCTACAAGTCTGTCTCGAATCTATCTCTAACTTCCTTTCTGAGAGAGGTTTGGAAGTTTGTCCGGAAAAAACTAAGTTAGTCATTTTTACCAAAAATAAGATTAACTTAAATGATCCCACTCTTTTTTTAAGTTTAAACGAAATAACGATAGAACCATCCACCTCAGCCAAATCTCTTGGCATTTACTTTCAAGATTCTACCTCATCCGAACTTCATTTTAATTACCTATGTGATAAAGGCAGTAAAATTTTAAATATTCTCAGAGTCCTTAGAGGTACATGGTGGGGTGCAGATCCCTGCATCCTTCTTCGTATCTATGACTCTCTTTTAAGAAGTAGTATAGATTACGGGTCACATATTTTTAATTTTAAATCACATAAAAATTTTGCCAGATTAGAAAAAATCCGTAATCAAGCTCTGAGACTAGCCGTAGGCTATAGAAAGAGTACTCCTATTAACGTAATGCTAGCTGAGTGTTGTGAACCTCCCTTAAAGAACAGATTTTATTTCCTAGCAAAAAAATACCTTTTGAGGCTTTACTCTGTTTCTAATCATCCCTTACCGGTGAAACTTTCGGAACTCTCTCGCCTTCTCCTTAATTCTAAAACAAAAAACAATTATCCTCTCCTCATTGCGTTTGAAAAAACGAAAAATTACAGCGAACTTATTCGAAGCAGGAATATAGACCCCTACTTCGAATACTTATATGAAGACCATATATTCACTCCCCAAATTATATTTGATCTAGGTAAAACTCTTCAATCATCCGCCAACCCACGAGTCTTGTTTAAAGACTTAACTTATAAAAGATTCCCTTATCACACTTTCTTTTTTACAGATGGTTCAAAATCAATCACAGATAACGTGTCGGGCTGCGCATTCGTGTGTCCCTCATTAAACCTCATCTCCAAATATAAAATTTATGAATACGCCTCCATTTTCTCACTCGAAGCATTTGCTATTCTTTTCACTCTTGACCACATCATTGAATCTAACCTCACCGATACAGTGATTTTTTCAGACTCACTTAGTGTACTTAAAAATTTAGCTACTAACAACCCGTACAAAATCAAATCTTACATAATTTACACAATTAGAAATCGTCTTAAAGTCCTTAGAAACTTAAACCGCCCAGTGATTCTTGCCTGGATTCCTGGCCACTTAGGAATCGAAGGTAACGAAGATGCTGATAGAGCGGCTAAAGACGCTACCACAAATCAATCGCTAACTAACATTCAACTCCCATTTTCAGATTTTTACAGCCTAACCCGTAAAGAACTAGAAGATAGCTGTCACTCACACTTTACAGAAACAAGCAGATATAAAGGCATTTTGTATAATAAACTTTTTTATAAAATTAGAAAAAAACCATGGTTTGCTTCTTTTGTGGCTAGGAGGGACTGGATAGTCTCACTTTGTCGGATGAGAAGCAACCACTACTCTTTAAACGCCAGTTTAGCTAGGAAAAATTATATCGCCTCCGGGGACTGCCCGTGTGGCACGGGAACCGAAGAAGACTTGGATCATGTTCTCTGGGCTTGCCCCAGATTTGATTCTTATCGTCCTACCTTACTAAGATCTTTCTCAAGGGCATTAAAATGCCCCCCTCCATTTAGTAGTGTACAATTCCTTACCGACCCTTCTCCAAAAATCGTTTCGCACGTTTTTAGTTTCTTAAAAAAAGCAAATCTCAAAATATAACAACAACTCGCAATTCAAATCATTTAACCTTTCGCGCGTATATAGACTCAGGTCTATCAACATCGTGTAACATGTTACTCGACTCCGATTATCGCCGTGGGTGGGGTCTCGGAGGACACCATTGGCCACAGGGACGCATCCACGGATGCCACGAGGGGCGCTAGCGCCCTGCTTTAATTTGTTTCAGACTATTAACTCACCTGGTCATGGCCAAGTTCCAAGAGGAAGTAGTGCCAACGTTAACCATAATCATCATCATCATAAATGTATGCGCACTAGTGTTCTAGACCACAAATACATGCGCATTAGTATCCTAATGCTTAAAAACATGCGCAGTAGTGTCCTAATGCTTAAAAACATGCGCAGTAGTGTTATAATACTCAAATACATGCGTAGTATTGTTCTAATACTCAAATACATGCGTACTAGTGTTCTAGTGAACAAATGCATGCGCAGTAGTGTCTTAATGATTAAATGTATGCGCACTAGTATTCTAGTCCACAAATACATGCGCAGTAGTATCCTAATGATTAAAAACATGCGCAGTAGTGTTATAATACTCAAATACATGCGCACTAGTGTTCTAGTGCACAAATACATGCGTAGTATTGTCCTAATGCTCAAAAGCATGCGCACTAGTGTTCAAGCGCACAAATACATGCGCAGTGGTGTTCTTATGTACAAATACATGCGCACGAGTGTTCTAGGTCACAAATACATGCGCAGTAGTGTTCTAGTGCACAAATACATGCACAGTAGCGTTCTAGTGTACAAATACATGCAGAGTAGTGTCCTAATGCTAAAAAACATGCACACTAGTGTTCTAGAGCACAAATACATCCACAGTAGTGTTCTTAGCGTTAAATATGTGCTATTCAGTATTCCAAGGTAGTAATTCAAATTCAGTGGACAAATTTTGGGTGTACTTCCGAATAGAGCGTACCTCCGATTTTGATGAAACTTGGTATACTTACGTATTTCGATGCGCTGATTACGAAAATCATAGTGAAAATTGGCGCAAATTGATTTTCATGGTAAAAAAGATGTATAAAGAATCATGAAAATTTTGGTTTTTTGCATTTATCTCTTTAAATGTTGCAAATATAAAAAACAAATTTATATAAAAG
This sequence comes from Ganaspis brasiliensis, assembly GCA_037103525.1. Taxonomy (NCBI): domain Eukaryota; kingdom Metazoa; phylum Arthropoda; class Insecta; order Hymenoptera; family Figitidae; genus Ganaspis; species Ganaspis brasiliensis. Next base: position 2,468,226 of record JAZKLR010000014.1, read on the forward strand.
ATGTAGATCTCATTAAAATACACATTTTATGTTTAATGCATTTTTTACTGAAACAAATTAGTTTAGGAAATAATTGCAAACAACATAAATCACCATAAATGTGACCAAATTCCCACACTATATCAATATTAAATTATCTACAGTCGTAATTACGTTATTACATTACGTAACATTACGTTTATTACATAACATTACGTACACTTATGTAATAACGTAAAATTACGTAATTTACTTAATGTCCATGCAGTAATTACGAAAATCATATTTAAAAAATTGTAAACTTGATCATTTTTATAATGAATACTTTAAAAACCAACACAACTATATGTTTTCCCACCGCTGTCTACATTCCACTTTCAGTATGGCACCCCAACCCCCCCCCCCCCCCTAGACTGTCCAAGACATGGGGGGTTAGGGAGTAGCATAATATATATAATAACAAGCCAACTTAAAAGATTACATAAAAATAGGTAAATTACGTTATAAATAACGTATTTATGGTGATTTCTAGTTTTTTGCATTTTTCTTGAAAACTATGCACATTTCGAAAAAAATTTGGTCACTTCTATGGGGAATTCCGGTTTTTTGCGTTTTTCTCGTAAATTAATCAGTTTTAGAAAAAACTGTTATGTACATAAAATATGTATTTTAACGAGACCTACAACTTTTGTACAAAACATTTTTCGATATTTCTAATATTTAAAGAATTATATGTAAAAAACTCATATTTTCAAGGTTTCTTATGGTTTTCACCATGATAATCGAATTTGCGCCAATTTTCACTATTATTTTCGGAATCAGCGTATCGAAATACGTAAGTATACTCATTTTTATCAAAATCGGAGGTACGCTCTATTCGGAAGTATATCCCAAATTTTATATTATTATTAGTTTAATCTAGATTTTTTTTCTTAGACAGAGACACATATATATTCGAAAAGTTATTTGTTAAATAGTAAAATAATGTGCATTTTTTCAATAGAATAATAGTGCGTCTGAAATTACTGCTTCTTATATCACTGCACATATTTATGTTGATTAAGACACTACTGAGCATGCATTTAGTGCTTAGAATACTACTGTAAATATTTCTGTTGATTAGAAATCTACTGTGCATTATTTGTTATCTCGAACACTACTGCGCATGTATTTAGTGTTTAAAACCCTGTTGCGTTTATTATAGATGATTTCAAGACTAATGCGCATGTATTTGATGCTCACATCACTACTGCGCATATATTTGTGCGCTAGAACACTACTGCGCATGTATTTGTGCACTAGAACACTAGTGCGCATTTATTTAAGCATTAAAACACTAGTGCGCATGTACTTTAGCATTAGAACACTACTACGCATGTATTCGTGTGCTAGAACACTAGTGCGCATGTATTTGAGCATAAGAACACTACTGCGCATCGATTCGTGCGCTAGAACACTAGTGCGCATATGTTTGAGCATTAGGGGTGTAATATTCTTATTTTCTCAAAGAAATCTTGAAATATATTTTAATCCTCATAAAATGACCTTAATTATCAACAAATCTATCATTTTTTATTAACAGTACGGGCCCAGTATTGGTCCTGTACGGGTGACCAGTGCGGGCATGCCAGTACGGACCCCGTACTACGACATTTGTCAATACTGGCGCAGTACAGAAATTTCCCATTGGGATACTTTAAACAGAAGCGAGTAGATTTATATCGATTGTCCCAAAGAACAAAATGAGCCTTTGCTTAACATAATTAGATAAAAATTGCAATTTTTCATTAGATTTGAAGAAAAAGTACAAAGTGGTAAATAATGCGTTAATGACAAAATATTTTAATCCAAAATAATTATATTTGAAAATTATATTAGTAAAAATTTTTAAATTTATTAAGGTCAATGTTTGTTTTAATTTATTTTCATGATAAAAAGTAATTTTTAATTTGAGGTTATGCCATAGGGTCAAATATCCTTAAATAAAAAAATTTATACTGAATAATTTTGCAAAATTTTTCACACTCAAAAACACTAAACTACAAAAAATCCAGAAGTTTAATAATGAAAGCAAATTCAGGGTGGACACGAGATTCAGTTTATCAATTTCCCTGACATTTCCCTGACATTTTACTAACTTTACAACGAAATTCCCTGACAACAATTTTTTTTGTCAGAGCAAAAGAAAACATCTGCCAACAACTCAAAAATGAACTAATTTCAATGTTATTTTTCTTAAAATACTCATAAATGTCTGTACTATAACGCTATTAAGTACTAAAAAATCAAGACACTTATTATTAACTAAAAAAAAATGTTAATAACTTTTAAAAATGTAAGAAATTATTTTCTGAGAAACTGATTTCATGGTATTTTTATATAAGAAACTTTACATGCAAAGTAAATTATATATATTTTATATACAAAACTTATTTAAACTATGTTCAAATAGTTCTAGTTACTAACCAACAATTTTAATTTGTTTAATAAACAATCTTAGTTGAACAAATAAATAACTTCAAAAGCTTTCTTTACTTAAATTTCGTTCATTTTGTGAAATTATAATTAATTTTTGCCTAGAGTTATAATACAGTTTAAATTGCATTTACAAACCATTTCTAAATTGTTTAAACGACCTTAGTTAACAAGTAAATAACTTTGAAAATTTTTATTACTTAGATTTTGTTTCTTTCAAATTGATTATTAATTATTTAATTACTTGCAAAATGTAACGCGTGCAAGCGCGCGATTAGTTTTTATTACATTTTAGAAATTAAGCTATAATAATAAATAAAACAAATCGATAAATAATATTTATCCAACCAGCAGGGCTGCCAGCGGACTTGCAGATTGAAAATAGTGAAAAAAATGACTTTTAAAAAACTGAGTAAATAATAAGTTTTTAAGTGAAAAAAGTGAGGAAATAAGTAATAATGATTTTGATATTACTGGTATTAAATTGGGGGGCGCCAGCAGAAAAAGCCATTCAGATTTATAAAAAATAATTTGAAAATCGCAAAAATAATTGGAATATGAAAAAAATAAATAAATAATTACAAAAATAATTCAATTTAAAAAAAAAGTTGTAAATGACAAAACTATTTAAAAAATTGATTAAAAATCAAAAAATGAAGACAAAAATTAAAATAAAATAATTGGAATTTGAAGTAAATAATTCAAAAATTCAAAAAATAATTGAAGTTGTAAGAAAATAATTGAAAAATGACAAAAATAATTAAAATTTGAAACAAAAGATTGAGACTGGTGTTAAAAATTTAAATTTTGCGTACAATAATTGAGATATGGACGAAATAATTACAATGTAAAAAAACTAATTAAATAATGCCATAAATAATTAAGAGTGGGTGTAAAAATTACACTTCTTAGACAATAGTTAAAAAATTGAAAAAAAATAATAGAATTTTCAAGATAATAATTAAAACTTAAAAAAAAAATTTAAAAACATCAAAAAAATTTATATGTGTAGAAAACAGTTGAAAAATGACAAAAATAGCTGAAATTTAGAAAAAAATTAATGTATAATGAGAAATATTTTAAAAAATGGAGTGAAAAAAAAAATTTAATACATTATTATTGAAAAATTGTATAAAATAATTGAAAAATTAACGATATAATTAAAATATGAAGAAACTGATTGAATAATGACATAAATAATTAAAAACTGATCTTCAAAAGTTAATAAATTCATGACAATAATAAAAAGATTAAAGAAAATGACATTTAAAGAAAATAATTCTAAAATGCCAAACTTATTTGAATATTGACCAAAGTAATTGTAATTTGAAAAAATAATTTAGAAATGACAAAAATAATTGATGACTGGTTTAAAAAATTAAATATTTGAAGACACTACTTGAAAACTTGACGAAACAATTTAAATATTAATAAAATAATTGAATAATGACATAAATAATTGGAAATTAGTGTAAAAATTAAAAATTTATAGACAATAATTGAAAAGTTGAAAAAAATATTAGAATTTTGAGGAAAATAATTGAAAGTTGAAGAAATTAATTAAAGTTTAAAGAAGGTGTAAGAAATTAATAAATTCGTGACAATAATAAAAATAATAATGAAAATAATTAAAAACAGGTGTAAAAAATTTAAAAGTTCATGACAAAGAAAATTGAATAAGATAATAAAATAAATAAGCATTCACATATTACGTAACGTTTTTTACAGAAAATTTTGGCCCCCCCCCCCCGCCCCCATGTTACAAGTTATTACATACATTCGCGCCATTTTTTCTGCTGATCGTAACAAACTGCTTGAAGCCCCCCCCCTAATATAAATGGCAAAGATAACAAAAATATGTACAAAATAATTGGAAAATGACAAAAATAATTGAATAATGTCAAAAGTAATTGAAAGTTGAAGAAAATAATTGAAAAATAACAAAAGTGAATTGAAACTTCTGCAGAAAATTTGGATATTCCTGACAATAATTTGAAGATTGAAGAACATGACTGAAATTTTACAAAATTATCGCAATTACAAGAATATAATTAAACAATAACAAAAATGATTGTAATTTGAAAAAAATAATTGATAACTGGTGCATAAAATTAAAAATTTGAAGACAATATTAAAAAAATTGATCGAACAATTAAAATTTCAAGAAATTATTTGAATAATGATATAAATAATTGAAAGCTGATGTATAGATAAAAAATTTATAGAGAATAATCGAAGTTTGAAGAAAATAATTGAAATTTGTTGAAAATAATTCTAAAATTGAAAAAATAGTAGAAGTATGTCGAAAATAATCGTAAAATGACAAAAATACTTGAACAATGACAAAAGTAATTGAAATTCGAAGAAAATGATTGCAAATTAACAAAAGTAGAATAGAAACTTGTGTTGAAAATTTAAATATTCCTAGCAATAATTTAAAGATGGAAAAAAATAATTGAAACAGTAAGAAAATAATTGATAAATGACAGAAGGAAATAAAAACTTGTGTTAAAAGTTAAAATATTTATGATAATAATTTTAAAACTAATAAAAATAATTGATATTTGAAAAATTTAAATTCAAAATCGCAAAGATTAGTACGTATAGGTTAATTTCATGCAAAAACTTAAAATAAACAACCGTCATTCGTTTTCTTTAAAAAAAATTGAGAAAAACCGTATGTTTAAGAGTTCCTGAAAACACGGAATTCTTACTTTAAGAATTATTCTTGGCACGTATTTAGGAATAAAATATTCTTATACTAAGGATATAATATTTCTAAAATAAGAAGAATATTCTTAAAATAAGAAGCCCATTCTTAAATTAAGAAGCATATTCTTAAGGACATAAGAAAATAGCCTTAATATAAGAATATGCCTCTTACTTTAAAAGTGTGCTCATTCTATTCAGAATATTTTTTATTTTGAGAATATTATATTCATAATCCATATATCCATAAGTTTGTTATACTTACATATCGTTGATACCTTCGTTTTAGGTGGTCATTCTTGAACAGTTTGGTAATTTTTAAAATACTAACGCTCATATAAAAAAGTGAACCATTAAGCAAATTTCAACAACAAATATTCACAAACACTAAAGCACTATAAAGAATGTAAAGCGCATATAATTTCACAAGTACCACCGATATTCACCGTTTGGCGTACGGATGCAAACTGTCATCCTTTTTCTTAAAAAGGACTAAAAAATGAGAAGGGATAAGTAGTAACAGTAGTTCCTAAAATCTTTACTAATGGCTCCACTCAATTTTCGGGCTGACAGTTTAGGAGTTTGAACTACTGTTACTACTTATCCCTTCTCATTTTTTAGTCCTTTTTAAGCAAAAGGATGACAGTTTGCATCCGTACGCCAAACGGTGAATATCGGTGGTACTTGTGAAATTATATGCGCTTTACATTCTTTAAAGTGCTTTAGTGTTTGTGAATATTTGTTGTTGAAATTTGCTTAATGGTTCACTTTTTTATATGAGCGTTAGTATTTTAAAAAATACCAAACTGTTCAAGAATGACCACCTAAAACGAAGCTATCAACGATATGTAAGTATAACTAAGTTATGGTTAATTATTGTCTATAAATTTTTAATTTTTACACTAATTTCCAATTATTTATGTCATTATTCAATTATTTTATTAATATTTAAATTGTTTTGTCAAGTTTTCAAGTACTGTCTTCAAATATTTAATTTTTTAAACCAGTCATCAATTATTTTTGTCATTTCTAAATTATTTTTTCAAATTACAATTACTTTGGTCAATATTCAAACAAGTTTGGCATTTTAGAATTATTTTCTTTAAATGTCATTTTCTTTAATCTTTTTATTATTGTCATGAATTTATTAACTTTTGAAGATCAGTTTTTAATTATTTATGCCATTATTCAATCAGTTTCTTCATATTTTAATTATATCGTTAATTTTTCAATTATTTTATACAATTTTTCAATAATAATGTATTAAATTTTTTTTTTCACTCCATTTTTTAAAATATTTCTCATTATACATTAATTTTTTTCTAAATTTCAGCTATTTTTGTCATTTTTCAACTGTTTTCTACACATATAAATTTTTTTGATGTTTTTAAATTTTTTTTTTAAGTTTTAATTATTATCTTGAAAATTCTATTATTTTTTTTCAATTTTTTAACTATTGTCTAAGAAGTGTAATTTTTACACCCACTCTTAATTATTTATGGCATTATTTAATTAGTTTTTTTACATTGTAATTATTTCGTCCATATCTCAATTATTGTACGCAAAATTTAAATTTTTAACACCAGTCTCAATCTTTTGTTTCAAATTTTAATTATTTTTGTCATTTTTCAATTATTTTCTTACAACTTCAATTATTTTTTGAATTTTTGAATTATTTACTTCAAATTCCAATTATTTTATTTTAATTTTTGTCTTCATTTTTTGATTTTTAATCAATTTTTTAAATAGTTTTGTCATTTACAACTTTTTTTTTAAATTGAATTATTTTTGTAATTATTTATTTATTTTTTTCATATTCCAATTATTTTTGCGATTTTCAAATTATTTTTTATAAATCTGAATGGCTTTTTCTGCTGGCGCCCCCCAATTTAATACCAGTAATATCAAAATCATTATTACTTATTTCCTCACTTTTTTCACTTAAAAACTTATTATTTACTCAGTTTTTTAAAAGTCATTTTTTTCACTATTTTCAATCTGCAAGTCCGCTGGCAGCCCTGCTGGTTGGATAAATATTATTTATCGATTTGTTTTATTTATTATTATAGCTTAATTTCTAAAATGTAATAAAAACTAATCGCGCGCTTGCACGCGTTACATTTTGCAAGTAATTAAATAATTAATAATCAATTTGAAAGAAACAAAATCTAAGTAATAAAAATTTTCAAAGTTATTTACTTGTTAACTAAGGTCGTTTAAACAATTTAGAAATGGTTTGTAAATGCATTCTAAACTGTATTATAACTCTAGGCAAAAATTAATTATAATTTCACAAAATGAACGAAATTTAAGTAAAGAAAGCTTTTGAAGTTATTTATTTGTTCAACTAAGATTGTTTATTAAACAAATTAAAATTGTTGGTTAGTAACTAGAACTATTTGAACATAGTTTAAATAAGTTTTGTATATAAAATATATATAATTTACTTTGCATGTAAAGTTTCTTATATAAAAATACCATGAAATCAGTTTCTCAGAAAATAATTTCTTACATTTTTAAAAGTTATTAACATTTTTTTTTAGTTAATAATAAGTGTCTTGATTTTTTAGTACTTAATAGCGTTATAGTACAGACATTTATGAGTATTTTAAGAAAAATAACATTGAAATTAGTTCATTTTTGAGTTGTTGGCAGATGTTTTATTTTGCTCTGACAAAAAAAAATTGTTGTCAGGGAATTTCGTTGTAAAGTTAGTAAAATGTCAGGGAAATGTCAGGGAAATTGATAAACTGAATCTCGTGTCCACCCTGAATTTGCTTTCATTATTAAACTTCTGAATTTTTTGTAGTTTAGTGTTTTTGAGTGTGAAAAATTTTGCAAAATTATTCGGTATAAATTTTTTTATTTAAGGATATTTGACCCTATGGCATAACCTCAAATTAAAAATTACTTTTTATCATGAAAATAAATTAAAACAAACATTGACCTTAATAAATTAAAAAATGTTTACTAATACAATTTTCAAATATAATTATTTTGGATTAAAATATTTTGTCATTAACGCATTATTTACCACTTTGTATTTTTTCTTCAAATCTAATGAAAAATTGCAATTTGTATCTAATTATGTTAAGCAAAGGCTCATTTTGTTCTTTTGGACAATCGATATAAATCTACTCGCTTCTGTTTAAAGTATATAAAAAGAATTAATCAAAAGAAAAAATTCAAGAGGAGCACTTGTATGGGCGTAAGGCCGAAAAACAAGTTTATAATTAATTTAAAAAAAAAAATTATAAATCTACTCTTAAAATTTTAATAAAAATGTATAGTTAAATAAAAATAAACCAAAAAAATATTATCTTTTATGTTTTGTATATAGTTTCTAAACAATACATTTTTAATGAAATTCTATGATTAGAATTATAGAGAATGTTTCAAAGAATAAAATAAGCCATTATTTCACATAATTGGATAAAAAATGCAATTTTTCATTAGATTTAAAAAAAAACACAAAACATTCAACAATGCGTGATTGGCAAATTATGTTGATCCAAAATAATTTTATTTGAAAATTGTAGAAGTAGACCTTTCTAAATTTGTTAAAAACAATTTTTATCTTACTTTATTTTCATGATAAAAACTAATTTTTAGTTTGTGGAAAGTGGAAGTAAATTTAAATTACCATGAACTACACATAATTTTTATTTAGTGAAAGTTTGTTAAAATATGTGCATTGAGTTCAGGAAAAAAAGATTTCTGTAGGCTTTAACCAATTTGTTTTAGACACTTGGTCCAAAGATATTCAAAAGAAACACATTTATTTTCTCCTATAATACAATACTTATTTTTTCTATTAAGATCCGGAAATTTTTCTTTAAAAACATGTGCAAGCTGTAAACTTAAAACCCTTCAGAGGATTTGAGAGTAAAGCCATAAATGAAAAAATGACAGATTCCACAATATAGCGCCAGGTATCTGAGGGCTGTGGGCCTATAGTCCAGTCACTGTGCCGTGACAAAAGACAAATAAAAGCAAAAATTAGAGCATGACCAATTTGTTTTTTAATCGATAGGCGATTAATTTGAGTTTTCGACCTCCGAGGGTGGCAAATTTTTTTACAATTTTGAAAAAAGAGGTGAAATTTTTTTTGCAGATAGCTTGCAAACTATGACTTTTTTATTCTCTAAATCTGAATTAGTAGTTTTCTACTATGAATTAGTGAAAAGTGAGCTACTATTGAATAGTATGAATTTTACTAATGTTTTAGTAGAAAACTACTAATTAAAATAGTAAAAAAATCTACTTATTTTAAAAGTAAAGTTCCACTATTTCAATTAGTAGTTTTATACTAGAAATTAGTAGTTTCCTACTAAATAATTAGTACTTTTCTACTAAAAAGTTAGTAGTTTTCTACTAAAAATTTAGTCAAATTCGGGGCTCACTTTTCGCTAATTCATAGAGCAAACTACTAATTTATAGCAGGGTTGTGCACGGAAACGGAACGAAACGAAAAAAAAAGTTTTGTTCCGTTCCGTGCTGCTGACGCGAAACAAAAAGAAAATTAGGTATAATAATGAAATAATTAACAATTACATATGTACAAGTGCTATTTTGAAATTATATATAAGCTCTAGTTTGCTAACTTTTTGAAAAAGTAATTTTTTTTTTTGAATTGCGAGACAAAATGAACTAGAATGTAATTTCAAATAGACAATTTAGTTTTTATTGTTTAAACAATCTAAATTAAAAAATTCATAACATCGACATATTAGAACGAAATAAATATATTCTTTTTTTAAATTTCAAGACGAATTAACCAGATTGTCATTGCAAGTAAAAAATTTAGTTTTTACTGTTTAAACAATCTAAATTAACAAATTCATAACATCAACATTTATGAAGAAAACAAATTTGTTATTTTTTTAAATTTCAATATAAATGAACTAATTTATTAATTTAAGTAAATACTTTAGTTTTTACTATTTGAACAATCTAAATTAACAAATTCATAGTACCGACATTTTCGAACAAAATAAATCCATTCTTTTTTTAACTTTTAAGACGAATTAATCAGATTGTAATTTTAAGTAAACAATTTAGTTTTTATTGTTCAAACAATCTGAATTAACAAATTCATAACATCAATATTTATAAAGAAAACAAATTTGTTCTTTTTAGGGTTCCGTACACCTTCGGTGTTTGGCGGAACCCTTATAGCGAGACTCGTGCGTCCGTAGCCAAAAACCATTCCCCCCCCCCTTAACTTCTAAACTATTTGACCTAGAGGGCTGAAATTTGGTACACTTATGTATTTTCACGTGTAGATTGCACGAAAAATATAGAGAACATGATTCAAGGTGATGTTCATATCGTTGTCAAGGAAATAACTACTTTTTTTTGCAAAAATGCATTAAAATGGACCATTCCCCCACCCCCCTTAACTTCTAAACTATTTGACCTAGAGGTCAGAAATTTGGTACACATATGTATTTTCACGTGTATATTACAAGAAAAATATAGAGAACATGATCTGAATTGAGGGCCATAGCGTTGTCAAGGAAAAACTGCAAATTTTCGAAAAAAAGGTTTTTCTTCTCTAACTTTGCCATTATTTGAGCTAGAGGGCTAAAATTTGGTACACTCGTGTATTTTTGCATGCAGATTATGGAAAAATTATGTTTAGAAATAAAATTAAATATTATGAGGTCACAAAAAAAATTCAAAAAATCACCAAAAAGAGGTTTAGACCCCTATGCTAGAGCTCACCCTAATTGTCCTGCAGTACCCCTCAAACCAATAAAATTTTTATTTTTATACTCAGAATTTAAAAAAACGATATAAAACGCAATTGAAAATTGTTATCACTTTTTTTTCATAATAATTGGAAAATTATGAAAAAAACAAAAAAAAATTTTAATCTTATACCAGGCTTGATCACGGCTGCCACAGGACCTATAATTAAGACTGTTATAAGCCCTAGAACCCTATAAAAACTTCAGGGCCTCCCCCTAAAAAAAATTCTTGATTTTTATGTTATTTATATGAAATACAAGCCTGTACCCTTAAGCAAAAGTTTCATGTACTTGAAGGTAGAAGTATTTCCATAATTTGTACGTTCTAATTAATTTTCATAATCTGTACATAAAAATATACAAATGTATCAAATTTTAGCCCTGTAGCTCAAATAGTTTCAAAATTATGAGGAAAAAACTTTTTTTTTCGAAAATTTGCAGTTCTTCTTTTTTTGACAACGTTTTGACTGACAATCCCTATAATTTTCCAGTAATCTACACGTAAAAATACATATGTGTACCAAATTAGAGCTTTCAGTTTATTAATAAGGTACATCTTTGTTTCGTAAATGTACGGAACCCTAGATTTTGGTACGGGTGTAACTCGTACTTGCCCGATTTTTTAAATTTCAATATAAATGAACTAATTTATTAATTTAAGTAAACAATTTAGTTTTTACTATTTGAACAATCTAAATTAACAAATTCATAGTACAGACATTTTCGAACAAAATAAATCCATTATTTTTTAAAATTTCAAGATAAATGAACTAATTTGTTAATTCAAGGAAATAATTTAGTTTTTATTGCTTAAACGATCTAAATTAACAAATTCATAACATCAACATTTATAAAGAAAACAAATTTGTTATTTTTTTAAATTTCAATATAAATGAACTAATTTATTAATTTAAGTAAATACTTTAGTTTTTACTATTTGAACAATCTAAATTAACAAATTCATAGTACCGACATTTTCGAACAAAATAAATTCTTTCTTTTTTTTAAATTTTAAGACGAATTATAAATTGTTTAAGAAATTTATTATAAACATTTATAATTATAAACAAATATTAAAACTTTTATCAGAAAAAAAGATTCAGGTAAGTGGAGAATGTTTTAAATAATTAAATTTTACATTAGAAATTGTTTAAACAAATTGTTATGAGCAACTGGACAAATATTGAAACTTTTATCAGAAAAAAAAAGATTCTGGAAAGTGGAGAATGTTTTAAATAATTAAATTTAACATTATTATACTGTTAATTATATTATTATATTTGTTTAAACAAATTGTGACGGCGGCCTAATGACACGTAATGTTTCACTAGAGAAATTGCTAAAACAACGTTAATTAATGTCACTAGGTAATAAGGGTAAAATACGAACGATTAAATCGAAATATGTGACGCGTCGCGAAGAAAAGCACCTAAGAAGCCAAACGGCAATTTTACAGGAGAGTAAAAAGAAGCGGCGCGCGCGCCATTGGATTCTGTACAAATCGCTGATGCTTAAATCTTAAATACGTGAAAAATATTCAATGAAAATGTTTTCTGATTTTAGATAATGAAAAAGAGATATTTAGTTAACCTAATATTATCAAATTCCGAAAATCGATTTTTTGCTTCTTAGGTGCTTTTCTTCGCGACGCGTCACATATATTATTTATATTTAAATCAAGGATGGCATCGAGCAGGTCGTGTTGTATTGTATCGTGGCGAACCACAACACGATAGACTTAGTCGAGTAGTATCGTAGCTCGCCACGATATGATGCGTCTGAAGCCATCGTGTTGAGGCTCGATACGATACGATGGAACTTCTTCCGTCGTATCGTGGCTTGACACGATACGATGGACTGAGTTCCATCGTATCGTGTCAAGCCAGGATACGATGGACTGAGATCGATCGTATCGTGTCAAGCCACGATACGATGGAATGAGTTCAATCGTATCGTATCTAATCACGATGCGATAGACTGAGCTCAATCGTATCGTGTCCAACCACGATACGATGGACTAAGCTCAATCGTATCGGATCAAACCAAGATTCGATAGATTGAATTCCATTGTATCGTGGCGAGCCTACTACTTTCGTCGTAAATCGCGGAGCTTCGTTCAAATTCAAGCCCTCCTTATTATTTCATTTGGCCCTTTTATAGCATAATAAATGAATATAAAAATTAAAACAATACACTACATCAGCCCATGCCCAAGCAGATAAAAAGTAACAAAAAATAGCTGATTCTGGAAAGTAAAGAACTTTTTAAATAATTATTTTTATCATTATAAATTGTTCAAACAAATTGTTATAAACAAATAGACAAATAAAAAAATTTTTATCAGAAAGAAAGATTCTGTAAAGTGGAGAATATTTTAAATAATTAAATTTTACATTATAAGTTGTTTAAACAAATGGACAAATAATAAAATTTTTATCAGAAGAAAAGGTTTAGGAAAGTGGAGACTATTTCAAATAATTAAATTAAACATTATAAATTATAAATTATAAACAAATGGACAAATAAATTTTTAAAAGAAAAAAAGATTCTGAAAATCACAATGTTTTAAATTATTAAATTTTACATTATAAATTGTTGAAACAAATTCTCATAAACAAATGGACAAATATTAAATTTTTCATCAGAAAAAAAAATTCTGAAAAGCAGATAATGTTTTAAGTAATTAAATTAAATTAAATTAAATTAAATTTAATTGTTTAAAAAATTAATTGTTTAAACAAATTGTTATAAACAAATGGACAAATAAATTTTTATAAGAAAAGAAAATTCTTAAAAGTAGAGAATGTTTTAAATATTTAAATGTTACATTATAAATTGTTTAAACAAATTGTCATAAACAAATGGACAAATATTAAAACTTTTATCAAAAAAATAGATTTTGAAAAGTAGAGAATGTTTTAAATAATTAAATTTTACATTAAAAATTGTTTTGAAATGTAAGACAGGATAGAATTCAGGCGTTTAGAGATAATGAAAACTGAGGTTAACCATTTAGTCAACAAATAAACAATTTATTAAACAGTCACGTATAGTACAATAAAAGACTAACAAATTAAAACGACGAACTGATTAAAACCGGGTACTTTGACGACGACTCCACGACTAACTCTTTTCCCCCTTTTTGGGAAATCTCGCCCGCCAAATCCTCAATTCTCGCCCGCCTAATTAGATGGCGTTTCGACAATTCAATTATTACCAACATGATACAAGTCACTCATTTATTTAATTTCTTACAGCTTCGGCCATTCTGACCTTTGTACGACCCGGACAAATTTAAAACATATTAACACTATCCTCGGCGCTCTAGAATATATTTTTTCATCTGATCAACGGCCACAATTCCCGTGTAAGGCATCTGCGTAACCTGGAGACCAGGTATATCTTTGACAACATACCGATCATTGTCTAGAACTCGAACGACCTCATAAGGTCCTTTAAATTTAGGAATAAGCTTTTTATTCACGCCAACAGAGGTATCGACATTTCGTATCATAACGAGATCATTTTCGAAATATTTGACAGCCTTTTTATGCTTTTTATTATAATACTCCTGGTTAGCTCGTTGGCTATTTTCTATTTTATCGGAAGCCTGTTCTCTCATATTTTCGAAATCTCGATCCTCTACTGTCGATTCAAGAGCTACGCGAAGTGAATCTTTTATTTCTCCTTTTTGTGGAACACCAAACATCAGTTTACTGGGTGTTGTGCCCGTTGATTTACACACAGTGTTATTCAATGCGAACTCGACTTTTTCGACGACGCTATCCCACTTATCAGCTGATTCGCACATTTTTGCCAGCATTGGCGTTATGACCCGATTAAACCTTTCTATTTGGCCGTTGGCCCTTGGGGTGCTTACGGCTACTAATACGTGTTCAACATTTTCGGAAATTACGAAACCTTTAAACTCAGCTGATGTGAAGGCGGTCCCTCGATCCGAAATTATTCGCCTCGGCCTATCGTACGATCTGAAATAATCTTTTAAACTTTTAATCACTTCGCTTGAGGAAGTTGATTTACAAGGATATAAGCGAATAAATTTTGTAAATCCGTCAATTACACAAAAAAAGCTGTTTCACGTTATACTTTGCCTTTTCAAAAGGACCTAGATGATCGACGTGTAACGTAAGAAAAGGTTTATCACCCTTCGGCAAGCTATGCAAATAACCTTCCTTTTTGACACCATTCGAGGAAAACTCTAAACATTTAAGACAATTAACGATATAATCTTTTACCTTAGCCCTCATCTGCGGAAACCAATACACTTGTGAAATACTCTCGACGACCTTGTCCACGCCAACATGACACAAGTCGTCATGACACGTTCGCATAACATTTGCTTCCATTGATCGTGGTACGTAAAATAACAATTTCCCACCTTTATCCTTCCGGTAGACAAGCCCATCGTATAAAGTGAAAAATTTACTTTATTCTTTTTCTAATTTGTCCCGTATTTTACATATTTCCTCGTCTCGATTTTGTCTAACAGCTAATGTTCGCTCTAAGGTATTTCCTTCAATTATTAATACATTATTATAGCAACGACTCACAGCGTCGACGTGCTGCATACCTTTATTTGACCGATGACAAATCTCGTAATCGTACTGTTGCAAAAACATCGCCCACCGTGATATTCGTGGATTGATGTCTCGCTTCGCTAAGGTTAATCGAAAACTATCACAATCAGTAATGATAGAAAAATGCATCCCATACAGGTAAATCCTAAAGCGCATAATCGCATAAACAACCGCCAAGCACTCAAGTTCAAAGCTGTGGTAGCGCGACTCAGCAGACGTGGTACGCTGGCTGAAGAACGAGATCGGTCTCATCTCCCCACTCGATTGCTTCTGTAAAAGCACCGCCCCGTACCCGCTAGCACTCGCATCACAGTGCAATTCAGTCTTCAAATCAGGTGAATAAATAGCGAGTACAGGTTGTGTCGACAAAATACTTTTCAACTTTTCAAAAACGTCGTTTTCCTTTTGTCCAAAATTAAACTCCGCGCCCTTTTTAATTTGATCATAAATTGGTTTTGCTAGAACCGAAAATCCGGAAATAAATCTGCGGAAATAACTGGCCAGGCATATAAAACGATGTAATTCTTTAGTATTTCTAGGTGTTGGGTAATTTACGACAGCAGCAATATTCTCGTCGCTTGGACGAATACCCTCAGAATTTACTCGATAACCGAGATAGGTAACCTCGGAATAAACAAAACAACATTTGTCGAGACGAAACTCCAATCCAAATTTTCTCGCGACAGCAAATACCTCCTGCAATATCTGAAGGTGCTCGTCCAACGTGTCCGTAGCTATCAGGATATCATCGAGATATAATAGAACTTTATTTTCCCGTAATAGTTTACTAAAGACCTCGTGAACGTACCGTTGAAAAACGCGCGGCGCATTCGTCAGGCCAAATGGCATGCGCAAAAACTCATACTGCCCCAGAGGCGTGACGAATGACGTAAACTTAACCGAGGACTCTTCCACCTTAACGTGGAAAAATCCGTCCTTCAAATCTAAAGTCGTGTAAAATTTCTTATTTTTTAATCGATCCAAATTATCGTCTATCAATTGGGTGGGGAAATTATCCTTGACCGTTATCTTATTTAAAGCGCGGTAATCTACACACGGTCGTATCTCACCGTTTTTTTCCGTATCAATACTATCGGACTTGCATACTGCGCTTTACTTGGTCTAATTATCCCTCTCCGTTCCCAATCATCAAGAATTTCACGTAACTTTTCCTTTTCGGCGAATGCTAGTCTCCGGGGTCGAAAACTTATCGGTTAATCACTAGTCAGACTAATATTTAATTTAACCTCTGAATCCTTATTTACAAATTCCGTCCCATTAAGATATTCTGTCTCAAAAAGACTTTCAATTTTGTTTTTCACTAATGTGTCAAGATCGGATGAAATCTGTAACCGAGATTTTGTCGACAAAACATCTGACTCGATCTGCAAAAGTTGCTTCTCGAAATCGTTCGAGTGACGCTCAACCTCGTCCTTCGCCTGCCCCAGTATCTGAGCTAACGACGATTTTACCGAAGGGTGACGAGTAAAATTTCTACCGAGAAGAGCTTCCGAATTCATGGTATTATCTGGCACCACACAAATCTCTATATTTAATTTAAAACCAACAACATTTACTTCAACATTAAAAGTACCTATCACATTAAGTTTTGACATATTAATACCACAATAATCTTGGTCGTTAGGTTTTGGTGACAACAATGGAACGCATTCGACAAGACTAGCTATGATCATACTAATCGGGGAACCGGTATCAATCATAGCATTCAAAGAATACTCACGCTCATTCACATGAAACCTTAATCCTACCAAGTATGGAGGTGGCAACGTTGTCGGCTGAATCATATTAACAGTCGAGCCCTGAGCCACCTTCACCGTACAATCCTTTACCAGATGTTCTGTAGATTCGCATCGATAACAAGCACTTTTTACTGGAGGTTTTGTACACTTTGTCGACACATGGCCCACTTCACGACACCGGTAACATCTAACACTACGGCGCTGCTCCGTTGTCCCTCCTCCCTCTGCTTGGCGGTCCGGCGGCTTCCTCACGTCCTTCCGTGCTTTACTCTCGCGGTCTGTCACTCCTTTTGTAGACTCAAGAGTGACTTTCCGGAATGATAAGAGCAAATCACTAGGTTTGTTAAAATTCAGCATTCTTGCCTGATTCTTCAGATCTGAATCGTTGATACCGTCGATTATGTAGTCCACCATCTCGTCGTCAGGAACAGGAATCTTTCCACCAAGAATTGACTTTTCGTGGAAATAACTTGAAAAAGTCTCTCCCACTTTCCACTTCCTAGATTCGAACTCGCGACGCAATTCAAGTTTCGTTTCTCGTTGATCAAACATGACTCTCATTTGCTCGATTAGTGTTTTAAACGATGCACTAACATTTTCCGGCTTCGATTGGAACCAACTTTGAGCCTTTCCTCTCATCTTTGACATCATCAATAACTTCGTGTTATTATCGTCCAAATCATATGTTTCTCGGATAAGGCGTAATTGTTGCTCCCACTTCCAGAATTCGCCGATTCCATCGAATTCCATGAGCATTTCACCAATTGTCCTGATACTTGTTCCACGAAACTGAGAACTTTGCGTCCTTGTCGAACCTTGTGATGTTTCTCTCTGACGGCGCAACAGTTCCATCTCCCTGTGCGCCAGATCTCTCTCTCTCTTCAACAGTTCGATCTCTCTGCGCATAAGATCGACGTTTGATGATTCTCCTTCGTTGCTTCCTGTTCTATCATTCGTCAATTCTTCACGAAGACTATTTCCCTCTCCTTCAGTTTCAAAGAGGTCGTCTCCTCGTTCGTCTTCCTTTCGGCTATTTACGTTGTTTCTCGAAGGTTCACCACCCTGAAGTTCATCCTCAACAGGTAAAATGACTTCTTCTGCAATCTCCCTCCAAATATTCTCTCCCAGGGATTCCAATCTCAGGATCAAATCTGCTTTGTTCCCGGAAGTCGGGAGTTCTCTTGATTGTAGCGCCTGTTTCAGCTGAACAAGCGTGAGGCTAGCTCCTGGATGATTCTCCATCTTGATAGACGATCCAACAGATGTCGAATGACGTACAAAAAACTTCGTTACTCTGACTCTTCAAATTTTTCCGTGCGCACACAGCAGCACCAATTCACAAACGACACAAATCGACTCGAAACAAATGCGTCGGTTCCGCACACAGCATTACTCTACAGAAATGATTTCCTTGTTCGCGCACACAGCAGCAAACTATTATCTTGCACAGCGAAATCACTTCTTTTGCACACAGCAAAATTTCTGGTTAAGCACACAGCCTCACCATAGGAACAATTTCCTCGTTCGCGCACACAGCAGCAAACCGGTCAAATTTATTGCACTCAGCAATTTAGTCGTCTTTTGTGCACACAGCAACAAAATTAATTTCATCGACCCGGTCCCTCCGATCCACGTGGTAATGGCGTTCTCTCTCTGAACCGTTCGCGATCTTTCTCAGTTAACTTCGTTGACGATCCCACTTCTGATGGTTGTAAGACAATTAGATGGCGTTTCGACAATTCAATTATTACCAACATGATACAAGTCACTCATTTATTTAATTTCTTACAGAAAATTAATTGTTTAAACAAATTGCTATATACCTAGTTTAATATTATTATATGTTTATTATGATAACTTGTTACTCTGATTATATCTTTGGATATGACAGTTTGATTCATTTTATAATTTACTTATATCGCTCGGTATATCGGGTTTTTCTAAGGACTCTCCAGCTCTATGAACTCATCTTTCGTAATAAATCAATCAATCAAATGGACAAATATTAAAACTTTAATCCAAAATAAAATTCTGAAAAGTGGAGAATGTCCTAAATAATTTAAATTAACATTATTAATTACTTAAACACATTCTTATAAACAAATTGTGGCAGCAGTCTAACGTCACGTAATGTTTCACTACAGAAAACGCTGAAATAACGTTAATAAATGTTACTATATAATAAGCGGTAAAATATGAACGATTAAATAGATAGATATTAATTATATTTTAATAACGATCAATAATAGATTTTCTTTATGTTCTTGAAATCTTTTCTCGAATATTCATTAAACCTTCATAATCTTGAAGATCCGAAAATGTCACGTTTTCGACAAAAAAAAAGGGCTTTCAATTTTACGACTTGAAAATATTCGGAAACAAACATTTGGAATCATAAATCCGAACCGCGGGTCTCTGGGCCTTTCTGGCAATAAAACATGAAATTTGCCGATAGGAAAAACCCATAAAGAATGCAAAATTGTCGAAAAAATTAATTGTTTAGAGAAATTGTTAGAAACAAATTGACAAATATTAAATCTTTCATCAGAAAAAGAGATTGAGGTAAGTGGGGAATGTTTGAAATAATTAAATTTAACATTATAAATTGTTAAATAAATTAATTGCTTAAGGGGTAATACTACCTTGCGCGCAGTAAAAGTATAGTCATTTTTCTGAATTTTTTGTAACAAAGTTATAAAATTTATTAAGGTCTGGGTTTTAGCATATAAAAAAACATAGCTTAAAGTATGTTAAAATACATTAAAACATTTTTTAAAATAAAAATGGCGGCACAGTGGCTGATAAGTTTAAACCCCTTATCTTCGAGGACCTTGCCTGGGCGACATACTACAGGTCGTAATTTTTAATCTAGAACAAAAACCCAAAATTATTTTGAAACAAGATGCTAAAAGCTACTGAACTACGTAGGATTTTTAAGAAATATCGATTTAAAAAAAAATGGCGTCAATATTAAGAAAAAATACGAATTTTGATAGAAAAATTGCTTGAAAATCAACCACAGAATTGGCAAATTTTAATTTTTCGAAAAAATCCTACGTAGTTCACTTGAAAATGTCATTATGAAGCTGCAGTTTAAATTTGAGCAAGATCGGTTAAAAATTGTAGGCGCTAATGTGTCGCCCGACTTGAAAAATATAGTTTTGAGAAAAACGCTTTCAAAGTTTCAAGTACTGAAATATTCCAAAATTGTATTTTTCTATCATAAAAGTTCGAGTACTCGAGACTTTTATTCAATAAAAACCTAAAAGGTCAACAAGTTTAAACTGCCGACAACATTTGTTAAGCCGCAAAAAAAAATAAAAATTGATATACCGAGTAATTAAGCATATTCTCAAATTACGGTCCGGATTTATGATACCAGATGTTCGTTTCCGTATATTTTCAAGTCATAAAATTAAAACCCCTTTTTTTCAGCATTTTAAAATCTTGAAGCTTATAAAGGTTTAAAAAATATTCGAAAAAAGATTGAAAGAACGTAAAGTGAATCTATTGTTAATCGTTATTGAAATATAATTGATATATATCTATTTAATCGTTCGTATTTTACCGCTTATTATATAGTAACATTCATTAACGTTATTTCAGCGTTTTATGTAGTAAAACATTACGTGACGTTAGACTGCTGTCACAATTTGTTTATAAGAATGTGTTTAAGCAACTAATAATGTTAAATTAAATTATTTAAGACATTCTCCACTTTTCCGAATTTTATTTTGGATAAAAGTTTTAATATTTGTCCATTTAATTGATTGATTTATTACGGAAGATGAGATCATAGAGCTGGTGAGTCCTTAAAAAAACCAGATACACCGAGCGATATACATAAATTATAAAATGAATCAAAATGTCATAGCCAAAGATATAATCAGAGTAACAAGTTATCATAATAAACATATAAAAATATTAAACTAAGTATGTAACAATTTGTTTAAACAATTAATTTTCTAAACAATTTTTAATGTAATATTTAATTATTTAAAACATTCTCTACTTTTCAGAATCTTCTTTTCTTATAAAAATTTATTTGTCTATTTGTTTATAACAATTTGTTGAAACGATTAATTTTTTAAACAATTTATAATGTAAAATTTAAATATTTAAAACACTCTCTACTTTTCAGAATCTTTTTTTCTGATAAAAGTTTTAATATTTGTCTATTTGTTTATAACAATTTGTTTAAGCAATTTATAATGTAAAATTTAATTATTTAAAACATTCTCTACTTTTTAGAATCTATTTTTTTGATAAAATTTTTAATATTTGTCCATTTGTTTATAACAATTTGTTTAACAATTTATAATGTAAAATTTGATTATTTAAAACATTATCTACTTTTAAGAATTATCTTTTCTTATACAAATTTTTTTGTCCATTTGTTTATAAGAATTTGTTTAAACAATTAATTTTTTAAACAATTTGTAATGTAATATTTAATTATTTAAATCATTCTCTACTTTTCAGAATCTATTTTTCTTATAAAAATTTATTTGTCCATTTGGTTATAACAATTTGTTTAAACAACTTATAAAGTAAAACTTAATTATATAAAACGTTCTCTACTTTTCAGAATCTTCTCTTCTTATAAAAATTTATTTGTCTATTTGTTTATATCAATTTGTTGAAACGATTAATTTTTTAAACAATTTATAATGTCAAATTTAAATATTTAAAACACTCTCTACTTTTCAGAATCTTTTTTTCTGACAAAAGTTTTAATATTTGTCCATTTGTTTATAACAATTTGTTTAAGCAATTTATAATGTAAAATTTAATAATTTAAAACATTGTCTACTTTTCAGAATCTTTTTTTCTTTTAAAAATTTATTTGTCCATTTGTTTATAATTTATAATTTATAATGTTTAATTTAATTATTTGAAATAGTCTCCACTTTCCTAAACCTTTTCTTCTGATAAAAATTTTATTATTTGTCCATTTGTTTAAACAACTTATAATGTAAAATTTAATTATTTAAAATATTCTCCACTTTACAGAATCTTTCTTTCTGATAAAAATTTTTTTATTTGTCTATTTGTTTATAACAATTTGTTTGAACAATTTATAATGATAAAAATAATTATTTAAAAAGTTCTTTACTTTCCAGAATCAGCTATTTTTTGTTACTTTTTATCTGCTTGGGCATGGGCTGATGTAGTGTATTGTTTTAATTTTTATATTCATTTATTATGCTATAAAAGGGCCAAATGAAATAATAAGGAGGGCTTGAATTTGAACGAAGCTCCGCGATTTACGACGAAAGTAGTAGGCTCGCCACGATACAATGGAATTCAATCTATCGAATCTTGGTTTGATCCGATACGATTGAGCTTAGTCCATCGTATCGTGGTTGGACACGATACGATTGAGCTCAGTCTATCGCATCGTGATTAGATACGATACGATTGAACTCATTCCATCGTATCGTGGCTTGACACGATACGATCGATCTCAGTCCATCGTATCCTGGCTTGACACGATACGATGGAACTCAGTCCATCGTATCGTGTCAAGCCACGATACGACGGAAGAAGTTCCATCGTATCGTATCGAGCCTCAACACGATGGCTTCAGACGCATCATATCGTGGCGAGCTACGATACTACTCGACTAAGTCTATTGTGTTGTGGTTCGTCACGATACGATAGGATACAGTCACATCGTTGTAGATCGTGGGCGCGCCCATCCTTGATTTAAATAACGATCAACAATAGATTTCCTTTACGTTCTTTTAATTTTTTTCGAATATTTTTTAAACTTTTATAATCTTCAAGATTCGAAAATGTTGACAAAAAAAGGGGTTTTAATTTTACGACTTGAAAATATCCGTAAACGAACATCTGGTATCATAAATCTGGACCACGGGTCTCTGGGCCTTTCCGGCAATAAAACATGATATTTACTGATGGGATAACCCATAAAGGATGAAAAATAATATTGAAATCAATTTGTTTCCTTAATTTAATCAAATTTTTAGAAAAATTGAATACTTTAATATTTTAATGAAAATAACAGAATTAATTAATTAACATAAGGATTAATAAGTTATCCTGAACACTTACTTACTTACTTATACTTTAAGAAAAAAAATAGAGAAAATTTTTTTTTTAAATTTTTTTTTGTGAAGTTAGAAAATGTTCTATTTTTGACATTTTTGGTCCAAAATAGCTGGCTAACGAACTCGATCTGTATTTATGGTCACTTAAAACGCATACCAAATTTCAAATTGATAGATGAATTTTTACTCAAGTTAATGGATTTCAAAATTTTTTACACAGACAGACAGACAGACATACAGACAGACACTTTCGTAAAACCCATTTTTTTGGAATCAGGAGGTCTCAAAACGTCGAGAAATATAGGTTTTAGCAAAAGTTCAAAATCGCACAAATTTAATACCTTCTCATTTAGGATGAGAATGTAAAAATAAATTATTTCAAAATTTCCAAAAATTTTTAGAAAAGTCAATATTTTTTGATGCAGTTTTATTAGGCGTGATCAATAAATGTAAGTAGGAAGAAAAAACCGAGAGTTTATTTATTTTTTTGCAAAATAATAGTGTTTCTGTATATGATTTTCCCATATTATGTTCTATTTTTTGCATATATAATGTGTATTTTGAGGATTTTAAAGGTTTTTAGCAGTTAAATAGTTAGTTTCTTGTTAATTTCTACTTGAGTTTAGAAAGATGAGAATGCGTCAACAGTCTTTTGACCAATTTTCACCTCCCCCCTCCCCCTCTTCTCATCAAACAATACTTTTATACAATTGTAAAACTTAAAAAATTCATATCTTTTTATGTTTGCATTATATCAAAAACATTCATTAACGAAATTTGTTTGTTTTTACTTGTACTTTAAGAAAAAAAATAGAGAAAATTTTTTTTTTTAATTTTTTTTTTTGTGAAGTTAGAAAATGTTCTATTTTTGACATTTTTGGTCCAAAATAGCTGGCTAACGAACTCGATCTGTATTTTTGGTCACTTAAAACGCATACCAAATTTCAAATTGATAGATGAATTTTTACTCAAGTTAATGGATTTCAAAATTTTTTACACAGACAGACAGACAGACAGACATACAGACAGACACTTTCGTAAAACCTATTTTTTTGGAATCAGGAGGTCTCAAAACGTCAAGAAATGTAGGTTTTAGCAAAAGTTCAAAATCGCACAAATTTAATACCTTCTCATTTAGGATGAGAATGTAAAAATAAATTTTTTCAAAATTTCCAAAAATTTTTAGAAAAGTCAATATTTTTTGATGCAGTTTTATTAGGTGTGATCAATAAAAGTAAATAGGAAGAAAAATATGTTTGAATCCGATCGATCAGTTCCAGATATATTTTTTTTAGATTTTAAAATTTTCAAAAAATCGTTTTTTGGCAAAATTATAAAAAATAATTTAAGAAAGTTAAAATGAAAGCTTTTTATCCTTTTTATTTTTTAAAACGCATCGACTGACCTATTTACGAACCCTCTAGCTCCGTTTCGTATGGAGTTATCAAGCTTTTAAGAATGGAAAATTTTAATAATCAATTTTTGCTTCCTCATAAAGGAAGTATTGTTTTACCCTCAAATCCTCAATTGCAATTTTTTGACATTTCTCGACATAATTCGACCCCAGGATGTTAAAAATGATGTTTAGAAAAAATGTCCTGGTGTGTGTGTGAGTGTGTGTGTGTGTATGTTAACTTTACGTTTGGCCTAATATCTCGAGAACCGTTATAGTTAGAAGCATCTTTTTTTCACCAAATAATAGGTCTCTCAGGGGGACGAATTCTGCCATATGTTTAAATCCGATCGATCAGTTCCAGATATATTTTTTTTAGATTTTAAAATTTTCAAAAAATCGTTTTTTGGCAAAATTTTAAAAAATAATTTAAGAAAGTTAAAATGTAAGCTTTTTTTCCTTTTTATTTTTTAAAAACGCATCGATTGACTTATTTACGAACCCTCTAGCTCCGTATCGTATGGAGTTATCAAGCTTTTAAAAATGGAAAATTTTAATAATCAATTTTTGCTTCCTCATAGAGGAAGTATTGTTTTACCCTCAAATCCTCAATTGCAATTTTTTGACATTTCTCGACATAATTCGACCCCAGGATGTCAAAAATGATGTTAAGAAAAAATGTCCGGGTGTGTGTGTGTGTGTGTGTGTATGTTAACTTTACGTTTGGCCCAATATCTCGAGAACCGTTAAAGTTAGAAGCATCTTTTTTTCACTAAATAATAGGTCTCTCAGGGGGACAAATTCTGCCAAATGTTTGAATCCGATCGATCAGTTCCAGATATATTTTTTTTAGATTTTAAAATTTTCAAAAAATCGTTTTTTGGCAAACTTATAAAAAAAAATTTCAGAAAGTTAAATTGTAAGCTTTTTATCCTTTTTATTTTTTAAAAACGCATCGATTGACCTATTTACGAACCCTCTAGCTCCGTTTCGTATGGAGTTATCAAGCTTTTAACAATGGAAAATTTTAATAATCAATTTTTGCTTCCTCATAAAGGAAGTATTGTTTTACCCTCAAATCCTGAATTGCATTTTTTTGACATTTCTCGACATAATTCGACCCCAGAATGTCAAAAACGATGTTTAGAAAAAATGTCCGGGTGTGTGTATGTGTGTGTGTGTATGTTAACTTTACGTTTGGCTCAATATTTCGAGAACCGTTATAGTAAGAAGCATTTTTTTTTTACCAAATAATAGGTCTCTGAGGGGGACAAATTCTGCTATATGTTTGAATCCGATCGATCAGTTCCAGATATATTTTTTTTAGATTTTAAAATTTTTAAAAAATCGTTTTTTGGCAAAATTATAAAAAAAAATTTAAGAAAGTTAAATTGTAAGCTTTTTATCCTTTTTATTTTTTAAAAACGCATCGATTGACCTATTTACGAACCCTCTAGCTCCGTTTCGTATGAAGTTATCAAGCTTTTAAAAATGGAAAATTTTAATAATCAATTTTTGCTTCCTCATAGAGGAAGTATTGTTTTACCCTCAAATCCTCAATTGCAATTCTTTGACATTTATCGACATAATTCGTCCATAGGATGTCAAAACTGATGTTTAGAAAAAATGTCCGGGTGTGTGTGTGTGTGTGTGTGTGTATGTTAACTTTACGTTTGGCCCAATATTTCGAGAACCGTTATAGTTAGAAGCATCTTTTTTACCAAATAATAGGTCTATCAGGAGGACAAATTCTGCCATATGTTTGAATCCGATCAATCAGTTCCAGATATATTTTTTTTAGATTTTAAAATTTTCAAAAAACCGTTTTTTGGCAAAATTATAAAAAAAAATTTAAGAAAGTTAAAATGTTAGCTTTTTATCCTTTTTATTTTTTAAAAACGCATCGATTGACCTATTTACGAACCCTCTAGCTCCGTTTCGTATGGAGTTATCAAGCTTTTAAAGATGTAAAATTTTAATAATTAATTTTTGCTTCCTCATAGAGGAACTATTGTTTTACCCTCAAATCCTCAATTGCAATTATCTGACATTTCTCGACATAATTCGACCCCAGGATGTCAAAAATGATGTTTAGAAAAAATGTCCGGGTGTGTGTGTGTGTGTGTGTGTGTATATAAACTTTACGTTTGGCCCAATATCTCGAGAACCGTTATAGTTAGAAGCATCTTTTTTTCACCAAATAATAGGTCTCTCAGGGGGACAAATTCTGCCATATGTTTGAATACGATCGATCAGTTCCAGATATATTTTTTTTAGATTTAAAAATTTTCAAAAAATCGTTTTATGGCAAAATTATAAAAAAAAATTTAAGAAAGTTAAAATGTAAGTTTTTTATCCTTTTTATTTTTTAAAAACGCATCGATTGACCTATTTACGAACCCTCTAGCTCCGTTTCGTATGGAGTTAACAAGCTTTTAAAAATGGAAAATTTTAATAATCAATTTTTGCTTCCTCATAGAGGAAGTATTGTTTTACCCTCAAATCCTCAATTGCAATTCTTTGACATTTATCGACATAATTCGTCCATAGGATGTCAAAACTGATGTTTAGAAAAAATGTCCGGGTGTGTGTGTGTGTGTATGTTAACTTTACGTTTGGCCCAATATCTCGAGAATGTTATAGTTAGAAGCATCTTTTTTACCAAATAATAGGTCTATCAGGAGGACAAATTCTGCCATATGTTTGAATCCGATCAATCAGTTCCAGATATATTTTTTTTAGATTTTAAAATTTTCAAAAAATCGTTTTATGGCAAAATTATAAAAAAAAATTTAAGAAAGTTAAAATGTAAGTTTTTTATCCTTTTTATTTTTTAAAAACGCATCGATTGACCTATTTACGAACCCTCTAGCTCCGTTTCGTATGGAGTTATCAAGCTTTTAAAGATGTAAAATTTTAATAATCAATTTTTGCTTCCTCATAGAGGAACTATTGTTTTACCCTCAAATCCTCAATTGCAATTCTTTGACATTTATCGACATAATTCGTCCATAGGATGTCAAAACTGATGTTTAGAAAAAATGTCCGGGTGTTTGTGTGTGTGTATGTTAACTTTACGTTTGGCCCAATATCTCGAGAACCGTTATAGTTAGAAGCATCTTTTTTACCAAATAATAGGTCTATCAGGAGGACAAATTCTGCCATATGTTTGAATCCGATCAATCAGTTCCAGATATATTTTTTTTAGATTTTAAAATTTTCAAAAAATCGTTTTATGGCAAAATTATAAAAAAAAATTTAAGAAAGTTAAAATGTAAGTTTTTTATCCTTTTTATTTTTTAAAAACGCATCGATTGACCTATTTACGAACCCTCTAGCTCCGTTTCGTATGGAGTTATCAAGCTTTTAAAGATGTAAAATTTTAATAATCAATTTTTGCTTCCTCATAGAGGAAGTATTGTTTAACCCTCAAATCCTCAATTGCAATTATCTGACATTTCTCGACATAATTCGACCCCAGGATGTCAAAAATAATGTTTAGAAAAAATGTCCGGGTGTGTGTGTGTGTGTGTGTGTGTATGTTAACTTTACGTTTGGCCCAATATCTCGGGAACCGTTAAAGTTAGAAGCATCTTTTTTTCACTAAATAATAGGTCTCTCAGGGGGACAAATTCTGCCATATGTTTGAATCTGATCGATCAGTTCCAGATATATTTTTTTTAGATTTTAAAATTTTCAAAAAATCGTTTTATGGCAAAATTATAAAAAAAAATTTAAGAAAGTTAAATTGTAAGCTTTTTATCCTTTTTATTTTTTAAAAACGCATCGATTGACCTATTTACGAACCCTCTAGCTCCGTTTCGTATGGAGTTATCAAGCTTTTAAAAATGGAAAATTTTAATAATCAATTTTTGCTTCCTCATAGAGGAAGTATTGTTTTACCCTCAAATCCTCAATTGCAATTCTTTGACATTTCTTGACATAATTCGACCCCAAGATGTCAAAAATGATGTTTAGAAAAAATGTCCGGGTGTGTGTGTGTGTGTGTGTGTACGTTAACTTTACGTTTGGCCCAATATCTCGAGAACCGTTAAAGTTAGAAGCATCTTTTTTTCACTAAATAATAGGTCTCTCAGGGGGACAAATTCTGCCATATGTTTGAATCTGATCGATCAGTTCCAGATATATTTTTTTTAGATTTTAAAATTTTCAAAAAATCGTTTTATGGCAAAATTAAAAAAAAAAATTTAAGAAAGTTAAATTATAAGCTTTTTATCCTTTTTATTTTTTAAAAACGCATCGATTGACCTATTTACGAACCCTCTAGCTCCGTTTCGTATGGAGTTATCAAGCTTTTAAAAATCGAAAATTTTAATAATCAATTTTTGCTTCCTCATAGAGGAAGTATTGTTTTACCCTCAAATCCTCAATTGCTATTCTTTGACATTTATCGACATAATTCGTCCATAGGATGTCAAAACTGATGTTTAGAAAAAATGTCCGGGTGTGTGTGTGTGTGTATGTTAACTTTACGTTTGGCCCAATATCTCGAGAACCGTTATAGTTAGAAGCATCTTTTTTACTAAATAATAGGTCTATCAGGAGGACAAATTCTGCCATATGTTTGAATCCGATCAATCAGTTCCAGATATATTTTTTTTAGATTTTAAAATTTTCAAAAAATCGTTTTATGGCAAAATTATAAAAAAAAATTTAAGAAAGTTAAAATGTAAGTTTTTTATCCTTTTTATTTTTTAAAAACGCATCGATTGACCTATTTACGAACCCTCTAGCTCCGTTTCGTATGGAGTTATCAAGCTTTTAAAGATGTAAAATTTTAATAATCAATTTTTGCTTCCTCATAGAGGAAGTATTGTTTAACCCTCAAATCCTCAATTGCAATTATCTGACATTTCTCGACATAATTCGACCCCAGGATGTCAAAAATGATGTTTAGAAAAAATGTCCGGGTGTGTGTGTGTGTGTGTGTGTGTACATCAACTTTACGTTTGGCCCAATATCTCGAGAACCGTTATAGTTAGAAGCATCTTTTTTTCACCAAATAATAGATCTCTCAGGGGGACAAATTCTGCCATATGTTTGAATCCGATCGATCAGTTCCAGATATTTTTTTTTTTGATTTAAAAATTTTCAAAAATTCGTTTTATGGCAAAATTATAAAAAAAAATTTAAGCAAGTTAAAATGTAAGTTTTTTATCCTTTTTATTTTTTAAAAACGCATCGATTGACCTATTTACGAACCCTCTAGCTCCGTTTCGTATGGAGTTAACAAGCTTTTAAAAATGGAAAATTTTAATAATCAATTTTTGCTTCCTCATAGAGGAAGTATTGTTTAACCCTCAAATCCTCAATTGCAATTTTTTGACATTTCTCGACATAATTCGACCCCAAGATGTCAAAAATGATGTTTAGAAAAAATGTCCGGGTGTGTGTGTGTGTGTGTGTGTGTGTGTATGTTAACTTTACGTTTGGCCCAATATCTCGAGAACCGTTATAGTTAGAAGCATCTTTTTTACCAAATAATAGGTCTATCAGGAGGACAAATTCTGCCATATGTTTGAATCCGATCAATCAGTTCCAGATATATTTTTTTTAGATTTTAAAATTTTCAAAAAATCGTTTCATGGCAAAATTATAAAAAAAAATTTAAGAAAGTTAAATTGTAAGCTTTTTATTCTTTTTATTTTTTAAAAACGCATCGATTGACCTATTTACGAACCCTCTAGCTCCGTTTCGTATGGAGTTATCAAGCTTTTAAAGATGTAAAATTTTAATAATCAATTTTTGCTTCCTCATAGAGGAACTATTGTTTTACCCTCAAATCCTCAATTGCAATTATCTGACATTTCTCGACATAATTCGACCCCAGGATGTCAAAAATGATGTTTAGAAAAAATGTCCGGGTGTGTGTGTGTGTGTGTGTGTATGTTAACTTTACGTTTGGCCCAATATCTCGAGAACCGTTAAAGTTAGAAGCATCTTTTTTTCACTAAATAATAGGTCTCTCAGGGGGACAAATTCTGCCATATGTTTGAATCTGATCGATCAGTTCCAGATATATTTTTTTTAGATTTTAAAATTTTCAAAAAATCGTTTTATGGCAAAATTATAAAAAAAAATTTAAGAAAGTTAAATTGTAAGCTTTTTATCCTTTTTATTTTTTAAAAACGCATCGATTGACCTATTTACGAACCCTCTAGCTCCGTTTCGTATGGAGTTATCAAGCTTTTAAAAATGGAAAATTTTAATAATCAATTTTTGCTTCCTCATAGAGGAAGTATTGTTTTACCCTCAAATCCTCAATTGCAATTCTTTGACATTTATCGACATAATTCGTCCATAGGATGTCAAAACTGATGTTTAGAAAAAATGTCCGGGTGTGTGTGTGTGTGTATGTTAACTTTACGTTTGGCCCAATATCTCGAGAACCGTTATAGTTAGAAGCATCTTTTTTACCAAATAATAGGTCTATCAGGAGGACAAATTCTGCCATATGTTTGAATCCGATCGATCAGTTCCAGATATATTTTTTTTAGATTTTAAAATTTTAAAAAAATCGTTTTATGGCAAAATTATAAAAAAAAATTTAAGAAAGTTAAAATGTAAGTTTTTTATCCTTTTTATTTTTTAAAAACGCATCGATTGACCTATTTACGAACCCTCTAGCTCCGTTTCGTATGGAGTTAACAAGCTTTTAAAAATGGAAAATTTTAATAATCAATTTTTGCTTCCTCATAGAGGAAGTATTGTTTAACCCTCAAATCCTCAATTGCAATTTTTTGACATTTTTTGACATAATTCGACCCCAAGATGTCAAAAATAATGTTTAGAAAAAATGTCCGGTGTGTGTGTGTGTGTGTGTGTGTGTATGTTAACTTTACGTTTGGCCCAATATCTCGAGAACCGTTATAGTTAGAAGCATTTTTTTTCACTAAATAATAGGTCTCTCAGGAGGACAAATTCTGCCATATGTTTGAATCCGATCAATCAGTTCCAGATATATTTTTTTTAGATTTTAAAATTTTTAAAAAATCGTTTTTTGGCAAAATTATAAAAAAAAATTTAAGAAAGTTAAAATGTTAGCTTTTTATCCTTTTTGTTTTTTAAAAACGCATCGATTGACTTATTTACGAACCCTCTAGCTCCGTTTCGTATGGAGTTATCAAGCTTTTAAAGATGGAAAATTTTAATAATCAATTTTTGCTTCCTCATAGAGGAAGTATTGTTTTACCCTCAAATCCTCAATTGCAATTATCTGACATTTCTTGACATAATTCGACCCCAGGATGTCAAAAATGATGTTTAGAAAAAATGTCCGGGTGTGTGTATGTGTGTGTGTGTGTGTATGTTAACTTTACGTTTGGCCCAATATTTCGAGAACCGTTATAGTAAGAAGCATCTTTTTTTCACCAAATAATAGGTCTCTCAGGAGGACAAATTCTGCCATATGTTTGAATCCGATCGATCAGTTCCAGATATATTTTTTTTAGATTTTAAAATTTTCAAAAAATCGTTTTATGGCAAAATTATAAAAAAAAAATTAAGAAAGTTAAAATGTTAGCTTTTTATCCTTTTTATTTTTTAAAAACGCATCGATTGACTTATTTACGAACCCTCTAGCTCCGTTTCGTATGGAGTTATCAAGCTTTTAAAGATGGAAAATTTTAATAATCAATTCTTGCTTCCTCATAGAGGAAGTATTGTTTTACCCTCAAATCCTCAATTGCAATTATCTGACATTTCTTGACATAATTCGACCCCAGGATGTCAAAAATGATGTTGAGAAAAAATGTCCGGGTGTGTGTGTGTGTGTGTGTGTGTGTATGTTAACTTTACGTTTGGCCCAATATCTCGAGAACCGTTATAGTTCAATGCATCTTTTTTTCACTAAATAATAGGTCTCTCAGGGGGACAAATTCTGCCATATGTTCGAATCCGATCGATCAGTTCCAGATATATTTCTTTTAGATTTTAAAATTTTCAAAAAATCGTTTTTTGGCAAAATTTTAAAAAAAAATTTAAGAAAGTTAAAATGTAAGCTTTTTATCCTTTTTATTTTTTAAAAACGCATCGATTGATCTATTTACGAACCCTTTAGCTCCGTTTCGTATGGAGTTATCAAGCTTTTAAAAATGGAAAATTTTAATAATCAATTTTTGCTTTCTCATAGAGGAAGTATTGTTTTACCCTCAAATCCTCAATTGCAATTCTTTGACATTTATCGACATAATTCGTCCATAGGATGTCAAAAATGATGTTTAGAAAAAATGTCCGGGTGTGTGTGTGTGTGTGTGTGTATGTTAACTTTACGTTTGGCCCAATATCTCGAGAACCGTTATAGTTAAAAGCATATTTTTTTACCAAATAATAGGTCTATCAGGAGGACAAATTCTGCCATATGTTTGAATCCGATCGATCAGTTCCAGATATTTTTTTTTTAGATTTTGAAATTTTCAAAAAATCGTTTTTTAGCAAAATTATAAAAAAAAATTTAAGAAAGTTAAAATGTTAGCTTTTTATCCTTTTTATTTTTTAAAAACGCATCGATTGACCTATTTACGAACCCTCTAGCTCCGTTTCGTATGGAGTTATCAAGCTTTTAAAGATGGAAAATTTTAATAATCAATTTTTGCTTCCTCATAGAGGAAGTATTGTTTTACCCTCAAATCCTCAATTGCAATTATCTGACATTTCTTGACATAATTCGACCCCAGGATGTCAAAAATGATGTTTAGAAAAAATGTCCGGGTGTGTGTGTGTGTATGTTAACTTTACGTTTGGCCCAATCTCTCAAGAACCGTTATAGTTAAAAGCATCTTTTTTTCACCAAATAATAGGTCTCTTAGGGGGACAAATTCTGCCATATGTTTGAATCCGATCGATCAGTTCCAGATATATTTTTTTTAGATTTTAAAATTTTCAAAAAATCGTTTTATGGCAAAATTATTAAAAAAAATTTAAGAAAGTTAAAATGTAAGCTTTTTATCCTTTTTATTTTTTAAAAACGCATCGATTGACCTATTTACGAATCCTCTAGCTCCGTTTCGTATGGAGTTAACAAGCTTTTAAAAATGGAAAATTTTAATAATCAATTTTTGCTTCCTCATAGAGGAAGTATTGTTTAACCCTCAAATCCTCAATTGCAATTTTTTGACATTTCTCGACATAATTCGACCCCAGGATGTCAAAAATGATGTTTAGAAAAAATGTCCGGGTGTGTGTGTGTGTGTATGTTAACTTTACGTTTGGCCCAATATCTCGAGAACCGTTATAGTTAGAAGCATCTTTTTTTCACTAAATAATAGGTCTCTCAGGGGGACAAATTCTGCCATATGTTTGAATCTGATCGATCAGTTCCAGATATATTTTTTTTAGATTTTAAAATTTTCAAAAAATAGTTTTATGGCAAAATTATAAAAAAAAATTTAAGAAAGTTAAATTGTAAGCTTTTTAGCCTTTTTATTTTTTAAAAACGCATCGATTGACCTATTTACGAACCCTCTAGCTCCGTTTCGTATGGAGTTATCAAGCTTTTAACAATGGAAAATTTTAATAATCAATTTTTGCTTCCTCATA
Organism: Ganaspis brasiliensis; assembly: GCA_037103525.1. Classification (NCBI taxonomy): domain Eukaryota; kingdom Metazoa; phylum Arthropoda; class Insecta; order Hymenoptera; family Figitidae; genus Ganaspis; species Ganaspis brasiliensis. Next base: position 2,502,525 of record JAZKLR010000014.1, read on the forward strand.
AAGGAAGTATTGTTTTACCCTCAAATCCTGAATTGCATTTTTTTGACATTTCTCGACATAATTCGACCCCAGGGTGTCAAAAACGATGTTTAGAAAAAATGTCCGGGTGTGTGTATGTGTGTGTTTGTGGATGTTAACTTTACGTTTGGCCCAATATTTCGAGAACCGTTATAGTTAGAAGCATCTTTTTTACCAAATAATAGGTCTATCAGGAGGACAAATTCTGCCATATGTTTGAATCCGATCAATCAGTTCCAGATATATTTTTTTTAGATTTTAAAATTTTCAAAAAATCGTTTTTTGGCAAAATTATAAAAAAAAAGTTAAGAAAGTTAAAATGTTAGCTTTTTATCCTTTTTATTTTTTAAAAACGCATCGATTGACCTATTTACGAACCCTCTAGCTCCGTTTCGTATGGAGTTATCAAGCTTTTAAAGATGGAAAATTTTAATAATCAATTTTTGCTTCCTCATAGAGGAAGTATTGTTTTACCCTCAAATCCTCAATTGCAATTATCTGACATTTCTTGACATAATTCGACCCCAGGATGTCAAAAATGATGTTTAGAAAAAATGTCCGGGTGTGTGTGTGTGTGTGTGTGTGTGTATGTTAACTTTACGTTTGGCCCAATATCTCGAGAACCGTTATAGTTCAATGCATCTTTTTTTCACTAAATAATAGGTCTCTCAGGGGGACAAATTCTGCCATATGTTCGAATCCGATCGATCAGTTCCAGATATATTTCTTTTAGATTTTAAAATTTTCAAAAAATCGTTTTTTGGCAAAATTATAAAAAAAAATTTAAGAAAGTTAAAATGTAAGCTTTTTATCCTTTTTATTTTTTAAAAACGCATCGATTGATCTATTTACGAACCCTTTAGCTCCGTTTCGTATGGAGTTATCAAGCTTTTAAAAATGGAAAATTTTAATAATCAATTTTTGCTTTCTCATAGAGGAAGTATTGTTTTACCCTCAAATCCTCAATTGCAATTTTTTGACATTTCTCGACATAATTCGACCCCAGGATGTCAAAAATGATGTTTAGAAAAAATGTCCGGGTGTGTGTGTGAGTGTGTATGTTAACTTTACGTTTGGCCCAAGATCTCGAGAACCGTTATAGTTAGAAACATCTTTTTTTTACCAAATAATAGGTCTATCAGGAGGACAAATTCTGCCATATGTTTGAATCCGATCGATCAGTTCCAGATATTTTTTTTTTAGATTTTGAAATTTTCAAAAAATCGTTTTTTAGCAAAATTATAAAAAAAAATTTAAGAAAGTTAAAATGTTAGCTTTTTATCCTTTTTATTTTTTAAAAACGCATCGATTGACCTATTTACGAACCCTCTAGCTCCGTTTCGTATGGAGTTATCAAGCTTTTAAAGATGGAAAATTTTAATAATCAATTTTTGCTTCCTCATAGAGGAAGTATTGTTTTACCCTCAAATCCTCAATTGCAATTATCTGACATTTCTTGACATAATTCGACCCCAGGATGTCAAAAATGATGTTTAGAAAAAATGTCCGGGTGTGTGTGTGTGTGTGTGTGTGTGTGTATGTTAACTTTACGTTTGGCCCAATATCTCGAGAACCGTTATAGTTCAATGCATCTTTTTTTCACTAAATAATAGGTCTCTCAGGGGGACAAATTCTGCCATATGTTTGAATCCGATCGATCAGTTTCAGATATATTTTTTTTAGATTTTAAAATTTTCAAAAAATCGTTTTTTGGCAAACTTATAAAAAAAAATTTAAGGAAGTTAAATTGTAAGCTTTTTAGCCTTTTTATTTTTTAAAAACGCATCGATTGACCTATTTACAAACCCTCTAGCTCCGTTTCGTATGGAGTTATCAAGCTTTTAAAGATGGAAAATTTTAATAATCAATTTTTGCTTCCTCATAGAGGAAGTATTGTTTTACCCTCAACTCCTTAATTGCAATTTTTTGACATTTCTCGACATAATTCGACCCCAGGATGTCAAAAATGATGTTTAGAAAAAATGTCCGGGTGTGTGTGTGTGTATGTTAACTTTACGTTTGGCCCAATCTCTCAAGAACCGTTATAGTTAAAAGCATCTTTTTTTCACCAAATAATAGGTCTCTTAGGGGGACAAATTCTGCCATATGTTTGAATCCGATCGATCAGTTCCAGATATATTTTTTTTAGATTTTAAAATTTTCAAAAAATCGTTTTATGGCAAAATTATTAAAAAAAAATTTAAGAAAGTTAAAATGTAAGCTTTTTATCCTTTTTATTTTTTAAAAACGCATCGATTGACCTATTTACGAACCCTCTAGCTCCGTTTCGTATGGAGTTAACAAGCTTTTAAAAATGGAAAATTTTAATAATCAATTTTTGCTTCCTCATAGAGGAAGTATTGTTTAACCCTCAAATCCTCAATTGCAATTTTTTGACATTTCTCGACATAATTCGACCCCAGGATGTCAAAAATGATGTTTAGAAAAAATGTCCGGGTGTGTGTGTGTGTATGTTAACTTTACGTTTGGCCCAATATCTCGAGAACCGTTATAGTTAAAAGCATATTTTTTTACCAAATAATAGGTCTATCAGGAGGACAAATTCTGCCATATGTTTGAATCCGATCGATCAGTTCCAGATATTTTTTTTTTAGATTTTAAAATTTTCAAAAAATCGTTTTTTAGCAAAATTATAAAAAAAAATTTAAGAAAGTTAAAATGTTAGCTTTTTATCCTTTTTATTTTTTAAAAACGCATCGATTGACCTATTTACGAACCCTCTAGCTCCGTTTCGTATGGAGTTATCAAGCTTCTAAAGATGGAAAATTTTAATAATCAATTTTTGCTTCCTCATAGAGGAAGTATTGTTTTACCCTCAAATCCTCAATTGCAATTATCTGACATTTCTTGACATAATTCGACCCCAGGATGTCAAAAATGATGTTTAGAAAAAATGTCCGGGTGTGTGTGTGTGTGTGTGTGTATGTTAACTTTACGTTTGGCCCAATATCTCGAGAACCGTTATAGTTCAATGCATCTTTTTTTCACTAAATAATAGGTCTCTCAGGGGGACAAATTCTGCCATATGTTCGAATCCGATCGATCAGTTCCAGATATATTTCTTTTAGATTTTAAAATTTTCAAAAAATCGTTTTTTGGCAAAATTATAAAAAAAAATTTAAGAAAGTTAAAATGTAAGCTTTTTATCCTTTTTATTTTTTAAAAACGCATCGATTGATCTATTTACGAACCCTTTAGCTCCGTTTCGTATGGAGTTATCAAGCTTTTAAAAATGGAAAATTTTAATAATCAATTTTTGCTTTCTCATAGAGGAAGTATTGTCTTACCCTCAAATCCTCAATTGCAATTCTTTGACATTTATCAACATAATTCGTCCATAGGATGTCAAAAATGATGTTTAGAAAAAATGTCCGGGTGTGTGTGTGTGTGTGTGTGTATGTTAACTTTACGTTTGGCCCAATATCTCGAGAACCGTTATAGTTAAAAGCATATTTTTTTACCAAATAATAGGTCTATCAGGAGGACAAATTCTGCCATATGTTTGAATCCGATCGATCAGTTCCAGATATTTTTTTTTTAGATTTTGAAATTTTCAAAAAATCGTTTTTTAGCAAAATTATAAAAAAAAATTTAAGAAAGTTAAAATGTTAGCTTTTTATCCTTTTTATTTTTTAAAAACGCATCGATTGACCTATTTACGAACCCTCTAGCTCCGTTTCGTATGGAGTTATCAAGCTTTTAAAGATGGAAAATTTTAATAATCAATTTTTGCTTCCTCATAGAGGAAGTATTGTTTTACCCTCAAATCCTCAATTGCAATTATCTGACATTTCTTGACATAATTCGACCCCAGGATGTCAAAAATGATGTTTAGAAAAAATGTCCGGGTGTGTGTGTGTGTGTGTGTGTGTATGTTAACTTTACGTTTGGCCCAATATCTCGAGAACCGTTATAGTTCAATGCATCTTTTTTTCCCTAAATAATAGGTCTCTCAGGGGGACAAATTCTGCCATATGTTTGAATCCGATCGATCAGTTTCAGATATATTTTTTTTAGATTTTAAAATTTTCAAAAAATCGTTTTTTGGCAAACTTATAAAAAAAAATTTAAGGAAGTTAAATTGTAAGCTTTTTAGCCTTTTTATTTTTTAAAAACGCATCGATTGACCTATTTACAAACCCTCTAGCTCCGTTTCGTATGGAGTTATCAAGCTTTTAAAGATGGAAAATTTTAATAATCAATTTTTGCTTCCTCATAGAGGAAGTATTGTTTCACCCTCAACTCCTTAATTGCAATTTTTTGACATTTCTCGACATAATTCGACCCCAGGATGTCAAAAATGATGTTTAGAAAAAATGTCCGGGTGTGTGTGTGTGTATGTTAACTTTACGTTTGGCCCAATCTCTCAAGAACCGTTATAGTTAAAAGCATCTTTTTTTCACCAAATAATAGGTCTCTTAGGGGGACAAATTCTGCCATATGTTTGAATCCGATCGATCAGTTCCAGATATATTTTTTTTAGATTTTAAAATTTTCAAAAAATCGTTTTATGGCAAAATTATTAAAAAAAAATTTAAGAAAGTTAAAATGTAAGCTTTTTATCCTTTTTATTTTTTAAAAACGCATCGATTGACCTATTTACGAACCCTCTAGCTCCGTTTCGTATGGAGTTAACAAGCTTTTAAAAATGGAAAATTTTAATAATCAATTTTTGCTTCCTCATAGAGGAAGTATTGTTTAACCCTCAAATCCTCAATTGCAATTTTTTGACATTTCTCGACATAATTCGACCCCAGGATGTCAAAAATGATGTTTAGAAAAAATGTCCGGGTGTGTGTGTGTGTATGTTAACTTTACGTTTGGCCCAATATCTCGAGAACCGTTATAGTTAGAAGCATCTTTTTTTCACTAAATAATAGGTCTCTCAAGGGGACAAATTCTGCCATATGTTTGAATCCGATCAATCAGTTCCAGATATATTTTTTTTAGATTTTAAAATTTTCAAAAAATCGTTTTTTGGCAAAATTATAAAAAAAAAGTTAAGAAAGTTAAAATGTTAGCTTTTTATCCTTTTTATTTTTTAAAAACGCATCGATTGACCTATTTACAAACCCTCTAGCTCCGTTTCGTATGGAGTTATCAAGCTTCTAAAGATGGAAAATTTTAATAATCAATTTTTGCTTCCTCATAGAGGAAGTATTGTTTTACCCTCAAATCCTCAATTGCAATTATCTGACATTTCTCGACATAATTCGACCCCAGGATGTCAAAAATGATGTTTAGGAAAAATGTCCGGGTGTGTGTGTGTGTGTGTGTATATCAACTTTACGTTTGGCCCAATATCTCGAGAAGCGTTATAGTTAGAAGAATCTTTTTTTTACCAAATAATAGGTCTCTCAGGGGGACAAATTCCGCCATATGTTTGAATCCGATCGATCAGTTCCAGATATATATTTTTTTGATTTTAAAATTTTCAAAAAATCGTTTTTTGGCAAAATTATCAAAAAAAAATTTAAGAAAGTTAAAATGTAAGCTTTTTATCCTTTTTATTTTGTAAATCGCATCGATTGACCTATTTACGAACCCTCTAGCTCCGTTTTGTATGGAGTTATCAAGCTTTTAAAAATGGAAAATTTTAATAATCAATTTTTGCTTCCTCATAGAGGAAGTATTGTTTTACCCTCAAATCCTCAATTGTAATTTTTTGACATTTCTCGACATAATTCGACCCCAAGATGTCAAAAATGATGTTTAGAAAAAATGTCCGGGTGTGTGTGTGTGTGTGTGTGTATGTTAACTTTACGTTTGGCCCAATATCTCGAGAACCGTTAAAATTAGAAGCATCTTTTTTTCACTAAATAATAGGTCTCTCAGGGGGACAAATTCTGCCATATGTTTGAATCCGATCGATCAGTTCCAGATATATTTTTTTTAGATTTTAAAATTTTCAAAAAATCGTTTTTTGGCAAAATTATAAAAAACAATTTAAGAAAGTTAAAATGTAAGCTTTTTATCCTATTTATTTTTTAAAAACGCATCGATTGACCTATTTACGAACCCTCTAGCTCCGTTTCGTATGGAGTTATCAAGCTTTTAAAAATGGAAAATTTTAATAATCAATTTTTGCTTCCTCATAGAGGAAGTATTGTTTTACCCTTAAATCCTCAATTGGAATTTTTTGACATTTCTCGACATAATTCGACCCCAGGATGTCAAAAATGATGTTTAGAAAAAATGTCCGGGTGTGTGTGTGTGTGTATGTTAAATTTACGTTTGGCCCAAGATCTCGAGAACCGTTATAGTTAGAAACATCTTTTTTTTACCAAATAATAGGTCTCTCAGGGGGACAAATTCTGCCATATGTTCGAATCCGATCGATCAGTTCCAGATATATTTCTTTTAGATTTTAAAATTTTCAAAAAATCGTTTTTTGGCAAAATTATAAAAAAAAATTTAAGAAAGTTAAAATGTAAGCTTCTTATCCTTTTTATTTTTTAAAAACGCATCGATTGATGTATTTACGAACCCTTTAGCTCCGTTTCGTATGGAGTTATCAAGCTTTTAAAAATGGAAAATTTTAATAATCAATTTTTGCTTCCTCATAGAGGAAGTATTGTTTTACCCTCAAATCCTCAATTGGAATTTTTTGACATTTCTCGACATAATTCGACCCCAGGATGTCAAAAATGATGTTTAGAAAAAATGTCCGGGTGTGTGTGTGTGTGTATGTTAACTTTACGTTTGGCCCAAGATCTCGAGAACCGTTATAGTTAGAAACATCTTTTTTTTACCAAATAATAGGTCTCTCAGGGGGACAAATTCTGCCATATGTTCGAATCCGATCGATCATTTCCAGATATATTTCTTTTAGATTTTAAAATTTTCAAAAAATCGTTTTTTGGCAAAATTATAAAAAAAAATTTAAGAAAGTTAAAATGTAAGCTTCTTATCCTTTTTATTTTTTAAAAACGCATCGATTGATCTATTTACGAACCCTTTAGCTCCGTTTCGTATGGAGTTATCAAGCTTTTAAAAATGGAAAATTTTAATAATCAATTTTTGCTTCCTCATAGAGGAAGTATTGTTTTACCCTCAAATCCTCAATTGCAATTTTTTGACATTTCTCGACATAATTCGACCCCAGGATGTCAAAAATGATGTTTAGAAAAAATGTCCGGGTGTGTGTGTGTGTGTATGTTAACTTTACGTTTGGCCCAAGATCTCGAGAACCGTTATAGTTAGAAACATCTTTTTTTCACCAAATAATAGGTCTCTCAGGGGGACAAATTCTGCCATATGTTCGAATCCGATCGATCAGTTCCAGATATATTTCTTTTAGATTTTAAAATTTTCAAAAAATCGTTTTTTGGCAAAATTATAAAAAAAAATTTAAGAAAGTTAAAATGTAAGCTTTTTATCATTTTTATTTTTTAAAAACGCATCGATTGATCTATTTACGAACCCTTTAGCTCCGTTTCGTATGGAGTTATCAAGCTTTTAAAAATGGAAAATTTTAATAATCAATTTTTGCTTCCTCATAGAGGAAGTATTGTTTTACCCTCAAATCCGCAATTGCAATTTTTTGACATTTCTCGACATAATTCGACCCCAGGATGTCAAAAATGATGTTTAGAAAAAATGTCCGGGTGTGTGTGTGTGTGTATGTTAACTTTACGTTTGGCCCAAGATCTCGAGAACCGTTATAGTTAGAAACATCTTTTTTTCACCAAATAATAGGTCTCTCAGGGGGACAAATTCTGCCATATGTTCGAATCCGATCGATCAGTTCCAGATATATTTCTTTTAGATTTTAAAATTTTCAAAAAATCGTTTTTTGGCAAAATTATAAAAAAAAATTTAAGAAAGTTAAAATGTAAGCTTTTTATCATTTTTATTTTTTAAAAACGCATCGATTGATCTATTTACGAACCCTTTAGCTCCGTTGCGTATGGAGTTATCAAGCTTTTAAAAATGGAAAATTTTAATAATCAATTTTTGCTTCCTCATAGAGGAAGTATTGTTTTACCCTCAAATCCTCAATTGGAATTTTTTGACATTTCTCGACATAATTCGACCCCAGGATGTCAAAAATGATGTTTAGAAAAAATGTCCGGGTGTGTGTGTGTGTGTATGTTAACTTTACGTTTGGCCCAAGATCTCGAGAACCGTTATAGTTAGAAACATCTTTTTTTTACCAAATAATAGGTCTCTCAGGGGGACAAATTCTGCCATATGTTCGAATCCGATCGATCAGTTCCAGATATATTTCTTTTAGATTTTAAAATTTTCAAAAAATCGTTTTTTGGCAAAATTATAAAAAAAATTTAAGAAAGTTAAAATGTAAGCTTTTTATCCATTTTATTTTTTAAAAACGCATCGATTGATCTATTTACGAACCCTTTAGCTCCGTTTCGTATGGAGTTATCAAGCGTTTAAAAATGGAAAATTTTAATAATCAATTTTTGCTTCCTCATAGAGGAAGTATTGTTTTACCCTCAAATCCTCAATTGCAATTTTTTGACATTTCTCGACATAATTCGACCCCAGGATGTCAAAAATGATGTTTAGAAAAAATGTCCGGGTGTGTGTGTGTGTGTGTATGTTAACTTTACGTTTGGCCCAAGATCTCGAGAACCGTTATAGTTAGAAACATCTTTTTTTTACCAAATAATAGGTCTCTCAGGGGGACAAATTCTGCCATATGTTCGAATCCGATCGATCAGTTCCAGATATATTTCTTTTAGATTTTAAAATTTTCAAAAAATCGTTTTTTGGCAAAATTATAAAAAAAAATTTAAGAAAGTTAAAATGTAAGCATTTTATCCTTTTTATTTTTAAAAACGCATCGATTGATCTATTTACGAACCCTTTAGCTCCGTTTCGTATGGAGTTATCAAGCTTTTAAAAATGGAAAATTTTAATAATCAATTTTTGCTTCCTCATAGAGGAAGTATTGTTTTACCCTCAAATCCTCAATTGCAATTTTTTGACATTTCTCGACATAATTCGACCCCAGGATGTCAAAAATGATGTTTAGAAAAAATGTCCGGGTGTGTGTGTGTGTATGTTAACTTTACGTTTGGCCCAAGATCTCGAGAACCGTTATAGTTAGAAACATCTTTTTTTTACCAAATAATAGGTCTCTCAGGGGGACAAATTCTGCCATATGTTCGAATCCGATCGATCAGTTCCAGATATATTTCTTTTAGATTTTAAAATTTTCAAAAAATCGTTTTTTGGCAAAATTATAAAAAAAAATTTAAGAAAGTTAAAATGTAAGCTTTTTATCCTTTTTATTTTTTAAAAACGCATCGATTGATCTATTTACGAACCCTTTAGCTCCGTTTCGTATGGAGTTATCAAGCTTTTAAAAATGGAAAATTTTAATAATCAATTTTTGCTTTCTCATAGAGGAAGTATTGTTTTACCCTCAATTCCTCAATTGCAATTTTTTGACATTTCTCGACATAATTCGACCCCAGGATGTCAAAAATGATGTTTAGAAAAAATGTCCGGGTGTGTGTGTGTGTATGTTAACTTTACGTTTGGCCCAAGATCTCGAGAACCGTTATAGTTAGAAACATCTTTTTTTTACCAAATAATAGGTCTCTCAGGGGGACAAATTCTGCCATATGTTTGAATCCGATCGATCAGTTCCAGATATATTTTTTTTAGATTTTAAAATTTTCAAAAAATCGTTTTTTGGCAAACTTATAAAAAAAAATTTAAGAAAGTTAAAATGTAAGCTTTTTATCCTATTTATTTTTTAAAAACGCATCGATTGACTTATGTACAAACCCTCTAGCTCTGTTTCGTATGGAGTTATCAAGCTTTTAAAAATGGAAAATTTTAATAATCAATTTTTGCTTCCTCATAGAGGAAGTATTGTTTTACCCTCAAATCCTCAATTGCAATTTTTTGACATTTCTCGACATAATTCGACCCCAGGATGTCAAAAATGATGTTTAGAAAAAATGTCCGGGTGTGTGTGTGTGTATGTTAACTTTACGTTTGGCCCAAGATCTCGAGAACCGTTATAGTTAGAAACATCTTTTTTTTACCAAATAATAGGTCTCTCAGGGGGACAAATTCTGCCATATGTTCGAATCCGATCGATCAGTTCCAGATATATTTCTTTTAGATTTTAAAATTTTCAAAAAATCGTTTTTTGGCAAAATTATAAAAAAAAATTTAAGAAAGTTAAAATGTAAGCTTTTTATCCTTTTTATTTTTTAAAAACGCATCGATTGATCTATTTACGAACCCTTTAGCTCCGTTTCGTATGGAGTTATCAAGCTTTTAAAAATGGACAATTTTAATAATCAATTTTTGCTTCCTCATAGAGGAAGTATTGTTTTACCCTCAAATCCTCAATTGCAATTTTTTGACATTTCTCGACATAATTCGACCCCAGGATGTCAAAAATGATGTTTAGAAAAAATGTCCGGGTGTGTGTGTGTGTGTATGTTAACTTTACGTTTGGCCCAAGATCTCGAGAACCGTTATAGTTAGAAACATCTTTTTTTTACTAAATAATAGGTCTCTCAGGGGGACAAATTCTGCCATATGTTCGAATCCGATCGATCAGTTCCAGATATATTTCTTTTAGATTTTAAAATTTTCAAAAAATCGTTTTTTGGCAAAATTATAAAAAAAAATTTAAGAAAGTTAAAATGTAAGCTTTTTATCCTTTTTATTTTTTAAAAACGCATCGATTGATCTATTTACGAACCCTTTAGCTCCGTTTCGTATGGAGTTATCAAGCTTTTAAAAATGGAAAATTTTAATAATCAATTTTTGCTTCCTCATAGAGGAAGTATTGTTTTACCCTCAAATCCTCAATTGCAATTTTTTGACATTTCTCGACATAATTCGACCCCAGGATGTCAAAAATGATGTTTAGAAAAAATGTCCGGGTGTGTGTGTGTGTATGTTAACTTTACGTTTGGCCCAAGATCTCGAGAACCGTTATAGTTAGAAACATCTTTTTTTTACCAAATAATAGGTCTCTCAGGGGGACAAATTCTGCCATATGTTCGAATCCGATCGATCAGTTCCAGATATATTTCTTTTAGATTTTAAAATTTTCAAAAAATCGTTTTTTGGCAAAATTATAAAAAAAAATTTAAGAAAGTTAAAATGTAAGCTTTTTATCCTTTTTATTTTTTAAAAACGCATCGATTGATCTATTTACGAACCCTTTAGCTCCGTTTCGTATGGAGTTATCAAGCTTTTAAAAATGGAAAATTTTAATAATCAATTTTTGCTTCCTCATAGAGGAAGTATTGTTTTACCCTCAAATCCTCAATTGCAATTTTTTGACATTTCTCGACATAATTCGACCCCAGGATGTCAAAAATGATGTTTAGAAAAAATGTCCGGGTGTGTGTGTGTGTGTGTATGTTAACTTTACGTTTGGCCCAAGATCTCGAGAACCGTTATAGTTAGAAACATCTTTTTTTTACCAAATAATAGGTCTCTAAGGGGGACAAATTCTGCCATATGTTCGAATCCGATCGATCAGTTCCAGATATATTTCTTTTAGATTTTAAAATTTTCAAAAATTCGTTTTTTGGCAAAATTATAAAAAAAAATTTAAGAAAGTTAAAATGTAAGCTTTTTATCCTTTTTATTTTTTAAAAACGCATCGATTGATCTATTTACGAACCCTTTAGCTCCGTTTCGTATGGAGTTATCAAGCTTTTAAAAATGGAAAATTTTAATAATCAATTTTTGCTTTCTCATAGAGGAAGTATTGTTTTACCCTCAATTCCTCAATTGCAATTTTTTGACATTTCTCGACATAATTCGACCCCAGGATGTCAAAAATGATGTTTAGAAAAAATGTCCGGGTGTGTGTGTGTGTATGTTAACTTTACGTTTGGCCCAAGATCTCGAGAACCGTTATAGTCAGAAACATCTTTTTTTTACCAAATAATAGGTCTCTCAGGGGGACAAATTCTGCCATATGTTCGAATCCGATCGATCAGTTCCAGATATATTTCTTTTAGATTTTAAAATTTTCAAAAAATCGTTTTTTGGCAAAATTATAAAAAAAAATTTAAGAAAGTTAAAATGTAAGCTTTTTATCCTTTTTATTTTTTAAAAACGCATCGATTGATCTATTTACGAACCCTTTAGCTCCGTTTCGTATGGAGTTATCAAGCTTTTAAAAATGGACAATTTTAATAATCAATTTTTGCTTCCTCATAGAGGAAGTATTGTTTTACCCTCAAATCCTCAATTGCAATTTTTTGACATTTCTCGACATAATTCGACCCCAGGATGTCAAAAATGATGTTTAGAAAAAATGTCCGGGTGTGTGTGTGTGTGTATGTGAACTTTACGTTTGGCCCAAGATCTCGAGAACCGTTATAGTTAGAAACATCTTTTTTTTACCAAATAATAGGTCTCTCAGGGGGACAAATTCTGCCATATGTTCGAATCCGATCGATCAGTTCCAGATATATTTCTTTTAGATTTTAAAATTTTCAAAAAATCGTTTTTTGGCAAAATTATAAAAAAAAATTTAAGAAAGTTAAAATGTAAGCGTTTTATCCTTTTTATTTTTTAAAAACGCATCGATTGATCTATTTACGAACCCTTTAGCTCCGTTTCGTATGGAGTTATCAAGCTTTTAAAAATGGACAATTTTAATAATCAATTTTTGCTTCCTCATAGAGGAAGTATTGTTTTACCCTCAAATCCTCAATTGCAATTTTTTGACATTTCTCGACATAATTCGACCCCAGGATGTCAAAAATGATGTTTAGAAAAAATGTCCGGGTGTGTGTGTGTGTGTGTGTATGTTAACTTTACGTTTGGCCCAAGATCTCGAGAACCGTTATAGTTAGAAACATCTTTTTTTTACCAAATAATAGGTCTCTCAGGGGGACAAATTCTGCCATATGTTCGAATCCGATCGATCAGTTCCAGATATATTTCTTTTAGATTTTAAAATTTTCAAAAAATCGTTTTTTGGCAAAATTATAAAAAAAAATTTAAGAAAGTTAAAATGTAAGCTTTTTATCCTTTTTATTTTTAAAAACGCATCGATTGATCTATTTACGAACCCTTTAGCTCCGTTTCGTATGGAGTTATCAAGCTTTTAAAAATGGAAAATTTTAATAATCAATTTTTGCTTCCTCATAGAGGAAGTATTGTTTTACCCTCAAATCCTCAATTGCAATTTTTTGACATTTCTCGACATAATTCGACCCCAGGATGTCAAAAATGATGTTTAGAAAAAATGTCCGGGTGTGTGTGTGTGTATGTTAACTTTACGTTTGGCCCAAGATCTCGAGAACCGTTATAGTTAGAAACATCTTTTTTTTACCAAATAATAGGTCTCTCAGGGGGACAAATTCTGCCATATGTTCGAATCCGATCGATCAGTTCCAGATATATTTCTTTTAGATTTTAAAATTTTCAAAAAATCGTTTTTTGGCAAAATTATAAAAAAAAATTTAAGAAAGTTAAAATGTAAGCTTTTTATCCTTTTTATTTTTTAAAAACGCATCGATTGATCTATTTACGAACCCTTTAGCTCCGTTTCGTATGGAGTTATCAAGCTTTTAAAAATGGACAATTTTAATAATCAATTTTTGCTTCCTCATAGAGGAAGTATTGTTTTACCCTCAAATCCTCAATTGCAATTTTTTGACATTTCTCGACATAATTCGACCCCAGGATGTCAAAAATGATGTTTAGAAAAAATGTCCGGGTGTGTGTGTGTGTGTGTATGTTAACTTTACGTTTGGCCCAAGATCTCGAGAACCGTTATAGTTTTAGAAACATCTTTTTTTTACCAAATAATAGGTCTCTCAGGGGGACAAATTCTGCCATATGTTCGAATCCGATCGATCAGTTCCAGATATATTTCTTTTAGATTTTAAAATTTTCAAAAAATCGTTTTTTGGCAAAATTATAAAAAAAAATTTAAGAAAGTTAAAATGTAAGCTTTTTATCCTTTTTATTTTTAAAAACGCATCGATTGATCTATTTACGAACCCTTTAGCTCCGTTTCGTATGGAGTTATCAAGCTTTTAAAAATGGAAAATTTTAATAATCAATTTTTGCTTCCTCATAGAGGAAGTATTGTTTTACCCTCAAATCCTCAATTGCAATTTTTTGACATTTCTCGACATAATTCGACCCAGGATGTCAAAAATGATGTTTAGAAAAAATGTCCGGGTGTGTGTGTGTGTGTGTATGTTAACTTTACGTTTGGCCCAAGATCTCGAGAACCGTTATAGTTAGAAACATCTTTTTTTTACCAAATAATAGGTCTCTCAGGGGGACAAATTCTGCCATATGTTCGAATCCGATCGATCAGTTCCAGATATATTTCTTTTAGATTTTAAAATTTTCAAAAATCGTTTTTTGGCAAAATTATAAAAAAAAATTTAAGAAAGTTAAAATGTAAGCTTTTTATCCTTTTTATTTTTTTTAAAAACGCATCGATTGATCTATTTACGAACCCTTTAGCTCGTTTCGTATGGAGTTATCAAGCTTTTAAAAATGGAAAATTTTAATAATCAATTTTTGCTTCCTCATAGAGGAAGTATTGTTTTACCCTCAAATCCTCAATTGCAATTTTTTGACATTTCTCGACATAATTCGACCCCAGGATGTCAAAAATGATGTTTAGAAAAAATGTCCGGGTGTGTGTGTGTGTGTGTATGTTAACTTTACGTTTGGCCCAAGATCTCGAGAACCGTTATAATTAGAAACATCTTTTTTTTACCAAATAATAGGTCTCTCAGGGGGACAAATTCTGCCATATGTTCGAATCCGATCGATCAGTTCCAGATATATTTCTTTTAGATTTTAAAATTTTCAAAAAATCGTTTTTTGGCAAAATTATAAAAAAAAATTTAAGAAAGTTAAAATGTAAGCTTTTTATCCTTTTTATTTTTTAAAAACGCATCGATTGATCTATTTACGAACCCTTTAGCTCCGTTTCGTATGGAGTTTTCAAGCTTTTAAAAATGGAAAATTTTAATAATCAATTTTTGCTTCCTCATAGAGGAAGTATTGTTTTACCCTCAAATCCTCAATTGCAATTTTTTGACATTTCTCGACATAATTCGACCCCAGGATGTCAAAAATGATGTTTAGAAAAAATGTCCGGGTGTGTGTGTGTGTGTGTATGTTAACTTTACGTTTGGCCCAAGATCTCGAGAACCGTTATAGTTAGAAACATCTTTTTTTTACCAAATAATAGGTCTCTCAGGGGACAAATTCTGCCATATGTTCGAATCCGATCGATCAGTTCCAGATATATTTCTTTTAGATTTTAAAATTTTCAAAAAATCGTTTTTTGGCAAAATTATAAAAAAAAATTTAAGAAAGTTAAAATGTAAGCTTTTTATCCTTTTTATTTTTTAAAAACGCATCGATTGATCTATTTACGAACCCTTTAGCTCCGTTTCGTATGGAGTTATCAAGCTTTTAAAAATGGAAAATTTTAATAATCAATTTTTGCTTCCTCATAGAGGAAGTATTGTTTTACCCTCAAATCCTCAATTGCAATTTTTTGACATTTCTCGACATAATTCGACCCCAGGATGTCAAAAATGATGTTTAGAATAAATGTCCGGGTGTGTGTGTGTGTATGTTAACTTTACGTTTGGCCCAAGATCTCGAGAACCGTTATAGTTAGAAACATCTTTTTTTTACCAAATAATAGGTCTCTCAGGGGGACAAATTCTGCCATATGTTCGAATCCGATCGATCAGTTCCAGATATATTTCTTTTAGATTTTAAAATTTTCAAAAAATCGTTTTTTGGCAAAATTATAAAAAAAAATTTAAGAAAGTTAAAATGTAAGCTTTTTATCCTTTTTATTTTTTAAAAACGCATCGATTGATCTATTTACGAACCCTTTAGCTCCGTTTCGTATGGAGTTATCAAGCTTTTAAAAATGGAAAATTTTAATAATCAATTTTTGCTTCCTCATAGAGGAAGTATTGTTTTACCCTCAAATCCTCAATTGCAATTTTTTGACATTTCTCGACATAATTCGACCCCAGGATGTCAAAAATGATGTTTAGAAAAAATGTCCGGGTGTGTGTGTGTGTGTGTATGTTAACTTTACGTTTGGCCCAAGATCTCGAGAACCGTTATAGTTAGAAACATCTTTTTTTTACCAAATAATAGGTCTCTCAGGGGGAAAAATTCTGCCATATGTTCGAATCCGATCGATCAGTTCCAGATATATTTCTTTTAGATTTTAAAATTTTCAAAAAATCGTTTTTTGGCAAAATTATAAAAAAAAATTTAAGAAAGTTAAAATGTAAGCTTTTTATCCTTTTTATTTTTTAAAAACGCATCGATTGATCTATTTACGAACCCTTTAGCTCCGTTTCGTATGGAGTTATCAAGCTTTTAAAAATGGAAAATTTTAATAATCAATTTTTGCTTCCTCATAGAGGAAGTATTGTTTTACCCTCAAATCCTCAATTGCAATTTTTTGACATTTCTCGACATAATTCGACCCCAGGATGTCAAAAATGATGTTTAGAAAAAATGTCCGGGTGTGTGTGTGTGTGTGTATGTTAACTTTACGTTTGGCCCAAGATCTCGAGAACCGTTATAATTAGAAACATCTTTTTTTTACCAAATAATAGGTCTCTCAGGGGGACAAATTCTGCCATATGTTCGAATCCGATCGATCAGTTCCAGATATATTTCTTTTAGATTTTAAAATTTTCAAAAAATCGTTTTTTGGCAAAATTATAAAAAAAAATTTAAGAAAGTTAAAATGTAAGCTTTTTATCCTTTTTATTTTTTAAAAACGCATCGATTGATCTATTTACGAACCCTTTAGCTCCGTTTCGTATGGAGTTTTCAAGCTTTTAAAAATGGAAAATTTTAATAATCAATTTTTGCTTCCTCATAGAGGAAGTATTGTTTTACCCTCAAATCCTCAATTGCAATTTTTTGACATTTCTCGACATAATTCGACCCCAGGATGTCAAAAATGATGTTTAGAAAAAATGTCCGGGTGTGTGTGTGTGTGTGTATGTTAACTTTACGTTTGGCCCAAGATCTCGAGAACCGTTATAGTTAGAAACATCTTTTTTTTACCAAATAATAGGTCTCTCAGGGGGACAAATTCTGCCATATGTTCGAATCCGATCGATCAGTTCCAGATATATTTCTTTTAGATTTTAAAATTTTCAAAAAATCGTTTTTTGGCAAAATTATAAAAAAAAATTTAAGAAAGTTAAAATGTAAGCTTTTTATCCTTTTTATTTTTTAAAAACGCATCGATTGATCTATTTACGAACCCTTTAGCTCCGTTTCGTATGGAGTTATCAAGCTTTTAAAAATGGAAAATTTTAATAATCAATTTTTGCTTCCTCATAGAGGAAGTATTGTTTTACCCTCAAATCCTCAATTGCAATTTTTTGACATTTCTCGACATAATTCGACCCCAGGATGTCAAAAATGATGTTTAGAAAAAATGTCCGGGTGTGTGTGTGAGTGTGTATGTTAACTTTACGTTTGGCCCAAGATCTCGAGAACCGTTATAGTTAGAAACATCTTTTTTTTACCAAATAATAGGTCTCTCAGGGGGACAAATTCTGCCATATGTTCGAATCCGATCGATCAGTTCCAGATATATTTCTTTTAGATTTTAAAATTTTTAAAAAATCGTTTTTTGGCAAAATTATAAAAAAAAATTTAAGAAAGTTAAAATGTAAGCTTTTTATCCTTTTTATTTTTTAAAAACGCATCGATTGATCTATTTACGAACCCTTTAGCTCCGTTTCGTATGGAGTTATCAAGCTTTTAAAAATGGAAAATTTTAATAATCAATTTTTGCTTCCTCATAGAGGAAGTATTGTTTTACCCTCAAATCCTCAATTGCAATTTTTTGACATTTCTCGACATAATTCGACCCCAGGATGTCAAAAATGATGTTTAGAATAAATGTCCGGGTGTGTGTGTGTGTATGTTAACTTTACGTTTGGCCCAAGATCTCGAGAACCGTTATAGTTAGAAACATCTTTTTTTTACCAAATAATAGGTCTCTCAGGGGGACAAATTCTGCCATATGTTCGAATCCGATCGATCAGTTCCAGATATATTTCTTTTAGATTTTAAAATTTTCAAAAAATCGTTTTTTGGCAAAATTATAAAATAAAATTTAAGAAAGTTAAAATGTAAGCTTTTTATCCTTTTTATTTTTTAAAAACGCATCGATTGATCTATTTACGAACCCTTTAGCTCCGTTTCGTATGGAGTTATCAAGCTTTTAAAAATGGACAATTTTAATAATCAATTTTTGCTTCCTCATAGAGGAAGTATTGTTTTACCCTCAAATCCTCAATTGCAATTTTTTGACATTTCTCGACATAATTCGACCCCAGGATGTCAAAAATGATGTTTAGAAAAAATGTCCGGGTGTGTGTGTGTGTGTGTATGTTAACTTTACGTTTGGCCCAAGATCTCGAGAACCGTTATAGTTAGAAACATCTTTTTTTTACCAAATAATAGGTCTCTCAGGGGGACAAATTCTGCCATATGTTCGAATCCGATCGATCAGTTCCAGATATATTTCTTTTAGATTTTAAAATTTTCAGAAAATCGTTTTTTGGCAAAAT
Source organism: Ganaspis brasiliensis (assembly GCA_037103525.1). NCBI lineage: Eukaryota > Metazoa > Arthropoda > Insecta > Hymenoptera > Figitidae > Ganaspis > Ganaspis brasiliensis. The sequence continues at coordinate 2,521,139 of JAZKLR010000014.1, forward strand.
TATAAAAAAAAATTTAAGAAAGTTAAAATGTAAGCTTTTTATCCTTTTTATTTTTTAAAAACGCATCGATTGATCTATTTACGAACCCTTTAGCTCCGTTTCGTATGGAGTTATCAAGCTTTTAAAAATGGAAAATTTTAATAATCAATTTTTGCTTCCTCATAGAGGAAGTATTGTTTTACCCTCAAATCCTCAATTGCAATTTTTTGACATTTCTCGACATAATTCGACCCCAGGATGTCAAAAATGATGTTTAGAATAAATGTCCGGGTGTGTGTGTGTGTGTGTATGTTAACTTTACGTTTGGCCCAAGATCTCGAGAACCGTTATAGTTAGAAACATCTTTTTTTTACCAAATAATAGGTCTCTCAGGGGGACAAATTCTGCCATATGTTCGAATCCGATCGATCAGTTCCAGATATATTTCTTTTAGATTTTAAAATTTTCAAAAAATCGTTTTTTGGCAAAATTATAAAATAAAATTTAAGAAAGTTAAAATGTAAGCTTTTTATCCTTTTTATTTTTTAAAAACGCATCGATTGATCTATTTACGAACCCTTTAGCTCCGTTTCGTATGGAGTTATCAAGCTTTTAAAAATGGACAATTTTAATAATCAATTTTTGCTTCCTCATAGAGGAAGTATTGTTTTACCCTCAAATCCTCAATTGCAATTTTTTGACATTTCTCGACATAATTCGACCCCAGGATGTCAAAAATGATGTTTAGAAAAAATGTCCGGGTGTGTGTGTGTGTGTGTATGTTAACTTTACGTTTGGCCCAAGATCTTGAGAACCGTTATAGTTAGAAACATCTTTTTTTTACCAAATAATAGGTCTCTAAGGGGGACAAATTCTGCCATATGTTCGAATCCGATCGATCAGTTCCAGATATATTTCTTTTAGATTTTAAAATTTTCAAAAATTCGTTTTTTGGCAAAATTATAAAAAAAAATTTAAGAAAGTTAAAATGTAAGCTTTTTATCCTTTTTATTTTTTAAAAACGCATCGATTGATCTATTTACGAACCCTTTAGCTCCGTTTCGTATGGAGTTATCAAGCTTTTAAAAATGGAAAATTTTAATAATCAATTTTTGCTTTCTCATAGAGGAAGTATTGTTTTACCCTCAATTCCTCAATTGCAATTTTTTGACATTTCTCGACATAATTCGACCCCAGGATGTCAAAAATGATGTTTAGAAAAAATGTCCGGGTGTGAGTGTGTGTATGTTAACTTTACGTTTGGCCCAAGATCTCGAGAACCGTTATAGTCAGAAACATCTTTTTTTTACCAAATAATAGGTCTCTCAGGGGGACAAATTCTGCCATATGTTCGAATCCGATCGATCAGTTCCAGATATATTTCTTTTAGATTTTAAAATTTTCAAAAAATCGTTTTTTGGCAAAATTATAAAAAAAAATTTAAGAAAGTTAAAATGTAAGCTTTTTATCCTTTTTATTTTTTAAAAACGCATCGATTGATCTATTTACGAACCCTTTAGCTCCGTTTCGTATGGAGTTATCAAGCTTTTAAAAATGGAAAATTTTAATAATCAATTTTTGCTTTCTCATAGAGGAAGTATTGTTTTACCCTCAATTCCTCAATTGCAATTTTTTGACATTTCTCGACATAATTCGACCCCAGGATGTCAAAAATGATGTTTAGAAAAAATGTCCGGGTGTGAGTGTGTGTATGTTAACTTTACGTTTGGCCCAAGATCTCGAGAACCGTTATAGTCAGAAACATCTTTTTTTTACCAAATAATAGGTCTCTCAGGGGGACAAATTCTGCCATATGTTCGAATCCGATCGATCAGTTCCAGATATATTTCTTTTAGATTTTAAAATTTTCAAAAAATCGTTTTTTGGCAAAATTATAAAAAAAAATTTAAGAAAGTTAAAATGTAAGCGTTTTATCCTTTTTATTTTTTAAAAACGCATCGATTGATCTATTTACGAACCCTTTAGCTCCGTTTCGTATGGAGTTATCAAGCTTTTAAAAATGGACAATTTTAATAATCAATTTTTGCTTCCTCATAGAGGAAGTATTGTTTTACCCTCAAATCCTCAATTGCAATTTTTTGACATTTCTCGACATAATTCGACCCCAGGATGTCAAAAATGATGTTTAGAAAAAATGTCCGGGTGTGTGTGTGTGTATGTTAACTTTACGTTTGGCCCAAGATCTCGAGAACCGTTATAGTTAGAAACATCTTTTTTTTACCAAATAATAGTTCTCTAAGGGGGACAAATTCTGCCATATGTTCGAATCCGATCGATCAGTTCCAGATATATTTCTTTTAGATTTTAAAATTTTCAAAAATTCGTTTTTTGGCAAAATTATAAAAAAAAATTTAAGAAAGTTAAAATGTAAGCTTTTTATCCTTTTTATTTTTTAAAAACGCATCGATTGATCTATTTACGAACCCTTTAGCTCCGTTTCGTATGGAGTTATCAAGCTTTTAAAAATGGAAAATTTTAATAATCAATTTTTGCTTCCTCATAGAGGAAGTATTGTTTTACCCTCAAATCCTCAATTGCAATTTTTTGACATTTCTCGACATAATTCGACCCCAGGATGTCAAAAATGATGTTTAGAAAAAATGTCCGGGTGTGTGTGTGTGTGTGTATGTTAACTTTACGTTTGGCCCAAGATCTCGAGAACCGTTATAGTTAGAAACATCTTTTTTTTACCAAATAATAGGTCTCTCAGGGGGACAAATTCTGCCATATGTTCGAATCCGATCGATCAGTTCCAGATATATTTCTTTTAGATTTTAAAATTTTCAAAAAATCGTTTTTTGGCAAAATTATAAAAAAAAATTTAAGAAAGTTAAAATGTAAGCTTTTTATCCTTTTTATTTTTTAAAAACGCATCGATTGATCTATTTACGAACCCTTTAGCTCCGTTTCGTATGGAGTTATCAAGCTTTTAAAAATGGAAAATTTTAATAATCAATTTTTGCTTCCTCATAGAGGAAGTATTGTTTTACCCTCAAATCCTCAATTGCAATTTTTTGACATTTCTCGACATAATTCGACCCCAGGATGTCAAAAATGATGTTTAGAAAAAATGTCCGGGTGTGTGTGTGTGTATGTTAACTTTACGTTTGGCCCAAGATCTCGAGAACCGTTATAGTTAGAAACATCTTTTTTTTACCAAATAATAGGTCTCTCAGGGGGACAAATTCTGCCATATGTTCGAATCCGATCGATCAGTTCCAGATATATTTCTTTTAGATTTTAAAATTTTCAAAAAATCGTTTTTTTGCAAAATTATAAAAAAAAATTTAAGAAAGTTAAAATGTAAGCTTTTTATCTTTTTTATTTTTTAAAAACGCATCGATTGATCTATTTACGAACCCTTTAGCTCCGTTTCGTATGGAGTTATCAAGCTTTTAAAAATGGAAAATTTTAATAATCAATTTTTGCTTCCTCATAGAGGAAGTATTGTTTTACCCTCAAATCCTCAATTGCAATTTTTTGACATTTCTCGACATAATTCGACCCCAGGATGTCAAAAATGATGTTTAGAAAAAATGTCCGGGTGTGTGTGTGTGTGTGTATGTTAACTTTACGTTTGGCCCAAGATCTCGAGAACCGTTATAGTTAGAAACATCTTTTTTTTACCAAATAATAGTTCTCTAAGGGGGACAAATTCTGCCATATGTTCGAATCCGATCGATCAGTTCCAGATATATTTCTTTTAGATTTTAAAATTTTCAAAAATTCGTTTTTTGGCAAAATTATAAAAAAAAATTTAAGAAAGTTAAAATGTAAGCTTTTTATCCTTTTTATTTTTTAAAAACGCATCGATTGATCTATTTACGAACCCTTTAGCTCCGTTTCGTATGGAGTTATCAAGCTTTTAAAAATGGAAAATTTTAATAATCAATTTTTGCTTTCTCATAGAGGAAGTATTGTTTTACCCTCAATTCCTCAATTGCAATTTTTTGACATTTCTCGACATAATTCGACCCCAGGATGTCAAAAATGATGTTTAGAAAAAATGTCCGGGTGTGTGTGTGTGTATGTTAACTTTACGTTTGGCCCAAGATCTCGAGAACCGTTATAGTTAGAAACATCTTTTTTTTACCAAATAATAGGTCTCTCAGGGGGACAAATTCTGCCATATGTTCGAATCCGATCGATCAGTTCCAGATATATTTCTTTTAGATTTCAAAATTTTCAAAAAATCGTTTTTTGGCAAAATTATAAAAAAAAATTTAAGAAAGTTAAAATGTAAGCTTTTTATCCTTTTTATTTTTTAAAAACGCATCGATTGATCTATTTACGAACCCTTTAGCTCCGTTTCGTATGGAGTTATCAAGCTTTTAAAAATGGACAATTTTAATAATCAATTTTTGCTTCCTCATAGAGGAAGTATTGTTTTACCCTCAAATCCTCAATTGCAATTTTTTGACATTTCTCGACATAATTCGACCCCAGGATGTCAAAAATGATGTTTAGAAAAAATGTCCGGGTGTGTGTGTGTGTATGTTAACTTTACGTTTGGCCCAAGATCTCGAGAACCGTTATAGTTAGAAACATCTTTTTTTTACCAAATAATAGGTCTCTCAGGGGGACAAATTCTGCCATATGTTCGAATCCGATCGATCAGTTCCAGATATATTTCTTTTAGATTTTAAAATTTTCAAAAAATCGTTTTTTTGCAAAATTATAAAAAAAAATTTAAGAAAGTTAAAATGTAAGCTTTTTATCTTTTTTATTTTTTAAAAACGCATCGATTGATCTATTTACGAACCCTTTAGCTCCGTTTCGTATGGAGTTATCAAGCTTTTAAAAATGGAAAATTTTAATAATCAATTTTTGCTTCCTCATAGAGGAAGTATTGTTTTACCCTCAAATCCTCAATTGCAATTTTTTGACATTTCTCGACATAATTCGACCCCAGGATGTCAAAAATGATGTTTAGAAAAAATGTCCGGGTGTGTGTGTGTGTGTGTATGTTAACTTTACGTTTGGCCCAAGATCTCGAGAACCGTTATAGTTAGAAACATCTTTTTTTTACCAAATAATAGTTCTCTAAGGGGGACAAATTCTGCCATATGTTCGAATCCGATCGATCAGTTCCAGATATATTTCTTTTAGATTTTAAAATTTTCAAAAATTCGTTTTTTGGCAAAATTATAAAAAAAAATTTAAGAAAGTTAAAATGTAAGCTTTTTATCCTTTTTATTTTTTAAAAACGCATCGATTGATCTATTTACGAACCCTTTAGCTCCGTTTCGTATGGAGTTATCAAGCTTTTAAAAATGGAAAATTTTAATAATCAATTTTTGCTTTCTCATAGAGGAAGTATTGTTTTACCCTCAATTCCTCAATTGCAATTTTTTGACATTTCTCGACATAATTCGACCCCAGGATGTCAAAAATGATGTTTAGAAAAAATGTCCGGGTGTGTGTGTGTGTATGTTAACTTTACGTTTGGCCCAAGATCTCGAGAACCGTTATAGTTAGAAACATCTTTTTTTTACCAAATAATAGGTCTCTCAGGGGGACAAATTCTGCCATATGTTCGAATCCGATCGATCAGTTCCAGATATATTTCTTTTAGATTTTAAAATTTTCAAAAAATCGTTTTTTGGCAAAATTATAAAAAAAAATTTAAGAAAGTTAAAATGTAAGCTTTTTATCCTTTTTATTTTTTAAAAACGCATCGATTGATCTATTTACGAACCCTTTAGCTCCGTTTCGTATGGAGTTATCAAGCTTTTAAAAATGGACAATTTTAATAATCAATTTTTGCTTCCTCATAGAGGAAGTATTGTTTTACCCTCAAATCCTCAATTGCAATTTTTTGACATTTCTCGACATAATTCGACCCCAGGATGTCAAAAATGATGTTTAGAAAAAATGTCCGGGTGTGTGTGTGTGTGTGTATGTTAACTTTACGTTTGGCCCAAGATCTCGAGAACCGTTATAGTTAGAAACATCTTTTTTTTACCAAATAATAGGTCTCTCAGGGGGACAAATTCTGCCATATGTTCGAATCCGATCGATCAGTTCCAGATATATTTCTTTTAGATTTTAAAATTTTCAAAAAATCGTTTTTTGGCAAAATTATAAAAAAAAATTTAAGAAAGTTAAAATGTAAGCTTTTTATCCTTTTTATTTTTTAAAAACGCATCGATTGATCTATTTACGAACCCTTTAGCTCCGTTTCGTATGGAGTTATCAAGCTTTTAAAAATGGAAAATTTTAATAATCAATTTTTGCGTCCTCATAGAGGAAGTATTGTTTTACCCTCAAATCCTCAATTGCAATTTTTTGACATTTCTCGACATAATTCGACCCCAGGATGTCAAAAATGATGTTTAGAAAAAATGTCCGGGTGTGTGTGTGTGTGTGTATGTTAACTTTACGTTTGGCCCAAGATCTCGAGAACCGTTATAGTTAGAAACATCTTTTTTTTACCAAATAATAGGTCTCTCAGGGGGACAAATTCTGCCATATGTTCGAATCCGATCGATCAGTTCCAGATATATTTCTTTTAGATTTTAAAATTTTCAAAAAATCGTTTTTTGGCAAAATTATAAAAAAAAATTTAAGAAAGTTAAAATGTAAGCTTTTTATCCTTTTTATTTTTTAAAAACGCATCGATTGATCTATTTACGAACCCTTTAGCTCCGTTTCGTATGGAGTTATCAAGCTTTTAAAAATGGAAAATTTTAATAATCAATTTTTGCTTCCTCATAGAGGAAGTATTGTTTTACCCTCAAATCCTCAATTGCAATTTTTTGACATTTCTCGACATAATTCGACCCCAGGATGTCAAAAATGATGTTTAGAAAAAATGTCCGGGTGTGTGTGTGTGTATGTTAACTTTACGTTTGGCCCAAGATCTCGAGAACCGTTATAGTTAGAAACATCTTTTTTTTACCAAATAATAGGTCTCTCAGGGGAACAAATTCTGCCATATGTTCGAATCCGATCGATCAGTTCCAGATATATTTCTTTTAGATTTTAAAATTTTCAAAAAATCGTTTTTTGGCAAAATTATAAAAAAAAATTTAAGAAAGTTAAAATGTAAGCTTTTTATCCTTTTTATTTTTTAAAAACGCATCGATTGATCTATTTACGAACCCTTTAGCTCCGTTTCGTATGGAGTTATCAAGCTTTTAAAAATGGAAAATTTTAATAATCAATTTTTGCTTCCTCATAGAGGAAGTATTGTTTTACCCTCAAATCCTCAATTGCAATTTTTTGACATTTCTCGACATAATTCGACCCCAGGATGTCAAAAATGATGTTTAGAAAAAATGTCCGGGTGTGTGTGTGTGTATGTTAACTTTACGTTTGGCCCAAGATCTCGAGAACCGTTATAGTTAGAAACATCTTTTTTTTACCAAATAATAGGTCTCTCAGGGGGACAAATTCTGCCATATGTTCGAATCCGATCGATCAGTTCCAGATATATTTCTTTTAGATTTTAAAATTTTCAAAAAATCGTTTTTTTGCAAAATTATAAAAAAAAATTTAAGAAAGTTAAAATGTAAGCTTTTTATCTTTTTTATTTTTTAAAAACGCATCGATTGATCTATTTACGAACCCTTTAGCTCCGTTTCGTATGGAGTTATCAAGCTTTTAAAAATGGAAAATTTTAATAATCAATTTTTGCTTCCTCATAGAGGAAGTATTGTTTTACCCTCAAATCCTCAATTGCAATTTTTTGACATTTCTCGACATAATTCGACCCCAGGATGTCAAAAATGATGTTTAGAAAAAATGTCCGGGTGTGTGTGTGTGTGTGTATGTTAACTTTACGTTTGGCCCAAGATCTCGAGAACCGTTATAGTTAGAAACATCTTTTTTTTACCAAATAATAGTTCTCTAAGGGGGACAAATTCTGCCATATGTTCGAATCCGATCGATCAGTTCCAGATATATTTCTTTTAGATTTTAAAATTTTCAAAAATTCGTTTTTTGGCAAAATTATAAAAAAAAATTTAAGAAAGTTAAAATGTAAGCTTTTTATCCTTTTTATTTTTTAAAAACGCATCGATTGATCTATTTACGAACCCTTTAGCTCCGTTTCGTATGGAGTTATCAAGCTTTTAAAAATGGAAAATTTTAATAATCAATTTTTGCTTTCTCATAGAGGAAGTATTGTTTTACCCTCAATTCCTCAATTGCAATTTTTTGACATTTCTCGACATAATTCGACCCCAGGATGTCAAAAATGATGTTTAGAAAAAATGTCCGGGTGTGTGTGTGTGTATGTTAACTTTACGTTTGGCCCAAGATCTCGAGAACCGTTATAGTTAGAAACATCTTTTTTTTACCAAATAATAGGTCTCTCAGGGGGACAAATTCTGCCATATGTTCGAATCCGATCGATCAGTTCCAGATATATTTCTTTTAGATTTTAAAATTTTCAAAAAATCGTTTTTTGGCAAAATTATAAAAAAAAATTTAAGAAAGTTAAAATGTAAGCTTTTTATCCTTTTTATTTTTTAAAAACGCATCGATTGATCTATTTACGAACCCTTTAGCTCCGTTTCGTATGGAGTTATCAAGCTTTTAAAAATGGAAAATTTTAATAATCAATTTTTGCTTCCTCATAGAGGAAGTATTGTTTTACCCTCAAATCCTCAATTGCAATTTTTTGACATTTCTCGACATAATTCGACCCCAGGATGTCAAAAATGATGTTTAGAAAAAATGTCCGGGTGTGTGTGTGTGTATGTTAACTTTACGTTTGGCCCAAGATCTCGAGAACCGTTATAGTTAGAAACATCTTTTTTTTACCAAATAATAGGTCTCTCAGGGGGACAAATTCTGCCATATGTTCGAATCCGATCGATCAGTTCCAGATATATTTCTTTTAGATTTTAAAATTTTCAAAAAATCGTTTTTTTTGCAAAATTATAAAAAAAAATTTAAGAAAGTTAAAATGTAAGCTTTTTATCTTTTTTATTTTTTAAAAACGCATCGATTGATCTATTTACGAACCCTTTAGCTCCGTTTCGTATGGAGTTATCAAGCTTTTAAAAATGGAAAATTTTAATAATCAATTTTTGCTTCCTCATAGAGGAAGTATTGTTTTACCCTCAAATCCTCAATTGCAATTTTTTGACATTTCTCGACATAATTCGACCCCAGGATGTCAAAAATGATGTTTAGAAAAAATGTCCGGGTGTGTGTGTGTGTGTGTATGTTAACTTTACGTTTGGCCCAAGATCTCGAGAACCGTTATAGTTAGAAACATCTTTTTTTTACCAAATAATAGTTCTCTAAGGGGGACAAATTCTGCCATATGTTCGAATCCGATCGATCAGTTCCAGATATATTTCTTTTAGATTTTAAAATTTTCAAAAATTCGTTTTTTGGCAAAATTATAAAAAAAAATTTAAGAAAGTTAAAATGTAAGCTTTTTATCCTTTTTATTTTTTAAAAACGCATCGATTGATCTATTTACGAACCCTTTAGCTCCGTTTCGTATGGAGTTATCAAGCTTTTAAAAATGGAAAATTTTAATAATCAATTTTTGCTTTCTCATAGAGGAAGTATTGTTTTACCCTCAATTCCTCAATTGCAATTTTTTGACATTTCTCGACATAATTCGACCCCAGGATGTCAAAAATGATGTTTAGAAAAAATGTCCGGGTGTGTGTGTGTGTATGTTAACTTTACGTTTGGCCCAAGATCTCGAGAACCGTTATAGTTAGAAACATCTTTTTTTTACCAAATAATAGGTCTCTCAGGGGGACAAATTCTGCCATATGTTCGAATCCGATCGATCAGTTCCAGATATATTTCTTTTAGATTTTAAAATTTTCAAAAAATCGTTTTTTGGCAAAATTATAAAAAAAAATTTAAGAAAGTTAAAATGTAAGCTTTTTATCCTTTTTATTTTTTAAAAACGCATCGATTGATCTATTTACGAACCCTTTAGCTCCGTTTCGTATGGAGTTATCAAGCTTTTAAAAATGGACAATTTTAATAATCAATTTTTGCTTCCTCATAGAGGAAGTATTGTTTTACCCTCAAATCCTCAATTGCAATTTTTTGACATTTCTCGACATAATTCGACCCCAGGATGTCAAAAATGATGTTTAGAAAAAATGTCCGGGTGTGTGTGTGTGTGTGTATGTTAACTTTACGTTTGGCCCAAGATCTCGAGAACCGTTATAGTTAGAAACATCTTTTTTTTACCAAATAATAGGTCTCTCAGGGGGACAAATTCTGCCATATGTTCGAATCCGATCGATCAGTTCCAGATATATTTCTTTTAGATTTTAAAATTTTCAAAAAATCGTTTTTTGGCAAAATTATAAAAAAAAATTTAAGAAAGTTAAAATGTAAGCTTTTTATCCTTTTTATTTTTTAAAAACGCATCGATTGATCTATTTACGAACCCTTTAGCTCCGTTTCGTATGGAGTTATCAAGCTTTTAAAAATGGAAAATTTTAATAATCAATTTTTGCTTCCTCATAGAGGAAGTATTGTTTTACCCTCAAATCCTCAATTGCAATTTTTTGGCATTTCTCGACATAATTCGACCCCAGGATGTCAAAAATGATGTTTAGAAAAAATGTCCGGGTGTGTGTGTGTGTGTGTATGTTAACTTTACGTTTGGCCCAAGATCTCGAGAACCGTTATAGTTAGAAACATCTTTTTTTTACCAAATAATAGGTCTCTCAGGGGACAAATTCTGCCATATGTTCGAATCCGATCTATCAGTTCCAGATATATTTCTTTTAGATTTTAAAATTTTCAAAAATCGTTTTTGGCAAAATTATAAAAAAAAATTTAAGAAAGTTAAAATGTAAGCTTTTTATCCTTTTTATTTTTTAAAAACGCATCGATTGATCTATTTACGAACCCTTTAGCTCCGTTTCGTATGGAGTTATCAAGCTTTTAAAAATGGAAAATTTTAATAATCAATTTTTGCTTCCTCATAGAGGAAGTATTGTTTTACCCTCAAATCCTCAATTGCAATTTTTTGACATTTCTCGACATAATTCGACCCCAGGATGTCAAAAATGCTGTTTAGAAAAAATGTCCGGGTGTGTGTGTGAGTGTGTATGTTAACTTTACGTTTGGCCCAAGATCTCGAGAACCGTTATAGTTAGAAACATCTTTTTTTTACCAAATAATAGGTCTCTCAGGGGGACAAATTCTGCCATATGTTCGAATCCGATCGATCAGTTCCAGATATATTTCTTTTAGATTTTAAAATTCTTAAAAAATCGTTTTTTGGCAAAATTATAAAAAAAAATTTAAGAAAGTTAAAATGTAAGCTTTTTATCCTTTTTATTTTTTAAAAACGCATCGATTGATCTATTTACGAACCCTTTAGCTCCGTTTCGTATGGAGTTATCAAGCTTTTAAAAATGGAAAATTTTAATAATCAATTTTTGCTTCCTCATAGAGGAAGTATTGTTTTACCCTCAAATCCTCAATTGCAATTTTTTGACATTTCTCGACATAATTCGACCCCAGGATGTCAAAAATGATGTTTAGAATAAATGTCCGGGTGTGTGTGTGTGTATGTTAACTTTACGTTTGGCCCAAGATCTCGAGAACCGTTATAGTTAGAAACATCTTTTTTTTACCAAATAATAGGTCTCTCAGGGGGACAAATTCTGCCATATGTTCGAATCCGATCGATCAGTTCCAGATATATTTCTTTTAGATTTTAAAATTTTCAAAAAATCGTTTTTTGGCAAAATTATAAAATAAAATTTAAGAAAGTTAAAATGTAAGCTTTTTATCCTTTTTATTTTTTAAAAACGCATCGATTGATCTATTTACGAACCCTTGAGCTCCGTTTTGTATGAAGTTATCAAGCTTTTAAAAATGGACAATTTTAATAATCAATTTTTGCTTCCTCATAGAGGAAGTATTGTTTTACCCTCAAATCCTCAATTGCAATTTTTTGACATTTCTCGACATAATTCGACCCCAGGATGTCAAAAATGATGTTTAGAAAAAATGTCCGGGTGTGTGTGTGTGTGTATGTTAACTTTACGTTTGGCCCAAGATCTCGAGAACCGTTATAGTTAGAAACATCTTTTTTTTACCAAATAATAGGTCTCTCAGGGGGACAAATTCTGCCATATGTTCGAATCCGATCGATCAGTTCCAGATATATTTCTTTTAGATTTTAAAATTTTCAGAAAATCGTTTTTTGGCAAAATTATAAAAAAAAATTTAAGAAAGTTAAAATGTAAGCTTTTTATCCTTTTTATTTTTTAAAAACGCATCGATTGATCTATTTACGAACCCTTTAGCTCCGTTTCGTATGGAGTTATCAAGCTTTTAAAAATGGAAAATTTTAATAATCAATTTTTGCTTCCTCATAGAGGAAGTATTGTTTTACCCTCAAATCCTCAATTGCAATTTTTTGACATTTCTCGACATAATTCGACCCCAGGATGTCAAAAATGATGTTTAGAATAAATGTCCGGGTGTGTGTGTGTGTATGTTAACTTTACGTTTGGCCCAAGATCTCGAGAACCGTTATAGTTAGAAACATCTTTTTTTTACCAAATAATAGGTCTCTCAGGGGGACAAATTCTGCCATATGTTCGAATCCGATCGATCAGTTCCAGATATATTTCTTTTAGATTTTAAAATTTTCAAAAAATCGTTTTTTGGCAAAATTATAAAATAAAATTTAAGAAAGTTAAAATGTAAGCTTTTTATCCTTTTTATTTTTTAAAAACGCATCGATTGATCTATTTACGAACCCTTTAGCTCCGTTTCGTATGGAGTTATCAAGCTTTTAAAAATGGACAATTTTAATAATCAATTTTTGCTTCCTCATAGAGGAAGTATTGTTTTACCCTCAAATCCTCAATTGCAATTTTTTGACATTTCTCGACATAATTCGACCCCAGGATGTCAAAAATGATGTTTAGAAAAAATGTCCGGGTGTGTGTGTGTGTGTATGTTAACTTTACGTTTGGCCCAAGATCTCGAGAACCGTTATAGTTAGAAACATCTTTTTTTTACCAAATAATAGGTCTCTCAGGGGGACAAATTCTGCCATATGTTCGAATCCGATCGATCAGTTCCAGATATATTTCTTTTAGATTTTAAAATTTTCAGAAAATCGTTTTTTTGGCAAAATTATAAAAAAAAATTTAAGAAAGTTAAAATGTAAGCTTTTTATCCTTTTTATTTTTTAAAAACGCATCGATTGATCTATTTACGAACCCTTTAGCTCCGTTTCGTATGGAGTTATCAAGCTTTTAAAAATGGAAAATTTTAATAATCAATTTTTGCTTCCTCATAGAGGAAGTATTGTTTTACCCTCAAATCCTCAATTGCAATTTTTTGACATTTCTCGACATAATTCGACCCCAGGATGTCAAAAATGATGTTTAGAAAAAATGTCCGGGTGTGTGTGTGTGTATGTTAACTTTACGTTTGGCCCAAGATCTCGAGAACCGTTATAGTTAGAAACATCTTTTTTTTACCAAATAATAGGTCTCTCAGGGGGACAAATTCTGCCATATGTTCGAATCCGATCGATCAGTTCCAGATATATTTCTTTTAGATTTTAAAATTTTCAGAAAATCGTTTTTTGGCAAAATTATAAAAAAAAATTTAAGAAAGTTAAAATGTAAGCTTTTTATCCTTTTTATTTTTTAAAAACGCATCGATTGATCTATTTACGAACCCTTTAGCTCCGTTTCGTATGGAGTTATCAAGCTTTTAAAAATGGACAATTTTAATAATCAATTTTTTCTTCCTCATAGAGGAAGTATTGTTTTACCCTCAAATCCTCAATTGCAATTTTTTGACATTTCTCGACATAATTCGACCCCAGGATGTCAAAAATGATGTTTAGAAAAAATGTCCGGGTGTGTGTGTGTGTATGTTAACTTTACGTTTGGCCCAAGATCTCGAGAACCGTTATAGTTAGAAACATCTTTTTTTTACCAAATAATAGGTCTCTCAGGGGGACAAATTCTGCCATATGTTCGAATCCGATCGATCAGTTCCAGATATATTTCTTTTAGATTTTAAAATTTTCAGAAAATCGTTTTTTGGCAAAATTATAAAAAAAAATTTAAGAAAGTTAAAATGTAAGCTTTTTATCCTTTTTATTTTTTAAAAACGCATTGATTGATCTATTTACGAACCCTTTATCTCCGTTTCGTATGGAGTTATCAAGCTTTTAAAAATGGAAAATTTTAATAATCAATTTTTGCTTCCTCATAGAGGAAGTATTGTTTTACCCTCAAATCCTCAATTGCAATTTTTTGACATTTCTCGACATAATTCGACCCCAGGATGTCAAAAATGATGTTCAGAAAAAATGTCCGGGTGTGTGTGTGTGTATGTTAACTTTACGTTTGGCCCAAGATCTCGAGAACCGTTATAGTTAGAAACATCTTTTTTTTACCAAATAATAGGTCTCTCAGGGGGACAAATTCTGCCATATGTTCGAATCCGATCGATCAGTTCCAGATATATTTCTTTTAGATTTTAAAATTTTCAGAAAATCGTTTTTTGGCAAAATTATAAAAAAAAATTTAAGAAAGTTAAAATGTAAGCTTTTTATCCTTTTTATTTTTTAAAAACGCATCGATTGATCTATTTACGAACCCTTTAGCTCCGTTTCGTATGGAGTTATCAAGCTTTTAAAAATGGAAAATTTTAATAATCAATTTTTGCTTCCTCATAGAGGAAGTATTGTTTTACCCTCAAATCCTCAATTGCAATTTTTTGACATTTCTCGACATAATTCGACCCCAGGATGTCAAAAATGATGTTTAGAAAAAATGTCCGGGTGTGTGTGTGTGTGTATGTTAACTTTACGTTTGGCCCAAGATCTCGAGAACCGTTATAGTTAGAAACATCTTTTTTTTACCAAATAATAGGTCTCTCAGGGGGACAAATTCTGCCATATGTTCGAATCCGATCGATCAGTTCCAGATATATTTCTTTTAGATTTTAAAATTTTCAGAAAATCGTTTTTTGGCAAAATTATAAAAAAAAATTTAAGAAAGTTAAAATGTAAGCTTTTTATCCTTTTTATTTTTCAAAAACGCATCGATTGATCTATTTACGAACCCTTTAGCTCCGTTTCGTATGGAGTTATCAAGCTTTTAAAAATAGAAAATTTTAATAATCAATTTTTGCTTCCTCATAGAGGAAGTATTGTTTTACCCTCAAATCCTCAATTGCAATTTTTTGACATTTCTCGACATAATTCGACCCCAGGATGTCAAAAATGATGTTTAGAAAAAATGTCCGGGTGTGTGTGTGAGTGTGTATGTTAACTTTACGTTTGGCCCAAGATCTCGAGAACCGTTATAGTTAGAAACATCTTTTTTTTACCAAATAATAGGTCTCTCAGGGGGACAAATTCTGCCATATGTTCGAATCCGATCGATCAGTTCCAGATATATTTCTTTTAGATTTTAAAATTTTCAGAAAATCGTTTTTTGGCAAAATTATAAAAAAAAATTTAAGAAAGTTAAAATATAAGCTTTTTATCCTTTTTATTTTTTAAAAACGCATCGATTGATCTATTTACGAACCCTTTAGCTCCGTTTCGTATGGAGTTATCAAGCTTTTAAAAATGGAAAATTTTAATAATCAATTTTTGCTTCCTCATAGAGGAAGTATTGTTTTACCCTCAAATCCTCAATTGCAATTTTTTGACATTTCTCGACATAATTCGACCACAGGATGTCAAAAATGATGTTTAGAAAAAATGTCCGGGTGTGTGTGTGTGTGTATGTTAACTTTACGTTTGGCCCAAGATCTCGAGAACCGTTATAGTTAGAAACATCTTTTTTTTACCAAATAATAGGTCTCTCAGGGGGACAAATTCTGCCATATGTTCGAATCCGATCGATCAGTTCCAGATATATTTCTTTTAGATTTTAAAATTTTCAAAAAATCGTTTTTTGGCAAAATTATAAAAAAAAATTTAAGAAAGTTAAAATGTAAGCTTTTTATCCTTTTTATTTTTTAAAAACGCATCGATTGATCTATTTACGAACCCTTTAGCTCCGTTTCGTATGGAGTTATCAAGCTTTTAAAAATGGACAATTTTAATAATCAATTTTTGCTTCCTCATAGAGGAAGTATTGTTTTACCCTCAAATCCTCAATTGCAATTTTTTGACATTTCTCGACATAATTCGACCCCAGGATGTCAAAAATGATGTTTAGAAAAAATGTCCGGGTGTGTGTGTGTGTGTATGTTAACTTTACGTTTGGCCCAAGATCTCGAGAACCGTTATAGTTAGAAACATCTTTTTTTTACCAAATAATAGGTCTCTCAGGGGGACAAATTCTGCCATATGTTCGAATCCGATCGATCAGTTCCAGATATATTTCTTTTAGATTTTAAAATTTTCAAAAAATCGTTTTTTGGCAAAATTATAAAATAAAATTTAAGAAAGTTAAAATGTAAGCTTTTTATCCTTTTTATTTTTTAAAAACGCATCGATTGATCTATTTACGAACCCTTTAGCTCCGTTTCGTATGGAGTTATCAAGCTTTTAAAAATGGACAATTTTAATAATCAATTTTTGCTTCCTCATAGAGGAAGTATTGTTTTACCCTCAAATCCTCAATTGCAATTTTTTGACATTTCTCGACATAATTCGACCCCAGGATGTCAAAAATGATGTTTAGAAAAAATGTCCGGGTGTGTGTGTGTGTGTATGTTAACTTTACGTTTGGCCCAAGATCTCGAGAACCGTTATAGTTAGAAACATCTTTTTTTTACCAAATAATAGGTCTCTCAGGGGGACAAATTCTGCCATATGTTCGAATCCGATCGATCAGTTCCAGATATATTTCTTTTAGATTTTAAAATTTTCAGAAAATCGTTTTTTGGCAAAATTATAAAAAAAAAATTTAAGAAAGTTAAAATGTAAGCTTTTTATCCTTTTTATTTTTCAAAAACGCATCGATTGATCTATTTACGAACCCTTTAGCTCCGTTTCGTATGGAGTTATCAAGCTTTTAAAAATAGAAAATTTTAATAATCAATTTTTGCTTCCTCATAGAGGAAGTATTGTTTTACCCTCAAATCCTCAATTGCAATTTTTTGACATTTCTCGACATAATTCGACCCCAGGATGTCAAAAATGATGTTTAGAAAAAATGTCCGGGTGTGTGTGTGAGTGTGTATGTTAACTTTACGTTTGGCCCAAGATCTCGAGAACCGTTATAGTTAGAAACATCTTTTTTTTACCAAATAATAGGTCTCTCAGGGGGACAAATTCTGCCATATGTTCGAATCCGATCGATCAGTTCCAGATATATTTCTTTTAGATTTTAAAATTTTCAGAAAATCGTTTTTTGGCAAAATTATAAAAAAAAATTTAAGAAAGTTAAAATATAAGCTTTTTATCCTTTTTATTTTTTAAAAACGCATCGATTGATCTATTTACGAACCCTTTAGCTCCGTTTCGTATGGAGTTATCAAGCTTTTAAAAATGGAAAATTTTAATAATCAATTTTTGCTTCCTCATAGAGGAAGTATTGTTTTACCCTCAAATCCTCAATTGCAATTTTTTGACATTTCTCGACATAATTCGACCACAGGATGTCAAAAATGATGTTTAGAAAAAATGTCCGGGTGTGTGTGTGTGTGTATGTTAACTTTACGTTTGGCCCAAGATCTCGAGAACCGTTATAGTTAGAAACATCTTTTTTTTACCAAATAATAGGTCTCTCAGGGGGACAAATTCTGCCATATGTTCGAATCCGATCGATCAGTTCCAGATATATTTCTTTTAGATTTTAAAATTTTCAAAAAATCGTTTTTTGGCAAAATTATAAAAAAAAATTTAAGAAAGTTAAAATGTAAGCTTTTTATCCTTTTTATTTTTTAAAAACGCATCGATTGATCTATTTACGAACCCTTTAGCTCCGTTTCGTATGGAGTTATCAAGCTTTTAAAAATGGACAATTTTAATAATCAATTTTTGCTTCCTCATAGAGGAAGTATTGTTTTACCCTCAAATCCTCAATTGCAATTTTTTGACATTTCTCGACATAATTCGACCCCAGGATGTCAAAAATGATGTTTAGAAAAAATGTCCGGGTGTGTGTGTGTGTGTATGTTAACTTTACGTTTGGCCCAAGATCTCGAGAACCGTTATAGTTAGAAACATCTTTTTTTTACCAAATAATAGGTCTCTCAGGGGGACAAATTCTGCCATATGTTCGAATCCGATCGATCAGTTCCAGATATATTTCTTTTAGATTTTAAAATTTTCAAAAAATCGTTTTTTGGCAAAATTATAAAATAAAATTTAAGAAAGTTAAAATGTAAGCTTTTTATCCTTTTTATTTTTTAAAAACGCATCGATTGATCTATTTACGAACCCTTTAGCTCCGTTTCGTATGGAGTTATCAAGCTTTTAAAAATGGACAATTTTAATAATCAATTTTTGCTTCCTCATAGAGGAAGTATTGTTTTACCCTCAAATCCTCAATTGCAATTTTTTGACATTTCTCGACATAATTCGACCCCAGGATGTCAAAAATGATGTTTAGAAAAAATGTCCGGGTGTGTGTGTGTGTGTATGTTAACTTTACGTTTGGCCCAAGATCTCGAGAACCGTTATAGTTAGAAACATCTTTTTTTTACCAAATAATAGGTCTCTCAGGGGGACAAATTCTGCCATATGTTCGAATCCGATCGATCAGTTCCAGATATATTTCTTTTAGATTTTAAAATGTTCAAAAAATCGTTTTTTGGCAAAATTATAAAATAAAATTTAAGAAAGTTAAAATGTAAGCTTTTTATCCTTTTTATTTTTTAAAAACGCATCGATTGACCTATTTACGAACCTTATAGTACAATTTTTTTTTTTTTTAAGTCCCACATGCGTCTTTGACATTTTAGTTCTGTCCTTTTATAAGAAAACTGTTAAGGGGAGGTTACCGTTCTCAATGGTGAAACATTCATGAAATTTGGGGATTTTTTTTTTTCATAGACGAAAATATTTGTTGAATTGCGGTTTTTTTTATTTAAATAGTACATAATTATTTAAACATATTCAAGAAACATGGCGTCAATCTGATCACACCTCTTAGAGACATCGCGAAGTTTTTGAGATATTTTTATAGTTTTAAATAACCAGTTGTCGGAATAAACGTTTATTATATCAATTATTTATTGATCTTCGTTGCTAATTGATAATTTTAATCTTATTGAGCGTTCTAGGTTATTTTAGTGGTCTGTTGTGACTTCTAACCTTAAATACAAAACGTGTTCGAACACGATATTTTACTTAGTGACTATAAAGACTGTTTCTTTTTTCTTATAAAAGTTGTGGAACGAGAGTGCTTCCTCTTCGCATCATTGTGATTATTTAATAATAGCAATCTGATGCCTATTAATTATTGATTCTCTGTGCCGGTGTTTCATAACCTCAAACCCGCCGTACACGTGCTTTACATTTTGCTACACTTGAGTTTAATCATGACTGAAACTCAAACTACACTGTCAGTGTATAATATCTGCAGAAGATGCAAAGCTGCGGTTGTTAATGAGGTAGTTTCCTGCTCTGGATGTTCTGCCAGTTATCACCCTGGTTGTGCTATCAGGTGTGATAAATTACCTAACGGATCTTTCGTAAAATGCTGCAGCTCACGACCTTCTACGCCAATTCCTGTGGATCCGCCTGCACCAGATGGATTTTTTAAATCATTAAATGATTCAATTGCTTCACTCCATAATAAATTAACAGAAGATAATCGTGTGGTTTTGGAAAGCATAAAGAACCTTGATGCTAAATTCGACAACCTGGTCACTAGAGTCTCTGCAACCGAGCAACGCCTTGATAGAGTAGAAGGTACGTTAAATGAACTAAAATGTGCTGGAAATTCTAATATTCAAATCGATAATGATTTGCTTTTTGATGAAATGGATCCCCGCATCGCCAAAAAAGGCAACTTTATTATTTTTGGTTTCCCTGAAACTAACGAAAATACTGATAGTGATAACGCATTATCGATGATTAAATCTATGCTTCCTAACTATAAAATTCCCTCATTAACGTTTCAACGTATTGGTGTTGTCTCACAGGATGCATCGAATCCAAAACTAAGGCCATTAAAGGTTTGCTGCGAAAATTCTTTGATGGCACAGAATCTGCTTCGATCTCTGGTATCTGCAGTGAAAGAGAAAAACAAAATCTCGAATACGGGCTATACAAATCTCTGGTTCGCTCCGGACAGGACCAAAATGCAACTGAGTCAACTACAATCGACAAGAATGGAACTTCAATCCAGGAGAGAAGCCGGGGAAGCAGATCTCACGATTGTTTTCAAAAACAACATTCCCAGGATAGTGAAGAGTCGCAGAAAAATCTAGTGTCACCAATAAACGAAGTTGTTTCTACGCATGTGCAGGGTACCAGCGGGTCTTGTATCTACTCTTGCAACAATGTGTGTGTCACGTGCCAAGATGGTGTCTGTGCTTGTTTACATTTTGAAGTGTATTATCAAAATGTCAGAGGACTTCGTACGAAATTATTGGATCTAAAAAAACAGTTCCGTCTTTTACGGCAGAGGTTGTTATCTTAACAGAAACTTGGTTATCTAAAAATATAACAAATTCTGAGTTGGGTTTTGATAATTACATTATTTACAGAAATGATAGGAATAATTTAACCAGTGATCGTTCTCGAGGGGGGTGGGGCGTTTTGATTGCTGTCAATAAACGCTTTTCCAGTTATCAGGTATTTTCTGTCATAAATTCAATTGAAATTCTTTTTGTTGAAGTAATTATTTTTAATAATAAACATTTATTCTGCTCTGCTTACATTCCACCTAACTCAGAAATTGGTAAATATAGAGATTTTTGTCTTGGTCTTGAGGAGGTTTTACAAAATTCTTTAAATACTTCTTTTCATTTCATTGGTGATCTAAACATTCCTTTTATTGATTGGTCACAAAATAATTTAAATAATCTCATTTGCGTAGCTAAGCCCACCTCAACGCTAATTCAATCTGAAATTGCTTCTGTTATTTCTGATTCTCTAGAGTTTCTTAATCTTAAGCAGAAAAATTATATCTTAAACGATTTTGGCTCATTGCTGGATATTATTTTATCAAACTCAGCGAATAGTTCAGCCTCACTAGCCCCTGATTTTTTACTACCATGTGATAAATATCATCCTGCACTTTTGTATGAATTTAATGTTCAAAAGAAAAGCTTAAATAGTGAGTCATCAAATTTTGCTAATTTTGTTAATTATGATTTTAAAAAAGCTGATTTCGTCTCGATTAATTTATATCTTAGCTGTATTAAATGGGAGTTTTTGTTTTCAACTCATATTGAAGCTTTAAGCTCTAGAGATTTTGATAATGACTCTCTTGATGCATTTAAAATAATAGATAGTATGATCGAAGATTTATATTTGCAAATTAATTTTGTTTTCTCTACTTTTGTTCCACAATTTTGTATTTTTAATTCTAATTTTCCTAAATGGTTTTCTACTGATCTAAAAAAACATGTAAGAGAAAAAAAACTTGCGCATGCTATTTACAAACGGACTAGAGAATTATCGGATTATGAAAAATTTTCTGTACTACGAGCCCAATGTAAATTGCTTTTAGAAAGATGTTTCAATGAATATACACTAAAGGCTGAACGTAATATAATTGAAAATCCGAAATTTTTCTGGTCTTATATTAATAAATCAAAACAGGGATCTGCGTTACCAAATGTAATGTATTTAGATGATGAAAAATCTTATACTAGTGAGAGCACTGCTAACTTATTTTCTCGTTATTTCGAATCTACATATCATGAAACTAATAACAATTTGTACAATTTCGAATTCAATGATATTATAAATATTAATTTCTCAGACATTTCTGAACAAATCATAATTAATAAATTAGCTAGGTTAAGTCAACACAAGGGTGCTGGACCTGACGGAATACCACCTCTCTTTCTTAAATCATGTAGATATTCATTAGCTGCTCCTTTGTCTCTAATTTTTAATGCTTGCGTCAAGTTTGGATATTTTCCAAATTGTTGGAAAAATGGAATAATAGTACCGATTCATAAGGAGGGTGACCTCTCTAACATCGCTAATTACAGACCAATAACTATACTTGATTCTATACCTAAAGTTTTCGAGAGCATAATTAGTGATAGACTTTATGATGCTTTCAAGAGTTTTTTTATTGATGAAAAGCACGGGTTTAGACGTGGTCGTTCAGTTGATACAAATCTTTGTATTTATGCGCAGTATATTGCAAACAACTTGGAAAAAGGTAGTCAAGTAGATTCTATCTACACAGATTTCTCGAAGGCTTTCGACAAAGTTGACCACAATATACTGCTGGAAAAATTAAGAGCTTACGGCATCGAAGGAAATGCGCTATCCTGGTTCACTCACTATTTAACGGGTAGAAGACAGTATGTCAGGTGTGATGGCCAACTCTCGCGTATGATTAACGTTTCATCTGGAGTTCCACAGGGTTCTCATCTTGGTCCTCTTCTTTTCATGATTTTTATAAATGATATTAAAATTAATATTCTGCATAGCAAATTTTTGTGCTATGCAGATGATCTTAAAATGTTTAACAAAATTGATTCTCTAACAAATGCTCTTGAACTTCAGAGTGAGCTTGAAAGAATACTGTTGTGGTCCAAATCTAATAACCTACCGCTAAATATAAAAAAATGCTTAATTATCACTTTTACAAAAAAAAACAAAGTTGTTAAATTTTATTACAACATTCAATCTTTAATACTTCCACGAGTTTTTAGCGTGAGGGATTTGAGTGTCACATTTGATTCTGCTCTTACTTACTCTGAACATTTATCTAATATAATAAACAAATCTGTAAGAGCTTTGGGTTTGATTATCAGGGCCTCAACCGATTTTTATAATCCTCTCGTTCTAAAAGTTTTGTACTTCTCATTAGTCAGGCCTCACCTTGAATTTGCGGCTATTATTTGGACTCCATATTACGAGTGTCATAGAATTAGGATCGAAAGAGTACAAAATAGATTCCTTAGATTTGCTGCATATAAACTCAATTTACCTTACGATAGATTTTCACATGACTATCAGAACCTAAGGATTGCTCTTAATATTCCTTCGATGCAATACAGACATCTTTTCTTGGAATTAAAATTTTTGTATCTTATTCTTAACGATAGAATTGATTCTCATGAAATTTCTGCTAACATTACTCTATCTGAACTTACGATGATTACAAGAGGGTTCACCATCTTTAGAGTTCCGTTACATCGAACTAATTACGGGGAAAATTGCCCAATTTCGCGTATTTGTAGAGAGGCCAACAAATACCAGCAAATTGACTTTTTTAATTCTTCTTACTCTGTTTTTAAAAATCATTTACGAAACTCTTTGAAAGGTATTTTTTGACATCTTAACAATTAGTTTTTTGACGCTATTATGTCTAATCTCTTGTATACTTAATTCTTTACTTAGATCTTTTTGATTGTAATAAAGGGTTTTTCTACCCGTTTATGTTTGAATAAATAAATAAATAAACTTTTTACATATCTATATTAAAAAAAAAATTAAAAATTTTTTTTGAAAAAAAAATTTTTTAATATTTTTTTTGACTCATAAAGTAAAAAGAAAAAAGCTTAAAAATTAAGTTTTCTCTTCAAATAGCCGCCATTTTCATAAAAAAATTTTTTCAAAAAAAGAAAAACGATAAGGCCCCCTAAATTTATCCTAGTTTAATAATTTATTAGGAATTTTTGTTTCTGATAACCTGGCGAGGCTGTGGAACGTACGGCGCATAAAAAAATACGGTGCGCAGGGTCTTCTATAAGTTAAACTACAGCCGCCATTTTTAATTTTTTTTTAATATAAATATGTAAAAAGTTTATAAAATTATGTACTATTTAAATAAAAAAAAACGCATTTCCAAAAATATTTCCGTCTATGAAAAAAAAATTCCCAAACTTCATGCATTTTTCACCGTTGAGAACGGTAACCTCCCCTTAAGTATAGGAGTTTTTAGGATATTTACGCTTATTTTTAGAATTAGAAAAATTTTATTTTGTAGAAGATTTTTTTTATGCCATATGAATCCGTTAATGTTGAGCCGCGCAGGGTCATTGTTCATATTTTCTTACTGTCTATTATTAATTTATTTACCGTTGTGTTACATATTAGCTTTAAGCTTATTTTATATATTTACTTAGAAAAATTATTCCCAGGGTAGTTGAGGACCATATTTTTCACACTTTTTCAATTTTATGTTTAATATTGTCATCTGTGTTGAAATTTCTTTATTTTATAGTTTTTATACTTATTGATCAGATTGTTTCCTTGGTTACAAATGTTGAAGGTTTTTTTGTAATGGCGGATAAGTTTGTAGCAAAAAAATCTAGGAACAATTGAAATATTATTTTATTATTATTATTATTAATATTATTATTATTATTATTATCTTCTATTATATTAATACGATACCGAGAAAACTTCGTTCGTCGTCGTACACACTTCAAAGTTCACCTACTTTTTCCAATAGGCAACTTACAAAAAATGTTCATTTTATCATGTTATTACGGTTTGTAACAATGCGCACTGGCACTATTCTTGTCAAGCATGTTAAACTGAACATTTTTTTATGCACAACATATTGTTGCACATGCGCAGTAGTGCACCACAACTGTGTAAACGTGCGCACTACAAAACAAGCATTTCACATGCGCAGTTGTTTTGTATTGGTGTTACACATGCGCAATTATGCACAGTGATAGTTACACATGTGCTCTGATCAAATTTAAAAATTACGCATGCGCAGTGCTGTACTTTACCAGATAAGTAAATTTTCAGTACATATAGTATACTTTTTTTAATAAGAGCGCAGTAAAAATCCGTTTTATTATTGCGCATGCGTAACACTGTAGCATGGTAAGTGCACATGCGCAAAGGTACCTTTATTTAAAAAATTAGTTTTTTTTTAAGTCCAACAAAAATTAAAATTTTGTTTTTCTCCACTTGTAAAATGTTGTGCGTACAATTTAGTTTTTAAAATTATATGTTTTAAACATTGGATTAAACTTTTTTTCTAACATGTTTTTTAATGTCAGTTCATTTTGAAATTGTTAAACAATCAATATTTGTTACGATTTTTACCACTGCGCATACCTAACGTTTGTAGAAAGCTACTGCGCATGTGTAATGTTAGTAAAAAACTGCTGCGCATGTGTTAAATCGACAAAAACCTACGGGCAATTTTTTTTTTTTAGTTTTTTAAGATTAATTTTTTTTTTGTATCCTACTTCAAGTATATTTTTCTTATATTTTAAAATAATTGATTTTTCGGAATAATACATTTTATAATTTTTTTGTGTAAATACATTGTTTTTAAGGTTTATTTATTAAATTCTTTGTGAAGCATATTTTGCTTTTTAAACCCTTCCAATGTTAGCCATTATATATATTTTTTATACAATGTTGCCCAACTCCCACGACGTGGAGGCCTTGTATAGGTATATGGTTTCTTAATTTTATTTATTCTTTTTGATTTATTTTTAAAAAAACCTTAGGGAGTCTTAATATGTAGCGCTGCCTTTTTTTGATTTTTATTTTAATAATCTTTTTGACGGAAATTATGTATCGATTTCTGGATATTTTTAGACTTTTATTTTATATAATATAATTTATAATTTGCTAACTAAACAGTTGTCATTGACTACTTTTTAAAATGCAAACACATTTATAATTATTAATTATAGTTTTAAAATATGTTTATAAAATTATTTATTTTTAGGCGCTGCCTCAATTGATCTATTTTAATTCTAGATATATGGACTTTATATAATAACACTATTAATTACTTATCTTTTCTTTTTTTAAAAACAGTGTATACTTTTTCTTTTGTAATATTCGTCACATGTACACTGAGAAAAAATTTTGGTAAAAATTCCTGTGCTGTCCACTATAAAAGCGTCATAATTGACAGTCCCCGAAATTTTACCGTGCTGTCTTACAATTTTTACCGGATTTTCTGGTAAAAATTGTAAGACAGCACTGTAAAATTTCGGGGACTGTCAATTATGACGCTTTTATAGTGAAGGCACAGGAATTTTTACCAAAATTTTTTCTCAGTGTATACTTTTATTTAGACGCAGCCACTGAAAATATATATTACAATTAATTATTATCATTTTCATTGTAGTTTTTCTTTATTTATTGAGCGCTGCCTTTTGCAGTTTATATTTTTTTGATTTATTTTTTATTGAAAACGCAGCCATTATTATTTAGCGCTGTATCCAATATATATGTAATCAGTAAGGCGCAGCTTGGGACTGTATATTTAGTTAATTACTAATTATTAATAATTTTACTATCAGTTGGCGCTGATTTTCCACTATTTTTAATTAGGGTCACCGCAACAGACTTAATTTTTGACATAGTCTACATCAAGTGGCTGCAAGTCCTTTAATTTCAAATATTTTTTTTTCTTTTAAGTGAGAACTCACTTCAAATGTTACAAAATAATGTAAGAATAAAATCATTTAAAAATATTTAGTAGTTTCGTAAAAAAAATAGTTTAAAAGGTATTTTTTTCGCCCGTGAGACCATACCCCCACGTTAATATGATAATTAATTTTTAAAAATTTTTATAATAATAAAACATGACAATAAAAATTATTAAAATATAAAAACTTTGTAAAAAAAATATTAAACATTCAATGAACAATAAGTTCACTAATATTTTATGAAATGTCCACATCAATAAACAATTAAAGTAATAATAATCACCGAGCGAGCGTTAGCGAGCGAGGTTCATTACGCTAGTTATTATTATTATTATTATTATTATTATTATTATGCCTATAATAGTTAATGTATTTTAAACTGATTGGTACTTAGCCAATGTCATTGGAAATTTTTGATTTCTTTTAATGGAAGTATTGCTTCCTCATAGAGGGAGTATTTTTTTTTCTTATATTTTATCCGACTCGTATTTTTTTCAATTTTTTTTAATTGCATATTTTGTGTTTTTGTTCATTTTTCCATGTTTTTTTTCCAATTGAAATTTATTAAAACTTTTTAGTACATTTAAGTGCATTTAATATATATTAAAAAATCGGGGAATTGATGTTTAAAAAAAAAGTTAAAATATAAATATTGCTTCCTTATAGATGAAGTAATGCTTTTTGTTTTTGAATATTTTAATAATTTTTTACTTTTTTATATTATATTTGCAATTGTAAGTTTTAATTAACATATTTTCATCAAATTTTACGTAAATCAATATCCCGTTTGCTCACTTAATAGCGTAGTCTTGTAAAAAATATTTTATTTACAACTTATATTAACATAATAACATAAAAATATTACAAGAAAGTACTTTTTATCCATTTTGACTAATAATTTATTTTTTTTTAGACCATTTTGTTATCCAGTTTTGAAAAAGCGAGATTTATTATTTCTCTACGAGGAAGCAATGTGTTCAAAAAATGAACACAAATGAAAAAAATAATCTACGAAAGTAAATACCCGACGTAGAGCTTTGCAGCGGTTTTTTGCAAAATAATAGTGTTTCTCTAAATGATTTTCCCATATTATGTTCTATTTTTTACATATACAGGGCGATTGGTTAGGTATCAACAAGCGAAAAATGGGAAATATAAAAAAAAAAAATATTGAGGACCATTTATTTTTTATTGAAAAACATCTATAGGATTTTTTATGAATTTAAATTAAAAGCATTTTTTATTTAAAAATGTAGAACGTCATATTTGTGCCATGAAAGATAAAAACAAAAAACTAACTTCCTATTGAATGTCATGAAGTGAATAACCGTTCCGAGAGAAAGTAACCAGAAATACACGTGTTTCTAAAATGTAAACAGTGATCAAGTGAAATTAATAAAGTGCAAAATTGAAAAGAAATAAAGAAACCAGGATAAATTTCGAAGAAAGAATACTTGGATAGACTTGGAAATTTTAGTTTGTCAACAAAAGGTAAGTCAAATAAATTATTTTAAAAGTAAATAAAAATAAAGTTTCGTGGTTAAGCTTATGTTGTATGTTTCGTTTTTTTGATACTTTCGGTTGAAAGTTTCAATGAAATGTCCGACTTTTATGATTTTCAGCATTACAATAAATCATAAATGTCATGATTTGAAACTTTTAAATCGAAAGTTTTCAAGTTTAACTTTTAACGGCATATTGCTATTCGTGGTTAGGTAAGATTAAGATTTTAAAAGATTTTTTTATTTGAGTTTTCTTAACAAATTTAAATTAATTAAAATTGTTTTTAAACTATTAATTAAAAGTGTTAATAAAAAAATACGTGGAACCAGTTTTTAAATTGGTTCCACGTAAAAAAATTTTTTCGTTAAAAAAAAAAGTCGTATAGCAAGTGGGATATAAACATATCCACTTATAATTAGCCACTGTAGCTCAGTCGACTAGAGCGCTGAATGAGCTTGGAGAAAATGTTCAGAGACGGGGTTCGAATCCTGACGCCACGATTTTTTTTTTTTTTACTATTTTTCTAATAATAATTATCTTGTTTAAAAAAAAACATGACAGGAAGTTAAAATATTGAATTTAAAAAAAAAATTCATTAAACTTCTATTACAAGAGTTTTTAAATGCTACAAGTATCTGTTCAGGTTTCTAATTATTTTATAAAGAGAAATTAATAAAACTTTGCATGTAGTAATTGTTGTTTTGGTAAATCAGTTTAGTGAAGAATTAAAAAAAAATGTGTTTTACAATTCAAGAATTCAAAGTTTTAAGCATTTACGCTTGAACATAAATGAGAGAAAATTTTTTTTTAAATCAACGAAAAATACAATTAATTTTTTTTAAACAATTTCAACACTTTGTTTTTGGTTTTTTTTATAAACACTGCTTCCTTTCATACAAAATATTTATTTAATTAAATATTACATTATTATTATCTACTAAAAAGTATCGGTCAGGTGCGGTAATCTGATGCCATTTTCAGATACTAAACACTACTAAATACTATTTTAAAGTTTTATTCATTCATGCTTAAACATAAATAGGAGCAGAGTTTATCTTAAAATAATTATTTTAAACAAATTCTACACTTTTCTTTGATAACTACTGTTTATTCTTTTTCAAAAATTATATTCTATTCCAAATAACATTATTGTTACCTACCAAAAATGGTCTAGTATTTTCTGCGATCTGCTGTCATTTTCAGGTACTACATGTTAAGTTTAATTTAATTAATTATTTTAATTTACTTGACTTTGTATTTTTATTTATCCTCTAATAATAATTTTCTCCATCTAAAATACTTAAAAAACTTTTTAAATATTAAATTTCATGAAACTTTTGATTTGTCAAGTTTCTATTGCAAGTTTTTTCTATTCATACAAATATTTTTTCAGATTTTTCAGTAATTTTTAAAGAGATAGTAGTAAAACTTTTAATTCAACA
This sequence comes from Ganaspis brasiliensis, assembly GCA_037103525.1. Classification (NCBI taxonomy): domain Eukaryota; kingdom Metazoa; phylum Arthropoda; class Insecta; order Hymenoptera; family Figitidae; genus Ganaspis; species Ganaspis brasiliensis. Next base: position 2,550,532 of record JAZKLR010000014.1, read on the forward strand.
TTTTTTTTCAATGCAACAATTAAAGTAATAATTTTTTTATAATTCAAAAATTTTGAGTTTTACTAATGCACTGTTCCATACAAACGAAAGTCAATTTTCTTTTTTAAATATCAGCTTCTTAAAAAATTTCTCTATTATTTTGTAACTTAATAAACATAATTTAATTTATAAAAGTAAATTAGAAATGAAACCAAACTTTCCAATATTTTTGTGTTATATTTTTTGCCTATGATTTAAACATAATTGTACAGAAATGTGTAAAAAAATATTTAGTCCAAGTTTCTTCTACTTTCGAGCGGAACGATGCGATGTTGACGACTTATGCATCGTGTGAATTTCAAACATTATTACAGAACTTTTGTACTCTTTTCCAAAGATAAATTAAAATAAATAAATTGATTTGACTTTCTAAAAACTACAATTCTTATAGTCCATTTAAACATTAAATTCTATAATTTCGATCCTAGAAAATAACAAATTTGATATTTTTGGATTTCATTATTAAACTAAAGAAACATTTTTATTTCGAAAAACAGAACATTTTCGTCGTTCTAGATTTCAATAATCCACAAAAAAACGTCAAAGACAAAAAGAGAAATTTCTATTGATATTGAAAACGACATCTTTGCCTTTCTTTCTCCCAGTTGCCGCGTCTCGAGGTCTAATTGATATTTTCCAATTAGAATAAACAAATTCTCCTGGTGCTCATTGCTAGTTTTCAAAAATCTCACAAAGAACGTCAAGAACAAAATAAAAAATATTTATCGATTTTAAAAACGACATCATCGCGTTCCTGTACTCAAGGTGACGCGTACCGAGGTCTAATGGGTATTTTCCAACGTAGGTTCTCTTAGTGCTGATTTCTAGTTTGAAAACGACATCATAGCGTTCCTGTCCCCAAGGTGTATTGTACCGAGGTCTAATGAGTATTTTCCAACGTAGATTTTTCTGGTGAACATTTCTACATTTGAATAATCTACAAAAGAACGTCAAAAACCAAATGAAAATTTTTTATCTATTTTAAAAAACGACATAATCGCGGTCCTGTACCCTAGGTGTCTTGTCCCGAGGTCTAAAGTGTATTTTCCAACGTAGATACTTCTGGTGAACATTTCTAGATTTGAATAATCTACAAAAGAACGTCAAGAAGATAATAAAAAATATTTATCGATTTAGAAAACGACATCATAGCGTTCCTGTGCCCAAGGTGACGCGTAGAGACGTTGTGATGGTCCCTAAAGTTGATTATCTAGAATATTAGATGGGTCGAATTTCATATGGCAGAAAGATTCTTTTATTCAATATTTGTTTCTTCGAATTAGTATTTATAAAAACGCGTAGTTAGACGAAAAGTTTTAAAAATAAATTATCACTTATTATAATTTTTGTTAAAATTAATTTGCAAATACTAGAAATTGAAGTTTAGAATTTTTTTATTAATATGACTTTTTATTAAAATGAAGTTTGTTTAAAGAGAAATCTTTTGTTCACGAATTTGCTTTTAACAGAATTAACGTTTAATGTAAACGTCAGATAACCTGACTTTCGTGTGCCAGAATTTTTACATAACCTTATTTACGTATTTTGTAATTTTTATTCCAATAAATTATAATTTGTTAGATTCTAGACACCACAGACATTTAATTTGATAAAATATCCACTTAGCCGAATTTAAATATGACAGAATTACAATTTAACAGAAATACTAATAGGCGGGATTTTTATTTAACACAATATCTTATTAATAGACAGTTTAATTATTCGAATCTTTGTTCGGAATCATTTCTATATTTTAGAAATGTTATTTAATAGAATTTACAATTGTTAGAAATTGTGTACTGCAAACTTTATATTTAAGCAAATTTCCATTTATCTCGACTTTTATGTAGTAGAATCTCTATTTAGCAGAACTTTTATTTAACAGAATTAAAATATAACCTATAATTCATGCAACCAAATTTGCATGTGACAGACTGTTTACGAACCCGAATTTTAATGTGATAGAATCTCTATGTATCCAAATATTTATTATGTACAAACTCCAAGTGATAGAACTTTCAACTGTCTGGCAATTCATTTAGTCGAACTTTTGTTTGGCAGAACTTTAATACAACAGAACTCTTAAATAACCGACTTTTCTTGCAAGCGAATTTAAATGTGACAGACTCTATATTAAACAGAATTTTTATGCAGCTGAATCTCTACATAACCGAATATTCTTCATACAGACTGTCCACCCAACATATCTCTTAATTAACCACACTTCATATCGCCGAACTTTCGTTTCGCAGAATCGCTAAATGACAGAACTTCCAATTGGCCGAATCGTTAGCCAATCAGATACAACTATGTACTTGAACTTAAATCTGATTGGCTAATGATTCGGCCAATTAGAATTTCTGTCATATAGCGATTCTGCCAAACGAAAGTTCGGCGATATAAAGTGTGGTTAATTAAGAGTTATGTTGGGTGGGCAGTCTGTATGAAGAATATTTGGTTATCTAGAGATTCAGCTGCATAAAAATTTTGTTTAATATAGAGTCTGTCACATTTAAATTCGCTTGCAAGATAAGTCGGTTATTTAAAAGTTCTGTTGTGTTAAAGTTCTGCCAAACAAAAGTTCGACCAAATGAATTGCCTGACAGTTGAAAGTTCTATCACTTGGAGATTGTACATAATAAATATTTGGATACATAGAGATTCTATCACATTAAAATTCGGGTTCGTAAACAGTCAGTCACATGCAAATTTGGTTGCATGAATTATAGGTTATATTTTAATTCTGTTAAATAAAAGTTCTGCTAAATAGAGATTCTACTACATAAAAGTCGAGATAAATGGAAATTTGCTTAAATATAAAGTTTGCAGTACACAATTTCTAACAATTGTAAATTCTATTAAATAACATTTCTAAAATATAGAAATTATTCCGAACAAAGATTCGAATAATTAAACTGTCTATTAATAAGATATTGAGTTAAATAAAAATCCCGCCTATTAGTATTTCTGTTAAATTGTAATTCTGTCATATTTAAATTCGGCTAAGTGGATATTTTATCAAATTAAATGTCTGTGGTGTCTAGAATCTAACAAATTATAATTTATTGGAATAAAAATTACAAAATACGTAAATAAGGTTATGTAAAAATTCTGGCACACGAAAGTCAGGTTATCTGGCGTTTACATTAAACGTTAATTCTGTTAAAAGCGAATTCGTGAACAAAAGATTTCTCTTTAAAAAAACTTTATTTTAATAAAAGGTCATATTAATAAAAAAATTCACAACTTCAATTTCTAGTATTTGCAAATTAATTTTAACAAAAATTATAATAAGTGATAATTCATTTTTAAAACTTTTCGTCTAACTGCGCGTTTTTATAAATACCAATTCGAAGAAATAAATATTGAATAAAAGAATCTTTCTGCCATATGAAATTCGACCCATCTAATATTCTGGATAATCAACTTTAGGGACCATCACAACGTCTCGACGCGTACCGAGGTTTAATGGGTATTTTCCGAGACGCATAAATTTATACCGATTGACATTTGATCGAATTGACATTTTGACGAAAGAACATTTGGACGAATTGACATTAATTCGAAAGGACATTTAGACGAATCGATATTTTTAAAAAAAGACATTTGAACGAATCGACATTTTGACGATAGGACATTTGGACGAATCGACATTTTGACGAAAGGATATTAGGAAGAATTGACATTTTGACGAAAAGACATTTGGACGAATCGACATTTTGACGAAACGACATATGGACAAATCGACATTTTGAAAGGATATTTGGACGAATAGACTTTTTGACGAAAAGACATTTGGACGAATTGACATTTTGACGAAAGGACATTTGGACGAATCGACATTTTGACGAAAGGACATTCGGACGAATCGACATTTTTAAGAAAAGACAATTAGACGAATCGACATTTTGACGAAAGGACATTTGGACGAATCGACATTTTGACAAAACGACATTTGAACGAATAGACATTTGGACGAAAGGACATTTGGACGAAAGGAAATTTTTAAGAAAAGACATTTGGACGAATCGACGTTTTGACGAAAGGACATTTGGACGAATAGACATTTGGACGAAAGGACATTTGGACGAAAGGAAATTTTAAAGAAAAGACATTTGGACGAATCGACATTTTGACGAAAGGACATTTGGACGAATCGACATTTTGACATAAGGACATTTGGACAAATTGACATTTTGACGAAAGGACATTTGGACGAATCGACATTTTGACGAAACGACATTTGGACAAATAGACATTTGGACGAAAGGACATTTGGACGAAAGGAAATTTTAAAGAAAAGACATTTGGACGAATCGACATTTTGACGAAAGGACATTTGGACGAATTGACATTTTGACAAAAGGACATTTGGACGAATTGACATTTTGACGAAAGGACATTTGGACGAATCGACATTTTGACGAAACGACTTTTGGACGAATAGACATTTGGACGAAAGGAAATTTTTAAGAAAAGACATTTGGACGAATCAACATTTTGACGAAAGGACATTTGGACGAATTGACATTTTGACAAAAGGATATTTGGACGAATAGACATTTGGACGAAAGGACATTTTGACGAATCGACATTTTGACAAAAACACATTTGGACGAATCGACATTTTGACGAAATGACAATTGGACGAATCAACATTTTGACGAGAGGACATTCGGACGATTCGACATTTTTAAGAAAAGACATTTTGACGAAAGGACATTGGGACGAATTGACATTCTGACGAAAGGACATTTGGAAGATTCGACTTTTTGACGAAAAGACATTTGGACGAATCGACATTTTGACGAAACGACATTTGGACGAATAGACATTTGGACGAAAGGACATTTGAACGAAAGGAAATTTTCAAGAAAAGACATTTGGACGAATCGACATTTTGACGAAAGGACATTTGGACGAATAGACATTTGGACGAAAGGACATTTGGACGAAAGGAAATTTTTAAGAAAAGACATTTGGACGAATCGACAATTTGACGAAAGGACATTCGGACGAATCGACATTTTTAAGGAAAGACAATTGGACGAATCGACATTTTGACGAAAGGACATTTAGACGAATTGACATTTTTAACGAAAGGACATTTGGAAGAATCGACATTTTGACGAAAAGACATTTGATAGAATCGACATTTTGACGAAACGACATTTGGACGAATAGACATTTGGACGAAAGGACATTTGGACGGAAGGAAGTATTTAAGAAAAGGCATATGCGCGAATCGACATTTTGACGAAAGGACATTTGAACGAATTGACATTTTGACAAAAGGACATTTGGACGAATTGACATATTGACGAAAGGACATTTGCACGAATCGACATTTTGAAGAAAAGACGTTTTGACGAATCGACATTTTGATGAAAGGAAATTCGGACGAATCGACATTTTGACAAAAGGACATTTGGACGAATCGACATTTTGACGAAAGGACATTTGGACGACTAGACATTAGGACGAAATGACATTTGGACGAATCGACATTTTGACGAAAGGACATTTGGACGAATCGACATTTTGACGAAACGACATTTGGACGAATAGACATTTGGACGAAATGAGATTTGGACGAATCGACATTTGGACGAATCGACATTTTAACGAAAAGACATTTGGACGAATCGACATTTTTGACGAAAGGACATTTGGACGAATCGACATTTTAACGAAAAGACATTTGGACGAATCGACATTTTGACGAAAGGACATTTGAACGAATTGACATTTTGACGAAAGGACATTTGCACGAATCGACATTTTGAAGAAAAGACATTTTGACGAATCGACATTTTGATGAAAGGACATTTGGACGAATCGACATTTTGACAAAAGGACATTTGGACGAATAGACATTTGGACGAATAGACATTTGGACGAAATGAGATTTGGACGAATCGACATTTTGACGAATCGACATTTTGACGAAAAGACATTTGGACGAATCGACATTTTAACGAAGAGACATTTGGACCAAAGGAACTATGGACGAATCGACATTTTGACGAAAAGACATTTGGACGAATCGACATTTTAACGAAGAGACATTTGGACGAATCGACATTTTAACGAAAAGACATTTGGACGAATCGACATTTTTGACGAAAGGACATTCGGACGAATCGACATTTTGACGAAAGGACTTTTGGATGAATCGACATTTGGACAAAAGGACATATGGACGAATCGACATTTTGACGAATGGACATTCGGACGAATCGACATTTTGACGAAAGGACTTTTGGATGAATCGACATTTGGACAAAAGGACATATGGACGAATCGACATTTTGACGAAAAGACGTTTGTACGAATCGACATTTTGACGGAAGGACATTTGGACGAATTGACATTCTGACGAAACGACATTTGGACGAATAGATATTTGGACGAAAGGACATTTGGACGAATCGACATTTTGACGTATCGACATTTTGACGAAACGACATTTGGACGAATCGACATTTTGACGAAAATACATTTTGACGAATCGACATTTTGACGAAAGGACATTTGGACAAATCGACATATTGACAAAAGGACATTTGGACGAATTGACATTTTGACAAAAGGACATTTGGACGATTCGACATTTTGACGAAAGGACATTTGGACGAATCGACATTTTGACAAAAGGACATTTGGACGAATTGACATTTTGACGAAAGGACATTTGGACGAATCGACATTTTGACGAAAGGACATATGGACGAATTGACATTTTGACGAAAGGATATTTGGACGAATCGACTTTTTGACGAAAAGACATTTGGACGAATTGACATTTTAAAGAAAGGACATTTTGACGAATCGACATTTTGACAAAAAGACATTTGGACGAATCGACATTTTGACGAAAGGACATTTGGAAGATTCGACTTTTTGACGAAAAGACATTTGGACGAATCGACATTTCGACGAAACGACATTTGGACGACTAAACATTTGAACAAATCGACATTTTAACGAAAAGACATTTGGACGAATCGACATTTTAACGAAAAGACATTTGGACGAATCGACATTTTTGACGAAAGGACATTTGGATGAATCGACATTTTGTCGAATGGACATTCGGACGAATCGACATTTTGACGAAACGACATTTGGACGAATAGACATTTGGACGAAAGGACATTTGGACAAAAGGAAATTTTTAAGAAAAGACATTTGGACGAATCGACAAATTGACGAAAGGACATTCGGACGAATCGACATTTTTAAGAAAAGACAATTGGACGAATCGACATTTTGACGAAAGGACATTTAGACGAATTGACATTTTTAACGAAAGGACATTTGGAAGAATCGACATTTTGACGAAAAGACATTTGGACGAATCGACATTTTGACGAAACGACATTTGGACGAATAGACATTTGGACGAAAGGACATTTGGACGAAAGGAAGTATTTAAAAAAAGACATTTGGACGAATCGACATTTTGACGAAAGGACATTTGAACGAATTGACATTTTGACAAAAGGACATTTGGACGAATTGACATTTTGACGAAAGGACATTTGGACGAATAGACATTTGGACGAAATGAGATTTGGACGAATCGACATTTTGACGAATCGACATTTTGACGAAAAGACATTTGGACGAATCGTCATTTTAACGAAGAGACATTTGGACCAATCGACATTTTAACGAAAAGATATTTGGACGAATCGACATTTTGACGAAAGGACATTTGAACGAATTGACATTTTGACAAAAGGACATTTGGACGAAATGACATATTGACGAAAGGACATTTGCACGAATCGACATTTTGAAGAAAAGACATTTTGACGAATCGACATTTTAATGAAAGGACATTTTGACGAATCGACATTTTGACGAAAAGACATTTGGACGAATCGACATTTTAACGAAGAGACATTTGGACCAAAGGACATATGGACGAATCGACATTTTGACGAAAGGACATTTGAACAAATTGACATTTTGACGAAAGGACATTTGCACGAATCGACATTTTGAAGAAAAGACATTTTGACGAATCGACATTTTGATGAAAGGACATTTGGACGAATCGACATTTTGACAAAAGGACATTTGGACGAATAGACATTTGGACGAATAGACATTTGGACGAAATGAGATTTGGACGAATCGACATTTTGACGAATCGACATTTTGACGAAAAGACATTTGGACGAATCGACATTTTAACGAAGAGACATTTGGACCAAAGGAACTATGGACGAATCGACATTTTGACGAAAAGACATTTGGACGAATCGACATTTTAACGAAGAGACATTTGGACGAATCGACATTTTAACGAAAAGACATTTGGACGAATCGACATTTTTGACGAAAGGACATTCGGACGAATCGACATTTTGACGAAAGGACTTTTGGATGAATCGACATTTGGACAAAAGGACATATGGACGAATCGACATTTTGACGAATGGACATTCGGACGAATCGACATTTTGAGTAAGGACTTTTGGATGAATCGACATTTGGACAAAAGGACATATGGACGAATCGACATTTTGACGAAAAGACGTTTGTACGAATCGACATTTTGACGGAAGGACATTTGGACGAATTGACATTCTGACGAAACGACATTTGGACGAATAGACATTTGGACGAAAGGACATTTGGACGAATCGACATTTTGACGTATCGACATTTTGACGAAACGACATTTGGACGAATCGACATTTTGACGAAAATACATTTTGACGAATCGACATTTTGACGAAAGGACATTTGGACAAATCGACATATTGACAAAAGGACATTTGGACGAATTGACATTTTGACAAAAGGACATTTGGACGATTCGACATTTTGACGAAAGGACATTTGGACGAATCGACATTTTGACAAAAGGACATTTGGACGAATTGACATTTTGACGAAAGGACATTTGGACGAATCGACATTTTGACGAAAGGACATATGGACGAATTGACATTTTGACGAAAGGATATTTGGACGAATCGACTTTTTGACGAAAAGACATTTGGACGAATTGACATTTTAAAGAAAGGACATTTTGACGAATCGACATTTTGACAAAAAGACATTTGCACGAATCGACATTTTGACGAAAGGACATTTGGAAGATTCGACTTTTTGACGAAAAGACATTTGGACGAATCGACATTTCGACGAAACGACATTTGGACGACTAAACATTTGAACAAATCGACATTTTAACGAAAAGACATTTGGACGAATCGACATTTTAACGAAAAGACATTTGGACGAATCGACATTTTTGACGAAAGGACATTTGGATGAATCGACATTTTGTCGAATGGACATTCGGACGAATCGACATTTTGACGAAACGACATTTGGACGAATAGACATTTGGACGAAAGGACATTTGGACAAAAGGAAATTTTTAAGAAAAGACATTTGGACGAATCGACAATTTGACGAAAGGACATTCGGACGAATCGACATTTTTAAGAAAAGACAATTGGACGAATCGACATTTTGACGAAAGGACATTTAGACGAATTGACATTTTTAACGAAAGGACATTTGGAAGAATCGACATTTTGACGAAAAGACATTTGGACGAATCGACATTTTGACGAAACGACATTTGGACGAATAGACATTTGGACGAAAGGACATTTGGACGAAAGGAAGTATTTAAGAAAAGACATTTGGACGAATCGACATTTTGACGAAAGGACATTTGAACGAATTGACATTTTGACAAAAGGACATTTGGACGAATTGACATTTTGACGAAAGGACATTTGGACGAATAGACATTTGGACGAAATGAGATTTGGACGAATCGACATTTTGACGAATCGACATTTTGACGAAAAGACATTTGGTTGAATCGTCATTTTAACGAAGAGACATTTGGACCAATCGACATTTTAACGAAAAGATATTTGGACGAATCGACATTTTGACAAAAGGACATTTGAACGAATTGACATTTTGACAAAAGGACATTTGGACGAAATGACATATTGACGAAAGGACATTTGCACGAATCGACATTTTGAAGAAAAGACATTTTGACGAATCGACATTTTAATGAAAGGACATTTTGACGAATCGACATTTTGACGAAAAGACATTTGGACGAATCGACATTTTAACGAAGAGACATTTGGACCAAAGGACATATGGACGAATCGACATTTTGACGAAAAGACATTTGGACGAATCGACATTTTAACGAAGAGACATTTGGACGAATCGACATTTTAACGAAAAGACATTTGGACGAATCGACATTTTTGATGAAAGGACATTTGGATGAATCGACATTTTGTCGAATGGACATTCGGACGAATCGACATTTTGACGAAAGGACTTTTGTACGAATCGACATTTTGACGAAAGGACATTTGGACAAATTGACTTTCTGACAAAACGACATTTGGACGAATAGACATTTGGACGAAAGGACATTTTGACGTATCGACATTTTGACGAAACGACATTTGGACGATTCGACATTTTGACGAAAGGACATTTGGACGAGTTGACATTTTGACAAAAGGACATTTGGACGAATTGACATTTTGACGAAAGGACATTTGGACGAATCGACATTTTGACGAAACGACTTTTGGACGAATAGACATTTGGACGAAAGGAAATTTTTAAGAAAAGACATTTGGACGAATCAACATTTTGACGAAAGGACATTTGGACGAATTGACATTTTGACAAAAGAATATTTGGACGAATAGACATTTGGACGAAAGGACATTTTGACGAATCGACATTTTAACAAAAACACAATTGGACGAATCGACATTTTGACGAAATGACAATTGGACGAATCAACATTTTGACGAAAGGACATTCGGACGATTCGACATTTTTAAGAAAAGACATTTTGACGAAAGGACATTGGGACGAATTGACATTCTGACGAAAGGACATTTGGAAGATTCGACTTTTTGACGAAAAGACATTTGGACGAATCGACATTTTGACGAAACGACATTTGGACGAATAGACATTTGGACGAAAGGACATTTGAACGAAAGGAAATTTTCAAGAAAAGACATTTGGACGAATCGACATTTTGACGAAAGGACATTTGGACGAATAGACATTTGGACGAAAGGACATTTGGACGAAAGGAAATTTTTAAGAAAAGACATTTAGACGAATCGACAATTTGACGAAAGGACATTCGGACGAATCGACATTTTTCAGGAAAGACAATTGGACGAATCGACATTTTGACGAAAGGACATTTAGACGAATTGACATTTTTAACGAAAGGACATTTGGAAGAATCGACATTTTGACGAAAAGACATTTGATAGAATCGACATTTTGACGAAACGACATTTGGACGAATAGACATTTGGACGAAAGGACATTTGGACGGAAGGAAGTATTTAAGAAAAGGCATATGCGCAAATCGACATTTTGACGAAAGGGCATTTGAACGAATTGACATTTTGACAAAAGGACATTTGGACGAATTGACATATTGACGAAAGGACATTTGCACGAATCGACATTTTGAAGAAAAGACGTTTTGACGAATCGACATTTTGATGAAAGGAAATTCGGACGAATCGACATTTTGACAAAAGGACATTTGGACGAATCGACATTTTGACGAAAGGACATTTGGACGAATAGACATTAGGACGAAATGACATTTGGACGAATCGACATTTTGACGAAAGGACATTTGGACGAATAGACATTTGGACGAAAGGACATTTGGACGAAAGGAAATTTTTAAGAAAAGACATTTGGACGAATCGACAATTTGACGAAAGGACATTCGGACGAATCGACATTTTTCAGGAAAGACAATTGGACGAATCGACATTTTGACGAAAGGACATTTAGACGAATTGACATTTTTAACGAAAGGACATTTGGAAGAATCGACATTTTGACGAAAAGACATTTGATAGAATCGACATTTTGACGAAACGACATTTGGACGAATAGACATTTGGACGAAAGGACATTTGGACGGAAGGAAGTATTTAAGAAAAGGCATATGCGCAAATCGACATTTTGACGAAAGGGCATTTGAACGAATTGACATTTTGACAAAAGGACATTTGGACGAATTGACATATTGACGAAAGGACATTTGCACGAATCGACATTTTGAAGAAAAGACGTTTTGACGAATCGACATTTTGATGAAAGGAAATTCGGACGAATCGACATTTTGACAAAAGGACATTTGGACGAATCGACATTTTGACGAAAGGACATTTGGACGAATAGACATTAGGACGAAATGACATTTGGACGAATCGACATTTTGACGAAAGGACATTTGGACGAATCGACATTTTGACGAAAGTACATTTGGACGAATAGACATTTGGACGAAATGAGATTTGGACGAATCGACATTTTGACGAATCGACATTTTGACGAAAAGACATTTGGACGAATCGACATTTTAACGAAGAGACATTTGGACGAATCGACATTTTAACGAAAAGACATTTGGACGAATCGACATTTTGACGAAAGGACATTTGAACGAATTGACATTTTGACGAAAGGACATTTGCACGAATCGACATTTTGAAGAAAAGACATTTTGACGAATCGACATTTTAATGAAAGGACATTTGGACGAATCGACATTTTGACAAAAGGACATTTGGACGAATAGACATTTGGACGAATAGACATTTGGACGAAATGAGATTTGGACGAATCGACATTTTGACGAATCGACATTTTGACGAAAAGACATTTGGACGAATCGACATTTTAACGAAGAGACATTTGGACCAAAGGAACTATGGACGAATCGACATTTTGACAAAAAGACATTTGGACGAATCGACATTTTAACGAAGAGACATTTGGACGAATCGACATTTTAACGAAAAGACATTTGGACGAATCGACATTTTTGACGAAAGGACATTCGGACGAATCGACATTTTTAAGAAAAGACATTTTGACGAAAGGACATTGGGACGAATTGACATTCTGACGAAAGGACATTTGGAAGATTCGACTTTTTGACGAAAAGACATTTGGACGAATCGACATTTTGACGAAACGACATTTGGACGAATAGACATTTGGACGAAAGGACATTTGAACGAAAGGAAATTTTCAAGAAAAGACATTTGGACGAATCGACATTTTGACGAAAGGACATTTGGACGAATAGACATTTGGACGAAAGGACATTTGGACGAAAGGAAATTTTTAAGAAAAGACATTTGGACGAATCGACAATTTGACGAAAGGACATTCGGACGAATCGACATTTTTCAGGAAAGACAATTGGACGAATCGACATTTTGACGAAAGGACATTTAGACGAATTGACATTTTTAACGAAAGGACATTTGGAAGAATCGACATTTTGACGAAAAGACATTTGATAGAATCGACATTTTGACGAAACGACATTTGGACGAATAGACATTTGGACGAAAGGACATTTGGACGGAAGGAAGTATTTAAGAAAAGGCATATGCGCGAATCGACATTTTGACGAAAGGGCATTTGAACGAATTGACATTTTGACAAAAGGACATTTGGACGAATTGACATATTGACGAAAGGACATTTGCACGAATCGACATTTTGAAGAAAAGACGTTTTGACGAATCGACATTTTGATGAAAGGAAATTCGGACGAATCGACATTTTGACAAAAGGACATTTGGACGAATCGACATTTTGACGAAAGGACATTTGGACGAATAGACATTAGGACGAAATGACATTTGGACGAATCGACATTTTGACGAAAGGACATTTGGACGAATCGACATTTTGACGAAAGTACATTTGGACGAATAGACATTTGGACGAAATGAGATTTGGACGAATCGACATTTTGACGAATCGACATTTTAACGAAAAGACATTTGGACGAATCGACATTTTGACGAAAGGACATTTGAACGAATTGACATTTTGACGAAAGGACATTTGCACGAATCGACATTTTGAAGAAAAGACATTTTGACGAATCGACATTTTAATGAAAGGACATTTGGACGAATCGACATTTTGACAAAAGGACATTTGGACGAATAGACATTTGGACGAATAGACATTTGGACGAAATGAGATTTGGACGAATCGACATTTTGACGAATCGACATTTTGACGAAAAGACATTTGGACGAATCGACATTTTAACGAAGAGACATTTGGACCAAAGGAACTATGGACGAATCGACATTTTGACAAAAAGACATTTGGACGAATCGACATTTTAACGAAGAGACATTTGGACGAATCGACATTTTAACGAAAAGACATTTGGACGAATCGACATTTTTGACGAAAGGACATTCGGACGAATCGACATTTTGACGAAAGGACTTTTGGATTAATCGACATTTGGACAAAAGGACATATGGACGAATCGACATTTTGACGAATGGACATTCGGACGAATCGACATTTTGACGAAAGGACTTTTGGATGAATCGACATTTGGACAAAAGGACATATGGACGAATCGACATTTTGACGAAAAGACGTTTGTACGAATCGACATTTTGACGGAAGGACATTTGGACGAATTGACATTCTGACGAAACGACATTTGGACGAATAGACATTTGGACGAAAGGACATTTGGACGAATCGACATTTTGACGTATCGACATTTTGACGAAACGACATTTGGACGAATCGACATTTTGACGAAAATACATTTTGACGAATCGACATTTTGACGAAAGGACATTTGGACAAATCGACATATTGACAAAAGGACATTTGGACGAATTGACATTTTGACAAAAGGACATTTGGACGATTCGACATTTTGACGAAAGGACATTTGGACGAATCCACATTTTGACAAAAGGACATTTGGACGAATTGACATTTTGACGAAAGGACATTTGGACGAATCGACATTTTGACGAAAGGACATATGGACGAATTGACATTTTGACGAAAGGATATTTGGACGAATCGACTTTTTGACGAAAAGACATTTGGACGAATTGACATTTTAAAGAAAGGACATTTTGACGAATCGACATTTTGACAAAAAGACATTTGGACGAATCGACATTTTGACGAAAGGACATTTGGAAGATTCGACTTTTTGACGAAAAGACATTTGGACGAATCGACATTTTGACGAAACGACATTTGGACGACTAGACATTTGGACAAATCGACATTTTAACGAAAAGACATTTGGACGAATCGACATTTTAACGAAAAGACATTTGGACGAATCGACATTTTTGACGAAAGGACATTTGTATGAATCGACATTTTGTCGAATGGACATTCGGACGAATCGACATTTTGACAAAACGACATTTGGACGAATAGACATTTGGACGAAAGGACATTTGGACAAAAGGAAATTTTTAAGAAAAGACATTTGGACGAATCGACAATTTGAGGAAAGGACATTCGGACGAATCGACATTTTTAAGAAAAGACAATTGGACGAATCGACATTTTGACGAAAGGACATTTAGACGAATTGACATTTTTAACGAAAGGACATTTGGAAGAATCGACATTTTGACGAATAGACATTTGGACGAATCGACATTTTGACGAAACGACATTTGGACGAATAGACATTTGGACGAAAGGACATTTGGACGAATGGAAGTATTTAAGAAAAGACATTTGGACGAATCGACATTTTGAGGAAAGGACATTTGAACGAATTGACATTTTGACAAAAGGACATTTGGACGAATTGACATTTTGACGAAAGGACATTTGGACGAATAGACATTTGGACGAAATGAGATTTGGACAAATCGACATTTTGACGAATCGACATTTTGACGAAAATACATTTGGACGAATCGTCATTTTAACGAAGAGACATTTGGACCAATCGACATTTTAACGAAAAGATATTTGGACGAATCGACATTTTGACGAAAGGACATTTGAACGAATTGACATTTTGACAAAAGGACATTTGGACGAAATGACATATTGACGAAAGGACATTTGCACGAATCGACATTTTGAAGAAAAGACATTTTGACGAATCGACATTTTAATGAAAGGACATTTGGACGAATCGACATTTTGACAAAAGGACATTTGGACGAATAAACATTTGGACGAAATGAGATTTGGACGAATCGACATTTTGACGAATCGACATTTTGACGAAAAGACATTTGGACGAATCGACATTTTAACGAAGAGACATTTGGACCAAAGGACATATGGACGAATCGACATTTTGACGAAAAGACATTTGGACGAATCGACATTTTAACGAAGAGACATTTGGACGAATCGACA
The DNA here is from genome assembly GCA_037103525.1 of Ganaspis brasiliensis. Classification (NCBI taxonomy): domain Eukaryota; kingdom Metazoa; phylum Arthropoda; class Insecta; order Hymenoptera; family Figitidae; genus Ganaspis; species Ganaspis brasiliensis. Next base: position 2,566,828 of record JAZKLR010000014.1, read on the forward strand.
TTTTGACGAAAGGACATTTAGACGAATTGACATTTTTAACGAAAGGACATTTGGAAGAATCGACATTTTGACGAAAAGACATTTGATAGAATCGACATTTTGACGAAACGACATTTGGAGGAATAGACATTTGGACGAAAGGACATTTGGACGGAAGGAAGTATTTAAGAAAAGGCATATGCGCGAATCGACATTTTGACGAAAGAACATTTGAACGAATTGACATTTTGACAAAAGGACATTTGGACGAATTGACATATTGACGAAAGGACATTTGCACGAATCGACATTTTGAAGAAAAGACGTTTTGACGAATCGACATTTTGATGAAAGGAAATTCGGACGAATCGACATTTTGACAAAAGGACATTTGGACGAATCGACATTTTGACGAAAGGACATTTGGACGAATAGACATTAGGACGAAATGACATTTGGACGAATCGACATTTTGACGAAAGGACATTTGGACGAATCGACATTTTGACGAAAGTACATTTGGACGAATAGACATTTGGACGAAATGAGATTTGGACGAATCGACATTTTGACGAATCGACATTTTGACGAAAAGACATTTGGACGAATCGACATTTTAACGAAGAGACATTTGGACGAATCGACATTTTAACGAAAAGACATTTGGACGAATCGACATTTTGACGAAAGGACATTTGAACGAATTGACATTTTGACGAAAGGACATTTGCACGAATCGACATTTTGAAGAAAAGACATTTTGACGAATCGACATTTTAATGAAAGGACATTTGGACGAATCGACATTTTGACAAAAGGACATTTGGACGAATAGACATTTGGACGAATAGACATTTGGACGAAATGAGATTTGGACGAATCGACATTTTGACGAATCGACATTTTGACGAAAAGACATTTGGACGAATCGACATTTTAACGAAGAGACATTTGGACCAAAGGAACTATGGACGAATCGACATTTTGACAAAAAGACATTTGGACGAATCGACATTTTGACGAAAGGACTTTTGGATGAATCGACATTTGGACAAAAGGACATATGGACGAATCGACATTTTGACGAAAAGACGTTTGTACGAATCGACATTTTGACGGAAGGACATTTGGACGAATTGACATTCTGACGAAACGACATTTGGACGAATAGACATTTGGACGAAAGGACATTTGGACGAATCGACATTTTGACGTATCGACATTTTGACGAAACGACATTTGGACGAATCGACATTTTGACGAAAATACATTTTGACGAATCGACATTTTGACGAAAGGACATTTGGACAAATCGACATATTGACAAAAGGACATTTGGACGAATTGACATTTTGACAAAAGGACATTTGGACGATTCGACATTTTGACGAAAGGACATTTGGACGAATTGACATTTTAAAGAAAGGACATTTTGACGAATCGACATTTTGACAAAAAGACATTTGGACGAATCGACATTTTGACGAAAGGACATTTGGAAGATTCGACTTTTTGACGAAAAGACATTTGGACGAATCGACATTTTGACGAAACGACATTTGGACGACTAGACATTTGGACAAATCGACATTTTAACGAAAAGACATTTGGACGAATCGACATTTTAACGAAAAGACATTTGGACGAATCGACATTTTTGACGAAAGGACATTTGGATGAATCGACATTTTGTCGAATGGACATTCGGACGAATCGACATTTTGACGAAACGACATTTGGACGAATAGACATTTGGACGAAAGGACATTTGGACAAAAGGAAATTTTTAAGAAAAGACATTTGGACGAATCGACAATTTGAGGAAAGGACATTCGGACGAATCGACATTTTTAAGAAAAGACAATTGGACGAATCGACATTTTGACGAAAGGACATTTAGACGAATTGACATTTTTAACGAAAGGACATTTGGAAGAATCGACATTTTGACGAAAAGACATTTGGACGAATCGACATTTTGACGAAACGACATTTGGACGAATAGACATTTGGACGAAAGGACATTTGGACGAATGGAAGTATTTAAGAAAAGACATTTGGACGAATCGACATTTTGACGAAAGGACATTTGAACGAATTGACATTTTGACAAAAGGACATTTGGACGAATTGACATTTTGACGAAAGGACATTTGGACGAATAGACATTTGGACGAAATGAGATTTGGACAAATCGACATTTTGACGAATCGACATTTTGACGAAAATACATTTGGACGAATCGTCATTTTAACGAAGAGACATTTGGACCAATCGACATTTTAACGAAAAGATATTTGGACGAATTGACATTTTGACGAAAGGACATTTGAACGAATTGACATTTTGACAAAAGGACATTTGGACGAAATGACATATTGACGAAAGGACATTTGCACGAATCGACATTTTGAAGAAAAGACATTTTGACGAATCGACATTTTAATGAAAGGACATTTGGACGAATCGACATTTTGACAAAAGGACATTTGGACGAATAAACATTTGGACGAAATGAGATTTGGACGAATCGACATTTTGACGAATCGACATTTTGACGAAAAGACATTTGGACGAATCGACATTTTAACGAAGAGACATTTGGACCAAAGGACATATGGACGAATCGACATTTTGACGAAAAGACATTTGGACGAATCGACATTTTAACGAAGAGACATTTGGACGAATCGACATTTTGACGAAAGGACATTTAGACGAATTGACATTTTTAACGAAAGGACATTTGGAAGAATCGACATTTTGACGAAAAGACATTTGATAGAATCGACATTTTGACGAAACGACATTTGGACGAATAGACATTTGGACGAAAGGACATTTGGACGGAAGGAAGTATTTAAGAAAAGGCATATGCGCGAATCGACATTTTGACGAAAGGACATTTGAACGAATTGACATTTTGACGAAAAGACATTTGGACGAATCGACATTTTAACGAAGAGACATTTGGACGAATCGACATTTTAACGAAAAGACATTTGGACGAATCGACATTTTTGATGAAAGGACATTTGGATAAATCGACATTTTGTTGAATGGACATTCGGACGAATCGACATTTTGACGAAAGGACTTTTGTACGAATCGACATTTTGACGAAAGGACATTTGGACAAATTGACTTTCTGACAAAACGACATTTGGACGAATAGACATTTGGACGAAAGGACATTTTGACGTATCGACATTTTGACGAAACGACATTTGGACGATTCGACATTTTGACGAAAATACATTTTGACGAATCGACATTTTGACGAAAGGACATCTGGACGAATCGACATATTGACAAAAGGACATTTGGACGAATTGACATTTTGACGAAAGGACATTTTGACGAATCGACATTTTGACAAAAAGACATTTGCACGAATCGATATTTTGAAGAAAAAACATTTTGACGAATCGACATTTTGACGAAAGGATATTTGGAAGAATTGACATTTTGACGAAAGGACATTTGGACGAATCGACATTTTGACGAAAGGACATATGGACGAATTGACATTTTGACGAAAGGATATTTGAACGAATCGACTTTTTGACGAAAAGACATTTGGACGAATTGACATTTTGACGAAAGGACATTTTGACGAATCGACATTTTGACAAAAAGATATTTGGACGAATCGACATTTTGACGAAAGGACATTTGGAAGATTCGACTTTTTGACGAAAAGACATTTGGACAAATCGACATTTTGACGAAACGACATTTGGACGAATAGACATTTGGACGAAAGGACATTTGGACGAAAGGACATTTGGACGAAAGGAAATTTTTAAGAAAAGACATTTGGACGAATCGACATTTTGACGAAAGGACATTTGGACGAAAGGAAATTTTTAAGAAAAGACATTTGGACGAATCGACATTTTGACGAAAGGACATTTGGACGAATCGACATTTTGGCGAAAGGACATTCGGACGAATCGACATTTTTAAGAAAAGACAATTGGACGAATCGACATTTTGACGAAAGGACATTTAGACGAATTGACGTTTTGACGAAAGGACATTTGGACGAATTGACATTTTGACAAAAGGATATTTGGACGAATAGACATTTGGACGAAAGGACATTTTGACGAATCGACATTTTGACAAAAACACATTTGGACGAATCGACATTTTGACGAAAAGACAATTGGACGAATCGACATTTTGACGAAAGGACATTTAGACGAATTGACGTTTTGACGAAAGGACATTTGGACGAATTGACATTTTGACAATAGGATATTTGGACGAATAGACATTTGGACGAAAGGACATTTTGACGAATCGACATTTTGACAAAAACACATTTGGACGAATCGACATTTTGACGAAACGACATTTGGACGAATAGACATTTGGACGAATCGACATTTTAACCAAGAGACATTTGGACGAATCGACATTTTAACGAAAAGACATTTGGACGAATCGACATTTTTGACGAAAGGACATTTGGACGAATCGACATTTTGACGAATGGACATTCGGACGAATCGACATTTTGACGAAAGGACTTTTAGACGAATCGACATTTGGACCAAAGGACATATGGACGAATCGACATTTTGACGAAAAGACGTTTGTACGAATCGACATTTTGACGAAAGGACATTTGGACGAATTGACATTCTGACGAAACGACATTTAGACGAATAGACATTTGGACGAAAGAACATTTGGATGAATCGACATTTTGACGTATCGACATTTTGACGAAACGACATTTGGACGAATCGACATTTTGACGAAAATACATTTTGACGAATCGACATTTTGACGAAAGGACATTTGGACGAATCGACATATTGACAAAAGGACATTTGGACGAATTGACATTTTGACAAAAGGACATTTGGACGATTCGACATTTTGACGAAAGGACATTTGGACGAATCGACATTTTGACAAAAGGACATTTGGACGAATTGACATTTTGACGAAAGGACATTTTGACGAATCGACATTTTGACAAAAAGACATTTGACGAATTGACATTTTGAAAAAAAGACATTTTGACGAATCGACATTTTGACAAAAGGACATTTGGACGAATAGACATTTGGACGAAAGGACATTTGGACGAAAGGAAATTTTTATGAAAATACATTTGGACGAATCGACAATTTGACGAAAGGACATTTGGACGAATTGACATTTTGACAAAAGGACATTTGGACGAATAGACATTTGGACGAAAGGACATTTGGACGAAAGGAAATTTTTAAGAAAAGACATTTGGACGAATCGACATTTTGACGAAAGGACATATGGACGAATTGACATTTTGACGAAAGGATATTTGAACGAATCGACTTTTTGACGAAAAGACATTTAGACGAATTGACATTTTGACGAAAGGACATTTTGACGAATCGACATTTTGACAAAAAGACATTTGGACGAATCGACATTTGGACGAACAGACATTTGGTCGAAAGGACATTTTGACAAATCGACATTTTGACAAAAAGACATTTAAACGAATCGACATTTTGACGAAAGGACATTTGGACGAATCGACATTTTGACGAAAGGACATATGGACGAATTGACATTTTGACGAAAGGATATTTGAACGAATCGACTTTTTGACGAAAAGACATTTAGACGAATTGACATTTTGACGAAAGGACATTTTGACGAATCGACATTTTGACAAAAAGACATTTGGACGAATCGACATTTTGACAAAAGGACATTTGGACGAATAGACATTTGGACGAAAGGACATTTGGACGAAAGGAAATTTTTATGAAAATACATTTGGACGAATCGACAATTTGACGAAAGGACATTTGGACGAATTGACATTTTGACAAAAGGACATTTGGACGAATAGACATTTGGACGAAAGGACATTTGGACGAAAGGAAATTTTTAAGAAAAGACATTTGGACGAATCGACATTTTGACGAAAGGACATATGGACGAATTGACATTTTGACGAAAGGATATTTGAACGAATCGACTTTTTGACGAAAAGACATTTAGACGAATTGACATTTTGACGAAAGGACATTTTGACGAATCGACATTTTGACAAAAAGACATTTGGACGAATCGACATTTGGACGAACAGACATTTGGTCGAAAGGACATTTTGACAAATCGACATTTTGACAAAAAGACATTTAAACGAATCGACATTTTGACGAAAGGACATTTGGACGAATCGACATTTTGACGAAAGGACATATGGACGAATTGACATTTTGACGAAAGGATATTTGAACGAATCGACTTTTTGACGAAAAGACATTTAGACGAATTGACATTTTGACGAAAGGACATTTTGACGAATCGACATTTTGACAAAAAGACATTTGGACGAATCGACATTTGGACGAACAGACATTTGGTCGAAAGGACATTTTGACAAATCGACATTTTGACAAAAAGACATTTAAACGAATCGATATTTTGACGAAAGGACATTTGGACGAATCGACATTTTGACGAAACGACATTTAAACGAATAGACATTTGGACGAAAGGAAATTTTTAAGAAAAGACATTTGGACGAATCGACATTTTGACGAAAGGACATTTGGACGAATAGACATTTGGACGAAAGGACATTTGGACGAAAGGAAATTTATAAACAAAGACATTTGGACGAATCGACATTTTGACGAAAGGACATATGGACGAATTGACATTTTGACGAAAGGATATTTGAACGAATCGACTTTTTGACGAAAAGACATTTAGACGAATTGACATTTTGACGAAAGGACATTTTGACGAATCGATATTTTGACAAAAAGACATTTGGACGAATCGACATTTTGACGAAAGGACATTTGGAAGATTCGACTTTTTGACGAAAAGACATTTGGACAAATCGACATTTTGACGAAACGACATTTGGGCGAATAGACATTTGTACGAAAGGACATTTGGACGAAAGGAAATTTTTAAGAAAAGACATTTGGACGAATCGACATTTTGACGAAAGGACATTTGGACGAATAGACATTTGGACGAAAGGACATTTGGACGAAAGGAAATTTTTAAGAAAAGACATTTGGACGAATCGACATTTTGACGAAAGGACATTTTGACAAATCGCCATTTTGACAAAAAGACATTTAAACGAATCGACATTTTGACGAAAGGACATTTGGACGAATCGACATTTTGACGAAGAGACATTTGGACGAATCGACATTTTAACGAAAAGACATTTGGACGAATCGACATTTTTGACGAAAGGACATTCGGACGAATCGACATTTTGACGAAAGGACTTTTGGATTAATCGACATTTGGACAAAAGGACATATGGACGAATCGACATTTTGACGAATGGACATTCGGACGAATCGACATTTTGACGAAAGGACTTTTAGATGAATCGACATTTGGACAAAAGGACATATGGACGAATCGACATTTTGACGAAAAGACGTTTGTACGAATCGACATTTTGACGGAAGGACATTTGGACGAATTGACATTCTGACGAAACGACATTTGGACGAATAGACATTTGGACGAAAGGACATTTGGACGAATCGACATTTTGACGTATCGACATTTTGACGAAACGACATTTGGACGAATCGACATTTTGACGAAAATACATTTTGACGAATCGACATTTTGACGAAAGGACATTTGGACAAATCGACATATTGACAAAAGGACATTTGGACGAATTGACATTTTGACAAAAGGACATTTGGACGATTCGACATTTTGACGAAAGGACATTTGGACGAATCGACATTTTGACAAAAGGACATTTGGACGAATTGACATTTTGACGAAAGGACATTTGGACGAATCGACATTTTGACGAAAGGACATATGGACGAATTGACATTTTGACGAAAGGATATTTGGACGAATCGACTTTTTGACGAAAAGACATTTGGACGAATTGACATTTTAAAGAAAGGACATTTTGACGAATCGACATTTTGACAAAAAGACATTTGGACGAATCGACATTTTGACAAAAGGACATTTGGAAGATTCGACTTTTTGACGAAAAGACATTTGGACGAATCGACATTTTGACGAAACGACATTTGGACGACTAGACATTTGGACAAATCGACATTTTAACGAAAAGACATTTGGACGAATCGACATTTTAACGAAAAGACATTTGGACGAATCGACATTTTTGACGAAAGGACATTTGGATGAATCGACATTTTGTCGAATGGACATTCGGACGAATCGACATTTTGACGAAACGACATTTGGACGAATAGACATTTGGACGAAAGGACATTTGGACAAAAGGAAATTTTTAAGAAAAGACATTTGGACGAATCGACAATTTGAGGAAAGGACATTCGGACGAATCGACATTTTTAAGAAAAGACAATTGGACGAATCGACATTTTGACGAAAGGACATTTAGACGAATTGACATTTTTAACGAAAGGACATTTGGAAGAATCGACATTTTGACGAAAAGACATTTGGACGAATCGACATTTTGACGAAACGACATTTGGACGAATAGACATTTGGACGAAAGGACATTTGGACGAATGGAAGTATTTAAGAAAAGACATTTGGACGAATCGACATTTTGACGAAAGGACATTTGAACGAATTGACATTTTGACAAAAGGACATTTGGACGAATTGACATTTTGACGAAAGGACATTTGGACGAATAGACATTTGGACGAAATGAGATTTGGACGAATCGACATTTTGACGAATCGACATTTTGACGAAAAGACATTTGGACGAATCGTCATTTTAACGAAGAGACATTTGGACCAATCGACATTTTAACGAAAAGATATTTGGACGAATCGACATTTTGACGAAAGGACATTTGAACGAATTGACATTTTGACAAAAGGACATTTGGACGAAATGACATATTGACGAAAGGACATTTGCACGAATCGACATTTTGAAGAAAAGACATTTTGACGAATCGACATTTTAATGAAAGGACATTTGGACGAATCGACATTTTGACAAAAGGACATTTGGACGAATAAACATTTGGACGAAATGAGATTTGGACGAATCGACATTTTGACGAATCGACATTTTGACGAAAAGACATTTGGACGAATCGACATTTTAACGAAGAGACATTTGGACCAAAGGACATATGGACGAATCGACATTTTGACGAAAAGACATTTGGACGAATCGACATTTTAACGAAGAGACATTTGGACGAATTGACTTTCTGACAAAACGACATTTGGACGAATAGACATTTGGACGAAAGGACATTTTGACGTATCGACATTTTGACGAAACGACATTTGGACGATTCGACATTTTGACGAAAATACATTTTGACGAATCGACATTTTGACGAAAGGACATCTGGACGAATCGACATATTGACAAAAGGACATTTGGACGAATTGACATTTTGACGAAAGGACATTTTGACGAATCGACATTTTGACAAAAAGACATTTGCACGAATCGATATTTTGAAGAAAAAACATTTTGACGAATCGACATTTTGACGAAAGGATATTTGGAAGAATTGACATTTTGACGAAAGGACATTTGGACGAATCGACATTTTGACGAAAGGACATATGGACGAATTGACATTTTGACGAAAGGATATTTGAACGAATCGACTTTTTGACGAAAAGACATTTGGACGAATTGACATTTTGACGAAAGGACATTTTGACGAATCGACATTTTGACAAAAAGATATTTGGACGAATCGACATTTTGACGAAAGGACATTTGGAAGATTCGACTTTTTGACGAAAAGACATTTGGACAAATCGACATTTTGACGAAACGACATTTGGACGAATAGACATTTGGACGAAAGGACATTTGGACGAAAGGACATTTGGACGAAAGGAAATTTTTAAGAAAAGACATTTGGACGAATCGACATTTTGACGAAAGGACATTTGGACGAAAGGAAATTTTTAAGAAAAGACATTTGGACGAATCGACATTTTGACGAAAGGACATTTGGACGAATCGACATTTTGGCGAAAGGACATTCGGACGAATCGACATTTTTAAGAAAAGACAATTGGACGAATCGACATTTTGACGAAAGGACATTTAGACGAATTGACGTTTTGACGAAAGGACATTTGGACGAATTGACATTTTGACAAAAGGATATTTGGACGAATAGACATTTGGACGAAAGGACATTTTGACGAATCGACATTTTGACAAAAACACATTTGGACGAATCGACATTTTGACGAAAAGACAATTGGACGAATCAACATTTTGACGAAAGGACATTCGGACGATTCGACATTTTTAAGAAAAGACATTTTGACGAAAGGACATTGGGGCGAATTGACATTCTGACGAAAGGACATTTGGAAGATTCGACTTTTTGACGAAAAGACATTTGGACGAATCGACATTTTGACGAAACGACATTTGGACGAATAGACATTTGGACGAATCGACATTTTAACCAAGAGACATTTGGACGAATCGACATTTTAACGAAAAGACATTTGGACGAATCGACATTTTTGACGAAAGGACATTTGGACGAATCGACATTTTGACGAATGGACATTCGGACGAATCGACATTTTGACGAAAGGACTTTTAGACGAATCGACATTTGGACCAAAGGACATTTGGACGAATAGACATTTGGACGAATAGACATTTGGACGAAATGAGATTTGGACGAATCGACATTTTGACGAATCGACATTTTGACGAAAAGACATTTGGACGAATCGACATTTTAACGAAGAGACATTTGGACCAAAGGAACTATGGACGAATCGACATTTTGACAAAAAGACATTTGGACGAATCGACATTTTAACGAAGAGACATTTGGACGAATCGACATTTTAACGAAAAGACATTTGGACGAATCGACATTTTTGACGAAAGGACATTCGGACGAATCGACATTTTGACGAAAGGACTTTTGGATTAATCGACATTTGGACAAAAGGACATATGGACGAATCGACATTTTGACGAATGGACATTCGGACGAATCGACATTTTGACGAAAGGACTTTTGGATGAATCGACATTTGGACAAAAGGACATATGGACGAATCGACATTTTGACGAAAAGACGTTTGTACGAATCGACATTTTGACGGAAGGACATTTGGACGAATTGACATTCTGACGAAACGACATTTGGACGAATAGACATTTGGACGAAAGGACATTTGGACGAATCGACATTTTGACGTATCGACATTTTGACGAAACGACATTTGGACGAATCGACATTTTGACGAAAATACATTTTGACGAATCGACATTTTGACGAAAGGACATTTGGACGAATCGACATTTTTGACGAAAGGACATTCGGACGAATCGGCATTTTGACGAAAGGACTTTTGGACGAATTGACATTTTGACGAAAGGATATTTGAACGAATCGACTTTTTGACGAAAAGACATTTAGACGAATTGACATTTTGACGAAAGGACATTTTGACGAATCGATATTTTGACAAAAAGACATTTGGACGAATCGACATTTTGACGAAAGGACATTTGGAAGATTCGACTTTTTGACGAAAAGACATTTGGACAAATCGACATTTTGACGAAACGACATTTGGGCGAATAGACATTTGTACGAAAGGACATTTGGACGAAAGGAAATTTTTAAGAAAAGACATTTGGACGAATCGACATTTTGACGAAAGGACATTTGGACGAATAGACATTTGGACGAAAGGACATTTGGACGAAAGGAAATTTTTAAGAAAAGACATTTGGACGAATCGACATTTTGACGAAAGGACATTTTGACAAATCGCCATTTTGACAAAAAGACATTTAAACGAATCGACATTTTGACGAAAGGACATTTGGACGAATCGACATTTTGACGAAAGGACATTTGGACGAACAGACATTTGGTCGAAAGGACATTTTAACAAATCGACATTTTGACAAAAAGACATTTAAACGAATTGACATTTTGACGAAAGGACATTTTGACGAATCGACATTTTGACAAAAAGACATTTGGACGAATCGACATTTTGACAAAAGGACATTTGGACTAATAGACATTTAGACGAAAGGACATTTGGACGAAAGGAAATTTTTAAGAAAATACATTTAGACGAATCGACAATTTGACGAAAGGACATTTGGACGAATAGACATTTTGACAAAAAGACATTTAAACGAATCAACATTTTGACGAAATGACATTTGGACGAATCGACATTTTGACAAAAGGACATTTGGACTAACAGACATTTGGTCGAAAGGACATTTTGACAAATCGACATTTTGACAAAAAGACATTTGGACGAATCGACATTTTGACGAAACGACATTTGGACGAATTGACATATTGACGAAAGGACATTTGCACGAATCGACATTTTGATGAAAGGACATTTGGACGAATCGACATTTTGACAAAAGGACATTTGGACGAATTCACATATTGACAAAAGGACATTTGGACGAATCAACATTTTGACGAAAAGACATTTTGACGAATCGACATTTTGACGAATCAACATTTTAAAGAATCGACATTTTGACGAAAAGACATTTGGACGAATCGACATTTTAACCAAGAGACGTTTGGACGAATCGACATTTTAACGAAAAGACATTTGGACGAATCGACTTTTTTGACGAAAGGACATTTGGACGAATCGACATTTTGACGAATTGACATTCGGACGAATCGACATTTTGACGAAAGGACTTTCGGACGAATCGACATTTGGACCAAAGGACATATGGACGAATCGACATTTTGACGAAAACACGTTTGTACGAATCGACATTTTGACGAAAGGACATTTGGACGAATCGACATTTTAACGAAGAGACATTTGGACGAATCGACATTTTAACGAAAAGACATTTGGACGAATCGACATTTTTGACGAAAGGACATTTGGACGAATCGACATTTTGACGAATGGACATTCGGACGAATCGACATTTTGACGTATCGACATTTTGACGAAACGAAATTTGGACGAATCGACATTTTGACGAAAATACATTTTGACGAATCGACATTTTGACGAAAGGACATTTGGACGAATCGACATATTGACAAAAGGACATTTGGACGAATTGACATTTTGACAAAAGGACATTTGGACGAATTGACATTCTGACGAAACGACATTTGGACGAATAGACATTTGGACGAAAGGACATTTGAACGAATCGACATTTTGACGTATCGACATTTTGACGAAACGACATTTGGACGAATCGACATTTTGACGAAAATACATTTTGACGAATCGACATTTTGACGAAAGGACATTTGGACGAATCGACATATTGACAAAAGGACATTTGGACGAATTGACATTTTGACAAAAGGACATTTGGACGAATAGACATTTGGACGAAAGGACATTTGGACGAAAGGAAATTTTTAAGAAAAGACATTTGGACGAATCGACATTTTAACGAAAGGACATATGGACGAATTGACATTTTGACGAAAGGATATTTGAACGAATCGACTTTTTGACAAAAAGACAATTAGACGAATTGACATTTTGACGAAAGGACATTTTGACGAATCGACATTTTGACAAAAAGACATTTGGACGAATCGACATTTTGACGAAAGGACATTTGGAAGATTCGACTTTTTGACGAAAAGACATTTGGACAAATCGACATTTTGACGAAACGACATTTGGGCGAATAGACATTTGGACGAAAGGACATTTGGACGAAAGGAAATTTTTAAGAAAAGACATTTGGACGAATCGACATTTTGACGAAAGGACATTTGGACGAATAGACATTTGGACGAAAGGACATTTGGACGAAAGGAAATTTTTAAGAAAAGACATTTGGACGAATCGACATTTTGACGAAAGGACATTTTGACAAATCGACATTTTGACAAAAAGACATTTAAACGAATCGACATTTTGACGAAAGGACATTTGGACGAATCGACATTTTGACGAAAGGACATTCGGACGATTCGACATTTTTAAGAAAAGACATGTGGACGAATCGACATTTTGACGAAAGGACATTTGGACGAATCGACATTTTGACGAAAGGACATTTGGACGAACAGACATTTGGTCGAAAGGACATTTTAACAAATCGACAATTTGACAAAAAGACATTTAAACGAATTGACATTTTGACGAAAGGACATTTTGACGAATCGACATTTTGACAAAAAGACATTTGGACGAATCGACATTTTGACAAAAGGACATTTGGACGAATAGACATTTGGACGAAAGGACATTTGGACGAAAGGAAATTTTTAAGAAAATACATTTGGACGAATCGACAATTTGACGAAAGGACATTTGGACGAATAGACATTTTGACAAAAAGACATTTAAACGAATCAACATTTTGACGAAATGACATTTGGACGAATCGACATTTTGACGAAAGGACATTTGGACTAACAGACATTTGGTCGAAAGGACATTTTGACAAATCGACATTTTGACAAAAAGACATTTAAACGAATCGACATTTTGACGAAAGGACATTTGGACGAATCGACATTTTGACGAAAGGACATTCGGACGATTCGACATTCTTAAGAAAAGACATGTGGACGAATCAACATTTTGACGAAAGGACATTTAATCGAATTGACATTCTGACGAAAGGACATTTGGAAGATTCGACTTTTTGACGAAAAGACATTTGGACGAATCGACATTTTGACGAAACGACATTTAAACGAATAGACATTTGGACGAAAGGACATTTGGACGAAAGGAAATTTTTAAGAAAATACATTTGGACGAATCGACATTTTGACGAAAGGATATTTGGACGAATAGACATTTGGACGAAAGGACATTTGGACGAAAGGAAATTATTAAGAAAAGACATTTGGACGAATCGACATTTCGACGAAAGGACATTCGGACGAATCGACATTTTTAAGAAAAGACAGTTGGACGAATCGACATTTTGACGAAAGGACATTTAGACGAATTGACATTTTGACGAAAGGACATTTGGAAGAATCGACATTTTGACGAAAAGACATTTGGACGAATCGACATTTTGACGAAACGACATTTGGACGAATTCACATATTGACAAAGGACATTTGGACGAATCGACATTTTGACGAAAAGACATTTTGACGAATCGACATTTTGACGAATCGACATTTTGACGAATCAACATTTTAAAGAATCGACATTTTGACGAAAAGACATTTGGACGAATCGACTTTTTTGACGAAAGGACATTTGGACGAATCGACATTTTCACGAATTGACATTCGGACGAATCGACATTTTGACGAAAGGACTTTTGGACGAATCGACATTTGGACCAAAGGACATATGGACGAATCGACATTTTGACGAAAACACGTTTGTACGAATCGACATTTTGACGAAAGGACATTTGGACGAATCGACATTTTAACGAAGAGACATTTGGACGAATCGACATTTTAACGAAAAGACATTTGGACGAATCGACATTTTTGACGAAAGGACATTTGGACGAATCGACATTTTGACGAATGGACATTCGGACGAATCGACATTTTGACGTATCGACATTTTGACGAAACGAAATTTGGACGAATCGACATTTTGACGAAAATACATTTTGACGAATCGACATTTTGACGAAAGGACATTTGGACGAATCGACATATTGACAAAAGGACATTTGGACGAATTGACATTTTGACAAAAGGACATTTGGACGAATTGACATTCTGACGAAACGACATTTGGACGAATAGACATTTGGACGAAAGGACATTTGAACGAATCGACATTTTGACGTATCGACATTTTGACGAAACGACATTTGGACGAATCGACATTTTGACGAAAGGACATTTGGACGAATCGACATATTGACAAAAGGACATTTGGACGAATTGCCATTTTGACAAAAGGACATTTGGACGATTCGACATTTTGACGAAAAGAAATTTGGACGAATCGACATTTTGACGAAAGGACATTTGGACGAATCGACATTTTGACAAAAGCACATTTGGACGAATTGACATTCTGACGAAAGGATGCTTTTGGTGAACATTTCTAGATTTGAATAATCTACAAAAGAACGTCAAGAACAAAATAAAAAATATTTATCGATTTTGAAAACGACATCATAGCGTTTTTGTCCCCTAGGTGTTGCTTTCCGAGGTCTTATGGGTATTTTCCAACGTAGATTTTTTTCGTCAACTTTTCTAGATCATCACTGTAAAACTCTAATAAGAGCTTTACACGCTGCTTCTGTTCATGTTGATCTGATGTACCTGCATTAGAAAACTTGTATTAGACAATGAATGGCGGGACATGGCGAGGAGGATAGTAAAAAGTTTGTTGGAATAATGGATATATGAAATATACATAACATGTTTTTACCTTGACTTTTTTTGAAAATTAAATTTTTTTTAATTTTTAGAATGATCTGAGGATGATCTGCAGGAGAATAGATATTCGAACACCTTGATGAAATCTTTGGAAAGCAGAGTTTGGTAGCAAGAATGATAATTTTTTTGTTTTCGATATTGAAAAAAATTCTTTTTTCGCTCGGGTGGCAAAATATTTTGGATATACTGTCTTAAAAACCATTGATTCGACCTTTGGCAACGGCATCTAGTTTTCACGATCACGAAATTATTCTGATCGGCGAATTGAATTTTATTTTCAACTAAGACATCTATTGATTTCATGTAGTGTTGAAATTTCATCTAAAGATTTACCTGAATTAGAAAAATATTATTAGTCAACGGGTTCCGGCACTTAGTATCTTGGATGGTGATAATACTCCATCTATTTAAAAATAATAAATAATTGGGAGATTTTACCTTATTGTTTTTTTTCTGTGGTTAGAATTTCTCAGAAAGGAAGTCTATTTTGAAATATCTGTTGAAAGCTTGGGATATGGTTGATTTGGATATTGCAAAATATTTCTCACTTTTTTTCGTCATGTTTACTTCTTCTGTGTTCGGATAGATTAATGTTTTAGAGAAGAATCTAAGTTGGGTAGCCGTAATAAAACATCTGATTGAGGCAGCTGATTGAAAGTGGTCTGATCGACAAAATAAATACTATTCATTTCTTTGACGTTTTTCGAATGTATGTATTGCTTCGAATTCTTCATAAAGTTAACCTGTATTAAAAAAGTAATATAAGAATACGGGACGCAGCAGCTTGTGGCAGAATATCAAAAATACTATTTTAACCCTTACGTGCACAAATTTTTTTAAAGTAGAAAAATAATTTTTTTCGATTAAAATAGGTACGTTGTAATCAGAAGAAGATAAAAATATGAAAATTAGAGAATCGAAAAAAAATTTCTATTTTCATATTTTTTTCTTGAAAACCAAAAAACATATTTTATTTGAAAACCATAGTTTGGAATCGGAAATTTACTGAGAAACCATAAAATTGGGTCCATAAATGTAAAATAGTGGCTGTATTCCAATAATCTTTAATAATCTACGAAAAACTCAAAAAATAGGTGGTCAGTGGGACTGACCACTGTGCAACAAAGGGTTAAAAATGGGAAAAATCTTGAGATTTCACCACGACTTTTTTTAATTTTTTTGGAGAAAAAAAAAATTGTAATGTCCTAATTAATATCTGAAAATATCTAGTCCGAATTTAATCATAAAATTGTAAGGTACTAATTAAGTTCTAAAAGTATCAAGTCCTAATTAAGTCCTAAAATTATCACGTCCTAATGAAGTCCTAAAATTATCAAGTTGTAAAATTATCAAGTCCTAAAAATATCAAGTCCTAACAAAGTCCTAGAATTATCAAGTCCTAACTAAGTCCTAAAATTATTAAGTCTTAATTAAGTCATAAATTATCAAGACCTAACTAAGTCCTAAAATTATTAAGGGGGGAAAGCTGGTCTAGAATTTTGAAATAGTCGAAAATTTTTTTTTGTATTAAAAGGTGCTTTAGGGTCTGAGAAATAACATACCAAAAGATGGATGTCGGCAAGTCGAAAGGCAATTGTATGGTGCAGGCATAGCCGATTAAAGGTATAATATACGAATTTAATATGATTTTACAATACGTAAAACTTTAAACGCGTTTTTCTCGAAATCACTTTTTTTATACCGGGCGAAAACATAACTCGAGCAAATCTTTACCGATTCTTTTGAAATTTTGACAGTACATTCTAGATAACTTTCTCCGGAGCGTCACGTAGGATTTTTTTTTATATTACATACTTTTTTTCTAATCAACAATTTTATGTCGTTTTTTATAGTGAAAATTGTAATTTTTTGTTCAAACATGCACCATTTCGCGAAAAAACAAAATATCAAAAAAATCCTACGTCCCGCCCTTGCTGTTGTTATATAGAAACTAAAAAAATTTTATTTTTTGATCTAGGACAAAAATTAAGGACGTTACATTTTCGCCAATGGACCTATTAAAAAAAACGCCTGTTCGGAAAAGTAGTGTACAGCGGCCATTTTAAAATTAATTCACTCAAAATTTTTTGTATTTGTACCTGGAAACACATATTATTAAACCTGTTTCACAAATTTTTGATTCATTTCTTTGTTGAGTCAGAATAAATTCATAAAATATGCCCATTTTTTTGCGCTCTAGACCAGCCTCCCTCCTTAAGTCTTAATTAAGAATTTAAATTATCAAGTCCTAACTAAGTCCTAAAATTATCAATTCCTAATCACGTCCTAAAACTATTAAGTCCTAATTAAGTACTAAAATTATCAAGTCCTAACTAAGTCCTAAAATTATCAAGTCCTAACTAAGTCCTAAAATTATCAAGTCCTAACTACACCCTAAAATTATTAAGTCCTAACTAAGTCCTAAAATTATTAAGTCCTAACTAAGTCCTAAAATTACCAAGTCCTAACTAAGTCCTAAAATTATCAAGTCCTAACTACGTCCTAAAATTATTAAGTCCTAACTGAGTCCTAAAATTATCAAGTCCTAACTAAGTCCTAAAATTATCAAGTCCTAATAAAATACTAAAATTATCAAGTCCTAACTAAGTCCTAAAATTATTAAGTCCTAACTAAGTCCTAAAGTTATCAAGTCCTAGAATTATCAAGTCCTAACTAAGTCCTAAAATTATTAAGTCCCAATTAAGTCCTAAAATTACCAAGTCCTAACTAAGTCCTAAAATTATTAAGTCCTAATTAAGTTCTAAAATTATCAAGTCCTAACTAAGTCCTAAAATTATTAAGTCCTAATTAAGTTCTAAAATTATCAAGTCCTAATAAAGTACTAAAATTATCAAGTCCTAACTAAGTCCTAAAATTTTTAAGTCCTAACTTAGTCCTAAAATTATCAAGTCCTAACTAAGTCCTAAAATTATAAAGTCCTAATAAAGTCCTAAAATTATTTAATCCTAGGTAAGTCCTAAAATTATCAAGTCCTAACTATGTCCTAAAATAATTAAGTCATAATTAGGTCCTAAAATTATCAAGACCTAACTAAGTCCTAATATTATTAAGTCCTAATTAAGTTCTAAAATTATCAAGTCCTAACTAAATCCTAAAATTATCAAGTCCTAAAATTATTTAGTCCTAATTTAGTCCTAAAATTATCAAGTCCTAACTAAGTCCTATAATTATCAAGTCCTAATAAAGTACTAAAATTATCAAGTCCTAACTAAGTCCTAATATTATTAAGTCCTAGAATTATCAAGTCCTAACTAAGTCGTAAAACTATCAAGTCCTACAATTATCAAGTCCTAACTAAATCCTAAAATTATTAAGTCCTAAATAAGTTCTAAAATTATCAAGTCCTAACTAAATCCTAAAATTATCAAGTCCTAAAATTATTTAGTCCTAACTAAGTCCTAAAATTATCAAGTCCTAACTAAGTCCTAAAATTATCAAGTCCTAACTACGTCCTTAAATTATTAAGTCCTATCTAAGTCCTAAAATTATTAAGTCCCAGAATTATCAAGTCCTAACTAAGTCCTAAAATTATTATGTCGTAACTAAGTCCTAAAATTATCAAGTCCTAAAAAAGTACTAAAATTATCAAGTCCTAACTAAATCCTAAAATTATTAAGTCCTAATTAAGTTTTAAAATTATCAAGTCCTAACTAAATCCTAAAATTATTAAGTCCTAATTAGGTCCTAAAATTATCAAGTCATAACTAAGTCCTAAAATTATCAAGTCCTAACTAAGTCCAAAAATTATCAAGTCCTAACTACGTCCTAAAATTATTAAGTCATAACTGAGTCCTAAAATTATCAAGTCCTAACTAAGTTCTAAAATTATTAAGTCCTAACTACGTCCTAAAATTATCAAGTCATAACTAAGTCCTAAAATTATCAAGTCCTAACTAAGTCCAAAAATTATCAAGTCCTAACTAAGTCCTTAAATTATCAAGTCCTAACTACGTCCTAAAATTATTAAGTCCTATCTAAGTCCTAAAATTATTAAGTCCCAGAATTATCAAGTCCTAACTAAGTCCTAAAATTATTATGTCGTAACTAAGTCCTAAAATTATCAAGTCCTAAAAAAGTACTAAAATTATCAAGTCCTAACTAAATCCTAAAATTATTAAGTCCTAATTAAGTTTTAAAATTATCAAGTCCTAACTAAATCCTAAAATTATTAAGTCCTAATTAGGTCCTAAAATTATTAAGTCATACCTAAGTCCTAAAATTATCAAGTCCTAACTAATTCCTAAAATTATTAAGTCCTAACTACGTCCTAAAATTATTAAGTCCTAACTAAGTCCCAAAATTATCAAGTCATAACTAAGTCCTAAAATTATCAAGTCCTAACTAAGTCCTAAAATTATTAAGTCCTAACTACGTCCTAAAATTATCAAGTCCTAATTAGGTCCTAAAATTATCAAGTCATAACTAAGTCCTAAAATTATCAAGTCCTAACTAAGTCCAAAAATTATCAAGTCCTTACTACGTCCTAAAATTATTAAGTCATAACTGAGTCCTAAAATTATCAAGTCCTAACTAAGTCCTAAAACTATCAAGTCCTAATAAAGTACTAAAATTATCAAGTCCTAACTAAGTCCTAAAATTATCAAGTCCTAATAAAGTACTAAAATTATCAAGTCCTAACTAAGTCCTAAAATTATTAAGTCCTAGAATTATCAAGTCCTAACTAAGTCCTAAAATTATCAAGTCCTACAATTATCAAGTCCTAACTAAATCCTAAAATTATTAAGTCCTAAATAAGTCCTAAAATTATCAAGTCCTAACTAGGTCCTAAAATTATCAAGTCCTTACTACGTCCTAAAATTATCAAGTCCTAACTAAGTCCTAAAATTATTAAGTCCTAATTAAGTTTTAAAATTATCAAGTCCTAACTAAATCCTAAAATTATTAAGTCCTAATTAGGTCCTAAAATTATCAAGTCCTAACTAAGTCCTAAAATTATTAAGTCATAGAATTATCAAGTCCTAACTAAGTCCTAAAATTATCAAGTCCTACAATTATCAAGTCCTAACTAAATCCTAAAATTATTAAGTCCTAATTAAGTCCTAAAATTATCAAGTCCTATCTAAGTCCTAAAATTATTAAGTCCCAGAATTATCAAGTCCTAACTAAGTCCTAAAATTATTAAGTCCTAACTACGTCCTAAAATTATCAAGTCCTAATTAGGTCCTAAAATTATCAAGTCATAACTAAGTCCTAAAATTATCAAGTCCTAACTAAGTCCAAAAATTATCAAGTCCTAACTACGTCCTAAAATTATTAAGTCCTAATTAAGTTTTAAAATTATCAAGTCCTAACTAAATCCTAAAATTATTAAGTCCTAATTAAGTTTTAAAATTATCAAGTCCTAACTAAATCCTAAAATTATCAAGTCCTAACTAAGTCCAAAAATTATTAAGCCCTATCTAAGTCCTAAAATTATTAAGTCCCAGAATTATCAAGTCCTAACTAAGTCCTAAAATTATTAAGTCCTAATTAAGTTTTAAAATTATCAAGTCCTAACTAAATCCTAAAATTATTAAGTCCTAATTAGGTCCTAAAATTATCAAGTCCTAACTAAGTCCTAAAATTATTAAGTCATAGAATTATCAAGTCCTAACTAAGTCCTGAAATTATCAAGTCCTACAATTATCAAGTCCTAACTAAATCCTAAAATTATTAAGTCCTAATTAAGTCCTAAAATTATCAAGTCCTATCTAAGTCCTAAAATTATTAAGTCCCAGAATTATCAAGTCCTAACTAAGTCCTAAAATTATTAAGTCCTAACTACGTCCTAAAATTATCAAGTCCTAATTAGGTCCTAAAATTATCAAGTCATAACTAAGTCCTAAAATTATCAAGTCCTAACTAAGTCCAAAAATTATCAAGTCCTAACTACGTCCTAAAATTATTAAGTCATAACTGAGTCCTAAAATTATCAAGTCCTAACTAAGTCCTAAAACTATAGTGTCCTAATAAAGTACTAAAATTATCAAGTCCTAACTAAGTCCTAAAATTATCAAGTCCTAATAAAGTACTAAAATTATCAAGTCCTAACTAAGTCCTAAAATTATTAAGTCCTAGAATTATCAAGTCCTAACTAAGTCCTAAAATTATCAAGTCCTACAATTATCAAGTCCTAACTAAATCCTAAAATTATTAAGTCCTAAATAAGTCCTAAAATTATCAAGTCCTAACTAGGTCCTAAAATTATCAAGTCCTAATAAAGTACTAAAATTATCAAGTCCTAACTAAGTCCTAAAATTATTAAGTCCTATCTAACTCCTAAAATTATTAAGTCCCAGAATTATCAAGTCCTAACTAAATCCTAAAATTATTAAGTCCTAATTAGGTCCTAAAATTATCAAGTCCTAACTAAGTCCTAAAATTATTAAGTCCTAGAATTATCAAGTCCTAACTAAGTCCTAAAATTATCAAGTCCTACAATTATCAAGTCCTAACTAAATCCTAAAATTATTGTGTCCTAATTAAGTCCTAAAATTATCAAGTCCTAACTAAGTCCTAAAATTATCAAGTCCTAACTACGTGCTAAAATTATTAAGTCCTATCTAAGTCCTAAAATTATTAAGTCCCAGAATTATCAAGTCCTAACTAAGTCCTAAAATTATTATGTCGTAACTAAGTCCTAAAATTATCAAGTCCTAAAAAAGTACTAAAATTATCAAGTCCTAACTAAATCCTAAAATTATTAAGTCCTAATTAAGTTTTAAAATTATCAAGTCCTAACTGAATCCTAAAATTATTAAGTCCTAATTAGGTCCTAAAATTATCAAGTCATAACTAAGTCCTAAAATTATCATGTCCTACTAAAGTCCTAAAATTATTAAGTCCTAATTAGGTCCTAAAATTATCAAGTTCTAACTAAGTCCTAAAATTATCAAGTCCTAACTACGTCCTAAAATTATTAAGTACTAACTAAGTCCTAAAATTATCATGACCTAATAAAGTCCTAAAATTATTAAGTCCTAACTAAGTCCTAAAATTATCAAGTCCTAACTAAGTCCTAAAATTATTAAGTCCTAATTAGGTCCTAAAATTATTAAGTCATACCTAAGTCCTAAAATTATCATGTCCTAATAAAGTCCTAAAATTATTAAGTCCTAACTAAGTCCTAAAATTATCAAGTCCTAACTAAGTCCTAAAATTATTAAGTCCTAATTAGGTCCTAAAATTATTAAGTCCTAACTAAGTCCAAAAATTATCAAGTCCTAACTACGTCCTAAAATTATTAAGTCATAACTGAGTCCTAAAATTATCAAGTCCTAACTAAGTCCTAAAACTATAGTGTCCTAATAAAGTACTAAAATTATCAAGTCCTAACTAAGTCCTAAAATTATCAAGTCCTAATAAAGTACTAAAATTATCAAGTCCTAACTAAGTCCTAAAATTATTAAGTCCTAGAATTATCAAGTCCTAACTAAGTCCTAAAATTATCAAGTCCTACAATTATCAAGTCCTAACTAAATCCTAAAATTATTAAGTCCTAAATAAGTCCTAAAATTATCAAGTCCTAACTAGGTCCTAAAATTATCAAGTCCTAATAAAGTACTAAAATTATCAAGTCCTAACTAAGTCCTAAAATTATTAAGTCCTATCTAACTCCTAAAATTATTAAGTCCCAGAATTATCAAGTCCTAACTAAATCCTAAAATTATTAAGTCCTAATTAGGTCCTAAAATTATCAAGTCCTAACTAAGTCCTAAAATTATTAAGTCCTAGAATTATCAAGTCCTAACTAAGTCCTAAAATTATCAAGTCCTACAATTATCAAGTCCTAACTAAATCCTAAAATTATTGTGTCCTAATTAAGTCCTAAAATTATCAAGTCCTAACTAAGTCCTAAAATTATCAAGTCCTAACTACGTGCTAAAATTATTAAGTCCTATCTAAGTCCTAAAATTATTAAGTCCCAGAATTATCAAGTCCTAACTAAGTCCTAAAATTATTATGTCGTAACTAAGTCCTAAAATTATCAAGTCCTAAAAAAGTACTAAAATTATCAAGTCCTAACTAAATCCTAAAATTATTAAGTCCTAATTAAGTTTTAAAATTATCAAGTCCTAACTGAATCCTAAAATTATTAAGTCCTAATTAGGTCCTAAAATTATCAAGTCATAACTAAGTCCTAAAATTATCATGTCCTACTAAAGTCCTAAAATTATTAAGTCCTAATTAGGTCCTAAAATTATCAAGTTCTAACTAAGTCCTAAAATTATCAAGTCCTAACTACGTCCTAAAATTATTAAGTACTAACTAAGTCCTAAAATTATCATGACCTAATAAAGTCCTAAAATTATTAAGTCCTAACTAAGTCCTAAAATTATCAAGTCCTAACTAAGTCCTAAAATTATTAAGTCCTAATTAGGTCCTAAAATTATTAAGTCATACCTAAGTCCTAAAATTATCATGTCCTAATAAAGTCCTAAAATTATTAAGTCCTAACTAAGTCCTAAAATTATCAAGTCCTAACTAAGTCCTAAAATTATTAAGTCCTAATTAGGTCCTAAAATTATTAAGTCCTAATTAAGTCCTAAAATTATCATGTCCTAATAAAGTCCTAAAATTATTAAGTCCTAACTAAGTCCTAAAATTATCAAGTCCTAACTAAGTCCTAAAATTATCAAGTCCTAACTAAGTCCTAAAATTATTAAGTCCTAATTAGGTCCTAAAATTATTAAGTCATAACTAAGTCCTAAAATTATCAAGTTCTAACTAATTCCTAAAATTATTAAGTCCTAACTACCTCCTAAAATTATTAAGTCCTAACTAAGTCCCAAAATTATCAAGTCCTAATTAGGTCCTAAAATTATTAAGTCCTAATTAAGTCCTAAAATTATCATGTCCTAATAAAGTCCTAAAATTATTAAGTCCTAACTAAGTCCTAAAATTATCAAGTCCTAACTAAGTCCTAAAATTATCAAGTCCTAACTAAGTCCTAAAATTATTAAGTCCTAATTAGGTCCTAAAATTATCAAGTCCTAACTAAGTCCAAAAATTATCAAGTCCTAACTACGTCCTAAAATTATTAAGTCATAACTGAGTCCTAAAATTATCAAGTCCTAACTAAGTCCTAAAATTATTAAGTCCTAACTACGTCCTAAAATTATCAAGTCCTAATTAGGTCCTAAAATTATCAAGTCATAACTAAGTCCTAAAATTATCAAGTCCTAACTAAGTCCAAAAATTATCAAGTCCTAACTACGTCCTAAAATTATTAAGTCATAACTGAGTCCTAAAATTATCAAGTCCTAACTAAGTCCTAAAACTATCAAGTCCTAATAAAGTACTAAAATTATTAAGTCCTAATTAGGTCCTAAAATTATTAAGTCATAACTAAGTCCTAAAATTATCAAGTTCTAACTAATTCCTAAAATTATTAAGTCCTAACTAAGTCCAAAAATTATCAAGTCCTTACTACGTCCTAAAATTATTAAGTCATAACTGAGTCCTAAAATTATCAAGTCCTAACTAAGTCCAAAAATTATTAAGCCCTATCTAAGTCCTAAAATTATTAAGTCCCAGAATTATCAAGTCCTAACTAAGTCCTAAAATTATTAAGTCCTAATTAAGTTTTAAAATTATCAAGTCCTAACTAAATCCTAAAATTATTAAGTCCTAATTAGGTCCTAAAATTATCAAGTCATAACTAAGTCCTAAAATTATCAAGTCCTAACTAAGTCCAAAAATTATCAAGTCCTAACTACGTCCTAAAATTATTAAGTCATAACTGAGTCCTAAAATTATCAAGTCCTAACTAAGTCCTAAAACTATAGTGTCCTAATAAAGTACTAAAATTATCAAGTCCTAACTAAGTCCTAAAATTATCAAGTCCTAATAAAGTACTAAAATTATCAAGTCCTAACTAAGTCCTAAAATTATTAAGTCCTAGAATTATCAAGTCCTAACTAAGTCCTAAAATTATCAAGTCCTACAATTATCAAGTCCTAACTAAATCCTAAAATTATTAAGTCCTAAATAAGTCCTAAAATTATCAAGTCCTAACTAGGTCCTAAAATTATCAAGTCCTTACTACGTCCTAAAATTATCAAGTCCTAATAAAGTACTAAAATTATCAAGTCCTAACTAAGTCCTAAAATTATTAAGTCCTATCTAACTCCTAAAATTATTAAGTCCCAGAATTATCAAGTCCTAACTAAATCCTAAAATTATTAAGTCCTAATT
The DNA here is from genome assembly GCA_037103525.1 of Ganaspis brasiliensis. Classification (NCBI taxonomy): domain Eukaryota; kingdom Metazoa; phylum Arthropoda; class Insecta; order Hymenoptera; family Figitidae; genus Ganaspis; species Ganaspis brasiliensis. The sequence continues at coordinate 2,593,382 of JAZKLR010000014.1, forward strand.
AGGTCCTAAAATTATCAAGTCCTAACTAAGTCCTAAAATTATTAAGTCCTAGAATTATCAAGTCCTAACTAAGTCCTAAAATTATCAAGTCCTACAATTATCAAGTCCTAACTAAATCCTAAAATTATTGTGTCCTAATTAAGTCCTAAAATTATCAAGTCCTAACTAAGTCCTAAAATTATCAAGTCCTAACTACGTGCTAAAATTATTAAGTCCTATCTAAGTCCTAAAATTATTAAGTCCCAGAATTATCAAGTCCTAACTAAGTCCTAAAATTATTATGTCGTAACTAAGTCCTAAAATTATCAAGTCCTAAAAAAGTACTAAAATTATCAAGTCCTAACTAAATCCTAAAATTATTAAGTCCTAATTAAGTTTTAAAATTATCAAGTCCTAACTAAATCCTAAAATTATTAAGTCCTAATTAGGTCCTAAAATTATCAAGTCATAACTAAGTCCTAAAATTATCAAGTCCTAACTAAGTCCAAAAATTATTAAGTCCTAACTACGTCCTAAAATTATCAAGTTCTAACTAAGTCCTAAAATTATCAAGTCCTAACTACGTCCTAAAATTATTAAGTACTAACTAAGTCCTAAAATTATCATGTCCTAATAAAGTCCTAAAATTATTAAGTCCTAACTAAGTCCTAAAATTATCAAGTCCTAACTAAGTCCTAAAATTATTAAGTCCTAATTAGGTCCTAAAATTATCAAGTTCTAACTAAGTCCTAAAATTATCAAGTCCTAACTACGTCCTAAAATTATTAAGTACTAACTAAGTCCTAAAATTATCATGTCCTAATAAAGTCCTAAAATTATTAAGTCCTAACTAAGTCCTAAAATTATCAAGTCCTAACTAAGTCCTAAAATTATTAAGTCCTAATTAGGTCCTAAAATTATTAAGTCCTAATTAAGTCCTAAAATTATCATGTCCTAATAAAGTCCTAAAATTATTAAGTCCTAACTAAGTCCTAAAATTATCAAGTCCTAACTAAGTCCTAAAATTATTAAGTCCTAATTAGGTCCTAAAATTATTAAGTCCTAATTAAGTCCTAAAATTATCATGTCCTAATAAAGTCCTAAAATTATTAAGTCCTAACTAAGTCCTAAAATTATCAAGTCCTAACTAAGTCCTAAAATTATCAAGTCCTAACTAAGTCCTAAAATTATTAAGTCCTAATTAGGTCCTAAAATTATTAAGTCATAACTAAGTCCTAAAATTATCAAGTTCTAACTAATTCCTAAAATTATTAAGTCCTAACTACCTCCTAAAATTATTAAGTCCTAACTAAGTCCTAAAATTATCAAGTCCTAATAAAGTACTAAAATTATCAAGTCCTAACTAAGTCCTAAAATTATTAAGTCCTAGAATTATCAAGTCCTAACTAAGTCCTAAAATTATCAAGTCCTACAATTATCAAGTCCTAACTAAATCCTAAAATTATTAAGTCCTAAATAAGTCCTAAAATTATCAAGTCCTAACTAGGTCCTAAAATTATCAAGTCCTTACTACGTCCTAAAATTATCAAGTCCTAATAAAGTACTAAAATTATCAAGTCCTAACTAAGTCCTAAAATTATTAAGTCCTATCTAACTCCTAAAATTATTAAGTCCCAGAATTATCAAGTCCTAACTAAATCCTAAAATTATTAAGTCCTAATTAGGTCCTAAAATTATCAAGTCCTAACTAAGTCCTAAAATTATTAAGTCCTAGAATTATCAAGTCCTAACTAAGTCCTAAAATTATCAAGTCCTACAATTATCAAGTCCTAACTAAATCCTAAAATTATTGTGTCCTAATTAAGTCCTAAAATTATCAAGTCCTAACTAAGTCCTAAAATTATCAAGTCCTAACTACGTGCTAAAATTATTAAGTCCTATCTAAGTCCTAAAATTATGAAGTCCCAGAATTATCAAGTCCTAACTAAGTCCTAAAATTATTATGTCGTAACTAAGTCCTAAAATTATCAAGTCCTAAAAAAGTACTAAAATTATCAAGTCCTAACTAAATCCTAAAATTATTAAGTCCTAATTAAGTTTTAAAATTATCAAGTCCTAACTAAATCCTAAAATTATTAAGTCCTAATTAGGTCCTAAAATTATCAAGTCATAACTAAGTCCTAAAATTATCAAGTCCTAACTAAGTCCAAAAATTATTAAGTCCTAACTACGTCCTAAAATTATCAAGTTCTAACTAAGTCCTAAAATTATCAAGTCCTAACTACGTCCTAAAATTATTAAGTACTAACTAAGTCCTAAAATTATCATGTCCTAATAAAGTCCTAAAATTATTAAGTCCTAACTAAGTCCTAAAATTATCAAGTCCTAACTAAGTCCTAAAATTATTAAGTCCTAATTAGGTCCTAAAATTATCAAGTTCTAACTAAGTCCTAAAATTATCAAGTCCTAACTACGTCCTAAAATTATTAAGTACTAACTAAGTCCTAAAATTATCATGTCCTAATAAAGTCCTAAAATTATTAAGTCCTAACTAAGTCCTAAAATTATCAAGTCCTAACTAAGTCCTAAAATTATTAAGTCCTAATTAGGTCCTAAAATTATTAAGTCCCAATTAAGTCCTAAAATTATCATGTCCTAATAAAGTCCTAAAATTATTAAGTCCTAACTAAGTCCTAAAATTATCAAGTCCTAACTAAGTCCTAAAATTATTAAGTCCTAATTAGGTCCTAAAATTATTAAGTCCTAATTAAGTCCTAAAATTATCATGTCCTAATAAAGTCCTAAAATTATTAAGTCCTAACTAAGTCCTAAAATTATCAAGTCCTAACTAAGTCCTAAAATTATCAAGTCCTAACTAAGTCCTAAAATTATTAAGTCCTAATTAGGTCCTAAAATTATTAAGTCATAACTAAGTCCTAAAATTATCAAGTTCTAACTAATTCCTAAAATTATTAAGTCCTAACTACCTCCTAAAATTATTAAGTCCTAACTAAGTCCCAAAATTATCAAGTCATAACTAAGTCCTAAAATTATCAAGTCCTAACTAAGTCCTAAAATTATCAAGTCCTAACTAAGTCCTAAAATTATTAAGTCCTAATTAGGTCCTAAAATTATTAAGTCCTAATTAAGTCCTAAAATTATCATGTCCTAATAAAGTCCTAAAATTATTAAGTCCTAACTAAGTCCTAAAATTATCAAGTCCTAACTAAGTCCTAAAATTATTAAGTCCTAATTAGGTCCTAAAATTATTAAGTCCTAATTAAGTCCTAAAATTATCATGTCCTAATAAAGTCCTAAAATTATTAAGTCCTAACTACGTCCTAAAATTATCAAGTTCTAACTAAGTCCTAAAATTATCAAGTCCTAACTACGTCCTAAAATTATTAAGTACTAACTAAGTCCTAAAATTATCATGTCCTAATAAAGTCCTAAAATTATTAAGTCCTAACTAAGTCCTAAAATTATCAAGTCCTAACTAAGTCCTAAAATTATTAAGTCCTAATTAGGTCCTAAAATTATCAAGTTCTAACTAAGTCCCAAAATTATCAAGTCATAACTAAGTCCTAAAATTATCAAGTCCTAACTAAGTCCTAAAATTATCAAGTCCTAACTAAGTCCTAAAATTATTAAGTCCTAATTAGGTCCTAAAATTATTAAGTCCTAATTAAGTCCTAAAATTATCATGTCCTAATAAAGTCCTAAAATTATTAAGTCCTAACTAAGTCCTAAAATTATCAAGTCCTAACTAAGTCCTAAAATTATTAAGTCCTAATTAGGTCCTAAAATTATTAAGTCCTAATTAAGTCCTAAAATTATCATGTCCTAATAAAGTCCTAAAATTATTAAGTCCTAACTACGTCCTAAAATTATCAAGTTCTAACTAAGTCCTAAAATTATCAAGTCCTAACTACGTCCTAAAATTATTAAGTACTAACTAAGTCCTAAAATTATCATGTCCTAATAAAGTCCTAAAATTATTAAGTCCTAACTAAGTCCTAAAATTATCAAGTCCTAACTAAGTCCTAAAATTATTAAGTCCTAATTAGGTCCTAAAATTATCAAGTTCTAACTAAGTCCTAAAATTATCAAGTCCTAACTACGTCCTAAAATTATTAAGTACTAACTAAGTCCTAAAATTATCATGTCCTAATAAAGTCCTAAAATTATTAAGTCCTAACTAAGTCCTAAAATTATCAAGTCCTAACTAAGTCCTAAAATTATTAAGTCCTAATTAGGTCCTAAAATTATTAAGTCCCAATTAAGTCCTAAAATTATCATGTCCTAATAAAGTCCTAAAATTATTAAGTCCTAACTAAGTCCTAAAATTATCAAGTCCTAACTAAGTCCTAAAATTATTAAGTCCTAATTAGGTCCTAAAATTATTAAGTCCTAATTAAGTCCTAAAATTATCATGTCCTAATAAAGTCCTAAAATTATTAAGTCCTAACTAAGTCCTAAAATTATCAAGTCCTAACTAAGTCCTAAAATTATCAAGTCCTAACTAAGTCCTAAAATTATTAAGTCCTAATTAGGTCCTAAAATTATTAAGTCATAACTAAGTCCTAAAATTATCAAGTTCTAACTAATTCCTAAAATTATTAAGTCCTAACTACCTCCTAAAATTATTAAGTCCTAACTAAGTCCCAAAATTATCAAGTCATAACTAAGTCCTAAAATTATCAAGTCCTAACTAAGTCCTAAAATTATCAAGTCCTAACTAAGTCCTAAAATTATTAAGTCCTAATTAGGTCCTAAAATTATTAAGTCCTAATTAAGTCCTAAAATTATCATGTCCTAATAAAGTCCTAAAATTATTAAGTCCTAACTAAGTCCTAAAATTATCAAGTCCTAACTAAGTCCTAAAATTATTAAGTCCTAATTAGGTCCTAAAATTATTAAGTCCTAATTAAGTCCTAAAATTATCATGTCCTAATAAAGTCCTAAAATTATTAAGTCCTAACTAAGTCCTAAAATTATCAAGTCCTAACTAAGTCCTAAAATTATCAAGTCCTAACTAAGTCCTAAAATTATTAAGTCCTAATTAGGTCCTAAAATTATTAAGTCATAACTACGTCCTAAAATTATCAAGTTCTAACTAAGTCCTAAAATTATCAAGTCCTAACTACGTCCTAAAATTATTAAGTACTAACTAAGTCCTAAAATTATCATGTCCTAATAAAGTCCTAAAATTATTAAGTCCTAACTAAGTCCTAAAATTATCAAGTCCTAACTAAGTCCTAAAATTATTAAGTCCTAATTAGGTCCTAAAATTATCAAGTTCTAACTAAGTCCTAAAATTATCAAGTCCTAACTACGTCCTAAAATTATTAAGTACTAACTAAGTCCTAAAATTATCATGTCCTAATAAAGTCCTAAAATTATTAAGTCCTAACTAAGTCCTAAAATTATCAAGTCCTAACTAAGTCCTAAAATTATTAAGTCCTAATTAGGTCCTAAAATTATTAAGTCCCAATTAAGTCCTAAAATTATCATGTCCTAATAAAGTCCTAAAATTATTAAGTCCTAACTAAGTCCTAAAATTATCAAGTCCTAACTAAGTCCTAAAATTATTAAGTCCTAATTAGGTCCTAAAATTATTAAGTCCTAATTAAGTCCTAAAATTATCATGTCCTAATAAAGTCCTAAAATTATTAAGTCCTAACTAAGTCCTAAAATTATCAAGTCCTAACTAAGTCCTAAAATTATCAAGTCCTAACTAAGTCCTAAAATTATTAAGTCCTAATTAGGTCCTAAAATTATTAAGTCATAACTAAGTCCTAAAATTATCAAGTTCTAACTAATTCCTAAAATTATTAAGTCCTAACTACCTCCTAAAATTATTAAGTCCTAACTAAGTCCCAAAATTATCAAGTCATAACTAAGTCCTAAAATTATCAAGTCCTAACTAAGTCCTAAAATTATCAAGTCCTAACTAAGTCCTAAAATTATTAAGTCCTAATTAGGTCCTAAAATTATTAAGTCCTAATTAAGTCCTAAAATTATCATGTCCTAATAAAGTCCTAAAATTATTAAGTCCTAACTAAGTCCTAAAATTATCAAGTCCTAACTAAGTCCTAAAATTATCAAGTCCTAACTAAGTCCTAAAATTATTAAGTCCTAATTAGGTCCTAAAATTATTAAGTCCTAATTAAGTCCTAAAATTATCATGTCCTAATAAAGTCCTAAAATTATTAAGTCCTAACTAAGTCCTAAAATTATCAAGTCCTAACTAAGTCCTAAAATTATCAAGTCCTAACTAAGTCCTAAAATTATTAAGTCCTAACTAAGTCCTAAAATTATCAAGTCCTAACTAAGTCCTAAAATTATTAAGTCCTAATTAGGTCCTAAAATTATTAAGTCCTAATTAAGTCCTAAAATTATCATGTCCTAATAAAGTCCTAAAATTATTAAGTCCTAACTAAGTCCTAAAATTATCAAGTCCTAACTAAGTCCTAAAACTATCAAGTCCTAATAAAGTACTAAAATTATTAAGTCCTAATTAGGTCCTAAAATTATTAAGTCATAACTAAGTCCTAAAATTATCAAGTTCTAACTAATTCCTAAAATTATTAAGTCCTAACTAAGTCCAAAAATTATCAAGTCCTTACTACGTCCTAAAATTATTAAGTCATAACTGAGTCCTAAAATTATCAAGTCCTAACTAAGTCCAAAAATTATTAAGCCCTATCTAAGTCCTAAAATTATTAAGTCCCAGAATTATCAAGTCCTAACTAAGTCCTAAAATTATTAAGTCCTAATTAAGTTTTAAAATTATCAAGTCCTAACTAAATCCTAAAATTATTAAGTCCTAATTAGGTCCTAAAATTATCAAGTCATAACTAAGTCCTAAAATTATCAAGTCCTAACTAAGTCCAAAAATTATCAAGTCCTAACTACGTCCTAAAATTATTAAGTCATAACTGAGTCCTAAAATTATCAAGTCCTAACTAAGTCCTAAAACTATAGTGTCCTAATAAAGTACTAAAATTATCAAGTCCTAACTAAGTCCTAAAATTATCAAGTCCTAATAAAGTACTAAAATTATCAAGTCCTAACTAAGTCCTAAAATTATTAAGTCCTAGAATTATCAAGTCCTAACTAAGTCCTAAAATTATCAAGTCCTACAATTATCAAGTCCTAACTAAATCCTAAAATTATTAAGTCCTAAATAAGTCCTAAAATTATCAAGTCCTAACTAGGTAATAAAATTATCAAGTCCTTACTACGTCCTAAAATTATCAAGTCCTAATAAAGTACTAAAATTATCAAGTCCTAACTAAGTCCTAAAATTATTAAGTCCTATCTAACTCCTAAAATTATTAAGTCCCAGAATTATCAAGTCCTAACTAAATCCTAAAATTATTAAGTCCTAATTAGGTCCTAAAATTATCAAGTCCTAACTAAGTCCTAAAATTATTAAGTCCTAGAATTATCAAGTCCTAACTAAGTCCTAAAATTATCAAGTCCTACAATTATCAAGTCCTAACTAAATCCTAAAATTATTGTGTCCTAATTAAGTCCTAAAATTATCAAGTCCTAACTAAGTCCTAAAATTATCAAGTCCTAACTACGTGCTAAAATTATTAAGTCCTATCTAAGTCCTAAAATTATTAAGTCCCAGAATTATCAAGTCCTAACTAAGTCCTAAAATTATTATGTCGTAACTAAGTCCTAAAATTATCAAGTCCTAAAAAAGTACTAAAATTATCAAGTCCTAACTAAATCCTAAAATTATTAAGTCCTAATTAAGTTTTAAAATTATCAAGTCCTAACTAAATCCTAAAATTATTAAGTCCTAATTAGGTCCTAAAATTATCAAGTCATAACTAAGTCCTAAAATTATCAAGTCCTAACTAAGTCCAAAAATTATTAAGTCCTAACTACGTCCTAAAATTATCAAGTTCTAACTAAGTCCTAAAATTATCAAGTCCTAACTACGTCCTAAAATTATTAAGTACTAACTAAGTCCTAAAATTATCATGTCCTAATAAAGTCCTAAAATTATTAAGTCCTAACTAAGTCCTAAAATTATCAAGTCCTAACTAAGTCCTAAAATTATTAAGTCCTAATTAGGTCCTAAAATTATCAAGTTCTAACTAAGTCCTAAAATTATCAAGTCCTAACTACGTCCTAAAATTATTAAGTACTAACTAAGTCCTAAAATTATCATGTCCTAATAAAGTCCTAAAATTATTAAGTCCTAACTAAGTCCTAAAATTATCAAGTCCTAACTAAGTCCTAAAATTATTAAGTCCTAATTAGGTCCTAAAATTATTAAGTCCTAATTAAGTCCTAAAATTATCATGTCCTAATAAAGTCCTAAAATTATTAAGTCCTAACTAAGTCCTAAAATTATCAAGTCCTAACTAAGTCCTAAAATTATTAAGTCCTAATTAGGTCCTAAAATTATTAAGTCCTAATTAAGTCCTAAAATTATCATGTCCTAATAAAGTCCTAAAATTATTAAGTCCTAACTAAGTCCTAAAATTATCAAGTCCTAACTAAGTCCTAAAATTATCAAGTCCTAACTAAGTCCTAAAATTATTAAGTCCTAATTAGGTCCTAAAATTATTAAGTCATAACTAAGTCCTAAAATTATCAAGTTCTAACTAATTCCTAAAATTATTAAGTCCTAACTACCTCCTAAAATTATTAAGTCCTAACTAAGTCCTAAAATTATCAAGTCCTAATAAAGTACTAAAATTATCAAGTCCTAACTAAGTCCTAAAATTATTAAGTCCTAGAATTATCAAGTCCTAACTAAGTCCTAAAATTATCAAGTCCTACAATTATCAAGTCCTAACTAAATCCTAAAATTATTAAGTCCTAAATAAGTCCTAAAATTATCAAGTCCTAACTAGGTCCTAAAATTATCAAGTCCTTACTACGTCCTAAAATTATCAAGTCCTAATAAAGTACTAAAATTATCAAGTCCTAACTAAGTCCTAAAATTATTAAGTCCTATCTAACTCCTAAAATTATTAAGTCCCAGAATTATCAAGTCCTAACTAAATCCTAAAATTATTAAGTCCTAATTAGGTCCTAAAATTATCAAGTCCTAACTAAGTCCTAAAATTATTAAGTCCTAGAATTATCAAGTCCTAACTAAGTCCTAAAATTATCAAGTCCTACAATTATCAAGTCCTAACTAAATCCTAAAATTATTGTGTCCTAATTAAGTCCTAAAATTATCAAGTCCTAACTAAGTCCTAAAATTATCAAGTCCTAACTAAGTCCTAAAATTATTAAGTCCTAATTAGGTCCTAAAATTATTAAGTCCTAATTAAGTCCTAAAATTATCATGTCCTAATAAAGTCCTAAAATTATTAAGTCCTAACTAAGTCCTAAAATTATCAAGTCCTAACTAAGTCCTAAAATTATTAAGTCCTAATTAGGTCCTAAAATTATTAAGTCCTAATTAAGTCCTAAAATTATCATGTCCTAATAAAGTCCTAAAATTATTAAGTCCTAACTAAGTCCTAAAATTATCAAGTCCTAACTAAGTCCTAAAATTATCAAGTCCTAACTAAGTCCTAAAATTATTAAGTCCTAATTAGGTCCTAAAATTATTAAGTCATAACTACGTCCTAAAATTATCAAGTTCTAACTAAGTCCTAAAATTATCAAGTCCTAACTACGTCCTAAAATTATTAAGTACTAACTAAGTCCTAAAATTATCATGTCCTAATAAAGTCCTAAAATTATTAAGTCCTAACTAAGTCCTAAAATTATCAAGTCCTAACTAAGTCCTAAAATTATTAAGTCCTAATTAGGTCCTAAAATTATCAAGTTCTAACTAAGTCCTAAAATTATCAAGTCCTAACTACGTCCTAAAATTATTAAGTACTAACTAAGTCCTAAAATTATCATGTCCTAATAAAGTCCTAAAATTATTAAGTCCTAACTAAGTCCTAAAATTATCAAGTCCTAACTAAGTCCTAAAATTATTAAGTCCTAATTAGGTCCTAAAATTATTAAGTCCCAATTAAGTCCTAAAATTATCATGTCCTAATAAAGTCCTAAAATTATTAAGTCCTAACTAAGTCCTAAAATTATCAAGTCCTAACTAAGTCCTAAAATTATTAAGTCCTAATTAGGTCCTAAAATTATTAAGTCCTAATTAAGTCCTAAAATTATCATGTCCTAATAAAGTCCTAAAATTATTAAGTCCTAACTAAGTCCTAAAATTATCAAGTCCTAACTAAGTCCTAAAATTATCAAGTCCTAACTAAGTCCTAAAATTATTAAGTCCTAATTAGGTCCTAAAATTATTAAGTCATAACTAAGTCCTAAAATTATCAAGTTCTAACTAATTCCTAAAATTATTAAGTCCTAACTACCTCCTAAAATTATTAAGTCCTAACTAAGTCCCAAAATTATCAAGTCATAACTAAGTCCTAAAATTATCAAGTCCTAACTAAGTCCTAAAATTATCAAGTCCTAACTAAGTCCTAAAATTATTAAGTCCTAATTAGGTCCTAAAATTATTAAGTCCTAATTAAGTCCTAAAATTATCATGTCCTAATAAAGTCCTAAAATTATTAAGTCCTAACTAAGTCCTAAAATTATCAAGTCCTAACTAAGTCCTAAAATTATCAAGTCCTAACTAAGTCCTAAAATTATTAAGTCCTAATTAGGTCCTAAAATTATTAAGTCCTAATTAAGTCCTAAAATTATCATGTCCTAATAAAGTCCTAAAATTATTAAGTCCTAACTAAGTCCTAAAATTATCAAGTCCTAACTAAGTCCTAAAATTATCAAGTCCTAACTAAGTCCTAAAATTATTAAGTCCTAACTAAGTCCTAAAATTATCAAGTCCTAACTAAGTCCTAAAATTATTAAGTCCTAATTAGGTCCTAAAATTATTAAGTCCTAATTAAGTCCTAAAATTATCATGTCCTAATAAAGTCCTAAAATTATTAAGTCCTAACTAAGTCCTAAAATTATCAAGTCCTAACTAAGTCCTAAAACTATCAAGTCCTAATAAAGTACTAAAATTATTAAGTCCTAATTAGGTCCTAAAATTATTAAGTCATAACTAAGTCCTAAAATTATCAAGTTCTAACTAATTCCTAAAATTATTAAGTCCTAACTAAGTCCAAAAATTATCAAGTCCTTACTACGTCCTAAAATTATTAAGTCATAACTGAGTCCTAAAATTATCAAGTCCTAACTAAGTCCAAAAATTATTAAGCCCTATCTAAGTCCTAAAATTATTAAGTCCCAGAATTATCAAGTCCTAACTAAGTCCTAAAATTATTAAGTCCTAATTAAGTTTTAAAATTATCAAGTCCTAACTAAATCCTAAAATTATTAAGTCCTAATTAGGTCCTAAAATTATCAAGTCATAACTAAGTCCTAAAATTATCAAGTCCTAACTAAGTCCAAAAATTATCAAGTCCTAACTACGTCCTAAAATTATTAAGTCATAACTGAGTCCTAAAATTATCAAGTCCTAACTAAGTCCTAAAACTATAGTGTCCTAATAAAGTACTAAAATTATCAAGTCCTAACTAAGTCCTAAAATTATCAAGTCCTAATAAAGTACTAAAATTATCAAGTCCTAACTAAGTCCTAAAATTATTAAGTCCTAGAATTATCAAGTCCTAACTAAGTCCTAAAATTATCAAGTCCTACAATTATCAAGTCCTAACTAAATCCTAAAATTATTAAGTCCTAAATAAGTCCTAAAATTATCAAGTCCTAACTAGGTAATAAAATTATCAAGTCCTTACTACGTCCTAAAATTATCAAGTCCTAATAAAGTACTAAAATTATCAAGTCCTAACTAAGTCCTAAAATTATTAAGTCCTATCTAACTCCTAAAATTATTAAGTCCCAGAATTATCAAGTCCTAACTAAATCCTAAAATTATTAAGTCCTAATTAGGTCCTAAAATTATCAAGTCCTAACTAAGTCCTAAAATTATTAAGTCCTAGAATTATCAAGTCCTAACTAAGTCCTAAAATTATCAAGTCCTACAATTATCAAGTCCTAACTAAATCCTAAAATTATTGTGTCCTAATTAAGTCCTAAAATTATCAAGTCCTAACTAAGTCCTAAAATTATCAAGTCCTAACTACGTGCTAAAATTATTAAGTCCTATCTAAGTCCTAAAATTATTAAGTCCCAGAATTATCAAGTCCTAACTAAGTCCTAAAATTATTATGTCGTAACTAAGTCCTAAAATTATCAAGTCCTAAAAAAGTACTAAAATTATCAAGTCCTAACTAAATCCTAAAATTATTAAGTCCTAATTAAGTTTTAAAATTATCAAGTCCTAACTAAATCCTAAAATTATTAAGTCCTAATTAGGTCCTAAAATTATCAAGTCATAACTAAGTCCTAAAATTATCAAGTCCTAACTAAGTCCAAAAATTATTAAGTCCTAACTACGTCCTAAAATTATCAAGTTCTAACTAAGTCCTAAAATTATCAAGTCCTAACTACGTCCTAAAATTATTAAGTACTAACTAAGTCCTAAAATTATCATGTCCTAATAAAGTCCTAAAATTATTAAGTCCTAACTAAGTCCTAAAATTATCAAGTCCTAACTAAGTCCTAAAATTATTAAGTCCTAATTAGGTCCTAAAATTATCAAGTTCTAACTAAGTCCTAAAATTATCAAGTCCTAACTACGTCCTAAAATTATTAAGTACTAACTAAGTCCTAAAATTATCATGTCCTAATAAAGTCCTAAAATTATTAAGTCCTAACTAAGTCCTAAAATTATCAAGTCCTAACTAAGTCCTAAAATTATTAAGTCCTAATTAGGTCCTAAAATTATTAAGTCCTAATTAAGTCCTAAAATTATCATGTCCTAATAAAGTCCTAAAATTATTAAGTCCTAACTAAGTCCTAAAATTATCAAGTCCTAACTAAGTCCTAAAATTATTAAGTCCTAATTAGGTCCTAAAATTATTAAGTCCTAATTAAGTCCTAAAATTATCATGTCCTAATAAAGTCCTAAAATTATTAAGTCCTAACTAAGTCCTAAAATTATCAAGTCCTAACTAAGTCCTAAAATTATCAAGTCCTAACTAAGTCCTAAAATTATTAAGTCCTAATTAGGTCCTAAAATTATTAAGTCATAACTAAGTCCTAAAATTATCAAGTTCTAACTAATTCCTAAAATTATTAAGTCCTAAC